>CM048654.1:8051666-10863333 GCA_026413185.1 Pueraria montana var. lobata
ACGAATTACAAACTCTATATAATGTGTTGTCAGTCACAGAGGTTAATTAACTATAACCAAGTTAATGAAAAAGAATCATGTGCGACAAACCTCCTTGCAAATAAATTTGGCCATTCCAGCACCCATTCTTTTGGTAATGTCCTCAATTGCTTCCTGGTAGCTGCAAATCATTGACCAACATTTAATTTGTTTGTTATAGAATGCACAGCCATAACTCTATTTACATATATAAATGAGAGAAGCTAATAAAGGCAGTGAATCTGTAGTCCATATATACATCTCAAAGACCTAGCTCAGTTGTGAAATATCTTCAATTTGAACAATATTAATGCACAGAGACAAAATATAGAATGAGACCTCCCCCCCCCCAATTAAGCCTTAAAAGGTATTTTACATGTAATCTTACCAAAGATCAAGTGTAATGTAGCCAGCAATGGACAGATACCCAGAAGTTTTAGTAACAACTAGTGAAAAAAAAATACAGATACCTCTATGATATAGCATGTAAACAATTGATAATTCTTATCAATCACAAACACAAAGCACCATAGTTATCCATCAAACTGTAGTCAATAATCAACATAATAAGTAATTACATTAAAAAGTGCATGACGTTGACAACCTCCACACCAACAACACGGCACAACAATTCCATATCCAAATTTTAATTTCCAGACAGAAAAGGGATAACAACTCACAAAATGTTATTCATAAACTAACTTGTAATAAACAATAATAGATAGAATTGGAAATAAAACCCAAAGGGCTGCTGCTGATTGGATCAGGGATGGAAAAAACAGCAAGTCGAGAACCACATATGCTGCAGAATATTAAAGTTCAATTTAGGTAGATGTGCAAGGATAAGAACTGACTTCTTTCCAAGTTCCAGAAAAGCAGTTGAAACATGATGAAACTGGTCCATTAGAACTTTGTACTCCTTTGTGCCACCTAGTTACATTAGAAACAATTAGTGTGCAGATCCGCATCAAAAATTTTGAGGCACATATACAATAAAACCATTCTCCTGATGATTGATAAAGGTTGTCTTTAATATCATCATAAGCAATTGCTATGGGTATGTAGTTTAAAATCCAATTCAATTTCTGAAAGACAAGTTAGATGTAGTTAAATTGAATACTTACGACTAAAAAAACAACAGATTGGAAGAAGGTTGTTCACATTGTATTGGACCTTATCTTGGCAAGAAAATATTTAAAATTAAAAAAAAAAAAAAAAAAGCAAAAAGAATGACACACTCACATGAAAAGTGCCAATCACGATCATAAATATGACGGTGAAAGGCTATCAGTATTGGCACCTTCACATCTGTTTCTATGCTAGTATCATCCTCTGTCAAAAGGAAAAAAAAAAAAAGAATTACAATAATATAGATAGCCTTTTAATTTCTCGAGAATAGAACAGATACTACATAACATATATCATTCGAAGGCAATAGCCACAATAACCAGCAGATTGATAGAGACTTAGAATGGTTTCAGTGTAAGCCAATTTTGCGTGCCTTCTACAATAATTATGTTTTTTAGAGCAAGCAAAAACCTCCAAAAACATTTTTTTAAAAAAAACCTCGTGTTACTGCTTTTCTGTTGAGTTTTCATTTTCAAAAGCTTTTTAAAAGAGCCGAATCTTAAAATCACTTTCATTTTCCGAAAGCCGCACGACGATAAAATCAATCGCTGCACAACATTCAACGCTTAAAAAAAACAAATAAACAAACAAGTAAAAATTGAACATCGAACAACCACTCGTCAACAGAGCGTAGTTAATTAAAACCGATATCTATCATTCATCATCGCAAGCTATGCAACACAGAGCAATGAAGAGCGCGAGGATTTGAATCGAAGATACGAATACAAACCAACGGTGTCGAGCGCTCGCAGAACCAAATAGAATATGCAAACCTGCAAAATAAAAAGAATACAGATGCCAATTAAGAAAAACTTGGAATCAAAGGCATAAGGAAGGAACGGTGTAGATGAGAGGGGAAATACGAGGAACTAACAGCGTTGCGAAGCTCGGTACCGAGTTGCTGAATGACGAGTGCGAAACTTCGAGAAACCTTGTGGAGCATTGTGTAGCAGAAGGCCCAGTGCGGCTCCGACGGGATCTGCTTCTCGGCGTTTCTGGCCGCCATTTTCAGCTTCAGCAGAGGGTAAAAGTCATCTGGATGTTTCAGAATCGCTCCCAAACTCCCCATTCTTCTTCTTCTCTTCTCGCTACGATAACCACAATAGACGTGCGTTTGTGTTATTGTAATAATAACTGTGTAATGGATCTTCACTCGCGAGTCGCGACGACGATGGTGACTTCTTCGCCTTTGGCTGGTTCGTGATTATGGCAAATTTGGAAATCGAATGTGGTATTTATTTGCGGTTGAAAATATTTCGCATCGTGTTTTCCACGGTTTGAGATTGGTAGATTTCGCACTCGCGGTCTGGGTGGGAGTTGCATTTATTTATTTTCTAGACTAATTCGTTTGAATGCACGTTTTGTCGGTTTTGTCGATCTGTATACCCAATCCTTACATAACCACAGAACACTTAGATATTTTTTTCTGGTATTTTTATTTAAAATTAGAATTTTATGACTTTTAACATTATTTGAGTTTAATTTTTTTTATATTATCAGTGTAGAATTGCAGCAATTCATTATTCCTAGGACTTCATCAATGAATTGCTACAATTTGGAATATGTCTTTTAATATTTTTTTAAACAAAAATATTCGAATAATAATTATAATTTTAAAAATCTTATATATTTTTTTATAATTTATGAAAAATAACTATATAAATAAAATGTAATTTTGTATAATTTGGTAAAATTATATTTTTATGATTTTCATAATTTGTAAAAGATAAATTAAAAAAAAAATAGAAAATTAATTAATAATTTTATCATTTGAACATGATTTGTATTATATTCTATCATTATTTGGTTTATTATATGGTGTACACCATTAGATAGGATTAAAGCTAATTCTACTCTTATACTATCATGTTTTTATCCAGTTCTCATATTTTATCATATCATTATCACCAAATGAGCCCTTAGCTTAAATAGTCATTTCAAGTTCAAGTTTTTGGTTTGTAACTCTATTAAATATTTGGAAAAAAAGTTTTATTGAGAATACATGTGATCTTAAAAAAAATTAAAGGACTATTTGTCTCTTACATAAATAATTACTCAAATTCGTACACATGCGTTAAAGAATTATAATAAATAATATATATATATATATTTATAATGTCATTTAATCACAAATTATTCACTCGATCCTTATAGTTGTTCCCATTTTAAATTCATGTTCCTATACAAAAAAATTGCAAATTTTAGTCCTATTTAAATTTTTGCAACAATTTATCATTGTTAGAAAGTTTTTGTAACATATGTATACCAACATAAAGTTTAAGCAATGAGTTATGATATTCGTCCACCCAAAATGGGATGGATTGAGGTGGAAATAAGAGAGATAGGAAGAAAATGAAAAAGGTAGAATGATAAAACAATGGATGCAATGAGTGAGGTGATAAAAAAGAAAGAGAGAGATAGAAGAAAAAAAATGGGATGAAGGTGAGATGGAAGAGAAAATGGATGGATGAGTAGTATTTTTTTTAAGCAATAAAAACCAAAACTTTTATTCAAGGGTAGAGACTAGAGACTACAACTTACATTTTTCTCATGTAAGGATTAAAACATAAAATGAGAACAACCATAAGGACCAAATAAATAATTTAACATTTTCTAAATAACTACCTTAAAATGCTGTAAAAAAAAACTACCTTAAAATGCTGTAAAAAAACTACCTTAAAATTAATAACATTAATTATTTTTAATTAGTTGATAGTGTAAAAAATTTTACAATACCAAAAATGATGTTGTTTCAATAAAGTTGAGATGCAAAAATAGACTCATAAATATCATCTTTACATTAGATGATTTGGTGTTTACATGATCCCTGTCTTGTTGACTGCAATTTTCTATATTTATTATCGCTTCTATCAATAGAAGCGATAATAAATATAGAAAATTGCAGTCAACAAGACAGGGATCATGTAAACACCAAACCATTTAATGTAAAGATGATTGTGACTGCAATCAATAAGTTAGGAATATGAAAATACCAAACCATATAATATGAAGACGATTTCAATGCTAGTTATATAAGTATAAGTTATATAAAATGTCATTATTAATAACTAGCAGGCGATTAGTCCCACTTTCAGACGATTGTGATGGCAAGGGCATCCAGTTATACAAGTGAATGTAATTTTTACAAGTATAAAGTTATACTCATTTTTATATTGTTAATAACTCTGTATAAAGTGTCATTTTCATCAATTTAGCTATTAAATTATAATTATATTTTATCTTTTTTTTTACATAAATTATATTTTATCTAATCATCCGTGTTAAATATTTTAATAACTAAATGAAAACAAAAAGATATTAAATAATTTTTAGTTTCTTATATTTCAAAATTATATACTACAATATATTAAATAATTTTAATATATAAGTATAATTTGACTGTAGGAATTTTCAATCTAACTATTGATATTTTTTTATACAGTATTCCAATATAAAGTTATTATATGTCTTTCGAATTAGTGTAACTCACTATAGTGCAAGTCAATTTCTCTTCGAGTCTAGTTCAGTTGGTTGAGTATGATACGTGAGTGTTGTAAAATTTTTCTAATATTGTCTTTGATTCCTACGAATAAAAAAAAAAGTCAAATTCTCTTCCTTAAAAAATAATACATCAAGATATTAAATTATTCTTGAAAATGTATTTTAATTTAACATATAAAATATAAATATTAAAAAAATTCAACTTGAATATATTACGTGAATAATTTTATTAATTAATAAATTATGTTTTATTAATAATTAATGTTATACTTTTTTGTAATTAATAATGGAAACTAATAATTTGATTAGGATTATATTGTGTAAATATTTTTTAAGAATCAAATTGGTGTGAAATGTGAATATTAATATTTACTAAATTTTCTCTTCAAAAAAAAAATATTTACTAAATTTTTATCAGTTATTTTCATTACCACAATTTTTTTACCGTTGAAGTAAAAAATATATATATTCAAATATTAACAAGTACAGTATCATTATAAAACTTTTAAATAAATAACGACATGCACCTAATTTTATTTTATTTTTAAAAAAAGTTCGTCCCTTTGGAAATTCAACGGCAACATTGCATGACCCATTCGCTCAAGAGTCAAGACACACAAAGGTCACAGGCGTAATATTTTGCTGTCGAGCACTGTGCAATATAGTGCATGTTTGGTTTGAATTAAATGACGTGATTTTTCCCGTCTAACCCGAAGCAGCTATTCATAGCTTCCACGTAATTGGTGATATTGACGCGGAAAAATTAGTATACGCGCGTCCCTAAAGCAAATCGAAACGCTGATAATCAACGTTGCTATTTTGTCACTTTTCTTACACATTTCTTTGCAACCAATTTGTTTATGCAGGCCACGCGAGACGCGAGAGGCATGCTAACAGCGTGACTCTCATATAATAATTAATAATTATTAGAGAAAGACTTTCCTGAACTTGTCTGGATCCGCTGCAGTCATGCTGCCTATGCAGCAGTGATCTTAGCTATTAGATTTAAATCTAATGTTTATTAGAAATAAGAGTATAAATAAATAAAATATTTATATATTTAATTATGAAAGGTAGATATGCTGCTGTAGGGCTGTAGAGAATCTAAGTTCTTGGTGAACACTAACCCAAATGTGAGGTCACATTCAAAATTCAACCAGAAACTGACACCTCGTTAAATTTTTTATAAAACACTAGTATTAAATTAAAAAGAAAAAGGATAAACACCAATTTTGGTCCCTAAAAGTGTGAGGCGCTGACAAATTGGTCCATGAAAGATGGACAATTCAAATTTAGTCATCGAATGTACAAAATGTGCGACAAATTGATCTTGTCGTTAACTCTCGTTCGTTATCTCTAACATCTGTGCCTACGTGACATCTCTGGTGATGACGTAGCAGCTGACGGTTGTCACATGTCATCCACATGTTCAAAAGTTTACTTTTCAATTTAGTCTCTAAACTTAACCACTTGCTGACATTTTGGTCCTTGAAATTCACCACTTACTAACATTTTGGTCCATAAAATTAACTACTTACTGACATTTTGCCATTTTGTTCCCTGGAAACACTTCCAAATTTTTAATTAAGTCTCATGTTGCATGTAAATTATTAACATAAACATTATCATATTTCATCACTTATATTTTTTACCCCTTATATTTTTTTACCTACCTCTTACTAATTCTGCCATTATAAATATGAAAATACTTTATGAGCGATTACGAAGCAGTAATTAGTAGCTAAATTCAGGATAATGTAACAAGATTCTATAAGGTTACAAACCATATTTTCTATCCAAATCAAATTATTATCTTATATGCTATTAATATGTGTAGAATGTTATATTAATTAATTAATTAATCTATTTTATGGAATAACATTAATTACGGAAAGACAGGTAAAAAAAATTTGAGAATCACGAAAGGAAGAAAAAATAAAATGTTATGACAATTTCCTTACATACCTTTTCGATGGGGCAAGTGTACTACATCTTGTCCCTATTTTTTTATTTTTTGAAATTTTCACATCGTTGTTCACAAAAGTTGTTTTCTTGAACTACTATCGAAAGGTATTTATAGACATGAAAGAATTTTAAATGTAATATTACTTGAGAGTTTTGAAGAAGCTATTTGAAAATTTTCAATTGAATAAAATGTAACTTCTTAAATAAGCTATACAATGTTTATTAATGAAAAAAATAGTTTTTTAATATGTTTTTGTGTTATTCTCCTATTATAATTTATGTTTTAGTTGAATAAATGACAAACTTTGCGTGCAAATGGTGGATGTGAAAGTCAAGATGAACTACAAAGTACGGAAGAGAAAGGTGAAAATATGAGGAATATGGAATGGAAGTAAGGAGATACGGTGATGACTATGCTAATGATTTTCATGCAGCAAGAGACTTAATTAAAAATTCAAAACTACTTTTAGGGACCAAAATGTCAATAAGTGATTAAGTTCAGGGACCAAAATGTCATTAAATGGTTAAGTTCAGAACCAAAATGTCAGCAAGTAGTTAAGAGCAAGTGGTTAAGTTCAAGGACTAAATTGAAAAGTCAACTTTTGTATATATGGCAGCCATATGACAACCATGTGGATGACACGTGACAACTGTCAGCTGTCACGTCATCACCATACGTACCACGTAGGCACGAACGTTAGGATTAATGGTAGGACTAATTTATCGTATTTTTTTCACATCGGAGACTAAATTTGAATTTTCCATCTTTCATGGACCAATATGTCAGTGTCTCACACTTTCAAGGACAAAAATGGGTATTTCCCCAAAGAAAAAAATTGTTTCATCTTTCACGTTTTCTCTGGTTCCAAATTTGAACCTCATGTTAAGTCTACAAGTTCTCTTCGTTATGTTCTATATCAGAAAAATAATCAAACTTGAGTGGGTTCGTCCTTTCTCTTCATCGCCTCACCTATCACTTCATTCCTTGATATTAATTTAGGGTGTTCCTCAGACAAGTTTATTTCCAATAATTTCCTCAACCTCTAATCAGAATTTGGTGAACTTTAAGCTGCTGTGGCACTGTTTGATCCAATGCCAAAGAGGAACATCAAGCCTATCTTGAAATGAGCATGGCAATCTTGAAAGTGCCAAGGCCCAAGAACCTGTTTGATGAAATGCCAAAGAGAAATTTAGTTATCTGGAATGCAACGGTCACGAGATTGACCAATTTTGAAACGAATGAAGAGTCTTTGTTCATGTTTTCTAGAATGAATTAGTTGGGTTTCATGTCAGATGAGTGCTCGTGAGGTAGCACAATATGAGGATTTGAGAGCTTTATTTTTTCGATCTAAATTTGAGAGCTTTATTTGCAGGGCAACATGTTCATGCTTATGTTAAAATGTGGGTCATACTTTTTTACCATCCTATCAATGAAATCAAGCCCTTTGTCCTTCAGTTCATAATGACTATACAAGCATGTAGCAAGTTCAAGAATGTGACTCCATTTCGGACAGATTTTCTCGTTCCATCTCATTGAATAAATGACTCAAGTTTTCTAATCTATTCATATAATTATTTTAGCAACATTAGATTACGCTGTTTTACATAACAAAGGACAAGTTTAAATATTTAAATTATATAGTTATATCATATGGATTTAATTGGTATGCACTATTATATACATTAACAGGGTAAAGATTTTTTTACATAGTTAACTAATTACAAAATGTCATATTTTTTAAAAGTTTGAGTCTTATATTAACTACTTTAAAAATTACATATACCATGTATTGTGACTGACTGTCAATGTAAAAAAATTTATAATGACAGAGTATAACAATTAAACTCATATTATATAAGTAATGCTTAGATAAAAAGAATGGATAATTTGAAAACTATAGTATAACAAGAATGACTCTAATATAAAAATGTTACCAAAAAGTTAGTTTGTATTTTTCTTGCTAGTAGGAAGGGAAATGGTTTTTTCTTGTCATAAATATAACGAGTAATCAAAAAATTGAAAAATCTAATATAAGATCCTTTTACGGTTGATTGTGAGTATTGAGACTTATTTTTCACATGATTTTCATCATGTTTATGACCTTTTTTTTTTTTTTTTTACAGCAAACAAAGTCATATTTCATTCATAATAAGAGATTGAATACACGATGGAATAAAATAAAAAACATGTCGACTAGCATATGATCTAGACACCTTTATCAAAGAATACGCGACTTGATTAGGTTGCCTACAAATAAACATAACAGAAAAGTTTTGAATACTTGTAATGTCTTTGTTGCACCTTCTCATAATAGAGCCAAATTCATTGTTCATGAATTTTTTGGTGTTGAAGCTGTCCACAAGTTGCTTACAATCTGACTCAAATACCACATTGTGAAGAATCAAAGCCTTCGTCCAAGTAATAGTACATGCAAAGCTTGAGCTTCAGCTTCCAGAGGTGTAGAGAATCCTAGAAACCAAGCTGTGGTTGCTGTTATGAATTGCCCCAAATGGTTCCTTATACATGCTGCCATACCCATAAATCCAAATTTGAGGCTTCATCCAAGAAAGAGATGTTGAACCAGGAATTTGCAGTGGAGAAGAAAATGGTACGTGTGCTTACTGCCAAGAAAGAGAAATGTTATTAATATACTCTTTTAACGCATTTTCCTAATATACTCTTTATTATTAAATGAATTTTATTAAAAATTATAAAAATTAATGAATTTTATTTTTTTATTTAATAAATCTAGCTCATACTAATTTTATAATTTTCAATAAATAATAAAAAAAAGGACAAGATCCATTGACACCATGTATAAGTCTATATACTTACACCAAATCTCATTCATTGAATTCAATCAATCTAATGACTTCGAATATCCAATTAAAATAAAATGAAATATAGTCACGTGATATGAAGAATCGTCTTTTAAAACCTTACCACACCAATTTCTCCAACTTCATCCCCAAACTCAACACTCACAATTCAACTTTACTAATCACATGTTGTTTGGTTTCGATGATTTGTTCAGTGATTCAATTACTTGGGTTTCTCTGTTCACGTAAATCACTGTAAGGGAATGTTTGGTAGGAAAAAAGTTTTTGGTTTCCCATGTTTGATAGATTTCCCACAAAAACTTTTTTTTAGTTAATTTTGTTTTATCGTAGTCAAAATATCACATTTCTCTTATTTAATGTGGTAAATAATTAAAGTAACCGATAAAAATATCATGTAACTCTTTGGTTGTCAAGAAACTTATATAAATATAAATATAAATATAAATATTCTTAAGAATATTTAAGACCAACCAGACAAATTTTATTCTTATCTAAAAATCATATTTTCAGATTTATAATTCCTCATAATCATAGTTTTCGGGTATTAAATTATTTTCCCTACCAAATGTCCCATGAGGTTTCATCCCAACCAATTGATTAAGGGTTTCACATTTATCAAAAGCAATTGGAAGTGTTCAATTGATCTTCCAATTGATTTATCCAATTGTTTTTGGAATAAATCAATTGAAGCATACAACCAATTGAATACCCAGTTTCTCACCATTTGAATTCCCGCTTATCTAAAATCATAATCACTTAATTTATCAATTGAATTCTCATAGTCACCGATCAGGTACAAGAAACTGAAACATACGTGAACTAACAATTGAATGAATCAATTGAAGCTGGAACAAAAAAAAAATCAATTGAAACCACTAGTAAGATTCCAAAATATGGTTAATGTCAATGTCACGTGACTGTGTTTTATTTTATTTTTTATTTATTAGATGAAATGACTGGAGTCATTAGATTGTTAGACACAACAAATGAGATATTACCACGTCATTTAAAATATTATAAAATAATATCTAAAAAAAAAAAAACTGATTCAATCACAGATTGCAACTTGCAAGAGCCAGATTGAAGAAACACAAAGCGGGTCCTGCCAGGCGCCAGCCTACCCACACCCACTGCTCGCTCAGGACAGGACCTCATCACACAAGAGGTTCCCATTTGGCAAGCATGAAAGAAACCCAACACATACGTTAAAAAGGCAATCTTGTAATTCTGCAAACAAGAGAGTGAAAGGATGAAAAACGATCTAGAAGCAACTTTAACACAGGCACGTGTGCATTAGGCAAAGTAGTTTCGTGCAGAGAAAATATATCAACGTAGCAAAAGTCACAACATCAGAGTGCAAGTGCAAGCCACACTCTAGCATTTCATCGATCACCTTGGATGCAGTTCCCTAGACACTGCTTCAGATGAACAATATGTATTGTAATTCCATGTTGCCATCCCAAACTCATTCAGAAAGTGTAATTGATTAATAACAAAACAAAAACATATGAATAATGGTGCTGGACTGTTGGAATTCGAAACAAATGAACAATAGTGGTGATTTGCGATAACTGATTCATACTATGAGGAGTGCTAGCAACACACTCTCTAACACACTCCTTCCAACACACACTCTATCATTGGTTGAAATTTATTGAAAACTACAAAATCAGGAGAGAGAGTCATTAAATAACAAGTGGGACCCACAAAAATTTGTGATTTTCAATAAATTTTAACCAATCAAGAAGAGTGTGTTCAAAAGAGTGTGATATAGAGTATGTTGCTAGCATTTCTCTTCATACTATTGCTTTATGTAGGCAAATGAATATTAGAGGTCACTTGCTTTTTTTTTTTTTTTGTTCATTATCATCCCAATTCTGTGGGAAAGAAGCAAATGAAAATTATTATTTTTTAATGTTCCTAAAATTTGGATGTGTGTCTTTATTGTTGATAAAGTGAAGAATCCAGTTCAAGATGACTCTGAAGTTGGAGTTTTTGTTAAAGAATGTCAAAGGATGTGGGCTTACAATCAAATTTATCAGATTGGTTTTGTTGGGAGGCAAGGCAATGGTGTTGCTCATGCTTTAGTAAGAGTGGCTCCATCTTTATCTAGTCTCTTTGTTTTTAATAAGATTCTAACTTGTATTGAACAAATTATTATGAATGAAATACCATAAGTTTTATCCTGTCAAAAAAAAAAAAAAAATTTGGATGTGTCAACACCTCACATTTGGGTTAGGGTCCATAGAAGTTTCTATTTTGCTGGTGTCACGACCCTGTCCCAAAAAAAATTAAAAAAAACAATATATATATATATACTATTAAAATAAGTATGATAGAAAATACTAGGTTTAATATCCAATTTGATCATTTAATTTTTTAAATATGTTCAATTAGATAATCTTGTTTTTCAACTATGCAATTAAGCATTTTTATTTTTAAAATTGATTCAATTGGATCTTTCTGTCAGATTGGACTAATATCGTTAGGTTGTGTTTTTTGCTGATTTCAATTTACAATTAGCGGCGATTTTAAACCGTCACTATCTTATTATTAAAATTAAAAATAAAATTTTATATTATCAAGAACCCGACCCGCTCCAAGAACCCCGCCGACTCCGTCTTCGACTTCACTAACAACGACTCCTTCCCCGCCTCCGCCGACGACGATGCCTCCTTCCACCTCGTCGACGGCAAGCCCCCGCCGCACCCCAAATTCGGCCCCAAGTGACGCTTCCAGCAACAGCACCAACTCCCTCAGCACCGCTACGAGGAGGTCGAGGCGAAGAAGCGCGAACAGGAGAAGGAACGCGCACCCGAGACCGCCTCTACCCTAACTCGCCGCACCGCGAAGCCGCCGTTTTCAAATCCTCGGTCGCGACCTCTTCTGCCTCACCTCTTTCAAATGCTCATTCATCTTTTTCAGCCTCTGCAATCACACCCCCCACAAAAAAAGAAACAAAACCCATTATTCCAAACCCAAAAAAGATTCAAACTTTTATTCACGGAATTAGGTGCGGCGGTTTCTTCAGAGGTCGAATAGGACAAAGGCTTATCCGGCGAAGGAGCAGAGAGATCCGACACACTCCTTCAAAACCTCAGCGGCAGGGGCGGCAAGCCGGAGCCTCTCTCAGGCGATGTGGAGTTCTTCAGCGCCGGCACCGGCGCCGGAGGGGTGTAGGGGTCGGAAACGCAACGGCGAAGGACGGGGATAGAGCCGCGCTTGTTGACGAGGGAGTTGAGGTTGAGGTGGAAGCTTGATGATGATATGTATCTTGTTGCGAGGTGTGACGTGCATAGTGTGGTTGATGTGAACAAGCAAAGGTCGTTCCTTACTTTGAATGCCTTGAATGAGTTTAATCCTAAGTATTTCGGTGTGGATTGGAGGCAGAAGTTGGAGACCCAGACGGGTGCTGTGTTGGCCACTGAGCTTAAGAACAATACAAATAAAATTTTATTTTTAATTTTAATAATAAGATAATGGCGGTCAAAAACCGCCGAAAAACACAACCGTCCCAATTTTGCTAGCAAGATCCTCTTGAATCAATTTTAAAAATAAAAAGACCTAATTTTATTGTCGAAAAATAAAAAGACCTAATTCAACATATTTAAGGGACAAATTGGGTATTAAACCAAAATACTATATTAATAAAGAGAAGAAAAGGATAGATAACCAGTTCACCATCGTGAGTCAGTCAGCGCTGTGTTTGGTGGGAGGGAATATTCAGCTTCCTTTTCCTTCCCTCCAACAAACTAGAGCAGAGAGCGAAAATGGCATTCAAACTCAAATCACTACATCTGCTTTGCTCTCTTCACTCCTCTCCCCGCCAAAACACTAATTCCACACTCTCAAACCATCGCCTTCCTCGTCGTTTCTTTGCACCTTCCCTTCCTCCCACTCTGTGCCTCTCTGGCGCAGCCTCAGCGTCCACATTTCATCGCACTCGCTTCGTAACCGCTCGCGCATTTCAAAGCCAAGGCGAAGGCCAAATCACTGAGGCTCTTGATGAAGAACAAGACAAAGAGGAAGAAATATCGAGTCAGGGTGAGAAAAAGGAACTAGCGAAGCAAGGCATATGGGATCAGATAAAGGAAATTGTGATGTTTACAGGACCAGCAACTGGACTTTGGATATGTGGACCACTTATGAGTCTCATCGATACTGCTGTCATTGGTCAGAGAAGCTCAATTGAGCTTGCTGCTTTAGGTACTGATAATTTTTCACTTATATAACTTTCATTATTAGTTTTTCTTTTAATTACGGAAAATAACACGGTTATCTTATTTTAATTTGCTATGAGCAGGTCCTGCCACAGTTGTTTGTGATTACATGTGCTACGTGTTCATGTTTCTATCAATTGCTACTTCCAATATGGTTGCTACTGCCCTTGCTAAACAGGTTGGTAACAAACGTGTGAGATTGGATGCTAAATAAGATGTGTGTCTTCTTACAAAAAATTGATGCACGAGGCACACTGGATCCAGATCCGTGATGTTGACATCATCAATGTTCTTAAGTATAGTGAGTGAAGTGAAGTTCTGTTATGTGCCACAAGCTAGGCTGGTGCCCCATGGTTTTGTGATTTTCTTCACAAATCTTATAACACATTCGATCCTATATATAACTTGCATGTGAGGACAATGCAGAATTTAACATTTTGGTTAAACTATTTATTTTGTCCCCATACTTGTCTCCATTGTAAGTTTTAGTCTCTGTACGAGAAAACAAGTTTTAGTTCCTAGACTATTTTTTGTAGTGATTTATCACTATCAGAAAGTTTTTGTAGTGGTCTTATATTGCCAGAAAAATTTCTCCGGTGTTAACACTATGGACCAAAGCTTAACTTTTATGCATATGTAGGGATTAAAACTTACAGTTTTCTCGTGTAGGAACTAAAACTTAAAATGGGGACAACTATAAGGACCAAATGGTTTAACCTTAACATTTACTAGCTGTAACGAGCGAGCCAGCCAGATGTTGGTCATTAGGAACTTAATATCTACACTACAACTTAAGATTCAATGTTGTAATATTTAAATATGTGGTGATGCAGTGATTTATCTATTGTTATTTGATTTGACTAAATCTACATGATTGTGTAGACTTCAATCTGCATATCCGCTACTTTGTGTACTTTCAGGACTTATACTGCTCTTTCATGAGTTTCTGTAGGACAAAGAAGAAGTACAACATCACATATCTGTGTTGCTTTTTGTTGGGTTATCTTGTGGCGTTGCAATGCTTTTGTTCACAAGGCTATTTGGTGCTACAATAATAACTGGTATTGAAAATGGAGTGCTTTATCCATTTGTGCTCTTCAACACATTTTGGATAACAAGAATTCACTTGTGCTGAAAGGGTAGCAGAACCAATCCCATAACTGATGATTTTGCTATTTATGTCTTTTCAGCTTTCACCGGGCCAAAGAATGCACACGTAGTACCTGCAGCTAGCAATTATGTAAAGGTTTGTTTCTACGTGATTTTATATCCTTTGACTTAAATAAAGACTGCAATCCATGCTCTATAAATTCAAGAATTTACAGAACATTTTATAAGGGAAGTAATTTGTGCTTTCATCAATTTTTGTTTTCTTGTAATTGTATGTGAAGGTATTATATAACAAGCTTTTTTTACAAAGAGATGGAGTCTTGTAAATAAGATTTGCTTTATGTTTCTTAATTAATTATTTTTTAAAAAGTTAAGTGATGGTGTTTTCCTCTGCTTAATTTGCTGCAGTGAATTTTCAGTTACACCTTTTTTTTTTTTTTAGATTCGAGGCTTGGCATCGCCTGCTTTACTTGTTGGATGGGTTGCTCAGAGTGCAAGGTGCAAATATGCTATTTATTTCTAAGATCTGATTATCTGAAGTAAGAGGTTGGAAATTTTTATGTCAAATCTGAGACACTGCTCGAGTCTTGACATTCTATTTCATGTAGCAATTGATTTCATGTTGAAACACTGCTCAATATAATAGTAGATTTTCTCTTGATATTTTGTTGGAAACTCTCGGCTAAAATTCCCTTGCTTTGACATTTCTGAAACAGCATCTCTATATGTAGAATATATCTTGTCTGTTTCTTATATTTTAAACAAAGTATGTATTTTCCTCTTTCTGGTTTTACTTTCTTTAAAAAAATCTGTAATTGTAAACAACCGTTTTTAAGCTGCTCTTACCATTCGCAGAGCTTAATATAATACCAAGAATCAATGTTTGCTTTGTATGATTTGAAAAATGTGGTAAGCCTTGGCTTCTTAAATTAATTTATTATTTTGGTATTCACATTCTGCAGTCTTGGTATGAAAGATTCCTTGGGACCCTTGAAAGCTTTGGCTGCTGCTACAGTTATAAATGTCACTGGTTGCATAGTTTTGTGCACCTATTTAGGCTATGGAATTGTAGGGGCTGCGTGGGCTACAATGGTTTCACAAGTATGCTGAGCTAACTCTTATGCATCATAATATGTTGAATTGTATTATATATGGTTCTTCCTATTCTCAAAGTACTCTAACTTGTTATATACTGCTTTTCTTTTCCCTTGCTGATTCTAGGTTGTTGCTGCTTACATGATGATTCAAAATCTAAACATGAAGGGATATAATGCACTTGCCTTCTCCATTCCTTCAGGGAAGGAACTTCTGACGATATTTGCGCTTGCTGCTCCTGTTTTTATAACACTGATGTCAAAGGTTGTCTCAAGTATTATACTAGATCTGTGGCTTTGTCTAGAGTAGTCCAACCTTTTAATGTAATCTGAAGTTCTGATGTTTAGGTGGCTTTCTACGCACTACTTATATATTTTGCTACATCAATGGGTACACATACAATGGCTGCTCATCAAGTTAGTTTTTTTCTGTCTCCTGTTTTGTGACTATTCCTTCCTTTGCTTGCTATCTGAGCTTTTTCCAAAAAACAAAACTCAAGGCCATTGATAACTTAATTCTTGCTTCAGGTCATGGTCCAAACCTATTTAATGTGTACCGTATGGGGTGAACCTCTCTCCCAAACTTCTCAATCATTTATGCCTGAATTGATATATGGAGTAAATCGGAGTTTGTCAAAGGTTAGTGTTTCTCATTTATAATGTCACAAAGCATACTCTGATGTCCAATCCTCATATAGGTGGTTTCTGATCTCCCTTGTGCCTAGTTTACGTTCATGTTATATAAGAGGATAATTTTTTTTAGTTAGGAAGCATAGTTTTATAGAAAATGGTAATTCATTTATCTTTACTGATCAATGTTGTTTTATGAAAAGATATTCGATTCTCATTTCTCAATTCTCCTTTTTCAAGTTTTCATAACAGGCCCGAATGCTTCTAAGGTCTCTCGTGATAATTGGAGCTATACTTGGATTATTGTTAGGGATTGTTGGAACATCAGTTCCTTGGTTGTTTCCCTATATTTTTACACCTGATCGGATGGTAATCCAGGAGGTCAGTTCATTTTTTCAAAATTTAGATTACATGTTTGTGTTGTCTCCCCTTTCATTTTTAATCCTTTGCAACTTGTTTCAAAATTTGAGGCAGTACTATCCATCATTAGAAGTTAAATTGCTATTTTTTCCCTGTGGTTTATTTTTTCCTTGAGAGTTTATGATTTTAATTCATAATCTGCATAATAATGTTTTCCAAGCCAGATTAGTCATTAAAACGGTAAAGATACTGATTCACAGTTTATGGGTTTGACTGTGGTCAAACTGATGTTAATTATACACACACAGAGTAATAATCAAATATAAAACTTGAAGAAAGTAGGTTTGGTTAAATTTTAAGATATCATAAAGGACCATATTATGTGTCTTGCATTATTAAAAATTAATAGTAAAAGTTGAATTAAAAAATAAATTTAAGTTCATAAATACTACTATTAGTAAAATGAATAAATATTAACTTAAATGTGATTTAAAACGTAATATTATAAAGATTTTGTGAAATAAACAAGCAACCACAGGTGAGAGCAGCGTGGTGATGATTGATGAAGCTGGAGGTATCAAGTTGGAATCCTGGGATTGGAAGTTTTACATTTTGTACAAAGAAGCTCAAACCAGTTAAGAACTAAGCAGGCCAGTTCACACGGTTCTTGACTGGTTTTAAAATCATCAATTAAAGAGGGTCTACCGAACTGGTTACTAAATCAGTTCCCAGTTGAACTGGTCAGACAAGCTGATACACAATAGAGAAAACAAATGGAAATGCATAGATTTTTATGAATTATAATATTCTGGATTTTAGTCAATAGATAACTGTTAACTACTGTATTTGTTACGACGCAGATGCATAAGGTGCTGATTCCATACTTTATAGCCCTGGCTGTAACACCCCCTACTGTCAGCCTTGAGGGAACGTTGCTGGTATGTTCATTTCATCTTCTATACAAATGGGAAAGTGAGCATATAAAACTACTATTTCTTCTCCCATACTTACTCTTCATGGAATAGCTCGTTACTCCTACTTTGTGATTCATTAACTTTCTCAAGCTCAACTAAATTCTGTTGTTTTAACATTAATTGAATTAAACCAAAACTATGATATTATTCAATCATATTGGTAACATGCTTAATTTGACGAGGATTTAGCTTTATCCCCAACAGTCCAACTCTGAACCAGCATGTGTCATAACAACTGCTATTGTAACTTTGATGTATCTTTACTCATGCAGGCTGGACGGGACCTGAGATTTATAAGTTTGTCAATGAGTGGATGCTTTTGTGTGGGTTCACTAGTATTATGGGTAACGACCTTTCCTTGAACTCCAGGCGTACATAGTAACATTGCATGACCAATTTTGCCTGAAACACCCGATTTTTTGTGATGCCCAGGCCCTGAGTAGTAGGTTCGGTTTACTAGGCTGCTGGTTTTCCCTCGCATTATTTCAATGGGTAAGAATAAGACCTAGTGCTTGTATTAAGTTAAACTGTTGAAGTATTAGTTCTTGAAGCATTCTGATTTGCAATTTTTATGTGGTTGTTAGGCTCGGTTTTCAATGGCCCTCCAGCGCCTTCTTTCTCCCAAGGGCATTTTATACTCGGAAGATACAGATCAGTATAAGCTGCTAAAGCTAAGGACTGCCTAGTTTGTGTCCTTGATTTATATTTTATACTTCATCACACAAGTTACAAGGATAGAAAGTATGTTTTATATCCAAAAAAAGGATAGAAGTATGTTGGGCCATCTCAGCTCATGGGTTAAGTGAGTTAGACCAGGACAACCGGCAAAAAAAGTGAGCAATCATTTTTATAATTTGTTTAGTCCGCGAGTTGGGTTGGCTCATTGGTTGGAGTTCACTTTGATACTTATATCTATATGATTGCTATAATAATTAGCATGAAAAATTAATTCAGATTCTTATATTGGTGCAATTTATATTTGTTTATTTAATAGGATGGCATCACTGAGTACCTCAGTTGTAGACCGTAGGCTAAGGACATTCAGAACAAACATATTTCCTGATAAGGTCAATTAATTTTCAAAAATATATGCTTGAGAAATGAAACATAGGAGTATTTATTTTCTAACCTTTTGTATTTTTTTAGGATTTATGACAATTGATAAGTTTTTATATCTACTTGATAGACAGCCTGCAGTGTGGTAACTCGTACCACTGAAAAATTATGCCAGAACATTATACTGTAGTATTATATATTTATATATTTATTTAAAGGTTTTGGTTAAAAAATACTGTATTATATACTGTACTTATCACCCAAGTTATACGGACTTTAAAAAATCTACTTTTCATTTAAAAAAAAAAAAGACAATGGTATCTTTGTGGTACTTCTTTTATATCAATAGCTAGTGCCTGAACGTGAAACACGGCGCAAAATAAAATGAGAAATGTTTGCAATATAATCTCATCATACATTCTTTTCAACAACGATAGAAAGCTGGATTGAGTCCATCCGGCCACAGAGACTTATCCGGATGCATATGGAATAGGGCATTCTCAAATTCAATCTCAGAAAAAAGAGCAATAAGATCATAATTATCCTCATATGTAAGCTTAGATTACACCACATCAATAACAGGATCAAAATTACCGGTTTTCCTCTCAAAGAGATTATTAAAGTACTCACTAACAATAGCTTTGAGTCCCTCTTAGTTATCAACCATCAAATCTTCACCCCTAGTCGTTTGACCTTGTTCCTATATGCAAAAAACAAATTAGAACATTTTTTTCTTCTTCTAAATATAATAAACATATGATCACTTTTAAATGTATTAATTAGTAATTTTTTTTATATCTTTATTTATTATAAAGTTTATTAATGAGATAAATCATATTTATTGATTGAAAATGTTATCTATTAAAAAATAAGTAGTGGTATTAAATACGACTATCACTTAAATCATTTAATAGTATTTTTGAAAGAAAATTTAAATTTATGATATTATTAATTGAAATTAATTACTTTTATTAAATACAGAAGTAATATTGAATTAAAAATTGAATGTAAATTTGACCTTACACGTCATAATTTCAACATATGATCCTGATTATAAAAATTATTGAACAAATTATACTGACACGCCTAGGTTTTGTCAAATTATACAGTTTTTACAATGTAATTTGCTAAAAATGATTCAGTTTAGCATCGTGAAGCCTGTACTCGGTGCCGCTGGGAGGAAATATTCGGGTTCCTTTTCCTTCCCTCCACCAAACGTGAGCACACAGCAAACATGGCATTCAAACTCTCATCACTACCTCTGCCTAGCTCTCTTCACTCCTCTCCCCGCCAAAACCCTAATTCTACACTTTCAAATCATCGTTTTCCTCTTCGTTTCTTTGCACCTTCCCTTCCTCCCACTCTCTGCCTCTCAGGCGCAGCCTCAGCATCCACATTTCATCACACTGCCTTCGTAACCGCTCGCGCATTTCAAGGCCAAGGCGAAGCCAAAACCAGTGAAGCTTTTGAAGAAGAAGAAGACAAAGACGAAGAAATATCGAGTCAGGGTGAGAAAAAGGAACTCGCGAAGCAGGGCATATGGAGTCAGATAAAAGAAATTGTGATGTTTACAGGACCAGCAACTGGTCTTTGGATTTGTGGACCGCTTATGAGTCTCATCGATACTGCTGTTATTGGTCAGAGAAGCTCAATTGAGCTTGCTGCTTTAGGTAGTGATAAGTTGTCACTTATATACCTCACATTATTAGATTTTCTTCTAATTATGGAAATATTACATTTATCTTATTTTAATTTCATTATGAGCAGGTCCTGCAACAGTTGTTTGTGATTACATGAGCTACGTGTTCATGTTTCTATCGATTGCTACTTCCAATATGGTTGCTACTGCCCTTGCTAAACAGGTTGGTAGCAAATGTGTGATTGGATGTTAAATAAGATGCATGTCTTACAAAAATTGATACACGAGGCACACCTCATCCATATATCAGTGTTGATTTTTTTTTTTTTTAATCAGCAAATGTTAGTAATTAGTATGTTATGTTAGTGGACAATTTGAACCTATGACCTCCTTATCACTCCAACCCTTATGCCCCTCCCTCCAACCACCAGTCCACCTTATGACTCCCACGTTGATGTTCTTTGGAAAATATAATGAGTGAAGTGAAGTTACTTGGTAGGATGTGCCACAAGCTAGGATGGTGCTCCATGGTTTTGTAATTCTCTTCACATATCTAATGACATGTTTGATCCTATATATAACTTGCATGCAAGGACAACATAGTATCATAAGAATTATTAGCAGTAAGGAGCCAGACGGATTGGTTGATATATGTCGTTAATTAGAAACTTAATATCTACAGCTTAGCCTTCAATGTTGCAGTATTTAAGGTGGCGTTT
Source organism: Pueraria montana var. lobata (assembly GCA_026413185.1). Classification (NCBI taxonomy): domain Eukaryota; kingdom Viridiplantae; phylum Streptophyta; class Magnoliopsida; order Fabales; family Fabaceae; genus Pueraria; species Pueraria montana. The sequence continues at coordinate 8,072,922 of CM048654.1, forward strand.
GTTTCACGGATAACTTTTTTAGTCCCGGGAATACAGAGGTGGAAAAAATTATCCCACGTTTGTTACCAAGTAATAAAATAATTAATCTCAGGTATATTTTTTCCTGGGAAAGCCATAATCCCACCTTTCAGCCAATATTTAATCCCAGCAGATGGGGTAGGGAAAAATTATTCCCATGGGATAAAACCCGTCTTCATGAGTAAAAATTCAAATATACTCTTTTCCATATTCCGTAAAAAAAATCTTTATCACAATAAAGACATTTTAGTAATTAATATATATCTCGGGAAAAAAATAACTCAATCAAGCACATGTTTTAGTTATTCCTAGGAATATAAAAAATATTCCCAACCAATTTTAATAGTTAACCAAATACATTTTTTAATAATACCCGGGAATAACATTCCCATGTTATATTCCCAGGAAAACATATTCCCAGGACTAAAAAAATTATCCGTGAAACAAACGCTCCCTAAATATGTGGTAATGCAATGACCACTGCTTGATCTATCATTACTTGAATTGACTAAATCTACATGATCTTGTAGACTTAATTCTGCATATCTACCACTTTATGCACTTTCAGGACTTATACTGCCCTTTCACGAGTTTGTGTAGGACAAAGAAGAAGTACAGCATCACATATCTGTCTTGCTTTTTGTTGGGTTATCTTGTGGCGTTGGGATGCTTTTGTTCTCAAGGCTATTTGGTGCATCAATAATAACTGGTATTAAAATGGAGTGCTTTAGGCATTTTTGTTCTTCAACACATTTTGGATAACAAGAATTCACTTGTGCTGAAAGAGTGGCAGAACAAATCCCATAACTGTTGATTTTGCTATTTATGCCTTTTCAGCTTTCACTGGGCCAAAGAATGCACACGTAGTACCTGCAGCTAGCACTTATGTAAAGGTTTGTTGCTACATGATTTTATATCCTTTGATTTAAATAAAGACTGCAACTCATGTTCTATAAATTCAAGAAGTTACAGAACATTTTATTTATGGAAGGAAGTAATTTATGCTTTCATCAATTTTTGTTTTCTTGTAACTGTAGATGAAGGTAATATAAAACACTCTTTTTACGAAGGGACAAAATCTTGTAAATAACTAATAAGACTTTGCTTTATGTTTTGTAATTCTTTGTTTTTTTTTAAATGATAAGCTATGGTGTTCTCCTCTGCCTAATTTATTGCAGTGATTTTTTGGTTACTCTCATTTTTTTATGTTAGATTCGAGGCTTGGCATGGCCTGCTTTACTTGTTGGATGGGTTGCTCAGAGTGCAAGGTGCAAATAAGTTTTTTATTTCTAACATCTGCTTCTCTGAAGTGAGAGGTTATGTTCAATCTGAGATACTGCTCTTGAGTCTTGACATTCTATTTCATGTAGCAATTGATATGATGTCAAAATACTGTTCAATACAATTGTAGATTTCGTCTTGATATTTTGTTGCAAACTCTTGGCTAAAATTCCCTTGCTTTGACATTTCTGGGACAGCAATGTTAATTTATCTCTATTTGGGGAATATATATGGTTTGTTTCTTATATTTTGAACAAAGTTTGTATTTTCCTCTTTCTGGTTTTACTTTCTTCAAAAAAAGAAAAGAAAAGAAAACTGTGTAAACAACCTTTTTTAAGTTGCTCTTACCATTAGCAGAGCTTAATATAATACCAAATCTCAATGTTTGCTTTGTATGATTTGAAAAACATGGTCAGCATTGGCTTATTAAATTAATTTATTGTTTCGGTATTCACATTCTGCAGTCTTGGTATGAAAGATTCCTTGGGACCCTTGAAGTCTTTGGCTGCTGCTACTGTTATAAATGTCATTGGTTGTATACTTTTGTGCACCTATTTAGGCTATGGAATTGTAGGGGCTGCGTGGGCTACAATGGTTTCACAAGTATGCTGAGCTAACTCTTATGCATCATCATATATTGAATTGTATTATATATGGTTCTACCTATTCTCAAAGTACTCTACCTCATTATATACTGCTTTTCTTTTCCCTTGCTGATTCTAGGTTGTTGCTGCTTACATGATGATTCAAAATCTAAACATGAAGGGATATAATGCACTTGCCTTTTCCATTCCTTCAGGGAAGGAACTTCTGACGATATTAGGGCTTGCTGCTCCCGTTTTTTTGACACTGATGTCAAAGGTTGTCTCAAGTATTATACTAGATCTGTAGTAGGGATGGCAAAGTGTACCCGGACCCTATGGGTATCCGCAAAAATATCCGAAAGCGGGTCGGGTAAATACCCGCTTATTGGGGCTGGGGCCGGGTATTTACCCGCAAAAAATTGCGGGTGCGGGTACTATAGTACCCGCCCCGCCCCGCACCTACCATATATATATATATATATAATTAAAATAACTTAAATAAATAATTATGTTATATATATATTTTTCTGTAAAAAAAATAATTTTATATTTTTCATAAACTAATACTAATAGTAAAAGATTTATGTTATAACTTACAATAATTTTATATTTTTAATATTATGTGTGGATGCTTTTAATGTTAAGTTTGAATTATTTAAGCATGAATTTTCAATTTATTTGTAATAATTTTTTTAATCAATATTTTTATAGCTTAAATGCAATTTTGGTTCATCTATTTTGCACAATCCGCAATTTTGGTCCCTCTATTTTAAAATAGAGACGTTTAGTCTTCCAATTTTGTAAAATATGTAATTTTGGTCATTCCATCAAATTGAAAGCGTTGACTGTTAAGAGATTAACATTAACCTTAACATGATCCAAATATAGTGACGTGACATGAGATTATTTATTTAGTTTTTAATTATTTTAAACATTGAGTAGAATAATTGATGAAAAATATATTTTAAAAAAAAGTAATATCATTTATTTGACTACGATGTGTCATGTAGTTCAATAATGTAGAACTAGTTTAAAATAAATGATTAAGACTTGTGATTTCTATTTTAGGATTTACGACTACCCCAACCATTAAAATTAACGTAATATGTGCTTTAGTGACGTAGATAAACAAATAATTATTTCTCAGTATTTAAAATAATTAAAAAATAAATAAATAATCTCGTGTCACATCATTATATTTGGGTCACGTCAAGGTCAATGTTAATCTCTTAACTGTCAATGTTTTCAATTTGATGAAAGGACCAAAATTACGGATTTTACAAAATTGGTGGACTAAATGTCTCTATATAGGGACCAAGATTGCTGATTGTGCAAAATAGGAGGACCAAATGTCTCTATTTTAAAATAGGATGACTAAAATTGCGGATTGTGCAAAATAGGGGGACCAAAATTACATTTAAGTCTACTTTTTATTGATTTATTAACTTCATACATAAGTAAAGTGCGGGTATGGGTATATAGGTACCCAGCGGGTACGGGGATGGGGATTAAAGTTGCTACCCGCGCGGGTATGAGGCCAGGTACAGGTATTTTTTTTAAACGCGAGTATGGGGACCGGTACTATAGGACCCTACCCATTGCCATCCCTAATCTGTAGCTTTGTCTGAGTAATCTAACCTTTTAATGTAATCTGAAGTTCTAATCTGAAGTTCTGATGTTTAGGTGGCTTTCTACGCACTACTTATATATTTTGCTACATCAATGGGTACACATACAATGGCTGCTCATCAAGTTAGTTTTATTTCTGCCTCCTGTTTCGAACTATTCCTTCATTTGCCTGCTATCTGGGCTTTTCCGAAAATCAAATTCAGGGCCAGTGATAACTTAATTCTTGCTTCAGGTCATGGTCCAAACCTATGGCATGTGTACAGTATGGGGTGAACCTCTCTCCCAAACTGCTCAATCATTTATGCCTGAATTGATATATGGAGTAAATCGGAGTTTGTCAAAGGTTAGTGTTTCTCATTTATAATGTCACAAAGCATACTCTGATGTCCAAAGGTCTCTCCCCTGTCCTGATGTCTCTGGTTTCTGACCTTTTTTGTCTCTAGGTGACATTCATGTTATATAAGAGGAATTTTTTTTTTTAGTTGGGAAGGGTAGTATAAAAATGGTAATACATTATGTGGTTATCTTTACTTATCAATGTTGTTTTCTCTTTTCTCAATCCTTTTTCAATTTTTCATAATATTAACAGGCCCGATTGCTTCTAAGGTCTCTTGTGACAATTGGAGTTATGCTTGGATTATTGTTAGGGATTGTTGGAACATCAGTTCCTTGGTTATTTCCCTATGTTTTTACTCCTGATCAGATGGTCATTCAGGAGGTCAGTTCATTCTTTTTTAAAATTTGGATTTCATATTTGTATTGTCTCCCCTTTCATTTTTATTCCTTTGCAACTTGTTTCAAAACATGTGGCGGTATCATCAACCAAGTATTTAGAAGTTAAATCCCTAGTTAATCCTTTGAGAGTTTATGATTTAAAATTATAATCTGCATAATAATTATTAAAGCTGGATCAGTATTAAAACAGTAAAGATACTGGTTCACAGTTTATGGGTTTGATTGTGGTTGAACCAATGTTAATTATACACACACACAGTGATTAATTATATGTAAAACTTATAGAAATTAAGTTTGGTTAGATTTTAAAATAACATAAAATACCATATTATGTGTCTTGCATTGTTAAAAATTAATAGTGAGAGTTGAATTAATAAGTAAATTTATGTTAGTAAAATAAATAAATATTAACTTAAATATAATCTAAAAGTAATATTATAAAAAAATTGAAATAAACAACCACAAGTGACATGCTTAGTGGCCAGCAGCATGGCGATGAAGCTGGAGGTATCAGGTTTGAATCCTAGGGGTGGAAGTTTTACAGTTTTTGTACAAGAAGCTCAAACCAGTTAAGAACTAAACAAGCCATTTCACTTGATTCTTGACTGGTTTTCAAATAATCTGTTAAAGAGGGTGTACTGAACTGGTTACTGAACCAGTTCCTGATTGAACTGGTTGGACCAGCTCATACGCAACAGGGAAAACATATGGAAATGCATTGAATTATAATATTTTTGAAATTTAGACAATAGATAACTGTGAACTACTGTATTTGTTACGACGCAGATGCATAAGGTGCTGATTCCATACTTTATAGCGCTGGCTGTAACTCCCCCTACTCACAGCCTTGAGGGAACATTGCTGGTATGTTCACTTCATCTTCTATATAAATGGGAAAGTAAGCATATAAAACTACTCCCTCTGTCCTTTTTTATAAGATCCTTTTCCAATTCTCTAATCTAATGTATTTAATTATTTTTTCCTAAAGTACTTTTAATTAACAAATTTTTTAGTCATAAATTAATAAATGTTGGAAAATAATGAGATAACTCTTTCTCTCTTTTATTAGGATTGGAGAAGATAATTAGCAATTAGGTGAGAAACAATTAAGCAAAAAGAGAGAAATGATTAATTGCAAAAAAAATTAAGGGTAATTTTGGAAGAACATTACAAATTATGGACAAATTTAATGTCACTAACTAAATTAATCAATTTTTTTTAAAGGGTGTGAAAGAGCTGAAAGAATCATATAAAAAGGGACGGAGGGACCAACATGTGTCGCATAATAACTGCTATTGTAACTTCGATGTATCTTTACTCATGCAGGCTGGACGGGATCTGAGATTTATAAGTTTATCGATGACTGGATGCTTTTGTGTGGGTACACTAATATTATGGGTAACGACCTTTCCTTGAACTCCTGGCGTACATAGTAATATTGCTTGACCAATTTTGCTTGAAACACCCTATTTTTTGTGATGCCCAGGCCCTGAGTAGTAGATTCGGCTTGCTAGGCTGCTGGTTCTCCCTTGCAATATTTCAATGGGTAAGAATAAGACCTGGAGCTTGTATTACGTTAAAGTATTAGTTCTTGAAGTATTCTGATTTGTAATTCTTTTATTGTTGTTAGGCTCGGTTTTCAATTGCCCTCCAGCGCCTTCTTTCTCCCAAGGGCATTTTATTCTCTGAAGATACAGACCAATATAAGCTGCAAAAGCTAAGGACCGCTTAGCTAGTGACCTTGGTTTTATATTTTATAGTTCATGATGCGTTACAAGGATAGAAGAATGTTGTCCGTTTCGCAAATTAGAATTATAAAATAGGCATACATTTTTATTTAACACAGATTACATTAATTTGCATTGTAATACAATGCACTGCAAGAAATTGTTTAGAATGCTTGTAAACAGAAAAAGAATGCAATTGCTGCATGCCAATCAAGAATTGTTTTATCTTTTTCTTACAGTAAAAGATGTCTCTTGTACCCAGAGAGGGGGAGCATGTGTAGTAGTCTGTTGATTCCAACAAAAGATTATTCTTGGAAGGAATTTTTATTTATCAAGGTTTTCTAATTTTTTTGCCAATACAATATTTCAATAAGATTTCATATCAAGTAATAATTGCAATTACAATATGTCCATCGCAATAGAATGTACTGATTTGGTCTTTAAACAATCCTAGCCAAATGTCAATTCATTGTTATGTTCTCCAGCTGTGGTCATAAGCTCATTCTATCATCGTTTGTAAGCGTTCATTGATCCAAAATGAGCTTTCACTGAATTTTCTTCTTCCAATAAAATATCCAGTACCACGACCTTTGGTATTTATGCATGCAAAATCAAGCTTGCTCAGGCCAAGCACCAGGACAAAGCTCGACATAATTAGAATGTTTATGACCTACTTTTTCTTCCTTTCCATGATGAACCGGGCCACGATAATTTGGGTACTTTTTCCCTACTCTGCAGTTTCACAAGAGCATTAGGGAAATGTGGCGATAGAACAAAACAGTTTATGCACAACATAAAGGCACAACTTTTATTACCTTGTTTACCAGTCTTGGTTTTACTTGTCTTTTAAGAATAAGGTTACGAACTTGTTTCTTCTTTTCTTCTGCCTTCATTTTGGAGAGACTAGGCCTGTAAATAATGAGAGTTCGACCAATCTGACCAACAGCCACTGAACCAGTTGCTTCTTCCAACTGCTTCACCACATCATCTAACTCACCTGGACAGCTCCTATGTATTTTAATCTGTAAATGCCATCCAGGTTGCAAGTTAGGATCCAAGATTTTGAAAAACTTCACACTTCTGCATTTTACAAGTTACAAAGCAAAAGAGGAAACACAAGATGAAGACACAGTAGTAGACATATTATGTGGGCTCAAAAAACCACTCTCTGCAGTCTACAACAACCCAGACATAAGTGAAACTCGCATTTTGTTTTCTAGGCATGCAAAGTAAATCAATCCCTCCAGCCACTAGATATTTCAACCAATTTAAGTACAACACTGAAGTTTATGAAAATCATTCAAATAAAAATCAGCCAAGCAGAGCCTAAAGGAAAGCAGTGCAAAATTACAAAGGTAGAATAATTAATCAGCAATCAGCAATAACTTACAAGCAAGAGCAACACAACTACTACCATCAACTGGTCCAAAATTCCAACTGTCCTAAATCACAACATAAAAGCATGTAAAATGGCAGTTACACATGCTAAACACAAGAAAGCTACATTGAGAAACAGTGAACCAATTAGACAAGCAATCCAAGAGAAATAAATTTTATGAATTGGAAGCATAGCAAATTATGAAAACACTAGCCTAACAAACACATCTACCAGGTTGCACAACTCGCCATTTAAAAAAAAAAAAAAAGTGGGAAACAAATTCCTTTTCCCATGTATTAGCAAAATTCATCAAACACAAGCAACAACCACAGATAAACCGAGAAGAATTTTTTTGTTTTTTTCAGAACATAATAAACATGGGACAGAGAAATTAAGGTAATTGATTGATATACCTTGAGAAGCTCGTTGGCTTCGAGGGTCTCAATGAAAGAGGTGGCAACATTGGACGTAACACCAGACTTTCCCACCAACTGGGTCTTGAGCTTATCCCCCAAACTGTGAGCATAAGACGCAAGCTCTTTCCTTTCTTTCACAGTCAGACTCGGCACCTCCAACTTCAGTCTCTCCTCCCTCTTTCTCTCCAACGGCGACGATGTGGGATCCAATTGGGCATCTTCAAAATCGCCTCTTTGAGTCTCCAATTCATCATCTGCAATGTCTGCTTCTTCGCCATCTTGAGAAACGACAACGGAGGGAGAAGAGGAAGTAGAGAAGAGAGGTTTTCGGAGCGGTGGAACATGGATATGTCGAAGGGGTGTAGATACAGAATTGGGGGTAGAAACAAGAAGAGGTTTGAGAAACGAAATGAAAGAAGAAGAGGGTGATGATGATAGTGCCGCTGCTACTGCTACTGCTACTGCCGCCATTTCAGTGCAGTTTGGATGAATCGTGATTCGTGAGCCTAGTGACTATTGTTTTGGATTTAGAGTAAAGATAGTAAAGCAAAAATACCAAAGGCTTACAAATATATTTACTGTAAAATGTCTATTACAAAGTGGGTGTTTGGTCTAGTGGTATGATTCTCGCTTCGGGTGCGAGAGGTCGCGAGTTCGATTCTCGCAACACCCCGTTTCGTATTATTTTATTATTTTACCTTGGGCTATCACCGTCATAGATGATAGAACCCTTTTTTTTTCAAGCCACTCACTATTCATAATTTTAACTTGGGCCATTTACTGTTATAAAATACTAACTATTATATTTATTTTCAGGAGTTTATTTTTCAGTAGCTTATTTTCAAACACCAGTTGTATTCAATATAACTTAAACTAAATAAGTAATATACGTGATTTTAATAAATAAATAATAAATGTTCCGACTGTGTAATATTTTTTTACACTATTATTCTATCATGTAATATAAGTTTGTTACTTTTACATTAACAAATAACAACCTTAAAAGTTAACCAAAGAATTTCTAATTGATTCACGGTGTAAAACCTTTTATACCAAGAGCACATGTTTATTAAACTCTAATTTGATTATCAAATGCATTATTTAAATATTAAAAATAAGACGAAAAGTATTCACTTTTGAAAAATGCCTTAAAATAATTTAGACAACTTTTATTAAAATAATGAAAGCAAATTTCTTCACAATGAAATAGATAAAATTTTACTAACATCAAGAACAGTCAAAATTCCTTACATGTTCAGATATGACGAATCAAATAATAAAAGCTAGAAGGGTATAATATATTTTTTATCCCTCAAAATATCTTGAATTTTGATTTTAATCCTTATGAGAATTTAATATGTTTTTAGTTCCTACTGAGAGACTAAAACAAATCACATCACTTTTAGTAAATGTAGGAACTAAAATCGTATTAAAATTTTATAGATTAAAATCAAATTTTGAGATACTTTGAAGTACTAGTGTGCAGATTTTTTTAACTAAACTAACTACTAAAGAGGAGCATACTGTAATTGTTCTGTAAAAAGTGCGTCTTGATAGGGATGACAAAACTATTTGCATAGTGAATATCTACAGGTAAAATTTGTAACTAATAGAAAGCAAATAGTTAAATAGGTATTCACAAATAATGTAAACATATTTTCACTATCGTTTCAGGGTGTGGATGGATATTAAAGTACTCATACTCGCATGTATCCATTATTACACATTATTATAAAATTACTTAAATATCATTATTTAAATAGTTTAATGGTGATGCACTGACAGTGTAAAATAATTTTACACTGTCATTCGATCATAAATCATCGTTGATATGATTTTTAAGATAATTTTATAAAAGTCAACAAACTTACCATGCATGATGGGTTGTGATTGGATGACTGTAAAACTTTTTACACTGTCAATGCATAGTCATTTTTCTCTTATTTAAATTTATAAGTCAATAAGAAAAATCTTACTAATTAGTTAACAAAAAAAATCATGTCTTTTTTAATTTTCTAACCTTAAAACTATTTTTTATAAAATAAAATACCATAATAATTAAAAACTATAGTTAAAAGTATTTTTATGTTATTTTTATTTTTTAGTAAAAATAAATAAATATTCACGAATATTAATAAAATTTATGAAGTAAAAAAAAGATAATAATAAATTTTGCAGCTATCCCCGCACGAGTATGAAGACACACGTGACGGATTTTTTATCTAGCAAAACAGAAAACGGACAGTTATCATCCGTGTGTCGCCCCGTTGTCATCACTCATCACCAACATGCAACAACTTCAATTCGCAGGTGCAATGACTTTGGTTCCATAGATAGTAGCTTTGTATTTCTTTTTGGTTCTGCCTTTTATGTGTCTCTTGTAACTAAAAAAGAAAAGAGAAAGAAAGAAAGACATTATAATTCCACTATTCATATATTTCCCTGTTACAAACCGATTTTTCATTTTTTTTAACATCGATTTTGTGACTAGTTTAGATCAAACACTGAACGTACTTGAACTGATTCATTAACTCTCCGGTCAGGGCACATAATCCAATTTAGTTTCCAATACATAGAATGGTAGTATTTACAAACTGAATATTACATGAGCTCCCATTTTAGTTAAAATAATTTTATATTAAAATATTATGTCACTAAATTTATAATTATAAATTTAATGTTGAAGATGTATCTAAGCACTTAAAATCTTGCTTATTATCAGAATTTAAAAAAAAAAAAAAAAAAAGACATTAAAACCAACCAATGAATCAGCGTGATTAAAATATTTATCAAAATTCATCTTACATTGAATGTGTGGTGCAGTCTGACCAATCTGTCACTTAGCTTAGTATATTTTTAAAAATAAAAAAATTCATTTTAAAACACCAAAACATGAAGGAAAAAACCAAATTTCCTTGTGTTCTTTTATTCTAAATTTATTTTATTTTTGACGTCACAAAGATACTAATAAAAGCTCAGCCACCCTCACAATCTGGCGGCGCCTATGGCCTAGAATCAGAGTTTAGACAGTTGGGAAACGTGATAGACAAATAATCTGAAAAGTTAATAGTTTTAAGGACTTATATTTTGGTTTTTAAAGGAAATCAGCTTTACGTTCTGCAATATATTACTCTTTCCGTTCCAAATTATATGATGTTTAAGATTTTGACACAGATATTAAAAAATATAATTAATTTATTAAATTTTCTAAAAAATATTATATAACTTCCTAATATATCCTTTATCTCTCTAATTAATTATTCATAATACATTACTCCCACTAAATATTAATTAAGAATAATCCTAAAAAAAAATATTTAATACAACATTAATTTTGTAAAACGACATCTATTTTAAAACAAATTTTTTTCTCTAAAACGTCATATAATTTGGAACGGAAGGAGAGAGTAACGTTGTCGTGTTGTTAGTGTTGCAAACAAGACACCAAGTATTCGCATTTCACTAGCAATTCTTAGTAACTAGACAGTTGCGTCCACAAGCTTCCCCAGCCAATGTTTTAGAAGACCAGAACAACCATATAGAGAGAGAGAGAGATTAACATAAACATAAAAGGTTCTTTCTGGGTCCAAGGGTTGAGGACAAACAAGCTCAACTTTTCAAACAGCCATGTTTCAGGAGTTCAATCCTTCCAATTTTGCACGTTTTTAGTCCAGCTTCCAAAGAGCAAAACACCCCTTTGACTGAACATTAATGCTGAATGCTTCAAAAGGGAAAAAATCTTTTGACCCAACAAAGCACAATCTTTATCTTTAAAGGAACACAAAGGATGCAGTATTTAAGCAGTGGCACCAGACACGGTGACCTTTGACTTACAGGGTATATGCCTTATCTCCAGGCGCTGACTAAAACCTAACGATGCCAGATAGTTATCACAAACTAATGTCAAGAAGAATTTGAAATTTGGCAGCGACAAACAGCGACATAACTAGAAATGGAAATTGAAACGACACGACGCATTAAAAATATATTCCCTGAGCTTAAAAGTTAAAACCAAGTTAAGCATTCATAGGTACAAAGCTACAAGCCTAGACACACAAACATAAGCATCAGAATACCAACAGAGTCATATGCATGTAGTATTACACTGAACTAAACCATCATATCCCTAGAAGCTTGAGGCTTTTGAGAGTTGAGCCTCAATCTATATCTATCCACAAGAAGGGTGGAACCCACCACACAACCTGGATCATGGGATCAAGTGGCCAGGGTCCACCCAACCTATTCGTGGAATTCTTCAAAAACAAACAGAAGCCAGAACAGCTACTACAACATTAGACCTAAATGGCTTAAACAGAAACAAATATAAAGATGGCAACAAAGTACAAACAACACAAAGAAACGAAAGCATTGTGGTGACACACACTTTGCCTCTTGAATTTCAAACTTGTTGACGCTTCATAAGGTTCCCCATAGTCCTTTGCTCTCCCTTGTTTACACCATCGCGAGGTGGGCTAAAGCTCACGGGCAGAACATCCTCCGAATCACAGGGAAAATTCATTGTTTCAAAATGTCGCTCCAATTTTTCCTTACCCTATATTATCACAGAATTAGTTAATAAGCCCGCAATAATTAATTCGGTAATACAAAAAATCCTAAACAAGGCAGCGATTAATTAACAAAGTACCAGTTTAAAAATCAAAATTGTCCATATTAATAATTAAAATAATAACAATAGCACTATTTAATTATATTAATCTCTATACTTGAAATCATTTTTCATTTTCACACTCTCCTTTCGCCATATCCGGACCAGTTCATTTCAGACAAGATCTATACTTAAATTTTGGCGTAGTGAAGAGTTAGAATGTAAGGTGTTTTCTAAAACAGAAAACGTGAACAGGTGTGGAGACAAATATAATAATAATTTAAACTAATTTAACCCAACAATAATAAAGGTTTAATAGAAACAATGATGATTAAGTCTAATCAATGTGTATGTGACCATACCTGTAAACGTGCAGCAACCACTTCACGTATCTTGTGGGACTGGAACAAGTCCCATTTCGAATTGGAGGCTGTCATAAGAAACTTCCAAGCTGCCTTGGGCTTGGTGAAGTTCACAAAGGCGTAACCCTTGTTCATCCCAGTTCTGCAAAGCATGATCATAATCATCAATCACCAGTGTCCACACACATGGACACAAAAGACTAAAAAGAGAGAGAAAAAAAAAAGGCTAGCCATATAAACATAAGGAATTAAATTAGTAGCCTACATGAAATCAATGGGCAAATAAACGAAATCAAAAGCTAAATAACTGGATTCTTCTCCTTTCTCTTTGTCAGCTGCTTCTTCTCTTACATTCACCTGCTTACAGTGCTTTTCCAGAAACTCTACCAGCGTGCCTCGGCTGAGCCACACAAAATGAAACAAACAAAATTTCCTTAAAAAAAAAGAAAAACTAAGCACAAGAGTCTCAAAATTTTCAAGCAGTTAAACCATAACAAGATTTAAAGAATAACACGGTTTCCCAAAAACAAAAAGGCTATTGAATGAGAAACTGGGAACACGAAGGGGTATTATTGACAGATAATATACGTGTATTTGCTAGGAATATTTCTGATCATCACAGTGGTTTCGTTCCCGCCATCCCTAAAAGGCATCAAAGGAGAATAAGGTTTCCTCTTAGGGAAACCCCTGAAGCACTTGTTCCTCAAAAAGTCAACACTTTTGCGTTGACCATCTTCTGCAAACTTCCTTCTCGGCGGGCAACCCTTCATTCTGAAACTTCCATACGGCTTAAACACCTGCTTTTGTACAAGCCCTTTTGAACCACCCGTTTTGGGTTCAGCTACAAGCACCTGACCCTTCTTCTGGTGCACTGCATGGGGTTCATCAACGGGGTTAGGGTCATCTTTGATGTTATGAAAAGGAGCTGGTTCAGCTTCGAGTGCTAGCGGGTTGGTTATGGTGGCATCGTGAAAGGGAATGGAAGGTGGTGGCGGTGGAAGTGTTGTGGTGGGATAGTAGAAAGGGTGGGGAAGTTGTCGTGAGGGATAGGCAGAGACAATGAAGAAGAAGTGATGAGAAGTGGACAAATTGGTGTAGGGAAGTTGTTGTTGCTGAAGCTTGTGGTTATGGCTTGGGAAAAATTCCGGTGCTTCTGGGTTTAGTAGAGAAACCATGGTCGGAGTTGGAGAAGAAGGAATAGGAATAGGAAGTGTGGTTCTTTCTTGTCAGATGATGCTGCGCCGATCAGCTATCAGTGATGATTATATATGGCTTTTCCGATGAGAAAGAAAACAGCTAAATCACTTACACTTTCAATCACATTACTGCTCCTTTTTTATTTTATATTGTACTTTGTATATATATATCAGTATATCAGTATTAGTACCTGTACTTCCTACATATTTTATCTCTTTTTAGGATAATTATTAATAACAAAGTTTCTTTTCAATACTCTAAAATTGTACGTGCCATTGCATTATATTTCCTCCAAACTTAAATATAAAAAAATAAAATTTAGACTTAAATGTAAATAAATTTTAATTTTATTGAATTTATGACCAACTTAATTAGTTACTGAGTTAGAGTGATAAAAAAAACTTAAAAAAATTATTTTGTAATAAATTTAATTTTTATAGAGTAAATTTGATGACAAAATCGTGATATTAAAATATTTAAAAGAGAATTTTGATAACTTGAAAAAATAATTTAGTGGGACAAATAACTTTAAAAGATCATATTATAGGTTTATTCTTCTTATGGTTTAAGTATATTTTATTATATATTTATAAATTATAAATATGTGATATGAAAATATTAAATATTTTATAACTCTTATGATTAAAAAAAATTACTTTTCTTTCAATTCTATATTTGACAACATCATTTATTGTATATTTGGTTTGGTGGAAAGAGAATATTATGGATAACAAAGTTTTTGCTATTATTTGATTGAAGAAAAAATGCAAAGAAAAGGAAAATAATAATTGACTCATATCCATCAGCTTTGCTGATGAGTGATAACTAATCTCTATCGAGAAACTTGGTTAATCATCTTTAATGGAGTTTCTCTTTCCAATCACGTTTTTTTCATCTACAATACTTAAACTAAGATCTTGTTTGAGAAAATCGAATTCAATACCACTTGGACCAACGATTTATTAGTGAAAATAATATTTAACTACATATAATTAATATTTCTTATAATGTATTCATGAACTTGTAAAAAAAACATTGAAATAAGGATAGAGATTCATCTTTTTTTAAAAAAATAAAAATAAGATAGAGAGATTCATGAACACTTATAGTACGTTTAGTTTAGAAAAGAGAACAAAAAAGAGAAAAATAAAATAAAATAATTTCTAAAATGTTTGGTAAATATGAAAATAAAAGAAGGGAGAGATAATTTTTTGGCTAAAGTATTTTTTGGTAATTTATGATTATAGTAATTTTCACTTTTTTTTCCCACTTTAATTATTTATGTTTTAAAATATCCATTTTGATCCAAGTTTACAATGTTATGATTTTTCCGTCAATTTTACACTAATAACATTAGTGTTTTTAGTTTAAAATAAGTAATTTTAGTAAAGTAACAGTTTTTTACCACCACTATTTTAATTTTATTTTATTAAATTTATGAAGACCAAAATCCCGCATCTTCATAATTCTCAAACCCCAAAATCAATTTCAAACTTCCCAACAAACAAATCAGAGCAAAATGAAGCAATAACAAGAAAAGGAAAATTCAAAATGTATTCCTTTTCTTCATCTCTCTCAATTGTTCTAAATTTTTCATTTTTCGATAACCCTTTTTTGTGTATCAGAGAATTAAAGAGGAATTAGCATCCGGGTAGACAATTTTTTTTTTCTTCTTGGGTGGGTACTCACTTCATGACTGTGCTATCTCTTCACCTTCAGACAGCAAAGGAGAAAAGGAAGAAACTTTCATAACAAAGGTTTAGGAAGAAACTGGTGTTGCTTCCAACCTCTCTCACACTCACAAGGGAGACTTTTGTCTGTTTCTCACTGCTGATCCCAAGCCTCGTCTTCGTTGGACTCAAGACTTGCATGAACAGATTTGTTGATGCAGTGGATCATATAGGAACCCGTGAACCATGTTGTTTCAGAATGTGAGCTTGATTGAAAATGGTTCTTACTTGTTCTTTGATGGGAATTTGTTCTTGCTTGTTGTTTGATAGGGATCTTGTGGGGTTTGAATTTCAAGTTTGGGATATGAAGATTTTTTATTTTTTTTTGGTAGAGTTTGGGATATGAACATTGTAAGAACGAAGGTTCGTTCATGGTTTTTAAAATAAAATTGTGATGATTTTTACACGGCATTGTATTAAAATTAATTATTTTAAAATAGAAAAACACTAACATTGTTAGTATGATATTGATAGAGGGGTATTTTGGATAATGTAATAAATTTAAATGATCACAGTAATAATTACTAAAAATGTAAAGAATCAAAATGGTATTTTAGTCTGAATTGTTTTCTTTTTCTTCTTCTTTAGTTATATAGAAATTGAAAGAAAAGAAATGATATATATATATATATATAAAGGAAATATAATATAAATAAGAATATTTTTACTTTTAATATTTTAAACGGTTGTTTCTGTTCCTTTCTTTCCAACAATAGCAAAAGAATCTCTTTTTGATAGTATTTGATTTTGATATAATAACAGTGAAAATATTTTTTAACAATAAAATTTGTATATAATTTTTAAAATAATTATTATTATAAAAATTAAAAATGTTTAACTATACGGGAGTTTATAGTTTCATACTTTCATATTAACCATATATTCTAATTAAAATGTTTAACTATACGGGAGTATTTTTTTAGAATTTTTGTTTGAAATCTTTACATTAATCCTAATATTTTAGGAGACTTTACAATGATACTACTATAAATTATATAATAATTTTAATGAAAAATAAACTATTTTCCTAGGCAGTTAGTTAAATTAATTAATGTTTTTAAAATAAAATATTTGAAGGATTGAAAAATGGAAATAAGAAAGATAGAAAACGTGGTGAGAGCAGAGAGGAGGGGAGTGGGAGTCTCGAGAAATGACGGAAAGGGAAAGTTAAAATTGTGACGTAAATAGATGCAAAGCATTTAATGCATGGATCTGTCCGCCGGAGAAGATTGGATTTTTTTCTCATAAAGCTAATTTCATCCTCTGACGCCCATGCCGAATGTTTCCCTCTCCTCCTGCAACGCAAGGACCTGCAATGTAAGGTATACAGTATACTTGCTTTTTTTTTTTAAAAGAATTTTTAATATATTTGTTATTTTTATAATTTCTGCTTATCAAAAAAATATTTTTTGTACCTTCTGAATTAAGATTGCAGCAACCAGCAAGAGAGGAGTTAAATTCCGCAGGAAATGGTGTTCTCAAGGATGTCAATTGCCTCCAGTTAACAGTGAAGGAAAGATGAATCTTTATTTTTAATCTCTTATAAAAATAATAAAACATAAGATGAACAAAAAAATTGGATCAATTCCTGCTCTCACATAGTCAATTTTATTCTCATCTTCTATCTTTTTAATCAATTTTTACCGTATACAGTTTAAAAATATTTTATTTTTTATAATATATTTTTACTTATTAATTAGATTTTCTCTTTTATTATTACGCTATTATTATGATTATTATTATTCTATTTATTAATCATTTTTTTATAAATTTATTAATCAAATTTCTTCTAATGTTTAAATTAATTATAAATAAATAGAATATAATTAATAAAATAGTATGCGATGTTATATCAAATTTTTAAAGAGGGTAAACGAATAGAGTAATAAAATTTAAAAAAAAATATATATTAACAACATGCTCTCGGGTCTGCAATACGTTCTTTATTAGTATTATTTGAAATTTATTAAAAATTATAAAATTTTATTACTCTCATCTTTTATTTAATAAGTTTCACTTGTTATTTACATATGTAATGGATAAAACTTAGATATAATACTATAGATACTTGTTAATATTATTCTCCAATTAGAATTAGAATTTTATCTTAATATGTATAGTAACTGATTCCATTAAATGTCATCGCGCATATTATTGAGCTAAAATCTCAACTTTAATTAGAGAACAACGTCAACAATAACCTATTATCCTATATCTAAGTTTTTTTCTTTTAGAATTTCTAATAAATCTTAACACACGCATAGGGATTTTTGTAATTTACATTTTATTATTTAATAGATCATTGAAAGGTCTTTGACGTTGTAATTAATGCATTATATTTCCAACATTTAATTATTTAATGCATTTTTCAAAAGAAAACTTTTTTGTAATCCACATTTATTATTTAATAGGTTATTAAAAGGTATTCATTATTGTAATTAATGCATTATATTTTTAATACTCACTCCGGTCACTTTTATAAAAAAATAAAAGGATATTCTTTTTTGGTCCTAATTATAAGAAACATAGATCCACTTTAAGATGTATTAATTGCTAGTTTTCTTTTTTACCCTTCATCTTATGAAATCCATTAATGAGACACCTACTCATTTCTCATGCATTTATTGGTTTATTAACAATACAAGTTACACTTATTGGTAGAGGTGCAATGCCATTAATGTAACCACTACTTAAATCAATCAATTTAAGGGGTACTTTTGGAATACAATTAAAATTTATGTCATTATTAATTATAACTAACTAACTTAACTATTGTTATTGTTCTTCATGATTTAGTTATTTGTTTCTTATAAAAAGGACCGGATGGAGTATTAAATTGTTTAATGATGATGAATTTCGATTAATGAAAAGTCTTCAAAAGGTAGCAATTTTCAAATTGTTTAATGATAATTAACAAACATTCAATTGATATAAATTTAGACAAAAATATTCTCATTTTTTTAACTATTTTTATCATAAATTTTAAAATAATGTCTTATAAAAAGGAAAAGAGGTAGTATTTATTTAAATAATCAATCTGCATGTGTCTCGTAAAAATATAAAATCTTACAAAAACATTTCTCAAGATGAATCATTCATTGTTACATCTTTTGAAAATTTGTTTTGATTTTCACCCTGTTTATTTCAAATTTCACCCTTCAAGTTTATTTTTTTCACCAAAAAAAAAAATTCACCCTTCAAGCTTACATCTTTGGAAAAGAATAGATGGTCGTGGAGGATTTTTGTAAAAAAAAAATACATAAAATATTAATACAATTATTGGAATAAGAAAATACTTACAATAAAATTATATATAGAAAATAATTGAATCTCGAATGATTAACTAAAGTAAAAATAAGATCTTAATAAATATTCATGTATAGTAATTATTGAAGAATGAATAAATAAAATATAAAATATTTTTAAAAATATAATATATGTTAATAATAATAATAATAATTATAAACAGTATATTTGTATATAATTTTATCCTTTGTAATTTCTTAATCAGTATATTAAATTATTGAAGAATGAATAAATAAAATATAAAATATAAAATATTTTTAAAAATATAATATATGTTAATAATAATAATTATTATTATAAACAATATATTTGTATATAATTTTATCCTTTGTAATTTCTTAATCAGTATATTAAACATGTTGTTTAATACTACTATTTATTATTTAAAATAAAAATAAGAGGTTATATGAATAATTTAGTCAAAATTAAATAAGAAACTATTTTGAGGTAATAAATATGTCTATAGCCATTTTAGTATACGCAAAGGTAAATCTTGCTTCAATGATGAAGATGAAGATGAAGATATGTTGAGAAGTGGTGTTGAGCATGGACTAGAAAGGTGTAATGATTTGTGGGACCCACATGATTTTATTGAGACTTGAGATTGAACAGTGAAGTTGTTTCTACGCGACGGCCTTTTGGGATGCACGGTAGTTTGTCTTATCGGCACAACTCGCAGTACTTTCCATATCAAACGAAACACCACTCATAGAACTCCTAATAAATAGCTGACTCTACTTGCTTGCACATTTTGCACTCTCTTCTTAACAGTAGTTACTTTTTCCTTCGAGTCAAATCAAAAACACGTCTAGATAATTATTAGACTTGTTTAATTTAATTATCAGAATAAAATTAACTATATGGTATTTTAAATATAAAAATACATTATCTTTTATTGTTCAGATAATGAATCTCTTTCTGTTGATAAGTTTCCGCATACTTAAATTAATTACTAGTATTTATTATTATTTTTTGGATAGATAAATATTAATTATTAATTTATTAATTTTTGTTAATGAAAAAGATTCAAAGACACGACCTTTCCTTCCGTCCTTCTTTCTTCATCCACCAAGCCAAGCCAGGCCAAGTATTTATTTACAAATAATTTGTTTTTGAACAAATTTTAGCATTCTTTAAATAAGAAATTTTTAAAAATGAACTAAACATGTAACTAAAAAATTTAACCATTTCACTCCGTTTCCATATGCAGAAAGTGTTTACTGGTTGTGTGCAATCCGGTTAGACCACGGCAAATGAAACCAAAATTGGTTGTCAGGTATTCATGTTTATTTCGCTTTTCAAACAGAACAACACTATGCCAACTAAAGACATGTTTGTATTGACCATGCACCTTCAACGCATAAATGACAAAAGGGATCTATATGGAAAATGGAAGTGTACCTTGGATGGAGGCTACTAAACAATAATACATACATGACATGTTCATATGAATTGGAATAATTGAATCCATTTCGAGAAAGTAACACCGTGTTGAAACATTCTTCGGTCCTCCTCCACGCTCACGAGAAATATCAATTTTTTTTTTTCTTATGACATTTCAAATGACGAGTTACTCTTTAAATGCATCATGACCAAACAGGTGGGGGTGTAAATGTGTAATAACATTTTTCACAAAATATTTTGTTGATCACCCTTTATTGCCAATAATGCAGCTCCGTAGGCAGCTTCTGTTTGATTTGCACGACTCACTGGCAAACCAAGCACCCTCTCTCGTATCTTTATCCACTTTTCATTTTTGGCTCCTCCACCGGCTGTGAAAACTTCTTCTACCTGGGTTGCTCCTAGCTCCTTTAACAACCCATATGCCTTTGCCTAAATTACCATTCAAGAGTTCTTCACATTAGCCTCTAGTGGATGCTTGAAGATCCACTTGTTTTCGCAAAAATATGAAACAAAGACAGTGTCTAAAATGAGTCAAGAAGATTTTTACCTCTATACGTGCAATGGATTCTAAAATCCCATGCAAGTACTCAACATTATTTTCTGGACGTGGAAGTAGCCTGCCCAAAAATTCAAACTCAGTTATGAACATTGAAAAGTCTTGGTCAGTGGTGACATTGTGGTGGCACAACTAGCAAACCAAATTTGGCTTTGTCACAAAACCCAAAAATTTGATTTTGATTAAATTATTTGAACCAAATAATTGTATTTTTTAATGATTTTTTGTGTGGAAAAAAGATTATAAACAAGACTCCAAACAAGCTAAAATTGAAATGGGAATGGAATTTCAAAAATTGAGTGTTCGAATGGAAAAGCAGATGGGATTTAGTACCTTGGAGCCAAATTTGGATCAGCTACTGGGAATCTTTCACCTGCTTTTGGCAGAGGATAGTAGTCCAGAAGAGAAGGCTGTGAGGGATTGATCAGTTCACTCAGTTTCTCTAATTGATCATCGGTGAACAGCTGTCTAAGAATGGCTCCACCAGTGTTTGAAGCACCACCAACAAGCCATTTATCATCAAGGCGATGGCTGTACACCCCAAACCGAGAATCCTCAATTCTTGTGTTGCTGAGTAGTTTAATAGCTAGTGTTGAACCCAGCCAAGTGACCTAATCAAGGACAGCATGAAAAACACACAAGTCAAAAAAAGCTAGAGCAACTTAATTGCATAGCTATGAAGCCCAGATACGGGATACGACACGAGTACGATACGACACGGATACGGGAATACGACAATTTTTTTGAAATTAAGGATACGACACGTCCTGCATACGTTAATAAAAAATATAAAAAATTATATATGGATGCAAAATAAAATGCAATTAGTGTTGGTGTTAAAATGCAATTATGCAAATGATCTTGAGTGTTGATAAAACACTGCAAATATGCATATTATGTTTTAACAAACACAACTTTTGAGTGACAAAATAAATTTATTCAAGCATGGTTTGAGCAAAGCCAAAACCACACAAACAGAATACCCTATCAAAACCAAAACCACACAAACAGGAAGACCCCCTCATCAGATAAATGACAAATGTGCAGAACCACCAAGGAGAGATGTTGTCGTGCTTGAAGAAGGGGGAAAATTATGCATTGTGTAGAGACTCACTCACCCCACTTGCCAGAAAAAGAAACCCCCTCACTGGAAGAACTATCGGAAAGGAGTTGCCATGCTCGAAGAAGAGAAAAAGGGTGTGTCGTGTTTTTGTTTACATTTGGACCTTTTTTATTTTAAAAATCCTAAAATTAAAACAATAAAATTATAAAATATTAAAAAAAATTCTTCAAAAAAAATAAAATATTAAAAATTTCAGAAAGTGGCTCAAGCCGTATCGGAGCCGTATCCAGCCATCTTAAGCCGTGTCCCAGCTGTATCCCAGCTATCTTGAGCCGTATCCAAGCCGTGTCCTACAATTTTTTTTTAAAAAAAAAAAAAAATCGGATACTTTTTGGATACGTATCGGAGGCGTATCGGTGTCCGACACGGGTACGACACCGATACTTTTCCATTTTTGGAGTATCCGGGCTTCATAGTTGCATAGATTAGGAACATGATCTTCGAATGTTGAAAGAGATGGTTTAACAGAAAGAGACTTCTGTGCAAAATCATAACAGAGTAAATATTGGCACAACTAATTTTACACTCTTGAAGCTAATAAGCTATACATTCATTTTGGATGTTAAACTGAATATAAAATCTGGAAACATACGAAACTTCCAATTTAGCAATCCATAAATTTAAGTCAGCTTTTTATGAAACTGAAATTGTATATTGAGAGATACGATAGATCATGGATAAATCAAGAAAGAAAGATAAATTTAGTAAATAATAATTACAGCTTTCCCAGGTTGTGTAGCTCGAGCTGCAAGAAATGCAGCTATACTGTCAGTGGTTCCAGTGCATACGACACAATCCTTTTGAAAACCTGAAAGAATATGCATTAAACATGATTTTCAACTTCATAGCAGTAAGCTTACTCAGGATGTTAAAGAAACTCTGACATCAATATATCACAACAAATCAACAAAAAATAAGACACACACACACACACAAATAATGTGCTAGTTGTTTGGGCACCAAATTTATTGGCAGCCAAGTTGGAAAAGCATTTGTCTCAACTCTCAAGAAGGCACTAGTCTGACGAGAAGACAACACCCAGATAGGGTTAAACATATCAAATTGGAAGGAGTAAAACCATATTAACAGGGTCCTACAAGTGCACTGGTTAAGAAGTATTTAATACACTATTAAATGCTCTAATTACTTAAAAAGGAAAGTATGATTTTATGTTTTCTGTATCATATGTGCTTTATTTTTCAATATATACTTTCTATCCTCCCCCCCTCCCCGCCAAAACACTTTCCTAACTAAAGTTAGCATTTGCCATAATAATAAGCTTTGGCACTAAAATCTGAGGACTAAAACCTAGCCGTTTAAGTTTAATTTGATATTTTAGAAGGCTCTCTTAAATGAAATATATTGCCACAAAAGGGTTTCTAGGTGTTTCTAGGTACAGACTCTCATTACAATTGCAAACAAAGTACTACTATAAAGAAAACATACCATATTTATTTCCAATTTCCTCCTTTAAACAAGCAATTGGAGTTCCTGGAGCAACAACTGAAGGTAAAAGATGATAATATGGTTGAGAGACTAGCCATGAAGGATATGAATCCACTTCAGGATCATAGCCAACCTGAAAAACGTAAAACAATGGTTAAAATTGCAACATAGACATAAACCTCCTACCTGTGAAAAACACAAACAGTGATAGAGCTTATTAAACGATGCCTTCAAAGCATTATTATAATCTGTAACTCCAAGCTTCCCATGAAGAAGCCACAAAAGCCAATCCGCTTGGTGCAACAACAGAGCAGGTTTTTCGTTCGAACCAACACGGTTCCACCACGAGACGAGTTTACACAGAGTGGATGATCCAGTGCAAACTGTATGGTTTGGAGGAGCAATAGACTTCACCATTGGTAATGCATCA
The DNA here is from genome assembly GCA_026413185.1 of Pueraria montana var. lobata. Classification (NCBI taxonomy): domain Eukaryota; kingdom Viridiplantae; phylum Streptophyta; class Magnoliopsida; order Fabales; family Fabaceae; genus Pueraria; species Pueraria montana. The sequence goes on from CM048654.1 coordinate 8,096,850, forward strand.
GGACAACTGTCATTGTAAAGTAAAGGTCTCCACAACGGTTCTCCCGTGTCACTGCAACACCAGATTCCTATTCCCACTTCAGAATTCAGATATACAATCCTTAATCTAATCTTAATTAACACAAAATAAAAGTGCTGTTCATATCAATCATCCACCTATCCACAATGATAGTAGTTGCAGAGGTCCCATCAATAGAAATGGAGACAACGTGTTTGCGAAGGTGAAGTGGGACATCTTCAAGCAGAGAAAACAGTGTCTCCTTCCACGAGCGTACCCAATCATGTGACTCTCCACTCTTTCTAGACAAGAGAAACAGAAACCTCAGCCTACTATAGCAGTAGTATTAATTAACGATACAATTACACTAATTGCACACATGTTTATTTCAGTGGCAATTCCATATTTGTAATTGAAAATCTCCATATGCTAGGAAATTAAAAAGGAAAATAAAATGATACCAAGTACAAGGGGTACTCTCTCTTTGCCTCAGCCTGAATTGTCCCATCTTTGTCAATTATGGCAAACCTGGCACCGGATGTGCCAAAGTCCAACCCGAGATACAGCCTTTCACCTGCTCCCGGTTTCTTGTTATTTCCGTTTCCCAGGGACATTGATGCTGCCCTTGGTTTTCTTACCTTATTACATACACATACACCATTCCCTGAAACACAGGTTTAAAGTATGATTAGACTTTGACGCATTAGAGCGGAAATTAAATAATATAAAAAGGTCATATATGATATACCACGTTTTTGGATTGATGGCAAAGATACTAAAACAGTGCTTATTGAAACAGCGCCTACCATATTGCACTCTTCTTAGTTCCTAGCCTTTTCTGCCCATTTCCCTCGGATAAGAGACCTGAGGAACCAAAAAATGGTGGCGAAGCCACTCGATAGAAAGAAAAATAATAATAATAATAAAAGAGAGTAAATTATGTGGGTTGGTGGTGGGCGTTTGTGAAACGGGAATTGCTATTTTCACCCCCAATTTGCTATTCTCAGCATTCACATGGGTGGTTTTTTTGTTGATATTCCAAAATATTCTTGTACAACAGAATCACGATTTCGTTGTATACTTGTACAGCGGAATCACGATTCCGTTGTACAAGAGCACAATCTTTATTAAATTTTGTATCAATACCTAATATATCTTTAAAATACCATTAATCAGTCATAATACAATACAATTTTGTAAAAAATATTCAATAACCAAATATTACACAAATAAGGTTCTCTAATAACAATTATTAATAGAAGATTAATTAACTAAAATGAATCCCTAGTAATGTCTACTACATATTGAGATCCTCTAGTTGAAAATGGTATTGAGTTGAATTCTTGCATGCGTTGCATGTACGATTTTTACCATGATCGAGCTTCAACAGTGCAGTATGTTCTCCATTGAGGTGCAATAGGAGGCAGGGGACAATCATCTTTTAAACATAGCTAAACAATAAAAATTAAACTGGTAAGTTAACTTAGTAAACAAATTTGCATAGTTAATAGTTAGGTATATTATGTGTACCTGTACAAAGTGATTTCCGTTAACAAATCCAATAGCTATAAGACATTGTTGTGTAGCAGATGCAGGTCGGCTCCTAAGCGAAAAGAAAGTCCAACTTTGAAGCATAGATAAGTGCATGTATTTTTCAAACACAACGGAATCGTGATTCCGTTGTGTTAGAAAAATGACATACACAATGGAATCACGATTCCATTGTGTATTGTAAAAAACAAAAAAATAACGAAATCAGGATTCTGCTGTGCATTCAACACAGCGGAACCATGATTTCGTTGATCTACACAACTTACGGGTGTGAGTAAGTTTAGGAACTAAAGGAGGAGGAGAGTGACACGAGGTTGGGAGTGGGGGTGTGGGGGTGGAGACCGTGAGGAGAAGGGAGTGGGGTGGGGTGTAAGAAATGGAGGAGGGATAGTAGAGTAATTTTACATACTTAGGAGGCTGATAATAGCAATTTTTTGGGGTGAGAATAGCAAAGCCCTTGTGAAACTGTCCACATAGTTGAAGGCCCATTTTCTCTATGGGACATGAAACTGTCCGCAAAGTTGAAGGCCCATAAAGCATAGAAATGAAAGAACCCATCATGGGTTCTTCACGAAGATTGTTTAATGTGGATAAAGCTAAATATTGAAAGAAGTACTACTACTATGTTGTAATAACTGAAGGCATTATGACAGCATGTTTAAAGAATGCAGAAAACAATTAATACTCTCAAACGAGTATTTTTTTTTGTTTTTAACACTTATGATTATATTATTAGAAATGACGTTGTAAAAATAATACGACCAGAAATAATATTTTTAGAAAAAAATATAAAAATATCTAGTTAAGTCTTTGTAATATCTGGAATAAACACATTCTTTACTTTGCAGTGGATTTTTCAGGTGAAGTACCGCAGTGGACTTTGAAAAGGAATCAAGGAGCTTATAAGTTATACAGCCATGGGCTTTGAATTGAATTGCACGTGAAGTACTAGGGTAGAGTAGGGGATTACAAAAAGAAAGGAAAATGAGGGAACTATGTCCTGTGTTGTTGTGTTGTGTGACTGTGATGAAACCAATATTGCCACGAAACATGATAAATGAAAACTGGAATTGGAATTCTGAATCACGAAACATTGCTACCCAAGCTCTGCTAGATGACCCCACTTGCACGTGAGTAATCAGTGATTAGTATGGTTCTATATATGCCTAGGTTAGCGAGTTAGGTAATAGGTGTGACCTACACTTTGATTAACTTATTTGGCTAAATTGTTTGTCTAAAAATAGTTTTACACACTTTGAATTTTTTTTTTGGAAGGCACACACTTTGAATTTATGATTCTCTTGTTTATATATACAGGGAGAGAGAGGACGACTTTGCCAGAATATAACTATTGTGAAAGATAAGAATAATAAATCTGGATAATATAATTATATATGAATAATTAAAATTATAAATTTGTCAATAATCACATTATTACTTAAAATAGCTACATGTTCATTTTTCTTTTAATCTTTACCGGTAAAAAAATGTGAGTGTATGTATAATGTGCTGATTTTCAGTTTAAGTAATTTATTTGTCTAAATTTTTTTAATTCAATTTATTTATTCATATATATTATTTATTGTTAACCCATTAACATTATATTTGTTTTCTAGCAACGTGAAGGTCACCTCATAAAAAAAAAACTTGAAGGCGACAATAAGTAGCTAGCTTCTCGTCACAATCACAAGCATCGCCAAAAGGAGGACCACGAGAAATAAAAAGGATACCTCGTGCATGTGCCATAAAGCTAACAGCATCCACTCAAGGTGGAGTGAAGTCTGCCAAAGTGAAAATCAATTTCTTCGCCTTGTATTCTTTGCCTGTACTCTTTCATAGGCAGAATATATACAAACGATGAAAAATAAGTTAATATTTTTTATTTATAATTATGGAAATGTTGTTTTATTACTTTACTTCAAATATTTACATAAAAATATAACATATCTTCTTATCTCAAACTACATAAACCTCTAATGTTTCGTGTTTATGGCGTTTTTGTTTACCCTCTCTGGTGGAACATTTTTGTTACCGGTACATGCACGGTTGTTGGTTAGTTGAAACAAATCCATCTTTTTTAACAATTCCTTTGAGATGACCCCACAATTACAGCTTGCGTTTTTCTCTGTTCTTCTCATTTTAATTATAGTTTAAGAATCGCCCTCTGGATGATGATTGACGGTCTTTTAAATTGGAAGCAAAAATCATTTTTTTTTCCCAGTATTTAATCAACATTTTTCCACATTTTTTTTCTCTACCATTCATCTCCTCCCATCTAATATCTTTAACATGTTAGCGATGCGTAACATTTCTCTCCTTTTACTAAATTACTGTATCTTTTTTTTTTTTACCAAGAACTATTTGATATTTTAAATATTATATTAATTTGATATCAAAATAGATTCTTTTATGTTCCATTCTCACATTATTCAGGTTATGTGTAACTTTCATGCAATTATGTTTCTCTTAATAAAATTAAAAAGTAGAATCTTGTAAAAATTAATAAAGAGAGAAATAGATGCAAAACTTGTGTATAATATACATGACTCATTATGTCAATATTTTCTTTCATTGTGCACCTAGTTATATATAGAACGATTATAAACAGTAAAGCTCTCTATTTCCGAATTTTTATCACTGACAGATTTTTTAAGAATACAAATTCGAAAGTCGAAACCTTTTACTAAAAAATATGAGTAAAAGGACTAAATACTGTCTCTGTTAAATAATTTATTATATATATTATATTTTAACTAATAGGAGAATGTACCAAATAATATTAAAAAAATATCGGTTGAAGTTATTAGTAGATTTGTTATGTTTTTTATTTGAAAACTATATCTACTTAATGACTAGTTTGAATACATTTGTTCAGGAATGTTTTCTCTTTATAAAATGAGTAATGGCTATTATAGCCGAAAGACAAACGTGAGCGAGATGTTGCAACTGCATGTTAACATGTAGTCAGAAAATGCCAAGTAACAAACCCTCCCCCTCCCCAGTCCCCAGCGGAATATAATTGAAAAAAAAAAAAAAAAGGTTAGGTTGATAGGATTTTAAAAATAAATTATGGTACCTAGTTTGATCCTACGTTTCACCACTACTTTCTTTTCTCTCATTTTTTCTCCAACCAAATATAGGATAAAAATAAATCGTCTCGGAGAATTAACACTTTTTTTTTCCTAAATCAAGAAAGATACAAAGAAATTTATAACAACAATAGCTTACCTATTATGCTCAACAACTAACTAAACTAAACCTTTTAGTTGAGACTATGTTCATATGACATATTTTATTAGTTCTTTATTTATTATAAATATCAAAAAGCCTTTATAATAATTAAATAACATAAAAAATCAGTTTCAAACATCAATATTTCAGTGTCTACTTACTCTTTTTCATTTTAAAGTAAGTGAGATTCAAGGTTTTTTTAATAAGAATTAATTAAGAAAAATAATAAATAACTTTTTGAATGAAACAATTTGACTAAATTATTTTATTGATAGTTGAAATTTTAATTCATGTTAGTTATTTATTTGAGATAAAATTTGAATAAAAGATTTAATGTTTTATTAAAAATCTATAGTGTCGCTTAATGTAAAATTACTTTTACGTGTTAAAACATCACTTATTTCAAAATCGACGAAGTATTATTTAAGTCACTTACCATTTTTTAATTTAGAGATTCATTAATGTCTACTTATTATTTTAGTCGAAATAGGTTAACAGGTTGTAACTATAAAATTTCTTAAAATGCATCCATAATGTAGTTTGTTAATGTACTTCAACTAAAAAAACTCACTTATTTTTTAGTTAAAGTATGTTAGAAAATTATGAGTTATAATTATAAATTATCTTAAAAATATACTTACGATGTAGCTTATAAATGTATTCTAATTAAAAAAACAAGTGGAGCTAAAAAAAATTAAAAAACAAGTAGGTAGAGTGGATATACAATAGTACATCCCTTTAATTTAATTTTCATTATTGTTTATCTTTTAAACTTTTTCGTCATTTTATTTAGTAACTTCAACCAGAAGTCACTTTCAGAATAATTTAATGAACTACAGGTACATATGAACTCATGGTTTGACTGTCCATAAATAAAAATAATAACTGCGAAGGAGGAGATAAAGGAAAGAGGTAAAGATATAAATCTACACTTGAGATTTGAAGTATCCAATGGTACCTCTTGGCTCCTAATGTACATAAAGAAAGGTGAAGCTCTGCGAATCACATGCATGAGCAAGTTTTTAATTCACGAGCGGGTTAGCTAAGGTGGTTGAATTTGATTTTATTCATCTACATTAATTCGTTCATCGGTATCTGGGATGCATGTCACCAAAATTGTTCAACCAGAAGCTCTGCGCATTAACGCGTGCAACCTCGACCGCGAGCGAGAGTGGTGCCGTGAATCCAACATGAAAAAAAAAAAAATCCCCCTATTTTTTAGGAAGTTTCCGTCTTGAAAATATTAAATGGAGAGAACAAAAAACAATAGTACTACTGTACTAGTATGTGTAACGGATAATATAATAAAAAATAAGATAAATTAAAATGTAAACAAAATATAATTGCTTGAAAAATAAGTTATTATTACGTGGTGACGACGGTCACATGGTCCCAAACCCAAATGTAAATTTCTTTAAAAGACAATACTTAATCGTTTTATAAGAATTTTTTATATTGTCTTTTAATAAATAAATTAAAAACACAACAAATATAACTATTGATCAATTAAAATATAGTAACATGTATGTTAAGTATGACATGCAGTAAAAAAAAGTATGACATATATTGTATCCTCATTATTGCACTTAATACAGTGAGAGCTACTCGTGTGAAAATACTTGATAATGTTAGAAATTAAAATTATAAATTTGAATCATACAATTATATATAAATAATTAAAATTAAAAAATATATATGACTTTTTTAAGTAATCATATAACCATCGATTAACTTAAATCTTAACTATCAATATATGATTGTATAGTTTTATATTTATAGTTCTCATTTTTTTTTATAATAACCAAGTATTCTCAATAATTTTTTATGATAACTAAATATTCTCCAAGAGTCGCACATATATAAGTATCGAAAAAAAAAGAGTCGCACATATATATACACACACAAAATTATTATTTGTAACTGCATCTCTAATAAAAGTTACCTATGGAGTTTTTAAATTTAAGAATAAGATTTTATGCAATTTTATTATCAGCGCAATTGATGTGACATGAGAAAAGTTGTTTAAATAAGCTATGATTCTTAACTATCCTTGAGAATTATAAGACAAATGTACAATTCATTTTAAGTTCTTAAGAAATGCACTATTGGAGATAAATTTTGTTAAAACTCTTAAATCTCATATGGCATTGTAGAATTCACCAAAAGTGAGTTAAGCAACTTCTCTAACATGCATTTTTTAAACAATTGAGTAAGTTAGTAATGATTTATGTGGATACTTCTTATAGTGGTGGTGACTTGTTGCATCATTTTAATCATGTTCCATAAAACGCTTTGAAATATATGAAATTGAAGGACCAAATGTTTAAGAGATATACATGCCATGAAATGGGGAAAAAAAGAGGAGGAGGATAGGGAGATTGATAAGGACTAAAACATAAAAAAATGTTCATAAAAGGACTAAAACATAAAAATTATGCATGTGCAAGGACCAAAACTAGGGATGGCAAAAAAATCTACATCCGCGGCTACCCGCGGATAAAATCCGCAACAAATAAAAGATGGATATCCACGGGTAAAATAAACGGGTTTTTTCATTACCCGTTTGTTAAACGGACAGGCACGGGTATGATACTATGCACCCCCGCGGGTAACCGTGAATTGGTGAATTTCGTTTTTTTTTTAATATTTATTTAGACTTAAAGAAATTGAAGTACTTTAACTTGTTTTTTTTATTGGACTTATGTTTTAGATAAACTAATTTTATTTGGACTTATGTTTTAAAGAGATTAATTTTATTTGAATTTATGCTTTGAAGTTATGTAATGAACATATGTTTTAAAGAGACTAATTTTATTTGGTTTTTTAGAATTTTTTATATTCTTCTCTTGATGTAAAGACACTTCTTATGCTCATTCTTATGATGTAATAAAAAAAATTTGTCTTGCCATTCAAAAGAAAAAGAAAATAAAAAATTTCCAAATATCCGTGGGTATCTGCGAGTTTGCAAAAAATTCGCGGGTAATTCTCTATGCGGGTACCCGCGGGTACAAGTGGATTTTCTAGCATGCGGGCGAGGGTAACGGGTAGCTACTACCCACGTCCGCCTGCACCCATTGCCATCCCTAACCAAAACATTAAAATATTGCAAGGTTATGGACTAAAATGTAAAGTGCAACACTTGTCAACGCCATGTCAATGCCACATCATCGCATTGTTAACGATGTTGTTATAATTAATGACTCGGATTAGGGGTGTAAACGAGCTGAGCCAAGCCAAACACTAGAAATTTAGGCTTGACTTATGAAAAAAAATTGATGTCTCAGGCTTTACTTATTTATTTCAACAAGCCTAATTAAAAGTTTGGGCTTGACATGATTAAAAAAACTAAAGCTTGATTTTGACTTGTTTAGCTTGTTCATAGCTTAATTATTTTTTAATTTGTGAAATTTTGCTTAACTTATTTTTTAACTTTATCAATTTAGTATTAAAAAAAACCAGATAATAATTTACAAATAGAAATATGTGTTATGTGGTATGATATTGTGGAATCTATATAATTTTTTTACTGGAAACCTAAAATATAATTTATATAATTAAATATATTTATTTATTATAATTTTCAATTATAACGTAAGTTTAATAGACATGTATTATTAATATAAAAGTTTTTTTTACACTATTAACTAAGGAAAAATAATCTTTAAAATTAATTATAAAAATTGATTCACTTATCATACATAATCATTCATAATTAGATGATAGTATAAATATTTTTTACACCATCAATATATATATATATATATTATTTTTAATATAATTTATATATTAAAATATTTTTTGTTATAAATTTTAATTATATAAAAAGAAACATTTATACTAAAATTAAAATACTAGTAATTAATTAAGGAGGTATAGTTCAGCTGGTTAAATAATATGTATGAATTATTATAAACTCTTTAATACTGGTATTAGTACTTGAATTCAATTGTTATGGATAAAAAAATGATAATTAATATTTTTTTTTTGTTGGGAAAATGGTAATTAATATGGCATGCGATATGTTTACATGGGCTTTCACTAATGCTCCGGTGCTCCCGCTCAATTTCGGACTTATTTTAAAGCCATTCCTCGCTGACATTATTGCGCGGGCACTTCCACTGTTCCACCAGTTTAAAAACCCTACTCCATCTCCTCATCCGCCACGTCGGCACTTGGAAAATTCTAATTCTAATCTAAATAAAATTTTAAAACTCTCCCATAAAAAAAAACTCAAAATTACAACGAAGAAAATAATAAAATTTAAACTTAGACCATGTCCTACATTCTCTCACCATTTTCACCATCTTCTTCACCCACTCTCTCTCTCTCCCACCCTCCCACTGCAACTCACCTTGTCTTAGAGAAGACGAAACACTCTCTCTCTCTCTCTCCATGATAATCATATCTTAAAGCGTCAAAGTAGAAAAACAAAAAAAAGAAAAGAAAAAAGAGAACCAAATGTTCTTCGCTTTTTTTTTCTATCGCCATGTGAGTTCTGACACATTCTATTCTTCTTCTCGTGTTCCCTCTTTACTTCATATCTCGCTGGTTTCTCCTGACTCACCAACTCGGTGAGTCAACTCGATGGCCTCATCCTCACGTGGTAGGAGCAGCTCGCCATTTTCGCACCGCAAACCCTCCACTCCTCTCTCTTCAGCTTCCTCATCCACTTCTTCCTTCACCAACGGACGCATAATGCCTCGCTCCTGTTCTTCTTCCACGTCGTCGTTTTACAACTCCGGTGGTGGTGGACGATCCATGACTCCGAGTCGCGGTCAAAGCGAGTCAATCTACTATGGTTACGGTAATCCTTCGCCGGTGGAGTTCGGGATGGACGAGGTGATCACGGAGCCTGTGGATTCGTCCAGAGCTCGGGATAGCATTTCGGTCACGATTCGGTTCAGACCGTTGAGGTAATGCTTAGATCTGTGGCTACGGAATCAGATCCATTAGCTCTGAATTTTAGAGAAACCGAATCGTTCCGTTTGTTTCTATTTTATTCGGTTTGAGTTATCTGAGATCAAATGAGAGGTTACGGTGTTGTTTGGTTGCAGTGAAAGAGAGTACCAGAGAGGAGACGAGATCGCGTGGTATGCGGATGGTGATAAGATTGTGAGGAATGAGTATAATCCAGCTACTGCTTATGCATTTGGTATTTTCATTTCAAACTTTAATTTCTTCACGTGATTTTTTAGGGAACTAATGGAGAGCAATTAGGTTTCTGCTTTTAGTGTAGAAATTATGGATATGGATGTTAGAATTTTGAATTGATTTGTGGCAGATAGAGTGTTTGGACCGCATACAAATTCCGACGAGGTGTATGAAGTAGCTGCCAAACCTGTAGTGAAGGCTGCCATGGAAGGTGTAAATGGTATGAACTCTGGATTCAAGACTATATATATCACAACGGGAATGTGATGTTTTTAGCAGTGTTCGATTTAGTAGCAACTACCGAGTCATTCTATTTCTTTGATGGAAGCTGCTTTAGTTTCAACTGATGCATCTAGTTGAATAACTAGATTTCAATTATTAATATGTAGTGGTTATTGGTTTAGTGTTAAAGTGGCTGATGGAGTTAGCTGGGTTTGGAAGATAACTTATGATAAACATTGCAGGAACTGTGTTTGCATACGGTGTGACGAGTAGTGGTAAGACACATACTATGCATGTAAGTGTCACTTTTAAAATTAATGTTTTGATTTTTAGCTTTGTTATTTGGAGTTTATACAATGGAAGTCAATCTGTTATGTTTTATCTCTTCATCATATTGCAACATAAAGTCTGTCATTTAAATTAGTAAATTATGTAGATTTTTATTACGGGATATTGTCTTATTACTCTCTCTGTTTCAAAAATATCTGGCAGTTTAGACAGTGTTTTGTTTCAATTTATCTTTAGCTTTAGGATTTTAATAAAATATTTAATGAGTTAAATTTCTATACACTATCAATATGAAAATTATTACACGATTAGAAATCATGGTAGGTATGACTTTTAAGATAGTTATGTTAAAAATTAATCAAGTTACCATACTTGTTAATTTGTGATTGGATGACATTGTATAAATATTTTACATTGCCATTGCATGAACTATTTTCTCATATTTAATTATGTTTTTTTCACCTTTATCCATATCTCTTAATATCTTCAATAAGTGCATGTTGGTTCAGCCTATTTTGGAGAATGATAAAAAATATTAATGAAGTGACAATACTTTTGTTATTTTAATGAAGATAAGTTAGTCAAATGTGTATTTTCTTGTTATTAATAGTATTTTATAATTTTCTTGATCCTTGTGAGTGAATAACCTTAAACAGTGTATATTTTGAACGAAAGAGTAGTTATTATGTGTCGTAGGCTATTTGTCAATTTTCAATTGTGAGGTCTTTTTGATAAGTTACTAATTTGTTCTGCTTTCAATTTTCTAATACATATAAAACATGTGCCACATGATAGCAACTTTCTTGTAAGCATTTACTTTTTATATTATTCTAAAGAAGAATGTATGTATTAGATTTTTTTCAGCTATTGTTTGATGATTCTTTGGATAAGGGTAAGAAGTTTCGGGGGGGAACTTTTAACTCTATGGACTTACTTACAGTCGTGTGACATGAGATAGTTAGTTTGCCAGTGTCCTTTCTTACATGTTTTAGTGAACTACCATTGAGCACTATATTAGTTATTAGTGATCAGTTATCATTTTACAAATGCAACTAGTTCATAATCATTCTTATCAGAAGCTGAAAATTTGCTTGGCACTTGAGAGACATAGGAAGTGGTGATTGAGTTAAAAGAAGTACAACTAAAATTATGATTTTAATAAGTTGAAAAGAAAGTTTTTATTAGTATAAAGGTACAATTATTAACAGCAAATAGAGATTTTTTTTTATTAATTTAATTAATATAAAGGTACAATATATTAGCTTTGGAAAAGGGTCTTGTACTTGGACAGTGGAATTGAATCATTTGATTTGATAGTAGATCCTCAATTATCACATAAAACTAGCAGACATTTTTAAGATTTGCTTGGTACATATTATATGGTTTCAAGTAGATGTAATGTAATTCAGTATTGCAACTTCGTATGTTAAATTTGGAAATGTAGTAGTACGATTTGGAATTCAAACATTTGGCTGACTTTGAAGTTCTTACAACTATTTACCATGCCATATTTATTGTTTGCCTTTTCAATTCACTTTTTCCCTAGAAACTATTTCATGGTATACTTTTATAAATTGATGTGATCTCTTCAGTTGTGTTTCTGATTTGCTTTTCAATAATGATATTTGCAGGGAGACCAAATTTCTCCTGGTATCATACCACTGGCTATCAAAGATGTTTTCAGCATTATCCAAGATGTGAGCTTTCATGCAAACTTAGTAAATGTTGTTGAAGTCATTGTTATTTGTGGGTTATTTAGAAATATCTGTGGCACTGGCCATTGTTTTTCATTATAATTACAATATCATGCTTTGAACTATAAGCAGTGTCTTTGTATCTGTTATCAATACTCTCTATTGCTTAGTGCTGTACATGTGGCCAATTAGGCATCTACTTGCCTTGCACACCATTTATCCCCCCGGGATACATGAGCTGTATGTCTTGACTCTTGATTGATAAGGAATCTTAGTCAGTACTTATCTTTGATTTATAATTACTAGTTTGGAATAACTAAATGCATTTACTGCAGACTCCAGGAAGAGAGTTCTTACTCCGAGTGTCATATCTAGAAATATACAATGAGGTAAATACGGAACAAATTGTGTTCACACTTCCCACCATCTGTGTTCTGAACATGGTTTTGAACATAGTTCATCATTAAATGCAACTCTTTCTGCCTCGCCTCAATTATATTTTTCCAGGATCTGCCATTTTGAGATACTTATTGTCACGATGTTACATTGTCTGATTTTTTTTCTATTTATTTTAATAGACGTTTTCCCTGTTTCTGCTTGGATCAGGTGATAAATGACTTGCTTGACCCAACTGGCCAAAATTTACGTGTTAGAGAAGATGCACAGGTTTCTTACTTATTCTCATGTTAATTGAAATGGAAATCTAATTTATATTAATTCTTTCCACGTCTTTCCATGAATTTCTTTCTTACTCTGTTCTCAATTGTCTTTCAATACACGAAAACGGATATTTCTAGTTGTCTTTGGAATGTGACATGGCATGTATCTATGAACTTTAAATTAAAAGCTCCTTTTAGAGTGCAAACATTTCTATGTTAACATTTCCATCAAGGAAACTCAGTGACAGCATCTGTTATTGGAAGAAAATCTAGACAATTCTTCTTTATTTTGAACTCTTCAAACAATTTTCTTGTTTTCTCAAGACTAGTTCGAGAGATGACCAATGATTTATGTTGGCTTGTATTTCAGGGAACTTATGTGGAGGGTATAAAGGAAGAAGTTGTTTTGTCTCCAGGACATGCGCTTTCCTTTATTGCTGCTGGGGAAGGTTAAAGTTGATACTGATAGTTACATTTGCCCAAATTATTTTTAGTAATATAGCTCTCATGGTTAATTGTTGGTTACTTGGTTCAGAAGCTATATTAATAAGGATGTTGTTTAATGACAGAGCATCGTCATGTTGGATCAAACAATTTTAACCTCTTTAGCAGCCGAAGTCACACGATTTTTACACTTGTAAGCATTCTTGGAATTTTAGTATTGAAATTTAGTGTCGAAGCAACCTTTTGTACACTGGATCCAATTATCAAAGGAAATATTTCTACATCACAGCCTGAGGCCTTAGGTTTTTGAATGGCTAAGTTGCATGCGTACATTCTGCTTAGATGTTTAACTGCGTTTTCTGCATGCTGGTTAAATGTTTAATTTTGCCTCAGCTAATGTATTTGGATTTTTTTCCTGGACCTTATTAAGCCATTTTTTGTTTCACTTCTAACCTGTATTGTTATTGCTATCCAATACATCTGCAGATGATTGAAAGCAGTGCCCATGGTGAAGATTACGACGGAGTCATCTTCTCTCAGCTTGTATGTGAACATTATTAAGAACTTTTCAGACAGCACACACAAACACATTATTGCTCGACTATTCTCATTTTTTTACATGTTTTATTTGATTAGAACTTGATTGATCTTGCTGGATCTGAGAGCTCAAAAACTGAAACAACTGGATTAAGAAGAAAAGAAGGATCTTACATAAACAAAAGTCTTCTGACACTTGGAACAGTAGGTGTCTTGTATTTCCTATATTTGTTGGCTATAAAGAAGTTTTGTTATGACATTTTGTGGGAACCTAAGATCACCAGTTAGATAATTTACGATTTATATTTTTGCGAAAGATCACAAAACCTGCTTCCTTAAAGTCTTGATTTTATGGTTTCAATTTAAAGGTTATTGGAAAATTGAGCGAGGGGAAAGCATCTCATGTTCCATATCGTGACTCAAAGCTTACTCGCCTCCTGCAGTCTTCACTTAGTGGGCATGGCCACGTTTCAGTGAGTTTGGGATTCTACTGCACTTTTAATGATCAAATCTTTAACTGTATTTGGTGTCCCTTTTGTACATTTGTTGAGTCATCTTTCTTGGTATTTCAAGATAGTAGATAGGAGCATAAACTGAAAACATTCTAGAGCTACAAAGATAGTTATTAAATCGTTAGCGCTGCATAAAAAAATTCTTCCTATAGTAGTTGTTAATACAAATAGCAGAAACTTTGATATAGCCATTTGTGTACATTTAACGTACTCTATGGATAGAGGAATACATAGAGTATTCTATTTCAATAGGCCATAGTTATTGGAATCTTACAATTAATTCATATCACATGATGAATCATAACATGTTTGAATCATGTGATACATGGATGGATTGGCGTAATTCTGTATCATCAATGCGATTCACACAATTCAGCAGCTTATTTTTACTTTTTCTCACCTTTCCTCATCAATGAAATAGAGAAATCAAACCCTAAATTGTTAAAAGGAACTGAAGGAGCACTACTGAATGCACCCTGTTTGATCAATTTGATTATCTATTTTTATTCTTTTGAAATAGGTTTCACACCATTACTTACTCATTCTATACATTAAATTTGGCTGTTCAATTGCTGTTTTTAATCTTTTGAAATAAAGGCATCACACAATTGTGACATGATTTTGTTTTTTGAGACTTATGGTTAATTAGTTTTGTCATTTGAAAATTATTACAGTAAGCATTATACATCATTTACCTTTTAGTAGTATATTTCAAGCTTTTTTCACTTGTTTTGTTTTTGAATTTTATGATTTGATGCGATTTATGATTCAAAATTAGCACGGCAATTTACAATTTGAACCCCAATTTGTTGCAATAGGCTCTTTAAATAGGGCTATGACCTTTTCATTTTCTTTCCTTTCACTTTATTCTCTGTAATGGATGTATTTGAGCAAAGTTTGTCAGAATGTCTGCATGAGCACCATTGCATCATATTAATGTTGACTTTAACATGGACATTTCAGCTTATATGCACTGTAACTCCAGCATCCAGTAATATGGAAGAAACTCATAATACCTTGAAGTTTGCGAGCAGGGCCAAGCGAGTAGAAATATATGCCTCACGTAATAAGGTCCGCTTCATATCTATTAATTAGCCACATAACTGCATGACTATTTATTCTTAATAATAAACTGCATGACTATTATCATGTCCGTGAGGTTCCTGATTGATTCTTGAATAATTTGTTAAAACAGATTATTGACGAAAAATCTCTAATTAAGAAATACCAGAGAGAAATTTCAGTCCTCAAACATGAACTTGATCAGCTTAAGAAGGGGATGCAACTAGGTGTCAACCACGAGGAGATTATGAGCTTAAAGCAAAAGGTTTTTAGCTTCCCCAGAATCGTTTCATATTTTCATTTCTTACTCAGGTTTTTGTGATTGTGTAACGAGATCTGATCCTCATTTTGTACTACTGACATTTGAGTAGTTGGAAGAAGGTCAAGTGAAAATGCAGTCAAGATTGGAAGAAGAGGAAGAAGCGAAAGTTGCTCTTATGAGTCGGATCCAGAAGCTAACGAAGCTTATTCTGGTTTCATCAAAGAATGCAATTCCGGGACATCTACCTGATGCTTCCAGCCACCAGCAGAGTCACTCTGTTGGCGAGGATGATGTGAGTTCTTCCTTCAATTGGTGTGAAGTGTGTTTTCCGTCCTTTTTAAATAATATTCATTCTAAAAGTACAAGTACTTTGAACTCCTTATCATGATTTGCTGCAATATTTTTTGCCAATTGAGTTTCTTTTCTTATTCTAAATCTCGTAGCTGACAATTTTATGCTGTTGATTGTTTGGTAGTGAGTTTATTTCTTCTGTCACTTAAGTTAGTACATTAATGATAAACCTGTACTTTTCATAGTTTATGTTAGATATACAAATCATTCATGGCCGGGCCCTCTCCGAGCCCCCCTAGTAGCTCATGATTTTAGGCTGAGTTGGTTCTTTGCATTTAGTGGTGGAAAATAAGTCTTACTTGACCTGGGCCTGCCTGATATAGGCTAAGGCCATTGGCCTCCACTTGGCATATTTTCATCCCTACTCACAATATACCAAAGCATTTTTAATGAAGTGGTCAAGTATTTTATCCTTGTTGCTTTTTTCTTCATAATTAAATTAAATTTCAACACAAGGTAAATCAAGCCTAAGCATTGTTCATATTTCAAGTACAAATGGCGTCTCGTGAGGGGGTATGCGATATAAACCATTCTTAAGCCTCTACCGCTTTACGCTTTCAGGTTGAGTTGGCTATTGACTTCTTAATTATATGTATTCAAATATTGTTATTTATCAGAAAGATATCTTACTTCCATATGATCCTTGCATTATGTGACTATCTTTTTATAGAACATGTTAAACAACAAGTAAAACCTAGCTTATTCCTTTTTCTTCCAGAATTATGATGCCCTACGTGATGGATCTCTTTTGATTGAAAATGAGAGTCAAAAAGATGTTTCCACTGTGGCATCTGATCTGTCTCATGACATTAGACATATAAGATCGTCAAGTAGACGGAACGAAGAACTCTCCCCAACTAGCAGTATCATCACTGAATCAACACGGCTACCAGCGGTAGATTCATGTTCCCATTCCCCCTCAACAATATCTGTTTGCTAATCGCATTCCATAGTCTGCATATTAAATGCCTCAGCTTTGGGAATGTGTCACAGTCCTGGCTAAATTAATGCATAGAAAAATTATTGGAAGTAGAAGGCCTAACTCAATTTCAAAAGCTAGTTAAAGCCTCAAACTCAGCCGATGTGTGATCGTGGGGTTCCCTTGTGACTTATGCACGATTTCTTTACTTTATTATTTACTGATACAATATCCATTGCTGCGATGTTTTACAAAAAGTATTGGTTTCTTACTGATTATTGTATCTCACTGTATTTTTACACTTTAAAAGTGTTGGTTTTCTATATACCTTATTAAATCTCCTTTTTGACTGCATATTAAATTGTAGGGAGGGATGACGATGTCTGATGAGATGGATCTTCTTGTCGAGCAAGTCAAAATGCTTGCTGGAGATATTGCTTTCAGTACCAGCACTCTGAAACGCTTAATGGAGCAGTCTGTAAATGATCCTGCAAGCTCCAAAATACAGGTATTCTGCCCTGTTTTTAAACTGTGACGCTTTCGAACATATTGGTAGATGCGGAGAAGGACGAAAATTTTCCATAAAAGCAATTAGAAATTAAACTAGCGATATATTGAAATCATGTGCTTACCTCGTACTCTACGTTTCTCATGGCAGCTTTTATGGGAAGCCCTTTTGGCACTCCTAAATATTCAAATTCTTTTATTTTCAATTTTTTTTTGCAAAATATTTTTAATTTTCAACATTTATGGTACTTTTCAAATGTGCTGAGAAACTTAAATCTTTATTTAAGTTTCTCAGCACATTTATTTCATATATATGTAATATTGAAAATTATGATAAAAATAAAAAAATACATTTTATTTTTGTTTACACAATTAAAAAAAGTATCTATAATTGCGCCAACATAATTTGTTTGACAATTATTTGTATAACATATCCAATAAATACGAATATATTACATAAATTAAACCTGAAAAAAATATATTTCATTTATAAAAACGTTATGCTTATCTCACTATTAATTAATAATAATATTTTTATTTCTTATGTATTTGTACTTTTATGTACAATAAGATACCTTGTCATCTGAGTGCACATGTTTCCACAAACAGATCTACGCAGATTTTTTTATGGGGCATCGATGCTCCATGTTACAAAAGCGCTGTACCTAACTAATTGATATGCCATATATTGCTGATTTAAATTTTTGGTAGAAATCCTTTATATGGAAAATGTGCATTTCTTATTACAGATTGAGAACTTGGAACAAGATATCCAAGAAAAAAAGAAGCAAATGAGGGTTTTAGAACAAAGAATAATTGAGAGTGGAGAATCTTCGGTAGCTAACTCATCACTGGTTGAAATGCAGCAGGTGGCTATTTTGATATTGGAATTCTTTGATATTCTAATATACTTGAAAGTTGTATTTATGTAAATGCTTCAATGAAGGTCATTCATAATTTTGATTTTCTTTGCGGGTTTGTCATGACAGACTATCACAAGATTAATGACTCTGTGTGATGAAAAGGCCTTTGAGCTGGAGGTATGTCTATTTTATCTATATCTATATTAGGGCGCTTATTCACCTTGAGTCATCAATTTATTTCAAGTACGGAGTACCCACTGATTTTTTCCAACTAGTATTTTGTCATTGCATTTTACAATTTCTTTTTTTAATATGTAATTTGAATTTACGAATTATGCTAGTCACATTGATTATTCACTTATAATAACTTCTATTTTTAAATATATATCTATAGATAAAATCTGCAGACAACCGTGTCCTACAAGAACAGTTGGACAATAAGGTACGTGTTTATCTTTACGGCTGTTTTCTTCGTCCTTAAAGTTGAAGATGCAGCAGATACCGCTTATTATTATGAACTTGTCTGTCTATGTTGACACCTGTTTTTTTGTAATTTTGTTGACAGTGTTCTGAAAACAGAGAATTGCAAGAAAAGGTGAAGCTGCTAGAGCAGCATCTGGCAACAGTTACTGGTGATACCTCGTTAATGCTTACTGATCAGTGTCCATCTGGAGAACACATTGATGAGTTGAAAAGGAAAATACAATCCCAGGTAACTAATAATTTATTCTTTTGAAGTAGCACGGTTTGTTTCATTACTTGGTTAATGCTTCCCTACTTGTCTGTATACTTCCTCTGCCTTCAGTCTGTTAGTTATTTGATAAAATCAAGGATTACTCTTAAAATCAATTTTAAGGATTCTGTACGAACTGTTACTTATCAGATACTAGCGTCAGCAATAGTTATTTTTCTTGTCCAATTTACAGTTTTGATTCGATTGAATTGCCTGACATTTCATTCCCTCTTCAGGAGATTGAAAATGAAAAACTGAAGCTAGAGCAAGTACACTTGTCAGAAGAGAATAGCGGGTTGCATGTGCAGAATCAGAAACTCTCTGAAGAAGCTTCTTATGCCAAAGAACTGGCCTCTGCAGCTGCTGTGGAGTTGAAGAATTTGGCTGGGGAAGTGACCAAACTTTCATTGCAGAATGCAAAGTTGGAAAAAGAGTTGATGGCTGCTCGAGACCAGGCCAAAGCTCGAAATGCAGTTGTACAAACAGTTAATGGTGTTAACCGCAAGTACAATGATGCAAGATCTGGGAGGAAGGGAAGAATTTCTAGCCGTGCTAATGAAAGTTTGGGAGTTGGTATGGATGAGTTTGAGTCATGGAGTCTTGATGCTAATGATCTGAAGATGGAACTGCAGGCTAGGAGACAGCGAGAGGCAGCTCTTGAGGCTGCATTAGCTGAAAAGGAATTTCTAGAAGAGGAAAACAGGAAAAAGGTTGAAGAGGCCAAGAAAAGAGAAGCCTCGTTGGAGAATGATTTAGCAAATATGTGGGTTCTTGTGGCTAAATTAAAGAAAGAAGGTGGTGCCGTCCCAGAATCAAACATTGATATAAAAAAAGTTGATGAGGAAGCACATACAAATGATCTGAAAACTAATGACATTGAAAGTAGTATTGTCCCCAAGGAGCAGATTTTAGATGTACCAATACCAGAAAATGAAATAACCAATGAAGAACCTTTGGTTGTTCGTCTTAAGGTAACACCCATACTACGTTTATTTGTATGTTTCTTTAACATGGAAAATATTGAATTGATTATTTTTATATAGATCCTGAGTATTAAATAGTGTCAGTTCTCAAATAGCCATAAATTCTTCCTTGATAAACCCATTTGGAAGTCCAAATCCCCCTCCACATCTTTTATTTGATAAACCGAATTAGCACAAATAATGATGTGCTTCGGACTGCTCTCTCTCAGTATGTGTGTTATGTGCAATTCAAGTTCTTAAACAGTGAATGATTTACTTTTGGATTTCTAGGCAGCTACTTTTTCTCTGGAACAATCTTTTTTTGAAATTCTCAAGGAGATATGGCTTGTCCCGGTTTTTTACAGTTTTTCTTTGTTACAAATGTTTTGGTACCAAGGAGGAGGTCTAAATTCTATAGCAGTGTGCAGTCTATGCAATTGTTTGGACTGTGCTACTTTTACTTTGCATGATAATTATCTTTAATTTTTTGGGTGACTAGATCAGAAGGCATCAAATTACTTCAATTTTACTGTACATTTTTGTAACTTGTAATGAAACAAAAAAGCTCCAGAGGTACACTTTTTTATCTTAACTTGCGATTTTAGGCACGCATGCAAGAGATGAGGGAAAAAGAATTCAAGCATCTTGGCAATGGAGATGCCAATTCCCATGTTTGTAAAGTATGTTTTGAATCTTCAACTGCAGCAATTCTTCTTCCATGCCGGCATTTTTGTTGTAAGTCTTTTCCTACATTGCCTGAGTATTTTCTCGCCTCCATTTTTGGCAATTTCCTTTGGTTTTATGACTTTTTTCAGACTGAATTACAACCTCTTGTTTGTCTTTGCAGTGTGTAAATCTTGTTCACTTGCTTGTTCTGAATGTCCGATATGCCGCACCAATATTGCAGATAGGCTTTTTGCTTTTACTTCTTGACTCTTTAAAAAAAGGTCTTTTGCAATTTTTTGCACATACGAGCATATTCAAATTCTGTACAAGTTCAAAGTTATAACATGTTCATTTTTGGCTGTTGAAAAATTTCCAGGGTTTTATCTCATTGAACTAATATATCCGTGCGGCCACAGGTGCAATTCTTTCATTAGTATTTTTGTATGTAAAACTGTTTAAAAGTTACATCGATAATATCTTTCTTTTACTCTACCCTGGAAATTGTACAATACGGGGCGACCAAGGGGTGGGAAAAAGGAATGTAAAAAGGAAATGGAAAGGGTGTAAACAACACTGCTGAAGTACATATGCACATAGTGTGTTTGTTTTAATGTAATACAGCAGATTTTTTGTTGTATATCCTGTGTCTTTCCCAAATTATAAGAACATGGTTTCCTCCTTTTCCCCTTCAGATATTTTGGTGTTTTAACAAAAATACTTGCTCTACTCTTAATTGGGCGCCTATTTGCTAATATTTTGCAGTGCGTTAAGTATTTTTTTTTTTTTGGTGAAGCAGTGCGTTAAGTATTTGAAACCCATGTATTAGAACATTATTAATTGAAACAAATTTTCTATTTTATTGCTCGAAGGTTGTCTATAGTTTTTACAAACGCCGGTTATATCAAATTATCAAAGTTATAGGTTGAGGAATCTATCAAATTGATGTTATTTATAAAAGAGAAACATTAACTTCTAAAAGGAAAGTTATAGATAAAAAAAGAAAGAAGGCTATACATAAAAGTTACGTAATAGAAGTATTTATTTTAGGACTCATTCAAATAACCTTATTCAAATGCATCTTAAGAATCCGTTTTGTTTCCTTTTTAAATAATTTTTAAAATTTTTAACAACTAGATATTTAAAAAAAAGTATGTTTTAATATTTTTTTTTAAAAAAATATTAGCTTAAGAAAAATCCTTTAGAAATTATATCTTAAAAATGTTTTATACAATCCTCTAAAAACCATGTATGGGCTTTTTCCAACTATGCACAACTGTCGGTTGCTTATGAGCATTTACTCTCAATTATAAAAAAAAAAATTATGGCATATTAAGAGTGAGAAGTGTACATAAGGATGGCCTTTAGATATAAAGAACTTTCTCTCATAAAGTTGCCAAAAGGTGTTAACTGAACTGCATCTTAAGAAAGAAGAGTACTATATCTAATGGGGTAATTAATTCGTGCCAACAATGCTGATTCATTTAAACCTTGCTTTATTTACCCTTGGGCCAATTGATATACTTTTGAGTTTTGAAGGAGTAAGTACGGAACATGGTGTAAGTTTTACCTGTATTTTACAGCTGACTTTGGTCAATGATTTGATTTACCTTTTATGTGTTTGTATTTATGAAGTTTTCCCATTTGAGGACGGAACATGGTATAGATTCACATGATTCATTTCAAGAAAAGCCAGATGATTTGAAGTGCTGTGTGTACCTCATCCTCACCAATTTGGGTCAAACTCTAACGTAGGGGCGGCGGAGTATTATACTTATACAGATGAGTGAGGTTTTTTTTTTTGGTGAATTACAGATGAGTGAGTTGGAACCATAGAAATCCGACATAAGTTCCATGGTGTGAAAAACATGAGGTTCAAAATAGTATTGTTATTACATTTTTTCTTCTAGTTTTACCAAATTAAATGAATTACATTTAAATGTTTGAGTAAAGGTGTAAAACACTACTTTTTTCCTTTTATGTTTTTTGACAGAAACTTTTTCCTTTTATGTTTTTTTTTATTCTTTTTTCCTTTTATGTTAAACTATATATTCTCCTTCGTGACAGATTTAAGTATAAAACATTTTATTCTATTTTTATTTTTTTAAAGTTCCGTTAATATAGAATTTATAAAGTTCCGTTTATAAAATTTGGAAATATTTTATATATGTTTCTTAGGAATCAAAGATTTCCATTCTTAGTTTTAATGGAGTTTTACCATAAACTTTAATTATTTATCACATTAAATTATCTAATAAAAGTAACATGATATTTTTATTATAATAAAGTCTTTTTCTCAACTTGAAAAAGATAGATTTTCACAAAAAACATAAATAAGCCTTTTTCTTAATAAAAATTAATTTTTTAATCAGTATTCTAAATAGATTTATTATATTCTCCTTTTATTTAAATTAAAATATACTCGAGTTGCTGATGTCTATTTAAAGTTTCTCCATTGCAATCATGTATGGGCTTTTTCCAACTATGCACAACTGTCGGTTGCTTATGAGCATTTACTTTCAATTATAAAAAAAAAATTATGGCATATTAAGAGTGAAGAGTGTACATAAGGATGGCCTTTAGATATAAAGAACTTTCTCTCATAAAGTTGCCAAAAGGTGTTAGCTGAACTGCATCTTAAGAAAGAAGAGTATTATATCTAATGGAGTAATTAATTCGTGCCAAAGAAAAAAATGAAGAAGCCTCAGACGAGAAAAAAGAATTACAAAGATATTAAAAGAACAAAAAAGAACTTCAAAATTTTGAAGAATTGCAGAAAACAAAATAAGGGGATATTTTGCAACAAATTTCACATACAATTGATTAACGAGAGCGTTTACATTTTTTGATCAATGGAGGACTAATTGAAGGAACTTCGTAGGCTGAGTAGTCATAATTATATATCCAATTGGAGTATCCTTCACCTGCTTTGGCTTTAGGCATTTCCATAACTCCAACTAAAGAATCAATCTGAGGATGAAGATTCGAAGTAGTGCTAAGTTGAGGGGATCCACCTTGAGATTGTGGCACCCACGCTTGCAGTGGGAACGAACACATGCTGACTTGAACATCTTGGTTCTGAAATGCTGATTGGTGCTCATAATCCTGAAACATCACCAAACCATTCAAATTTATTAAATAATAATAAGCCTAGTTGTATTTAGCACTTATTTAAATAAATTTTTCTGTAAACACTTTTAGAAGAAATAAAATAAAATAATTTTTTTATAAATTAAAAGTAACTGATGCACATAAGTTAATTTATAGAGACTTTTTTATATTAGTTTTTTTAAAAGATAAATTTTAATTTATAGAAAAAAAAAAAGTTCTTTTAAAAACACTTATCAAAAAGTTTATCCAAACTCATATAAAAATGTTAATTGAAGTTAATAATAGGGGATGCTAAATATTTATATTAATACCATACCTTAGAGAAACCATTTGATGCGAATGAAGCATCTAGAAGATCTTCCATGCAGTAACCGGGAATGGTCTCAATCAAGTACTCAGAAATGCTGCTTGTAGAAACCGAACCCGTGTCACAAGCCATGTTGTCTCCAACCGTGTGAGAAGAACTGATGTTTTCATTTGACAACGAACTTGGTCTGTTTATTTTATAACGAGAGGCTGTTCTTTCTTCAGTGGCAGTGTCAAATGATGTTGGGTCTGAAGCGTCAGCACCGATCCCTACGCCAGTGAGAAGAAACCTGTTGTGTTTCTTGGTATGTTCGTTGACCTTATGAATAGAAAGGTCACATTCTCTACATAGTATTGCTCTGTCCTCTTTGCAAAATACATATGCACGCCTCTCCTGCAAAAAAAAAAAAAATCTGTTTTAACTCGCATTAATTAAGAGAAGAAAATATTTATAAAATATGGTTAGCTTCTATTCCTAAAAGATGTGGACCTTTTTCTAATATTTCATCACAACATAATCATAGATAAGGGAAGAGAAAAAGAATGAGTACATGACAGATATCGCAAAGAGGGGAGTGTTTGGAAGTGGGGTGGTGAAGAGAGAAGCGTTTGTGTTTGTCAGCGAGCTTGTTGGCAAGGTGGATGGTGCGATCACAAGCATGGCAGAGAGCTGCTTCATCTGAGGGGCAGAACAAGGAGGCCACTGCTTTGTGACACACATCACACTGGATCTTCATCTCTCGATCGCTTTGTGTATTGTTGAATATTGTTGGATTGGATTGGAGAGATTAGTTATGAGGCCAAGAGAATAGGGACAAGAAAATTATGGGCGTTTCAGCATAATGGTCCAGAGAGAACAGCTAGCTAGGCTCGATATGAGGGGTATTTTCTGATCATCTGAAAGAAAACTCTAGATGATTGTCACAGCAGACAGACATAGCTATCTCTTTTCTCTCTCTATGTTGTATTTCTCTTTCTTAGTAAAGTGGTAGTGAGCAACGCAAGTTGGCTTAATTTATTTTATAGCAAAAACTTCCACTCTCATTTTGAGTTTGCCTGTTCTGGCGGCGGCATGACATGACTTCATCTGCCTCCTTTATTGCTTCAAACACTACAATTTTAATCTCGGGCTTCAGTGTAAATTAGTTAAGAGAAATGTTAGAAAAACAATCTCTATCTAACATATTATTTTGAACATTTTTTTTTCCATAAATTTATTAAAAATCACACATTTTAATAAATTCTATTTTTCATTTAAGGAGTCTATCTAATTCAAAGGGTTGACGCAGTAGTGTAAGATCTCGCTGCATTTACATGTGGGAAACGATCCAT
Organism: Pueraria montana var. lobata; assembly: GCA_026413185.1. Classification (NCBI taxonomy): domain Eukaryota; kingdom Viridiplantae; phylum Streptophyta; class Magnoliopsida; order Fabales; family Fabaceae; genus Pueraria; species Pueraria montana. The sequence continues at coordinate 8,122,207 of CM048654.1, forward strand.
TTAGTGGGAGAACTCGTGTTCGATTTCCTCCGTGTGCAAAATTCTCTTAAGCCAGCGGTAGCCACGCACTGCGAGCAGGATTAGTCTCTAATTCGGTGGGTTAGGAACACCCGTGATCTTTGATCCAGGACCAAAATTTAACGAGTCTATCTTTAAATTTTATAATTTTTAATTAACAGAATAATAAGAAGTGTTAGAAAGAGGGGGTGGGGATATTGAATATTTGAGTAGCACTACTCATTAATTAGCATGGTAAATGTTTATGCTCTTAGCCAGCGAGCGAGAAAGAAAGAGGGGTGGGGATATTGAAGTCTGAAGCAAGGTCAGCTTTTGGAAACCGAAGCTTCCTTACCATAGCCCTGTTTGCAGTGAGAAATTACATTTAACACTATGAACACAAATGAAATTTCATTAAATATTTTCAATTCTTTTAACGCTATGCTTAATTGTATAAAAAAAATTATTGCAGCCAAAAAAATTGTATAAAAAAGTCCATAGCAGAAATAATTGAACCGTGTTTTCTTTTTCATTTTAAGAATTTCAAATCAGGTCCATTAATTTTCAATTTTAAGCGTATCTAATTTATCAAAACATAGTAGAGGTAACAAATAAGTCCAAAATAAAGTTGGAGATAGACTCTTAATTTTAGGTCTGAAAAATTAAGACAATTTTTTTTTCTATTTGATATGATAAATTAGACCAAACCCATAAAATATATCTCCGAAAACAACTGAGTCTATTTGATATGGCATTATTTATTATTTTAATTTTATTTTCTTGTAAAATTTATATAAATTTATAATTAGATAAAAATTAGATCAATTTAACCTAGCCCAATGGATCAAATTAGGCCAACAATTTGTTAAAAAACACAAAATTGTGTAAGTCCTATTACTTATTTAATGAACCACACTCGTAATTTTATAATTTTTAATAAATTTTAACTAATAAAAAATAATGTATTAAAAAGAAATTGTTAGACAATAAATTGTTGTCACTCATCCTACATATATGCTTTCTATTTTCTGGCATGACATGTGGAAATGCAAACTAAGATTCCATTTGGCCAAGCAGGAAGGCAGAGCCAGAGAAGCCTCAACAACAAGTGTCTTTCTAAAAGAAGTTCAGAATCTGAAATTGAATTATTTGTTCTCAATCATAATGTCTGAAAAAATGTATTGAAAATAATGTTCTAACGTAAAACTCACGTTTTTCTTGCCCATATTGTAACATTCTAAACCATCAATAATTGTGATGTACCATACCTCAAAAAGGAACTTTGTCAATGTAAAACACTGCTTTTATCCGAATATTAGCCCCCACTTTCAAACTCAACCTTTTACATTCAAAATGCTTGTGTCATTCCCAACTAACATTACTAAAACAGATATAATATGCATTTAATTATATTTATATAACTGAAAATTTAAGACTTAGCTTATCCCCTCTTATAAACTGTACCTCTCTTGCGTGCACAAATGAAACTTTGGTTTCAACTTTTAAACTTTTTTTTTTTTTGCTTCGTATAAACTAAAGTTTGTTTGCCATTACAAGGAGTAAAAGTTTTATTTTTTAAATCCTTTCTTTTTATTAGTCTTATATATTAATGGTTTTATTCAAAATGTCATTGCTCTCGATATTGAAATTGATTGTCTAATTCTCAACGAGTTTATGAGACACTTAGAAATTGTCTTATTGTTAATATAGCTGTCGTAAGTCAAGATAATTAATTCACGACTATTAACTGATAAAAAAAATAAAAAATTCACGGCTATTAAGTGTGCTTGTTGTTGCAGACTTTGTTCTTCTCTATGATCATATAATGAACGCCGCGCATAAGCAAAACTGGAAAGTGCAAGAACGAAAGTGGGGAAGTAATTAAACAAGTCGGCCAAACTAAACGACAGAAAACACTTTTTTCAATATGCAATATGCATACGTATCATCTAGCTTGAGAATCTTTCAAACACGATATTGTAAAAGATATGCAGGTTTATATGAAGAAAAAGGTTGGTGGAAGATAAGAAAGGAATCTTTTTTTTTATTTTAATCATGACGAATTTTTGGTTCCTCACATGGATGCGTTTTGAATGACGAGTAGTTTTTATGGATCATGATCAATATCTCGCAAATAATTTTAATTACAAGCATATTGTTAGATCCTACGTTTATTATAAGGGGATGTAACTCGGTTAATGGAATAATGTGCGTAAATTGTTTTAAATTCTTAATACTTATGTAGGTTGTATTCGATTTTTACGGATAAAAAAATTGTATGTTTACTGATTATCATTAAGCTAAACATTATAAGATTAATCGGACAAAACTTTATCTCAGTGTAGTAGAATTTAAAACCCAATATTCATATCATGTGTTGGTAACTTGCTAGTAGATCTAAGAAATTTCACTATGCGCACATCATAGGATTATTATTTATCGGTGGGAAGAATTCTCAAGCACCAATTATGGGAACATTGTATGTTGACAAAGCGTGATAAATGAACGGTGTAAGATACTAAAATTGAGCATTTTTATGGGATTAAAAAAAGTGAGGCAGAAGACCAAGACCAACACCAATCGGGTTAGGTTTAATAGTAGCACAATTGGTAGGGGAAAGGACAAAGGTAGAACTTTCGGCATGTTTGGAAAGAGGAAGTCAACTCCTAAAAAGAAGAGTGCAAAAAGGCCATGAACTCTTTTTTCTTTTATTGTTTTTGAAAATTCATCAACCTAATTTCTTCGTATCACGTGTACCCTAACTGGCTAACTCTAAACTCTAAAGTGTACTTTTTTTCATTTAAAAAAATTAAATGTTTTTTATCCATGTAAAATGAATAAATTTTGTTTTGATCTTTATAAAACTTTTTTTTTATTCCTCTAAAATCTAAAATTAAAACTTTTAGTTTCCACTCTCATGACATTAGTTAACAATTTATGCATCTAACAAAAAGTTACGTAATCATCTTAGAAGATACTCAACGATACATATCTGACTGATATCATGTCATGCCAATAGATGTATATATTTTATCATAATTTTAACCTTTATTTTTTAATCAAGGACTATCATTAACTAACTTTATTCTACAAAATGGATCCTTTGCTTTGCTTGACTCGTGAGGAAATTCAACCAGTGACATTGGATCTTACTCTATAGTTTCAGCTTCGTAAAGATAATGAGAGGCAAGACAATGATAATAAAAATCACGCAAGTTAATGTTTGCTAGACAATTAATTAGAGCTTTGCATACTTTTTTTTCTGAGCCACTCATCAGTCATATTATATGGGAGAGGAGGGCGTAGGGAAAAATATTGCTCAAGAATCATGTGTAGCATGTCAAGTTAAATCTGCATCTTATGAAAGGTTTAAAACGTTTTCGTAGTGAGAAGCTTGGCCCCATTCAATTTACTCCGCGAGTTGCATATTGCATGGGTACTCGATTTTATGGAACGTTTTAATGTAATGCAGACTTGATAGTTGGGCCTTATAAATGTAATGAGCCCATCGCCATCAATGTTTGTGTACGTAGCTTAGGGCTCGTTTACTTTTTCTTTTTTCTTTTTTCATTTTTTATTTTCACTTTTAATTTATGACATTGTTTTCAATTTATTTCTTATTTTCAAATATCTGAATAAAAAGTTAAAAAAAGTTTTTTTTTTGGGTGAATAAAAGTTAAAAAAAGTTATTTTCATTATTGCTTATATAAATTTTTAAAAAAGAAAACAGATTAAAAATAAGATAACAGTCTTGTAAATTAAAAGTAAAAATAAAAACGAAAGTAAGCACATCGTTAATTTTGCCAGCTGCAGTATTAAATGTGCTCATTTGTTCTGGGTCATCTTGTCTTTCGCACCTCTACTTGTAAAATACATATGTCTGAAAGAAAAAGACTTGTCTTTCGTACTTCTACCTGTAGAATACATATAGGTTTCGGGAAAAAATAAAAATAAAAAACACAATAATTATTTTTGGTCTTGATTTTGTAGTGTCCAACTGAGCATATAATAAGATTAATTACCAACGTTGGATGCAAATATGAAAGTGAAGGCCACCAGTGTTAATTAGTAGTTTCAGGCAATTACTTAAGACACCTCCGTTTTCGCTTGGTGCACCCCATACTTTTAAATATTTCTATAATGCCCTTATTTATTATAATGATATACTGTTTTTTTTTCTTTCTTTATGGGACTGTCTCTCCTTTGCACCCCATTCTTCTTCTTCACTGCGATTACTAGGAGGTGTCGTGGTTCCTCCGCGTTCTCCTTCTCTCCTTGCCGCTCTTCCACCTTCATGGTTGATGTGTTTACTTCCACGAAGCTTTCATTTAAGGTGAAGAAGGTGGCATAGGTTATTCTGTCGTCCTCCTTCCTCCTCCTTCCTCTGTAGACAGACGGCGAGGTTTCTGATCTTCATCTGGTAAGGATTTTTTTTTTATGGTAAACGGATCATTACGGAAAACTCAATCCGTAATTATATAAGAATGATTATGGAATGACTAATCCGTAATTATTGTAATAGAATTACGAATTCAACAATCCATAATTTATATTACATTACGGATTGTTGAATCCGTAATTCTATTACAACAATTACGGATTACACAATCTGTGAGCCTTGTAATAGAATTACGGATTACACAATCCGTAATTCTATTACAAGGCTTACAGGTTGTGTAATCCGTAATTGTTGTAATAGAATTACGGATTGTGTAATCCGTAATGTATAATGTAATATACATTACGAATTACACAACCACAACTAAATGACGTCTAAATGTATATAAGAACAATGACATACAAATTTTGTCACATATAAATAATTTAATATTATCTAATGGTTGTATGTTAAGTGTCAAATCCTAATTAAACCTTTGCATTTTTTTTACAACATGGCATCACACCCCTCGTTAATTTTTTTCCTATACAATTACAAATTAAATTATGTTAAATATCATCTTATACAATTACAAATTAAATTATATAATTACATGTTAAATTATACAATTACATATTAAATCTACAATTTTAATTTCTAACGGATTACAAATTAAATTATACAAATTATTTTCTTACGGATTACAAATTAAATATCATATTATACAATTAAAAATTAAATTATAGATTTTCCCCTTAATTACAGATTATTAAATCCTGAGTATATATATGGAATTTTGAAAATGCATTACGGAATACCCATTCCATAATACATTGTTGTATTACGGAATGGGTATTCCGTAATACATTGTTGTATTACGGAATGGGTATTCTGTAATACATTTCTGGAATTCCATATATACTCCGGATTGGATAATCTGTAATTAAGTACAACGTGTTGTGTTACGGATTAGCCATTCCGTAACATAACAATATATATTATGGAATGAGGAATCCATAATATATGTTGTTATGCTACGGAACGCCTATTCCGCAGTACAACAACACATTTTCCTTTTACGGATTATGCATTCCTTAAATAACAAAAAAAAAAGAACAAAACAACCACTTACCTCGTGGCTTCAATGGTGGAGGTTGAGGATGCGAACACAGCTCCACGAAGACGCACCAGCTCCAATATGTGTGATGTGTTCGAACATAGTAGCGAGCGGGGTTGGAAGCAAAAAAAATTTGAAGGTTTGGTAACAAGATGGGGTGCGACGGCGCTGGAAGGAAAAGGAATGAAAGGGAGAGGTGTTAGGGTTATTTGGAGAATGAGGGTGTACTGGAGGTAAGGAATACGGGTTAGGGTTGATAACAAAAGGGAAAAAGGGCATAATTGTCTTAGCAGGTGATTTATTATTTCCAATGGGGTGCACCAAGAAAAAAAGAGGCGCCTTAAGAAAAAGCCTTAGTTTCAGCCTACGTCTAAGCAACTGAGTTGGGCTCCCCATAACCGTTTACTTCTTTGGGCCCGTACTTCTCTGACCATCAAAGCGCTTTTTGGGCCTTCGAATTATTTTTGTATGGACAATAAAATATCAAATATTAAAAAGAAAATTTTGGACAGGTAATGAAGTATATGGTTGGTATTTGGATGCGTAAAACTTGAAGGGTCACTAGAGAGGTCTCTCTCTCTCCCGCCATTGAAGTAACTATCTATAGTTGTGAGAATGAGAATCAACGCATTCTGTGTCTCCGCTTTTGCTTCTATATATTCTCCTTTTCCTAATCCACAGGTACTTTTTCGGTTTTTCCATTATTGTGTAATGTATTTACTCTATTTAGTTTAACGGTTTAACCACTGTGACGCTCACTGATTAATCGTGTAATCGATAGGGTGTTCTACTGCAAGATTGGAAACTTCAGAAGCATAGGTTTAGCTTGAAGCTCACGCCATTTCCTTTGAATTCTAGTTTCAGGAGGAGGTAGTAACCATTCGTGCTCGTTGTCACTGATTATTGATTATTGTTCAAGTAATTATTGTAATCTAATGTGATGTGAAGGTTTATTTCCAATTCTTGTGTTGTATTCTAATGTTTGATTAAGCTATTAAAAGTCGGAATAGTGAAATTGCGTGTTTGTATCTAAAAACAGGACAACTTTCATATGTGCAGCCAATCAAGAAGCCGAGGAAGCTTTTAAGAAGACTGTCGAAATTGATAGGCTCATAGATATGCTCAGAGAAGCTAATCCTCGCGAAGTAAGATTTATTTAATTAACCACATTTTATAACAGATGTAGCTCATAGAAATGTGAATTCAAACTCGCATTTTATGTATTGATTGTTTGGTTTTGGATAACGTTTTTTAATGGCATCAATGTTGTTTTCCTTTTGTAAACAGCTTCAGAAACTTGTTGTTGAAAACATCCTTGCTTTCAATCCAAGCTTTTGGGTGCGACTTGCAGCAAGAACTGATACTTGCAAGTATGAGGATGACAAAGTACACTTCTAAATGTCCGAAAATATTTCTTTTGTCAGTCTCTGTGTAGTTCGTTAATTACACTATTTGCTTTTGTTTGTTGTTATTATGCAGAAAGATTATGAAGAATTGGCTGCGACAGTCATGAGTGTGGTGGATTGCGTGGTGCATAAGACCAAAGTACCCCTCTCTCTTCACTGAACATTGTTAAGAAGTTGTTGGGTTGTCTTTGTAGCTTTTTTGACAATAATCTTGTTATTATGTGCTTGCTTTGCAGGAAAAGATAGAGTCTTCCACAGATGTCCTGAAGGGAGTACTAAAACCTGTGATTGATGATGAAGGAGAGATTCCATGGCCTCCCAGAGATCCTCAGGCACTAACATTGATGGAAAAGGTGAGTTCTGTTTCTCATTGATTTTAGCTAGACTGGCTTGTTTAATTGGAAAGACTTTCTTATAAATTTTATACTATGTTCCCCCCCCCCCCCCCCCCCCCCCCCTACTTCCATATATAGGCAACAATACACTATTTGTGTCATCTGTTAACATTAAGCTTAATTTGCATGCTATTTGCTTTTCAGTCATTGCAAGGATTTCTGACTGACTACCTTCATGCTAAAACTCAACATTTGATATATGCATTGCATCTTGAGAGTCTTTCATTCACCTTCAAGTTTTGTTATTTAAAATGAATTAGATTAGACTTGAGAGACCAAATGATTAATGACAATAATAAACAACAAGGTGATGTGTAACTAATTGCGTATGTATTCTTCTACTCCTCTGTAAAGCAAGCTTGACTGAGATAAGCACCATATAGTCATTTGTGAAGTCAAACGTAAACAAGTATCTGCAGAATCGTGGATATTTGTTATTGTGTTAGTCTTTCTTCTGTTCTAAATGAAGAGCTTTCATTTTGGTAAGCTATTCTATTTGCTAGTGGATTGTTTTGGTTATTCATAAATATTTTCAGCAAGTCCGCTATCTATGTAAATTTTAACTCCCAATCATTAGGAAATAAGTCAAAGGGAGCAAGAAGGACAGCTGGATGAAGGGTTCCTTGCTGAAGTTAATGCACAGCTACGACAAGTGAGTCGGTTTTTCGCTTTTACTGCTTTTTATTTAACCTACAATAAATTTCAATTGTCAGTACTCAGTGGACACTTATACTCTAGTAACAACAAACGTTGCCCAATGCCCACTATCTATATTATCCTTAAAACTTGCTGTAGTTATTTATGTCAAAAACATATCAAGTTCCCTCAAAAAAAAAAAACAAAAAAAAAAAGATAATAGGTGTGCTAGTTATCAACAATTTGGATATTTTTCAAAAGGCTTACTAATTTTGGACATTCAACTACTTATTATATTTCACAACAATTTCTGTCTTGTATGTATGTATTCACTTTTGGTACATAGCTCAGATTTCTAATTAGCTTCCTGTTCTAGTAGGATATCTTTTGAGATATTTGCATAGAACTGCTATGTTTGATCGATGTGTATTTTATATATGACACTTTTCTTTTTCCTTTTTCCATTGCAATTATATTACATATAACATTACTTGTTTAAGACTCAACGGTATCTTGCCTATAATGAGCAGGCAAAGGAAGATGGTGATAAACCTGGGCTTGAGGCTATGTTGCAAAAGGTGTTGCAGCTCTATGCTTCCAAAGTTCTCTCAAAACGTAGTTATGCCATGAAAGGTAAGTTCGTAGTTGATGTACTCTATATATGAAATTTATGTCTAAATAGATGAGTATTTGCTTGTGAAATAACAACACCAATCAGTGACAGGGTTAGGTTGGCTGTTATTTTTTATTTAATTCTTTTTCTTTTTTACAGTTATATGTATAATTTACTTAATTGAACAGGAGAAAAAAAGTTTTTTATTTTTTTATTGTAGCCATTGAGCTGCTATTTGATACACTTGAGTTGGAAAGTACGTTAACTACACAGTCTCACTATCATGATTTTTTCATCAACAAATCAAAGTTCTGTTATCAATGCTCTTAATATAAGTAGTTTTGCATTTCAATTCATTCTAATTTTTAATTTCAGAATATATTCTTTATAAAATAACAACAGACATAAAATTGAACGGTCATGATTGAATGTAAATAGTGCAAGTAGTTTAGTTCGTTTTTATCGACTATTAACAAACTTGCTTATGTAAAATATCAATTTCCACTAGCGGCATATAGAAAATAAAGTCGTCTTTCATCCTATCATTTTGTTCTTGCCTTCTTGCTTGTCAACATATCCTTGTGGATTGGCACAAACATTGTTCTTTTATGTTTAATTTGGAAGGTTGCTGTGTTCTTGCAGGGAAGGAAGTTTTGAAGGATGAGCAATTCCTTGAAACCATAATCCAAGGTGTCTTAATTATCCTAATCTTTTATGTACTATGTAGTAGAAAAACATACAATTGTAAATTAATGTCAGAATTATGCCCCTGGTTTTTGAGAAAGAATTGCTTCCTAATTTTCAAGTTTGGGTTTATCTTCTCTTGTTTGTTTTTATCCCTTTCCTTAATGTATTTTTGGTACTTGTGGAGGGTACCAAGGCAAGATTTCATTTTTCTAGAAATATATTTTTTAAGGATTGCTCATTTCACTTGGTTTGATAGTAAAACAAGTTGAATTAGTGTGAAATAATGAAAAATTGTTTAGTCATAGTTATATAATTTCTGATTAGATGAACAATAATCTCATCTTAAAACCAATAGGACTTCTGAATCTGATCAAGAGTCATTGGAGAATAGTTTATATGAAAGGGATTTGGCAAACCAAATTGGTAAAACTTAAATTTATAATATTACAGGTTGGCGGTTTATCTTTATTTCTGTTTATCTAATCTAGATTAATAGTGTGCCACCTTTTATCTCCAACTGTTGGTACATAGCTTGCTTCAATGATCAATCATTTTTTTAATCCCTTGCAGCTCCTGAACAAGAATGGAACAATATTTTAATCAAAGGATTGACAATTGGTGCTGGGGATGTTTCAGCAGAGGATCTCTTTGCTGCCTTAAAGAAACGAATTGAACGCGTTTTGATTAGAACTGTGAGACAACCATGTTTTTATATATGTGGTTATCATTCCTTCTTTGTCTTCTACTTAATTGATGTTGTTTCTTCGATTTGTTCATGCTTTTTCTCCTCACTGCATGCTTCTCAAAAACAAAGGAAGGAGGTTCTTACCAACAGCGGATTCTGACAGAATACCTGAAAGGCATTGAAACCAGAGCAGAGGAGATTGTTCAAGTGCTTCAAGGGAAACCACAATAGCATTTTCTTCGAACCTGAAATTGGCTTGGCAATTGGAATGTCATAAGCCAAAACAATGTTCTGCATGATGCTAGAAGTGGTTTATTATTTGTAGAGCAGATCAAGCTAATACAGTGAGCTGGAGAAATATAGATGATCATATCTTCAAGGAGGTAGCAATACTCACACGGATCGGAAAATTGGCCTTCAGAATAGCTTTACGCAACAGGTTAAGTAATATCTCCTGAAGCAAAAAAAATTGAAAGAAAATATATTTATTGTAATATTGGAATCTAGCAAAATTATTAATCTTTCTTACTGTGTGTCCTGGGGACACTAGGTAAAGAGCAATTAATACATTTTATTAAATATTTTTAATTATTTTAAAAATAAAATTAATCATTTTGTGGTTTCAATTTTGTAAGTGCTTTCTTTTTAATTATATTTTTTTGTTTCGTTTTTGTTTCCTTAATCTTAGGCACTTGCATTCCTTTTTATATTTATTTATTAGCATATGGACATGCACCTACAATAATAAGTTAATGGTTTCGAGTGAATTGTAATTCCTTTGAATTGTACAGCATGAAATTTGAAACATGAAAAATATAACAAAATATTAACGAAAAGTATATCTTAAGAATTTTCAGCACGCTCAATTTTGTTTTAAAGAATTACAGAGGATTCAGATCGAATTCACGTGCATGATCCAACGGCAAATAATTGTAGCTTATATATAAGGCGCAAAGGCTGTTAAATTTTTTATTTTTATAAGTAGGAATAGAAGACTTACTCACCTTTCTCAAAATCAATTGAGTTAGATCTCTTTAGAAAGACTATTAAATCTTTAGCACATATTAAAACTAATATCCTACCAAAAATAATCTAACAATTAGTATAATAAATATTTTTTTTTTATCCGAACTCAAGTACTAGAAATTTACAATAATTTATGTATATTGTTTAACCAACTAAGTTAGACCATCTTAATTAATAAATATTTAATTTGCATATAGCATCATAGTTTTCTGAAGGAATTTTGCCGGTGACTTCTAATCAACTGCCACCTCCCTCCTTCTGGTTTTGTTTTCCCCGGCTGTTTGGTATGATTCCATCATATTAACACCTTTCTTGTGTTGTACCACCAGACTTGCTTGAAATTTAAGCTGAATACTAACTACTTGTTGCTGCCCAGTCCCAATAGACCAAAAATTGAGAACTTTCAGTCAAAATTTAATTTAACACACGTCATTACAGATGATAAATAAATTTCTATTTTAAGTGACTGTTAATTCAGTTGTAAAAAATAGTTATTGACCTCTATATACTATTGTCATAACTGAAAAAAAAATGTCTAAATCGATTTTTTTTTTAATGGTGACAAATTATCCAGACTCGAGTTGAATTAGTTTACAGTATTTTATAAAAATAATTATACTATATTTTATGCGAGAGAATTTAAAAAAAAAAAAACTATTAATTTCCTAGAATTAATCGTTAATAAATATGTAATAAATGGTTAAGTGTGAGTGTGATGGCACTAATGCAAATATGCAATAACAATTAAGCATTTCAAACTTTTCATCACTGTACGCTACACTACTTATAGAAATTTCATTCCGATCTCTCACTCTCTCTGTCTCTCGTTATTTCTTTTTCTTCGTAAATTAACATACCCCATAACATAACCATAGCCAGATCTCATCTGAAAAGAGAAGTGAATTTTCTCGTTCTCTCTCTTCTCTCCATACATGCTTATCAGCACACTTCTGTCGGTGCACTTGATTTCATTATTCTAATCAGATCTGAGGTAAATTCTCTCTACATTTCAATTCCGCGTTGCATTCAAAATCAATCAAGTAATAATAATAATTTCATACAATGAGATGCGATTTTCTATCTAATTAGTCAGAATCAGTGAAAATTTGTGGTGCAATGTTAATTGTTAATTCTTTCATATACCGAAATTAGTCTCCGAGGTTCCATTGTGATGCAAGAGAAACGTTTAAGGATTGGGGTTCCAGCTTCTTATTGAGACATTGGAAATGTTAAATGTTAATTGTTAATTTTTGATTGGATCGTGCAGAGAGAGTGCTTGTGATTGAGGGAAGATGCTGACCAAGTTCGAGACCAAAAGTAATAGAGTGAAGGGGCTCAGTTTCCACAGCAAGAGACCCTGGATCCTCGCGAGTCTTCACAGTGGCGTGATCCAACTATGGGATTACCGAATGGGGACTCTTATTGACAGATTCGATGAGCATGATGGTCCTGTCAGAGGTGTTCATTTCCATAATTCTCAACCTCTCTTTGTCTCTGGAGGTACCTTATTTACAACCCTTCTTATGTTTCTGTATCTGTAATTTGCTTTCTCCAAATTCTCCATACACTGCTTATACTCTGATCTGTTAGTTGTGTGTACTTTATTGTTGTTGGTCTGCTTATATCTGAATGAGGGCACTTATTTATGTTCTACGTCTGCATCCGTGGCAAAATATGAGTTGGCATTGGACACATCTGAACTCCACTAGAATCCGGTTAAAGCTTTCCGGTTTATGTAGATTTGCGTGTGTAAGAAGCATTTCTCTGTCTAGATCTGCCATGCTAAACGAATGAAACTAGAATTGTGTGTGATGCCTCATATTCGGGTGTCCTGCAAGAGAGGATTTTACTGCATTAATATAAATATTGAATGCTTCTTTTATATCTGCTGATTGTATTATTATCTCTTCACCTTTGTTCTTTGCTTGTCCCAGGTTGATGAAAGAAGATTATACCATGACCAGTAAGAATGGGGGATTTGCATTATATGTTTTCAAGATTTAGTTGTGCTGTATTTGATTTCAAAAGGCAAAAAGATTTGTTTCTAATTGAAATGCTCTGGATCTGTAAATTAGTAACTAATATAAATCTGATTTTTTAGACAAAGCAGTGCTGCATGACATCTTGTTCTAATGGTTGGGTTTCAATGTGATTTTCCAAAAGTTTCATTTGTCATCTGGAGTGGAGAAGATTTTGATGTGTTATGTACATTGATAAAATAAATTATTGTCCATGTGGAAGGGGAGGGTTTTACTTCATACAATTTACATTTATTGACTATTTTTTGTTTCTTGGGACAGGGGATGATTACAAGATTAAGGTTTGGAACTATAAGATGCATAGGTGTTTGTTCACTCTTCTAGGACACCTTGATTATATCCGTACTGTGCAATTTCATCATGAGAACCCATGGATTGTGAGTGCCAGTGATGATCAGACCATTCGCATTTGGAACTGGCAATCACGAACCTGTATATCTGTTTTAACTGGACACAATCATTATGTTATGTGTGCTTCATTCCATCCAAAAGAGGATATTGTTGTGTCAGCCTCCCTGGATCAGACTGTTCGTGTTTGGGATATTGGCTCTCTCAAAAGGAAGGCCGGGCCTCCTGCAGATGACATTCTACGATTGAGTCAGATGAACACCGATCTTTTTGGAGGTGTTGATGCAGTTGTTAAGTATGTATTGGAAGGTCATGACCGGGGTGTCAACTGGGCTGCTTTTCATCCTACACTGCCTCTCATTGTCTCAGGAGCTGATGACCGACAAGTGAAACTTTGGAGGATGAATGGTAAATTTGAAACCTAGATAATTACTTTTTATTGTCCTGAATAATAACTACTTGGGAATATCTACAGATTTCCATTTCATTTTCTAAAGCTGACCGCCCTTTCATATTGATGCTATTCTGATTATTACAAAAATTAACAAAACAGTGTTTGGAGGAACTTATATTATTGTTGGTAGCAAAACCTTTCATTCAAGACAGTTCTTGCATGCATTAACTATTCAGTAATTAGTTAACCAAACAAAGTTTAGTATTTATAGTGACCTTCTCAATGTCCCTAATATTTTCCCCCTGTTTTCAGACACTAAGGCATGGGAAGTGGATACTTTGAGAGGGCACATGAATAATGTTTCATGTGTTATGTTCCATGCCAAACAGGACATCATTGTGTCAAATTCTGAGGATAAAAGTATTCGAGTATGGGATGCCACAAAGCGGACTGGAATTCAAACTTTCCGCAGAGAGCATGATCGGTTTTGGATTCTTGCTACACATCCGGAAATGAATTTGTTGGCAGCTGGTCATGACAGTGGCATGATAGTGTTTAAGCTGGAGAGAGAGAGGCCCGCTTTTGCAGTTAGTGGTGATTCTTTATTCTACACAAAAGATCGATTCTTGCGTTTCTATGAATTTTCAACTCAGAGAGAGACACAAGTACTTACAATTCGACGACCTGGTTCTTCAAGTCTGAATCAAAGTCCAAAGACTCTTTCCTACAGCCCCACTGAAAATGCAATTCTTCTCTGTTCAGACGTGGATGGGGGATCTTATGAGTTGTATTGCATATCCAAAGATGGCACAAAGGACAGTTTTGGTAGGGGTGATACGCAAGATCCAAAGAAAGGTCTTGGAGGATCTGCAGTCTTTGTGGCTCGGAATAGATTTGCCGTGCTTGACAAAGGCAGCAACCAAGTCTGTGTAAAAAATCTGAAGAATGAGCTTGTGAAAAAGAGTGCCCTCCCGATTGCTGCAGATGCTATATTCTATGCTGGAACAGGCAACTTGCTATGTAGGTCAGAGGATAGGGTTTTTATATTTGATCTACAGCAGAGGATTGTTCTCGGTGATCTTCAGACCCCTTTTATAAAGTATGTAGTCTGGTCTAATGACATGGAAAGTGTTGCTCTGCTCAGTAAACATGCAATTGTCATTGCTAGCAAGAAGCTTGTGCATCAATGCACCCTCCACGAGACAATCCGAGTAAAAAGTGGAGCCTGGGATGACAATGGCATTTTTATTTACACAACATTAAATCATATCAAATACTGTCTCCCCAATGGAGATAGTGGGATAATAAAAACACTGGATGTTCCAATTTATATCACAAAGGTTGTTGGAAACACCATCTTCTGCTTGGGTCGGGATGGGAAAAACAAGGCTATAACTGTTGATGCAACAGAATATATCTTTAAGCTTTCCTTGTTGAAGAAAAAATATGACCATGTAATGAACATGATAAGGAATTCACAGCTTTGTGGTCAGGCTATGATTGCTTATCTACAACAGAAAGGGTTTCCTGAAGTTGCCCTCCATTTTGTGAAAGATGAGAGAATCCGATTCAATTTGGCTTTAGAGAGTGGCAACATTCAAATTGCAGTTGCATCAGCAACAGCAATTGATGAAAAAGATCACTGGTATCGATTAGGGGTTGAAGCTCTTCGTCAAGGTAACTCTGGTATAGTAGAGTATGCATACCAGAGGACCAAAAATTTTGAGAGACTGTCGTTCCTTTATCTCATTACTGGTAATGTGGAGAAACTTTCAAAAATGTTGAAAATTGCTGAAGTGAAGAATGATGTGATGGGCCAGTTTCACAATGCCCTATATATGGGTGACATCAGAGAGCGTGTTAAGATCTTGGAGAATGTGGGACATTTGCCTCTTGCTTACATCACTGCATCAGTCCATGGGCTACATGATGTTGCTGAAAGGCTTGCAGCCGAACTGGGGGATAATGTTCCATCTGTGCCTGAGGGAAAAGTACAATCTCTCTTGATGCCACCATCACCTGTAGTGTGTGGTGGTGATTGGCCCCTTCTTAGGGTCATGCGGGGGATATTTGAAGGTGGTTTTAACAATACAGATCGAGATGCTGATGATGAAGAGTATGAGGCTGCTGATGGTGATTGGGGCGAGGAGCTTGACATGGTTGATGTAGATGGGTTACAAAATGGAGATGTTGCTGCAATTTTGGATGAGGTAGAAGTGGCTGAAGATGATGATGAAGAAGGTGGATGGGAGCTGGAAGATTTAGAGCTGCCCCCTGAAGCTGACACACCAAAAGTTTCTGTCAGTTCGCGATCTTCAGTTTTTGTGGCCCCAACACCTGGGATGGCAGTTAGCCAGATATGGATTCAGAGATCATCTCTTGCAGCTGATCATGTAGCTGCTGGCAATTTTGATACTGCAATGAGATTACTGAACAGGCAACTTGGGATAAGGAACTTTGCCCCCTTGAAATCCATGTTCCTAGATCTACATACTGGCAGTCATTCCTATCTGCGTGCCTTTTCATCTGCTCCAGTTGTATCAATTGCTGTTGAAAGGGGTTGGAGTGAGTCATCTAGTCCAAATGTGAGAGGCCCACCAGCACTTCCTTTCAGATTGTCTCAATTAGATGAAAAACTCAAAGCTGGTTACAAGTCAACAACTGCTGGGAAATTTACTGATGCTCTTCGCACTTTTGTCAATATTCTCCATACAATTCCTTTGATTGTTGTTGAGTCAAGGAGGGAGGTCGATGATGTGAAAGAATTGATTATCATAGTGAAAGAGTATGTCTTGGGTCTGCAGATGGAGCTGAAAAGAAGGGAAATCAAGGACGATCCAGCACGCCAGCAAGAGCTTGCAGCTTATTTCACCCACTGCAATCTTCAAACACCTCACTTGAGGCTAGCTTTGCTGAATGCCATGACTGTCTGCTACAAGGCAAAGAACCTTTCCACCGCTGCTAACTTTGCCAGGAGGCTACTTGAGACCAATCCTACTGTTGAAAACCAAGCTAAGACAGCAAGGCAAGTGCTGGCAGCTGCAGAAAAGAATATGACTGATGCCATACAATTGAACTATGATTTCCGAAACCCATTTGTAATTTGTGGGGCAACCTATATTCCCATTTATCGTGGACAGAAGGATGCCTCTTGCCCCTATTGTACTTCCCGTTTCGTGCCAAGCCAGGAGGGTCAGCTATGTGCTGTGTGTGAGCTTTCGGTCGTAGGGGCAGATGCTTCTGGATTGCTCTGCTCTCCTTCTCAGATTCGTTGATTGCACTGGATCAGCAGCGGTTAATGATTTTTTGTTTCAGGTCAATTTTCAACAGCAGATAAGAGTCCTATTGATCAATTAATATATTTTCTGTAGAAGCTAGAAATAGTCAAGAGTTACTGTTTCTGAGTGAATTTCTGTCTCCTTTTTTTTGTTCATGGTTTCCTTTTGTAATTCTTTTTCCCCCTCTGCTAGGGGGAAAGGCTATTAATTTTCGTGCATGTGAAGTTTTCTTGTATTATGTTGAATTAATTTTATTAGTTTGAGTTGGAAATCATAACATTTTGAGGCTTTAATAATGTATTTATACAGTAATTCATGATTACTTCCTTTTTCAAATAATGACTGGCTTTGCAGTATAACCTGTTTCCATTTTTCGGCATTTTTTAACTGCCCAATTATCCACGATATATGTACTGTACATCTGCGATATAAATTGATTGAGGCACTGAGAAAGCTGTCTTCGATTCTTAAACAGTCTCCATTATTGTCTGAATTCTGATTTGCTATAATAATAATAATTAGTATAATATTTTCAAATAATTGTTTTATTTTACATGTGCTAATGTCCAGAGATTAGAAACGGAATTTGCTTCCCATTGATGTTTAAATCGAAAGACATGACAGGCCGCCACTCAATATATACTTATTCCTCCTGTTTAGGTTGGTGCTTAGAGCAACAAAGAGAACCTGAATCACATTACAAAATATAAAATATACTACTCTATTACAACTGATTTCACTGTTATAAGTTATACCCACTACATGCCCCTTGGCTCCACCACCATTTTTTTCAGATAGATTTTTTTTTCTTTTTCAATTTTGTTCAGGTCAACTTTCTGCAATAGAAACCAGCCGTCCAACCAAGCCATATTTTGTTTATTTAATGCACGAGAGATGGTTACTTGCTCTTCGATTCTGTTTGCATATTCTCTCACATAAGAGTATCATTACGAAGAAAGAAACAGTTGGCCGAGATTATTTAGGTTTTATAAGTGACGTAAATTCACTAAATTGTTTTGGAGAAAAGTATATGTTCTGCATTTTGTTTATGTTTCTGTTATGTTTTCTGTTTTTATTGCAACTTCTGTTTTTATATTTTTATTTTCATTTTTATGTTTTTGTTTTCTGTTTTTCATAATTAAAGAAGTAAAAATAAAACTGATTAATCTAATTATTTTTTAGATATTTTAAACTTTTATTTTATCTTAATTAATCCTTAAACTCTGAACATTATTGCTAGAATAATGTCAAGGCAAGTACTTCACTTACAAGTTTCATATTTTTCGCTCTAGTTTGTTTGGATTTAAACTTTTATATATCCTAACATCTTTATTTTATCAACTTTGCGTAAAGCCTGACGAAAGTGGTCTAAGGATATAGCTTATAAGTTATAACACGCGCACACTGCAGGGCTGCCCCGAGCGTGAGTGTATTATGGGATAATGTAATTTTTTAGTGTATAAATTAGTTAAAATTTAAAGAGGAATGCTAACGACATTCTGTATGACATTCTCCTAGTAACACTCTATTTGTGATTGGTTGAAATTGGTTGGAAATCACAATTTTGGTAGGTTTCATTTATCATTTAATGATTTTCTCTTCTAATCTAAAAGTGAGACCCACCAAAATTGAAGATTTTCAACAAATTTCAACCAATTACAAAAATTTAAACTTTATGAGGTTTTAACATTTTTATGACTCTTATTTGTTTTTTTTATTGCTAAGAACATTTAATCATGCATAACTAATTGATTTTTTCTACAAAAAAAAACTAATTGATTTTGTGATGGACAAAATTTAGATGCAATTTCATAAATACTTTTGGTGTTATTATTTAAAGTAATTAGAATTAGAGTTTTACTTCAATAATCTATGTCAATATTTAGAGTAAATAGTTTATGTATAAATAGTGTAAAAAGTTTTTACACTGCCATTCAATCATAAATTGTCATGCATGATAATTTTGTTAATTTATACAAAAATTATTTTAAAAGTCATACTAACAATGATTTCTAATTAGTTAATCATATAAAATAAAAAATTATACTGACAGTGCATAAAAATTAAACTCTAATTAGAAAATAAAATAAAAAAATACCAATAAAACTGCATCTAAAGTTAACTTTTTTATTAGGTTTTTGGCCAAGTATGTGAGTCCTAGTCTTAAACACCTTATATTTACCTCTTTTCTGACTTTTGGTTCAATCTCACGTGATTTCCTCTCTTCTTTGTTTTTTTTCTTTTCTCATTCATCTTTTTTTTCAACAAGAATTATGAAAAGAATTGTGAGATTTCAACTTGTCTGACTTCTATATATTGCTCCAATAATGATGGTAAAGTGTATCCGGACCCAATAGGTACCCGCAAAAATATCCGCAAGCGGGTCGAATAAATACCAGTTTATTGGGGTTGGGGCCGGGTATTTACCTGCATTTTTTTGCGGGTACGGGTACTATAGTACCCGCCCCGCACCTACCATATATATATATATAATTAAAATAACTTAAATAAATAATTATGTTATATATATATTTTTCTGTAAAAAAATATATTTTTCATAAACAAACACAAACAATAAAAGATTTATGTTATAACTTACAATAATTTTATATTTTTAATATTATGTATTAATGTTTTTAGTGTTAATTTGAATTATTTAAGCATGGATTTTCAATTTACTTGTAGTAATTTTTTAATTAATATTTTTATGGCTTAAATGCAATTTTGGTCCCTCTATTTTGCACAGTTTACAATTTTAGTCCCTCTATTTTAAAATAGAGACATTTAGTCCCCCTATTTTACACAATTCGCAATTTTTGTCCCCTTATTTTAAAATAGAGACATTTAGTCCCCCAAATTTGTAAAATTTGTAATTTTGGTCCTTTCATCAAATTGAAAGCGTTGACTGTTAAGAAATTTACATTAACCTTAACATGTTCCAAATATAAATGACGTGACACGAGATTATTTATTTATTTTTTAATTATTTTAAATACATAGTAGAATAATTGATGATAAATATATTTTAAAAGATGGTAATATCATTTATTTGATTACGACTTGCTATGTGCTTCAACAACGTAGAACTAGTTTAAAATAAATGATTAAGACTTGTGATTTTTATATTAGGACTCACGACTATCCCAACCATTAAAATCGACGTGACATGTACTTTAGTGACGTAGATAAACAAATAATTATTACCCAGTATTTAAAATAATTAAAAAATAAATAAATAATCTCGTTTTCACATCATTATATTTGGGTCACGTCAATGTTAACATTAATCTCTTAACTGTCAATGCTTTCAATTTGATGGAATGACCAAAATTACATATTTTACAAAATTGGGGGACTAAATGTCTCTGTTTTAAAATAGAGGGCCCAAGATTACGGACGGTGCAAAATAGGGGATCAAAATTGCATTTAAGCCTATTTTTTTTATTGATTTATTAGCTTCATACATAAGTAAAGTGCGGATAGTGGGTGCGAGTATGGGTATACAGGTACCCAGCGGGTACGAGGATGGGGATTAAAGTTGCTATTCGCGCAGATATGAGGTCGGATACGAGTATTTTTTTTAAATATGGGTATGAGGACGGGTACTATAGGTCCATAGGACCCTACCCAAACATTATCCATTGTCATCGCTAACTGTGTTGAGCTAACCTAAGAAAATAGTTTTGTCTTAGAAATTACACACACACAAAAAAAAATTGCTTTTAAGACGATAGTTCTAAGTTTCCAACCACAACAAGACAACTTAATCGTTTTATAATAACAAAAATGATACTTTTACATTTGGTATTGTGCACTTTCCTTTTATATCTATCTTCAACATTAAGAAATGAGAGAAATTTTTTTTTTCTCTTTTTTCTTTCACTCTCCTTCTCATAAAAAAAATAGTTATGAAGCAAAAAAATAAAGAATTAAGCGTAAATATAACAACGATGCAATGATAAGAAAGAGGGAAAAGAAGTTAAAAAAAATGGACAAGTAAATTATTATGTATAATAAAATTATTGACTTTTATAATAACTATTTTAAATATTATATTTAAGATAAATTCTAATTAATTATTTACAGTATAATAATTAAAAAATACATGAAAATTAAACTCTTGTACGAAACTTGACTAATTTTATCATGTATCTCACAGACTCACGTGTTAGAAGCCATCCATACTCCTTACACATGAACGATTGATTTTTTGTTAAGTACTATATATCAATGGTTTAAATTAAACATACATTTTAATTTATTTTTTTTACAATTTATTCCCTATGATATTCCACACCAAATTTTGCATGACAATAAGACGCACTGGTCAATCGCGGGCAACCAATCTTTCCGGTGCCCGATGGCACAACACAACTCCGTTTTTGCACCACTCAACCACCATTTTTAAAACACACCTCTGTTCATCCTTCAAGTCTCTGTCTCAAACAACCAATCTCTACCTCCATAAAAACCATGAAAACACAAGGACCTTCACTTACAAACAAAAAAGCATCATAGCAATTTAGCCACCATAAGAGTTACTTTTGATCCTCCATGAATGTACCAAAATTACATTGTAGAATTAGAGTATTTGCAAATAAAATTGTGGAAACTTATTTTAAGTTACTAAAATAATATATGAATTTATCAAAATAAACTCATTTCAACAAACTAGTCTAATAAAAAAATATCAATAAACTAGTATTAATCAAGCTGTACATCCGATTATGTCAAAAAAAAAAAAAGCAAGCTGTACATCCAATCATATTTACCACAAATTAGTATTATTTCTTTAAAAAAAGAAATGTGGGGTAGGAAGTGGCAAGCAAGAAACACCCACACGTACGGAGTTACACGTGTTTGTTGCGTATTGGCTTAAGCACGTAATCAAAGCCTGTAGTCACGTTGTCCCTTAACGACACGTATCCGTGCATCGCAAGCAACGCATTTTATAATTGACCAGATAATTCATATTTACTCACACCACACACCAACGCAACTAAGAAACCAGACCAAACCAAGAGAGAAGAAAAACAAAGAAAGAAAGAAAGAAGAACAAGTCAATTCAATGGAAAACCAATCCTCATCGATGCAGTTCCTCCTCCTCGAACAAGTTGAGTTCTTGAAGGTGAACGACGATTCTCTGTTGCAGTGGGAACTCGTCAACGTTGTTGACACCGAAGAGGAGATCGACGGCTTCGGTTCTTCGGATTCTTCCGTTTCTTGGTTCGAATCCGATTCTTCTTCTCCCAACGATGCCCCAATTGAAGAAATTCGTGATCTTCTTCTACATCCCGATGTGGGTTTACAAGATCACGTTGTTGATGACGAAGAATCGGGTTTAGAAAATCATCACTACCATTATCACCAACATCACTATCACCATGATGATGATGATGATGAGGGTGATGATAATGATGATGATGATGATGATGATGGGTATGGTTTGGATGATGAGCTTGTGCCATGGAACGTGAGCAACAAGTTCGGGAGGCAGAGGATGAGGAAATTGGGGAAAAGGGCATTTTCGAAAATGCACAATTCTAAGAAATCTCCTTATCTGTTTGTGAGGCCTGGGTGTGTCCGTGGCAAGCACGGTTTGGGCCTTAAGCACATTACTGACTCCTAATTAGGGTTGTAAATTACTGATTTGGGGGCTCTTCTAGAAAAGGGTCTTGAATTGTGTTAGGTCGTTTAACTTTTAGAATCCTGATTATGATTTGTATTTGAATATCAGGTAGCAAGATCTTTACTTTAGGACATGTAATAATTGATGCCTCTCTCATTTGTGTGCATATATCATGTACTGATTCTGAATGTATTTCTTAATGGAAAAATGAAAAAAAGAAAAATGGATCTGCTTTTGTATATCTTGTGCTGTTTTTTTTATGTTTTTGGTGGATAGAAAATTAGAAATTACTTTGGTTTTGATTGTGGTAACACAGAAAATTCTGATGCATCAAAGATTATGGAAGTTGATTTGAATTCCGTATCTGTAGGGAAGAGCACCTTGATTTATTTCGGGACTGTGTTTGTTTGTGCTCTTGTTTAAGGATATGGTTGTTTTGACAGTGAAAATGGAGTTGGAGTGTTGTTTTGGTTTTCAATCATTGTTGGTGAAAATTCGCTTTTAAAAAGCTATTTCTACAGGGAGTGGCAAAATTTGTGAGGTGAAAATTATCCAATGCTTGTGCATTTTTGTTGTAGCGTGCAAGTTTGAAATGGTTTTAATTGCAAAATTGTCATATCTTCATGTTTGATTTGTTCTAACAACCATGCTCGAAGTCGAAATTGAGATGGGTGTTCATGGAACGAAGAATTTTTTTGGTAAGAATCGAAAGAAGGAAGCTTCTTCTAGAATGCAAGGTTTAATATAATAATGGGCGTGCTTCTCTTATTAATTGCAAAATTGTCATGCCTGAAGTGTTAGCACTTAAATTAAACCAGCTAAGGGAATCATGAAATTGCGCCACTGCACCGGAGAAGTAGCAGTTTTGCGGGCCTATAAAAAAATAGCAGTTTTGCAGCATGCATATTATTATTATATGAGCTCATTCCGAGTCTCTGATGCCGGTTGAAGTGTTAGGACAAATTTTGATAAAAAATTTGGTTTAAAAGTTTAGAGAAAATACACCGTTTATTACTTTATTTATTCTATTTCTTTATTCACTTGAGAAGATAATACACATTAAAAAAAATGTAATGAACACTTTTGTTTTATATTAAAATTACTTTTAACTTTCTAAGATGGCAATTGCTATGATTTCTCATTCTTGATAAATGTATTAAGTAATTGATAGTAATTAGGTAAAAAATAGCAATATAATTAAATTGAAAACATGACAATTAATATTATCTTGTATTAGATTTCATCTTATATTAAACAAGCTATATGTACTCATATGGCTTGGGACCTCTAGACATATATGACCAAGGACTTCTAGGCCATATCTAGGAGACCTCAACCAGATAGTGGGTCGAACAAGTGTCAGCCCCCCGAGAAGAGAATCTCACGATCTTAACAAAGGATGAAATATCTAGTTTATCTTAACTCAATTCCTAAAAAGATAATATTATTAGGTAATATTGGATTAGCATCAAATTAAGACTAAGGTAAGGCCTATGAACCCCATGTCCCAATAGAATGTGTATATAAAGGTTTAGGTTCTCGAGATAACACATCATTCATTCTCTTATGCCCATTTACTATATTGGAGAGATATCTTATTTGAGTGTCAGAGTACCTTTGTAGGTACTCATCCCCTTCAACTTGCGGCGGGAGACGGCAAGAACAATGGCAATAGATGAGAAGGACTTGAAAACATAGGAGAAAATTACCAATGTTCCTTCGGATAGGTACACTATACATAAAGATAGATTATAGACTCTAATATCATGTTATATTTCATCTTAAAATCAATTGATATTAAGGGAAGTGACTTATTTTGGTATTTAAACCACATCTCAACAATTGAGATAAGTTATGTTTGATTTTTTTGTTTGGGGTTCTCCAAACTCAGTTTAGAGAAAAAACTTAGTTTTGTAACATTTTGATTAGCCTCAAAAGTACGTATACATTTTAAAATTTTATCTGAAAACTCAATTTTGTAAAAGTATGATTTGGATTGTTTTTACAAATTCATAAACTTAAGTCTATAAACTTTAATCTAAAGATGCACTTAGATAATTTTAATCCAAATATGCATATGCACGTAGATGATGAGAGACTTTCTAACATCTTGAAATTTTAAATAGAAAGATAAATGGAAACAGAATTTTCTTTTAAAACGGGGCAGGTAAAAAAATGTCGGAATAAAATGTCAAAATCAAGTATTTTTATTTTTAATCTCCTCTCCACTATTTGAAAAATAAAAAAACTTTTTCTCTTCCTATTAACATCTCACCCTTCATCAACTTCCCTCAACTTTAAAAATAAACACAACAATTCGTTAAATGGGAAGGAGAATATTAATAGGTAATCATAAAACACTAATTAAAAATTAAAAATAAAAGGTTTTATAAAAAAAAAAAAAAGTTATCAACACATTCTCTAAATCTCAATGTAAACTCATCAAGAATTCTAATATTTTATTTATTTATCATTTCTTAATCAATATCCTAGAAACAACCATCATTAGTAAGACCACATGGAAAAATATGAATTTAACATTCGCTACTCCCTCCTTTGTAAATTACTTTAAAAAAATTAACCACGGCCTTCAAGAACATGTGCTGCAAAAATATTATCACGTCCGTTTCATATTTATTGATATTTAAGATTAATATACATAAAATTACAAGCATTTGATAGATATAAAATATTATTGTATAAGAATTAAAATATTTTTATTTATTGGGCTAGCTTGTACCCTCCTTTATACCAAAAAAAAGTTATTTAATAGTCTTTTACTTGTGATAAATTATTATTGTGGTATTTATATGGGTAATATTGATGGCATTCTGAATTTATAAAGTTAATCTACAATTTGGTCCTTAAAAGTGGTAAGTTGTTTACTTTTGGTCCTTAAATATGGTACTCCTTTTGTCTTATAATATTTATCGTCTTAAATATTTTTATTAAGAAAAATTAATGAATGGATGAAAGAGGTTGATAATTATATAAAATTAAATTTATCATCATTAATTTATTTATAATTTTTTATTTTTTATTATTAATATTATAAGGAATATAAGTGAAAAAATATTAATTAATATGACATTAAAAAATTAAAATGATAATTATTATTATTTTTTTTTATACACAATAATTATTATAAGACGGAGAGAGTATGTCTTTATATAATTCAGTTTGCAATTGGCTCATACTTTGTGGGTTTTACTTCAATCTAGAATTTATTCTGTGCAATTATGGCAGCTTTCCGATGGTGTAAATATATTTTTTGAAGTCATGTGAAGCTAGTGCTTATATATATAGAAATTTATTGCTTTATTCTATACCCATCATCACTGAGAGAGTACTGCTCTTGCAGCAGATCGCAGAGGACGGGCAAAAGGTCGTAAAGGGCGATCTTTGAGTGGAAAAATATTGTCCACGATGGAAGCCCAAGAAATAGTGGTAAAGGGATCAAAGTGTCAAGACTGTGGGAACCAAGCGAAGAAGGATTGTGCATACTCAAGGTGCAGAACTTGCTGCAAGAACAAAGGGTTTAAGTGTCAAACCCATGTCAGAAGCACTTGGATTCCTGTTGATAAAAGGCGCCAGAAAGTGGAGCAGCAACCTCCCACTACTAATCTTCAGGGAGATATTCCCAAAAGGCACAAGCACAACCCATATTCAAGTACTGTACATTTCTCAACTATAAAGTCTACAATTAAGATTTAAGATCCATACATATAATACAGCCCTAACAGCTAGCTTCTTTTTCCTTAATTCTGCTGTTATTATTCTATGTCTCAAAAACATCATCATACTCATAAAATCAAGCAGATATCTATCCACTCTAGCTATTTTCATCTTTTAGCTGAAACTTCAATCTGGCTTCAAAATCACTGCTCCTTATTTATTTGTTCTTTTTTCTTTTTATAATTTCAACCCTTTCGTTTTTGGTGATATATAATTATATATCATTGATTTGTTTAATTTAGGTTTAGAGGAGTTCAAATTTCCAGCTGTTATGAGTTCCATGTCGTTATTCAGCTGCGTTCAGGTGCGTTCTATGGATGACACGGTTAATGAAATTGCATATCAAACATCTGTGAACATTGGAGGACATGTATTTAGTGGTCTTCTTTATGATCAAGGCCCTGAACAAAGCTTCAATGCTAGGGGTGACAACAGCTCCATAGACCCTCTTGATCAACAACACAGTCTCAATCTTATGAGTGCTTCAATCCACACTCGTGATGGTGCAAGTGCAACTATGCCTCCACTATCAGCCACTGCTGCTCAGGAACCATTTTTTCCTCCACCACATCCATTTCCCCTAGCTTCCTTCAGACCCGATATGACATACTTGTCACACCCAAAACCTTAATTTCTTTCTGGATACTGGAAAAAAAAAATGAGAGGGTATACTTAGATGCGGGAAAAGAATAGAAATGGATCAAAATACTTACTATTTACCAATTCAGCTAGTGCCTTCTCTTGGAGGACTTTATTGTTCAAGTAGATAGGACTTGGAAGCTCTAGATAAGCAACATAAGGGGGACAAATTCATTAATCAACGTAGACTGAGGGAGTTTGTTGTTGTTTTGGTTGAAATATCAATGACTCAATTATATTATATATATTATACATTTGTTACTAATTAGAGTTTGGTATTTAATTTAATTAGCATGTAGCACATGCCCCTACTTATAGGTTTGGCAGTTTTGTCTTCTTGTTTTGATGTGATTCACTTTTTTACATCTTTGTTAATCATAATGTTCCTACTTCTAGTCCCTTTTGTCGCCATTATACTGTAAGCAAAGTTGGGACAAATTGCCAAGTTTTCATTATCATCAATATTTAATTCTACATAAATACAATTTGTTTAGTGTCATGTCTATAAGCTGCATCAAACCCAATGTTTCTAGATAGGAACAAGCAACATGATAACATAACTAATTAATGAAGATCGATATTAATCTCCGGTTTGGCAAGCCAGGCATTTTTTCTAAGAGATAGGCGCTTTTGTTTGTTTCGATGGCATGACATTGAACACAAACAAATCCAAAAGGTCGTTCTTTTTCTTTTGCCTCCACAAAACGAGAATACGCGTAGTTTACCTAATTAAGTTGCAATATATATGAATCTGCATTTAAATGTGCTTTCTTTCGTCATTTCCTTGCTTGAAATGCGGGTTCAATTCGAGATAAACGATTTATATATATGACTTGTTTTTTTTTTTTTGTTTTCTTATGGTATATATATACATGTGAAACCTAGCTTTCATATTTTTGTAGAAGTGTACATATACATGCACCGCATAAACACACACATGTACAAGGGAAGCTTAAGAACAAGGGAAGAATCATCCGTAACCCTAAATAATTTAAAACAATGCATTTTTGTACAAAAGAGGTTATGAAAGGCCAGGCATCTTGTGAAACTTAGTTTCAAGTTAGCTTTTGCAGTAAAGTACTAGATAAACCGAGTGCGCTCAAACTTTTTATAGAAAAGAGGCACTCACTAGCTATAAGGAATACTCGTACACAACCCTGAGGAATATATCCTTTATATATATGCTTGAAATATAAATATAGAGGCACGTACCAAACAGGTCTACACACTAAGAAATTTCCAGACTGCATGCGGATTGTCGATCTCCCACACCCACAAATGGGTTATATAGAGATAATATGACTTGCTAATTCTGGCTCGTCATGATATTAAAATCCTAATTTTTTGGTGATGGATAAACATATTAAGTTCAAATGAGGACGTTGCTAACATTTAATTAATACGGGAATGAAATTAAATAGGCTGAGAAAATCACCTTTCTTTAAAGTTGGTAGCAATGAAATCGCAATTGTCTTTCGGCAAAGCTTTTATTAATTAATTAAGAATGCATATATGATTATCTAAAGAACTTCAAACATATCCCCCTCTCTTTAATTTGTACCAAAAAAAATACCCCTCTCTCTTTTATGTTCGCCGTAGCGTTCGAGATTTATTAAGCTGAAGATGGGGTCAAGCTCCTCACCAGCTGCCACTCAAGTTATGGAATTCGACACTCATTAGGTTGGCTCGAGTGAATCTGACATAGATGTTTTAAGTAAAGTTTCAAGTTTAAATATGAAAAGAAAAATGGTTGAAAGAAAATGGAAACTCCACTAAAATTAATCAATGCTGGTCCCAATTATAAGTAACATAGGACAAATCATCAATACTAATGACAGTAGTTAATACAGTTTTTTCTAATTAAATTCAATTTTCATTCCAAAAACATCATTTGTTTTAAGTAGTTGTCATGGGAATAAGTGAATGCATAGAAAATTGAGTTAACAATAAAATAAGAGTATAAAAGAAATTTAACCTTAAGTAACTTCAAAAAATGATGATTATTGTTTATAATTAGAACAAAAAAAAATCAATTTATTACTTATAATTAGGATCATAGATAATACTTCACACCTATAATATACAAAAAAGTTATGGAATTCGACGCTCTCATATTAACTTCTTTAAAAGTTTATTTTTAACTTATATATAAGTTAATTTTAGTTTATAGAAAAATTTATTTCATTTATTTCATATTTTATTCTCTTAAAAATACATGTAGATAAGTTTATTCAAACATACCCTAAATCAATATTTGGAAAATAACAGAAAAAATAATCAGTATATCGTGTACTGATATCATGTATTTCCCTTTCCTCTCCACCCTCACAAATATAAATAGGTCTCGTGGCTATTTTGTTACCCCGTTTTTTGCTGTTCTTGATTTGACATGCGAAATCACTTCTTTCACTATTATTTAGATGTCAATTCCAACTTCCAGA
This sequence comes from Pueraria montana var. lobata, assembly GCA_026413185.1. NCBI lineage: Eukaryota > Viridiplantae > Streptophyta > Magnoliopsida > Fabales > Fabaceae > Pueraria > Pueraria montana. The sequence continues at coordinate 8,151,650 of CM048654.1, forward strand.
CATGATAATACTTAAGTTTATTTATCTGTAATTCGTCCATCACTGGATGCCATGAGAATGTACACGCATCAACATATTGCTCATTTGATTCTTGTCTATAATATATTATGTGAAAAGTAGCATAGCAAGTATGTTTTGATGCTTTACTTAATCTAATTAACCAGACATTAGATGCTGATCTAATCACCTCAAATATTATATTATGTAAAATGTCATTATCATCGAAAAGAGGCTCAAAGCCTTTAAAACCAAAGTGTTTTAAAATTGATGACAATTATTGTATAGTTCTATGAACATTATTTTTATATATAGTTGTTAAAGGAATGATGGATTCTTGAAAATATTTTTTAAAAATGTACTGCAATTATATCGACCTCTTGTTAAAGTGTTAAGACCGTTGGATTTGAGTAAATATTTTTTTATTTTATTTTTAATAATTACAAGTAGGGATGTTTATGAACTGATCAAATCCAATCAAAACCGAAAAAATCGATCCAAAAAATAAAAAATCGAATAAATCGTAAACCGAATGGATCGAAAATTGAAAAAATCGAAATTTTTTATTGAATTGGATTGGATTTCGGATTTGATTTTGAAATTCAATCTAATCCAATCCAAACTGAAGTTATATATACATATACATATACATTTTTATTTATAAATTTATGATATTACTCATGTTTATATTTTTATTTCTTATATATTTATAAAATTATCACATAGCTTATATTTATTTGTGAAACATCTTTTAATTGAAGATATTTTTTTAGTATCTTTTTTTTGTTACCATGTTATTGGTACGAAGTATCCACTGACTTTGTCGATGACTAATCTCCACTAATCTCCGTCGGGGAATTTGATTGGCCACCTTTAGTGGGGTTCTCCCCTCCCAACCACATTTTTGTCGATGACTAATCTCCACTAATCTCCGTCAGGGAATTTGATTGGCCACCTTTAGTGGGGTTCTCCCCTCCCAACCACGTTTTTTCCATCCACAAGGCTTGAACCCGAGACCTTGCTTAAGGGGACCGAGCCCAACAACACTCGGACCAACGACTTGTTGGTATTTTTTTAGTATTTATTTGATTAAAAGTACATAAGTATAATTATTAAGTTATATAAATTTACTTTTAATAGTATATATTTGAAGAGTTATACTATTATTAGTTGTTTATTGACTTATAATTAAAGAAGATATTTAATATTTTAAATTATCTTTTATTATGTTTATTATATATATTACCATTTGTTTAATACTTTATCCAAAGAAAAATATAAACAAAACTAAAATCGAAAACCAATCCAATCCAAACCGATTTAAATTTGATCGGATTTAAATTTTTTATCAAACTGATTGGATGATTAATTTAGAAAATCGAAATGATTGGATCGAATAATTTTTCTCTTAAAAATCGATCAAATCCAATCTGCGAACACCCTTAATTACAAGAGAGGAGAGATCGAGTTATTCTTAAAATAACTTTTGGTAAAGTTATTATTTTCAATAATTTTCTTTATAATTAAATTTTATTAATCTAAACGTTAAATTAAAAGTTTCTAATGAATAGTTTAACTTTTTATAATAATAATAATAATAATAATAATAATAATAATAATACTAATAATACTCCCTCCGGTCTTTTTTATAAGAAACAAAATGGTGTTCTTTTTTGGTTCTAATTATAAGAAACATACGTCCACTTTAAGATATATTAATTGTTAGTTTTCTTTTTTATCCTTCATCTTGTGAAATCCATTAATGAGACACCTACTCATTTCTCATGCATTTATTGGTCTATTAACAATACAACTTACACTTATTGGTGGAGGTGCAATGTCATTAATGTAACCACTACTTAAATCAATCAATTTAAGAGGTACTTTTGAAATAAATTTTAAATTTATGATATTATTAATTATAACTAATTAACTTAACTATTTTTATTGGTCTTCACGATTTAGTTATTTGTTTCTTATATAAAAGTTCGGAGGAAGTAACATATATTGTACTTTCCTTTTTTTAAATATTATCATCATTATAATATTTTTTAATGTGTTTTTCTGCGCCTTCTTTGTCTAAAAACATCTCTAATCACCAAGTCCATCTGAAGTCCACGTGATAAGAATAGTATGCATTTTTTATTATATATATATATATATATATTGTAATACGTTAATCATCATTTCATATATTTTGTATAGTATATAGAGAGAGAAAGAGAAATAAATGAGAGGCGAGATAAGAAATAAAAAAAGAGAAAAACTATCTTATCATATGATTTTATAATCCCATTTTTTCTTGAACAAGAAATATAATGTATTGATAAATTAGATCAGATAAATAGTAACATAGGAAAATTATATGACATTAATGCATCAAATAATTGATTACAATATTTTAAAATAAATATTCTGATTACTAAATGGGCTCTAATTAGTAAGAAAACCACCCTTCTTATATTTAACGCGGCAACTTCAAGGCCCAGATCCAAGCCCACGAGTTTTGGCGGGAATCCACAACTATTTCCCCGCCATATCTTGCAGATATTCAATATTCATCCCTACTCACTAATCGACTACACACACTTTCTTCTCTTTCTGATTTTCTCTTGCCGCACCAGCACCAAAGCCATGGCTTCCGATTCTTCTCCCCCGAATTTCAACAACGGTTCGTATCGCTCTTCTCTATCCCTTCTTCTCGTAATTTCCGAATTTTTCTGATTTTGAAACCCTTTTTTCAGGACCTTCCTCCCCCGACGACTCCCCTTCCAGTCCTATCGGCAACACCTTCTCGTCGCCGGGGAGTAGACGCCGCCGCCGCTCTTCCACCCCCTCCGCATTCGCCACCCCGTCAGAGCGCCGGTCCCGATTTGCCTCCTCCGATGCCACTCCAACAGCGCCGCGCTCCCGCCAGAGAGGCGGCGGTGGGCGCGTTCCCGCCACGCCCACCTCCACCACCGACGACGTGCCGGTCTCGTCGGACGGCGGCGACGGCTTCGACATGGACGACGCCAGGCCCACCTTCGTGTGGGGCACCAACATAAGCGTGGAAGACGTGAACGACGCGATTAAAAGGTTTCTGAGGAACTTCAGAGAAGCGTCTTCGTCGTCGCAGGGCAACGACGATGACGGGTTGTTGCACACTGAAGGGAAGTACGAGAAACTGATCAGACAGGTTATTGAAGTTGAAGGAGATTCTCTTGATGTTGATGCGCGTGACGTGTTTGATCATGACCCTGATTTGTACACTAAGATGGTTAGGTACCCTCTCGAGGTGCTTGCCATCTTTGACTTGGTTTTGATGAACATGGTTAGCGAATTGAAGCCTATGTTCGAGAAGCACATTCAGACCCGTATTTTCAATCTCAGAACCTCAACCTCAATGAGAAATTTGAACCCCTCTGGTGAGTTTTAAGTACATTATTCAGAATTATGTGTCTTACTGTAGACAATTGGGCTCATATAATGACACGAGGGCTATTTTTAATAGATATTGAGAGGATGGTATCACTGAAGGGAATGGTTATAAGATGCAGCTCAATCATACCAGAGATTAGGGAAGCTATATTTAGGTGTCTTGTGTGTGGATTCTGCTCTGAGCCAGTTCCTGTGGAGAGAGGTGATTTCATGTACTGACTTGTCATTTTAGTGTATCTTTAGATATGCAATGTTTTGCTTACTACTGTTATTTTTAGGGCGAATAACTGAACCGACTATATGTTTGAGGGAAGAGTGCCAATCTAGAAACTCCATGACGCTGGTTCACAACAGATGCAGGTAATGCACACCTCCTCCTTATCCGTATAATTAAAAAAAGCTTGTAGGTTAACAATTAGGAATGGGAACACTTGATTTTGAATGTGGGATAATGTGGTATGGTATGATATTGAATGACCCAGACTTTGGAGCGAGTCTCCTTTGATTTCTCCTTCTCTTTCATTGATTCAGTTCCTTTAGATTTTTGCTTTTGAGCAATCTGTGGCTGACTGAATATTTTCTGGCAAAATAAAACATAGGGGAATAACTGGCCATAGGAGTTAAGCTTCTGAATCGGTTGTCGTTCTCCACTAAACTCACCTTTTTTTTATTACCTCTAAATACCTTGTGAAACTAACTAACTAATTAGAATCCCTATACTGCCTTGGGAACTACTACTATTATTGTTGTAAAGATTACTGAACTCTTTCTATGTTAGTAAATAAAATCAACCTGCTGTCAATTTAGATTAAACTTAACCTTTGGTTGAGTCCAGTGTGTAACTCAATCAAATCTCAACCTAAAATCAGGTAATTTGTGACAAAGGTTAAGAACCATGCTTCCTTTGTCAAGAGGTTCAGATACGTACAGTGCTTTAAAAATTAATATAATTAAGCATACTGAGTAGAATTTAGTGACACATAATAAATGGGATGATGACCATGGCTATTTGACCCTATTTTAAATATTTTTTTTTATTATTTGCAACTATTCTACTTAAAATCATGAGCTTAGATTTCAGTTATGGTAACCATAAAACTATAGTTGACATATATATTTTTCTTCTATAACTAGGTTTGCTGATAAGCAAATTGTGAGGGTCCAGGAGACACCTGACGAGATTCCTGAAGGAGGAACACCTCACACAGTTAGCTTGCTGATGCATGACAAGTTGGTGGATAGTTCGAAGCCAGGTGACAGAGTTGAGGTGAGACCTTAGTACTAATGTACTATGACATACTTTGTGACAAATAAGTGTCCATAAGCTTGTTTAATCATCACATAATATGTTTTGTTTTCATCAGGTGACCGGTATTTATAGGGCTATGAGTGTCAGGGTTGGACCAACGCAGAGAACTGTTAAGTCATTGTTCAAGGTATGTGTTATATGTTCTTAACTCTTTTACATTTATTATGTTGTCTAATTGATGTTTTTATTTTGTCCTCTTCATGTGGCAGACGTATATTGATTGTCTTCACATAAAGAAGACTGATAAGTCCAGGATGTTGGTAGAAGATGCTATGGATGTTGATAATGGCCCAGACAGAAATGCAGAAGTTCTCTTTGATGAAGAAAAGGTGCACTTTGTACCTATTTTCTATGAAATCCACTGCTTGCTTTATGCACTTGCTAATTGCATGCTTGTCTGAGTTGCAGGTGGCTCAACTGAAGGAGCTCTCAAAACGGCCAGATATATATGAAATACTGACAAAGTCATTGGCTCCAAACATCTGGGAGCTAGATGATGTGAAGAAAGGTCTTCTTTGTCAGGTTAGGCATCTTTCTAGTTATGCATTCATTGATTGCTTTACCAATTTTCTAAGGATGCTAGTTTATACTTTGTTGCAGCTTTTTGGTGGCAACGCTTTGAAGTTAGCTTCTGGTGCTAACTTTCGCGGTGATATAAATATTCTTCTCGTTGGTGATCCTGGGACAAGCAAGTCCCAGCTACTTCAATACATACACAAACTATCTCCACGTGGAATTTACACCAGTGGAAGGGGAAGTTCAGCAGTCGGATTGACTGCTTATGTAACCAAGGACCCTGAAACAGGAGAAACTGTATGGATCATGAATACATAATTTTTTACTACCTTTTACACAAGAAACACAATGAAACCTAATTCGAATTATTTCTGCTCACGTTTCAGGTTTTAGAGAGTGGTGCCCTCGTTTTGAGTGACCGAGGTATATGTTGTATTGACGAATTCGACAAAATGTCTGACAATGCAAGGAGCATGTTACATGAGGTTGATCACATTCTTTGTGTATACATATTTGCCAATGAAGTATTTTTTTAGTCATATATCTGTTCTTTTCCCAAATTTTTTAAAAATTTATCCTACAATTTTTACAAGGCTAAGACTGTCAACTCTACTATTTAATTACTAATGCACCTGTCTCTGTTTATTCCAGGTGATGGAACAACAAACCGTTTCAATAGCAAAGGCAGGTATTATTGCTTCCCTCAGTGCTAGGACCTCAGTGTTGGCTTGTGCAAATCCAAGTGGGTCAAGATATAATCCTCGCTTGTCTGTCATTGACAACATACACCTTCCTCCCACTCTTTTGTCCAGGTTAGATATTGCACATAAGTTGTGATAACTAGATTATACGTCTGGCAGCACATTTTTGCAATTTCCTACCGAGGCATCTTAAATCTATTAGCTATGTTTTATGTTGGTCTCGCCTCTGATATTTTTGATTCATTGCTAAGCAAGATGAATATTAAACATGCTATTGAATCAGTTAATTCTCTTTATCAAACCAGAGTGTGAGGAGTAGGCTATAAATTAAAGCTTGTTACTGAATTATCTTGCAGATTTGATTTAATCTACTTGATGCTTGACAAGGCTGATGAACAGACTGACAGGCGCCTTGCCAAACATATTGTGTCCCTACACTTTGAGAATCCCGAGGTTTAGAAAACTTGCAATCATCTCATTCAATGTTAAGATCCAAACTTCAGTGCTTTTACTTACATGTTTTGTGTCTGTAATTATAGAACGTGGAGCAGGATGTGTTGGACATTTCTACATTAACTGATTATGTTAGCTATGCCCGAAAGCACATACACCCACAACTTTCTGATGAAGCTGCTGAAGAATTGACTAGAGGTTACGTAGAAATAAGAAAAAGAGGAAATTTTCCCGGGAGTAGCAAAAAGGTAATATCTTTCCCTTCAGAATGATTCCATTCTTTGTAATGTTTTTTTTTCCCCCTTAAAATATTGCTCAATTGCTCACCAATAAGTTTAGATAACGAGTTCACCATGAGAAGTAGAATAATTTTCTCACAACTAAAAATGTGTGATAGGTCACCATTATTGTGTATAATTAGTATCCGTATCTGTGATATGAATGAATTAATCCATGATGTTGGGATTGTGCTGATTTTCAATTTTTCATCTCTGCTGTGTTTGCTCATCTTGCCAATCAATTAAACAGGTGATAACAGCAACACCAAGGCAGATTGAGAGTCTGATACGCCTAAGTGAAGCATTGGCTAGGATGCGCTTCTCTGAATGGGTTAGTTAAACTCAATTTCTTCATGAAGTGCAGATATGAAATTGCATGGATAATTATTTAATAACCTGATGCAAACAGGTCGAAAAGCGTGATGTAATGGAGGCGTTTCGGCTTTTGGAAGTTGCGATGCAGCAGTCTGCAACGGATCATTCTACTGGTAGTTTTCCAATCAAGCCTGATTTTTATATTTCATCTAGACAAAGACTAGATAAAAATGTGTTTAATATGTCCTTTTTCTTCTCTTCACAGGAACTATTGACATGGATCTTATTACTACTGGAGTTTCGGCAAGTGAAAGGATGAGACGAGAAAGTCTGCAGCAAGCAACTCGCAACATAATCATGGAGAAAATGCAGATTGGGGGACCATCTATGCGGTTATTGGAGGTATGGTAGTTTGTTCTGTATGAAAGTATGCACTAGATTATGTCAAGTTTGCTATGACTTTCTAATATGGTTAAAATGATCATGTAGTTATTGGAAGAATTGAAGAAACAGGATATTGGTAGCGAGGTTCATCTTAATGATGTAAGGGTTTCCTCTTTTATGGAAGGAATTTTTTTAACCTGTGTTTATGCGTTCTCTATCTCTATAAGGATAAATTAACTAATGGGCAAATTCTTGTTAATGCAGCTAAGGAATGCAATTGCTACTCTCGCTACAGAAGGATTTGTTACCATGCACGGTGACAGCGTAAAAAGATCTTGATAACACGAGACAGTGTCATCAGGGACTGTCTGATAGTTGTTAATTATTATAGTGGTTACTGTCGTTTATTCTTTAACCTTCTTACCCAACCGTATGTATCCAGAGTTCAATGTTTCGTACATATATTTTATACGGTGTCTTGTGAATGCATCTATTGGTAGTTATTTGGTTTTTTCATTTCCTTTATCCGAACTAGCTTTACTTAGGTCTTTCATTTTTATAATTAAACAATATACCTTTCTAGACGAAATCGACCTGTTAACTTTTAATTTTCTCCTTTTCAAAACTTCGGTTTTTTTAACTTTTTTTTTTAAAAAAAAATCTTTAGTTGTTTTAGAATTAATATGTATTTTTGCATTTTTTTTCTAAATAAATAATACTAATTTTTAGTAAAATATTAATGTTTTACAAGGTATTTATAGCGAAGTATTAGTGTTATTTTTTTTAGTAGAAATACCCAGTAAAAAAATGTTTGATGAGTATAAATGGAAGTTAGAATTTGTATAGAAACTTATAAAAAAATTATATATAAGTGTAGTTTAGTCTAGATTTGTATGAAATTAAATATTTTTTGTATAGAAAAATTTTAAACAACTAAAATTTTGAAATGGAAGAAGTATTCTCTTACATAGCATTGGAATTGATTTTTTGTTTCTAATAAATTAGCTGAGTGTCAAAGTTAATGGATACTTTAAATTATGCATGAAATTGTATTTCATACCGCATCTGATTCGAGAGGCCAACTAAGTTGTTGATGTTTTAATCAAGTATGGACTATTCCTTTTTCTAGGCATGTTTTGATGTTCCTGATTGTATTTTCAACGTCTTAAGGGTGGATTTTGCTTGGATTAGCTTTTCAAGAGACTTTTAGCCTTTTATAAATATTCGTTCATTCAAAAGAAGAAAAAAATACTGCATCCGAAACAAATCAATATATACAATCATCCAATGTCCAATGATAGCAAACGGACACTCTATCATAATGTCGCACCACGAATGCCGGATGTAGGCAGTTTCTTTGTCCGTGACAGCTTACTGAAAAATCTTGTCATGTAGTGGCTTTTTGTGTTAACCAAAAATGATAATTTCATTTGTTCTGATTTGTGAAGATAATTTCAATAATTTTTTTCTGATTTGGTTGCTTGAAGCTTGAAATTTTCAAAGATGAATAATTTTAATTTGCGATTTTCAGATCTTATGATAAACTTATATATAGCTTTTCGCTAGCTTCTTCTTTGAATCTCAAGTTTTACTATTTTTTTTTTCGCTTCTTTAAATATGAGAAAGTTTGCTGGTCGTTTGATCCCACGTTATCCTGCAGGGCTATTGTTTAGAATTTTTGTCACTTGCGTAGTCTTTGATTTTTTATCTGAATTCGAAAAGGAGAAATAATTTATTTGTGCGTGATATTTTTAATAATTGAATACAACTTCTTATAAATAAAGGTGGGGCCTAAGAAAAGTAAGTGTCTGAAGCAACTAGCTATACACAAAGACCACACATTAAATGAGGGAGGAAATGTTTCTCTGAAATGAAAGTATATATAAAGTAAGAAAGTATTTACGCGTCTAACTTTAATTTGAAATGAGATAATTTTTATAAATACATAATTTAACCCATTAGTGATCAAACTTACCTTTCTATTTTCATTTTACAATTCTATAAATAATTATAAAAACATTACCTTATTTTTACTCTATTTTTTTAATTTTCAACCATTTATATAAAAATGGTGAAAACGATTCATTCCGTTATTAGTTATTTGGATAATTCAATATAATTAATTATTTCTTTTAAAAATTTAAGATAATAATAAATGTTTTTTTTTCGTTAATATGCTTTTATTTTTATCTATTCTTAATTATTTTATACATTCAAAAAAAGAGAAAAAGAACGATGAATAAAATGCTAGCATAATAAATAAATGAAAATAAATCAACAAAAGAGATAGTAGTAGATAAAAAGGATAATGTCAAATTAAAAAATAAATATAAATGAACGGATTATTAATATCATTTCTTATATTTATTTTAAAATATAGATATTAATAAGAAGAAGAATTATGATTAATTGAAAAGATGTAACTGACTTTACCTAAAAGGTTAAAAAACATGAGGGATGTTATTGTTAATTGTTAAATTTAGTGCCAGGAAAAAATAGTTGAAAAATGAAAAATTAAACTAGGAAGGAACGTGAAGGGATTGGAAGCTAGTGATTCGAGAAGGAGATTATAGAGAGAGAGAGAGAGCGGGGGTGGGAAAGAGACGGAGAAGGTCTCTCTGAAGCCGTAGTTGAGACTGAGATCGATCATCTGTCTTTAGATTTCGCAGCAGCAGCAGAGAGAGAGAGAGAGAGAGAGAGAGAGAGAGAGAATGGGAGAAGTAGCAGGTGGAGGCTGTTGTCCTCCGATGGATCTGTTCCGTTCGGAGCCGATGCAACTGGTTCAGCTCATCATCCCCATCGAATCCGCTCACCGCACTGTCTCCTACCTCGGCGACCTTGGCCTCCTTCAGTTCAAAGATGTCAGTACTCTTCTCTTCTCTTCAATTTTCCGTTCCGATAAACCCTTCCTCACTTCTCTCCTCTTTCGATTTTTTTCGTTTCTACCTCCTAATTAGGTTTTTGCCTTCTCTTTATCGATCGCTCTCTCTCTTCGCACAATTTATCTGCTTATTGATCTGAAAAGAGACTGCGATTTGTTTTTGCCGAGGAGGAGTGGAGCTCCACTGTCGTACTTAATTGACCTATTTATGAGTAGATGATTAAACTTATTTTGATGATTTTCACGATAATTGATCAGTTAATTGAGCTTTATCGCAGTGCTTCTTAAATCGCTGTTGAATAGAATGGTGAAAGTAGTGTTTTATAACACAGTTTTGACATTAGAACGCAGAAGCAGCGGAGACGATGTTATTGATCATAATCTCGCTGCATCATTCTACGTTTTTTTTCTTCATGATTTTGGTTTGTATCTGTATTTAATCAAGTTAAAAAGGACTGTGTGGAACAGATTGGGGAAAATGATTATCCTAGCAATGAATTAAGCAAGTCTGTTGCCTAGTTTTTATAAATTGAAGCATCATGATGTGCTGCTTTGAGAGGTCTTTCTAATCACAATGTTTATGTTGTTTCCAGCTCAATGTAGATAAGAGTCCTTTTCAGCGGACCTATGCAGCTCAGGTGCGATTGTTTTTCTGCAATGATATGCCACTTCTTTGTTTCTGGAACCTGGACATGATGCTCTTAATTGTTTTGAATGATGGTTATTGGTAGCCTTGTCTATATTGCATGCAATCTAGCTGCTCCACAACACCCTTTGGAAGTGAATTAGTAATCAGCCGACAGACCCAAGCCAACCATTTATGCGGAAATGTTGACTTTCTCTTTGTCTGCTGTTGTTTTTGGGCATGATTTTGTTATTTGAAAGTGACATCCATTTTGTCTTTACATTGCACATCTTTTATCATATCATTTTAATTACAGTGCCAAAAATTCTCCATAGGAACAATGGCCAAGTTAGCAGAGAAAGAGAAAGGGGGGGGGGGGGGGGGGGTGGGAGAGTTCTTGACTTCTTGGATAGTGGATCATTTTTAGAGTTCTCCTTTGGAGTTATTATTTCTTGCACATTACTTAACTTTGGAATTTAGCTTTTGGTACATAACTACATATATTGATAGTATGTTTGGAGCGTATAACTTGTATCTTGAGGGAGGTTTCTTTGGCACAACAACTGATTTGGGTTATGAGGGTTGGGCATCTATTTGGTGTAAAGCACATGGGTCTTTTTAAGGAGGTTTCCCCCACAGATTTACTGATGAATTGGACAGCTCTTCTCCATTGTTGTTTTCTTTTTCTCTCTGTGGTTTTGTGATTTTTCTCTTACATTAAGGGGGATTCGTTGTCCTCCAAACTATTGTATTTTCTTCTCTCTGTTTCAATAATTTTTTTGTTTTATCATAAACAAAAGTATTGATATTATGTGTTTAAATTTGTTTGGGGATTTATATTGGTCCTTGTGAAGATAAAAAGATGTGGAGAGATGGCTCGTAGATTGCGTTTTTTCAAGGAACAAATGTTGAAGGCTGGTGTTTCACCAAAATATTCCACACCACCAGTTGATGTGAACATTGATGACCTTGAGGTATGTGACCATGCTTGTGGACAAAGTTGGTTTCCTCTTATATTTTATTTTATAAGTTGATATCTAGTATGTCCTGTAATAGGTAAAACTTACAGAAATTGAGGCAGAGTTAACTGAGATGAATGCAAATGATGAAAAGTTGCAACGGTCATACAACGAGCTTGTGGAGTATAAGCTTGTTCTGCAGAAGGTACAGTGCCTATAAGGATTAATATGCTCTTTCATGATGTATAGTTATGAAAATAACTAGAAAAGGGTAAATAAATGACTTTTCCTTAATTATATTGGAAAAATGAAAATAGAAAATATTTATGTGTTAAGCTGTCCCACATTGGCTAGGAATGTGGCCAAAATACTCTTATAAGACTTGGGCAATCCTCCCCTTTTGAGCTAGCTTTTGGGGTTGAGTTAGGCTCAATCCATTTCTAGTATAGTATTAGAGCCTAACCAATCTTAACGTTGGGCCACCTGCAGATTTTCAGCCATACAAACTTCATGCTTCATATGTCCAGTTTTGGGCGTGAGGGGTGTGTGTTAAGAATAAGATATCCCAAATTGGTTAGGAATATGGTTAAAGTACTCCTTATAAGACTTGGGCAATTCTACAAGTTAAAGAGAGATACAGACTAAGATTTGTAAAATGCTTATAGTATAATGCAATTGACCTAAATCAGTAAATGAGAGGTATATCTGCTTTTATTTATGCTGTATTCTTGTTATTTTGTAGGATTGAAATTTTAGATGTATAAATCTAAAGATATTACTGGCCAATCACTAAATAGTTATTGCCGTTTTTCAGGCTGGCGAGTTTTTCCACTCAGCTCAAAGCCTAGCCATAGAGCAGCAGAGAGAACAAGAATCACGTCATCTGAGTGGTGAATCTATGGAAACACCTTTATTACAGGACCAAGTAAACTTCTTACCTGCTCATAGCTAATTCTCTTTTATACTATTGACAATAACCTTTTAATGAATTGGTCCCTACTGTTTGTTTTGTTGTGAAGGAATTGTCTGGTGATTCATCAAAGCAAGTTAAGTTGGGATTTTTAGCAGGTCTTGTTCCCAGGGAAAAGTCCATGGTATTTGAGAGAATTTTATTTCGTGCTACTAGAGGAAATGTATTTTTGAGGCAGGCTACTGTTGAGGATCCCGTCACAGACCCTGTTTCTAGAGAAAAGGTGAATGCCCCCCCTCCTCCCACCCCCACCCCAATCTACAGAGAATGTATGAAATAAAATAATGATTTGTACTGTTGCAGGCAGCAGGCTATTGTTAACGTTCTTATATTGTTTATTTCATTTTAGCTGATAGATACATCATACTGAAATCTTGGGCTGATTGCATGTTAGTCTGGATGCGTTCATTGTCTCTTTTTAGTGTTTGTACACATAATGGGTGCTATTGTGCATCATTACATAAATCCTATTAGGTAAATGGGAGTTTGTTGGTCTAACTACTTAGGTTTGTTGGCTATTGATTCTTGTCAATGATATATTGTGCACACACATATCACAGCTTGCCATGCCCACCAAAAAAGATGTGTTGACAGATTCGTCAGTGAACTTTCATTTAAAATGTGAATAGGAGATCAAGCTCTTTAATTGTATTGTATCTTGGGTTTTCTAACTTTATTTGACTGTTATGTTTATACTTAATATTGTACCTGTGTGTTGGGCTTGGTGGGATTGGCAAATTGAAAAATGGAGGTGATTATTGAGTGATAAGTTCTGTGGTCTTCTATTTTAATAATAAGACTGGCTACCTGCTTTGTATTATGCTTCTAATATTGGTCTCTGCTGTACCTATAAATCTATGGTTGCTAGTGACCATATAATAAATTAGATTCTTCATTTTTGGTTGAAATAAATTCTACCTGTTGACATATATTTTTCTGTTTTATATTCTATTCTATGACAATTTACGGATGTTCACCTGCAGACTGAGAAAAATGTTTTTGTGGTCTTCTATGGTGGTGAAAAAGTAAAAGCCAAGATTCTGAAAATATGTGAAGCCTTTGGTGCTAATCGTTACCCTTTTGCTGAGGAACTTGGGAAGCAAGTTCAAATGATTACAGAGGTTTGTGTACTAGTTCTTAATATTCCTAAGGAAAATCTTCTGTTCTTCCTCCCACACACCCCAAGTTTTTTGCTGCCATACTGCTTTAATGCAATACATGTGAATTGATTGCCAGAAACAATTGGATAGTAAATTCCTAGGTGAAGTATGGAGAAGCCTGTCTTTACATTTTAATTGCGGGTGTGGGAGATATGGTGTAGTAGTACTAGTATTGACCTTGACATAAGAGTTAGGTGGTCTTCCGTTGCTCAAATTACTTGAAAATGAAGTGGACCACCCTCAATGAAAATGTACCCTTGTAGCAGTGAACACTAACATTTATTGTGGCCATAGAGTGGCCAGGAGAGGATTGGATCAATTTCTAAGTTTTTCTTAGATGTCTCCCGTAACCGTCAGGCATTGAGTGAGTGCATGTACAATAGCCAAAAAGGTAATTAAGAAATATTTCCTCAAACATGTCTTCCATAACCATACTCGCTTACTGTGAGTATTGAGTACATGTAAAATGTTACTGATTCTGATGTTTACACAGACTGTTTTTTCTATTTGCTGGCATAGTCATGTTATTTGAAAGCACAGATTAGTCAGTGCTGTTTATGATTGATTGTTGGTGTAACTTAGATTTTCTTCCTTTGTAGTTGCATCAATCTTTGTGCTCTTTAAATGATTTTCTTAGTGATGAAAGATATTATTGAATAATAAAATTAATCATTATAGTTGCTAGCGGATAGCATAATCTTTCCCTTTCATGTGTAACAACATTTATCTAGCTAAGGTTTTTTTTTTTTTTTTTTTTTTGTATGTTTTATTTAGAAGAAGCTTCATCTTTATATGTCTGTGCAATGTATTAGTGAAGTTACAATTTTTTGGACTTATCTCTAAACAGTTTTAAAAAATTCACCCGCAGGTTTCTGGAAGACTTTTAGAATTGAAGACCACTATAGATGCTGGACTACTGCATCGGGATAACTTGCTAAATACTATTGGGGCTCAATTTGAGCAATGGGATGTTTTGGTATGTCAAAAATAAAAACTAACAATGTTCTGTATTATGTATGTGATGAACATGAGTTTATATGCCTGATCACCTACTTTATCATGCTTTTGATTTGATTAATTATAAATTTTCATCCTCAAGTATACAATTTACTTGTAGATTAATTTATTTTCTATTGGTCTTAATGTTTAATTTTTCTTGGCAATGTTCTTTAAATTCATGAAGGTGAGGAAGGAGAAATCTATTCATCATACCCTAAACATGCTGAGCCTTGATGTGACAAAAAAATGTCTTGTGGCTGAGGGGTGGAGTCCTGTTTTTGCAACTAAGCAGGTATTTATTGTTATTGTGATCCTTTATTTTATAATAAATTTTCATTTTTCCTAACCAGAGTTAATACCTTGGTGGGTTTTGTAAAATTGATTTAATAGAACATGTTACCTTGAATTTTCAGATCCAGGATGCATTACAGCGGGCAGCATTGGACTCTAATTCTCAAGTCAATGCCATTTTCCAAGTTTTGCAAACTAGGGAGTTGCCACCTACCTATTTCCGTACAAACAAATTTACTTCTTCTTTTCAAGGAATTATTGACTCATATGGGTGAGCATCATACTGTTTTCCTTTTCCCTTTTTTGTCCCTTTATTTGTAGTTGTGTGTGTGGAAAGAGGAGGTTTAGTTATTGATAATATGTGCAGAATAAGTGCAACATTCATGTTGTTTGCATGATCATGTGTTTGCAATAAGTTGTGGATTGCATGGTCAATATTAGTTATTTCTTTATTTGTTTCTTACTTTTATTTTTGAAAGATATCAATCTTATACTTTAACTTTTATACTAATATTTCAGGGTTGCTAAGTATCAGGAGGCAAATCCTACTGTGTATACTGTGGTTACCTTTCCATTTCTTTTTGCTGTAATGTTTGGTGATTGGGGGCATGGAATGTGTTTACTACTGGCAGCTCTATATTTCATAATCAGGGAGAAGAAACTTTCTAGCCAGGTAACCTTTTAGTTTGCCTTGAAAAAATCATCCTTTAAGAAAACTATAAAAAGCAAGCTTTTATATTTTAATGGGAGAAATTAAGTAGATTTTCATTTTCTCCACCTTAGTAGAAAATGTTTGAGTATATCTCTTGTGCTATGCATCGTAAATATATATGCATTGCCTTACTGGTAATCTATGAAGCTTGGGATATTTGATATGACATAGGTACAATACCACTAGGACATGGAAAAATGGGAAATTCTTAAAAATTCAAGACATGATATGGCATAGATACATTAACATGAATTTAAAAGGGTGCTTTACATAAATGCACAATATTTGTAAAGAGACATTGATCATTTCTACTAAAACATAATTATATCAATGAATGATAATCATAATTTACAAAAACAGTACTTGTGATCATAACAAAAAACCATAGTTACATATCTTTCTACTGCCTATGTCAGAATATATTTTTCCCCACTCCATTTCAGAATGTCACTATAAGCGTCATTAGTCCTGCATAAAGAAGTCTTAGCTCTATATAATTGTTTACTGTTAGGATAATGAGATTTGAATACGGACAACTGTTAGTCAGTTAGGCCATTAGTCAGTTAGGCCATTAGTCAGTTAGTTGGACCTATTAGTTAGTTTTATTCCTCTTGCATATATATTTCAAGTGTTTGTGTGTTTTCAACCAGTCTTCTAACATGGAATCTTTGTGTAAAAAACAGAAGCTTGATGACATCACGGAGATGACTTTTGGTGGTCGTTATGTTATTTTGTTGATGGCAATATTCTCAATCTACACTGGCTTTATCTATAATGAGTTCTTTTCTGTCCCATTTGCAATCTTCGCTCCCTCTGCGTATGATTGTCGTGACCTTTCTTGCAGGTAAATTAAACCCCTTGATTGGTAACATTTAATATTGTGTTTTATGCTTTTAAAAATTTAGTCACCGCCTTATATGTTTTCTTTTTTTTGTATACTGTCTTTTTGATGCAGGGATGCTACAACAGTGGGCCTGATAAAAGTGCGTGACACTTACCCTTTTGGAGTGGATCCTGTATGGCATGGCTCACGAAGTGAACTACCATTCCTAAACTCATTGAAAATGAAAATGTCAATTCTTCTTGGAGTTGCTCAAATGAACCTTGGAATTGTGATGAGCTATTTCAATGCCATATTCTTTAGAAACAGCGTAAATGTGTGGTAAGTTAATTGGTGATATTTATGGTAAAATCTTACTCTTGAGGATAGAAAATAGAAGGGGGGGGGGGGGGGGGGGTAGAAAAGAACTAGTTTTGTGCAGTTATTTGCATCTGCAACCAATTCTTTCTATCAGTATAAACTTCCTTACTAATTCCACATTGATGTACTTTTTTTATTTCAATGTTTCCCTCTCAGGTTCCAGTTCATTCCCCAGATGATATTTCTCAACAGTCTATTTGGCTACCTATCCCTTCTTATTATTGTCAAGTGGTGGACTGGTTCTCAAGCTGATTTGTACCATATTCTGATCTACATGTTCCTGAGCCCGACAGATGATTTGGGTGAGAACCAACTCTTTGTTGGTCAGAAATATCTGCAGGTTGGTTAACTTCCAACACTCCCTTGGCATCTTTCTAAATTTCAATTATGTATTTCTATATGAATAATACTTACATGCTCTGTTCTGTTTTTTGCCAGCTTGCGCTTTTGCTTCTGGCTGTTATCTCTGTGCCCTGGATGCTATTGCCAAAACCTTTTATTTTGAAGAAGCAACATGAAGCTGTATGCTTACTTTTGTACTTTTTATGTTTTCTCTTTGTTTACATGGGACTTTTATCTCTGTTCTAGTTCTAATATTTATGCCACTTCAGAGGCACGGGGCTGAATCCTATGCACCACTTCAAAGTACAGATGAGAGCTTGCAAGTGGAGTCAAACCATGATTCCCATGGTCATGAGGAATTTGAGTTCAGTGAAGTCTTTGTACATCAACTCATACATACCATAGAATTTGTACTTGGAGCAGTCTCTAATACAGCTTCTTACCTCCGTCTATGGGCCCTTAGGTATGTCTATAAGTCACAAACGTTTTATTCTAATAGTAATGCTTGTGTCCCACTAGATAAACAAGGTTGGAACCTCACATCATGCAGTTTATTACTTTTGTTCATCTATTTGTCTATAGATATGTTTGATGCATGTATTGAATTTCTTTATGCTTTTACTGATGTTTTCCTTTTCTGTACCCAGTCTAGCTCATTCAGAGTTATCAAGTGTGTTCTATGAGAAGGTTCTGATGATGGCATGGGGGTATGTTAAATTTATAAATTTATGTTACGTTTTCTTACTTGTGACTCATGATGTTGATTGTGGAGGGTAAGAGTGGTGTGAGCATTCGACACATTATAAGCCAATGGAAATTATTCAGCATGACTGGGCTATTGCACAATATATACAAGTGCAAACTTAGTAACTTACCGTCAAAATGCAGTTATTTGATTTCTGAATTTTATGTTTTTAAAAGTGAAGGATTTATGAAAATGGTATGCACTAGGCCTACTGAATCCTCTCTCTCATGAGCCTGGTTCTTGTTGCTCATTGTTCATTTTCTAGAATCGATCAGTTCTCCTCTTAAATTCAACAGGATAATTGACATGGAGAATGACTGGTAATTGCTCTGCTTGATGTTACAGGTACAATAATGTGATTATCCTGATAGTGGGTCTCATTGTCTTCATTTTCGCTACCGTCGGAGTGTTACTTGTCATGGAAACTCTAAGTGCCTTCTTGCATGCGTTACGTCTTCACTGGGTGGAGTTTCAAAACAAGTTTTATGAGGGCGATGGGTACAAGTTCCACCCTTTCTCGTTCTCCTTGCTGGATGAGGAGGAATGATATGCTCTAAAATCGCATTAATAAGAACGAGGAGTTATATAGCTTTGGACCTGTATTGATTCTTTCATTTGATGTGTAACTAGTCAGTGATTGGTATCTGTGGCATTGTATGCGGTGGAATCCTTGGAGCTTTTTCATCAAACGTGCCCGTTTTGTTTATTTATCCATTGAGGGAATAAATATTCCCAATTAGGGGAGTAACTTTGTATGAGTTAGGCAGGCGTGTCTAAGTGTAATAATTATGACTTCCAAGATAAACTTAATTTAATATTCATATCTTTATTTGTTTTAATTTACAAAAAATATCCTTATTTTGATGTTTTAATTTGCATAATAACGGAAATGAGAAGTATTTAAAAATAAAAGTATATTTGCTGGTATCAACGTGGATAGTGGACTTAAGGCTAGACATTTTTCTCCCACGTGGCATTATGAAATATGCCAAAGGCTGGTTTAGTTAAGAAGAATAAGACTTATTATAAGGACCTGAATTTGATTTTTGCTATTAATTAATGTGAGGATTTTGTTAGTAATTTGCAAGTATTTCTGTAAGTTTTCTTTGAATCCTGAGACTTTATTTTATCCTGCTGAGTTTTGGGACTTAACTAATCTTAACTTTTATGTATAAAAAAATGAAGTCACTTATTTTTTGACAAAAAAAATCACTTTTACCTATCCAACATTAGGGGTGCGCAGGGTTTGGGGAGATTTTGAATCTAAACTAATAAAAAATAGTTAGTTTGGGTCAGCATTTTTAATATTAGAACCCAACTCGAATTAACTTCACAATAATTAGGTTATCTTATTGGATTTAATATGAAAGTGATTAAAAAAAAGCATAATAAAAATTAAAAAAATTGATATCTATAAATCAAGATTATTGTTAAAAACTCTAATAATGTGTTTGGATGAGGTAGTTCGGAAGGGAAATTCATTTTTTTTTAAAAGAATTTAAAATGCTCCATGATAAAATAATAGAATATTTAAAAGGAAATTAAAATTTTAGTATTTTTATGAAGCATTTTAATTTTAATTAATTACAATGCTTAAATACGTTTTTAGTCGTTGTAATTTATCGTTTTTTTATTTTTCGTCCCTGCAAAATTACTTTTTTGGTTTTAGTCATTGCAAATTATGTTTGTTTTGTTTTTTGTCCTTAAAGTGGTTTAGATAGCGCTTTGAATAGTGAAAAAAACGTTATCTAAACCGTTATAAGGACAAAAAATAAAACAAACATAATTTGCAATGACTAAAATCAAAAAAATAATTTTGCGAGGACGAAAAACAAAAAATACTAAATTGTAAGGACTAAAAAGGTATTTAAACCTAACTAAAACACTGGAATTTCAAATTCTCTTAAAAATTAAAGAAATTGAAATTCTTTTTTCGGAGACGCTCACTCACGTCACGTTCCCGCTAGCGACTCTCTCTCACTCTCTCGCTCGACGCTCGCAACCAATCGCCACCCTCGCGGTAGCACGTTCTCTCTCTCGCACGCGCGGTGGTTCAGAGCGTCTCTCATCTCTGCGATTTAGGTTTCGATTTTTATTTCGCTAACCTGTGTTTCGTTTTTTATTTAATTAATTTGCATTTTTTTTAATTCGTTGTTTGGTTTCATTGATTTTGTTTTTTGATCTAGGGTTTCATTTTATATTTCTTGTTTTTAATGTCATGTATTTTATATCTGTTGGTGGGATTTCAATGTAAAGTGAAGCTGAGTTTTGGAATTTCAAATAGAGGGTAAAATCTTGCTGTATGCGTGGATATATAATTACCAGAGCTGAACTCCTTCCCCTAAGGCTTGTATCTTTGGTTCAGTCACCAGAAAAATTCTTATATCTTTTCTTTGTCTCGAAAAAATCCTTATCTCATCCTCCCCTGCCTCTCACTCTTGGTGTTTCAGCTTCGGGAATGGATGTACAGTCTTATCCGGTGTGTTTTGATTCGGTTTGGGTCTAATTACACTGTCTCTGATAGCAATGCAACTTCACACAATTATGCATTGCACAAGAGAGTTCATCACTGAATGAACATGTGATTGTTGAAACATTAGTAGAAGAAAATTGCTGGGAATCTAATATATCCCCAACCTGAGATGCCATTTAAAACTTTGGTTCTCTGTTTGAATCGTATATCTGCTACAGCGAGGATCCTATTCCTTATGAATATGTTAATTTTTAGGGCCATCTTCTTCTGCTACTGGGGGCTTTGCTCTTCAATTCCGCAGAAATTCAGATTGGTCAATTCAATTAAGGGGTAATGGGTTTGTTGGAACATATTGGATCAAAATGAGTAGTGGGCTCGCAGAGAAGAATACGTTGTTGTTGATTTTCATTATTTACTTTCTCTATTTTATTCCTTTTTATTTTATTTTCATCCTTACTTTTAAA
This sequence comes from Pueraria montana var. lobata, assembly GCA_026413185.1. Taxonomy (NCBI): domain Eukaryota; kingdom Viridiplantae; phylum Streptophyta; class Magnoliopsida; order Fabales; family Fabaceae; genus Pueraria; species Pueraria montana. Next base: position 8,172,845 of record CM048654.1, read on the forward strand.
ATCTGATATTGCAGGTTTTGGTTAGGTAACTTTGGTTCTATATTTTTCTTCTTTGTATTGTAAGCCTTCAGATAGATGGCATAAAATGTATCCATTCATTCTTTGCTCCTTTATGAATATTCAAAATGAGAATCCAAATCTGAAATGAAAAAATGCTGGACCTAGCAAATTTGGTTTGAAATCTTGAACCAGCTGGTCTTAATCTTCTTTTTGCTAGTGCTATTCTTCTTTGTGTTTGTTGAATATTTCAGTACTCACAAAGGTTGTAACATGATATGCAGCTTTCTTTTCACTCCAATGACGAAAAAGAGTTCTAAAACGACACCAAATCAGTTGCAAGAGATTACAGTCGCAGAAGAGGAGAAACCCCCTTCTACACCCAAAAAAGCAGGTAATGAAATTGATGAAATATTTGCTGGAAAAAAGAGGAAGAAGTCTGAAATTGAAAAGACTGGAAAACCTGATAAAGTAACTAAGAGGACCAATAAAATGAAGAAAAAGAAGAATGTGAAGAGGATAACCGATGGGTCAGTTGATGGTGAGTTTGCAGACCGACCTTCTCGACCAAGAAAGAAAACAGAGGATGGACTTTCCATCTACACTGAAGACGAGTTAGGTATTAATAATGCAGTTGCTGGAAATACCCCTCTCTGCCCATTTGATTGCTCTTGTTGCTTTTGATGGTAACTGTATAATGTTATATTCACTTAATTCCTTGATGTGGTGATTGACAGTTTTGTGATTGTCACTTACAGTCTTGGGTTTGTAAGCTAGGGGCACAGCTTTTTCCTTTATAATATTTATTGTTGGGCCAAAAATGGTTTGAGTTATCTTGTGCTAAGCTTGAATTCTTTAGATCTAGATATGATTCCTCAGGTTATTTCAGGTAGAATTTTGCAGCATTTAATCTTCCTCCCATGTAACACAATTGTTTAAGCATTACACTCATGTCAGCAGTTTTGAGAAATTTATTGTAAAAGGGGAAGTGTTCTAGGTGCTAGAATTTTTTCTGTTATATATATTTTAATTCTTGGCATTTTCTCATGATTAACTGTTAGGTATGAGCAGGAACCACAAGTGGAGGCTAAGAGAGTGTTGCAGGTCTACTATAGAAGGAAGTTTAAAAAAGGGAATAACAAGCCCAATTAGATAAAATGGGGAATAACAAGCCCAATTAGATAAAATGGGGAATAACAAGCCCAATTAGACAATTAGAATACAGCTAAGTGGTAGTTAGCAGGGGTGGTGAATGGGCCTATAAATAACAATTCATAAAGTGTAATAAACAGATTTGTAATTAGAAAGTTTAGACTGGGAAAGTCCAGTGTGAGAGGAGAGTGCTCCTTTGCTATATTCTGTTTTGTTCTTTACCTTTCTGGGAATAAAGTGATTTTCCAAGTTTTTCTTTCTTCTCAGTTAGTGTATTCGTTCTGTTTTCCCTTGAGAGGAGAGGGTTCCTATCAAGTTTGGTCCGACTTGCCGGATACCGATCGGGGAGCGATGGAGAAGATTGATGCGAGATTCTTGGCATTGGAGTCCTCAGTGGAAGTGTTGAAGAAGGTAACTAGCGAGCAAGGTTCCCATATTGCTGAAATCAAGAAAAGTGTCGAAGATGTGGGTGAGATAAAGGATATGTTAAAGAAGTGGATGCAAAAACAGGGTATAACTACCGATGAAGAGGAGAGCGTTGGCAGGAACGCAAATACGATAGAAAAGGTCGTAGAGGTAGCTGAACACAACGATGGAGAAGTGTCGCGGTCGTGGACGAAGAAGGTAGAGTTGCCACATTCGGAGGAAGCGATCCTCTGGGCTGGATTGCTAGGGCAGAAAAGTTCTTCGAAGTACAACAAATTAAACCCACGGAGAAATTGAGACTCGCGTTTATCAGCATGGAAGGAAACGCGGTTCATTGGTTTCAATTCTGGCGGAAGAAATCCAAGAACCCTTCTTGGGAGGAGTTCTCGTCAGTGCTGATACGTCGATACGGTGGGAGTGTGCGGGGATCGATGTATGAGAGGCTAGCAGCACTACGACAAACAACAAGTGTAGCGGACTATGTACAAGAGTTTGAGATATTGGTGGCGCAAGCAAACACCACATCGGAGGACCAGTTATTGGGGTATTTCTTGGCAGGGCTACGTCAAGATGTTAGGGGACATGTGCGACCCCATGATCCGCAAGATTTAATTCGAGCCATGGAGATAGCTCGCGACATTGAGGAAGCAACAAACGAAGTATGAATTTTTGGGGGTTCCCAAAATCGAAGCACAAGCATGGGTTTTCGGTATCAAGGAGGAGGATGAGGTATAGTGTCTCGAATTGGTACTCAGGGAGGCACGAACAATGCTCAAACGTCCAATGGGTCGGGTCGAAATTGGCAAGGGGGTGGGAAAACCACATCCATGTTGTCAGTAGCCAAGCCTAATGGAAGTGGGCTTTCCGGTATTGGGAATAGGGGTACCAGGAATCTTCCCTATCCCGAATATGTTAAAAGGAGAGACGAGAATCTTTGTTACAGGTGTGGATTAGCTTTCAATCCAGGCCATAGATGTCCAGAGAAGAGCTTGAGGGTAGTCCTTCTAGCAGAAGATGAACACGTGAATGATGCAGGGGAGATTGTTCAACTAGAGACAGAGGAATCAAATGAGGAAGAGGAGGCAAACAACCTGCATGAGATGGCTTGCCAATGGATGGAATTGTCAGTTTGTTCAGCTGGGGGTATGACTCAACCTCAAACGATGAAATTACAAGGGATCATACAGGGACAAAAGGTACTGATTTTGATTGACAGTGGAGCCAGTCATAATTTCATTTCTACAGGGTTAGTGCAGAGCTTGGGCTTAACCATTGAACCTACAACTTCATATAAGGTGAGGTTGGGTGATGGACATAGGAAGCAAACGCAAGGTCGATGTAAAAACCTTGATGTGAAGATGGGTGAATATGAATTTGCAGGGGAGTTTTTTCTGTTTGACTTAGGAGGAGTGGATGTAATTCTAGGAATGGCATGGTTGGCAACCTTAGGAGAGGTCAAGGTCAATTGGAGGACTCTCACAATGACTTTCTTGTATCAAGGTCAGCAGGTTGAGATAAAAGGTGATCCGAGTCTATCTAAAGCCCTGATTTCATCTAGAGCATTGTTGAAATTATCAGAAGTGGAAGCGATGTCTATGTTGTGGGTAGTAGAAAAGCACGCAAGTGGGATTAAGGAGGACGAATAGGGAAATTTGTCTGTAAAACAAGAAGAACAACTCAAATAGGTTTTGGAAGACTATGCTGGGGTGTTTTCAGAACCTGAAGGTTTACCCCCTAATAGAGAAGTGGACCACCGAATACCCATTAAAGTAGGGGTGGATCCAGTGAATGTACGACCATATAGGTATCCACATTTTTAGAAGAATGAAATTGAGAAGCAAGTAGCAGAGATGTTGGCAAACGGAATTATCAGACCAAGCAACAACCCATATTCGAGTCCGGTGATTTTAGTAAAGAAGAAGGATGGAAGCTGGAGATTCTGCATTGATTACAGAGCACTCAACAAGGCAACAATTCCAGACAAATACCCCATCCCTGTGATTGAAGAATTGTTAGATGAATTAAATGGGGCTGCCTATTTTTCCAAAATTGATTTGAAAGCAGGATATCACCAAATCAGAATGCAAGAGGCAGACATACATAAGACAACTTTTAGAACACATCAAGGGCATTATGAATGTCATGCCTTTTGGCTTGACAAATGCCCCGACTACCTTCCAATGTGCAATGAATTCCACGTTGAAGCCATTCCTTAGAAGGTATGTCTTGGTATTCTTCGATGATATATTGATTTATAGTAAAAATTGGGAGGATCACATAAATCATTTAAGACAGGTTTTGAACACTTTGTAGCAACAGTGTTTTGTTGCTAATAAAAAAAAATGCAATTTTGGAAAAAAGGAGATAGGGTACTTGGGACATATTATATCTCAAGAAGGGGTATCTATGGACCCTCAGAAAATTGAGGCAATATTACAGTGGCCTATTCCCAAATCTAGTAGGGCTGTAAGAGGATTTCTGGGTCTCACAGGGTACTATAGACGGTTTATATGCAATTATGGCAAGATAGTGAGGTCTCTGACAAACTTACTGAAGAAAGGACAATTTAAGTGGAATCAAGAGTGTTTCGAGGCGTTTAGACAGCTTCAGAATGCTATAACTTCTGCACCAGTGTTAGTTATGCCAGATTTTTCTCAACCTTTTTCCATTGAATGTGATGCTTCGGGGAGAGGAGTTGGGGCAGTACTATTCCAGAATAAAAGGCCCATCGCTTTTTTAGTAGAGCACTATCTGAAATGTCTCTCGCCAAATCGGTGTATGAGAAAGAATTGATGGCATTAGTACTAGCTATACAGCACTGGAGACCTTATTTGTTAGGTCAGAAGTTCACAGTTTATACTGATCAAAAAAGCTTACGGCATCTGTTGGAGCAAAGAATTACAACTCAAAACCAACAAAATTGGTTGGCTAAGTTACTTGGATATGAATTTGATATCGTGTACAAGGTAGGGGCTGCAAATAGAGTGGCTGATGCGTTATCAAGGAGAGAGGAAGATAAAGAATTGCAGATTATATCTAGACCTTTCTGGCAGGATGTGACAATTATTGATGAGGAGGTAAAATTGGATCCTGTATTAGCTAAAATTAGAGAAGGTTTGACAAAGGATGCCAATTCCCACTCTCATTATACGTTGGAACATGAGAGATTGTACTATAAAGGGAGACTAGTTTTGGCAGCTTCTTCAGTATGGATTCCAAAGTTATTGCAGGAATTTCATTCATCACCAACTGGGGGACATTCAGGAATCTATAGAACTTATCGCAGGATCGCTCAATCAGTTTATTGGATAGGGATGAAGGGGGCAGTAACTGATTTTGTAGCAACTTGTCAAGTATGCCAGCGCAGCAAATATCAAGCATCATCTCTGGCAGGCTTATTACAACCACTGCCAATTCCAAATGCCATATGGGAAGACATTAGTATGGACTTCATTGTGGGATTACCAAAATCCAAGGGTTTTGATGTTGTGATGGTTGTAGTGGACAGGTTAAGTAAGTATGGACACTTCATTTTAATAAAACACCCATACTCTGCTCGGGCTATTGCAGAAGTGTTTGCTCGTGAGGTAGTGCAATTACATGGGGTGCCTACTTCGATTGTGAGTGATCGAGATCCAACCTTCTTGAGTCACTTTTGGCAAGAGTTATTCAGATTACAAGGCACCAAATTAAATATGAGCACAGCATACCATCCAGAATCTGATGGACAGACCGAGGTACTCAACAGAACTCTAGAGACTTATTTACGCTGTTTTTGCTCTGAACAGCCAAAAGTTTGGGCTGAGTTCATTCCTTGGGCAGAGTACTGGTACAATACCAGTTTTCATAGTGCTGCACATTGCACTCCATTTGAGGCAGTATATGGTCGACCTCCCCCATCGTTAGCCCGGTTTATACCAGGAGAAACATTGGTGGAAGCTGTAGCGCAAGATCTAATGAATAGAGATGAGGCATTAAGACAATTGAAGTATCATTTGGGAAGAGCGCAATCTCAGATGAAGTCATATGCTAATGCTCACCGAAAACCATCCAAGATTAAACCTGGGGATTGGGTATACCTGAAGAGCAGACCCCATCGACAGAGTTCTATGGCCACTGCACTCCACCCTAAACTCTCAGCTCAATATTATGGTCCCTATTTGGTTCTTAAGCAAATTGGAACAGTAGCTTTCAAATTACAACTTCCCGAGCAAGCCCGCATCCATCCTGTGTTTCATGTGTCTCAGCTCAAACAAGCGGTAGGGAAACATCCAATAGAAACTGTACTGCCTTCAGATTTTCAAGGGGTAGTTACTACTTGCCAACCTAATATCATTCAGGGATCCCGCACAATTATGGAATATGGAGTTCCAGTACAGCAAGTGCTAGTCCAGTGGCAGGGAAGAGCACCTGAGGAAGCAACTTGGGAAGATGTAGTTACCATTCAAAACCAATTCCCTGACTTCAACCTTGAGGACAAGGTTGTTTATGAGGAAGGAGGTATTGTTAGGCATGAGCAGGAACCACAAGTGGAGGCTAAGAGAGTGTTGCAGGTCTACTATAGAAGGAAGTTTAAAAAAGGGAATAACAAGCCCAATTAGATAAAATGGGGAATAACAAGCCCAATTAGACAATTAGAATACAGCTAAGTGGTGGTTAGTAGGGGTGGTGAATGGGCCTATAAATAACAATTCATAAAGTGTAATAAACAGATTTGTAATTAGAAAGTTTAGACTGGGAAAGTCCAGTGTGAGAGGAGAGTGCTCCTTTGTTATATTCTGTTCTGTTCTTTACCTTTCTGGGAATAAAGTGATTTTCCAAGTTTTTCTTTCTTCTCAGTTAGTGTATTCGTTCTGTTTTCCCTTGAGAGGAGAGGGTTCCTATCATTAACCAAACCCAACTTTATGAATTCTATATTTTTTTTTTCTATTTTATTCTCTTGTACGATTCATACCACACAAAAATTGCCTAACATCTTTACCTGCTTAATGTTTTAAAAGGTAAATAAATGTATGATTTTGATTCATTGCTACAATAATACTAACAAAAAAATTATAGTTTATATTTTCTTAAATAGGCCGGCTTATTAGGCCTAAAAAGCTTTTTAAATAGCTTAAAGTATGATCTTTTTAACAAAATACATTAAAATATGGTAGATTTGGGTTCATTCAACCCATGATCACTCCTATCCAAAATAAAGCAAAGTCACTACTACATAGATTTGGGTCTTATTATCTATTCAAAAGTGAATGAAAATAACTTGTATGTCGTACAATGCATATCACTTTTAAGAATATAAATTTAGAATATTTTATAAGATTATTTTTATTGATAAAACTAAATAATGTAAAATGTAAATTAAATTGATAAAATGATAATTTATAAATTTAATATTTAATATTGGTTTTAAAATTTTAAGAAATAATTAAAGAAATAAATATTAAGTTGTTTATATTTGTCACAAAATTAGGAATATATTATTATAAAAAGGAAGTTATCATATTTTTAAGACTTAAATTTATTACATAGAAATAGATAAATAAATTAAGGTGAAAAAAGGAAGTTCCTTTACAATGTTACTTTGATCGGGGATTAATTAATTTTGGCACTGTACGTCAAAGGTTTGAATTTAAATAGTTTGCGAGAAAATTACTCCCACTCAGCGTACAATGAGTTGTTGTGATATTTTGTAAATGAAGAGCAATTCCTCGTTCATAACATAAAGAGGGTCTAAAACTGTTCAACATTGCATAGGTTAATTGCTATGGCACCCCATTAAAAATTAGGCAGCGGTTCATGTTTTACAGTAAAAAAAACAGATAGCAAATACAATGTTATGTCAACTAGTTAACATCCTACTGAGTAGTTGTATGAACAGCAGCCACAGTTGAAACCATAGAGTCGACACCACAGATATTTCGTCCCCGGCAAATTTTGTAGTAACCATTTTCTCCCCAGTTCTCTCCCCAGGAGTTTTTAATGATCCAATATGGCTTCTCCTTCATTCGAATGGGTGCATAGCCATCAGAACCATATCCCACCAATAAGACCCCATGATCCAGCCTTCTTGAACATATGTATGGGCATGATACTCCACCGATATATGTCTGCATATATGCTGCATTGATCGCCACTGCGTTTGTGCCCATTCAAAGTTACAAGATATCAGCCATGTGATATTGATAAATGATAATTAAATAATAAGTACTTCAGAGTAGTAGCGGTATGCTCACCTGCAAGAGGACCATTTTTCACAAGATTGGCAGCAATCTGGTCTTCATCAAGAGAGATGACACTGAAGTTTGCCACTGATGCTGCAATCTTTGCTTTGTCGAATTTGCAGGTCCCACGATCAGTACCAGAATATGGATAGTCTTCCTCGCGCATGACCCCACCAGATTTAAGGATGTACTCAAAAGCACTATTCATCAATCCACCATTGCACCCGGAGTCGCAAGAACCTGGTTCCTCTGGATCACACTGCACATGGGAATCGGTCCAATTTAGACAAGATAAGCAGGAAACAGTTGCTAATTAATAATCTTTCTCAATTCCCGTGTTTGAAGCAATCATTTGTATCAAACTAGTTTACATTACAATGATTAATTTAAGAATTCAGTCCATTTACAAATTACCTTGTGTGTATACCTAATGTTTTATAAGTTTATCATTCATGAGATTTGTAAAAACTATTTAATTTCAAATACACCATGTCAAGTCTAAAACATAAGTGTTTCAAACATATCGTAAGGAATCTGCATGGTAGTATGGTACACATGTAGTTATGAAAAGATCTTAGAATGATATGAACATTTTTGGGTTTAACTACTTTAAGTGGAGGGTATATATTAGAAAATAAAGTGCAGTTGTAACCAGGGATGTGAACATATACATGTACATATGTAACAAACTATATAAAGGTTTTTATTTTCGTCAGGGTGAACTATAAAATTGTTAAAACTTTAATTATTAATTTTCTAATTAAGTATACTTTATGCACCCCATATAATTTATCTAATTTTCAACAACCATTCAGTTCTAAAGATACAGAGGACATGAAGTCTCTTAAACCCAGGACAAAAATTACACCTTAACATGCAATCAGAGATTTTGCATGAAAAATAAGTTAAAAGGTGTTGGCAAGTGAAAGGGCCAAAAAAAGAAAGAAAGGAAACAAACCTCGTGATCACAATCAACAAGTTGCTGCTCGCTAAGACTGACAAGTTCCCCTGTAGCCAAAAAGTGAGCACCTTCAAGAGCCCCAGTGGTGCTGAAGCTCCAACACGAACCGCACGAACCCTAATTCCCCAACCAATCAAAACCAAACATTCTAAACACGAACAATTCACAAACAATATTATTATTATTATTATTATTATTTATTGGTACCTGATTCTTGACAGGGGTAACTGCTCCGTGATCTCTCCAATCAAAATCAGTTGGAAGATTATCAGTGGGGAGAATGGGAGCCTTGTTCGCATCGGAAGGCAACCTCACACCTCTCAGACCCAAAACCTTGTTTCGGAACTCCGACGGCGTAAGATCGGAGAACCGCGTCACGCCGTGAGCCGCCGAAGGGTCCAGGCTCTGGTGGCGCCGGGCGCGGCGCAAGTTAGCCTTGAACACCTTGAACCTGTAATCGTGCTCCTCCTGGGAATCGTACGCCTTCCCGAACCTGCGCTTGAACTCCAAAAAGTGGTGCTCTGCTCCCAGCCGGACGCCGCCGTCCACCACCTGCCGGATCATCGGCTCCTCGTCGCCGCCGTCCGACGAGGCTGCCGCCGCGAAAACGACGGAGAAAATAACAACGAAGAAGATAAGAGTGCGATTCATGTTTGAAAAATTGAGTGTGGAATGGAAAGTGTGGAGTTGGGAGTTGGTTTTTATAACGTAACGGTCAGGCTAAGAATAAGAATAACAGAACACGCGATTGCTTAGGAGACAGGTAAGCTGTAACAGGTAACCACCCAATTGCTACGCGACAACTGGCTTTCGCTGTTGCATATTCAAAAGCCCAATAACCAAATATGGGCCGAACCTGTTAAACTAATTGGGCCTTTTTTGGACCTAATCCAAAAAAAAACAAACAAATCCTCTCTGAAATTCAGCTTCCCCCTTCGAACACCGACGGCTAAAACCTCATTAATCGTTCTTCTTCGACTTTGTTACGTATCTTCTTCTTCTGATCCCTTGCACCTTCATTTCATTTCACGGTAATTGTGATTCATGTTATTGTTATTTTCTGTTTAATTTTTCTCTATGTTATAAATACTACTATCTCTTACAGTTTGTGTGCGTTGCAGATGGAGGATAGGTTTGCTGAAGAACTTTATGCTGAAAGTTTACAACTTTCAAAATTAGAACTCACATCCACCAGTGCTGACGATCAAAAAAACAAGGCAAACGGTAAGATGTAGTGTGAATTGATGTGGAAACACTTTTGCTAATACTATTACTAGATGCAACAAATAGTTTACTTTAAAATTATTCTATACTATAATACAGAGGCTGTAATGAAGATTTAAAGATATTGCTGCTTAGTCAAATAATCAATATGCTGATAACTCGTTTTTACGAAAGGGCCATATACTAACACTAGACGTTTCAGTGCTATTAAACTATTGAATTTGGTTTTCTAAATGCATCTATGTTATTGTTTTTCAGTCTCTTGATTTAAGGCTTCTAATTTTATATTATGGTTTTAGATTGTGATGGTGATGATTTGAGTTTGTGGGATGATTCTGATGACAAGTTGGATAGCTCTTCAGATTTGGACAGGGAGTGGCAGAGGAGACATGACCAATTCCACACGGTGTTTTGACATTCTAGAATTAATTTTCCTTATTTTAGTTTCTAATTTTTTTACTTGTATAATTGGATTAGCTATTCATTTTCATTCTTCATCATATTTTAGATTGGATATCGGGATGGTCTTATAGCAGGGAAGGAAGCTTCTGCACAGGAGGGATTCAATATCGGTTTTAAACAATCCGTCCTTGATGGTTATAGTTGGGGTGTTGTAAGAGGTGTTACCAGGTATTCTGAGAGGGAACCCATGCAGTTTGTTTGAAATTTAATACTGTTACTGGTTCACTAATTTTATTCTTTTTTTAATTCTTTTTGGCTATTGGCTTGCTGTGAAGTGCATTTTCTCATCTTCCACATCAATTAAAAGAGAGGTTGATTGAAACACAAGAAAAAAGGAATGAATTCCAAGGGCTGTATGAATCCGTGCATTCTTTGTCAACATCAGATGCCCTTAGATTGTTTAGTGAAGAAATCAAAGCACAAGAAGCTTTGGAACAGAGTGAACACTCAGAAGTTAGCCATCAAGCAGCAGGTTTGCAAGAGCAGCCTTCCCATGGCTCCCAACTGAGAAATTATCGTGGACAACTTGAATCTCTGATTCGTGATTCTCCTGCCATTGATATTCATTTACCCGAACCAAAATAAATGGTGATCTATATTTTATGTAATATACTTTAGCATAGAATGATAAGAGCTTCTTGTAGGACACATCTTCCATTTTTATGATTGAATAAACAGATCAATTGATGTAATTGTTTAGTTTAATTAAAAAAAATGTTTTTTTGTAATGAAAACTAAATTTTCAATTGAAAATTTATAGTTTTTTCTGATGTTCTTTTACCTTTTTCTTAACCTTAGTTGTTATCATAAATATACTAGGTAATTAAACTTAATGGGAGAAGCAGAATTTGTCTTGTTAGCTCTTACTTTTCACCAAATCCTCAGTTGGCAATAAATAAATAGATAATGTTGCACTTACTCTTCTGCTTAATAGTAAAACACAGTTGAACCCAACAAAGTGCATGTTTGATTGTGCGTTTCTCAAAATTTTCACTTCCAAATCCTAATTTCACGCGGAAGCTACACTGAGCCTCTTCAAGTTGACATGGGTAATCGCTTTGGATAATTTAAACCAAACATGCACAAAACAAGTTGAAATGCAGTTGTTATTTGCTTTCTGAGCCGTGGTTATTAAAAAAAAAAAAAAAAACATTTTCTGTGTAGTTCATTATCACATAAATTATTCTAGAGTAAATTACAGCAGCACCCCCTGAGGTTTCATGTAATTACACATAACTTCACTCTTTTTTATTTTCCTACACTAGCACCCCTTTAAGTTTGAAAACATTACACTAACACCCCCTGATATATTTGTAAACATTACAGTGGCACCCCCTCAAACCTTACACTAACACCCCCTACAGGGGTGCCAAAGTAATGGTTAAAAAAGCAGGGGGTGCATGTGTAATTACACGAAATCTCAGGGGGTGTTACTGTAATTTACTCATTATTCTAACTACTTTTATATAACCAACATAGAGCAGTTTAGCTTAAGTTTCCCCCTCTTGATATACCGTTGTTTGTTTATTAGTCTCGTATATGGCTTGAGTTACATATGACACTGTTTGTGTTTACTTCACATCAGAACGTCATGCTCTTTATCTTGAATTAACACGGAAGAAAAGTTATTTTTATTTTTATTTTTATTTGATCTCTGAAAATATGAGTTTACTGCAGTTTATAGTTTCACATAAACTACCAACCACAATCTGGATTACAAAACCTCAGCAAGTTAGCATTATTATATTTTTCATTTTTCACTCGCCATAGATTCTTCCATTGGTAACCAAACCTCAAAAACAGTTAATTGGAATTATTCATTGGACATATTCTTAGCTATGCTTTCATTTTTCAATCATTCACTAGTTGTATTTCTATAATTCCTGATGATGAAATATGGAGGAAAAATAATAACAAAATTACATAAAACACATATGATTAGCTATGCTTCTGGATACAAATAAAATACAATAACAGATCTGGAGTGTGATTGCCATTTATTATAAACAAAAGTATTAGTGCATCAAACACAACTTAAAAGAAAGTAAATACCAAAGTACCCTGAACAAATTCGTGGAGCAAATCCACGTCCAATTCTTGTGTTTCAGTTTCCATGTAAAAGCCACACGACCCTGCAAGTTGAATTTTCCCCAAGCTTCAGAAAGGAGATGCATAGCAAGTTACTCGTTGTAATAGGTGCTTGCAGATTACTCCTGGTTGTGGAGATTGGCTTTTCCTTGGTGTCTTACTCCTTAGATTCCTGAGCAAGATAGCACATGCTAAAAGGAACCAGATAAGACCTCTCTCTGTTTTTACCATAGTAGCATCCATACATCAGCTACACGCTTGAATAGGTCTTGCATGAGCAAAGGGTGAATCATTTCTCATATGGGCTTCGCATTTGGGCGTTGACATTACTGTTTCAAAAGCTTCAACTAGCAATGATACCTTCCTTTTCCCTGCTGGAGCAAGTCTCGTGACAGTTTGTTTGAGTGCGAAATCAAGCATCCATTCCTCTGCATTTTTTCTTTCATCTATCATTAGGTGCTTCAGGTCAACTTTCTCTGGTTCTGGCTCAGCAACCAAGGGCAGGAAATTTGGCTTTCGTGGGTTGATCTTTCTCATTTCCTCGTCCTCTTCCACAGGTCTCTTGCGCTTAGTTCCCCATTGCCAACTCTTGCTTGTGTGCTGCTCTTCACCACCTGTGCTCTGCAACTTGCTACCTTTAACTTCATTTTCCTCCTGAAGAATGATGGTGCTTTCTTCAGGCACTTCAGACGAGTGAATTTGGTTCTCCTGGCTAATTCCATCGTCATCATTCTCTAGGCTTGCATTTCTGTCTTCACTGCTCTCGTCAATCTCGCAACTTTCACTATTTTCAATTTTCTCTTCATCAAGTACCATTGAGACACAACCGACCTCATAATCCACATGTTTTTCATTTTCTCTATTGTTATCTTCTGCGTTGGTCAGATGCTGAAATACTTCCTCAGTCGAAGTAGATTGGTCATACTCAGAACTTATACCATTGGATGGGTAATCTGTTTCTTGAGTCATAAACTCGATGCTTTCACTTGTGTCTTCAAGGACACAATTAGTGCAATGAGGTTGTGCTTCAACACAGGTGCTTTTCTCTTCTTCGGCTTCTTGGAGTCTCTCCTCTTCAACCAGAATGTCCGCATAATGGCTGCTAAAGATGTCATCTGACCACACATCAGATATATCATGCGAACTCTCTGATAAGGACTGAAGTTTTGAGTCGGTCTCCACCATTGAGCAAATGGAAGAACCAGTATCATCTTCATAGTTGAATTCGTCGAAGTGTTCCTCCTCCCAGTCCATATCACTACTGTATTGGGAATCGGACTCATCCAATTCAATATTCTCCATGTGTTCCCCGTCATTGCAGTAGCTTCCTGTACAGGTTTCTTCATGAAACCAGCTAGGTGGGTGGTTTTCATCTGCATCTTCAGCATTTTGTCCTAGATGAAAGCTTCCTGTACAGGTTTCTTCATGAAACCAGCTAGGTGGGTGGTTTTCATCTGCATCCTCGGCATTTTGTCCTAGATGAAAGCTCCACTTGCTATCTGCTTCAATTGCAGTAGCATCAGCAAAGTAGTTTCTGAAATCCTCCTCGAAATTGATCTGTGAATTCGGGAGATCATGAGTCACACCTGGAGTAACTTGCTTGACTCCATCCTCTTCTGCTGCAATGCCATTCTCCTCATTTGCAAAATTGATATCTTCTTGTTCCTCAAGGTCTTTGACAGAGTTGAATTTTCCCATTTCGTCAGCTCCTTCCCTTTCCTTAGCATAGATTTCAAAAAAGAAATCCATACCAATTTCTTGTGCCAAGGGAGCGATTGTTGGATTAGCCGTATTAGCTTCATCACACGCAGGTTTTCCATGAAAGACAATCTGCTTAATATCAGAGTCTTTTTTTGTACCACAGGGGGGCACCTTCCATCTTTGAGGGCTCGCAGCTTCCGGCTTTATATTCTTCTGAGTCTCCAAAAGATGCCTCCTTGCTGACATGAAGCTCTTCAATGGAGGCAAAGGAGCATGACCATGGCCATTAAGAGAACAATATGTATATGGGCAAACCTTCATGACTGAAACTCCATCAGAGTCAGTTCCCCCAGGGTGAAGCATGAGGTACTTGGGGAACTTACAGTCTTTCAAAGTTGAAGAGCAGGTAGCCCTCACTGGTGCATTCACATCTTCAAACAGAACTGCTGATGTGAATTTTCTTGAGCAAACTTTGCAAGGCTTAATAAAACTAGGAGTCTTTGTTAATGTTCTCATTGAATTCAAACTAGATGATCTTGACAAAGTTTTTGCAGGTTCTTTGCAAGAAACAAAGCTAGCTTTTGAATTTCTCATACATTTCTGTGGTAGACTCTTACCATCTGAACTAGATTGGGTATTCCGATGACTAGCCGGCAAAAGCTCCTTTTTGGCATCTGAACTGCTGGTAGGCTTCATGTAATTGGGTGACCTTCTGACCAAAGGCTTCTGCTGTTGTGGGGATGCTGCAGCAGTTGAAACATGAAGAGGTGATGGCTTTCTTGGTTGGGATAAGCTCCTGACTGAAAGTGGTGATCGAGGAGGCTCGAAATCAGAAAGCTGAAATGACCTTGACTTCATCATTTTCTTCAACTTATCAGTTCCTCTTGTTTTGCCATCTTGGTGCTGAGAGGAATATGGCTTCAGGTTTGCTAAGCACTTGTCAGATTTGACATGATCAGCTTGGATACCAAGCTTGCTTAGAACCATTCTTTGGACCATATTCAAAAGAAAACCACATACATAATAATAGGAGGGAATTTGAAATCAAAATTAGTCTTCCTTTCTGTGGTGGAGTTCAAGCACAAGAAGAAAAGAAATCCTCTTGTGCTTTTGTTTTCCACAAAAGGAAGCTCACATTGCAAAAAAAAAGGAGGGACTGCATCCCAAACAACCAGAAAGATTCTCCCCTTTTGGTTTAATTTTCTTTGTTTGCAGAACGTTTCCTTCTTGCTTTTTCTCAGTTGTTGTTGGGCAGGTAGTGGAATTTGAACAAAGTTGATACAAGTGTTTCATGCTGATGCGTACGTACTAACACAGGGTTAAAGGACTTTTTGTGCTTGAGCATTATTAGTACTTGTAACACCAGAACTCTCCATTTGCTAGTGACTTGTTTCTTATATTTAAAGCATAAAATCGTTGTTGATTTGATTCCTCAACTTATCCCATTCAAATGACTAAATTACCCTCTCTCTGATTCAGATAAGGAAAACCTCGTGGCCTTTTCTAGGTGACAGATGAAGACATTACATTTTTTTTCTACTTTGTCATGCTTTTGTTCAATGGCAATTAAGTTCTATTAAGGCACCCCTTCGGTTCATGAAATCGCCTCAACTGTTTTTTGCTTTCAATCAATTGCTTGTTAATGGTGTTGCATAAATAGATTTATAAGTATTGTGTTATTAAGATGGTAGGTACTTTATCAAATGGAATGGATGGATTTTGAATAGCTCTTTCAATTTTCATGGATAATAGTCTTCAGTTCGTACAGTGTTGGGTTAGTCTTTTATTGAGGAGAATAGCAGTTGGAAGTTTGAAGTAGCTAAATTTGCTCAATAAAAATAACTATGAATGGAAAGACTTTTTTCGGTCTACATGAACGGAAAGACAAATGTTCATTAATTGTAGAAGTTATGGAGAACGCGTGCACCTCCCTAGATATTCTTCCTTATCAATTTGTCATCTTCAATTTTGACACAAAATTCACATACAAAAAATAAAATGCATGCTATGAGATCCTTGTTAATAATATAACAAAATGTATGTACAACAAATTAGTAATGTAATAACTTATATTAACTAATCACATGTGCTGCTATTATTAATTTGACAACTAGCCAAACTACGGTAATAGGATGGATGGGAAAATATAATACAATCGGATGCTATCTTTAAAAGAAAAAAGATCTTTATGCAATGAAAATGTGATGTATCAAATTGTATAAATAAATTTAGTCTCTTAAGATCTTGTTTAAGTTATGGTTCTACCAAGACCCGTTTTCTTCAACTTTAGTATACCTACTTCTCGCATTAGGTTTTGGATCTTCCTTATGTTTAAATAAATGTGCAACTCACATCACATGCAATGTCAGTAGTTGATAATGAATGAACAGAACATTTTTTTTTATAATTCAACAATTAATTAATAAATTTTAGTTCATGATAATCAATAATAATTGTTTCAAAGTTTAGAAGTGCGTATAGTTGTTTTATTAAACGAATACAAGTAATCATGTAATTTAATACTGAGAAATTTGTAATAATTTAAATTAGGTATAATGTAAGTTTGTTCGTTTAAGAAACATAGGCAATGAGCGGGAAGCATGGTGCATGGAAGGGAGGTGGAAATTTTTGCCTTTTTGAAGTCAGGAAGACAAGGCTGTAGTCAGCGAAAATGGGCTGCCTGTGGGCCCTAAATGGGCCATGGGCCCATCTCAAACTAATCTCTCCGCTCCTCCCAAGATTCAAAGAATGCTAAAATGGTAATTATTTATGGTATGGACCCCAAAAAGAAAAAGGCTTAATTGTAAATTTTATCATCCAACTTTCATAATTTTGCGAATTTTACCACTCAAGTTTTAATTTTGCAAATTTTACCACCCAAATTTTCAATTTTTGCACATTTTACCACTCTGATATTTTACCAAAAAAAAAGTTAAAGAATTCAAAAAAAAAAAAAATTTGTGAAACATCAGGGTGGTAAAATGTGCAAAAATTGAAAACTTAGGTGGTAAAATGTGTAAAAATTGAAAACTTGGATGGTAAAATTTGCAAAATTAAAACTTGGGTGGTAAAATTCGCAAAATTATGAAAGTTGAGTGGTAAAATTTGCAAAATTAAAACTTGGATGGTAAAATTTGCAAAATTATGAAAGTTGGGTGGTAAAATTTGCAATTAAGCCAAAGAAAAAAAGAAGTTAAAACTTAAAATCAAATGGTAAGTGACAAAAAGGATCATGCCTCATTAGGATATGGTTCATTTTATCTTTTATGATCATCCGAGGCAACGAAACGCCACCGACCAATGCTTGCTCTTAAGTAGTCCATTGATAATGATCTTAAAATAAAATTAATAATTAAAAAGTAGCTTTCTGAAATAAGGTCAATGAAGATGTTTTTGGGTAGTATTCGAAAATCGTTTAAATCAGTTTGTGGAGAGCATGATCAGAGGTCCTACGTGATGTAATTGCGAAGGAAAATAAAAGAAAGAAGCACAAGTGCACAACTCATGCTTAAATTGTCATGAGACGAGCTACTACATTATCCTTAACAAGTACAACCATATTCTTGGTGCAGTACTTAACAACCGTTCTATATTATTTACCCATTTGTGTCGTTTTATTTGTAACTACACGTATGTATATACTAGGAATATTTTGATATATAATTGCTGTTTGTGAAAAAGGTTACAGTTAGAACTTAGTATGAAAAGGTTACTGAAGCCTTTTCCCGTTAATTATTAAAATAACAATTTATTCACGCCGTAAACAAACTGAGATTGCAGTTAAGGAAAGAGGTATTAAACTTCTAGAGAATAAGAAGTCTTGATTATCGTAGAGCCGAAATGTTATCTGTTCAAGAAAAATTATTTTGGGTCATTACTTTTTGGTCTTCCATGTTCCTTTTAGATCTCTAAATTTAAGAAATTCTACGTATTTATCCTTTCTTTTAATATTTTTTAATTGTTAAAATGTTATATTAGTAATAAATTATTAGTATAAAAATTTCCATCAACAATCATTCTCTTTATCACAATAATTAGTTGTTATATTATTTGTTTTAAACATTTACAAAATAAATAAACTGAAAGCACCTTGAAGTCATAGTTTCTTTTTCTTCAGAAAATAATATTCCTATTAATTATCACCATCTTCCATGCCCATATACCATGTAAAATCAATCATTAATGTTGATTTAAATATTTGTTGTCATAAAGTCCAAAAATAAAAATACATAGAGCCGTTATTCTATATAATTTGAATTTGATTTTTTTTGGTTAAATTTGAATTTGAAAGATAGAGGACGTTAATTGAATATCTAAAGTTTATATTTAATTATCATTATAACAATAAGCTCCTTTCAATCTCAGTCTAGAAATTGATTTTAAAGTTTTGAGTCAATTGTGACAGGGAAAGACAATCCTTCCTTCCAGAAACATTTTCAATCTTTCATTTGTTTGATTAAAAACTCAACCAATGGACAATCAGTTCAATTGATTAAAAAAAATCAGCTTTGCTTTCAAGTTAATATTTACATTACTTTTTTGTATTTATATTAAAATGAAACATATTAATAAGTGTTTATAATTTTATATAATTCCAAAATTTTACACTAATATTTAATAATAATTTTAAAGATAGATATCAATGTGGAGAATTGCTTTTATGATATAATACACATACATAGATATAAAAATTTGTCTTTATGTAACAAAATTGAGTCTTTATTTTTTATAGTGAAATAACCTCTTTGGGTACTTTCTTACTTAACCACTTGTCTTTCCATTTCTCTTATATGTACCTTTCAAACTTCTGCATCAAATCAAATTACTTTTTTCCTTAATTAAATAAAATCTTTATTTACCTTGTTTTTGTTAATTAATATTCAAACTCCAATCTAATTAAATATCACATTTTTAATAAAAAGAATCTTTTAATTCTTTAACCATTTCATTAAAACATTTTTTTTTTATAGATCACAAATATACTCCACATAAGACAATCTTGTTTGATCCAATTGGATAGCAAAACTCTCCTTTTAAGTATTTAACATAATTGTATATCAAGACAATTCGAGACTTTTGGTTAAATTGGTACAATCTCATGTCAATTAATCCACATACTTGTTGATTCCTTAAAGCAATTATTAACAAAAACAGAAATACTTCTTTTCCAATTCTTTCTTTCTAAAGTAATAAATGTTTCTTTCTTCTTTTTTACTTTTAGTTACTTAAATCCTATAAACAGTAACATATTTTTTTTGTTACATCTCGTATTTTTTTGTTACATGTTTACAAATTAAGCACAGAAAAAAGTGTTCACAATTTTATCATTTGTATAAAATTATTAATTATTAAATATTAATTAATGATAGTAGTTGTAGAAAACAGAAATTGTACACCAAAATAGAACATTTCCTTCATAAAATAGTATTAAAATAAATTAATATTATTATTAGTGTTATATAAATTAATATATAACCTTAGATAAGATTAAGTGATAATCATGGGACCAAACACATGTATCATGGAGGCATTTAAGGAGATGCCTTTAGAGAATAAGTACACTCATAATCACTAATAAGAAAATTAATGATTAAGAATTATGAAAAAATCAAATACACGTGTAACAAACTCTAGAATTAATTACAATCTCAACAGTTAATTTTTTAATTAATAGTTATTATTGCACTTTGTCATTTTTTAAATCCATCTTGGAGTGTTCCTTTTTCTTTTTGTCATTTTTCCTCAATAAAAAATTAATAAATAATACTCGGGCAAAAAAGTTCTCTGCATAAAACTAGGAGGGTCGGGATCCTGACAATATTTCGGAGAGAGAGCAAGGTACTTGCACAATTCTTACATTTACAATCCTATCCTATCCTATATATATACAATCGTAGAGGTTAGTTTTGTATCAAAATCGAATGAAGTTGTCCAAACTGGAAGAATTCTCTCCTGTTTAGAGGACTTGATCATTGACATTTGACAATATGAAATAAAACAAATGGAACTTGTATACAAAAGAGATTTATATTCCTTTCCAAATAGCAATAAGTAGTACGACAAAAATAGGAGAAACAAGAAAAAGAATATACGGCAAAACCTGATTCATTGCACTTTCTTGAACCAGGCCATCTTCTTCTGGGTAGTTAGATTTATTTTCAACAAATGCATCAAAATAATTCTGGTAGTCTGAGTTCTTTAAATAAAATTGAGATCCTGTTGTCACCTTCATCATTTCCATAGCCTGCCAGAGTTTGTAATTAGCCATGAATGCAAATAAAAAAAGAAATATATTCCTTCTTTTCCATGACCAGCTGGGGCAGATAAGTGAGGTGGGCATAAAATAAATTTACGAATATATCAGATTGCTAACAATCCTACATGCGTGGGAAACATCATAGAGTAGAGTGTTTTAAACACTAGACAAAGTACAGTTCTTTTAAATTCGGCTTGCACTGTTATCTAGCAAATCATTTGCAGACACATTGCCCACCAGAAATTACCTGAAAGCTGTACATGAACTGTCTTGCTTTCTTGCTTACTTTAGGATTTGGATGAGATTGAAGCTTCTCATACATACTTCGAGCCTCATTGGACCTGTCAATCATCACAATATGTTTTGAAATCTTGAAAAAAGAAAAACAGGCCAATTAATAGGAAGCACCAGCACTTTCCAGTCTACAGGCTGTAGTTGTTCCTAGACAAAGTCCCAGTTGTAGCAGACTAACAAATGAAGAATCTAAATGTTCACTAAGAAATACTGGCACGGCAATAAAACATACAACTTATTTTCAAGAGAAAACAAGGTCTCATCATCAAAACTAGCTGAGTTTCAGCATACTGCAGTGACAAGGATTTCATTCCCATATTTTCTCCACTGATTGCAACTTCACCACTTTTGGACGGTTAAATTAGTTAAAGGCCGTCTGAAAAATTAGATTGCAACTTCACTATGAGCTAGTTATATCTTGTCCTTCGCATCAGGCAAAAAAATTGACAATAACATGCTGATGGTGACTGTGGCTTAAATTTGACCTTTTCAATGGCAAAGATCCCCAACTCCAGAATGAACTTCAACAAAGCCTGAGCCATTTTAGCAAGGGGAAATCAATGCTTTAATTAGAGTTGAATTCTGGAGTCAGATCCTGTATTCCCAACATAATCTATTTTGGGGAGGGGGAGGTAAGAGGTCCAATGTCATCATTTTGAATCAAAAGCCTCAATTATACAATATGATTCGGTGATTACATCATCAAGAAATGAAAATAAACTTCTGTTAAGGGCCCAAATTTCTGAATTGGCTCTGATAAGGATAACAATATTAGAGACAGCTAGGCAATACAAGATAAACCAATTTGAATCCAACACCACACCATAATATGATCCGTTTTCAAAAGTACTTAATTGTTTATCCTTTTAAGTTAAACTAACAGCAATATACAAAACACATAATTTTGAATCAAAAACAGTTATCAACATGATCACAACACACAGTTGAATGAACAACCTTGTATATGCATATTTAAAATTAGGGTGTGTCATCAATTCCATGTAGAACACAATCTGGTAGTTTCCATGGGAAGTTTAGATATGTCATGAAGTTTCCGAACATACCTACTGAGGGAGTCTTGACAAATCGACCACTGCAAAGCAGCTAATCCATGGAGCTCACTCTGCACAGACATGATTAATCTCATGCATATATTCCTCCAAATATATATTTTTTTCTCTAGTTTCCCTGCTAGAGCATATGTCATTACATTTAAAAGTTCAAAAATTAGATACGATGCTATGTTCAATTAAAGTAGGAAAAAAGGGCATCTTCCGCTAGTCCCTGTATTCACCTTCAATTCATGAAGCACAACTTTAGTTGGCTTTCATAGACATGATATTAGCTTTTTACTGAAAAGATAAATATGTTTTTTTTTTCCACATCTGATAAGTATTTTTATTAAAAACATTTACCTGGAAGGTTAATTTATCCATAACCTTCTCATAGTAGGGCAATGCTTCCTTCAGCTTTCCCTCATTCATTAACAAGTCACCATCCTTCAATGCCTATAAATATCACATGCAATTTAGAGATTATATAGTGCTGGGATTTTCAAGCAACAAACAAACACCTAAAGAAGAGGCAAATAACTAATTAAATTAGAAAGATAACCATCTGAAGTAAAAGCATTTGGAAGTTAAGATGTCCTAGCTAATTTTCATTCTCGTCACATATTTCCACCCACCCTCCTGCTCCAAATTGTCAATTGCAGCTCTGAACTGAAGGCTTTATTGCTATGACCATGAAGATTGAATTTATTAACCAGGAGGAAAATTGCAGTTCTATCACAAATCTAAGAGACTATTATTGTGTCCATCAAGATTAAGGTTAAAACAATTCAGATCCAAATTGGCATTTTGATGTTGCTTGATTAATTGATTTGATATGGACAGGCAAAAAGGGCTAAAAAAGTTTGTTTACTTAAAAGCATCAGCTTTAAAATTACAATTTTCTTTTTATTTTCTTGTAAATACAATTGCTTGAGATGAAAACCGTTAAAAGGCTGTAGGTTCCAAATTTAGTTTATGACCACTTAATGCATTTTGAACATTTTAGGAAGAACAGATAAGTTGAATGTCAATCTATCATATTCTATCAAACCAAGTCATTTCCTTCATTTGAGTAAACCAAGAAAGCAGAGCAGCTTGAGCTGTCATTTTTTTTTCTATTGGTCATAGCCATCAATGTTAATGAATAATATACTCAACAATCAATAACTATGATAGAAAAAACACCCAACAATGTGCATAGAAATATTACAAAAAAGAAAACTCGTGCATAAAAGAAGGAAAGAATGCCAGTAATATTTGCATATCACTAAATATGCTTACCTCCTCGCACTCAGATTTTAGCTTTGGATTAACATTTAATCCAATTTTTTTCTTGTAGGCAGCAAGTAGCTGCTTTGTGCGTGCTTCTTTAACAGCCTTTTCTTCTTCAGTCTCTAGAACCTCTCCTGGTCGTATAACTCTTCCACCACCAAACTGAAAAGGCCCAAAAAGAAAAAAAGTGGGGAGAAAGGGGAATCATAAACAAGTGGACTAAGTTGGTTTCATTAGGCAGGACCATTTGACAAACACTAAATACCATACTGTTTTTGAAATATTGCCAGGTCTAGGAAAGACACCCCAGGTAGAAACTTTTGGCTTGTAAAGTTCAGCCTCGTCTTCCTTAGTCTGTTCAGATTCTGGAGCCGTTGCATCATCAAACTTGCTTGTGTCTCCAACGATAAGCTCCACCTCAGGCAAGTCATCATCAAAGAAGGGGTCCGAAATAGGAACCAACCCAGGTGGCAATCCCCTAGTTGTCTTCTTATCTGCAAAGTCAAGCCCCACAAAATCCATCCTTGAAACTGAAAGTTCTCCCTTCTTACCAACCTTATCGTCCATAACATTTTTTCCTGAACTCCTCTCACTCCCTCCCAGGGATCCTAAAAATGAATTCAGACACCCATTTTAGCACAAATTGCATATTGAAGAACACATAACATACATACCTTTTCGTTATACATTACTAAAGAAACATCAATGTAAGTCCAAGTGAGATGGAAGATATCAACAAATATCCATCACACAAGAGTCCTTTGTAGTTGAAACTTAATGCACAGGCATACCTACTTTAGTTTAAAGCTCTATCTGTATAAAGTTCTCTTACAAGTAGTTGTTATGGAGAAGTTTATCCAAACTTAAGTTCAACATTTTATTTAAAAGATTGGAGGTGGCAAGCATCACTTATTCACAGAGAGTTCTATTACATGAATCAAACACAAATAAATTTATGTGCAACAACAAGTATTAATTAATTATTACCTTGAGTTATTTCACTAACAGCAACGCCTTTATTCTGCTTGTACTTTTTGGCCTTCTCCATTGCAATCTTCACAGAATCAGGCAAATCCTTTTGCCCTCCGTCACTAACGTTTCCTTCTTTAACCGAATTGTCATCATTATTATCAGCTGCGCCTTGCGTAGTTCCCAGACCAGAGTTCGATTTTATGGACTCTTTATACGCTTTGGCCTTGCTAAACGCGAGCTTCGCGGGATCAACGGGAGCGGGTTCTGGAGCGTTGGGAGAGGTGGGCTCAACATTGTCAGGGCCCACGGCCCAACACAGCAGCTTGGCGGGCTTGAACGTTGTTGAAGGCGGGCCTGCGAGTTTTGCGGGGGATACGACGCGCAACGAAGAGAACCATGGAGGCTGTAAACAAGCCATGTGTGTGTGTGTGTGTGAGAGAGAGAGAGAGAACGATCAGCACCAAGTATGTGTCGCAGTGTTTGCAACGTAGAGCAACCGAGCCATTGCGTTTCTTCTGGTTCGTATTCTGTTGTTAGTTAGATAAGGCAAACCAAACCAGCAATTTTTCTTTTTTTTTTATTATTATTATTTTATCGAGTTTATTACTTCCTCATTGTAAATTATTTTTCACGATTTTAAAATATATATTATTTAATACTAGCAGTATTTTTATTTAAAATAATAATAATAATAATAATAATAATACAAACACTGTTTTTTTCCTTAAATATTATAAAGTTATACAAACCGTGATTTTTTATCGTTGATAATGTAAAAACTTTTGTATACACTGCATAATTTTTATTCATATAAGCATGGTAAACTCTCTTATTTATTCATATTTCACATAAATCTCTTTTTTTACATAATTTTTTACATAAATCTTAATTAATGTATAATTATATAAATAGTGTTTAGTGGGCAACCCTCCTCGGGAAGATCTACCAACATCTAGAAGTTAGTTGAGTAACTATAATTGGATAAAACTGCTTATGATTCGGGGTATAATCCTTAATTTATGTGAGTCTCTGTTGGTAGCTCTAACATGTCATTGGCGGGTGTCTCTCTGTTCTACCACTTTTATTCTTAAAAGATATATATAAAAATATTTTTTTTTTTAAATGTGTATATTATTTATTTTATATTTTAAAGTATACAAAAATGTATTTATAAATTACGTGTGAAACTCATGTATAACTTCACACATCTTAGTCAAAAATAAAAACTTCACACATCTTAATACATCCTTTCTATAATAAAGAAAAATGTATAATCTACTTGAGACAATTCTAATTGAGTCAGATAAGACCACCATAGTCTGTACCAAAAAAACATGTATGTACCAAAAAAAAGGTAAGACTACCATAGTCGAGTAGGATCTATCAAGTTTAATAGATTTTTTTAAGACCTAAGCCTTGACCTTTTACTTAAATAGGCTTTTTGAAAAGTCTAAGTCCAACTTTTTTCATAAACGAACTAGGTTGGGTCAAGCTTAATATAAACTAAGGTGTAAGCTCCTAATAAGTTGTTTGACCTATTTTTACCCTTATTAAAAAAAGTTTTAAAAAAGTTATATTTTTAATTGTCACATGATTATTGTAATATTCCAAATGTATATTTTTAGTAATGTAATATATCTTGACTTATTTATAATTAATCTTTACTCTGTAACATGTTTAATTAATTGTACTTTTTGTTCTTTAGTTCTATGTCCAATAAATATTAATAAGTTTTACACAACTCTTATATTGGCTATCTATGTTTTTCTTTCTTCATAAACTTAAAGTTGTATATTTTGTATTTTAATTCTATTGTTTTCTTAAGGCATTTTATTTCATAATAATAATAATAATAATAATAACAATAATACTAATAATAAATTTTGAAGGCATCTTAATTTATTATATTGAAGACATTTTAATTTTATTTTATTGATTTAATTCATTATTCTTTACATTTTTTTTTTCAATCTAATGTTATTCACTATTATTTTTTTATTATTCGTAGAGATTAAACCTAGGTACTAAGAGATTTACAACAACTTATATTCTTCTTTAAAGATGTTTTATATCTTTTGATTTTTATCCTATTATTTATTTATATCTATTAGTTATAAATTTGAATTTAATCAACTATAATAATTTACAACTCATTCCGTACATCACAGGGATATAAGGGCTTGCATCTCATTTCACAGGCTCCTATTTGGAAATGGGCTTTACTGATTCCGGCCAACCCAACAATATAGGGTTTTTATTATAAAAATGAAAAATAAAAAGGTTAGGGTTTTTGAAGGCTCGTTGATATAAAAGGGAGTCCTTATCTTCTCGTATTGTTTAGGTTTTCTTAGTTAGAGTTACCCTTTGCTCCCAGCACTGAGCTTAACCGAGCTTCACAAAGGTACCGTCTTTATTGCTCCACCATTCAATCACCAAATTTCATCTCCCTTTCGTTGTACCTTGTTTGGGTTTATGTTAATTAATGGTTAATCGGTTTCTCAACTATTTGATTTTGACCTTCGTGTAATGTTTTTGTGATATGATGATTACGACTTCTATTTGTTTTTTCCCCCGAATTTGGGTCCTTTTAGTGGGATTAGTATACTGTTTCTCTCTTTTTTTATATATATGGGATTCTGGAAACGATCGATTTTACATTGCATTTTTTTTCATCATTTGGTTTTAGGGCTTCTATTTTTTCGTATCATAGATTTTATTTTTTCTATTGCAAAGTGCATCTAGGTGGAAAGTGTTGGAGAAAAAATTATGATGGTTGCTTTGAATTATTTTCTTATGTGAAAGACTTAAAGAGGATAGGTATTATGTAAAATTATGATATGGATTTACCAATTCAATTGAGGGTTCAATTGAGGGTTATTATGTGTCGCAATGGGTATTTTCACTTGAGATTGTTACCTGTTCACATTGCTTCTGAGGATGAATAAAAAGAAAACTTTCGTTCTTCTGAGCTGGTTC
Source organism: Pueraria montana var. lobata (assembly GCA_026413185.1). NCBI lineage: Eukaryota > Viridiplantae > Streptophyta > Magnoliopsida > Fabales > Fabaceae > Pueraria > Pueraria montana. The sequence goes on from CM048654.1 coordinate 8,199,899, forward strand.
CATGCGGAAAAATATTGGAGACCTGAACTGAGGAGGCTATGTAAAAGATCCTTTTGTATTCTATATGCTACTTTGTTGATTCTTTTTGAGATTGCATGTCATAATTTTCAGTTGAGATTGTTACCTGTTCACATTGCCTCCGAGGATGAACAAAAAGAAAACTTTCGTTCTTCTGAGCTGTTTCCATGCGGAAAAATATTGGAGACCTGAACTGAGGAGGCTATGCAAAAGATCTTTTTGTATTCTATATGCTACTTTGTTGATTCTTTTTGAGATTGCATGTCATAATTTTCTATTATGAATGCATCTAGTATTGTTTGTCTGATATAAGATCTAGTTATCTTTTCTAGAATATGGATTTAGTGCAACAAGTGTGTGGACTTTATTTGACTCAGGGTTGTCACCTTGATATGATCTGATCTGGTATTGTAACTGAATTCACATTGCATATAAGCCTAAGAGTTGAGTCCTGTTTTGATGAGTAGCATGCATCTTTTAAAATCTAATTGTTTGGTTTCAATATGGAATAAGTAACATTTAAACTTTGAACTTCTCTATTTTGAATTTGCATGTGCATTTAAGTTTTTGTTATTACCATTAATTTTTGGATCTTTGTATGGTCCTAGTTGGTTAGGGTGAAATTTATTTTTTTCTTCTTTGTCTTTACCCAGATGAATCGGGAAAAGTTGATGAAGATGGCTGGTTCGGTTAGAACTGGAGGAAAGGGTACCATGAGAAGGTATATCCATACATTTAACCTGGGTTTTCATCTCAATGAAAGTCAGTTCTCTTAGTATTGCCAATATTAGATTTTAACTTGCTATGTTCTTCAAAATGAAAGTCGTTGGATGTAGCATTAGTCATATATGGACATATGAATCTTTTAACTTTTCTTCCTGTCCCCCTCCCCGCTCTTCCACTATGCACTTATTTGAGGGCTTGCAATCAATTTGTTGGCTTTTTAGTTATTTTGGAATTAAACACAAACTGAATCTATTGTGTTGAAAGTTCTCTTTATGTTTTGTCTTATGTTTGTTCTAGAAAGAAGAAGGCTGTCCACAAGACAACAACCACAGATGACAAAAGGCTTCAGAGCACCCTGAAGAGAATTGGGGTGAATGCCATCCCTGCAATTGAGGAGGTCAATATCTTTAAGGATGACGTAGTTATCCAGTTTCTAAATCCCAAAGGTAATCAGTTCATGATGTTTAGAACACTATTTGTATTTTTTAATATAATAGACTATATATATTCCTTCAATTATACTAAGTTGGAAAATTTTCTTTCCAGTTCAAGCATCCATTGCTGCTAATACTTGGGTTGTCAGTGGTTCTCCACAAACAAAGAGTAAGTAACTATATCTTTCTTCGTTGTTATATGCCTCACTCTAATTTTTTTTATTTATTTTTTCTCTCATAGCATTGCCAATTTGTTTGTACATGTTGCAAAAGAATACATGTAAAATAATAACTTTGGCTGTGTCAATTTTCTTGTTTTACTAGTTAGGCTTTAATGCATTAATTTAAGGACATGAAAACCTTTGTTTAGTATGTCACGTTGGAATATCTGGAGTTTTTCAAAATTTGGAGTATACCAAGGCATTGCTTCCTCCAATTTCTAGGGTTTATTTGAAAATAAGCAATTAGTTCTTAACTGATTTATGATTGAATTAGCATTGAAAATTGACATAAATTTTTCCATTTTACAGAGTTGCAGGATATACTCCCTAGCATTATCCACCAATTAGGTATGTATTTTGAATTTTTTCAAAGTCATCCTTGGTGTTTCTCGCGCCTCTCAGTTTAACATTTCAATTAATAAAATGCAGGACCAGATAACTTGGAAAACCTGAAGAAGCTAGCCGAGCAATTCCAAAAGCAGGTTCCTGAAGGAGGTGCCTCAACCACAGCTCAAGAGGAGAACGATGACGATGTCCCAGAGCTTGTTCCAGGACAGGATTTCGAGACAGCTGCTGAGGAGACCAAGGCTGCTTCTTAGAGTGTTATTGTTATTGTGCCATCGCTATATATCTCCTGTGTTTTTAATTTTTTTTTTCTTGATTTTCCATTTTAAGTTTTTCAGGTGTTCAGTTCTCCTGTCATATACTTTACAGTTCAAATACTCTATTAAATCTGCTTCCTTCATCTAACTAGGTATTCAGTTTTTTACTGCATCTGTCATCCTTAATACCGTTTATCGGCATTATTCGTGGTTCGGTAGTTGATGTAATGTAAGGGGGGTATTCAAATCCTGTCTTGTCTCATTTCAAGTTAGTTTTGATGGATTTGAGTTCTAAACGAACGTGTTGAGTACGAGTTAGTTATGATTTGGATCATCATAACCTAGTTCGAAGTTGCAATTTAGTCATTGAAATGACGGTTTCAAGTTACTTTTTGAATTCAAATAAATTAAAAAAGAAGTATCTAAAAGTAGTTTCTATTTTTCACATTCGTCCTTCATTTTTTTGGTAAGTTCTTGTTTGTTATCTTAAATGCAGAAAGACAGATGTTACTTTCAAGGATTTTTTTTAGTTTAACATTTAGGAACTAATTTGAAATTGCCACATGCTTCTGAAGATTAAATTCACTGTTGTCTTTGAAAGTGTAAAACAGTGATAATTAGTCATTAAAAAACAAAAATTCTGATTTAGTCATTTAATGTGTAAAAAGAGACAATTAATGTTAATTTGATCCTAAATTTTATAACTTAATATTAAACTGATCTTTAAACATTATAATTTAATGACAAAATGATCTTACAAAATTTAATAGCAAGATGCAATTGTGGCATTTATACAATATTTGTTCTTTTAGGGATTAAATTGTTCTAGGAGTGTTTGCGGATCCAATCACTATTTTCTTAATTCATTATCCAATTGTTTTTGTTCAAGATTTTAATCAAATCCGATCATATTTAAAACGGTTTGGATTGGATCAATTTTTGGTTTTAATCTTAATTTTATTTTTAACAAAATATTAAATAAATAATAAGATATATAATAAATAATTCAAAATATCAAATACTTCATTATACGTCATTATATAATTATATCAAAAATAAATTTTATACAACTTGATAATTATATTTATTAGATAGTACCCGTGCGATGCACGAGTAAATTTTAAGGGAGAAATTTTTTAGATTATATAAAATTTATGCATCTTAACTCATAGTTTGTAAAAAAATATCTTTAATTAAATATTTTTATAAATAGGTATGAATTATGTGATGAATTTTTAAATATATAAGAAATAAAAATATAAACATGAGTGGTATTATCAATCGAGTTTAATGGTGAAGCACAGTGTAAAATAGTATTTTACACTATCATTCAATCATAAATAACTGTTTGCATGACTTTTAAGATAATTTTGTAAAAATCAACAAATTTACCATAAATGGTGGTTTGTGATTGGATGACTGTGTAAAATAGTTTTATAATGTCAATGTAAAAATTTGTGATTGGATTGGATTAAATTGTCATCGCTTTATATTTTTGGAGAAAAAAGTGATCATTTACCTTATATAATAATGAATTTTGAAGGCATCTTAATTCATTATATATGTTCTTGAAGACATTTTAATTTTATTTTTATTGATTTAATTCATTATTCTTTACATATTTTTTAATATAATTTTATTTACTTATAATTTATTTATTAGTAGAAATTAAACTTAGGTATCAAGAGATTTTGCAACAACTTATATTCTTCCTTAAAGATTTTTTATATTTTTTTAATTTTTATCCTATTATATATTATATCTATTAGTTATAAATTTGAATTTAATCAACTATAACAATTTACAACTCATACCGTACTTCACAGGGATATAAAGGCTTGCATCTCCTTTCACAGGCTCCTATTTGGAAATGGGCTTTTATTATTGGGTCTGAACACTGATTCGGGCCAACCCAACAATATAGGGTTTTTATTATAAAAATGAAAAATAAAAGGTTAGGGTTTTTGAAGGCTTGTTGCTATAAAAGGGAGTTACCCTTTGCTCCCAGCACTCAGCTTAACCGAGCTTCGCAATGGTACCGTCTTTATTGCTCCACCATTCAATCACCAAATTTCATCCCTCTCCCGTTGTACCTTGTTTGGGTTTATGATGGTTACATCGGTTTCTCAACCATTTGATTTTGACCTTCGTGTAATGTTTTTTGTGATGTGATGATTTCGAGTTTGGGTCCTTTTAGTGGGATTAGTATACTGTTTCTCTCTTTTTTTTATAGATGGGATTCTGGAAACGATCGGTTTTTCGTTGCAATTTTTTTCATCATTTGGTTTTAGGGCTTCTATTTTTTCGAATCATAGATTTTATTTTTTCTATCGCAAAGTACATCTTGGTGGATAGTGTTGGAGAAAAAATTATGATGGTTGCTTTGGATTATTTTCTTATGTGAAAGACTCAAAGTGGATAGGTATTATGTAAAATTATGATATGGATTTACCAATTCAATTGAGGGTTATTATGTGTTGCAATGGGTATTTTCAGTTGAGATTGTTACCTGTTCACATTGCCTCCGAGGATGAACAAAAAGAAAACTTTCGTTCTTCTGAGCTGTTTCCATGCGGAAAAATATTGGAGACCTGAACTGAGGAGGCTATATAAAAGATCTTGCTATTTTGTTGATTCTTGAGATTGCATGTTATTATTTTCTATTATGAATGCATCTAGTATTTTTTGTCTGATTGAAGATGTAGTTATCTTTTCTAGAATATGGATTTAGTTCACATTGCCTCCGAGGATGAACAAAAAGAAAACTTTCGTTCTTCTGAGCTGTTTCCATGCGGAAAACTATTGGAGACCTGAACTGAGGAGGCTTTGTAAAAGATCCTTTTGTATTCTATAATTTGAAATTGCCACATATTTCTGAAGATTAAATTCACTATTTTGCTTTAATGTAATTGGTATAAAAATGGAAATTAGTAGTATAAAAAGAATAGTAATTAATACATTTAGAAAAAAAATAATCATGTCATTGCTTATAGCTTTACTCTAGTCATGGTGGATGGATCACCACAATATTGTCGTGTTTTTTTTTTTTTAATTTATGGCAGTTAAAAAACCATTAAAATCTTTTTTTTTAGTTGTTTTATTCTGTCACTTTAAGTTTTGTAGTAGTTTTATAGGATCTAAATGTAAATACTACTTTAGGATATGCTTAACTCTTGTTCTCTTGTTGGAGATAAACTCATTTGATCAAATTAGAACAAATTGTTTTTGAGGTACTTAAACATAACGCGTGTACTTTATTCTTGAGCAGTAATCCATGATTTTTTGCAGAGAGAGGGCGTTAACGATTCCAGCAGTGGAAGATCTGATTTGCGTAAACAATTTGCACTTATATTTGGATATTGATCTTTAATGATTTGATTAATTGTGATTTTTATTATTTGCGGTTAAATTGTTTAGCTTGCTTTTTAAATTTCAGAACATTTGATTTACACACTGTTATCCTTCAGGTCACATGTTGCATGATTATTCGTCGGGATCACAGTTAACGTTGTGAGGGTAGATGAGTGGCTTACCAACAAGAGGAAGTCAAAGTTCTTTGAATAGTTCCCGTAGCTTTATTTTATTTTCAGCTGTGATTGATCCAATTGTGCAATATTCTGCCTCCGGGATGATTTCAGCAGTTGGACAAAAAGTTGTTATTGAGTAAAAGAATAATTAAACCTAACTTCTACCACGAAAATATCACAGTATTAGATTTATATTTATGATTATATCAATTATAAAAAATAAATAATAAAATATTAAATCAGACTAACGGGCTGATCGAGCCTATCACGAACTGGTCCGATTCATATCAATAAAAAAAAGTTGATGAGTTCAGACCAAAATATACTCGAATTTGAATTTTCACATCACAATCCTACCAATGCATGAGACTAATCAAAGTAATCCATATGGCCTTAACATCCCTATTAAACGGATCATGCTTACCTATATTCTCACCTCTACTAACAACTGCCATTGCAACTAACAGTGTGACTAGTAGGTGGGTGTAGATCGTCTGCATGGATCGAGAGAAAGAGAATGATCAAGAACTATATGCATGTTCATCAGAAGAAATAGCAGACATTGAATAATTTTAATATTATATCTAACGGTTTCAGACTTTGAGTTATGCGGTCTAGGTTAGTCTATGCTAACTAAATTCACCTTATATTACTTGGACAAAATAAAGGCAAAGCAGCTATTCTCTTTTCCTAAGTTTTCCTCGACGAACTTCCACTAAGAATTGCCGAATATATTCGTATCCTGCATGTAAATAAAGATTATTCTGCATCGAGAAAATCTTGAAGTAAAATTTGGAGTAAACACTCAACACTGTTTTTCTAATTTAGCCTTCAAAAAAATTATTAAAAAGTCTCTCAAAATTAGAAATATGAAATACTTTAATTTTTTTTATATTTTAAGTATAGAATCAGTCTTTAAAAAAATGAATGTGTACTCATTTAATTCCTAAAATTATTAATTGCAATGGAGGGAGAATCAAAATGTCTCACATTTCCAATCTTAAGATTTTATTTAACAATTTTTTTCTCCTTAAAACTAAATTAGATAGAATGATTTTTTTTTTTAAAAAATAAAATTAAATATTTACTCTAAATTTTATTTTAATTACAAGTGATAGGGAGTTCGGACACCAAACATTTAAAATCATAATTGGTTTTTAGATAACAAAAGTATTCACAGCCCACCAAAAAACAAAACTATTCACATTTAAAAATTAATATTTCCACCACCAAATGAGTAAAACTAATTATTTAATTTAACTAACTTTGCATCTCCTTTTTTTTAAAAGGTAAGGCGCCGAATAATATGGATATCAACAATGACCAAATATTGTCACACAAGATTTGTAGTACTTTACGCTTCATACATATTCGAATTTAGTCTCTTTTATGTCTTTGAGACAAAGTAGATTATACTGATGCTAAAAATGTATAGTTATATACTAGATATTTTACAAAACACTTTGATTTTAAATAATTTCAACTAAAATTGATACCTTCATAAAAAACTTCAACTAAAATCTTCATTATTCAAAAAGCATATTGGATGCAGCTAATTTGAGTTGAGTTAAGTATTTCATTTAAAAGGTAAAGTTATTAATTTCAACGCTTATTTTTTCACTCACAAAACTTGAAAATTTAGAAGAACTTTATTTAAGATAAATCAACTATTAGGCAAAACAACTTTATACACACACACAAACAATTACAAATTATGTAATCTGGGATAGAAGAAACAGTACCAGTCACAAATATTTTATAAACAATAATTCTTTTCTACAAAAATTCTTGATACATGCACAATCGGGAAAATCCTTCCCAATTACTTGACAGTTGACACCAACGCAAAATTAATTCAAACCTATTTTACATTTTGATACATACTTCACATTTGATTTGTTGGTTCACTTCCGACAAACAACAGAAGAAAGTTATTCGTACAGTTTCCTCCTCTGTGTTAATTTATTTTCAAAGAAGTGAATAATCTGGATCAGCAAATCATCTAGAGATTAATTAGGTTGTGAGTGTGAGTGGTAGAGTGAGGAGGATTTGAGAGCATATGAACGACTTCCCTCATGGTAGGCCTAGCGGGCCCCATTTCTTTAACACACATCATAGCTATGTTGAACATGTAAATGACACTTGTCAATGGATACCCACTCAGCCTTGGATCCACCACTGCCAACACTAACGCTGCATCCGACGGCTGAGACAGCTCCAATCTGGTTTTGTTGACCCATCCAACGATGTCCACCCCATCTCCAAACTCCCCCACTGGCTTCCTCCCTATTATCAGTTCCAACAGCACCACGCCAAAGCTGTACACATCACTTTTCTCATCCACTTTCAGCGTGTATGCATACTCTGCCCAACCATTCAACAAGTCCATCAGAAACAAATCACTAATTAAACCAGTCAATTTCCAAGCCATCTAAAGTAAACGGGAATTAACTGTAAAATAGTAACTTTTGTAACCCAAGGTACTAATTTATGGAGATACTATCATGTATTTTAAGAGTCACCTCTCCTAACTAATATTTTTGAGACACGTGAGTCTAAAATCTAAATATTGAGCCTACATGTTTAAGGGACAAATCATGTATATATAAAATCTTTGATGACATGCTTAAGGGCAAGGTTATCCATCAGTCATATTGCCTCATGTATTGTTGTTATCTGCATTATATTAGTGGTGTATGAAGAAAAATGATGGATAAGAGAATTAATTAATGGAACCTGGAGCAATGTAGCCGTAGGAGCCAGCAATGGAGGACATGGACTGAGAGGCACCGGGGTCGTACAAGAACTTGGCAAGCCCAAAATCAGCGACATGGGCCTCAAAGTCAGCATCGAGCAATATATTATTGGATTTCACATCCCTGTGAATGATAAGAGGGGAACAATCATGGTGCAAGTAGCAGAGTCCTTTGGCAGCTTCCACCGCAATCTTGTACCTCATCTCCCACCTCAAGTGTCCTCCCTTAGCCCCATGCAGCCACTCCCCCAAGCTCCCATTTGGCATGTACTCATACAGCAGCAAGTTCGTCTCCTTGTTAGACACGTAACCTAAAAGCCTCATTATGTTCCTGTGCCTTATCTTCCCCAGCGTCTCTATCTCCGCTTTGAACCCGTAATCGTTCCTCCCACTCCCCGCTCCAACCAACCGCTTTATTGCTACGTCAGTTCCGTTTGGCATGGACCCGCGGTACACGATCCCGGCTCCTCCTTTCCCTATTATGTTCTCCTCCTTCAGACACTCCACCACGTCCTCGGCTTTAAAGTTCAGCCGCTGGAACGCTGTCAGCTTCCACGTCATCGCACGGTGCAGCTTCCTCCTCCTCATCATGTACACCGTCACCACCACCAGCAGCGCCGCGGTGGCGAGTGCAATCACGATGACTATCACCCTCGTCGATTTCGAACTCCATGGGCCACCTCTCTTTCTCAAGGCGTCGTCAGGGAACATCGAGGAATTAGGGCAAGAGTGGGAGGTGCAGAGGTTGGGATTCCCTGCAAACGACTTCTCGCTGAATACCAAGAACTGACCCCCGGTTGGGACCATGCCCAAGAATTTGTTGTAGGAGAGATCCAGCGTGGTGAGACTCAACATGAAGCGAATCTCATCAGGAACTGGCCCAGAAATTTGGTTTATGGACACATTGAAAATGCTTAAGTCCGTCAGGTTTTTTATCCCCTTGGGAATCTCCCCAACAAGCATGTTCCGGCTCAGGTCAACGGCAGTGAGTGAAACGCAGCGAGTCAACGTCGTTGGGATTGGCCCAGTGAGATTGTTGCCGCTTATGTTGACCGTGGTCAACATCGGTAACTCAAAAACCTCGCTCGGGATTTCTCCAACGAACTCGTTCGCGTCAAGTAACAGATTATGCAGTGCCCTCAAGTTCTTCAACGCTGGCGGAATTCTGCCCGTGAATAAGTTGTTGGAAAGCGTGAGAATCCCGAGAGAATCGCCGGAAATCTCGGGAGGCAGTTCCCCGTTAAAACGGTTATTGGCCAGCTCGATTATAATGACGGAAGGTAGTTTGAAAATCCCAGACGGAACCGCGCCGTTAAGGTAGTTATTGGAGGCTCGGATCTTGGTGAGAGACTTGCAGTTACCAATCTCGTCAGGGATTGGACCGCGGAAGAAGTTATCGGTGATCATGAAGGTTTGTAACTTCCCACTCTTGCACAAATCCCGAGGGATCAACCCGGTTAAGTGGTTCTTCGTGACGTCGAAGAACTTGAACTTGCCGTTTTGTCCAAGGTTCTGAGGCAGCACGAAGGAAAAGTTGTTCTCCCAGAGCTGCAGTGTTTCCAGATTGGGAAGCTCGCCGATGAAGGAGGGAACAGAGCCGCGGAGATTGTTGTGGAAGAAGTTCATGAGAGTTAGGTTTCTAAGCCGAGAGAAGCTCATCGGTATCTCCCCGGTGAGACCGTTGAAGGAGAGATCCAGTGACATGAGGCTCACCATAGCGGAGAGCTCCGACGGAATGGTTCCGGTGAGGTTGTTCATTTGCAAGAACAGCGTGTCAAGGTTTGTCAAATTTGCAAGACTCGGTGGAATCTCGCCGCTGAGGTTGCAGCTAGAGAGCTCAAGGTATTTCAGAGATTTCATGCTGCCGAACTCCGGTGGAATTCCACCTTCGTAAGCGTTGTTGTATCCGAGTTTGAGATACCTCAGCGTCTTCAACTTAGACAAACTCTTGGGAATCTTCCCCGATAGATTGTTGGTGCTTAAGCTCAAAAATTCCAAGCTCTTAAACTCCGAGTAACTGTCCGGTATGCTGCCGGTGAAATAGTTTCCGTCGAGCTTCAGGTATCTTAGTTTCTCCAGTTTCACGAACTCTTCCGGAAGCGGTCCGGCGAAGTTGTTGTCGTAGACGTCGAGGACCTCGAGCTCGGTCATCGGAAGGATGATTTCGCCGGAGAAATTGCCAGAGAAGCTGTTATGAGAGATGTTGAGGAGCTTGAGCGAAGTGAGGGCAGCGAGCTCCTTGGGAAGTTCGCCGGTGAGGTTGTCCTGCGCTATGGTGAGGTTCTTGAGTTTGTCCAATTGTCCGATCTCCGGCGGAAGGTAGCCGAAGAGAGGAACAAACGAGACGTTGATAGCAACAACTCGAAGGTCTTTATCGCATGTTACGCCTGAAAATGAACAGTGTGCTGGAAGCGACGTGGAAAACTTCCAGTCATGGAGGGCGTCGTCTTTGGCTTTGTCTCCCTTCATGGACTCCTTCAGCTTCAGCAACGCATCCATGTCACTGAACGAAGAGCACGTTGCCACGCCGAGCCATATGAAGAAAACAAACAATAAAAGCGTGTAACACACACAGCTTCTCATGTCTCTCTTGCTTCGCAGTAGTACTACTCGCTCTTTCATATACCTATGCCAAATGCATACATTTGGCTTCGTCCTTATTTTGACACCACACACCACATGCTGTCTCTATTTATATACACCGTTGTGTTGTACTTAAATATGTATATTATTAAATTAAATAGCATATATGCATGTACAACACTGTACCATAGTGGCATGCAATACTAATTCTGTTTGTATGAAATGGGGAAGTTTGTTCAAAGTGGATGCCCAAAAAAATAATAATATGCATGATCAGTAGCCACACGAGTTCCACTATAAGTTTGTGAAACATGACCTTTCAAAAAAAGTTTGTATACCAATCCAATATAATTTTCTAATGCGGATTAATTATATTGATTCTAGTGGTGGGAGAGGTCCTACAAGCAATTAGTTTAGAGGAGAAATTTTTATTCAAGCATTGTCTATCACAAATCTTTTTAGTTTAGAGGAGTATTCAGTAACTAGTGTGTGTATAAAGTTAATTATTCTTGGTATATTTTTAAATATGACTGAAATATTCTTACATTTTTAATAAAATATGTATTGTAGAAATTTGGGTCATGCACTTTACTAAATTGTTTGATGATGATCGAACTTATACGATTGGTTAACATTTGGTGGCGTATAATGAAATATCCTTGCCTCGCCACTGGCTGTTAAGTCTACTCGCATGTGGAGTTAGCTTTTGTGAAGACAAAGATGCAAATTGCAATCTCTTGGTGACCATTTGTGGAGGTTTAAACTTTCCATGAGTCTAACTTTGGAATGAAACAAAAGTGGTTTTACGTGATTCACCAAATTAAAAAAGGGAATAAAAGAAAGTTTCTTTACGTGGAAGTCTTCTTAGCTACTGTGCTTTGGTATATCACTGGGATAATTATTGCCCATGGAAAAAGCCAAAGCATCAATTCTCTGTGTTAAGTTGTTCTGTCAACGATCAAGCACTAGATATTGTAGAATCGTATTCTATGTGTGACAATTAAAGGGTATTATATATGCATCAATAAAATTTTAAAGCAAATTATTCATCGCAAGTGGTTCTGTTCCAAACATTATTTCCAAGTTAAATGTAAGAAGCGAATGAAGACAGACGAGAAGATATACCGACGATATATAGATACATAGAAATTATCAAGTGGGTGCATCTAACAGTAACATGTTCATCTTACAATATACATATATAGTTAGATTAAGTCACATGAGTTATGTAAATTATCATTATTTTCATTTTTCTTTTAACTGTAAAATTAATGTTCTTAATTTTATTATTAAAATATAGTGATTTGCGCTACTGATACAACAATACAATATAAAGGAGAGTGTAATTAAGAATTTCTCTACACTAGGAATATTGCTAAAAGAAAGTAAATACAAGATTTTTCTTTTTTATGTTTTTTTTTATTTTTTATTTAAGGCTTAAAAAAGTGTTACAAGGTCAAGGATTCTCACACAAATAATGCTTCAAGAATGGGTTCAACAATTCTTTCATAGTTTTGGGAATTGGGAGCCCCTGGTAATTAGATGAGTGGTACATGCTTCTCAGAAGTGTTTAATATTGTCGAGTCGTTTGTCAACCCCTGTGATGATAGTGACAGTGAGTTAGTGTCCGTGAAGTGCCCATAAAAATCTTCTATGATTGGCCCATTTTTTTACTTCGTCTTTTACATGGCAGACAGTTTTTATTCTCTAAGCCTAATTAAATTCTATATTTCATTATTTCACAAGATGGTAGATGGATATGGGACTACAGTAATATTCTGATTAGGAAAATGATCGTTGGATATTAAAGGTGTTCAATAGCTTAAGAGAGATAGAGAGAAATGAAAGATAAATGATTGATTTGATTGGTAATGAAATATAATAAAAAGAGAGAAATATATCAAAGGTGTTGATGGAATGTTTAAAATTTAAGAATGTCCAAATATAAGTATTCTTTTGATTAAACTAATAGCAAGTTGAATCCAACATATTTATTTAACGAAGACACAATTTATATATTTTTATTTAGATCTCATGTATCTTTTATGAAAAATAATTTCATCATAGTCGAATAAAATTACAATTACTGTTAGGTAATAAAAAATACTTCTTTCGAGTATCTAATTCTTGTATAGACTATATATTTTATTTTATATAAATAATTGTATTTTTATTTTCAATAGATTTTTAAAAAAAATTGACATACACTCAGTCTATAAACAACTTGCATATTGTTTTAATTACTTGAAAATGGTTAATTAAGCAAAGTCTCATGTTCAAATTTTGTGAATGAATATTCTATAGAATCTATACCAATGTTTTAGTGACTTAAAAAAATAGTAATTTTATAAAATTAAACTTATCATCATTAATTCATTGATATTTTCGGTTGTCCATCATTAATATTATTAGGGATAAAAATAAAAAAAAAACATAATTAACATTACATTAAAAATTAAAATGATATTTATTTTAAGATTTATTTTTCTTCTTACATGACACATATTATGAAAGGGAGGGAGTATTATTTTTTTATACTCTCAACTTGCCTACGTTATACAACACATACTCCATATGCTAGTGCGGGTAATTTTAAATGAAAAAATCTTCCATATGCAAAGTGTACAAATAATACACTATTCAATTAACATATTTGGATAAATTAATAAATTTATCAAATACTTATTTAATAAAATTAATTGATGAAATTAATTATGAAATATAATAAAATAAGATAAAAAAAAACTTATTGTAATAATTTTCTTTATAAATCTTATTAAAATAAACTTAAAATATTATAAAAGATTATAAATTATTTTTATAAATTGAAATAAATTCGTACAAACATTTTTAATCATTTTGACTCATGCACTGTTTTTTTTGTTAGTTATATGTTGACATGGTGGAAACACCTCTGAAGTGTGGATCATGTTTCATCCCGGCAGTTGACCACTACAGACCACTAATGGGGTATCCTGAACACTCTGTGATTAGACTAATTAACATGCATTTTAGATTTTAAGTCTTGTGAAAAAATGGACACTAAAAGGGATTTGTTCTCTTAAATAGACCCATCTAACTTTGATTATTCGAGCATATATATATATTCTCAAGTTTCATTTACAAAAAACTAGCAATTATATACTGTATAGCACAAGTATTTTATTTTTCCCTTAATGCTAACATAGAAGAGGTATTAAAAATTCAAATAAAATAAAAAAACATGAATTAAAAATATTTTAGAAAAAATAACGTTATAAAAATATACATAATTAATTCATATAGAATCTTAATTGAGAATATATATTAAAAAATATTCAGGATTATAAAAATATGTTTATAATTAATCTAAACTTAAAATTTAAAATAGGAATGACGTGTTATTGTAATAAATACTAAGCAACACTCGAAAAAGTACATTAATTAATTCAATGTATAAATCTTTATATATATATATATATATAAAAGTTGTTGAAAATATTTTTTTCCTTCCAAATAAAGGTTATATAAGTCATTTGAAATTTTTGCATTTAATAGGATTATATTAATTATATAAAACTTTATTAATTAAATTTATAGAAAACTTATTTCTCATAGGTGGATTTTGAGAATTAAATCTGAATGGTATTATTCCATTTTAATTTGCCATGTATGTGGGTCATTAAAATCATGAGTTTAATGGTGATGCACTGACATTGTAAAATAGTTTTACATTGTTATCCAATTACAAATCACCGTTTGAATGACTTTTAAGATATTTTTGTAAAAGTCAACAAACTTACCATAAAATGGTGGATTGTGATTGGATGACAGTGTAAAACATTTTACACTGTCAACTGTCAGTGAATGACCATTTTTTCTCTAAAATCATTGTGATTTTCAACTATGCATTTCTACTATTCTCTTTGATCTTTTTATGAAAACTAAATTAGAAGTTTGACTTGTTATTTTTTTATAAGAACTAATTTAAAATATTTATTGCATTAATTATTTTTTTTACAATAATAATGCTCTTAATTATGAGTCATTGTTATACGTTTAATAAATAGTAATGTAAATAGAATACATTAATGTTTTAGACTCTTTGAAAGTATAAATTAAGAGTATTTTGGAAGCTTTACCTTAATTATTCATATGCATATCCAATAAAAATTAAAACAACAAATATATTAATGATGAGAGAGATTAAAAGAAATAAAACTAATAAAAATATTTGAAAAAGAATAAAAGTATGTCTAATTAATGTTAGGGGTAATTTTGGAGAGAGAAAAAATACAAAGCTATGACAAATTTAATGCTACTAATTAAATTAATTATTTTTCTTAATTCTAATTAATCAGTTAATTAAGCCTTATAAAAAAAATAAGGCAGAATATTGTTTATCTCTCTTCGTCCTTTTATTTCATCGTAGCACCACTTTATATTTCAATATTTTCTCTTCCATTCTCTTTTGTATTAGTTCAAATATCTTTAAATATCATTTTTTTATATATATATATTAAAACTCCTTCTTAGGTTTATTAACATCGTGCTTCCAATTCTTTGCGGTCTTGCACCAATTTTGAACTCTTATCAGGAATGATAAAGGTGAGAATGAAGTTAGCCAGATTGAAGGATTTATAATGAATTGACATTAAATGCTTTTTTTTTTCTTTTGGCATTTTCTTTGTCTAACATTAATGTAATTTTTTACTTGGCCGAGACTTGAGTGATAATATTGGGAGCGACGAAAAGAGTTCAAAGATATTGGGTTTTCTTTGATGGCTTATTGGATAGGGTGTAGAGAAGTGATTATGGTTCTAGACAGTGTTGATAGGAGAGGCTTAGTGGTGGTTTTTTTTTTTTTTTTTTAATGTTTTCTCCTTTTGCTCTTTCTCTACTTTTCTTATTCCCCTATCTCTTTTGTTTTTGTTTTTTTCAATGTTTTCTCTTTGGTCTTTGAGGGTAATTGTGACTATGGGAAGGGAAAAATGTAACAATCTAACATTTTCTCCTTATTTATTATCATGTATATAATCCAAAGTAAATATTATATGCTTTATTTTATTTTATAAATAATTTGGGAGATGATTTTGGGGCTTTGAAAATAAAAAAGTGTTTTATAATTAAAGTGTTTATTAAAACCTTTAAGAATGTGCAGACCTTTGTGCTGGACTTTTTTGTCCTTGTAAACTCAACTTATTCTAAAAGTTGCTCTAGGTATCCCAACATGACTCTAGCTATCAGAGCCGCTGCAACTAAGGAGTTAGGGATCGTAGGGATTGCGCTGTGTAGCCTTCATTTCCTGGCCGTGGAAAGCTTCTTTCAGAAGGTAAAGAGGAGTGAGACTATCTATCTCGTAGGTGTGGTCTTGGTTGTGGGTTCAGGGGTTGGCTCTGGACCCTAATTATTGTGATTTGTGTGTGAAGGGTATCTGATTTCCTCCACTGGTTATGCACATACAACCCTAGAGAGGGAAATTCTGAGAGACAAATCACTCACTAGAATGCTTCGGATAGGTAGCTTCAAAACCTAATCAAGGGAACCTATAGTGAGCACATATAAAGACAAAAAAAAAAAAAATAGTTTGAAATGATTGAGAGAAATTTTTTTGTTAGTTGCAAATAGTATGTGAAATGCACATAATTAAAAAAGAAAAGAAGAGGAAGAATACCGAACATGTCTAATTGAATGAGTAAAAATAATAAAACTAGAAATAAATTATAAATTATTTTTCAGTGCATTTTTAATTATAATTATACATATTATATTTGCAAATGTTAGAATGTTAGTGGGGGGCATCCGTGGTCACTCAAACAGAGGTTGGGGTTCCCCGCAAAGGACTTGTCGTTGAAGACCAAAAATTGACCCTGGTTGGGGAGGTGAAATTGTTGTAGGAGAGGTCCAGCGTGGTGAGGCTGCTCATGAAGCTAATCTCGTCAGGGATTGGCCCTGTTAAATGGTTACTGGAAGCATTGAAAATGTTCAAGTCCGTGAGGTTTTTGATCCCCTTGGGAATCTCCTCGACAAGCATGTTCCGGCTGAGGTCAACAGCAGTAAGTGAAACGCAGCGAGTCATTGTCGTTGGGATTGTTCCCGCTTATGTTGACAATATCCAGTATCGGTAAGTCAAAAACCTCCCCCGGGATTTCTCCAACGAACTCGTTCGCCTCAAGGAACAGAGTCTGCAGTGCCCTCAAGTTCTTCAACGCTGGGGGAATTCTCCCCGTGAATGAGTTGTTGGAAAGCTTGAGAATCCGGAGAGGCAGTTCGCCGTTAAAACGGTTATTCTCGAGCTCGATTAATTCAACGGAAGGTAGCTTGAAAATCCCTGACGGAACGGCACCGTTAAGGTAGTTATGCGATGGTGAGGTTTTCCAGTTTGTCCAATTGTCCGATCTCCGGCGGAACTCGACCGAATAGTGGAACGAAGGAGACATTGATAGCAACGACTCGAAGGTCTTGGTCGCATGTTACGCCTGAAAACGAACAGTGTGCGGAATGCGACGCGGAAAACTTCCAGTCATGGAGTGCGTCGTCTTTGGCTTTGTCTCCCTTCATGGACTCCTTCAGCTTCAGCAACGCATCCATGTCACTGAACAAAGAACACGTTGCCACGCCGAGCCATACGAAGAAAACAAGCAATAATAGCGTGTAACACACGAAGCTTCTCATGTCTCTTATCTTGCTTCGCAGTACTCACTCTCTATTATACCTATGCTAGCCGCGTCCTTATATTTTGACACCAAGCACCACATGCAGTCTCTACTTATATTATACTTTAAATTAATTAGCATAGCATATATGCATGTACAATTGTACATCATTGTACCATGGTGGCATGCAATACTACTTCAACTCTGTTTGTATGAAAATGAAAAAAATAATTCAACGTGGATGCCGAGAAAAAAAAAAAAATTGTGCATCACTAGCCATACGAGATCCACTATAAGTTTGTCATGAAACATGAGGTATAATTATGTTTCGAGAAACTTGTATATACCAATATAAATTTCTAATGCAGATTAATTATATTGATTCTGGTGGGGGGAGGTCCTACAAGCAATTACTTTAGAGGAGAAATTTTTATGTAAGCGTTGTCTATCATAAATCTTTTATTCAGTAACTAATGTGTATGACTAATATATTCTTACAATTTTAATAGACTATGTATTGTAGAAATTTGGGTCATGCACTCTACTAAATTATTTGATGATGATGGAAATTATGTGATTTGTTAACACTTAGTGGCGTATAATGAAATATCCTTGCCTCGCCACTGGCTGTTAAGTCCACTCGAACGTGGAGTTAGCTTTTGTGAAAACAAAGATGCAATCTCTTCGTGACCATTTAAGTAGGTTTAAGCTTTCCTTGAGCCTAACTTTGGAATGAAACAAAAGTGGTTTTTTACGTGATTCACCAAATTAAAAAGGGGAATAAAAGAATGTTTCTTTATGTACGTGGAAGGTGGAAGTGTTCCCAGCTGTGATTTGGTACATGATCAAGTACTAGTTATTGCAGAATCGTATTCTATGCGTGACAATTAAAGGGTATTATGCACAATAAAAAATTAAAGCAAATTATTCTTCGCAAGCTAGTGGTTCTTTCCCAAACATTTCTAAGTTAAATGTAAATTACCATTTTGGTATTTTGAGAAGAGAACGAAGACAGACAATACACGGACAATATATAGATACATAGAAGTTATCAAGTGGGTGCATGTAACAGATTATTCCTTTTGCATTTTAAAAAAGTAAGATATTCTTCTATATGTAGTTAGATTAATTAAGTCACATGAGTTATGTGAATTATCAGTATTTAATTCAATTTTAACAATAAAATTAATGTTCTTAATTTAATTTATTATCAATATATATTGTGTTTAATTTGGACAACTGATACAATACAAAAGATTGATCTAGTGGTGTAAGATCCTATTGTGTTCACGTGAGGGAAACCTGTGTTCGATTCCCTTTTTATGTAAAATTTCCTTGGATACCGCGAGCAGGATTAATCTCTAACCTAGTAGGTTGGAGAGACATCCATCCTTGAACATAAAAAATTCAACATTTTCAATCTAGTAAACTCGTAAACGAATTATATATAATTATATATATATATTAGATACCAGATGAATCAATAATTTTTAAGAATTTTGCTAATCAAAATCTACTTATAGATTAATTAATAATAAGATAATAGAACCAAGATACTTTGATTTCTTATCTTTGTTTTCGCAAACATGATTCTAATTTATATACTCCCTCCGTTCCAAATTATATGACGTTTAAGGTTTTGACACAGGTATTAAGGAATGCAATTAATTTGTTGAATTTCCTAGAAAATATTAGGTAACTTCCTAATATACCATTTATCTCTCTAATTAATTACTCATAGTACACTACTCTCATTAAGTATTAATTAAGGGTAGTCCTGAAAAAAGACATTTAATGCAGCATTGATTTTGTAAAATGACATCTATTTTGGAATAAATTTTTTTCTCTAAAATGTCATATAATTTGGAACGGATGGAGTATCATATATGCTAATTTGAATCGATTAATAGTACACACTATTATAAATTCTACTTTTTTTATTAATCTCTAACCTAGTAGGTTGGAGAGACATCCGTGATCTCTTGACATTCGAGGAAAAAAATACAACACAATATAAAGGAGAGTGTATTTAAGAATTTCTCTGCACGTAGGAATAATTGCTAAAAGAAAGTAAAGACAAGATTTTTCTTTTATTTTGTTTTCTTTTTATGTTTCTTTTCTTTCTTTTTTCCTTTTTTTTATTCAGGGCTTAAAAAAGTGTTGCAGGCTCAAGATTCTCACAAAATGATGCTTCAAGAACGGGTTCATGCCCCTGCTTTCAACAATTATTTCATAGTTTTGGGAATTGGGAGCCACTGATAAATGGACGAGTGGTACATTCTTCTCAAAAGTGTTCAATATTGTCGTTTGTTAACCCTTATAATGATAGTGACAGCGAGTTAGTGTCCGTGAAGTGCCCATAAAAATCTTCTACGATTGGCCATTGTGTTTACTTCGTCTTTTACATGGCAGACAGTTTTTATTCTCTAAGCCTAATTAATTTCTATATTTCATTATTTCATTAGACGGATATGGGACTACAGTTATATTCTGATTAAGCTAATAACAAGTTGAATCCAACACATCGAGAGATATTATATACAATCTATATATGTTTATACCTGTCTAGATTAGTTTATTCTCGATCAGTAAATAATTATTTTTTAATTTTTAATAGATTTTTTAAAAACATTGATCGTGCACGTAGCCTATAAGATGGAAGAAGAAATAATACGTACAGTTCATAAAAGTATACATAAATAATTATGATTACTTTTACTTAAAATTAACCTTGAATCTTTATATAAAATTAAATAGTAACATTGTTGTTAACTCTTCTTATATTTTTATACTCTCAACTTACACACTTTATACACAAACTCCATACGCTAGTGTGGGTGTTTTAATTAAATGAAAAATTCATCCGTGTAGGCAAAGTGTAAAAATCATACACTAGTTATTTAACATATTTGGATAAACAACTTTGTTAGACACTTATTTAATAAAATTAATTTACGAACTTAATTATGAAATTTAATAAAGTAAGATAAAAAGATCATAAATTATTTGTATAGATTCAAATAAATTCGTACAAACTTTTTTAAACAATTAGACCCATCACCCATGCACTGTTTTTTTCTTTTTAGTTCTCCCACTATGTTGACATGGTGGAAACACCTCTTAAGTGTGGATCATGGTAATTCCGGCAGTTGACCACTATAGAGCACTAATGGCATAACATGAACACTCTGTGATTAGACTAATTAACATGCATGATTCATATTGTCAAAATTTAAAACCATGTTGCAACTTGCTTGCATTACACCTTTCTTTGGAGGTGATGTATGAACTGTTTCATCATATATGATAATTAAAGGTCAAAAGAATGTACTAACGACTATTAGTTCTAGACTTCTAGTAGCAAGTATTTTGATTCTTTTAAAGTAAAATTTTAGATTTAAAGTCTTGTGAATAAAAAAAAGACACATAGAAATTTATTCACTTAAATAGACCCATCTAACTTTTATGTAAATGAACTTTGAGTACACAAAGTCTTCTTTTTAATATGTAGTGAACTCAAGTGTACAACAAGCATAGTCTATTTGATTATGCGTACAGTCTTCTTTTTAATGTTCCATTGATGACTCATAAAATTAGACTGAAATAATAAATATTTTTAGGTACTATTACATTTAAACTTGCTACCCACAAAATACTATAAGATTTATTTTAATGATTTTATTTTTCATAAAATTATAATAAAAATAAGTTATTCTATTTTTATTTTCATAAAAATAAGATGGAAAAAATCATAAAATGGTCCTCTTAAATATTGCTCTAAGACTATTTTTGATTTATTTATGTTCTAAGACTATTTAGTAAAAGGATTTCTCTACATCATTGCTCCTGGGTGACTGCCAAGATAAACTACTACGTAAGAAAAAAAAAATTACGTGACCTTATTCAAAATTGTAAAAAGATGTTTGGAATAATTTTTAAGATTATTTAAATTAATTAAAATAATTCATGTGGAAGAACAATCTATTTAGCAGGAGAACCCCGTGTTTGATTATTTCCGTGTACAAAATTCTCTTGGACCAGCGATAGCACGCACCGCGAGCAAGATTAGTTTCTAACCCAGTGAATTAGAATACCGGTGATCTCTGACCCAGAAAAAAAAATTAATAAAAATAATTAAAGATTTTTTAATATATCAGTGCCAAATCAACTAGGTAGTAGATTTTTTAAATGACAGGCATGTTTTGTAATAAGCTAGAACTGGTTTCTCTAACTCCGATCTTTTGATTCTTCTCGCAGCAGGAGTAACAGTTTTTTGCCTTCTATCTTTCACGTGTTAATAGGAGAGGATGTCCAAGGCAGCGAGTACATTTTTTTATTAAAATTTTCCAAGTGCAAAAGCTGAAATATATTGCTGCTCTCAATTTGAAAACCACTTTATGTTCCCAGCACATTGTTTAATCAATTAGTTGACACCTCGGATGTAATCATCCACAGAACCAAGCACAATGATGAACATATAAGAGAATAGGAAGAGCTTGATATGAAATAAAACATACCAATTCATCAGAATTTCGTAACTGATCCTCACTAGCTCAACAAAACAAGCATCAAAATTCAGAGCCGTCAGAAAAACCGACGTACATTTAAAAGGAGACTAGACTAACATTATATCAAAAGTTTAAAATGATCACTTAAATTATTATTAATCAGAGTTGCCATGACCAAAGAAGTAGGTGTCACGATGACAAGTAAAAGCATGTTTGGTTAAGCATGTGGAACCTCTCAAACCACGTTTTGGACAAAAAGCTAGTTTGTTTTTTTTCCCTCAAATCACGTTTCGGCTTGTCAAACCAAACTGTGACAAGCCGCCTTGCAAGAATATAACTACACAACATTCATTACTGCACAATAACAAACCATAGAAAAAAGTGACAAGCTTGACTTAACTAAACTCACGTTACTTATGCGAAGTTGAATCAGAAAAGATGCGTAAAATCGCATTACAAAGGGTAGCGCACCACCATCTTCCATTCATAAACATGACTGCATCAAATTATCCACTCAAGTCCGGAAAGACAAAATATATCCCATTAAATAATAAGGATTGTATAAAGCTACAAATTGCATAAAAATGAAAACAAAAATTATACCGAACAAACTACTGAGCTGCAAGGAGTATACAAAAATGGTTGTCATTCACCAGATTGATTAGTAGCAGATGACTTCACCGCTATTCCACTTTAGTCCTCACTTTTCTTTTTTTTCCCTTTCTTCTTGCTTGGCATTTCAGGAGATTCTTCCTGCTCTGCGTGCTTTTTCCTCTTTTTCTTCTTTTCTCCTGCATTATCGTCATTCCCATTCTGCAACTCAGCACTCTCAGGAGCTTCCTTCCTTTTCTTCTTCTTTTCTTTTTTCACAACTTCAGGTTCTGGTTCCTCACCAACATCTTCATCAGCTGCCTCCTCTTCATTTTTCTCCTTCTTTTTCTTCCTTTCCTTCTTTTCTTTCTTTTCTTTCTTTTTATCAGCAACAGAAGGCTCTTGTGCATCTTCATCCATAGCAGCATTGACCATTTGCCCGATAACTGAATCAGCTGAAGGATTATATGTCTACAAGGAAAATAACAATCAGCAGAGACAGAAAGAAAATTTTAAATTATTAATAATACCAAAAGGAGCAAGAAACAAACCTTAGCTGGGGTTATCAGTCCTCCGGCTCCTTTCTTTCGGTCCCTGTCATATGCTTCTATCTTGGGCTTTCCCTTGGCAGAACCAGCAAAACGACCTAACTCTTTGCCTTCAAGGTTCCTCAATCGTGCTTCAAGCTGCACAAAAACTTGTTAAGAGTCTGAAAGAAAAAGGCAAGAATATAGCTAAACAAAATATAACAAGTACCTTGGCTCTGTTCTCCAATCCCATGGTGTTATCTTGGCCATCTCCAAGAGCATCACACCTAATAGCCAATGCCGTCTTTGCAGCAAGTGAACGAGAAATTTTCCCCTTGAACTTTGGAGCTGCCTGACCAATCAAGGATGCATGGTATATAAGACCATACTTGGGAGTAGCATGCTTAGTCTTCAGTGCCCTAAAGAGAGCCTTCTCAGCACCAAGAATCTGCACAGTACTACCAGGCTGCTTTGCAAGATTTAATAAGCTACCACCATGGGCAATGAGGCGAGCACCAACAAGCTCCCCAACCAGCGCAGTCAAATTGGGTGCAATGGTGTTCATTCTACTCTTAAGATAATCATAGAGTTGTGCCCTGTATTCTGAAAGAGACAAAACCTGGTCACAGAGTTCTCTAATATTTGCCAAGTCAAGCTCACCAATTTCAGTTCCCATAGATATCACGGCTGCCTCCTTCAGCTCTGCCTCAACTTCCTCTGGCAAAATCTGTGCCATGTTTTAGGATGAAAGAAAATTATTAAAAAACTAAGTAGAAGCATATTTAAACATAAAATCATCATTTGTCTCGATAAGCGTTAGAGATTTGCTATTAGTAGATATAAAGGTTGTCTAAATTGTCCAGAATTAGAGTAAAAAAATCAACTTTATATCTGACTGTGAACCACATGTCAGCTAAAGTGCAAAAATCATTGGCAGCATGTTACTGACAAATCATAATTCTACCTCAGAGAAATCAAGGCTAGCTGCATTAACACGATCACCCATCAACTTGACTGCCCTGGCATATTGGATGTTATCCTGTATTATTTTAGTAAGCTCTGGGAAATGCCAACCATACCATTCTCGAACCCTCATGGCATAGGTATTCAACTCTTTATCAAGATCATCAAGTAAACCAATGGCCTGGACAATCATGGTATCCACCTAAAAAAACAACTTAAAGTCAGGAAATAGTTATTCAAAAGAATGGAAAAATATCAGACGAAAACTGAAAATAAAATCAATAAACAATCATTTAAATTGGTCAAAGCTGCCATTACAAAACTAAATCATATCAAATTGGGTAATTTAGAAAGATGAATAATTAATAGACACAATCTCATTTGTAAGGTCTGCCTCTGAAGGTTGAAAGATTCGATCCTATTCCCACTCTAAACCACTGTGTACTGTTGAATGCTTAATCTGCTACTTTGGTATCAGTTATTCAGACAAGCAAAAAAAGTAGCCAGATAAACCTCCTAAAGATATAAACACCCAAAAAAAATTGGTCCTCGATGGGAAACAACATGCAAACTATGAAATCTAGATAACTATCTAGCAAATGTATATACAACATCATTAAATATAATTATTGTGACAATGATAAAAGTCCTGTATGGTACACACTTTCTACCTAAAAAAAGCATGATCTAAAAGAGTTTAAATTGAAATAGAAGGGCATATCAATGGAATTCAAGTACAGGATAAAAAATGACAACTACTAAGAAGTTAAAACAAACAATTACTCTTATTCTAACCATGTTACTTTCCTCACATGATGTGATTTACAAAAACCAAATTTATCACATCACCTTTGGAATAATATCACGATATCTATATCTATATTCATATCAATCAATAACCAAATTTGGGGAGAATTTCTTTGGTGAATAGCAGAGTAGGATATAGACCTCAACATACGAAAAATCTACAGTTATTACTTACTATGAAAACATAATTAAAAAAAGGCACAACAAGTACAATGATAACATCAACTCCTTATAACTGTAAAGTCAACAGAAAATACACCTTCTCTGCACTAAACTTCAACTTGTATCTGGATAAGCTATGAGATAAACCCAAGCTCATTGGGGCCATGTCTTGAACAGCTAGACCAGATATAAGTTCAGTTAACTGATTTCTAACACCTCTCATCAACTCCATAACTACATTGTTGTGAATACAGTCGATTTTCTGAAAGGATCAATAAAACAAATAATCAAGTTAGCTATTAGATGTGTGGAATGTAAACTGTCATATCATAGGTTTCTAAGGGAAACATAGGTGACCCACCAATTTCTCCTTGATCACATTCCCAAGCTTTGAATCAGCCACACCTAGTGTTTCATTTTCACAATGAGCACGCAGGAACTTGCGCAGACCCTTGCTAGCTTTTCCATCAATAAGTAAAGTAGCTGCCTCAAGAGCTTCTGAAGTGTTCTCAAATTTAGAAAATGCTTTCAACTTGACCACCTAATTTTGCATAAATTAGGGTTAGCTTCACTAGCAATTAGAAAACTTTAATAAATACTAAAAATTGGATGCATATAAATAGATTGAGTATAGTTTCCCCAGTATCATATTGCTAATATCAGCAAACCAACAATAAACACAGAAAAAGGGATGGGAAGAAGTGCAAAAAAGAGAACCTGTCTAGCAGTATCTGCGCTGGAAAAGTTCTTCCACAAGTCCTGTGTAAAGAAGCACATATAAATTAAACTCAGCTTGAGGAAGTAGGAAGGAAACACAGGACATTATTAGCATGTTTGGAATCTTGTTGAAGACTCGCGTAAATATATAAAATCGCATCATTGTGGAAGAATTACACAGAAACCACGTCATCCGGTCTACGACCAAACATTGGTCCGTTATAATACAAACTCATTTAATTCCAAAATTCAAATAGTGAGATGAAAGAGCCTGGAAATAATTAAAAAATTTGTGGATCGTAGCAAATAATTTCAAGTAGTACATTTTGTTAAAGTAATAATGCAATGCAACAAGTCATACTAAGATCCAGGAAACAATCAGAAATTTCTGAAGATGCAAACGTTTCAATACAAATAAGAAAAATGCACTTCTCCTTTCAGTAACTGAAAGGCGACCTAAGTAAAAGAAAGGCTAACTGAAAACATTCTACAAGAAAAATCCAACCATGAGAGTTTTCCATTTTCATAACAAAACGAAGAAATACGTGAAGAAGATTATTACCTCAACTTTAGAAAGCTTGCCTTCATCCAGCACTTTAAATAGGGCAAAACCCGCAGGGGTTTCAAACAACACGAGCATTTTTTTCTCCTACAATAAACCTGAAAAAGCGAAGCACCAAAACATTCCGTTAATGAACTCAATAACACAAAAGAAGAAGAAGCACAGAAAACTTATAAACATTGACCCCAACAAAGTAAACACCCCTTCTCTGGAAGTGTCACTACACTAACGCATTGATCATGACAACATGCAAAAAGTGACGAGCAAAAACCAAGTTTAACAGTTATCTAAAAATCCAGAAGCGTAAACTGATAAACCTTATGTTGAGACTAGTGCTATGGCGTAGCATGAAAAGAGAGGCAAAACAGAAGAAGAGAAAAACCTGGACTAGGAGTTCGATCCCAAAAAGGGTTTTAGAGCATAAACCCTAAGCTAGGGTTGAAGAGAGAGGTTACAACTCGAAGAAGAAGAGGCGGCAGCTAAACAATTTTGTTTGAGGCAAGAACGATATATAATGGGGGAAGAATGCTATTATTAATGGGCCACAATCATTGTCATGGAAGCCCGAGTTTTACTTCACGTGTCAATCGGGCCTGACCCAATAACATCCTTCTCGTTCAAAAAAAAAGGAATTACTATTCTCACAGCACAATTTTCTATTCTCACCCCCTAACATTGTAAAATTACCCTATTATCCCTCCTCCATTTCTTACACCCCACCCCACTCCCTTCTCCTCACACTCTCCACCCCCACTCCCAACCTCACTCAGTGACACTCTCCTTTTCCTCCTTCTTCAGGTTCCTAAACTTACTCACACCTGTAAGTTGTGTAGATTAACGAAATCATGGTTCCGCTGTGTTGAATGCACAGCGAAATCCTGATTATGTTGTTTTTTTATTTTTTTCATACACACCATAATCACGACTCCGTTGTGCATGTATTTTTTCTTACACAACGGAATCACGATTCCGTTGTGTACGCAGACAGTATTTGGGTTTTTTTTTATTGTTATTCATTTAGTAAATTTTGAATTGTTTTTTTTTTTAGTAGTAGCAATGGATTGGAATAATTTTATTTCTGATGAAGTTACGATGCCAAGTAGTTGGGGAAATATGATTGATGCAAGTGAAAATGCTTTTGACCAACTCGTTCAACAAAATGAAATGCAAGTAGATGATTATGTGATGGACATTGAACCTCGGCACAATTATCTCGACTTCTCCAATAATTTCATGACTGATGAGGTTGATTGATTAATTAATGTTTTTATCTATATAATATTTTTTGTATATGTGTGTTTTGTTAGTGAAAGAATGCATTTTGTTTTTAGGCTTTTGAAAAGCGAGATGACTTGTTGACATGGGTTCGATCTATCGCAAATGAGGTTGGATTTGTTGTTGTCATAGAAAGGTCAGAAACTAGAAAGAAAACTTTTGTCCTACTGGCTTGTGAAAAGGGGGTGAAAGTATAAACAATATAAAGATAAGTTAGTCCGCAAGACTACTGGAAGCAAAAAATGTCAGTACCCGTTTAAATTAAAAGGGAGGCTTGTGAAAGACATTGATTGGAAACTTTATATGGTTTGCGGTTTTCATAACCATGAAGTTAGTGAAACATTGGTGGGACATGCATATGCTGGTCGTTTAAGCAGTGAAGATAAAAGTCTAGGCTCTCATTCGTCAAGCTTGATTCGGGAACTTCAAACATGGCACTCTCTTTATCTTGAGTTCTTTGGCACAGAAGAAAGATTGGTTGAATTAATCAGCTCTTTGTATCTCCAAGGTGGACCAACAATCATTGACAAGTGGATGACCATTCCTGACATGGGGTATGTGATTGCTAGTTGGTATAATATGGTGTTGGTTCACTTATATATACTTCAAAGTTGGACTTTCTTTCCGCTTAGGAGTCGGCCTCCATCTGCTGCACAACAACGTCTTATAGCTATTGGATTTGTTAACGGAAATCACTTTGTACAGGTACACATAATATACTATTAACTATGTAAATTTGTTTACTAATTTAACCTTACCAGTTTAATTTTCATTGTTTAGCTATTTTTAAAAGATGATTGTCCCATGCCTCCTATTGCACCTTGTAATATCCCTAATTTACGGACCTTATAAATAAATAATAAAGAAACATTTTTTAATAGACTTTATATTTAATGGTTAAAGGATACCCTTAGGTATTATTAATAATAGTTACCTTTTTATAGGAGTTGTCAGGAATTAAATAATAGGATCTAGATGGGGAGGCAAGGCCCAAGGTGAGCTGAGGTCCACTTAGTCCCACACACCACATACTTTATATAGAAAAGGAGAGGGAGAGGTAGAGAGAGAAAAAGAAAGAAAGAAAGGGAAAGTTAGAGAGAAGGAGGAGAAGAGGAGAAGAAGAGGAAGAAGGAGAGGGAGCAGAGATCTGAAGACCTAGTGCTCGGAGCTCATCTCTACATGTCTCGGGAGGTGAGTGCTTCCTCCTAGTCCTTTCCTATCCACTTGATTTGTATGTTTTCCCCTTTTTCTCTTTTGAACCTTAGGTTTGGAGATTTTGGGTTTTTTGGTGATTTTGAGTGATTAAGGGGTTTTTCGGGTAAATCAATCGGTTGAAAATGTAATAGAAGTGTTTAAGATTTGATTTTATAAGGTTGGCATGATTGGGTATGCCATTAATAGCCATAGAACTTGCAATTTCGAAAACCCATGTTCGTCCTGGCCCAGCCGAAATTTGGTGCAGCTGGGTCGAAATGTGTTAGAATGGAGAAAATAAGCTTCAGGGGAGTTTCGGCCCTGCCGAAACTTGGTGCAGCTGGGCCAAAATGTGGCAGAGGAGAAATTAGCTCCAGGGGAGTTTCGGCTCAGCCGAAACTTGGTGTAGCTGGGCCGAAATGTGGCAGAGAGGAAATAAACTAATTTAGGGGAGCTCCGGCTGGGCCGCGATTTGGGCCGGCTGGGCTGGAATTTATTTTTTTAAAATTCTCTTAAAATATCTCTTTTT
The DNA here is from genome assembly GCA_026413185.1 of Pueraria montana var. lobata. NCBI lineage: Eukaryota > Viridiplantae > Streptophyta > Magnoliopsida > Fabales > Fabaceae > Pueraria > Pueraria montana. The sequence goes on from CM048654.1 coordinate 8,229,235, forward strand.
CTTTATTATTTAAATGATTTTAAATATTTATACAAATGTAATATGTTTAATTACAAGATGATTATGTTGTTCTTGAGGTGTTTATATTATGGCAAGGTAGTTACATTATTGTTGTAATAATTATATTTTAATGAGGTAGAGGTATTATTATTGGGATGTATATGAATTGTTGATGATAATGTTGTGAGATGGATAAATGATTGGTTGAATTATAAATATCATGTTAAGTTGAAGTATATTATTTGTACATGAGGAAATGTAATTGTTATTTGTTGAATATAATATTGAGAAGATTATGATGCTTTAAGAATTTGAAATGAAATATTAATGAGTATGATTTTGAAAAGATGATGATGATGATGTTTGTGAACTATGTGTTGGAACTATCCCTATATGTTAGAAATGAGTTAGCTATGACCTTTGGGAATATTTTTTTAGAAAAATGGTATACTTGGGAGGGTGAGTTTCACGCCAGAACTCCGGCCCATTAAAGCGACCCGGGGGTCTCGCCTAGTGGGATATCTTTTCAAGTACCACCCTTATGTTTTGACTTCAAATGGCGTATTGGAGTGTTGATAACTACTTCCCAAGAGATTTAGTGAATCTTTTAGTGTATAGGGGATGGATTGTTGTCGTGATTGAGAATTGTTGATTGGTGAAATGTATTTGGATCCTTAAGTTAGGTCATAGAAGATGGCGGGTACGAAGGTGCCGTATCTTGAACTGTAAGGGACTCCAAATATGTTTTGACGCTGGAATATGGTGGATGCACATAGTTGGTGCACCGAAATATTCCAAATGTTGTATTTGCACAGTTGGTGCATAGGTGTGCACAATTGGTGCACAAGTATATGAGTAGGCACGTAAGTTGAGGGTGCTAGGTAGACTTTCAACCTAGTGCCAGAGGTTTTCGTGGTGGCTAACGGTGGGCCTATAGAATAGCCAAGTGGGTGAATTCCTATAGATGTAAGGTTTTGCAAACCTTACAGAGGTAAGCTAATACTCACACTTGTCTATATTCGATTACAACCACACTTCCTCCACAGGGTCAGCTCAAGGGACTCCCTGAATGGTCAAAAGGTGAGACTATGGTAGGGGATGGGGCCTATGAGGGATCGCTTATATGGTGTCGAAACTCCATGCAGTAGAGTCAGTGTTTGATGTTTGAGGTTGCCTATTGGCTTTTGGTGTACGTCAGTTGTGATGATGGTTGGTGATGATTGATTTATTATGAGACTTTTGGATTGATGATGTTTAAATGTGATTTATGATGGTTGATGTATTATGGTGATTCTATTTGACGTTGTTGGCTATTGGTGTCTTATTGATGTTTATGTATATGTATGAAATGATTTAACATAAATCTGTATCTTTTTATAAATTTATAGTTATTATGTACAGTATTTTCAAAGTATATAAAGCTTAGTTTCTTTCCTTTTCCTTTATTGGAATCTATTTATTTATGTGTATGTATAGATTTGTACAGCTTGGGGATAAAGGAAGGGATGTTGAGATTATAGTTGTGAGTATGAGTATCAAGAAAAGAAATGAGAAGCCCTGAGGGTTAAGAAAATGATCTCTAAAATAGAAAGTCAACTTAGAGTCCTTAGAGCACTCACTGAGACATTATGTCTCATCCCTTTTAGTTTCATGTTTCTTTTTACGGGTTTAGCAGGTGGATGCCTAATGGAAGGAGATTGGAGCATGGAATTGCTTGTTGGGATGAAGATAATTATAGAGTTGTATCTCCCAATGTATGAGAGTTAGTTAGTTTATATTCAAGTACCCTTGAGGTCTATGTTTTGTATGGCACATAAGTGCCAAGAGCTTTGTATTAGATATGTTTTAAGTTTTATTTTTCTGCATAGTAAACTCTGATATCCTTATATTCTAAATTGTCAATATTTAGTAATCTAAATAGGAAAAAGGTACACACCCCTTGGGGTGTTACACACCTCAATGGAAAACATACTGCACTGTTGAAGCTTGATCAAGGCAAAAACCGTACATGCAACACATGCAAAAATTCAACTCAATACCATTTCATTCAATAACTAGAGGATCTCAATATGTAGTAGACATTACTAGGGATTCATTTTAGTTAATTAATCTTCTATTAATAATTGTTATTAGAGAACTTTACTTGTGTAATGTTTTGGTTGTTGAATATTTTTTACAAAATTGTATTGTATTGTGACTGATTGATGGTATTTTGAATATATATTAAGTCCTGTTACAAAATTTAACCAAGATTGTACAAGTGTACAAGGGAATCACAATTCCGTTGTACAAATATACAACGGAATCACGATTTCGATGTACAAGGGTATTTTGGAAAATAAAAAAAAATACCCATGTGGGTGGTGAGAATAGCAAATTGAGGGGTGAGAATAGCAAAGCCCAAAGAGAAAAGGCACATCAAAATAGTGATTGGTTTCCAACGTTGAGACTTAGGTTTAATAGTTTTGGATGAGTGTAGTTTTTGTCTTCTAACTAGTTAGTTACTCGTGTGTTTGCACGGGTTGTCTTGATCTTTACGTATTTTTTTAGATGATTTACATATATTATAACTTGCTTAAAAATAAATATTTTTTTTATGTTGCTCAACGGTAATAAGAAACCAAAATACGTGTTTAATAAAAATGATAGAGCAAGAATAGTTGTCCTAGTTAATATTGTATAAATTGTATTGAAATAGTAACTCGAAACATATTAAAAAATTTAGTCTCACAATAACAATTGCCTTTGAAAGTGTTAATAAAAAAAAAACACCATAAAAAATAGCATAGGATTTCATGTATTTGCACAGGTCACTCATTTTCATGAATGTTTGAAATACACATGTTTATAAAATAAATTTTTATATTGAGACAAATGTAATTAGCTGTTTAAATTCTCCAAAAATGCAAAAGAGTTAAAGTATTTATGCAAAGAAATTATATTTATTTATAATCCCATAGATATTTCTTATTTTATTTAAAATATTTATAAAATTGTATGAAAAATTTATGTTTAAAAATTTAGAAAGGATTTAACTTATATTTAATTAAAATATTTTTGTAATTTTAAAGTGTGAAATGATAAAATAATCCAATTATTTTAGAACTATATTGCGAATAAAAAATTACTAATTTTATAATACTTATAGTTTATAAAAAATACTTTAAATAATTTAAATTTTAAGAATTAATTAAATTAAATGCAAAATTTTGGAATCAAATATTACTTACCAACATGTCGTTGATTCGAATGGAATTAAGATCGGATCTCTTAAAAGTCTTAGGTTCGAGACTTGTGGTTAAAAGAGATCTTGCTAAAGTCAATGGATACTAATAAATTATTATTTTATTCTCTAATAGACAAATTATATTTCATTAGTAAGTACTTGTGTAAGATGAGTTGTTATAAATTTTTAGTATTATCTTTGACCCGTGAAAAGAAAATGTACTGAGTTAAAAAAGAATAATATTTTTGTCTAAATATTTCAATCAGTTTTTCATGAAGGATTTATAACGATATTATATGTCGTAACTCGTAAGCATGTTAAAAATATATTTAATAAATTCATTATAATATATTTATTATATATTTATGTAAAAAAGTTAACATTATTATAAAATATTAATTAAGAAAATTTTCGTAACTGAAGTTATTAAACATAGAGTCAAAATATTATTTTGTAATAAATATATTAACTAATTAGTTTTAAATTAATTTTTAATATAAACAGTTTAACCTCATAAAATAAATATTATTCAGCAAAATATTTATTTATAAAATTATTTAAAATTATTTTATGCAATTTCTAAGTAAAAATGATTTTATAGGATTTAAGAGTAAAAAAAAATTTGTTGAGTCCTGAGTATGGAATTGTGTTACCTACCAGAGAAATGCATTTGTCGCCCATAATGATCTTACATAACTTGAGCAAAATTGTCTCCCATGAATGGTATATGTGACTCTAACATAAAAATAAATAAATAAATATTTAATTTATGATATTATTGATGAAGTAATTTAAAACATTTTTTGTAATAAAAATATATTTAATAAATTAATATTTTGTCCCGTGAAAATAAAAATGTATTAAGTTAAAAAAGAATAATATTTTTGTCTAAATATTTTAATTAGTTTTTCATGAAAGATTTATAACGACATTATATGTTGTAACTCGTAAGCATGTTAAAAATATATTTAATAAATTCATTATAATGTATTTATTATATATTTATGTAAAAAAGTTAACATTATTATAACAATATTAATCAAGAAAATTTTCGTAACTGAAGTTATTAAACATAGAGTCAAAATATTATTTTGTAATAAATATATTAACTAATTAGATTTAAATTATTTTTTAATGTAAATAGTTTAACCTCATAAAATAAATATTATTCAGCAAAATATTTATTTATGAAATTATTTATAATTATTTTATACGTTTTATAAGTAAAAATGATTTTATAGGATTTAAAAGTAAAAAAAAAAAATTGTTGAGTCTTGAGTGTGAAATTGTGTTACATACCCAGAGAAATGCATTTGTCGCCCATAATGGTCTTACATGAATCGAACAAGATTGTCTCCTGTGAATGGTATATGTGACTCTAACTTAAAAAAATATTTAATTTATGATATTATTGATGAAGTAATTTAAAACAATTTTTTGTAATAAAAATATATTTAATAATATATTCAACTTTGACCTATGAATAACAATTAGATAAATGATCATTTTGAATGTATTTAAATATTTGTAGGACCATTTTGAACCTTTCAAATAAGATGAGGTACCAAAGTGAAATTTTTAAAAGATAAATGACTAGTTTGAACAAAATAAATAAGATAAAGGAAAATACCAAAAAAGACTAAAACACCCGCCAATAATGGACAACTGTCAAAAATTAATAAAGACTAAAATTGAATTTATGCTAGCCTAAACAATTCTTATATAGAAAGTAAATATTTTTATTATATATTTATGTATAAAAATTTAACAATATGATATAAAGATTAATCGACAAAATTTTGTTACATGAAGTTGTTAAACATAGAGTTAAAATACAAATATTTATATTTATAATATTATAAACAAATAAATTTATGTATCATTTATGTCAAAAATTAAGAAAGGCTAAAATTGTATTTTTGCTATTCTAAACAATTTTTATATAGAAAGTAGATATTTCAAGAATATAAATTTTTATAAATAAAAGATATAATAATAATAATAATAATAATAATAATAATAATAATAATATATAAAAAGTTAAAAACTGTAAAAACAAAGAAAAAAACATAAAAAGGGAAATATAAAAGAAAAAACATAAAAAGAAAAAAAACGTAAATAAATAAAAGGAAAAAAAATGTAAAACAGAAAAGAGAGAGAGAGAGAGAAGAAAACGGAAAAAGAAAAAAAAAAGTAATGAAAATATTAAAAGAAAAAAGAAAGAAAAAATTTAAAGGAAAAAATAAATAAAAGACGAAAAAGTAGATAGAAGACAAAAAAATCAAAAAAGATGACAGGTGTCACAAAATGAATAGAGGTTAATACAGTATTTTTCCTAACCTAAAAAATGCATATATAGATAGTAGACGTTTGGTATTTATTTTAAGATCACATTTCATTGCATAAGATGTATGGAAAATAAAGTTTTATTTATTTATTTATTTATTTATTTAGGGAGTATATTGAATTAAGATTTTAAAGGTTTTTTTTTTTTTTAAAAAATTATAATATTCAATTAAGACTTTTAAAAAATATAAAGAAGTTTTTGTGTATTCAATCAGGATTATTAGAATTTTTTAGGAGGAAAATTCAAGATTCTTTTTACAACTTATAAAAAAAAATTGGTATTCGAAAACATACAAATTCTTAATAGATTATTTTTTTTAAATGAATTTTGATTGATCTGACTTTTTAGTAAAATGTATAAATAACACACTCATTCAACAATCTCACTCAAACCCTTGAGACTTCCTAAACTCCCATTCTTTTTCTTTTTCTCTATTGGTAGTTAGACTTTTCTTACTCCCATTTTCTTTTTTCCATGATTCCATTGCATATAATTTATTCTCTCATCATTGAAGGTCGTACAGACATTAGTATAATACTTGGTCATATATTTTTTCCAATTTTACAAACTTTCTCTATAATTAGGTAAAAGACTCTTCTACTTTTTCTTCTTCATTTATCAATTTGTTTGGATGACGAATCTTCATCTTCAATATTATAGTTAACAAATACCATAATTTTGAACCTATGCATGAAGGGATAATATAGCTTTAAATATGTGGAGAAATGTTACTTAAGAGAACATGATGTTAGAATCAATTAATTATTAAAAAAATAGAAAAATTGTGTTGATTTAACTTTTTTTTTATCGAAATCTTATTATTTCTTTGTTATCTTTGTCGTACAATCTTTTAATTTTGAATGCTTTCTAAAAATTCTCGGAATCCCACCGCATCTTTAAAATTCTTATCATAGAAATCTATTAAAATTCAAACTATAAAATATTGATTATAAAAATTTTTCTAAAAAAATATTGTAAGTAATTATATCTTTACATAGTCTTTTAAAATCGTCACTCAAGAATTTTTTATACTAAAATATTTTTTTAAAATTCTAATATAATACACTCCCTTAATGAAGAGAAGTGCAAGGCATGAACTTTTTTTTTTTTTTTTCTGTTCATATGCAAGACAATAACTAAAAGAAGCGTGAATATACATGCTATCCTAAAAATCCAGCCCTCCCCCAGCCGAGAACCCCCACTCTTGTGGCAATTTTTGTTTAAAATTTGTGCCAAATTTTAATTTATTAATATCTTCTGAGAATAAAATGTACCAGAAGCATTAGTGAAATATTCTTCCTCTATAGTCTAGCTTATTAAAATTAAAAATTACAAAGATAAAGAGACTTAACATTTAAAACTTGGTCTTAGAGAGAAATAAAAACAAAAGGGTGGTCATTTGCTTTGATCAGACTCTGCAGAGAGGAAGTGGCAACATCCCTGCTCTTCCATTTTCTGACATAAATTGAGAACTCAAATTGCAGTATGTTTGTTCAACCTAACAGGCTCTTCCTTACCTGCAAGGACACCAATAACTACATGTAAGTCTTGATAGAATAACCTTTTATGTAAAAGTTAAAATTCTAATTGAAATGAATGGAAGAACTAAGGAGTGTAACGTCATCATGAACATGCCTCAGGCAGTTTCTGCCGGTAAATGACATCAAGCCGTGCATCAAGGGTGTTCTCCAACACAATCTTCCCGTCCTCCGAGGCCAATACTATTCCTCCGGAGCTTTATTCAAACAATTTAAGTACACAAAAAAACCAAGTTATTTAAGTTGAGTTAGGTGTTATTTTTTTTTTTTTATCAGTAGAAATCAAAGACAGGTACTGGAGTTTATAATAATTCACACATCCTATTTAACCAATTTAAAACATGACCTTGATAAGTAATGATTAGAATAATCCTCTGTTGAAAACATGACAATGTTAATTAAGTCATGAGATAAAATGACACAAACGTAGCACACATATATAACTGGTAGTTTAAAGGTGAAATTAACAAAAGGAGTTACCAATAAGGTTCATGGGAATCCATGGCGCCGTTCTTAGGTGGTGGTGGGAGGTAAACACGATCATCAAGGATAACCTTAGGGGCTTGAATATTGGCCTTCTCTGAGTATTCCTTTTTGGCTTCCTCTATCAATGACTCAACTAGCTTACGGTCACTCTCTCTGCATCTTAATAGCACAGATGGTTCCCTCAAGCGTATTAAACCCTACAACATGTGCAAGAAGTGTTTGTTTTTCAAATAAATAAATAATTGCATGTCAATCATCATTCATCAGCTCATTTGAACATGAATCACACAACATCATTTGGTTCGGTTATAGACCAAATCTTCATAGATATTACTTATCATAGAATTAGAATCTCTCTTAATAACTTCCTTCAAATTGTGTTGTGCAAAAATTAAATTAAATTTGGATGTTCAAATGATAGAATTATATATCACTACGCTTCAAATACCTGAACAATCATGTCTTTGACGAGTTTCCTGTATACTTTCTTATCACTTGAGAGACGTAAAATCGCCTTTTTAGCAGCGTCCTTCATAGAAACCACCGCATCATCTTGGGCTTGAAGCACTTTTATTCGGGATGCATTCAGCTGTGTTGAGTATTCACTGCTCATCAATTAAACAAGTTTCATAAAACACATAAAAATTTATAATTTCGAACATTCTAATATCAAGGTCGATCTTTATATTGTAATTTATTTATTTGTGATCAATTACTATGAAATGGAAACACGTGAGCTTACATCTTTCTACGAACGTCCACTTGTTTGGCCTTTCGTTCGTACTCTTGCCTGATCTTTCTTTTTTCAGCTTCAAGTAATTGCAGTTTCTCAATATTGAATTCCTATAATGAATCACAGCAATAATAACAAATCAAATTTCCTAAGGATGATTCATCATCTCACTGTTGATATTACTAATTATGTTGTAAAATATAACATTAATGTTGATAACAATTGAGGCATGAAAATGTTAAAAAATATAAAATATTCATACCTCTTCAGCAGCAACAGATATTTCATTAGCTTTCTCCTCAGCCTCTTGACGGATGAACCTGATCATCTGCTGGATCTGCCTTGACACATCTGCATCCTTCATCTTTCCTTTCCTTTTGTTTTTTGACACAATCTACAAAGATGTAAATACAATCTTCGTATTTATTTTATTGATAATTTCTCAAAAAATAATACTAATAAAAACAAGACAGAAAAGAAAATGTGGTATCTTGTCACCTATATAATCAATTGTCTTCTCCAAACCCAGCTGCTGGAAGGGAAATGGAAGTGTAACTAATCTGATTCCTTATAAAACAATTGCAAGATTTTTTTTATGTATGTAACTATTTTTTAGTTTAATATACGTGTTATAACTAGTGGAAAATTTTAAATGAGAGGTTGAGATATATCATCAAAGCATTGATTTCGGTCTGCTAAGGGATTGGATCTTGAACAAATATTTCCTATTTTTGGACATTTGAACAAGCAAAACACAAGGACAGAAGAGATTGAAGAGAAAAGTAATTAACTCAAGACAAGATCCATCTATCATATAATTATCCTGATATATATAATTTTTGTCCACGAAAAAACTACCCTTCAGCAAATTGCAGGGCTACATGAGTTGCCACATCAATTTCATTAGGGATTTTGTAATTTTACCTTAATTTGATTAATATATATCGGATGAAAGCTTTTCTATTCCCCTTGCAAATAAATACATATACTATCTTTTTATGGCACTGTGTGGTACATATAAAAGAAGATTAAATACACGCATGTACACCAAAAAATATAAATGAATGGAACACAAAAGAAATTCACTGCCATAATATGAATCATGGAGATAAACTTTGTATCAGAAATAACTGGATTGAACTAGTAGGAGCTCCAGCACTGCCAAAACTTTTGCAACTGTTGACTTCAATCTAGAATCACTCCTCTGTGCCAGATCAATAAGAACCACCTGAGAGAATTCTCCATATTTCATTCTATGTTCTTCAACCCTGAATATTCTCTCCAACATCCATAGTGCTTTTTCTTGAACCTTGGCATCGCCTGCTTCTAATATGTTTACAATAGCTTGTACACCTGACAATTTGGCTATGCAATTGGCACCACCTTCCCAGATTTCATCTTGCAATAGAGTTGAAAGGGCATTCAAAGCAGCTTCCACTGCTTCCCAATCCTTATCTTCCAGTATTTGGATAAGGGGAGAAACAGCCCCTGCCTTGATCAGGCAAAATGTGCTGTTCACACAGCAATAACCATCATGAACTTCACAATATGCATCCACTGAGGGAGCAACACACAACCACCTTGACTTCCTAGACCTCCTAAGAGAAAGAGAATTCTGTGACAGTTGAGCGAGAGCGGTTGCGGCTCTGAATTTTGTGTTTGCCGAACCCCTTGAGAGCAGTTTTACAAGCAAAGGAATCACCCCATGTTGTGCTGAAAGAAGTTGCAGTTTCTTGTCAGAGGGACTTGTGAACCGGATTGCCACACCTGCAATACTCTCCATTAAGATACTTTTTGTGGGTGAGTTACTTCCTGTGCCTGAATCCATAATGGATACCAAAATGGGCAATAAATTTGCTCTCTTCAGTACATCTGTCACTTTTTTATCACTAACAGGAAGATTACTCAGTATGCCAACAGCAGCAGCCTTTTCACTATCTGATGATGATAAGACAATGTTAACAATATCAAAAAGATGAGTTTCATCAAAATGTGTAGTCAACTCATCTGTTAGATCTTCGGAGAGAGTATACAGCAAATTCAATGCCTTGCTCCTTATTTTAATTTTTGTTTCCTTCAAAAGGGGTAAAATTAGCTGAAGAGCACCTTTTTCCTTCATTTTTCTTCTTACTTTTGAAGCATAAGGATGAGCAGCAATGCTATTTAGAGCTTCTAATAGATGATCTTGTATCACAGGGCTGGAAAGATTCAAAAGTGAGAGCATCTGCTGAGCCACACCTTTATTGACAAGAACAGTTTCTGACTCTGCAATTCTTGCAAGAATAGCTGATGCAGGCTCCCGCAGAGTCATGAGCACAGATGTTACAGAGAAAAGAAGTTGCAGCAGAGATCCTACAATTCCAGTTCTGATCAAACGTTGCACATTTTCTGTCGAGCTGGAAAGGTTTTGCAGTGCATTTAGAGCTGATAACTTGGACTCAAGTTTCCCAGAATTGAACATTTTCACAAGGGGCTCAATTGCCCCATCTTGTCCAAGGGTAAGTTTGCTATGATCAGTGAGCACCAGCCTAGAAAGTGCTGTTGCCATGAGGATCTTGGTCATGTCACAACCTGCTATAACACGGGTTGAAAGTTTCAACTTAAGGGAATGCAGAGAAATTTACTTCAGTTCAGGTTATTGCCTCATCTATAAACTACACACATAACAAACTAAAAATTAAAGCAATTGGTCCATTAGGATACCACAGTCGATGATTAATGTAATATTGATTAACTAGTTTATTTAAATTACAGTCAATACTGTCTTTTAAATTCAAAATTATTTAAATTACAGTCAATCCTGTCTTTTAAATTCAAATAGGTTACACAACTTGAATATTTCGTCTATGACATTTCTTATGAGTTTCGACACGGTTTTTTTACCTCCTTTCAATTGAATTAGAATGTAAGCAGTAGCAACAAATTTTGCAGTAATAATATTAGATTTAGAATTCAGATAGTCAAAGATCCTTATTTTTTGGTTGGATCAATTTTGATTTCTCATTGCAATTATTATTATATATAAGCATGGGATTTACCTTTACATTTGAAGAGACTGGACATTAGTCAAGACGTTCACAGTATTGAACCAATTAGCTACAATCCATTTTATTCATTTCAATAAAATTCGTTAACATGATGTATTGCACAGATCTAAACACTGGTTATCATACAAAATAAATTTGTGAGAGGTCCATGTGTGTAGCATTTAGATAGAAGGATACACCTACTTGTGCTTGATGTCTGAATGCAAAGAAATAGAATGCCAAGACTAACAAAATAAGGCTAAATTAAAATTAACTGTAAATTATATTATATTATCCTAAATAAACCCCCTGCATATTATGATTTTCATTTATCAGTCATACCTCCATGTATTGGTACATGCACTCAATAATATATTTACAAGCTGCCATTAATGTCAAGTCAAAGAACTTTTAGTGGAGTACTTATGTAAAAACAGGTGCTAAGTTTGCAGTTTCTACAAAATCTACCAACTACCAACTATACTACTAAAATCACTTGCAACATTATCAATGGATGCTTCATATGATAAGAGCAAAGTGTTGGAATGTTGGAAAATTATGCATCACCTTTATCCAAATACTGCACTAGCGGCCCAAAGTAACCAGCCTCAGCCATAAGAAGAGCATTTTGATTATTATTTGATAGTATATCCAACAACTTTGCTGCATCACGTGAAGCAACAGGGTCAACTCCATTCAGGATAGAAACTAGCATAACAATACACCCCTGAATTCTTCCAATCTTCCGTCTAACTGCAGGAAGGTCAGAGAGTCCTAGCAACAGTCCCACTGCTTCCCTCCTCTCTTCAGTGTCTCTTGTTAGAGACTTCACCACTGCTGACAATAACTCAGTATTTGTCATTTTCTCCTGCATAGTACTATTTCATAATGTAAGATAACTAACAACTAGAAGTGCTGTGACTTTAGACCAACAAGTATAAGAAACACCACCTTACTTGCAGGACTTTACCTTCATCTCATCATTTCCCAAAGCAATACTTCTTAGCAATTGAATGATTGTCAACCTATTGCCTGCCTTACATGAACATAGACGATTAAAAAGAATGAAAACAACAGCTTCCACATTAATTAAACCACTATCCAGTTTTCCACCCCTGATGAACTCTTTTAGCCTTAAGAGTGCAACTGCAAATTCTTCAGCATCACCATTCTTAAGCTGTAGTAAAACATCATCACTAGTAACATTAATTATTTCCTCTTCTATTTCCCCTCCCACCTTTTCTTCATTGACAAATCTTGATATTGAACTTGAAGTTAGACTTGTCTTCCCACCAAATCTTGCATTCATCAGCTGTTTTTGCAATGTACCAATCTTTTCTCTAAAATCTATGGACACTTCAAGGCTTGCCACAAGCAGCATACCTAGTGATCGACCAAGATCATGTGCTATGTCCTCAATTCGCTTGATGGGATCTTTCAAAGAGGAGCCTCTGATCAAAGCTTTAGCTCGAGTAAGCTCATTCATAAGAGATTCCAAAGATTTTCTAATAGCTGGCTTGTCCATGATTGTGCTTTTGTCTCTCAAATCATTGAAGATTGGTGCGAGTTTCTCAACCAACATGGCAAACTCAGTAAAAACATCCTCTATCTCAGTTTCACGATTCTTAGCAACCTCATCGGCCAGAACTATTAACTCTGACACAAATTCAGAAAAGTCTCTCTTTTCCTTCATATTTATTTATGAGACCTGTAACTAGAGAAAAAAACTATTTGGTTATAAAAGACAACAAAACTAGAGTAAACTACAATTGATATATAAATAACAGATAAGAAATGATTGTTGATTGTTGATTAGAAACGAAAAGAAAAACATATTAGAAGCAGTACACGAAAGAAAGTGAATGGAACCTGCAGAGCAAACACAAGGATGGCTAAGAAAACTGATTGTCTTACTCTAAGCATAGACCCCACAATCACATGTTTGAAGATAAGAAGTTTCAGAAATCCAAAGCAACAAGTTAAAGAGTAAGACCAGCCAACTTCTTCTTTTTTCTAACGGTTGGTCTGGAAAGGTAAGAGTTTCGAAATTGAAGTTTGGAATATAGTAAGTGTTGTCCATGGCGTGTAAAATCACAATCAAAAAGTCTGAGACGTGTGTTAGACACACTGTCCTCAAGGATTTATCCGCGTAAAGCGCAAATCCCCCAGGATTTAACAGACTCTTCCCAATAAATTGGGGCATCAGAACTAGCAAGCTCTCTCATTAAAATAACCCAGGATTTATAGTGAAATAATAGAGAGAAAAAGATGTGTGTGAGAGAACTCTCTAAAACCATCTGAAGCATAGGTATTTATAAAGAAAAGATAGGGTTTTCTCAAACTACCCAAGACCAAGTCAAAGATAAGGTAAGACTTAGTTTGTTTCTAAAACCACCCAAAACCAAGTTAAAGATAAGGTGAGACTTAGTTTAATTGACCAAGTCAATAAGACCAAGTCAAACAAAAGAAACTGTTTTTAATAAACAATAAATTAATTTTAAAAAGATTTTTTATGTATAAATAAATAAAGGAGTTAACCTTTTGAAATATCCCAAAAATTACAACAATCCCCCACATATTTCAAAAGGTTAAATAAAAAGTTTTCAGAAAATATAAGAAATTCCTGGGTTCTCTTTCTCTTGGATGTAATGCATCGGACCTGGTGTAGCAAGCTATATGAACCAGACCTAGACTGATAAAACTTAACACACAGTGTAATTGGTGTAGCAAGCTATATGAACCAAAGACACTTGGTGTATGCTAGAGGTCTACCAATCACACTACACCCCCACAATCCTTGCCGTTATCGCTGTTGTGCGCTAATAGGCCATGCGCGTGCCCGGTATTCATGAGTGCTCTAGAGATCTCGCCAAGATCTCATACAAGCGGCCCCACTTGACACTCATATAGGTGATTTCATCAAGTGCATGCTGCAAATCATACACCACCCATAAGGGATATGAAAATCATTAAAAACTTTATAAGTTGTTAAACTTTCTCACAACCACATAAAGCTTAACTATAAAGTTTAACCTCTCAATAATGCAGTATCTAGCACTTTCTCACACCATAGGAAGGGACTAAAAAATTAAAAATTGATTAAAATCAATTTTAGTGCTAGCAGAACTGACAAGTGACTTGTTCTTACCCATATGAACCTTCTTCATGGGATCTCCAATCACAAAGGTTGGGTTACCATCACTTGTTTGTTTTCAAATGGCTTAATAAAGTCCCATTCCCCTCGATGTTTCATGCAATAATCTCTTCCCTAGGGGTTTAAGTCTGAGGATCGGCCGAATCCATTAATGACTTCACATAATCAAAAGATTTTTATCTTTTAAGCAATTGCTTTATCACATAATTTCTCAATTTATATTCCAAAGGCATATTTGCTTATGTGATTTTTCAACCACTAAGCCACATAATCAACCATTTCCAGAGTAATGAACTCTAACTCAATTCTTATTTATTTGGTTGATCTCTAAGTAAGGCACCACAACCAAGTGTAGTGACACAACCTCTAGTGGATTTTGTCTCATTTGGATCAAATATCCATTTCACATCACTGTATTTTCTAATACAATGGAAAATCCACTATGTTCAATACCATAACTTGTGGTACCTCTCAAGTGTCTCATATTATGCAAATAGTATAGAGAACTCACACTTGACACTTCATCCAAGCACAATTAATTACTCAGAATATTGTTAATAGTTCACATAGTTCCTGCTAACTTATGTCACAAAAGACAGTTACTTTCAAAAGCCACATTTAGAGAACTCACATTCTAAACATCCCATATAAGTATTTCCTTTTAACAAAAGGTGCACAAATATACACTCTACATTGTAAGTATTTTATCAAGAGAAAATTATCATTTAATTTATCACATCATCACTATGAATGTATCATCAGATTCACTGAAAACATTCATAGCATTCATTTTATAATTGAAACAATTACAAGATAACCACCCAATCATCAGTAACCATCTCCTCATAACATATACTTAAATAAAAATCTAACAGCAATTTATATTAACAATTAATGTCAATAACAATTAATAAATTGAAATTAACAACAATTTCATGCCACAAGTGAATATTAATATATTAATATATATAACAATGAAATGTAGCAATTGAATGACAAATGCAATTCTAATTAAATACGCATTCAATTAAAAAGAAATCAAAACGCACTGCATTCACGTGAATTAATATTTACATTAACATTAACGTTATATTAAGTTGAAGAAGAAAAAAGAAAGAAAAAAAAAAATAAAACTTAAAAAAAACTTCCACCGTAACACTATCAATCAACATAACAAGCTAACCTGCAAAATGTGGGTTATTCAATATAACCATTGAAATTGGTTGCCAGGGTAACACCATGAAATATCCATTTTTCCAATAGTAACGCAATTGAAATATTTAATCAAGATACTCAATGAATTACTTGTTGCCAGCTACCTCCTCTTAGCATTTTTCTCACTTAAAGCATTGCCTCAAAAGCAAATATAAAAGAAAATACTAATTGTCAAACCAAAATATGTGGCCAAATTTTGAGAAAAACTTGAAACCAATATCTCTAAATCATAGAACAAATATACACAACTTCTCAAAACATGTTGAATATAAAATCAAATAAAACTTCAATCACATATTGGTTCAAGAATGAATCTCATCTCATTCATGGGACTAGTGTTCTCGATATCATAACATTATTAGTTCTACTCTAAGGCTTTTGTCTCAACACACATATAAAGCCTCTCAAATAGGCCACCACTGCCAACTTCCCTAAAAATTTTTAAGGGTTAATCTATAAATGTCTCAAACAACGCTTTCAAAATTTTTCTCATCCAGGCATTTTCTAAGTCAAACAATTTATCTCATCCTTCTAAATTCAAATTCACAAATCATTGACTGTAATATCAATCATTGTAACTATGATAGAGAACTACATATATTAATTTCCAGTTGTGGGGTTCAACCCCCACCATAGCATAATATTTCTTCTCCTTTTGCAAGGTTAAATTTTATATCCACGTATATATATATATAAATGAAGAAGAATACGTACCTCACCGGGATGCAACAATATTGAGTTAGAAGATGATATCTTCTCAGAATAAATTATTTCTCATGACCACAATTTTCGGGAATGTTACCTGTGATGTTTTGCATTACTTCAAGGATTCACCTCTGGAATCACCAATAAGAATTTCTCCTCCATCTGAAACATCAATCTGCAAGGAGGAAACAAGGTCCACAACGCCACTGCACACATGATTGCCAACTCCCCCGTTTGATATATCCACGACATGTTGGGGAATCTTCAACTCCGACGGCGACCTCTGGAAAGTGCAGCGCAAAACCGCCAGCTACGAGTTCAGCACCAAGTCACTCCGAAACTTCATCGTCGACGCCGTCACCGTCGAACTTCAAACAAGTCACTTCCTGATTTTGCCATTTTGAGACAGCAAATACATGACCGACCAAATCCCCTTCATTCAGTGTTAATTTCTCTGCCCCTTACTTATTCACTCTCTCACCCAGGTGATTGAAACGCTGATTTCCAGGGTGGATTTATCCGAGGACGAAGCCGAGGCGTGTCTCGACCTGCTGCTGCACGAGCCAAACGAGGCCTTAATCAGCGCCGTTCTCGTGCTTCTCAGAGCCAAAGGAGAGACCTATGAAGAAGTTGTGGGACCCGCCAGAGCCTTCCACCACGGAGGCTTGCACTTTCTGGAAGCGCTCACGGCGCAACCGATCCTCGCCCCCCTCCTCGCACTGCTCGACGATTTTGCGCTCACACGCCGCGAACGAGGACGCCCACGCGCGCGAGTCTCTGAAGGCCTGCACGTACGGTCCCGCCGTCGGGTCGTCGACATTGTCGGGTTCGGATGCGTCCATCGGAAAATTCAGCGGTCGATCAGAAAGTTCTCCGTGCTGATGCTTGACGGGGATAACGCCGTCACACAGTGCCTCCCGCCGCCACTCTCGTTATCCGGTCTTTTGTTTCTAGATCCTCGCAACCGTCGTCGCGTCTTTAGAGAATAAAGGGGAAAAATAAAACGGCGCCAAGCAAGACGAAATATAAATCCTTGAGATTGTTGTCCATGGCGTGTAAAATCACAATCAAAAAGTCTGAGACGTGTGTTAGACACACTGTCCTCAAGGATTTATCCGCGTAAAGCGCAAATCCCCCAGGATTTAACAGACTCTTCCCAATAAATTGGGGCATCAGAACTAGCAAGCTCTCTCATTAAAATAACCCAGGATTTATAGTGAAATAATAGAGAGAAAAAGATGTGTGTGAGATAACTCTCTAAAACCATCTGAAGCATAGGTATTTATAAAGAAAAGATAGGGTTTTCTCAAACTACCCAAGACCAAGTCAAAGATAAGGTAAGACTTAGTTTGTTTCTAAAACCACCCAAAACCAAGTTAAAGATAAGGTGAGACTTAGTTTAATTGACCAAGTCAATAAGACCAAGTCAAACAAAAGAAACTGTTTTTAATAAACAATAAATTAATTTTAAAAAGATTTTTTATGTATAAATAAATAAAGGAGTTAACCTTTTGAAATATCCCAAAAATTACAACAGTAAGGAGGAGTCATTCTCAGATGGGCACGATCCATTAAAATAAAAGATTGTATTAATATAATTATATGGTTATCAATTATCATGCTTTGCTCTTCACGGTCGAGTTCTCTTCCCACGGATGAAAAGAAAGACCAAGTCAAAATCAAACCAACTTTTCTTCCCACAGATTGCTGCATTATACAATGCTGCTCTATCTCTCTCTACACTGCATTAGTCTCCGTCTTTATTCATTTGTTGAGCTTGTCCATTTGCTTGGAGTTGGACGTCCTTATCCTTGATTTCAGTTCCATTCCATTTGAAACCATTTTTTTTTCCTTCGCCTTTGAACGAGGAAACATGTGTCCTTCCTCAGCCACGTATTTCATTAAAAAAAGTGTTATTTTTTTGTACAACTTGTCGCCCAAGTGCTAAGAAGCGGCTCCACATCTATCGACTTGCCAATTCAGAAGCCTCTAAAGTCTAAAGGTACTAATGATATATTTTTCCGTAAGTATTTGAGAATTGAGATACAAATCAAAAATAAATTTTTTTATACATAAATTAAAAATATTTTTTTTAAAAAACTAATATGAAAATTTTTATAAATTAATTTATAAAAATAATCTTTTTTTTTTCTTCTTTTACAAATTCTTATACAAAAATGTATCTAAACATACTCTTTTCCCAGAGCTTATCAAGTCGGTCATTATGTTTATATGGAACGGTCCCTTTTGTTTTATATTTTCTTATGTTATAATTTTTATTTGACTCAATCTCTCCCCCCCCGCCCCCACACGTTTTAGAGCTTATCTTGTCGGTCATTATGTTTAATGTTTATATGGAACGATCCCTTTTCTTTTATATTTTCTTAGGTTATAATTTTATTTGATCCAATTTCATTTTTCTTTTATTTTTGTTCTTAAACTATTATGATTGTGTAATTTTGGTTAAGATATTAACTCACCATCCTCTATTTTAGTGTCATGTATAAAAATTAACAAAACACTTAACTTATTTGGTATCTGTATAAAAAATATATATTATATAAAATTTAAATTTAGCGAAATACAAAAAAGGTTATTATTAATTTTCAGGATATTTTAAAAAATAAATTAATTACAATATTAAAATATAAAATAAAATTACATATTATTAAAGCAGTTTTTTATTATTATGAAATTGATTTAATTATAAGAAAAATTGAAATACAAAATAAATTTTCAACAATAATACGAAAAAAATTATTACATCAATAACAATATCTTATTTCAATGACTAAAGTATCAAAAGAAAAAAAAACATAGTTTTATAAAAGAAAATATATTTAATACAAAGTGATTGAGTTATAATTAAGATATATAGTAGTATTAAAAAGCATAAATTATTATTCGTTTAATTTTATAACATTATATTATTTATCAAGTAGTAAATATAACATTATATTATTTATCAAGTAGTAAATATGTGTACATTTTTTGTTCCACACATTTAAGTTATATATAATATTATTCATAATGATTATCGTTAACTAAATGGCCTCGATTACTCAATAGAAAGAGTGTATTGAGTTATTTTAAAAACTTTTTTGTGTTGCAATTTTTAATTTTAAAGATCCAATTTCCAACCAAGGGATCTAACTCGGTTGATTGAGCAGGTGTGTGAGTTATTATAAACACCCTTGTAGCTAGCTGCCTTTGATTCCTACAGATAAAAAAAAATATCCAATTTCCAAAAAGAGATGAAGAGAAAAAAAAAAATCCCTAACCACAATGAACAAATTAAAGCATGAGCATAAATATTGCAATAAAAGAGTTTAGGGATAGAAAAAAGTGCACTAAGATTTTATACTAGTTGAGCCAAAACCTAATACCTACTGCAGTCAATGATAGATCCAAGGGGGGAGGGGGGAGCAGGGGCCTAGGCCTTCCCTCCCTCAAGACTCCTTGTATATATGAGAAGAAGAAAAAATATTAATAGAGAAAAATGAATAAAAAATAGAGTGTTGAGGTGATGTTTACTTAATTTTCTTCTAATAGTGAATTTTATGTCTTGTTTTGCACATAAAATTAATAATAAATATTTATTTGAAACTCATAATTTATTAAATAAATATTTATTAGAAATTAAATATTTAAATAATTGTGTAAAGAAAATTCGACCCCCCTTTGATACATCTTTGGATTCGTCCCTGACTGCAGTCCCTAAGTTGAGCTTAGGATTTTCTAATATGCCAAAAGCCTTTTATAGCTAAGGAAACCCATCTTGACAAGCCAAACCCTAGATACTCCTCTTTAAATCCTCATATGTTCAAAACAATTGATGATGTTAGACTAGTTGATGTGGAATTTAAAAACATAGTTTACCAAAAAAAAAATTATGCATGACTACCTTGTCAGACTCATTGATGACATAACAAGTCAATGGATTGTCAATGTTGTTGTTATGTCATCAATTAACGAGGTTATTTGACAGCAGAGATTAAAACAAAAAAATTTAAATATTCAAATAACTAAAATTTTAACCAGCAAAAATTTCCACTATGCCAAAGTATTACAAAGCAGTAAATCTTTTACACTTAAAGAACTCACATTGACAACTGAACCCTGAAACACTCCTATTTGAACAGTATTGACTAACCTTTAGGGATCACACATCCTAGTAAATATGAAGATAAAGTAGTGGACCTTTTATACTCAAGGAAATATACCTTGACAATCCAACTTCGAGACACCTCTACCTATATCTTTCAGATTAAACCTTAAAGGGAAAACACTCTTAAATACAAAGGAAAATTAAAAGTCTATTTTCACCCTCAATGATATGTTAACTTCATTTTTCTGATGGTTATTGGTCTCTCTATTTAATGAAAAATCTTTCATTTTATAAGGACTAGATAGTACCCGTGGTATGCACGGGTAAATTTTAAGGAAGAATTTTTTTAGATTATATACAAAATTATATTGGTAATTTTATTAATTTCTTTATATTATTGGGAAAAAAAATGTATAATCAATTCATACAAAGTTTGTATCAGGTTTTCTCCTTTTTCTGCAAATAAATAAAACGTTGCTCGTTGGAAAATGAATTGAAATGACTAGGGTATAAAAAAAATACTCATCGAATATTGTCTATTTTCATAACAACATAAGAGATTTTTTGTTTTTTCATCATGTTTATATTCAATTTCTTTAAAGACAATACTCCAATGACATCTACATATGAAAAAATTTATTTGATACCAAATTTAATACATACTAAAAAAATTTGATAAAAAAAATACATACTAAAAAAATTATAATAAATTTTCTAGTTTGTAATTTTCTAATTTTCAGCATATAAATGAAACATTGCTCATTAGAAAACGAATTAAAAAGACCAAGGTATAAAAAAAATACTCACCGAAAATTGTCTAATTCCATGACAACATAAGAGATTTTTTCATCACATTTTTTTCAATCAACTTTCCTTAAAGGTAGCATTCCAATGACATATACAAATAAAAAAATTATTTGATATCAATTTTAACGTAGACTAAAAATATGATGATAAAAAATAGAGTTTGTAATATTATCCACTAAGTTTCTTTTCTCTATTTGCCTGGAAAATATCTTCATATGGTGTGAAGGTAGAGTGAAATCATAGTTGGTTTGCATTCTTTTCTTTTAAATATCAATGTCTGCAATTGAATCAAGATTAGAAGACACGATGTAGAACAAAAGAAGTTTATTGCAATGTCTAAAATTGCATGGTCTGAATTCATTGTGCTAAACATTTATAATAATAATTAAATATTTTAAAAAGGAAAGTACAATATTAATCTTTTGAAGACAAAATCATTGTTGGTGGTATATTAAATAAATTATTTAAATTATATTTATATTATGTATAATCAAATCAAAATTATATTACAAACAATCAAAATTAGTAAATTGAAAGATTTAATTTAATAATATCAAAAGTAATAAAAATCACTATTTGAATTTGTAATATATTAAAAATAAAAATAAATTAAAAAATTTTAAGTAAATTATAATTTTTAAAAAGGAAAATATGGTATTAAAAATAAATGAGTGAAAAAAGGTAAGATCAATAAAAAAATATTAAGAATCTCTGTTCGTAATAATTCAATAACATAATTGATAGTTGTTTAAAATATTTAAGGGAATAGTATAGTATTAATTAACATTTAAGGAAACATAATATTTTTTTTGATAGGAAACATGATAATTTATTAACACGTAATGGAATAATAGAATGAATAATACATAAAATAAATTGAACACGTAATTAATAATAGATTTATATTTAACCATATTAAATTGATCTTACATTTTAAAAAGAGATTTTAATTATATTAAATTAATTTTAATTTGTAGTTATTTATCAATATATTAATAGATATTGTATTAAATTAATTTTTTTCGGTGTTATGTATATTAATAACTTAAGTTACTACATAGATTATTTTAAAAAAGAAGTTATATGTTTATGAATAATTAAAATTATTATTGACTATTGATAAATAATATTTTTTCTCATTTCCAATACTTGTGTCAGAGTAAGAAAATATTAGAGATTGAAATAATTTTGTAAAAGATTTTCGAAATTAATTATAATGAAATTTTAATTATATTTTAATACTACAAATAGTATTCATGATTATTTTTTAGCTAGTAATATTTTCATTGCAAATATAATCAGATATTAGTTACGCTGATTTCTAATTGATAATTTTTTTTTCGTATAGATAAAAAAAATATAATATATTAGTCAAAGTTAATAAATTATTATTACTTTTATTATTTGTTAATTTAAATTATTTGAGTAATTTAATAATATTATAGTCATATGTTAATATTTTAATTTTCACTTAATTTGCAAGTTAATTTAACATTATATTTAAATTATCTTAATTTTACATTAAAATCTTTATATTAGATTTATTATTAATTTAATAAATATTTTAATAGCAATATTTTTGTTGCAAATATAATCAGATATTAGTTATAGTTATTTCTAATTAATAAGAATTTTTTTCATCAATTAAAATATATAGTAAAATATTAAATCTAGAAAGAAAATAATATATTAAATATTTTACAAATATTAAGATTGTGATTATGCTAATTAATAATTAATTAATTGATTATATATCTATTTATCTATCTATAATTGATTATATATCCATATCTATCTATATCTATATATTATATAAAGCACAGTTTACCAGAATGTGACACGTGGACTACCAGTCTCAGTCAGCAATTATGTTTTATATAATATATAGATATAGATAGATAGATAGATTAGGAGGATTAAAAATATTTTATTTACAACCTTTCTTTTTGATCTAATATAATACCATACAATATTTTGAATTTCATTAAATCAGTAATTTCAAAGGTTTTCTGATTTAGAGATTGAAAAGGTAGAAAATCAATATTTCTGTAATCCCGGATCATCTAAATAGATAGATTAAAAGATAAAAATCAGATCAAAACAAATTCTTAATCTCATTTTAACTCATGTGACTCAAGTAAATTAGTGCTCCTTTTAGAAAATCAATTTTTTTTTTTTATTTAACACCTTGAAGGATCAAGTAAGTCAATTTGATTAATCTCATTTTTCATATATATATATTTTTATTTAATGAATAACTAATCTTAATAATTATATTTTTTTTATCCAATGACGAAATTTATGGAATCTATAAATGTAAAATCCCGAGCTAAACCCGAGACGTTTATTTGATTTGGTTCCATTCCATCTTCAATCACAAACAACTACGTATCGGAAGATAGCCTTGGTACCAGTTTTTGCCATCACTCTCAGCTGGTCGGTGCTTATAGATCCAGCGCCAGCAGGTTAGATTGATCTTATTTCTCGCAATTTTCGTTCGTTCCTAATGATTTTCTCTCGCTGTAGTTTTCGTGAGTGTGCTCATTTCTTCCTTTTGTGTTTTGGTTCGTTAAAAGAGAATAATCTCTGCTTAACCATTTATTTTCCTTTTATTGATCTGCATTATTCTGGTGTTGTATGATTTTGATTCTAATAATGCGTGCTTAGTAATGGAGCTAACTCAATAGGATCATGACGCCTTTATCGCAAGTGTTAGGATTACACGAAATCTGAGTCGTAGTTGATTTTGGAATCATCATGTGCTTGCTTGTTCTGCTTTAGGTTCTTTGTTCATGAGATCTGACTGAGTTAATATTAAATGCCATGAGGTAGTATAGACAGGGTGAATTCCTTATATGTGGTTGTGTTGTTTGCTACTTTTGTTGGCTTGGGGTGATAAACAATGAATTCTCAAGGTGCTTTGCCAAAGGCGTGTCTGTGTGCTGTGAATTATGTGATTCTATTTTGTGTCATTTGTGACGAAAAGCCTTTCAAGGCAATGCATATGAACTTCTCATTTCAAATTTTAATCCAAACCAGTTAGTCTCATTTGGTGTTACCAAGATCTTGCTTTTCATATATTTTAGGTTTTGATTTTTATAGTTATTAAAACCTGTTAAATGCAAAGAGCTTCGAAGGGAGGACAGATATTGCCATGTGATATTTGTTAAGAGCACAGAAACAATCTTCAAATATTTGTTATTGTTACCATGATGCATCAGCGATTCAGCCTTTCTTTTTCATATTATTTTTATTTTTTAAATCTGATAGTTATAGTGTTTTACTTATCACAGTTCCAGAATATTTTGCCAGAGTGGTTGTAATCAAATTGTGCTCACATTCTGCTGCAACTTTCAAGTAGCACAACCTATTTTCTTATCTATTTTTCTTTTGTGACATTTTTCTTTGGGAGAAGGGGGTGGCTGTATAAATTCTGCTTAGGTCCTTGATCATTTATTATTATACAGTCCTTAATCTGCATCAGATTTCTAGTAGCAGACTTGTGCAATAGTTGCAATAGCTGTTAAGAATGAGTTTACTTTTGAACCTTTGAATTTGAAATTACTGCAATTGTTTTTAGTACTTTTCATGTAATAGACTTGAACATTGATCATTTGTGGTGTTTCCTCTATTTCTCAAGTGTCACTGTGTCAGCACAGATATTGGTATTGGAGAATATATAGGTTGATTTTTTATTTTTTTAAATAATAATTTGGTGAGTTGATTGATTTTAATTTTTGGTCAATAACTTAATGTATCTGATTTCAAAAGCCCAAAGAAATACAAGGCTTGATTTTACCCTGGTGGGCTTTTTGGACCTATCATCCAACTTTAACTTTTTTTAATTTATGATTTGGCCAATGGGTTGGCCCTAGCCCTTTGGCTTTTTGTCCCTACAGGATTTTCAGCCATGACTGGTATTAGCTAGGGCTGCTCACATTGACAGCTCTAATTGTATACTTGATATCGGGATTTGTGGCTCCTAACAACATCATGGACTTTGTTTTTTTGGCAGATTCAATTTGACACTGGAAGCACTTTCTCATTTCAAAGATTAACTGAAAACATGGTAATACTTCTTGTCTCCTTACAGTCCCCTAGTTAAATATTTAAGGAATTGTTTGATTTCCTTGACTATTTAACATTAATTATTTGATTTTGCTTTAACTAATTTATTTTAATTATCACTTTTTTACTTCTTATTCTATATTCACATTTTAGCTACTCCAATTTTTTTATACATATGTAGTTTTAAACCATGATCTAGAATTACAGCCTGAAGGAACCTCCTAATATATTTTGATCTGCTTTAAAATTGCAATCTTGTATAAATATTTTCCCTCCTGCCTGTGGTAACATTCAAGCTTGAATTTGCTTACTGGTAATTTTGGATCATCTATGTGTGTTGTTTTTTCTTTTGTTCACCTAAATTTTAGCTACATACTCCCTCCGGTCTCGAATATAAGAAACAAAAAATTTATATATTTTGGTCTCAAATATAATCAAATCTCAACTAATTTTACTATATTTAATGAAACTATCTCCAAAGTACCCTTCATTTAATTGAGATTCTATTTCCAATAATCCCTTTTTATTCTTGATATCTAGTTCCAATGATGGGTGGTTTAGGAAAGAAACTTATTTTCTAAGTGGGATTAACAAAATCAAATGATGTTAACTAATTTTCTTAATTAGTGTGAAGTTAGTTTTTTTTTTTTTGCTTATAATCGAGACCGGAGGGAGTAACTTTGAATGTTTAATGTAATCCTAAATTAGTGATGGCCTTGATTGTCTAAGCAATTTGCTCGCCAAATGCTAGTTGGGTGTTGCTCAAATGGTGGGGGTGGGATTAGGTTTAGACAGAGGTCACAGGCTCAGTCCCTTTTGTAAACTGAGAAAAATATAGCCTTTTTGGCTAAGGAAAAAGAAGAATTCACTTGGGAGTGAGAATGGTATGCTCTCTTTCTATCTGTTCTGACTTCCTCTATGCTCCATTAAATTTTTGTTTTACTTGTTGAACAGGTTGTCCTTGCTGCATCCATTGTGAGCAAATCTGGCAAAGGTGGGTTCTCTCCCTGACCTTTTCCTTTGAAAGAATAGTTGTCTTTTTCGTTTTCAGTAATCTGAACCTGAAACACAGGCTATATGGTTTTAGGAAGTATAAGATATAAATTCCAAGAGGAGTAGCTGCTTTCCAGCAGCATATACATTAGTTTGACATGTAGGGAATCTACTGTCAAAGTTATATCTTTTGATTTGTTTGTGGTTCCTGACATTGAGATAGCCAAGTAACCAATATATGTCGTATACTACTACTAGCATGGCCAAAATTGGGATACATTATGTGTATCTTTTTGCTCTATGTTTTCTTTATATGTACAATCTACTTCCCATTACTCTCTGCCAGCAACATAGATTATAGAATTATGAAATCTTTTTTCTACTTCAATAACTCAATCTGTTAGTTGTGCATGATTCTTAATATTATATCTTATTAATTGGCCATTACTTAATTTTGTTAAATTCAAAATTAATTTTTAGTTTGTACAGCAAAGCTTAATCTTGAATTGCTTAATGTTGAATTTGGTGGTACCTAAGCACAATGGATTCAACATCGATGCTCTTACACCAACAAACCTTTTGTGTTGTTTGCAGTGCTAGTTTCTAGACAGTTTGTGGACATGTCTCGTATCAGAATTGAGGGTCTTCTAGCAGCATTTCCCAAGTTGGTAGGCACCGGAAAGCAACACACATATATTGAGACGGAGAATGTGCGCTATGTTTACCAGCCAATGGAAACACTATACTTGCTTCTTGTAACAAACAAACATAGCAACATACTGGAAGATTTGACAACTCTGAGACTTCTCTCCAAACTTGTATCCTTTATTTTTATGCTTTATTTTAATGTATTATGTTTTTAAGTTTTAACTCAATTTCTTTTCAATTGCTTGGTTTTGTCTTTAACTCGGTGAGACTTGCTGGCCCGAATCTAGAATTTGTTCTGTGCCTTGTCTACTCACTTTGCTGTCATTTTGGTTTTTTCTTAGATTTTTAACGATACAATCATTCAATGTAGGTTTCTCTTAAACATGGCATTTAGTATATTGATTTTTATAGGAAGGTTCAGGATGATTTAGGATTGATCAATTGGTTTGTGCTGGGAGGTTATTTTAGCTTTATTGGTCAGTTTTAGAGCTATTTAATAAATTTGTTGCCAAAATATCGTGCTTATAGTCATAATTAGTTCATTCTGTTAAAATAGGAGAAAACAGAGGTATAATGGAGTGAAAACCGTGTGTCAGAGTACACAGCGGATGCGTGTTTATATAGGTTAATTACATTAATTACACATAAATAGAGGATATTTTGTTTCCTCTAAATTAAAGATTATGTTCCTATAAACCGCTATTATTAATAGAATCAGAATATAATATTCTGATTTTCAACACTCCCCCTCAAGCTGAAGCTTACTAAGCTCTCAGCTTGTTACAAGAAAATTTATTCCCAACAAAAACATAAAAATTGAGCTCCACTAAAAACAATATTTTGAAGACAACTATGGGATCTTGGTGAAGTCGGGGAATATTGCTAGAAAGATAACATTGCCAGAGAGCTGGAATTTTTTATTTTATTTTATTTTATTTATTTATTTTTTTTTTTTTTTTTGGAGTGAAAACCGTGTGTCAGAGTACACAGCGGATGCGTGTTTATATAGGTTAATTACATTAATTACACATAAATAGAGGATATTTTGTTTCCTCTAAATTAAAGATTATGTTCCTATAAACCGCTATTATTAATAGAATCAGAATATAATATTCTGATTTTCAACACATTCCTTAATACTTTTAGGTTCCTGAATATTCTTACTCCCTTGATGAAGAGGATATTTGCCAAAATGCATTTGAGTTGATTTTTGCATTTGATGAAGTCATCTCTCTTGGGCACAAGGAAAATGTGACTGTTGCACAAGTTAAGCAATACTGTGAGATGGAGAGTCATGAAGAGAAACTGCACAAGCTGGTTATGCAGAGCAAAATCAATGAAACTAAGGATATTATGAAGCGGAAAGCTAGTGAGATTGATAAAAGCAAGGTATGAATGGAGGGCTATGTGTTATGTTGTTTTATATTCAAAATTCTGGGAGTGTGCATTATTTATTCAAATTAATGCATGTTTCTACAGATTGAAAAGAACAGAGGTGATAAAGGGGGATTTGGTCCTTTACAGTCAATGGGCTCTGGAAAAATTGAAAATAGCTTTAGTGATATGAGCATATCTAGCAGTGGAGCTGGTTTTGGAAGTGGCTCTGGTTTTGGATTGAGTTCTGATGTTGATTCCTTTTCTACCAAGTCTAAAGGTTGGCTTTCATGGATTTTCATGAATTCTTCTAGAATGCTTCTAAATGTAATGACTTAAAAGGGCATTGAAACATGCTGTATCCTGGCTGTGGTTTATTCTATGTCCAAATTAACATGTTGCTAAGTGAAGAGTGCCTTTTCATTTATGTACTTCGTATTCTCTTCCTTAGGTCGTCCAACTTCATCTGCCACTGCTCCACCAAAAGGTCTTGGAATGAAGCTTGGTAAATCTCAAAGGACAAATCAGTTTTTGGAATCATTGAAAGCAGAAGGTGAGGTCATTCTTGAAGATGTTCAGCCAAAACTTGGCCTGTCTCAGGCAGCTGCTCCACCACCTACGGATCCCATCACTTTAACTGTTGAAGAGAAACTAAATGTGACACTAAAACGAGATGGTGGAGTTAGTAATTTTGATGTTCAAGGCACATTGTCTCTCCAAATTCTTAACAAAGAGGATGGACATATTCAAGTTCAGGTATCATTCTATATGTGTCTACTCCTACCATCCATCATTCTTTAGTGCTCTTAGGTTTTGTTTCTTGCTTAAGACTGGTTTTGAATTCTAATATCAATTCAAGAGGACAATTAAAAGTATTGACACTTGCATATTGTGCCTTGTTTTTGCAGGTCCAGACTGGTGAGAATCAAGCTGTCATTTTCAAGACACACCCTAACATGAATAAAGAATTATTTGCCAATGAAAATATACTGGGCCTAAAGGATCCCAATAGGCCTTTCCCCACGGGTCAAGCTGGTGGTTCTGAAGGTGTTGGTCTTTTAAAGTGGCGAATGCAAAGCACTGATGAGTCAATGGTGCCGCTGACAAGTGGGTTTATAAGTATAATTGATATGGTCTGCTACTTTGTATTTGTATTCATGCATTAATAACTTACAATGCCTATTGCAGTCAACTGCTGGCCCTCTTCTTCTGGAATTGAAACTTACGTCAGCATTGAGTATGAGGCTTCGTCATTGTTTGATTTGCGGAATGTTGTGATCTCAGTACCTCTTCCAGCTCTTCGAGAAGCACCATCTGTTAGGCAGATTGATGGGGAATGGAGGTGTGGAATTTGTTCCTTTTTTTTTTTCTCTGAATAAATGTTAGGGACAGCCATGATTGTTTTGGGTTGGAGTTTGCTGAACATGATCTGGTTTATATTAAAATTGATCTCTGTTACACATGTTAATGGTTAACAATCTTTGGAAAACTGATCGGATTTGGATGAATTAGAGAAAGCTCTACAAAACTATAAATGTTAGGGACAGCCATGATTGTTTTGGGTTGGAGTTTGCTGAACATGATCTGGTTTATATTAAAATTGATCTCTGTTACACATGTTAATGGTTAACAATCTTTGGAAAACTGATCGGATTTGGATGAATTAGAGAAAGCTCTACAAAACTAATGCTGCTCCCCTCCGCTCCCAAGATCATCAGTTGATGAATTTTATCATATATATTTTATTTACGGTTTGAAATCATTTTATTGCACATTTCTTTCTTTCTCTCTTTATAATCCCCTATAATTTGGCTTTGCAGGTATGACTCAAGGAATTCCTGTTTGGAGTGGTCCGTCCTTCTGATTGATAATTCAAACCGCAGGTATGCTAAATTTGGGGTGATACTTTTAAGAACTAACATATGCAGTGCTATTATCATGATATTTTTGAACTTGTTTTGTCTGACTTAATATATTTGCCAGTGGATCAATGGAATTTGTTGTTCCACAAGCCGAATCTTCAGCATTCTTCCCCATTTCAGTTCGTTTCATAGCAACTGATACATTTAGTGACCTGAAGGTATGTTTGGATTTTCTTTCTTTGCATTCGACTTAAAATTATGGTCATGGATGTACAGTGCTATTTAAATGATATGTCAAAATGATCTACTTCAAACTGACACATTTATTGGCCTGAAGCTTTTTTGGCTGGGAAATCTTATATCTAAATAGAGTATCATTTCATTCAATTCGTTTACCATTATCTACAACAATGGATTATAATTGACATATCTGAATATTGATTTAATGGGAGCTTAAACTTATGCTTTCACATCTCTTTGTAGGTCACCAACATCATACCGCTAAATGGTGGTAATCGTCCCAAATATTCTCAGAGAACACAGTTGATCACAGAAAACTACCAAATTGTGTGATTGTTTTTCCTCTCGACACCGAGCTTCTATGACAGTTTTGCTTTTACATTCGTGATTCTTTTATCAAAGGGCTTTTATTTGCCATGTTGCATCATTTATTAAATTCGTGAATTCATAATTTACCTTGCAAGCATGGTGCAAAGTATGATTTTCATAATACGAAGTATCATTTCAGTTCGTTTTATATTAAATTGAGTGCCTTTTTACTCCATAGCATGTATATTTCATGTTGAGGGATGCTTTTCCCATATCCCGTTCTCTGAATTGGAGATTGGAATATTAGGTGCTGTTATTTGAAAGGGAATTGGGATTAATGATGACGACACCGTAAATAGGATTATTGAACCACCGACTGTGTGTATTAAGGCGCTAGCAGTTAAAGATACTACGCTTGGTGGCTTGGAGGTAAAGAGCCCTGATATTGTGATGTTTTAATGCTTAGTCTCGAAGAAAACAAAAATTCTGACACATTATCAAAGAGTTTCTAGCATAATTTCTAATACACTTTAACTTGATTTCTAATAAGAAAATATTTATTAATTTATTAACCAATGTTGTTATGACACTTTTTTTTTTTAGGTTAAGACACTAGTTTTTTTGGTGGAAGACACTAGTTAATAAGAACTTTATATATAATCTTCTCTGCTTGTTTTTTAAAGGCACAAGACCTCTAAGTGGAATAAATTAAGTAGATTGTGGAGACTGGAGAGAACAAACACCCTATTTTTGTCACTACAACTTCCTAGTAACTAGAAGAGACGCTACTTGACTACAAGGTTATAGGCTTTTTCTTTTCTAATTTAACCACGAATAAACTTGGACAACCTCATTTCACACTCAATCAACTCGCAGGAAAAGAGACCCTTTTTCCCTCGGGATTTTTCCTTTTTTTCTTTTGGAGCACCATGCTTAGGAACTGAAACCATTTTTGGGTTTCCATTCTTCAATTTACTTTGAGATAAAGGCATATTTCCATATTTGTATCCCCATTTTATTGCGCGCGCTATGTGCACCCACTCCAAAAGTGAAACTTTATTGACAACTAAATGAACCAATGACATCAAAATGCTTTTAATTCTGCCCTCTTTCATGAGTAAGAAAAGTGAAACATTATAATCTCTAATAACTTTAATGTAATCCAGCATGTTAATTAAGATAAGATGTGAGAGAACAATTGGTGAGACTGCCATAATGATATAATTAAGGATAAAATCCCAATTAAATGAGGGTGTTTAAAGTGAACTATAAAGACTAACAAAAAAAAGTGAACTATAAAGGCTATATTTATTCTTTATTTTGTTTTAAAAGATTTATACATGAATATAAAAATAGTATTTTGTTAGTTTCACTATTTCCAACACCGATTATGTGAATCAATTGACGTGAAATTATTTTTAACTTAATCAGTAACCTTGAATTTGAGTCTTGAGTATGTAATTGTGTTAAATACTCAAATGTACTGTTCATAATGATCCTATCCAGTTTGAGCGCGGTTATCTCTTATAGAAGATACCTATGGCCTATACTAAAAGTTTTTCCTAAATAAATGTCTAAAAACATAAAATAAAGTGCACAAAAAATAAAATCTCAAACCAAACATACTATTTTTTTTTCTTTTCTATTTTTTCTTATATAAAAAAAAAGATGTTTCTTTAGTCTTTAGTGTTATAGACTTATAGTGCTATGTGGTCATGAATCTGCGAAATTCACAAGAATTTTTCAGAAGTAAAGGATAATGGTTTTATATTTAATAGGAGCCTTCCTTGACTAGGGATTATTGTGATTTATGTTAGTTTCAATGCAAATTATTCCTACTTCCCCATATATTCTCCATTTTTATGGGCTAGGTTATAAACGTGATTGGAGTTCTGGCTAACTACAATTCTTCAATAGAATACCATCGGCAAAACTAATCTTCACCGGGCCGGGGAATTTGGCTCATTATTTTTAGTGAAATTTCTTCTTTTAATTATATTTTTTATCTAAAAGACTTAAGACTTTGTTTAAAGAACTTAAGTTCAGTTCCATTCAAACCAATACAATGTTGATTTAAATAACTTTTACTAAATACTACTATATGTTATAGAATTTATTAGTCCTTGCAATTTAGCGTTTTTTTATTTTTCGTCCTTGCAAAATTATTATTTTTTGTTTTAGTCATTGTAAATTATGTTTGTTTTGTTTTTCATCTTTAAAGTGATTTAGATAGTGCTTTGAATAGTGAAAAAAGCGCTATCTAAACCGTTATAAGGATAAAAAATAAAACAAACATAATTTGCAAGAACTAAAACAAAAAAAATTATTTTGTAAGAATAAAAAACAAAAAAATACTAAATTGTAAGGATGAAAAAGGTATTTAAACCTTTAATAAATTTCTAAAAAAAAATGGTTGCTATAAAGCCCGAGCCACGTGGGCAAAACTTGGTTGCAACTTGCAAAGCCACCCGTGCTCTGTAGTAGTTTTTAAATTGGAAAACTTGCCATCCATTTATCTACTACTCCAAATGGCCCCTCTCCCACTTCTAGCAATGTTGAGTGTTAATTTGATTACATATCACTTATAAGAGACAACATTTTCATTTAACCTATATATCGTACATCGTTTATAATAACTCTTGTATCCTTTTATTCTTCATTTTTTATTAGGGGAGTAGTGTATCTTTTCTTTAAGAAGTTAACAAATTCTAGATCACTCTGGCTAATGCCACCACTAGTATAACATACTTCAATTTGTTCCCAATCAAAAACGAATCTCCCACAAAATAAACTCTTTGACATGGCTGGCTGGGCACATGCTCTCCCTCTTTGACAAAAATAAGTGTACTAAATTAACTTTCCTAACATGCAATGAAAACCAAAAAGAAGAAGGCATCGTGGGAGATTTCCTCATCCTTGTCCCCTCTTTTCACATGTTGGACCTATATACATACATATAATAACATAAGCTCCATACTTACTTTTTATTCCAAACACGGGAAAAATATAAATCAACTTTCAGCCTTATTATTTTTAAGAGTTTAACTTTTATACATTATTAGTGTAAAATTTTTTATATTGTCAATCAACCAGAAATCATGATAAATATGACTTTTAAAGTATTTATTGTAAAAATTAATAAACTTATCATAAATGATAAGTTTTGATTAGAAGACAATATAAAATCTTTGTACATTGACAGTACATAAATTATTTTCTCTATTATTTCATGTGTGTTCTTTTGTACTATTTCTTAAGCATGAGAAAATTTTGAAATATAAACATGGGGTCTCATGTCTCATGTCTTCTTTTTATATGTTGTTTACAGTCGAGCAAATTATGAAAATTTGTCAATCAATCAGAAATCATGATAAATATGACTTTTAAAATATTTATTGTAAAAATCAATAAACTTATCATAAATGATAAGTTTTGATTAGAAGACAATATAAAATCTTTGTACATTGACAGCACATAAATTATTTTTTCTATTATTTTATGTGTGTTCTTTTGTACTATTTCTTAAGCATAAGAAAATTTTGAAATATAAATATGGGGTGTCATGTCTCACGTCTTCTTTTTATATGTTGTTTACAGTAGAGCAAATTATGAAAATTGGCTAGACCCATGATACTTTTGTGCTTAGCCTAAATATTGCATGTGTGGGATTCTTATTGGTTACGTTTTTACTTAAAAACAAAGAAGCAGCTGTACCAATCATTTTTCTCCAGATTTGGAACTAAAGTCTACGCTTCTAGAAAGGAAATAATAACTAGACAAATAATAAAAAAACAAGTGACAAAATAACATAACTTATCTTGTATTTTTCACCATAGTGCTTTCATTTTTTTTTTTTTATGAACGGTCCCAAATGCTGGTGGATAGTTGAGAACTAGAGAAGCTTTATAAATCTATTGAAGTATTAATATTTTGTAAGCACTTTCATGATGTATGTAGTTTCCATTTTATTTAATTTCGTTCCTTACAGAGCAATCTAGCTTAGCTTGCATCTCCCCCACATAATAATATAGTACCATAGAGCATCGCAAAAAGAAATACTCTTTGCTTTCATGTTTGATGCCCACCATTCTTTTCATTTTCCTTTTGTATTTTGGGAATTATTCTTTCCATTTGAATGCATGCAGTTAAGAGGAGGAGTACAAGTTCTTAATCGATCAAAGAAAGAAAAAGATATATGGATCCTCACTTATAAAATATATATGGATAAGATTTTATTCTTTATTATTAATTACAAATTGAAATTTCAGATAATTCCAAACAACAGATTATAATTCCATGTTTCTTTTGAAAGTTTCGAATTATTCTCCCAAATATGTTGTCAACCATCCATTGGAAATCTTATTATATCGAAAGAAATATGTGCCAATCTAACTATAGACACTATGGGTCCCTTCTACATATCTTAAGCTTCTAGCTCGACAACTTTATGGATCATTGGAACGAAAAAACAATAGGAACTGAGAGATACGCAGCTTCCTCTAACCACAATATAAAAATATCTCTACTTTTTTTAAAGAAAAAAGAAAAAAAAACTTTTTGCTTTGATAATACTTACTGTGTGCATGGAATGTCTTCTTTAAACTATTGTGGATAAATTAAATTGACTTCTGTTTTTCTTTCTTCAGTGGTGGCTACTGCTATTCTTTGGCCGCCACTCAGCCTTGATAGTCAATCTAAGGCTACCATTCTTCATAACATAAAAAATGAAAAAGAAAAACAGTTAATATCATTTTGTCAGACGTTTTTTAAATTCTACCACTTTAACCGACCTTCATTGGCAAAATGTGACTTTTTGGCGAGCTCCTTTGCAATTTGCATGCCTTGTCACTCCAACTTACACCAATTCCATTGTTGACAATTTCTTTTATTACAAGTTAGAGAAATTCTTCCCACCTCACTTTCTGATTTTTGATGGTTATGTATAAGTTACAGATTATGCCTAAAGCCAAACTCAGATCTAGGATATGCTTCTTTGCATCTTAGATTAAAGTCACCTTAAATTATAACGGGAATAATATATAACTTCTCTCTCATGATTACGGGCCTCAAACATAGAAATTCAACCCATCTTCACTCTTATAAATACTATTAAGTGTTACACATTCGCACATTTATTACTATTAGTTTTTGTGTGTATTTTTTTTTTTTGCTAATGTAAACATCAAATTACTTTTACAAGTAAGCTTTATTATCGTTCATATTGACTGGATTTTGGTAGTTTGGACTAACCCTCTTACATCTTAAAAGTTAAAACAATTTATCTATCAGTCCGGTTGGACCAGTCACAAAATATCCGAACCACCAACTTCTATACTTGGTACAGAACAAAATGAAAGTAGAGTTAATTGTTTGTTTCTTGGTTAGCATGTGTAATTATTTATGTTTTATTTGGGCATTCAAAGTCCTCCAATGGCCAATTTGTCATTTCAATTGTCAAAAGACATGCTTAATTGGGGGTGGTGCTCTTGTCTGTTTCGAAGTCGTGAGGGTTGACAACAATGAGCAATCTTTAATGGTTACTCTCTAAAAGAAGATTATATAAATAAGGTGAGTTGCGTAGGGGCCACGAGACCATAGTTTTTAATTATCTATGATCGGTGACTAAAACATTGACAACTCTCTAGTCGACCCCTTACAATGTTTTTGTTTTTTGTGGAAGAAAAATGTGGGCATTCAAAGACAAAGATAGTGATTGAAAATTTTTAAAAAAATCTCTTAATTATTGTGTTTTGTTTCTTTTCATTATTTAAAGACGGAGAAGTGCACAGATGTTGGAATCTTATGGAAACTAGAGCCTCGATTTTTTAAGTATTAAAAATCAAATTGGAGCCATTTTGCCATGTTACTTACCCGCTTCTTTTGTTCAAAGCGCAGTAAAATAAAATTAATAATATTTTTTTTGGTAAACTAAACTTTTATTTGAATAATCACATATTATATAATTAAATGTGCGTAGCTGCAATTTAGTTGTATTTATGGTTATTAACGTGTAATTTTTATTATTTAATATTTTTTAGTAAATTTAATCTTAATAGAGAATCACGCATTGATCATAATAGAAGTATATAAAAAATATAATTAAACCTTTAAAAAATATATGGAATACGTCTTAAGAATTTCTGTTTTAATTGATATTTGCATTATTTTTAAATGAATTTCGTACCATTTTAAATTTCATACGGAAGTTAATTCGATCTTTACACGAGACTCGCCATGTACATTAAATCCGTGAAAACAAATCAGCCATATGTGTGTTGTTTGTGTGTGTGTAAGCAATTTTTTTTCGCATCTTATTTCGCACTCTTTCTTCCTTTGCGTAATAGAGTGTCTTACGGCTACCTTCCACTAATATCAAATAAAAATTCTGATAAAAAGGTGTTACCTGCTTTGATTAACGAAGCATTCTAATTTCTAGTGATTTCTATGTTCTTAGAAGAAGAAAAAAAAATGGATATGGATCCCATCTTTGTCAGAAATTTAACAAAAATTATAAAATTGTTACAACCTTTTCCTTACAAAAAAGTGATATTCTATGAGAGCCGATATGAAAATAAGAATCAGTTTGTGTGCGTAAAAGCAAGTTTAAGTATATAAAAAACTTTAGTCTGTAACACCCAAAAAAAAAAAAGAACAAGAAGAAGAGGAACTATTATATTGATATGTAGGTGTGATAAACATTTCTCATCTGCTTTGAACAAAAACGACGTCATAACTAGAAGATGGCGTGATAACTTTTTCTTTCTTAGGCATTAACTCCAATCTCCAGGACCAAGCAGCCTTTGCTATATTATTGCATGAAGCTCTCTCTCTATTTTTAAAAAGACTCGTAACATACTTATACTATGCTATACAAAGAGGAGGAGAGAGACTGAGAAAATGAAAAATGGGTAAAATACTTTGTGGAAAATCAAAATTGTCTACTTACAATTTATATCTTGCAATTTAATTATAATGAGCCGAGTTGACTCTTAAATGAAAAGAAACTCTATTAATTTTAATTTTTTTTAACAAAAATATATAAAATATCCAATGAATATTTTTTGATTCGTAGGAATCGAACACGGTACCAATATTTACAATAAATCATATACCTTGTTCAACTAACTGAGTTAGACCCCTTTGTAAATATCCAATATCTAATGAATATTGAATAAAAAGTAAAATGTTGCCGTTAACTATTTTAAATTTATATATATATGCAACATGTGTCAATCTCACCATGACCTACAAAATTATTTAGAGATGACCTACAAGAGAATATTCTTAGTATGAAACAAATTTAAGTTAAGGCATTTGAATCGTGCTTGTTTAATCCAAAGCCTGCCTTCATTGAGCTTTTTGTGCGATACAAGATGTTATATCAATTAACCTACCATAATATTCAAGTAAAAAAACTGGAATTTCTTTTTCCATTTATTTTTAAGTTTCACCTCAAAAGTAAGTAAATAGACAAACAAATCTCTCTCTCTCCCTCTCCCTCTCCATATTTATACTAGAAAATTACAAGTCTTTTTTTTTACAAGATAATAATAATGACTTTTATATGACTTTGTAATGTAAAACTTTTGTATCTATATCTCTTCATAGGTATTAATTAATATCTAGGTGTTTTTTTTTTTTTATCAAAATTCGTAAATATTTTTGAAGGAGAGAAATAATACTCAAAATATTTTTCATATGATACTGTTATGTAAAAATTTAATGAGAGGATTTATTTCTGCAAGATAAATTAGTCTCAAAGGTTGTTCTCATAATTAAAGATCGTCATTTTTTTTTTGTGGTGAGTAAAAATCATAAAAGAATCGAAGTTATAAAAAAATCAGTGCAAAATTATAAATACTTTGGCTATAGTTGCTAGACTACTAGAGCAGTTGAAGCCTTGCCAAAAAAAATCAGCAAATTTAACAAAGAAAGAGAATGTCGAGTTTTTACAGCTACAAAAAATGTTCCCCTTTTAATACAAATAAATTACTAACAAGTAACAACTAAGGCTATGCTTAAGGATAAAAAAACTAAGGCTATGCTTAGTTCAGTCAAAAAAAAAAAAAAAAGCCTTTCCTGAGTTAATTGTTTGGGCTTCTCGAACACACTTTTGTTTTAATAAACTCAGTTTGTTATTATATTTGATTATTCTTCAAAATAATTTTTCACTTTCATTGAGTTTCAGTGCAAAGTAGCATATAGGTTGCTTTTGAAAGTTCAATTTTAAGTTGGAAGAATTTAATAAAATATATTAAATGCTAAGAATCATTACTTCTTTTTTTACCCATCCTGTATTTATCCACATTACAAAATGTTTTGTATTTATATAAATTTAAGAGTTTAATAGTCATGCATTGACAGTGTAAAACAATTTTATACTGTGATTTAATCATAAATCATCGTTGATATTATATATACACCCTATATTATATATATACATAAATTCTTTTGCTGACAAAAAAAATAAAATAAACAAATCATCATTGATATGACTTTTAGGATAGTTATCATAAAAGTTAAAAAACTTATTATACATGGTGGATTGTGATTAAATGACTTTTTTTAACACTGTTTTACACTGTCAAAAAAAAAATTCCCTCTAAATTTAATTAGAATATACTGATTTTACAATGTGATTTGATTATAAATTATCATATAATTAAAAATTATTGACTTTTGTAATAATTATTTTAAAATATATCTATAATCATTTTTAATTAATTTATAGTGTAAAAATCTTAATATTAGTATCATGTTATCTCGTAAAGTATGAACTGAATTTTGGCAATCTCCATATGACCAGTCACATGCTTGATGTCACTCTTGCTATTAACATAATAAGATTCAGGTAAGTGTCACACAGCTTCACAACATATTCAGTTCTGAGCCATATTTTTGGGAGGATCAAATTTCTGAGGTTCCAATTAACTCCATGTCCTTATAGATTCTTCCTCATTTTCTCTAAAAACTATGTTCCTTGCACGTGGATCTTGTACCCTCACAACATGGGCGCACCCATCTTGCTCCCTCCTCAAAACATGTATATCTTTATAACTTTCCAATAACTTGACCAAGCAACTTTTTAAACCAAAGTTTCAGCTAGCTTTTAATTACACTTTCAGTTTTTGTTGTCATTTTTTTTTGTTTGATCATTTTTTTTTTTTGTCACTTTACCTCTTTAACATTATTAAACTGATATGAGCTTGTTTCCTTAGACAAACCGAAAGGAAAATTGATCGAGAATGGTAGAGCTCAAATGTCTTGTATGAAACACTTAACCTAAGACTAAGAGAGTGGCTAGTACAATAATAATGGATCTCAGTTGGAGCCAGACATAGAGCAGACACACAGTACCCATACCCTAACATGTTTTGTGTACATTTCTGTTTAAATGGAATTCCTTCCAAACTGCAACCACTATTACGAGACTAGGGGCACCTCGCCCTACTCTTTAATATATGCCCTTCATGTCCTTTTCTTTTGCTGGAATTTTTTGGACTTTTTCTTCAATTAAGATACGTATTTCCGGAGATTCCACGAGGCCTCTAGAAAATGCTAACACAATTCTAGTAATCTCTTTTTTAAATCTTACTTAGTATTGAAGGCTTTTATTATTACCTTAAATTCGTTAATTAAAAAACAACTTAATTATACATAAAGAACTTATTATTAGCTTGACTTGAACATAAACTATTTTGATAAAGAATAATGATTTTCTCATTACTTGGACAGTAATCCCATCTGGTATACATTTCTTTTTCTATCACATCATATCATTCATAGTAAAAATTGTAAACGTCAATCTTATTTTGGAGTGGATTAAGACAGAGGAAGAGAAAATAGAAAGAAAAAAATTAGAGAAAAAAAGTAATAAATATAATAAATAAGATATTTTCTTTCAACTACAAAATTCAAACAAACATTGTTTAAAACATTCGAATTTAGTTTTATTCAGATCAATAACTTGTTGGAAGACATGTCTTATTTGAACTCATTCACAAGAAATTGTTTTAATAAATTAAAAAAATTTCACAATAAAAGGTCAGTTTGTTTAAACTTAAAAAAAAAGTAATTTAAAAAAAATTAATTTTTTTTTTTAAAAAGCAAATAGAATTTACTTTTTTAAAAAATAAATAAATAAATTAGACAAACACATAAAAAAATACTTATTTTATTAAAAATAACACTTTTTCTTAAAAAAAAAACTTAAATAAACGGATCAAAATCATAAATCACTTCTATAAATTTATGTAAGGAATCCTAATCACTCCCAGTACTGAGAGCATCCAAATCCAAAGTTTCTTATCTCAATTATTGCAAAAGTAATATATAAAAGATCAATTGTTTGAATAAATAGTAAACAATGTGAATCCTAATAGCACTTTTTTA
Source organism: Pueraria montana var. lobata (assembly GCA_026413185.1). Classification (NCBI taxonomy): domain Eukaryota; kingdom Viridiplantae; phylum Streptophyta; class Magnoliopsida; order Fabales; family Fabaceae; genus Pueraria; species Pueraria montana. The sequence continues at coordinate 8,270,466 of CM048654.1, forward strand.
TATATAGTAAAAGTTTACCGAGTAAAATATGCGACGGTAACAGAGTAAAGTTGGCCTAATGCTAATACCAAAATTTCACATAACAATCAACTTCTTGGATCGAGACTGGTGGAAAGTTGCGTTTCAACTTGCCTTGCTTATCATCAGTCTGTATGAAGTATGAACGCTCAAGTATAGTGGGGACGAAAGAGCAAACATCATCGGAAAAATCATTCAAAATACCACAATACCAAGAGGAGACAGATATAACCGTGATTAGACGATTTCACGAATCATCTATGTCCAGTTCAAGGGAAAATCACTATTGTAATCAATTCAACTTTGTCCACTTCCACAACCATTCAACAGCAACTTGCAATATTGTCTACCATCTCAAAAGTTTAGTCAAACAAACACCCATTTCAACATACTAATTACAACAAATTAACCAATCAACCAATACGAAGTTCTCTCAACTTAATTAAGAAGTTTCATATTCAAAATTAAGTATCCAGTATATTAAATATTTAGAGAATTTTATTATAATTCTACTAGATTTAAAAAAAATGATCTCTCTTAAAAGATACTTAAGATCTTGAACATTGACAAGTTATTAGTCACAAGGAAATTAGACTCGGTCTCCTTAAACAAGATTTCAAATTTGAACGTAGATGAAAAAACATAATTGAGATAAAAAAAATTCACTAAAAGTAATCAGTCCTCGACAAAAAATAGTCATCAATAAAATTATTGAATACTTCGTATGAACATGGTAATCCAAAAAATACTTAAGATCTTGAACAAAACAAAATTACAACAACAATTGACGGTGTCTAGCATGGACCAGGGAGATAAGTGATCTTCCGTGGACCAGTTTTTACAGCCTTTGGATTCATCAGGTGTATAATGTTATCATGAACTCTCCCTCATCAGAACATCTCCACAGCGTCCCTCCTTCTCCTGTATCCTCCGACGACCGACGACGCCTCCGATGACCAACGACACTCCCGACGACGCCTCCGGTGACCCACGGTCCCTCCACCACTGTCGCAAAATATGCCAACGACCATCGCATCTCCACTCTCAACAGCCACAACACTCGCACTAGATCTAAATGTCAATGAGATGGCGAAGCTAGTTCAGATCTCAAGTGAGATCGCCAGTAGAAACATAAAATCAATATTGCAAGAGAAATCACAATAACCAAACAAGATTGCGAAGAGAGATCGCAATGCACAAACAAAATCGTGAAGTGAGATCGCAAGATGCAAACAAAGTCACAAGAACAAAAGGTTGCAAGATGCGATTGCAGCAAGAAAAAAAAATCACAGTACTACGTACAACCTTAGATCTAGAGGATTTCGCGCCGCTGTCTTCGCTTGGAAGTGGGAGACCAAGCAACCTCTTCTCTTTTACTCTCAGATCTGTTTCTATTTTTTTCTTTTTTCTTTTACTTTGGATTTGGATTTTTTTTTTGGGCATAGATTAAAAGATTTTTGATGTTCCGTATTCGTTTTTTTTTTTTTTTTTTTATGATACGAAACAACAATTTATGAATTCGTGTTCTGTAAAGGATTGGAGAGGCTCAACCACGTTTGAAGTTGGGGTTGCCAAAATGATGCATCACGTTTTCTTTCCGCTGGAGATGGAGTTGTTGTTCAATGGCGTTTGGATCGAATATGATGCGGGTGTCGTGGTTGTCAGAGACGAAGTAGAAAAAAAATTGGTGTCGCTGCCGGAAGCGGCTCATGGTGGAGAGAGAGGCTGTAGAAAATTGGGAAAGGAATTTGGTGTATTAGGTGTAGCATAAAATTTTACATCTTAGATCAATTCAAAGACTGTAAAAAATAATCCACAGTGGATCATTTATCTTCCTAGTCCACGCTAGATGCCGTCCAACAAATTACATAAAGCATTCAATTAAAAATAACAAAAGATTGGGAGAATAATAGAATTACATAAAGCATTCAATTAAAAATAACAAAAGATTGGGAGAATAATAACATAGAGAAGTGGGTCAATATTATTATTATAATATAGTAAAGGAGGGTGACAATTACAGAAATGGCCCATGCCCCATGCCCCATTTACAGAACGAGCACCTAACAATCGCACCCGTTTTATGATACACATTCATTATTCCTTTATGACCATATGGTAGTGATTACAATTTCTCAACAGACTCAAACCTGGAAGAAGAAGAAATCATATATCAAATCTCAGAGGTGGGATCTCAATACTGCAATATGTCTGCAGAAGCCATGATAGGCTGGTTCAGATACCCCATATTCAACGGGTTGAAGAAGCCATTAATATTATTCGTTGGCTCAATGAAGGAACTCGATGCTGCTGCTCCATAAGTGGTGGCATTCAACACTTCAACGATCTCGTTGAGAGACTCTAACCTGTGACTCAACTCTCCCACCTGAGCCCTCAGCACTGAGTTCTCAGCCTCAACGCTTAGATACTGTTGTGTGGTGATGTTAACGCTTGTGAGTATCTGTTGATTCTCTTTTCTGAGCTGAGCCACTTGGGAAACGAGATCATCCAAGTGCTTCTGCTTCCTCATGCGAGATCGCCGTGCAGATTCGCGATTTGATATCATTCTCTTCCTCTTTCTCTGATCCATCACTGCCTGCAAATCCTCCTCAGAACCAGAGTTCTGAAGCAGAGATGACCCTGAAGATGTTCCACTTGAGGAAGCCATGTTATGTGATTAATATGAATATCAATACAATACAACCCTTCTCGATTAACAGTTTAACACACTTGGCAGGACCAGGACCCAGACACTAAACACAACACAAACTCAGAAAAATAAAATACTGCAGATATTTTTTTTTTATGATAATAATAATACTAGTAGTAGATATTATGATATTTAGATAGATGATATAGCGTTAAACTAAGGAAGGGTTAGAAATCATGAAACGTAGTACAACCAATAGAGGAAGGCAACTGAGAAGGATTGAACTAAATGGGTCCTGCGCCTAACAGTGGAATTGATCATACACCCGGAAAAGAAGATTTCACTGAGAATCGGATACATGAATCTCAAACATCAACAAGAAGATGTTGGACATTTAATTTGCACTTCTAATCGCTATTGCTTGGTTAGGAGAAAAAATGGAGTCAAACTCTCCAACCCAATTGAGCAAAGTTTCAAACTTTGGTGCTAAAAATTGCGATGGGAGGAGATTTGTTATATGGGGTTGTGGGTGCTGAATTTGGAGAGGTTGGAGATGAAGGGTATTTGATATGGGGAGTCAAGGAAGGAGGAGGTTGAAACTCAACATGTGGAAGAAAAGGTTGGTGCAGAAGAAGGGCACTCACGGACCATAGGATATATAAGAAATATCTATCTATCTTACTGGCTAGCTATCTAGAAAGTGTGATAGGAAAGAGGGAGAGAGTGGAAGAGGACTCTATGTTATTGAAGCGGGGAATTTATAGAACTAAAAAAGCCAACAAGTTGGTGAAAAATAATTATTAATAATTATGAAATCCGAGACAAAGAAACAAAGCAAAGTAGGCTCTAATTTACTTTGGGATCACTTCATTTCATGAGAAAATAAGTTGAAAAGCTTTTATTACAAAAAGTGTATGTATGAGAGAGAGAGCGAAGGGGATTCGTGGAAGGTGAGAAGTAAAATTGTAAGACCGGACGAGAAGAGAAGAGACTACGAGAGAAAACACCACAAGTGTCCAGAGATACAGCTGGGAACCAACAATCACAGAAAATGCATCATCATAGTTCCAAGATACATCCAAAAGTAGCATCACAGTCTCACTCACACACGACACAACTGTTTTGGTAACTTGTATATGTATCCACTAACACCAGAGATGTATTCTTTAGTTTTAAAACATATACAAATATAGAATAATAGAATTATAAATTAACAACAGTTCCATTTTTGTCCACTTTTTATTATATAAACTTTTATGCTCTGAATCAACTAGAAATTACATTGGTTGTAATTTTTAAAATAATTATTATAAAAATTAATTTCTATACACGGTTAATAAGACTTTAAAATAATTATGATAAAAATCAATAAATTTATCATATATAACTATTTATGATTGGATAACAATAAAAAATTATTTAACATTATCAGTACTTAAAGTATTTATTATAATTACAAAAGTTAATAAAATTACCAACATGTCATTGGTCTGAGTGGTTGACATCGACAACAAAGATTATTACCAATATCATAGTATAAAAAACAAGTTAATAAAATTACAATTTAAGTAAAATTAAAAAGTATTAAAATTATATCATATATAATTTATTTAAATAAATATAAATGATTAAGATTCAAATGAAAATAATTAATATAAGGTTAAAATAAATCAAATCAAGAGTTTAGTAATTGAATTAGATTGAAAAGAAATTTTAATATAAAATATTAAAAAGTTAGAATTCAAAGAACAAATTAGTTTTAATACTGTTTTTTTAAAAAATCAATAATTTAATTTTTTTTAAAATACAAAAAAAAGATAATTACTAAACAATAATAATAAAATAAGGTATCTTGAGAAAGAATAATGACAAGTGACTTTATTCTTAAGAACAAAAGTTTTATTTTATTATAGAAAATAAAATATCTTATATTTATATTAGAGCTGTCAAATGGGCCGAGTCTGGTCCATCGGGCCAATTGGTGAAAATGGGCCGGCCCGGCCTAGCCCGAGTCTCTAATAGGTCATATTTTTCGTGATTCGGCCTGACCCGTTTGGCCCATTAGACGAGGCCAAATTGGTCCACTTATTTTTTTTGCTTAAATTTACACTAATTTTAAAAGGAAAAGATAAAAAAATAAAGGGAAAAAAGTATTTAGCTCCCTTAAACTTTACTCCTTTTATAAATAGACACCTTAAACTTTAATTGTGTCCCAATTAATCCTTAAACTTTATCTCTTTTGCAAATAAGCACCATGAACTTTAATTTCATTTAAATCAATCCTTAAACTTTATCACTTTTGCACAGAGGCACCTAAATTTCAATTTCAAGTCAATTAATTTTTAAAATTTGTCTCTTTCATAAATAATCTCTTATATTAAATTGAAGTTAAATTACTAACAAAAAAATCTCAACTGTTTATTTATATAATCTCAATTACTAGTATTTATTAATTTTATTTTTATAAATCACTTTTCCAAATATTAAAACATAATAAATTTAGAATTAAAAATAAAATAATTTTTTTTATTAATGTTATTATTCCCTTTTTATATATATTTTCTAAATTCATATCCTTTATTATATTTTAAATATGGAAAAATAAGTTGTAACAAAAAAAAAATGAATGAATGATTAACCTAAGATAAATAATTTGAAGAAAAAAACAACTATTTGTAAAAAGAATAAATTTTAAAGATCAATTGAAATGCAATTAAAGTTTAAGGTGTCTATTTACAAAAAATTTAAAATTTAAATATCAATCACAATAAATTTAAAGTTCATGGTGTCTATTTACAAAAGAAGTAAAATTTAAGGATTAATTGAGACAAAATTAAAGTTTAGGGTATCTATTTGCAAAAGAAGTAAAGTTTAGGGGGGCTTAACACTCTTTTCCCAAAAATAAAAAATAATTTTGGGCCAAATAGGCCCGAAAGTGTTTAAGCAAAAAAATTTATGGGTCCGGCCTGGTCCGTTTGGACTGTTAGGCTGGGCCAAATTAGTCTGATTCCTTTTAGGCCAGCTTTTTTACAGTCTAGTCCAACCTGGCCTAACGGGCCATCGGATTAGGCTAATTTTGACACCTCTAATTTATATAACTATATTTTTTTTTATGCTTAAATTTGACAATATAATATTGATGTAAGAAAATGTGAGGATAGAAATACTGCAACAGAAATTATTCTAGCAGGTGAGTTGGGCTAAGTAACTTGTTCCATCTTTTTCACTTGTGCCCCCACAGCGTGAAAGGGCTCTCTGATATGACAATGAACTGTCGGAAGAATTAAATGGCTCCGTGAGAAAATATTATTTCCTATATCATCCCATTATAATTGTAGTTGTACGTTATTTTACATAAATTAAAAAAATAATAAATAAATTAAAGAGAATAACAATTTTACAAAAATATTCTTATTATCATTAATTCAATTTTAGTTTTTATTATTCATCATTAATATTATAAGAGATAAAAATGAATAGTCAACAAGTCATTGATCTGAGTGGTATTGGATTTGGTCTCTTTAAGCAACGTATCGGTTCGAATCTTGTGGATGAAAAAAATGTGGTTAAAGGAGAGAACACCTCTAAAGAAGTAAAAATTGAACATATATTTTTATTAATTTATTTATCTCTTTTTTATTTCTTCTTTATTTATCTTAAATCAAACACATTTATTTTTACTTTATTTCCATCCACTTTTTCTATTTCCATTCATCCTATTTTTCACCAATTTCTTTCCTTTCTACCAAAGGAACCATAAATGGTATGTTCAATTTTTCAAAAAGAAAATTAGTATGAATCATTCGTTTATTTATTCTCAAACATGTATAATCCTTTATATTTTAATATTTAAAAACATCAATAACAATTATCGTTAATAATTAACATGACACAATAAAAAAAACTAAAAATAACTTTTATAAAATAAAAATATTAATTATTATTTTTAATATACATATTTTAACTTTTAAGTGATATTTGAATAAAAATCTTAATTGTTTTAAAAATGAATATTAAATAATTTTAATATGTATATTGAAATGAATATTCATTTCATTAAATATCTTTTATTTTTAAATGGAAACAGTTTTTTTAAACAAAGTTTCAAATCCAAATCTTATAAATGAAAAAAAATGTTTGAGTAGAAAAACTTCGTTAAAAGTGACAAAACAAATTATCCAGTAAATATTAGTTATTAGCAAAATTTGTAAATATTTCACATTAATAATATAGTGATTAAAAAAATATTTTACTTTTATTTTGTTAATTAATATGTTAAAGACACTTGTGAGCAGTATTGTTTTTTAAATGGATCTCTATAGGCTAAAGTCAATATTAAACTAAAGTAACTACTGGGCTAAAAGACAAAAAGGGGCAAAAAAAAAAAAGGAAAAAGAGCATTAAGCCCCCTTAAACTTTACATTTTTTGCAAATAGACACCCTAAACTTTAATTTTGTCTCAATTAATCCTTAAACTTTGTCTCTTTTGCAAATAGACACCATGAACTTTAAATTTATTATGATCGACACTTTAATTTTAACTTTTTTGTAAATAGACACCTTAAACTTTAATTGCATTTTAATTTATCTTTAACATTTATCTTTTTTACAAATAGTTTTTTTTCAAGTTATTTATCTTAAATGTTAATCATTTATTAATTTTTTTATTACAACTAATTTTTTAATATTTAAAATATAATAAAGAATATGAATTTAGAAGATATATAAAAAGGAGAAATAATAACATTAATCAAAAAAGTTTTTATTTGATTTTTAAATTTTTAATTTTATTATGTTTTAATGTTTGGAAAAGTAATCAGAGAAAGGTCCGAGGCACACGTTTGCGGTTTGGTGAGGATTTAATAGCTATACAATGAGTATAGAAATTTAGGAGTGAAATTGTATTGTAATACGTAAATATTAGCTTCAGTTTACTGTATGTTTTTTATGCAGTAACTTGCTCTTGTAATGAGTCTTAGTTTGGGCACCTCTTGTGCTCATAACAAACAATCTTATATTAATGAATTATTTAGCTTATAAAACAAATGTTTGGAAAAGCGATTTAAAAAAATAAAACTAATAAATAGTTAAGATTAAACAAATAATCAGTTGAGATTTTTTTATTAGTAATTTAACTCTAATTTAATATAAAAAATTATTTATGAAGTTAGTAAATTTTAAGAATTAATTGAGATGAAATTGAAATTTAGGTGTCTATATGTAAAAGAGGTAAAGTTTAATGATTAATTGAAACAAAATTAAAGTTTATGGTGTTTATTTGTAAAAGAAATAAAGTTTAAGGATCAATTTGGACAAAATTAAAGTTTATGGTGTCTATTTGTAAAAGGAGTAAAGTTTATGAGGGCTGAATGCTCTTTTCCCAAAAAAAAAAACTAATTACGAAAAAGTGTGAAAAAAAACAATTTATCTGCAGGAATTGGTTTTGACACGTTGCACTGGGAGGCGCCAACTGAGTTGGTGCCTCCTGAATTTTTTTTTGTCCGTAGTGGGAGGCGCCATTTCAAGATGCGCCTCCTGAATTAACTTTTTTTTTTTTTTGAAATGTCAAAGGTTGCTACACTTGAAATGGCACCTCCCGCTACGGGACAAAAAAAAATCAGGAGGCACCAACTGAGTTGGCACCTCCCAATGCAACATGTCAAAAATAACCTCTGCAGGTAAATTATTTTTTTTTCACACTTTTTTCATAATTAATTATTATTTTTTGCCCTATTTTATCTTTTAGCCTAATTACTGGTGGTTGAGTTTTTTTTAGTTGCACATTTTCCTTGTGGCTAGATTCAATGAACTAACAATTTTTCATCATTCGGATAAAACTATCCTACTATTCCTTTATCGTGCAATGTATCCGATTGCGCCGTTTTTTTAAATTGTTTTTAAATAATTAAATATATAAAGAAATATTATAAATACATACCCATTTTCTCTTATATTTCTTTATTCATGAGAATATAATAAAAGAGTATCATTTCTGTGTATTTTAAAAAAAATGTGTTTGTTTAACTATTAAAATTGGTTGAGAATTTTTTTTGATATTTCCATAAATAATTAAAACACGGTTCACATTATTTTTACTAAAATTATATATTATAATTACTAACTCTTAATGTGTTAAGGATATTATTATTTTTTAATATCAACTACGCCTCTGCCTTCACAATTTTCTTCTACGAATTAAAGATACAATTTTGAGCTTTCAGATTATTAGACCATACTACTTATAAGATAAACATTAGTTTACAAAGCTTTCTTTTGCATTGAGAATCACCATTAAAAAAAACAAATACCACTGCATGTACGATTCAAGGGCGGCACCGACAATTAAAAGAAACAAATTTCATATAACAAAACTGTAAAAAAATAAGTTGTTTGATTTTAGAAAGGCAAAAGAAAAATTCCTTAACAAAAGTTGATCAGGTGAATTTAAAAAACAAAAATGGTTTGCATGAATGTATGTTTGCACACTAGCTATTTTTACATAGTAATAATCGTTGCATACCTGTTGAAAGAGAAAATCAGACCCCCTCCTGGAGTTTCCTGTTGAAAAAGGAGCAAGAGTTTCCTCATAAAAGAAGAGCAAATGCAGGAAAAGAAAAAATTATGCGTGTAACATGCAGAGGAAGAAATCGGCAGGTAAGGCTAATTAGAGGGTAGTGGGGCAGTAGATAATAAGAATGTTGTATTTGAATTTTTACTCACGAAAATTTATTATTGTCATATGAGAATAAACTTTTTCAATCCCCTCTTTCGAGAATAAATAATGATGGAACGTGTAAATATGATTTTTCTGAGAATAAAATATATTCCATAATAATTATTTTATCATCTTGTAACAAATATGAGAAAAAAAATTTCAACCTCATATCTTCATGAAGGGTCTTGCTAACCAGTGTTGGACACTGGTTAAGAAATTAAAAAAAGAAAATATTTATTGTGAAATTCATAAGAGAGTGCAAAAAAAATATTGGACAACACAATTTTTCGTCTTCCAATAAAAATATTTCTCTTTTTAGTTCCTTAACCAGTGTCTAAGGGCACTGGTTAATATTTGTCTTTCAGGAATAAATAAATAGTCTGTGGAACAAACGTTTCCTTAAAAAATTAAAAATTTTATGTGTTTTTATTTATCTATCTCTCTATTTATCTTTCTCTACATACTATAAGAATACTTAATTAGCAGCTGTCAAAAAAAAAACTTAATTAGCAAAATCAGCCTTTGAATTTAGGAAATACTAAAGATATGTTTAGATTAATGTTTATAAAGTATTTTTACGAATTTTAATATATGATTATGAATTTCAATACACCAAATAGAGAAAGAAAAAAAATATTGTTTTTGAAATAAAAATATTTTTGAACTCTACCAACATTTAATCCAAACGTACTCTAAGTTTGAAAGAATATAACCATATCCAATTACCATTACTCTTATGTTGTGTTTGGTTGAAATGATAGAAATAAAAAAGATAAAAATAAGAAAAAAATATTTGAATTAAAATAGAATGTAAAAAGTGTAGATATCACATTGAACTTACATAATTTCTCTCTTCTCTCCTTCAATCAAACACAGTCTTAGTTTCCACGATTGGACAAAAACATCAGTTTTACAATGTACAACTATACAATAGTACGAGAAAAAAAAACAGTACGAAAAATTGTTATATTAGCTACGAGGAATTTGAGCAAATATTTCTATGAATAATTCGATTGTAAAACAAATCAACATCGCAATACAAAATATCAGCATGTACTCATGCATCAACTTCAAACGGGACATTTTTGCAGTCTAATTCCTATGAGATCCATCTTTGCTATCATGAGTTTTAAGCGATGGACATCACACACCTTTCAAGGGAGTTGCTTTCTCATTAAAAAAAAAATGTCCTTTTATGGTATGATGTATCATCCACAGCCTACATCAATGATTTTCTGCTCATACTACATCATCATAATCTTTAATTCTTCACCACATTTTGTCACTTCGATGAAACTGCAAGCGTAAAAGAAGGAAAAAAAAATAGAGAAAATGCTTTTACTTTTATAAATAATTAAAATTATTTTGTCTTTATTTCATTGTTTAAACTATTTAAAACATTAAAAAAAATTATTATTTTCTTTCTGAATTTAAAAAATAAAATAACATTTCTAAAACTATTTATAAATAGTAAAAAGATAAAAAACGAAATTATTTCTTAAACTAATTAAACTAACGATGTCCAAATCCGAGAGCAAAAAAGTATTGTAGTAGGGCCTTTCCTTGTGCGGCCTGCCAAAAACATATCATGACATGCTGATCACTCTTCGATTAACTAATAATATTTTATATCACCATGCTGCATATATTATTTACTTATTATAAAAATAACTAATTTTTTAAAATAAATTAAAGACTGCAGTGCGGCACACAAACAAACGTCAATCTCGCTCACGGCCTCGAAGTGGAAGCGGGAAAACCCTCGGATCCCGATGATGCGCAATCTCACGCGCTACTCATGCACGCGAAATCAGGGTTCTAAGTGGTGCGCGTGACAGTTCTGCTCCGGCACTGGTGGCGAGGAAGAACTATCGTTATCATCCACACGCGGGAGGGAGCGCTTATACAACACAGACGGTCTAAGTGGCGCGAGTGTTCAGAACGCGCACGTAGTGGGGTGAAAAATGTAGGCTTAGTAATGTTCTGACAGGAGTCACTTTTTGAACTTGAGAAATTATTAAAAAATAAAATGTAGGTATGGATGGGATGGGATGGGATGGGATGTAGCCTCCGTTGCTGTGGCCTACCAATTCAATCTCGCTTTTCAGATCCGGGCCCCACCATCATCCAAACCCTGCATTTCCAATATTAACCTTCTTTTACTGCAGTTACGCCACAGTCATTTTTCTTGTTCTAGTAATTTAACTGTCCGTTTGGATTGAAGGAAAAAAAAATGAAAGAGGAATGAGAAATTTTAAATTTGAATTAAGAGGAAAAAGGGAGGAAAGAAAATTTTAATTTTTTGTTTTTCAAAGTCAACATTTTTTTTATCTTTTCTTTTCTCTTTCTCTTTAATTAAACAAACGAAAATATATTATTATTCATGTTTTCTTTTCTTTTTATTTTCTTTTCTTTCATCCAAACATAAGATAAATGATGAGGAGTGCTAGCAATAACACACACTTTATTATTGGTTGAAATTTATTAAAAATTACAAAATCAGTAAAGAGAGTCATTAAATAATAAGTGAAATTCATAAAAATTTGTGATAGATAATGTGTTGCTAACATTTCTCTTTAAATGATTTAAGGGAAATGGTTAGTACTTTTGTTGTATCTTGAGTTTAATTAAAATACATTATTTTTTGCATAATCATTCAATTACAAACTACTATGTAATGTACTATACTAAGTCTTTTTTTACTTTTATAATAATTATTTTAAAATTCATAGTTATAATTATTTTTGTTTTATGCACAATGTAAAAATCTTTACTTCCTTCGAACTCAAATATAAAAAAAAATCATATTAATTAAAAAATTAGTTAATATCATTTCATTTTACTAATATCAATTTAAAAATAAACTTTTTTTTAAATTACACTTCATTGAAACTTAATATAAGAAAAAAAAATCCTTAAAAATAAAACATCAATTAAAAGAAGGGTATATTGAAAATAGTATAATTAAATAAGGTAAAATTAATTAAGACTGATTTATATTTTAGATCACCATATATGTTTTTTATTTTTATTTGACTCCTCTAAAATGAGAGAAATACACTTTAGAAGATAAAATACAATAGTAAAAAATCTAATAATTGAGACTGTAATTAGTTTTAGATTTTATTATATGTGTATTTAATTTTATCAGAATTTTTAATCATTACTTTTTTAATTGAAATTGTGAACATCCAATTTTGTCTGGACATGCAAATCAAAATATAAAACATAAGTAAAAATGGGTAAATGTGAAAAAAAAAATATAAATTTTACTATAATTAACTTAAAAATTATCTCTAACATGATTTATGATTGATTGAAAATCATACATTTTAAACACTATTATTTATACAGAGGATTTTTTACAAGCATAATAACTTCTAGGACGTTAAAATTTTCATTTCTCTCAAATAGCTCCCTAATAAAACCAAATTTTAATTATTAAATGCCTGTTAAGCATTTTCTCAATGTAACCTCAAATTTGGGTGAAGAAAAATTGCTCTTCCTTTTTAAAAAAGTGGTTTCAGACCACCTTGAATTCGAGATGTCGTGAGATAAATTTCATCCAAATCTCCTCTAAGAAATTGTTCAAAAAGACAACTGTGATTACAAAAAATTGTAATACTTATCCGTCAAGCTTTAGAGGTGGTGACAATGGTGACCATGACAAACATGCAAAGAATAAGCAAATTTCTGATCGTGACAGAAGCAAAAGAGTATTTCTTTGATTTAATTGTAATTTTTACCCCCAATTTTTTAATTTTTGACGAATTTTATTCCAAATAAATTAATTTGACTACTCAACTTTTTAAAAAAGTTACAGATTTTACCCTCCACAGTTTTGATGACGTGAGATGCTAAAATAGTTGTACTTTTTATCTCTAATTTTTTACTTTTTGACAAATTTTACCCCTAACTTTTTATTTTTTGGTGAATTTTACCTCAATTTTTTATGCTTATGTCAGCATGCCACGTCATCAAAACTGTGGAGGGTAAAATTTGTAACTTTTAAAAAAGTTGGGGGTAAAATGCGTCAAATTAATTTGTTGGAAGTAAAATCCCAAAAAATTTAAAAGTTGGGGGTAAAAATTACAATTAAGCCTATTTCTTTCTCTTTGTATGCCTGTTTGTTGCGTCATTATAATATTGATTTGAAGTATTTGTTGATTTTATTGATAACTAATTTCTATAAAAAAAAATGACTTTTAGCTGTCCACCTTTAAGGGGGTGTTTGTTTCAAGTGATACAAATATATTCCCAGGAATATAAGAGTGGGGATATTTTAAAAACATGCTTGGTAGAAGATTACAAAATATATTCCTGGATATATTCTATTCCTAGGAAAATTACATTCCCACATAAAGACCATTTCCATTCCCGGGCAAAGAGGGTGGGTAAGTTTTATTCCCACGTATCGGGAATACATTTTATCGAGTGAAATCCCGTAATACCCCCACTACCCACCACCCACGCAATAGGTGATGATCCCGCATAATCTTTCCTCCAATTTTTTTTTTCATTTTACGTTGTCACTGGAAACGCCCCTGTTTTATAATTTCATAGTTAAACATGGAGCAATAACCCCCACGCAATTAGTGGTGACCTCGCCGAATCTTCCCTCCAGTTTTTTCATTTACGTTGTTGCTATAAAAAAGGGGAAACGCCCTTGTTTCAGAACATCACAGTTAAACATGGAGAAAGAACCCTTTTTTAGTTTGTGCACTGGTATTCGCAACTGAGTGAGGATCACAACATAGAAGTTAAACCCCATTGCATGGGTGCGAGATTCTTGGTGGCTCAAAGTCAATCAATCACCTTGGCCATCGTTCATTTCTTCTTCTTTGATTGGTAAGTCTCTACACTTGTGATAATCAATGCAAATTGAAGCTGAATTTTAAATTAACATATGGACTAATAAAGAGATGTTTCTACAGCTTCACTTATGCTTTCTATATTATTTTTTTCTCAGATTCCACCGAGTAGTGTGGAGATAGGGTCGTAGGATATAGTAGTATTTTTTTTTTATTTGTTGGCATTATTTTCATTACTAAAATAATGTTTTTTACATAACAAGGGTATTTTGATAATTTTAACGTATATTCCTAGGAAAATATATTATAAACCAAACACATATTTTAGTTATTCTAGGGAATAACAAAAAGATTCCTAGGAACTTTAGTTTTTAACCAAACAAATTTTTTGAAATACCCAGGAATATTATTCCCAGGAATGTTATTCCCAGGAACGTCATTCCCAGGAATCATTTTGTATCACCTGAAACAAACGCCCCCTAATAGGTTTTTTTTGCTAACCATGTTTTCTTTTTCTTACTTAAATTCAAAACTTTACTTAAAAAATTGGGTAAAGTATGTTGTTAGTCCCTGTACTTTCAGAAAAAAATTTGGTTTTAGTTCCTGTACTTTCGAATAAACCATTTTAGTCCCTGTACTTTCAGAAAAAAATGGTTTTAGTCTCTCTCCTCTAATGGTTTTAATACTGTTAACGAAAATACAGTTTTAAGTGGCTATAAACTTCCACAAAATACACATTCCTCGTGTATTTAAACTCAACATCATTGGTGGCTATTTAATAATTTATGACGGTTTTTAGCTGCCAATGATATTGAGTTTAAATACATGAGAAATGTGTATTTTGTGGCAGTTTATAGCCACCAAAAAATTGTATTTTCGTTAACAGTATTAACATCATTAGAGGAGATGGACTAAAATCAAGTTTTTCTGAAAGTACAAGAACTAAAATGGTTGATTCGAAAGTACAGAACCAAAAAATAATTTACCCTACAAAATTCAAATCCAGTGACACTTTATCAACATGCCAGTCTTTATGTGTGTGAGGGAGAGAATGCTACCCAATATTTATTTATATAATTAAATTAAAGTTTTTATTCTAACAAATGAGACAATTTTTATTATATTTTGTTTCCTTAAGACACCTTTATTTAGTATTTCTCTAATACTTATAAAAACTTTAAAATTGTTACCTACTTTTATTTCTTTAAGTACATGTTAGTGATTTTAATATATATTGACCATTATATATTTGGTGTGTCATGTCTAGATGAATCGTGATGAGTTTGGTCTCTCATGTAATGGGAGTAATTTTATTTGACATGCCTACAAAACTTGTCTCTCGTCAAACAATTTTATAATGTGTGAAATTCTAGTCATAAAATAAAGGTATTCTTATTAGTTATTTCTCTATCTATTTCCAAACGAGACTACTGTTATGTTTACACTATTTTACAACACTTACCAAAAATTTCTAATTATATATATAAAAAATTTGAATAACATTTTTATTTTTGATATGAAAACTATTTTATTAATAAAACAAAATCACTTTTTTTTTCCTTATTCAGTGACCAACACTATTTTTCATTTTTTTACAATGACAACATTGATGTTAGAATTTAAATCTTCATACAGGCTACCTAAACCTTATGAATAAACTGACTTTTTTTTTTCTATCAGGAATCTAGATCACTTTTAGTGGGGTCTCTCCTTCTAAGTCTAACCACACATTCTTTTTATCCATAAGACTCGAATCCAAGACCTTACTTAAGAGAATACCACTCAAATCAACGACTTGTTGGTGAATAGACTAACTCTAATAAGTATTAGTGACTGTCTAACTAATACTTGTTAGCACTTAACATTTACTTATTATTCGATCTCATAAACCAAATAAAAAAAATTGGGAAAAAACTTAAGAAAGAGGCTACTAACGTTACCATATTCAATTTCCGTGTTTTTTTTTTAATAGGCTTGAACAAGGTTTTGTTTAAATTGAAAGACCGAAAATTGTGGAATGTGGATCATTAACACGGAGCATTATAGGGGAGTGACCATAACATCGTTGTCGACAACATAGAATGGTCATTTTCTTGACAAATTGTCCCGGAGATGCTATTTTTGGTTTGATACATTGTATTAAATGCAATAATATTTTGTTTCAGCAAATCAGCTTTTTCTTCACTGATAAGAAAAGCGTGCATAAATATATATATTGGTGGTTGCAGTAGATCAGAAAGTGAAAGCCAAAATTGCCCTTCTCTTTCTTGTGTCTCTCTTTTTCTCTTGACTAGCAATAGATCTCTACCATGGTCCACTTTCTCCATTAATTCTACGTTTTTAATTATCAAAATGCATGGTCCTTAACATACATATGGGGTCTGAGTAGATTAAAATCTATGACACTAGGGTGTTTGACCCTTAATCGTAATTAAAAAGGTAAATTATCGAGATGCATGACACAACACAAGGAAGTGAAACGAAAGAACATGAAGATATTGGTTGTATAGTCACCATAGAAAAATCATTGGAACTGTTATCACATCATTTTTCAAGAAAGTTAAAATCATCCCACTCAGCATAGGAAGAAAGAATTAATGGCGACGTGTAGCTTGTAGGCGACCCAGGATTTTAGTGGAAAGAAAAAGAGACAACAGGAACAAGCAATTGAAGAAAATTGGAACACAACAGCAGAATTTATGTTCAGAATGTTGTTGTGGTTGTGGTGAAGAAACGAAAGGGAGACCCAACCATTCGTAGAAGCAGATTGAGCCAATACGACATGGCAATCATTGCATATAAGGTTTGTGAGAAGGAAAATGCTAAAAATTACGAAACAAACTTTCGTGCAAAGCAAACGAACCGTGTATTTAGTCAAATCCCATTTTTCATTTTTAAAAATTTTCAATTTATACTAGTGTTTAACGCACGGGCTTACTAAAATTTTCGCTACCTTATTTATATAGTCAATAGAAAGAAATTTTAAAAAAAACAAAGAATTATTTAACACATTGAAAGAAATTTTAAAAAATAGATAATTATAAAAGAAATTAGAAACTATAAAATTAAAAAAAATAAGGGAAGATGTAACAAAGTAACTTTAATTTTTTTAATATTAATTTTGAAAATTAAAAAGTAAATTGAATTAAGGATTTAAAATTATTGACTAAAGAGAAAAATCTTCGGAATTAAAAAATAGAGTTAGAAAATCTGATAAAATAAATATTAAAAAAATAATATATTAGAGAGTATAAATTTTGGAAAAAAAAATATACAGTACATCGAAAGAAATTTTGAAAAAGATATAATTATAAAAGAAATTAGAAACTATAATTTTTTGAAAAGAAAAAGGGAAGATGTAATGATGTAACTTTGATTTTTTAATATTAAATTTGAAAATTGAAAAGTAAATTGAATCAAGGATTTGAAATTATTGATAAAAGAGAGAAGTCTTCGGAATTAAAAAATAGAGTTAGAAAATCAGATATAAGAAATATTAAAAAAAAAAAACCAAAAGATTAAAGAGTATAAAATTTGGAAAAAAAATTATATAGCACATCGAAATAAATTTTGAAAAAGAGAAAAATCTTTGGAATTAAAAAATTGAGTTAGAAAATCAGATAAAAGAAATATTAAAAAAAAAACCCAAAAGATTATAGAGTATAAAATTTGAAGGAAAAAAAATTATATAACACATCGAAAGAAATTTTGAAAAAAAGATAATTATAAAAGAAATTGAAAACTATAATTTTCTTAAAGAAAAAAAAGATAAGGGAGAGATGTAACTTTAATTTTTTAAATTAACTTTAAAAATTGAAAAGGAAATTGAATTAAGGATTTGAAATTATTTATAAAAGAGAGAAATTTTTGGAATTAAAAAATAGAGTTAAAAAACTGATAAAAAATATTTTAAAAAAATATAGTATCAGATAATGAAGTGAATGAAGATAGTTATAGAAATATTGTGAATGTGAGATAGTTACAAAAATTGATAAGAGAAATTTTAGGGAAAATAGAAAAAGCCATATGCATGTTAGGAGAGTGAACTATACCACTCCATGAAAGGAGAGTATTCAAATAAGAGTGAATGTGAGAGAGAGTGGGGAGAGTGAAGCAATGAGAGGAGAAAATCTCTTAGTCATTTATATATATAAGGAGATTTGTTTTAAAAAAAAGGCCAACCGTTCAATGCTATTTTTGTGCTATTCATGCGGAGGCTTTTCGTACTAAATAGCAGCGCTCTTGTGAGAATTAACTGATTATTTAATTAATTCAAGCCAAAAGTTTGCTTTTCGAGCTATAAGCTTGAGAATATTGTAGAACCACATTAAGTGCGATTGAAACCAGGACCCTAAATTTGTGACACCAAGTAATCAAATTGAATCATCAAATAATGTATGTTTAAGTTATCGCTATGGTGGGATTAGATGAGGGACCATTCTGAAAGAGTGGTGTGGTAATCATGATTCCAAGTCCCTGCAATCAAGAGAGGGGTCCATAATATAGTATTCAATTGTGCCTCCAACAATATTAACCTCATGAGATACTTGTGGAAAATGAAACAAATGTTGTTAATTTATTTATTTATTTTTTGTATGTAAACTTACGTGTATTATATGAGTATTACAAAATTAGAAAATAAAATATAAATTTCAAAAAAGTAATATATATAATGAATTCATATAAAATTTTAAATTATAATATTAAAGAAAAAACTTTAAACTTATTAAAATTAAAACAGACAAAAAAACAGTTGTCATTTCTCTCGAATGGTTATGACCATGAGTCCAAAGGACAAAAATGGTTGAAGATTCAATATTGATACTTGAGCTGTCTATACAAGATACTGCTTAGTTTCAATTTGCAATCAAGTGGAGGGAATTTGGTCACGTGGAAATTTAGTGATCTTTACCAAGGTAGTATGGTTTTTAAAAGAAAAATATCTCATATGGAAATTGAAAAGAAGGGAAATTACAATACTGCAAGGTGAGTGAATATACTAGTATCTGCTAACCGAGGGGTCTAGGATGTGTGAGTTATTGTAAATATCTCGATTCTTATTTTTGATAAAAAAAAAAAAGGCAAATCTAACCGGTATCTTAAGGGTACTGGTTAAGAAACTAAAAGAAGAAAGATTTTTGTTGGGATGCGCAAAATTGCGCTGTCCATAGTTTTTTTTGCGCTCTCCTATGATTTTCACAGTAAATACTTTCTTGTGTCCGTCATGTCATCACTTAACAGCTGAAATTAACGTTTGTGACTAAAAATAAAATAAAACAATTTTTGAGAGACTAAAAACAGAAAAAAATTTATGAGGGACTAAAATCAGAAATCAAGATAAAATGAGGGGCTAAAAACATATTTTACCCAATTTTAAAATATCCGTAAAAAATACTCCACTTGCTAAGTGTATGTACATAAAAACGAAACGTGCGCAAATGGCATGGCAGTGGATATAAGTTTGCATTGTGTCTTTCGCTTGCCCACAAAAAGCCTTGTCTGTTTGTTTTAATGTTTCAATCCGGACCCCAGTTCGTCAACATCTTAGGCTATATGTCGTTTGAGCAGCACAATCTCAAATTTGATCAATATTCTTCACCATGAAGTTTCTAAGAGGTTATGGACCATAGTCTCTTTCTTTCACGGACTTGTATCTAGAATACAGACAAATATAGAATCTTAATTATAATCAAAATAAAAACTACTCATTATAATTATTTTCAATAAATATTTAATTCCATAATAATAATAATTTATCAATTGAGTGTATTAAAATTGTAAAATAATTTTTATAAAATTTTAAATTATATAAAGTACTAATATTAATTTTTATTAAATTTATACATTAATAGAACATAGATAAAAAAAGTATTGTAGTTTTGTGGGGGGGGGGGGGGGGGGGGGGGGCGTGGGGTGTGAATTATCAGTTATTTATCCAACATCATTACAACTTTCTTTTTATTTTTTGGTGGTTAACATTACAACTTTCTTGATTGGCTTCTCTACCATTATCTGTTTGCAATAAATAGGGGGCAAGTTGCACAAGCCGATAGAAACAGATCTTTAGTACCCAAGGAAGCCCAATGAGACTTTCCTGCTTTTCGTGTTTCATATTTCAGCCCAGGCATTTACTTAAAGGCTCCACCTTTTTTTCTTGGTGCACCCCATTAGAAATAATAAACCACCTGCACAGACTATTTTGTCTTTTTTTCCTTTTATTTTAAACCCTTGCCTTTATTCCTTATCTCTAGCGCACCCCATCATCCAAATAACCCTAACACCTCCTATTTTCATTACTTCCAGCACCGTTGCACCCCATCTTGGTTCTACACCTCAAATTTTTGTTGCTTCCAACGCCTCTCCCTACTCCGTTCAAACACATCACACCTCATTCTTCACTGGAGCTGAAGTGTCATCTACGAAGACGAGAGCTGTCTTCTGCGTCCTCAACCTCCGCCATTGAAGCCACGACGGTAAGTGGTTTGTTTGGTTAAATATTGGTGCTTTTTGTTTTTTGTTTTTAGGATTGACGGATTGCATAATCTGTAAAAGGAAAATGTGTAGTTGTATTACGGAATAGGCATTCCATAACATGGCAACATATATTACGGATTGCTCATTCCGTAATATATGTTGTTATGTTACGGAATGGTTATTTCGTAATACAACTCCATATTTTCCTTTATTACGGATTATGCAATCCAGAATATTTAGGAAATTCTGGAAATGTATTACGGAATACACATTCCGTAATACAACGTATTATGGAATGTGTATTCCGTAATACATTTCCGAAATTTCCTAAATATTCTGGATTTGATAATCCGTAATAAATTAAAACTCTATAATTTAATTTGTAATTGTATAATATGATATTTAATTTGTAATCCATAAGAAATTAATTGGTATATAATTTGTAATCCGTAAGAAATTAAAATTGTATAATTTAATTTGTAATTGTATAACATGATATTTAACATAATTTAATTTGTAATTGTATAGGAAAAAAATAACGAGGGGTGTGAATTATCAGTTATTTATCCAACATCATTACAACTTTCTTTTTATTTTTTGGTGGTTAACATTACAACTTTCTTGATTGGCTTCTCTACCATTATCTGTTTGCAATAAATAGGGGGCAAGTTGCACAAGCCGATAGAAACAGATCTTTAGTACCCAAGGAAGCCCAATGAGACTTTCCTGCTTTTCGTGTTTCATATTTCAGCCCAGGCATTTACTTAAAGGCTCCACCTTTTTTTCTTGGTGCACCCCATTAGAAATAATAAACCACCTGCACAAACTATTTTGTCTTTTTTTCCTTTTAT
Source organism: Pueraria montana var. lobata (assembly GCA_026413185.1). NCBI lineage: Eukaryota > Viridiplantae > Streptophyta > Magnoliopsida > Fabales > Fabaceae > Pueraria > Pueraria montana. The sequence goes on from CM048654.1 coordinate 8,291,985, forward strand.
TTTAAACCCTTGCCTTTATTCCTTATCTCTAGCGCACCCCATCATCCAAATAACCCTAACACCTCCTATTTTCATTACTTCCAGCACCGTTGCACCCCATCTTGGTTCTACACCTCAAATTTTTGTTGCTTCCAACGCCTCTCCCTACTCCGTTCAAACACATCACACCTCATTCTTCACTGGAGCTGAAGTGTCATCTACGAAGACGAGAGCTGTCTTCTGCGTCCTCGACCTCCGCCATTGAAGCCACGACGGTAAGTGGTTTGTTTGGTTAAATATTGGTGCTTTTTGTTTTTTGTTTTTAGGATTGACGGATTGCATAATCTGTAAAAGGAAAATGTGTAGTTGTATTACGGAATAGGCATTCCATAACATGGCAACATATATTACGGATTGCTCATTCCGTAATATATGTTGTTATGTTACGGAATGGTTATTTCGTAATACAACTCCATATTTTCCTTTATTACGGATTATGCAATCCAGAATATTTAGGAAATTCTGGAAATGTATTACGGAATACACATTCCGTAATACAACGTATTATGGAATGTGTATTCCGTAATACATTTCCGAAATTTCCTAAATATTCTGGATTTGATAATCCGTAATAAATTAAAACTCTATAATTTAATTTGTAATTGTATAATATGATATTTAATTTGTAATCCATAAGAAATTAATTGGTATATAATTTGTAATCCGTAAGAAATTAAAATTGTATAATTTAATTTGTAATTGTATAACATGATATTTAACATAATTTAATTTGTAATTGTATAGGAAAAAAATAACAAGGGGTGTGAATTATCAGTTATTTATCCAACATCATTACAACTTTCTTTTTATTTTTTGGTGGTTAACATTACAACTTTCTTGATTGGCTTCTCTACCATTATCTGTTTGCAATAAATAGGGGGCAAGTTGCACAAGCCGATAGAAACAGATCTTTAGTACCCAAGGAAGCCCAATGAGACTTTCCTGCTTTTCGTGTTTCATATTTCAGCCCAGGCATTTACTTAAAGGCTCCACCTTTTTTTCTTGGTGCACCCCATTAGAATTAATAAACCACCTGCACAGACTATTTTGTCTTTTTTTCCTTTTATTTTAAACCCTTGCCTTTATTCCTTATCTCTAGCGCACCCCATCATCCAAATAACCCTAACACCTCCTATTTTCATTACTTCCAGCACCGTTGCACCCCATCTTGGTTCTACACCTCAAATTTTTGTTGCTTCCAACGCCTCTGTAACCCCCTTTTTTTTAATTACTTAATTTCTATATAAAATTCATAAACACGAAAATTTACAATTAAAATAAATACATTCCATTAAGTTTAAAGTTTGTCTTTATAATTTACATTATTAAAGTTTACAGAAATTACTATTACAAAATTATTTCTAATTAATACAAAAGTATCTAAAATCAAAAACCCCTATTCCTATAGCTCTGGAGTATGTCTGCATCTGTGACTTCTAATTAATCTTCCAAATACCTGCAATCACACTCCCCTAGAATCTGGGGATAGCATTACCGGATCAGGCATTTAATTTCTCATAGAATTAAAACAATTTCAAACAATTACATATCATAACAAATTAATTAGTTACACACATAATTAAATGCAGTATGATTTATGCAATGCAGTTTTTGACTCAAATTCATTTTGACCCTGCTCCATGGAGACTTCCCCTTTGAGTGTTTAGTAAGTAACTGGCCTACCATTACGTACTGTAATTCAGCTATCAGCCCCTACTAAACGCGAATAAGCTAAACAGAATTAGGAGATCAGGATACCCGGAAGGCTACCACGACCGCAACTCAGTCCAGTTTCCAGCCACATGTGGAATTGCCAATATCCTTCACCCCACAGACTATATAATCACAGATTATACGGTCCTGTCTAACAAATTCTACTCAACCCAAAAATCCTTTCTCAATCATTCTCATTTCACATGACTACCGTAATCTCGGTTAGTCAACAATTCATTTCTCAATCAATCTCATTTCACATGACTACCGCAGTCCCGGTTAGTCAACAAAAGTCATTTCTCATAAATCAACTCAATTCTCATGACTACCACAGTCCTGGTTAGTCAACATAATTCTTTCTCATTTGATACTTTTATAAATCCCCCAAAAAGACTCATGCTAATGAATTTTTTTCATGATCACAATCAAATAAATAATTTGTACACATTCACATACAAGGATACAAAAATTTAAGCAATTTAAATTATAACATTAGTATTTTTAATAATTTCCGAAAATGCCCTCAATCTTTTTCCAAAATACCCAATGTGTCCCTACATGTAAAATGACCATTTTGCCCTTGGTTTTATAAAAAATTCCACATAATATCCCTTGCATTTAGGGCTGGCCGAATGGTCTCACTACCATTCTCAACATATTTTCCAAAGCAACAAACTCCAATTCCAACCAAAATTCAATCAAATCACAATTTCAATCAAAATTCAACAAATCAAATTTCAACCATTACAACACCTTAAAAATTCAATCAAACATCATTCCAATCCATGAATTTCAATCACAAGCATCAAAAACACAAAACCCCTAAATCAATTTCAAGTTTTCATGATTCTAGGCCAAAATTTTAATCTAACCCTACAACATGTTTTCTTCTAATTCCAAGGGTTCTAATTGAAATTAAATGCCTAGATCCTTACCTTAGACTCTTTAATTGAAGAAAAAGCCTTGAATTCCTTTCTCCCTCACTCCTTGGTCTTGTAGGAATTTTTGAGGTTTCTTCCAATTCTTTCTCTATTAGCCGAATTAGCTTTGTGTTTTGGAAGTTTGGATGGTTTGTTTTCTTAATTTGGGATGAGATGATGAAGTTAAGATGAAATTGAAATGAAAACTGCAGCTGCTGGGTTTGGAGAGCTCACGGTTCTGTTTTGGGAAGAATAGCTTTTTGTGTCTTTTTTTTTCTATTTTGCTTAAGTTAAATGCTTCTAAAAATTTTATTAACCAAATTGGACTTTGCCTTCAAGTCCAGCTGACCCTTGCACGTCCAGCAGCCTTCATTGGCCAAGGAAATAAGTCACCAAAGTCACTTGGACAGCCAAGTAGTTCCTTGTGTGACTTGGTCACTTGCCTACCCCAAAAGTCAACATTTTCAAGAAGTTTGTAGAAAATTCTAGAATATTTTTAGGGCTGTTAATTATTTTACAATGTGATTAGAATGTGAAGAAAATAACATCACCAATGGATTCCTCACTATCAAAAACCTTGGGGTAGTGTCTTACTTATCTTTTAATCCAAGCCTAATTAGCTTAATAGTGACATTAGAAAAGCCTAAGTTGTCACTTTTTGATTGGTTAAGGTTCTAATTTAAATTTTTCTTGGTTAAACATTTTTAATAATTATTCTAAGTATATTAAAATTATTAGATAATTCTATAGATATCCTATGAATTTTCTCTAAATTTTCTGTCTTAAAATTTTACCGTAATAATTTCTCAAAGTTCTAACTTTCAGAAAATCCTAACAATTCTGAATAAGCATTTTAATTCTTTATCTGTATATATTTTTAATCTATATTCTATTACCTTTCTTTTAAGTTATAAATGAGTTCAAAATTCTATACTTGAAAATTTATCCTGGACAGCTGTCTGACATAGCAGTCCAGTCAATTATCAATTTCAGTAAAAACAAAAACATTTGCAAATTCAGAAAATTCTTCTGAGTAGAACTGTATTAATTTCATTAAGAAAATATGTTCATAAGGTTCTATAAAATACATTGCATAAGTGTTCATAATGTACATATATAAATGCATACAAATAGTAAAAATGAGGATGTTACAATTCTCCCCTACTAATAAAAATTTCGTCATCGAAATTTCTAATACAATTATACAACCATACAACTATACAACTAAATAACTATACAAACAAATGAGGATATGCTTCTCGCATTTTCTCCTCTAACTCCCATGTAGCATCACCTCTGATATCATCCCAAATAACCTTAACTAGAGAAATTTCTTTACCTCTCAGGTACTTAATCCTTCTGTCCTCAACCTTAACAGGCTTTGTTTCAAATGTTAGGTTTTCCTTTACCTGTATTTGATCAGGTTCAATGACATGTGAAGGATCTGAGATGTACTGTCTTAGTTGTGACACATGGAACACATCATGGAGGTTTGACAAAAAGGGTGGTAAGGCTATTTGATAGGCCATAGGTCCAATTTTTCTGAGAATTTGGTAAGGTCCAATAAATTTAGGAGTTAGTTTCTTAGACTTTATTGCTCTGCCAACCCCAGTTGTTGGTGTGACTTTCAAAAAGACATGTTCACTTTCTTGAAATTCCAAAGGTTTTCTTCTTTTATCTGCATAATTTTTTTGTCTACTCTGTGCAGTTTTCATTTTCTCCTGAATAAATTTTACTTTCTCAGTGGTTTGCTGAATAATGTCTGGACCTATCAAAAGATTCTCACCATCCTGATACCATACCAAAGGTGTCCTACATTTCCTACCATACAATGCTTCATAGGGAGCCATACCTATACTAGAATGATAACTATTATTATATGTAAATTCTACTAAAGGTAATATATCTTCCCAATTCCCTTTCTCTTCTAATGTACAAGCTCTCAAAAGATCTTCTAATGATTGAATGGTTCTTTCTGTTTGGCCATCTGTCTGAGGGTGGTATGCTGAACTAAGATGTAGTCTACTTCCTAAGGCTTTCTGAAATTCTCTCCAAAATTTAGAAACAAATCTAGGATCTCTATCTGATACTATACTAGTAGGTACCCCATGTAATTTAACTATTTCTTTTATATACAATTGAGCCAATCTTTCTAAAGAATACCTAATATTTATTGGAAGAAAATGTGCTGATTTAGTTAATCTATCTACAATTACCCAAATAGAATCACAATTTTTATTAGTTATAGGTAATCCTACTACAAAATCCATTGATATACTATCCCATTTCCACACAGGTATTTCTGAAGGTTGTAACATGCCAGAGGGTTTCTGATGTTCAATTTTTGCTTTTTGACAAGTTAAGCATCTAGCTACATATTCTGTTACCTCTTTCTTCATCCTAGGCCACCAAAACATTTCTTTTAAATCTTTGTACATTTTTGTAGTTCCAGGGTGAATACTCAATTTGCTTTTATGTCCTTCTTCTAAAATTAATTCTTTTAATTCTTGGTTATTAGTTACACAAATTCTATTTTTAAATCTAATAATTCCATCTGTTCCCAAATTAAATTCTTTTACTTTATCTATTCCTATTAATGCTTTCTTTTCTTGAATGAATGTATCTACATCTTGTTTCTTCCTAATATCTTCCAAAAAATCATTAGTAATGGTAATCCTTCCTAATTGAATTTTATCTTTTTCTCTAACTGTACACAAGTTCAAATCTCTAAATTGTTCTATTAATTCTAATTCTTTAATCATCATAGTTGACACATGTACAATTTTCCTACTTAAGGCATCTGCTACTACATTAGCTTTTCCTGGATGATACAGTAATTGAAAATCATAGTCTTTAATAAACTCCATCCATCTTCTTTGTCTCATGTTAAGTTCCTTTTGATCAAACAAATATTTTAAACTCTTATGGTCACTATACACATTAAATTTAGACCCATACAAATAATGTCTCCAAATTTTCAAAGCAAAAACTATGGCAGCTAATTCTAAATCATGTGTAGGATAATTTCTCTCATGTGGTCTCAACTGCCTAGACACATATGCTACAACTTTCCTATTCTGCATTAACACACATCCTAACCCTTGATAAGAAGCATCACAATATACATCATAGGGTTCATTTGGGTCAGGTAAAATTAAAACTGGTGAGGTAGTCAATTTATCTTTCAACTCTTGAAAACTTTTCTCACAACTTTCACTCCACACAAAAGGTTGGTTTTTCCTAGTTAATTCAGTTAATGGAGCTATCTTAGAAAACCCTTCAATAAATCTTCTATAATACCCAGCTAATCCTAAGAAACTCCTAATCTCAGTTACTGTTTTAGGTCTCTCCCATTCCAAAACCGCTTCTACCTTAGAAGGATCTACACTTATTCCCTCTTTAGAAATTACATGCCCCAAAAATTTCACTTCCTCTAACCAAAATTCGCATTTAGACATCTTTGCAAATAATTTTCTATCTTTTAAAGTTTCTAATATTATTCTGAGATGATTTTCATGTTCTTCTTTATTTTTAGAATATATTAATATGTCATCTATAAATACTACTACAAAATTATCTAAATATTGTCTAAACACCCTATTCATATAATCCATAAACACGGCTGGTGCATTAGTTACTCCAAATGGCATCACTTGATATTCATAATGTCCATATCTAGTCCTAAAAGTAGTCTTGGGTATGTCTTCCTTTTTAACTCTAATTTGATGGTACCCAGACCTTAAATCTATTTTAGAAAAAATTGTTGCTCCCTTAAGTTGATCCATTAAATCATCTATTCTAGGTAAAGGATATTTATTCTTTATAGTTACTTTATTTAATTGTCTATAATCTATACATAACCTAGATCCCCCATCTTTCTTTTTAACTAATAACACTGGGGCTCCCCATGGTGACACACTAGGTCTTATAAATTGTTTTTCTAGCAACTCTTCCAATTGTTTCTTTAATTCAGTTAATTCCAATGGTGCCATTCTATAGGGTTGCATAGAGATTGGTCTAGTACCAGGCATCAAGTCAATGCTAAATTCTATCTCTCTCTCAGGAGGTAAACCAGGAACATCATCAGGAAAAACTTCAGGATACTCATTTACAACTAGCACAGAGTCAATTTCAATTTTATCTTCTTTAGTTCTAAGAGATGATAACATGTATTTTTGAATTTCACTTTTAAATGATATTTCTTTGGATTGGACAGGTTTAAGTCTAAAAACATCAAGTTCAGGGAAAATCACAGATTTAGAGGCACAGTCTATTAGAATATGGTTGGCTGCTAACCAATCCATTCCTAATATCACATCAAGGCTAGTCAAAGGCAAACAAATCAAATTCACAACAAATGGTCTATCTCTGATGGTTATCATACAATTCAAACATATTTGAGAGGTTAGGATTGGTTTAGATGTAGGCACAGAAACAAGCAAAGTATAGGGTAATGGTGACACAACTAAGCTCAGATTCTCAACACAGTCATCAGATATAAATGAATGGGTAGCACCTGAATCAAATAACACAGTCAAGGACTTACCTTTCATTTGACCCTTGTCCTGAATAAGATCTGCAGACCGTGAAGCCTCAGTACCACTCAAGGTAAATACTCTTCCACTAGCTGTAGGTTTCTGGGTCTGCAAAGTTCTACCAGCCTGATCTCTTCTGGGTGCATAACAATCCCTAGATACATGACCTGGTTTTCCACAGTTGAAGCAAACAGGACCAGTTATAGGACAATCCTTTGCCATATGTCCCTTTCCACACTTCCAGCATTTAACTACCAAATGAGATCCTTGAAAATTTCCAGCCCCACCTACTCCTCCCATTGGTCTAAAACCACCTGTACCTACTCCTCCTCCAAAGCGCCCTGGTGGTGGTCTACTGTATGGTCTCTGAGGCTGAATATTTTTCCCTTTCATCATAGGACCTCCTCTTCCAAAACTACTCCTACTTGCATATCCCGCCATTTTGGATCTTTGCTCCCTTTTCATATCTTCAATTACTTTGCACTGATCCACTAATTCAGGGAACTCAGCAATCCTCAATGGAACTATGGCTTCCTTAATCTCATATCTCAAGCCTTTTTCATACCTCCTACACTTCCATTCTTCATTTCCAGTGATCTGCAAGTATTTAGAATATTTGGCCAAAGATTCAAATTTAGAAGTATATTCAAGAATACTCATACTTCCCTGAGTCAAACTGATAAACTCTTCCTCTTTGGCTTGTCTCACAGTCTCTGGAAAATATTTCTCAAGGAACAAGGTCTTGAAGATATCCCAGGTGATCACTTCTCCCCTGTTCTCCCACATCTTCTGAGTAGCTTTCCACCACAACTTAGCATCACTCAGTAACTGAAAGGCTGCATGTGTCACCCTTCTCTCATCAGGACACTCCATAGCCACAAAAATATCCTCCAAATTCTGAATCCACTCTTCAGCTTTCTCTGGATCATACTCTCCCTTAAAGTAAGGTGGATCATGCCTCTTAAAATCTGTTAAAGTGGTCCTGTCAACAAGTGGAGGTGGATGCTGAGCTAGTGTCTGATTAGCCAACATCTCAGTCTGCTGAGTTACTGCATTAGCCATATCCCTCATGGCTCTGGCCATCTCAGCTATATTATCATTTCCAACTGTGGGATTTGCAGCTGGCCTTCCTCTTCCTCTTCCTCTTCCTGACATCTCTACCTGTCTAAAAGAAAAAGAGTCTTTGATCCAGTTACTACCCTTGTTCCTATAACATTCCTAACAAACAATTAAGCAACCAATTCATAGAAAACAACCAATTTCAATCAAAACAAACAATTCACATAAACAACCAGTTTCAATCAAAGTAACACAGCAAAATACATAACAGACCAATTACTCACAAATCCTAGAGATGCATAACCAGAGCTCTGATACCACTTATGTAACCCCTTTTTTTTAATTACTTAATTTCTATATAAAATTCATAAACACGAAAATTTACAATTAAAATAAATACATTCCATTAAGTTTAAAGTTTGTCTTTATAATTTACATTATTAAAGTTTACAAAAATTACTATTACAAAATTATTTCTAATTAATACAAAAGTATCTAAAACCAAAAACCCCTATTCCTATAGCTCTGGAGTATGTCTGCATCTGTGACTTCTAATTAATCTTCCAAATACCTGCAATCACACTCCCCTAGAATATGGGGACAGCATTACCGGATCAGGCATTTAATTTCTCATAGAATTAAAACAATTTCAAACAATTACATATCATAACAAATTAATTAGTTACACACATAATTAAATGCAGTATGATTTATGCAATGCAGTTTTTGACTCAAATTCATTTTGACCCTGCTCCATGGAGACTTCCCCTTTGAGTGTTTAGTAAGTAACTGGCCTACCATTACGTACTGTAATTCAGCTATCAGCCCCTACTAAACGCGAATAAGCTAAACAGAATTAGGAGATCAGGATACCCGGAAGGCTACCACGACCGCAACTCAGTCCAGTTTCCAGCCACATGTGGAATTGCCAATATCCTTCACCCCACAGACTATATAATCACAGATTATACGGTCCTGTCTAACAAATTCTACTCAACCCAAAAATCCTTTCTCAATCATTCTCATTTCACATGACTACCGTAATCTCGGTTAGTCAACAATTCATTTCTCAATCAATCTCATTTCACATGACTACCGCAGTCCCGGTTAGTCAACAAAAGTCATTTCTCATAAATCAACTCAATTCTCATGACTGCCACAGTCCTGGTTAGTCAACATAATTCTTTCTCATTTGATACTTTTATAAATCCCCCAAAAAGACTCATGCTAATGAATTTTTTTCATGATCACAATCAAATAAATAATTTGTACACATTCACATACAAGGATACAAAAATTTAAGCAATTTAAATTATAACATTAGTATTTTTAATAATTTCCGAAAATGCCCTCAATCTTTTTCCAAAATACCCAATGTGTCCCTACATGTAAAATGACCATTTTGCCCTTGGTTTTATAAAAAATTCCACATAATATCCCTTGCATTTAGGGCTGGCCGAATGGTCTCACTACCATTCTCAACATATTTTCCAAAGCAACAAACTCCAATTCCAACCAAAATTCAATCAAATCACAATTTCAATCAAAATTCAACAAATCAAATTTCAACCATTACAACACCTTAAAAATTCAATCAAACATCATTCCAATCCATGAATTTCAATCACAAGCATCAAAAACACAAAACCCCTAAATCAATTTCAAGTTTTCATGATTCTAGGCCAAAATTTTAATCTAACCCTACAACATGTTTTCTTCTAATTCCAAGGGTTCTAATTGAAATTAAATGCCTAGATCCTTACCTTAGACTCTTTAATTGAAGAAAAAGCCTTGAATTCCTTTCTCCCTCACTCCTTGGTCTTGTAGGAATTTTTGAGGTTTCTTCCAATTCTTTCTCTATTAGCCGAATTAGCTTTGTGTTTTGGAAGTTTGGATGGTTTGGTTTCTTAATTTGGGATGAGATGATGAAGTTAAGATGAAATTGAAATGAAAACTGCAGCTGCTGGATTTGGAGAGCTCACGGTTCTGTTTTGGGAAGAATAGCTTTTTGTGTCTTTTTTTTTCTAATTTGCTTAAGTTAAATGCTTCTAAAAATTTTATTAACCAAATTGGACTTTGCCTTCAAGTCCAGCTGACCCTTGCACGTCCAGCAGCCTTCATTGGCCAAGGAAATAAGTCACCAAAGTCACTTGGACAGCCAAGTAGTTCCTTGTGTGACTTGGTCACTTGCCTACCCCAAAAGTCAACATTTTCAAGAAGTTTGTAGAAAATTCTAGAATATTTTTAGGGCTGTTAATTATTTTACAATGTGATTAGAATGTGAAGAAAATAACATCACCAATGGATTCCTCACTATCAAAAACCTTGGGGTAGTGTCTTACTTATCTCTTAATCCAAGCCTAATTAGCTTAATTTAGTGACATTAGAAAAGCCTAAGTTGTCACTTTTTGATTGGTTAAGGTTCTAATTTAAATTTTTCTTGGTTAAACATTTTTAATAATTATTCTAAGTATATTAAAATTATTAGATAATTCTATAGATATCCTATGAATTTTCTCTAAATTTTCTGTCTTAAAATTTTACCGTAATAATTTCTCAAAGTTCTAACTTTCAGAAAATCCTAACAATTCTGAATAAGCATTTTAATTCTTTATCTGTATATATTTTTAATCTATATTCTATTACCTTTCTTTTAAGTTATAAATGAGTTCAAAATTCTATACTTGAAAATTTATCCTGGACAGCTGTCTGACATAGCAGTCCAGTCAATTATCAATTTCAGTAAAAACAAAAACATTTGCAAATTCAGAAAATTCTTCTGAGTAGAACTGTATTAATTTCATTAAGAAAATATGTTCATAAGGTTCTATAAAATACATTGCATAAGTGTTCATAATGTACATATATAAATGCATACAAATAGTAAAAATGAGGATGTTACAGCCTCTCCCTACTCCGTTCAAACACATCACACCTCATTCTTCACTGGAGCTGAAGTGTCATCTACGAAGACGAGAGCTGTCTTCTGCGTCCTCAACCTCCGCCATTGAAGCCACGACGGTAAGTGGTTTGTTTGGTTAAATATTGGTGCTTTTTGTTTTTAGGATTGACGGATTGCATAATCTGTAAAAGGAAAATGTGTAGTTGTATTACGGAATAGGCATTCCGTAACATGACAACATATATTACGGATTACTCATTCCGTAATATATGTTGTTATGTTACGGAATAGTTATTCCGTAATACAACTCCATATTTTCCTTTATTACAGATTATGCAATCCAGAATATTTAGGAAATTCTGGAAATGTATTACGGAATACACATTCCGTAATACAACGTATTATGGAATGTGTATTCCGTAATACATTTCCGAAATTTCCTAAATATTCTGGATTTGACAATCCGTAATAAATTAAAACTCTATAATTTAATTTGTAATTGTATAATATGATATTTAATTTATAATCCATAAGAAATTAATTGGTATATAATTTGTAATCCGTAAGAAATTAAAATTGTATAATTTAATTTGTAATTGTATAACATGATATTTAACATAATTTAATTTGTAATTGTATAGGAAAAAAATAACGAGGGGTGTGATGCCTTGTTCAAAAAAAAAAGCAAAGGTTTAATTAGGATTCCACACTTAACATACAGTCATTAGATAATATCAAATTATTTATGTGTGACAAAATTTCTTTGTCATTGTTGTTATATATTTGATTTGATATTTGTGTAGAAATGCCATTCACTAGAGGTGGGAGTGCCAATCAGTCCCAACGTGTGAGACCCACTGCATCTACATGCAGGCGCCATGGACGAGCTATTGATGTTGTTCAGCATGAGGAGAATGAGGAGATGGAGCAACAGGAGGAGCCAGAAGCAGTTGATGTTGTTAAGTTTGGTGGCGGGCCTGAGGACACATCAATCCTCACATTATATGATGATCACGTAGCCCGAGATTTGTGGCAGGGATTGGTATAAATCTTTCCATAATTTATTTTAATAAATAATACATGTTTTTTTTTTCATTGATTCATTATTTTTAATTATTTATCATTTGTAATTACTTGTAGGATCGAGGTGAGTTAAAGGTGGTATCACACGGACGTAAATTGAGAGCCTTTGGCCCCCCACACGAGCAAATAAAGGATGTGGTGAAGGATTTTGGCTTATTCTCATTGACTGAATGTAGTTATGAAACTACAAATAAGGGATTGTTGTGTGCTTTTGTTGAAAGGTGGCATAAGGAGACTAACACATTCCATTTGCCCATCGGAGAGATGACCATCACACTTGATGATGTGTCATTTTTGCTACATATCCCCGTTATTGGAGCTTTTTACAGTTACCCTCGTTTGGATGCTTCGAGTGTTAATCCCGTGCTGATGGAGTTATTAGGAGTGTCATTTGAAGATGCAGATGCAGAGACCAGATTCACGAGAGGGGGACATGTACGCCTAAGCTTTTTGCGGGATGTGTATGCAAAGAAGTGATCGACGATGCAATGGACGCAGGCTGCTAGAGCATACTTGCTGCATCTAGTGGGGTCTACCATTTTTGCTGACAAGAGTTTCGGCGCTGTTAGCGTGAGATTCTTACCGCTTTTTTGTGACCTTCAGTTGTGCGAGGGTTATGCATGGGGTGCAGCTACAGTGGTTCATATGTATGAGCATTTGGGTGATGCCAGTTTTGCTAAGACAAGGTAGGTCGGCGCTTATGTTACTCTTCTACAGGTAACTACTAGTATGGTACTTGTGTTATATTTCATGTGTATAAACTAAACGTATTTACCATAATTTTTGCTTCGTTGTTTTTGACACAGGCATGGATCTACGAGCATTTTCCTACTATCGGGTTGAGGATACTAGCTAAGAGATACAGTGAGTCATTACCACGATGCAGCCATTGGGTGCCTGGGAAGTTGTTATCAGTAAGTCATTATCGTTCACAGTTGGATGAGCTGACCACAGATAAAGTTTGTTGGAGGCCATATGACGAGCATCGTGTAGTTCGTGCATTTGAGTTGATATCTTTATTCTCCAGATTCATTAGATGGGCCTCTAACATGCATTTGCATTTGCTAGATAGGGTATTGCGCCAATATTGTTATGCCCAGACTATTCCTCGACATCCCAATGTGTTGACAGCTATTTATCCATTTGTAGAAGAAGTTGATGAGAGGTGGTTGCATTTTGCAAATCACTTGATCAGGCCGGGAGAGCAGGCAGTGGATCCCTCAAATTGTGCCCCAGGGTACATGGAGTGGTACTTTAGGATCTCTCACCCAATTGTGGACCCATCTAATGCAGGTCTCCATCATATAGTCCCATCGATGATACCAGACAACATACACGAGCCTGAGCATGTGGTAGAAGAGGCCAAATCTAGTAGCCATGCAAATACCACTGTTGTTGTAAGTACTTATTTTAGTTATTGTTATGATACATTGGTAATTACTTGTGATAATAATATGTGATCTGTTTGTTATGTTTCTATGTTCATAGGCCGTATGTCGTAGGATAGCTGGACAGTTACAGCGTATGATTGATTTAAGGATGGTGACTGAAGGCACTAATGCCTGGGATGCCACACATGCAGCATTATTGTTAGCTCAAGGGGTCACTGAGGAAGGAAATGTTTATAACATGAGAGGTCGTGGTGGCCAACAAGGTTGGGTAGGGAGACAATGAATTACTCATTTGTGTTTAATGTATTAAGTTGTTGAAATTGGACAACGGTTGTTTTAAGACATAACAATTGTATGAACTTAATGACATCGGTACTTTAAGGCTTCTATGCCATTATTAGTTTACTATCCGAATGACATGTTTAGACATTTGTTGGTACTTAAAGGCATTTATGCCATGTGTTGGTACTTAAAGGCTTGTATGCCATTTGTTCTATTGCTAGTATTGTTTTATGTTCATTGATATAGGTAACATGCACTGTTGTAGGATGTCCATATTTTAGGGGAGGTTCTGCCAAATTTTTTATAGGAAAATGTTAACATTTTCATAAAAAAGTATCATGCAATTCAAATAAGTAATCAAACATGTCATATAGTAACAATCACAGTTAAGTACATTGTTTTTTAAGCAATACAGCTTTATAAAGTACAAATAACAAATCAATCTTCTGCAATGTTCACATAATCACGTGTCACCCCAATTAATTGTGCGAATTGTTGCATTCGTCCAATGTAAGGAGAGACCCATGCTTTGGCAATAGGATGGCAATATGTAGACCATAACACATCAGCATTTGGTATCGGACAACAATCTTGCAAAAAAACCTGCATAATAATAAATACCTGCAAGTTAACATGGGTATTTTTTTAACAATAGTTATAACATAATGTGAGGTTGTACCTAATGGTATACCTGTACAAAATGATTGCCATTTACATGGCCTAAACATATCATACGATGAACTGAGCTGTCTATGGGAGGTTGAGTTCTAAGAGGGAAGAATGTGATGCTTTATTTTTGCGATAAGAAAACAAGTATCACATTATACCTAGAAGCAATAACATATCCCATGTCCGGTATAGTCATCCATTTTTCCACAGATGCCTGATCATAGTTAAGTTAGTCAAATGGAACTAATTATAAGACATAAAGGTTAAATTTCACTAAAGCAAGTAATAATATTTTACCATTGAAAGATCATCAACAAGCAATGATCGCTTTAGTTGCTCAAAACGCTCATAACCTCCCAATATAGTGGCATACTAATCACGCCACTGCCCAAGTTCTTTATGCAAATCATTACGCACTAAGGGCCAAGAGTCTTCACCCATACCTAGTAGTCCCGCAACTGCACGGTAGCCACAATGTCCATTAGCTTTGACATCAACAATATCCAATATATATGGGTGCATAATTACATTAAATTGATCGATCATAGGGGGCTTTCTCTGGTGTCTTGTTTGCTTAGATGATCTTTTGGAAGACTTCAAACTAGATGAGTTGTCATGCATAGAATGTAATGTATCCACATGCTCAAAGTACGAAGGGTCATGCTTAGTTGACCTTTCCAGTTTAGTTGCATCGCCCTTTTGTGAACCCTTAGTCTTGACCTTCTCAGTAGACAGACACATTGAAGTCATATCAGGGTATGCAATTTCGCGAAGTTTGCTTCTTATAGTCAATTTCCCACCAATGTCAACCTCTTTAAAACGTTTAAGTTTGACATCAACTTCTTGCTGCATAGAGAATTGTGCATATTCCTCATTAGACCCCATGTCATTAAAGCTGAGTCCGGTCCAAAAAATATGAACTGCGTTCAGTGGTATGCTACCCACGACATACCTAGCTAGTTCACAAGCACATGGGAGACCATGTGTGGTTCTTACTGTGCATCCACAACGAGCACTATCAACACCAACAAACCTGACACGATCAAACTCATATGCAACATGATTTAACGCATACCTTGAAACAAATCCGCGCACTCTTTTATACAATGTCACATTGAAACTATGACCTACGACTTTAATGCTATTCTTAAATGAGCCTTTTATTTCGGTATGTTGCAATATTATCAAGTTGTTCATGGCATCCCAACAATTACACAAGTCCCCCATGCTAGTTTGAAGCAACCTTTTTAAGCTCCAATGCGTAGACTCTACTCTGACAATAAATAAAGTTCCCGTTAGAAAATCAATACTTGCATATTTGTTTGAAAATTACATTATGTATAACAAATTCACATACCTGTTGCTTGTTGTATTCCCTAAGTGCATAACTTTATCTGTCCATGCCTTTACAAATCTTTCCTTGTGAGGCAATAACCATGTATTTTTCACATAGTCGACAAAGAATGTCCATGGTGAACAAACAACTTCGAACTTTGTGACATGGTCTTCATACTCAGATTCAGTTGGACAATCCATAACACTACCCCATGCATCCATCGCTTGGTCCCATGCCTATTTTGGAGTCACGTATGTCTTGCACTTCGCTTTCACATTCATGTCAATGTGAAAATGGCACAATAGATTAGTAGACTCAGGAAAGACAATTTTCATTGCATTCATGAGGGCTATATCTATGTCACTCACAAACACTTGAGGCAATCCATCAAGTCTAAAAAAAAGTCCTTTTAGTCTCTCAAGTGCCCAAACAAAGTTATCTTGTTCAGCCTCTAAATACACAAAAGTTGCAAAAAAGGTCAACCCAGTAGGCGTCACACCAACAATCTCAAGTAATGGTAGTCTATATCTGTTTGTTTTGTACGTACTATCCATCATAAAAACTATGTTAAATGCATTCACCAACTTCATTGCATCAGGATGTGTCCAGAAAATATTAGGGATGACAAAGCGGGCCAGGCCAGGCCGGCCGGCGGGGCGGGGTTTGCAGCCTGCCAGCCCGCTTTGGCCCGCCCCGCCTGGCCCGCCAGCCCGCCAGCACTTTTTTTTTTAATTAATATATCTAAAATAATATAAGTTATTAGGGACTATTAATATTTTGTGATGTATTTTTGAAAGACTATTAGTGTGTGGTAAGCCTTTTTAAGATGTTATTCATGATGATGTTGAACTTGTGGTGTTAAAAGATTATTAGTTTGTGATTTATTGAAGAAAATGAAACAATATTGCAATTATTTTTAATTGTGTTCACACTTCACAGTAACAAAAATACTCTCTATTGTCCTTTTATGATACAAGCAATTCAAGATAATTTTATTTATATCTTATTTGCAATAAATTAAAAAAAAAATCTGGCGGGCCAGCCCGCCAGCCCACTCTATGGTGGGGCCTGGCCAAGACATGCAGCCCGTTGCAGCCAGGCGGGCCAGCCTGTTTTGCCAACCCTAGAAAATATCACGCATAACTTCTTATGTATCATGGATTCTATGCCAATGAATATACATATCACGCTCAAGTAGCTTCATCAAATGTTGAATTTGTGTCCTTGGGCCTCTTTCACCATTCCGGTACGCACTCCTTGCATTATATACTTGTTTTATTGTAGTCACATTATTTTCATTGTGCTCTTTCAATGTGAGGAGAATATTTCTTGGTTTGACCATACTCTTCGTCATATCAACGAGCATTGTCTTCTTGTTAGATGTTAGACGACCAGCATATGGATGGCCAACCAATGTCTTAGCTAAATCATGATTGTGAGACCCACATAATAACTTCAATGTTCATCCTTCACCATTCTTAAGTTGTGTTCCTCTCAATCTAAAAGGACAATCACACTTTCTAGTCCCAGTCATCGTGCCCACTACATCTTTTTTCTTTGGCCTATACTTTCCACCCCTTTCACAACCCAACAAAACAAATGTCTTCCTTCTTGGTATCCCATTTGATGTGTCTGACCTCAAAATCACAATGACAAAACCCATCTTAAATGCAACTGCTTGAGCCCATTTCAGTAACTCATCACGAGTGGGAAACACCTGCATAATAAAACATACAACATCAGTATGCCTATTCACCTTTCCAATTATTTCACTAAATAATTAAACAAAACAATTACCTTATTTGTGAATACAGCAGTACAGTCATCATCTTTTTTAATGTCTAGTCCATATTGCATCATTATATCTTCATCCAATGTCTGATCAACATCCATGTCCACTTCATCCAACATCTTACTTGTATAATGGTCCTCCATAAAATCTAATATTTCAAAAAAATAACAGTCAACTAAATAAACACAAAAATTCATCCAACAACTTGCCCTGAGTTTTACCTATATTACACCGACACCCCCTGAGTTTTTAAACATTACTTTTGACCCCTGTTGTTCAAAAAAGCAGGGGTGTCGGTGTAATATAAGTAAAACTCAGGGGGGTTCGTGTAATATAAGTAAAACTCAGGGGGGTCCGTATAATTTAGAACCAACAAATAGGGGATTTTTTGTATGGTTCAAAAAAGCAGGGGTGTCGGTGTAATATAAGTAAAACTCAGGGGGGTCCGTGTAATTTACTCATAATTTAATTACCATTAACTAAACACGCATTGAAAATACAATTTCAACTAATTGAAGTTAAACAGGTTAATCATAGCAAATGGAACTTTTTTGCAAAATTCCTAACTATATTACGGATTGAGAAATCCGTAAGAGAATATACATTACAGATTACACAATCCGTAATTGTATTACAAGGCTTACGGATTGTATAATCCGTAATTGTTGTAATAGAATTACGGATTGAGCAATCCGTAATGTATATTGAATTACAGAATGTTCAATCCGTAATTCTATTACAACAATTACGGATCATACAATCCGTAAGTCTTGTAATAGAATTACGAATTGTGTAATTTGTAATGTTTACACAATCCGTAATTCTATTACAACAATTACGAATTAGTCATTCTGTAATCATTCTTATACAATTATGGATTGAGCATTCCGTATTATATATTCTATTACGGACCCATCACTTCGTAACATTGTTAAATGAATTACGGATTGCTTGATTCGTTTACCATAAAACAAAAAAAAAAACCTTACCAGATGAAGAACTTAAACAGAAACCTCACCGTCTATAGAGGAAGGAGGACTACATAAGAACCTATGACACCTTCTTCACCTTAAATGGAAGCTTTGTGAAAGTAAACACATCGACCATGAAGGCGACAGAGCGACAAAAAGAGAAAGAGAATGCAGAGGAACCACGACACCTTACTCGGAGTTGCAGTGAAGAAGAATGGGGTGTGAAGGAGAGACAGCCACA
Source organism: Pueraria montana var. lobata (assembly GCA_026413185.1). Classification (NCBI taxonomy): domain Eukaryota; kingdom Viridiplantae; phylum Streptophyta; class Magnoliopsida; order Fabales; family Fabaceae; genus Pueraria; species Pueraria montana. The sequence continues at coordinate 8,310,918 of CM048654.1, forward strand.
TAAAGAAGTCACAATATAACATTATAATAAATAAGGGTATTATGGAAATATTTAAAACTATGGGGTGCACCAAGAAAAAATGGGGTGCCTTAAGTAATTGCCTTTAGCCTAAGATGAAGACGGAACAAAGCCTATTACTTGTTGGGCTTGAAACGTGTTAGATTGTTCAAGACCAATACGAGGATGATCCAAAGCCCCCTCCCCCCAAAACATACAGTAAGACATTTAGAAGGAGTAGAGTTTCACTTCAAGAACAATTGTCGGTGAATGCTATGATGTCTCTTACTTGGAGAGGATTTTGATTTATTTTATTTTTTACTTAGCCAATGAAATTATGATTTATGTGTGTCTTTATTATTCAAAGTTTCAAACATAACAGTGATATATATATATATATATATATATATATATATATATATATATATATATATATATATATATATATATATATATATATATATTTATTTCAAACACTTTTAAGAACATCACATCACAAACTCCATGGTTAGTAGAACACAAAGATAAATCAATATCATATAAAATAAAAACTATGCAAATACGAACTTGGGATTGAAGTATAATTTTTTTAAAAATGTTAAGACCACTTAAGGGATTGGATTTGATGTGTCAACAAAGCACACAAATTAAATTTCATTAACTAAGTAAAGAGTAACACCAAAACTCTCTAAAGTTAGGGGACACTAAAGCAATCACCACAGTTGTTTACTTATTGTAAAAAGTTAAATACAATATCTTATAAGATTCATTTGGAAAAACAATTTGATTAAGATATTTTTTAAGAAGTTCTTATTATATGAAAGCTTATGTTATAAGTGCTTAAAAATCAATAAACTATTTATGCTTGAATACGCATGGTTATAAATGCTTATATAATTTTGAAGTGTTTGATGCATTGTTACTTAAACACCAAAAAAAAAAATCTTATCAAAATTTAAAATTAGGTAAAGACCAATATAATATATATACACCACTAACGTTGAATTATTCTTCAATTAAAGTCGACGTTTTCTTATCGTAAAAATTGCTGCCAATTTTAGTTACCAAAATAAAAGTAGCGGTTATGTTAATTTTAACTTGAAGACATCACTAATAATAATTACTGTAGTACTTCCATAACTCATTTGCGTCTTAATAAAAATTTGATTAACTCGGTAAGCAAATGGTTAAATATTTGCACATATATAAATTGATTTGGAATATTGATCAAGTAGCCATGACTATAGTGGTTTTGTTTGGATATTTGTCATCCAAGATGGTGTGGTGCTAGTTAGTGTGATGCGAATAGGTTTTTGGTGCCCTGCAATTTGAAGGGTGGAGTTGATGGTGACAAAACATATATATTGGAATGAAGCATATAAGTGGCACAAATCAGTTGATATGAACTTATCGTGGATAATCTTCATGAATCATGAAACCCTAACTGCCTAACCCCAAGTTCGTTGGCCAACGCCAAACATGCATTGTTGCTTTCTGCCATTTCTCAGACTTTTTCAGGTAGGGACAATGTTTGACCTCTGACCAATTAATTTTATTCAAAACATGTTTTTGCATACTTTTATCACGGGTCCTGCACGCACAGATAATGTATGTTTCTTTTTATTTTATATTTTTTTTTTCTCTTCTGCTTATTTTTATATTTACAATACAAATATGTATATTGCGTCATTATTATTTCCAATAGGTTGAACGAATCATGATATACAAACTCTAAATATTAGCATTATATATTTTAAAACATGTATTAAAAAATATGTACTGCATGTTTAATTTTGCTTATTTAAAAAAAGTAATCACACATTTTCCCAATTTTTTGAAAAGACTTTGTTAATAGTAAATAGTTATCTTCAAAAATTGAAGTTAAAATATACATGAACCAAACTTGCTCAATCAATAAAGAGATTGAGCTTAGAGCCCTTTATGGTTCATTCAAATACAATTTCTGCTATAAGTGTTTAGACAAAACGATATCCCTCTATTCTTAAACTATAGATATATTTAAAGTTAGTAACAGATCCATTAAAAATATTAATTAATATATTTCTAGACTAATATATCCTTATTTAATCATATTGTTGAAATTACCATTAGTCACAAGTATTTGGATAGTGGAGAGTCTAGAGATTATATTAGTGAACATTCTCAATAATGGGTGGTTAGCTATTAGCTTGGATACTAGTGCCTAACCTGGATAACAATAAAAATTAAATGAATTAATAATTGTAAATAAAGGTATACCTGGAAAAAAAGTTATAAATTTAGTCTCAAATTTGTAAAACATTAACAGTTTTAGAACAAAACTAAAATGTTAAAACATCTATGATTTAGGAATGAAAGGAGTAACGTATTGTTAGTTATCAACACTATTATAAGTAAAATAAAAAAAAATATTTGGCACCTAAATTTAGAAAATGATTCTTATATGTTAGTGAATGAAAAATACTAACAAGAAAAAAAATAAGATATGCATTGTAATTCAAACCAATCCATATGCTCCCATTTTTAATAATATTTCAACTAAAAACATATAAGTATTGTAATGTGTCTCTCTGTGAGTGTTTGATAACTATGTATTTAAGGGTATAATTGATGATTTGATAGTAAAAGTAATAAAAAATTCAATATAGAATATTATTTTCAGAGGCACAATATATGATTGATTTGTTAATGATTCACAATTTAATGTTGTCTTGTTAGAACTAATAAACTTACACTTAGAATTTCCAATAATAAAAAAAAAAAGAACTCCTCACAATGTACAAAATAAAATTTGTAGTTGAATAAAACCATTTTTTCCACCCATATAGATAAAAGTAGATAAACATGAATTAATTATAATTCCCATGTGATGAAAAAAGAGAGAGTAAAATGTCTGGATAAGAAAATGTTCCTATTTCATCACTATACATTACAAACACAGTAAATAGAATAATAAAATTTTTTACATTCACATCCAATAAGATTTAAGTATTTAACCATCTCAACATGTTAATTAAAAAATATATTTCAAAATTTAAAAAAGAAAACTTAAAAAAGTTAGTATTTTTTTATGATAAACTTTGGGAGTGCAGTTCTGCATCCGTTCCATCACATCCTCACAAAACTCTCCTTGTACGGTTGTACCGCCACCATTTATCCTATTCTACCGCTGCAATCCTTTACCCTGCAGGCGACTACTGTACACCAGAAAACTCGAATTTATCTCTACTTTAATAGGTCAAAATCGATTAATTTATTCATTTACATTTCTAATTAATACAATATAAACAATTTCCAGCAAAAAAAATACAATATAAACAATTAATAGCGTAAAAAAAAAAACTCAGTAGATTAGATCTTATCAAGCCTATCCACCTCATGAATTATGTTATGTGAGACGGATAAACACATCTGTGGGTTATCAAATACAACCCAGTTTGCCAAAATTAATAAATTATAGTACGATCAAATTCAACGAGTTGGGCCCACTTTATCATATTTATTTTTTTATTTATGTAAGGAAAATAAAATAATGGGAGAGATTTTGGGGGTATAAAAACGAATCCACCAAACACGCTTTACAAATTGAGGGAGTTTTACTCGAACACATGTTCTTGCACCACTTAATAGTAGAAGTAGAACGAGGAATTATAATAAAGACACCATCAAAACATTGTGTTCGTGTTGTGGGATAAGGGGAGGCCTTCCGTCGTCTTTTTGTGTTCTGATATCTTTGTAACTTGTCCGAAAGGTGGGGTACCTGCAATAAACACTTCAACGTTCAAGTTAAGGTTCGGCGCAGAGCATTCAATGTGTGTAATAAATGAGAATTCAGAGAGTTTACCTTGGGGAGCGGATCCCCTTTTTATACATATTCTTATTGGACTTGGGCCTTCATGGGCCTTTGGCCCTGAAGGGCCTTAGCCCTTTTCTTAATCATATATGTGGTAATTAAGAGTACTTAATTACCTTTTAACCTTATATTTACGTTGTCTTTAGTTACTTAATGGTGCATATATTTCTACCAGTGTTCGGCCTATTTGTACCGAATACTATCATTTAGGCCCGAGGTGAGGGGTTTAGGGGTCCTCGGATTTATAGATGTCGAATACTCTGTCTGCCGAACGGATCATACAGTGTTGGGGTGTTCGGCTATGCTTCGGGTACCGAACACCTGATCCTACTGTCGGGGGTATTCGATTTGTATGCGTTGCCGAATACCCCAACTAGTACACATGCCCCCCAGCCTCAAGCGAAGGAAAATAGCGAAGAGGTTTGTTGTTGATACTGGCGTTTTAAGGTTGTGTCGTTTGAAATCACTACCATTTATGGCAGAATAAAGCCGTTGGGTTGGAGGGATCGAAGCGTTGCGTTACGTAAACCGTTAGATCTTGACAGATCTAACGGTTGGGGGGTTCTGGACCGTCATGGGCCTGGGCCCTATAAATAGGGGAAAGATGTCGTTCTCGTTGCTCATATTTACGATTTCACTAAAATCTTCTTCTCTTGCTCTCGGCCGAATAGTTGTTCTAGCTTCATTCTTCTCGTCTTAATTAAGGTACGAGAGTTCGGCTTTTGCTTTTTTCTTTTTTGTTATGAGTTCGGTTGGCCTTGAGGTTTCTGGGGGAACCGAGGTAGTTGACTTTCCGTCCGCTTCCTCTAATAGTGGAGATTCTAGCGAGGGGTCTTCGACTGCCTCGTCTTCTGAGTCCGTTTCTTCTTCTTCGGCTTCTTCTTCTTCGTCTCCAAACCGAGAGGGGATGGGTGAGAATGTTATGGGTCCTGCAGCCTCTTCTGCCTCTTCGACGGAGGAGGCTTCTGGAGCAAAACCGAAGCGTAGACCCCTGGTTGCTCATGTGAAAAAGGTTTTTCCACCCATTACCCTTCCAGGGTATACCTGGGTTGCTGGAGAAGTCGGGGCCTATTGGTCTCGGTATGACGATAGGAATAACGTCTATAATTTTGTAAACTATGTAGATGTGTCTTCCATTGCCGAAGATGAATTTTGTCCTGTAGGGTTACAGTGTTGTCGGCGAGAGCCAGACCCTGAATTTGTTTTCATGGGGAAAGGCAACTCGAAAAGGGATTTCTTTTATATGTATGATTGCGTATTTTGTGATTTACATGTAAAGGTTCCTTTCGACGACTTCACTATGGGGGTGCTTCGGGTTTTAAACGTGGCACCCTCGCAGTTACACCCGAATGGGTGGGCTACTATCCAGGCATTCCAAGCCCTCTGTATTTTTAATTTTATAGAACCTTCGGTAAACGTGTTTCTATATTACTTTTGTACTCGGCCTAAAGATGGTTTATGGGTTTCTTTGATAAGAAAACCGAAAAGGCCTCTTTTCAAGTCATTCACTACCTCTTATAAGAATTTTAAAACTGGTTTCTTCAAAGTAGTTGTTAGGCCGAACATAGGGACTCACCATCTTTATGATACGAGTGGGAAGTCCCTATTTCCGTTCTATTGGGAGCAAAACCCTCGGCGTTATGACAAGTTTCCAAAATCCATAATGACCGAAACGGAACGCGAGGATCTCCTTTTTCTAGAGTCTCTCCCCCGAAAGCTCCCTGCTAGGCAGCTTGTGGCCCTGTTAAATTCTTCCACTGTTTTAGCAGATATGTGTGGTAAGATTTTTGTTCTTTCTTTACTAGTGTTTAAAAGTTTTAGCTTTTGTTATTGACTAAGTGTTTTTGGTGTAGGTATTATGGCCGACGCCGGAGGTGATGTATTTTCATACCGGAATGCCCGGAGGAATCGGGCTCAAGCTGCGGGGAACAAGTCTGGAACTGCTGCCGTGCCCCCCATTCCCAAACAACCGACCCCCCGACCACCTCCAGTAGACACTGTGCCTCCTCCAGCAGGAGAAAAGAAAAGCAAAGAGAGAGAGCACAAGAAAAGGCACCAGAGCCGTGAGGCTTCGGAGGAAGAAAGGGTTAAGAAGCTGAAGCAACAGACCTTGGGTTTTCTTGCTTCAGCTTCTTTATCTGCTATTAATGCCTTGACTGCCGAAGGCTTTTTTGCTAAAGACTTTCGACCCAAGAAGATGGTGAGCTCCAATGACATTTCGGATACTGGGAAGGCCATCCTCAGCAAAGCCGATGCTTCCGCCAACTGGTCGGCCTTTTGCGAATTTCAAGCGAGGGCGACAGCGGTCGCATATCATTTGTTTGGGAATCCTTTGAAGGAGGCCGATAAGTTGAAGGAGGATTTGGAGGAGGCCCAAGCGTCTAATAAACAGGTGTTAGAGGCCAACTTGGTTTTGGCCGACGATAATGGGCGTTTGAAAGATGAAGTTAAGGACCTCTCGGTCAAAGTGCATGAATTAGACACTAAAGTAATAATGGCCGAGAAGGATGCTAAGCTTCAATCTGATGAGATCGAGCGGCTAAGGGCTCTGTTGGCTGAGGCTCGGGAAGAACGGGATGCGGAGCGTGTTGCGAGGGAGAGGTTTCGTTCTTCGGCTGAAGAAAAGATTCTTGCCGAACACGAGGCTGGTTTCCTCCATGGGATGCGGCAAATAACACATTTTTATAATGTTCGTGACCGCAGCATCTTTGATATGGAGAATGATGTTTATCAAGGGCAACTGGTGCCTATTGATGACATCCCGGATGATGCCATTCTCGAGAATCCTCTTGATGGTGCAGAGCTTGGGGTCGCTGATGAGGGGGGTGATGAGGAAACCGTTGACGCCGATGTTCATGACGATTAGGCAAAAATAGAATGATTTTGTAGTTTTTAGGCCGTTAGAGCCTTTTGTCTTTTTGTATACATGGGCTCGGCCCTTTATGATAATCTAATGAAAATATATTCTTCCTTTCGGTATTTAACTTAGCTTATTTCGCTCTTTTACTTGTTTTTGTAATACTTGCATTTTTATTTTTGGACGAAGTAGAACTGTAAGTGTTTTTCGAGGATGCGGTTCCTTTATTGAATGGTGCATCCTTAGCCGAGTGGAAGCACTCGGGAGGGAAACCATTTTGAAGAAAATCCGAATGGTACATCCTTAGTCGAGTGGGAGCACTCGGGAGGGAAACCATTTTGAAGAAAATCCGAATGGTGCATCCTTAGCCGAGTGGGAGCACTCGGGAGGGAAACCATTTTGAAGATAATCCGAATGGTACATCCTTAGCCGAGTGGGAGCACTCGGGAGGGAAACAATTTTGAAGAAAATCCGAATGGTGCATCCTTAGCCGAGTGGGATCACTCGGGAGGGAAACCATTTTGAAGAAAATCGGAATGGTACATCCTTAGCCGAGTGGGAGCACTCGGGAGGGAAATCATTTTGAAGAAAATCCGAATGGTGCATCCTTAGCCGAGTGGGATCACTCGGGAGGGAAACCATTTTGAAGAAAATCCGAATGGTACATCCTTAGCCGAGTGGGAGCACTCGGGAGGGAAACCATTTTGAAGAAAATCCGAATGGTGCATCCTTAGCCGAGTGGGATCACTCGGGAGGGAAACCATTTTGAAGAAAATCCGAGTGGTGTGCTCAAATAATAATAGCGATTTGTACATCCTTTTACATTTTCGTAGGGATGATAAAAATAAGGAGGGAAGAAAGTATCACATTTTAAATATATAGTGAAAATACACCAACTGAAGTAATATTTAAGATGAGTGGAATTCCAGGTTCTTGGTATTATTTTTCCTGACAGTTCTTCCAACCTATACGCTCCATTGTTGAGGTTTTGCCGAACTCTGAATGGGCCGTCCCAATTGGCTGCCAATTTTCCTTCTTTGGAATCTCTTCGGGCATCGCCTTGCGCCCTTAGGACTAGATCTCCCTCTTGAAAGTCTCGCGGCTTCAGCTTTGAGTTGAATTTTCGAGTCATTCTTTGTTTGCATGCTTCGGCATTGAGACGTGCTCGGTCACGTATTTCTTCAACCAAGTCTAGTTCGTACCTCATGGAACTTTCGTTTTCGGAAATCTCGAAGTTTTGTCTTCGGAATGAGGGTTCTCCTACTTCGACTGGGATCATTGCTTCGGTCCCATAAACCATTCTGAAAGGTGTTTCTTTGATGGTTGATTGAGGGGTGCACCTGTATGCCCACAATATCTCGGGTATCTCCTCGGCCCAAGCCGCTTTGGCTGTTCCCAACCTTCTTTTCAGTTCTCCTAAGATGACTTTGTTCGCGGCTTCTGCTTGTCCGTTTGTTTGGGGGTGCTCGACCGAGGTAACTTTATGCTTTATTTCCAAACCTTCAAGGAAAGTGTTTAACTTTTTGTCCGTGAATTGTAGGCCGTTATCTGTGACGATTGCATATGGAATGCCGAAGCGAGTGATAACATTTTTCCACAAAAATTTCTGTACGTTCTGAGCCGAGATGATTGCCAAAGGCTCGGCTTCTATCCATTTTGTGAAGTAATCGACAGCTACTATCAAGAACTTGCGTTGTCCTGTGGCTACAGGGAAATGACCTAGAATGTCGGTTCCCCATACAGCAAAAGGCCAAGGTGACGATATGGAGTGCAACTTATCCGCTGGTTGGTGAATAAGGTTAGTATGTTTTTGGCACTGGCTACACCTTTTTACGTGCTCGGCGCAGTCAGTTTTGAGGGTCGACCAGTAATATCCTGCTCGGAGAACTCGTGTTGCCATCGTTCGTGCTCCAGAGTGCATGCCACAGATTTTCTCATGCAGCTCCCTCATCACGTATTCTGCTTGTTCTTTCTCAAGACACTTTAACAAGGGCATGGAAAATCCCCTTCTGTACAACTCTTCGGCTATCATAACGTATCTTGAAGCATTGATTCGCAATCTTTTGGCTTTTTCTTTATCCTCCGGAAGGATTCCTTGTGCCAAGTACTGTTGTATTTCGGTTATCCACATACTTTTGGCTGCCGAAAGCTGCATGCATTCTCCGGCGGTTATACTTGGTTCGGGCAACGTCTCCTGGATGAAGGTTCTCAACTGTCCGGGTTTTTGGGTAGTAGCTAATTTAGCGAGCCGATCTGCCCTATCATTGTGTTCTCGGGCTAAATGATTCACCCTTATTTCCTTGAACTCTTGTTTCAGCTGAATGAAAGTATGATAATATTTCAGCAATTGAGGGTCTTTGACTTGGAAAACACCGTTGATCTGTTCGGCTGCTACTTGCGAATCACTCCAACATTGTACCTTTCGGGCTCCCATTTCTCTGGCCAATCTGAGCCCAGCTAATAATGCCGCGTACTCGGCCTGGTTGTTGGATGCTTTAAAACCGAATCGTAATGACTGTTCCAGGCGTATTTGGTTGGGTCCTTCCAGTATGATGCCTGCACCACTTCCCCTTTGGTTTGACGATCCATCTACATGTACCGTCCACCATTCTTCTTCAAAGGTTTCAGCAGGGTGTAGTTCATTGATAAAATCTGCTAGACACTGTGCCTTGATTGGGCCCCTCGATTCGTACTTTAAGTCGAACTCTGAGAGTTCTACTGACCATGCTATCATTCTCCCTGCTAATTCTGGTTTCCTTAATACCTTTGTAATTGGGCAATCGGTTTTTACAATCACCCGATGTCCTTGAAAGTATTGTCTCAGGCGTCTGGCAGCATTTACTAATGCTAGGGCAGCCTTCTCAATCGTTTGGTACCTGGTCTCGGCTTCCTGCAGTACTCGGCTAGTGAAGTATATGGGTGCCTGACCACCTTCCTGTTCCTGTACTAAAACCGCACTTATGGCTGTTTGGGAAACCGAGATGTAGAGCACTAGATCTTTTGTAGGTTCCGGTTTTTGAAGTATGGGAGGGGCCGAAAGGGTCTTTTTTAGTTCTTGAAAAGCCTATTCACACTGTTGGTTCCATGAAAAGTTCTTGGCTGTTTTCAGCAATCGCATAATGGGTTTTACCTTCTCGATAATTCTAGGCAGGAATCGTGATAGAGAGGCAATTCTCCCTGTGAGTCTCTGGACATCCTTTGGGGTTCTCGGGCTTTTTCATACGAATAACCGCCTCGCATTTATCTGGGTTGGCTTCTATGCCTCGGCATGTTAGCATAAAGCCCAAGAATTTTCCCCCTTGGACGCCGAAGACACATTTTTCAGGGTTTAGGCGCATGTTATGTTTCCTGAGTTCCTTGAAGATCTCTTCCAGGTCCTTTGTGTGTTCGTCAGGCATGGAAGATTTAACAACCATGTCGTCGACATACACCTCTAGGTTTCGTCCTAACTGTTTTTGGAAAACTTTGTCCATCAATCTTTGATAAGTGGCTCCCGCGTTTTTCAGGCCGAAGGGCATTACTTGGTAGCAAAAATTGGCTGATTCGGTTATGAAAGCTGTCTTGTCTTCATCTGGAGGGTGCATTCGGATTTGGTTGTACCCTGAATAAGCATCCAAAAAACTAAGACAAAGATGTCCAGCTGCCCCATCGACCAATCTGTCAATGTTTGGTAGCGGGTAGGCATCTTTTGGGCAAGCTTTATTCAGATCCGTGTAGTCCATGCACATCCTCCATCTTCCATTTGCCTTCTTTACCATGACCACATTGGCTAACCAAGTGGAATACTTAACCTCTCGGATAAAATTGGCGATCAACAGTTTGGACACTTCTTCTTCTACTGCTCTCCTCCTATCGTCTCCCATTTTCCTTTTCTTTTGAGAAATTGGTCTTGCTTCTCGGCATATTGCCAACTTGTGGCAATGGAATTTTGGGTCAATGCCGGGCATGTCGGCGGCTTTCCAGGCAAAGAGATCGGCGTTTTGTTCTACTACTCTTTGAATCTGAAACCTGCCCTCTTCGGATAGATTATTTCCGAGGTATGTAATTTGAGTTTTTTCTTGCCCAATTTGAAATGGATGGACTTCCTCATTCGGCTTTACTCGCTGGTCCTCGATTCTGGGATCGAGATCTAAAGTTTGGTGCGAGGGTTCAGCCGCCGAGACCATGTGTACTGACTTGCTGTCGTCTTCCCTTAGTTGAGTAACCTTTAGACTGGCTAGGTAACATTCTCTTGCCGCCTTTTGGTCAGCGTGGATCGTGACGACCGTGCCTCGGTTTGATGGAAATTTCATGGCTAGATGTGGAGTGGAGACTACGGCTCCAAGAGTGTTCAACGACGGTCGTCCGAGTAGTATGTTGTACGAGGTGTTGGCGTGCACCACAATGTATCTCACTCTTATGGTCTTGTACTCCTTTCCCTCATAACCGAAGGTTGTGTCCAACTCTATACATCCTCTGGTGTTAACCCTCTCACCGGAAAATCCGACTAAGGGTTCGTCATAGGGCATGAGCTTTTTCTCTGGTATGTCCAGTTGTTTGAAAGTGTTCCAGTATATGATGTCGGCCGAGCTTCCTTGATCTACTAGGGTCTTCCGGACTGTGCAGTCGGCCACATCTACACTGATGACCATTGGATCATCTTGCATTGGGTCGGACCCCTGAAAATCTGCATCTGTGAAGGTGATGGGAGGCATTTTAAGTTTGTTTGTAGTTGAAGTCATGTTGACTGACCGGACTAGCCGGAGGTGCTTTTTGCGGGCCGAAGAAGTACTTCCTCCTCCCGCAAACCCTCCGGCAATCGTGTTGATAACCCTCCTAGGATTAGAGGGTTTTATGTCTTGTCGTTCCCTGGACCTGCTTCTTTGTCTTTCGTCTCTTCTAGCATGGCTAACGTCCGTCCTATAGGTTCTGTCATTGTCTTTATTTCTCCAAAAATGAGATCTTTCGGTCCTCGGATCATGGACGAAATCTTTAAGGTGTCCCATTTTGATGAAGTCTTCTATTTTGTCTTTAAGGGCGGCACATTCTTCAGTGGAGTGACCCTTGTTGCGGTGGTATCGGCATTGCTTGCTGTAATCGGCCTTAAGGGGAGTGTTGGCCCTCTTCGGCATGGCCAAAATTTCTGTGGCCAGAGCCTGTTCGAGTATTCGGGATCGACTAGTGTTAAGCGGGGTATAAGTCGTATACCTGGAGCCACGGTACTCCTTCTCTTTGCTGATCTTGTCTTTTCCCTTTCCTTGATAATCTTTTTCTTGTTCCCTCTTCCTTGGGTTGGATTCTGCTTGGACCTGGCTTCTGTATTCGGATAATTCTTCCATCTGTATGTATCTTGCTGCTCGTCGTCGGAGGTCATCCATGTCAAGAGCCGGTTTTTTGCAGAGACTGTTGACGAAGGCTCCTGGCTTAAGAGCCGTCACTAACTGGTGCATAGCCACCGCCGAGTCTAGGTTCCGGATGTTTAAAACAGTCCTGCCGAACCTTTCCATGAACCTTCTTAGAGATTCCCCTTTTTCCTGCCGAATATTGACTAGTGCCACTGAAGTTAGATTATGGGGTCTGCTAGTTGCAAATTGATTGCCGAATCTGGCGACCAACGTCTCGAAGCTGTCAATGGAGTTCGGTGGTAGGCGAGTAAACCAACTAAGGGCGTGTCCCTTGAGGGAGGTGGGGAACACCCTACATAGAACGGCATCTTCAGAGGTGTATAAACTGATCTGGGTTACATACACATCTACATGTTCATCTGGATCCGTGCTACCATCGTATCGGTCCAGACTAAGGTTCTTCCAATTTGGAGGAAGGGGAGTTTCCATAATCCCTGAGACAAAAGGGTGCCTACAGGGACGTGACTGATTGTTAAAGGTAGAAAAGAAAGGGCGATTCGTCGTACCCTGCATGCTAAGGTTGATTATCGACTCCTCTTCATGATTTTTGTCTGGTTTCTGATTTTCTTGTCTCCTGGATTGGTTCAAGTCCCTCAACTCGGCATTTTCTCGGCGAAGGGCCGACAACTCTTGAGCGTGCTGTTGCCTTATTGCCGAGATGTCGGCTCGCAACTGCCTCAAATCTGACGAAAGATTTGTCTGATCTTCCACCAGGTTTTCGTCGACGAGACGTTCTTCCATGTGCGCGTGACTTCGAGTAGTAACCATTCTTTGTGAGGCTGCGGGGAAAGTTTTACCGGGCCCCACGGTGGGCGCCAAAATGTTCCTGTCGTGGGATAATGGGAGGCCTTCCGTCGTCTCTTTGTGTTCTGATATCTTTGTAACTTGTCCGAAAGGTGGGGTACCTGCAATAAACACTCCAACGTTCAAGTTAGGGTTCGACGCAGAGCATTCAATGTGTGTAATAAATGAGAATTCAGAGAGTTTACCTTGGGGAGCGGATCCCCTTTTTATACATATTCTTATTGGGCTTGGGCCTTCATGGGCCTTAGCCCTTTTCTTAATCATATATGTGGTAATTAAGAGTACTTAATTACCTTTTAACCTTATATTTACGTTGTCTTTAGTTACTTAATGGTGCATATATTTCTACCAGTGTTCGGCCTATTTGTATCGAATACTATCATTTAGGCCCGAGGTGAGGGGTTTAGGGGTCCTCGGATTTATAGATGTCGAATACTCTGTCTGCCGAACGGATCATACAGCGTTGGGGTGTTCGGCTATGCTTCGGGTACCGAACACCTGATCCTACTGTCGGGGGTATTCGATTTGTATGCGTTGTCGAATACCCCAACTAGTACACATTGTACGTAGGAGTTAGGACTATATAACATTACAATAATAATTCTGTCTATTATGTGTTTACGGATGCATAATAAAAAGTTAAGAATATTTTTTTATTGAAATTAAATTATTATTATAACAATAAAATATAAAATCATTTTTTTTTCATTTTTGCATTATATACCCTTATCAAACAATGGAAATTAAACCCAGCAATAATGACCAATGATACAATAAGTGGATGATTTAGGGTATTGGGGAGGCAGCACCTCCATCGCTTTTGAGGCAGTTGAGACATGCATGATCTCACGCGGGAATACCATTGATTGCCGCTCTTTCAAGCAATTTAACAAAAAAAAAAAAAAAAAAAAAAGAAGAGACGTTACTCAATCAAAAGAACGAATAAAAAAGTTGCAACTTGTTTGGAAGTTAGCATAAAGTAAAAGTTTTAATTTTGTCACGAGGAAGAGATGCTATGTAATTACATTTTGTGAATTTTATTCTTATTGTTTTGCTTGTGAATAAGTAAAATTGAAAGACCCGGTAAAAAAAAAAAAGAAGTATAATTGAAGGATGCAATTAATGAGATTATTCCAAGATGCAAAAGGAATATATTGCTTATTAAACTATGTCTTGGCCGATTTTAAAATGTTTATCACTTATTAATTATATTCATATTTATATAATTAGAAATCGCAATATATGTAACTTTTTGTGATTTTATTGTCAAATTACATTTTTTCATTTTTTTAGAATTACATCTTATTATTTTAATATATTTATACGTATACAGATATAAAAACTGAACTACAATATATTTTATGATCAAATCAAATAGTCTTTTTGACTAAAAACAATGATTCAAGCCAAACTACGAAAACTCCAAAAATGATTAATACTTATATAAAATACAAATAAATAGTAAAAAAAGTATTTTATTGGAGTGCAATGAAAAAAAAGTCATAAAAAAATAACATACTGATGTCTCTTTGGGAATAATCTGTTTAACATCCTTTTAAATCAAACAATTATTTTTCTTGAATAATGACCGTCAAATAAAATATATGTATAATAATTAAATTTATTTTATCTTTGAGGTAGCAAGACTATCCTATCGCTATACTAATATTAGGCTGTATCCCTCAAAGCATCATTTTTTTTTAACAATGTACTTATTTAATAGTATTTTACTTAAATACTTAATTAATTCATAATTATACTTCATCCCTTTTAATAAGAATTTTTAATTGAAAAAAGAGTCAAAGACTATTTTGTTATAATAAACAGCGTTATTAGCAAATTTCTTAAGATATCTGTATTATTTTAAACAACGAATAATGTACAATATAGAAAACAAGCATTGATATTTCATTTGTTTTTTCATCAGTCAACTATTGAGAGAAAAAATAATTTTTATTTATCTGTACAACTAGATGTTCTAGACAATACTAGTATTAATTATTACTATATTTTTAGCTATACTCGTATCTCCATGTATTTTTTTAAATGTTTCATAAACTTATAATTATAAATGAGACAAATAGAATCATTTTAAAAGTTAATGTAAACGAATATATTAATTATATTTTTAATACATGCTTTTTATTTTTAAGATGGGCAAATAAAAAAATAAAGAGAGTAATGGAATTGAAAAGAGAAAAGAATAAAGAGGTGCAACAGTTCCGCTCCCCCAAAAGAGGGTCAACATCAGACTACAATTGTAATGCAACAACGACAAAAAAAATTCGTGCCGGGTCCCGTTACGGAAGTTTCATACGGACTTTGCCCTACTACCATTCTTTTCGGCGATAATTCAGCATTTTTTAATTTTTTTTTAATAAGGAGATAATCCACCTTCTCTGCCTCATTCTTAGTAATTATTTATCATCATCACAATTAAAACACTAGTAAATGTTTTGCAATACTCGTAAGATATTTTAATGGTACTATTTTGCTATTTTTTTTTTTTTTAACATGGGAATCAAATAATTGAGTGATGAGAAAGGCTTTTAGGGTGTGTTTGTTTTGAAAGATGGAAATAATTTGTGAAGATGGAAATGAGTGAATGTTGTTTGATATGAGTGATATAGGTGAGAAATAAGTTTAAAATTGGTGGGATCCACTTGTACTATTTTTCATCTATTTCTACTCTTCTTGTTAACGAAGACAAGAATTTTCTTAATTTCTGGTCAGTGGTCAAGAAGAATAGGGTAGGCCGTAGCAACCAGTGATTAGGCCTGCTAGCTGACCAAATCATTGGGCCGTTCCCAATTAATTGCCTTTCCACCGCCACGTGTCGGTCCCCCTGCAGCTGTTCCCTACTTTCACCTGCCATTCCCGTCACCATACCTAAAAAAACAAAATAAAATATTACCCCACAGTACTACATTCCATTGAATTAATAAGGTAGGGTGAGATCCGCGGTTGAAACCGGAAGAGTAATAAAAATACTAACAGTAGTAGCAGAGACCAGAGAGAGGGTGAGGCTGAGGCTGAGACAGAGCAGTGTCTGAGTGAAACATCCATTATCCTCCTCCTCCTCGTGATTCCCGAACATTCTCTTCTTATTTCAGCTCCACGCGCGCGTTTCCAAATTCTCACCACTCGCGCCCTTCTTCTTCTTCTTCCTCCATTAGGGTTTTCTTAATGCTGAATGTGGCTTCGCTCGCACATTGACCCTTGACACCACAATGTCCGGCCCGCTCGACCGTTTCGCAAGACCCTGTAACTTCCTCTTCTCTCTCACACTCTCTCGCTTAGGGTTTTAGGTTTTTTCTTTTCGCTTATGCGTTTCGTTTTGGTTATTGTGGCAGGTTTTGAAGGCTTCTCGGGGAGTGACGAGAAGAAAGAGAGGAGATCTGATTTTGAGAACTCCGAAGATGAAAGGAGGACGAGAATTGGATCTCTGAAGAAGAAAGCGCTTAACGCGTCTTCCAAGTTCAAGCATTCGCTGAAGAAAAAGAGCAGCAGAAGAAAAAGCGATGGCCGTGTTAGCTCTGTTTCCATTGAGGATGTGCGGAATTTCGAGGAGCAGCAGGCCGTTGATGCATTTCGTCAATCCTTGATTATGGACGAATTGCTCCCTCAAAAACACGATGATTACCACGTCATGTTAAGGTCTGCCTTGCCCTTGATAATTTTCTTCATTTCCTGAAATCGAATGTTTTGCTTAATTTTCTTCATTTTTACAGGTTCCTGAAAGCGAGGAAGTTTGATATAGACAGGGCAAAGCATATGTGGGCTGATATGCTACAATGGAGGAAGGAGTTTGGTACTGACACTATCATGGAGGTAAATGTAGATACAATTTTGGATAATATTTTACTATATAGGTCACAAGATTAGCCTCTGCGGTGGTTGGATTTGTTTGTTGTTGGATCCTCTGGGCTTAATGTTTTGTGTTTGCGTTAGGATTTTGAGTTCAAAGAAATAAATGAAGTTGTGAAGTATTATCCACATGGTCATCACGGTGTTGATAAGGAGGGAAGGCCTGTTTACATTGAGAGGCTTGGGAAAGTGGATCCCAACAAACTTATGCAGGTTACGACCATGGATAGATATGTAAAATACCATGTACAGGAGTTTGAGAAAGCTTTGAAGATAAAGTTTCCTGCTTGCACAATTGCTGCCAAAAGGCACATAGATTCAAGCACCACCATACTAGATGTTCAAGGCGTGGTATGTTGCTGTTAATTGTTCCTCATTGTATGTGCCTGTGGATTCCTGTGACACATGGAAAATTTATGTTGTAGTTTCAACTTTTAGGGCCTTAAGAACTTTACAAAGTCTGCCCGGGATCTCATTATGCGGTTACAAAAGATTGATGGTGACAATTACCCTGAGGTGAGTAACCCTGTTAGTTTCTGTGTATTTTGATACGTTACAGTCCTTATTTTGATTTCATCCTTTATAGGAAATCAAAATTTCAAAGAAGAACATGTACTAAGGTCTCAACGATTGCTGATTATTGCTTTGCTTTTTCTTTTATTAATGACACAGACTCTTTGCCAAATGTTTATCATAAATGCTGGCCCTGGATTTAGGTTGCTATGGAACACTGTCAAGTCTTTCCTTGATCCCAAAACAACTTCAAAGATTCATGTATGTAAAAATGCTATTTTCTAGCTGCGTAAGGCTCTTTTCATGATGGTTTATGGCTGCTGACATTGCTTGGTGCCTCTTTGGAAATATTACTTAGGTTCTTGGAAACAAGTACCAAAGCAAATTGCTTGAAATAATTGATGCCAGGTACATATTGGACCTATTTCTCTGTATCTGTGTGTTAGAAATTATGTAATTTATTTTCCTATTAATCAGTGTATTTTACTTTTCAAGCATCACTACCAATTTTGCACCATCCTTTAAAATGCCTAATATTTTTGTTCACTTAATGAAGTGAGTTGCCAGAATTTCTGGGAGGTAGCTGTACCTGTGCAGATCAGGGAGGTTGCCTCAGATCTGATAAAGGGCCCTGGAAAAACCCTGAAATATTGAAGGTTATACACTGACCTTTCCTCTTAATAGGCTCAACACATGTTCTACTATATCAATCTTGCTACATGCTAACTGTTAATTGCATGTGGACATTTTGCAGATGATTCTCAGTGGTGAAGCATGGCGAGCAAGGCCAGTAGTAAAAGTTCTAAACAGTGAAGGGAAGGTTATTGCCTATGCCAGACCACAATACCCAATGGTAATATGTTGTATGGCTAATTATTGCTTGAACTGGGTGGAGGCTGATTTGATTCCTTTGTACCTCTTCGGTGTCCTTTTCATTGTGTAACTTTATTGACTGTGTCACTTCTTTCTTGCAGGTAAAAGGCAGTGACACATCCACAGCCGAATCAGGGTCTGAAGCTGAAGATATAGCTTCTCCAAAAGCGATGAAGAACTACTCACACCTGAGGTTGACACCTGTTCGCGAGGAAGTAAGCGTTGATCTTGTGATCTGATAACTCATTGTTTTCATTAAAAAGGCAGAAGTTTCAATTGATTGATTATAGTTTTTCTGTGCACTTTGATCATTCTTACACCTATTATTCTGTGTTTGATGTGTATTTGATTAAATTAAATGCACTTATATACAGAAGCTATTTACTATATTTAAGGATATCATGAGGATGATCAAAATATAATGCTTCTCAATGAACTTGTTCTTAGGATTTGCCTTCTCTATTCCTAACACAGAAGTTATTTATATTTTTGTGTTCCTTGCAGGCTAAGGTAGTTGGAAAGTCAAGCTATGCTGGTGGTGGTAACTTAGCTGGGTATGATGAATATGTACCAATGGTGGACAAAGCTGTTGATGCTGGCTGGAAGAATCAAGCATCACTCCAGAGGTCTCAAACTTCAAAAGGTTAACAACTTTAGCTTATTATTATTGTATTTACCCTTTGAATGAATCTTCTCGTGGTGCTTATTCACCAAGAATCAATACAGATGCTTCAAAAAATAATCTTGTTGATTAAAATTTTGTAGCTTCTTTCTGTTCTAAATCTCAATAGAAACTTGTTTCATTTTCACCATAGTGACACTAATTGTGCTTTAACCTTTGCAGGACATTTGATGGCTGTAAATGTATTAATGTCATGAGCTTTGGTCTATAATGTTGTCATAATATTAAAAGATTATGCTAAATTAAATCATGAATTGTGACTAATCAATGTTTGATTGAAATTAACTGATATTATGATAGGCTATTGAAGACATGAACTTGATTTTCTTTTAACTCTTGTGCTCTTGTTGTCAGTAAGCTTTGCACTGATCACTTATTGCCTTAAATAACAATCCACCCCCTTATTTTTAAAATCTAATGCTTTCAGCTTTTGAAATTTGAATTTTTTCACCAACTTGAAAAAACGAGTGAACTTGAATTTATGAAAATGGTGTATTATATCTGGTGCGTTGTATAATTTCTAGTCAGTTAGAGACAAACCATTTCAGGATCCTCACTTAAGAGTTTAAGATCTTGGAGCGGTTGATCCCTGACCTGGTGGTATTTGTGTTTTGTCAATGCTTTAAGCTCAAAAGACTTTTGTTTGAGGGAGTTTATTTGGGAATTAGGATTATAAACACTTCCAGAAGTCCTGGCTTTAAGCTTTTGGAAGAGCTAGTTCTTTGCTTGGTTTCTTGATTTGAATTATTTGATGTAATTTTCTCCAGGATTGTTAAATTGAAATTTCCATTACAGGAACACCTCCCCTCCCTGACACTCCAAAAACACCCGAAGGGATTCGAGCTCGGATTGTGGTAGCTCTAACTGTCTTCTTTATGATGCTGCTTACTCTCCTCCGTTCAGTCGCATGCCGTGTGACCAAGAAACTTCCTGCCGTATCATCTAATGATGATCAGGGCACTTCAGAGCCAACTCTGGATACAACAAAAACAAACGATGAAGACTATCGTCCTCCTTCACCAACTCCAGCATATGCAGAGGCAAATCTCCTTTCCTCAATGATGAAAAGGTTAGGTGAGCTTGAAGAGAAGGTTGACACACTCCAATCTAAGCCATCTGAGATGCCTTATGAGAAAGAAGAATTGCTAAATGCTGCTGTGTGTCGGGTGGATGCTTTGGAAGCAGAGCTAATTGCAACTAAAAAGGTAGGATGCTATAATTTTGTTTTTCCATTATTTTTTTTTTTAAAACTGCATTCATGATCACATGTGCATATCTATTACATTGAGGTATTTCCATGTATTCTTTTTTCTTATTTTTGTTTATCTTTAAATTCAAACCTAAAATCCTACCTTGCTCCTGTTAGCTGACTGCTATGTGAATATACCGATGAGCACATTCTTAATGAATCAATGCTATATTTTTTATGTCTGGTTTTTATGTTAAAATTTAGTGCTAATTTTTTTTTTTCAGTCTGCATGGAACTGAGGTATGATAATTGTTAGAAGTTAAAGGATAAAACCAAAGAAAGAGAAAAATCAATGTTTTGCTTGCCTATTACCTCCTCTCATCCAACCAAAGCTATATGTCTTGTGTGTTGGTTGGTAAACGACTGTATTTATGTGCTCACGCTGATATTCAACTAATGCTAATTATGTTAGGGAAGTTTCATTATTTTAGATTTTAATTTCTTTACAGTTTCATTTCACGGTGAATTATGCAAATTGCTTATTGCAGTTGTGCTTTTGTTCTCTTTATGCATGCATCTGTTTTTCCCCTATATATGTTTGGGTGTATGTCATATCATGGCCGTGGAGATGTGATGAATACATAGTTTCTTATTGTTTCCTTACCTGAAGAATACTGTTACATTTGCACTTTCTGGATTGTTCGATAGGCTCTTTATGAAGCATTAATGAGGCAAGAAGAGCTGCTTGCTTACATTGATAGTCAAGAAGAAGCTAGGTTACGGGTAAGTTTGTCTCTTGTATCTTTTGAACACCGTCGTAAACTTAGGGATGTTATTCAAATTTCTGATATTTATATTTTGCTGCTTAGCAGAAGAAGTTTTGCTGGTGAGTTTTGGTTGCTGATGGAAAGGGACTCTGGGAGAGGGTGTTTCCGAATCATGGTGTTCCTAGTGCCTGACCTGGCACATGATGTTAAACTCTGAATATTGATTCAGTTTAATGAGTAAACTCGAGAATTGTTTCAAACTTGTGTATAGCTAATGGCTTCTTTGCCGGATTAAACACAAGCCTTGTTTTTGCTAGCAATACCTTTGTTGTTGTATTTGGTGTGCTTGTCTTGGTTGGTTGGAAA
Source organism: Pueraria montana var. lobata (assembly GCA_026413185.1). NCBI lineage: Eukaryota > Viridiplantae > Streptophyta > Magnoliopsida > Fabales > Fabaceae > Pueraria > Pueraria montana. The sequence goes on from CM048654.1 coordinate 8,332,070, forward strand.
AGCGGTTGTTCTTCTGATCTCATAACTTGCATCGAATATTAATCTATTTTGGGGGATAGCGAGGGGGAACAAAGGTAAAAAAAATAATCCCCAACTATAATTTTTCTTGCAAAGGTGTTTAGGAAATGGGCATATTTCGTGCTAAATCCTTACAAATCTTAAGGCACGCGAGCAATGTTAATTTTATTTCTCAAATTAAGAGGTAATGATGGTAAGGGGCTTGTGAATACACCGTACAAATATGCTGAATATGTGGATTCGATTGACGTAACCTTTTTGGTAGTCGTAGATGGTCGAAGTGAAGATCCGTTTGTCAAATAGGTAGTTGTGGAGATTTATGAAAATTGAGCGTGTGCTTGGGAATCAGTTGTGTTCAACGTAACGGCTGTTAAAAAAAATTTACTCTCAAATTACTTTTGTTTTTGTGTCTTGGAACGTGTATTAACAAAAAAAGTTACTCTTATATTTCGTTGAACGTGGATTTAAACGGTTAACCAAACACACACTTAAAATGTTTGTCGTAGATGGTTGAAGTTCACTTTATTAGAGGGACGAATTTAGGATAAGAGGAATGGAGGATTACGTTGACGGAAAAGTCTCATTTGGTTAAATTAGCTAGGTTAATTGACATTTTTCTGACTGCTTCAAGACAGAATTTGTAAAGCAACTTAATATGATTATTGTTGAACGACGCCACACCTAATTTTATTTATTTACATAATTACATAATATATACACAATTGTTAAAGGAATGGCATGGCACACGGATACATATATATACACAATTGACAAGGAATGGCACACTGTATTATACAGAAGATTTCAGTCGAGTAGAGGAGAAATTATCAAGAGGTGAATGCAATAGCATCCGATGGGGCTGATGATAGAGAAACGCCACCAACAATTTACAACTTTTGCTAATGTTAAATATTTGAGGTCAGACAGCAATAGATACCTATCACCTTACCAGCGGAACTGCAATCACAAACCCAAACAAAGTCTTGTGTAAGCGAAAGCACTACGTACAAGTAATACCTATTGAAAGTAATCGATCAGTGTCAAAGTTCAGATGACCTACCAATTTCTTCTTTTTCTTTTTGTCAAGGTGAGTTTGAAGCTCCACTTGTCGAGCAAGGGCATCATCAAGTGACTAAAGGACACAAAAATTACAAATATATAAGATTCTTTTATCATATATTATTCTCAAATGATGATGACATTTAAGTATGAAGGAAAATTAATAATACCTTCTTGGTAGTAGCCAACTCTTGTTCCAACGTGCTGACTCTGTTTAGAGCATTGTTCAGCAATTCTTCCATCTCAGGTGGCATGGCTGGTTTCATAGAGAGGACATTCACCTTCTCTTCTAGTTCAGCCATGCGCTTCATCAGGGCCATCTGATCATCCATGGAAATGGCAGGTGCTTTCATCATGTTGCCATCGCAATATAGCGGGTTACCATACAAGGCAACTTCAGTGACTTTCCTTGGCATGTTCTTTGTCATGCGGATCATTGTTATCACTCCCATAAGAATGGCCATGATTCCACCAGTAAATGGAATTCTAAACCCGTTAGAAGTCTTGGTATCATCGCTTGGGAGAGAATCTGCAGCTTAAGCAAGAATTATTTTAATACTCTAACAAAGTCAAAGGAAGGTCTCAAAGCCATGTTCATGATTCTAGATTGGTTGTTAATGTACCAATAACGCCGATTAATAATTGTATTGGTGAAACTGGATTGAGCAGTGTTTTATTTCTGACTAGTAATATCAGTGTTTGAAAACAACACAAATTTGCCATAGTGCAAGGAAAATCCGTTCGCAGAGATGCAAGTATAACATTAACTAGTAAGAAAAATCATACAACTGTACCAAATACCTTTAGAAATTGCAAGTTGATCATTTTGTACCGCTTTTTTCCAAGATGCATTAACTTGCTTGTCAATCACTGGGACAAAGGCAACCTGCCAATATGTAAGGAGAGTACCCAAAGAGCAGGTTAATTCTGCAGTTATGTTTTCATCAATCATTTGTTCTATATTTCATACAAAAGGAAGGTGCTTGTTCCCCATCATATAAATTATTAAATGTTATTCAGCTACATAGCCTCGAGTTTATAAACACAGTCAATTACCATTTACCATGATTAGACGAATTATCTGCATCATGCTAATATATGCAGTTTCTTTAACTGCTTCGTTCAATTTGTAATATGTAGAATGGAAGCAACAACTGATTGAAACCTAAGAAACTTACTTCTGGAGCAGCACCGAGTTGCACAGCAACAGATTCTTTGTTGAAAGGATCGTGTTCCTTAATATTATTGGAAAAAAGAAAGGTAATCAAGTCATCAGATTTTCTGGCAAACAAAGATGATGGGAAGAAAGTTTCAGAACTAGACTGAACTTGAAACTGTAAAGTAGGTAACTAACTACCTTTTGACATGCTGTTTCATCTTCAATGATTGTTTTCTCATCAATCCCGGATAAGGTTTTCCTCTTGCATTTTCCTTCACCATTTTGAACCATCTAATGCATCCAAAGAAAACACTTCATTATTTTCTTTTCTAATTATATAACTAAAAAGAATTTGATCTTACTACCTTCAAGATTTCTGTGTCATTCCATGGTCCCTTGTCTGAAAGCAAACAACCACCTTTGTCTGCACAGGTACAAGTACCACCCAAGAACTCTGGAAGTTCACTGGTAAATAATAAATACGAACAAGGTGTTATGTACATTCTTATGTAGTAATGTTATTCACTTATTCAGTCACATATATATCGACATTTTGAAAGAACACACTCATTAATCAATATGATCAGAGATGGTTATTACTGAATCTAAACTATGTATCAGTATGACCTTGAGGTCATAAATTTCAATTGAGATAAAATACTTAAATGAGAATGGAGAAGAACATTAACCTGGCATCAATGATTTCAAGCAACTTGCTCTGGTATTTGTTACCTAGGACCTGGTCAATAAAGCAGTAATCTATTGAGTGCTCCTACTTAACTGAAACCTACATTGCTTCATGGTGATAGGTATATAAAAAATGCTTACATGGATTTTGGAGGTGGTCTTAGGATCAAGGAAGGACTTAATACTGTTCCACAACATCCTAAATCCAGAACCAGCATTGATGATGAACATACGGTTCAAGGACTGTGAAAAGAAAAGTTCAATCAGGGTAAATTCAGAAAATGGCATTTGAGCTAGGGAGGTGGCCAAGATGACTGAGTAGTACCTCAGGATAGTTGTCACCATCAATCTTCTGAAGACGCTGGATGAGATCCCTTGCAGCTTTGTTAAAACTTTTGAGACCCTAAACAACCATGCTAGTCAGCAGTTGTGTGAAACTTCTTTTACATATGTAATAGGTGATAATATAAATTATAATAGGAAATGGAGAGCACCTCCTTAAATGTAAGGTGACTATCATTTAATTAAGGTCTTATAATAGCACTTTTATTCTTGCTGGTTTTATTTGGGAAGAGGGGTTAGAAAAGTAAAAACTATTTAGTAGTACTGTTGCATAATTTCATACATACCACTCCTTGCACATCCAAGATAGTTGTGCTTTGGTCAATGTGCTTCTTTGCTGCAATTGAACAGGCAGGGAACTTAACAACGAATGTCCTCTCAAACTCTTTTACATGGTACTTAAGATAGCGATCCATAGTTGTTACTTGCATCAGCTTGTTAGAGTCAACCTGACCCAACCTTTCTATGTAAACAGGGCGCCCTTCCTTATCAACTCCGTGATGCCCTTGCGGGTAGTATTTTTGAACTTCATCTATCTCCTTGAATTCAAAATCCTTAACAAATAACAAAAGAAATTTCGGTTAGCCTACCACATAAATAAAATGTTACATAGAAAAGTATAATTGTGAGCATTGTTTTTTTCTTTATCCACTGGAAAATACCTCCATGATGGTGTCAGCACCAAACTCCCTCCTCCACTGAAGCATATCTGCCCACATTTGTTTTGTTTTGTCAATGTCATACTTCCTTGCTCTCAAGAATCTGGATCATCACATCACACAGTAAGGCATTAAATGATACCACTCATGTTACAGCTATTAGTAAATAAATGAATGAATGAACAAGAAATTTTGTCCTAGGGCTACCTTAACATCATATGATGATCATCATGTTTTGTGGGTAATAGCTCTTCCAAGATAAGCGCTTGGCGAAAAGCATCGACTACTTGCAACTCTTCTGCATCAACGTCATCCTCAATAGCAACAGACATAACCCTGCTATGCCTTCTCCCCTTCTTTTGCAAGGAATGCTTGAACTTTGAGGATGCACTGATTGCTACCTTCTTCAAAGAGCCAAGCTTTGTTTTCTTATCATCCTCTAAATATTCCATCTCGAGACCTGTTTTTGCATAATACAAAATTACTCACAGAAGTTTGAACAAGAAGATAAGATAGAAAAAAAAAAAAAAAATTCACAAACTAGACATCTTCATCCTGCTGTTTTTGTTTCTGTTATTAACAAGTATAAAGAACATGTTTGTCCAATATTAATAGTACAACATTAATTTGCATTTGTAACTGCTTTCTTTTTTTTATCAACCTCACATTACAATCACCCTAATGAATGACATTGAGTGCAACACACTAACAGAACTCTATCTGTTGTAAAAAAATTATTTCTCTCATATTTATACATATATCCATAATGCATACCACAAATAATTATGCATTGATCATATGTTTAGACTATACTATAAAGGCAACCACAGAAAAATAAATCATCTTGATTTCTATCATTGATTTCTCTACTTGGTGAATAAGCTTTAATAAGATAAGAGCATTCTAAATAGTTAATGATTGTTTGTTATACTCATCTGATTTCAGCTTCCTTTTATAAAAGATCATATAAAGGTTTCTTTCATAGCACATGCATAAAATATAATAAACGACCAAGAAAAGCAAAGGGAATGAAATTGCAAAGCATAGATTTACCAGCTTTAACAGGTCGATCTGTAATAGGTATGGACGACATAGACATAGTGTCACACATGATTAATTATTGAACCTTGTAAGCTTCCTCAAATGAGCACAGACAGCCGTAAGTAAGGCAGTAGAGAATCAACAATATTCACATATGCGCCTACACCTTAACTTTTAAGCCATGAAACAACATGCATGTTAGAAGCTGAGAAACCAATTCTTATACATAGCAATAAAACAAATCAACCTTCTTCATATTCAGAATGCATGGAAAACTAAATATGTTGTCACAATGATATATATACTTAATGATAAAGTGCAGTACGTTCAAGAAATTAACTAAATGGAATCTATGGGGGCTGAAAAAGTTGATGAATCAACATGATAGAGATAATGGAGTAGAAGGAGAAGATACCTTTTGTGAGAGGAATGTAGGCGTTGCAAAAGCAAAGAGAAAATACAAATTCATGATCCAAATATATCTCTGATGATATATAGAAGGGCCAAAAGGGGGAAGCGAGGTTGGTGCAACTCATTTTTAGAGTTTGCCGTTTTTTGTTTGTTTACTTATATTAACAGGGTCTCCATGACGTGATTTCTTTTTCAGCTTCTGTTGCTACTAGAAGGAATACAGATGGAGATGCTGTTGGCGAAATGCATGCACCTCCGTTCTTTCATCTTCTCTCCTCTCCACTACGCAACCCAACCAATTCATCTATATACTTTCTCTCTTATTTACTGTTTTCCTATCTTTGGACTTTGGTTCTCTTTTATTTATAGCATTTAATATTTTTAACTAATTTTTTTGCATAACTTATTCTAGTTATGTTTAGTTTAACATGTCACTTTAATGTAAGTCTAGTTAAACACTACTACTTTATTTTTTAATCTCATATATATATGGTGAGGTCTACCCTTAACTTACTGATAATTTACTTTTAATATCGACACACCTTCAACTTCATACTTTCACATGCATGCTGGCTTGTTCAATAATCTCCCTTGTGAGGAAGGTGGCTTTATTTTAATCAAACAGATATTTTAAGAAGATATATTAAATAAAAAGAGTAAAAATTAGGGTGGTATTTTTAGGAGTCCAAATATTTGCTATTTATATATACTTGGTTTAAATACCTTTTTAATCTTTGCAATTTAGCGTTTTTTTAATTTTCGTCCTTGTAATTTTTTTTTTTTAGTTTTAGTTCTTGCAAATTATGTTTGTTTTATTTTCCGTCCTTAAAGTGGTTTAGATAGCGCTTTGAACATGAAAAAAAGCGTTATCTAAATTGCTTTAAGGACAAAAAACAAAACAAACATAATAATTTGCAAGGACTAAATCAAAAAAAAAAAATTACAAAGACGAAAAGCAAAAAAATACTAAATTGTAAGAACTAAAAAAATATTTAAGCCTATATACTTTGTATTATTGGATCCCGTATCTAAATTTATTCAATAACTAATAATGAATTGTTGCCCGAAAACTATTTTAAATCAGATCAAATGTCCATGAGTTTTATTTCATGAGTTGAATTCAATTAGGAGATTGAGCATGGGAGTTATGATTACCCATCATATTGCGCTTGTAATTATATAGTAGCGATTAAAATTATTGGCATTTTAGTTGGCCCGTTGAAAGGATGACTTACAAGTTATAATAAATGGTACTGCACTAAGTTCAGATTAATGCTTCATTCACTTGAAAACTTAATTTTAACTTGCTGTAATTAGTGCAAAACTTAGGGGGTGTTGCTGTAATTAGTGCAAATTACAACTACTTAATATAAGGAGGGGGTGCATGTGTAATTAGTGTAAACCTCAGGGGTGTTATTGTAATTTGCTCTAAATTTTATCTTGGATATCATATTGTAGCCACTGCAAGCATTGCTGGGAAGATGAAATGCTCTAAGGAATAAGGATTGTTTCCTGTTTAGGCAGAAGCCCAAGTGTACTCTGAGTAGTGAATTGTGCTTGTAATTATATCCAGAATTCCAGATGGTAGTAATTCATTTTACAAACAACTAATTTTCTTTTTAATGTTTTTGTTTAAAAAAGTGATTACCTAGTTCATTAAAAAAAACTTTTGAGCTTTGGACTATTATCTTGTATCCTCATTTTAAAATGGACTCTAATTAACTATATTGTTCATCACTTTTATGGTTTAAAACTTACCTCATTCCATTCATGCGCACGGATTGGATCCAGTTCCATATAAGATATCCACAATATGCTGGGCAGGACCAATCCCTTGAACAGAAACAGTGTGTAAAAGACAGTGTAAGAGAAAAAAATAAAAATAAAAAATCATTACTAGTCCGTTTGCTATTCATTTCTGGCTTCCTGAATAAGTTAAAGTTCTTAGATAGAGTAATAGAAAATGTTAGCTTATATGTCGTTTGGAGTTCTTATTATGCAATAAGCAGGATATTGAATTGCTCCTTGCTATAATTGGTTTATGTCTATTGAATATGCTATTCTAACTAGGATGAAGATTGCCCTTTCTTACATTTCATCTTTTAACATCTAGTACCATTTCTTTCTTATTTCATCAGATGATCAATCCTTTTCACCCCTCTTATTAGATGTAACCATGATTTGGAACACCTTACAATGGAAAGTGATAAAGATTATTGAAATGAAACTTCTTATCTAGAATGAAAAATGAAGGTGTGAAGCTAGAAATAGATTATTCAGCACTTAATGAAAACAAGATTAAGTTGTATTGCAGTAGAATATCTAGCAGATCTATGACTAGTCTCGCAGTTAGTTGACTTTGGAGTTCATTATAGCTGAAACGTTAATTAAACAATCCCTATTGAGGTCGATCTATAATAGCATAACTAGAACTTGGTAGTTTTGGGTATTTGTTCCAGATAAATATAAAATGATACCAAGAGGAGATTAACACATTGTCTAAAACATAAATTTTCATACACTCTATTATCTGATAGAATTAACGAGAGACATGTTAAATAGAGAATGAGACCTAATGAGTCTTACATGATTTTAAAATAATAATAAATAGTGTATTAATTGCTAGTTTCTTGTATAGTATCATACAGGTCTGAGAAGGCCAGTGTGCTTTCTTTCAACTAATTAAGGCTTACTGGTCCCTTAAGAAAAAGAGGAAAAAAGACAAACTGGGAAGGTTAGGGTCCTTTTTTTCAACTGCATTCATCTACCAACAGAGAATACCAGTAGGCAAGTTAATAAGTAGGAAATGGTTCCTGTCTAGATGTCTATTTTGTGGAAATCCTCTGTCCCACGTTTATTCTTTCAGTTCAAATTTAAGATTTAACTTTACCTTTTTTCCTGCTACGATAAACCATGAAACTTATATTGTACATATACTAGTCCCTAGTCTATTACTGATAGGCATAAATAAATAAATAAATAAATAAATGGATACTAATAGAGTAGAACAAAAATCCCAGAATAGCTTTTCTGTTTCTTGTGAGCATTATTGAAAATCTATAACTATATCATTCATACTTTAAGCTTATTAGTACTTTTGATTCTGGATGGGTTAACACTTTTCCACCTAAAGATAAAGAGACATTGACAAAGAAAAGGGTTGCTGTGATTCTAAGCATCAAGGCATGGGAAGCCATTTGCACAAATGATGACAATCTTGATAGACAACACTATTGGCCAACAAGGACGGATATAATTCGAGCATTAATGCTACCCAATTACCTTTTTTTCCAAATAATGTATGTCTGCTCTTAATTCGTTTTTTTTCCTTTTACTTTTTACCCTTTGGGTTTTGTTAGGAATGAGGACAATCATGATGATCACTATGATAAGGAGACCCTTTTGTGTTTTGTTACACTTCGGTGAAGCTTTCCATCAGACAATTTCGAAGTGTACCAAAAATAATGAGGTGATAAAGAGAGATTTGGTTCCTACTCCTAGTGAGCCCATACTTTCCTGATTCAAGGGCAACATTCCAAATAATGTATTGAGATTTTCAATATAAAATTTCTTTTATTATCAATTATTGTTACATCGTTTAAAAAGATATTCGATAATTTTTTTTATTGAATCAAGATTTAATCTCAATCGCAAGAAATAAATTATTATAAGGAAAAAAATTAGATATAATTTTTTAGGTGTTATTTTTCAATCAAAATAATCAGAGTTTAATTTCAATAATCCGTGTAATAAAAGCTTACATTAAATATCAATATAGATCATCAAAGTGAAACTTCAATTGTGATTGAAGAACAACACTAAAAGTACTTAAGAAACTAGATATAATTGTCCTTATTATAATATTGAATGTAAAGTTGATTGTTATTATAAATTTATAATATCGATTTTATGTTGGTGTTATGGTCAAAGCTAAATTTATTAAGCTAATTTTTGGTGGTCAATGCTAAAATGGAAGCTACGACAAAATTAAAAAAGATCAACACTAATTTTAGCTTTTGTTTGGCCAACACTAAGAATAGAGGACAAAACAAAAAAAATATTATTATTACCAACAGTTTGGCTCTATCGTTGTTGTTTCTCTTACTCTTGCTCTCTTTTACTTTTACTTTTTGTTTTCTTTTTATCTCCTCCATTGCGTTTTGTCGTTGTCACCACGCTCTTTTAATAAGTTGGAAAGCTTTAACTCTAACCTCGATCTTTGGCAACACCTAGACACTTATGAACAATGTTAGTTCTACAATGACAGAACGACGCCTACGTCCTTTGGTATTAACACCAAAAATTTGAGGATGAAGAAGAAGAACATCACCATCACGTCGCCACAATCGTTGTTGTCTTTACAACCATCCTTGCTCAGCTTCAACATAGCCCAGGCATGTAGTCTAATGAACCCCATGCCTAAGATCTACAACCAGTGTTATTAAAATCGGACCGGTGATCAACCCGATCAAGTCACTGGGTCAATGGGTCACTGGTTCAACCGGTGGGTCACTGGTTGAGCCGCATGAATTAATAAAATATTAAATACATAATTTTATATTAATCACATAGTATATTGTTCACCTGTGTTGGCAAGCGCACCAATCAATGTAGTATTTTCGAATTTTGAGTACAAAGTCATCTCCACAAGGATTTGTTCGTACTAGGTTTTTGTGTAAAATCAAGTTCTAGGCAAAAGAATATGTTGTTTTAGTGAAAATGGTTTAGGAAATAAACTATAAGTTCTAAAATAAACTACTAAAAACAGAACATAATTCAAGTAAGCAAAAGATAAAACAATTGGTGTGCAACAGTTGAAAACAATGATTAATGGAACTAGTTGGGGTATTTGGTGATACTTGGCAAACATCTCAGTAATATAAATGATTTTTCTCCATTTAATGAAAATCCTAGTGCTATCTCAACCCACTTAAGTCTTCTATCCTTGATTCTTCAAGTGAAAGAAGTTAAAGCACTTAACTCTATTCTTAATCCCTTAGCAAGTGAAGTTATATGATTTGTTTAAGAGCAAGGATCATTAAGAGACTAACAAACATCACTCCATTCCTAGATGAGACATTAATTAGACATCATTCTCAAATCTCAGTTTTCAAAGCATTTTCCAATGACAATAAAACAAATAGAAAATTGCTTGAGTGATCAAGCAAAAAACCAACATTAAACACATAGAATAGCATTAACACTGAATATTCATTAAATAGATAGTAAGAGTAATTACATGAGAGTTGCTAGTACACCAAATCCCCAACTATAAAGAAGTTAGCTCCTCATTGTCATGAGAAACCACCAAAAATTACAAGAACATAGGAAAATGGAAGAGAAAATGGTGAAGGAATGTGTTAGGTGAGAGCCTTAGCCGCCAACACACAATCCTAAAATGATTTGATGATGATTCCAATGACAAGACACTTTAAATAGGCCGAGAATCTCTGTTTTGTCGCTTCTGCATAAAGGCACAACTCGCTAAGTGAATTACAATAAATCAAATTTCTCCTTCAGGCAGAGAGGTTAGTTCGCTTAGCGAGCACGAATTCGCTAAGCAATCTTGACGTGTCCAAGATGCCTTTTCAGCTTCCAATCCCGCTAAGTGAACAAAACTTCTCGCTTAGCCTTCAACTTACCACGTGTCATCTTCAGAGCGACTTCTCTCGCTAAGCGGCAACATCAGCTCGTTGAGCGAGTTGTCTTAAATTCCTTATCTTCAGCTTTTACTCCAGGGCTCTGCAAAAACATAGTTAAAAAGCTAATAAGATCCTAAAACTAACTACATGAAAACTAAATCCTAAAAGTATGTAATTTCTAACTAAAAAGGATTAATCAAAGCAATAATTGAGAAAAATGTGAGATAATTGCTGTAAAAATTAAGTGCAAATGTAAGTATGCACAACAATTATCATATATAAATTAGTTTTTTCATTTATATGCAAATAATATTCATTGGCCTAGTGGTAAGTATTCTTTTAATCACTTAATGGGACTTGGGTTCTATCATTCGTTGGAGTAAATTTTCAATTTTGTGCTCATATATTTTGAAAATTTTCCTGCGGATGCCTTTATTGTCTACTCATGCAGCGTGCCAGTAGATATGGGACAGTGTGCAACGTGCAGACAGATGTAGGCATATGCAGCAGCACATACGGGGTAGCATGCAGAACTAGAATTAATTTAAAATTAGCATTAAACTCAAACCAAAATTGGCCAAGCCGAGTCACTAAATTAATGCTGGTTTTACCGGTTTAAGGCCGAGTTGACCGGTTCTTTCTGGTTCATTTCCACAACCGATCCAAATACTCAACCGGACTGACCATGCTTCCAGTTTTCGGTCTAACCGGTTCAATTGGTCGGGCCGGACCGATTTTTATAATACTGTCTACAACTAATAAAAATAGGAGAGTAAACCATTAGAAAAATAGACGAGAGATTGGAAAAAGAAGAAAGGAAAGGTTTGAAATTAAAAAGAAGAAGAAATCGAGGAGGGTTTTTTGTGAAAAGGGCTTAAGGACAACACGAATAATATCAAACTTAGCGGTGACTTGACCAATGCTATTTAATTTAATATTAAAAACTTGAAAACAAAATGAGAATTGAAAGGTTGCGTTAATGTAGGCTCAACTCGGCTAATGCAATGTTCAATATTTATTATACATTTACTGTACATTTATTAGCCATTGACCATTCAGTGTTCGTTTGAACTTAGCATTGGCTTAGTTGACACTAAGGCCAACACTAAGTTCAACATTTATTATGTATTTATTCTTCATTCATTAGTCATCAAATTGAGCGTCAATTTGATTAACGCTAAGTAAATATCTTGGTTAGGTCGACACTATGTATTTAAATATTAAAAAATTAAAAAACATAGAACTCAAAAGGTTACATACAAGTAGCGTTGTGGTAGGATCGATACTAAACTTACAACTCTAATAAACCCTTTTCTTGTAGTGATCTCTCTAATTAGGAAAATAAAATAAAGGCTTAAATATCTTTTTGGTCCTTGTAATTTAGTGTTTTTTTACTTTTCGTCCTTGCAAATTATGTTTGTTTTGCTTTTCGTCCTTATAGTGGTTTAGATAACACTTTGAACAGTGAAAAAAGCGTTATCTAAACCACTATAAGGACGAAAAACAAAACAAACATAATTTGGAAGGACTGAAACAAAAAAAATAAAAATTGCAAGGACGAAAAATAAAAAAAAACTAAATTGTAAGGACCAAAAAGATATTTAAACCTAAAATAAATATTTTAAATTGGATAGGATAGAATAAATTTCACCTCATTCCATTTCATTATACTTTACTTCAAAAATCTAAAGAATGAGAATTAATTCCATTCTATTTTTAATTATGGTTTATTTTATTCAATTTTCATCAATGTACAGATAAATCTAGTTTTGTTTGAAAATTAAATTAGTGATTTAATAGTTAACATTAAAAGTGTTTATCTAGGACATATTTATTAACTTGTTATGGGTGTAGCTTGCAATGGACCAACTATGAGGCAACCGTAACAAAAATAAATGTTGAATTAGCAAGTCAATGACTTAACTCAATCCATATGAGTTGTGAGCTATTCAAGCTAATCCATGGGTGTGTACTTCTTTTACTTAATTATGTAATTAGAGCTTAAAGATATTGTTTTAATTTTCATTTAATTAATTTATTTTTAAAGTCAAATTAATTTACATAAAAAATTTAAAATTAATTATCATTTAAAATTAATAAATGCTTATTTTTAAAAATTAATTTATTTTTTTAGAAAAAGAAACTGAATAACTATTAATATGACTTTTTTGAAGACAAAAAATAATGACTTTTTTTTCTTATAAACTGTCCTAATCCATTAAAAGCTAGTTTGCAATAGACTGGATTAAAATATTCATTTAGTTAATTTTATTAATTCAACTCACATAGTTTATCGAGTTATTTACGCCAACACACTTAGCTTTACTATAACTGTACCAAAATTGACACATCTAGTCTAGATTACATTAGGAAAGTTTTCAAATGAAACGGAAATCAAATGAGAATTACATTTGTGTTGTAGATGAAGAGACATGAACGACCAAGATTGCATCAGGCATGGATTATCTGAAAAATGAAAATGAAATGTAATCTAATCAAGACGTCCACGCATTAAGTTAATACCTACATTATTTATTGGCAATTAATTAACTACCAAAACCAATGATGTTACAGATGATTGCCAAGTGGACGGTCAAGATCAAAAAAGCGGAGTGTACTATGCAAAATTGACGTATGTCGTGATATTATTGGGTATTTGTGAATTTCCCGCCCTTGAGCACAATGGGGCCCGCTTATGCTTTTTGCTTGTTGTATTAATGTCACATACCTACAATTTTTAACTATTCATTCATTCACTGTAATTCAAAATATACCCTCAGAACCTTCCTATTATAACGAAACTACACGTTCATTGAATATAACTCCTCGGCTAATTAATACTTACTATTTTTCTTGAATCTTGATCACGACTATTACAGGACTATTATTAGAGAAATCATTTAATAAATAATTAAAATTTATATTTAATATATTAAATAGTCTTATGTAATTTAATATATTATATAAAATTTAATATATATTTAATATGTTAAATATATTATTTAATGTATTAAATAATGTATTAAAACTATTTAATATATTATATATTTAATATATTTAGAGACCAAATTATTTAATATATTAAATATAAATTTTAATTATTTATTAGATGATTTCTCTAACTTTTATTATACAAAACTGTTATTAATATTTTAAAATGTTCAATGAAGAAGATATATGTTTATTTAAGAAAAAAAAAATGTGTTTTTAGTCTTTATACTTTTGATCAAATGTGGTTAAAGTTCTTATATTTTTATAGATACATTTAGTCTTTAAATTTTAAAATATGTGGATTTAGTCATTTCTCTCTAAGAATTCATCATGTTATTTTAAAATTTGCAGGAATTAAATTCACATTTTTTTTAAAGTTTGAAGACTAAATTCTTCAATATAAAATTATAGGAATCTTAACTATGTTGGACCGAAAATATATGAACTAAAAACATATTTTTTTACTTTATATTACTAAAATTTATAATAAATAAATACTTTTGAATATATAAATTATATTATAATTAAATTTTATAATAAATTATATTTTATATTTATAATAAATAGTAATTTCTATCATGATAAAAAGTTATTTTTAATTATTGATAATTTTTTAAAAAAATATTGAAATTTAATTTAAAAATAAAAGTAAAAAAGATAGATTAAAAGAGATAAGAGATTAAGAAAAATCTTTAAAAATAATTTTGATGAAAAAATTGTTAAAAAAATCTCATTAAATAATAATTATTAAAAATACTCTCATTTAATATAAAGAGGAATTTTGTAATTAATTTTGTATAATTATTTATTTAATGTGAGTGGTTTGGTGAAAGGGCAATTGTGGAAAAAGCGAATAAATGGTATAGACACCCACTATACGGTAACGTACACTGGGGAAAAACCCACGCATACGCTCCTTGGCGGCACTTCGCGTCAACTGTGGTTTTGGATTTTCTTCTCTCTCCATTTCGCTTTCTCTTTCTCTCTTTCACATTCGCTCGCTTTCCTTTGTTTTCTCTAACAACAAAGGATCGAAAGCTCTGCATTCGGGACTGTTTTCTCGCTCTCTCATACTCTCACTTTCAGTTTCAGCTACTTGTTTTCTTTCACTATTGTTCAAGAGCAGAAAATAGTCCGCGCAAGTTTTTTAGGTCAGTGCGTTTCCGAAATCTCGCGCTTCGTTTTAGATCCGCTAGCTCCTTGTTCACATTTCGAGTCCTGCATTTAGCGGAATTCGTTTTGTTGGTGAATCTGTTGCATGCGTTGTTTATGGAGTTCTAGATGATTGATGTTCGTTGATATTAGATGCCGCACAGTGTGATATATATTTTTTCTGAGAAAAATTGTTTGCTTGTTAATTTATTCGTTTTTCTCGATTGTTTTGATAGTTTTATTCGTGTACTAGGTTATTGTGATGCAATGAGGAAGATGATTGTGGTGTATTATGTTTATGATTAATTTAGTTTAAGTAGGTAACTGGATTTTGGAAAACTTTCGTTGTACTAGTTTGGATTTTACAGTCTTTGAATTAGTGCAGAGAATTTTATTTAATGCAGACAGGGAAAGGGAGAGAGGATACATTTTTTTTATTGACTCATTGTTAATTGTATATTGCATCTGTTTCATCTCATAGTGTTTGGATTTGTTACTTTGTTGGGTTTAGATTCCACTTAATTTCTGAAGGAATTCGCTGTGCAGGCTTTTGAGTCCTATTATGGCAAGTGATTCTCTTGTGATTTCCAATGGCAATGGCAATGGCAAGCCAGTGCCGCATCCTCAGAGGGCATACCAAGCAGTAGTGATTGCAACCAGAGATATGGGCATTTCTAAGGATGGAAAATTGCCCTGGACATTACCCACTGATCTCAAATTTTTTGAGGAGATCACTACAAAAACATCTGATCCGGGGAAGAAGAATGCCATTGTGATGGGTAGAAAAACATGGGAGAGTATCCCTCCTGCAAATAGGCCTCTTCCTGGTCGCCTGAATGTTGTTCTGACTCGCTCAGGTAGCTTTGATATTGCAACAGCAGAGAATGTTGTTATATGCGGAAGTGTGTCTTCTGCTATGGAACTGTTGGCTTCTTCTCCTTACTGCCTATCAATTGAGAGAGTATTTCTTACAGGAGGTGGAGAGATATTCAGGTATATTTATATTTTTGTAACCTTCCTGTTTTTTTCTCTCTGTTTCTTTCCCTTTGTAATCATATTAAGCTCGTTCACTGTTGTAGCTGATAATTTTCATGTACAGAGAGGCTCTTAATGCACCTGGATGTGAAGCTGCCCATATTACAGAAATTGAGGCAAGCATTGAGTGTGACACTTTTATGCCTCGAGTTGATTCCTCTGTATTTCAGACTTGGTATTCATCATTCCCTTTGGTGGAAGACAACCTCCGCTATTCTTTCACCACTTATGTGCGTGTAAGGAGTTCTCCAGCAGAGTCCCTGGGTCAGAATGCTGATCCATTTTTTGATAATAATTCAGACTCTCTAAAATTTGACGTCAAGAAATTTTCTTTTCTTCCGAAAATGATTTATGAGAGACATGAGGAGTTTAAGTATCTTAGGTTGGTTAAAGAAATCATTTCTGAAGGTACAACTAAGGATGATAGGACAGGGACTGGTACCTTGTCAAAATTTGGCTGCCAGGTAACATTTTGATTGGTCTGTTGAGGAGTTGCTATGATTTATATGCTTACTTCGTCCTCTATAATTCCACAGATGAGGTTTAATCTGCGCAGAAACTTTCCCCTTCTAACAACAAAGGTATGTATGAATTTCGGTTTTGGATTTGTATATACTAGTGCATAGTAATTTCTTATTTGTGTGCTCCTTTTCTGATGTAATTGTTGTTTGCTTTTGTTACTTTGAAAGTTTATTGGAGAAGACTGAAGAATATCTATTGTACATCTTGATATAAAAGTTGACATGATTTATTCGTTTGGTTCCTAGAAAGTATTTTGGCGAGGGGTTGTTGAAGAGCTTCTTTGGTTTATCAGTGGCTCAACAAGTGCCAAGGTAATGATATCTGTTACCAATCTTTTCTACACAAAGACATGCACACATGACCTTTTCTAGTTAGCTTACAATTCACAAACTAGCTAGCATGAACTAAATATTGGGGAACTTTAGGTTGGTGTACTTGATATTATTTTAGCTTGGGGTAGAATATGGGTAGACATATGGAAAGCTTTGGAGTCTCCAACTGAACTCACTATTCCCAGTATTATATTGTTTTCAAATTTTTAATCAACTTATAAGTTGTTGTTGATCAAAACTATATAATATGATTGGATTCTTATTAATCTATGAACAAGTGAATAAAATATTAATACCTTTTATGCTCAATGTTTTATTAGTTAAGACTGAACGTAAAGATACAAAAGAAACAATATATGTGTCATATGCTTCACAAGATCAAGAAGAGTTTGTTGAAGTTTTTCTGAGTTCTTTAGTGAAATAGTAAAAAGCCAGGCTTAAGATGCTCTGAACACATATCTGTTACTGGATTCGAGAATTTATAGGCTGGCTAATTACATAAGTTGACTCTAATTTTGATATTAGATCCTGATGGTCCTTATAGATGTTCATGGAATTAACTTTATTGTATATATTGAATTTTTTTTAATTTATTTGCAATTGATATAAAATATCAGTATAAACGGTTTCATGATGGCATGGTTAGCTCCTGTTGCGTTATTTATACTCTAAAAAATGCCTTTGGACCGAAATTCAATTAAATTACTGCATTACATGAAGTGTTTGTTATTGATTCACAAGAATGTCTTACCGGTTCATTAGATATGACTACAATGAATTTTATTCTGAAAACATGTTACATTGACAGGTGCTGCAGGAAAAAGGCATTCATATCTGGGATGGCAATGCATCCAGAGAATACCTTGATAGGCAAGCATGACCATCTACTAATTTTTGTATGAATTGCAAATTTTTTCTTTTCTATGCAGTTATTAACTGGATTTACCAATATATACAGCATTGGTTTGACAGAAAGGGAGGAGGGTGACTTAGGACCTGTTTATGGGTTTCAGTGGAGGCACTTTGGAGCCAAGTAAGTGGACGTGCCTTTATTTTGTAAGTCATTAGGCTGCATTTTGTGGGATTGCTTAGCTCTGTATTTCCCATCTTACAGGTATACTGACATGCATGCTGACTACTCTGGCCAAGGATTTGATCAGCTTTTAGATGTTATTAATAAGATAAAGCATAATCCTGATGATCGAAGGATCATTCTCTCAGCTTGGAATCCATCTGATCTTAAATCGATGGCACTTCCACCCTGCCACATGTTTGCACAGGTCCACAGCTATATTTGGGCACAGCTACATTTGGGTTTCTCTTTGGAAGAACTCTCTCTCTCTCACTCTTTCTCTCGTGAAGTTTTGTTGACTTCCTTTTATTGTTTTCTTCCTGCAGTTCTATGTAGCAAATGGGGAGCTATCGTGTCAGATGTATCAGCGATCTGCCGACATGGGCCTGGGTGTCCCATTTAATATTGCATCTTATGCGCTCCTAACATGCATGATTGCTCATGTTTGTGGTATGCAAATTATGCCAGCTTTTGCTAGACTTAAATTGGTACTCAGACGTACATGGCATCTTAAATCCTACTTTCATGGGTTCAATAGAGATTTCTCATTGTTTGATTGTAAATGGATCTAAGTTAATTAATAGGTTGCTATTCACAAAGATTTTATATTATGATTCGCATATATTTTTTGTGAAAGGGCAAAATGGTCCTTTTAGTTGCCAATAATCAGACTTGCTTAGAAATTAGAATTCACTATTAAAAAAAAATTATAGTTTGGAAAATTTATCGGAATGTTTTTGTTTCGCTGTTAAATTTTGGAAGTGAGTGGGTTCAGAAGTTTATAGGTTGATAATCTTACCGTAGAGAAATACAGCTTTTATATAAAGGGAAAATTGACATTAGATATCGGACTGATCAATCCATATGTCATATCCTGTTCTTGTCAGACCTTGTTCCGGGTGATTTTATCCATGTTATTGGGGATGCACATATTTATCGCAATCATGTGAGACCCTTGCAGGAACAGCTCCAGAACCAACCAAAACCTTTTCCGGTATGTGTAAATGTTTTAAGGAAATTATTTGCTTTAACGTAGATGCCCACAAATATTTACCATTACACATTCGTATAAATTGCCTTTTCCTTGTTGATTACCCAAAACTTCTATTCAGATTTTGAAGATAAACCCAAAGAAGAAAGATATAGATTCTTTTGTGGCTGCTGATTTCAAGCTCATTGGATATGATCCTCACCAGAAGATAGAATTGAAGATGGCTGTTTAGGGATCTTGTGAGATTCTCAGTCCCTGCTTCAGGCTGTTATGCTTTCTGAAATGAGGCAAGTAATATATATTTATTTTTCCTTTTTCCATGATTTTATTTATGTAAAGGAGGTTTGTATTATCTGGTTGAGACTTGTCACCTGGGCAGTATGGCAAATCGAAAAACAGGTGTTTAGGATTCATTTTGAACTAGTTTTGACTTACTCCCTTCAAAAAAAAAAAAAAAAAAAAATTGAACAAGAGATGAAGTAAGATTGGATTTTCACAATTGTTTATTACCCGACATAAAAATTTTGAAAACCAATTAGTAATTGTCAATTTTCTGAATTTAAAGGCACACACTTAAAATACGTTATTAATGTCTATGCTTTTTAGCAAATTTTATATTGAGAATGCATAGGTAGTACACTGTACATTCTTTCGAATATGTCTAGGCACTTGTTTGTGTTTCCATATTTTGCTCATCATACTGAAACATGGTATTGTCATTTTTTCAGGCATAATCATAGGACGTATATGATAAATTTATGGACAAATAAAAGAATACTTGCTGGACATACTTCAACCTTTTACATATGTTACTATTGGGAATCCTTTAGGTCCACATGTATTGTGGCTCTAAGGTGATTTAGGTTAACTGCATTTTCATTTCTTTTCAATGTTGACGTTCTGGTATACTTTTGAGGGATCAGCAACTTGACGTTTTAAGATAGAGGTGTCTTGTGTTGGCTATTTTATTGTGAGAGAAAGGAGGGAAAGTGCTAGATTCACCATCAGATGTTGCATTGCTACATCTTTTTTCTGGCTATGTTTCATCGTTTAATACTGTTCGTTGTTTCTTATTTTTGTGCTTCTGTATATGTTGTCCTTACCAATTTGGAGAGGTCAGCGCGGAAACGAGGAAGGGATGGGTTAAAATAAAAAATACATATTATGTATCAAACCTCAGGTGCTTAAAAGAACATTATTTAAATTTTACTTTTTTTCCCCCTAAATTATCCATGGATGTCTGGGTTCTGTTGCTCTTTTTCTTTTTTGTAAATACTGTATTAGAGTCTCCACAGTCCACCCTTCTGGATTTTCGGTGAATTAAGGGCACTAAAGATTACACCGTGCGAGCGTAAGAAATCCTCATTAACAATCATCAAACATCACTTGCCCACTAAGAGTTCAGCATGGTGGTTGTGGTTATTTAATAATTATTTGGTGTTCTTTTGTTTCGAAGTTGAGCTGACTTAATTTTGAACCATTAAATATAATTACTATGCGTGCTTAAATTAATTTTAATAACATTTTATATTACGTGTAGAAGGTATGAGATTGATTTCTTATGTTAAATCAAACAGGTCCTTGATCAGTTTTCTTAATCATAGACTGTAATGGTTATGCAATTAATTTTAGTAGAAAGAAGAATATTAATTATATTTCTTAAATTAAAAATAAAAAGGATTAGAGAGAAAAAAAAAAGTTATTTTTGAAGTGAATTTTATTTTTCTCAATAAAGTTTTTTCTCATACATATGAGCACGAATCAAAATTTATCTCTCAAGTTCTCAACTGTGTCAAACTTAAACAGAATTTTTTTAAGTAATTAACTGAAACAAAATATGAGACAGAAAGATCAAAATCAGACAGAAGAGTTCAATCCTTACAATACTGTGTTTATCCATTGTGTCGGTCTAACTTATACAGTTATTCCTTTTACCCTTTTTTCTTTTTGTTTTTGATACAAATTATGGTTATAAATCTAACTGCACCAAGTTTTCGTAATCATCCTTCATTTTCAAAACTCTCTGTGGACTCAAATCATTCAATGGTGAGAGCTGCTTTGTTCTTTTCATGATTTCGTCCCTTCTCTACAAGGAGCTCCATAAGGCTTTCGAGGGCAATTTCCGGGTCTTCATTCTTCAAAAACTGCTCCCCCACCTCCGCAGGAGTCACATTGGTTGTCTTTAGTAATCTCTCTATTTCAACAAAAAGTGGGTGCTCTGTGATCCCGAGGTAATTAGAAGCCAGCATTTTGAACCCACATGGGGTGCAGTAAGTCATGTCGATATGCACATCCATGCGGCCAGGACGCAATAGAGCAGGGTCCAATTTGTCCTTGTGATTGGTCGTGAACACTATGATCCTCTCATCCCCACAACTAGACCATAAACCATCTATGAAATTCAGGAACCCCGATAACGTCACCTGCAAGAAACATAAACAAACATAACATAAATAAATTCCATTAACACATCAACAACAACATGACAAAAATAAAACACACACACACAAACCAAGAGTATCACAGCCACCACCTCAGAATAATATAGAGAAAACTTAGTTGCTTAAGTATTTAGTTTGGTGTCAATAATTTATTATAATACTCAAGAAAGTACCAAAAGCATGTAATAAAATATATCCAAGTTTTGCCTAAATAGTATAATAGACCACAATTAGTTGCTCCCTAGATTTTAGCCGCAATATCAAAGCTTTTGAGTATCATAGAGCACAATTCAAAACAGTAATCCTGATTCAAAACCGAGTAAACTAGTATTATTTTAGTTCATGACAGTGTACCATGTTATGACATTAGTCTCTAAAACTAAATAAGAAATTTCTTTAGTTTCATGTACTAATATAACAATACGATAAAAACAACTAAAATGGTGGTTTGATCTTCAAAACCTTGTATAGCGAGCTAATTTTATACCTGGGGTTTTGGATTGTCATGTGGGTGGAAAGACCATGGGGTCATAGCGACGGACTGTGATGATTTTGCTTTTGCTTTTGCTTTTGCAAGCCTATTATGCAATTCAAGTGAACAATCAATATCCTCCACAACAAGAATAGAGCGATTCTCAGTAGCAATCAACAACTTCCTGAGATCAGAATTTCGCCTAACATCAGTGAGCTCCAAGTCATACACATCAAAATTCAGATAATTGGCCATAGCAGCAATCAAACTAGATTTCCCAGTCCCAGGAGGACCCGAAAGCAAGTAGCCTCTTTTCCAAGCCTTTCCAACACTCTTATACAAACCCTTCCTCTCCATAAACCTATCCAAATCCCCCATTATCATCTCCTTCATTTCCAAATCCATCGCCAGAGTCTCAAACGTAGCAGGATGGTCCAGATTCACGCCCTGCCACATGTCGCGCCCTCTCCCTCCCACCATCCTCATGTCCCTAGGCGTGAAGAGCTTCAGCGTCTTCCTTCGTTGACGCGCCTCCTCGGCCTCCTCCATCACGCGCGGCAGGTACTCCGAGAGGACCATGTCCCTGTGCTTCTTGTGGAACCGCAGCTCGAAGTAGCGCATCTCCGATTTGGAAGAGGCGTGGAACGGGTCGTGCTGGATGAACTTCGTCGGGACGCGCTGGGACACGAGCTTCCACCGGAACGAGACGCCGTTGAAGGTGTCGGTGGTTTCTTCGTTGCGGTCCACCAGGAGGGACACGTGGCGCGATTTCGGAGGCATGGTGGCGCGGAAGCGTTTTGTGTCCGGCGCCGCGTGGGGTTTGAGGTAGAGCTGCGCGGCGGTGAAGAGCGGGTTTGGCGTGAGCTCGTGGAACTCGTCGATGACGAGAGTGAGTTCGGAGGAGAAGGAAGAGATGAGTTTGGAGAGTTTGGAGCGGAGGTAGTGGTGGAGCTCCGGTGGGATGTAGTCGCGGGCGAGGGAGCGGAGTAGCATCACGGTGGCCGCCACGGACGCCGCCGTCGAGACTACGGTTTGGAGTTTGGGAGTCATGATTGGGCCGAGCGGACAGGAAAAAGGAGTGATCAACGAAATCGAGTTTTTTTATTCGTGAAATCTAAGACGATCAACTCATGCAATTTTGATTTTCGTCGTGGATGCTGCTTTGCATTTTCTTCATTGACGGTGACTAGGTCTTCTATTTCTTGCGTAACAGGGAAACTTCTTTGTACTTCAGTGCGTGACGATGACGATGACGATGACGCTCCCCTAAAATGGATTTCCACAATTACCCTTCTTCACTCAGAGTCTGAAGTACGCTGTGTTTGTCAAACCAAAAATGAATTTTAGATACTCAAAGATATATTTGGCATCGATAACAATAAAATAGAAAGAAATAATATATAAATTAAGAGTTTAAAAAAGTGAGATATTCAAAAATTATTTTTATACAATTTGGTTCAAAAGTCGTTTGACTCCTTTCATTGTCAATGCCTGGGATTTAGCTTTGCAATTTACTTGTTGACCTGTTGACCATACTTCGCTTTTGGCACGACAACAAAAGGAAAAGGATTTTTATCTGCATTTTTCTTCTTGTGAATTTTTTGTTTTTGGTTTTTGGTCTGTATTTATGTTTATCACGGCAAATTGGGCTGTCTTTCGTATCCGTGGCCATCGGCTTTTTAGCTTTTTTTTTTTTTTAAGGGAATTGGTATTCCCACCTCTAATTTTAACTATTAACTTATCCGATTTGCATATATTTCTATTTTTAAAGTAATCTTTATATAAAATAAAATTTTAGATTGTGCATATATTTATATTTGATTTTTTTTAATATAACACTCAAATTGAAATAAAAATTAAGAAAACAACGAAAATTAATAAAAATAAAGGAGTCCAAGCCAGGTTAGTTTTAATAGGTTTGAATTTGCATGAACTCAACTTAACCTGATAACTTTTTAAATCCAAACCTCAAATTAGTTTTTGACTTAATGATAAGTGGCATATAGTTCATAGAGCAATAAAATATAATAAAACTAGAGCAAATATAATGATAAGTGGCATATAGTTCATAGAGCAATAAAATATAATAAACCTTATATCATCTTAAATATAATAGGCATCTAGTTCATAGCCCATTACCCTAATGCTTTGATTTCTTGCCTTGTCTTATAAATATAATGTAATCAATCTATCAATATTAATCACAGTTCATTCATAGCGAAATTATACAGGTATCACGTTATTGTGTATTTGATTTCTTTTCAGCTTCCCTTATTAATCAATTAAGGTTTTCTTTTGGTGCAAACCTTGATATCATACCCTATGCAGCTTGCATGCTGCACCGCTTGCTCTAATTGGACCCAGAAGATTTTTGCTTGAAAGAATGCATCACCTGAACAAAGAGTGTAAGCTATAACTGGCTTATATAAGCTGCTTTAGTTGTTTTTTGTGATGTACATCACTTGATTGTCGACCTCCAATTTCTCCACTCCTGTGAGTTGAACAATTGTGTTCTTGAACCTACAGAACAGTTCATCCATGATTCCTTCTGCAAACTCAGCCTTCAAAATTGGTTCTGCAACAGCTCTAATGTACTTGGCTATAGCTTCTGCTCGCATCTCTTCATTAGGAAAAGAGTCATTACCATTCTGATCCGTTACGTTTTTTATCCAATCCGTTCTGATTGTCTCAAAACTTTGAACATTAAACGACCCTTCTTCCTTAATTACTTGCCTAACCTCCCCAGCAGTAGGACAGTATGATGGAATGTTGAAAGAGTCCAACTTCATCTTCTCAATCAAATTCTGCAGCATATTAATATATAATACACCGTCTTAATAAATAGGACACAACGAAAAAAATCTACAAGTTATAGAGGTGAACTTTTGAATATGTCAATTATTTACCTCTGAGACCATGTCACTGAGTGTCATGCCAATTACATCCCAAGCATTTATTAGTTTATGATGTTCATCTGAACCCGCAATAGTTAGGACCATACCACCACCCGGAAGTAGCTCTTCTGAACGTGATCTCAAAAACAGCTTGAAATCTTCTCGAAATTGCTTAAAGTATGCTTTGTGTACTGCTGGAGGGCTTGCCTTTGCTAGATAAATGGCTCCTTTGTAGTGGTTCTGCTCCATTAGTCAACTCTTTTGGAGTCTTTTCAAAATAGGGAAAAAGAAGTTAAATATTGCAGTATTTGTAAGTATAATATATATCATAAATCATAATTTGGGTAAAAATGAGTTATGTTGTTAATGAACCTGAGAAAGCCAATGCAGACTATAGGAGGAATGAATGAAGTGAATGAAATTGTTGGGGAAGAGCCTCCCATAAAATGTGCCAGGTGTTCCATAAATGAAACATGAACCAAACTTGTGGCCCTTCTCTTGCTGAAGCCTTTTATAAAACTCAGGGAGGGACATAAAGATGGTATTGAAGTCGTTTCCAACTAAATCATTGAGGAAAAATTGGAACATGGGTGGCTTGCGTTCCAAGGTGTGACTTGTGGCATCAACAACGTTGATAATGGTAGACACCGCCATAAGTGCATTAGGACCTGATGAACAACCTAAATCTGCCACTTTTAAACAGTTTGGTAAAATTGTGCTATACAGCCTCGTAATACTACTGTTTTCAAGTATATGTTTCGTGCTGAGAATCACTTTTCTCTGCATGAGATCAAAGAGTTTCAAATTCAACCAATTAATATCGTGGGACATGTAACTAAAATTTTTAATTTACGAGAAAAAATTAATAATGTTCAATTACATGACGTGAAAATTAGTCAAGACTTTCTGCCACCTAATAATTTCTCAGTGTGCACATTTAGAATTTTCCTTTTAGCAAAGCATGCATATTTTACATGAAGAGGGCAAAAGAAAAATAAAACAGTTATAAGTTGATTTCAGGAAAATGAGATTCAAGAGAATACTTGAAAAGAGGAGTTGTTTGCGTAGCTTGTTTCATCCACACCACGGTTCATGTGAAGAACGTTCTCGGGTGCCATTGGTAACGCGACTTGGGATGACTTGGTGTCAAAGGATATATATATGTTGCGTCTAAAGTTTATGTGTTAAGTGTGTGTCTATGCAAATATTTCTCATATATATATATATATATATATATATATATATATAGAAGGAAGTTCTCCATTGGTAACGCAACTTGGGATGGCTTAGTGTCAAAGGATATATATAGGTTGTGTCTAAAATTTATGTGTTAGGTTGTGTATCCATGCAAGTATTTATATATATATATATATATATATGGGATATGAACAAATGACACCAAGGTGTTAAATTAATGTTTGACACCAAATCTCATCCATTTATTTTAGGCAAATGCTAACCAGTGTTCTTAGGACACTGGTTAAGGAACTAAAAAGAAAAATATTTTTATTGAGATGTACAAATTTATGCTGTCATGATTTTTTTTGCACTCTCCTATGATTTTCACATTAAACATTTTCTCCTTTTAATTTCTTAACCAATGTTCTTAAAACAATTAACAAGACCCTTATTTTAATCTAATCCAAAGGCTCTTATACATTCACTAAAGATCTCACGTGACATATCTCTTACCTCTCTCACGAACATTTTACGCAAATTTATCCTATAACTTCAGTTTTCACTTAATATTAATAACAAATAATTAAATATGTCATTTTATATTTATCAAATAGTTTATCAAGTAATTTTATCAATTACTTTCAATTCAAGTAGTTAACTTATGAATCAAAATAAATAAATAAATAAAACTAACTTAGTTGAAAATTTATAAGTTAACTACTTGAATCTTATAAATTTTCAACCAAGTTAATTTTATTTATTTATTTATTTTGATTCATAAGTTACTTTTATCAAACTCACCCTAAAAAGTTATTATTATCATAGACTAAATTTTTCTTGCATCTCATTTTTTTCTTATCCCTCTCTTCATTTTTCAATCACATTATTTAACACATCTTTTAGTTTCTCTTCTCTTTTCTCCGTTGCTTTCTTGCATCTCGAAAACGGAGTGTATGTTTCATTTTTTTTCTTTAAATAAACCACCTGGCAACTTTGGCATCAAAGATTTTCCTTAAAAAAAAAATAGACACAAATATATTCCTAAAAAATTTAAATGCATATCATTAGTCGAAACCAGAGAATAGCATCTGTTATGTCTTGTGTCTCCGGGAAGTTTCCTCAGCTGCATGCTTATTCTAACATGTAAAGAATCAGAATACCTCCATGACATGACATAACAGAGAATAGACAATACTCAAATTGCACCCTTGTTCACACTACCATTCACATTTCACAACCCATTCATACATTTTTATTTTACTTTTTTTTAATATTTTATATACATGCTTTTTACAAATAGATATATTTTTTTCACATTAAATAATAATCTTCTTCTCTTCGCATCCTCTGTTGTTTAGCAATGAAAGCCTCCACAGTGCGACGAAACTCCTCGTTGCTCATCCCATCTTCAGGGCACGAAATTCGCGCCACTTCTTCAATTGGAGCAGGTTCAATGCTCTTCCTTCCATTCTCAGTCTCACACCTGCGTAACCCACGACGTCGTTTTTCGCTTAAAATCTCTGTCTCACACCTTCTATAACCCTTCTTCAAACCAATATTCACTTCCCCTGTTTTCATCCTTTGTTTCTTTTTGCTATATTCTGCCACAACTGTTTCTGTGTGTCTGTGATTTTTTGTGGTGTTCTGAACGAACTCTTGGTAAATATCAGGCTCTGGAACGTTGTTATTACCCTGAGCGGAGAACTGAGCGAAGAGTGCGATGATTATGACGTTTCCAATGAGGAAAATAAAGCGGGGACTATTCATGAAGAGTGACAAGTCCTTGAAGTACACGCTGGAGTTTTTAACTGCTACTGGTAGCTGCATGGAGAACCTTGAAATCAAGACCAAAATGGTACACACTTCAATGATTCGTAACAAGCTTGCAACCCTTCGAAGATTGCGGTGTTTCAGAATAGCGTTGGCTTTCTCTGCCTGGAGGTTGTTGAAACTGAACGAGTCCATTCCCTTGAAGGATTGATGGAGGAACAAAAAAACGTGTGAGAGTGTGACTCACTTGAATGGGAATAGAAACTTGTCGATAGCAACAGAACGTGATGATGGTATAGAGAACACTAAAGCGGTTTCTGCACTTGGAAGCATGGAAACAGAGTAAGGGTTTGGTAAAGAAGTTGAAGAAAGGAAGGAAAGTGAAGTGAGTAAATGTTATGTGAACTCTGTTTGAACAGAGAGAACAGAGTGGCTCTGTTTTATTGCTAGGAAGTTGTGCTATTCCTCTTGTCTTGGTCCCGCTCTTCTTTTATAGACCCGAATCCAACCTATTATTTAAAAAATACTAAAATAAAAATCTCTCAATATTCCATGATCTACTTTTCTTTGTCCTTACCTTGTACATGTATCAAATTATCTCTACTTTTCTGCTACGTCATTCAGCAAAGCAGTTGCTAATGAAATGTATTATGATTTTACTAATGAATTGACGGGGGCATCATTTTATATAGTTTTCTGATTAAAAGTTTTTATATGTTAAAGTGATGAATAATTTAAGCAACTGCTGCGAACAAAATAAATTTGGTTAAATTTTAAAATACAACTTTATATAAAATGTTTTTAAGTTATAAATTCTTTAGTACTATCTTTTTCGATTCTCAAGGATAAAAAAAATATTAATATGTATTGGTGGATAGTGGAAGGAACTCAATCAAATATTTAAGAATATAATTTTAGATTTGTTTTCAGAATTTAAATATATCTATAAGGGGTCCTTATTACGAGAAATTAGCATGTTACCTATGGAGTGAAAAATACTTATAAGAAAAACACATCACCAATACATTCTACTTTGAATTATGGGTCGAACCTCGAATGTGCTATTCTGAAGTATTTATTCTGAGTATTTTTCAATCCGGTACTAAATGAGAAACACTGTTCATACACGCCTTACCCCCTTTAACACTCGTTATAAGAAAATGACAAGCACTCTTCCTTCTATCTGCATTTCTTTCTTATATTATATTCCCTCAAGCCTTTGATTCAACTTTCAAACGTTTCCCAGTCCCCCTTCAGCCCCCAATAATAGACCCACCAATAATGTAAAAGGATGCAACTAATTCTGCCTCAGGATGGAACATCGCATGCAGGAAAAAGAAATTGTTTGTTCAAATAAAATAAAATATTTCATTATATTTATGAATGACATCTATCTATACGATATTTTTTACATTAATTGTAATAAATTGTCTTAGAATGAGATTAGTCCTATGTGAGTATGTAGACATGTACAGTAATCAATGCCTTAAAATTTGGAATAAAAACTGATGTGACATTAATGTTTCAAATTCAATCAATCATTCTCAGCTTCTTATGATATTTTTGAGTTATCTTCTGGATATGGTTCCGGATTCTGCATTATTGAAATCAGGTCCTTCTTCCCACAGAATCACTAAAACGATGGGGAGCACTATAGATATTGGTGTTCCCTTCAAGCATAACTTGTCTGCATCTCTTGCTTCTAGTAGCTGCTACCAAAATGGTTGTCCACGTTAAGTGTGCTTGGTGGAACGTAACTGGTCATGGGATCTGAAATAGAATGCAGGATAATACCTCTTACATAAAGACAAAAGGTGAAGCTAATTACATCTAAAAATTTATGAGTCAAATTTGAATACCTCAGCAGACCACATAAAGAATAATTTGATTAACTTCTATTTAAACTTTAAAGTCTGAAAAATATTTTAGAAGACTGAAAAAGGTTTGTTAAACGCTTTACTGCTATGTCATAAGAGATATAAATATTTCTCTTAGATTGTTTTTGAGGTCATAATTGTTCTAATATGTAATAACTAAATAGAATAAATTAAAGAAAATATAGATTTTTTTTTGGTGTAGAGAAAATATAGAATAGATATATAGATGGGAGATAGAAGAGAAAGAAATTCAATATATACATCTTTCGCAAGTTCACTAATTTTTTTTTCATGTAATCATGTTGATGGGTCCTTTTGCATGTGTTATATCTAAAAAGTGGAGAATTCAAAGATTATTTATTGAATGGAAATTAGAAGTTAAAATTTTGGTAGATAGGAATTTCATAAAACTACTTTTGAAGAATATTTTATTATATTAAAAAGATTTAAAATAGTAGAATTTTAAATAAGTAAAAATATTTAATGAAATATACAATATACTCTTTAAGTATAATTCTTCAAACTTCTGTAAAAAAAAAAAAAGTATAATTCTTCAAACAGTTATTAAAAAGATTTAAAAAATCATGTTCGAGGCTAACCTTCAACCTATTGGGCTTTACGTCGGGCCCGTCCCAAACAACGTAGCATAAAATAAAAAAAGAAAAGTATGCAGGATAGAAACATCAGTAATGTGCTATCCAGAGAGTATCAAGTTCTAGACTAACCTTCAACCTATTGGGCTTTACGTCTGGCCCGGCCCAAACGACGTAGCATAAAACCGATTTTATTCATGTCATGTGTCTCTCTTATAAAAAACCCTAGGGTTTGTGTGTTGATGTGGTTGCGCCTCTGCTTGTAAGAGTGAAACCTTCTCTTTTCGTTCTCACAGGTCACAACAGATTTCATCATGGTGCGTTTCTCTGCTCTCTTTCTTTCTCCTCCTTCTCCTTCTCGATGATTCTCATCATCTCATCCCTGTAATTGACTTGTTAATTTAATTGCTTGCAGGCTCCAAAGAAGGATAAGGCTCCTCCACCTTCCTCCAAACCCGCCAAATCTGGCGGTGGCAAGCAGAAGAAGAAGGTTGGTTTCTCGTCAAAGTTTCATTTTTTCTTAATCTAATTGTCGTTTGGACTATTGGGTAATCCTGAGTTGGTTCCTTCTATTTTGTGTGTGTGTGTGTGTGTGTATGTGTGGTTAATGCAATACGAGAGATGCGTGATGTTAGGGTGAAATTTGTGTTTAACAGAAGTGGAGCAAGGGAAAGCAAAAGGAGAAGGTGAACAACATGGTGCTGTTCGATCAGGCCACCTATGACAAGCTCCTCTCTGAAGCACCAAAATACAAGCTCATCACTCCTTCCATTCTCTCTGATCGTTTGAGGGTATTTCATTTGTTACTCCCATTTCGTTTGTTGTTTTGTAGATTTGTTCATATTGATGAGAATTGTATGTGTTGGTGCTGCTTTGATGCGTCTTCTGCCTTGTGAGCCAATATGAGCTTGTTGCATTATTCGACCCGTCATTGATTTTGCGTGTTAATTGTTGTATACTGTAAGCATTAAGCCTAGGACTAGTTTAATTGCATTTCCTGAGTTTTTATGTCTGTGGCTTCAGACTCTGCTGCTTCATTACCCATTACTAAATGCGTTTTTTGGTTCTGCTTGCTTTTGGAGAAATAATTGTTATTTTCTGTCAGCTTCGTGAGAGACTTTTAAAGAATAAGAGATTGTTTTCCAAAACTTAACCTGAACCGAAGATGTGCTAATCCTGGAAATTGTATTGAATTGTAAACTTTGACAGTCTTTTGTTCAAATGGATTTGTACACATTTGTTATGCTGTTCTGTTGGCTAGTGTTTTGGATAGTTTTGTTGGATTTGTGACGATGTTTCCTTTGGATCTTCTTAAATTCAAGTGGTAACTGGCCTACTGCTCATGAGAAAACTAGAGACAATATTCTTTACATGCTTGATATGTTATAAAAATATTATCTGTTGATTTTTCCATCAATCATTATCAACTTCATACTTCACCAAATTGCTTCCTTCATATTAGAGGATTTAATGTTGTTACAGATTTGCAAGTATTTTCCTTGTTAATTGCCCTCAATGTTTGTTATTGTATGAGGACAAGATTCACTTAACATTAAAAATTAACTTAGTTTTGGTAAAGCTTTGGGACAACAAATTGCTGTGTATCTGTTTAGGATTCAAGAGCCACATGTACTTGTGGTTGAAAATTCAGATTTCTTATTTTCAATTTGCTTTGTCGCAATGCCCTTGCACACAGGTGTCTACTATACTACATATGTTTTTGTTATGCATTTTGAGTAGCTTAATGCTTGTTTACTCATTTTGCAATTGGTACATTCATGTTTGTTGCCTGTGCTTATAAAAGGTGTCATTTTAAAGGTTAGCATTTGTACTAGTGCATAAGCCTACAGTCTGTCGTATTTGATGTCATTCTAACAATTTCAGTTTGACAATGTTATTGTTATGCACTCGTTGTTTTTAATTTAAGCCTCTGCTTTGCTATGCACACTCTTACTTGAACTTGCATGCACCCAAGAACATTATGATTGTCAATGCCTGAGCACTATACGAGTGATGTTCTATCACAAAAATAAATTAATAAATAAATGATATATCAAATAATATATCATCATTTTACATGCACTTTACAGATTAATGGATCACTTGCAAGGAAGGCTATAAGAGAATTGATGGCTAGGGGTTCAATCAGGATGGTGTCTGCCCATGCAAGTCAGCAAATTTACACCAGGGCAACAAACACCTAGGTGTGGAACTGATCTTAGCTTACGGAGTATTGGTAGGAATAGTCAAGTATTGTTCTTTTGGAGTTTGAGATGCATCTCACATAGCTTCTATCAGTTCTAGATTGTTACTGAATCCGAGGCTGAGATTGTATTTTTGGTTTCCTTCCATGTTTTATCTTTTTCAATATTCTGGCAGTTGTCTTATACTTGTTTTGTTTACTTGAATTGTTAATGTGGCGGAGATTCTTTTTGAGAGCCAAACCAATTGGAAGATGTTTGTGCGTGGTGTTTTGTTATTTATGATTTGGCCGGGTGGGTATAATAGTTGCTACACGAGTTGAGATAATTTTATATAAATAAGTTCTATATTTGAGAACTTGGTAAACTTTTTACCCATGTGATATAGGGCTTGTTTTTAACTTAAAAAAAGCAATTGTAAAAAAAGCGTTTTTTTAAGCAGTTAGGATTTGCTTTTTAAAAAAAGTAAAATCTGCCTTTTTTTTTTCAAGAAAAGCAGTTTAGACAAAAATACATCAAAAAAGCAGAAAAACTGCTTATTTTATTAAAAAAAAGTGCTTTTTTAAAAATATAAGTTTAAACATTAAACGACTGAAGTATGTTAGGAGGCATTCTAAGTTTGGAATTTTGGATTGGTTTTTTTCATCATGATAGTTTACTTGAAAGTTTGAACAATTCACAGTATCAGCTAAAGGACCACTCGTTGACATGCAGTCGATGGTCTTTATGAGATTATTCTTAGGAAAAGTGTCTCACCATTCATTCACACAAATAATTACACGCACACTCAGGTAAAACAACGAATTAACACATTATAACTTGCGTGAATGATGCAGAACATGAGAGAAATTCACGAAGGTGGTCTGCTTTGGAATTTGGACGCAGTATGCCATTGACTGGCGTGAATGATGCATCTTATACGCAAATGATGGACGAAATGTCTTTTGCTTTAATGTTGAAAGGGAAATTTTCTTCATTTTTTCCCCTTTCACACTATTTGAAAGAACGAAAAAAAAGACCATGTTAGGATTTTTTGCTTTAAAAAATAGGAATGTTCTACTAAAAATGTGTGCAAGATGTTATTTTCTTTACAAAATTCACAGGATCGTTCATTTTTCCTTTGCTTTTTTCCCCTTCTCTATTCCTAAGATTAAGAAGTTCGTTAAGTGAATAATGTGTATGCATGCTGACGCGGCGCCACTGACAAATTGTGTGGTTCTTGCTGTGCTCTTGCATGCATTCAACACCTCCTTCCTCCGTGCGGGCAAAGGGGTTGAATCGGATCCTGGTGGCCCGTTAGTATATTGGATTCGCAGTCACCGTGTCCAAATCCATAGTGGTTTAGGGAAATCAATCTTAGCAACATGTTGTTGCAATCAAATGAGTCAGGCATCTAAGCTGAGTGCATAACCAACCAGAAAATAGAAGTAGCTGTAAACAATCTTGCATAGTAATTAATAGCTTTCTGGTGTTTATATAAAAAAGAAATAAAAAAAAAAAATCGTTTTATACATTAATTCTTCGTGGTCTGGGGTTTGGGAACAAGCATCGAGCAGCACCTGATAAGGTACATCCCTCACACGCACCCTTTGATTTTTAAAATCAGAGACCTGTTTAAGCTTAGGAATGCACACTCATATAGCCCCTTGTATGGCAGATTCCTGAGTTGAATGAAAATTGGCAATGAGCTGGGAACCATGGTGCGAGGGAAGCAGTTCACAGACAGCACCAAGGTGTCCTAAACAACCATAACATGATCATGATATAATAATGATATTCTATGCCAACTTTGTGACACTTTGAGAGAGTATATTCCTCTTGTCTCCCTCAACAACTTGACTATATATATGGAGCATATGGTAGCACCAAGTACATCATTGTAGCCTCACTTGTCATCCTGCAATCCAATGAGTTTTTGGGTTATTGAAGATGATGACAAAGAAGAGGAGGCTTGAAATCCTTCAGTCTATTCAAATGATCCTCAAATTGTGGCACAAGGGGTGAGGTGCAATAGGCAAGCTGTTGCTGCGAAGATGCAGAGAACTCTTCGTATTTGTGTCCTTGGTTGCCATCTTCTCTACTTTGCAAAAAGAATTCTTGGAGATGATATTTACTAGTTCTGAACTCTGGAGATGTAGATTACAGAATTTGAAATTTTGGCATGTCTCTGCTCCATATATATTAAACGAATCAAAGGAGACAAGGAGAATATTTTTCTTTGGAAATGTCACCAAGTTGGCATGCTAAGTCTATTGTGATTTCATTTTTGGAGCTGCCACACAGCATTGTTTAGTCCATGTTTCCCACACACCAAACTTCCCAACTCATCCTTCAAAATTTGACTTGAGAATCACATAAATGCATCTAGCATAGATGGGATGGGATATGAAGAGGAGCCATTGTGGACTTAGCATCATAATTGAGTCTTCTGTCTGTAGGAGGAGGAGCTGTTTCTATTTGTAATACCAATTATTCTCAACTTGCCTGCCAACAAAAATGAGTCAAGGATAAAAGGAATCTTTTTCCATCTTCAATCTTCTGATGTCAGTGGCTGGTCATACCTGGATGGCCATGTTCATGCATTGTTTTCAATTTTCTATATCAATTAACTACTGAATCTTTAAGTACACGCTCATATGCCAACAAAAAAAAGTTGTGAATCAAGAATTTTGAGAAGGAAAAGTTGATCAAACGATTGAGTGTTCAAATACAAGGATTGCAACAGCCTGTCAACATCAACTAGGGAAATCGACAAATTGCGTACTTTGATTATATTCTATCAATGTTACAAAGTCCTAATAATCAATGTTATATTTCTTAGTATTGTACAGTTTGACTAGGGAAAACGATAAGACGACAAAAATTCTCTTATCAAAACTTAATCACAGTTCAGTCTCAGTTATTATAAATAGATATTCAATTAACAAGTAAAAAGTTAGTAACTCCTGATTTGCAGTGTGATTTATTGTTCATGAAATGATAAAATATGTTATCTTAGCAACGTTTTTGATTAGTCAGTGATTCATGCACAAGTGATTCTTTTGTTTTCTCACCCACAAACCTCATTTTTTAATCAAAGGCAACCATGTGAATAGCTGAAGTTGTAAAAAAAATTGTGAACAATTTTGCTCGGCCACTCCCACATTGCAATAGTTTTCTCCGTTGTTGTCGCAGATTAGTTTAATACTGAAAACTTTAAATAAAACGTGTGGTATTTACAAGTAATTTAAGAAAAAAATACATATCAAACTGGGAATAAAATTTGTAAATAAGAACACACTATAAATGAATTGCATCAATTCTATGAAATTGTCTTTTTCCCTTGTGGGCTTAGGAGTTAGGAATCCATTTCTTTCCCAATCCTTACAATACAAATTATAGTGAGTAAGCAACAACGTGAATGATTAATTCTTAGAAGAAATGTGCACATCCTGTGATAATTATTCATTTCCTCTGGAGAGGCCAGCTTTTTTTTTTTTTTTTTTTTTTTTTAACTTTTTTTCTCTTATTTAACTCTTGCAGGGTTATTCTAAACCTAATAATCAGGGAGGAAAATTGAAACGCACCATTTCATTAATAATGAAAAAAAAAAGAGAACCCCTCCTCTGTTTTTAAACCACCCGAGAGCCCCCTTTCTCACTTCCCTACACCTTTTTTTCACAAACCCACCCCCATCATCTTCATTCTCCATCTTCTCCCTCTCACTTTCTCCCACTCATTTCCTTCCTTATTCCAAAACCCATCAAGTTTCTTACATTTTTGTGGTGCTCAAGCATGGGAAGGTGATTAGAGTTAATGGAAACAATACCTATCTCCTTAAAATTTCCTATTTGAAGCTTTTGAGGTAAATCCATGAACAATAAAGCTAGATAATTAATTCTATAACATAGATTGGTGATGGGTTGTGTGTAAGAGGTGTTGGAAATTTAAATATTAGAATTTTTGGGGCTTCCTCAAAACCCTAGGCATTATAAATTTGGAGATTTTGTCTAATCTTTCATTCCCTTGCTATTTATGTCTAGATTCCTTGGAAAATACGGTGTTGCTTCTCCTCACGTCATTGGAAGACACTGGTTGGGTTCTCTTTGGTAGTGAGTAGCTAAATTTACCTAGTAACTTTTTCATTGGTATTTTTAGGAGAAGCAAGTATATTTTAAAAATACATTTTGTTAGTGATCTTAGTTCCTATGAGTACTTGAGAAGGAAAAATAAGTATAATATTTATTTTACTTGGTTGGATTTAATTCTTTATGATTTTTGATAGTTTGATGATGTAATTTAAATGTGAAAATTTAGTTCTCATTGTGAGTTTTGGTGAATGATGACCATTTGCTACAACGAAGAGATAAAGTAGCCTATAGGTTGAATACCTATAGTTTATATATTTTTCTGTTTGCTACAACGAAGAGATAATGTAGCTTATGGGTTGAATATCCATATTCCTATAGTTACCGTTTGCTGCAACGAAGAGATAATGCAGCCTACAAGTTAAATATCGTAGTTTTATAATTTCCGTTTGCCACAACGAAGAGATAATGTAGTTTATGTATACATAATAGATTGAAAATTCATAGAAAGTTTGTTATTATTGATTATGGTTTTGATTATATTTTCTTATGAATTCTCAAGGGAGTAAATATTAATTTTATTAAAATGAGTGTATTTAAAATAAATGTCATTTAAATTCTTTTTGGATGTAAAAAAAAATCCGTGCTATGATTGTTTTCTCTTTCCTGTCCACTTTGTATTTTTATGCTCTCACTAAGTCTTTGTGACTTACCCCATTCTTTCCTTTTCCCCTCAGATTCACAGGTAATTGAGTAGCAGACTTCCTGGGATTTGCTGTTCTCCCCAGGAATTTTGTTCATCTTTTGGTAGGCCTCCATTGCATATGATGGAGAGTATATTTTGGTGACTTCAGTATAATGCAGCTATAGTGATAGAGACAGAAATAGATATAGAGTAAACCCTTTATTTTGAGTTGTAAGTGATACTGTTATATAGACATGTTGATGTAATTATGATGTTTTGAGAACTACGATGATTTTGAGTTATATTATTATTACTAGTTGATGTAATTAGATATATCAATGTCAAAAGCCTATGTTGTGATGTGTGGCCTTGATATCTGATTGTTGGATCTGAATATATGTATATATGATTTCACAGGTGATTCTATATATTTGGTTTGTCTTGTTTTTAGGGAAGATTTTGCCGGATTTTTGGTAGTCCCCTTTATTTGCCTTTATTTATGTCTTAGTGTTCAAGCTAGCCAGGCTAAAGAACATGTAACCTGTGCGCCGGTCACAATCCTAGGATGGGTCGTGACAAAAATAAAGAAAAATTCTGGTTCTCTAGCAAAGAGTAAAATGGAGAAGTGAGATATGAAGGGTTAGAAAGATTGACATATGATCAAATATCTCAATACATGTTAACTTTTTTTCTTTTATACATATCTACAAGCGTGAGTTTGTCATGGGGGAAAACTTTTTTTTCTTTGACTGGTGGTTGAAGATGTTGAGAAGGGAAACTCTGCTTCTAATTAGTTGCCTTGAGAGGCATTCAACTCCTACTTCTAGATTCTGAATGCACATCCCCAAATTTTCCATATGGCTTTGAAAATTATCAATGGATGAAGACTTGTGATTGATGAGAGACATCAAAGCAGCATCCACCTTTTCAAATTCATTTGTATCTGGCTCTTGAGAGTCACATCCCTCTCTATTTGGTTGCATCAACTTGGAGATTATTAACCACCTGTTCTGTTTTGATTGTCCCTTTGAGCCAGTGATAAACAACAACTAGGATTTTAATGAGCTCATGGTAACTAGTTCTGATTCTTGTAAGATGCTAAGCATGGACAATGTCTCATTGTCTTTGTTTAAGGAAACAACTATGAGCTCATTCTTGAATCCTTTCAAATTTCCCAAGGCCTTCCGAATCGCTTTTTTCATCTGCTTCCTAGATGCCAAGTATTTTCCACTCGCAATCGTGAATCCTGTGAGAAATTTTCAAAATTAATGAAAGGTTGTATCCTTTCATGAAGTTATGTGTCTATTCATATAAATGTGTAAGTATGAATAGATACGACTCTTCTTCAAGAGACACGAGATGTGACTCTTCACTAAGGGTCATGAGATGCGACTCTTCACTAAGGGTCATGAGATGTGTCTCTTTGAAAGGTTAAATCTCTTCACTAAAAGACATGAGATGGTCTATAAATAGAACCAA
The DNA here is from genome assembly GCA_026413185.1 of Pueraria montana var. lobata. Lineage (NCBI taxonomy): Eukaryota > Viridiplantae > Streptophyta > Magnoliopsida > Fabales > Fabaceae > Pueraria > Pueraria montana. The sequence goes on from CM048654.1 coordinate 8,370,841, forward strand.
TCTACATGCAGAAAAATAGAATACTAGATGACAAAAATAGAACAACAAACACAGAAATCACTAGATTCTATGTATCCAAATCATTTCCTTTCTTCCCTTATGCGCAGAGAGAATTAAGAAAACTATTATTCTGTAAACTACCATTGACGATACGGTTGATGTGGGTGTGCAAACCATGTCAACGGACTCCATTGTATCCTGAACGGGATTCGCCAAGACACCCTATTGCATCCAATTCTATAGAGATTGGTGGGGGCGAATCGAACCTAAAGGTTAGTGTTTTACACACGCCTTGGAGAATTGCGCCTTTCTTTGTTGTTTCTTCTTTCTTGCAGGATCATTGCCGTCAATGGTTTCTTCTTTGGTACTTCTTCATTGTTGCGGAGCCATTACCACCAATTTGCACCAACAATCTTTAGGTTGGAGTACCAGCCTATAAAGATTATTCCAACAATCTTTAGGTTCGATTACCAATCATTAAAGATTGTTCTAACAATCTTTAGGTTCGATTTTGCTTATGACAACAATGGCTGCAACTTTGAAGAAAAGAAGATGACTTCTAATATTTTCAAACTTGAGAGATTTGATGGTGAAAAGCTTGTTCGTTGGCAAACGAAGATAGAGTTCCTTCGTACTACTTTAAAGATTAAGGTACATGATGACAGACATAACAAGTAAGAAGTTTCTTGTTAATTGTTTTTATAATTATAAGATGATTGATAGTAGGCATCTCTTGAAACAAATGCATGATATTGAATGTACTATTAATATCTACAAACAAACATAATATGCGTATAGATGAAAATATATGATTGTATCTTTAACCATTGACAAAGTTCCTTCCTCATGGAAAGACTTTAAAAAGTCTAAAACATCTAAAAGATGATTCTTTTCTTGAACAATTGAGGCAATCACCTTCGTTTTGAAGAAGAGTATCATAATAAAATGGTACTAAGGATTTATATGTTCAAGAAAAGGTGTATGTAATCGAGGAAAGTACATGGGGGTAATTTCTCTAAGAAAAGGAAGCGAGATTTTGTTATTCTCGTAGTTTCACAGGGCAGTCATAGTAAAATTGCAATTACGACTTTGTTAACCGTTGGATTGGGCTGGAATTTTTTGATCCGGTTCAGAATACATGATTCTTAAATCTGAACGGTTGGATCGTTGATTAGTTGCCCGTGGTCAGAGATATTCAGTACGTACTGTGTACGAAAATTTTGATACTTTCATTTTCTTGATTCTCTATTTGTATGTTTGTTGTTTTAGTTGTTTGGTTAACCAATGAACATGATTTGTGCACTTACTTGAGAATCTTTTGTACTTATATTTTGATAATAATGGAAAATCCAAAGACATTGGACTTAACCATAGCTATGTGAAGGATCTAATTGCAAATGGAATGATATCCATAGTCTTTATGAAAGCATAAAGAAATCTTGCAAATCCTTTGACGAAAGGATTGACAAGGGATATGGTGTGTAAAACACCATTAGGGATGATATGCAAGCCCATATCAAATTGATCACCAATGATGGAAACCCGACTCACACTTGAGTAGCATCAAGTCTTGAGTTCAATGATGAAAGTACATTATTAGAGTGATTGCAAGTACTTAACAATAATAGATACATCCCAAAGGTTTTAAAAGTACTTGGACCATAAAGTAAATAAAAGGGGAAGGTTGAACATTTGTTCTTAATGGACTTATAGCATGCATGTGCTGGAGTGTTTATTTATGGAGCACTTCTGATAAAGTCTACCTATATAGGAGTGAAGTGTGGCCGCTTCTTGGAGTTAAGGGCTTGACTCTTAAAGCTCTCATGAAAAGGATACATGACACAAGGCCTTATCAAATGTGTCACTTTAACAATTCGTTCAATGGTACCGAGATTGCATGTGTAAGTTATGCACGCTTGTTCTAATGATTATTTGGTTCAAAGCTTGTTTACCATAATATTCGGGATGAGTGAAACCCATGACTTACTAAGTAAAGGTTCAAATCGCGAGATATCTTTATCTGAAACCATGTGATTTCCGGAATAACGGGATTTGGATATATTTTGAAAATGGTGGGGGATTGTGAGAGATTTTCAAAATTAATGAAAGGTTGTATCCTTTCATGAAGTTATGTGTCTATTCATATAAATGTGTAAGTATGAATAGATACGACTCTTCTTCAAGAGACACGAGATGTGACTCTTCACTAAGGGTCATGAGATGCGACTCTTCACTAAGGGTCATGAGATGTGTCTCTTTGAAAGGTTAAATCTCTTCACTAAAAGACATGAGATGGTCTATAAATAGAACCAATCTACATGCAGAAAAATAGAATACTAGATGACAAAAATAGAACAACAAACACAGAAATCACTAGATTCTATGTATCCAAATCATTTCCTTTCTTCCCTTATGCGCAGAGAGAATTAAGAAAACTATTATTCTGTAAACTACCATTGACGATACGGTTGATGTGGGTGTGCAAACCATGTCAACGGACTCCATTGTATCCTGAACGGGATTCGCCAAGACACCCTATTGCATCCAATTCTATAGAGATTGGTGGGGGCGAATCGAACCTAAAGGTTAGTGTTTTACACACGCCTTGGAGAATTGCGCCTTTCTTTGTTGTTTCTTTTTTCTTGCAGGATCATTGCCGTCAATGGTTTCTTCTTTGGTACTTCTTCATTGTTGCGGAGCCATTACCACCAATTTGCACCAACAATCTTTAGGTTGGAGTACCAGCCTATAAAGATTGTTCTAACAATCTTTAGGTTCGATTACCAATCATTAAAGATTGTTCTAACAAATCCTGCCTCAGCATCTCTTCTCCTGCGAATAGTTGACTCAAGTTCATGCATGCTTTCCTTTTGTTGCAGTAGGCAATATTTAATTGTACCACAAATATCCAAGATCCTAACAGATCCATCTAGTAGTTCATCAACACATTCATTGCTACATTCTCGTGCCAAGGCTTGCTGGGTGATTGGCAATTGGAGAAGCTTATCGGCGCACTCAAGCAAATCCTGCAAGGCATTGAGTTTGTAGTTTATTGAAGAAGATGTTGAAGAAGAGGCGGCTTCAGAATCCTTTAATCTGTGCACATGCTCTTCAAATTGTGATGTAAAGGGGTGAGGTGCAGAGGGCAAGCTGTTGCTGCGAATATGTAGGGAGCTCTTTGTGTTTGTTTCAATGGCTGCCATTTTTCCATCTTAGAGAAGAGGTGGCTTGGTGACAAAGAATACAAGTTGTTCTAAACGTCGGGTTGCTGATCATTGACAATGTCTCATTATCTGTGTTTGAGGAAGTTAAAACAAGACCCTTCTTAAATCCCTTGAATTTTTCCAAGGCCTTCTGAATAGTCTTCTTTGCCTTCTTCCTTGATGACAAGTATTTGCCACCCTCAACTTTGAATGCTGCTTCACCCTCTCTCCTATGAACACTTAATTGAAGTCCATTTACGCTTTCTGTTGATTGTAGCAGGACATCCTTGGTAGCACTACAGATATCAAGGAGCCTCAAATAACCTTCTAGTAACTCATCGATCTGTGTTTTGCAGGATTCTTGTGCCAATGCTTGTTGTGTGGTTGGCAATTGAAGAATCTTATCAGAGTGTTCATGCAAAGCATGCAGACCATCAAGTTTAGTGCTTATTGATGATGATGAAGTGGCTTCAGAAGCCTTCAATCTGTGCAAGTGCTCATCATATTGTGATATGAAAGGGTGAGGTGCAGAGGGCACACTATTGGAGCGATTATGCAGTGATGTTTTCATGTTTGTAGCCATCGCAGTTAAACAAATTCCTTTTCTTAGACAAGTGACTCACTTTTATTGTAAGAAATCATGGTTCAGAGGGGAGAAAAGAGAGAAAGGGATAAAAGTGAAAAATGGATTTACTCAAATGAGAAAATCAAGTTTACATGAGTGCACTGTGGCTTATATAGCCAATTCTAATAGTACTAATATCCTATATCTCTAATATTTATTCTCCCTTTTCTTCCTTTAATATGCTCCCAATTTTTTTTTTTTAAAGGATTTAATATGCTACCACTAACATCTCATCTTTCAATTTTCCATTTTTTTCACACCCCAGCTTCAAGTGAAAGAGGGTAAAATAAAGATTAGACTAAATATAAATACTCAAATTGATCTTCCAAATATACAAGGGATATCAGGGTAGTCCTGAAAATTTTTTATCGTTAAATTTATAATTTGGACCTGTAATGTTTAAAATGAATATCAATTTCTCCCCATAATGTATATTTTGACATCAATTTTATCCCTAATTATGCTTGTTTCATTTTACACTACAAAGAACAGAATTGATGTCCAAAATCTATGGAAGACTAACTTGATGATATCCTTGGTATTTTTGGAGGAACAATTTGAGTATTTAATTTGATAACTATTTGTATTTGAACAAGACACAACTCCATTAGTTGATGATGATCCTTCAACAAAACCACACTTTTCTCTTCAGAACATGTAAAACTGTGAAACTGTGAACATCCTTTTCCTCTTCAACTAATGCTGATATGAGGAATGTTATGGTAGATTGGTTGGTGGATGTTGTAGAGGAATACAAGTTTGTTTCAGGTGCTCTTTATTTTTCTGTATCTTACATTGATTGGTTTTTACTTTTTATACTTGAGTGCTCTATGTAGACAGGCTCCAAGCCTACAACTACAGGATGTTTCTTGCTTTTCAAAAAAAAAACTACTGGATGTTTCTTTGTTGTTGCTAATTGATTCATGAGTTCACCAATGTCTTCAAACTGCAACCATGTAATTCCAAAGGCAAGTCAACAACTGATCCATAAATCAGAGAGAAGCAACTTAATAAAATATATGCTACATGTTTTCTGATCTGCAACAGTGTATGTGACTAGACCAAAACAGAAATGCCCTATGGAATAATTTATCACCTCCATTTAGGAAACAAAATAAAGCTTAATGTCTATGTTGCATACTTACCTGCATTGCGTACTTCCCTTCCAAGCAAGTTCCTTTTCATCAAATATTGTATGGTGCTTGCACCCTCTTTGTGGTACGTGTGCCTTGCACCATTTTAGTTCATGTTTCATATCTGAAGTTGAAAATTCATGTTGTCTTTAATTCAGCAGACAAGTTTGTAGACTCAGTGCTGTTTAAGAATAGAAGCAGTTACTCAACCTCCAGACAAAAGCTTCCATTACAATGCATGCTCCACGAAGTTAGAATTTTTTTATCAGCAACCTGCAAAAGATACCATTTTCAAACAACCATGTGATGCTCAAGTAAAAATATTTAGAATTGAGTTGGAAAGCCTGGTGAGTAGGAAGCACGGAGTAAACAATACCATCATAGATCTGAGATTCAAATCAAGATGATATAATTGCTTGACCATTTTGTGACATCTAGAGAAAAAAATATTCTTCTTGTCTCCCTCATTCATTTGATATATATGGAGCAGATGGAACTCAGACTTCAGAACAAATTGTGCATATCATCTCCTACTTCTATATCCCTCTATTTTCTTCTCCAACAAGAGTAAATGAAAACAAACACAAAGAACTCTCTGCACATTCGGTGCAACAGTTTACCCTCTGCACCTCACCCACTTGTATCACAATTTGAGGAGCACTTGCAGAGATTGAAGGATTCTGAACCCACCAGCACTTCTTTGTCATCATCTTCAATAAGCCAAAAACTAATTGGCTTGCAGGATTTGCATGACTATGCTGATAAGTTGCTCCAGTTGTCCACTACCCAACAAGCCTTTGTACACAAATGCAGTGACAAGTGGGTTGATGTCCTATTAGAAGGGTCTCTGGGGCTTCTTGATATCTGTAGTACAGCCCAAGATTGCCTCTTGCAATCAAAGGAAAACATTCACATGGTTCAGTCAGTTATTCGAAGGAAGGGTGCTGACACTGAATTCGCAGTTGAGGGTGGAAAATACTTGGCATCTAGGAAGAAGATGAAGATGGCAATTCAAAAGGCCTTAGGCAATTTGAAAGGAATGAAAAATGAGTTAATGGTTTCTTTCTCAAGCAATGATAGCGAGGCTTTGTTTATCCTTGGCATCTTAAAAGAAGCAGAAGCAGTCACTGTGAGGTTGTTAGAATCTTTGTTGATGTTTGTCTCTGACACCAAGGGACAATCAAAGCAGAGAAGATGGTCAATAATCTCTAAGCTGATGCAGTCTGATAGAATGACTTGCAACTCTCAAGAATCAGACACAAATGAATTTGTAAAGGTGGATACAGCTTTGCAATCTCTCATCAGTCACAAGCCCTTATCTGTTGAGAATTTTCACAGCCATATGGAAAATTTGGAGACATGCATTGAGGATCTAGAAGTAGGTGTTGAACACCTTTCAAGGCAACTCATTAGAACAAGAGTTTCCCTTCTTAATATCTTCAGCCACTAGTTAGAGAAAAAAATCTAAATGTTGAACAGAAGTTCAATTTTTGTCCCACAGTTGTACATAGATGTGATTAAAACTTGATACTAAATACAATATTATCAAAGGGTCAAATTATAGCCAATTTATCTTTCTCTTTTTTTTTTTCTTTTTTTTTTCTTTCTTTCTTTCTCACTATCTTTCTTTCTTGCTTTCTTTCATTCTTTATCTGCTGAGAATTTTCTTTCTTTCTTACTTTGCTTTCTCCTCTTTCTCTCTTTCTTTTCTTCTTTCTTTTTTGTTTGCCTTTTCGCTTTCTTTCTTTCTTGCTAGCTTGGTTTCTTGATTTGTTTCTTTCTTCCATTGCAAATTCTTGCCTATGTCTGAATTGTGTTTGCTTGATTGAATGGACAGAAGAAAGTGAGTCCCAAAGATTTATATAGATGTGAATTTTTCTGATTCTTTTTTCCCCTTACTAAGTTTCTTTGGAAATTCTTTCCTAGTTCTAAATTGTGTTTGCTTTATTTATTGGATAGAAGAAAGTGAAAATGAGAAATTTAGAGCAAGGTTCAAAGTGAAATTGTATTTTTTTCTTAATTTAATTGTACTGATAAGTCTGAAGTTATATTGATTCGAAAATTTTCATTTTCTCACTTGTCACGTACTCATCCAAGCATATCTTAAGGAAAAGTAAGGTAAAATAAACCTTTTTTCACTGTAATGCCTAAACAACCCAGTGGCCGATGCCTGATATGCCAAGTTGCCTACTAAAGTTGAATGGAGAGGAGCCCTATAGAATAATATTTTATTTTTTTCTTTAATGCCACTATAAATTGTATAACCCATTTGAAATCCAGTATTTCTGGATATTCGATCACGTTGTTTCCATTCCTATCTCTAAATGAACATTTATTTCTCATTTCAGCAATAAAAAAGTATATAAAACTAAGGATAGAGGAGGCAATTATTATGCCCACATGGGATTCAAAGTCAGTTAGAAATTGAATCCATAGCCCGCTGTCAAGATTACAAGTGCAATTGGGTTGATGATTAAACAATTGTCAAAATTAAGTGTCTGCACATGTTCTTTTATTTCATGTGCTGAAATTCAATGAACAACGTGATTTTTGTCTTCCTGTAATGAGGGAAAAGCCAGTTAGTTGTCACTTGTCAGTTCCTTATATTAATATGATGCATTATTAGTTTCCTGTGTTCCCAGCAGTTGCTAATCTGTATAATAGTTCATTTATAATCCGCAAGTGATTCATATGATTCCACTCATGAAACTGATGATTTGCATTTAAGGTTATTCTATTTGCAAAAGACAATTTTATACCTGCATTTATTGCAATGAAGAAAGGCCTAGCAATTAGGCAATGCCACTCGTGAGTTTAATGCATTGATAACACCAATATGGATTACTGCAAGCGTGTGTTAAGAGAAAAAAAAAAAAAAACAAGTCCTGAGTTGTAGTGTTCCTATGCAAGAGACATTGCATTAACATAACTGAGATTTTCGATAAATCTGAATCTGAATCAGTTAGCCCTTTTGGATTTTTGTTAATATTTGATTCCTTCTGTCTCCCGAACTCCCAATATATATTGAACTAATCTCAGTGGAAGGAAGGTATATCCAAAGACTCAATTGTAAAGAGTCAACCTCAAAGCCTTTCTCTTCTGTGAGAAAATGGCATTCACTCCCTTTAGCCCAAAATCTCATCACCAATCTCGCTCAAAGAGCCTTCCCTGTAGACCACACCCTCTTATTCTACAATGCAATCAACACTTGGGAAGTTTAGAGGCTTCAGCTTCAGATTCAACTTCCTCTTCATCATCATTGTTCAGACATCAACTAACTGGCTTGCAGACTTTGCATGATTGTATTGAAAAGCTGGTTCTACTGCCTCTTACTCAAGAAGTACTAGTCCAAGAGCGTCAAGAGAAGTGGGTAGATGAGCTTTTGGATGGATCTTTAAGGCTCCTAGATGTATGTACTGTAGCAAAGGATGCTCTACTTCACACAAAGGAATGCGCACGTGAACTTCAATCGATTATGAGAAGAAAGAGGGGAGGTGAAATGGAGGTGACAGCTGAGGTCAGGAAATTTCTGGCCTCTAGGAAGGTAGTAAAGAAGGCAATCCTCAGAGCGTTGGAGAATTTGCAGGCAACTGTGAAGAAAGCAAAATTCTCTCCAAGCAACAAGGACCACCCAACTGCAACCTTGGCTAGCTTGTTCAAAGATGTGCAAGTAATCACTCTTTCCATATTGGAGTCACTGCTGAACTTCATCTCTGGACCAGCACAATCCAAACCAAGTAAATGGTCTCTGGTTTCCAAACTAATGCACAACAAAAAGGTTACTTCCACACAAGAATCAGATCCGAATGAATTTTCCAATGTAGATGCTGCATTGCAATCGTTTGTGTTTCACATGACAAGAAAGTCAGACAGTATCAGTCATTTGCAGAACCAATTGGAAGATCTAGAGTCAGTCATTCAAGACTTTGTGGAAGGACTTGAAACTCTTTTTAAACGTTTTATCAAAATTAGAGTTTCCCTTCTCAACATCCTCAATCACTAATTGTACAAATCAGTGTGAATGTTTCATAATTATGTCAAAGAAATTGGCTTCTAATATTTAGTTTTAGATGAACATCTTTGTCAATTTTTTTTTGTTTCATATGTTGTTTATTTCCTCGGCAACTCTTTGTGCATATGACTTGGCATAATTTTGGCATTTTGATGCATTTTCCCTATCAAATTGAAAAGCTTTTCCGTTATGGAAGCTCTGAAGCTTATATGGTTATCAGACAACAGTGGTGTTTTTTTATTTTTCCTGCATCTTTTAGTACAGTTAGTCCCATGGTTAAATGACCTTGTATCGTTGATTTTGATAATAGCAACCCCTTACATAAAGTGCTAATGGCTTTTAGTGTAACAAGTATCTTTGAAATTTCTCAAAGCACTATTGTGATATCAAGCTCTCTTATTTGAGCAGAGTGTATGAAGAAGTCATTATTCCTTTGCCCGTACAAAATGTCATTCCCCCTACAACCAAATACTCCATGTTGTTACACCAAACATAACTTGAGATCTCCATGCTTAGGAAGGAAGGTGCTTCAAATAATCCACTCTATTCATATCTAGAATTTTAGATTGAAAAAAAAAAAAAAACTTCATTAGTACTTTGTAAGAGTTTTATTAGCTATATTTCGGAGGCCGAACAACCAGCTCTATCAAGCTAATAGTCTGAATTCTTGCTTCCACTTCTATTTCACAATTAGAATAAGGATAAAATGATATTGAAGACGTAATCTGTAACATTGAGATATTAATGGTTGATACTGATAATTGTTTGATGGGTGAGATGCCAAAGAAACTTCATATCCCTAAGGTTTCCGGTCTTGTCTGTTGGGTACCAGAGTAACAAAATAATAACTCACAACTAAAATAAGAGATGAGAAAAATAGGAATTGACACACAATATTTTAACGTGGAAAACCCTCAACGGATAAGGGAAAAATCACGGGCAAGACCAGAGAAATATTTTTACTAAGTGGAAGAAAATTACAACATCTTTCTAACTATAAGGAGAGAACAATTATACTCTCTCTTATAATAGGAGAACACACACACCACTAGTGTTGCTAACTCTCTCTCTAATATTACTACAATTGTAGTGGGATGCATTTGATAAGCAAGATGGCTTGCTATTTATAGGCACAAATTGGAACTCATGCATTAAATGGCATGAGAAAATTTCTACCCTTCAACCAATTTTGTAGGCCTAATTATGTAGAGGTAAATTTTTTCAACCATTCCTTTTTTGACTTATGCCACAAAGTGGCTTTACGGGTTCACATTGTCCAACTCCAAATATGCATTCAAAAACTCCTTTTCAATCAAAGACTCAAGAAGACTGCAGTGCATAAACCTGTAGGTAAATTTAAATGTTAACTCTCCATTTTATTGCAAACTGTGAGTGGCAAAAGGCAGTTGAAACTTGAAACCCGGGCCACATAAACTCACCTATAGTTTTGCTATAACACCTTGATCCTAAGATTGGTTTGGATTAACAGAACCCCACAAGTCTCCTCCAACGTATACCAATCCACCATAATCTTAGAGTTGCACAAACCTTGTCCTAAGCTACCAATTAGTCCTCCTTTCTGTGGAGAGAATGGCACAAACCTAAGGAAGAAGGCTTGAGCTTTCCAATTACAAAAAAAATGATAAAAATGGCAACAAAGCAGCGACTACATGATTTCTGAGCTGTCCTTGTTAATTATCATATCACAGGATCAAAAGAAAAGGCAACAAGAAATTTCTAATTACCTCCACTTGGGAAAAAGAATATTCTGAAAAAAAAAAATATTAATATGAACTTCAGCAAACCAATTTGAATTCACCAAAAAAAAAAAAGCAAACCAATTTGCATTTGTTAGTTATTCACGTGTTGATGAGACAGGTAACTTACAAGTTACAACATACAAATGGTAGCAGAAGAGGATTAATTAATTGGTATTGAGCTGGGGACACTGCATAAACATTGCCACCAACAAGTGACCAATATATTAGTATCTGAAGATGAAGAGTCCTCATGTCGTTAATCTGTCCTGTTGTAGGTAGACAATTTCAAAGACCGAAAGCCAATCATGTCTGGAAACAGCTCCTCTCATCCTCCAGACAGAAGCTCCTATTCCAATGCATGCATCACACAGCATGAACTATTATATTCAGGATATGCCACTTTGCAAGAATCCATGTGATTCCCAACTCACTAGTAAAAAATTGAGGATGAGTTGGAAGCATGGTGGATAATGGTGAGGATGCTGAGATCCAAATCAAGATGGTATAATTGCATACTCATTAGGTGACATTTGAGGAAAAAAAAAGTTCCTCTTGTCTCCCATAATGTGTTACTTCATTTGCTTTATATAAAGCAAAAGCCAACCACAGCAAGTGAGGCTTTGAAACAAATTCTACACATTACTTCTAGCCATCTGTTTCCTAAGAAGAAAAAATGGCAGCCATTGAAAAGAAATCACAAAGCTCTGTACATCTTCGCAGCAACAGCTTGCCCTCTGCAGCTCACCCTCTTGTATCACAATTTGAGGAGCATTTGCAAAGATTGAGGGGTTCTGAAGCCACTTCTTCATTGTCATCATCTTCAGTGTGCCACAAACTTAATGACATGCTGGATTTGCATGACTACACTGATAAGTTGCTTCAATTGCCAATCGAACAACAAGTCTTAGCACAAGAGTGCAATGACAAATGTGTTGATGACCTACTAGAAGGATCTCTTAGGCTGTTGGATATCTGTAGTACAGCTAAAGAGTGCCTTCTGCAATCAAAGGAAAGCATGTGTGACTTAATGTCAGTCATCCGAAGAAAGAAAGGCAATGAAACTGGATTCGCGGTTGAAGGTGTGAAATACTTGGCTGTGAGGAAGAAGATGAAGAAGCAAATTCGAAAGGCCTTGCAAAATTTGAAGCAGAAGGACGACAACACTTCACCCATGCTCAGCTTCTTGAATGGAGCAGAAGCAATCACCCTGAGCTCATTAGAACAATTGTTACTTTTTATCTCAGGCCCAAAAGGACACTCAAAGCACAGCAGATGGTCAGCAATATCCAAGTTGATGCAGCCTAAAAGAGTAATTTGTGACTCTCAAGAATCAAACACAAATGAATTTGAAAAGGTGGATGCAGCCTTGCAGTCTCTCATCAGTCACAAGCCATCGTCTATTGAGAAATTCCATAGTCATATGGAAAATTTGGAGCTGTGCATTCAAGATCTAGAAATAGGAGTTGATCACCTCTCAAGAAAATTAATTAGAAACAGAGTTTCCCTTCTCAACATCTTCAACCACTAATCATAGTATCTATTTGATTTTTGTGCACTCAATTTTCCCTCATGAGTGTCACACAAGTGTACATGAATTTGATTAAATCTGTTTATATTATACAGAATACATATTATTTAAGGATCAAACTATTGTTACTTCAGCATCTATCTCTTTTGTCCGGTTCCCTCAACATCTCATCTTTCAATTTCCCTTTTTCTTCCAAATGGTCACCATTAAAATAAGTGAAAGGAAAGAGAAGATAAAACAGTAAACAAACTTTTTCACTTCTAGAGTCACAAAAGAAGAAAAGCAACTGCTTAGTAACTTTTTCTTTTTATTTAGTCCACCTATAGATGCTATAGTCTATTATTTGTTTTCATTTTTAAACGTGTTACATGTACCGGTGCCATGTTGCTAATCACATCTTTTAGTCAAGTTTTATTTCTTCTTTCTGCGAAAAACAAAATTAAAGGATGAAAGAGATGTAGGAGGAGTAAAATATATAATTTAAAACTTCTGCAAATCAAGTGCTGAACCCACAGGATACTCAAGGTCAATTCGAAGGCATATCCTAGCTGTTAATCATACAACTGCCATTAGGTTGTTGATTAAATCAAAACCTAATGCATGCACATGTTCTCAAGTTTTATATTCTAAGGATAATGAAAAATAAGCTAGTTTGTGTTCATGTAAGGAGGACAAGTGAATTAGCATATTATCATCAAATATAACGTGCATGTATACTAATATTGATTAATTAGTAGATATGGAATTGGGACACCGCAAAACATAACTATCATTTTGAGATTGACAGCTAGGATATGTATTTTAAATGATTAGATATGTATGCTTTATAGTGTCCCCAATACCCCTAATTCAGTTCTTATATCAGCATTAGCAACCTGCAAAGATGCTTTTTTTTAATAAATTGTCCGTGTGATTCGTAAGTTATGAAATTGAAGGATGAGTTGGAAGATTAATGCATGGGAAGCATTGTTGGGAAGCTGAGATTCAAATCAAAATGAATTGAGTGAGAATTGAGTGAAAGCACTCCCATTCTGCTCTATATCATAGCCGCGTGAAGTGAATGGGTCTTGCTGCAAATTATTGGGCCAAGCTCTCAGTCCACCAGAAAGCATGGCAACCAACCTAGCCCATCACCACTAGCCTACTTACATGGGCTTTGTTATTCCCATCCCAATTTTTCTATTAAGTTCACCCCTAAATTTCTAATTTCTTTTGACAAAATTACACTTAACCGAAACGTGTTTCCATTGTATTATAACAGTGTGATGCAATACACAATGGAAACACCTTTTTGCTGTGTGAAAATAACACAATGGAAATGTGTTTTCGTTGTGTACTTTTGACGAAATACACAATGAAAACTTATTTTCGTTGTGTATTTAATTATATACACAAGTTATTTTTTTTTTTAAAAATGTTACATTTTAATTGAAATCAAATTGGATTCGTGCGGAGTAGGTGTTAGCATGCATTGGAGCATTCAAATTGGGTTCGTGTAGAGTAAGTGTCAACGAGCATGCATTCAAAATTCAAATTGGTTTCAAGGTTCACCCGCTGGTCCGGGTTACCAGTTTAGAGCCGATTTGATGATGTCATCATGGGTAATATCATTTTCTATCTACAAATATGATCAGATCAGTCACAGGTCCAATTCTCGATTTGAAGTGGTCGGACTTGCCAATCTGGTCCAAGTTTTAAAATACTTGTAATTTGTATAATAATTAATTTGATTACTATTATAAATGGTAATTTTTGTTGTAATTAATTCAATTTAAATTAAAAAAATAATATGTATCATATTTAATTTGACTAGTCAGCCAAAATTTAATTTGACTACTATTAAAAAAAGGTAAATTGTATCGTAATTAATTTATTTTCAATTAAAAAGATAATTTATAACATCGGTAATTTGATTACTTTAGAAAGTAACTTATTTCTAGAATTAATTACACAGCAAAATTTATTTCCGTTGTGTTAATTTTTTTCGTAAAAAAATAACTCAACAAAAACACGTTTTCACTGTGTAAAAAAAAATAGCACAACAAAAATGTGTTCCCATTTTGTATTGTTTCGGCACACCCATGCAACAAAATAGAAACACGTTTTTCTTGTATATTGTGAACAATAGAAACGTGTTTCCATTAAGGATATTTTTGAGAAAATAATTAAACTAAAGTAAGGTGGTATACTTAGAGAAACATGGGGTGCCATTAACAAAGCCTACTTACATATGCCCATTAGCCTATACACATCTATTTTCTGTTGGCTAAATTACTATTTAGGTCATCTAATTTATTTTCGATGTTCAATTTGGTCCTCTAATTATTAAATGGTTCAATTTAGTCATCTAATTCTTTAAAATGGTTCAATTTGGTCTGCCGTTAAATTGAACTAACGGTGTTAGGGAATGCTCATGTCATCGAATTTTGTGGTGGTTTTAAACCGCCACTAAATGTATTTAAATTATTATAGTGGCGGTTTCAAAATCGTTACTATGTGCAAATCACTCAGTGGCGGTTTTAAACCGCCACAAAGTGCGCTAACGTTAACGTCGTTAACTCAATTTAGACGACAGGACCAAATTGAACCATTTTAAAGAATTAGAGGACCAAATTGAACCATTTAATAATTAGAAGACCAAATCGAATATCGAAAATAAATTAGAGGATTAAAACAGTAATTTAGCCATTTTGGGCTAGTCCAGTTGGCTGGTTCGATCTCCTTTGGGCAATTACTTAAGACACCTCCTTTTTTTCTTAGTAAACCCCATAGTTTTAAATATTCCTATGATACCCTTATTTATTATAATGTTTTACTATGTGACTTCTTTATCTCACTGTCTCTCCTTAGCACCCCATTCTTCTTCGTCCTCCTTCGTCCGTAGACGGTAAGGTTTCTGTTTAAGTTCTTCATCTGGTAAGGTTTTTTTTTTTTTTTTTTTTTTTATGGTTTACGGATCAAGCAATCCGTAATTCATTTAACAATATTACGGAATGACGGGTCCGTAATAGAATATATATTACAGAATGCTCAATCCGTAATGTATATTGTATTACGGAATGTTCAATTCGTAATTCTATTACAACAATTACGGATCATACAATCCGTAAGCTTTGTAATACAACTACGGATTGTGTAATCCGTAATGTAATATACAATTACAAATTAAATTATGTTTTGTTCTTTCTAATGGCACGAACCAAGCAAAGTGCACGCAAGTCCACCGGAGGAAAAGCTCCGAGGAAGCAACTGGCCACCAAAGCCGCTAGAAAGTCAGCTCCGACCACTGGAGGCGTGAAGAAGCCCCACCGCTTCAGGCCAGGAACGGTGGCTCTCAAAGAAATCAGGAAATACCAAAAGAGCACCGAATTGTTGATCCGGAAGCTTCTGTTTCAGCGTCTGGTGCGTGAAACCGCACAGGATTTCAAAACGGATCTGCGTTTTCAAAGCGTGAAATCACACACTTAGTGGCCTAGTCGTAATTGTCCTCACAGTTGGTTTAGTTTGTGAATCGGATTTACATTAATTAACAAGTTGGTCCGATTTTTTTGAATTGCAATGCATCGCATCGTATCTATTGGATGTAGATGGAAATTGTCTAGTGCTTTATGTAGTTAAAATATCGTGTCCATTTTTATTAAAAAAAAATTAAATTATGTTAAATATCATGTTAAACAATTACAAATTAAATTATACAATTTTAATTTCTTACGAATTACAAATTAAATTATACAAATTAATTTCTTATGGATTACAAATTAAATATCATATTATATAATTACAAATTAAATTATAGAATTTTAATTTATTACGGATTATGCAATCCAAAATATTTAGGGAATTCCGAAAATGTATTACGAAATACCCATTCAGTAATACAACAATGTATTACGGAATGGGTATTCCGTAATACATTTCCGAAATTTCCCAAATATTCCGAATTGCATAATCTGTGAAGGGGCATGTGGAGATGTACTATGGAATTGCATAATCCGTAAAAGGGTGCGCTGGAGGTAAGGAATAAAGGAAGAGTTCAGAATAAAAGGGAAAAAGGACAAAAGAGTCTGCGCAGGTGGTTTATTATTTCCAATGGGGTGCACCAAGAAAAAAAAGAGATGCATTAAGTAATTGCCTCTCCTTTGTTACCTTGTCTTTTGGGCCTGGTGGATCTGAACATGAGATCCAAAAAGAATTACATTAAGAACTTGTTTGATGGCCAGAATATTCACCATCACCACACTCATTGCCATCATTGCCGCCATTGTCACCACTATTGCCAATGTCACCACCGTTGTTGTCACCACCGTCACCTTCATCGCCATTTCCACCATTGCCATCATCATTAGCACCACCACCGCATTGTCGCCATTATCACCATCACTCCAACCATTGTTGTCAGCCACTACTCCCACCATCGTCATTGCCATTGTCGTCGCCACACCACCACCATTGTCGCCACATCCTGTCATTATCACTGCTATCGCTATCGCTGCCACTATCACCATTGCCACCACCTCAATCACCACCATCATTACCATTGTCGTGACCACCATCATTGCTGTCATTGTTTTAGTGTTGTCACTATCATTATTGTCGTCACTACCACCACCACCTATCATTATCTAGTCTATATCATAGTGTGAACCAAATATTGGATAGAATTAATGTTGATCCTGCTCTTATCCTATTACATCCTATCTTATCCTATCATATCCATGTACCAAAGGGCCCTAAAAATATATCACTGGTGATAATATCAATTAAAAAAATATATAACATAAATCAATCTAAATATTAGATATGGAAAATGGCTTAAAGACAAGTTAAACATGAATTTCTGTATGTATGGATCTTAATTAGAAAGTGATTTCTTAGGACAAAATGGAAAATTTTTTAAATCAAAATTTTCTCTTAATATATAAATAGTTATACATATTGAACTATGAAAATGTCTTAGTTATGGCCGCCGGCAAAGCGATGCAACTGTGAGGTGTGCTAGGTGGATCAAATTAGTTTAATTTACTCGCGCAGATGAGATGAGTCCCAAGATGAAGAGTCCTCTTGTTAATCTGTCCTGTTGTAGGTAGACAATTTCATAGATTAAAATTCAATTATGTTAGGAAACAGCTCCTCTCACCCTCCAGACAGAAGCTCCCATTACAATGCATGCATCACACGGCATGAACTATTATATTGTCAAGACAAGACACTTTTCAAGAATCCATGTGATTCCCAATTCACAAGTAAAAAATTGAGAGATGAGTTGGAAGCATGGTGCATAATGGTGAGGATGCTGAGATCCAAATCAAGATGATATAATTGCATACAAATTAGGTGACATTCAAGGAAAAAAAAAGTTCCTCTTGTCTCCCATAATTTGTTTCTTCATTTGCTATATATAAAGCAAAAGCCAACCACAAGAAGTCAGGCTTTGAAACAAACTCTACACATTACCTTATAAACCATCTGTTAGACTGTTTCTTAAGAAGAAAAGATGGCAGCCATTGAGAAGAAAACACAAAGCTCTCTGCATCTTCGCAGCAACAGCTTGCCCTTTGCAGCTCACCCTCTTGTATCACAAATTGAGGAGCAATTGCAAAGATTGAAGGGTTCTGAAGCCACTTCTTCATTGTCATCATCTTCAGTGTGCCACAAACTTAATGACATGCTGGATTTGCATGACCGCACTGATACGTTGCTTCAACTACCAATCGAACAACAAGCCTTAGCACGAGAGTGCAATGACAAATGTGTTGACAACCTACTAGAAGGGTCTCTTAGGCTCTTAGATATCTGTAGTATAGCTAAAGATTGCCTTCTGCAATCAAAGGAAAGCATGCGCGACTTAATGTCTGTCATCCGAAGAAAGAAAGGCAATGAAACTGGATTCGCGGTTGAAGGTGTGAAATACTTGGTTGTGAGGAAGAAGATGAAGAAGCAAATTCGAAAGGCCCTTGAAAATTTGAAGCAGAAGGACAACAACACTTCACCAATGCTCAGCTTCTTAAATGAAGCAGAAGCAATCACCCTGAGCTCATTAGAACAATTGTTACTTTTTATCTCAGGCCCAAAAGGACACTCAAAGCACAGCAGATGGTCAGCAATATCCAAGTTGATGCAGCCTAAAAGAGTAATTTGTGACTCCCAAGAATCAAACACAAATGAATTTGAAAAGGTGGATGCAGCCTTGCAGTCTCTCATCAGTCACAAGCCATCGTCTATTGAGAAATTCCATAGTCATATGGAAAATTTGGAGCTGTGCATTCAAGATCTAGAAATAGGAGTTGATCACCTCTCAAGAAAATTAATTAGAAACAGGATTTCTCTTCTTAACATTTTCAACCACTAATCATAGTATCTATGATTTTTGTGCACTCAATTTTCCCCCATGAGTGCCACACAACTGTACATGAATGTGATTAAATCTGTTTATATTTTACTGAATACAGTTATATTTAAGGATCAAACTATTGTTACTTCAGCATCTATCTCTTTTGTCCGGTTCCTATTAAATTAAGTGAAAGGAAAGAGAAGATAAAACAGTAAACATACTTTTTTCACTTCTAGAATCCCGAAATAAGAAAAGCAACTGCTTAGTAACTTTTTCCTTTTATTTAGTCCACCAATAGATGTTATAGTCTATTGTTTATTTTTCATTTGTTGACATGTTACAGGTACCAATGCCATGTTGCTAATCATATCTTTTAATCAAGTTTTATTTCTTCTTTCATATCCTAGCTGTTAATCTTACAACTGCCATTAGGTTGATGATTAAATAAAAACCTAATGCCTGCACATGTTCTCAAGTTTTATATGCTGAAGATAATGAAAAATAAGCTGGTTGTGTTCATCTAAAGCGGACAAGTGAATTAGCATATTATCATCAAATATAGCCCATGCTATTACAAAATGTGGAGCTAACATGCATGTATACTACTAATATTGATTAATTAATAGATATGGAATTGGTGACACCGCAAAACATAGCCATGGATTTGAGATTGACAGGTAGGATATGTATTTTAAATTAATAGATATGTATGCTTAGCAGTGTCTCCAATACCCCAAATAGTTCTTATATCAGTATTAGCAACCTGCAAAGATGCTATTTTTCTATAAATTGTCCGTGCGATTCGTAAGTTAAAAAATTGGAGGATGAGTTGGAAGATTAATGCCTGGGAAGCATCGCTAGAAAGCTGAGATCTCCCACTATGCTCCTTTACCATAGCCGCGTGAAGTGAATGGATCCTGTTGCAGATTATTGGGCCCAGCTCTCAGCCCATCCTGAAATCTGTGACTTTTTTGCACAAAAAAGTGAATGGATCCAACTATTCTGTATCAGTTCAGTTAACTGGTCTGATCCGGATCGAACTAGTCTTTGTTGCCTTGTGTTTTGGGCCGGTCAGATCCTAACAGTAGATCCAAAAAGAGTTACATGAAAAATATAGCAAAATTAATTGAACTTTTCTGGTAATGGTTTAATTAAAAAAAAAAAAAAAACAATAACATAAATTAATCTTAATTTTGGATGAAAAAATGGCTTAAACACAAGTTAAAACTGAGTTTCTGTATGAATCTCAAGTACAAGGTGATTTTTTAGGACAAAATGGAATATTTTAATTCAAAGTTTTCTCTTAATATATAAATAGTTAGACAAAAAAAAAACATGATTACAAAATACTATATTGAACTATAAAAATGTCTGTCACATGTCTGCGGGCAAAGCGACGCAGCGGAGAGGTGTGCTATGTGGATCAAATGAGCTTAATTTACACGTGCAGATGAGTCCCATGATATATATAATGCCAAATGTAAATTTCTTTGATGAATTGCAACGAAGCAACATATGCATCAATGTCACTTGCTGGTTGGATATAATATTAATAATAATAATAATAATAATAATAATAATATATACAAACGATAGTGTGATCGTTATGCAAGTGGGGGAGAAAACAGTAAGTATTGAATGGGAGAGCATCCCTTATGGGAGACATTGCGCTGTCATTTCTTTGATATGTATATAGATTTAAAATTAAATTAATTAAAACTAGCTCAGATTTGATTAACATAAGATTTATTGTGTCCCCTGTATCCATATTATATTTTGAGCAAGGCCAATTCACGCGTCCATAGATCCAACACTAGTGCTACTAAAAAAGTCAAGTTTATTTTTGTAATTGATATATTGCAGCACCTAACGTTGAGTTTGATGATGCCATGAGCAGTGGACACAAGAGATGCAGCATTTGTTCCCCATGCCCAGCGAGACCCAAGCCTGTGTTTTAGCCATCTAACTAGTTTACACATGAGCACGAGGGGTGACACAGACAATGAAATACAATTTGTATTTTGAAATTAATTGCTAAGCCAATCGTGCGTTCATCATTGGCTTATTGCATATTAATTAAGAATAACGATGTGGGAGACATTGCACTAAGCTTATGTTTAAATTGAAATCTTGATTTGTTAGCACTCACTGATGTTTGTTTAAGATGAGACTCCTTGCATCTTCAGTTAATGCCCATTATATATGTTCACGTGGCAGTGGAAGAAAGTTAGATCCACACACTCAATTCTACCATTCATCTCAAGTGTTCTCTTCTTTTGAAAAAAAATGAAAACCTCTTCATTGAACACAAAAGCCCGTTGTCAAGTTGTTCTCGCATTCATAGTTGTTCCCGTCTTTCCTACGGAAGATTGAATAGAGATGGACTCTACTCCGTTGTCAAGCACAAAATTCTAATAATATTCTCTCTCTTAATTCATGATAGAGTATTCTATAATATGTATCTATATGATCATATTGATCTAGCTAGGTATATTATAAATTTCCTTACAAAGAGATTGTCTTCTGCATACAAAGAAGTGGCGATCACAACTGAGGCTAAAAAGTTCTTGGCTTCTAGGAAGGTGGTGAGCAAGATCATCTTCAAAGCCTTGGGGAATTTGAAGGCTATTGACTATTGCATAAAGGGCAACTTCTTCTAACTTCAAGGAAAGACACTAATCCGTAACAAAATAAAAGAGTCTCTAGTCTAAGTAAACCAGAGAGTCCCTAGTCTAAGTCAGGAAGATTATATAGACAAGAAGAGCTATGTCTGCATGTTTCAAACAAAAGAAGAATCATGAGACTTGATCATTTGACTTTGACTCGAGGTAAGTATCAATCGAATTCCTATATTTTGATCTTTAGTTTTGATGTTTAAAATTATCCTACTCCTTCTATTTTACTGATTCAAATATTTAATTTAGATGGTTGGCTGGAAGCTCAGGCCTCACGTTCCTAACCATTAGAGTTTTATATTAAATAAAATGCTACAGAGACACAGGCCCAGGCTCCACTTCACCTCCCTTCTTTTCTCTCACACGTCTTTAGCTTTTATTTTAATGCACGGGAACAAGTAATGAGATTCTTGTTGCTGCAAGAGAGACATGCTCAGCAGAACTTCAGCCATTGTTTTAGCCATCAGAGCAGTCCACACGTGTAGATGAATTACATTATTAAACACAAGATTTTGATAGTAAATGATGTGCATTGAAAACATCAATCATGGAAGAGAGAGAGAGAAAAATGAAACAATTTCATAGTTGGTGAGTTTCCATGTGGGAGACACTTTCCTAACAATTATGTGATAATGTTTAGATCCAAATCTTGATTTGTTAGCACCACTGATCTTAGTTCAAGATGAGATTCCTTGTGTCCCCAACACCCCTAATACAAAGTGAGCAGATGGCATTGCCAAGAAGGTAGATCCAAAAACTGAATTCTGCAGTCAACATCTAGACTTCTCTTTTCCTAAGGAAAAATGGCAGCCTCTCAATCGAACACAAAATCCCATTTCCATGCCCGTTCAAACAGCTTGCCCTCTAGACTACACCCTCTCATCCTACAATGTAATGAGCACTTGGACAGGTTAAGATCTTCCCATGAAACCTCCTCTTCCACTTCATTCATTAGCCATAAGCTAGGAGGGTTGCAAGATCTGCATGAATGTGTTGAAAAATTGTTCCAGCTTCCCCTCACCCAAGAAGCACTTCACCATGAGCGTCAAGAAAACGGGGTAGATGAGCTTCTGAATGGATCCTTAAGGCTCTTAGACGTGTGCACAGCTGCCAAAGACTCTCTACTGCATACAAAAGAGTGCATGCGAGAACTTCAATCAATTATCAGAAGGAGAAAGGGAGGTGAAGTGGAGCTCAAGGCAGAGATTAAGAAGTTCTTGACTTCAAGGAAGGTGGTAAAAAAGGCCATCTCAAAAGCCTTGGCAAATTTGAAGGGTACTACAAAAAGTTGCAACATCTCATCAACATTTCAGGCATTATTAGAGAAAGTGGAAGTGGTCACTCTATCAACATTTCAGGCATTATTGCAATTGATCTCAGGGACTACACAATCAAAGTCAAGCAGCTGGAGTTTGGTTTCCAAGCTAATGCAGACCAAGAAAGTAGGTTGCTCACAATTGGCAGATGAGAGTGAATTTGCCCAACTTGATGAAGCATTGCAATCCTGCTTGTTTGCCCAGACAAGCAAATTTGAAAACATGAATAAGTTGCAAAACCAGTTGGAGAAAGTGGAGTCTCTTACTCAAGATCTTGAAGAAGGGCTTGAATTTCTGTTTAGGAGTTTGATAAAGACTAGAGTTGCCCTTCTTAACATCCTCAATCACTAGTTAAGATTATCTGAGTCATCCAAATTTTGTATTGTATAGATATATAGACACATTGAAACATTTTACTCAAATTTTGGTTGAAGTATCATAATTGAGCAATGATCATTTCGTGACTCATGTTATTTCATGACAACACTTTGAGTACATATCATTAGAAAATAGCATTAATTAAATTTCAAGTATGTTAAGCTTTGATTTGAGTTCTTTAAATCGAGAAAGTGTGTAAAGTTAGAAAGTAGAGGTATTAAGGGATACCTGAACATACTGATCCAACTCTATAATTATCATAAACTGTTATTCGAATGTGTAGGATGCACCTTTATGTTTTTATCTGAACTTTCAAATGGATGCAACAGAATAAGATAATTTAATAGTAAGTGGAATCAACAGCAACAATTTTGGATTACAGTGTTATAACTTAATAATATAACATGGAGAAAGTAGCTGGGGAGGATCAAGTCCCATGTTCCAACTTAAGACTATCCATGGTTTATATTGGCATTTGCAAGTCCCACATTGGTTAGAATATTGGACAGACCAGTCTTTATAAATCTTCTGACAAACATGTCAGCTTGCCGAGCTGGGTAACGTCAGCTTGTGACCCAAGTGGGGCACCAAGGTGATGGGACATGGCTTTGGCTTTGCTAAGTTGGTTTGGTGGCTGCATCATATTGGCTTGCCTACTCCAAGTTGAGAGTTGAGCCATGTGAACTGAGCGAAGGCACATGTCTCATGGTTCCTAGACAAGAGGACACCGCGTGAGGCTTGACAGTGGAGGGATTACAGGCTGCTGCACTCCCAATCCGTTGGGCTTGGCGAGCCTAGCTCTTGAACCATCACTTTTTTTTACCTTAAACTAGCTAGGTCCAAGTTCAATGCCGCACTCCTAAGATCAATTCATTTGTAAATTCATATAGCCTAAACTAAGGAAATTATTCAATGCCGGTTCTGACACATTCTTTAGGCTTTCATTGCTTCATTTTAGTGTGCTTCTCAATTTACTTTAAAACATCAGAATTGTCTTCGAGCAATTTCCAAGGTGATGGGACATGGCTTTGGCTTTGCTAAGTTGGTTTGGTGGCTGCATCATATTGGCTTGCCTACTCCAAGTTGAGAGTTGAGCCATGTGAACTGAGCGAAGGCACATGTCTCATGGTTCCTAGACAAGAGGACACCGCGTGAGGCTTGACAGTGGAGGGATTACAGGCTGCTGCACTCCCAATCCGTTGGGCTTGGCGAGCCTAGCTCTTGAACCATCACTTTTTTTTACCTTAAACTAGCTAGGTCCAAGTTCAATGCCGCACTCCTAAGATCAATTCATTTGTAAATTCATATAGCCTAAACTAAGGAAATTATTCAATGCCGATTCTGACACATTCTTTAGGCTTTCATTGCTTCATTTTAGTGTGCTTCTCAATTTACTTTAAAACATCAGAATTGTCTTCGAGCAATTTCCAGGTTCTCTGCTAGAAATTCCACAGTAGGTGCTGTTGCTGATCACTTATAGTTCGTTCAGTTGCAATTTTAAGAAAATCAAGGTACAATAAGGTTTAAATTTAAATGATTACAAAGAAAAAGAAGGTACTTGCAATCACATGCAATTAGGAACTTCACTAATGATTGAAGTAAATTTTTTGTATTCGACATTGATGGTAATTGAAAGCAGTGAGGGCATGAAAAGAAGATACTTGAAAGCAGTGAGTACATGATTTCTGAGCTGTCCTTGTAAATTTTCTGATCACAGGATCAAAAGAAAAGGCAACCAGAAATTACTAATCACCTGCACCTGGGAATAGGAATATTCTGAAGAAAAAAAAAATTAATGTGCACTTCAGCAAACCAATTTGCATTAATTAGTTTTTCACGTGTTAATGAGACAGGTAACTTATAACATGCAAAATGGTAGCAGAAGAGGATTAATTAATAGGTAATGATCTGGGGACAGTGCATAAACATTGCCACCAAGAAGTGACTAATATATTAGTATCTGGAGATGAAGAGTCATATTGTCGTTAATCTGTTCTGTTGCAGGTAGACAATTTCATAGACTGAAAGTCAATTATGTTAGGAAACAACTCCTTTCATAGACTGAAAGTCAATTATGTTAGGAAACAACTCCTCTCATCCTCCAGACAGAAGCTCCCATTATATTGTCAAGATATGCCACATTTCAAGAATCCATGTGATTCCCAACTCAAAAGTAAAATATTGAGGGATGAGTTGGAAGCATGGTGCATAATGGTGAAGATGCTGAGATCCAAATCAAGATGACATAATTGCATACAAATTAGCTGACATTTGAGGAAAAAAAAAGTTTCTCTTGTCTCCCATAATCTGTTTCTTCATTTGCTATGTATAAAGCAAAAACCAACCACAAGTAGTCAGGCTTTGAAACAAATTCTACACATTACCTTCTATCCATCTGTTTCCTAAGAAGAAAAAATGACAGCCATTGAAAAGAAAACACAAAGCTCTCTATATCTTCGCAGCAACAGCTTGCCCTCTGCAGCTCACCCTCTTGTATCACAATTTGAGGAGCATTTGCAAAGATTGAGGGGTTTTAAGGCCACTTCTTCATTGTCATCATCTTTAGTGTGCCACAAACTTAATGACATGCTGGATTTGCATGACTACACTGATAAGTTGCTTCAATTGCCAATCGAACGACAAATCTTAGCACAAGAATGCAATGACAAATGTGTTGACAACCTACTAGAAGAGGCTCTTAGATATCTGTAGTACAGCTAAAGATTGCCTTCTGCAATCAAAGGAAAGCATATGCAACTTAATGTCAATCATCCGAAGAAAGAAAGGCAATAAAACTGGATTCGCAATTGAAGGTGTGAAATACTTGGCTGTGAGGAAGAAGATGAAGAAGCAAATTCGAAAGGCTCTTGAAAATTTGAAGCAGAAGGACAACAACACTTCACCCATGCTCAGCTTCTTAAATGAAGCTGAAGCAATCACCCTGAGTTCATTAAAACAATTGTTACTTTTTAGCTCTGGCCCAAAAGGACACTCAAAGTGTTGGTTCACAAGCAAGAAAGAAATAGAAACTACCAAGAACACAAAGAACTACAAACCAAACCAAGAAACCCAAGAACGCGCAACAACGCAGACCCCAAAAGAAAGAACGTAAAAGATAAATCAAGAACACAATGCAATTATGTGGTTCAACCAATGCGGCCTACATCCATGGGAAGAACAACTCCACTATGAAACCAGAATCGTTACAAGATACAACAGAGAACCCCCTTGGTTCTGCCCTCACAAGTTCAAGAAGAACTCTCTGCAAGTACCTAAGCCTAACTCTGTTGCTCTCTCTCCTTTGCGTACCCAATGTTTCTGTTATCTCTTCACTCACCCCTGTATTGTCCACTCACATACAGTTAGTTACATTCAGTTACACTCACAGGGATCTCATGCCCTCTATTTATAGGCTCCAAGTCACCAGGACTTGTAACAGAAAACATAACAGAAAACATAACAGAAAACTGCCTCTTCAGACGATGCGTATTAGACTAATGAAACAGACTATCCTAACTGTCTGACCATCAGACTGTCCTTAGTCTGTACCAGATGTTCCTCATCAGACCCAACACCCATCAGACTGAACAACCCATCAGACTGAACCTTCATCAGACTGAACTTTCATCAGACTGAGCTATGATTTAGAGTCACAGACAACAATTCTTCACCTTGACTCTAAATCTGCAAAGAACGATTCCTTCCACCATAGCACTGCTCTTCCACTTCTGAAATTTTGCTTTAAGAGAAATTCATCAAGTCTAAGCAATGCTTGAACTTTGACCTCGGTAGAAACTTTGTGAATACATCAGCAGGATTGTCTTCAGATGCAATCTTCACAATCCTAACCTCTTCAGATTCAACCACATCTCTAATGAAATGAAGCCTAACATCAATATGCTTTGTCCTCTCATGATAAACTTGATGATTTGCAAGGTGTATAGCACTTTGGCTGTCACAGTGAATTACCACACACTTTTGTGCAATTCCCAGTTCACCAATCATCCCCTTTAACAATTGAGCTTCCTTCACTCCTTCTGCAAGCGCAATATACTCTGCTTGAGTTGTGGACAGAGCTACCACAGGCTGTAAATTTGTTTTCTAGCAAATAGCAGTCCCAAACAGTGTGAAAACATACCCAGATAGGGATTTCCTAGTATCCACATTCCCTGCATAGTCTGCATCAATATACCCCACAATAGCATCTCCAACTTTAGGTGCCTTCTCGTACCTTAGACCAAATCCCAGAGATCCATTCACATACCTCAACACCTACTTCAGAGCTTCCCAATGAACTTGACTCGGATCCGCCATAAACCTGCTTACAATGCTAACAGCATGGGCCAAGTCTGGTCTGCTACAGACCATACCATACATGATGCTTCCTACTCCACTAGCATATGGAATAGAGTCCATCTTCCTCCTTTCTTCTTCAGAATTAGGAGCTTGAGTAATTGAGAGCTTTGTGTGATGACCCAAAGGTGTGCTTACAGGTTTAGATTGATGCATCCTAAACCTTTCCACTACCTTCTTTAGGTAACCTTGTTGAGATAAGAACAATTCTCCCTTCGTCTGATCCCTGATAATATCCACCCCAAGAATCCTCCTTGCAGTACCAAGGTCCTTCATCTCAAATTCTGAGTTTAATCTTTCCTTAAGCATACAAATTTCATCCTTGCTTGAGCTAGCTATAAGGATATCATCTACATACAGAAGCAAGAAAAGAACACATTCCTTTTCTCTTCTCAAAATGTAGACACAACTATCATAGCTACTCCTTTGAAAATCCATCCTCAAAAGAAAGTCATCAAACTTCTTGTACCACTGACACGGGCTCTGTTTCAAGCCATACAGTTAGTTACATTCAGTTACACTCACAGGGATCTCATGCTCTCTATTTATAAGCTCCAAGTCACCAGGACTTGTAACAAAAAACATAACAGAAAACTGCCTCTTCAGACGATACGTATTAGACTAATGAAACAGACTATCCTAATTGTTTGACCATCAGACGATCCTTAGTCTATACCAGATGTTCCTCATCAGACCCAGCGCCCATCAGACTGAATAACCCATCAGACTGAACCTTCATCAGACTGAACTTTCATCAGACTGAGCTATGATTTAGAGTCACAGACAACACAAAGCACAGCAGATGGTCAACAATATCCAAGTTGATGTAGCCTAAAAGAGTAATTTGTGACTCTCAAGAATCAAACACAAATGAATTTGAAAAGGTGGATGCAGCCTTGCAGTCTCTCATCAGTCACAAACCATCATCTATTGAGAATTTCCATAGCCATATGGAAAATTTGGAGTTGTGCATTCAAGATCTAGAAATAGGAGTTGATCACCTCTCAAGAAAATTAATTAGAAACAGAATTTCCCTTCTCAACATCTTCAACCACTAATCATAGTATATATATGATTTTTGTGCACTCAATTTTCCCCAATGAGTGTTACACAACTGTACATGAATGTGATTAAATCTGTTTATGTTTTACCGAATACATATATTTAAGGATTAAACTGTTGTTACTTCAGCATCTATCTCTTATGTCTAGTTCCTATGTTTACCCTTAACATCTCATCTTTCAATTTCCCTTTTTCTTCCAAAAGTGTACCTTTAAAATAAGTGAAAGGAAAGAGAAGATAAAATAGTAAACATACTTTTTCACTTCTAGAGTCACAAAAGAAGAAAAGCAACTGCTTAGTATCTTTTTCCATTTTTTTAAGTCCACCTATAGATGCTATAATCTATTGTTTATTTTTCATTTGTAGACATGTTACAGGTACCGATGCCATGTTGCTAATCATATATTTTAATCAAGTTTTATTTCTTCTTTCTGGGAAAAATAAAATGAAAGGATGAAGGCACATATCCTAGCTCATGCCTGCACATGTTCTCAAGTTTTATATGCTAAAGATAAAGAAAAATAAGCTGGTTGTGTTCGTGAAAAGATGACAAGTGAATTAGCATATTATCATCAAATATAGCCCATGCCATTACAAAATCTGGAGCTAACATGCATGTATACTAATATTGATTAATTAATAGATATGGAATTGGGGACTCTGCAAAACATAGCCATCGATTTGAGATTGATAGCTAGGATTAGGATATGTATTTTAAATTAATAGATATGTATGCTTTGTAGTGTCTCCAACACCCCTAATTCAGTTCTTATATCAGCATTAGCAACCTGCAAAGATGCTATTTTTCAATAAATTGTCCGTGTGATTTGTAAGTTATAAATTGAAGGATGAGTTGGAAGATTAATGCAGATGAGTCCCATGATATAATTCCAATTGTAAATTTCTTTGTAAATCAATTGCAACGAATAAACCGATGCATCATTATCAATCGCTGGTTGGATATAATCATATAATATAATAATATAATAGTGTTCTTACCAAATTTTGGTAAGTCTTCCGGTGCGGTGGCTCCGCCGGGATCTCCTCCATGACTGGTGGGGGTGTACCTGCAAAGACACTTCGACGCTCAAGTTAGAGGCGCAGAGGTAGGAGACAGGTATCACAATTGGGATTAGAATTTCGTACCTTGATAGGGGTGAATTGTTTTGTATTTATAGAAGGTAAATAGATAGATTTGATAGGGTTATTTTCTTATCAAATCTTATCAAATCTCGTTAATTGTGATTGATAGATATAGGTTTATCTTCTATCATATCTTTTATCTTAATCTTTGTGTATCTTATCTTTTAGTAAGATATACTTTCCGCTATAACTGCTTTGGTCTGAGTCTATCTTCCTTTACTTGGCCGGTCCCTTTACTCGGTGCTGGGCCGAGTCCGAGTAGTACATATGCCCCTCAAGCTCTAAAGTAGGCTGTAAGAGCTTATAAGATGTTTTTACATAGCCGAGCTTCATTATGCCTTGACAACTGATCATACTAGTCGAGTTGCAGGTGCTTTGAGCTCGTGGTTGATCTGAGGATGCTTAAGGTGTCTGGCCGAACTCAAGATGCTCTAAGCGTGAGGCCGAGCTGAAAATGCTCTATAGGCTTAAGGCGTAAGGCTGAGCTAAAGAATCTCGGGTGGCGAGGCAGAGCTGAAGATGCTCAAAGCACAAAATCGAGTCGAAGATGCTCAAGGCGAGTGATCAAGATGAGGGTGCTTTAGGCACGAGGCCGAGCTGAAGATGCTTTAAGGCTTATGACCCAAGGTTGAGCTAATGATATCCAAGATGGCATGGCCGAGCTTAACATGCTCAAGTTTCAAGATGCAGATGAAGACTCATAAAGTGTGAGGCCGAGTTAAGTATTAGATAATTGAGGCTAAGTTCATTGAGTTGAAGATACTCTAAGTGGATCTGGCCGAGTGTAAGGTACTCAAGGCCGAGTTGAAATCACTCGAGGAAGAATTAGACAATGGCATTGGAAATGCTCAAGGCAATTTAAGACACTCGAGGCTTTTTGAATGATTTCCAACTAGTCATATTGTATTTTCGTTGTTGACCATTGGAAGTGATTTTGTCCATGTTTGGATTTGATAATTCAAATGTCAGTGTCCCACTTCCCTCTTTCGCGTATTGTAAGGTTGGGTGGTATTCGACTCTGGGTCCCTTGAACTGTATGGCATTCGGAAGGTCCCAATCATTAATCGACCAAGTACCTTCTCGAGGGGCCTTGCCAAGACTAAGTAGTGCCTATGCCCCCAAAGCTTCGAGTCATGGTAAGAAAGCTGATACGAGTAGAAGTACCCTGCCTTGGGTTCCTTAAACCGAGTGTTGGTCATTTAATTCGTTCTGGGATGTTTAACGGTCAACTGGAATGCCCTTAGGGTCAATCTAGGATGTCGAGTGAAAGTCAGACTCAACTTGTCATTAGATCAAGCTGGAATGTCTAGTCGTCATCTTAGTTATTTTAGATTAGGTTGGATGAATGGTCAAACCGAAAGCCGGGCAGGTCTAGGTTAAATGCCGAATTGTCAACTTTGTCATTTTTAGATCAAGTTGGGTCAATAGCCAAATCGAAAGTCGAGTAGGTCTAGTCGGAATACCGAAAGGTTAAATCGAGACTTCAAGATGGGTCGTCTCTCAGCCTGTCATTGGATCCAGCTGGAACGCCTAAGTGACCAAACCGAATTGCCGAGAGGTCAAATTGGAATGCTAAAGGGTTGAATCGGAATGTTATGTGATTCTCAACTTGTCTTTTGATCAAATTGGAATGCTAAAGCGGTCAAATCGAAATGCCGAGAGGTCATACTAGAATGCCGAGAGGTCAGACTGGAATGCCGAGAGGTCAAACCAGAATGCCGAGAGGTCGGACTGGGATGCCGAGAGTTAGACTAGAATGCTGAGTCAGGCTGGAATGCCGAGAGGTAAGTCTTGAATGCCGAGAGTCAGACTGGGATGCCGAGAGTCAGACCCAGAATGCCGAAAGGTCAGACTGGAATGCTGAGAGATCAAACCAGAATGCCGAGAGTTAGACTGGAATGCCGAGAGGTCAGCCCGGAATGCCGAGAGTCAGACCCAGAATGTCGAAAGGTCAGACTGGAATATCGAGAGGTCAAACCAGAATGCCGAGAGTCAGACCCAGAATGCCAAAAGGTCAAATTTGAATGCTAAGAGGTCAAACTAGAATGCTGATAGGTCAAACTGGAATGCCAAAATCAATCCGTAATGTCAAAACATCATACCAGAATGCTAAGAGGTCAAATCGGAACGCTAAGAGGTCAAACCAGAATGTTGATAGGTCAAACTTGTCTTTTGTATCCCATAAGGGTCTACTCGGTTAACATACGTAACTCATCTTTTGTATCACGTGAGGGTCTACTCGGTTAATGTACTTAACTCTTCTTTTGTATCCCGTGAGGGTCTACTCGGTTAGTATACTTAACTCATCTTTTGTATCTCGTGAGGGTCTACTCGGTTATTGTACTTAACTTGCCTTTTGTATCCCGTGAGGGTCTACTCGGTTAATGTACTTAACTCGTCTTTTGTATCCCGTGAGGGTCTACTCGGTTAGTATACTTAACTCATCTTTTGTATCCCGTGAGGGTCTACTCGGTTAATGTACTTAACTCGTCTTTTGTATCCCGTGAGGGTCTACTCGGTTAATGTACTTAAGTGGCCTCTTGTATCCCGTGAGGGTCTACTCGGTTAATGTACTTAACTCATTTTTTGTATCCCGTGAGGGTCTACTCGGTTAGTATACTTAACTCATCTTTTGTATCCTGTGAGGATCTACTCGGTTAGTATACTTAACTCGTCTTTTGTATCCCGTGAGGGTCTACTCGGTTAATGTACTTAACTCGTCTTTTGTATCCCGTGAGGGTCTACTTGGTTAGTATGCTTAACTCGTCTTTTGTATCCCGTGAGGGTCTACTCGGTTAATGTACTTAACTCGTCTTTTGTATCACGTGAGGGTCTACTCGGTTAATGTACTTAACTCGTCTTTTGTATCCCGTGAGGGTCTACTCGGTTAGTATACTTAACTCGTCTTTTGTATCCCGTGAGGGTCTACTCGGTTAATATACTTAACTCGCCTTTTGGTGCCTATGCAAGGATTTACCCCATGCCAGATTCAAGTCGACGTTGTTGGAAGTCGATCTAGGATAGTTGTTGGCAGTCATTAGAACTGTCCTCACTGGAGGGGAGTCGAACACAAGTCGATCTAAAGGAAAGGCAGGGACTGGTCTTGCGATTTCTTTGAAAATAATGTGCAACAAGATAACGAAGACTCATGTATTTTTAATAAAGGGTTCGATTATGGAAATATTTTCAATAACTGCCTCATGATATTGTCCACTAGTGCTTAAAAAGCCTGTTGCGAGTAGTGGCGAATGAAGTCGGTCATCTCAGTTCTCAAATGTGATTTTGAACTTGTGTCATAAGCAAATGAATCCGGCCATCTCATTCTTAATCCTCGGAAGCTTTTTAACGCCGGAGCGGTGGCGAATGAGCTAGGCCATCTCGGTTCTTGGATGCTATTTTAGCGCCGAATCGGTGGCTAATGAAATTAGCGGTCGTCTTGGCACTACCTGTCCTGCCAAAGAACTAAGACTTTGTTATAGACAAAGAGTAAAGTGGATGCAAGTCAGCAATACCAGGAACCATTCTTGCTTGAGATGAGTTGTGCAGGGTGACAACTTCTTAGAGTTAAGAAAGCATATCCTGCAAAATAATTATAATATAAATTTCCTTCAAGGTAAGCACAAGTCAGCTTGTGAGAATTTCCAAAGAAGTAGAGTCTTTATCCGGTGTCGGACTTTTAATCATGACATGACGAGTTGGTGCACGTCGTTTTACGCGAGTCGATGGTGTGAGAATCCTTGCATATTGGTGTCCTTGTTGAGCATATTGTTAATATGATGATCCATAACTTGTATACATATGGCGCGATGGCCTTAACTCATTTTCACTTGACTTCTAGCATTTGAATCTCCATGAGCACTCTTTATGATGGTCTCTTCGAGGTCGTCATGTATGATAGCCTTGCTCGAGAACCATGTAATTTGAAGTTTGCCTGGGGTGCTGTGACTGTGTGACTAGTGCCCGTGCCATTTGCTCCAGGCCTTTCTTTTATTAAAGATTAATATACTCAAGGTTATCGCACCACTTTGGTTTGTTCTTTGCAGACCGAGGGTCAATAACTTCAAGCACTGAGATATTATCCTGGGCTTGTCCACACAGCCTAGGGACGACATGTTCACATTGCTATCTTTAATTTTGATCTCCCTTATCGTCATTCTAGATACCACATCACCAAATGTACCTTTTGCTTTCTCGGTTCACGTGTTGCAAGTAGATGTGGGGACTAGGGATTTTCCTTCTTTGGTTGCTCTTACATAGTCTTTTTAAGGAATTACATCACCTTGAATTGATAATAATCATCACGTCCTTTGTTTACCACCATCGAAGGTGATTCTAGCCAAAATTGGATCTGATGATTCAAAAGTTATTCAATCCCATGTGTAGCCATCTTCGCGTACTTGATGTGGCGAGCTTAATTAACATGGTCCCAAAGGGTGAGGAATCTCCAGATAATTTGATTACACCTTGTTGTGAGCTTTGATTACTCGGACAATCACTAGCATTCAAGTTAAAATGACAATATATGTATTCTCCAAACAATATCATCAAACGTGTGAGGAGATGTCATATCATATAGTGTTTTGATTAGAGAGTAACAAAAAGAAGGCACATAATGCGGCACAACTATTAATTCATCCCGCAATATTAATTATAATGTCATGATATTCTAGATGAATGGCACCGATTTTCAATCATGGGATAAAGAGCGCACCAAATAATAATGCATCATATGCTAATGCTCATGATATCAAGATATTGGGGTAGCTTATCATGAGATAATTACATGATATTAGGATGTTGGCCACATTCACATGATCGCTGCCGCAATCTGGAGTTGGTGTCAAAGTCATGTGGTAATGTACAATATCAATATTTTGTGAATAAAATATTTTGAAGTTGACTGCAATATCAAAAGCTATGGTACCTAATGCTTTAATTGGAGATATTGCTGCTATTATCGGTATAAGTATATTAATAGGATTAGTATATTCCTGAATACTATTGCCCCAAGATGCTGATAGTTTTCGGAACAAAAAAAAGTTTTCATGTGCAAACATAAGGCAAATTATGTTGCCATATTATATCAAGTTGAATATGATGATATTATTAACATCTATTCTAATTGTTTTCTTGCAATGATGAAAAGAAATTGATGCCATGCTCTCGGTGGCTATCATATGCATATAGGTAATATCTAGTATGCCAAATCAATTTTAGATGCACCTTCGTTAACAGTGCTCTTAAATTAGGCAAATTAACAGGGAGAGTAGAAAAGATAAAACCTTGTTAATGCATATCGGTTGGACGACGATCATAGAAGAGCAAAAATTCTTGATTTGTATGGCCAGGAAAAGTTTTACCGGGCCCCACGATGGGTGCCAAATGTTCTTACCAAATTTTGGTAAGTCTTCCGGTGCGGTGGCTCCGCCGGGATCTCCTCCATGACTGGTGGGGGGTGTACCTGCAAAGACACTCCGACGCTCAAGTTAGAGGCGCAGAGGTAGGAGACAGGTATCACAATTGGGATTAGAATTTCGTACCTTGATAGGGGTGAATTGTTTTGTATTTATAGAAGGTAAATAGATAGATTTGATAGGGTTATTTTCTTATCAAATCTTATCAAATCTCGTTAATTGTGATAGAGATAGGTTTATCTTCTATCATATCTTTTATCTTAATCTTTGTGTATCTTATCTTTTAGTAAGATATACTTTCCGCTATAACTGCTTTGGTCTGAGTCTATCTTCCTTTACTTGGCCGGTCCCTTTACTCGGTGCTGGGCCGAGTCCGAGTAGTACAAATAGTATATACAAATGATAACGTGATTGTTATGCAAGTGGGGGAGAAAACAAAAAAGACGTATTGAGTGGGAGACGTTGCATTATCATTTCTTTGATATGTATGGATTTAAAATTAAATAACTCGGTGAGATTTGTTAACATGAGATTTATGGTGTCCCCTGTACCCATATGATATCTTAAGCAAAGGGCAATTAACGAGTCCATAGATCCAACACTTGTGATACTAAAGAAATTGAGTTTATTTTTGCAATTGATATATTGCAGGACCTAACATTGAGTTTGATGATGCCATGAGCAGTGGACACAAGAATGCAGCATTTGTTCCCCATGCCCAGCGAGACCCAAGCCTATGTTTTAGCTATCTAACTAGTCTACACGTGCACACGAGGGGTGACACAACAATGAAATACAATTTGTTTTTTGAAACTAATTGCCAAAATAGTTGTTGCCAATCGTGTGTTGCATTATTGCATATTAATTGAGGCAAAAGAGGTGTCCGGAGATTCCTTGTGGGAGACATTGCACTAACATTAATAAGCTACTCCCTCCGTTTCTTTTTAAGTGTGGATTTTTGGAGAACTTTTGTTTCTATTTATCTGTCGTTTGCAAAGTTCAAAATCATATTAATTACTCTTTTATCAATTATACCCTTACTTCTCTCCTAATCTTTAATTAATTTACACATGCATTTATTGTGAAATGGAAAGGAAAATTGGTAAAATAGGAAATCCCATAACTATTTTATTAGAATCAAGAAAATTTATTACATTTCTTGGTTTCTACATAACAACCTTAAAAGACAAATAGAAAGGAACGGAGGGAGTAATGTTTAGATTCAGATCTTGATTAGTTAGCACTCTTGATGTTTATTTAAGATGAGACTCCTTGCATCTTCAGTTAATGCCCATTATATACGTTGAGCACACGACAGTGGAAGGAAGTTAGATCCACATACTCAATTCTTACATTCATCTCAAGTGTTCTCTTCTTTTGTAGACAAATGGAAACCTCTTTGACTACTTATGTAATGCCTATTGAGATGTTTCTACTCTAATCTAATGTGGCCATAAAAACTGTTTCGCATCACAGTTTTTTCAAGTATGTAAAAAAAACCATAGCCTTAAGATAAAAGGTAGATGTTCCCTTTTTTCCCCGTTGAGGATTTGTTAGCAATAGCAACCGGAATTCTAAAGATCAGAGTAATCACAAGCACACACACAGACACGAGATTTAACGAGGTTCGACAAGTGTGCCTACGTCCTCGGGAGTAGAGCGGTTGTTTCTATTATTGTTATTTGGCCATAGGGTTACATCAGTTTATATAGAATAAACTACAATACAGACTTACAATATTATCCCTGTACCATATCGCAGGGCTAAACCCCCGCACCCCAACCCACTTATTTCGTAACCCAACAACAAGTGGCCCAAACCCAATCTGCTCACTCATAGAATATGAGCCATGCACAACAATCTCCACCTTGGCGAATATTGACCCTGTGGAAGATAATAGCAAGTCCACTTCATATCCTATATGTCTCTTGGGTTGGGGGTCCAGTCACGTCTAGCACCGAGCAACATTCAACAAGTCCAAGCAATGCTTGAACTTGTCAGCTGTGATCGACTTGGTTAACATATCAGCTGCATTCTCTGAAGTGTGAACCTTCCTGAGCAAAATCTGACCAGATGCCATCAACTCACTGATCTTGTGGAACCTCACATCAATATGCTTGGTTCTAGCATGATACACCTGATTCTTTGCCAAATATATAGCACTCTGACTATCACAATGCAACTGAACTCCACCTTGCTCAATGCCCAACTCCTTTGCTAGCCCTGTGAGCCACACAGCTTCTTTACTAGCCTCTGCTACTGCCATGTACTCTACTTCAGTTGTTGACATTGCCACAGTAGACTGAACAATGGACTTCAAACAAATAGGCCTACCTGCAAGAGTAAAAACATTCTCTGTTGTAGACCTCCTGTCATCCAAATCACCAGCATAGTCAGAATTCACATAACCCACAACTGAAGGATCAACCTGTTAACTGCCAAACATGATACCATGCCCTGTTGTACCCTTTAGGTACCTGAATATCCACTTCACTGCTTCCCAATGTCGCTTCCCTGGCTTCGACATAAACTTACAGACTTGGCTTACAGCATGTGCCAAATTTGGTCTAGTGCAAACCATAGCATACATCAAGCAACCAACTACATTGGCATAG
The DNA here is from genome assembly GCA_026413185.1 of Pueraria montana var. lobata. Taxonomy (NCBI): domain Eukaryota; kingdom Viridiplantae; phylum Streptophyta; class Magnoliopsida; order Fabales; family Fabaceae; genus Pueraria; species Pueraria montana. Next base: position 8,408,389 of record CM048654.1, read on the forward strand.
GGAACCTTTGACATGTATTCCACCTCTTCATCTGTCTTCGGGCACTGATCTACAGAAGCTTGAAGTGGTTTGCAAGTGGAGTACTCACTGACTTAGCATTACTCATGCTAAACTTGTCCAGCACCTTCTCAACATAGCCCTGCTATGAGAGCCATAGTCTTCTGGACCTCCTATCCCTGTGAATCTCCATCCCAAGAATCTTCTTGGCAGGACCCAAGTCCTTCATGTCAAGCTCCTTGCCCAGCATGGATTTCAACTCATTCACATCACGCAAATGATTACCAACAATCAACATATCATCCACATAAAGTAGCAGAAAAATAAAAGAGCCATCATCAAGGCTCCTCACATAAACACAGCAGTCATACTCACATCGCCTATAGCCAATCCGAAGCATGTAAGAATCAAAACGCTTGTACCACTGCCTTGGAGACTGCTTCAATCCATACAGAGACCTCTTCAACTTACAAACTAGCCGGCCCGGTCCATTTTTATTGAACCCCTCTGGCTGCTCCATGTAAATTTGCTCATCTAGATCACCGTGAAGAAAAGCTGTCTTCACATCCATCTGCTCCAAGTGCATATCTCGACTGGCTACCAAGGCTAACACTGCCCTGATAGAAGTATGCCTCATGACTGGGGAGAAAACCTCATCATAGTCAATCCCCTTCTGCTGTGAATATCCTTTTGCTACTAGGCGAGCCTTGAACTTTTCCCCTTCTTTTTCTGATAATGGAGGTTTCCTCTTGTACACCCATTTGCACCCTATGGCTCTTTTGTCTAGAGAAAGCTCAAGTAGCTCCATGTCTGATTCTTTCGCAAAGACTCCATCTCCTCCACCATAGCACCCATCCATCTATCTTTCTTCTGGTTGTTCATAGCCTCTTGAAAGGTAGACGGGTCTCCTGAACTGGTGAGAAGTGCAAAAGAAGCCAACTCTTCAAACCCATATCAGACAACGGGTTTAATAATGCAACGTTCTCTATCTCTGACAAGAGTGTACTCATGCGGTCCTGCTGGACTATCTGGTATAGGCTCAGGTGCAGGTGTGACCTCAGGTCTTGGACTGCATGATTTTGCCCTCTCAGGAATCACAGGCAGATGCTCAAAGTCCACCTGAACCTCCACGGAGCTAGGGGAAGCTCCATCTGACACTGGCTCATGTGTCTCAACTGTCTGTGGCATTATGGACTGCTCATCAAACACTACATCCCTGCTGATCACCATCTTCTTGGAAGCTGGATCCCAAAACTTGAACCCCTTCACACCTTTGGACTAACCTACGAAAACACACTTTTTTGACTTTGGATCAAGTTTAGATCTTTCATCACTGGATATATGCACAAAAGCAGGACACCCAAATATTCTTAAACTATTAAAATCAACTAGGTTACCTGTCCAGACTTCCTTTGCAACTTTCCCATCCAATGAAGCTCGTGGTGATCGGTTGAGCAGATAACACGCCATGTTCACTGTCTCTGCCCAAAAGCCTTTGGAAAGGCCAACATTCAACCTCAGACACCGAGCCCTTTCAATAAGGGACCTATTCATCCTCTCTGCAACACTATTCTGTTGTGGTGTTTTTCGAACTGAGAAGTGTCTCTGAATGCCATGTGCCTCACAGAATTTCTGAAACCATGAGTCTGTGTACTCCCTGCCATTATCAGACCTCAAGTACCTGACTTTTCTGCCCCTCTGGTTCTCCACCTCAACCTTCCACAGCTTGAACTTCTCAAAGACTTTGGATTTCTGTTTCATGAAGTACACCCAGACCTTGTGAGAAAAATCGTCAATGAAGGTGACAAAATAATGGGAACCACCCAAAGACGGATCTCTAGTAGGACCCCACACATCAGTATGCACATAATCAAGGATCCCCTTGGTGGTGTGCTTCGCAGCTTTAAACTGCACTCTGGACTATTTTCCAAGCACACAATACTGACACAAGTCTAACTTGCAGCTCCGAACTCCCTTCAAGAGTCCTCTCTTATGAAGCTCCACCATTCCACACTCACTGAGATGGCCCAAACACATGTGCCATAATCTAGTAGCATCATCATCATACTCAAGAGATGCAACGCGGCCTACAACTATGCTCCCCAACAGTCTGTAAATATTGCCTACAGTCCGTTGTGCTTTCATCATAGTCAACGCACCCTTACACACTCTGAGGGTATCCCGATCTCCATTAGTCCTGTAACTGAAACCATTGGCCTGGAAAGTACCAAGTGAGATCAGATTCTTCCTCAACTCAGGGATATGCCGGACATCACACAACATTCTCACTCCACCATCATCCATAGCAATCTGCACATGTCCCATTCCAACAACAGCACAAGCTTTGTCGTCACCCAAATAGACACTGCCAAAATTGTCCGACCTGTATGTGGTGAACCATTCCCTATTGGGAGTCATATGGTAAGAACATCCGGAATCAAGAATCCATGCATCTGTAAGCTGACTGCATGAAACCGAGAGAACACCTCCCTCACTGTAGTAGTCTGAGTCGTCAGTCTCTGCCACATTCGCAGAGCGGGATGCCCCTTCACTAGACTGCTTCAACTTTGGACAATTATTTCTGAAATGCCCTTGTTGTTTGCAATTGTAGCACATAACTGATTTTCCGTGTCTGGTTTTGGACTTATTCCTCTTCCCAAAACCCCTTTTGCCTTTCGTCCTCCCACGTTCTTTATTCCCTTTGCATACAGACCCTCGCCTTGAGAACACTCCCCTGCATTATGTTTTCGTTGACAGTGGGACATAAGTGCAGCCGTGATCTCCTCCAAACTAATGGTGTCTTTCCCATACGTTAGGGTGGTCACTAAATGCTCGTAGGAATTAGGCAAAGAACACAACAGAATTATTGCCTTATCCTCGTCCTCAATCTTCACATCAAGCCTTAGTAAATCACTGATAATCTGATTGAAGACATTGATATGTTGTTGCAAATCAGAACCCTCCTGCATCTTCAGCCCGTACAATTTCTACTTCATGTACAGCTTGTTCGTCAGGGACTTGGACATATACTGACTCTCCAATTTCGTCCATACTTCCCCCGGAGACGTCAGGTCCATAACGTGGTACATGACCTCGTCTGCCAAACACAACCGTATGGTTGCCACAGCCCTCTCCTTCAACTCCTCCCTATCCACATCCTCCATGTCTGTAGGTTTCATTGCTCGCAGCGCCTTTTGAAAACCTTGTTGTGCCAACATATCCTTAACCCTCCTCTGCCACACTGCGAAATTCCCAATTCCATTGAACTTCCCTACTTCAAATTTCGCACTAGGGTTAAGCGCCATCTGATACCAGTTGTTAGCAATAGCAACCGAAATTCTAAAGATCAGAGTAATCACAAGCACACACACAAACACGAGATTTAATGAGGTTCGGCAAGTGCGCCTACGTCCTCGGGAGCAGAGCGGCTGTTTCTATTATTGTTATTTAGCCAATAGGGTTACCTCAGTTTATATAGAATAAACCACGATACAGACTTACAATATTACCCCTATACCGTACCGCGGGGCTAAACCCCCGCACTCCCAACCAACTTATTTCGTAACCCAACAACAAGTGGCTCAAACCCAATCTGCTCACTCATAGAATATGAGCCATGCACAACAGGATTAATTGAATAGTGATGGACTCTACGTTGTCAAGCACACAATTCTAATCTTATTCTCTCTTTTAATCCATGATAGAGTATGTTATAATATGTATCTATATGATCATGTTATAAATTTCCTTCAAAAGATTCTCTTCTGCATACAGAGGAGTGCATGCATGAATTTCAATCAATTGTGAGAAGAAGTGGTTGAGAAAGGCCATCTTCAAAGCCTTGGGGAATTTGAAGGCTATTGCCAAAAAGGACAACTTCTCTTCCAACATCAGAGACCAACAAACAGTGGTCGTGATTAGCTTGTCAAAAGAAGTTGAAATAGTCACTTTTTCCATGTTTGAGTCATTAAATATATAGTCGAGAAGAGTTGTTTCAAGCAAAAGAAGAACCATGAGACTTGATCATTTGACTTTGATCTTAGTTGTGAATCTTGTGATGTTTAAAATTATCCTACACCTTCTATTTTTCTGATTCAAATATTTAATTTAGATGAGGTAGGCTCGAAGCTCAGACCTCACGTTCCTAACCATTAGACAGTTTTATATTAAATGAGATGCTAGAGAGACACAGGCTCAGGCTCCACTTCACGTCCCTTCTTTTCTCTCACACATCTTTAGCTTTTATTTTAATGCACGGGAACAACAAGTAATCAGATTCTTGTTTCTGCAAGAGAGACATGCTCAGCAGAACTTCAGCCATTGTTTTAGCCATCAGAGCAGTCCACACGTGTAAATGAATTACATTATTGAATGCAAGTTTTTCATAGCAAATGATGTGCATTGAAAACATCAATCATGGAAGTGAGAGAGAAAAATGGAACAATGTAATAGTTGGAGAGTTTCCATGTGGGAGACACTTTCCTAACAATTATGTGATGATGTTTAGATCCAAATCTTGATTTGTTAGCACTTATTGATATTAGTTTTAGATGAGATTCCTTGTGTCCCCAACACCCCTAATATATATTGAGCAGATGGCATTGGCAAGAAGGTAGATCCAAAAACTGAATTCTATACTCAACATCTAGGCTTCTCTTCTCCCCTAAGGGAAAAATGGCAGCCTCTCAATTGAACACAAAATCCCATTTCCATGCTCGTTCGAACAGCTTGCCTTCTAGACCACACCCTCTCATCCTACAATGCAATGAGCACTTGGACAGGTTAAGGTCTTCCCAAGAAACCTCCTCTTCCTCTTCATTCCTTAGCCATAAGCTAGGAGGGTTGCAAGATCTGCATGAATGTGTTGAAAAGTTGTTCCAGCTTTCCCTCACCCAAGAAGCACTTCACCATGAGTGTCAAGAAAATTGGGTAGATGAGTTTCTGAATGGATCTTTAAGGCTCTTAGATGTGTGTACAGCCGCCAAAGACTCTCTACTGCATACAAAAGAGTGCATGCGAGAACTTCAATCCATTATGAGAAGGAGAAAGGGAGGTGAAGTGGAGCTCAAGGCAGAGATTAAGAAGTTCTTGACTTCAAGGAAGGTGGTAAAAAAGGCCATCTCAAAAGCCTTGGCAAATTTGAAGGGTACTGCAAAAAGTTGCAGCATCTCATCAACATTTCAGGCATTATTAGAAAATGTGGAAGTGGTCACTCTATCAACATTTTAGGAATTATTGCAATTGATCTCAGGGACTACACAATCAAAGTCAAGCAGCTGGAGTTTGGTTTCCAAGCTAATGCAGACCAAGAAAGTAAGTTGCTCACAATTGGCAGACGAGAGTGAATTTGCGCAACTTGTGAGGCATTGCAATCCTGCTTGTTTGCCCAGAAAAGCAAATTTCAAAACATGAATAAGTTGCAAAACCAGTTGGAGAAAGTGGAGTCTCTTACTCAAGATCTTGAAGAAGGGCTTGAATTTCTGTTTAGGCGTTTGATAAAGACTAGAGTTGCCCTTCTTAACATCCTCAATCACTAGTTAAGATTATCTGAGGCATCCAAATTTTGTAATGTATAGATATATAGATACATTGAAACATTTTATCCATATTTTGGTTGCAGTATCATAATTGAGCAATGATCATTTCGTGACTCAAATTTATTCCATGACAACACTTTTAAGTACGAATCATTAGAAAATGGCATTAATTAAATTTCAAGTATGTTAAGCTTTGATTTGACTTCTTTAAATTGAGAAAGCGTGTAAAGTTAGAAAGTAGAGGTATTCCCCCCTTGATTGAAGTTAAAGTATTTTGTGAAGTTATTTCACTTGAAATCAATGGTGAATGGACTCTTAATATATCATTTTACACACATATATTTTGGAGAAGTCAAATGTTAGGTTTAACCATTTTTTTCCATTAGAAAAAATATAGGACTTTCACATTTTCATGATCATAGGCAAGTGGACTCACATCACATGCTTTTAGTAAAGAAAGAAATATGTTGTTTTTACAGATGGAAATGGATTAGACTGGGCCAAATTTTATAAAGATTTTATAAGTGGGTACTGGGCCGGGGATACCTTTGGGAGTCAAGGGCAGCGAAGGCAAACTTTTATAAAAACTCAGCCATGTCTTAGAAGTATCCCCGCCCTAGTCTCCAGTTTGAAATTTATAATTAGGAGAATCTTGTGCGGAGAGAGCATACGCATTCTTATTGTTATAAAATCTATTAATTTGATTCACTTTTATCATATCATATTCATATGAAATCAAAACTGCATAATTAGCAATTACATCGCCCAAAAAGTATTAATGGCAATAACGTGTTCACCAATTTTGAGTAAAAAAAAAACCTCTAGAATTTACAAATGCCTTTTAGTGAGCAATTGAAGAAAGACTCAAACTTTAGGATGAGATGATCAAAGGGTCTCAATACTCGACCACATGGGATCACAAGACGACAAAAGCATGTTGTTTATATCATACAACAAAATTTCATATAAATTTTGAAACCAATTAAAAAGTAGTTCATGTCACATCTAGAAGACAAAGCATGTTTATATCATACAACAAAATTTCATATAAATTTTATTAGGATAGGTACTGGATGGAAGAGGTTCCTTATCAGATTGAACCTGAATAAATTCTGGTACAATCCTTTTCAAAAAAAAAAAAAAAAGAAGACAAGATGCATAAGATTGGAATACTTCACAAACAAACCCAAGAGAAGTACATTACATAATGAGAATAAGTTGCACAAATGGGAAGTGCATTACATAATAACAACACCGAGTACATTACATGATGAAATGAAACACCACAAACTAACATCTATTGATCATCTTCTAAATAGGAAGTAACACCACTGACCAACAACTCACCTGTATTAAACAAAACAAAAATTAAACATAAACATTAAAATTGAAAAATTTTCAAACAAATAAAGTAAAAAATACCTTCATCGTCAGACTCCATTTCATTCAGCATAGTAGCATATTCCTGGACTACTTTAGAATTTAGACAACCTATATATATCGTACATAAAACAACACAAAGAATAATTAGATAAAATATACAGATTAGTCATTTAATAAGATATTAGAATGAAGAATTTAAAATTTTACCAGTATTTTGAGCACTCCATAACCAACTTTTAGCACACGTCAAAGCCTATAAAGTAGTCCAATGAAGTTGACTACAATGGGGGCTTAATATTTGATCACTAGTACTGAATGCAAATTCAGAAGCTACAGTAGAAATAGGAATTGCCAATATATCCTTTGCAATTGCTTGGAGTGTTGGATACTTGACTCCATTTGGCTTCCACCACAATAAAACATCAAAATATGAAGTCATTAGGAAATCCTCCTCCTCTAAATAACGATCCAACTCTGTTTTAACATATGAAGTTCTAGCCCTTTTTTTCCTCATCATATACTTATCAAACTCACTTAATGCATCATCACGAACATTACTATCATCCAATGATGAAGAGGCACTGCCAAGAGAGTCTTTTTTCATTTTCAACTGATAATCATGAACTAAATCATAACACAGTTGTCGAACCATCTTAACTTGCCCTAAACAATTGTGTTCATACAATTTTTCATAATAATATTCAATCAAGTCCATTTTGTATCTAGGATCCAAAACAGTAGCAACTACTATTATGAATCACATTCCAATATCTTTCAAATTTGGCTGGCATCTTTTCTGCCATTTTTTGAATAAGTTCATCAAGGGAGTTAATCCATTGAGATATTGCCATCTTAATCTTTCAAATCATAGGAAATTACATTTAGCAATTGGATATTTAGTGCCAGAAATCATTTCAGCGATAGTATTAAACAACTCCAATCTTCTACAAACATCCTTTGCAAATTGCCATTGTGAATTAGTCGGCAAACAAGTGTGTTGAGACTCACATAGCTTTAACCGATTAAATACATCCTCATATGATATGGCAATTTCAAGCATCTTGTAAGTTGAATTTCATCTAGTTGGACAATCTAAAATCAAATCTTTAGTGCAAGGAATTTGCAATTGTTTAGTTGTCTCCTCAAATATTTCCTTCCTTCTAGGTGTTGCAGTCCAATATGCTACACTATCCCGAATCTTTTCTACCTCATCTTTCACCACTTCCAACCCATCTTTTACTATCAAATTTAAGATATAAGCACAACAACGCATGTGAAGTAAAGACCCATCCCTTAATAAAGTCTTCAACTGCAACTTATCCTTAATTTTCTCGATCAAATCATCATTCGTGTTACAATTATCGAAAGTGATAGTGGACAATTTTGTATCAACGTTCCAATCCATCAAACATTCAACTAATGCATTGCAAAGTCTATCACTTGAGCGAGGAACAGGAACATAAATGAACCTAACATAATAAGATTCACAATCAATCATTTTATCATACAAAAAGGTCATATAATATGCAATATCAAATATATTAGGAAACTTGTAACTATAAGAATTAATATTATTACCTCAACATGCGACTTTGTAAAGTTCAAGAACTATCAATACAATGTGCAGTGACAGCCATATATCCCCTTTTTTGATTGCTTGAAGTCCACATATTTGATGTAATGGCCACTCTTCCATCAAAACTATCTAACAACTTCATAGTTATTGATCTTTCAAAATCATAAACTTTGAATATCTCTTTCTTGATCATGTTTCTAGAAAGAACTTCGAACAATGGTTGGAGAGCAGCCATGAATCTCCTAAAACCAAGATGATCCACTATTGAAAGTGGATACCCATGCATAATAATTGCTTTTGCAAGCTCTTTCCTTGCATTTTCTGCATCACAAATTCCAGTATCCCACTCTTGCTTACCTATTTCAGGAATTGGTTGATATGTACTTTCTTGTGAAATTGGTGATTGAGAATTATCAACATCTGCCATTATTTTCCTGTAAAACAAAAACAAACATGACCAACAATTTAACAAATTGTAATCAAATTAAACTATTTTTACATAGTACTCAAAAGAAAGTATGTAAAAATAGTTACATATTTTTCACATAGCACACAAAAGAAAGTTAGAAATGAATTAAAAAAAAGTTAAAAGCTTTTTGTAGAGAGTTACAGAGTAATACTAATGATTGCTATTTGATATCAATTAGCCCAACCCACTATGCTGAAACTAACTATATGCAACATAAGAACATGTATGCTGCTACAAAAGAAAATCATGCATGACATTGTGTCATAATTTGAAAAAAAAAAAAAAGGATATCATGTATGCTGCTATATTCTGTGAATTAAAAAAAATATATATATATAAACTAAAGTCAATCAACAAACTAAACTGAATATTCCCATCAACATCTCAACAAAAATTAGTGGCTTAATTTGTTAATGAAATGCAACATACCAGATATAGATGTTCATTATTTTTTTCTATCTTAAAAGTTGTTTCATGTAATATTGATTTGTAATCTTTCATTGTTTTTTATATCATAATTTTGGTTAATATAAGCACAGAGTATATCGACGTTGATGCATTATGCATACTTAAATGGTCTAACACCCACTTATTACAGTGGGAAAATAATATTATGTGATACTATTGAGAAACTAGAAAATCCAGTAAGGTGAAGAATTACATCAACATCCACAGTTAAATGAGTTAAGAAAGACCATAACAAATTTACACTTTTATGAGCCAATATGAAAGGGTAGAAACTCCCTTATCTTCCAACAGCCTGGGAACAAAAGCCACCCAAGTCTACAAAGTCTAAATAAGATAAACAAATTATGTTTCATCATTGCATTTAACTCACTAAAGTCATAAATAAGATAAATATATTACGAATACATTTCATCATTGCATCTAACTCACTAAAGTCATTCATTAGACTCTAATGCATGAAAGCATTCCTCTGTTATAATATATCTCTATCTCTATTTATGCACACACATTAACAACCTGAATATTTTCCTTTATAAAACATTCTAAAAACTGATAACTCAACTCAACAATTATGCTTCCTTCACATAACTATAATTGACAGTTTGATGCTCAATTACGCATAAGATAAGAAGCATAAATTGATATCAATTTCTCTAATATGATCAAATAAAGAACAGTGGCAATTCTTCTCGTCCGACACATCTTTATTACTTGATACTTTATTATCAATTTCTAAAGAACAATGATATATCATTTTTAATTATCCCCCACCCATGGCCAGTGATGTTGGCAGAAAAACTGTGCATATTGTTTATCTATCCTTAGCCTTTTTATATGGAGAAACTCACTTTTTGGGCAAAAGCTGGAAAGAAAATACAGCTAACATTGAGCATTGTGCAACAAACATAAATTTATATATACATGACAGACAGAATTAGATGGTACCAGAGAACTTTTTAGACCTTAAATAAAGAATGACCATAATTGATTCTCCACCTTGCTGTGTTATTACAATACACAAACTCACAAACAACTCCCAGATCTCAAAGTAACAACTTGAAATGTAAATCTGGCTCCACTTGTTCAGTCTAAACATTACCCATCCACACTACTAGATCTAAATGGAACATAGTTCCAACACAATATTACAGTGAGTGACCAAAATTCAATATTTTTAAATTTTAGGCTTCAGGGTTTGCCCATTATAAACCTAGTAAACAGAGATAATAAAATGCCAGGTAATAAAGATGTGTTGAACTGATAGTAGTATTTAGTAATTGATATCAATTTCTCCAATATCAGGTAATAAGGAGCAATAATAGTTTCATAATCACCCACCTAGTCATACACTTAAGAACAGTGACAATTCAACTAGTGTCTATGAAAATTCATAACCCATGCAAACAAGTTCATTACACAAAGCAGAGAGAGTCTGCAGAATTGGATTCCCAAAACCCTTCAATAAAAATGAGAATCTCTCAGTACTTAAAACCCAGCAAAAGTCCTTAATCAGGACATCAAATCATCGACCCATTTTCAGGTGAATCGTGGAGATGATGGTACAGTGTGATACCCACAACGTTAAATGCTTCAACAATCCCCCCCCCCCCCCCCCCCTCTCTTATATGAATATGAAGCATGAATAAGTAAATAGGCATTGATCAACACTGAAAAATAAAAAGAAGAAACAGAACAGAGCTAAAAACCTACCTCGTGCGGCTTGTGTTTTGAGGGACTGGAAAGTGCAAACTGCAAAGGGCGTAGAGCGCGAACAAGGGCACTGAAAACGACAACGACAAAGCGAATAGAATATTTTTAATCAAAAGAGCTTTTATAACAATCCTAAAATAAATTAAAAACTTACTTGAATTTTGGGGGCTCGTACTATAATTTTCAGCTTTTATAATTTTCTTAAAATATTCTCCCTTAATCAATATATTTTTTGTAGTAATATTTCTCTTTAAATATATTGTATAATTTGAAAGAAAATTATTAATTATGATGATAAAATGACTTTTTTTAAACAAAATAATGAGTTGAAATATATAGTTGTAAAATAATTTATATATTTAGATGAAATATGAAAAAAAAAGGTTATTAGAAAAAAAATAATTAATACTTTTTTAGAATGATAAATATTTTAAGATAAATTAAAATAAGAGAAAAAGAAAATGACCCACACATAGACACACTCTTTATTCTAATATTTGATGTCATAATTGTATACAACTGCTTTCACGATAAATACTCCGTATTAGTATCATGGTAAGAAAAAAAATCTCCCGTCGCAAATCTTGTAATCATACCATGCTCTTTTCTAAACTAGTATGATGCCTGTGCTTTTGCACGGGTTGCTATATATCATTTTATGTTATTTAACTATTATTTTGATATAAATATTTTTATAATAATTAATTATTTTTTATAAAGTGAAATTAGTTATTATGTGAAATATTTGCATTATTTTTCATTGATTAAAAAACGTAAAAAAAATATAAAAAGTTTATGTAGTATTTGCACATGTATTAGAACAGAAATATTGAATTTTTTTTACTCATAAATTAATTAGACTAAAGAATAAATTGTAGATAATCATAAAAATGGTGTAAAATTTAAATTAGGTTTTGGTTATATTATATAATAACATAGAAATTTTGAAGCTCTTACTTATTATAAATTTTGAAATATTTGCTTTAAAATATTATTAGTAATGTTTAAAAGTTTCAAAATTTTAAGAAGTCATAAAATATTGTTTAAAAAATTCAAAACTTTTGGATCGATTAAATTAATTCTTATAAATTTAAAAATAAACATTCCATATATCATTGATTTTATATTTTGATTATTTTAAAATTATCAAATATTTTCATTGTAAATTAATCTAGTTTTCTAAGTTAATAACATAATTTATATATTTTCCAAAATTACCAATTCATTTCAAATAATATATATTAAACTAAATTAAATTTTACAGATTTAAGGGTAAATAAATTTAATTTTCATAATATTTGATATTTCAATTATTTTATATTGCATAAAGGGGTTGGGAAAGTTTATTCTCGTTGTATGATAGGAAGCCATCTTTGTAAGTAAAAGTTGATTCCCAACCATTTTTAATAATTAACCAAACACATTTTTTTAAAAAATATATAGGAATAACATTCCAATGTTATATTCATACGAATAATATCCCCAAGAATAAAAAAAATAGTTTCTGAGACAAATATCCTCTAAAAGTAACACTGTAACAATAAAAGAATATTTATCAATTTTATTTCAAAGTTCATGCAAAAAATATAGAAAATGAATATAAAAATGGAAATAAAATATCATATGAAATAATATTAATATATTTTTCTAATATTTAAATGAAAATTTCAAATTAAAAAAATCTTTTATATTTAGAACAAAAGAAAATATAAAAATATTACACAAATTATCCTTAATTTTTTTATAAAATAAATTACTTATTTTAAAAATATAAAAATTTCAATATCTGATTTTTTTTTTACAAAAATTTAATTTCAATGTCAAAATACATCTTAATTTATTTTGAAATTTATAAAGAAAAATGAAGGTAATAATGAAAACCAAATCTAACAAAAATTATTGCTTAGATACTATTTCTTTGCTAAAAAATATTTTTTTGTATATTTTAAAAATAAATTTTTTTAAACATATTTAAATATAAATAGTTGTAAAAACAAAAATTTGTTATTTAAATATAATTTATTTGAATTACCATAAAATTGAATTCGTATGTTTTAATTAATTTGATAAATATTATTAATTTAATGTTCTGTATTTCACAGAAATATCATACCGGGGATAATATATTTATAATATTAGATTAAAAATTCACACATAAAAGTAGAAAATGATATAATTAAATTTTAAATTTTCAAATTTAAAAATATTATACAATTTATCATTAAAACATTATTATCAAATAAGTAATTAATTATTTTCTAAAACCAAAAATTTTAATATCTTAATTTTAATAATTTAGAGTTTATTGTTTTAATAATGATACAATTCAATGTCAAAAGACATCTAAATTCAATTTTAAAAATTAGTAAAAAAAACTTATGATAAAAATTAGTATTAAATTTGACACAAATTATTATCTAAGTATTAATTCATTGTAAAATAATCATTTTTTTTTTAAAATAAAAGGTTTAAATATAATTTTAGTCCCCCTATTTTGTTCAATCCACAATTTTGGTCTTTTATTTCAAAATAGAGACAGTTGGTCCCTTTATTAATTCAGAAAATCTACAATTTTAGTCCAATTCTCAATTTTGCCTATATTTATTTGTTTTATTTATTACATTTTAATTAAATAAAACATTTTTTACGGTACCTTAAATGAATATATTAGGTCTAGGATTCAATTGAACCAAAATAAAAGAAATATAACGTAAGCAAAATTGAGAATTTGACCAAAATTGCGATTTTTCTAAAATAGGAAGATCAAATATCTTTATTTTAAAATTGATGGACCAAAATTAAATGCAAAAATATAATTGAACGTAAAATAATTCATGGCACTATCATAAACTATTTTTCGTCAAATTAATTTTTAATGTCTCAAACATAAAAATTTAAATATATAATGTAATGTTATAATTTATTTTCATTACCAACAAAATTGAATTTTTATGTTTTAATTAATTTTTAAAATATTATTAATTTAATGTTCTGTATTTCAGAAAAATATCATATGGGGCATGATATATTTATAATAATTAATTCCTGGGCCAATTGATTATTATAAATTAATTGGCCAACTAAATATTTCAGAAAAATATCATATGGGGCATGATATATTAAATTAGAAATTCACACATAAAAATAGAAAATGATATAATTAAATTAAATTTTAAATTTTCAAATTTAAAAATATTTTACAAATTATCATTCAAATTTTTTTATCAAATAGATAATTAATTATTTTTTTAAAGGCCAATAAAGAATTAATTAATTATTTTTCTAAAACCAAATATTTTAATATCTTAATTTTAATAATTTAAAGTTTATTGTTTTAACAACGATATAATTCAATGTCAAAAGACATCTAAATTCAATTTTAAAATTTAGTAAAAAAAATTATGATAAAAATTAGTATTAAATCTGACACAAATTATTATCGAAGTATTAATTCATTGGAAAATAATCGTATTTTTTTAAAAATAAAAGGCTTAAATACAATTTTGATCTTGTTATTTTGCTTAATCTGCAATTTTAGTCCCCTATTTCAAAATAGAGACATTTGGTTCCCTATTTTAAAAAATCTACAATTTTAGTCCAATACTCAAGTTTGCCTACATTTATTTAAAAATAAATCATTTTCTATGATACCTTAAATGAATATGTTAGGTATAAGATTCAATTGGACAAAATAAAAGAAATAAAACATTGGCAAAATTGAGGATTAGACCAAAATTGGGGATTTTCTAAAATATGGCACCAAATATCTCTATTTTATAAGTATTAATTCATTACAACAATTGGATGGTAAGAAAATGAATGGTGAGAATAAAAAGTAATTTTCTTAGAGTTACTTCATTTTAAAATAGAGGAACCAAAATTATAAATTGGGCAAAACAGGAAGACCAAAATTATATTTAAACCAAAATAAAAATATGAAACATCTTTAAATATGAATAACTGTAAAAAAAAATTATTACTCAATTCATGTTTAAAATATTTTTACTAATAAAATTAATTTTAAAATTAAGAAAATTTCAATTATTTATTTTTCTATTTTAAAATTAAAAAGGGTCAAATATATATTTTTAACATCTGGGAAATATATCTAGTGAGATGATTTATCTTATATGAGAGTGAGAGGAACAAATATTGACCATTAGATCTTGTTTGAATGGTCAAGATTAAAACACACTAGGTCATGTGACTTTTCTAAAAAGTCACATAACATTAAATCTTGATCCTCCATGTATGGTTATACAGTTCAGATTTAATCCTCTCACTCTCACATAAGATGTCTTCCTCTTATAAGATATTTCCTCTAACATCTGTCTGATAATATTTTTTTAACATCTATTTATAAAATCATATATTTTCCTACACTAAAACTGTGCCCGTCGTTCAATAGCTACCGGACAAAAAAATTTTAAAGAGGAGATGAGTGAGAATGGCATTTTTGTCAAAGTGAACTGCTAGATGCTCTAAAAAAAAATGACACTTATCCTCTACAAAAGCCTCAAATATTATATAGATAGATAGATTCTCCAAATTTCGAACCATATATCAAGTCATTTTGTATATGTATCTGTACTTTGGCATTCACTTTTTATATATTTCATCTCACTCGCAACATATTTTTTCTAGTAAAATGATAATGCACCTCTAAATGCTTGGTTCTAGCATAAAATACTAAATTTTCTACTAACGGGATTGTTGGAGGGTTCACCTACTCCTTATCTTATGTTGCCATAGCTGTTGTGAGTTTGGGTTCTCTGCTGCCCTACAGCCCCTGCAGCAACATTCCAGCCCTTTATAATTAACTACAAAAACATTCTTATCTTTAACAACCATCAAATGTAAATCCAATGGTCAAGATCACCGTTGCAGAGGCAGCACCGCTGCAGAGGATCCAAAGGCCTGTTGTTCCTTACTTGAAATCTCTTGAGACGGAAAGAGTTATGTCTGTATGTTTCAAGCAATAAAGAAAAACCATGCAAGTGTGGCTTAATCATTTAAGTACAAGTACTGCTAAGCATTGATCTTTTATTTTGATCTTAGTAATATATATGTTAAAAATTAGAGCAAATTAATTATCCAACGTCTTCTTTGTTTCTAAGTCAAATATTTAATTTAGATGGTAGGCTCGAAGTTCAGACCTTATGTTCATTAACCATTAGACAGTTCTATATTAAATTAGATGCAACAAAGACACAAAGGCTCAGGCTCCACCTTACATCTGCGGCTCTGCTTCTTTTCACTCACAAGTCGGTAGCTTTATTTTTAATGTGCACGAGAACAAGTTATGCGATTCTTGTTTCGGCAAGAGAGACATGCCCAACACTACTGCAGCCATTGTTTCAGCCATCAGAGCAGTCTACGCGTGCAGATGAATTACATTATTGAATGCATGATTTTTATAGTAAATGATTTACATTCAAAACATCATAATCATGGAAGTGAGAGAAAAATGTAGCAAAGTATTAGTTGGAGAGTTTCCATGTGGGAGACACTTATCTTACAATTGTGTGATAATGTTTAGATTCAAATCTTGATTAGTTAGCACTCATTGATATTAGTTTAAGATCAGATTCCTTGTGTCTCCAACACCCTAATATATATTGAGCAGATGGCATTGGCAAAGAAGGTAGATCCAAAAACTGAATTCTATACTCAACATCTGGGCTTCTCTTCTCCTAAGGAAAAAATGGCAGCCTCTCAATTGAACATAAAATCCCATTTCCATGCTCGTTCAAACAGCTTGCCCTCTAGACCACACCCTCTCATCCTACAATGCAATGAGCACTTGGACAGGTTAAGGTCTTCCAATGAAACCTCCTCTTCCTCTTCATCCCTTAGCCATAAGCTAGGAGGGTTGCAAGATCTGCATGAATGTGTTGAAAAACTGTTCCAGCTTTCCCTCACCCAAGAAGCACTTCACCATGAGTGTCACGAAAACTGGGTAGATGAGCTTCTGAATGGATCCTTAAGGCTCTTGGATGTGTGCACAGCCGCCAAAGACTCTCTATTGCACACAAAAGAGTGCATGCGAGAACTTCAATCCATTATGAGAAGGAGAAAGGGTGGTGAAGTGGAGCTCAAGGCAGAGATTAAGAAGTTCTTGACTTCAAGGAAGGTGGTGAAAAAGGCCATCTCAAAAGCCTTGGCAAATTTGAAGGGTACTACAAAAAATTGCAACATCTCATCAACATCTCAGGCATTATTAGAGAATGTGGAAGTGGTCACTCTATCAACATTTCAGGCACTACTTCAATTCATCTCTGGGACTACACAATCAAAGTCAAGCAGCTGGAGTTTGGTTTCCAAGCTAATGCATACCAAGAAAGTAGGTTGCTCACAATTGGCAGATGAGAGTGAATTTGCCAAACTTGATGAAGCATTGCAATCCTGCTTGTTTGCCCAGACAAGCAAATTTGAAAACATGAATAAGTTGCAAAACCAATTGGAGAAAGTGGAGTCTCTTACTCAAGATCTTGAAGAAGGGCTTGAGTTTCTGTTTAGGCGTTTGATAAAGACTAGAGTTGCCCTTCTTAACATCCTCAATCACTAGTTAAGATTATCTGGGGCATCCAAATTTTGTAATGTATAAATATACCTTTACATGGTAATTGTAAATGTAAATATCTGCTTATACATTGAAACTGTTTACTCAAATTTTATTTGTAGTATCATCATTGAGCACTGATCACTTCGTGACTTGAGTTATTTCATGGCAATACTTTGAGCATTAACCTAACTTATAATTTTCTATGCCCATACAGTAACTTTGAGACCAGCTTCACATTTGCACAACAAAGTAATAAAAAAAGTGAGGTTCAGCCTAAAAATGCTCTCCGCAAGTTCTCCAAAATTCATCTAATTAACTTTTTTTTAAAAGTTATTTACTGTCATGATTTCTTCTTAAAAAATAAGTTACTTAAATTTTTAAGAGGCTTTATATAAAAAGTAGCCTAAAATACCATTTTATTTAATTACGTTTTTTGCATTTTTCAAATTTAGTCCTTTATGTTTTAAAATCTCCAATTTGATCCTTTATGTATACAAATGAACCTATTTTGGTTCTTTTAGTTTTAAAAAGGAACCAATTTCATCCTTTCCTCAGTTTCACGTTAACATAATGACGGTTAAAATCTGTCACGATGTTTTAAATTAATTATGTTATTATAAAGTTAACACGAAAACTTAATGGATCAAAATGATATTTTAACCTAAAAAGTATTTTCTTTTTTTTTTATTGGTGGAAAAGAAACAACAAGCAACAGAAATTACAGTCTCAAGGTTGAGATCTTGAGAGCTTCAGCTAACAAAAGAGATCTTAAAGGAGAGGGGCATGAAGTCCAAGTGACCAGCAAATCAGAGGAAGAAAAACCTTCTTTGCTAGCCAATCTGCACACTGATGATTGAATTCAGTGTAGACATGCCGAAAAAGTATTTACTGTTTAGCACAATTTCTCAAGAGAAGAAAAGCTAAAATTAAGCTACATTATCCAAGTCTATTTTCATACCCAAGTCTATTTTCCTTGATTTGATCAATTAATTCCCATAATTTGTATATCGAGTCAAGTGCTTGTTTTTCATTTGTAAAAATATCTAAAAGATGAAATAAATCGGGATAATAAGATCTGTGCAGTGTGCACTCGTGTTTACTATTATTTCTTTTAAAAATATTATTTTTCATATTAGAATCAATTGAGTTGTACGAGAGGAAACAACAGATCGCTTTCATCGCTAAAAACATGTGATGTACTCTGCCTTTGATCATGAAAATATATTTTTATTGAAAGAAATATTCGGCTGAGCTTAAAGGATTTTACTCCTGGTAATTACGAAAATGTGTAAAGTAATAAATTAACATTATTCATATTATTGATTTAAAATAAGTTAAGTTTACGAAATAGTAAATACTTTAATTCAAATTAAAAATAATACACTTTTACTATGTAGCATTACGAAATAGTTAAATGCCGTTTTCTAATGATACGTGCGCAAAGTTTGTCATTAAATAAATAGAAGTCGGGAGGAAACGATGAATGCACAAGGATGATACTGCAACCAAAATTTTAAAAGTTTCAATGTATTATAAGTAGATATTTGCATTTATAATCTACATGTAATATTATATCTATGCCATTACAAAATTTGGATGCCCCAGAAAATCTTAACTAGTGATTGAGGATGTTAAGAAGGGCAACTCTAGTCTTTATCAAACGCCTAAAGAGAAATTCAAGCCCTTCTTCAAGATCTTGAGTAAGAGACTCCACTTTCTCCAATTGGTTTTGCAACTTATTCATGTTTTCAAATTTGCTTGTCTGGGCAAACAAGCAGGATTGCAATGCTTCATCAAGTTGGGCAAATTCACTCTCATCTGCCAATTGTGAGCAACCTATTTTCTTGGTATGCAGTAGCTTGGAAACCAAACTCCCGCTTCTTGACTTTGAGTGTGTAGTCCCTGAGATCAATTGCAATAATGCCTCAAATGTTGATAGAGTGACCACTTCCACATTCTCTAATAATGCCTGAATTGTTGATGAGATGTTGCAATTTTTTGTAGTACCCTTCAAATTTGCCAAGGCTTTTGAGATGGCCTTTTTCACCACCTTCCTTGAAGTCAAGAACTTCTTAATCTCTGCCTTGAGCTCCACTTCACCACCCTTTCTCCTTCTCATAATGGATTGAAGTTCTCGCATGCACTCTTTTGTGTGCAATAGAGAGTCTTTGGCGGCTGTGCACACATCTAAGAGCCTTAAGGATCCATTCAGAAGCCCATCTACCCAGTTTTCTTGACACTCATGGTGAAGTGCTTCTTGGGTGAGGGAAAGCTGGAACAATTTTTCAACACATTCATGCAGATCTTGCAACCCTCCTAGCTTATGGCTGATGAATGAAGTGGAAGAGGAGGTTTCATGGGAAGATCTTAACCTGTCCAAGTGCTCATTACATTCTAGGATGAGAGGGTGTGGTCTAGAGGGCAAGCTGTTAGAACGAGCATGGAAATGGGATTTTGTGGTCAATTGAGAGGCTGCCATTTTTTCTTTAGGAAAAGAGAAGCCTAAATGTTGAGTATAGAATTCAGTTTTTGGATCTACCTTCTTGCCAATGCCATCTGCTCTATATATATTAAGGGTGTTGGAGACACAAGGAATCTCATCTTAAACTAATATCAATGAGTGCTAACTAATCAAGATTTGCATCTAAACACTATCATAAAATGTTAGAGAAGTGTCTCCCACATGGAAACTCTCCAACTAATACTTTTGTTTTATTTTCCTCTCCCGCTTCCATGATTATGAAATTTTCAATGCAAAATTATTTACTATCAAAAACTTGCATTCAATAACTTAATTCATGTGCACGTATGGACAATTCTGATGGCTAAGACAATGAGTGCAGTTCTGTTGGGCATGTCTCTCTTGTAGAAACAAGAATCGCATAACTTGTTCCCGTGCATTAAAATAAAGCTAACTACGTGTGAGAAAAAAGAAGGGGATCGAGGTGAAGTGGAGCCTGAACTTTTGTGACATTATTGCCTCTCGTTTAATATTTCTAATGGTTTAATGAACGTGAGGCATGAGCTCTGCTCCTACCATCTAAAATAA
Source organism: Pueraria montana var. lobata (assembly GCA_026413185.1). Taxonomy (NCBI): domain Eukaryota; kingdom Viridiplantae; phylum Streptophyta; class Magnoliopsida; order Fabales; family Fabaceae; genus Pueraria; species Pueraria montana. The sequence goes on from CM048654.1 coordinate 8,429,143, forward strand.
ATATTTGAACCAGAAAAATAGAAAGTGTAGGATAATTTTAAACATTATAACTAAGATCAAAATGTAAGAACTGGATCATACTTCACTGATAGTCAAATGATTGAATCACACTCACATGGTTCTTCTTTTGCTTGAAACATAACATACATACATATAATCTTCCCGTCTCACATAGACATAACTGGGAAAGGAAATGCAAGTAGTTGTTTCCTTCTTTCTTCTAAGAAAATGTAATCGGTATATGTATATCACAAGAGGCAGAGAAGATTTGAAGATCAATTGGTGTTGCGATTTTGGCAAGTGTACCAAATCGTTCAAGTAACAAAGAATAAGTAGAGTATCGTATCCACGGGGACTTGTACGATAATTGGGTAATTAATAGTAAAATTAAATGGACTACAAAAATTGAGATTTAAGGTAACCAAAATTAAGATAAGTGCATAAATTAAAGAAGTAAAAGAAGAGAAATTGAATTTGAGTAAATTCACCAAACACGTAGCGTGCGCAGAAAATTTGGTTTAAATCAATGGAAGAATTACGTCGGGGTTTAACTTCATCAAGTCATCCTAACATGCAATCACTAATTTTCTTCTTCAAATAAACTTTTGTTATCATCAACCCACAAATTTATTCAAACCTTAATCCCTTAAGTAAGAGAACCTAAGTCCTTTGATTCCACTATCAATCCCGAATAAGTGTAACCAAAGTACTTGCATTATGAATAGGGGTTCTAACGATGCTCAATCCTTTTTACCTATTCCTTGGCATAAAAAGCATTGAGTGTTCTCTCCAGTTCACAATTCAAAGGAATTTCCCAATTACAATTGAAATCATAGAATCATGCAATTGGTTGATCAGGCCAAACACAAGCATTAAGAATAGAAGAAGAGCAATAATGTTCTCTCCAGTTCGCAATTCAATTAAATTTCCCAATTATAATTGAATATATAAAATCATGCAATCGGGTGATCAAGCCAAAAACAAGCATTACGCATAGAAGATGAACAATAACGATGCTTAATTGAATAATAAAAGAGTAATTACATGAAAGTAGACTCGATTACATTAAACCCCAACGAAGAATGGACCTCTTGTTTCTTTCTATGCACAAGCATTACGCATAGCCATGGGGAAGAAGCAAAAGAGGGTGAAAGCATGGAGAACCGAGTCAAACACGTTCTAAGCCGTCGTTGGACCTCTTGTTTCTTTCTACGCACAAAGTCTCGGAACCCCGGTCTAGGACAGAAAATCCCTATTTAAAGTTATGGGCCAAAAAGGGTTCAAGCCCAAAAGAGAACAAAACAGAAAAATAGAGATAAATTTCGTAGAGCTTGATGCATAGGTGTGCACTCAGAGTGCACAGGTGTGCAAACTCTCTAACTTAAAATTTCAGACATTTTAAAAATTTGCACAGGCACTTGCACAGGCATGTGATTTGGTTTGCACAGATGTGCAAAACTCTCTGAACTTCCAAAAATGTTCTTTTGCCTCCGCAAGACATCCAAAGCTCTAAACTTCAACCCAAATTATCTCCAACGCATCAAATATCTCTTGGAAAATCCTCATTGCTTACTCCAAGCTTCAACAAAATTCCTAAAAACAAAAGAAAACAACCCAAGATCAAGCATAAAAGGGTAAAAATTAGAAATTTCTAACTAAACTAAAATTTTATTAAAACTAAGATAAACAAAGCTCAAAAGCATGAAAGATATCAAATAATTGCCCCTAAACTACTACAAAAAGTAGGAATATAAGGCAATTATCAATTGGTAATGGGGAATGATGCTAAAGTGGCTACATCGGTAGTAACTTCAAGGCGAATTCTAGCGTGGAGACTAGATGCAAATGGTCCACGGATGGGGAAGCTGTAAAAATGTTACTGTAGCTTAAAATAATAATAATAAATTATTTATATTATTTTATTAAAAATGCAAAATGACAAATATGCCACTTTCTCTCTCAGGAGCAACCAACCCCACTTCTTTTCTCTTGTTTCCTCAACACCCATACCCTCATTCTTCCGAAGCTCTCCGACGAAAATCTTCCAACTTCTTTAAAAAAACTGCACCAGCATCTTCAAAAAATAATCTCATAGCTTTGTTTTTAACAAAGACAACAACATCAGGCCCTCCATGCCCATCAAACAAAAACTGCATAAAACGCATTAGGTGTAGGCTACTTGAACACATATCCAAGGTGGGCAGCTAGATCATCTATTTGAATGTGTTCATCATCCATAGACCCCTAGGTCCAATATCAGCGCAGCAACTAGATCGAACATTTGGTATAAATCTGGGTATTCTGAATCGATTTTGGAGCTGGTGGGTTTTTCTCGAGTGATTATCATGATTTGATCGATTAAAAAACGTGATTAATTAGCTTTTGTGATAAATTTAATTACATTTTAAAATAATAATCAAAGAAGAGTAAAAGAAAGATATAACGTTTTCAGATTTGGAATCAGAACAACTTCGAATCAACCATCATCACTTCATCTACTATGTCCTTGTTAGCCACTGCGGCGACATATTTCGTTGTTGGGATTCACTTTCTTATAGCGACCAAGCCGTGTCTGTGTCACACAACAAATCCCCTTCCTTTCTCTTCAACCTTCAAAACGAACACAACGAAAGAATGATAGAATCCACGAACCAAAGTGCTGCTCTCACACATATCAAATTTCATTACTTCATCCTCAATATCAAGCACGGACAACAAACGCAACCGCCAGCGCAAACACCTTCACCGCACCACAACTGCTACACCGATGCAAACACCTTCACACCAGGCACCACAACTTGTGTTTTTCATGTAGGGTTAAAATGGTCTATTTGTAATATAATTTCATTTTAATATTTTTTAACGAAACAAATATTCAGTTAGTACTTTTTAATATGAACCATCCAATTATTTTATTTTATATCTAATGGTAAAAAATGAGGATAAAACTAACTTTTTACTAATAAAAAAATGAAAAAGCAGTGACTCACGGGTGAACCGTAGAATTTGCCGTAACTTCAATTCTGGAATGATGGCTTTAAGATCAGATGTTGGATACCTCAGATTATGTGGTTTGGTATCAGCACCTATTTGGCCTACGGATAGTGCAGCATATAATAAATTTGGTTAGCTTATAAAAAACAAAAAAGTAATGTCATTGATCAACAATGGGAGAGGTGAGGGGCAAAATTTGCAACAATGTCATATAATATATGCCTCAGCTCAGCTTCTATTGCAAAATACAAATACAGCTTTTGGTTCTTATTAGCAATACACTATATATACGTTTTGATACAAAGACGAAATTGAACAGGTGGAACTAATACATGTTATAGTTAAGAGTAATGCTAAATGGTACGAAATACTCCGTTACGAAACAGTACGAAATATATGTATCTTTTTTTTTTATTGGTTAAAGACTAAATGAAAAGAAAAAATTGAAAAATAAAATTGACCGAAATCATGGAACAGCCGTTGATTTAAAACTTCGTACATTTCGTGAGATAACATTTGTTTTTTTGGTACATACATAGTAAATGTTATATGCAAATTAAATACAGTTATATATGTAAATACAATCATCCACTTCTCACAAAAAAAAAAAAATACAATCATCCAAAATATTTACTGAAAATGCTCTAGATATAATGTGTTGGGTGAGAAGAATCCTGAATCCATATCATGCGAAAAATATAATCATAAATAGAAGAAGTGAGAATTCACACATGCCAATAAAAATAGGACTATTTCAAAAAATAAATAAATAAATAAAAATAGGACTAAACATAATGATAAAAATCAACTGAGACGTTATTTAACAGAAATTCATAAAACTCAACAGCGATTCATTCCACGTGATTTATTTATTTATTTATTCTGTCTCTCACTATTTCCATCTTATCCACAGTCTAATTTTATTTTATTTTTGTAACTTTATTTATATCATTCCGGCAAATTCTACCGTGAGGAAGCAAAATTGTGCTTCATGGGTGAACCACCGTGCTGTTACATAAAATGAATGTGGTCCACCAGTGAGGATCTTAATTATTGCCGTTAGATATATAATAAAATATTTTAACGGTTGATATTGAATAAAATTTTATATATTTTAAAATGTAGAAAATTGTTGAACATATTATATTAAAAAATAAGATTTTAGTCTTTTCCCGTTTTACCCCACACTGAAGAGGGGGTTTTGTTTGCCTGTGCCAACTGCTGATGATCTTCCCGTGGTTGGAAAAGAGTGGTGTCGTGACTGAAGATGGTTCGACAGATCTAGAGTTGGTCAGCAATATCCATGTTGAATCTAAGACCGTTGTTTGAAAGAAGTCGATGTTGTTCGTCGAGGAAAGTGAAGTAATTTTTTATTCGCATAGGTACGGTGGCATAGCGAATAGTAGTCGCCATTTCCCGTCATAGATTCCGGCTTCGATGGTGCACAATCACTCACAACACTAAGCGCACAAGATGACTACCACAAATATTCAGTCATTTTACCATTCAAACTCAAATGCAGACATTCCTCCATGAACATTGTCTTGCAGCAAATTTGAATAAAAAAAAATGACCATTTTTATTTTTTCATAAACATAACTAGCACCTTCAACCATTCTCGAACCTTGAAAATGGTAAGTCTCACAACAACAATGAAGTTTGATTTAGTAGTAGGGCTCAGAGGACATGTATCAAACACTTGGTGTGCAATTTTAGATGTGAGACTAAAGGCTTTAAATGGGGTTTTTACTTGTCTAAAATTAAACAGAGAATAAACCAGCAAAGTTCCATATATATGATCGAAACTGTTATATGATTATTGGGTTAGATTTTTAAAGGACGATTCTAACAGACAATCATCATACTGTTCTCACCGGCAAAGAGGCTACGTGTTTTATCATTTCAGGTGGGATGTTTAGTTTGGTAACCAAAAAGAAGAACGGAGAAGTAGTGCCCAAAAAGAACAGAGGAGCACTGGAGCAGTGCAGCAAGTTTCAAAATGACATTTTGTATTAAAAGTTTTTTATTTATTTAAATAAATTAATAATATTTTAACTACTGTAGCAATTCTCTTTCTTCTCCACCGTTGAACCACTTAAGGCGCTGGTTCATCGTAAAAACCGTCTTTCTTTTAATGTAATCTCAAGGTACTGTTTTTATATTTGTGTGAATAAAAAATGGATCTTCTGCAATTTATTGAAGAAATAAAGAATTCATTAAAAAAAAACAGCAGCATCCAATAGTTAATTAATATTTAATATATTTAAGTTTATGATCTTTTTTAGTTATATAATTTTTGTGGTTTTCCTCAGAAAAAAAATTGTGGTCGATAATCGATATCCTCCACAGTTAAATAACTGTAGATACTGTTCCACTGATTACAGCATGCCACGTGAATTTTGTCACTTTGTAAGTTGTTTTTTTCTTTGTTGCACACCCGCTTTTTGGCAAATGTTAACAAGTATGTTAATGATATTACTCCCTCCTTCCCAGATTATATGATATTTTAGAGAAAAAAATTTGTTCTAAAATATATGACATTTTACAAACCCAAGCTGCAGAGTAGTATATAATAAGTAATTAATTAGAGAGATAAATGGTATATTAGGAAGTTACCTAATATTTTCTAGAAAATTTAACAAATTAATTGCATTCTTTAATACACGTGTCAAAACCTTAAACGTCATATAAACTGGAACGGAGGGAGTAGTATTTATTTTGTAGAATGTTAAATATATTAGTTAACATAATAAAAGTAAAAATATTTATTAATTAAATATTATATATTTATTTTTTATATACTATTAATGTAAAGATTTTTTTTACACTATTAACCAATTAAAGTAATTATTATAAAGTCAAAAAAATTCCTAAACATGTTAATTTATATTTAGATAACAATATAAAAAATTGTATTGTTAATATATTGTAATTAAATTCTCTTTTATTCTTAAGAATGACACATATCTTTCTCAAGTTGTTTTAGAAATTAATTTAAAATACAAAAAATCTTAGGTTTAAAGAAAAAGTATTCTGAAAATATATTTAAAAATAATTAATAATTTATAAAGTTAAATATTGTAAAAATATAAATTAATAATAAAGTCACGTGTTTTCATTTTTAAAAAAGAGAAATAAAATAAAAAAAACTATCATTCCTTAATAATAACTATTATTATATAAAGTGGATAATACTAATAAGTTGTAATTGAAAATTTTCACATTTAACATTTAATAACAATAATTAATATTTTACATAGATCATTAGTACCTTTCACAAGAAGAAATTCTACTCAAATTAAATATGAATATTGTGAACAATAAAATTCATTTTCTAAATACTTAACATAACTATATCTTAAAGATTTAAATTTAAAATTATTAATTAAGTTAAAATAATTACTATCTCCGTCCTTAAATATAAGACTCTTTTAACTAATTCACACCCTTTAAGAAAGTTGGTTAATTTAGTTAATAGCATTAAATTTTTTAACAATTTGTATTATTTTTTGAAAATTACCCTTACAATTATTGGGATTATCATCTATCTCTTTTCACTTTATTACTTTCTACCTAATTAATTAATGATGCTAGTTATTTTCTCCAATCCTCATAAGAGAGAGAGTATACTTATCTTATTAATTTATAACATTCATTGTAGAGTAGTTAAGGATATTTTGGTCAAAAAATAATGAATGCAAGAGACAACTTAAAAAAAGTCTTATAAAAAAGGATAATTTTTTTTAAAAGAAAAAGAGTGTTATATTTAAAAACAAAGGTGATATATACTACTACCTCCGTTTCAAATTATATGACGTTTAAGGTTTTGGCACAGGTATTAAGGAATGCAATTAATTTGTTGAATTTCCTAGAAAATATTAGGTAACTTCCTAATATATCCTTTATCTCTCTAATTAATTACTCATAGTACACTACTCCCACTAAGTATTAATTAAGGGTAGTCCTGGAAAAAGACATTTAATGCAGCATTGGTTTTGTAAAATGACATCTATTTTGGAACAAATTTTTTTCTCTAAAACGTCATATAATTTAGAACGGAGATAGTAGTTGATACTTTTTTTTTTATTCATCAAAATCAAAGATAGATATTATAAAATTTATAATAATTCAGATACTTTACTCAACGAGACGCCTCAGTATACTTGACACAACACAATTAGATGATTTTATAATTTCATTTCATATCAATCCAATCCAACTTTTTTTGGTTTGTGTGTCAATGTCAACACTATACCTCCAAAAGAAGATTGTGGAGGCTTCCACCTCTGGTCATTTTCCTAGCCGACTGAGCAGAGGACGACAGAGTTTATGGCTCGATATTTTTGGGCACTTGGTGGAGAAAACACTGTGGATAACTATTGCTGATTCGATTTGCTGGACACGTGCACGGTGGAGGCAAAGGGCCAAATAAAACTTGGCACATGGAAGGGGAACCCATGATTACTATCATGTACTCTATGAATCAAATAAACGATCAACAAATTAATAATAATAAAAAAAAACACAGACAAACAATCAAGCATGGTTGAATTTAGTAGAAGAAATTAGATTAGATTTTCACAGAGTGCAAATTAAAAAAGTTCAATTTTTTGTTAAAAAAACATTTTATATTATATGTTTGATCATATTTCGAACAAGATTATTTTTAAAAGAAGATACTTTAAAAAAATATTTTTTTTTTTATACATCTTTAAAAAAATATATTAACATATCGTGCTTGTTTCTTTCTTGCAAAATGTTACTTCCCACTCATCACTGATTTCACATTGGCCTAAGTGCACAAACACAAGTTGTAGTGCTCCATCAATCTCTCTCAATGCTCAGTGTATTCCTTATCTGCTTATAATGTACCCTTCAACCATCGTGGGTGTTGGCGCTGTGACCTACAAGGGCTTCATGTTGAATTGTTGATGCCTATATTGTAGTAATTCATTTATTGTTTTCGACCCCCAGAACAAAATTCTTTGTTTTTAGAATAAATATCAAATTGTTTTGTACCCTTATATTTTGTCAATATTATGTTACTTGACAGGTACATGAGTAGGATTGTGAAATTTAGTATGTCATTTACTTTCAAAATGGAACTGAATCATTTTAAACCGCTAAATCAATTGAAAAAATAAAAATGGATTAAATTGATAATTACAAAAATATTTTTTTTATTTGGGTTTAGTTTAATTTTTTATTTCTATTGTTAAAATTGAACTAAACTAAACTGAATTGTATTTTCAATATATTTGTATTGTTTTTCCTATTATATTCCATATAAAATGCATTTTTTTTCTTTAAATGGATTGTTTTAGCTATGTACGTAAATTAAGGATTCAATTCTAAATAGTTTCAATGAAATACATAATCATAATCGTATGTGATCTTTTGTTGTTCTATTGATTAATTATAGTTATGCATATGTCATTATGTCATCAGAATTCAACTGATTGTTTTTTTTTTTTTGATAGAAATTCAACTGATTGTTAAATTATGTATTATATCAGTTTATTTATTAGTTGAATTAAACACATTTTTTAAAGTTATATAAAAAATTAAAAAAAATCCGAATAACTGATTCAACTAAAACACAATATTAGTTTAATTTGGTTCAACATTGATATTGCATTCAAACTAAATAAGACAAATCACATTATTTTTATATTTTGTTGAAATGAGATTTTTTTTTATCCGTAAGAATTAGGGGTGCGTATACGGGCCGGCCCGGCCCGTTTAAGGCCCGGCCCGCGAAGCCCGCGTTTTGACGGACCGGGCCAAGCCCGGTCCGCGAAATAAATGGTCTTTTTTTTTTGGCCCGTATCCGCCCCGCGAAGCCCGCGGTTAAACTGGCCGGCCCGCGGGCCCAATAAAAATGATGATTTTTTTAAAAAAAAAAAAAAAAAAAACTTAAAAACCTTAAATTTGTTATTACTCATTGTCATTTGTATACAATGTTACTAATGGTGAATTGGTGATTGAGAAATATAAGTAAATTCCTAAGTTTAAATTACAATTACATAACCAAATTTATTATTATTCTAAAGCAAAACACAATTTTACTTACTTACTAGTAGTGTATGAAATTCTAAAGCAAAACTAAGAGATTCTTCTCGTGCCTCTATGCAAAACACAATTTTTTTCTTATTAGCGGGCTTCGCGGGCCCCGCGGGCCCCCGCGGGCTAAGCCCGTTAAATCCGCGGACTTCGCGGGCCGGGCTCAAAATCCGGACTTATTGTACAATGAAAAAATTTTTAGGCCCGTTAACCGCAAAGTCCGCGGGCTTAACGGGCCGGTCCGCGGGCCCAGGCCCATATACCCACCCCTAGTAAGAATCGAAGAGTACCGAGAGATTTACAATAACTCATACACCTGTTCAACCAACTGAGTTAAATCCTCTCGATAAATGAGATTTTTATTTAAAGACCAAACTAAACTAATTGCGAAAACCCTATTCATTTTGTCTTTATCGCTTCATGCACTGTCTCCATTGAGAAAATGTAAGTTTACAACACATCTTTTTTTTTTTTTGGGTTGGCAGTTTACAAAACATCTCGTGCACATCCAAAGTGATATTAAAATAAAATCAAGTACAAAAAGAAATAAAAAAATAAATAAGTCTATCAAATTTGATAGTAACCTGAAAATTCAGCGAGAATGGCCCACAAAAAACACAAGACAAAAATAATTATTCCATCTTATTTGTTCATCATAAGATATTTATATATAATAACCATTAAAAAAACAAAATTTTAAGCCAAAAACTTATTTTGTTATACTTTAGGGATTTTTTGTGGTTCTCCTTCTCCTATAATCGTATTAAGGTAGACAATTTTTTTAACAAAAAATGTAAATTACAGTTTAATAAACCAAACAGTATAGTTAGGAGGATATTAAACATTAAAAAACAGTGTTTAACAAATTAAGAACACAAAGCATAGTTAGGATAAAAGGAAAAAGAAAAACATAAAATGATCACAAATAAGTGTAGATCAGATAAACACAACATAAAGCAGAGTTAGGTACTTTGGGAATAGTTTATCCTCATTTGTCAATTATGTTTGGTCGTAACTAAGCCTAAAATGTATTATTATCTCCGTTTTTTATCTCTTGATGTTTAAAGTTAATGCATATAATTTAAAAAATATTTAATACTACTTATAAATAATATATTTAGTCTAAAATGTCATTATTTAATATCTATGATGAAAGAATGTGTGAAAATTTAAGACATATTAAATAAGAGTATATGTAAAAAATAAAATAATTAATTAAACTTGAAATATATAAAATATCACAAGTTTTTGAAAAAAACAAAAAACTAAAACACACAGGGATAACAAACGGAGGTAGTACTAGTGTAATTGCTAAGCGTAATTGCTTGCCACATGATTGATGCTTGGGAACATTGGGAAGGGTCAGTTGGAGTGCACGAGATCCACAACCACAAACACAGAATTTTGATGGTGGGCCAAATGGGCCCACATATGATAAAATGAGAACCGTGAATGCTGGTGGCTGGGCTCTATGTCCAAAATCTGGAGGAGAGCTCTCAACCCCACCTTTGAACAATCTACTTGTAACTTGTACCGTCATGGGTCCCAATGAATCCACCAAGCAACACCATTTTTTGGATTGAAAAGAAGATACTTATTTATATCAAGGTCACAATCAAAGACAAAACTTGGTGTAAAAAAATTTACATGTGTCAACTAATAAAAAATCATGATAATATTTATTGTAAAAGTCAATAAATTTATCATATATAACTAGTTGTGATTGAATAACATTATAAAATATTTTTATACTATCATTGTATAGACTGTTTTTTTTTTATTAATATTGAATATAAATTTTTGGAATATTGCTTGTTTTTCATATGTGATATTTAATATATTTGTATACAATTACTGGAAAAAAAATATTGGTTTAAATATGTTTTTAGTCCTTGCAATTTAGTATTTTTTTGTTTTTCGTCCTTGCAAAAAAAAAATTTTGTTTTAGTCATTGCAAATTATGTTTGTTTTATTTTTCGTCCTTAAAACAGTTTAGATAGCGCTTTGAACAGTAAAAAAAGCTATCTAAACCGTTTTAAGGACGAAAAACAAAACAAACATAATTTGCAAGGACCAAAACCAAAAAAAATATTTTGCAAGGACGAAAAGCAAAAAATCTTAAATTACAAGGACTAAAAAAGTATTTATGTCAAAAATATTTGTATGTATACATTTTTTAATAGAATAAATAATTTATGTCAGTATAAAAGATTTTTACGTTGATATCTAATCATAAATTGACATGTATGATAATTTTGTTGACTTTTATAATAACTATATTAAAAATCATACTTCTTATAAGTTTTGATTGATAGTGTAAAACTTTTTTATAATAAGTGTATATAGATCAAACTCTTTTTAATAATTATTTGTGTGTATAGTTAAATTAGTAACAATATATCATTAAATGAAATTAATTTCAAAACAGTTAGCAACTTTTAAATTACATTACACCCGTATTTTCTCGCTTGTTTTAGAATTTTTTAGGCTTAATTGCAGATTTTATCATCCAACTTTCATTATTTTGCGAATTTTACCATCCAAGTTTTTTTTTTCCGCGAATTTTACCATCCAACTTTCATCATTTTGCAAATTTTACCATCCAGGTTTTTTTTTCGCGAATTTTACCATCCAACTTTCATCATTTTGCCAATTTTACCACCTAAGTTTTCAATGTTTGCGCATTTTACCATCACATTCGTAACAAAACGACGTCGTTTTGTGATTTTTTTAACTTTTTTTTTTTACACATCAATGGTGGTAAAATGTGCAAAAATTGAAAACTTGGATGGTAAAATTTGCAAAAATAAAACCTGGGTGATAAAATTTGCAAAATGATGAAAGTTGGGTGGTAAAATTTGTAATTAAGCCAATTTTTATTAAACTTGTTTTTTAATTTTATTGGATAAGTATCATCTGTTTTAAAACTTTAAGTAGCCCTTCATTATGTGATAAAAATCATTTGGTTTTTTAAAAATCATTTAAAAATGTCTAAGACAAGTTTTAATGTGGTGTGCTCTTCCTTTAAAGTAAGATTAGTTTTAGTCTTGATATAATGAGGCAAGAACCAGGAAGTGATTTGGACATAGGTGGTGAGCATGTGGAGAAACAGGGTTACCCTTGCATTTATGAATGATTTATGAATAGAAAGGTAAGTAGTAATCATACACTTAGCACATGAAAAATTTAAAAGAAAAATATGTATTAAATAGCCAAAAATCATCAGTTTAGCTGGCATTTGCAATTACCGATGAATTTGCGATATAATATGAAATAGTATAGTGTTTAATAGTAGCTTATCACATATGATAAGACTTGACATCATAAGCTAATTATCGCACTGATAAAAAAAAAGTTAATTATCACTCACTTTACAAATTTTATGAGTGATCAGTGCAATTAACATTATCGTCCTTTTGAATTAATAATAAAGATGGAAGTAGGTCAGGTTGCTCGACTGAGGCTTATGACCTACATCAGGTCTGATCTATTTCTAGTAACCTATGACCTAGCCTACATTAGGCTTATTGCAGATTTTCAAAAATAGGAGGATCAAATGTTTCTATTTTACGGATTGAACAAAATATGATAACCAGAATTACATTTAAGTCTATCCAAAAATAGGATTCAATTACACCCACTCAAGTGTTTTTACTTAATTTTTCTAAAATAGCTCTCACACAAGTCGCACTCGCACAAGTAGTTGTAGCTACAAAATAAATAAATAACATTATAGGTCTAACAAGTAACAACTTTGAGTATAATAGTTTTTGAAAAACACGTCAAAATGTGCCCTTCAAGTTAAGTAGCATATATATTGATTTTTATTTTTATTTTTTGTTCTGTGGACATTTTAAGTGAGTTGGAATAATTGAATGAAAAACTCTCTTTTAATAATTTCCTTTATATGCCCATCATGATTTGTTTACTAGTTTTACCTTGATTTCATCAACCTGATACTCATTTTATTATGTTGCATTATTCGGAATAATTTGGGGGGGGGGGGGGGGGGGGGGGGGGGAGCAAATTTGTTAAGAAATTTCATTTTGATTATGAAAATGAAATATGCAGGACAAATGCATAGATGCAATTATGGAATCATATCACTTCAATTAAAAAGTAGCAAATGAATTTCTCATATTTCGAAAGCTAGGGATTGCTGGACACCCTAGAAGAAGCTATATTATAAAGGAAGTAAATTAGTACCCTCCTCTGCAAGGGTGGATTAAATATAACACAGATGGCTCGGTCAGAGGTAGCCCGGGGTCTGCAGGTTGTGGGGGTATTTTCAGAGATGGTCAAGCTGGTTTTGTTGGTTGCTTTGCAGCTAACTTAGGCATTAATTTCACTTTTGTGGCTGAGCTAATGGGGGCAATATTTGCTATTGAATTGGCAGCCAAAAAAAATTGGACTAATCTTTGGTTAGAATGTAATTCCCTATTGGTTGTTCAGGCTTTCAAGAATTTGGAAACGGTGCCTTGGAGAATTAGAAATAGATGGTTTAATTGTATAGGAATTACAAAAAAAAAAAATGAATTTTATAGTTGGACACATTTATAGAGAGGGCAACACTTGTGCAGATTTATTAGCCTCTCATGCACAATCAGTTTCAGATTTTTGTTGGTGGGAGTCTATTCCACAGTATCTTTCAGTAGATGTTAACAAAAATAGGATTGGGTTGTCAAACTATAGGTTCAAATAACTGTTTCTCAGGGGTTTGTTTGTCATCGCCCTCGTTTTGTATCTGTGATGGGTTTGGTTTTTTGTCCCCCCATGTTTTGTACATGTTTTTCATTGCTTTTATGTTATTCTCAGTGTGTGCTGATAGGCATTGCATTGGTGATGCCAACATAGTTGGGATCACGTTCGCCTTTGCCTAGCTCAGTCGCACACCTTTTTGCTTAAAAAAAATTAAAAAGTAGCATGTGAATAGAAATAAATGACAATTAAAAAAGGAAAATATTATTTTTTTTAACCATGTCTTACTTTTTAATTAAAAAAGACGAGATAGAGGACAAAAAATAGTAACAAGTGATTTCAATAATCTCACATATTCACTTCTATTTACTCTATGTGTCGGTCATAATTTGTTTACTAGTTTTACTTCGGGTTCACCATCGAGATACTGATTTATAAGGCTGTCATTACTTGAAGTAATTTTGAGAGGGGAGGGGGGGAGTGAAACTGTTGAGAAATTCCATTTTCTAATTATGAAATGAATGTAGTGGACAAATGTGTATAGCTGCAATTATGGAACTATTGACATAAAAAATTTGCAAATTTCATTAAAATTTGGATTTGAGGAAGAGAATCACTTCCTCTGAACTTGTAAATAAAAATGAAAAAAAATTGAAAAGAAAGGTGAAAGAAAATAAAACAAAATTGAGGAGGTTGAAATTGAAATAATTGAGATTGAAATGGTCATAAATAAAGTGATTGGAAACTTGATTGAGACTCATTTAATCTTTTGATGAGCGGTAGATATGAAAAGTTTTGTACAAGTTTTAGTAATAGAGATTCAACTCTCATTACATTGTACAAATGAGTATTTATAGACAAAAAAAATCCTAAATATTAGTAACTTCTAATAACTTTCAACAATCATCATTGTTAATATTTTTTTTTTTTTCATTCTTCAGTACTGTTAATGACTTCTATGATCTTAATTCCTTAAATCTTTATTAGGTAAAATATGTTTTTGTCCCTCATTTTATCTTGATTTTTGTTTTCAGTACCTCATAAATTTTTTCTTTGTTTTAGTCCCTCAAAAATTATTTTATTTTGTTTTTAGTCCCTGATATTAATTTCAACTGTTAAGTGATGTTGGGCGAACAAAATTTGCGCTTGAAAAAATTTCGTTCAAGTTTCTAGCAATTTTTAACTGCTGCAAATTTTCTGGCATACTAAAATTGTCAGAAATGATAAAAAAAATAATAAAAAATCAAAACCTCGAATACCAAATTTTCTGAAATCACAAGAAATGTTACAAAAGTAAACATTTCTGACCGTCAAAAAATTTGTAGCAGTTAAAAGTCACTAAAAACTTAATAAAAAAAAATTATACACAGTTTATGTCCGTTACATCATTACTTAACAGTTGAAATTAATGTCAATGACTAAAAACAGAAGAAAATAATTTATGAGGGACTAAAAACAGAACATAACAATTTATGAGGGACTAAAAATAGTAAAAAAATTTATGAGGGACTAAAAACAGAAATCAAGATAAAATGAGGGACCAAAAATATATTTTACCCAATTTTGACCATTGACCTGTCAAAGTGAAATACATTTTGATCCTTGGTCGAAATAATTTTGACATCTAGTGGACAAAATCACTTTAATTAAGAAGTAGCATGTGAACAAAAAAAAAAGGACAACCAAAAATTTATTATTTGTTAACCAAGTATTACTTTTTAATATATATATATATATATATATATATATATATCTTATAAGAGGAAGACATCTTATATGAGAGTAAAATGATTAAATCTGGACCATATAACCATACATGGAAAGTCAATATTTAATGTAATGTGACTACTTAAAAAGTCATGTGACTTTTTTAAAAACTCACATGACTTGATTTGTTTTAATCTTAACCATTCAAGATAGATCTAATGGTCAATATTTATTCCTCTCATTCTCATATAAGATAAGTCATCTCACTAGATATATTCCCTATATATATATATATATATATATATAAAGTGTACAAATTTTTTATATTATTATTTAATAACAAATCACCATACATAATAAATTTGTTACTTTTATAATAATTATTTTAAAAAAAATCTTACATTTATAATAATTATTTTAAAAAAATATTACTAAAATTGATTTCTTTTTAGTTATTAACTAACACTACATGTATGCTAAACTCTTAAAAAAGGGGGAGGGGTGGTTGAGGACATAAAAATGGAACAAGTAATTTCAATCTTTCAACATACTCACTACTTGGGCCATTTTGGTTGATTTAACCTGGCAATATAATTGGATGGGGAAATGTCAGTTGGCAATGGCGAGCATGAAAACAGTCCTATATCAAACTCAATCAAGTTGAACAATAATCATGTCTACGCAGATTAGCAAAGTCACGCTCATAATCAACTAAACCCATGTTGCAAAATGTCAAGTAGTGTCTTGCACAAATTAAAGCCCCATCATCAAATGACAGCCGTAGAAATTCACATTAATTTGTTGATTAATTTTACATATTTCTTTTTTTTTTTCTATACGTATCAAAACTTTCCTTTGATTTCACGTGCGGCTAGTGCCTGAAATTGACAGTTGTTTGTTTCCTAATGACTTTTCCATCTATAAGAGGAGACTAGAAACTTGGACTGAGGGAAATGAGAGACATGATCTACAGATTATAGAAGCAAACCAAACCAACATTACTATTTAATTATACTTCACATGCTCCGTTATAGTTTTTGGAAATTGATATATACCAAAGCCGTGAGATTTTTACCATCTTTCTCGTGAGAGTGCTGGCTCACAAGCCAATAAAGGCAACCACAACCTTCAACACCACTTGATCACATTCACTGTCTTGTGATCCACCTTCATTTCCCGTTTCCAATAATCTAAATCTCACACTGATCAGTTCTCAGGATTCCAATTTGCATCATACTTACAAGTTAGTTAAATTTTGGTTCTTCACAGTTCATACTATAACTGTTCAACTTAAAATTCCTGTCCAAGTAACTTGGGTGGTGTAGAGTTTCTATTTCTTCATCTTCCTTGGTTTTACTTTTTATATTCCTACTTCATTTGGGGCAGTTTAAAATAAGATTTTTCTTTCCTTTCATTGTTATTATTTTAGTGTTACTATATGTTTCTGACACAATTAACTGTGTGTCTCCTGCTTTGTATTGTACTATTTTAATGTAATGTATACCTCACTTGGTTTGCTTACAGTTGGAACTTCAAAGTACAAGCTTTTTAGATTTGGAGGTTAGCTCTTTGCAAGGAATTGAACAGTTGCACCTCATTAACATCTGGGCCATCTGAAATTCAGGTTTCTCTTAGTATTGAGTACTGAGACCAACACAATGGTGTCTGCTTGTGTGACCTTGAAAGCCAATACCCATTTAGTAAACTCGAGAAAAGACAATACTTTTCGTCAAGATGGTGGTTTTCTAGGTGATAGAATCAAAGGGGGTCTGAATTACAGTCCCTGGATCATTAACCAATTGGCCTCAAGTTTGAGAACCCAGGAGAGGGTGAAGAAGGCCAAACCTGGTGTTGTTTCTGCTGTTTTTACATCAAGTAACACCAAAGAATCAGTGGTAAGTTCAATTCTGTTGTTGGATCCATTTTCTACTTCCTAATCCTAACCTTACACTTTTTTTATGGTCTTGATCAGTATGGTTGTTGTAAGACTAGGTCCTTTGTTTCTGTGGCTAATTTTTTTATGTCATTATTTGATAAATGGTCGTATTCTCATTATTGTGAATTTCGATTTCAGGCCTTTCAAATGCCATCGTTTCTCAGAAGAAAGGCTGACCCAAAAAATGTTGTTTCCATCATATTGGGAGGAGGTCCTGGGATTCATCTCTTTCCTCTTACCAAACGAGCTGCCACACCTGCTGTGAGTAAATCATTGTCTTCTTGAGTGAAGAAACATCAATTTTTGGAGAATAAAAAGAAAGACTAAAATTATTTGGAGTTCCATGTTAAGATGATAAAGTATGTGTTTGCAGGTTCCTGTTGGTGGATGCTACAGGCTTATAGACATCCCAATGAGCAACTGCATCAACAGTGGCCTTAACAAAATATTTGTATTGACCCAATTCAACTCTGCATCCCTCAACCGTCACATCTCCCGCACCTATTTTGGAAACGGAATCAACTTTGGTGATGGATATGTGGAGGTATGTATCACAGAATTGGATGGTAATTGTTAGAGGTCATACATCATTCTCTGGTTGCTTTTTTGTGTAAGATATATTTGTGGAACTTATAAAATGATAAAAATATTCATAAAATTGTATTATATTTCTATTAGAGATACAGTTTTGGCTGTGATTGATAGAGAAGTATAAGCCACAAGAATGATTTTACTATATTTTGGGAGGAGGGGGCGCCAGGGCAATGATTGTAGACCAATCACTGCTTTTGTTCATTATAATTTAATATGATAAAACAAATCAAATACTGAACAGGTTCTGGCGGCTACTCAAACACAAGGAGAAGCTGGAAAGAACTGGTTCCAAGGAACAGCAGATGCTGTGAGGCAATTTACATGGGTATTTGAGGTGGGAACATAATCTTTAGTACATAGCAGATTTCTGTATATACATTACTGCATGTCCCTCCTTTTTATTCTTCTCAAGTTGAATTGGACAGTAATAGTTTGAATGTTGCAGGATGCCAAGCACACAAACATTGAGAATGTATTGATCTTGGCAGGAGATCATCTATACCGAATGGATTACATGGACCTTGTGCAGGTATACATGTTAATTGTTTCGTATCAGAGCTGTGTAATTATCAAGACAATTAATGCAATTATTAGTAGGCTTTAAGTTCTTCTCACTCATTATTATTGAAATTTATTGTTAATTGTATTCTCTGAATATTTTTATCATTCACAGAATTAAGGCAATTAATTCACTTAAAAAAAAACTAGTTCATACACTGAATCTTTTAATAATTTTGCCAAAGGTTCCAAAGATTTTAGACACACCGAGTTCATACTTGGAGTGTTTCTTCATTTTATTTTCACAATTTTTGCTGATTATCTATCTTATAATAAATATGCAGAATCACGTTGACAGAAATGCAGATATTACAGTATCATGTGCTGCTGTTGGTGACAGGTGTGTTTAGCCTTCTTTTACATGTGTTTCTTTTTGTTGCACGTTTGTTTGTTTGATATCACTGTGCTGCTGGGAGAATATATTCTCTTTCATTGGGAAGGAAAGGGTCACAATAGAAAAAGTGTAGAGACACACTAACTTCCTCAACACAAAACATTTAAAATTTAATCATATTTAAGTTTCATTTCCAATTGCCTGTTTTTCAGCCGTGCATCAGATTATGGATTGGTCAAGGCAGATGGCAGAGGTCGCATCATCCAATTTTCAGAAAAACCCAAGGGTGCTGATCTGAAAGCAATGGTAAGTCCAAAGACCAGTCAATGTTCAATGGTTATTGGTCACTATCAGAAAGAACGAAACAAAAAAAATACTCAATTTCAACAGTCTTTCCTCAACTTTCTCAGAGTGCGCAACCGAGCATCCTAGCACTACAGAAATTCCTGTGAAGTTCATATATTTATCCAGAATGACTTATCATACATCATACGATAACATCACAAATTGATGTACTAAACATATTAAGAACGTGCAGATATATATTTAATTAAAACATACATATTATATAGGCTCAATTTGCAAACTTCTACAATTGAATCCCCAAGTTGCCTCTTAGGCTCTTATTCTACCTTTCCACGAGAATGAAATAGTCCTGCAAATTTGCAGGTCCCAATTTTTGAAATTATATGCTATATTGTATTTTGTGGCATAATAATGTGATCATAATATATTTATCTCTACTCTCAGTCTAATAATGTTTTCCTGTTGCTTCTCTGCAGCAAGTAGATACCTCTGTGCTCGGGTTGCCACCCCATGAAGCAAAAAAGTCACCATATATTGCATCTATGGGGGTTTATGTATTCAAGACAGATGTTTTACTCAAGCTTCTGAAATGGAGATATCCTACATCCAATGACTTTGGATCTGAAATCATTCCTGCAGCTGTGAGGGAAAACAATGTCCAAGTAAGAGAAATTGCACTAAACATATCTCTTTTCAAATGTTTTGATCTATTCTAGAAGGAGTCTTATCTTGCATTTACAAGGAACTAATCACTCCTTTAATGAGGTAACAATATAAATTGAATGTCTATTGCCCTCTTTCAGGCGTATTTTTTCAATGACTATTGGGAAGACATTGGAACAATAAAATCATTTTACGATGCTAACTTGGCTCTTACTGAAGAGGTGGGTTCAAGATATTTACTGTTCCAAAATTTCTTATTTAATGCTCTTTCTATTTTGTAGTTATTTAGTTTCCCTTATTTTGCTTTCAGTGTAATATAGACCGGTGGTCATTTAGAATTAGGCCACCATGAATAAATCAAAATAGTATATTGCAATTTGTGGCATACTAAATCTGTAAATCAGAGGAGAATGAATCAACATAAAGTGTATAACCAGTAATGGTTCCTTATGTATGGAAGCTTCGAGTATGGGGAAAGGCATGCCCTTGGCAACATGTTCAAGATGAATAGGCCAAATTACAATTAAACTCAGTTCAAATAGCTGCTAGGATGTAGCAAATTGTCAATGTCCTGAAACTAATATGTTTTATGCTACATTGCTACTCTCTTGCAGAATCCAATGTTCAAATTTTATGATCCCAAGACACCCATTTACACATCTCCAAGATTCCTACCACCAACAAAGATTGACAAATGCCGGGTAAGACTGTGATCATCTATCATTAAAAGTTTGCTCTTACTTTCATGAGATGTATCACTTATCATGTTTGAGTTGCTCCGTAGATTGTGGATGCAATAATCTCCCATGGATGTTTCCTGAGAGAATGCACTGTCCAACAGTCCATTGTGGGTGAACGTTCACGTTTGGATTATGGTGTTGAGCTCCAGGTAAACTACCATAATTTCTAGACCAAGGATGCTAGACCATTCTGTTTAAGGTTCCTACCATCTAAAATTCTAAAACCACCTTTTACAGGACACTGTAATGATGGGAGCTGACTATTACCAAACTGAACCCGAAATTGCTTCTCTGCTGGCAGAGGGGAAGGTTCCCATTGGGATTGGAAGGAACACCAAAATTAGGTAATCTCACCATAAGATTTCAATATGTTGGTTTTAGAAGTTAACACCAACTACAAATGTGTCTTTATCATGAAATAGAATTAGCTTAACATGTACTGGTTCTATTTAGAATAGTCATCTGATATTTGTTACTTGTCTTTGTTGAAGGAACTGCATAATTGACAAGAATGCAAAGATCGGGAAAGATGTCATCATCATGAACAAAGATGTGAGCACGGTTGCCTTATCTTGTTTTTACATTTGAGCCAATTTTGTTAGTTAATAGTTTTTGGGTCTTGTTAACCAGTGCCCTTAAGGAATTAAAAAGAAAAGGTATTTAGTATGAAAATTATAGGAGAACATAAAAAAAACTATGGGCAGCGCAATTTTGCGCATCCCAATAAAAAAAATTCTCCATTTAGTTCCTTAACCAATGCCCTAAGGACACTAGTTAGCATTTGCCATAGTTTTTTAGTCTTTGATAATTGCGTAGCACAAATCATTAGTATGGTGTTGTTATCTAATATCTATTACCATGCAAATTATTTGTCTGTAGGGCGTTCAAGAAGCAGATAGACCAGAAGATGGATTTTACATTCGATCAGGAATCGCAGTTATAATGGAGAAGGCAACAATAGAAGATGGCACTGTCATATAAATGGCTCGTGGTACTTTGTTCCTGGACTGGTGGCCAGAAGAAGCTCGAAGAAGCATGCCAAGGAACTTTTGAAATCTTTGGGGACAGAAGTGTCCAATTGAGATATCAGCACCCCCTTTTGCTAATATATGCAACATAGAAGGCTCTCCCACTGCATGTAAAAATAGAATGAATAAATAGTGTATGAAATGAAAAGCTGGATGTGAATGTGATTATGAACTGCTAGACTATTTTGTCCTTTAGTATCACTGAAGTATTAATATTACTTGGGATAATGAATTTAAGGGCACAAAAGAGTTTGAGGGCTTCCTTCATTGTTCTCTTCCTCTCTACATTGAGCAACAGCTTTTAAAGTATAGCTCGTAATTAATTAATCTTAATTTAAAAGAGTACCTCTGAAAATAGAACTGTTAGCAATGTGCAATAAGAAACTAGCACAAGCACATGTGTAAGTCTGGAAGGTTGCATACTAGGAATCCTTTAAAATATGCCACGTATTAAGCCCAGGGTAATTGACTACCTAAGGATTGACACGTAGAACTTTGGTTTTGTAAAATTGAAGAATGAATAGATGCAAAACAGTAACAGAATAGGCTAAATGTGGAGTTGAGTAAATTGGTGTCTAGGAAAATGAGTTGTCACTTGTCAGAAAAACACCTTCACTTCAAGCCTCAACGGCAATTATCAGAAGTGGGTGTAGATTGATTCTGACTATGTCTTTCAACAAATTATTGATCACACACAACACATTTATTCAATATCAGCACAAAAAATTCACGTGGCATGTTCATAATTCTTAGCAATTTTTGTTTGTTTAAAAAAAATGGATACTCGCATGAAGACGCTTATGATTCCTCTATGATTCATTGTCCGCGTGGTTCCTCTATCTTAGGTTATATTGTGGGGACACTGTAGGGATGAAATTCGTATATTGTACCAAAAAGACGGATGCAAATGCCAATTATTTTCAATTGGCGTGTGCGAATGGCTTTTTTTATCCTGGACCAAATTCCTCAGATTCCGCAAACAAATGTTCCCATCTTTTCCTTACGTTGCCTTTATGTCTTTCTATTTCATAATCATAGTTATCTCCTTTGGGAATAGGGATACTTTGTGCTTGGTCCTCCCTAGACAATAGTAAATTAAATCATGCCAAAAACCACTCTGTTCGAAACGGCTTGTCCACACCAGGCATACAAACTTTCTTGCAAACCCTGCTCTTTTCCCCAGCAGATGAGCTTTATAATCCAGTTAAAAAGCACTTAGAAAAGGCTTTTAAAAAAGAGTTAATTATGATGTGTAAAACTTTTTATATTATAAAGAACCTTTATACGTCACTTTAATTATATTCTTTAAAAAAATTAAAACCTTTAATTATGAGTGTATATATTTTCTGGAGAACTTATTTGTTTCACTAGTTTTAATTCTTCGAAAGATTACTTGTGAGGTTGTTAGCCCTTTCATAAACAATAATTATTAATTACAAACCCGAGATCAAGTCATCAAGGTATTAAACAAGTAAACAAGTTTTGCTATTGTTCACGAATGAAAAATTCAACCCAAAAGGTGCACATCGTACATGAAACTCCTTCAACATGATATTCCATCAAACCTTACTATTAAGGCTGTTAATATATGCTTAACTTGGCAATATGACTTGGGTGGTAAGACAGGATTCAACCCCTCTTGAGATATTTCTCCCATCCTAATTTATTGCATAAGTATATACATTACATACAAAAAAATGCACGCTCCGATACATAACTTCTTCAGATGCATGCACCGCTTATATTTTGTTTCGATTAAGCCAAATCTGAGGAGAAAAAGGAAGTAAGATAAGCAACTACTCAACATGATTGTGGCATGCACATGGCCCGAGCATTTCTCACTTCTCCGCATGACTTCAAGTACAGAAGTAAGCAACCATAATGCCATATCATGTATTCCTCTCAAACTAATCCTGAGAATCTCCCACCATAAACTTCATAAGAAATTTATATCACCAATGGCCAACAATTTCAAAATCCCTTCATATTCCAAACTATCACAGGTCCCTTTTTCATAAGCTCAGATGGATTCAAACTGTTCATTGCCTTTCCCATCAGGGCCATGGCAGCAATGCTTGGAAACTGTTTCTTTTGGAACTCTTCTAGCACAGCATTTGAAGACTTCGGTTCACGAAGCTCCCCTAATTTATGCCTCTTTTGGGAAGATGCAGCACGATCATGACTCCATCTCTGAATCCAGGGATGTGAAAGGGTAATTTCTACAGTTTTCTTCGCTTCAGTAAAAGAGGGCTTGCCATTTGTTGATACTGTTGCAGATAGATCTGGTATCATTTTGGGTTCCAAACTAGTTTTGCTATCTTTCATAATTTTGCCAAATATATTGTTAACTTTTGCATGTGAAGAAGTTTCTCCAATTTTTGTACTCTCAGTGCCATAAGCAGAGCCCAATGTGCACAACTTGAGTCGTTTGACCCATCTGCTACTTGGATCTGATCCCAAAGAACTATTGCCAGAATTTGACCTTGCATGCTCGTCTGCATGAGAAAGAAAGTGATCCAAATCAAGGCTGTGGGTTCTTGATGTGCTAGTCTCCCTGTCAACCACAGGACTTTCCTCAGCGATAAGCTCCTGAGGCTCTTGGTTTATATCTGGTATTGCTGTATTCACTGATTTTGCTATGGTTTTCTCTCTAGCAGAAATTGTTGCACCTTGAGATGTAAGCGGGTTTTGACTATCCTTGGAGCACTACAAAATTCAAAATTTGACAATTCCTACCTAATTAGCCTCTCAAAGTTTAATATAGTCTCAAATTTTACAAGGCACATGGTTATTAAATTTATAAACCAATTACAAATGCAAATAAAGACACTATATGTGTGTATGGGTACATTTGTACACATGTGTGTATTCAAAGTCTAGGTGTGAAGAAACAGTGCCACTCAAATTAGCTGCCTCTCTGTATGACGCATTCAGCATTCATCATAATCAATGTGAATGTATAAATTAATTCTTATTTTTCCCAAAAGCCAGACTATGATGTATTAAGTCTCAATTACGAACACAAAATCAAATAAAAAATAAAAAGCGTCAAAAACCAGGTCATAATTAAAATTATCTAAATGCTTGAGAAAGAAGGTGGTGATTGAAAATTAAATGCCACGGTATCAAGAAGATCAAACATTAGTATTTAGAAACATTACCTTATTTGTTTGCAATGGAACATCACCTGCAACAGACAACAGAAAGAAACATCAGCAGTTTAGCCAGAAAACAACATTAAAGCCACCAAATTGTAGACAACATCATCCTCCAAAAACTAAAACTAGGATAAAAGTTAACTGAAAATATTGAAAATTGAACATTACGTAAGTAATTAATCAAACTAAAAATATCTGAATTTTTTTTTTAAATGAAGCCTTAAGTATAGAATGATATGGTATATCCTTCAAGAGTGTGCATACATACCAGGAAGATTATTCTTATGTAAAGCATCGATGTCCATAGTATCTGTTTCAGCAGATGATTCATTCTTCAGGCATGTTGGATATTTGAAATCTTGGACATTTTCCTTTCCTTCGCTCTTTATGGAGCTCCCTAGAGCTTCCAGCTTCAGACCTTCCAGAGCATGGCCACTCGTGGGTGGAGAGAAATCAAGGATCTCATTGAAAGCATTTCCCTTGAATTTGATAGGTGCTATTGGCTCTCTAAAGAACTGACCTCTGTCAGAGAAGTTAACATCAGTTTTTTTCGACATTAGAAAATGGTGAGTTGTCTGGGAAATTTTGGGACGACCTCTTGACGATTCTTCAACTGAATCTATACTGGTGTATATCTTCATAGACCCCACATCATGAATAGAACAAGGCATTTGCGCTACCACAGAGCTTAGTCCATAAAGGTTTTGTGGTTTAGCTGACTCTGAGGATCCAGTCTGGCATGTAATATTTGGATTAGCAACATATTTTTCAATCTCATGGTGCTGACCACGAATAAAATATAATCTATCATCACTACCAGCCATGGAATCATGTGGTAAATGAGCAATACCACCTTGCATCCATCTTGAAAAAGAAGATTTCTGAGGATCTAGGAGGCTACTCATTTTATTCTCGCTGATTAAAAGAGACGAAAAGGTATGATATTTGGTACTTGTGAATCGCCCTTTGGATGCTAAATTGTAGCTTGATTGACAAATTTCAAAAGGTTCATGGGTGAACTGGGGCATCACAGTTTTCCCTTTGCCACGTCCACTTGGCACTATGTCAGAAGATGATTTTACAAAATCATTCCATAGTGATGCTGAAACAGCAAGGTTCTTCTGTTCAACATCCCACGGAGATTTCATCAGCAGAGTTGTTGGTAAAACTTCTTGAGACAATACTTGACACTCTTTTACTAGAGTTTCTATTTTAGGAGGAACATGTGCAGATGTTGATGGTAAGCCTGCTCCAGAAGTCCCAGCTCTGTTGAGAGAAACATTGTCATCTCCAGAGCAGGGTTCAGTTTCAGATTTTCCACCTTCCCCGTCGTCCTGTTCCCTCTGCAGAGACAATCTTCCATCTAACTTTCGAGAAAAATTGAATGTAGGAAATGATTTGGAATCACAGCTTGCTTTCCTTGATTTTTCATTGTCTGCCTCATTGGCGAATGTAACACTTGTGGCCCTAGCTGCTTCTCCAACTGCTCCAGCATGCGCAGAACTATCTAACCCACCAAGTAAATCTTTCTGCTCAGCACTGCTGTCTTCTTTTTCTTCTTTCACCTCACAACCAATCCCTAAACGACTGCAAGCAGGGGTTGCTGATTTATAACTTGTTTGCTTCCAATGAGACATCCACGCCGATTGGTTCCTTTGCATTGCTTGAGCTTCAACCCTCTCACCGTCACGACATGCTTGTGACGCAATATCATCAGGCTGAGGCATCATGATTGACAGATTATTGACTTTCTCCGGCACAACACACTGCTATTTTAGTATTTTTGACCTCACACACTTAGTCTATCCGTACAAGCGTTCAAAACCTAGATTTCGAGAACCATAGATTAGCAATAATTAAAAATCCATCACATGCAGATACAGAAAAACGAACAAAACTAGATCATACGATTCAGAAACCAGAACTCAACACCATCACACGAAGAAAGCAAAATCCAATTCTCGCCAACCTGACAGAGAAATCACTACTATATAATCGAATATAGATCAGTAACTGCGTCTTTTAGTGTCAATTCAAAAATGAAACCATTTCAGTGTAATTGAATTTAGCAAAAATAAACCAACAAAAGTAGCAGATCAAAATTTCCATAAAATTCATCAAACACGAAGAAATTAACTGGAAAACCGCAAAGATTGGAAGTTACCTTCAAAATTAAGAACGCAGAAGAAGAGCTAAGTCGGCGAAACTGAGAACCATTGAGTTGAGTTGAGTTGAGAAGCAGAGAAACGAAATATGAAGAAAAATGAACGACAAAGAAAAGACTGCAGAAGGAAAAGTGTATAACTGCATAAAATCAACGGCCAGATGTTCGTCGTACGTGGGTCCCATGTGTGTGGGATGAATCTGGCCGTTGATTTTTTGATGCAGTGTAGTTGGGAAGGATTAGCTTGGCGTTGATTCGTTTGGCTTCCTCAGCCACACGAACCAGTGGGACCCACCCATCTGCACTTTTCCTTTCTTCCAATTGGCTCTTTCCTTATTTTTTGGGCCTTTTTTCATTTCTCGTATGTTTCGAATTACGCGTAATTATTGTGACCACTTTAAAAACAACGCGTCAATTAATAAAAGGCTAAATGATTATTTTTATTTTTTATTTTTTTTATTTTTTTATTTTTTTAAAAATTTATTTTAATTTTTTATCTTATTTATTTTGTGTAAAATAGTCTTTATTTTTTTAAAAATTTACTTTGATTCTTTATTTTATTTAAAAAATTTAAAATGGTTCTTTAATTATTTAAATATATTCAAAATTGTCTTTTATTTAAGTGTTATTCGAAAGATAAAGTTAAATATATTTTAATAGTTAAAAGACTATTTTGAACCTTTTAAATAAGATAAGGTACCAACATAAATTTTTTAAAAAATAAATGATCATTTTGAATCTTTTAAATAAAATAAATTATCAAAATAAACTTTTTAAAAAATAAATGATCATTTTAAATAAAATAAATAAGATAAAAGACAAAAATGGTCGTTTAGCCTTAATAAAATAATCACCTACTATAGTTCTATTTTGTTTTTGTGCTGAAAGGATCTGAATCTGCCTCTAAGCTAAATAAGAAAAAGAAAATCATTTGCTTTCTGTTTCTAAGGAAAATATCTACATAAGTAAGTTCATTTTTTTGGACTCTATCTACACAACAAGTTCAACTAGCAAGAATTTTTCAACTTTGCGTATCATTTACTCGAACAAATTTTTGGTATCTATGT
The DNA here is from genome assembly GCA_026413185.1 of Pueraria montana var. lobata. Classification (NCBI taxonomy): domain Eukaryota; kingdom Viridiplantae; phylum Streptophyta; class Magnoliopsida; order Fabales; family Fabaceae; genus Pueraria; species Pueraria montana. The sequence continues at coordinate 8,457,153 of CM048654.1, forward strand.
AATATCTATTCTTTTGTAATTAATATTTAAAATTTAATAACTTTTTTCTTATTTTTATTTTTCAAAAAGTATAAAACAAAAACAAGTGTCATTCTTGTAATAAATGGAATATATATTATCGGAGAATTCCAAAATTTTTACAATATATTGATTGTGAGTATTTGAATTAATTTGTTTTAAAGGTGTATTTTTTTTTTTTTTAGATAGATTAGGACAAAGGGATGGTGGTTCAGTTCAAAATAGGGAATTATTTAAATTAAAAAAAAATATTTATAGAGTATTTATATTTATCTCATTTTTACTTATCTTTCTAGAATGAAGTTAGTGTAAATCCTTTATAAATACTTTTTAAACTCAATAACTTTCTCGATTTTAAACAAAGTACCGTTTCTTCAGTAACTTACGCATCATACTCAACTAACTGAGTTAGACCCCTTGATTAAAATTGTTTAAAATAATAACACGTTTAAATAACACGTTGTTTAAATAACATAGGAATAAATTTTATATGGCAAAAGACAGTTTCATTTAAAAAATTTCATTAATACTTGATTTATCGAATATGGAAGTTGTAAACTTGTATCGTTTAGTTGGTGAAACAATTCATTTAAATGCATTATTAATGTAATTTTATTATATTGTTTTTTAATTATGTATTATCATACTATAAAAAATATGACTTTTCGTAATTTATTTCTATATTATAGATTTAAGTTTTTATCTTAAAATATATATAATCATGTGTCATTCTCCTTGTGTGACAATTATTTTATAAATTTTAATATCAAATTAAATCAATATATTTTAATTAATTATTTAAACAAATGAAATTTTAAATTATCTGATTATTTAAATTCATATTTAAAATTTATGAATTAATATTAAATATAAAAAATATGTTTATAGATTTTATTTAGAAAGTTATAATTGTTTTTATTTCATTTTAATAATAATGCATGATATATCATAATAATTAAATAAAAAATCATCAATAATTCTAAAAATTAATTAATCGTGACAAAAAAAATTAGTAGAATTATTGTCTTAATACTTCTTTCATTTATCTGGTAAAAAAAAATACTTCTTTCATTCATTTCAAATAATTATTATTCTTATAAATATTACATCTTAATACTCCATAGCTAGCGTTATATGCTAAATGGAAACATTTGTAGCCAACTTTTTATTTAAAAATCCAAAAATTATGAATAAATAAATAGAAAATATAAAATATGTATATTTTTTTTACAGAAAAAATATGTATTATTTATCAACTGGAATTTCTATACACATTTATAACCAAGGCGTATTTATAATTATAGTTAATAGTTTATATAAAGAGTTTGATTTTGATATTTTGTCAAATGTAAAAAAAATTACATTGAGAACTAATAAAAAAAATTGTCATAAATATGTTTTTAAAATAATTATTATAAAAATTAACAATCTTATCATGTATGATAATTCATGATTTGATTATAACATAAAAATATACGTTGTCAATACTTTTAATTAAATTTTTATATAAAAATAAACTTATATCCACATTCTATACCTAAAACTATAGGTAAATGAATAGTAAAAATAAATGCGTTCAATTAAGAAGTATATAGATATAGATTTTATATTAATGGTTTGTTTTAGTTAAATTAAATAAGAAAAATGCATCTATTCACTAGAAACAAGAAAGTTTTTGTTATAAAATATTCACATTTGCTCTATCTTATTCTCATGATAAATTATGGGTATTTTGGAAATATATGTTACTTCTTACAATGACTATTTATCCATGTTTTATTCTTTCATATTTTATTCTACTTTTATTTTTTCAATTTTGTATTTTTTGTTTGAAATTACAAAATGTCAACCGAAATATTCATGAAAATAATATTTTTAAACATGATATTTTTTAGAATGCAATATTATACCTTAAAACAAAGAGTTTAATGGTGATGCACTGACAGTGTAAAACAATTTTATACAGTCATCCAATTATAAATCACCGTTGATATAACTTTTAAGATAATTTTTTAAAAGTCAACAAACTTACCATACATGGTGGGTTATGATTGGATGACAATATAAAATTATTTTACACTGTCAATGCATAGTCATTTTTTCTCTAAAACAAACACTATTAAGAGGTGAGACATTATAGAAGTAATTATTTGCAACTTTTACATTTGTTTTCATTGTTTGACGTGATTTTAAATAATGATGTGCATGTTCAAGATAAAATCAAACGCACTAAGACAACGAGGAGTGCTAGCAATACAGTCCTTCCAACACACACTTTATCATTTGTTGAAATTTATTAAAAACTACATAATCAAGAGAGATAGTCATTAAATAACAAGTGAGACCCATAAAAATTTGTGATTTTCAATAAATTTTAACCAATCATGGAGAGTGCTCAAAAAAGTGTGATAAATAGTATATTGCTATCATTTCTCCTGAGACAAATTCTTTGTTTAAAATAGTTGAAATTGTATCAACTGTGAAAGATAATGGGAAGAAGGTCCACTATATCAATTTATTAAGAAAATAAGGAAGAACATAGAATTATGTAATAAAACACTAATATACCCCTCAATTTAATTATAATTTGTTATGTTACAAAGACATAAACGTCAATAGTTATTATTTATAAAAATTAAAAAAAAAAACTAACTATTTTATCTTATTTTATATTTTATATTTTTTGCTCTACTCCTTTTTTCTATTTTTTCACGTTTTGAGTCATTTAGCGTGTGTTGAAATAACGTAAAAACTAGTAAACTACAAATCATTGGTTCTACTGTGAGGTACATTCGAGTGATTAAAATAAAATAAAATAAAAAAACCAAGCATGCACTTAATTAAGCCATATTGTTTATGTACCAAAAAAAAAAATTAAGCCATATTGTTTTACATTTTTACTGTTGTATTTGCTCTATGCTTATAATGTGATTTAAATAATTACGTAATAATTCCTTTTTAACTGGGATTTTGTAAGTAACGTACGTTACGTTGTTATGATGACATGATTATGTAGGTGTCATTTTCATGTCGGTCACGTGTATGTGCATATTTAGTGTACTTTTTTTTTTTTACTAAAAAAATAATAAAAACACGCATGGGAATTCTTCAATGTTGTATGCTTGAGCAAAATATGCATGGTGCACGATTCTTGTGCGGTTGGAGGTTTAGGAAGAGGGAATAGAATAAAAAATAAACAAATTAAAAAGGAAAAATTATTCTTTGGATAAAAAAAGGAAAAAATATTTTATTGAATTAAAAGGAATTGTGAGAGAAAAATAAAATTTAATATAGTAATTTTAAATTGTTTAACGTACGTAAAATTAGTATTATGATTGTTTAATTTATTTTTTATTTTAATCTTTCTTTGTTTTTTGTTATATTTTTTTTAATTTAGTCCATTTTTTACAATTGTGACTATTTTTATCACTAAAATTTGTTATTTCTTTTGACAATTGTAACTTTTTTTTTTATTAATTGTAATGGTTTTTTTATGGGTCAATAAAAATAATAACCTGACAAAAAAATTAAAAGGAGAAAAGGAGATAAATAGCTGGAATTGAAAAAATAAAAGATCACAACACTATTTGTTTTTATACTACCGAACGTGTAGATCAATAGGTATGGGGTGTTCTAGTATAATTAGTGGTCTCAAATTTGAGTTTTGGTATGCAAATATATTAAATACTTAAATGGAAAATTTTGTCACCCATAATAATTTTAAGGGTTAATTATGTTTTTGGTCCCCAAACTTTTTTGAATTTTCATTTTTAGTCCCTAAATAAAAAATTGATCAGTCTTGGTCCCTGATGTTTTCTTCCATTTTCTTTTTTGGTTCCTACCGTTTAAAATCACCGTTATATGCTGAGGTGACATTTAATTTTTAATTATATCAAAAAAATTGTGGCGATTTTTATTTACCGGCAGTCATAAACTGCCAGAAAATTCTTCATTTGGATTTCAAATCTTGAATACTGGGGTACATTCAGAACCCTCGTCAATCTTGCTCCAAATCAACAAAATCTCTTTCACCTCAAACATAGTAAATCTATCTAATTGTTCTTCTCAATCAAACAACATAAGAAGCAATAATTTCGGCTGATGCAAAACCTACCAAAGTGAAGGCATTTGAGATCAAATAAATTCAATTTTCCTTAAAACACAAATCAGCTTAAAAGATAAAGAGGAAGTAACGAATATAACCAACACAAAAGAGAAAATGAAATTATCAATTGGAAAAAGCAAAAGAAAATGACGAGGTTTTGAAAGACAGGGAATTTGGGAATTAAAAGAAAAATGCAAACTTTCAAGAGCTTGACGATGGTTTTTTTGGTGGTGGGAAGGGTCTCGAGCTTGGATCCCAGCTCCTTGAAGTGCAAGTGAGGCTTTTGAGCCATAATTCCTCTCTTAATTAGACGGTGTCGTTTTAGTGCTCTTTCATGGACTTAGAAGCGAAGAGAAGAATAAATAGGGTTTTGGTTTTAGCCCGCTCCGCTCTGATGTTTATGTTTCGTTCAATACGTCGCCGCGACAACATTTCGCAACGGCAAGCCCCCCGTGGTCAAACATGGTTTTCAAGGGAAGGTTCCTCTTTTCCAAGACATCTGATTCTTCTAATTCTTCTACCCCTTATGCTTCCTCCAACAACAGCCCCTGATCCTTCTCTTCTAACTCACCTTCCAGATTCGACAAGAAACAGGAGGAGAAAGGCGACAGGAGGAGAGAGTGAGCGCGGTGGGCGAAAACCACTTTGGCGATAACCCGCAATGGTGCTGCAGTGACATTGACGACGCGCGCCTCTTCAAGGCTTAAGGAGCACCAAACTTAACGAGGACATCAATGGTGGCCTTAACGAAGAAGATGCATTGGGGTTTTGATTTAGACATATGACTGTATTTTGGATCTGAGATGGATTTGGGATTTTGTTTGATTTGTGATTTGTGAATTGCTGCTGTGTTTTTTTTTTTTTCTTATTTCCTTCAACTTGCAGGTTTGGTTCCAAATGGTGTGTCTATCGAAGATTTAAGCAATTTGTGCATAAATGGTTAATGTCATTTAAAATACTTTAATTAAGCATTTTCTGGCGGTTTATGACCGCCAGAAAATAAAAACCGCCACAATTTTTTTAATATAATTAAAAATTAAACATAACGGTGATCTTAAACGGTAGGGACCAAAAAAGAAAACGGAAGAAAACATTAGGGACCAAGACCGGTCAATTTTTTTGTTAAGGGACTAAAAGTGAAAACTCGAAAAAGTTCAGGAGCCAAAAATATAATTAACCCTAATTTTAATTACCTTGAACAATATTGTCTCCGAAGAATACCTTTAGCTTGTAAAAAAATATCTAATATTTCTCTCTCTCTTATTTTTTTAAATTAAGATAAAACATTTTAAGTTTTTCATATTTATCTTTATTCTTTATTTTATTTTGTTTTTCTTTTTACATTTTTGTATTGTAAAGGCAAAAATCACAAGAAGGGGGTTGAATTGTGATTTATAAAAAAATTTGCAAACTTTTTATAAACAACTTGTATCGTCTGTTGAACAAAAGATAGTTTTTGCAGAAAACCTTTTTACAGATGATACTGCACAAATGAAAAACTCTAGTAAGAAAAACAAATATTAATCACAATACAAAGTCAGTTCAAGCAGTTACAGAAAATAGAAGAGCAGGAAAGATAACACAGAAATTTTATACTGGTTCATCTCACCTCGAGACTATGTCCAGTTCTTGGCAAACCATCAAGTTCCACTAACTTTTTCAAGTTACAAGTATTCTTCACTGCCACTTCTGGCTCACCCAAGTAGTTTTTCACACTTAGCCTCTTCAAGCTAAAAACCCAAGTATTCTTTACTACCAAGTCACTTCTGGCTCTAAAACAAATCACAAGATTTGTTTGAGAAAAGGGCGCACAGACTTTTGGCTATCATCTTACAGACGGATATACAAGATTAAAAGCTAAGTCTTTTTCTCTCATGATACACAAGGTTATTTGAGAGCTTTTACAAAGAGAATTTTTACAAAAGAAAGAATGAAGGCTTGAAAGAATGCTTGAATTTTGAATTCAATTCATGTGTTGTTCTATATTCAGCACTTCAAATCTTTTTCTATATATAGACTTGCTGAGGAAGTAATCGTTGTCTATAAACGGTCTTCTTTCTTGCGTCTGACCATCGTCTGAAGGAGGGTGGTTGAAGGGCATTTAATGCGAGCATTAAATGCTTGTCACCAACTAGTCATTCTGAGTTGATAAAATATTCTGCTTATCTTTCTTGAGATATACTTCAAATCCTTCTGCTGCAGTGGTCACATCGCTTGCTCAGACAAGTACTTATTGCTAGTTGTAGTGTGTCTTTTGAGGTGAGAAAAACTCCAGAAACTTTGACTCTTCTTTCTATTTCCTTTTATGCACTTCGACAGATCCTAGGAGGATGTTCTATGAACATTCCCTGCAAAATAGATAACAAAATGATAGTGCATTTACTATGCCTTTAAATGCTTCTTCAGACTAAAGCGTCTGTCTGCGTATCATCTGTATCTTACAGACGCAGATACAACATTTTCATCTGTTGGCATTTATAAGACGCAATTTTTTTACTTAATATTTGTTTTGCATAAAATCAAAATAATTGAGGGTCTTGATTCGTCGTCTGACTTAACAATCTCCCCCTTTTTGATGATGTCAAGCAAATATTGTAAAAAAATGTATCAGAGCTACATAAAATATTAACTATAAGCATAGAATTTAAATAGAGAGAAAAGATGACTCAGGTTTGATGAGTAATCAAATAACTTGTCTTATTGAAAGAGTTTTCACATCAAGATGATGTGTTTATACAAATGAAAAAAAAATACTCTTCCTTTTTCTTGGCCTCCCCCTTTGATGTAGCTCTCCCTCAGATGTAGCTCCCCCGTAGCTTTATCTTCATTTCTTTTTACTCTTCTCTTCTCCCCCTTTTGCAAGGCGATCGGCAAAACCTGGTTCCCCAGGAATGGGACCATCAGAGTCAAAGGTGACGGAGTCAGAGTCTGATGATAGCACCATAGGGGATCCTGGTGGAGTGAGAGTGCATCTGCGGCGACGTCCTTTGAAGAAGGCATCTATGTTGATCCACTTTTTGAGCTCAGCCTCGAGAGATTTTCTATCTGTCAAAGCTTGACGCAGAGCTTTTCTGGTTGCCCAGAGTTCGACATACAGATCATGGACTTCTTCTTCAGAGATGGGAGGTCTGAATAGTTCAATGGCCATAAGATCATCTTCTGGTTCTTGCACAAAGCCCAAAATAAGCATGGAGAAGAAGAAGGTGGAATATGATAGCTGCACCACAAAGGAGAAATCCTTATCAGATGGATAGTAGAAGGTGGACTTCCAGGGCATGATGTCGAAAGGGTCAGATGAAGATGGGAAAGCCTGATATCCGTGGCATTGATAACATCTGCCTATCTTCAGATGATACCCATCTGTAGGAGGCTTGTCTTCAAGTTCCAGACCAAAGCAGAAAGCATCAAACTTTCGTACACATCTGATGGTCTTTAAGTCTTCAGACGTTCTTTCAGTAACTGATTTCTGAAAGATGGCTTCAATCTCCCGTCTGAAGGGTCTGCCTCTTCGCACTCGAATGTTTCTTTGAGCAGCTTCGTCTTCATCTTTAGCCTTCTTGTTACCCTTATAATTCAAGATAGGAAGGATTGGGATAGCTTTGTCTAGAGCAAGCTTGAATTGGGTTTGATTTGAGGCCACATAGTGGAATTGTGTGCCTAGGAAGTGAGGCAACATTTCTGCTCGTCTTTGGATTTGTCTAAATGAGTTTTGCCTCTTCTTGATCTCCTCCTTATACGTCTGCAGCTTCATACACAACTCTGCAAAGTAGTCTGAAGATTCCCACAGATGAAAAGTTGGACTTGCTTCTGGATCGTCCAAGTTAATATCTTCATAATAAACAGAATGGCCTGGCTCAGCATGATTCTAGGGGAGAATCACATTGAGGTAGGCTAGCAGACCCATCATCTGTTAAAGGTTGACAGACTCATAAAAAGGTACCTCATCAATGAGTACTGATAGCCTTCTCCAGATTGAGGCTCCAGGTGGATAGCTGCATCTGCCACGCGGATTATGCTCGAAGATAATGGAGTTTGAGTCTGGTGCTGTTGTCTGTCGAGGAGGAAAGATTCTGAATTGAGGTTCCTCCTTATAGCATGAGAGAGTAGGCATTTCTTCTTCTGGAAGAACTTCAAAGTTAGGAAGATTGAAGGGATCAATCCCAGGAACACCTTTCTTCCATAACTCTACAAAATTGATGGAATCAAGCAGGAAGGCTTGATCCTCATCAGTGCAGATTCCCTTCCTCCTCCATTCCCTGTTGCAGCGTTTCCATTCATTGACTCTAGGTCACTTCCATCCATAGTAGTATCTGACGTTAATGTCTGGGTCTGTTGGTGGTTGTACTGGAGGAAGTGGAATATTGGTGCTTCTCCGGATGATCCAGTCATAGCCTCTGTACTTTTGAGCAAGGTCCAGAGCTAGACTTCCATAAATGTACCCTAGAGAGAGAGTGGCTTTAGCCGCATACATTCTTTGTCTGAACAATTCATCTTTAGTCTGAGTCTGCATGTCTTCATCAGTCTGAGTCTGAAGTTCATTTGTGGATACAGACGATGTGCCACCATAAATGGTCATCCGTTTGGCAGCATGATCCTCTGCAAACAGTGCCAGGTGCTCATCTACCTTTCTTTCATCCTCTTCCGTAATTGATCTGTAGATGGCGCGAGGACCCGAGTCATCAGTTTCAACAAGGTCTTCTCCAATATCTAGACCTTGGGCGCTTGCCTCCAAAGCAGACTGAAGAAATGCTTCATTCAGTGCTTCTATTTCAACATCGTATGTGTCGTCATCTATTGTGAGCGTTTGAAGCTCCATTTGCTTATTGGCTATTTCAGAAGATGCTATCTCAGCAGTTTGAATCAGGGCAGATTCAATTCTCCCGAGATCTTCCATGGCTGCTTCTGTTCTTCTTCAGAAAGAGTCTTAATAGACTCAAGAACAACTTCTTCTTCTTCAGCAGCGTCTGCAGGAGTCAAGACTTCTTCAGCATCCTTCCTCATTTGTTCTTTAGCTGATAAAGTCTTAACAGACTCTACCACATATTGTTCTAGTTCAATCTGCTCTTTTTTCTCAAGGCTTTTATCTAGCTTAGCCTTTTTAGCAGCTTCCTTTCTTGACAACTCCTGAGCTTTTCTAATGGCTACTGCTTCCTTTTTGTCAGTTGGTGAAGGAAAAGATGAAGGTTTGGGCTTGGGTGCAGGCTTAGGTTTGGAAGAGGTTTGGGGTTTAAATAGGGGTGCATCAAGAATCTCAACATCTAATTCTTGGATTTGGGAAGGTAAAGGTTGAGGTTCAGGTTGAGATTCTGGTAAGGTGGTGAGTTTGGCTTTGGTGATGATGCGTATTTTAGTGGTTCTGGTGAAAGGCTTTTTGAGTGGAGGTTCAGGGATTTGTTCAGATGGTGTGTCTGAAATCTTTCTCTTTAGAGATGAGGGAGGGTCTGAAGATGGTTGTTGTTTGGTCTTTTTGGGTTGGTCTGAGGAAGGAGATTGGGTACGTCTGGTGATTGGTTTGGTCTGTGTAGGTTTGGGCTGGGGTAGTGTCTCTGCGACAGACGCAGGTTCATCAAACGATTCCTCCTTGGGCTCCTTCTTCACCTTGATTCCCTGCTTCTTTACCCATTCGGGGAACTTGTGAGCGATACCTATCCTCACAAAAGTGGTTCCTGTCACCTGTGTGGGTCCGCCAGAAGCTTCAAACTCCGTCAGATCAACACCAACATCCCTCATTAGTTGAGTGAACAACATGCAATAAGGAATGGGGTTTTTCTGCTTCTTCATGGAGAATCTGTCTTAAGGCCTGCTCCAGATGATAGAAGATCAAATCTGGGAGATTGATCTTCTCTCCTGTAACGATGTTGTAGATGCAGAATCTGTCCCTTTCACTCACGTGGTCCCTTGACCCTGTCATTGGGAGCATGATGTTGAAGAACATGTTGTGAAGGAGTCTGCAGACGTGGGTCATGTTGGCAGACCGAAGAAAGATCTTCATAGCTGCAGCTCTCTTATTGGGGTCTTCGTCTGCAGGTCTCACCCCATTATAGAGAAGTTTGTCCACCGTCTCCTGGGTGATGGTCTTCTCCCAGTCTTTGTCGAAGACTATACCCTCTTCAGCATAACCAATAGCCTTAGCTATGGTTGCAAGGTTGATCTCCACTGATGTCTAACCAATCATCCCCTTGATGGATTGGTCATCCTCCATCTTGGTCATGCCCCATAAAAGAGCATATGGACCATGGTACTAGACGTTATGTTTTCCAACGAAGTTGGTCCACCCAACTCTGGTAAACAGTCCAGAACATCAAAGCCTTCCTTTGCCAACTCCTTTAGGTTCGCCCACTTTCCAGGAATGAAAAGCTCTTCTGGAAAAGTTGCAGTGGCTTCGTCCATGTTGCGAATGAGAGGAGTAGCAGAGGATGGAACTTGCTTCCTTGGTGCCATTGTTCACAGAATGTTAGGTTTTAGAAAAGATAAAATGAGAAAGTTTTGATCTTTGAAGTCTTTGAGAAACTTAGAGGATTTCAGAGAGATTAGAAAGATCAAAGGAACATTCTTCTTTAGGCACTTCTTCCTTTTATACCAGAGAAGATGAGAGAGGAGAAAGAACGTCATAAAAAGAGCGGTTTTAAAAACATTAAAAACTTTTCAAAAACTGTCTCATCATAGCGAAAAGGGCGGCGCACGTTTTTGAGTAAAAATGAAAAGACTTATAACCGTTGTGAACGTGGGCACTCTAACATTTGTACACTTGAACACACATTAGTTCCAACAGATTAATGAAGAAAATAAGACGAAGGGTATAGTCTGATGAATGCAAACATTAATCTGAAAGTATGTGCATATGCAGATGATTTCTAATACAGACGAAATGTTCTTCAGACAAAGTGTAAAGATATTAGCTCATTGGTGATCTGTATCTACAAACTTAATATCGAAAACACCCTTTTGAGCATAATCACGAATGAAATGATATCTGATTTCAATATACTTTGCCTTAGAATGTTGTATGAGATTTTTTGATAAATTGATTGCACTAGTATTGTCACAATATATAGGTATATTGTTTTCAAAACTAGAGTAATCTTCTAACTGATATTTTACCCATAGCAGCTGTGAGCAGCAACTTGCAGCAGACACATATTCTGCTTCTACAGTAGATAACGCAATTGAGTTCTGCTTCTTGCTTGCCCATGAGATGAGACAGGGTGCTATAAAGTGACATCCTCCACCTGTGCTTTTTCATTCAACTTTGTCTCATGCATAGTCTGCATCACAATATCCTACTAACCTGAAATCTTGATGTTTCTTATGGAACATACTAAGGTTAGTGGTTCCCACTAGATAGCGTAAGATCCTTTTAGCAGCTTTAAGATGAGACTCTCTAGGATCTGATTGAAATCTAGTGCACAGACAGACGCTATGCATAATATCAGGTCTACTGGCTATAAGATAAAGAAGTGAGCCAATCATACCTCTGTAGATCGTCTGATCTACTAGTTTACCTGATTCGTCTTTGCTCAAGGGACTGGAAGCATGCATAGGTGTTTTCATTAGTTTAGCATCTTCCATTTTGAATTTCTTAAGAAGCTCCATTGTATATTTCTATTGATGAACGTAGAAACCCTTACTGTCTTGTTTGATCTGAAGTCCTAAGAAGAACTTAAGTTCTCCCATCATACTCATTTCAAACTCATTTTTCATCAAATCAGAAAAATCCTTGCAAAGAGATTCATTAGTAGCTCCAAAATCAACATAAATTTGAACTATAATGAAATCTTTGCCAACTTCTCTTCTGAAAAGAGTAGTATCTACTTTGCCTCTCATAAAATCACTTTATAAAAGAAAATAGCTCAGTTTATCATACCAAGCATGAGGTGCTTGTTTCAGACCATACAGAGCCTTCTTGAGTTTAAAGACATGATCTGTAAGAGTGGGATCTTCAAAACCAGGAGGTTGTTTAACATAAACTTCCTCTTCTATAAAACCATTTAAAAAGGAACTCTTAGCATCCATTTGAGAAAACTTAATGTTTTTATGAGCAGCAAATGCAAGCATGATTCTTATAGCTTCTAATCTAGCTATAGGAGCAAAGGTTTCGGTGAAGTCTATACCTTCCTGCTGATTATAGCCTTGAGCTACTAATCTAGCTTTGTTTCTTATCACTTTTCCTTGCTCATCCAGTGTATTTCTAAAGACCCATCTTGTTTCAATGATGCTTTTGTTCTTTGGTTTGGGGACTAGGGTCCAGACGTCGTTTCTGGTAAACTGGTTCAATTCTTCTTCCAAGGCTAAGATCCAGTCATCGTCTATCAGGGTTTTGTCTATTGTTTTTGGCTCTATTTATGAGAAGAAAGTGTATGATGCTTGATCTCTGAAGGATGATATGGTCTTACGCCTTCTTTCTGATCTCCTATGATCTGATCTTGTGGATGATAAGTTACGAATTTCCAGTCTCTTGTCTGTGGTTGAAAGTCAGACACTCCTTCAATCTGAGGAAGAATTTCCTGAGAGGGTTGAATTTTGTTTGACTTTGGTGCTGCAGATGGACCTATCTGCATATTTGTAAAATCATCCTCAAGATCTGATAGTCTCCTATTAGATGTTAGTCCATCATTGAACTTATCATGGATAGATTCTTCTACAACTAAGGTCCTTGTATTGAAAATTCTATAAGCCTTAGATGTATCAGAATATCTTAGAAAGACACCTTTATCCACCTTAGAATCAAATTTTCCCAATTGATCTTTGGTGTTTAAGATGTAACACTCACATCCGAAAGGATGAAAGTAAGCAATGTTCGGTCTTCTTCCTCTCCATAGTTCATAAGGAGTCTTTTCAATCATAGGTCTGATCAATACTCTGTTTTAAACATAATAAGCAGTGTTTACAGCCTCTGCCCAGAAATGTTTAGGAAGAGAGTTCTCACAGAGCATGGTTCTAGCCATGCAGAGTTCGATTTTTCCTTTCAACTACCCCATTTTGCTGAGGTGTTCTCGGTGAAGAGAAGTTGTGGAAAATTCCATTCTTTTCGCAGAAAGATTTGAACTCAATATTTTCAAACTCAGTTCCATGATCACTTCTGATGCTAGAGATGCAAAAAAGCCCTTTTTCATTTTGAACTCGTTTACAGAATATTTCAAAGACCTTGAAAGACTCATGTTTATGGCCTAGGAAGTATACCCATGTATATCTTGAATAGTCATCTACAATAACTAAGCCATATTTCTTCCTGCCCAGACTCAACATTCTAGTAGGACCAAATAAATCCATATGCAAGAGTTGCAACGGTCTGGAGGTGGAAACAACATTTTTAGATTTAAAATAAGTTTTAATCTGTTTCCCCTTTTGACATGCTTCATAGAGAAGATGGATTTTCCAAGAAATCTCAGGCAATCCTCTTACTAAACCCTTTTTCAAAATTTTCGAAATGTGTTTCAGATTCACGTGCCCAAGCTTTTTATGCCAAATCCATCTTTCATCTTCTCTAGATAGAAGACATGTTACCTTCTGCTTGCTAAGATCTATAAGATCAATTTCATACAAATTGTTGTGTTGTCTGGCAGAAAAGACAGACTTGTCATCATCTGTTTTGACTATACATCTGTCCTTGTTGAAGGAGACTATATAACCATTATCACATAGTTGACTTATGCTCAGTATGTAACACCCTAATTTAGAGTACACTTATATTTTTATAAAACACTTATTGTAATAAAAGATATTTATTCATTAAATATAACTATTTTAGTAACCATATTTTTTTTAAAACGGATAAGGAAATAATTTAAAATGTCGCTTCTTAAATCCATCTTTAATCAATGCATTGATTTGAAATCTTGATTCCATTTAGAAATGGATAAATGATCTAACATATAACAAATAGTAAAGGTTTAAATATGTTTTTAGTCCTTCAAATTAGGTCACTGTTTTTTTTAGTCCCTCACATCTAAAATTGTTTTTTTTAGTCCCTAGAATTCGTCAATTGCTTTTTTTAGTCCTTTTTCGCATATGGCATAAACACAGCCAAACAAGGAATATAAAATTTGTAATTTGTGGCGGCTTTTAACCGCCACAACTTGCAAAATGATAAAAAAAAAGAACTGAACTAGAACCCCTCTTTTTCTGAGATAAGCAACAAATCAAATAAAAATTCATAACAGTCCAGATCTAAATCAAGCTCCAGGTCTAAATCAAGCTGCGCAAATCACAATCCCAATCAAAGAAAATGAGAGGAGAGGCAAGGACAACAACAAATCAAACTAAAATCACCATCTTCCTCGTTGAGGCTAGCGTCAATGTTGTTGGAGCCACCGCAACACCATAACGTCAAAGTTGTGCTCTCTAGACCCCTTTTTCCCGTTGTTTTTCTCTCCCTCGCCACGGAACCCTCTCCACAACAGTCCCATTGCGAAGTCGTATCCCTTCATGCTCGACCCCTTTCAGTAGGTCTCCATCGCGTGCCTGGAGCGCAACAAGTCGGTCATGGTCTCCGCCTACACCTTCGCCGGCAAAACCATTGTGGTTGAGAACGCCATCGCCATATCCTTCCATGACAAGCAACACATCATCTACACCTCCCTGCTCAAGGCCTTCAGCAACTAGATGTACCGGGAACGGGCTTGTGGTACTTGAGGCCCGGGTTAGGTGACGTGGGTTACGATTTGCGGGGAGTGGGGTACTTTGGGATTGGGATTGGCGGCGATGGAGTGGCGGAGATTACAACGGCGAGGTCCGAGGGTGGTGACATTGGTGGTATGGAGGAAAAGAGGTTTCTTTGATTTGTTCATTATCTTTGTGAAATGTGCTTATCATTGTACTGAAAGGTAGTACCAGGTGGGTTTCTTTTTTATCTAACATCATGCTGATCCAGAATGTGGTAATGTTAGGATATGTTTTGTTGCTTAATATGTCTTTGAGGAGTGATGATTAAATGGGAAATAGGCCCTCAAATAGAATTTAACCTGTACGTAGGACGAACTCTCAATCTGTGTGTGCGTGTTTTGTGGTGTGTACTATGTACAAATGGATTGAGGAATGGGAAGCGAAGAAAGACGAATCTGATAGGATTCCTGTCTTTTTTTTCCGACAATTTATGGTGGCTTTTAACCCCCAGAAATCGTGTTTTGAAATTTAAATTTAAAATCAAATTCTAGCGGTTAAAAATCGCCACAAATTACGATTTTAATATTCTCTGTTTGGTGCGCGCTAATGCGTATATGGATAAGGACTAAAAGATACATTTTATGAATTTGGAGGAATAAAAAAAGCAACTTTTAATTTAAGGGACTAAAATAGAAAACCCCCTATATTTGAATGACTAAAAACATATTTAAGCCAATAATAAAAAAGGTAAATCCACCATGCATAAAATAGAACATAATCCCATAATACCAATCTCATAGAGTGTCGAAAACAGATAAAGTAAAATGGCGTCGATCGAAGACGGATACGTACCATATACAACCCCAAAGTTAAATAGTAACAAAATAATACATAGGAAGCAGAATGACAAAATTCAAACCCTAGTCTACTCATGACAAGATACACAAAAAGGGAAAACTAAGGGTTTAGAGCAGCCACCCATGTACAGTATATACCCGCGACTGTACACCCCAAACCTAAGACTCCGTAGAAGAGTTCTCAGAAGGGTCCTCCTCAGGATCCTCCTCAGCGTCATCATCCTCCAAAGCGTCGCCCAACCTCATAACACTGGTGGGAGAAGAGATGAGAGTCATGAGCTCTTCAAACTCAGCCTCGGACATAGATAAATCTACAGAAGAGCTCCTCCTAGAAGACGGAGAAGAAGTTGGTGTGTCGGTGTCGCGATGATACCTAGGGCCTCTCTCCTGCGTACATAACATCGGTAGGGCAAAACGTACAGGGCGTGTTGAAGGTCCATGTCCCGCCGCAACAAAAGAGAATTTGACCCATCCATAAAAGGTGTATGTCTGATTGTAGGCATCATGGGACCAGATTCCGTTGACAGGTTCACTCCATATCCGCACTACGGGCTCCCGGTACTCGTCCATCTGATTCTGGAAAATAAAGGTGTATGGAGTGAGTCTCCCACCTCTAAGCCACAAACAAACGACCTCATGGTCACATACACATAACAAACCACACAATATGGTTCTCTCATGATCTCACTCGTGACCCTAATCACACTTGTTGACTAATTCTTAATTCATCAATCTCAGGTCCGCTGCCACCGGAACTCCCAGAACTCAGTGGTCTTACACATTTAAGTTGGATGACTATTGGGAGTACACCTTCGGCACGGTACGATAACGGGGCTCTCACCAACGTGATAATGACTTGCATTTAGTTGAGGTTGCCAAGTCGGTTATGTGACCTAAAGTCATAACTCGGCCCTTACCCCCAAGGTCGGTCCTGCGATCATTTTCCAGGTACCACTCTGTGGTCATCCAATCTCTGAGGACTGACTTCTCAACGACTCTCCCCATTGGGATTGTCCTTATAGGTTTATGTGGACTCCTCCATCAAAGGTACCAGACGGTGATCAATTTAGTACCATGAGCTCATCACGTATCACATAGCGATCCCATCCTTCACAACGACACAAGTCACAGTCGGATCTCCCCACACAACCTCTCCAAGTTTGCTTCCACAGCTAACCATCACGGAGAATCACGTTCCACGAACATCGCATCGCTTATATCACAGTTACGTCGTCCTAAACGACCTCACCACTTTGGGAGTGAAAAAGGTTCCTCCTTCCCCTCCCATTCACATCGCAAACAAACAAACATATAAGAGTAGATGCACTATGCACTACTAATCTCATCATGAACCCATTCATGATTCTAAACAATTTTTTTATTAAATTTTATGTAAATCCTTACCCTCTCTCAAGTATTATGCTAAATTTTATTCTTTAGTATGCAACTGCAAAGGTCCTAGTTTATTTTCTAAGTCCAAGTTTAAGATTTGATGCCCACATGTCAAGGTTTCTAAAATTTTCTAAGTCCAAATAATTATAATTATTCATACTCTTTTTTTTAATTTATTATTGTTTTCACAATAAATCAAAGTTAAGTGCTAGAACTCCATTTTCTAGCCTACAAATGCACTCTTACAAGGAGTCCATTTGTCCCCTTTCCACAATCACATATCATTCAATACACATAACACAACATGCACATTCAATTTCCAGCACACAGATTCCCGAGGATCACATTCCTCCCGGTCTCCAATTCAAGTCAAGTAAATACAATGAATAAGGCGAGAATAAAAATTACATTCACAAATAATCAAATATATAATGATAAAGTGCAGAGGTCTTTCCTTTGGGATAAAACCACTCATTCATAGTCCAAAACAATTAAATAACATACTTAAAGCAATTAATTTAACCAAACTCTAATATTCTACATAGATCAAATTCTACACTCCAAGAGTTATTTAACATATCATTTCAATTCATAATAGTATATAAATATGCAGAGACATTATTCATCGTGCAAATAGTCATACATAAATTTAGTTCCTCAAAATTCACTCCAAAAGTATGATTTTTAAATTATTTTCCAAATCTGACTGCACACCGAAAAAAGAGTATAGGAAATTTAGAAAATATAAAAACTCATCATTAATTAGTGAAAGTTTACAGAGATAATCTTCCACAAGTAAATTACAACATATATTTTTCCCAGAATTTAATTCCTACCACAAATATCATTTTTCCATTTATCTTCCCCTGTTGTCAGAAACCCATTTTTACAATAATATATCATCTAAAAATAGTAAACACAACTTAATGAATTCTAATAAAATTACAGTACACTATAAAGAAGTTAATTATCATCATATATTTTTCCCACACGAAATTTCTCACTAAAAGTGTTTTTATCCTATTTAAATGTGACCCAGCAGATTTCTGAAAACAAAAATAGAATTTATTTATAAATACTAATATACCCAGTAAAATCTGAAAATTTTCAGAAACATCACTCAAACCTATTATCAAGGTTTTGTGGTCTTAATTTATGAAAATATCACTCCAAAATAGATCAAATACTAGAAACAGTGTGTTTAGCAAATTCAGAGCACTCACAAAAATAATTCTATTTAAAATACCAAATCAACTTAATAAATTCTGAAAATTTGTGTATGCATTCCAGAGGCCTAAAAACAGTTATTCATGGTCTCAAATCAAATCATCATAAAGGTCCACGAAAATATCAAAAGAAAATCCAAACAGTCAGCAGCCACCACAAACAAAATGGTGTATTTAACCAAAGTTTAAGGGGGAAACTCCTCCATACCTCAATATAGCTCAAGAAAATGGAAAGGATGAAGGGAATGAGCCTTAAGAGAGTCTTTAAGTCCCTAAGTATCAAAATTAAAATTTTAAACCATAAAATTGTAGAGCTTGAAATTCTAAACAATCCTATGGAATCAAAATTTAATTTTGATAAATATTACCTAAGCTTTGGAGATGAGGAATTATGGAGAGCAATGGAGGAAATGAGAAAAAAACTTTTTCTCCCTTTGAGAGTGCCATGGACCAGTAGAGAGTGAGTGAGGAAGAGAGTTGAATTTTTGAATTAAAAGAGAAGTCAAAGGTGTTTAAAGTTCAAAGGTTAATTTGGGATTTTTACATTCCTTGAATTAAGGCTTTTTGGAGGTGATATTGGATGTTTAAGTGAGCAAAATATTGAGGAAGCAACATGGTTCGGCCAGCGCAAAGCCCTTTTATGGGTTGCTTTGTTTTTTTTTATAGGCTTAAAATTGGTAAAGTGAGATTAAGCAAAAATGGTAATTTTACTTTTACCATAAGTAGTTAATTACTAGCTAATTAACATAGACTATTGTGCTAATTATCTAGAACATTGTGTAATTCAAATTAATCCTACACAATATTAATTTACACAGTGTAAATTTATACTGTCTAATTTTACACAGTATAATTTTGCACAGTGTAAAAATTAAATTTTCATTAAATTTTCATTTCACAAAATTTTGTCACATGAAATAACATATTTGTAATCTTTTTTTTCAATTAAATTTAGATTTCTATTGTAATTAATTCAATACTAATTAAATTCTAACAGAACACACAAACACAATATTTATTATATTCTGGGTTGTAAATTTTTAGGGTGTTACATTGTAGGTTATACCTCAGACCTTCAACATATAGGACGTTGTCTATGGAGGTTAGGGAGGACATACCAACTTTACCTATGCCTGTGATGCATCCTTTTCCCATGCCTCCAAAGGCAACTACTCCGCCTTCAACCGATTTTAGGTCTAGGAACATAGACCTTTCTCCCGTCATGTGTCGTGAGCAACCACTGTCCAGGTACCAGCTCAAACCCTTGCCTTTTCGTACTAAGGATATCTGAAATAGGAATAATCTGAGACTTTGGTACCCAAATCTTTTTGGGTCCAGCAGCATTAGTGCCCTTAGACATTTGCTTCTTCTTATGTATGCATTTGAACTTGGAGTGCCCAAATTTTCCACATAAGTCACATTTGTCTGGATCAGACTGAGTAGAAGTAGATGCATCTTTTTCTAAGCCTAAACCAAATTTATCATGAGCATGTTGATGATATTTTAAAAGCATAGTGAGAGTGTTAGAACTCTCTAGAAACTTCCCAAAGTCCTTAGTTAAATAGGCTACTTCTTCCCTTAGTTTTTCAACTATGGATGAATCGTCTGTTTGACTAGGGGTGCTGGTTTGACTTAGGCTTTCTTCCAGAGTCTTGACTTTTTCTTCTAGTTCTGCATTTGATTTCTTCAGCAATTCTATTTCACAAACAGATTGTTTGAGTTTTTGTTTAAATTTTTTACATTGCTGAGAGATCATATGACAGTTATGAAGTAAAATGTCATAAGACATCTCTTCTTCATCATCTGATGAAGAACCAGATGAGCTTTCAGATTCATAACAAGTTTTTAGCTCAACTCTTTCTTCTGTCTCTGCCATCAGACAGATATTTGCTTGTTCATCGTCTGAGCTGCTACTTTGCTCACTGTCTGAGTCATCCCATGTGGCCATTAGACTTTTCTTCTTTTTCTTGCCACTGTAGGACTTCTTTTTCTTTAACCGCGGACATTCAGACTTTATATGTCTTGGTTTTCTGCATTCGAAGCAGATGATCTCTTGACTGTCCTCCTTATCTTTCTTCTTGAATCTGGAGTCCTTTTTCCTGGAGGATTGTCTGAATTTGTTCTTCTTCTTCAGCATCTGCTTGAATTTTCTTACCATAAGGACAACCTCATCGTCTGTAGATCTGGCAGAGCTTTCGTCTGATTCTTCTATTTGAACTTTCAGAGCCTTTGGGGCTCTTATCTTTTCTTCTTTAATGGTGCTGGTTTCACCAACCTTGAGAGCAGCGAATTTGATAGCGTTGTTTGTAGGTAGTTAGTCTCGGTTCTACAAGTGCACTTCATGTACACATAGAACTCCCAGCAACTCATCCCGAGACAAGGTTCTCATGTTCCTTGCTTCTTGGATAGTTGTGGTCTTGGGTTCCCACACTTTGGGCATGCTGTCAAGAATCTTCAGATACCTGAGCTTTACTGTACGTATGCCCAAGAGATTCCAGGTCTGAGAGAAGAACCTGAAGTCTCCCAAACATGTCATCGACACTTTTTCTTTCTTTCATGGAGAAACTCTCATAGTGTCTGGTCAGAGTGGCAGCTTGTCTCAGTTGAACATCTTCTGTTCCTTCATAGTTGGTGCAAAGAAAATCCCAAATCTCCTTGGCCGACTTTAGTCTACGCACCTTCTTATACTCATTTATGGTTAAAGCACAGGTCAGAGTATATCTGGCTTTGTTGTTGAGTTGAAGGATGTTGTAGTCATCTTGAGTCCATTGATCCTCAGACCTTGTAATGGGAATATCTCCATTTATGATGATGTTCCATAGTTGATAATGGTTGGACTTGATGTACATCTCCATGCGATATTTCTAGTAGGGATAGTCATCTCCAAGAAAGGTTGGAGGCCTTGTTAGATAGGCTCCCTCAAGAATGAACTGATTGTCATGACTGGCCATCTGGATCTTTTCCTCTAGACACTGTCAGGTTCTCAACCCTTAGAGGCTGAACTCTGATACCAAACTGTAAAGGTAAAAATCACAAGAAGGGGGGTTGAATTGTGATTTATAAAAATTTTCGCAAACTTTTTATAAACAGCTTGTATCGTCTGTTGAATAAAAGATATAGTTTTTGCAGAAAACCTTTTTACAGACGATACTGCACAAATGAAAAACTCTTTTTAAGAAAAACAGATATTAATCACAACACAAAGTCAGTTCAAGCAGTTACAGAAAATAGAAGAGCAGGAAAAATAACACAGAAATTTTATACTGTTTCGTCTCACCCCGATACTACGTTCAGTTCTTGGCAAATCACCAAGTTCCACCAACTTTTTCAAGTTACAAGTATTTTTCACTACCACTTCTGGCTCACCCAAGTAGTTTTTCACACTTAGCCTCTCCAATCTAAAAACCTAAGTATTCTTTACTTCCAAACCACTTCTGGCTCTAAAACAAATCACAAGATTTGTTTGAGAAAAGGGCGCATAGACTTTTGGCTATCGTCTTACAAACGGATATACAAGATTAAAAGCTAAGTCTTTTTCTCTCAGGATACACAAGGTGATTTGAAAGCTTTTACAAAGAGAATTTTTACAAAAGAAAGAATGAAGGCTTGAAAGAATGCTTGAATTTTGAATTCAATTCATGTTTGTTCTATATTCAACACTTCAAATCTTCTTCTATATATAGACTTACTGTGGAAGTAACCGTTGTCTCTAAACGGTCTTCTTTCTTGCGTCTGATCATCGTCTGAAGGAGGGTGGTTGAGGGACATTTAATGCGAGCATTAAATGCTTGTCACCAACTAGTCATTCTGAGCTGATAAAATATTCTGCTTATCTTTCTTGAGATATACTTCAAATCCTTCTGCTGCAGTGGTCACATCGCTTGCTCAGACAAGTACTTATTGCTAACTATAGCGCGTCTTTTGAGGCGAGGGAAGCTCCAGAAACTTTGACTCTTCTTTCTATTCCCTTTTATGCACTTCAACAGATCCTAGGAGGATGTTATATGAACATTCCCTGCAAAACATATAACAAAACAATAATGCATTTACTATGCCTTTAAGTGCTTCTTCAGACTAAAGCGTCTGTCTGCATATCATCTGTATCTTACAAACGTAGAAACAACGTTTTCGTTCGTTGGCATTTATAAGACGCAATCTTTTTACTTAATATTTGTGTTGCATAAAATCAAAATAATTGAGGGTCCCGATTCGTCTTATGACTCAACATGTACTCATTCTCATTAAATAAACAGAACCTTAAGTTAAGGAGAGAAAAAGATTGTCAGTTTTTTTTTTATTATTTGTATTTATCTTCAATTTTTTTTTTTTTTTTACATAATCTTATTTCATCATTTTCATTCATCCAATGGTTATATGGTTATAGCTCAGTTAACAACACACGCTGAGTTTGTGAGGAAAGATTTGACCTGATTTTGGGAAGGGAGCAAAGAGTTTAAGTGTGACTAACTCTTAGACTGATGATTAGTCCCATAACTGGTCTAAAAAAACTGAAGTTTTAATTACGGTGGTTAAAAATTATCATTTTCATTCATTTTCATCTTATACAAATAAAACTTTTAATGATTTTCAGTTTAACCATTTAATGTAGATTGAATATTGGGAAATTAAATTTTAAGCAAATGTTTTAAAATTTTATATTGTCTAATTTTTAAAAAAAATACTTAAATGGTAATTCGCCAAACATGCTTATATGATGTGATTTTTGAATTATTCACATCAATCATTTCTGTCGAGAACACACAATTTGAGGCTAAGATAATTTTGTCGGCCAAATTATTAGCATTGGCTCAATAGTATTTTCCTTGAAATTTTGGATAATTTGGTGCAAAATACAGTGATTTATATCAGCGGGATTAAAAAAAAAACTGTACTTTTCGGTAATTACCATAAAACTTTTATTACAAACACGTGACATTTAAGTTAAGTTTTTTTTTTATTATCCGGTACTGAGATCCATTTAGGAGGTTCATCTTTCATGGATAAATTAAGTTATTTCTTATAATATAAATTATAATAGTTTTATTAAATTAGTGTTTTAGCCCATGCGTTATACGAACTTATTAAAATTTTCACTACTTTATTTATATGGTCAATAGAAAGAAATTTGAAAAAAAAAAACATAGAATTATATAGTACATTGAAAGAAATTTTAAAAAAGAGATAATTATAAAAGAAATTAGAAACTATAAAATTAAAAAAAAAAGATAAGGGAAGATGTAACAATGTAACTTTAATTATTTTAATATTAACTTTGAAAATTGAAAAGTAAATTGAATTAAGGATTTAGAATTATTGACTAAAGAGATAAATCTTCAGAATTAAAAAATAGAGTTAGAAAATTCGATAAAAAAATATTAAAAAAAACAATAGATTAGAGAGTGTAATTTGAAAAAAAAAAAAATATATATATATATATATATAGTACATCGAAAGAAATTTTGAAAAAGAGATAATCATAAAAAAAATTAGAAACTATAATTTTTTTAGAAGAAAAAAAAAGGGAATATGTAATGATGTAACTTTAATTTTTTAATATTAAATTTGAAAATTGAAAAGTAAATTGAATCAAAGATTTGAAATTATTGATGAAAGAGAGAAAAATTCGGAATTAAAAAATAGAGTTAGAAAATCAGATAAAAGAAATATTAAAAAAAACCAAAAGATTAGAGAGTATAAAATTTGAAAAAAAAAGAATTATATAGCACATCGAAAGAAATTTTGAAAAAGGGATAATTATAAAAAAAATTAAAAACTATAATTTTTTTAAAGAGAAAAAAGATAAGGGAAGATGTAACTTTAATTTTTTAAATTAACTTTGAAAATTGAAAAGTAAATTGAAATAAGGATTTGAAATTATGTATGAAAGAGAGAAATCTTCGGAATTAAAAAATAGAGTTAAAAAAACTGATAAAAAATATTTAAAAAAATATAGCATCAGATAAAGAAGTGAATAGAGGTAGTTATAGAAATATTATGAATGTGAGGTAGTTACAAAAATTGATAAGAGAAATTTTAGGAAAAGTAGAAGAACCAGATGCATATTAGGAGAGTGAACTACACCAACTCCATGAGAGGAGAGTATTTGTAACACTGTGATTTTCTAATCTATGATGAAGTGATTGAAAATAATAACAAGAGATAATTAAATTTAATTTCATGAGAAAATATAATTAATAAACATGTGTGATTTTTCTATGTAAGTTTTAGTGGAAAGTTTCACTGAAATCGGGACTGTGTTGCACACTGGCAGTGTAAGAATACACTGTGAAAGTGAGAAAATAGTCAAGAAATTAAAATGATTTAATTATAATTAGTCTCTAATAATTATAATTAGGTTCCTATAAATTTTTTATGTTATTCTGTTACACTTGATTAAAATAATAATATTTTAACGTGGTTCCAAAGAGTGTGATTTTGAGAACTTTTTGAGAGTTAGAAAATTCAAAGACTAAGAAAAAATTAAACTTACCTACTGGAAGACGCAAAGCAATTCAAAGAACATTAACCACTGTTTTTTTTAATTGGTCTACATGCGTAACCATTCAATATGAAGGAGAAAAAAAATTCTTACGCAGCAGGATTTGTAGCAGATTCAAAAGACAAAGAAAATCAATTCTTTTGAATAACGGTACTTATGGGTGTGAATGAAAGAAAAATGACTTCCTGTTCATTTATGAACTTTGACTATGCTAATTTACTTAAGTCTATAAATTGGCTTTCTCGCTTCTTCGAAAAACACCGTGAAACAGCCCTCCAATTCTCGTCATTCTGTTTCAATTTCAATTTCAATTTGTGAAACTTGCTATTTGCAGCCCCTTTTTCTCTATCTAACGTTATTGTTTTTCCGATAACCCTCACCGTTGAGTAATTATACTTCTCCAAAAGTTCTCCTTCAAAATTTCTAAGTCCCAAGTTTTTATACTATGATCTGTTGTTGGTTCATAGTGGTGGTTTAATATTCGTGCTCCAGAAAACTAAAAGTTATTTCACTCCTCCATCATTCAAAGCTCTTATTTTAGCATCTTTTCGAGGTAAGGAAAGTTTACAGTTTTCATGTATTCTTTTGATGTATGGATATGTTGTGATGTGTATTGATTCTGAAAGTAATGTTTTGATAATTTGTTTGTGATATAAGTTGATTGATTGGAACTATACGATAGCTGAAAACAAAGTGCTTGCTGTCTGGTACGTTATTTTCTGAACATGTGTTAGTATTTATGTGATAACTTTGGTTGTGGTGAATGAAATTGAATTTCGTTTGTTGGAGATAAACATAGACATCCGGGGCTACAGTTTTGGCATAAGAACTGCCTAAAAATATTGAAAATCGAAGGATTTATGGTCCTCGAAAGTTGAGTGTCCCGTCAGAAAAACGTGACTGAACATAGTATCTTGTTTTGCAATTCTGTATTTCTACAAAAATCTTATTCAAAAACGAGTTATATGATTAGAAAATAGACATTTCAAGCTTTCGAATTGTGTATGATATGATTTCTAATTCATTATATTTATATTTCAAAAGTTTCCTTGAAACTGACCCATTTGCAGTGAAGAAAATCTGTTTTTGAGATTTTAGAAAATTTTGATGCACTTTCTACAAGATGATTTAGAGATTATTATTTTCATTCTTTAAAACTATATTTCCAGTGATTTACAGCATGAAATCAAGTTTTCTACAATATTTTTAAGAAGAGTTGAGATTCTAAATTTAAAAGTGGATTGTTTTGTATTAAAGATAGTTTTGCCTTTTGCTCACTAAAATGATTATTGCTGTTTTTTTTTGTAAATCTTTGATTTGCTTATGGTTTTATTCTTTTGAAAATATACTGTTGGTGTTTTGATTTCAAAACCAGGAGATCATATTATTATTTTATCTTTTAACTTCCTTTCAAAATCTTTCTAAAGTTTTAAAGATGATTTCTATAATTTCTATTATTTCGAATGTTTTTAAGATATTTTAGAAAAAACTCCAAAGTGTTATAGACAGTTTTAAAAGTTAAAAATTTTAAGGTTTTGATCAGTGTCCAGTTAACTTCAATGTTTTCTTTAACTTTGAACTACAGTGGATGATGACTGTAGATATATATTGTTAACCCCAGTGGTTGATGGCTGTGGATATATGTTGTTGACCACAGTGGATGATGACTGTGGATATGTTGTTGTTGACCACAGTGGATGATGACTGTGGATATGTTGTTGTATTGGATTGTACGTGCATACATGCATGAGTCCACAGTGGATCGTGACTGTGGATACGAGTTGGCACGTAAGTTGAGAGTGGGAGTGTAGCTCTCAACCTAGTGTCGAAAAGATTGGTGGGGTCGTGTACATGGTCCCCGGGGATAGGATGGACGGGCGATTCTACATTGAGACCAAGATTTCTGCAGATCTTGTGTTGTGGTGAGCCATTACCCACGTACGCCTATCCTGACAAAGCCACTAATTTATTTCCAAGACCAGTATCGGCGTTTCCCCCAATGGTCGAATTGGACTATGTTAAGGGATTTGACTGTGCTGGTCGCTCGACTAGTGAAAATCTCCATGGAGTCGTGTCTACATATAGTGCATAACTAGGACATATTATTTGAGGATATGTTGGTGATTGACCTATTGAAATGGATTTTTCTGTATATTGTTATTTGTGAATATGTTAGTGTAAATCTAATGTTTTATTTGAAATGTATGTTCTGTAAGTTTATCCTTGCGCTGTTTGTTTGTATGTGTTTGACTGTGATGATCGCGATTCTTCGCGGGAGCAGACGACGAACTACCGGCGGATCAAGCTCTTCGCGGCTGAAGTCATAGGAGACCTACTTCATCTATTCCTTATATTTTCTTATATCGTCCTAGTTTCTAGCTAAGGGTAATATGTAGCTGTGGCCAGCTAGTAGGGAATGGGTAATAATATGTAACTCTTCTCTTTTGCTATATGTACTTACTGATGGGTACCTTTGTACTTGTACATACATATTCCGAACCTTTTAAGATATATCAGACTTTTGGTATGTGGTTTGTATATGATCATATGGCTTGGTATCTATACATATGATATATATGTATTTATGTATGGATAATTTTCAGATGTAGTTAGGTATGTAATATATATTTCTTAATGATGAATGTTATGAATGATTAGTGATCTTGCGCGAAAAATTTACAGGTATTTTTATAAATAACTTATAATAAGTTTTTAATTAAATCTTTTCGCAATATAGTAGTTAAGTTGTCTTGTGACGATAGCGGGTCGTTACAGTATTCAAATAAGAGTGAATGTGAGAGAGAGTGGGGAGAGTGAAGCAAAGAGAAGAGAAAATCCCTTAATCATTTATATATATAGGGAGATTTTATGAATTATTTTTTAATGAGAGCATTTTTAAGTATTTTTCTTCAACGAAAGCTTTTTAAAGAAATTTTCTTAATATTTTATCTTTTTTAATCTACCATTTTTATATTTATTTCTAAATTAAAAGGTTTCTTGTAGATCAAGAGGTTTCTTGTAGTTATCATAAATTTTAGAAGTATGCTATTTTATGGAGTCATGCTTCTAAAAATATAAGTGTGATGAATATTAAGTTAATTTTCAACACTATACACTAAAGTGATAGACAGTAAATGCAAGATTGAGAAGTACTTCCTCCGGCTCCAAATATAAGCAAAAAAAATTGTTTCACGCCAATTAAAAAAGTTGGTTAACAATATTTAATTGCACAAATCTCAATTAAAAAATAAGTTATTTTCCTAAACTGCCATTCATTGGAATTTGATATCAAGATTAAGAAATAGTTATTGGAATTTAAACCCTTATTAAATGAAGGGTGTTTGGGAGATAGTCTCATTAAATGAACTAAAATTAGTTGAAATTTACTTATATTTAAATCCAAATCTCGAGTCAATTTTTTGCTTATATTTGAAGCCAGAAGGAGTAGTTAACATTGGAAAGGACAACATATTGAAATGGACACAAAAGCCCATTTCATAAAGTGATGCAATGAGTTATGGCTTTGAATGGTTAAATATGACAAACAAATCATATGAATCTCGCGAAACTTACATCTTTTTATCCAAAGTTTATGAAGAATCCAACAAAATAATTAATGAGATGTTGGCTAAAAATTTTTGTGGATGGAGTAAAGATTATAGTGTATCTTGTATACATATCAATGGCAAATGACAAAATTGACAATAATGTGAACACTATTGATTTTGGTGGGGCAAGAGGCATAAAAGAAGTGAGATTGTTCATAAAAGGGTAAAAAAATGGCCTAAATCATAGATTAAGAAATTGATTATAGACAACGCTGTAAAAAAACTCGTTATAGCGACGCCATAATGGTATGACGTAGCATATTTGGCCTCATCATCATCTGCCATTTGCTATTTGAAGCTTTATGGCATTGTTTGCCATATCCGTCATGATGCCCACCATGGCCATGGTGCCATGTCGATTTGCGATACCCATTGCAGAAATTTATCTTTTTTCATTTTTAAAAAACCCATTTTAAGTTTATATCAAACATCTTTTATCCCATTTATGTATACACACTACCTTTCCCACCCTTTCAATATTCATACTTGCTCTCTATCTGGTAACTATTGTGAAACTAATGGAAGAAAGCAACTCCAGTGAGTTTTCCCTAGCCACCATCCTCATTGACCAATGGTGCCCTGAGCTCCAATGAACTTTTTCGATGACCTTTACATAACAAGTTTTTTTTTCCCTTCTTCCTTCAATTATTCTAATTTTTACTACTAGGTTGATTTTAGTGAGTTATTTCATAAAGAAATATAATGTAAAGTAATTTTACACTGTTATCCAATTACAATATACTGTATATGATAAGTTTGTTATCTTTTATAATAACTACTTTAAAAATCACTTCGATGGTAATTTGTGATAGGATAATAATACAAAAATATTTTATACTGTCAATGCATGACCATTAAATTCTATTTAATATTACATTTTGACTCAACAAGTTTATAATTTTTTTTGTTTATTTAATCCTAATTTATTCATTTGATTTCCTCTCTTCTCTCAAATTGAGATATTTAATCTAGAGACTTGGACAACTACTACTCAATACATCATTAAAGATGTGTTTGAACTTTGATTTATTATTTGCATACATCTTAAGTTAGTTGAACTGAGAAATATGCAAGAGCATGTAGTGGCGTATTTAGAATTCTGAGCCAGTGGGGACAAATTATAAAAACTGAATTCAGCGGATGCAAATACATAAAATTAGAAGAGATAAAAATATAAGATTTTATTTGTAATTTTCTGTCAAAAAAAATTTTACTTATGATTTTTTTAGAAATGAGGTGTGCAGTTGCACACCCTCACTACAATGTAGATCCGACTATGAGAGCATGAATTGAGTTCAATGTTCGTTTGAGTTTTTCCAATTGATATCTAAACACATTATAAATCGTTATCCAAAATTCTTTACACGGTCTGAATCTCGTCATATTATAAGAAAAAATGCGCTTCCTTCTCTGGTAGTGAAAGGAGTAGAGAAGACATTGACAATGACATGGTTTCCTATCGACTCTCACAACTCACAAGTCACAACTACCCTCTCTTCGCTCCTTATCTTCCCTGACCACTAATATTTCTTTTTCATGAAAATATATCTGTGACATTAATATATTGAACTGGGAGTACTAAGTCTAGGATCAGAACACAATCCAATTCTGATAAACTAATCAAATCATTAATTAATATCTTATATCTAGACATTAAATAAATATAAAATATCGACAAGTTTATTTCATCCAATTTAAATTATTTATCCACATTACACAGTTTTTTTTTTTTTTTTTTCGTTCCATAACTTTACACCGTTGTAGAGCACATTAACCTCTAGTGGGCCAAAAATTCCTCATGGGCCTATTGTACTTAAATATAAGCCCAGTATCAAAAAGCTAGGCTAACTAGTTTGTAGCGTGTGCGCCAAAACCCTAACAAAAACCCGCCCAGTATCAAAAAGGTAGGCTAACTAGTTTGTAGCGTGTGCGCCAAAACCCTAACAAAAACCCGAAGCGGGGAAGGGGAACCTTGTTGTTGGTGGTGGCAGTGAATGGGGAAGGCGAAGGGAAAGCACCGTTTGGATAAGTACTACCACTTAGCGAAAGAGCACGGTTACAGGTCTCGAGCCTCATGGAAGCTGGTCCAGCTCAACTCCAAGTTCCGGTTCCTGGAGTCGGCGCGCGCCGTGCTCGACCTCTGCGCCGCCCCCGGAGGGTGGATGCAGGTGGCGGTCCAGCGCGTCCCCGTGGACCACCTGGTGATCGGCGTGGACCTGGCCCCCATCGCCCCCATCCGCGGCGCCATCGCCATCCAGGAAGACATCACCAAGCCCGAGTGCAAGTCCCGCATCAAGAAGCTCATGAACGACCACCGTTGCCCCGCCTTCGACGTCATATTGCACGACGGTTCCCCCAACGTCGGCGGCGCCTGGGCTCAGGAAGCCATGAGCCAGAACGCCCTCGTTATTGATGCTGTCAAGTTGGCCACTCAGTTCTTAGCCCCCAAGGGCATCTTTGTTACCAAAGTAATCATAATAATCTCATTTCGCTTTAACCTAATAATAATAACATCATCATTTCTTATTCTGATTTTGAGTATTGTTATTGCTGATTTTTTGTACTTGTGTGATAGATTTTCAGGTCGCAGGATTACAGTTCTGTGGTGTATTGCTTGAAGCAGGTGATGTGATGATTTATATTGACAAAAATGATTTTGTTTGTGTTTTTGTGTGGTTTTTTTGGTGGGATTGTTGAAATTTGTTTGTGTTGCAGTTGTTTGAGAAGGTTGAGGTGGATAAGCCTGCGGCTAGTCGTTCTGAATCTGCTGAGATATATGTTTTGGGGCTTAGGTACAAGGCTCCCGCTAAGATTGATCCGCGTCTTCTTGATGTGAAGCATCTCTTTCAGGGATCGGTGGAACCGCAGCCTAAGGTAATAATTCAGTTTGTTTTTGGGGATGCTGGGTTGGCAATTTTGGTTTTCTTTGTTTTTGGTTCATTTGGTTTGGTTTTCTTGGGTGGTGATTGGTGAATTGTTAATGCAGGTGGTGGATGTACTTAGAGATTCTAAGCAAAAAAGGCACCGTGATGGGTAACTACTGCTTCTTTAAAAGACTTGGTTTGACTTTTGATTTGTATTTAGCTTTTTTGTGGCATACTTTCTCAAATTATTCTGGTCATCATCTTGCAATGGAATGGATGATCTTAATTTTTATCTGCTATATTCTTCTCGAGTAGTCTTGCATAACAAACTAATTACAAGATTGTTAAGGTATCCTGAAAAACTGAAAACATTAAGAATGCAAAATAGTTGGGAGTTCAACTGCTTGAGTTGATTTATTGCTATGAATATCAGACTTATTGTTCCCCATTCCCACCCCCTTAATTGCTTACCCTTTTATTGTGGTTTTGTGTTCCAAACATATGGTTCTTGTTGTTACTAACTACTTTGTGACTACAGCTATGAAGATGGAAACACAACTTTGAGGAAGGTGTCTTCAGCTGCAAATTTCATTTGGTCAGATTCTCCTCTGGAGATCCTTGGTTCAGTCACTTCCATAACCTTTACTGATCCAGCTGATTCACCAATGAAGGATCATGACGTAACTACTGAAGAGGTATTTTTGTCTAAATTATGTGATTGTGCATTTTTTGGTAATTAGTGGGGGTTTGAGCAACAATCAATGTTAATTTTTAATGTTTGAAATGTGATTGTTTTGCAGGTAAAATCTCTCTGTGATGATTTAAGGGTTCTGGGGAAGCAAGACTTCAAGCATCTTCTAAAGTAACTACATAGCTTGAATTTCACTTTGTGATTTTTGGCTTATTAAAAAAAAAGCTCAATACTGATTTTTTTTTCTGTGTGTGTGTTGGTCTGGGGTCATATCTATTGGTTATGTGTAGGTGGAGGATTCACATTAGAAAAGCTCTTTCACCAACTCAAAAGCCGGATCCTACTACCACTACAGAACAGATGGAAAATGAGCCTAAGGTGGACGAAGAAGATAGAATACTCAATGAAATGGAGGAACTGACTTATGTAATGGACCACAAGAAGAAACGTGCAAAGAAGCTTCTTGCAAAAAGAAGAGCCAAGGTTTTTAGCTTCTTAGCTGCCACTGATTTAGTTGGGATTGGACACATACTTGAATAAGTTTGGAATCTGTGCAACATTATTGTTAATATTTATTTGCAGACTATGATAGGATCATATGCTTACAAAATTACACATAATGTTTGGTCCAACAAATAGTCTTAGGAATTGTACTGGATCAAAACATATTGTTTACCCTCTGTGTGTCATGATATTCTTAGGTCAATTCTGTCCGTTCCTGTTTAAGTGGATGAGATCAAGCTGATTCATTGCTTTAATTATTTGAATCTTATAGGACAAGGCACGAAAAGCAACAGGGATGCAAATGGATGCAATAGAGGATGGTTATGTAGATCAGGAGTTGTTTTCTCTTTCCTCTATCAAGGTTTGCTTTAATCTTTTCAACTTCTCTTGGTTTGGAAAATGATATAACCTGTTGAAGTGCATCAACTGCTTTTTCATCTTAAACTTTTTTTTGCCACTTTAAAACTGCCAAAGTACAGGTTTGTTTGTTTGATGTATTTCCCAGAATCTACTTTTCCTTTGTAGCTGGGAGGTCTAGAATATAATGTTAGATTACTCATGTTGGGCAACATTTAGCGAGTACCTTACTAATCCTTTATCTCTATATGGACCCATGCACAGCAAACAGACTTTTTAGAGTGTTACATGTTTCTTTTTATGTTTGCAAATGTCCTCTGTAGCCCTTCCTTCATTAGAGAACCAGACCAAGGCATCTCTTACATTTTGAATTGGGTTTATTCTTTCTATTCATTTAATGCTATATATTGTGAACTATGGCTTCGTGGTTTGAATTTTAATAGCAGATCATCTTTTCATGGTTGAAACATTTTCAACTTGGATTAATTTTGTTTCTTGGTCTTTTGTCTTCGGGTTTCAGGGTAAGAAGGATCTGGTAGCTGTTGACAACACTGAATATGAAGGCGATGAAGGTGAAGTAGAAGACAGTGAGAATGAAGAAACCCATGAAGGCCCAGAGCATTCATCCAGTGAATTGGAAGATTCTGATGAGGAACGTAAAAGGTGATTGACATGTTCTTTTGATAGTTGCTCATGTTCTGTTATGCTACCACTACTTAAATTATTCCTTAATAAGTTGTGATGATTTCTAATCAATGTTATACTGATATCAGATACAATGAACAAATGGAAGATTTGCTGGATCAAGCTTATGAGCGGTTTGTGATCAGAAAGGAAGGAAGTGCAAAACAGCGGAAGCGAATTAAAAAATCCTATGATGCAGAGGCCCAACTTTTGGAGGTATGGATTGTTTTTTTAATGATTGTGGTATACTTAGACCTTCACCTAGTTTGAGGTTTATATAAAAGGAGATTAAGAAAATGAGAGATTATAATGTGATTCTTGAGAATCCTCCCATGTTTACTTTTCTTAATTTTTTGGACTTCTCCCAAAATATTTAGGATTTTAATATTTAAACACCCGGAGGGAAGAAACACCGTTATTTAATCCACAATCTTTTACTAGTTTCCATTAATTTATTCCCCTGACCCTTACATCCAAACAAACCTTCAGTATCCAACTATGAAGCTCTCTGCTAATATAAACATATGCTTCTGCTTGTTTTACCAACCTGCCCTCAAGTTCCTAGTTCAATCTCTTTAGGATTGGCATTTTTGTTATGTCAAATATGTTAGTTTATTATTTAGAACCATGGAAGGATGCTTATTTTTCTTTTTCTTTTCCTGAGGGGGTGCCAAATGAAATTTTTACATTTATATTATGACCTTTTGGCTGTGCAGGGTGGTGAGGATGTTGATATTGTTCAATCCAAGTATGATTCAGATGAAGATCAGGGTATTCAAGAAGCAAATCCATTGATGGTGCCACTTAATGATGGGGCCGAGCTCACCCAAGAGGAGATCATGAATAAGTGGTTTAGTCAGGATGTCTTTGCTGAAGCTGCAGAGGAAGGAGACTTTGAGAAGGATGAGAGTAAAGATGAAATGGATATAGACGAGCCTAAGGAGAAGATATCCATTGCCAAAAAGGTCAAAGAAAATAAAACAGCAGCTCCAGCAGTGGCAGATCACCCTCTGCCTCAACCATCCAAGGCAGCGGATGATTTTGAAATAGTTCCTGCACCTGATACTGATTCAAGTGATGATTCATCATCGGAAGAAGATATAGAAAGCAAAGCTGAGATATTGGCTTATGCTAAGAAGATGTTGAGGAAAAAGCAACGGGAGCGGATACTGGATGATGCATATAACAAGTACATGTTTGATGACGAGGGATTGCCCAAGTGGTTTCTAGATGAGGAGAAGAGACACCGGCAACCAATAAAGCCTATTACCAAAGAGGAAGTTGTGGCAATGAGAGCGCAATTTAAAGAAATTGATGCTCGACCTGCGAAGAAGGTTGCAGAGGCCAAAGCACGGAAGAAGCGTGTTGCAATGAAGAAGCTTGAGAAGGTACGGAAGAAGGCCAATGCCATATCAGATCAGGCAGACATATCTGATCGTTCGAAAAGGAAGCAAATTGAACAACTATATAAAAGGGCTGTTCCTAAGAAGCCTAAAAAGGAATATGTAGTTGCAAAGAAAGGTGTCCAAGTAAAGGCTGGCAAGGGAAAAGTCCTTGTTGATCGCAGAATGAAGAAGGATGCTAGGCAACGTGGAATGAGTAAGGCAGGAAAAGGAGGTTCTAAGATGAAGGGCAAGGCTCCAAAGGGAAAAGGATCTTCAAAGGCCTCTGCCAAAAAAGGAAAACAGAGGACTTAATGAAAATAGGTTGATACTGAAGATCTTTGAAGTTCAAATTCATGAGTTGTCTTATTTTCTGGGCCCAAATTTTGTTTGTTCATTTTTTTTTTCTGCTTGTTATTGTGCAATTGATATTATAAATTAACGAATAGAGCTGTTTTGTTCTTCACACAGGCGAATGATAATTTAATTGAAATTTGTCTTAATTAGCAGCTAATGAAGTTCTTAATTTAGAAATTGATTATGGATAACAGTATCTTTTTTGAGAAAAAAGGCTATGCACTGAGTGTAAAATAATTTTATACCGTTATCCACTCACAATTCACTATGTATGGTAAGTTTGTTGATTTTTATAAAATTATCTTAAAAGTTACACTAACGGCGACTTGTGATTGGATGATCGTGTAAATTTTTTTTATATTGTTAATGTATTATTATTAAACTCTTTTTTATATGCTTCTTTTTATTTATTCGTGGACAACGGTATCTTTAAGTGCTTGATTATAGTTCTGTTCAATTAATTTTATAAAATTGGTTTTAAATCATTGAATGTGATTCACGTACGTATAACTTGGTTGAATTACAAATTTATATTAAAATGTTTGTTATTGAAAAAGTTGAAAAGTTTGAGAATTAACTTTAAAACAATTCGGATTAAGTCTTTAGCAGTAGGCTAGTTGCAGTGGCTTTTTGAAGTGTTTGGAAGTAGATTATCCTAACCCACTATGGTAACTTACTGGTGGTTTAAATTTTAGTGTCTTTATTATAGACGAAAAAAAGTAGATTATCTTAAAATAATTTAAAATGTCTCTTTCAAGTTCAAGAGAACATGTGTTATAATTAAAATAATAATTATAATAATTCTCATGGGTATGTTATGTAAAACTAAAACATGAAAAATTCTTATTTGTAAAACTTTTTTAGCACATCATTTTAATACATTATTTATTATTAATTAAAATTTATTGTAAATTACAAAATTATAGATTTATATTTTATTTAAGGAGTCTTTTTTATGATCATCTAAAAAAATGATTAAAACATGAGATTAAAATGTGGATTTAATTTAAATATAAATGATATTGTAAAATTTTTTTTACACAGTTATAATACAAGCACAAATTATTATATGTATGATAAATTTATTTATTTTTATAATAATAACTACTTTAAAAATTGTTAGTTTTACCATGCACAAAAATATATCTTCGATTGATTTTATATTTCATTAAATTATTTGAACAGTTATATAATGAGTGAACCCTAACAACGTTATTTGGATCGGCAAAAGATAGACAAAAGAGAGAGCGATAGTGATAATTGAGATTGTTACAGTAGGCAAGGCAAATTACTTTGGAGTAACCATATGATAGTCCTACTCCTACTCCTCACTCCTACGGGGAAAAGTGCTTCATTCAACCTGGAACGAATAAAGGTTGAGTGAGATATGGAAAAGAGCAAAATATTGATAATTGGGGCGACAGGAAACTTGGGTTATCATTTAGCGGAAGCAAGCCTCAAGTTTTGTCATCCAACATTTGCTCTCGTTAGGGACTCCGCTTTCTCTGACCCAATCAAAGCCCAAAAGCTTCACTCCCTTTCTCAAGCCGGAGCTACCATTCTCAAAGTCACTTTTTCTCTCTTCCTTCCCTCATTTTGTGTTTGAATTTCTTATTCTTATGGCTGAAATTTTATTTATGTTGCAGGGTTCGCTGGAAGACGAGGCCAGCATTGTTGAGGCTGTAAGGTTAGTAGACGTGGTCATTTGTGCCGTTTCAGCCAAACAGACTCTGCATCAAAAGCTTCTTATCCGAGTTATCAAACAAGCTGACTCTATCAAGGTCATCCATACAATTTTGTTTCTCTATTTCCTTGTCTTTTGCGTTAACCCCTTGTTTTTTGTGAATAAATTAAATGGGAATGAGTTCTGCACTAAATTTAATAGTGATGCACTAATTAATAATGTAAAACAGTTTTACACGGTCATCTAATAATAAATCATCATTACTATGACTTTTAAAATAATTTTTTAAAAGTCAACAAACTTACCATACATAGTAGGTTTACTATACATGGTAGGTTGTGATTGGGTGACTGTGTAAAATTTACACAGTCAGTGCATAGTTCTTTTTCTCATATTTTAAAGAAGGCTTTTTAAGGAACTAAAAGGAGAAATGTTTTTATTAGAATGCGCAAAATTGCGCTACCGATAGTTTTATGAATTATGTGAATAAAGACACTCTTATTTGTATTCATTAATTTGATATAATAAGTCAAAATTTAAATTTATGAATTCTAAATTTACAATAATGAAAAATTTTGTATTAACAAATAAAAAATATATGATTGGTTAAATTTAAATAATAATGTTTAAAAAGAACAAAAACCATATTAAAAAAATTATAAAAGGTGTGTTTCTTGACGCAGAAAAAATCAAAACAAGAGTTGATTACGAAAATGGGAATTTAATATACAATGTTTATTATTATTATTATTATTATTACTATTCAATATTTATTTTTAATCGATAATAAACTAATGAAGCTTATTAGTGAAAAAAATGGTATATTAATTAAAATAAATACTTTAATTGCCTGGCCTTGTTTTTAATAGGAGAAATTATTATATAATTTAGGATTACTAGTACTCATAATTTTGGTTAATCTTTACATGATATGTAATCAGATTTCTTAATTTACAAGAAAAAGTTAATAAAACTTGACTAAGTGAGTATTAGCTCGAAGTGGTCTTAGAATAATTTCTTTAAAATGTTGATTTCCGACCTTGTTGATTGAAGAACTGTTGTTGAGAAGGATTATCCTTTATCCCTCGAAGACTGTAGCTGATAGGTTCTGCAGTTTCTGAAGCTGTTATAGTCATACTTTTCTTTTTTTTTTTCTTTCATTAAGATATAGGTAGCCAGAGTTCTCACTATCCATCTGTGTATTGGTGAAGCATAATTTCCTTACGTTATATGAGTTGTTGTTAATTGTGTTCAATAATCTGTTCAATTCTTACTTTTTTTTTTACCAAAAAAAAAATGTGTTCAATAATCTGTTGTTAATTAATTGTGGGTCTCAGAGGTTCATCCCATCTGAATTTGGATCAGATCCTACCAGGGTTCGAGTATCTGAGCTTGATGATGGCTATAATTTCTATGCACCTAAAGTTGAAGTTCGGCGACTTGTGGAGGCTGAAGGCATTCCATACACTTTCATCTCATGCAATTTCTTTATGAGGGTTTTGCTTCCTTCTCTTGCTCAACCAGGCTTAGATGCTCCTCCAAGGGACAAGGTCACCATATTTGGTGATGGGAATACAAAGGGTCTGCTCCATCAATCAAAACCATTGTTTGTTATTCTTTTACTTGGTGCTTAATTGCTTATTCATGAATGGTTTTCTTTGCAGGTGTCTTCATGAAGGAAAGTGATGTTGCTGCCTTCACTATCAATGCAGTTGAGGACCCTCGTACGTTAAATAAAGTGTTGTATTTGAGACCCCCAGGAAATGTTTGTTCTTTGAATGAGTTGGTTGAGATGTGGGAGATCAAGATTGGCAAGAAGCTTGAGAAATTGCATGTCTCTGAAGGAGAGTTGCTCCAGAAAATCAAAGGTATTATCGTAACTTATCTACACAACTTGTTGTCAGTTAAGACTATAGGAGGCATGAAAAATCATCTCCTACAATAAGCAAGACTGGCAAATGGATATGATGAGAAATTATTACATGGTTTGAGATCATCATATGTTTATGATTCCGACTAATCTTTGCGTGACATGTAATCGAGA
The DNA here is from genome assembly GCA_026413185.1 of Pueraria montana var. lobata. Taxonomy (NCBI): domain Eukaryota; kingdom Viridiplantae; phylum Streptophyta; class Magnoliopsida; order Fabales; family Fabaceae; genus Pueraria; species Pueraria montana. The sequence continues at coordinate 8,496,027 of CM048654.1, forward strand.
TTTTCAATTTACAAAATAAAGTTAATAACATTTGATTACATGTTACGTGGAGACTGGTCAGTAGTAGTCGCTGAATATAATAATTTCTGTGGATATGAAAAACTCTTCTTAAATATATGTATACAAAATCTTATTCTAAAAGAAAATGTGAGGAAAAATGCTAACAAACGTCTGCATTTCTTTTTTGGCATTGCAGGGACTTCTTTCCCGGCCAACTTCGAGATGCTCTTTATATATTCTGCTTTCATAAAGGGAGATCACACATACTTTGATATTGAGCCTTCCTCTGGTGTGAATGGCACACAACTGTATCCACATCTGAAATATACCACAATAAGTGAATTCTTAGACACACTAGTTTAGACTTTGGGAATGTTTGGAAAGTGTGCAGTGCACATATTTTTACGTTGAAAATTTGCATTCTTTCTATGTTGTGTTTCTTTTATATTTTTCTAAACACAACTTAAGAATGTATAACTGTGTTGAACAAATTAATAATGCAATGCCCCGCTTTGTTTCTTGCCTGCTTCTCGATTTCCTTATTGCCCTGAAATTTGCTAGAAGTGTCTGGCACAAAATTAGCTAGAAACTTACATTAATAGTGGAGCAGGATAGAAATTTAGCTTGGAGCTGGTTGTTTTTTGCACTTTGGTTGTTGAGATATATATTGAAAGATCCGTGTATGACTAATGACTAATTGCACAGGAAAGAACTGCAGTTTCAGGAAATCCATATTACAAGATATGTGAGTGCATATCTAAGTAAAAATAAATAAATATATTTAGATTAGCTTATTTTGAAATAAAATATTTTTTCATCTTCCTAAACAAATGTAAGAAAAGAATTTTATTGGAAAAAAAACTATTCCCAGTCAAAAAAAAATCTTTGGGGAAATTACACTCACCTCTCTCTTGGAGTCTTTGTAAATGACACTCACACCTCCTCTAATTTTTAAATAGACACTCACCTCCCTTGTGTTTTTTTACTGAAGTTTGATGGTCATATATATCTCGTGTGTATAAAATGAATAGCATGAAACACCACCATTAAATAATTAATTTATGGGAGCTACTACAATTAATTTGTTCCTTGAAAAACTCTTTCACCCTTTGCGCACGCGAATAAAAACAATAGAATCCATAAAATCAAGCTTCAAACGATAAAATATTTATGAAGGAAAAAAAAGGGGGCAAGAATAAACACTAATTTTAGTATAAACTATCAATTTACATACTTTACACGAGAGATCTAAACTAAGAGGAAAAAAAGTGTTGGGCTATTGTAGAGTTAATGGCAATCAAGTGCAATTTATTTTCTTTTATAATAAAAGCTTTACATTTAAAATATTATTAAAAATAAGGCTTCAATAGATGTGACAGAACTAGAATAGCTTTATTTATACATTTTTATACCATAAATTTTCAAGTAAGCAGGAAAGTAATATTAACAATAAGGCTTCAATAGTAACATAACTAGAATAGCTTTATTCGTACATGGTTTTAAAATCTCCAGACACTGTGACTCAATGATTCTTCATTCGGACAATTTACAATAAAAAAATTATATCCTAACTGTGTACTACTATTTTGTATCTTAGGCAAAACCAACACGTACAGATAATTCATATATACTATAATTCACACCCCCTTCAATACTAGTTATTAATGATATATGATTTTATTTAACAACATACAATATTTGGTTAACAACCTAATAATCGATCTCCTTAATATATCAATCGATTAATAGCTCATTAATCAAACAATTCATTATACACACGTTATTAATCAAAATTCTATATATCATTAATCAGTCTAAACTGGTTCAGGTAAAATGGCGTGCAAGCATCATTGTCATCGAAGAACTTGTCCAAAGTGGTGCATTTAACATCAGGATAGAGCTCTGAAGCTTCAACTCCAAATGAGAGCTTAATTTCATAGTTAGTGTGATCTCCCTTCACATACGCAGCGTGGCAAATTGACAGCCCCATATTATCAGGAAATGAAGACTCTACAATAACAGGAAATGTCAGCACAAACACATACATATTTAGATGTCCTTTAATTTGCCCAATAATTTCAACTCACCAAAGAACTTGATTTGTGAAATGAAAGAAGCATTCACCATACGTACACTTAAATACGTACAATTAGTAATTAATTATAATTATTACTCACTAACCTTTAATATACTTCAAAACTTGCTTTTCCGAGACATGGACTCTTTTAAGAACCTTATTATGCTTTTTCTCCCAAAGAGATACTAGGTCATTATATGACAAGGTGTTGGCTGGGGGTCGGACGTAGAGAATTTTGTTCAAGGTTCTTGGATCATCAACAGTTCTAATGGTGTAAGTGGCAATATCCTCTTCCGTATTAAGAACAGCTGTTAATCAAGCAAAAATTGAAAGGAAGATTTGTAATATGTAAACTTCTAATCTAAATGAAAATCAGGATGTGCAAACAAATCAAACCGAAACAAACCATACGGTCTAGTTTGAATCAAAACATTTTTATTAAGTGATTTGGTTTTTTTTTTTTTTTAAAAAAAAAATATCAAATTATACACAAGATTGTGCAAAGAAAACCGGATCAAATCAAACTGAATTATTTGAGAAAAAACCAAATAGAACCGTTGTACAAAAACAGTTCTGTTTGAATTAAACATATTTTTGCAAAATAATTCGGTTCAGTTTGATTTTTTTTTTTCGAAAAACCAACCATGCATACACATCCCCATGCAAAAGCAAAACTGTGTTACCTTTGGTGTTTCCATCGGCAAGAATAATAACCGTATCAATTGAAGCTTTTATGGCTCCAAGATCTGACCAAGTGGGTAGGAAGTGTCCAGTGAAAAAGTTGGCCACCACATAGGTATGAGGAATTCCTTCGGCCTCAATGGTTCGGCGAATTTGGGCTTTACTGTCAAATATTTCATGTCCTTCGTCTACGGCATGATTCCGATCCACGTCATTTCCAAACTCTGAAGGAAAGAACCTCTGCAAACCAAACCAAATCGTTATGATTTATGAGTACAAGTCCAAAATCCACATCAAGGTCTTCAAAAATTGAAAAAATAAAATAAAAAGAAAAATACAACAATATATCACTTTGGACGTACCTTAACATTTCCTGCTTCCTTAATAGCAGAAATGACCTTATATTGATCGTTTAACTGCATATGACTCACAATAGAGATGACCACATCTACCTGCTTTATCGCCTTAACCAAACTCTCATGATCACGTATATCTCCCTGTGTATAAAATATCAACAGCATGAAACACTACCATTAAAGAATTTACCGTAAGTTATGGAAGCTACTACACTTTTGTTGCTTAAAAAACTGCTCCTTCCTTGCGCATGCATGCGAACAAAAGACATTATACTCCATAAAATTAAGATTCAAAGGATAAATTAATTATGATGAAAAGAGTAATTAATCTCTTGCCAAAAAAAAAAAATCAAGAATAAACACTAACGAACATCTTTTTTTTTTTAAGAATAAACTATGAATGTATGTACTTTACCCAAAAGAGCTAAAAATAAGGAGAAAAAAGTGTTGGGTTCGATGCAATACACATACACATCACTTTTAGCTCGTACATAAATTCTACTCCATTGCATACTTGTGACACATGCTTCTAGCTTATAATTAATTAGATAGTCCCCTCTTAATACAAATTAAATGATGGGTGATTAAGGTTGAGCATGGAGGAATATTTACGTACCAAAACAAGGTTGACACCCAAGTTCTTGAACTTTTGAATGATGGGTGATTTTGCAGGGTCAGAAAGAGTGGAGTCTCGAACGAGGGCAAAGGTGGGGTGGCCAGCCTTAGCACTAGCTTCCACCATGAACTTTCCGACAAATCCACTTGCTCCAATGATGAGAATCTTTGTAGTGGATGCTGTGGCCATTACAAAAAATTAATAATGCTTGAGAGATCAGAGGAAGATTAATTATGCAAGAGTAGATCAGAGAAGAGGGAATGCAACTTTGCTATGTGATTGCGAGAGTGGAGTTCTTTATATATATATATACATGTCTAGCTGCCTTACTTGTCTTGTTTTTGCATTTAAATAGAAAGTAATATTTTTCTTTTGAGTGTGCAATGTGCGTAAAGTAAAAGTATTTTCAAGTTCACGGTCGGACAATAACCCTTTAAGAAGTTGGAATTATTAAAATAGTTCTAGTAGCAAAGTCTTAAACTCCTATCAACATCTACTGTCAGCTTCCAAATTTGTTGGGCTTAATTTATTCGGATCAAATAATATATTTTGATATATTACATTCAAACACCGCTTTGAAATATAACAAATGTTAACCAATATTTTTAGGACATTTTTTAAGAAAATAAAAAGAAATTTATTTTTATTACTATAATTTATAAGGGTGCCCCTCGTAGCAAATATTATTTTTTTTACTGGGACCCTTGAAATATTATTAAAATATAAGAATCATAGATTTTATCAGATTCTTCGCTTGAACGATCGGCATGCCGCGTGCGTATCTGAATTAAATATAATTAATTTTGCCATACCATATTTTAAGTTTAGTCCGTTGGGCTTTGTGCTGGTGGCTAGGGTGATAATATCTTCTGGGTTTTCATTAGCTGAGAAAAATAGAGAAAATTGATCATGTACTTTTTTCTCATCAATTCAGCTTTTGACGATTCGTCTTGCCCGCTGGATGATGGTGATGGTGGTGGGCAAAAGTCTTGTTGTTTCTAGAGATAGTGTACGTATCTAGAAATTGAAGACGTGCATGTCATTGCTTAAGTCATGCGTGTTTGATTTTACTCTTTTTTTTTTTTTTTATCGTCAAAATGTTAATTATTAATTAATAATATCACGTAAGTTACATATATAGGAGTATGAGCAAATTATAAGAATCTTCTGCTAATTTGGACGTAAGAAATACAATATGTGATATAGGTTTGAATGGTGTAATGGATGCGTCTCGAATGATCCTCCCAAAAGGAATATTAATCACCTTGGACCATCTCTAAACTTTGTTTTGCGTACTTAATTAGGCATGACTGCATGAGCATGTTGACAGTTGACCCTAAACACTTTCAAATGCATGAAGCATTTGTGCCTCAATTTGTGGTGGAGATATTAAAGAGTGTGACATAATCAAAGCGTTGAGAAGAAAATATTAAACCAGGGATGGAAGCATGATCATTTGAGGAAAGCCTAATTTTTTTACGCGTAATTATACTTTTAGTTTCTCTAGATGTAATGTATCTTACGAGTAATTTATATATATTGTGATAATATGGTCCAAATATATTATAAGGAATAAAGTCAAACAACGAAGAACAAAAACAAAAATATTTTATTTTTAGGAATTAAAATCGACAATTTTTTTAGAGACTAAAATTTTAAAAAAAAAACTTAATTATAGAGGCTAAATGTTATTTAAGTCAGATTTATATCACAAGTTTTTAAAGTTATAAATTTAATTTTCATTTATTATCAATAGAAATATTTTTGTACTATAAACTAATTTAAAATCATTCTAGATATAAATTTTAAAATAATTATTATATAAATAAATAAACTTATCTTACATATCAACTTATAATTAAATAATAATATAAAAAATCTATGCACCATAAAGCATTCTAATTAAATCATAAAATTATCATATATTACTATTACTGTCATAACAATGTTCAGGATGGCTGATGGCTCCATCATTCTATTTAGTATATGTTTGAATTAAAATTTGTAAACTTAAATTTGAATCAAATTTAAGTTTATAAATTGAATTTGTAAAAGTATTTTAAATCTTACTTTTTTCAAATTCAATTTCAAGATAAAAATTTTCTCTCAAATATATTTTTAAAAAATAACTAAATATAACTCTAAAATAATTTTACTCTCAAATATATTTTTGAATACTCTGATCGAAAATTCAAAAATTCAAACATGCTCATGCTCTTAGTATTTAGCGTGACGTGAGGACTGAGGAGGACAGAAACAGACATTAATTAATAATAGCAAATTAGGTCAAACTTGCCTAAATAAAGAGCTAGAAGGTTATAACCATTGTTCTTAAAACCGGATCGGACCGGCCGGTTCGACCGGGAACCGGTCTGGTGACCGGTCCGGATGCTCTATAAAACCGGAGGAGTTCGGAACTGGTGGGAACCGGTCAAGAACCGGTCAAACCGGGCCAAAACCGGCCAAAACCGGCACCCAAAACCGGTTTGAACCGGTATTTTTTTATTTTTTATTTTATTTTTTATTTTTTTATTTAAAATTTTTAATTTAATATAAAATATTTTAAAAATAAATAAAAACACATATTTAATAAATATCTCAAATAATTATAAATTATTTTATCAATTATTATTATTATTTTCTTGTAAAACATATAATTTGCTCATTTATATTAATTTATAATTTTTTCATATCTTGATTTTTGATAATTTTATATTATATTAATTTTTTATTTTCTTTCTTTATTCTAAATGTAAATTTGTTATTGTTAATGGATATTATTTTATTTTATTAAAATTTGAACTTAAGTATTATGATATATTTAATTAAACTTTTATGTATTTTTTGAATGTTAAAACCTTGTAAAGTGATGTTTTAAGTTTTATTATAGTTTTTAATGTTATAATGTTATGTGATATTATATTTATTTAATATTATTTTTTAAATTATTTTATTATTATTATATTTATTAATACCGGTTCAACCGCGGTTCAACCATTGAACCTTGAACCAGTGCCTTGATCGGTTCAATGACCGATCCGGTTTTAAAAACATTGGTTATAACCGGGAGGGTGTTGTGTTGTCACGTCAGGGTCAGGCAACACTTTTCTTAGTTTTCTAATTCCATTATTGTAATTTATCAAACTTAGCTACATACATCGTATTTTATCGGCTGCTATTTTGAACCATGATTATTTTTCTTGCATGTTAGTTAATTAAATTAAATTCTTTTATATTTTAAATTTTAAATTTTTACTCAATTTTTTTTTATAAATTAAGCAGATTAAATTATTTTTTATTTAAAATTTATTAATTGAAATATTAAATTTCTTCCAAAAAAAAAAAGATTTTTTTCTGCAATTTAAATCTTAATTCCATATTTGATCAAATCATTATAATTTTATGTTGTCCTAATTGAATTTCTTGTTTCTAATTTTTTAAAAATCTTTCGTATCTCAGTTTCATTATAAACTCTTAAATGCTTAAATAAATAAAAATTAGTAATTTAAGAGTTTTTAAGTAAAAAAAATAAAGAATAAAAACAATATTATATAATTTTAAATATTAAAAATATAATTAATTTGAAAAATTAAGATGCTAAAATTACATATAATTTGATTAAAAGAATTAAAAATATAATTAAATCTATTTTTTCCTATTTATCTTGATAAGAGTAAAGAATTAAAGATGATTGTTATTTCAGTACGGCTGCGTCAAATTTCTATTTGGAAGCTTCGAAATTTGATGTTCAAAATTTGACATTCAGAATACTCAACGAATTAGATTCGAAATATTAGTCAAAAAAGGAAAACAAGTTATACTTAATAATAAGTTTAACTTGTTTTTTATGTCCTAAAAAAAAAACTTGTTTTTTTATAATATATGTATGACTTGGCTGATTCCTTCTTTGCATCAGTGTGATGAAATACCATTTTTTTAGCTAGCAAACAACTTACGTGACATCAAGTCGAGTCATGTGTTTTTCTTTTTCTTTTGAGGTCAAGTGGAATCATGTCTATGAGGGGAAACCCAGTAACTTTTTTTTTTGGGTCCATAGCAACCGAGTCAAATTTCAATCTATAAAATTGAGCCTAGATTTGATCCAAGTTTTAAGAGGGACTGTTTCTTCCTAGATCCGGAAGTTTTAAGAAGGACCCAAGTCCAACATAAAGCGGATAGCTTGGGCCAGATTGGGTCACCAGGCCTCACGTACCCAATACCAAAGAAGAGGCAATTGCAAACTACATCTGCCTGAAACGCTAAACATACCCTACCCACCCTTGATATATTTGATATTTTTTCCTTCCAAAAATACCCCTTTTTCCATAACGTACTTTTGCCAAAGGATAAATATTTCGGAAATTAGTTTCCAGAGTGTTATGGAAACTACACCTCGATGACTTAAGAATTGAGTTCTACAACCTTGAGGAATGACACGTTCATCTGGTAAGGAGAAGGATGCTTTCGAAGACCCAATTCATAGATGTTAAGTTAGATAGATGGTCACCTTAGAAAAGTTAAGTCCTTATTATTTTTTTTAAGTCCTTATTTTACATATAAGGTACTCTCCAATCTCACCATTTACACTTTTTTTTTTTTAAATTTATTTGGTTAAAGGTGAATTACTTATTAAAACTACTAAATTAAAAGAAAATTATATAATAGTTCAAGATTAGCTAGCGGTCAGTATATTCTGATTAAAGTCTAATAGTATGTATTTTCCTCAAAAAAGAATTAAAACATTACTGTTAGTCATCCCAATTGTAATACCGTTCATTTTGGGGTTGAGATGTCATTCAACCAACCATGGATAAATGACACCCCACCATTATTTGTACAAATTTGACAACCGAAGGATTACGTGAGTATTTTTTTTTTTTAACATGATGTATTATTATTATTCCAATTGATGTTTCGTTTATTTTACCAAAAATCGTATTATAGAGAGAAGGGAGAAAAGCAGTGGCAGGTTGCCATCAACACTCTTATGTCCATTGGATTGGGTGCCTGGTCACAGATGTGACCATTTTTTTTTTCTTTTTTATTATCAGCTATATAGTACTTTAATCGTGCAAATGCAGGTGACTGAAGTTAACAGGTATTAATATGATCTTATTTATTCTACGTAGCAGTATACAACCAATATATGTTATGTACTCGAAAAGAAAAAAAAAATCTTGACAAAGACATTCCGAGTGAGCTAATCCAACAAATTATAATGGATGATTTGGTTTACATCTCCATCTTTAAATTGCTAGCTTCAACTAGACCTGCAGAGACATAAACAACACATTATTTTAGATTTTTCATTCAGAACTAGCCCAGTTCAACAACTTTCTATATCAGCAAATAATCTTATATTATTGTTTAAAATACGGGTGATTGTGCAATGGCAAAAAAGTCTCTAGAAAACGATTGATCCAGTGGCTCATCATCCAAAGACCTAAGAAGAATTTCAAGCTTGCTGTTCTTTATACCTATTTTATTTAATTAAATACACACTTCCAACCACATAAGTAAATTTTGTCTTGTATCACAAACAACTTAACAACTTGTTATATATAGCAATTAGCACTGATTTTATTGTTTTTGTTATATGCATTGAGTCAAGCTGCAAAAAGGTTTACCACCACTTTGTAGGAGTGAAAGTTGTGGGAAAGGGACGTAAGAAGGAAATAAAAGAGACAACTGGCTTGATGGCTGAATGATTATAAGATCCCTTTTAAAATTTTGATGAAAAAGGACTTGTGGGGCTCTGGTGTCCCTATCAGCCATGAAAATCCACTCTGCTTTGCTTCTACTTTCTACTTTTAGGATATCAGGCTAAGGAAAAAAGTGATTTGACAATTCACAAATTTGTAGCTACCTACCTGTAAATGGCTGAGAAGGAAAGGATGCTGTTCGCCCTTGATCAAAAGCAACGTTGTAAAGGCTTTGGAAATCACCTTCCCAATTTGAGGAGGGTAGAATTTGCTGCAGGGCACGTAATTCAGATCAATATTGGACAAGACTAGACTAATCATTAGAACAACAAGAACATTACATGGAGAAGAGAAACCTACAGTGAAACAGGACGAGTCAAGAAACGTTTCGGGCAAAGGTACAGGGCTAGAACTAATGTTCCTTCGAAGTCCCATATTGGGAGGGCTTATCCCCATGTTGTTTATTAATCCACCACAGCACGATACAAGTTGCTGCGCTGAATTGAATTGAAGATGATACGCAGGGTTGTTACTCATACTCATATCTGATGCCATCCCTATATTTGGAAAACTTTGACCACAAGAAGGAAACACCTGTGGGAAATCAAACATAGAAGAGTTAATGCTTATACAAGTTCTAAATTCTAATTTTTTGACTCTTTGAATTCAATCCGACCAAGATTTTAAAAAACAGTCCACAATCATGTTTTTAGCTGTAACATCAAGTTTTTTTTTAGTTATAATTGTATTAGTTATTTCTAATAATATCAAAAGACGTGAAGAAACAGAACCATTTTTTAAAACCTTGAATCCGACTAATAGAAAAAGTATAAAAAGTTGTGTTATGAGCAATGTCCTTACCTCTTTGGCAAACAGTTCGTCAATGTTGAAGTCAAGCCTTGGGTTTACAGCCGCTAATTTCATTGACAAGAACTGTATGTAGTAATAAAAAATATAATAAAGTAAGTCACGTCACGTGTCCTTAAAGTTGAAAGACTTATTCCAATTAACGAATAGGAATGAAGTTGGAGTAACTAATTAACCAAGTCTAACCTCAACTTGGCGTTGAAGAGACTGAACATAGTTAATAATTTCATCAAGCATTCCAGCTTTGCCTGCAATTTTGTTGCAACCCGGTACTAAATCTTGCAAATACTTCATTCTCTCGCTAATCTTCTCCCTCCTAACCTGCACCAAACAAAACGCTCCCATTAATTTAAGTACAGAGAAACAAAACAAAACAAAAGCACGTAGCTTAAGATGTTAATTAATTTTGACTCACTCTTTCAGCTAAGCTATGACTATCGGTGGCTTGGCCACGACGCGCTCGGACATGAATGTACTCAGGCTTCTGGTTTTGAACCTCGGAGCCTTTCGAATTATCCTTGGAAGTGTCCGCAGAGGTTTCTCTGTTGTTGTTGTTTCTATTTGCGTTGGATTTGCCATTCTTGTTGCTGGTTTGCTCTGTTACTTTGGATTCTCCTTCTTCAGCACTTACTTTGACTCTCTTGTCCTTGTTATCACTCTCCGCAACAACAACAACCTAAACAAAGTCAACAAAACCAAACCTCACCGTTACTTTACCGTAGTCCATAGCACACCGAATCATAATTAACATAACCTCGTTAGCAAGTACCTTGGAGTTCTGAGCCTTTCTCTTCTTAGCACTCGGCACGTTTTCCTTGGGCGAGGGCGAAACCAAGTCTCCGTCTCTGCTGCAAGTTCTCGAAATGGCGGGTAGAAAACCGGAAGAGGATCCGAATTCGGGCCAGACAGCACCCGGGTCGGGTTTGACGGAGTGAGTTAGGACCTCCCCGAGCGCGGAATCAGAGCACATCATGACCAAGCCCTGACTCTGAGAAGAAGAGAAGACGGCAGCGTTAACGTTAAAGTCCGTTAAGTAGGGTTGGTGATTCTCGTGGTGTTGTTGCCACTTGATGGTAGCTTCCCGTTGTCTTTCCAAGACTGTCATGTCCGAACAGGTCGCTCCTAGATTCCCCGAAGTGTTGAGACAATGCAACATGGTTGCTGTTGTTGTTATTCGTTATTCTTAAGGATTAGAAACGGCGATGTTGTTGTTGAGTAGTAAGTAGTACTGGCTCGGCAGTCGGCTCCGAAAGACAAAAAGAAAAAACGACGTAGGGTCAGAGTGTGGGAGGAGGAGGAGGAAGAGTGAAATGTTGTTAAGGATGAGGAGGGAGATAGGATGGGTATATATAAACCGGGGGAAATTAAAATTATTATATTTGTTTCGTCTTCAATCATAATAATAATAAAAAGGAAATAAAAAATATGGACGGAATAATTAAGAGAGAGAGGGCCTATTGATGTATCCATAACTGAGGATGTGGGCTTTGGGCCCCACTGATATGACCGCCACGTGGGCGTGTCCAACACTTCTAAACGCCACCGTTTTGCTTTTCTTGTTTATTTTGCATTCTGCGTTGGATGGTATTGGGCCATTCCCTGTGCCACCATAAAATAAAGGTGTCAAAAATAGGCTGTCTGGTCAAGTTAATGAAATTAAACATTTAAATGAACTTTAAATTAATTTGGTTTTGATTAAACATGTGTTAACTTGTGGTGATTAGTAATTTCAAAAATAAAAAGAATGTTTTTTGAAAATTAACTAAGATAATGCTTTTAAAATAAATATTAATTTGTTTTAAGTAATTATATTGATTTACAATATTATAAAACAAATAATTTAACATTATATAGTAATCACTAAAAAATAGTAAAATATATGATTATAATAATTGATTAAAAATTAAAAATTAAGATTTTGTGACAAAAATGCATATTGAAAGAGTAATAATATTGGAAGACAAAGGGACATGCACTTCTACCAAAAGAAACTCACATACTTCATTTGTGAACTGTTTGGATAGACCGATCGAGTATAGTAAAGTATTCACGTCTTTCAAGTTGATCAATGTTTGGGGAACTATAAATTGCCCAATTGAGGACTACTTAGAATGAGTTAGCTTCTAACTTTTGGGTCTAATCATAGTCAATAAATAGGTGTGACTCTCGTAGGTTACACATAAGAGAGGTTTTTAAATTTTTGTAGATTCCAAATTGATTTTAGAACTCCCCAAAGATCCTCAAACATGAATATTCATGCATAGGAGAAGTCTTTAGGATTTTTTGAATCCTGAACTGATTTTAGGATTTCCTAGTTCTTAGATGTGAAAAAATCAAAATCATCAAATAATTAATATTCTAAAATAAAAACATTTTGATATGTTATGTTAATATCGAGATGAGAATAGAAGCATTACCATCTTGTTTTTTTAAATATATTTTTAACTTTTAGAAATGTGATGATTTTTTTAAGTAGTTTCTATTATAATTTAGTAGTAATATGACATAAATTTAAATATACTACGTCAACGACTATTTTAAAATAAATACAAAATTTAATAGATTTAGATGTATGTCAATTCATCAATAAATATTAATAGGAATGATTTTTAAAATTTATAAATATAAAAAATTGAAAACTAATACTCCCTCCAGTCTTTTTTATAAGAAATAAATTTTAGTATATTTTACATTAAAAGTTGTTTCTTATAAAAAGGACCGGAAATAATACTAAAATTTGATATATTTATAAAAACTATAAAGAAACAATAATTTTTCTGATCCTGAGAAGAATGGCAGGAAGTTTTGCAGAACCTAGTTCTCAATGATTAGGATCATGCCACGTGTTACTTTAAGAAAGCTGCGTAATATGAACGACTACAAAGTATTATAGGAAGCTGCGTATTTTAAAAGGTCACATAGCATTATGACAGTTCGATTAACAATTGCTAGCAGTACATTTTATTATTAAGATTCTCTTCTAAAATGGATCAAGGTCTTGTCCTCGGCCAATTCTAAAAATGTAGCAATCCCTTTCTTCTTTGAACTAATCTTCTCAATCAACTTTCTAATTAATTGAATTCTATAATAATAGTACTTTCATAATGATTGTTTCTTTCTAATCTCTGTTATTCTTCAAACAAATACTTGGTATTGTCAAAGAATATATTGATTTGTCCAGAGTCCACCAATCAATTAATCTTGTGCCTTTCATATTTTATTTGCATCTCACGTCAAGGATATGTAAAAGAAAATTTGTATTTTATAAAATTCTTTTACAAGAAAACTGTACAATAAAATGAGAAATGTATAATGAAATAATTTTTGTGATTGAGAAAAATAAAGAGAAAAATAATATTATAAAAAAATATTATACGAATAGTATAACTCAGGTGAAAATAGCTATAGAAACACCTAAATGACGTGTTTTTTTTTATTCCAACAGATGAGAAAGTTCTAGCATATACTAATGTTGAATTATGGATACAGGTCTATTCCAACAAGTAACTTATATTTGATTAAGCAAACACGAAGTCTACATATATATTTGAGGTTAGACTTTAAAGAAAGGGATTGATGGATTAACAAGGTTACAAGAATAGCCTGTCTACATAATTGACCTCGTACTTAGTTGCTAAACAAAACAGATTTTTTTGTTTTAGTGACTTATGAGGGATATTTAGTTATTGTAATGGGACAAATTAAGCAGTCAAGGAAACCACATCTTATTATGCTATAATATATGTTGTTGCAATCTTAATGATGTTGGTAAAATCTCAAAGTATTAGGACAAGGCTTAGCAAGAGTGTCAATTCCACGATGCAGCCACTTGACATTAACACTACTATTGTCTAAATCATGCTTTGCTTGCAAAATTGTGCTACGATTTGAAGCTTGAAGCAATATCGGAAGGTAAAGGTGACCAAAAAATATAATTTGAGATTGGTAGGAACAAGTCCAGAGAGGATGAAGGCAACTTCCACTATCACCAAAATGGGCCCTCACTAGAAGTCCCCAATCTCTCTCAAACTTTATTTTTGGTTAAAGTCTCTTTCAACTCTATCTCCCAGCCTCCTCTCTCTCTCTAGGTCCCCTCTTCCTATGTACCAGTTGCATACACTTCAAAATGACCCAATACCACAGCTAAAGGCAAATGGGTCCTCCTTTCTCGATCTCATTTCCTCTATCACTTTCTTTGTGGTATACATCAACAGAAAACTATGTCCCCCCCTCTCAATTTGTTTTTCTAGCTAGTGAGTCTTTCTTTTTGGTTTCTCAAGTGCTTTCCATCCTATATTCTCTTTGACTAAACTCTCCGTATACAGTGCATTTATCATCAAGGCAGTACCTTACAACCTGTATAAACAATATCCTCTTCGTTATCTTTATAGCCAATTAGCCAAATGCCATATTCTCCCTGCTTATTTTTTTCTCTAAAATTTTTCATTTTAACTTAAAACTTTAGTTTAATTACAATTCATTAGCATTTTGGTGTCTCAAATTATTATGCAAATATCACTGCCTGAAGTTGTATGTATTTCATGCAACAAAATAACAATATATACAGCATGACAGTTTGAGGTATAATAAGTATCTATATATGTATCTTTTATTGTTTTTGCCCTTTTCATGGCTCATTTAAAATTCATAAAATGTCCCACCTGGCACCTGCTAATATATTGGAAAAATAATTGGAAAGGCTTCTTATCTTATCCAACTGATATGTATATACGAATCAAATTTAATAATTGGGGAAGGGAGATGGCATGAGGAAGCAATGGAAGAGAGCAGGAGATCCGATGTACAGGGAATCCTAGTTCTTGCAGGCCCCTCCTCCCTATTAAATATACAACAATTTAATTTTTTTTAATATCTTCTTACTAATCTTTTTATTTTGTAGATGAAAAATATAAGTATTTTTATGTTTTTAAGAAATTAAATATATTTATATTTATTTAATTTTTATAAAAGTATTAATAAAAAATATTATATGATTACTCTTGAATATAATATTGGCCGAAAAGTAAGAGAGAAGTTGGGTTCTTGGAGACTCTGTTGCTATCTATTGCTCCATTAGTCCACTTGCAAGCTTGAAATGATCATCATACAGATGGATGCCATGGGCTTCCTTCTCTTATTTAATGCACAAACGCCTTCACCAAACAATCCCTCTCTACTCATTAAATTTGACTTGGTCTTACTTTTTATCATAATATCTGACAATGATACGAACCATAATTCAATTTTATATATATAAAAAAAAAGTTATGAATGTAAGATTGTGTAAGTAATTAATTCAAATTTATTAGTTGAAGTGTTTCTAGCTTGACATCTGAAATGGTTGGACATTGGGACCTTGTAATAAAACCAACAAATTCCTTAAATTATGAGTGCGTTTGGTAAATTACTTTAAGTTTTTATTTGATAAAAATTATTGTATAATAACTTCTATCATAAGCATTTAATTCAATAAGTATATGGAATAATTACATGTCATTTTCATAAAATATCTTCAATTTTAGTTTAAATACATAAGATGAATTTAAATGAATCGTAAAAACTATTCTAAAAGCACCCCTTGTGTCAGTGTCATTGTATTTATTCAGTGACGATATTTAAAGGTTAATTAACCAAATTTCAGGCCTTTTATAGAGTGTTCTATAAAAAAAAGAATAATATTTCATCTGCGTGAGTGAAAATAATAGCATGTAACTTGGAAGTTCTAATTTTATTATCTCCACCGAATAAATAAATTAGTAATAAGAATGAGAAGAATTTGACTCTACCTTAATTCCAACCTCCTGCGTCTTGAGCCCTCCTATTAGTTTGCAATAAAAGAAAACTATGATATATTTTATTTTTGGCAGGATAGGGTTAAACTATTTCCGTCGTTAATTTTTGTCACGTTTATGTATGTACATCATGTGGACCAACAAACACAAAAACTAATGAGCAGAAGATTATTTTAGCTTAAGTAGGGGCTTTTGAGTCTGAGTCACAGTCACATGCAATAAAAATTTAAATGAAAAACTTTACTTCTCATAATTGTTTTACACATCTCAACTGAAATTAGTTAGATGTTCAACATAAAGTTTAAATATGGATAGTCCCATCTATTATGTGGCAACTCAAAATAGAAGAGTTGTAAGTGATCATTAAAAGGGAAATTAATTATAGATATGTTGATTTAATTGGTAGTGAAGAGAAGAATTTAAGGAGTTAATTAAAGACATAATGTGTGATGGTAAAGAGGGTCTCAATCCCTTTATTTATTTCTGATGTGTGAAGATGAAGTAGGCACAATCAGTGTCCCCAGCTAGTACAAGCAACGAAAATGATGGATGGGTATCTTTCTTTGTGATAGCAGACATAGCAAAGCATTCGAAAGCGAACGCAATATATCGTCAGACGCGGTTCGAAGCGATTCATTCCATCTCTTTTCCTATGGACCCATTACACATGGAATATATATTATATAAACAACGCCCACCAATTAAAAAACCATAATTTCACCAAAAGCAACTTGTACAGCAGTCAAATTTGGATTCATATATTTTCAACTTTTCTGTGTTGCTGCCTTGTTGCGTGTAAAATTAAATTTTATCATTATATTGTCCTTACCATTTTCGCAATTCATAATTCAATAAAAATTAATACAATTTCTGTTGCATTACAATACATATAAAATATTTCTGTTAATTAGCTCTCAATAGATATAAAGGTTCCACCAATTAGCTCCTAACATATTTTTACAAATGTATTTAAAAATTATATATATATATATATATATATATATTTGTGCAGATATAATCAGTTAAATCATGTTGATAATTTGGAGTGATATGACCTAATATTGTAATTATCTCATGAGAAATGATAGTAATAACACGTTATTTAACATGTTTTTTTATTACACTATTTATTATTGACTAAAATTATTAGAAAATGTAAAATTTTGTAAATCTTACTTTTTATTTAACGAATTTCATTCATAATTTTATATTTTTTAATAAATTTTAATCAATAAAAAATAATATATTAAAAAATTGTATTACTAACGTTTCTCTTATCTCATTAATGCTAACTCAATAATGTTGATAATCTGAACTGATATAGCTTGATACATAATTATCTCATTACCTTCTAAATGCCTAACTTGTCCAATAATTGTAAAGAAGCAAATTGCCATCTACCAAGTGCTTTATTTTTTTGGTATTCAAAGGGGCCTATTGCCTAAGCCCAAAGAAATTAAACTCCTGTCGCATCACTTGATACTCTATTACTCTTAACTTAACCACCACCTCATGACTCGTGCCTTTACTTTTTGCAATTCGAAGCCATTCCCTCCCCTCCCCCCCCCCAAACTCTGCCACATATGCAGTAGTAGTGTATCCTACAAACATTGCATATTGCCAGCAGAATCCCACCACAATTAGTTGCATCTCTCACTAAGAACTCTAACAGAATTAATTAACTACCTCGCTAATAGAATTAACTAATATTTGAATTACTCTACAACAAAGATCATCAACCTCTGCTTCAACAGGGCCCGTTGGATTTGGTACCTGTCCAGGAGTTCAGTTCCACCTGGGCATAATCCTATAAGGACACTACATGGATTCACCAAGTCATTTCATAGATATATTCTCAGAACCATATTTTTTAGTACACCTTTTTCAATATTATATTGAATAATATTTGTGTAACACCTACTATTAAATAACGCTTGTCTCATTTTTATTTAAAGAGTTTCATTTATTATTTAGCAAATTTATACAAATAATAAATAGTATATCAGAGAATCTGTTGGTAGAATACATGTTAATTAGTGTCTGGCAAATATTTTTCAACTAGGTTCAGTATTGGACCACATTTAAATTGTACAATGTGCCGAATGCAGATCCTAGCTGCTGAATCACCAAGCCAAGTTCCGACAACATAGTTATATTGTTGTCCTTTTCGATAGTCTTTTAACTGTAATGCTAATTGGGCATTCCTATGTTTTAACTATTTATAGAGTAATTCAATTTACTTGTCAAGCAGTGGACACTAGTGGAAGAAATCCCAAACAATCAATTGCTATAGCAGTGTTGCTGCAGCTTCAACGTGATATACCTGGCACAATATCTGCTATCTGAGGGAGGAGGCTGAACCAAACTGAAAAGGGTCACTGGCAAGCAGTAAAGCTTTGTGCATAATGAATGCTGGATTCAATAAACAGTTTCAGAACATATACATTAACAGTTCAAGGCATGATGGTGACAAGATTTGACATGCCTCAGATATTTTCAGTTTTTTTTTGCCTTTGCATAATTATTCAAATCTTAACATCTCTAAGATGCATTGGTATCAAAGAATGCATTCATCCTTAGATTCCAATTATTCTGGCTAGCCAGGGAGTTGACCTCCCAGTTAATTAACATCACTTAAAGTGGCTTAGTTGATAGGTGGAACCTTGAAAAAGACACTCATATCCCAATTTTTTGTTGGAACAATCTTTATCGGCTGGTACTCCAACCAAAAGATTGTTGGTGCAAATTGGTGGTAATGGCTACGCAACAATGAAGAAGTACCAAAGAAGAAACCATTAACGGTAATGATCCTGCAAGAAAGAAGAAACAACCAAGAAAGGCGCAATTCTCCAAGGCGTGTGTAAAACACTAACCTTTAGGTTCGATTCGCCCCCACCAATCTCTATAGAATTGGATGCAATAGGGTGTCCTGGCGAATCCCCTTCAGGATACAATGGAGTCCATTGACATGGTTTGCACGCCCACATCAACCGTATCGTCAATGGTAATTTACAGAATAATAGTTTCCTTAATTCTTTCTGCGCATAAGGGAAGAAAGGAAATGATTTGGATACAAAGAATTTGGTGATTTCTATGTTTGTTGTTATTTTATTTTTTTTTGTCTTTTTCTGCATGTAGATTGGTTCTATTTATAGACCGTCTCATGTCTTTTAGTGAAGAGATTTAATCTTTCAAAGAGACACATCTCATGACCATTGGTGAAGAGTCTCATCTCATGACCCTTAGTGAAGAGTCACATCTCGTGACTCTTGACGAATAGTCTCATCTCATGTCTCTTGAAGAAGAGTCGTATCTATTCATACTTACACATTTATATGAATAGACACATAACTTCATGAAAGGGTACAACCTTTCATTAATTTTGAAAATCTCTCACAATCCCCCACCATTTTCAAAATATATCCAAATCCCGTTATTCCGAAAATCACATGGTTTCAGATAAAGGTATCTCGCGATTTGAACCTTTACTTAGTAAGTCATGGGTTTTACTCATCCCGAATATTATGGTAGACAAGCTTTGAACCAAATAATCATTAGAACAAGCGTGCATAACTTACACATGCAATCTCGGTACCATTGAACGAATTGTTAAAGTGACACATTTGATAAGGCCTTGTGTCATGTATCCTTTTCATGATAGCTTTAAGAGTCAAGCCCTTAACTCCAAGAAGCGGCCACACTTCACTCCCATATAGGTAGACTTTATCAGAAGTGCCCCATAAATAAACACTCTAGCACATACATGCTATAAGTCCATTAAGAACAAATGTTCAACCTTCCCCTTTTATTTACTTTATGGTCCAAGTACTTTTAAAACCTTTGGGATGTATCTATTATTGTTAAGTACTTGCAATCACTCTAATAATGTACTTTCACCATTGAACTCAAGACTTGATGCTACTCAAGTGTGAGTTGGGTTTCCATCATTGGTGATCAATTAGATATGGGCTTGCATATCATTCCTAATGGTGTTTTACGCACCATATCCCTTGTCAATCCTTTCGTCAAAGGATTTTCAAGATTTCTTTATGCTTTCATAAAGACTATGAATATTATTCCATTTGCAATTAGATCCTTCACATAGCTATGTTTAAGTCCAATGTCTTTGGACTTTCCATTATTATCAAAATAGAAGTACAAAAGAGTCTCAAGTAAGTGCACAAATCATGTTCATTGGTTAACCAAACAACTAAAACAACAAACACACAAATAGATAATCAAGAAGATGAAAGTATCAAAAATTTCGTACACAGTACGTACTAAATATCTCTCACCATGGGCAACAAATCAACGATCTAACCGTTCAGATTTAAGAATCATGTATCCTGAACTGGATCACAAAAATTCCAGCCCAATCCAACGGTTAACAAAGTCGTAAATGCAATTTTACTATGACTGTCCTGTGAAACTAGAAGAATAACAAAATCTCGCTTCCTTTTCTTAGATAAATTACCCCCATGTACTTTCCTCGATTACATACACCTTTTCTTGAACATATAAATCCTTAGTACCATTTTATTATGATACTCTTCTTCAAAATGAAGGTAATTGCCTCAATTGTTCAAGAAAAGAATCATCTTTTAGATGTTTTAGACTTTTTAAAGTCTTTCCATGAGGAAGGAATTTTGTCAATGGTTGAAGATACAATCATATACTTTCATCTATACGCGTATTATGTTTGTTTGTAGATATTAATAGTACATTCAATATCATGCATTTGTTTCAAGAGAGGCCTACTATCAATTATCTTATAATTATAAAAATAATTAACAAGAAACTTCTTACTTGTTATGTTTCCCATCATGTACCTTAATATAGAGTTTTGACACATATCAAACAAAGTGTCACATACCATTTAAATTGTGTCTCATGCAAATATAGTTATCATTGTCCCTCTTATTTTCTAACAGGTTTTAGCAATGATCTCATCTTCCTTATTTGTTAGTCTTAGGGTGTTTAAGACATACATCATCTTTAAAGTAGTACGAAGGAACTCTATCTTCGTTTGTCAATGAACAAACTTTTCACCATCAAATCTCTCAAGTTTGACAATATTAGAAGTCATCTTCTTCAAAGTTGTAGCCATTATTGTCATAAGCAAAATCGAACCTAAAGATTGTTGGAACAATCTTTATCGGCTGGTACTCCAACCAAAAGATTGTTGGTGCAAATTGGTGGTAATGGCTCCGCAACAATGAAGAAGTACCAAAGAAGAAACCATTAACGGTAATGATCCTGCAAGAAAGAAGAAACAACCAAGAAAGGCGCAATTCTCCAAGGCGTGTGTAAAACACTAACCTTTAGGTTCGATTCGCCCCCACCAATCTCTATAGAATTGGATGCAATAGGGTGTCTTGGCGAATCCCCTTCAGGATACAATGGAGTCCGTTGACATGGTTTGCACACCCACATCAACCGTATCGTCAATGGTAGTTTACAGAATAATAGTTTCCTTAATTCTCTCTGCGCATAAGGGAAGAAAGGAAATGATTTGGATACAGAGAATTTGGTGATTTCTATGTTTGTTGTTATTTTTATTTTTATTTTGTCTTTTTCTGCATGTAGATTGGTTCTATTTATAAACCATCTCATGTCTTTTAGTGAAGAGATTTAACCTTTCAAAGAGACACATCTCATGACCCTTGGTGAAGAGTCTCATCTCATGACCCTTGGTGAAGAGTCTCATCTCATGACCCTTAGTGAAGAGTCACATCTCGTGACTCTTGACGAAGAGTCTCATCTCATGTCTCTTGAAGAAGAGTCGTATCTGTTCATACTTACACATTTATATGAATAGACACATAACTTCATAAAAGGGTACAACCTTTCATTAATTTTGAAAATCTCTCACATTTTTCTCAAAACATGTTTCCTTATTAATTAACAATGAACATTTCTCATATTAACCTCATCCAGACTCACATATTTTAGAGTGACACTACTTTAATATATTAATGCTTCCAAAATTAGATACATGGAAGAAGGAAACCCATATAGCTTGAGAACATAACTGGAGAAAAATAAGGATATGTGAATGGAGAAATAGAGACAATACCACATGAAGGTTTTGGATGAACCATTAAGAACAAAGACATGAAAGTCCGAGGACTATGCCATATGTTTGAAAAGATAGAGTTTTTTAGTCAGCAAAGTGAGGGACTCTTAAGAAGATCATGGACCAATAGCAACAAGTGACTGGGACTGGAGGGACCATGAGATCTCAAAGAGTGTAAACAGTATCTTTGCTACATTAAATTAACATGGCATATGGGCTTGTTCCCATCTCTTGTAGGCACAAAACTAGCTCGTTTCGTTGTATTTCGACTAGTTTTTATTTGCGCACCAACTCATTATGCGTTTGTTTCTCTCGAAACCCCTAGCTAGTGTACCTACTAAAGAGATATATGTAAATAGGTCCCAAGCTATATGAGACTTTTGTTTCTCTAACTATACATGCACTAACATAAATGATGACCAGTTGTTATTATTATTATTATTATTATCATCTACTATGTTAGCAAATAGCAAATGTCCCGTGTGGATTAAATAAATGGACAAGTAGGAGTTCGAAGTGATCGAGCTAGCTACTTTACACTTCTTTTTGTTCCATATTCTAGTGTTTGAAAAAGAACATCATGTTGAGACCAATCACCACCCTCATAAACGTCACGAAGCTGCACATGTTCGCTGGCCAGCCATCATAATCAAATCCGAATGGTTAATTGACTGATGATTGTTAAGCATGTCTCCCTTGAAGTCATTCTTTAATCGATTTTCTCAAGTTTTACTTTTGCTGTTAGATCGCAACCCCCCCTTCCTTCTATTGGACCCCATCCCCAACAAACACACATGTAATGTTTCATTTCCCTTCCAAAACCATTGTCTCAACTATGTACCTTGAGTAATTGGACAACAACAACAACAAGTAATTAAGTTGATACTCCTCAGAGCCGAGGATAGATAAATAAATAAATAAATCAGTGATATGATATTCATATTAGAGCTGTCAAAATGGGCTGTGACCCGCGGGCCAACTCGGCCCACCACGGGTTTGGGCCAGGCCGGGTCGAAAAAAATCTGTGCCTTCCAATTATTTGAAAATTTTGACCCGGCCCACCTACAACCCGGCCCACCACGGGTCAACCCGTGGTGGGCCAGGTTGCCCCGCGAGTTGCCCACTTATTTATAAAAAAAAAAAAAAATACTACCCTCCCTCACATACATCACAAGTCTCACTATATCATTTAGGAAATTTTACATTGTCTTAGTTTCCTTGAGGTTGATGATATATTGATTTGAATTTGAAAATGTTAGTGAATATATAATGTTTGATAGATCCAAATTTGTTAGGAGATGTATGATGTTAATGAATATATGAATCTGAATTTAAAAATGTTAATAAATTTGAAAATGTGTTATTTTCGGTGTATTTTGGCAACTTCTGGTTGCTATTTTTACATGACAAAAGAAAATAAAAGCTAATTTTTTTTAAAAAAAAATTGATTTTTTTTTTTAAAAAAAATTGATTTTTTTTTAAAAAAATTGATTTTTTTTTTAAAAAAAATTGATTTTTTTTTTAAAAAAAAATTGATTTTTTTATATATTTTTTTATTTTAGGTGGGCCAACCCGTTTACCCACCAACCCGTGGTGGGCCGGACCGGGTCAGCATTTTTATGGCTCACCAAGAAGTGAGCCGGGTTGGGTTGACCCACCTATTAGGTGGGTCGAGGTGGGCCGGGCCCAGTGAGCCGGGCTGGCCCATTTTGACAGCTCTAATTCATATATATGTGGTCCACAGTGTGTAGGTGTTTCCATCTAAGAGAAACGACATCCTCCCCTTGAGTTACAATTAAATGATGACTTGGATTGATATTATGGCATATTGATAAATTTAAAATGCAAATTTCCCTTTCATGACACAATAGTATCCCCCCAAAATTTTTAAGGTTATGTGGAATTCTGCTGCACAGGTCCCTCTAGGACACATTATTGAGGATGGGGGGAAGGAACTATTGAAATATGTGTACTTGAGAGTAAAGATGGTGGGGGATAAATAAAGTCATTCAATAATATGATTATGCCTGGTTAGGTGTAAGCAAAGGCAATATGATTTTCAGAGGGCCAGCTGTACTTTGGTGTTGAACATTAATTTTATTAAGTAGTATAGTATATGAGAATAGATAGATAGGGTCTGTACACCACTCCCAATGGTGGAAGCACACCACACCAGATATTATTCTCAATATTAGAAGCTTATTTCATTTTGAAGTGATTGTTAGAAAAGACGATGGAAAGGTCATGTGTACATTGGATATGAGAGTCCAGAAGGCTTTAATGAATTTTTAGGAACATGAAATGATTAAGCCATAGAAAGGTATATATCCCCATCCTCTCTGGTTCACACTAGGCATCAAACTGAATCTAACATGACTAGATTTCTACTTTGACATCTTCCATTTGGCCAGTATTGCAACAGACTGAACTGGTGCAAAACATCAGATACTTCATGCAGGGGTCACTCTATCTCTGTCCTATTGCTTGTTTGGTTTGAAAGAATAATTTCTTTTTAAAGGAACTCTCTCGATTTTTTTATGAGCTTAACGGTGATGTACTGACAGTGTAAAACTATTTTACACAGTCATCCAATCACAAATCATTGTTGATATGACTTTTAAGATAATTTTTTAAAAGTCAACAAATTTACCATATATAATGGATTATGATTGAATGACAACAGTGCATAATCTTTTTTCTCTTTTTTTATTATAAACTATTTTGAATTTAAATTAAAGTAATGCAAAGACGTATAAAAATATTATTTTTATTAAAAGAGCATTTCAGCCAAGAATATGTGTGCGAGGATATATCCTCCTAGGCAAATGTTTCGTGAACAATGACAACGAAATGCTATCCTCCTCTTATTTTAGAGCGTATATATAAAAAGAATAAAAAATAAAAAAATGTATATAACCTTATATATAATATCAATTTTTATGTTCAAATAATGAAGTTATAAATTATCCTTAGATGCAATGCAATATTATGGATTGCATTTTATATATATATATATATATATATATATATATATATATATATATATATATATATATATATATATATTAAATTAGACATTTTTATTTTAAGAGTTATTTGATTTAAAAATGTATTTCATTAAAAAAAATGGCGTGTGTAATTCTTAATTCTTAATAAAGATAATGTACCTTAATTCAAATGATTTATTTTCATAATTTATTATTTAATATTAAATTTTATATTTATTTGATTTATTCATGTTTAATATAAATAAATGATTGATTATTAATAATGAAAAATTTACTATTCATTTTTATTTAAATTAAAATATCTATATAATACGTGAAATAATTTCTAATTAATTTAAAATCTGCTTAGTGGAAATCAGGATTTATTTATAATATATAAACTCTAAAGCATTGCTTATTACGCTAACATCTCAATTTCAAATTTCATATTTTTTGGCACAAAAATCTTATCTTCAATTTCAATATTTTTCATTGTCTTTTATTGTTGATAACTCAACTTTATTGTTCATCATTCATTCATTGTTCTTTCATTTTTCTTTCTAAAAACAAATAATCTTTTATTGTCTCTGAGACATTAATAAGGTTATTTTATAATCTTTGTATCTAATCTCTTAAACTCAAGACTCTAACATTATTGACAAATCAAAACCAAAGGAGCATATAAATTTGGAGGAATATCAAGAAATTGAGTCTTGGTGAATCTATACATTTCAAGTTATTCCTACTAATTACTTTAATGGCTTAGCAACGGATTGGAGAGACACGTGAAGAAGAAAAACTTGCAGGGCTGAGTCTGAAACCTTAAAAAAGATTGATTATATGACTGAAAAAATGTTTAGAAAGAAATGGCCTGACAAAAAACTTCACGAAAGGCTAAGAAAATTGGTGGGGCAAAACAATTTGCTTTTTTTTTTTACTGCAACAAATTTCTACTCTTATTTATCCATGAGTTTGATTATTATTTTTTTTTTAGGGGAGGGGGTGGCTAGGGCAGCCTTAAAGAGATGTAGCACTACTGAGCATTATATAGATATATATATATTTTTTTTATCGACTTGATAATTTTTTGTGGTCAAACTTTATTATGATTATTGTGTGGTAGAAAAGTTGTTAATGGACTGAAGAAGTTAAAGTAAAAGCCCATTTTAGTTAGGTTTGGGACAGATCTTAGATTCAACTCAAGAATGGAACCCATGCTTGGCCCACTAAAACAAAACAAGCTGCAACAAGATCCTCATGAGTATTTCTATACTGGGGCAAAATAAAACCGTTGGATCCTATGATGAAAGTGTACCGGCCATCATTGTTTGATTAAAGTTGACTTCTTGATAATATTCTTTGAATATCATGCCACTAAAAAATTTAGTTTTTACTCCCATGCCTGTCATTGAATTTAACAATGTTTTTAAATTCCAATTAGTCATTAAATTGGTTATTGTAATGGTTAACTCGCTATGAATCCAATTTAGTCCAATTAATGGTTAAAAAATGTATTAAATATTTTCTTTTGTTGACTCGCTATGAATCCATTTTTTACCCGTTTTTGACTATTTTTCAATTTTTTTTGAGCGATTTTTCTATAGGTTCATTTTATAGTTTATTTGAACAGGATATTTGACTAGTTTACTACTGGTTTTCCTATTCGAACGTCAGTTTAGTCTGGTTTTCAGAAGGATGGAATTGAAAACCAATTTTATTAAATTTTTTTAACTAGCATGCATTTTGTTTCATCCCAACAATAAAAGAAAAAGGAAAAGAAAATGAGCTTTTTAGTTAGTTTTTACTGTAGCATGAGTCCTGGCCGGGCCTTGCATTGAAGTGTCAACACCTATTGTTTGCACCCAAATCAAGTGGCATGACTGAACTTTCATGTCTCAACCCTCGCATCTTGAGGAAAAGCACCATATCTTGAGGAATCAATTTGAGCCTCAAATACATTATCAACGCCTACACACCTTTACCTTTTTTATTTGACACCCACCTCCCTCCACTTTTTCCACTACCCTTTTAGCAATAAATCCATTCCAACTTGTGCATAGAAAAACAATTTTCACCTATTAAGCAAGAGCTATGTGAGCCGATATGATTCTAATTGGTTGGTTCCCAAAATTGGAACCTTTATCTACTTATCACCATTAAGCCCTCATGGTATAAAGAACACAACACCGTCTCTACTTTGCAATTACTCTATCTATCTCTTTAAGATTCTCTTTGAAAATTTTGCAAGATTTTGTAGGGACCAGGTATGAGTGGTGAATTACTAAGTTCCTTTTTGTGACATTTAATACCCCCAAGGATCTGGGACCTTGGTTTTTTGGTGGCCAATGTAGACACTCACGATTCACTTCACTTAACCTACATTATACAAATTTTAGAACGACCTTGCGAGTCAGGACCACTCCACCGTATTATATAGTTCCATTAAAGGGAATAACTAATAATTCATGAATTGAACTTTTCCAACGTTTATGTCACAGAAAGTGCTAGGTGGGGGGTGGCGATGATTAGAGGATTTAGAAAACACGAAAAAAGAAAAAGGTAGAGTGAAATCAACCTTTTGACTCCTTCTTCAGAATAAAGAGAGTAAATTAGGCAATTAACTAGCTACGTCAACTTGTGTTTGAACCGATGTTTATTTAAAACTAAAACTCTAATTGCCTTTGCAACAATGTGCACAACTCTTGACCATGAATCATAGGCAGAACGGTATCTTTCTGCAATGGTCGTGCACTCGTGGTATGTGCAATGGCTAAGAACAGGAAAGAGGAAAACTTATTCTTTTTGAATAAAAAAAAACTTAATTGCAATTTTTACCCCCAATTTTTTACTTTTTAGTGAATTTTATCCCAATAAATTAATTTGGCGCATTTTACCCCCAACTTTTTAATAAAACTTACAAATTTTACCTTCCACCATTTTGTTAAAATGGCATGCTAAAATAATTGTATTTTTTATCCTCAACTTTTTATTTTTTAGCGAATTTTACCCTTAACTTTTTTACTTTTTAGCAAATTTTATCTCCAACTTTTTACTTTTTGGTGAATTTTACTCTCACTTTTTATGTTTATGTCATTATGTCATGTCAGCACAACAGTAGAAGGTAAAATTTGTAAGTTTTTTTAAAAGGTTTGGAGTAAAATGTGCCAAATTAATTTGTTGTGGATAAAATTTGCTATAAAATAAAAAATTGAAGGTGAAAATTGCAATTAAGCTTAAAAAAATATAGAAGTTCTCACATTGTCGGACATCTTACGTGGACTAGTAATATTACTAATATAAGATAGAGAAATGATACTTATACAACAAATTAAATTGTACAACTAAGAAAGAGAAAAGAGAGGGAAGTTTGAAATGTAATAAACTAGTAGTGGGGAGGAGAGAGAAAAAGTGAGGGGGTAGATTGGTTAAGAGAGAGAAAAAGAAAAAAAAAAACAGTGGATTCAAACTGCATGTGAAAGTGACATGTGGTGACGGTTGGATGATTTTTATATTACTACAGACTATAGATAATGGGATAGAAAGAGATAAATACAAAATGATGTTGTACGAATTATTATACATTATCACATCTCTATAAAATAAAATATATAAGCACAAGACAACCCTTATTTCATAAGTTAGTTTTTAGGGTAGAGTTAAAGTTCAAACTCAAATTCTAAGATGATATATCTAGTCCTGCATGAAGGTGTGTAATGAAGATCTCACATGAATTAATTATGTGACCAATATATAATATATAAAAGTGAGAGAACTCACACCTCATTTCAATACAAGAGGAGTTTTAGTGTGCACAAGTGACTCCAACTTTGACATCGTGCACAACTTTTGTGCGCCATTAGATGTAGGACTCTTAAATGAACGTTTGTGATTTTTCTTTGCAATTCAATTTTTGATATTTCTGTTTTGTTTTTTTGAATTATACACGTGGAAAAAAGAAAACATTAGTTTGACCATATTCTTACATGTGGTCCAACAAATGGTTTTTGTGACTGCATACATTCTTCAATGATAGAAGTTTTCGTCCTACAACTACAACTAATTCACAACAAAATCAATATACATATTAATAAAATACTCAAAACCAAGCAATGTGTTTCAAAATACAAACTTTATAATTGGTGAGATTCATCGACCTCCAACCACCAATACTGGGAATTGAATCTTACCAATACAGCAAGGTTTTAAAATTGAACTTCTACAATATGCAGCTTTTTTTTTTCTCAGTCTTCAGAACTTTTTTTAATAAAAAAATAAATAAACTTCTGAAATAAAATGCACTTAAAACGGGCAAGCATGAGGACAATTCCATGCAAATATTAAAACAAGAAAGTTTTGAATAGGCTTCTTCCGGTGACCAATGCCCCATAAGCCAGATCTAATATGGGTTTGAAAGCGGGGAAGTAATGTCTGCTAGCTTGTCGTGAAGTCTGATATAGGCATTTAATCTTCTAACCATTACTTTCTCATTCATTCAATTTATTCAACAATTTATTTGTAACAACAAAGGAAATCCTACATACTTTCAGTTAAAGTGACAACACCCAGATCCACCTACGTAACAACACCCAACGATAAAAGAAGATACCCACCGTCAAACACCAGATCCGTCGACCATTTCGTCTCCGGCGAAGAATATGGCAACGGAAAAACCAACTGTACTTAGATCCACCACAACAATGGGGAGCGACCACAGATACGAAAAGATGAACGGAGGCAACAAAGACGCCAAAAACAGCCACCGTCCTCCACTCATGGCCGAGACTGTAAGCAAGCTCAACGGAGATGAATTTGGGTCACAACTCACAAGAACCATTCGTTGGACCACGTGCGTAAGAATATGGTCAAACTAATGTTTTCTTTTTCCACGTATACAATTCCAAAAAACAAAACTAAAATATCAAATATTGAATTACAAAGAAAAATCACAACCGTTCATTTAAGAATCCTACATCTAACGGTCCACAAAAATTGTGCACGGTGCCAAAGTCGAAGTCACTTGTGCACGTTAGAATTCGTCTCAATACAATAACAATTTGCATAACTTGATCACACGAGTGTTACAGGATGAAGAAGTTTCATGCTGAGAACAAAAGGACAAAGCGAGAAATACGTGAGAGTAAAAACAGACCTAATGACTCAGCTCTAGGTGTTATGAAAGCTACTATATGATTCCTTGGTCCATTGAATGCATATCTCTCTAGTTTTGGATTCCCACAGCCCAACAAGAGGTGTGAGAGTTCTGGTTATAGCTCCTTGCCCAATCTATTAAATATAAGGATAGAAGATGTTTTTCTCCTTATATTTTTAATTTTTCATAATTTTTTTTACTATTTTTAGTTCTTCATTAATTGTTCTGTTCTATTTTTAGTCTCTCATAAATTGTTTTGTTCTATTTTTAATCCCTATATTAATTTTAACTGTTAAGTGATGACATGACAGACATAAACTGTGTGTGTGAGAAATTCCTAATTAAGTTTCTAGTGACTTTTAACTACTACAAATTTTTTGGCGGTAAAAAATATTTACTTTTGTAATATTTCTTGTGATTTCAGAAAATTTGGTGTTCGAGATTTTGATTTTTTTTTTATTTTTTAATATTTCTGACAGTTTTAGTTGGATAGAAAATTTACAATAGTTAAAAATCTCTAGAAACTTAAACAGAAATTTTTCAAGCACAAATTATGTTCGTCACGACATCACTTAACAGTTAAAATTAATGTCAGGGACTAAAAACAAAAGAAAACAATTTTTGAGGAACTAAAAACACAGAAAAAGTTTGTGAGGGACTAAAAACAAAAATTTAGATAAAATAAAAGACTAAAAACATATTTTACCTAAATATAAATCACTCCAGTTTTTTGCCTACCCGACCCAACAATTTGAACGTCAACAAGTGATTTACTCCACATTATGCATTGCAGAGGTCAATATTAACATTTTTTTTATTAGGAGTGAATTAGAAATGAACGAAATAAGAAGGAAAGAAATAAAAATATATATATTTATAGATATAAACAGAAGAGAAATATAGTAAAAAAGATATGTTGTTTGAATGCATAAAAATAAGTAAAAAAATAAACAAATTATATGAAAAATTTAATCTTTTACTTCATTATTTTTTTCTTAACGTAAAAATTTGATTATTTTTAAAAAAAAAATTATAAAAAAATATTTAATTTTTAGGAAATTAAAAAATGAAAAAAAAAGTAGATCATTTTTTTCTCCTTTCATGTCAATCTGAACAAGATGTATTTCTAATAAGTTCTATCAAAATAACTTCTTTTTTTTTTATTTTCTTACAAATAATGTAAATTTAATATTTTTCATCTCATCTTGTTTTTTTTTCTTTCACTCTATTTGTACTCAAAAGGAAGGTGAAATTGCATGTATTGCAAATTTGCAATAACTTCGAAGGAATCCATTACAACAATTGTTTAACATCCTCTTCCCCTTGTATCAATCTTATAAATATTGCTACATCAGTTGTTGAGGAAAGGTATAACCTGAAGATTTCTATATTCTTACATGTATTGATATCAATAGGCATTGATTAGTTATTAATTAATATGCAAGTTATTTGCAGAATGTGAATTATTTAATTTTATAATGAAAAAGAAAGTGGAAGAGCCTATCAGCTTATCTTTGTCATGGACTAATGAAAATGGTACTTCACTGTTGGACCAATCAGCTGGCACACGATCCTTCAAGTACCCAACCACAAACCAGAGAAAAGATAAAAACAGTAGGACCTGTTAAAACCATGCAGAAACAAACAATGTGATATGGTGATATCATAGTACGGGTTTCAGCTAGCCAGCTACAACCCTTTTGGAATGTTGCTCTGAGCAAATATTGGGAAACCCAACTCCGAATATCTCACAACTAAATATAAATAAAATATTTTTGCAAATTTAACTCTTTCCACCCCCTCTTGCCAGATTCTTCTCAGTCTTACAGATTACGTCAGTGATGAGTGATGACCACTACTTTTTAAGATACCTCATCAACACTTATCTCTGACGCCAAAAATTTGAGTCTAACTTCAAAAGGGTCATCAAGAAAACAGCCTCATCCAATCAAGTTACTAGCTTGATGCACACTAACATGAATTCAATTGCCAAGTTAAAATTTAACTTATTGCTGCCACCTTGGCTTACTTCATGTCATGCATCTGGGAGAGTGAGCAACTGATGGTTGAGAATTGAGATAAAGGATCTGATTTCTGAGGTTTTAAGCGTGTGTTTGGAGTGGTTGTGCCTTACAAGCAAATAGATTATCTTTTCATATTCATAGT
The DNA here is from genome assembly GCA_026413185.1 of Pueraria montana var. lobata. NCBI lineage: Eukaryota > Viridiplantae > Streptophyta > Magnoliopsida > Fabales > Fabaceae > Pueraria > Pueraria montana. The sequence continues at coordinate 8,528,496 of CM048654.1, forward strand.
CAAAGCAACAGTTTATCACTTCTATTTTTTTATGTTTTTTACCTAATTTTTGCCACTCTAGTGTGTATCCAAACATGCTGTAAGAGTGTGGTTGGTTTCATGGTGAAAAGAATGAGAATTGATTTTGTCCACAGCATTCAAATTTGATTTTTTTTTTTTTTAAATATGAATGTTTATAATCTGTTTGGTTTGGCGTTTGATGAAACAGGATTCATGTCAATTTAGAAGCAAGAAAAACTAACTTTTACGATGTTTCTAAATTTTTACATGAAATTTTCACTGTACACACGTTTCAGACATGTAAACAAACACGCAGTTAATTGTAATACTAGATAAAATTGATTTTGTCTTAAAACTTGAGTTTAACTAGAACTCTAGAAGCGATAAAAAGTAACTTTTTCATTGAGTTGAAAATTTACACTATATTTTATAGCAAACTTGCTTTTAGGATAAAAGTATCCAAAGTCCAAACATAAATCACTTCACATAAAAATCAATTTTACAAACTCTGATCAAAACATACACTAAAAAGCTAGTTGCAACTGCAATGTCAAGGCTTTTTTTGCTCTCCACCATTAATCACGTTTGTCCGCAATTTTTCGCGTATTACAATGAAATCACGGCATTTTAAACTTTGCTGATTTAATTTATAATTCAGATAAAGGACCCGGTGCTGGTCATATCGCCCATACCAAAACAAATGTGATTGTTGGTCATCTTCATGTACACTAAACAGAAAAGTCAAAATATTTCCACCAAGTTTAACCACTCAACGCTCTCTGTTTCAAATGTTGTTCTTCTAGACAATTATGTTTTGGCGTATATTTTACAGAAACACTATTTAAACCAATCATACTAAACCAAACACCCCTTCTTTAGTTACACATCCAAAAATGATTTTTATAATTACTATCAAAACAATATAAACGACATAAATGCAAACGCACTGACCAGCAAGAGATCAACAAGAGTTCATGCAATCCAAACAAACACTAAATGACAGAAAGGATTCCCTAATGTTCACCCCGGCTAACCTAATTTGGGAACTTGGAGTTTTGATCAATTTAGCAATGTTGTGTGTTACATCGCTTTCGATCAGATGCACCCATTAAAGTAAAATGAAGATTAAATTTGCATGATAGTTCAGCTAGTGAATTGACCAATCAGAATATACTTTGATTTTGTTATTTCTTTTAAGAAATACTTGCAATACACAAACTAGTATACTTTCTCCAATACAATCTGAAATTTATTGAGATTTGTGATATTATGAGTAACACTAGTTGAACAAAAAGTGAGACTCAAGTTATGAAACAGGTCGTTTTGTGTGTTAATCATCTCATCGTCTTCTGTCATATGATTCTTTTGTTTTCTTAGTCCTATGTAGCTTTAACTTCTGATGTTTAGGATTTTATTTTTTGCAAATGGTCCTTCTTAGTCCTTATTTGATGCTTAATCAATCAATGTCAAGCTTTAAATATAACAAGATTATTCGTTCCCCCATAACTCTAGTCAGCCTTTGTGTACCTGACACGCACCTCACTTCAATCATTTTGATTCTAACAAGTTGATTAATGATTATATACAAAATACTTACTAATTGAAGTTAAGTTTGGGAATAAATAAGCATTAATAAGCTTCACAAAATATGCTACTATCAAGCTAATCAAATCTTTTTTGGAACCAAATTCGTTTTAAACTGATTCCCCTCTCTGAATGTAGGCTGTGGCAAATAAAATCTTCTTGTACTACTTCATTTCGTGGTTCCAAAGCATTCCAACTTTTGGCAATTCCGATTCCCTAATTAGCTACAACCCACTACCCTGAGCAATATATAAGCATAGCACCAGCTGCATATTCTTACACAACCTTTCCCTTCAACTGAAAAAAAACAACTTGTTCTTTTTTCCTTATCATTAATCTTTGTCTTCCTTTTTCTAGCTAGCAAAGCAAGCTACAACATTACAATCCCTCTTAGGGTCTTAGTATCCAACAAGTTTACCTAGTGAGAGAACAAGCAACCTAGATTATTATCATTTATCACTGATGGCCTCAAGCTCTCTCAGCAAACAAAAGCCTTCTGACTCCTCTTGGACACCAAAACAGAACAAGCTGTTTGAAAAAGCACTTGCAAAATATGACAAGGATACCCCTGACCGCTGGCAGAATGTAGCCAAAGCAGTAGGTAGCAAATCTGCAGATGAAGTTAAGAGACACTATGAAATCCTCTTGGAGGATCTCAGACACATAGAGTCTGGCCGTGTTCCTCTTCCCAAGTACAAGTCCACAGGAACCAGCACCAATGTTGATGAAGAAGAGAGGTAATGCATCCTATTCCTAACAAAAACTCTATTTCCATCTTTTTAAATACACTAAATGATATGCATACCATTAACTAACTACCTTTTCACAGCCCCTTCTAAATTCATATCCTTCTCATGCATGCATTATTCCATTCTTTGTCATTTTTTAATAGCTCTACTTGACATATAATGTGAGACAAAGGGGGTTGACTTACATTGTTGTCCAACACACAGATAAAGATCATTACAATATAGCTGCAAAACCATATTTAATACAGAACAATTCATCACTAGTATAAAAAGGAGCTGAAGCTGGTGACTTCTGCATCATCGCCCTGCAACTGGGTCACTAGAAAGGAAGAAAAAAGAGACCAGTAACTAAAACTATTGACATTTGTTCTCAATTTTTTAATTTTTTACACGTCACGTAATTTTGTTCCTGAAGCACCATTTTCTTGCACCAATGAGACATGAAAATTACTTGTTATGTGCCACAAATTTCAGTTTCAAATTTCTACACTTAATTATTTAGCTACCTATTCAATTTGACAGCTAGCAAATGCAATTAGGTATAACTGCTTTCACTTAAAATATTTTTTTATATCAAACTGCTTTTTGAATGTGTCAAAGGGCCGTTATTAACTATGTTAAAAAATTTCTTGTTGCACTGCATAAGTGGACTATATTAGCTATTCTAAATTTAAAAGTTATAAGTCAAGATTCTGTAACAATAATCTTGCTTTTCCTTAACTGGAGAATATTATGCCACATTGCAATAGCTTTCCAAATGGTCAGGACTAGGAGCACGACAAAACATGTGATCGTAACTCGGGCCTAATGAATCACTTATGATAAACAAAAATCAACTTATTCTAGCCTAATGAGCAGAACAAAAACAAGGACCTAAAACTTCTATCAGAATGAGACGGATGAGTCCCTCTCACTTGGATAAATCACGTGGTCATTTTGTGACAACAAATTGACTCAGTCGTACCAAACGTCTTCTCTTGTACACATTTTTATCACAATTTGCTGTTCTTGTTACTTTGATATTTTCTTACATGTACGCATGTTTGATTTTATTTTAATTTAATTATTTGGTTGTCCCAGGCTTCTGAAGTATCTTAAACTGAATTGATGGAAGCAATGTTTATGTTATCCTCAGCTATTGGCAGCATTTATGTGGTGTTCCTTGAATCTGTGGAAATATCTTCCTCTGCTGTCTCTCTCTAGCATGTGTCTCTTTTGTTCTATTTCCTGCCATTGTAATTTAGATTGTTTCAAATTTTCAATGAATTATCCTATTCTAGAAAAAGTATCAGGTTCTTAACCAGGATATTCTCCACCCTTTAAAAAGGATTAACAGATTACAAATGTCTTGGGTGAAAACACACATTAAAAAAACAAAGGTGGACTTGCCTATAGTATTAGGTATAAGGTTAAGGCCTACAGGGCACTATTATATGATCTCGGTCAATTTTTACATACACCTAATCATATTTTTTAATTTATGAAAAAATAATTAATAACTTATTAAGTGGAAAATATACGTAATCTTAAATCATATAATAATTTCTCCAGTACTGAGATTAACGATATGTTATAAACCGGTTACTGTATCCTATTAAAGAAGCTGCTTCAGAGTTTGTAATATTTTTCAGAAACAAAATAAAAAAAAGTGAAAAGTGGCTTGATTTTGCAACTTAGTACAATAGTACCGGGTCCTTTAATATTCCCTCGTACAAATCAAACGAACGCAGCTGTACCCCCATCCATCGTCACGTGAACCATTTTTTCTTATTCAAGATTATAAATGAATTCTGTTTGATATAGACGATGGAAATAGAAATGATAAAAATAAAAAGGATAGATTTGAATTAAAATAAAATGTAAAAGATATAAAATTCATCCTAAAAATATAAATTTCTCTCCTGTATTTTCTTTATTTTTCTCATAACAAACACAACATTAGTTTCTTTTGATTTCCATAACCTTAAACTCTTACAAATTATGCGTTTTTAGTAGAAATTGGGGTTTAGGCTTTTGGTAGAAATTAATTTGCTTAACCAGTATTTATAAGCAAAGTAATCCTTATCTAGCTAGTTGCTAAAGATACCAATATACTCAAAGGAATACTTGTGATTAAGGACAACAAAAAAAACCAAAAAAACAAAACAAGACATGCAAAACTAACAGGCATATATATCAAATGAAGCCACCGTCACACAAATTTAAAGTCGACATTGATTATCAGCCTTTAAAATTATAATGCGTGTGTTATATACTTTTCTCAGATCTTAATTAAATTCATTCTATTTAATGATATTATTTTGAAAATATTTTTATTTAATTTATATTTTATTTTTAATGACTCATTTGATTCTCGTAATATTAATCACATGACCTTCAAAATAGAAAAAGAGTATTTCCATTTAAAACAAGTTTTCATAAATTTGAAATCTTTCATCATTTAGCATGAAAAGTAGTTTAAGAAATACTAAAGTTCATTTTCTAAATAAAATTAAGAAAATTAAATAAAGTTAATTAATATTCTTAATCAGTATGAATTAGTTATTTTCTTCTTATATTTAAATACGAGGGAGTAGGCTTACAACCATAAAGCAAGTACCCTCGAAGATCAAACTGAACATTTGGAATTTGAAAGGAGCCCAGCCCACATTAATTTGTGGATCCTAAATTCCTAATCACCCTAGAAGTTTGTTGATCTTTTTATATCATCTTTATGAGTTATTCTCTTCTATTTCTCTAGTCTTATTTATTAGATCAATTTATATTATACAGAAACATGATGTTTTTTTTAAATCAAATATAATGTTTTTTCATAATTTTTTTCTCAATAACCAAAAAGTATATTTTATATAATTTTTTTTATCAAAAAAGCTTTGTACATTACACAATTATTTTTAAATTTAATTAAATTTTAAAAAATAAAAATATATAGAAGATAAAAATATTATTATTATTATTATTAAGTAATTGTAAATTATGTTTTTCAAGAAATAAAAGAGTACAATGGAGGATGCCTCCATTATTTTTTTAAGTAAAAATAAAATTAAAGAAATAAGACCTTTGAAATTGACAATAAAATTGTGAAAATAAACTATGAATTCAATTTTGGTACATTATCAGTATAAGAATTTTTATACTATCAATCAATTAGAAATCAACTTAAATACGATTTTTAAAGAAATTATTGTAAAATTTAATAATTTTTATTATATAATAATTCATGATTGTATAACGGTGTAAAGAAACCTTTACACTATTTATATATTCTAATTAATTAATTCATAAATTATTTGAATCAAAATATATTATATATTTGTATATAAATTCGTTATAGTATGTAATAATTTAAAATTTAAACTCAAAAAATGACTAAATGTAAGTAATACTGTTTGATAAAAATTAAAAATATAAAGTCAAAAGTGTATAGAACTACCTTAAATTTTATGTTATTTATAAATAAATAGGATTGTCTATTTTATCTCACAATATTGCCTCTATTGTTATGTCTATTTAAATAACTTTTTTTATGCAAAATACCCTTTACTTTTTTGTTAATCAAATTAACAGTATGAATATACTTTAGATGAAAATTATTTTGGCGTGACAACAAATACATCCAAGTGTATAAACACTTTTTAAATAAATATCTAAATTTCATTTCCATCTTAGTTAATTTTTAAATTCTTATTCTATATAAGTTGTGGCTAAGTAACAGAGAACAAATCATGACCCTAAATTTAGATTCAATCTTAAGCATTGATTTTTTTTTAACAAATAATTTCTTTATAATTTTTCTACTTTTTAAAATGAAAAAGATTAGAACCATAAATCTGGCTTTCTCTTGTTTTATGAATTTATTTAACAAAATATATTGGAATAGTCATTCAATTAAAGTTTGTTGTTATACCTTGTTTCTTGTTAATCATGCGTCTTAAGGTTGTACATTTGTTCTTTTGTTAATCATTGTCAATTGCGTGCTTCAAAGACCAAGGATGAAATGTTGCTCAAATTAAGCTGCTTTTGAAAAGAAAAAAGTCCATGCTCAACATGATTCAGGTTGATATATAGGTTATGCCACGGTGGTTGTCACCCAAGACGTTGCTCAAATCAAGGGAAACATGAAGCCCATGTTGGTGGCAGAAAAAAGCCCATCATGCTCAACATGCTAGCTTCAGGTTGATAGCAACACTAATGCCACGGTGGTTGGCATGTTGATACCCCTTGTTAGTTTGGCCTTAGAAGTAACGAAAAAGAGAAAACATACATGCAAATATTCAAGTGAAGGAACCAGAAAAAGTTTGTCTTGCTCTGTTCTGTTCTGAAATTAAGGGCTTGTAAGTCCGAGTCAATTGCTGATTCATGTGTGCCATGATCAATTAAAGTAGCAAAACTCCCAAACACATATGACACAGTTGAGTTCAGCACTTAGTTTGTGAAGAAGTTGAAGCCAGTCACGTTGAGTTACCTATCTATTTTTTGGCGCCACCTTTTTCCTTCCCTATAAAACCTGTGCTGCAGAGGCATCATCATCATAATTCATTCACATTGCAATTACCCACATGCAGAACAGTTTCTCTCGAGTTACCAACACCATGAGTTCCAACCTTTTCCATAATGTGAATCTCATCAATTACGTGAAAGTGGCTTACCATTACTTGATCACCAACCTGTTTCCACTGTGCTTGATTCCATTCATTGGCATCACCATCATGATTCAAGCATCCAACATGAAACAAGAAGACATTGACCAAGTGTGGCTCCACTTGCAACGCAACCAGTTCATCTCCATCATTTGCTGCGCCACCATTGTATTTGGAATCATCTTCTGCATCATGAGGAGGCAGAGACCCGTTTACTTGGTGGACTTTGCCTGCTACAAACCCCCACCTCATCTCAAGGCACCATTCTCCAAATTCATACTCCACTCGACCCTCAATGGGACTTTCAACGAATCCTCAATCGACTTTCAGCGTAAGATTCTCGAGCGCTCTGGCCTTGGAGACGAGACTTATCTCCCCCAAGCATTGCACAGCATTCCCCCAACGCCTTCCATGGCTGCTGCCAGAGATGAGGTACAGAACGTTATGTTTGGTGCACTTGATGACCTTTTTGCCAACACCAAGGTCAAGCCAAAGGACATTAAGATCGTCATTGTCAATTGCAGCTTGTTCAATCCCACCCCTTCCCTCACTGCTATGATAGTCAACAGGTACTGTTAGATTTTTTTTAATATGTGAGTTTGAGTATGATATTAAATGTATTATATGTTATTTGTAACACAAGTCTTATTTATTTCTATTATTATGCATGGTTGGCTAAAATAGAAATAAAAAATATATATATATATAATGGTCATTACTAATTATGAATGGATATAAGGTTTTAAAGACATTACAGTTTCATAAAAGAGTATCAAGGGGGTATAGTTCAGTTGGTTGAACAGGGTGTGTGAGTTGTTGTAAACCCTCTGGTATTCGAGTTCAATTCTTACGAATCAAAAAGAAAGAAAAGTTTCATGAAAGAGTACTTAACTTGTATAAAAAAGGTTATGATCTTCAAGTTATATGCAAAATTTTCTTCCTAACATTTCATCATTAGAGAGGAATAAAGAGCAATTATGCATAAAAACTTAGAAGATCAAATAACTCAATTGTTTCTTCTTCAAATTTACCTCAATTGATACAGATACGCTTCGGCTTCAGTCTTGTATTACTGATGATTTCATATAAAAGTTGATGTTATGATATTTATCATTATCTAGTTTCTTCTCTTCATTTTCTAACAGGTACAAGATGGGGTGTGACGTGAGGACCTTCAACCTGGGGGGCATGGGTTGCAGTGCGAGTGTCATAGCCATTTATCTTGCAAAGGACTTGCTTCAGCTTCACGGGAACAGTTACGCAGTGGTGGTGAGCACAGAGAACATTACTCAGAACTGGTACTTCGGGAACAACAGAGCCATGCTGATACCAAATTGCTTGTTCCGCGTTGGTGGGGCAGCGATTCTGCTTTCTAACAAGGCTTCGGACATGTTTCATTCCAAGTACGAGCTTGTCCATGTGGTGATGACTCACAAAGGTGCAGATGACAAGTCATTCATGTGTATTCATCAGGTGCAAGATGCGGTTGGGAAAATCGGGGTGTCTTTGTCAAAGGATCTCATGGCTGTTGCTGGTGAAGCTCTCAAGGCTAACATCACAACTTTGGGTCCCCTTGTGCTTCCCATGACGGAGAAGCTTCTCTTCCTTTATAGTTTCTTGGCCAAGAAGCTATTTGGTTCCAAAAAGAAGGCTTATGTGCCAAATTTCAAGCTTGCTTTTGACCATTTCTGCATTCATGCTGGTGGTAAGGCAGTGATTGGTGAGGTTGAGAAGAACCTGCAGCTTCTGCCAAGTGATGTGGAGGCTTCTAGAATGGCTCTGCACAGGTTTGGGAACACTTCCTCTAGCTCAATTTGGTATGAGTTGGCTTACATTGAGGCAAAGTGCAAGGTGAAGAAGGGAAACCGGGTGTGGCAGATTGCGTTTGGGAGTGGGTTCAAGTGTAACAGTGCAGTGTGGAAGGCCCTCACACATGTGAAGCCCTCACCAAACAATCCATGGGAAGATTGCATTGATAAGTACCCAGTTCAGATAGCTGCATAGTTCTTATTATCAATCAAGAGGGTCGGTCTTGTTTTGTCAGCAAGAGTTGTTTACAGTTACTTGGTGTCTAGTGTCTATTGCAACCTTTATTACTTGTTATTGAACTGTTACCTTGGATCATTATTATAGTATTTACTTATTATAAATTATAAATAAAGAGAGGTTTTAATATGATTTGAGTGTTGCTCCATTGAAACTTATTGTGTATAAAAGCAGCACATCTGTTCCAAGTGATTAAAAAAAAAAAAAAAAGCAATCCTAATTATTTTAATTTGGTTTTAGGCTTTTAGCTTCCTTAATAATTAACTTGCTTGCAAAAGTAGAATTTTGTTGGAAATTTAATGCATAAAGCTGCGCGTTGTGATGATATGAGAGTATATCATCTATTACTGCCAATTTGTTGAAGCATCAATATCTTTTTCCTGTTAAGCGTATGAAAAGGCAAGAAGCTGCTTCTTATTGCTGCTCGTTGGCTTAGAATTTCTCAAATGCAATTTAAATACTGAATGAAAAACCACATGGTCAACCTTTGCAACCAACCCTTTATAAAAGAATTTTCTTTTTTCTTTTTAATGCAGCACTTTGTTGGTCTACCAGGCGTTTGAAATCCCAACCATGTGTCGCGGTGTTTCACTTTTCTTCGGAAAATGCTGAACTGCACGAAAATGAGCATGGAAAGAGACAAATGTTTATGACTAGTCAAACTACTGGTCAAAAGTTAAATGTTTTCAAAGTTCTTTGGAAGTGGCGTGGCCCGGAACGAATGAAGTACCTACTTTGAAAAATTGCTAAGAAAAGTCCTGCCTAAATGTTATGTGACCCTAAACCCAAAAGAGGCTTACTAACAATCAACAATGCTCTATTTGTAGAGAGGAACTGAAGAAATTAACCATCGCATGATGAACTACCCAACAACCATAAAACAACTTTGGACTGTCATGATAAGCACTATGATTCCTGATTTTTTTTTTTCTTCCATAGCCTTCATGAATGGCTGGTGTCTAATCTAAATAATACAATAGCCATGACATCTGTTCTTTCTGTCCCGTTGGATTGCATTTGGTTCTCTAGAAACAATTGGACTTTTAATAATGTTCTTCTTGATATCAGCAAGCTTTCGTGCAGATTAAATACCAAGTCGAAAGGATAAATTTTAACTTGCAGGATCATGGCTCCTGCTAGTATGAAAGTTAACATAAAGCATCAATATATATTATGGTTGGTACTATACAAAAAGGATGGACTTGTGAATCATATACTAATGGGGCTGTGAGCAATGGTTACACATTGCACATGGGAGATTTACTTTGGTTATGCAGATTTACTCTTTGGTTACTGATGCTTAACATTGGGGCATTTTTCTGGGTCTCGTGATTTCTTGCTCGAAAGGATTCAATCAAATCGAAGTGGAAACAGATTGCTTAGTATGCTCATTCAGAAGCTGTGAAGCAAATCATCCTTGCAGATCCTTGGTAAGATAAATAAAAGCCTTCGCTTGTCAAGAGAGAAGAGCATATCCTTCTGTCTCGCCCACAGGGAAGCCAACCGATTAGCTAGTCAGACCTAAACAACCATGGCCTTAAGGATGATCATCTCAGGTTCTCAGAACAGAAATGGATCCTCTCGTTGTGAAAAATTGTGTTCATCTTTCTCATCTCAAATATGGTCCACCTTTGAAGATCCATTCCTTTGATATCTTTCCAGATTTCCTTTCTGTAATTCTATTAGCAAATAGTGTGGGTTAATTTCACTTTAAGATTTTAGGTTTTTAGTTGTTTATTGTTCTCTTTTCGTTGGAGCTAGGCTTTTTAGCCACCCTTGTATTCACAAAATATATGACTATCCGGCGTAAAGATAAAAATTTGTAGAAATTCATTACTCCAATTTCTGATTATCATTTCATTTAATCGACTATAAACAACCAGATATATTGGTCAAAAAACAGAACCACAGCAACAAGAAATCATGACAGAGATACCCAAATTCAAACCACAACACCTAAAATTACTGAGCATAATCATAAACCCTAATTGACGACATCAAATCCTAGTTTCTCCAGCCACCATCAGCACCATCACCACCACGAGAGTAACTACGGTCACCACCGTAACCGCGGTCTCTGCTACCACCGTAGCCACCACCACCATAGCCCCCTCCGCCATAACCTCCACCGCCACGGCTGTATCCACCTCCACCTTCGCGACGACCACCATATCCTCCGCCGCCGCCGCCACCACGACTGTACCCACCACCGCCGCCGCCGCCGCCGCCGCGGGACTGAGCTTCATTGACAGTGATGTTACGGCCATCAAGGTTCTGGCCGTTCATCCCTTCGATCGCATCTCTCATTGACTGCTCAGTGGCGAAGGTAACAAATCCAAATCCCCTGGATCTACCAGTCTCACGATCGTTGATAATCTGCACATAAAAACATGAACAATTCATCAGATCTAAAGCAAAACAACACGAAAACAAAGCCAGAACCGAATAGAAACCGATCGATCTTCGCCTTTGGTGAAAGGATGAAGATGAACGTACCTATTGGCGTGAGTAATAAAAGAATCATATAGTAACACAAGTAGAAGTAGTATCATAGATCAAGTAACGCAAAGAGCAAACAGATCAGAGATCACAGATCAGAACGGGATCGAGAAAATTCCGAATCCGAATCGTGTGAGATCAGATGCGATGCCTGCAACAAACGGACCTTCGATTCAACGATTTCGCCGTACTGAGAGAAGGCTTGCTCGAGAGCTTGGCTGTCAGTGGCCCAAGCGAGCCCACCGACAAAGCATCGGTACTCAACATCTGCAGAAGCCATTGAAATTTATAAAACCCTAGAAATTTGGGACAAAGAGATTACAGTAAGAGGGATAAGACTGGCACGAAGTAAACGGAAACCCCAAGGGATTGTTTTATAGTAGGTGAACTTTTAACCAGGGTTACGGCGTCTGGGTTGGACCTAGACCAGGGTTAAAGCTAAATGAATCATGGTTCAAAATTAGGTCATTAAAATTTTTGGGCCCAGTTCGTTTCATTTCTGGGAATTGCCCCTGTACCACCTTTTTTATTCCTGCACCCCCTAAAAAGACCCTAGCTGACATAAATACCCTTTCCTCTCCAGAGCAGCCCCACCTCCATCCAACCACCGCCTACCCAAACACCACTGCTGCAAGCACCCAACACCATGCAAACACCACCACCGCAACCACCCAACACATCGCGAACAAGTAAAGTTTCAGATCCGACACGTAAACACTTCATTCTGGAAAAGCATTTCCAGAAAAATTTTGTTTTTTGGAAAATCTTTTCTAGAATTATGTTAGTATAATTTTGGAAAAATATTTCCAAAAAACAAAACTCTTTTCTGGAAATGCTTTTCCAGAATTATGCTAACATAATTCCGAAAAAAGCATTTTCGAAAAACATCAATTTGTCTTTCCAGAAAAGCTTTTCCAAAACTATGTAGCATAATTCTGGAAAAGCATTTCCGGAAAGACAAATTCATGTTTTTGGAAATGTTTTTTCCACAACTATGCTAACATAATTCCGAAAAAACATTTCCAAAAAGAGTTTTGTTTTTCGGAAATGTTTTTCCAGAATTATCGTAACATAATTCTGGAAAAGCTTTTCAAGAAAACAAAACTTTTTTGGAAATGCTTTTCCCGAATGAAGTGTTTGTGTCAAATCTGAAATAGGTTTGCATGTTTGTGATGTGTTGGGTGCTTGCGGTAGTGTTTGCGTGGTTATGGCTATGGTGTTGGGTTGTTGCAGTGGTGGTGTTTGGGTCGGCGGTGGTTGGGCAGAGGTGGGGCTGCTTGGGAGAGGCAGGGATATTTGGGTCCTTTAGGTCTTTTTGGGGGTGCAGGAAGCAAAAGAGGGGTACAAGAAGCAATTGCCTTCATTTCTTTAATGTAAGGCAAATTTGGACCTATATGAAATTTTTTATTAGGCCCGTATTGATAATGTCACTCAATATTTAACACAACAATTTATACTTTATACTATGAAATCACGTTGCGAATGTTGTAGGAAAATATATCATACTATCATTAAACAATGCCATAGTACCTATACCGGTGGGGTATTCGGCTATATGAATAGCCGAATACCCCCCACCACAAGCATCCAAATACACCTCACGAACAGGTACCGATGGGGTATTCGGCTATATGAATAGCCGAATACCCCCCACCACAAGCATCCGAATACACCCCACGAACGGGAAGGTGTTCGGCCTAAATCTGGTCGAACACTCTTGCTCCTTACGCTCAACAAGCTATATCACCAAATACCATCACAGAAGTATATGGCATCATTTCGGCCGAATACTGAGGATAGTATTCGGATAAGGTAGATCCTATTAAGAGGCTATTATCAAGGTAAACCGAAGATTAGGAGATAATTAAGCAAGCTTAATTAGTATAGATCGGTCATTAAGGAATGGTCAGGGCCCATAAGGGTCCAGGCCCAATAAGATAAGTATAAAAGGGGGTGCACCCCTCAAGGTAAAGGACTTTTGGACCCTCATTTATTACTCACATTAAATGCTCTGAGCCGAAACCTGACTTGAGCGTTGGAGTGCCTTTTGTGTAACACCCTGAAAATTACAACTCAATAAGTATGAACGTGAGAGATTTAATTAGAAAATTTTCTTGTTGGGGAGAATTGTAACGTTGTGATTTTCCTAATTGTATGATTAAGTGTTTGATTAATAATAAAAGAGCAAACTAAATTTAAATTATATTGATTGATATAATAAATAACTTAAGTTTTATGTTTTGTTATGGACCATGGTGTTATTGTGAGATTTTTGGAACTTTTACGTAAGTTCCGTAAGGTGTAAAAAAAAGAAAAAAAAAATAGAGAACGGGGGTGTCCTTAGAGGAAGGTGGGTGCAAATAAAAAAATTTCAAAATTATCTTAAAAACTAACGTGTATAACCTTCTTTTCATCATTCTCGTTCCTTCTTTTTTTTTTTTTTTTTTTTTTTTTTACTCTTCCGCAGCTCTCTTCTCTGTTTCTTTTTCTTCTGGCTGAGACGACAAAAAGGGAGAAGGAAGCCATTTTTGTGAGGCTGGTGGACTGCATGCAAGCTGGGAGGTTCTCTCTTCATCACCAATAGCTTGTCTTCTCTTCCTCTCTCTCAGCTGAGCCAAAAATCTAAGGTGAGGGGGACTCTTTGTGAATTCTATTTTTGGTTTAAGGGTGGTTGAGAGCTAGGGGACTCAACTACCTACAGTATGTATGCCTCTCTTGGCTGTTGTGTGTGTTTGTTTGAATGGTTGAATGTAAAAAGTTGATGAAATGGGTTTGAAACCCTTGGCAGTGGTTGTGTGAGTGCATGTCCTGGCTTAAATGTTATTTTGTTCTGTTGAAATTGAGTGGGAAGGCCTCTGGAACAAGGGAATCCATGCCCAATTTTCGTAGAATTAATTGATGAAGGTTGTATGTTGAAAACAAACTCTAAAACAATGGAACAGTGGCTGTCAGGTTCGTGTGTCCCTGGACAGATCCCACGGTTTTGTGATTTTTGGGAGATCTAACCGTTGGTTTTTCACGAAATTTGTTTTGAATGAAAATAGACACAAAAAGGAACAACTTTTATTTTGATACCATAGAGATAAAACCTCGTTTTGAAGTTCATCCGTGGCTTTCAAAATGACTGTTCTGTTTTCAAGTTTCCCTGGAACATGTCTCGGTTTTTCTCAAATTTCCAGTTTTGTGCTTAATGTTTCTTTTTCGTTTTTGAACCATTAAAAACTAGACAAAACAAGCTTTTTAACCATATAAATTACAAAAATTATCATGTCCAATTTCTAAATTAACTTTTTAAAATGAAACAGGGCAAGGGTTTTGAGCTCTGTTTTGAGTCTGAAACTTAGGCTGTGAGAAACAAATTTACTGGGAACAATTGGGAAAGAATTTGGAGGCAAGGGTTACGTTTTTAGAAAGATAAAGATGTTAGCTTTCTACTGTAAAAAATTCAGCTCAAAACGAATTTGGAAAGTGGGAGAAATTTACATTTCTTTGAGCTATGTTCAGTGAGCACTCAAAATTCAGGGCTGCTGACTTAGAAAATTTTTATAAAATTTTCTAGATGTTGATTTTATAAGTGAGATACTTTTCTATAAAATAGATTTCAAGAGCTTCGATTTGATATAAAAAATTTTAAATTCCGAGGTCATTTACTTGTATCAGTGAGAGCTCACATTCAGCACTATCAAAGAAAAATCGACCTCATTTGGTCAATTTTGTTAATGTGATAAAATTATTGATGTGATATGATGTATTTAAGCTTGAAAGATGATATTCTACCTCTAAAGGTGAATATTCATCAATATGCTATGTGTTCACTAATTATCTGTGACTTGATTCATTATACAAATTAACTGTATTATGTATATTGTGGACTGAGACCTGGGGGGTGTGAACCCTGGGCATTGTGGAAAAGTTGTGTGCGCATGATTTTGATCTATTTTGGATGTTGAATGTGAGGACGAAGATTTATAATCTTCGTGGGAACAAATGAACTCCACGCGGAGCACATTTGTGGAAAACGGTGATTTTGTGATAAAAATGACGGAAAGTAATGAATTAATCCGTAAAAAGAGTGTGAACTTAGTAATTGATGGTTGGCATAAGTAATTTTGTGATCCTTGTTTTGTGTTGGTGAGGATCGAATGAGAAGGGAAACCTTTTCGTTGGGGGTCACGTGTGACTGGTGTAGTGGATAAATGCTACGCGTCGATTTAGAAGGATAATCTTACGTGACCGGAAGCCAAATGGGCAAGTGTTGAGAGGTCGTGTGGAGGCTTTATCTACGGTGAGCATTGTGCTTGTGAGATGACGGGGTCGTAATGTTTAACCACTGTGATAGTGGGGGAGTTTGATCTCCGTGTTGTATGTCTGGGACATATGTTGATTGAGGACCGCCGTCGAGTACCTGTGGTAGAAAAGCTCACACAGACCTGTAAAAGGTCGCGTGGGATATTTCAGCTGCGAGTTATCTGTGAACCAAGGTCGGATTGCGAATGACGTGTCACCTGGGGTGATGAGATCGTTACGATGTAGCGATAGAGGCAAAGTCCTTATTTATATATGCATATGTGAGCGTAGAGGTGGTACCTTTAGCTCGGCGTCAATTCGTCCGCACCTGTACCCTGTGCAGCGGAAAACCCACAGGCGACGAAGAAAGAAAATAAACTCTGTGAGGAGAGTGTTGAGGAGTCAGTCCTCGGAGTAATGGATGACCACAGTTGGTACCTGGGAGATGATCGTAAGGCAGGTTGTTCTTGGAGGGTAAGGCACTGAGTTGTGACGATAGATCACGTAGCTGACTCGGCCACCCTGACAAAAATACGAGACATCATCAGTTGCTGAGAGCCCGCCATTGTACCATGGTGAAGGGTGTACTCCCAACAGTCATCCAACTCAAAAATGTGTAAGACCACTGAGTTCTGGGAGTTCCAGTGGCAGCTGGCCAGTATGAAATAATTTACAAGAATAGTTGTGGAAACGAATAGGTTTCGGGTGTGAACGCTAGAGAACCACATCGTGGTGGCTAGTAGGATTGTGTATGTGACTGTGAAGTCGTTCTGTGTGTATTGCTTGATGAAGCAGAGATTTCACCCTCTGTTTTATTTTTCTTTTAGGAACTGGTGGCAGTACCTGTGGACGTCATAAAGATGTTATCTTCATCAGCTTAGTCACTTTTCGTTTGGAGGTTGGTCTAACATGCAGGGTTGGGTGTTAGTGATGGCTGCTCTGAGACTAGGTTTTCCTCTTTTTATGTATTTGGATATGGGTAGACCTAGGTTTCAGATTTTTGGTATGTACATTAAGCTTTCGTACTTTATTACCATATGTATTTGATATACACTTTGGGAATGTACATATTACTATTACTTTGGAAAAATATTTGGGTTATGAAAATCTCTATTTCATGTATACTTATAATTGAGGCGGCGATACGCAACTTCCAAAATTAATTAATGAAAAGTTTTAAAAATTTAGTAAAATTCCGATCTATGTTTTATTAACTTCACAGTTTTTGGAAAAAAATTAAAGTTAGTTAAGATGCCTATTGAATTAAAATAAGTTTAAAAATGAGAATATATGTAAACCCGGATTTAGGGTGTTACATTTTGCAGGTACCCCTCCCCCTTTTGGACAACTATAGAAGACCTTGAACAGAAGATATCAGCGGAAGATCACCTCAGCACCCTTAGACAGGAACAGTACCATTTGTGACTTTATGTCACTGCAAGAATTAAAATTTAATCACTTAGGGTGTGTTTAGTTTAGTTTAACGTTAAGTTGAACGAGTACACATTCCTATGCACGTTTTGTGAGAAGTAAGAATTTGAAGCTTTTGATTCAACAACCGTTTGGAGGTCTTCCAACGAAAAACCAAACATGCACTTACACACTACGCTCAAGCACAAAAGATCATATTGGCAAGATGTACAACTAAAGAGATCTTTGTTAGGATGATGTTATCATGTTTCGTCAACACTCAATAGCTCTTATGGAATTTTAAAGAGACTAAAAAATGTTTGGCAATATTTTATTCTCAAACATACTTTTAAAGGATAATTAAACATGACCTTAAACTCATTTTATTCTTAAACATACCTTTAGAACATTCCACGATTTCCACCGTAAATCCAAACATATCCCTAGGTTGGTAATTGAATATGAAGTTGATAAAGGATACAATGTCTAGTGTGGCTTTTTTTTTTCCATACTAGCATAAAAAAATTACGTAAAAAGTGTTAGAAAAAACAATTTACCTGTAGGGAATTGTTTTGGCCACGTAGGTGTAGGAGGCGCCATCTCAAATGCCAACTCTTAGTGGAGTATTGTCCTGTAGAGGGAAGTGTCATCTCAAATACCTACCTACTTCAATCCTTGTAGTGTGCCAGTAAGTTTATTGAGCATTGGAGTTCGTTTTTAACCGATGGAAGGCGTCAACATGTGTGTCTCCTTATTAATCTATTCATTTTATTTATTAATATTATATTTTAATTTCTTTTTTTTTAATTCAATACTATCTTCTTTCACTTTATTCTTTTTTTTAGTTTATTCACTTCTTATTAATTTTTTTTTCGGGGGCAAGTCAACTTCAATTTTGAAATGATTCATCCTATTTCATTAATTGAGTATCACTCTGATCAGGAAGAATTTCACGTGTAGATGTGTCTGGGTCTTAGATATATTGGAAAAGAATTATACATGAAATTGGAATTTGAAAGCAAACAGGCGATACAAAATGCACTGAAACTTTTGTGTTGTTTAATAAAAAAATTGTTCTAAAAAATATAAATAATAAGATATAAATAATTTCATAAGCATTAACTATTTAATTAACATATAAAAGTGCATAATAAAGAAATATGATATATACTAATAAATATAAATAAAAATTTAAATTAATTATTGAAAAAAGTAAATGATAAATTCATAAACACATTAATGAAAATTAACAAATCTTATTAGTTAATAAAATTTACAAATATATTTGGAAACAAAAAAGAAATCTAATTAACATAAAAAATACATAAATAAATTTTGTAAAAAAGTATTAATGATAAACTGTATATTAATAAAAAAAATACAAAAAATATAAATAAATAACATGGTAATAAAAAAATATTTAACCACTATACTTGCATAAAAATACATACAAAATAAAATCAAAATTAGTTATTTAGTTACGACTTCAATAATATAAATAAATAACAAAATATAAACATAAATTAACCAACAGAAAAATAATTTGAAATTTTGAATAGAGAAAGTGCAAGATAAATTTCTTCAGTGGTAATGGATGACAGGGGCAAGGGGGACGACTGGGGTAGTAATTTATACTTGTAAAAAAAAGACGAATTCTACGGTGGGGAAGTGAAACATTTTTCCCACCGTCCGAAAGTAAATTTAGGCTGTTAGATGTTATGGTTTTAAGATCAATGGTTAGTATTTTTCTTTCTTTTATCTTTTCTTTTTCTCCTTTTCTGGTTCTCTTTCCCAATTTGTCCCAGGCTATCCCGTTTCTCGAACCATCCAATCTCCCTATCCTCTATCATCCCCTTTCTCCATCATCGTTCTCTCCATCACAATTCACAAACACCACTTTGTCACTGATAGAACCATTACTTCTCCATGGCCATCAATGGCTTTCAAGAAAACAAAAAACAACAAATGACCCAACATAAAACAAAAAAATCCAGTACAAGATAATGTTCAATTTTTCTTCAGATTTCAGAAATTGATACAAAAACCAACAACAGAAAATCTCCATAGCCATCAATGGCTTTCAAGAAAACAACAAATAACAAAGGACCTAACATAAAACAAAAAAATCCATTACAAGAAAATGTTCAATTTTTTCAGATTTGAGAAATTGATACAAAAACCAACAACAGAATTTCACAATACCAGATTCAAGAAACAGATCCAAATCAAAATTTAAAAATAAAAAAAAATCAAGCTAGACACTAGCCACTGCCATATCCATCCCCAAAGGCAAACGTTAGATCTGAACCACCGCGAAACCTCTTCATCCCTTGCTTAGTCCAAGACTTGAAAATGACCTTCCCTTCCGATGCCTAAAACGAAGACCTCGTTCACCACCGCGCAATGCATCACAGAACCAATCCTTCGCACCCACCAAAGCCGCGAAACGCGAACGCGTCGCTGTAGATCGTTCTCATTCCTTCTCTTGTTCTTCGTGTTGTATTCCCCTTAACGATGAAGATAGACCATTGCAGTGGTGGCGACAACGACAGCGCCATCGCCTTGTGGCACAGGTTTGACGGAGGTGCGGTGGTGGCGAGGGTTTGACAAAGGTGCGGTGGTTGCAAATGATTTGATTGTGTAGAGGGGCCGGGGTAGGGTTGGGAGAAGGTAGCAGATTGCATTAAAGAGGGAGGGTTAATTTTGGAATGAAGGAACAAAAAGAGAAATAGCAAAAATAAAAATGAAAAAATATCTAGACCGTAGATTTAAAAATAAAACGATCTAACGGTTCAAGATTACTTTCGCACGGTGGGAAAAATGTTTCACTTTCCCACCGTAGAATTTGTCTTAAAAAAATATATTTTAAACTTACCTGAGACCAAACGTGCATCCACTACTATTATTGGCATTTTTTTGCAAGAATTTCTCGCGTGTCGTGCATGCATGAGCTGCCAGCTTCAGGCGGCAGCCTTCGATAGCCCCACTGAAAGTGGCAGCAGCTTTTTCTATCGCACTTTTTCTTTTTTTTTTTTACCGAGTACTGATTAACGTACCACTACATTTCTACACTTAGCGTCCACCTCGCTAGGTGATTAATTATATATAAAAATATGAATAGTTTTATTTTATAAATGATTAAAATAAATAAACATAATTATATATAATTTATAAATACATGATTAATAATATCATAAGGATACGTATTGTTACATGTGATTAATTACATATATAAATATGATTAACTTTGTTTTATGGCGGTGTCTGGTGTAAACCACTTAACCAAGTGGTGTTCCATGGACCATTTTTATGGACCGTTAGATGTATCTGGTGCATAAAATAATACCATACACTGGATTATGCTCCTTCTCCCTAATCTTCTTCCTCTGAAGATCCTCCACCGCCTACACCACCAGTTGCAGCAGGTCCACCACCATCCAAGGCGGGTTCACACTCACTCCTGTCGTTCCCTTACACTCGAATTCCTATCACGCTGCACCAACACCCGGTGCTTCGTCTTCCCCATCTCCACATAGATCTTCCTCATCGTCTGGACAATAAACAATGAACAGAAAATAGATAAACAACACACTAGAACCAAACAAACAGAGCCCGGCAACCGAGCTAGAACAATAGCGAACCAGAGGATTTTTTTCTTTGATTTTCAAACAGTTTCAGAATCGTGAAAATGCCTACAGGAACCTCGTCATTTACGTACTTTGCACCCTCAGTCTTCGTTTCAACACACTGAGAGGTTCCCTCCCTTCAGACCTGGCCTCCTGCGTCTATTTCCTTATCCAGATATGAATTCAGGGTGACTTTGAAATTTAAGTTTGGGGAAGAAACGAGGCGGAGCCGCAATGGAGGAAGAGATGCGATGACAGCAGAGCCATTATGGAAAAGGATCAGCGTGAGAGTTGCAACGGAGCCAGATCTGTGACAGTGGCGAAGCTACATCGACGTCAGAGGATGTGGGAGAGGAAGGGACACTGTAGAGGAAATGTTCTAATGAGGGAGGGTTCATAGTAACATCATACACCTTGATGAATCCAAGGATTCCTAAATTTGCTTCACGGTAGACCACTTGCGTTACTTGTCCACGCTAGACGCTGTAACACCCTAAATTTGGGTTTACTTATACTTCATTTATTTTAATAAAATGTGATTAAACTATTCAATTTCGCATCGTTGGAACATGAAAGAGACGAGTAATTAAACGAAAATAGTAGTAGATTTTAAAACGTTTTCAAACTCCGCTAGCCATAAAATAATTTAGCGTAAAACCACATTGTATAAACATCACATGATCATTATATCGGAAATAAACGTTCATCAAAATAAAAACGTAAAACAGATATAATGAGGTGTACCTCCGTTTGGAGTTCACTTGCTCCCACACAAGAATGAATTATTCTTGTCCCCACAACCACAAAACATTGCAAACAAGTCACATGCACAAGAAAATTTCAGCACTATTTGCCCGAGGATCACGCTCCTCTCGGTCTCCAATTTACAGTTAATAACATAATAATCATTAACAAACAATAATTCAACATAATCCATGAAACAACATTGCACACACATTTTCAATAGAAATTTTCCTTTTTAGGTGAAATGTCCATTAGCAAATCCAACGAAGCACAATTACACAATTAAATTTCATGCATATACCTATAGTTGTGCACACATACCAAAAATTATTTAACTTAGCAAATTAACTTAGAATTTCTTGAGATTTTACAGAGACATAATACATCACATATATTTCATTATATAAATTTTTCTTCTAAAAAATCCATCCATAATTATTATTTTGAATTATTTATGGTTGCTGGACAGACTCTGTAAAGTGCACTTTTACATTTTTGGTAAAAAGCAAATAACTTTTTTTTCCTTCAGCTTTACAGGAAATATCCCAAACATGTGGGACAGCACATGGAATTTTCTCAGTCCCAAATACCTACCAAAAATGCCCTTTTTGTATTTCTCAAACATTATTGCCCCAAAGCAGAGTTTTCAATATGAAAATGCAAATAATTACAAAAAGTGTTCATAAAATTTTGAGAAAATTCATAGTCAGTCCACACAGTCCAAATAGTGTTACAAAATTTTCTCAAGGGAAAATTATTATAAAAAGATATTTTCTACATTTAAATACTCTGTTGTCCAATTTTTCGATTTTTACAACATTAATTTTCTAAAAATGCTTCCCAGTTTGTTCTGACTTTACAAAAATTCAGGGATGACCCTCATAACATGTAAATCGAAGTCATGAGCCCAGTTTTCCAAAAACTTATCCCAAAAATTTTATAAAATTCGAAACAGACCCTTTTACGAAATCAGCAACATTTGAAAATAATTCCAAAAAACATAGTTTCACTGTTCATAAAATTCTGAAAAAAAATACCATGATATCCAGAGGTGCCACAACATAGAAAAACATCTTTACATTGCAAAATAATGCACGAAAATATTTTCGAAAAAATTGAAAACAGTTGCAGTGCACAATTAACAAACAACACATTTCAACATGTTTCACGTATTCTTGAGACAGCCATGGTGTCAAGAGACTTACAATCACATGAATAGCCCAAAAACATCAAGAGAAACAAGAAATTGCTTAGAAAAAATAGAAATCCCTCCATACCTCTTTGGTTCCTCACTCAAAAGAAGCAAAAATGGTGTTGTTAGGTAGCTCTTGCCCTCCTCAATAATATATCCGAATCTAATCGGTGAAAACTTTGATTTGATTACTTGAATCTTAGAGAGAAAGTGCAGAATTTTAGAGAGAAGGAGGAGAAAATAAGAAACTTATGGAAGAAGAAAAAGTGAAATGAGAAAAAAGTTCTCTTGCACCATATAAAAAGGAAGAGAGAGAAAAATAAAAGTTTTAAAAAATTCTCCCCATGTCCTTAGCTAGGGTGTTGTTTTTGTGTTGGGTACACATGGGTCCACTAGGTCTAGGGTTAGGGTATTTTTCAGTTTAGGGTTGTGGGTCTCTGCGGGATTTAATCATCTGAGTCTTTAATCAACTAGAAAAAAGATTTTTAATTAAATCTCATTCTATTTAATATTTTTCTAAAGCATATTTAATTAATTAATTAATTAAATATTCACTAAATTTATTTTCATCAATAATTGTATTTCTTTAATTAATTAAACACTAAGAATTAATCCAACAATGAAATAATTAATTAAAGTCATAAATCATGTACTTGACTTTAATTTAACAAAAGTATTTTTATTTAATGAAAATAATTTCACAAATACTTAATTGAAATCATATAGCTTCACATATGACAGACATAATGAGTGTAAATTTTTTAGGGTGTTACAGACGCCGCCTTGTTTTATAAGTGGTTAATAATTTCATGAGATTACTAATTGTCACGTGTGGTTACTTATATATGTAAATATGATTAACTTTGTCTCACATGTGATTAATAGTGTTATGAGTTTTTTAACCATCACATGTGATTAACTACAAGTATAAATATGATTAACTTTTGACCATTACTTAACTATTTATAAAAATATAATTAATTTCGTCTCATAATGATTAAAACTTAAAAGATGGTTAACTTTGTTTTTTTTTTTTGCTTCTGGTTAACTTTGTTTTACAAATAGCTAATTATATTATGATATTAAAATATTTATTAATAATTAACCACTTTTGAATAACCATATTTATATATATAGTTAACCACATTTTTCGGATGGATGCTCGATTAACAAAATAAGGTGTATGATGATCATTATTCTTTTTTATGTTTTTGGTCCCTGATTTTTTTCGAGTTTTCATTTTTAGTCCCTAAACAAAATTGATTAGTCTTAGTTCTTGAACTTTTTTTCCTTCAATATTTTTAGTCCCTACCATAAAAAATAGTCAATTTTAACAATTATAACAAAATATAATTATAACAATCAATTTTAACAATTTTAAAAAGTCAATTTTAACAATTTTAATTCTATTAAGTCAAGCAATTATAACAATGTTAAATCGTCAAAATTTCTTTAGAACTAAAAATATTTATTTAGAAACTAAAAATATTGACAAAAAAATTCAGAACTAATTCAGAACTAAGACCGATCAAAATTTTATTTAGAAACTAAAAATAAAAATTCAAAAAACTTCATAGACGAAAAGCATAATTAACCCTTCTTTTTTACAACTAGTATTACTTTTTGCCCCTGGTTACATAGACTATGATAAAATCTCGTATTTTTCAACTCGAAAATTTCAACTCGTAATAATTTCTTTACAAACTATTTAAATATATTTTCCATCATAAGTGCAATCAGAATATTTTCCACATCCAGCGTACAAATAAAAATTTGTTTTATACTCTCTGATTACCATTTCATTCAATCGATTGTACACAACCAGATCAAAACCAAGACAGATACCCAAACCACTCAAGTACTAAAATTACTGAACATAATCATAAACCCTAATCTACTAGATCAAGCCCTAATTTCTCCAGCTTCCATTGGCATCACCACCGCGAGAGTAGCGTGAACCACCGTCACCGTAACCACGGTCTCTGTCACCGCCATAACCACCACCTCCGTAGCCTCCACCATTACGGCTGTATCCACCTTCACGACGGCCACCGTATCCTCCGCCACCATATCCACCACCACCGCGGCTGTATCCACCGCCATTTCCGTAACCGCGGCTGCCGCGGGACTGAGCTTCGTTCACAGTGATGTTACGTCCGTCAAGGTTCTGACCGTTCATCCCTTCGATCGCATCTCTCATTGAATGCTCCGAGGCGAAGGTAACAAATCCAAATCCCCTGGACCTTCCAGTCTCACGATCATTGATAATCTGCAAACAAAAACACAAACGGTTCATCAAATGAAATCGAAAGCAAAACAACACTAAAAACAAAGCCAGAACCGAATAAAAACCGATCGATCTTCGCCTTTGGTAAAAGGATGAAGATGAACGTACCTATTGGCGTGAGTAATAAAAGAATCATATAGTAACACAAGTAGTAGAAGTATCATAGATCAAGTAACGCAAAAAGATCAGATATCACAGATCAGAACGGGGTAGACAAATTCCGAATCCGAATCGTGTCGGATCATATGCGATGCCTGCAACAAACGGACCTTCGATTCAACGACGCTGCCGTAGTGAGAGAACGCTTTCTCGAGAGCATCGTTGTCAGTGGCCCAAGCGAGCCCACCAACGAAGCATCGGTACTCAACATCTGCAGAAGCCATGGATAACAATAGAAACCCTAGAAATTTGGTAAAAAGAGATTAGAATAAAAGGGATAATAAGATTTGCACGGTGTAAAAATGAACCCCGAAGGGATCGTTTTAAAGCAGGTGAAACTTAACCAGGGTTACGGCGTGTGGGTTGGATCTGAACCACTGTTAAACTAGTAGCCGAGTTTAGTTACATGTTATTCGGCTAATCAGCAGGTCAGAGGTTGAATTGGATCACAAGTTGGGCAGGTAGGTCCAAATAATTTGGGTCAAAATATGAGTTAGTACATTTTTGGGGGCCCAACAAGTTTGTGATTTTTTTATTTATTTTTGCTTTTGCATAATTTTAAAATTTTAAAGATAAATACCCATTATTCAGAATTAGGCCACTAAAAATTCGCAATTGTGTAACAGTGTAAGTGTTCAATATTGGAGATGCACTAAGGACAATTTAACGTCTTAAGACTAAACAAACAGCGTCTGAGCTTAGGTAAACATGCTTCGACTCTCGTGTTTTATTATTATTATTTATTATAAAAAAATCTTTAATTATCTGCATTTCAACAGATAAATATTATTTTTATATAATTAAATTTATTAGAAATAAATAATTTTTATATGTAAATTATATTATTAAAATTTAATATACATAAATATCTTTAAAACTTATAACTTTTTACGTTTTCAACCAAAGAATTATACATAAATTTTAGTTTTAGTACCAAAGAATTGCTACGAATTTTAGAAAATTAATTAAGTAGTTATTTTGATTCGATGGATAATATTTGATCCTTTCGTCCGATTTCATACTTTGATTTGATGGGTTAAATGACCATTTCGTCAGTCTTCGTATCCATTATCTTCTTACCAATTAACATTTTCCATTTAATTTTAATAAACTTATGCATGGAATCAGTGTTATCAGACCCGGCCCGGTCATCGACTCGGTCGGGGTACTGGGTCAGGGGTCAATTCGGTGAGTCAACAGTTGACCCGCATGACTCGGCCTGTATTAAAAAATAATAAAAAATTCATAACCTGTAAACTTTTTAATAATTTTTTTTTAATAATTTCATAACCTGTAAACTTGTACACTTTTTTTTGTGTGCAGAAAAGATAACTTATAAACTTATACCCTTAAATATTTAAAGTTTAACAAAATTCAACACATTTATAAGCATAGTTATGAACTTGTTTAATAATCTTGAGCAGCATATTTTTTTCTAAAATTCAACATACACAACCTTAAGTTATAATTTAAAATATATCATTATCATCTATTTATTAAAAGTTAAAACTATCATTGTTGTACACCGGCAGACATAATCTAATATATATATATATATATATATAAACCTATTTTATTTAGACAATACAATTTTTTCATTCATCCCATTATTACTCTGATAAAAAATAATAATTTTTCAAACCAGTAACTATATTGGATGAGATAAGATAAATACAAGTTTTACTCGTAGATAACAATATAAGCCAAGGAGAAAAGGCAAAATTGGAAGTGACAATAGTTTTATGATTTTATCATCTTAAATCCTAACATGCGGTTATGCTTGGTAAAAAAAAGTAAGCAAATATATAAATAACATAAGTGTAAGATATAAATTAAGTTTTCTTATATGAGTGTTATTGTTCTCCTGTGAAAAAAAAAAAAAAAAACCAAAATTCATGACCCGCCGAGTCAACCGAGTCACCGGGTCAACCTCAAAACCGGCCGAGTCAACCCGGGTCACACCAGGTCGATTGCATAACCGATCCGATTGGTGACTCGGACCGGTTGGGTGACCGGGTCCCGGGTCAATGGGTCGACCCGGCCGGTCCGAGCCGGGTCTGATAACTATGCATGGAATGGAACTTTTCAGCAGTGTTATCAGACCCGGCCCGGTCATCGACTCGGTCGGGGTACTGGGTCACTGGGTCAGGGGTCAATTCGGTGAGTCAACAGTTGACCCGCATGACTCGGCCTGTATTAAAAAATAATAAAAAATTCATAACCTGTAAACTTTTTAATAATTTTTTTTTAATAATTTCATAACCTGTAAACTTGTACACTTTTTTTTGTGTGCAGAAAAGATAACTTATAAACTTATACCCTTAAATATTTAAAGTTTAACAAAATTCAACACATTTATAAGCATAGTTATGAACTTGTTTAATAATCTTGAGCATCATATTTTTTTTCTAAAATTCAACATACACAATCTTAAGTTATAATTTAAAATATATTATTATCATCTATTTATTAAAAGTTAAAACTATCATTGTTGTACACCGGCAGACATAATCTAATATATATATATATATATATATATATATATATATATATATATAAAACTTATTTTATTTAGACAATACAATTTTTTCATTCATCCCATTATTACTCTGATAAAAAATAATAATTTTTCAAACCAGTAACTATATTGGATGAGATAAGATAAATACAAGTTTTACTCGTAGATAACAATATAAACCAAGGAGAAAAGGCAAAATTGGAAGTGACAATAGTTTTATGATTTTATGCTTGGTAAAAAAAAGTAAGCAAATATATAAATAACATAAGTGTAAGATATAAATTAAGTTTTCTTATATGAGTGTTATTGTTCTCCTGTGAAAAAAAAAAAAAAAACCAAAATTCGTGACCCGCCGAGTCAACCGAGTCACCAGGTCAACCTCAAAACCGGCCGAGCCAACCCGGGTCACACCGGGTCGATTGCATAACCGATCCGATTGGTGACTCGGACCGGTTGGGTGACCGGGTCCCTGGTCAATGGGTCGACCCGGCCGGTCCGAGCCGGGTCTGATAACTATGCTTTTCAGAATGACAAAATATCATTTATAAAAAAATTATTTTAAATTTTTTAAATCATTTATAAAAACTAATGATTTTTTTAAATCATTTATAAAAAAACTAATGATTTTTAAAATCATTTATTAAAAACTAATGATTTTAAAATATGAGAAAAATGGCTATTCACTGACAATGTAAAAAGTTTTACACCGTCATCCAATCACAACCCATTGTGTATGGTAAGTTTATTGACTTTTAAAAAATTATCTTAAAAGTCATACTAACGGTGATTTGTGACTGGATAACTGTGTAAAACAATTTTACACTGTCAGTGCATCACCATTAAACTCTTAAAATATTTAAAGATAGGCTTAATTGTAATTTTTACCTCCAACTTTTTATTTTTTTGATGAATTTTACACCCAACAAATTAATTTGGAGCATTTTATCCGGAATTTTTTAAAAAAGTTACAAATTTTATCTTTCATTATTTTGATGGCATGACATGCTGACATAAGCATAAAAAGTGGGGGTAAAGTTCACCAAAAAATAAAAAAGCTAGGGGTAAAATTTGCTCAAAGGTAAAAAGTTAGGAATAAAAAGTACAACTATTTTAGTATGTCATGTCAACAAAACGATAAAAGATAAAATTTGCAATTTTTTTAAAAAGTTGGGAGCGCATCTACCGTGGACCACTTTTGAAAGTGGTTTAGCGTGGACCAGTTAGCAAGCCATTATAATATTATTAATGAGTTTATTTTGTTATTTTATGAAAATGCGCAATAGTAATATTTTAAAAAAGCAATTTACGTTTTTGTCCTTCGTTAATTTACAATAGCAGGTTAAGATTTTAAAAAAGAAATAGCTTCTTCAATGGGTTCTTAACCCAATAGGAAGAGAAAGTTGCTGAAAAAAAGCTGAATCTGGGAGAACCTTCTTAAATATGAATATTACGGCATAGGGCTTGTGAGAAAGGATTTGGGTACTTCGGGTAACATTGGTGCTGGCGACGACGGATCGAGTTTTGCGTTATGCTTTGATCGTGTTTATGAAAGGAGACGGGGTAGTCGTCTGATAGCTTCATTGGTAATTTTCGTTGTCTTTTATTTGCCATTTGCCATTATATTAGGTAATAAGTTGTTTTGGGTAGCATGATTTTTTGCTGTAGGGTGCGATAGGCATATGGACTAATTTTGTGGTTCTCTGAAAGTTGTTCGTGAAATTGATGACATTGGGAGATTGGGTTTTTTGTATTTTGTTCTTACCTATGATGCTAGTTTGCAATTTGATGACAATGAAAACCAATTGTACTGTTATTTAAAAAAAAGTTATTTTTTATTATTACTGTAGGTCTAATGTAGAGGCAAATACATGATTGTTTATTAAGCACTTGTGGGGTTTATTGGTTTATGCTTTGCTTTTTTGTGGATGAAGATGTTCTCTGCAATGTAATGTTCTATTGGTTTCCCTTTTTTGTGTTAATTAGACATGGAAAGTGTTGAAGAAAGGGAGGATGCAGTTATTGTAGATGGGGAAAGTGCAAGAGCTTCTGATGTAACTATACGATTGAAACATTTAGTGTAGATTGTGTCAATTGCAATGTATCATTATATTTATGTTTGGTGAATGTAATTTGTAATTTTTTATTTTGTGTAGCAATGGAATGGGACAAGCTGTGATTTGGGGGAGGATGAAGATAGGAACGAAGAAGATGATGTTGTGGTTGAGGAAGGACTTGAGAATGTTAGGCTAGGTGTGGAACATGTTATTGATGAAGGAGCACCATGAATATACATAAATGGTCTACTGGATATTATAAAGATTGACATGAAGAATATTGATAGTGTTGTCATTGAGAAGTATGAATTTGTTGATCTTGAGGTGGCGTATCTGTTTTATCATTGGTATGCTAGAATAAATGGGTTTTGTGTGCGCAAAAGCAAGCTCCTTAAAAATTGTAAGGGAGAAAAAACACAACAGACATTTGTTTGTTCTAGACAAGGTCGTAAAGAAGATAGGGGGTTGACAACAGAAACACGAAAAAGGGAAGTTTGAAAGGAAACAAGGTGTGATTGTGATGCAAGATTTCGTGTGCATATTAGGATTCATAGTAGGAGTTGGTATATATCAGAATTTCTTGATGATCACAATCATGACTTGTTAGAAGAACAGTTTTGTGTTATGTTACCAGCTCACAGGAAGTTGACAGAGTCCGATATATTGCTAATTGAGCACTTTAGAAAAGCTGGGATAAGACCTCCTCAGATGCTTAGCTCGTTTACTACTAGTCCCGGGGGGTATGATAAGGTTCGATATCGAATGAAAGATATTTATAATCAAATTGCTCGACAGAGAAAACATCAATTCTCTGATGCTAGTGGAGCCTTGAAGTTTCTTAAACAATTGGGTGTGAAAGATCCATTCATGTATGAAAGGCACACAGTTGATAGTGAAGGGAGATTGCAACATTTATTTTGGTGTGATGGAGAAAGCCAATTGAACTATGAAATTTTTGGGGATGTTCTAGCGTTTGATGCAACCTATCGCAAGAACAAGTAAACAATAGTTTTTGCAACCACTCTTGTTGCAAATGAGACAAAAGAAACTTATGTTTGGTTGTTGGAGCAATTTATGGATGTCATGAAAGGGAAAGCATCGAATTCAGTAATCACAGATGGTGACCTAGCCATAAAGAATGCAATTAAGAGAGTGTTTCCTAAGGCGCATCATAGGCTATGTGCATGGCACCTTCTTTGCAATGCAACTTCAAATGTAGGCATTCCTTAAATGATGAATCAGTTGAAGAGGTGCATGTTGGGTGACTTTGAGGTTGATGGGTTTGAAGAGATGTGGGCTAAAATGGTCAATGACTTTGGATTGGAGCAAAATACTTGGTTAAGAGATTTGTATGAAAAGAGACAGGCGTGGGCAACTTCTCACATTCGGGGTCAGTTCTTTGCAGGGATAAGGACCACTTCGCGTTGTGAAGCGTTTCATAGTCACAAAGGGAATTATGTTAACCCCGGGATATGTTTATCTAAATTTGTTGAACAATTTCAGAGATGCTTGACATATTTTCGATCTAAGGAAGCAGAAGTTGATTTTGATTCCAACTATGGACATTTAGGGATAGAAACAAGTTACGTTTTGCTTGAAAGGTCAGCATCAATGCTGTATACGAAGAGGATTTTTTTTATGTTCAGACCGATGCTGAGAAGAGCAACAATGTTGAGGGTAAGTGAATGTCATGAGACTCCAGCATACTCAATTTACTCTGTCACTAAGTATCGATCCCATGGAAAAGTTTGGCATGTTTGTTTTTGTCCATCTCCTGTTCAAATTAGATGCTCTTGTTTGAGATTGGAATCATTTGGATTGCCTTGTGATCACATCATTGTTGTACTGTTCAATTTGGACTTTGGTGAGCTTCCGAAATGTGTAGTGTTGAACCGTTGGACTAAAAAAGCAAAAGATGCCATCCGAGGAAGATATGTAGATGGGTCAGTTTATTGGGATTCTCGAATCAAGGCTAGGCATGCCCATTTGCAATTTTTGTTTAGGGAAGTTGTGGAGCTTGCCCATGGTGATGATGATGACTATAATAATATTGTGGATGTTTTGAGTCAACAAGTTAGTAAGCTAAGATTGAAACATGCTAACCATGCTTTAGTACCAAATGTTGACATTGAAAATGTTAATGAGACAATACTGGATCCAGTTGTGGCAAAAACAAAGGGAAGGAGGCATAGTAATAAATCTGCAGTAGGAACTAGCAGGAGAACCCATCACTGTCAAACATATGGTGGAAGTGGTCACAATAAACGGTCATGCACAGCCGGTAAACAAATTCATCAACTGTCCGAAGGTGTTGCTGATGATGATTCCAATGCTAAATTGGTAATTGTCCCAATCTTTCATAGTACAACATAGTAAACCATACTCATTTTTGTACAATGAAATTTACGATTTGCATATCCCACTGTTTTTTTTTTTTTGAAAAATGATTTTTTAATACTTCAAATAACATTGTGGTTGGGCAAGAAGTTTAGACATTCATAGGTTCGACAAGTTGTGTAGGAGAACAAAATGCTGAAGGAATGAGGTGATCCAGATAATGAAGGTTTTTTGTGTTCAGCAAATGATATTATTTTGTGGTCTTTAAGCTGGATGAGAAATTGTCAAAAGTTAATGTCTTTAGTTTGTTGCATGTTAACTGTCTAGGTTAGTAAAATGTCCTTGTTGTGAAAAGGATAGTAGGAGGAGATGTTTGTTCTAGACTTTTGTAACATGGTGGTTATGTTAACTAGTTGATAAGACTCGTTTAAATTCTGTAGTTGTTGCATTCAAGTACATTGTTGTAATTTAAGTTATCTCTAGTTGGTAAGTTGTTGTTGTTGTGTTCATGAACATTGTTATAAATCATGTGTTACCTTAAGTAGTGTGGCCTTTTGTGTATATGGTATCACTAAAATAGGTGTGCAAGTTGCCATATGATGCGTGAAATTGACTCTATATTAGAAGGAAATATGTAGTTGGAGTACTGAACCTTGTTCATTGTATCTAACCCAACAATGTATCGGACAATCATTTGATGCGTAGGTTTGGTCGATTTTTGTGGCCAAATATATGGTTCAGGTTTTTACAAAAGGTTTATATTTAGTGGCCAATTTGTCCTGAATTTAGCCTCACGTCGAATTATTTGGTTCAAGTGTTTACAAATTCTTAATGTTTAAACAGTGATTCACAATGTTAACTCTAGTTTGTATAATGTTGTCCTTCATGAACATTGTTAATGGACCCATTTATGTTTGGATAAATCGTTAACATAAAGTCCCCTCTTAATAATCATGGCGGTTGTAAACTTTAAATTCATTGGGCCACATTACCCATACGTATAAGACAAATGAGGTCGATTGATATAAAACATTATACTAGAGCGTACTTAAGTATAACAACCTAGGTTACAGGTCCATTTGAAAAGGTCGCCTGAAATCACTACTGTAATACATATCTTAACTTCAAAAGGCAAAGCCAAATATTTTATTGTACGACATAGGTTCAGCTGAATGTCAAAGGATAACCCCAAATCACCATTACACTGCATAGGTTCACTTGAAAAGGCAATCAGATATTATAAGTCACTGACAATGGTCAACTTCTAAAGGCAATTGGTAATAACAAACTACTTCGGACATAAATCCAATGTAAAAGGTCCAACAAAAAACAACAAAACAATCATCCCATGCTCGACGACCCTCATAACAAAATAAGCATCATAACTATGGACTTCATGTAGGATGTGACCCCATCATCCTAAGCCAGTGGGCTTCTGCATTAGAAGTCAAACTTGGTTTGCATTTGTTATGGTCTCCCAATAGTAAGTCCATTGCTACAGTCATACAAACCAGTCTTTTGTTCATTTGAAAACATGTGAAGATATTCCATTGTGAAGTATTAGTGACTATTTCAACAACTGCAATTTTTTGTAGTCAATTACAATATATGGACAATCACATATTAAGAAATCAGACACGGGTTGGGCATACCACTCCAATCAAATTCGTCACAAAAGAATGTTCCATCATCATCCAGTTGAGCACCCATAACGCTGAGTTGTCACTACATTACCAACAATGGTTTAAATGCATTATTTTACTAATTAAAATATGTTATGGTGATTTTGTAGGCATGACTTCAAACTTGTTGCCACAGTTTGGGATACCCTTAACCTCAACGACGTCCTAGTGTGTAAAGTTTGCAATCAAATTTTTGTCCACTTGTTCATTAAAAACCAGGCACATCATTCTAGACAGAGTATCACACTACAACACAAAAATGTCATTCAATGTTGAAAGAATGGATACGGTTAATTTACAAATGATATGAGTTGTACTATCGAAACAAGGTATAAATACTTTTGTCCTTACCACCACTTTGATAGTGTCCCTCCTTCTAGGAAGAACAACTTCATTTAAGTGAGAATCCAAATGATAAACTTTTTTCTTATCAATGCTTATAACTATCAAATACCAATGACATTCATTATCTTGTATAGGCACATATATCTGCATTAAATCAATTCAATATTTAACTTAGCAAATTATTACCAAATATAGGGTTTAGGCAAAAATATAAATACAAGTATTGGCAACATTACAAGAGACAGATTAGGGTAGGCAGGCATCCAATCCATTGCATAAGTCAAATACAAGTCATCCATGCTTTTTCCATGTGTCATATCCCATTGTTGCAGAATACGAAAAAGTCGTTCCTTGTTATTTATGTTACTCTATATTATGCAATACACCAATGCATTAAAGGACATACCAAAAAATATGGACTGATGCACCATATGGTTCTGTTTATTTTCCTAGCATGGGTCCAACTAATCTTGGCAGCCATCATGTGTAGGATTTGAAATTCCAAATATGAACACTAGTATGTCATTGACGATAACATTCTACATAAAGCATCTCCTAATGTTAAAAACTTAATTATTATTTTATGATTTTTTTTTCATGAACTCACCTCAGGTTTAATGATCCTAATCGAACATAGGCTCTCAAAGTCAAGCCTTGTTCCAATGTATTTCCCCACAACAAAAACCAACTCACTACATTGAAAGAATTTTTTTTTATCAATAGTCAAACTACCGACATATACATATTTGAGTACTTATTATTTACTTACGTTGATGGCTTGCTTGATTTGAACACATATGCGCAAATGCGAACTTGTTGTGTTGTTAGTATCATATCTGGAGTTGGATAAAAGGTACACATTGAACCCTCTGGAATGTGTTGATGGTCTCCTACATAGACTGCTTTTGAAGAAGGTTTCATCCTTGATGTTCCATGAGCCTCCACAATAGTGTCGCTCTTTCTTTTTGGTGTCATCTTCTGTTGAGAACCATCAAGTGATTCCTTGTTCGTTTCATTATGACCCTGAGTCCGCATAGGTGAAGGTTGGAATGACAACTTCTGTTTTAGGTACCCCATGGTGTCTTTGGTAGGGGTGGTTTCTTCAGGCATATATAAAACATGGCAAAAAAAAAAAAAGCTTTCAGTGAACTTCCACAAAACAAAGGTTGATGTTTATATTATTCATCATCCACGTTGGATATATAACGTATATATTCAACATTAATGTATGGTTCAACTCTAGTCACCTTTTTTCCTTTTGCTTCTACGGTCAACCTTTTGTTTTCATTTTGTTTAGGGTTGTGTTCAGATGCTTCATTCATCAGTGATTTACCCTTACATCCAACCTTTTCTTTACTTTTTGCCTTGCTTCTGGTAAAAGGACCAATGAGTCCTCCCTTCTTTGACTGTGCCTTACTAACATCACATTCATCCAAGCATATAGTGTCTATATGCTTCATAAGGCTAACATCTAGTTCAGTTGTCTTACGAGCATCAGTGAATGGCGCACCTTCATTGCTCTGTAAAACATCTTATTCCACTGGTGAAGAGCATTTAGTGCAAAGTTGGTGGGATGACGTTTTGTACGGGTTGTGCTTAACACCAGCCAACATAGAGCGTGTTATTGCACAAAGGATGGATGTGTTGGTATTTTCCACCTGGTGCACCTCAGTTGTCAACTTTGCAATATCACATTTGAGACCCCGGTACACCAACATTAACATGATCAGTACGACAATGTGGAGGCTCTACTACATTGTTATGAAGGAAACACTTGTTTCTTTAAAAAAAAAACTTGCAAATTTTATGTTAAAGTATTCCATTGAAATCCACTGTTCATTACAAATTTTAAGTTAAAAAGACCACAAATATGATACACAACCCAAATAATCATACCTCCACTATGTTCAACACCTTCTGAAGAATGTCATCTGAGACCACTGATTCCACTACTATGCCGTTCGTGGCTGTAGTTGTACCCACTGTCAACTAACATTAAGTAAACACACACTTTATTACTATGTTAAACGAAACAAATGGAACATTAACATTAGAAAACGCACACTTGTGGGACTTACGTTGGTGTAAGACACTTGTAAGGATGATGGTGGAGGGTGATGACTAGGGTCGTTCCTACACACATTAACATTGTTACTTCACCATTTCATGTAAGACACCAATCACAAAAATATGATTTAGTGGCTGAAAGCAAATAAATGCTACCTTAACCCATATGTGTGTTGCTGTGCAAGTGCAATTGGTTTCATAAGACACTTCTCAATATCCATCTCAATGGGTTTATGTTATCTTGCTTTTTTAGTATCTGTCTTCCAAGTTGATTGCTTAAATAAAGGAATGAGTGAAGTGCAATGCAATGCTTATAGGGCACCGCAACTTAAGTACGGGTGGGGGAAGGGTGTTCCATCGCATTAAATGCATGTCATGATAACAAAGGTTGCGAAAAGTTCCCGCCTACACAATGGCGGTACTGAATGTTGTGTCATTGTATATTTTAATAATTAATAGCTTCCATAATACATAAATACAAATTAGAAATTAATTAAGTTTATTATAATTATAATTAAGTGGTAAATAATAAGTTTTTTTTAAATCATTTGTTATTCATCACAAATATAGCAAACTGATAACCATATTTTTTTATTCAATATGAACTTAAATTTAAAAAAAATTATTAAGTGATAACTATTTTTTTTAAATCATTTGATATACATTAAAAATATATCATACTCATAACGATATTTTTTTTTTCATATGCAGTTCAATATTTTAAATATAATTAAGTGGTAATTAATATGTTTTTTTTTTATCAATCGTTATTCATCAATATATTAAATGTCATGCTTATAATGAAATTTATTTCATAACAAGTTATATTTTAAAATGTGGTTTTGAAAAAAGTATTGTAGAGAGAAATAATTCCAATTTGTGGTCTAAACATAATTACTTGTTAATTTTTAATTAATTTTCAATGTTAAAGTAATTATGATAATTAATATATCTTCAATGAGGTAGTGTTGCCTACTTTATAATCATGACGTGAGACTTTAGTTATATGTACCAAGGGGACTTTGGTCTTCACTTTGACAATCGAATCATAGGCTTTTAGCTTAGTAAATTCCAATGTATTTTTTACTATATATACATGTGCCAATTTGCGTGTTATTCCATACCATAACCATAAAGTTATTTGACTGAAAGACAAATGATATGAATGAAAAGTAGCACAAGTTCATTAAAGTTGCATGACAAAGAAAGTTCAACACTAGTCATCGGTGTGGTGACAACCAAAACCGTGACCTTACAAGTGAGGTTTGCATAACAACATCGCTACATAGTGTATTAACAATGGAAAGTCATTAACATACCCAAAAAATGTAACACCATGAAAATTTCAACTCACTTATATAAGTATATACATATATTTATATATTTATATGTAAGTAACTCTCTGAAATTAATTTTCTATAATTAATTCTCTGTAATTACTTTTCTGTGTTTTGTTTGTAAGTTACTATAGAATTCTCTGTGATTGAATTGTCTATGTTGTTTATTTATTTATTTATTTATTTGTGCAGTGTAATATGTACTTAATGATCAAGTACATATATTGTCTGTGTATGCTTATCTGTTATGTCTGCTAGTAATTAATTGAGCTGAAATTAATTACTAGTAGTAAAATATTTATAATATCTATTGCTATGTACTAATTAATCTATTGTTTGCAAATTGGTTTTAAGTATTTTAATTATATTAAATTCTAGTAACTTGCACACCAAGTTACCTCTTATAAAGTTTATCTGTAAACAATTTCTTTTAAGAGGAAATTTTATTTGAGCTATTAGAAAATTTTTTATTACTAGAAGTTTTACAAAATTAATTAGATGTTTGAAATTAAGTTTTAAAATTTTAAAACACGCTTCTTTATGATTACACAGTGTAAAATTACATTGTGTAAATTAAAATGAGTAACCAAATTCCCTAATCCTAAGCTAGTGACACAACATTACATGCAAAGCCTAAACTAATGACACGTAGCCTACCT
The DNA here is from genome assembly GCA_026413185.1 of Pueraria montana var. lobata. Taxonomy (NCBI): domain Eukaryota; kingdom Viridiplantae; phylum Streptophyta; class Magnoliopsida; order Fabales; family Fabaceae; genus Pueraria; species Pueraria montana. The sequence goes on from CM048654.1 coordinate 8,566,718, forward strand.
AACTACCCCAAACCCATGGCCAAACCCAACAACACAACACTAATCTCATTTTTCTCACTCACTAAACTACAGCCACACTTAGTGAGAAGTTTTTCTCCAACTTCTCTCTTCCTTGCACCTATTGGCCGAGAGCTTGAAGGAGAAAGGAGAAGCCATTTTTGTGCCTTGGTGGTTGCATGCAAGCTTGGAGGACATCTCACCACTACACCAAGCTTGTGTCTTCAACATCATCTCTTCTTCATTTTCTTTGAGCTTTTGGAGCTAGGTAAGGGGAACTCTCTTGTGGATTCTTTGCTTTCTTTTTCTGTTGAGAATATGGTTAAGGGCTGGGGACCTTAACTATAGCATCCATGCATGCCTCCATTGATAAGAATTGTGATGTGTTTGAATTGTTTGTTGAATTAAAATTGGATGGCTAGTGTTGAATTCTCTTTGGCAGTAGTTGTGAGCCTTTGCATGTGGGGAGTAAATTCATTTTCACCTTGTAATTGGAATGAAAATGGCCATGGAAACAAGTGAGGTCTTGCACCATTTTCTCAAAATGGTTTTGATCAAGTTTTCTTTAAAAATGTTAACTAAAATTCGTTGGCAGTGGCTGTATTTTCGTTTAGCATGGAACAGCCCTCACTGTTTTGCCATTTTTGAAATATCTAACCATTGGCTTTTATTGAAATTTATTTTGAATGAAAATAGACACAAAATTAAACAACTTTTGTGTTGACATCTTTGAAAAATAATTTCATCTTAGGATTCATCCATGGCTCGACATTGGACTGTCCTGTTTTGGGGTTTCACTGGAACAGGGCTCGGTTTTTGTTAAAATTCTCCCTGTGTACTTATTGTTTTTGAAATGTAATTAAACCTTTAAACACTAGACACAATAATATTTTTAACCATGTATATTACAAAAATTACCAAGCATAATTTCTAAATTAAATTTTCAAAAAGAAACAGAACAATGGTTTAGAACCCTGTTTTGAGTCAAAATTGTAGGCTGTTAGGAATATTTTTACTGGGAACAATAGAAAATGAATTTGGAAGCAAGAAATACCTTTTTGGAAAGATCAAGATGTTAGATTTAAACTGTAAAAAGTTTCATTTAATTTAGCTTTGGGAAGTGGGAGAAATTTACATTTCTTTGAGCTATGTTAATTGAGCACTCAAAATCCAGGGCTGCTGATTTAGAAAATTTTTATAAAATTTTCTAGATGTTGATTTTATAAGTGGGATACCTTTCTGTAAACTAGATTTCAATAGCTTCAATTTCATATAAATTTTTTTCAATTCCGAGGTCATTTGCTACAATCAGTGAGAGCTCACATTTAGTATTGCCAAAGAGAAATATGCCTTTTAGTCAATTTTGTTACCATATGTGTGTTATTTTGAATTGTAGCAATTATAATTATTAATTGTGATTTCGTAAGGCAGTGGATATGTAATATCCATTGACCTATTCTGTTTTGGGTTTAAGTCCCAAAGATGTGAATCTTGGGTGCTTAATCTTTGAAAGTGTGATTTTGTGTGCTTTTATGATACAGTCCTTTGGACTGTAGGTTGAACTTTGTGATAAAATCGTTTGTCTGTGTGATGTGTTCACAAGACTCGGGCGCGAGTACTTGTAAGGACTAGAACTATGTTCTAGTGTTTTTGGCTAGACTGTCATGTAACAGATAAATGAAACTTGAAATTAGACTAAAAGATTTATTTTATTTTTATTAAATAGAAATTAATTAACGAACTCTTTATTTTATGCATTGGACATAGAAAGAATTTAGGACCTTTACATGAAGGAATCAACGGTAAGTTATTAATTATTAAAAATTATAGAAATTGATGAGAGGGTGAGGCACAAATAAAACTTAACAAGATTTTGTTACGTGTTGTGAATCGTGTTGATTTCTGAGAGTCGTGCAATGGAACTGCGTGTGCGCGACGATTCGTGGGAACTGCAAGATGAAAAGAGAATCACGTTGAGTGTTCCAACTGTGAGAATAAAAAAGAGAGGGGGCAGAGTTCGAAAGGCGTGTCACGACGTAACGTAACGGTCACCCATAGAAAGGTGATGGAGGCAAATGTCCTCATACATATGATTTTTCTGAGCAGAGACGGGGTCTCAGGCTCGGCATCTATTCGACCGTCCAGTACCATGTGCAGCGGAACCCCACTGTGACGAGAAAGAATTTTTATACATACATCTTTTTATACAACTGTCATAAATCCTTCCCAAATTTTACATTAAAAAAAGAATTTTTTTTCGATATACAAAAAAAAATTAATATATTAATGTCCAATACTATTATTACACCTTCATTTTTACATAATATTATTCATTATTTTAATGTAACTAATACTGTGACAACCAATTTGGGCCCTTACACTAACATAACAAAGGGCTTTGCTATGCTCACCCTCCAATTTGCTATTCTCACCATCCATGTGGGTGGATTTTTATTGATTTCCCAAAATACCCTTGTATAACGGAATCATGATTCCGCTGTACATTGTACAACAGAATCATGATTCCTCTGTACACTGTACAATGGAATCGTGATTCCGTTGATAAGTGTACAGCGGAATCGTGATTCTGGTGTGCAAGAGGTGGAAACAAGTGTACAACGGAATCACGATTTCGTTGTACAAATTTGTTTCACCCCCTTGCAAAACGGAATCGTGATTCCATTGTACACTTATCAACGGAATCACGATTCCGTTGCACAATTTTTTTAATTTATTCTAATTTTTTTTAATTTTTTATATTGAGTAATGTTTTTTGAAATGTATAAATTTAGGTTTTAAAGACTTGGTCAAAATAAATATACCAATTTAATGCACATTGGTTGATGTATCTTATAGGATTCATATAGATAGTTGGTTTTAAATAGTTGGCAAAAACAATACTTGCCAAAAATCCTATATTTTGTTAGTGCTATGATGTTGCACATTGTTGTTGTTATTGTTATTGTTGTTTGTTCTATAATTTTAATAGAGAAATCGTTTGTTCTTTCATTATATTAGCAGGCGCGCACGTATTGTTTATAGAGTTTACAAAAAAAAAATGTAATAAATTGAAAAATCAACATCATTTATATAATAAAATGTATATACAAAATAAAAGTTTATACAAATATAAAAAATACATAAAAAATCAACCACCTCTGCGGCCACCGCCCTCGGTCCTCCTCCTCTATCTGCGTCCTTGGCTGCTGCACCCAACACTTAAGCCACCCTATGCAATGCGCAATAGTCGGTGCACCAACTCATGGTCATGCGTGCCCTCAGGAATGGCTCTGGTATGCAACAACCTCTCTGCAATCGCAGACATCATCCGGTACCGATCCTACATAAACGAAAATTAAAATTAATAATTTCAAATCAAATAAATGTAAACAATTATGGAAAAAGTGTTTGCATTACATTACCTCGCACGAGTAATCTACACCATCCAGAAACTCTAGCAGAGGGTCACCAGGCTGAGGGTGAGGGTAAGGCTGAGGAATGGGGTCGGGCATATGTCTGGGCTCCGTGCTGCCTCTCCTTCCTCTGGCGGAATAATGTATGGATGTGAATGCTCATAATACCACGCCAGGTAGTCAGAGGTGCAGGCCCATGGAGCATCCTCTGGCACATGCTCGTCCAGCTACACTGCATGCTGCTCCCACTCGGCCCACGTCTGAATGAATGTCTCAAATGGAGGACGATGAGGTGGTGGTGGAGGGATCACTTGTACGTACCCGAACTGCCTCAAAACCCTCTCTGGCAGATAGGGTGGCATGTCTGTGTCACACCTTATGTGGCCAGAATAATATGTCTGCTCCAAGAAGGGTCTCTGAGCGACAACCCTGTATGCATCATCATATGGGGACCAGACGACGTCCTACATCTGTAACATATCCAGCAACCGCCTGGTCCCTCAAGCCTTGCCGGTACCCCTAGTCGCCTTCCATCTGGCAGCAAAGGGAAGCGCGAGGTCATAAGTGACAGGCTCCCATCCGCCAACTGATGGCAGATGTGCAAACGCCCATGCCTATAAAATAAAGAAAACAATTTGTTAACATTTGTATTAAAAATTACACAAATAAATATGTTAACAACAAATAAATAATTTCTTACCATCAGTAATGTCATACAACCCCCACACTGCTTGCTCTCCTGCAAGCTCGCATAGGAGAGATGGTCGTACAGATACGCCAATGCAAATACTCCCCAAGCATACTGCGAGCAGGTGAACAGATCGTTGAGGTAGCAGCGATAGAAAATGTTCACATGTGTGGAGCTCTTGTCGGCGAAGATGGTACAGCTGAGCAAGTGCAACAAGTATGCCCGTGCGGCCCACACATATGAACCAGACCCCACATACCTCTCATAGCTCCCTCAGCCATGTGAGATGGACCCTAGCTCCCGTCGTGGTAGCAGCATCAACCTCCTCGTTAGACAGCAGGCCTAGCTCGGTCCTCAGCAGCATCCTAATCTCAGCCTTCGAAAAGGCGGTCGCCTGGCCGACAATCTGCAAGCCTGTAATAGGCAACTGCAGCAAACATGACACATCATCCAGAGTGATGGTCATCTCTCCAACAGGCAGGTGGAAGGTGTATGTCTCCTGATGCCACCTCTCAATAAAGGCATTGGCGAAGCCTTTATTCGCGATATATCGCGCATGATAAAGGCCCATCAAGCCAGATTGATCCACGTATGCCCGGACCTGTGGCTGGGTAGGGTAGCGAATCAACTTCCCAGTGTGGCTGACCACCTTCAGCTCCTCCCGAGGCTGATGAATCCAAATATGTCTAGCCACGTGGTCCTTGTAGGACCTTAGCAGTGTATCAACTGCAGGACCACCAGGAAATGACGGTCCAATGTTTCGGTCAGCAAACGGGATCATCGCGGCTGCTAACTGTGGCACGTCTGCCTCAGGCTGCGGCGGCACGTTTGCCTCAGGCTGCGGCGGCACGTTTGCCTCAGGTTGCGGCGGCATGTCTGCCTCTGGCTATGGCGGCACGTCTTCCTCTGGCTGTGGCGGCACGTCTTCCTCTGGTTGTGGCTCATCGTGCTGTATTGCTCCAACAGCATAAGTATCATCTGCCCGACGACGACGAGCAGATGCTGTCACACAGCGCTGGTCTGTCCTGGATGGCTGGGCAGGCTGACCAGCATCTGCAACAGCATCTTCCTCCAAAGTGGAGGGATCCTCTCGTTGATCGTACGAAACATATTTCGTACGAGCCATAGTAAATCTGCAAAAAATATAGTAAATTCCTTAGAACTCGATAAACAATAAATAAAGTCAAATACTATATAACTAATAAACATATAAATAAACAAACTTACAATGTAAATATAACACATTTAAAAATATAAATTTATAATTAAAAAAAATTAATTAAAAAAAATTATTCAATTAAATAAATATTTTAATATAAAAAGTAAATATTAAAATAATACTGTAAATATATAATACAAATATAATTAAATATTTTTGTTTTAAAAAAAATTACTTTACAAAATCAAAATTCAAAATTAAAAAAAAATCAAACAACACAACGGAATCTCGATTTCGTTGTGTTGCTTGAAAAACAACACAACGAAATCGCGATTCCATTGTGTTGCTTGAAAATTAACACAACGGAATTGTGATTTCGTTGTGCTATTTTTCCAAACAGTACAACAGAATCGCGATTCCATTGTACTGCGATAAATTAAAAAAAAATAAGCAACCACCAACCTGTTACGAGGGAGAGACGAAGGAAAATGGGAACAATGAGAGGGAGAGATGTAGGACAATGAGAGGAAGAGAATGAGGTGACTGAGGGAGAGGCAACGAGACGGAGAGAGTGGGGAAGGGGGTGAGAAGAAGGTGGGTATGGGGGCGGGGAAGGTGAAGGGGTGGAGGGAAGAGGGTGAGGTGGGGTGGGAGGATGACCGAGGGGTAAGGGGGTCTTTTCCTATATGTAGCGGGTGGAAATAGCAATTCAGGGGGTGAGAATAGCAAGGACCCATAACAAAAACACTTTGCATCATTAAAGCCCACCGCGTAAACCCAACTATCATTTGTCAATCTGATTTAATCTGTCCAACATTCATTTGACAACTCTTGTGATCAAATCTACCAAAACAACTTAAATGGGCCTCTTAATTATAAACAGATTAATGGCAATTACTTAAGGCACCTCCATTTTTTGTTGGTGCACCCCATTGGAAATAATAAAGGACCTAGATATACTGTTTGACCCTTTTTCCCTTTTATTCTGAACCCTTTGTGTATTTGTTACTGCCGCCACACCCCATCTTCCCTACCACTTGAAATTTGTTGCTTCCAGCGCCATTCTCTCCTTCGTTTTGCACAGCCCACCCCATTCTTCACTGGAGCGTCATCGAGAGGTGTCTTTCGCTTCCTCAACCTCCACCATTGAAGCCACGATGGTAAGTGCTTTGTTTGGTTAAATTTTTCGTGCTTTTTTTTTAGGAATGACGAATTATGCAATCCGTATAAGGAAATGTTTAGTTGTACTACAGAATAGGCATTCCGTAACATAACAACATATATTATGGAATGAGTAATCCGTAATATATGTTGTTATGTTACAGAATGCCTATTCCATAGTACAACTGAACAATTCCGTAATATAACAATATATTACGGAATGGGTATTCCATAATACATTTCCGGAATACCCTAAACATTCTGGATTTGAGGATAATTTGTCAATATCCATTGTAATGGGTATACACGTGTCATACGCGATCCATTCAAATATTCAAATCAGCGACTTGTCCTGAAGTCCTGAATCTACTAGCCTCCATCCACCTTTTTCACCAATCCTCATCATAACCATCCAACGATGCAAAACCTTAAAAAGGTGATTGTACCGTTACACCCTACCGCACCAGAAAACTCCCCAACTCCCTTATCCTGTGCACACCGCCACAGTCACTATAACCACAATGGCGGAAGAGCCCAAAACAAATCCACTGCCCAAGCATGCCGCCATGTAGCTGGAAGACTTCGAAGGAATCTTCCAGAACCTCGAAGGTGTGCTCCGTGACGAACCTCGCAAATGGTAGCGAAGAGTTCGGAAACAGCAACAACCGAAAAGGAAAAGCAAAATGAGGACCAGCGACGAAGCGATTGAGATCAAATTGGGCTCCAAGAGCAACAATTGATGAAAATGGCAACGAAGAAGGTTTTAGGGATTTCGAACACAAACACGATCAGAGTCTGGTGCACTCGGTGGAGGAGAATGGTGTGGACTATTGGCACGTGGATCGCACTCGAAAAACGATGACGTTGAATCGGAATCGCGGGAACGGAGGAAGAGCGATGGAGTGAGGTCTTGGCTTTTCGAGTTAGGGTTGAGTAGGTATGCGCCTATGATATATTACAGATTACACAATCCGTAATTGTATTACAAGGCTTACGGATTGTATGGTTCGTAATTGTTGTAATAGAATTGCGGATTGAACATTCCATAATACAATATACATTACGGATTGCTCAATCCGTAATTCTATTACAATAATTACAGATTAGTCATTCCATAATCATTCTTATATAATTACAGATTGATCAATCCGTAATGTATAATTACGGATTGAGCATTCCGTAATGTATATTCTATTACGGACCAATTGTAACACCCTAAGTTCTATAATGATGAATATGTAATATTTTATTCAATTAATTATTTTGTAAAATGCCTTAATTAATTTATTTAAGAAAACACGTGAAAGGTGAAACTAACATAATCGGAATTTAGTGAAATTTATAAAAACTTTTTAATTCAATTTTAATTGCGAAAGTTATAATTTCCTTTAGCAGTTATAACGCGTTATTTAATTCAACAAAAGGTTAAGCGTAGTTTAAATCGTAAAGGATAGAATTAAAATTTTTGTATATATGAAAATAAAACAATGGAAGATGCGTAGGACTGGAAATGTAAACATGTATATACATATATGTAACCAAAAGACATAACGTACTCCCGGAGCATAAGTACAGAAAGATACTACATGGTCCACATGATGATTGAATATGTACAATAAAATATCTGAGATGTTTAGATCTACCCGACCAAATGCATGATAAAGCAAAATAAGATCCTAGCTCTCAGAGCAGTCATCGTCTACACCTACCCTATGAAAGACTCAACTTAGAAGCCTAGGTGGGTCGCTAGTCGGTGTGGTCCTAACAATGGGACTCGCGAGAGGAAACCTCAAATGAATCCCCAAGAGACTTTCTCTCTGAGTCCTCCTCGGGATCCTCCTCTGTGTCAGACTCCACCAACCAACCCACTCCACCGGCTAGAGCCTCCACAACCAACTTTGCTGCCGCTGCGGCTGCTACTGGCATCACCTGATTCCCTTCAGTGGGAATCTCTTCCATGTCCGCCTGTACTTCCACCTCTGTCTGAGTCATCTCCCAACGCTCAGGATCACTGTGCTCCCCTAACTGTAACTCCAACTGCAAGGAATGGGGCTCAGTGGGGGTGCGCTCTGAGTCAGTCAGATGCGGTCCTGGCCCTCCATATGACTTAGTAGTCGAAGAGACATAGATGATCTCCACAGGTTCGGCTGGCTGGTAATAGGGTGGCGTAGGTTGTGTCCACCACGCTAAATACTCATATATGATAGGATAAACTCCGGGCTCGTACTTCGGCGTATGAATCAAGCGAATATAACCCGTAAAATGATCTACATGTCTAACCAAATTGGGCTCCCACCTCCCGTAGAGGCACTCAACTTCCCAGAAATGTTGCGGGTCCGGGACTGCCATCTGATCCTATAAAAAAAAAACAAAACAACAAGAGGGTAACTCTTTGCTTCGTTAAGTAGTACACACAAAACGACTTTAGAAGTCATAAACATCTACAATCAACCACTTCGACGTGGTTATCTACCAATCACACTTAGAGGTGGGCAAACGGGTTGGCCCGCCCGTTTAGCCCGTTACCCGTTTAGCCCGCATTTAAAACGGTCTCGGATTTTTCAAGCCCGTAACCGGCCCGTTTAGCCCGTGGGCTAAACGGGTCGGCCCGCAAATAAATTTTTTTTTTCAAAAAACTGAAAAATAAATTTTTTAAACTAAAATTTAACCATTTTTTAAATCTTTCATTTTTTTAAAAAAAAGGCCAAAAAAATTTATATACATATATAGCGGCACCTATCACAAAATCAATATCAAAGGTTTTGATATACACAAATCAATTAATACTCAAGCACTACTCAATCAATTAATACTCAAGCACTACTCAATCAATACTAAATCAAAATATTATATCACCAACCATATAAAAAGTAGTTAATTTGTCAAGTGTGTCAAGTCTAGATCTAAACAAGTCAAGTGCAAATTTTAAATGTACACAAATATAATACAAATAGATAGTTCATTGAATATTTAAATAACAACATCCTAAATTAAAAAAAAAAAAAAGAAGCCCGCGGGTTGCCCGTTTAACCCGCGGTTAAAACCCGTTTAGCCCGCGGGTTAAACGGGTCGGGCTAAAAAACCCGCATTTTAAACGGACTCAAAAAAACGCAGTCCGTATACCGTACGGGCTGCGGGTTAATGGGTTAGTCCGCGGGCCCAGGCCCATTTGCCCACCTCTAATCACACTCGACACCTAATCGTTTTCATTACTAGAACAATTGACTTATCTTTCACTGGCCAGCTGCCACTGAAACTCCCAGAACTCAGTGGTCTTACACAAATTTAAGCTAGATGACATATTGGGAGTACACCCATTCTCCTCGGTACAATGGCAAGGCTCTCAGCAATTGATGATGACTCGTAATTTCTGTCGGGATTGCCAAGTCGGGTATGTGACTAGCGTCACAACTCGGCGCCATATATCCCCCAAGGACTGCCTCCTTACGATCATCTCACAGGTACCAACTATGGTCATCTAATACTCTGAGGACTGACTCCTCAACACTCTCCTCACAGAGTTTATTTTCTTTCTTCGTCGCCTGTGGGTTTCCTGCTGCACATGGTACAGGTGCGGACGAATTGACGCCAAGCTAAAGGTATCACCTCTACGCTCACATATGCATATATAAGTAAGGACTTTGCCTTTATCGCTATATTGTAACGATCTCATCACCCCAGGAGATGCGTCATTCGCAATCCGACCTTGGTTCATAGATAACTCGTAGCCGAAATATCCCACGCGACTTTCTTACATTCTTGAAGTTCTAGAGATCCTCCGTACTCTCGTATCTTCATAGTAAGACTCTCAACTCACATAAGTCACAGTGTGTCATATATTTTATTACGTTTTATATATTCCTTACCCTCTCAAGTGTCTTATGATTTAAAAAAAAATATTTATACTCACCGTTATTCCTCCACTCAAAGGTCCTAAATCCTTTTCTATGTCCAATGCATAAAAGAAAGAGTTCATTTATTAATTTATATTTAATAAACTAAATGAAAATAAAATAAATAAAAAAATCTCTTAGATCATTTAAATGTGCTCACTATACAAGTTATATTTATCTTTGAATAACAATTTTGCTATTGACACTAGAAATCAATTCTAGTTACTACAAGTACTCGCGTCGAGTCTTGTAGACACATCACACTAACAAACAATTTTACCACCAGATTCAAACTACAGTCGAGATACCATATCACAAAAACAGAGAAAACCACACTTTCAATATCAAATGCTCAAGGTTTTCCTCTCTGAGACTTAAATGAATCAATCAAAATAATGGTTATATTATATCTATTATCTCATAGAATCAAAATATTAGTTAAAGGTAAAATGACAAAAGTACACGTATTAATAATCACATTTGACTATTGAGTCAAATTTTCACTGACAGTACTGAATGTGAGCTCTCACTGAAACAAGCAATTGATCTCGGAATTTAAAGATTTTTGTATTAAATCGAAGCTCTTGAAATCTAGTTTATAGAAAGATATCTCACTTATAAAATCAACATCTAGAAAATTTAATATAAATTTTCTAAGTCAGCAACTCTAGATTTTTAGTGCCCACTGAACATAGCTCAAAGGAATGTAAATTTCTCCCACTTCCCAAAACTAAATTAATTGAAACTTTTTACAGTTTAAAGCTAACCCCTTGATCTTTCCAAAAAGGTATTTCTTGCTTCCAAATTCATTTTCTATTGTTCCCAGTAAAAATATTACTAACAGCTTACAATTTTGACATCAAAACAGGGTCCTAAACCATTGGTTTGTTTCTTTTGAAAAAAATTAATTGATAAATTATGCTTGGAAATTTTTGTAATATACATGGTTAAAAATATTATTTTGTGTGGTTTTTAAAGTTTTAATTAAATTTCAAAAGCATTAAGTACACAGGGATAATTTCAACAAAAACCGAGCCTTGTTCCAGTGAAACCCCAAAACAGGACAGTCCACTTTCGAGCCATGGATGAACCCCAAGATGAAATTATTTTTCAAAGATGTCAACATAAAAGTGGTTTCATTTTATGTCTATTTTCATTAAAAACAAATTTGACGAAAAACCAACGGTTAGATCTTTCAGAAATGGCAAAACAGTGAGGGCTGTTCCATGCTAAACGAAAGGACAGCCACTGCCAACGAATTTTTAGTTCACAATTTTCAAAGAAAACTTGATCAAAACCATTTTTGAGAAAAAGATACATGATCTCACTTGTTTCCAGAGAAATTTTCATTCCAATTACAAGATGAAAATGAACTTACTCCTTACATGCAAAGGCTCACAATTACTGCCAAAGAGAATTCAACACCACCCATCCACTTTCAACTCAACAAACAATTCAAACACATCTCAATTCTCAGCAATGGAGGCATGCATGTATGTTATGGTTAAGGCCCCTAGCACTTAACCATATTCTCAACAAGAAAAGAAAACAAAGAGTCCACAAGAGAGTTCCCTCACCTTGGTTCTTGGTTCCAGCCGAGAGAAAGGAAGAAGAGATGAAGGGGAGACTAGGTAGAGAGGATAAGGGCTGTCAATGGCTTACATGCAAAGCTTCAAGCTCCAAAAATGGCTTCCCCTTCTCTTGTTGGTGTCTCGGCCAAGGAAGGAAAAGAGAATTTTGTGTGTGTAAATTTTGCTTGTTAGGAGGATTAGTGAGTGAGTGTGTGAGCTTAGGGGTGTGGCCGTGGGTTTTGGGGTGGTTAGGTGTTAAGTTTAGGCTAGGTGTCAAGCCCTTGCATGTAGGTTTACACAGTGTAATTTTATACTGTGTAATCATAAAGAGATGGCTTTTAAAATTTTAAAACTTAATTCCAAACATCTAATTAATTTTATAAAACTTCTAGTAATAAAACTTTTTTAGTAGCTCAAATAAAATTTCCTTTGTAAAGAAGTTATTTACAGATAAATTTTATAAGAGTTAACTTGGTGTGCAAGTTACTATAATTTAATATAATTAAAATACTTAAAACCAATTTGCAACCGATAAATTAATTAGTACATAGCACTAGATATTTTAAATGTCTTACTACTAGTAATTAATCTCAGTTCAATTAATTACTAGAAGGCGTAACGGATAAGCATACACAGACAATATGCGTACTTGATCATTAAGTACATATTACACTGCACAAGTAAATAAATAAATAAACAATATAGACATTTCAATCATATAGAATTTTATAGCAGCTTATAATAAAAAACACAGGAAAGTAACTACAGAGAATTAATTGTAGAAAATTTATTCTAGATAGTTACTTACAAAGAAATATATATATATATATATATATATATAATTGAGTTGAAATTTTTCGGGTGTTACACCAAACATTCCATAACATTGTTAAATGAATTACGAATTGCTTGATCTGTATACCATAAAAAAATAATAAAAATAAAAAAAATAAAAACCTTACCAGTGAGGAACTTAAATAGAAACCTCGCCGTCTACGAAGAAAGGAGGACGACGAGATAAAGAAGTCACATAGTAAAACATTATAATAAATAAGAGTATTATGGGAATATTTAAAACTATGGGGTGCACCAAGCAAAAAAGGAGGTGTCTTAAGTAATTGCCCAGATTAATAAGACACTAGAGATTTTACAACCACCATTGGGTTCAACTTGGGCCTGTGCATCGAGTCGGGTATCACACGACAACGTTTCATTCCCTACTGTTCATCACTGCCTCCTCCAATGCCAAATCGCATATACTCTGAATTGCTCTGTCTATCACAAGATTCACAACACCCATCCTATGCTTTACCACAATTGACATGCTCTTCAATGTATTATACACACCCATTTCTGTTCCTCCAATGTTACTTGTTATGTTTGCATTATCAACCACCTAAATTGACCAAATCCTCCACTCTTTCTATTGCCTCATCTATCTCAAGCTCAACAACATTCTGAAACATTGACCAAATCCTCCACTCTTTTTATAAATCCTCCATTGTTGTTCATCTCTACAACTGGACTTGCACAAAACATTCTGAAAAATCCAAAACACATTATGTCCTTCAATAACAATGCATAGATTGCATCAACCAAAACAATTTCTATTACTACAATCAACAATAATCCAAAACTTGAAACAAATCAAGGTAGGAACAACAACATCTGCAACAATTAAGGGATCAAACATGATCAAAATTAACACACTATCAAATAACAGAGTAATCATCCTAAATAATCCAAGGTCCACCGATCATTATTTTTGGTCAACAAATACCAAACTTCTAATAACAATCTGACACCACTTCAGTTTAACCACGTTCATCTTTATCAACACAATGCGCACTATTGGTCTTGCACCAACGAACGAGGTTAACCACAAACTGGTCAACCCACCCAAAACTAATAAGAATATCCAACGAATCGAAACTCTACCCAAATGTTCCATACGCCGCCGAATCCGTATTCGGAGTATCCCACTATGCAATACCTCAACCGAAATCTGCCAAATAAAGCCGAAGTCCTATATTCTCAATATCCGAGGAATCGACCCTCACCCAAATCTTCCAAACAGCGGCAAATCCCTAATGCGAATAACCGATGAATGGATATTCAACCCAAATCTTCCACAATCTTCCGATTTCAAAATCAAAACATCCCACCAATCGTAACTCCATATGTTCCAAACTCACACCAATCCAAGATTCCAAATATCCCATGAATAATCCCTAATCCATATATCCTCTTCATTAATCAAATAGAAATGTTTTAAAAAGGATAATATCATAAAATACATAAATCTTGTAAATAACCCAGCGAACTTTTTAAAGTTTTTCACAATATATTAAACTAATAATCTCAACCTTTCAATTTTTAAAGGTTATATCCAACAGCTTATAAAAACTGGTCCCCGCTAAATCATTTTCAAAACTGATCCAATATAATCAAAAGTTGAAGATAAAATACATTAAATTAATTTATTAAAAATAAAATTTATTAAAAAACAAAAAATTAAAAATAAAAATTATAATTAAGTCTTAAAAATATTTCAATAAATTTATTGATTTTCAAATATTAAAAAAAATATTTCACGATTTGTGAAGTTTTAATGGTTAGTTCAGTGTAAATTACAGAAAATTATTTAGACAATTTTTTAAACTACTTTTCTTAGATTTATGGTAAAGTTTCTGCCGTAAAGGTCCTGAGTAAATAATTGAAGTTGAAGTCTTCATAAAAACATACCGTTACCTTAATTAAGTTCATAATATACAGTTTACCGAATCCGTTAAACTTATGATCATCTCCATTAATCCAATTAGATTATTTTCAACGTCCAGCGAACAAATAAAAAATCAGTTGAAACTTGACACTTGACAATTAAAATAAGTAAGCAGAAATTTGATGCCATAAATTTCTAACTATCATTTCATTCGATGAACTATAAACACAACTAGAATTGTAGGTCAAAAACGAGAAACACAGGAACACGAAACCAACACACATACCGAAACTTAAACCACACAACACCTTAACATAACTAAACATAATCATAAACCCTAATTTCTCCAGTTTCCATCGGATCCACCGCCTTCGCCACCGCGAGAGTAGCGAGATCCACCATCACCGTAACCACGGTCTCTGCCACCGCCATAACCCCCACCTCCACCGTTACGGTTGTATCCACCTTCACGACGACCACCGTAACCACCGCCACCACCACCATATCCACCACCACCGCGGCTGTATCCACCGCCACTTCCGTAACCACCGCCTCCGCCGCCACCGCGGCTGCCACGAGTCTGAGCTTCGTTGACAGTGATGTTACGGCCGTCAAGGTCCTGACCGTTCATTCCTTCGATCGCATCTTTCATTGACTGCTCCGAGGCGAAGGTCACAAATCCGAATCCTCTCGACCTTCCAGTCTCACGATCGTTGATAACCTGCACACAAAACCACGATGCATCAGATCCAAAGCAAAAACGTCAGGAAAACTAAGAGAGAACCGAATAGAAACCGATCGATCTTCGCCTTTGGTGAAAGGATGAAGATGAACGTACCTATTGGCGTGAATAATAAAAGAATCATATAGTAACACAAGTAGTAGTATCATAGATCAAGTAACAGCAAATAGATCAGAGATCACAGATCAGAACAGGATCGAGAAAAATCCGAATCCGAATCCGAATCGTGTGAGATCAGATGCGATGCCTGCATCAAACGGACCTTCGATTCAACAATGTCGCCGTAGGCGGAAAAGGCTTTCTCAAGGGCATCGTTGTCGGTGGCCCAAGCAAGCCCACCTACAAAGCAACGGTACTCAACATCTGCAGAAGCCATTGAAAATGGTAGAAACCCTAGAAATTTGCAACACAGTGATTAGTGAGATAAGATATGATTAGCACGAAGGAAAACGGTAAACCTAAGGGATCGTTTTATAGCAGGTGATTTGTTAACCAGGGTTACCACGTGTGAGTTAAATTAGTACCCGTGTTTGGTTACAAGTTCTATGTATAGTTCGCTTCTACCCTCCTCAATTATTATGACCTGAAATATTTCCTCTATGAGATTATTTTTTGTATTTTTTTTTCTTTCATAGCTATCATGTTTAACAATTTGTGTAAATTTATTCACTTATTTTAATAATCTGGTCATATTTAGTGTGATGAAAAAAATATAAAATTTAAAATATCTTTTTAGAATAAAATTAAAGAAATAAACTGATTTTTTTTACTGCAAAGATAATAAAGTGATAAACAGGTAATGTTACTTTCATTGATATAAGTTTTTTTTAATATGTAGAAATCAAATAATATATAAGTTATTTTAAAAATAATAATTACTACCTGCAAAGTTCAAATGTTAAAATTTTAAAAAAATAAAATAAACTGATAATTTATTTTAAAAATTTAAGTTCGACAAAAAAGTATATGTAAAAATATTAAATTAAGATTTTATGTTAAAACTTTTAAAAATAAGCTGATAAATAAAAGGACAACATATATTTTTAGTCTTTTAAACTATTTTGAAATTTATTTTAATTTTTACTTTTTCAATTTTTTTAATATATTTAGAGTTTATGGCTTAGTTTTCGTGAAATAAAAATATACTTTTTAGTATTTGATCTTGATAAAGAACTAAAATTACATCATTTTTTTATTAATATTTTGATGGGGAAAATATATTTTTTTATTCTAAATGGGAAAGAGAGAAATGGCAAATTGGGTTGGCAAAGATGTAGCGAATTTACAGGTCCAGCCAAACAAAGAGGTGTAAATTGGGAAACAAGTTGCAGGTATGAGCAAGACGTGTGCTGTAAAAGATGGTCATTGTGGGACCCAACTTCACGTGATAACGTGCAGTTGCCGAGACAGACCAAAATATCAGACGTTCCCACCATCAAAATATCTCATGCTGCAACTACGTTTTTACCCCTCAGCTATCAACCAAATCTCTATCGGCTGCTATGTTTCGATTTTTTTTAATTTTTATATATAATTATTTTTTAATTTTAGAAAAATTAAATTTTCTAAGATAAATTAATTCAAATACATGTTTTGGTTTGATCCTCCAAAAATACACGTTTGATATGAATTGAATTATAATATTTTAATGTTTAAATATTATAAATATGATCTGTTTATTTAGAATATTGCAACAATACCTTCACATACACTTACATTATTTTAAAATGGAGATAAAGGAAATAAAATAAAATTTAAAAACAAAAGAAACTCAAAAACAAATTTTCTAATTATTTTAGGCAAATTGAGTTTTGAGATTTTTAAATATGACATCATAAAATGCCATGCCATAAAAAAGTATCACGTTGACAATACCATATCATCGTGGACTAAAAACAAAAAATATAGTTTATAAGGATTAAAGAAAAGAGTGACATACTTGTAAGAAGAAAAAATATATTTAAATCTACATATAAAATAAACACTTAAACATGAAAAAAATTATCTAAAATAATTAATATGAAATAAGTATTTACGGTTGGAAATAGACAAGACTTTGATAAGCTTTAGTCCATCTTAATTCATAATTATAAAAGTTAAATTTGGTCTGTTTGTTTGTGACAACCTAATTTTTAAGGTCTAGCTTGTCTTGTTTGAAGGCTAACCTAGTCTAAAAGTCTATTTATATGACCTAACCTATTTGAAGGCTTTTATGATAGTGACATTATGATTTTTTTCTTTCTACAGATTTCCACCCTAAAGCTAGTCCATGATGTCACCTTTAATTTAACCGAATTATACCTAGGATCATGAGTAAGTGGAAACTTATTATAAGAACTAAAATAAGAGGGTTCAAATATATAAAAATAGAGAAAATAAAATGCAAAAATATAAGATTTTACTTGTAACAAAAAAAATTCACTTGTGCCTTTCTTAAAATGATGGGGTGCACTTGCACACCCTCACTAACATGTAGGTCCTCCAATGCCTTTAAACCAAAAAAATCATAATGCCAAGACTAAATTTCACATCATTGTATCATGCTTTGGTACCAGAGATCACCATTTACACTTACACCACAACAATCTACATGGTAATGTGACCCATGACAACTATAGATGATATCCAAACACATCCACCAGGATAATATGTAAAAAACATATTATTTTTGTTTTTACGTATTATTAAAAAAGGATAATATGTAAAAACATAACATTTCCTAGAGGAATTGAATAATTAATTAATAGTCATGGTAATATGAGAAAAATTCAAAGTAATTAAAGCAATATTAGTTTTCATATTTAAAATATAAATAAATAATAATAAAATTACTACAATGTCCTCAACTATATAATCTTTTATCATATATAATATACATCTTAAAAATACTCTAAAAAAAATCGAAGGACCAATTGTTTAATGTCTATTTTTGTTACTCAAAAATCATTTCCCTATTTTACCAGTGGAAAAATAAAAGATGGATCATGAACGACTATCTTTCAAAATTTGAGCCAAACTTTATTTGCAAGATTTAATCTTAATCTTAAAATCGTCATGTATAATGGAGGATTAGTATCACGAATTGTATTTGTGAAAATATATAATTGTTGTTTTAAAAAATAAAATAAAATAAAACAAAACGTAGATAGAAATAAAATGAAATATATATTATTTTTTTTTGTTAATATTAGTATCTGCTTTGAAAAAGAAAAAAAAAGCATCTGGCATAGCGGATTAGCGGAACCGATGAAACAGTAAAAGTATCTTAAATAGATTTTATGCCTCGCAATTAGACAACGAGGTCCCATGGTCTAGTGGTCAGGACATTGGACTCTGAATCCAGTAACCCGAGTTCAAATCTCGGTGGGACCTTTTTTGTGACATTTTTTAGAGCATAGAAGAGAACTCTGGCCTTAGTGGCCGGCAATATATATATAATATATATTTTCATGAATGAGACCTGCAATATTTAATTAAATAATTAAAATAAGTTCAAACCGGTTAATTCTTAATTTACGTATGTTTTATTTTATGTTTAATGTTTATAATTATTAAAGAATTTTCCAAAAAGAAGATAAACTATAATAAGATTAAGGAAGACTGCTAGCTAGGGATGGCAAAACGGGCCGGGCCGGCCCGCCAGCCCACCGCAAAAATGGCGGGGCGGGGTGGGGTTTTTGGCCCACTGGCCCGCTTAGGCCTGGCCCGCCAACCCATTGGGTCAGAGGCGGGGTGGGCCAGACTGGCCCGTCAGCCCGTTGAACATAAAATAAATATTATATAATTATATTTTAAATTTAATAATTAATATTATAATTTAATAATTCTAATTTAGTAATTTAGTTTTAGTTTAGCCAAGGACTAGGGTTCTACAGACTTATGCAGTTCTGCTTTGTTTCTACTTTCTTCGTTTCTCGCGAGTGCCAAGTTCCAAGTTCCAACTGCGACGCCGACGGCCCGACGCGACTTCACTTCGTCTTCGTCTCGCTGGCACCGCGAGTGCAAACTGCGACTCTTCCTTCTTCGCACCTCTCGGCTCTCTCAGCTTAGTCTCTCTGCCTCGAGAGTTCGTGACTCACTCACGAGTCGGTGCTGCCCCTGACGGCCTCACCTCACCGCCCGTCGCGCCGCTGCCCCTCACGACCTCACCTCACCGGCGTCATCGCTCGTGGTTCTGTCTCTCTCCCATCCGTGGACCGTCGTGCATCAGGTACTATTTACTATTGTTCTTCCATGGTAGCTTGTGCCTGTGCTTGTTGGTTGGTTCTCTTCTTGCTAGATGCTTCATGCTTGTGTGGTGGTCGAATCAACTGGAAGAATAATGAGAGTGTGTTGTGAGTTGATCGTCTATGAAATTATGTGTGTTGTGTGCTTCTCTTTTCTGTGCTCTGTGACTGGATTCCCCAAAGAAATTATGTGTTGTCTTCTGAGTTGTGAGTGTTGTGATAATTAGTATTATTAATTTATTATGAATCTGTAATTGACTAATTGTGTTTCTTAATTTTCCCTGAAACTGAAATGCTTTAGTGTTAGTTGTTGTCTTAGACTTTTAGCAAACTAAAATTTTGATATAATTTGAACTATTTAATTTTAAACAGGATTTTGATTTGGAAATTAAAATGGATGAGTCAATTAGTAAGCCCCCTTCTAATGATGATGTCAATGATGATGAAGTTAGTGATGATGAAATTGAGGCTGAGGATGTTGAAAAAGAATCTAAATGTGTTGAACCTAATAAGAATAAGCTTAAGTCCACAACATCTGAATGTTGGAAATTTTACACTAAGATTGGTGTGGGTAAGGATGGAAAAGAGAGGGCAAAGTGTAATGGTTATGGCAAAAATTATGTAATTGGTGGCAAAAAATATGGGACTTCTCATTTAAAGCGTCATATTGCCAAATGTGAGAAAAGCAAATATGAAGATGTGGGTCAAATGATTTTAGACATGCAAGGAAAGTTGAAGCCAAGAAAAATAGATCAAATGGTATCACGTGAGTTGTGTTCTAATCTAATGATTAGGCGTGGTTTGCCCTTCAATTTTGTTGAGTATCCAGAGCTTAGGGCTTGGGTAAGTTATTTGAATCCTGATGCAATTCCAATTTCTAGAAATACAACCAAGGGTGATATATTGAGAATTTTTATGAGAGACAAGACCAAGATTAAAGAAGAGTTGGTTGCCATTCCTAGTAGGATTTGCTTGACTTCTGATTTATGGACATCTTGTAATACTGAAGGTTTCATATGTTTAACTGCTCATTTTGTTGACTTAAATTGGAAGTTAAATAGTAGGATTCTTAACTTTTGTCATATGCCTCCTGTAACCCCCCTTCTAATAAAAACATTTAATTTAAATATTTAATTCACATTATATATATATATATATATATATATATATATATATATATATATATATATATATATATATATATATATATATATATATAAGATCTGATACATTTTATTAAAATCCAAAATATATTCAATTTTACATCACTAAAATTTTCCAAACACTATAACTATTACAAAATGTTTCTTCTTGAAGTACTGATTTCCCAAAATATACCCATCCTATAGCTCTGGTCATATCTGCATCTTTTTCTTCTAACTATTTTTTTTTCACCTGTAATTAAACTTCCCTAGAAGCTAGGGACAAAATTTACCGGATCAAACATTTAATTTCTCATACAATTAAAACAATATCAACCATGTTCATTTCATATAACAATTAATAAATCACATAAATAAATCAAATGCAGTATGATTTATGCAAATGCAGTTTTGACTCTTTAAAAAAATATTCATAAGGCTCAAAACAGTCAACTAAGTGGGGTTGTATCACAAATTCTGCATCTAGAAAAATGCCTAAACAATGCCTCAACAGTTTCAGAAAGTCAAAAGTCAATCAAGGATATGTATATCAGCATAGAAAATAAAACGTGTCACTTGAATTGATTCCATATCATATTGAAAGGCTTAAGGCTCAACTCTCCCATCTCTATGTTCAAGCTCAAGGGAAATAATCTATTCGTCTAGTTTTAGAGCCAGTGTTTCCCCTTTAGTAACCTTGCTGCTATCTGATTTTTTTTTTTTTTTTTAAAGAGGGAAATTCCGCAACACAATTCTACAACTATTGAGGATCTAAAAATCACATCAGAACACAGAAATAACATAACCACACAATGTCTCAAGAATGGGAAAAACAATCGTGACTCCCTTCCCCACACTTAATATATGCAGTGTCCTCAATGCATCCAAAATAGAAATGAAAACAGGAAACAATGTATGGAAAATGAAAGAACTAGTAGAGTACGGTGCCGTAAACAAAACAGACTGACAGAACAAAATAAAAGACAAAAGAAAACAAAACCTAAGGAAATAGAAAAGCTCCTCAAGAAGGAGGAGGATCTGGGAAGAGACGATCCTGAAGTTGCCTCAAAAAATCCATCTGAGCAGTGAATTGGTCAACTATCATCTGCTGCTGTGTCTCAAATCGGGTGTCCTGATCATCCAACCTCCGCGTCACCCTAGTCTCCAAATCATCCAATCTCTGGAGGATCTGGCTCATGTCAAATGTGGGTGGTGGTGGTGATGATGCCCGATGCTGCTCTGTCGGCTGCTCCTCCATGTCAAACGGCTGCTCTGCCATGCCTGGCTCCTGGGGTTGGATCTCTGGCTCATCCTGATGTGGGTCAGGCTGCTCAACAAGGAAGAACTGTTGGCCCTGGCGTCGAAGGAGATCCCCAGAGAAACCAGAGTGGATCTGTCAATGTAAGAAACGGCTGTGCCATCCTGGGCTGCTTCTATGAAGCCAAAGTGAGTAGCCAGCCTGGTGATGAATGATCCAACTGCAATGTGACCAGTCTGGCTTTGAGAAACTCGTAATCCAATAGTGCGACAATGTCTGATAAAAAGGAGGCCGGCATTACACCGCCTTCCCCTAACCATGCACCATAAAGGGAAGAGGTCCTTCCCAGTAATCGTGCCCGTGCTCTCCTTGCGGCCATGGAGGGTTCCAGATAACCACCGATGGCACACCCGAAGTGCTGGGTCTCTGATGCCGCTGGCCTTTGAGGTGCCAGGGATAAAGCGGGCCTGTCCTGTAATCTCTCTCCAGAAGGCCGCTGGTCTGTAAGTCTTCGGGTGCCATCTCAAAGCAGCCCTATACTCATCTGTCAGAATGGACTCCGGTGTCTCAAACCCTAAGACGACGTTGAAAGTTGCTAACGTCATCTTCCGGACCTGTCCCATCATGAAAAAGGAGACCATGTGCGGAAGGGCCGGGTCATCTATCTGTGTCACCTCCTCATCCTCCATGTCGTCCTCATCTGCCTCCTGCTCTGGTGCAGGTCGAGGTGCAGGGTCCCACTCCTGGCAAGTGGAGATGAAGTCAATAGTGGGGCGTCTGTATGCCTGCTCTGTGATATCCACTATCCTCTCCCATCCCACAGCTGTGAGGTATGCCATGACCCGTTGCAGTAGACCATGCTCCTCTAGAAGTGCTGTGTCTAGGGCTCTGGTGGGATGATAGTCAAAGGTCCTAAGCACTGTGTACCGGTCCATGTGCTCTGGTGGTACGGGAGTATCATAATGCGTAGGTTGAGCCCCAGGGTGGCGTCGAGGTGGTGGGTTAGGTGGTGATGAAGTGGATCGTGTGGAAGATGCTGCACCCTGTCTTGGCTGAGCCTGTGTGGTCCGAGCACGCTTCCCACGAGTACGAGATGGGCCGTCACCTGTCATAACTGCACACAACGAGCATAATCCAAAAAGAATGAAGCAGTATGGGTTAGAGCAACAATAAAAGAATGGCACTGTGTGCATGACCACGGCTGTGGTAAAATTTACCACGGCCGTGGTAAGCATGACCACGGCTGTGGCAAACATAACCACGGCTGTGGTTCCCATGACCACGGCTGTGGTTCACGTGACCACGGCTGTGGTTCCTGCGACCACGGCTGTGGTAAACATGACCACGGCCGTGGTGACTGTCAAAAACTGTTTTTTTTTTTTTTTAATACACTAAGCAGAAAAGAAAAAGGAAATAACATATAATCAATAAAAATGCATGCTGACAAATCACGAAAAAGCTTACTTGCTAGGATTGTCAAGAATAGGAGAGACAGAACAGATAAAGCAAGAGAGAACCACGGGTGGTGGTAACTGACCACCCCCGTGGCTATATATAGAAATGGGTGTACCACGGCCGTGGTAACTTTACCACGGCCGTGGTGAGCCTCTGGTGTCCCCCTCTTTTTTTTTTTTTTTTCTTTCTGGACAACTAACCACGGATGTGGTAAAAGTTACCATGGCTGTCCAGATTAACCACGGCCGTGCTGAATTTACCACGGCCGTGGTCGTATATGACGCTGTTGGGAAAATCTGGGAGCAAGGCTGTGGTGAGTTAATACCACTGCTTGGCTTCTACCACCACGGCCGTGCTCAGATTAACACGGCCGTGCTCAGATTAACACGGCCGTGGTCCCCACATGCGGACTAAAACAATAAAAAAATTAATTCTAGCTGCGAAAGAAAAATAAATGTAAACTAAAGTTAATAAAAGGAAAGGATACACTGGGTAATGAACCCAGCTACCACAGGTTGCCTCCTGGGTAGCGCTTGTTTAACGTCCCGAGCCTGACGGGTGAAAAGGGAACTCAGTTCATTCCTGGAAGTGCGCAATAAAGCGCACTTGTTGCAAACTTGCATCATATGTTTTTACTCTATGCCCATTTATTTTGAAGGTAGAACCATCTTCTTTTTGTAGCTCTAGTGTCCCATAAGGGAACACTTGGTGCACAGTGTAAGGCCCATTCCACCTTGAGCGGAGTTTCCCAGGGAACAGATGTAGGCGAGAGTTGTAAATGAGGACCTTCTCGCCTACATGGAACTGTCTCTGTCTAATACGAGCGTCATGCCATTTTTTGGATCTCTCCTTGTAAATCTTGGCATTCTCGTATGCTGCAAGACGGAACTCGTCAAGTTCATTCAGTTGCATTAACCTGTGGGTACCTGCAAGCTCAGAATCAAAGTTTAGAAATTTCAGAGCCCACATGGCTCTGTGTTCTAACTCAACAGGTAAATGACAATTTTTTCCAAACACAAGTCTGTAAGGAGACATCCCAATGGGAGTCTTAAAAGCAGTTCTGTAAGCCCAAATAGCGTCATCTAATTTGATAGACCAATCTTTCCTAGACGCGCTTACAGTTTTTTCCAAAATCCTTTTCAACTCCCTATTGGAGAGCTCCACTTGACCACTTGTCTGTGGATGGTAAGGAGTAGAGACCTTGTGAGTTACTCCATATTTGGCCAAGAGGCCATCAAACAATTTGTTGCAGAAGTGAGTACCACCATCACTAATGATTGCTCTAGGAGTGCCAAATCTTGTAAAAATGTTTTTTTTCAGAAATTTAATCACACTCCTAGCATCATTAGTGGGCAATGATACAGCTTCTACCCACTTTGATACATAATCCACAGCAACCAAGATATATTCATTACCAAAAGATTTGGGGAAAGGACCCATGAAGTCTATTCCCCACACATCAAACATCTCCACAACTAACATGTTATTTTGAGGCATCTCAAATCGCCTCGATAAAGCGCCAGTGCGCTGACATCTATCACAAGCCTTCACAAATGCATGTGCATCTTTGTAAAGGCAAGGCCAGTAAAAACCACACTGAAGCACTTTATGGGCGGTCCTCATAGGGCCCGAGTGTCCGCCGGCTTCTAAAGAGTGACAATGGTTTAAGATGGAACTTACCTCATTATAAGGCACACACCGCCTTACTAGGTTGTCACCACACACCTTGTATAGAAAGGGGTCATCCCAGAAATACTTCCTTGCTTCTGACATTAATCTCTTCTTCTGCTGATAATTGAATTCAGGGGGAAATACTTGGCAGGCTAAATAGTTAACTATATCAGCATACCAAGGTGTCCCTTCAGAGGAAATGACAGCAAAAAGATGCTCATCAGGGAATGTCTCTTTAATGGCCCCATCTTCTGCAGGTTGCATGACAGAGGGATCTAAACGGGACAGGTGGTCCGCAACCAAGTTCTCTGATCCTTTCTTGTCCTTTATTTCTAAATCAAATTCTTGCAGCAACAATATCCACCTGATGAGTCTTGGCTTTGCATCCTGTTTACTCAAAAGAAACTTGATAGCAGAGTGGTCAGTGAAAACAATAACTTTAGACAACACTAAGTAATGTCTAAACTTATCAAAAGCAAAAACTACTGCCAAAAGTTCTTTTTCAGTGGTAGTGTAATTCCTTTGGGCCTCATCTAATGTCCTACTGGCATAGTAAATAGTATGAAAAATTTTATTTCTCCTTTGGCCCAAAACAGCCCCTACAGCTGTGTCACTAGCATCACACATCAATTCAAAAGGCAGTGACCAATCAGGGGCTACTACCACAGGAGCGCTAACAAGCCTCTCTTTCAGTAGTTTGAATGTCTGTAAGCACTCATCAGAAAACTCAAAGGTGACGTCTTTAGCCATTAGGTCATTCATGGGTTTTGCAATTTTTGAAAAATCTTTTATAAAGCGCCTGTAAAACCCAGCATGACCCAAGAAGCTTCTGACAGCCTTCACAGATTTGGTGGAGGTAATTTTGCAATCACCCCCACCTTAGCGGGATCTACCTCAATGCCTCTGTGAGACACCTTGTGCCCCAATACGATACATTCTTGTACCATAAATTGGCATTTTTCCCAATTCAAAACCAGCCTTTTCTCCCTGCATCTTTTCAAGACCAAATTGAGATTACTCAGACATGTGTCAAAAGTGCTTCCAAATACAGAAAAGTCATCCATAAAAATTTCAATGCAACTTTCAAGTAAATCAGAAAATATTGACATCATGCATCTTTGAAATGTAGCAGGTGCATTACAAAGCCCAAAAGGCATTCGTCTATACGCAAATGTTCCATAGGGACATGTAAAAGTAGTTTTTTTCTTGGTCCCCTTCAGCCAATGGAATTTGTGTATAGCCCGAATAACCATCTAAGCAACAATAGAAAGCTTTTCCTGCTAACTTTTCCAACATCTGGTCAATGAAAGGAAGGGGAAATGGTCCTTCCGGGTGGCTTCATTTAATTTCCTATAGTCAATGCACATCCGCCACCCGGTGGTTTTCCTAACAGCTATGAGCTCATGTTGCTCATTTTCTGTTACAGTGGTGCCCCCCTTTTTAGGGACACATTGAACAGGACTCACCCAGTCACTATCAGAGATAGGATAAATAACATCTGCATCAAGTAATTTAATTACCTCGCCCTTTACCACTTCCATCATGTTTGGGTTGAGTCTCCTCTGAGGAAGTCTTTTGGGTGAAAATCCATCCTCCAAATGAATTCTGTGAGTACACACAGTAGGGTCAAGACCCTTAATGTCATGGATGGTCCACCCAAAAGCCTCCTTGTTATCTCTTAGAACCCGCAGCAATTTGTCCTCCTCTGTTTTAGTTAAACCTGCAGAAATAACAACTGGTAGAGCAGAGGGTTGGTTAAGAAAAGCATACTTCAAGTTGGAAGGTAGCGGCTTCAACTCCAAAACAGGAGGTTCCTCAATGGAGGGCTTGGGTTTTGGGCCTTTGCTCCTTTCCAACTTCTCAAAGCCAACAACTTTGGCTTCCTGTTGATCTTGGAGGAACATCAGTATTTCCTCCTCAATGTCATTTAGTTCCCAATCCAAGTCCTCCATGGTGAGAACTCTTTCCAAAGGGTCTTCTATCCCCACAGTGGGGAATGAAGCCTCAGTGAAGTCATCAGTTATGTCCCTAGACTGAACAAAATTGCAAGAGGCAAAAGAGGTAGGCTTTTTCATAGAATCAGATAAGTTGAAAACTACATTTTCATCACCCAATCTTAAGGTGAGTTTTCCTTGCCTTACCTCAATTACCATGTCACAAGTGTTCAGAAAGGGACGCCCTAATATGATTGGGACATCATCCTCTTCTTCCATATCAAGCACCACAAAATCAGCAGGGAAAATAAACTTGCCTACTTTTACCAATACATCCTCTATGACTCCTCTTGGGTATACTATAGACCTATCCGCAAGATGAATGGTAATGTTGGAAGGCTATGGTTCTTTCATGCCTATTTTCTTAAAAACAGAATAAGGCATCAGATTAATGCTTGCCCCCAAATCACACAAGCATCTTTCAAAATAGGCGTTCCCTATCTTGCAAGGAAGAGTAAAACTCCCTGGGTCTGCCATTTTGGGGGGCAATTTCTTAAGGACCACAGCCGAACACTCCTCATTAAGGCCTATTGTCTCAAATTCCGCCAATTTCTGCTTGTTAGAAATGATCTCTTTTAAAAATTTAGCATACTTAGGCATTTGAGCAATAGCCTCAGCAAAAGGGATGTTTATGTGCAGTTTCTTAAACATCTCTAAAAATCTAGAGAACTGCTGGTCATGTTTCTCATTCCTGACTCTCTGAGGAAAAGGAATACTTACCTTGGGAGGTGTCAGTACCTCCTTTTTCTTCTCTTTCTCGGGAACTTGATTCTCTTCAGTAAGAACCTCTTCATCATCAACTGTGGCTGAGTCTTCCTTCTGTTCTGACTCCTCCTTGGCCTTCTTGCTCCTTGTTGACACTGCTTTGACATCTTCCTTCTTAGGATTAGTCTCTGTTTGAGATGGCAGTGTTCCAGGAGTCCTCTGAGACAACAAGGTTTTCATGTTGATCATTTGCGACTCTATGCTCTTCATTCTTTCATCATTTTTGGCCATGTATTGCATCATGACCTCCTGAAGAGAGGGTCTTCTCTCCTCTTGTCTTGACCTCTGATTTTGCAAATGTGGAGGTGTGTAGACACCTTGATTCTGGTTCTGTCCTTGTCTTTGTCCTTGATCCCTCTGATTCTTCCAGGAGAAGTTAGGATGATCCCTCCATCCTTGGTTGAAGGTGTTAGAGAAGGGATCATATTCGACGCTCTTCCCACCGGCCCAATTCACCTCCTCTATAGCTTGAGCCAATTCAGCATCTATAGGGCATTCATTCTCCTCATGACCCTCCCCACACTTATTACAAATAGGAGGTGGACGAGATGCTGAGAGAATCTGAGCCTGTGCCTTCATCATATTCTCCATCTGCTTGGACAGTATCTCTAGTTTCTGATCAATCCCGGAGCTAGATGCTCCGGTCTCCAATTGATTCACAGGCTTCCTCAGAATACGCCTATCTGCAGTATGGTTGTAGGCGTTGGAGGCCATAGCTTCAATGATTCTGTTTGCCTCTGTTGGTGATTTAGCCATCAACGAACCTCCACAAGTAGCGTCGAGGCTAGTCCTGTTATGGTTGGACACACCTCCATAGAAAATCTGGATGATTCTCTGCTGGCTAAACCCATGATGTGGGCAACTACGAAGCAGCTCCTGAAATCTGTCCCAGGCTTCTGACAAGCTCTCTTGCTCCCTCTGAGCAAAATTGCCTATCTCTCTCTGCATTTGGTCTGTCTTCACTACAGAGTAGTACTTCCGTAGGAATTTGTTGGCGCACATCTCCCAGGTAGTGATGCTGTTGGCTGGAAGCGAGCACAACCAACTGAGTGCTTTCCCGTTGAGGGAGAATGGGAAAGCAGCCAGCCTGATATATTCAGCAGACACCCGAGGATACTTGACTGTGCTAGCCATCCTCAGGAATCTTCTCAGATGTTCCACCGGGTCCTCAGTGGCCAGCCCATTAAATTGGTTACTCTCTATCATCTGGAGGAAGCCATGTTTCAATTCGAAACTGACATCCCCCAGTGCTGGCAACAAGATACTGTTAGCTACCCCAACTTTAGGAGTGAGATAGTCTAACAGAGACTGCTCCACCGGTAAATCGTTTTCTTCAGCCATTACTCTTCTTCTCTGTTCCGCTCTGTTCTTCCGGGCAAGCCTTTCAATCTCAGGTTCGTTCAAAAGCTCTGGTTTCTGGGACCTGGTTAGCATGCACTATCAACACAGCAAAAAGATTAAACGTAACGAGTAAAGAAGAGAATGATATATAAAAAAAAATAAACAGAATTTTTTTTTTTTTTAGATAAAATAAAATAAAAATTCAGAAATTAACCAAACAAAAACAAAATAAAAAATAAAAATTAAAATAGATAAAATAGAAAATTAAAAAGAACCCAAAACTATGCACAATATGAACAAGAATTGCTTAATTTTTCACAAAATAAATTATCTAGGAACTACACAACTAGTCCCCGGCAACGGCGCCAGAAACTTGATGCGTAAAAATGTGTTTGCAAAGGGCAAGCGTACCCTACGCAGTAGTTACAGTGGACTCTAAGAGTCCGGATATCGAACCCAAAAGACCAGTTGTGCTCCCAAACAATCAATTTTGTAATGGTTAAACAATTCAATCAAGAATCAAATTTGAGAGAAAATAGAGTTCAATTGTTCAGTTTTTAAAAGTAAGGATTAAGACAAGAAGATTAATGTGAAACAATAAGAATGAAACGCCAAGGATTATGATTTTGCATGCATCTCTTTTTCCCTCATCTTGATCTCATTGAATGCTCTAATTAAGTTAATTGCCAGTCCTCTTTAAATTCATTAGTAAACAATTGATCGTAGCTTACTACTGCTGTTTCCCCCAATTCAATTCCCAATTGGTCATAGGTAAATTAAATTAGGGTAAACGATAATAATCAGAGAGGTTGATTAAGAGAATTAATCCACTGGAAATTCACACAATTAGTTTGATCATGCAAATCATGTGAATTCAATCACTTTACAGTTCTGTCAGTCCCATGCAATTGATCATAGCCAAGGGACTGACTAAAATTTAGAGTGATCAGTTCTAATAGCAAACAAAATAGTAAAGAGATTCAATAACTAGAAACATTGAGACATTCATTGAAAATCAAAGATGGGGTACAAGAGACCAATCTGCGTGCATTACGAGCACGGCCGTGGTAAATTAACCACGGCTGTGCTCGGAAAGTTGACGCTGATGCAAAACTTTCAGTGATTTCTGCTTGGCCGTGGTTACTTCACCATGGCTGTGGTGGATTAGCACGGCCGTGCTTAGTCTACCACGGCCGTGGTACTTCAGACAAAGGTAACTTCCTTCAATTTATTTATTTTTGAGCTCTTTTCTTCAAGAAATCCTTGAATTGCCTGTCTTACACAAACTAGCAATAAACCGTGAGTTCTGCCAACAATTAAGCTCAAATCATATGCAAATGGTATCCAAACTGAGATAGAAAATACAGTCAAAATCTGGTTTATCAACCCTGCTCCATGGAGACTTTCCCTTTGAGTGTTTAGTAAGTAACTGGCCTACCATTACGCACTGCAATTCAGCTATCAGCCCCTACTAAACGCAAATAAGCTAAACAGAATTAGGAGATCAGGATACCCAGGAAGGCCACCACGACCGCAACTCAGTCCAGTTTCCAGTCACATGTGGAATTGCCAATATCCTTCACCCCACAGACTATATAATCACAGACTATACAGTCCTGTCTAACTTACTCTGCTCACCCCAACGATTCATTTCTCATATGTCAAAATCATTTCTCATGACTACCGCACTCCCGGTTAGTCAACTTTTATTCTTTCTTTTCTTTTCTTCTTTATCATTTTCATGGCTACCGCAGTCCCGGTTAGCCAACATCAATTATTTTTCACTTGAATCTTTGTAAAACCCCCAAAAAGACTCATGTATGCTTATGTCATGTGATAATAATCATAAGTAATTTTAAACAAGCATATAAAGAAACATAAACATTCAACAATTAGCATTATAACATTAATATTTTACTAAATATCAATTTGGTCATTATTATAAAAATTTACTAAATTACCCTTGTTCTTTTTCTAAAATTCCAATTTTGTCCTTTAAATGTGAAATTACCAAATTGCCCTTACTCTTTTCTATTATTTCCGATTTTGCCCTTGATCTTTTCATAAAATTCCTAAATTATCCTTAAACTTTCTAGAATATATGAAATTACCATTTTACCCTTATACTTTTTATAAAATTCCTAATATGTCCCTATATGTAGAGCTGTCAAAGTGGGCTGTGACCCGCGGGCCAACCCGGCCCACCACGGGTTCGGGCCGGGCCGGGTCAAAAAAAATTTGTGCCTTCCAATTATTTGAAAATTTTGACCCGGCCGACCTACAACCCGGCCCACCACGGGTCAACCCGTGGTGGGCCGGGTTGGCCCGCGAGTTGCCCACTTATTTATAAAAAAAAAAAAAAAAAAAAAACTACCCTCCCTCACATACATCACAAGCCTCATTAGATCACTTAGAAAATTTTACATTGTCTTAGTTTCCTTGAGGTTGATGATATATTAATTTGAATTTGAAAATATTAGTGAATATATAATGTTTGATAGATCCAAATTTGTTAGAAGATGTATGATGTTAATGAATATATGAATCTGAATTTAAAAATGTTAATAAATTTGAAAATGTGTTATTTTCGGTGTATTTTGGCAACTTCTGGTTGCTATTTTTACATGACAAAAGAAAATAAAAGCTATTTTTTTTTTAAAAAAATGATTTTTTTTTTTTTTTTATTTTAAGTGGGCCAGCCCGTTTACCCACCAACCCGTGGTGGGCCGGGCCGGGCTAGTATTTTGACAACCCACCAAGAAGTGGGCCGGGTTGGGTTGACCCACCTATCAGGTGGGTCGAGGTGGGCCGGGCCCAACGGGCCGGGCTGGCCCGTTTTGACAGCTCTACCTACATGTGAAATGACTATTTTGCCCTTGATCTTTTAAAAATTTTCACATAGTATCCCTTACTCATTCACCATGGCCGAATGGCCTCCAACCAATTTCAATCATCATTTCAACATCAAACAAGCAATTCCAATAAAGAGCAATCCAATCAAACTTCAATCCATCACAACATATAAAAAATTCTAGCAAAAACATGGTTTCAATAATCTATTTCATGGTTCTTGATTCAATCTTCAAATCCAAACTTAAAGACATGTTTTTACTACTTCCAATTTTTCTAAATTGAAATTAAATGCCAAGATCCTTACCTTAAATCCTTAGTTTGATGAAGAACCCTTGAATTTTTTTTCTCCCTTTCTCTTTTGTCTTCTTGAAATTTTTGGGTTCTTCTCCCAATTTCTTCTCTTTTGGCCAAAGCTATATTGAAATTTGAGAGGTTTTGGTTGGTTTCTCTCTTGCAATTGGAAGAAAGGATGAAGTGAAATGGAGGGACAGCTGTAGCTGGAAGCTCACGGTTTTGGGTTGTGAGGAGAGCTAGCTTTTTACATTTTTCTTTTGGCTTGATTTCTTATGCTTTTAATTAAATTTTTCTCCACAAAATTTAATTTCTTGTACACGTCCAGCTGTTGCTGCTGCCCTGGGTCCAAGGGCAGTCAATTTGGCTGAAATTCCAGCCACTTAGACGTTCACAAAGGTTTCCTACGTTGGTTGCTAATTGCTTGGTCAATTAGTCAAAGAATGTGGACCAATTTAGAGTTTTCTAGAATGTTGTTTGACTTTTTAATTATCTTACAAACTAATTAGAATTTTAAGAAACTAACACCACCATTAGATTCCTTGCTATCAAAAACCTTGGGGTGGTGTCTTAATTATCTCTTAATCAAGGTCTAATTAGCTTAATTTAATTAGATTAGAAATAGTGTGTTGTCAACTTTTGATTGGCTAATACTTGTATTTTTTATTTTTCTTAGTTAAATAATTTTAATAATTATTCTAAGTATGTTATAATTAATAGATAATTCCCTAGATGTTATACAAATTTTATCTTAATTTTCTACCTCAGAATTTTATCGTAATAATTTCTCAGAGTTCTAACTCTAAAAAAATTCTAATAATTTGAAATTAGCATTTTAATCCTTCAACTGTATATATTTTTAATCTACATTCAATTATCTTTTTATTATTTTACAGTTTAGTCCAAAATGCTATATTGGAAAATTTATCCTGGACAGTTGTCTGACACAACTGTCCAGTCAACAAGTAATTCATTTCTCAACTGTATATATTTTAAATCTACAGTAAATTGTCTATTTATTAGGTTACAGATTTATCCAAAATGCTATACTGAAAAATTTTATCCTGGACAGCTATCTGACACAACTGTCCTGGTCAACGATAAATTCAGGCCTAAACAAAAGCACTAAAAGACTATAAAATTTTACTGAATAGAACTGTATTAATGTTATTATGAAAATATGTACAAAAGGTTTTTCTATAAATACAATACATAATTTCTCATAATATTTATATAAAAATATTTACAAATAGTAAAATAAAAATGAGGGTGTTACACCTCCCTCTCACTCTGGTTTTGAGTTGTCTAAGAAAATTAATGAACTTTTGCATGATTGGAAAATAGAGAAAAAAAAAAATTCTATCACTTTGGATAATGCTTCTGCCAATGATGTTATGCAAAGGACTTTAAAAAGTCAACTTGTCTTGCAAAAGTGGTTGGTGTGTGATGGTGAATTCTTTCATGTCCGTTGTTGTGCACATGTTTTAAATTTGATTGTTCAAGAAGGATTGAAGGTACTTGGAAATGCTTTGGATCAAATTAGGGATAGCATCAAATATGTGAGAGGTTCGGAGAGTAGAATGATCAAGTTTAAACAATGCATTGAAAAAATTGGTGACATTAATGCATCAAGTGGCTTGTGTCTAGATGTTCCTACAAGATGGAACTCAACTTATTTGATGCTTCAAAGTGCTCTTAAATATCAACGTGTGTTTGGAAGCTTACACTTGGTTGATGAAAAGTACAAGTATTGTCCTTCAGAGGAAGAATGGAAAAGAGCAGAAAATATTTGTAGATTCTTGTTGTCATTCTATGATATTACAACCTTAATTTCTACCACAAGTTACCCTACTTCCAACTTGTATTTTTTACAAGTTTGAAAAATTCAATGCCTCTTAATGGAAAGTGTAAAAGATGAGGATGAAGTTATAAAGGACATGGCTGAAAAGATGATGGTGAAATTTGATCAATATTGGGATGAGTATAGTGTTGTGCTTGCATTTGGTGCAATTTTAGACCCAAGGATGAAGTTGGAAACATTGGGTTATTGTTATGAAAAGATTGATCCGCTTACTTGGGAAATAAAATTGGAGAACATAAAGAAAAAATTGTACATGCTTTTCTCCTAATATTCTAGCAAAGGTTCCACCTTAAATGCTCGAAAGCATAAAAATACTCATTCTTCATCCTTAACTGCTAGCAAACCAAGCCTTTTTTTATGTAAGTTACTCACATTATTTTTCTAATTCAATTACTTTATATTTTTTACATTATGTATCATGTATGTTTCTAACTAATTTTTTTTTCATATTAGGAATTAAAAATGCACAAGCTCAAGATGCTAAGAACACTGGAAGGACTCAACTAGATTTATTTAGATGAGCCAACTTTGGATTTTGATTTCATGGAGCATATGGATGTGCTACAATGGTGGAAGAATAATAGCCAACGTTTTTCAGATCTTTCCTTAATGGCTCGAGACTTGTTAAGCATCCCCGTTACTACAGTTGCATCTAAATTTGCATTTAGTATTAGTTCTCGGATCCTTAACAAGTATAGAAATCGCCTCTTACCTGAAAATGTGGAAGCAATTATTTGTAGTTCCAATTGGCAGCATGGTTTTTGTGAGGGTAATTAAATTAATCTAAATGTACTTATTTTTATATTTTTATTATTTTGATAACCATTTCGATATTCTAACTTTGAATTGATTTTTTTTTCAATCAAATGTGATGTAGACGATGAAGAGGAGGGTCACAAAGATGGCCAAGTGGAGGAGACTTCTTCAAGGGGTGCTTCTAATGTTGTTGAAATGGAAGATGATGTTTGAAACTTTGTTGATTTGTGCTTTTCACTTTGTGTTATGGATTTGACTTGGTAGTTTGTGGTGAAGACTTATTAACTAATAACTATTTGTATTTTATTTTGTGGTGTATTTGTGATAGACTATTAGTTTGTGTTGTTGAGCTTTTGTTTTGAATGAAGAGGAACATGTTGAACTTGTGGTGTATTTGTGAAATTGTGATAGACTATTAGTATGTTATTCATCATGTTGAACTTGTGGTGGTGTTCAAAGACTACTTTTATTTTGAGACAACTTGTTTATGATAATGTTGAATAATTTTTATATCATTTTATTTTTGTTTAAAGCATTAAAAAAATTACAATTTTTTGCCCCAAATCTGGCGAGCCAGCCCACCAGCCCGCCAGCCCACTCTATGGCGGGGCGGGCCAGGACATGCAGCCCGTGGCAGCTATGGCGGGCCAGCCTGGCCCGACCCATTTTCGGTGGGCCACAAGCGGGCTGGGCCAAAACGGGCCGGGCCAGCCCGTTTTGCCAACCCTACTGCTAGCAGAGTATGACAGTATGAGTGACTACCAATGGGAATGGAATTTTTTTTTTATGAGAATGGGAATGGAATTATGGAAATCCTCCTACCAAACAATTCAGCATTCCAAGAGCTTCTCTAAGCTGTTCAGAACTGGAAGTTTCTTCCCTTACCACTTTGAAAGGGTTATCCAAAGCCTTGAGAACATATCTCATAAGGGTTGTTTTTTTGAACAATGGCCATTGCCCACACTTCCTCTAAGAAATCCTCATCAACAATCAGTGACAGATCCATTATTTTTGTTACAAGCTCCTTGTCATAAATATTGATGTAAGGTAGCAACTGCTCCAATTATTGCTTCACATCTGCCTCACTGGATGCACTAATTCCTAGCTTACCATTCACCAGCTCAACTAACACTTTCCCAAAAATAGTACATGTCATAGGCACAAATTGATATTGATGCACCTGGTTTGAATTAAACAAAGCTTATCACAAATTAATAGATTATAACACTTCTTGATAAGTCAAGTATAAACTCAACCACAACTTCAAATAATATTAAAATATAACCTCCTTTTTCAGCATCAGAGAAATTATAAGCTTCACAATTTTATTTCATATTTATTTCCCAGTCAGCTGTTGACAGAAGTTTAAAGATGTAAAAGAACAAGTCACTAGAACAAAGTGTCAACTGTCAAGTGAGGAAGAAAACACTGATCAAGAGCCACAAAGAAAAAGGAGGTTTTCTTAAGCCGTTAATTAGACGTAATTCTTGACCTATAACATCTTACATTAGAACAAGGTTTTCTCTATTTAAGCCATTAGGGAAGGACGACCTTAACATGTATCCTGTTGACTCTTTGGACATAAAATGATTTATGCACTGATTCACAGGTGGTGTTTCTTTAGCACCCAATAGAATGATGTCAAAATCCCACACAACACAATCAAAAGGTTAAAGTTGATATCTACAATAGGTACAAACTACAAAGTGAATAATCTCTACACACAATAAAGAGTCAAGACATAGAACTCACTACAAATCCTTGCCAGAAATTAAACACGAATTTCTACTTATCTAGATTAGAGACAAAATCATTTTTCATCACTATTAAAACAAATTAAATAAGAGACTACAACATAAATACTAAGGATAAGATTGTTAATGGAATGTTTATAAAATAAGAATATCTATGTATCATTAATCCAAAGAAAAGATTGCAGAATTAGAGAAAGGCGTTGTCGTTATTTCAAAGTGTTTTTTTAAAAACTTATCAGAATCGCAATCAGAGAATAACGCCTAGACAAATTTTCCATAGATGTGTTATATAATCATATATAGATATAGATTCAGTAATGATATATGTTGATCCTATTTTTGGGTGGAAAAAAGAAAGATAAAAATAGAGAAAAAAATAAAAAAAATCGATAAATAAAGTAAAAGAAAAGGAAAATAAGATGGAAAAAAAATGAAGTGAAACTGATATAGATGAAAAAATTGGACTGATGCAGCTTGTCAGTTTCAATCATCTGCTGCTCATTGGAATAAGAATTGTTTTGGTAATTTATTCCATAGAAAAAGACGTATTATGGCAAGGTTGGAGGGAATAAATAGGAAGCTAACCATGGAGGAGAATCAGTATCTTGAGAAAGTTCAAAAGGACTTGTGGAGAGAGTATGACTCTATACTGCATCAGGAAGAGTTATTTTGGTATCAAAAAGCAAGGTGTGATTGGTTCAGGTTTGGGGATCGCAATACTAGGTTCTTTCATACGATTACTTTGATTAGGAGGAAAAGGAATAGGGTGGAAGCTCTTATGGATGGAAATGGGGAGCTGATTGTGGATCAGGAGACTATTAGAAATATTGCCAGAGATCATTTCGAGAGCCTTTACATAGAAGAAGGAGGTAGGGAAACTTATTTGCCTGAGAATAGGTTTCCTATGTTGAGTATTGACGATATTCAGGGGGTTCAGAGGCCTTTTATGAATGAAGATATTAGGATCGCTGTTTTTAGTATAGGGCCTTTTAAGGCACCCGGACCTGATGGATTGCATCCTATTTTTTTCCAGTCGAATTGGGATGTGGTGGGTACCTCGGTTTGTGATATGGTTCGCAAGTGTTATTATGATCCTAATCAAATTAAGGAGATTAATAATACTTTACTTGTTCTTATTCCAAAGTGTGATGCACCGACGAATATGAACCAGTTTAGGCCAATTAGTCTTTGTAATGTCATTTATAAGATTATTAGAAAGATTATAGCTACAAGATTGAAGTCTTTGATGCCTGGTCTTGTTGGGCCAAATCAATGTAGTTTTGTTCCGGGGAGGCATGGTGCAGATAATGTTGTGATTGCTCAAGAGATATTTCATTCCATGCAAATAAAGAGAGGGAATAAGGGGTTCATGGCGATTAAGGTTGACCTTGAAAAAGCTTATGATAGAGTCCGGTAGGATTTCCTTATTGATACATTGAGGGAGATTGGCTTCCAGGATCACTTTTTTCAGTTAATCTTTGCTTGTATTTCCTCTGTCAGTATGCAGGTTCTTTTTAATGGATCTCCTACTAATAGCTTCAAGCACACGAGAGGAATCAGACAAGGGGATTCTTTATCTCCGTACCTATTTGTTCTATGTGTGGAAAGGCTGGCTCATATGATTGAGAATGAAGTTGCTGGTGGAAGATGGAAACCCATTAAGTTGAGCAGACTAAAAACATACCTTAGTGATTGAAGTAAAATGATAATTGAAAGGGAAAAATGGTATAAGTATGGTGAAAAAGTTGAGAAACAATGGTGACAGAAGTCAAATAGAAAATGAAAGAGAATAAGAAATGGTAGAAGCTAAATTTTCATCTAATTAAGTTGAGCAGGTGGCTGTGAAACATAGAAAGGTTCATCAAGAGGCCCATGTAAAAAATGCATTTTTAACGTCCAGCTGTCTTAGACACCATTTGTTTACAGTGGCCAAAGACAAAACCAATCGAATAGTACTGTATTTGATCACCGGGGAGAAGGTTTCCTGAAAATCAAGGCCTGCAATTTGATTAAAGCCCTTTGCAACATAACGAGCTTTTAACCGATCAAGTGTGCCATCTAAGTGTAACTTAGTCTTCCAAATCCATTTGGTTCCAAGAACACGCATAGCTTGTGTGTGAGGGACTAGTTGAAATGTATCTTGGTCCACAAGTGCTTGGAGTTCATCTTCCATAGCTTTCTTCCAACCAGGATGACGAAGAGCTATTTGAACGGTCTTTGGTTCTTTTGGAATGGTCTCACAGGCTAGGAGATATTTTTTATTTGGACAATGAATTCAGCCTTGGATCTAGTTATCATGGGATGCTGGTTGTGGGAAGAAGTAATGGTCGTAGGGGAGGTTGGTGTAGGGGAAAGAATGGTATTTGAAGATTGAGGATTTGTGGAGGGTGGTGTTGGGTTGGGTACGGGTTGGTTGAGTATGTTGGAGGTAATAGTGGTGGAAGGCTCGTTGGTGTCTATTTCATGACGAGGTGGGTGACGAATATGGGAAGTAGGTTGATAAGTTGTGATAATGCAATCATCCTGTGTGGTTGGAGAATGCAAAGATGTTAAATCTTTGAATGGAAATGTAGCTTCATCAAAAATAACATTGCGGGATATGAAGATGCGTCCAGTGGCAGGATACAAGCACTTGTACCCCTTTTGGCAGTCACTATATCCCAATAACACACATGGCAGTGATTTTGGATCAAATTTTGTTTGCCGAGCATATTGAATTAATGGAAAACAGCAAGTCCCAAAGATTCTGAGACATGAATAAGATGGATGTTGTTTGTGCAAGAGATAATATGGACTATTGAACCTGCGAACTGAAGAAGGCAAACGGTTAATCAAATACACTGCAGTAAGAAAGGCTTCAGGCCAATATATAAGAGGAACTTTGCTAGCAAAAATCATCGTAAGGCCAAGTTCTCTTATATGACGGTGTTTTCGCTCTGCAACACCATTTTGCTGAGGCGTAGATGGGCATGAAACGTTGAGTCGGATACCATTTAAGGATAAATGGTTAAGCCTTTTATTATTCATGAATTCACCGCCC
This sequence comes from Pueraria montana var. lobata, assembly GCA_026413185.1. Taxonomy (NCBI): domain Eukaryota; kingdom Viridiplantae; phylum Streptophyta; class Magnoliopsida; order Fabales; family Fabaceae; genus Pueraria; species Pueraria montana. The sequence goes on from CM048654.1 coordinate 8,606,471, forward strand.
CCATCACATTGAATACTCTTGATATGTGTATTGAATTGGCATTGCACAAATTTCTCAAATAACAGATATTGCTGAAAGAAATCAGATTTGACTTTTAAAGGTATCAACCATGTAAACCGAGTGTGATCATCAACAATACATGCATAATAGCGAAAACCATTTTTTGAGACAACAGGTGCAGAGCCCCATAAATCAAAATGAACAAGTTCAAAAGGAGAGGAACTTCTTTTATTTATTGAAATAAAAGGCAATTGAGTAGCCTTAGCCAAGGTACAACTTTCACATATAAAAGGAAATGATTGCTTATTTAAGACTTTGATGGACCCTTTATTTTGCAGATGTCGAACTAAGTGAATGCTAGGGTGGCCAAGCCGAGCATGCCAAACTTGTTCATCAGCTTGCTGGAATCTTATAGAGAAGTGAGCACTAATTGGATGTGGAAGAGAATAAACATCCCCCGTCCTCGTCCCCTTGGTCAAAATCTTCCCTGTCACCTTGTCCTTAATCACAAAACCAGTGGATGAGAATTCACATAGACAAGGATAATTAGAGGTGAGTTGACTGATAGATAAGAGATTCTTTTGAATATTGGGAACTACATGAACATTTTTTAATTTTAAATCAGAATCAGAGGAGAGGGGAAGATATGTGTCACCAGTATGTGAAATGTCAAGCATTATGCCATTACCCACAGCAACAACCTTATCACCAGTATAAGGACGTACATTAGATAAGATACCTTTATCACTAGTCATATGAGCACCAGCTCCTGAGTCAAGTATCCATTCATTTGTGTCACTAGAATCATGAAGTGTCAAGGCTGCTAGCGCAGGTGCCAAATTTTGCGGTTGGTAGGCATGATTGTATCTATGCTGGCAGGAGAGTGCATCATGGTTCTTACCATTGCATATTTGACAGATGACTTCAGTATTGTGATTTGATGGCTTAGAAGATCCTGAAGTTGTCTGTGAGTGAGGGGAAAATCCACGACCTTTGGAAGTGAAGGTAGGGCGAGAGTTGCGAGACTTGACAGAGTTTTGTTGTTTGTGATCTTGAGATCGAGAGCCTCGGTTAGCATAAAAAGCTGGGGTGGCAGCAATCCTCGGAAGATCAGAAATACGAGTGTCATAATTTATGAGTTGAGGAATCACCGATTGGTAGGAGGGAAGTGGTGGGCACAACATGGTGCTGGTGAAAGCATTATATTATAGTCGGGACCGAGGCCACAGAGTAAATGAAAGACCTTATCTTGATCAGATAAGGGAGTGCCAATGAGTGTGAGATCATCACAAATGCTCTTAAAGTAGCGTGTATAGTCATGGATCGACTGTGTAGGATCCTTGCTCAAAGTGGAGAGTTTTTGTTTGAGCAGAAATTCACGTTCCACAGACACGTGAGCAAAAGCATCTTGGAGAGTTAACCACACTTCACGAGAAGTTTCCAAATCAACGACCAGACTCAAGGTCTCCTCTGTGAGTCGGCTTGTAATCTATGCACGGACAAGTCGATCGGATTTGCGCCAGTGTAGATAATCTGGGTTTGGTTGATCAAGTCTCACGCCAGGGCCGGAATTGGGAGTACTGATTTGAGGAGTTGGCGCAGGGGTCTCACCACTAATAAATCCACCAAGGTCTTGGCTCTCAATCAAATTCTTCATTTGACCCCTCCATAGACAATAGTTAGAGGGTGTAAGGTCCAAGGATACAAAGTTACTGATATTGAGAGTGGCTAGACACGGGTAAGGAGAATTAGTGGTAGTGTTTGAGGAGGAGTTAGAGGTGTTTCTGGCGTTGGGTGGAGTATAAGCCATTGGGAGCTATACTGAATTGAAAGAGGGAGGCTATGAAGCAGTGGCTATACTGATACCATAAAGAAGTTTATTGGATGTGGTCTTTCTCAACCTGAGCAGAGACCAGAGATATTATTATATAGAATAAGACGGTTACAAAGAGAATTCAAAAGATAAAATGATAAACATGAATTCAAAGTGATAAAGATAAATTGATTAGATGTAACTAACTATCTTATTCTATGCAACCTACGTAATAACAGATAATTCAAATGCAACTAATTATCTTATTCTATGCAACCTACAGAATAACATATAATTCTGTTAGTCTGTTACGTTTTCACAGGGATGGACCTCCTATTTCTCACCTATTTTTTGCAGATGATTTATTGCTTTTTACTGAAGCATCCATTCCCCAAATGGAAGTTATTACAAGGTGTTTGGACTCTTTTTGCTTATCTTCTGGGCAGAAAGTTTCTATTACTAAAACTCGTATGTTTGTGTCCCGTAATATTCATCATAGGGGTGCCATGGAGCTTAGTGTTTTTTCTGGTTTCCGCTTGACTGGAGATTTGGGGAAATACTTAGGAGTTCCACTGATCCATAGAAGGGAAAAGAAGCAACTGTATGATTATTTGCTGCAAAAGACCCAACAAAGGCTTAGCAGTTGGCGAGCAAATTCTCTATCCTTTGCTGGGAGATTTACGTTGTCTTAGGTTGTTGTTGCTGCTTTACCAACGTATACTATGCAAACGGTGTTACTGCCTAAACAAGTGTGTAATAAGCTTGAGTCCATGAATCGTAGTTTTGTTTGGGGGGAATCCGAAGGTAGTAGAAAGTGTCATTCTATAGCTTGGCATAAATTCTGTTTGCCAAGAGCTGATGGTGGTTTAGGATTTAAGGAGTTGTTTCAGTTTAATAGATCCTTAATCATGAAGTTGGGATGGGGGATTATACATAAACCTGATGCTTTATGGGTGAGAGTGCTACGGAGTAAGTACAAGTGTAGGGCAGATCCTATTCCTTTTATGTGTGCGCCTCAGAAGTCGTCAAATACTTGGAGAAGTATAGCTAGTGTGTGGGATTCTGTGGTGGAAGGGTGTAGGTGGATGTTGGGTGATGGTAACCAAGTTGGGTTTTGGAGGGATAGATGGTTACCATCGGGCCTTATCGTTGGTCAATATGTACTGCAACCAATTTCCCCTAGGCAGGAGATTATGCTTGTTAGTGACTGTGTGGATAGCAATGGACAGTGGAATACTCAGTTGTTTGCTCATTTGATTCCTCCTTGGCTTGTTTCTGAAATTCTGGGAGTTTTACCACCACATGTATCTTTAGGAGTGGATCGTGTAATCTGGAGTTTGACACCTCATGGTGATTTTTCTACAAAGTCAGCCTATGCTTTGTTGACAGGATATAATCAGTCACATAGACAGAACATTTGGCGTAAGATTTGGAAGTCTAACTTTCATCAAAGGGAAAAATGCTTTTTATGGAAGTGTTTGCATGGGGTTTTGATGACCAATTTATTTCGTCAAGATAGAGGTATGACAGAATTTGGAGATTGTCCGCTTTGTCAGCAATGTGAAGAAAGGGAGTTGCATATTCTTCGTGACTGTCAAAATGGTGAAACAGGTTTGGGATTGCTTTAATCTTTATATCTCACCACGTTTTTATAATCATGGTTTATTTAATTGGATTGAAGAGAATATTGATAGTAACGTCTCTATGTCTGGAGGAGTTTGTTGGGCTATATTATTTCCTATTGTGCTTTCTTGTATTTGGCATAGTAGGAATAATTGTGTCTTTAATATGGTGGATTTCCAACCTCGTGATATTGCTCGCATGGCTTATCAAAAGGCTTTACAAAGTCATTATGCTGCAACTGTTGAGGAGTATGGAAATAGACATGTTATTCAGTATGGTGAGAGTAATGTTACTTGGCAGCCACCACAGGCTGGGTGGGTTAAAGCTAACACGGATGGCTCTGTGAAACACCAGGGGGAGCAGGCCACATGTGCAGGGGTTTTGAGAGATGAAGATGGAAGATGGATTAGTGGTTTTCTTAGAAATCTTGGATCCACTAATGTGATCATGTCTGAATTATGGGGTATTGCAACTGTCTTGCAACTAGCGTGGAATTGTGGCATTAAAAAGTTGATAGTGGAGTGTGACTCTAAGTTGGCTGTCCAATTTGTCAATGAAGGTGTTAGTGCTCTGCACCCATATTGGACTATGTTCGGTTCATTCAGCAGTGGAAAGATAAAGATTGGCAAGTTAGCTTTGTTCATATTTTTAGAGAAGCAAATATGGTAGCTGATTTAATGGCCTCTATGGCATACTCCTATGTAGTTGGAGTTCATTTTCTGCATAATTCTCCAGCTGAGTGCAGATCTTTGTTACTCAGAGATGTAATGGGTCTTCCTATGGCCCGTATTGTTCCTTTGTAATTTGTTTTGGGCTTAGCCCTCCTCAATACCAAAAAAAAAAAAAATCAGTCTGAGTTCACTATTTTTGACTTTGGATATTTTACGTTATTTTAGGCCTCAGTGTATATCCAATAATCCAAACAAGAGCGCAAGTGCGTGTTCTTCGTTAACCAGTGCTTCTAACGAAAAATGTCGAAACTGAAGAGTGGCAACTGTTAACTCTTATCCTTTGCCAATTCCCACCACCATCTTCATTCCTCACCTTCAGCCTTCAGCTTGATCGAGTAAATAAGAAAAAAAAAGATAGATGTTTTTTTCATGTCAAAGTTACAACCTCTACCTTCCCTGCTCCTCTGTTCCCCTGCGCAATTCAACAACATGCACCATTTTCAATTGTCAAAACCCAAACGAGCATCACTCCATTCTCCGCAAACACAATTCCAAATCCACAGCTTTTCTCCTTCACCATCTCTCCCACAAGGATGGGGTACCCATTCCCAAACCCAGCGAGCTTCAAGACCCAATGCCCCACGAAGAAAAAGTCAAGGTTTTGGAGCTTTCCCTCGTCAGGAAAAGGACCCCTCAGTTCCCTGGCTCCATCTATGCTCAATCTCCCAGCGACCCCGACGTGGGTTCTTCTCTGCCCCCTCTCCGCACTCTGTTTCAATCAAGTGCCGACACTGATGATAAAGACGAGGAGGAGGAGGAGATGATAATGCGCGCTCTCGAGATTCGAAGGAAGGTCACTGAAGAGGTTTTCAAAGAAGCCATGCGAAAGGGAAAGTTTGGAATCACTTATACTACCAATTTGGTTAGCAGGTTATCCGGTTTCATTGATTACATCATGATTGAAGCTGCTAACTTGAAGAGATTGCCCGAATATTCAAACTCCACCTTCAATTTACGCGCCAAAATTGTCATTGATGACTCGAAAGTTGTGCCGCTTGTTAGGTAAGGACTGAGGTTGCTATGGTTGTTGCAATTTCAAGTTGTTGGTAAGCTGTTTGTTCTGTTGTTCGTGTGAAACCAAACGGGATGATCAAGGTTTTAAATTGCGGATCTGGACTTGCAGCTTTGTCGTGATCCTTGATGTTGTGGGAAATTGTGAATAAATGTGGCCAATGTGGCTGCAATTGCGGTCATGATATGGTTGTGGTTACTCTAAAAACTTTGATGTTGCGGCCAAAATTGCTGTTGATGGCCGTTCTTTTAAAACCTTGGGGATGATCATCCTTATTGGTTGTTTCTTAATGTATTGTCTGTGTGGAATTTCAATTTCAAATGCTTGTGTTTGATTGTTTGTCTTTGATTCTCTAGATGGTTGAAGCACAATGCACTATCATATCCTCGGGTAGCGAAGCTTATTTTGATGTCAAGAGGAAAACTTGAGGCCATAAGGAGTTTTGTCGAGTGGTTGAAGTCGGTACATGTGAAAGGAGAGTTTCTCGGTGTTGTAATGTTGAATGCTGGAGAGAATATTTTGCAGCGCAGCCATGTGGAGCTGGATGAGATTGTTCTGTATTTGGAGTCCAATGGAGTCAGGAGGGATTGGATGGGTTATGTCATTAGTCGTTGTCCTCAGTTATTGTCTTATAGCTTAGATGAAGTGAAGACTCGTGCACAGTTCTACCATGATATGGGCATAAATGAGAAGGATTTTGGCACAATGGTTTTTGATTTTCCTAAAGTTCTTGGTTACTATTCTCTGGAAGAAATGAATGCGAAGGTACACTAGATTTTAACATAATGTACAGTAATAAAGTCATCCTTCAATATATCCTCATTGTCTTCTCTCATACATTACTAGTTTATTCAGTTTTAGTATTATCCAAATCAAAACATTTAAAGTCCAAATGTTTACTTTGATGTGCATGTTGATGATTGTCTGATATATAGATATACATAAAGTCTGATGCTGCAGTTGTAATTTCAGGTTAATTACTTAAAAGAATTTGGGCTTCAAAGTAAGGATGTTGGCAAATTGCTTGCATTTAGACCACAATTGATGGCGTGCAGCATTGATGAACAATGGAAACCTCTTGTTAAGTATCTGTATTATTATGGGATCACTCGAGATGGTATGCGGAGAATGCTTACCATTAAACCAATGGTCTTTTGTGCTGACTTGCAGATGACTATTGTGCCAAAGGTATGCAAACACTGTTTTATTTGTTTCTTTTATCAGTTGAGTGATGCTTGTAATTAAGGTGGCAGCTGGTACAATTTAGTAGTGGTACTTCATACGGGGGTTTCATTTTGTTATCATTATTTATTCTTCCAGCTCATGAGATCTAGATGTTATTGTATTCTTATATGTTAGAAGTGGAGTAGATTCAGAAATAAAATTCCCAATGATTTCTGTATTGTTTCCTGAGGATAATGCTGACAATTTTTATTGTGAAGGTGCGGTTTTTTGAGGATATAGGGGTTCGCAATGATGCAATTGGCAACATGCTTGTGAAGTTTCCTCCTCTACTCACTTACAGTCTGAACAAGAAGATTCGACCAGTGGTTTGTCCTTTTCTTATGCAACTATAGAAGTTGCCACCATAAATTTATTTTTCCAATGCCTTACTGCTGCCATGATAGTCCTTTTTGTTAATAATTGAAAAAGAAAAAGAAATGAGTCTTCATATTATTTCCAGGAATAACAGATAAAATGATTGGGGCATTAAATCAATCTGAATATAATCTTTGCAGTGATAAAATTATATGGGTCTTGCTAACCAGTGCCCTAGTTAAGGAATTAAAAGGAGAAAGTATTTAATGTGGAAATCATAGGAGAACGCAAAAAAAACTATGGGCAGCGCAATTTTGCGCATCCCAACAAAAACATTTCTCCTTTTAGTTTCTTAATCATTGTCTTTAGGGCACTGGTTAGCATTTGCCAAATTATATTTATGCATCAAGTGCTACTAAGTTGTCCTTCATGTAGAAGTAATTGATGCATAGACATAATAATCGCAATAATTGTATGTCAATAAACTGGCTCATCTAGAGGCATCAATTGACTCTTTTGCTGAAATTTGACTATTTGTATTTATAGGTCATATTTTTGATGACCAAAGCTGGAGTCAGTGAGAAAGATATTGCCAAGGTTGTAGCTCTTGGACCTGAGCTCTTGGGATGCAATATAGCACATAAACTTGATGTAAATGTAAAATATTTTTTGTCTCTTGGCATACGTCTTCGGCAATTGGGTGAGATGATTGCTGATTTCCCAATGCTGCTCAGATACAATCCAGATGTCCTTCGTCCCAAGTATATTTATTTGCGGAAAACCATGGTCCGGCCTTTGCAAGATCTCATTGAGTTTCCAAGGTATCACATAATTTTATTTTGACCATAGATAGATTATTTGCAAAAATCTTGTTTGATTCTTAATGTTTTTTTTATCCCATTGCTTGGTTGTCTTCAATTATCCATGCCCCTTGCCATTATCAGGTTTTTCAGCTATTCTCTTGAGGGTCGAATTATCCCAAGACACAAGGTTCTAGTGGAGAATCAGATTAATATTAAGCTGAGATACATGTTGACTAGCTCTGACGAAGAATTCAACAAAATGGTCAAGGGCATAATTAGAAAGCGCCTCAGATTTGAATCTGCTGTCACAAATGAGGATACTACTCAGCCCCAATCTGTTATTACTGGAGATATTACTACACCCCAGGCATAAAAAAAATTTGATGGCTCTGTAAGAAGTGATTGTCATATAATCATAATTGTTCTTCACAAAGATGGAGGTGCTAAATGACTTTATAGCAGCTGGATTAGTGCAGAAACACCTTAATGAGTTAGTGGAGGAAAAGGAGTTCCTGTTTCTTAATAAACAAAAAAAAGCCTGCAATTTGGCTTGCACTGGCTGCACTGTAAAGATAGAATTGCTGCAGAGTGAGCCAATGACACTACCACTGGAATCCGGACTATGTCTGAGTTGTGGAGACCTGACCTGTGTACTCTTTGCAATTATTCTCTAGGATGGTTTGAGGTATATGCTCATGCACACTGTAAATGTACATGTTCGACTTTGTTCTTCATTTGATCTTACTTTTCCACCTGATTTTTGAGACTTTGGTTTATTTCCCTAACAGGAGCAAGGGAACAATTGATTGCTGTGCAACTGAATAATCTGTCTGACCTTGTAATCACGGTAATCTAACATGCATGTGTTGTGTTCCAAAATTCTAGAATTGGGTCCTCTTTATCGGCAGAACACTAAACTGGATCCTTCTTCAGAAGGTCAAAACTCAAATTGATATATGAAATCCATTTAAATCTAGCTCCGGTATTTCTGTAATCAGCAACTTTGTAGCAAGCTGTTCAATGACAATTTTCATCACGTTTTTCATATGGAAAACCGTGATCCATAGTATAAAATCATTTACGAAGTTATGCTGACCTTAAGATAGTTTGTAAAATCATCCTTCAGATCTTAATTTTAAAATTTTAATCCATCGATAACTACGTCGTCGGTTATTTAAGTTACTTTAAGTAATCATGGATTATTCCAAGTTCTGTAAGAAATGGATGAGTAGTTCCTCGTTTTCCCTTGCAAAAAAGACGAGTTTATTAATAAATACCCAGTAGTTTGCCCTTGATCCACTGACCTGCCAGTGACATCTAAGGCCGCCAACAAATTATTTAATAACTAAATAGATTGAGGCATGCTCAAGAGTTGCTCCTGTGTAAAGTTTTTTTTTTTTTTTTTTCATGTAAGAAGAAAAAATAAGTCTATTTTTTGTATTTTTATTAATTATCTTTTTTCTCTTATATTTTTTATAATATTAATGATGAGCAACAAAAATTAAAAATGAATTAATAATAATAAGATTAATTTTGTAAAATAATTATTCTCTTTCATTTATTTATTATTTTTTTTTATCTGTGTAAAATAACTTAGTACGACAATTATAACGATTTGGCCAATATTTGAGGCTCTTACACCAATGATTATGTTGCCCTTTTTAGATCTATGCCCGTCCATATGAAACTTGCCCACTTATGTCTTATGGGAAATGTAGCCTAGTAATAGAACCAAGCAGAAAGCAGACGCATTGAAATGGATGCTGCAACCACTGTTAACAACGATCTGTTCAATTGATAAAGACGAAAACAAATCACTTGCAAGGCTTACTTGCCAGCAAATAGCAATTCCTCAGTAAACCACAGCTGAGGCCAATGATACGTCCTGTCTTTGCAATATGATAACTTTTCTTTATCATAAAATTCTCCAAACCATAAGAAATTGAAATTTGGTAACTTTCCCATCAATATATTTTTCAGAACATAATAAAAATAACAAGGGCGTAACTTTTCCTCCCGTTTCAAAATTCTTCATATAGAAATTGAACTAATAATCTACAGGTAGTGTTTTTGATCTTAGAGACAAAATAAATTATAATTTATAAATGAGAAGAAATACAAGAGACAAACATGAATCATTTTAGTCAATTCCAAGACGACATATTGGATTTTTCTTTATAAGCCCAAGATCCACCTGCGAAAAACAAGAAAAATACCACTTAGGATAGTATCACTAGTATGTTTAAAAACATATAAATAAGAACCCATCAATATAAAGGACCAAAATAACCAGATGGAGGTTATTCAGTTCAAAATCGAGATGAGTCCGTCTTTATAATTATCCCCCAAAATTACCTTGTGTCCAAAGAGATCTCTGATGTTATCTATCCCGTACAGTATCATCGTTGGCCTGTTTCCAGTAAAATAACAAGTTAAAATCAATTTCCAGTGACGCCATCAATATGTTGCATCACAATGCCCCTATAGTCATTAGATTTGTACCGCAAAATTAAAACAAGAATTTAAATTTTACAAATTAATTTATTTTATTCTCAGTATGATTAAAGTGTTCTGAATTTTTTCTCACCTTTCAAGGGAAAGGCCCCACGCAATAACTTGGACATCTTCAGGAAGTCCCATCGGCTGCAACATTTCAGGTCTGAACATGCCAGAGTTTCCTACCTCTACCCATTTTTTAAAGCCTTCATGATAACTGTTAAAGTACTTGATTAATATGACATAATATCAGGATATCCGTAATCAACATAAGGACATGCCAAATAATCATTATAGAAAGACTCACCTAAAAATCTCCATGCTAGGTTCAGTGTATGGATTGTAAGCTGGTTTGAACTTCAGCTTGGTCATGCCTGAACTCAGTAACGAAATCACTTCTTTTAGTTAAAATCAATAAAAGATTAATCATACTACTAAAGCCTGTCCTTAATAAACTTGGCTGTGGATCATATTCCTTGAAGTCTCCAACTTACATTCAACATTTAAATCTTTTTCAGTACAGGAGAACATTACCTAAGCGTGAGAAGAAATCATGTAGGACTCCTATTAGGTCACATAGAGTGAGTCCACGATCGCATACAAGGCCTGAATTGAAATATAAAAATGTGACAATCACAAAATTCCAGAAAATTTATTGATAAATTTCAATGCCAAGAATAAACATCTGGTGGGTCAAACCACAACAGAAGCTGAATAACCGTATGTAATCTATTGCAGTAATTCCCCCACCCCTTATTTAATATGATTTGAAATAGGACCATCAAAGGTGAACCGTTTTCATTTGCAAGATGAACAATTTGAAAAGAATTAAACTCACACGGCCAGTAACTTGTTAGCTCTCACATACCTTCTATTTGGTGGAACTCAGCAAGATGTGTCCGATCAACGGCTTCATTTCTGAATACACGATCTATAGAGAAATATTTTTTTGGGGCAAATGGTTTCTGCATAGACATCCAAATGCAGGGGAAAATAAAGAATGAAGTAAGCTATAATTCAGAGCTAGAACTTGGAAAGCACAATCGCATATTATCTGTGTCATAACTTGGTCCAGCTGAAATCAATAAATAAATATACATTATATAGAAATTTCAGTCCAAAATCATCAGGAAGAATAAGAATATTAGGAGGCTTGAGTGGCACTAAACACCAGTAATAGTATGCACCCACAAGAACATGATACCAGCAAATTCAGACAGATACCTGTGCTAATTGGTAAAGCATCCTGGAGGAAACAGCAGTTGTATGGGTTCGCAGGAGGTTTTTATTTGCTTCCTCTCTCTTCCAGTCATATGCATACCTACCAAGAAAGAAATTGTAAGGTTTTTTCAGAAAACATTTTGGAAATTATCCATCAATCAATAGTAAATAGCCTATGCTAGAAAGTGTTGAGTTTTCTCGAGATCACACCCTCTAGACCCATAACCACCAGATTCATGAACTTGCTTCACTCTCTGAACATAATCTTCTGGCAATATCTTTGTTGTTGAAGGAGCTGCAGATATATGTGTCACATGTTCTTAGAATAGAAACACAGAATACGAGATTAGCACGATGAAAACAAACAAGGTTTTACTAACTTTCCAAAAAGAATGTATCATGTGAATCACGGGCTGGGTGTTGTTGGGGCTGGAACAAGGCATCAAAGTTCCAGAAGCTGCCAATTAAAACATTCAGATGTAAAATTAAGATCAAGGCAACAGAACCTATCTAAATCTCAATCAGAGACACTAGGAAGCCATTGATATGGAAACAACAAGGCAAAAATAAGATCAAGTTCCTTACATCATTGCCATCAACTTCTTCAATTAAAAGATGATACGTGGATATTTATTTAAAATTTTGCAACACATTTAATGGAAGTTATTTGTTATTGGGAAGAACATCCACATATGAATGGAGAACTTGATGACAAAGATATAAGGAACTTGATCTAAGTTTTGTCCAAACAATAATTACCTGCTCTCGACGAAATTATTTGTTGGCATCTCCTCGAACCTGCAGCACCAGAAAGTAACATAAAAAAAATGCTAAACTTGAAATTTGAAACGAATATTTAACACAAAGACATCATGCTTCCAAATAACAAAGATAAGACTCACCCCATGCAGAGGAAAATCTGTTTCAGCTGAGCACGTACCTGAAAGTAGAGAAATTTCAGAAGTATTAAACACATAATGCATTGCTTTTTTTTTTTTAGGGATAGAAGCATCATTATTAATAACAAAAGTCTTCTATCATTAGGTGAGGTCAGCTAAATTGATCAAACGTTGTCATTGTGCTCTATCAAAAAAAAAATTGGAATGACATAAATAAATTGTCTGTCTACATTATACAGATTTGACGAAGTTTTATGTTGCCAAATAACAGCCAAGCACAATCTTCCTCATTTTTTTGGGCTAGGAATCAGCAATGTAAAGTTTGGCAACAAAGCACGGCATAGGTAGAGATTGTTTCTTCTGAATAAAAGCACCATCTTAAAACCATAATGCACAAAGGTGCATAAATGTACTACTACATTAAACAAACTCAAAGGTAAATAAACAATTATATGCTTTAATTTAATTAACATAAATAGGGTGTGTTGTAAAAGCTCTCCATACTGCAAATTTAAATATGTAAAAGCACACTTTGTTCTTATAGTATAAAATTTCAATATTTGTTTAATCTAAAAATCAAATGCTATTTACTGTTACAATGGGGTTGGGGAAAAAAGGAGGAAGGTATATCTCCTTGCCTTCAGCAACGGATGAAGATTGCCACCCTCAAGAGGCTGACCTTTAGCACTATAATTGTACTCCTTGAACTCTAGTTCCTTCCACTCACCACTGACATAAAAAATAAAGTCAGTTCATAAGATATGCAAATCCACAAAAAGTGTTGTGCGCAAAGTAGACACTTGGATACAGAGATTATAATCCCATTAACATTTAGTTTATGCAAAAAATACCTCTGAAAATTATCACGAGTCAGATCAGTGACAACCTTCTTTCTTTTGGGTGCATAATTAGGACCTCTTTTCAATGAGTAACCCTTCCACGTCCTAAATCACAAGATACCAAGAAGAATTTCAATAATGAAAGAATAGTCAAGTCATTTACAGCACATTTAGTATATCTGAAAGACTCTTCAACACAACCAAGAGAAATTATTATTACTGTGGAACAATGAGCTTTCTCACTTTGAGTGCTTTGATCTCGTCTGAACCAATGTTCTGCATATACAGCATATGGTAAAATTTCTAACGAGACATGAAAATTTCATAGGGAAAACTGCTAAAGAAAACGATAAGCAACCCATAAAAAAAATTAAAAAGGAGGAACTGAAAAGGTCAACAACAATAACCCCTCCAAACAAATAAAGGGTGGTTTTCACCTTCGCATCATTCGGAGTAGAGTCCAGGTATACCTCATAACTAAAGTGATGTCAAATCAAATCCCCCCTTCCCACTTCCTGTAACTATCTCATACGTTGAGTTGAATCTAATGCTCTATATAAAACCTTGCCATTTTTTCCCAAAAGTATAATTTCAAACTCAAGTCCTACCTTATGTGCAAATAGCCAAAACACTCCATTTAAAAAATGGATGATACCAACTAACGAGACTACCCTGTTGTCTACCCAATTAATAATTTTACATAGCTTGGTATATCTCAAATTCTCAACAATTCAGCTCCTCAATTTTCATAAAAGTTCCTACTATTCCTAAATGAATAGAACATAAGTGATAACACTAACCCTGCCCAAGAAAGAAACAAATCTCAGTTTTTCTTCAAATTGCTTCCTCTCAATGTACCTAAGAAGTTTACTGACAAAAATATTCATATTAGTACACATACCAGCCCCTGTTGTATTTGAAGAAGGAGATCTTTGACCTTGTCATCCACTTGTTGGACCTGCAGCAACAAAAAGGCTTCTTAAAAACACTGGGTAACTCATGAAGTCATTCCCATCTCAAAGGACAGAGTGAACTAAACATGGTCAATTTCCATTACACGCAAATGCACCTCAACCAAAGTACTGAAAATCCAAAACCAAATTGGAGAAAAGAAAAAATGAAAGTAAGTACAGACACACACACTTTGCAACCTGGAGCATATGCACATACACACAATGCAAGCAAATTTGATAGAGAAAAAGGGTCGGACACTGAAATGGCATAAGCTCAGATAGAGTGACCCATACAATCTAAAACCCAATTTTCTAAACAAAATATTAATGTCTTAAAAAAGTAACCAACATATAGCCTCCCCATCCATACCTTTCTAGTAATTAACTGTTTTCCCATCTCCACCCATTTGTTCTTAGCAGCCTGAGCACAACCTATCTTGAAGACAGAAAGATCCAACTTTTTCTACAACCAGCAAAAAAACAATTAAATTTATAATAAATACAACATGAATAAGTTGTATTGTAAAGAAGGGCGTGTAACAGTTAACACATGTAAATAATAACCTGAAGCTCTTCCTTAGAGATACCCTCTGGCGGTATGGCCAAAAAAAGTTGCACTTCAGGGGATCCTACAGTAGCATACGTATTCCCCTCATCAGTGAGTACCCATGTTTCTCGCTTAATGTCTTGCGCATCAACGTATCTGAAACCGTGCAAGCTCTTTATCACATTCACCATCTCGTTGTGATCAATGCCGCGTTCAGCTGCGAACTCACCCGAGTCTCTAATCTCATCGTTCTTCTCTAGGTATCCCAGAATTGCTTCTTCCGCCATCCTCACACTCTTCCTTGCTTCGCCGCACAGAACTGCGAACTCACGGCGTTTAGAAACAACTTCGGAATAAGGTTTGGTAGGCCGCTTATATTGGGCCACGTAACTCGGGTTGGGCCGGCCCAATAACAACTGAACAGTTAGATAGTAGGGTTTTAGTTTTAGTTTTACTATTTCCAGTTTAGAGGGAGAAGAGGGGTTCAAGCACAATGGCTTCCGCGGTGAGGGTGGCTTCAAGATCCTTCTTCGCTAATCGTTCTAGAAGCTTCCTCCAGAGCTCAACGACGCCGTTTCTATTCTCTTCGTCTTCCGCAACACGCATCCCTCGTGCTTCGAGGTACAATGTGCTTCAGCTTCTACTTTGAACTATTCTTATGGATCTGCATTGCGTTTTGGTTTTAACTTTGTGGATTTCGTGTTTGATAGGGTTTTGTCGGTTGTGAGAACCGTTGAGTCGTTGATGCCTCTTCACAGTGCTATCGCTAATGCTAGGCTCACCTCCAATATCGCCTTCGATTCCACCTGCTGGAGCTCGCTTTCACGAGGTACTACTTCTCTCCTTGTTCTGCTTAACTACACTAGGCGTTAGTTATTTACCCGTAATTGTGTCGATGATGATAGAATGTGTATTGAGTTATCTGTTTTGCGCAATACTCGTAATTAACAATTCTCTTGTGGATGATAGTTATGCTTAACGCATGCTTACATAATTGCTGTTTTTTTAAAAAAAAAAATATTTAAGTAGATATTTAAAATTGATTTAATACGCGAAGGACAGGTTCATAATATAATAGTAGAAATTTATGAAAGAGAATTTTGTTGAAAGTAATAATTGTAGTAATTCTGAAAAATAAATGAATATGTCAGGGAAAAAGAAATTAAATCTCGTTGCATGGAATTTAGAATCACCATTCCCACCACTTTTGCAAACTATGGTGATTCCTAGTTTGTAGGGAACAAGTTTTTGCTAACAAACACGGGATTGCACATTCCATGGCTAAGAGACCTGTTTCTGAAATCTGAACTTGGCTGGTGTACTTTTATTTTGTAAAATGATAATGAAAGATGAGAAACTTAGTCTTTGACTTGGTGGGATTGGTGTAGGAATTAAATGAATGTGCACCCCGTGAAGTAGACATAATAATGAAGTAGTAAAAGCTAGAGTCGCACTAAAATAAAGAGACCAAAACTTAGAAATTTGCCACAATTCTGCTCTTCTGAATATGATGTCTTAGTTCTATTTTGTTTCAAATTAATTCCTTCTTTAGCATTTATAAACATGTTCCACTCCAATGTTCCTTGCACCTACCTCTAACAAAAAGTCAAAAACATATAAGAGAAAATCTAATGGATAGTTAGAATCCATTATACAGGGTAGTATTATTAATTTCTAGTTAGTGTTTCTCCACAAAACTAGTTCCATGTACATAAATATGATGTCAATTCTGGTACTAATTTAAACTTTGGTGATCAGGGGGAGCATTTGGGTTGTTTGCATTCCAAGTTCCAACACCATGTATGAGACTGTAAAATTTAAGATTACTATGTTTGTACGAAAATAAGGATAATTCAAAACATTTAGAGTAACACCTAGCACTAGCAATAAGGAGCTCTTGGCTATCAGAATAACCTAAGCTCCCATTATTTGTTGACATCATAAATGTGGGGATACAAGATTCCATGTTATTTTACATACTGGTGTAAAAATAAGCACATACCAAATACCTCCTTAGTGGTAGTATCACACTATCAGATGAGTGCCCAGTGTGATAATTACCTGTCTTCTTTATGCACATCCTGACAACTTATTTTACTTTGTTGTATAGGACTTAAAAAAACATTGTGACAGGCATGCTGGATCCATTCAAGATGAAAGAAAAAATGAAAAAGAGAGAATCATAACTTTTATTTTCTGTCTCACCCTAGGATGGGAAAAGATCTTCAAACATTTAAATTGTGGTCAGTTGTACTGTGATTCCCTCCAACTTCAGACTTGTATAATTGTATTTCCTCAATTGCCTGAGAATAGATGACCAACATGCTCACAGTTACACTTTACCAAAATCTTCTTGATTGGATTTGGAAGGATTAACAATAAGATGCAAGCTTCCTTAAGGATGTTAAAATGATGTTTCAGGTATATCTATTAGGGATCGAATAGTGTATTTACTCTCTATTTTAAGTTTGTTCCTTGTTAAAACGTCATATTCTGTCCATTTTTTCCTCTTTTTATGCATGTTACTTTAATGGTATAATGGCATTGTATTCAACCATCGATTTAGCCCACAATGGGAAGTGAAACTAATTTGAGAATGGAAAATTGTCATGTGGTCTAGGACTGCTAATATTTAAATAAAATATATCGTGATCTCATTATTGTAATATTAAATTTAAATTTTAAAGTTGAAGATGTCAACATGTGCCGTGGTTTGTGCTTTTAAGTTTTTCACTGAGGACATAATGGATTATGGTCATTTTCCCTCCTGATATTTCCCTTGTTGAAACTTCTTTCTTCATCATGTCTACCGGGAGGAAAATGAAAATTCCTTGAAACTTATTTCCTGGATTTTACTCCCTCCTGCTGATTGTAATCCTTATTTTTCCTTGATGTGTCCTAGACTTTGCAGTTCCTCGGTGACAAAGACTAAAGGATTCCATCATATCAATTCCTAGTTGGTTCCTCGATTGCATTAGAGTTAATGTTGGTTCACATCTTACTCCTGGTCTATTCCCTTTATGGCATACCTTGGAGCATCACAGTCCAGTCTGAAAAATAATACATTCTTTTAATAATGTAAACCTCCTATCTATTTTCACAAGATTGTGATGAGGTAACGGTTCTAAAATTTGATGAATTATCTTTCGCCTTCCTTTTGAGTTATGATTCAGAAAAGTACCCACCAATCCCATTGGTCCAGAAATCATTATATGTAACTTTTTTAAAATGACATTTGACACTATTTTTTATAATATCAACTGGTTAAGCCTCCTGATAGGATCCAACCCCCCACACACTTTTTTCCTTTCAGTTTTTCGGTCCAGGGTATGGGAATGGGGTTGCGGGATGGGGGAGGTGGTATTTTACAGATTGTAAGGTCGAACTTTGCCCACATGCAAATGTCTCCCAAGCTCTTACTACTTGTAAGCTATTAAGTGGGGGATTGCCAAAGATTTGGTTGGATCATTTCGTTTTTTGGTTTTCCAGCTAGGTGAAAAACTAAGAGCATGTTTGGATTTTTGTTTGGGATGTTTTAAAGTCAGTTTAGGTAATAAATTCAGTTTCTTGACATACGTTACTCTCAAAAAGTACATTTATACATTTATATTTTATTTGAAACTAAGTTTTGATAAAAGCAAGACTAAAGTTCTTTTTTAAACTTAATTTATAAAATGAAAATTATTCCAAAATTAAATTTAACTTTAACTCAGACATGCACTATTCACCTTATAATGGTCAGGACTGTGGAGTCAATGTAAGGACAAAACTTGAATAAAATACTTTGAGAATTAAGTATTGAAGTTGAAGAAAAAGGAGGATAAATGTTTTATTTTTAAATTAAGAGTTGTATGATGTTTTTAAATAAAGGTAAATACAAAATCAATACTTATATTTTTATTAATTCTTCATTCTATTTCCTTTTTCTTTTATTTAAAAAATATCAAATTAGTAGATATTTTTTAGAAGTGAAAGATTTGTCCTTCCAGCTTTGAACTTTCTAATAAGAGAATAGTGGAGAAAGTAAATTCAAGTGGAGCAAATAGGTCGCATTAGAAATAGCATCCATTATGCCAGCAACCTCTACTGCCAATTTACGTAAATTGAAGTCAAACACGCCTCCTCTTCTGTTGGTTAATGTTTAACAGTAGTTTTTGGCATTGGCCACAACACATGAGTCATGACTAATGGACTAGTTTACGATGGAATTGTTTTCATACGAAACTCTAAATTATTAGTTATTAATTTGATTGGTATGCACTGTGACACTCATTGACACGTTTATTCATTTTTATTACTTTAATGAGAAAATAAGATAATAATATTCCAAAACATTTCTAAAATTATTTTATACTTGCAACATATCAATTAAACTCTTATTTATTGATGTTTTAATATAATAATTTTAGAAAGAAAATTTTATTTTTATTTAAATTTAAAAAAAATCTTCATTTACCATTTGTTGATGCAACATAATTCCACACATGTAATTCAGACTCTACTCAACGAAAATCACCTCTACTTTATTTTCATAAAAGGCTAGCTTATCTTTACTTTACTACTTTATTTTAAAGTGTTGTCAAAAGATTATTTGGATGTTTGTCGAACCTTTGAGATATTGTAATCGTTGTTTGTCAACGACGCCGTGTAGCTCAAAATTGATTTCATATTTCTTTTGAAAATCTAAAAAATATAATGAATGGCCAGAAGAAGCTCCATTGGACACCTGTCTGTAATTTAGCGTACTTGGACGGGATTCGACCTCTTTAATGAAAATTAAAATAAATAAATAAATAAAAGAACTGTGTGTTTGTAATTCTAACTTTGCAAGGAATCCATTGAATCCTATATCCATCTCCCTACAGCGAAGACAGGGAGCATGCGATGCGAGCGAACCTATGAAACATATCACATTTGACGTCCTTTTCAATTCAACAATTCACAATGAAGCATACATATACCCTCTCTCTCTCTCTCTCTGTATGTATTTCCCGTGGATAAGATCTTGAGAATATCGTATGCAGAGGGACCCCACTTCTTCCATTAAAATAACAATATCCAACACTTCTCAATACCAAAACTGCGAAGAACCCATATGATTCTCTGCAGAAACTGGGTTATTCCTGTGATGGTTCGGTCTCTCAGCTCGGATAGATCGGCAGCGATTCTGGGTCTGAGCCAAAAAAGCTTTCTTTTGTTTGCTCCATTACCAATTCCTCTGTTTTTCTATTGGGCAAAGTAAAAAGGCATGAGAAGATATTTGTGGTGAGTGCGGTGTGGTGGTTGGCCGTTAAATAATGCGTTTCCGCTTTTGGTGATGTATTTCCATCAATGCATGGTTCCTGCTAGTGATGCTTTTGTCCTGTTCCTATGTCGTGTTTCGCCGGCTATTTTGTCTTAATCTCTAGATAGCAGATTCATTTGCTTTGCGTTTTTTCTCCGGTGATTAGTTCTGTTGCTTGATCCATTTGTTTCAGTGCATGTATGTGGTTAAACACTTAAATTTCTTGTTTTTCTTCGCCAAATTGGTGGATTATAGTGTAATTTACTGTTCAATAAAAAATGGGTATCAATCGGATTACAGAAAGAGACACTGCTTTCTGCAGATTTAGCCACCGAATTTTGATATATTCGAGGAGTTTTTAGATTTATCTCCTTCACTTCCTCTTATCCTCTTTTTGTCTGTTCTTTCTTCAGGTTCGGACCTTTACTATTCACTTTATTACTTCTTTTTTTTATTCTTTGTTTCTTCGATTCATCTATTATCTTTTGGTTTCCTGAATCCATCTCTTTCTACGGTTATCTTATCTTATTGGGTGCGGGTTGCTGTCATCTTCTCTATCTTCCCCAACTGGGTTCTGCGTCTTCTTTTAAGTGGAACTAGGCTTGTTTCATTTTAGTATTTGATTGCTAATTTTATACTTTTGTATTCATTTGTTATTTCTTTTACATTGTTTCATTCACGAATCTAGATGAGCTCTAAGGTTAGTGAGGGGGTTATGTCCTTTTATGTTAGATTTAATCCCCTTTCCCTTTGTCATGCTGATGTATAAATGGTTGCCTTTTTTCTCTCCTCCAAATGTCCAGATTTTCTTCTGTGAATTGAACTGAATTGATTTCGCTTCGTTGCTGCTGGCATCTGTGCTTCCTGTTTAATTTATTGTCAGTGGATTAGTGTTGACACAAGTTATTGGTTCAATTGAAATGAAAGAATTTGAGTGAAGAGGAGAATTAGACTGTCTGGCTATGGAGAATTCTTATAAGGCTAATGGAAATGGACCAACTGAGAATGGATACTCTGTTGCAAGGCATTCTTATCAACCCTCCTTGAAGAGGTCATTACCTTGGCTGGACATAAGGGTGTTTTATGTAAGAGTGTGCAAGTGTGAGCTTGATGATTCCACTCCTGGGTTTCTTACACTGAATCATGTTCCTTTGAATCCTGACACTCTTCTTGAAGTTAATGGTGTTCGTACTAGTATATATTCTGATGGGATGTCAACCCTTCTCAAGAGAGACAGGGTAGATAGAAAATCAGAAGAAGTGACATTTGTAAGCACTGATAGCATAAGGATGAGTGGTAGTGTCAAGTTTGAGGTGTTTGATAAAGATGTTCTGCTGCTTTCTGGCGCTTTAGAATTATGCAATACCAATGGTGTTGTTGGGGAATCAAGTTATAATGGACAAAGGTGGAGCATGAACTGTGAATCATATATAATTCCAGGCACCAGCTTCTTTAAGGGGAAACAATTGCTGTTGCCAGACTCAAGTCTCCCAACAATTGAGGTCTACATTGCAGGCTCCTTCTTGGGTACTCCAATTATCTTAACAAAAACCTTGCAGCTTTCTCAGAAAAAGCATACAAAGAAGGGGGTGTTGGATGCAATTCCAGAGCATGAGGCCAGTGAAAATGGGAAAGATACTTCTTCAGCCCTTGCTTTGCAGGTAATTAGTGCTTGTTCAGTAATGTTTTTGGTGTGCTTCTTATATTGTCCTCTTTTGCTATGTCAGTTCATCAGCCGAGTTAACTTAATGCCTGTTTTTGCGTTGTCTGACTTTGCTTTTACTGCCTCAATGCACTTGCATTGAGTTATTTGAAACTTGAGATTGTTTAACAGATATAAGCATTTGTATCTGATGGATATCACGACCTCTGAGACTAGGAGATGGGACATATATAATATAACTATGATACAACTGCAAATAACCTTTGATCTGTGTCTGACGTTTTACTTTTCTTCTTAAAATTATTTTGTTCACTTATGTATTATTTTTTATGGATAGCTAGCTGTCAAGAAAAGGATACCTTTCATGTCCAGTTCTTCATTTAAGTTTGGTCCCCCCCAAGAGCACATGCAATTAGCTAATCAGCATTAAATATGTTTTGAAATTTCTCCTGAAAATTGATAACCAAGCCAATTAGAATTTGAAGAAGATCCCTTTTTTTCCTACAAATTATAGACCATCCTTCTTAATATTTACATGCCAATTCTGCAGGCCCCAGATTACTTTTGCGACAAACATGAAGATGAAGATTATAACAACCTCTACTTAGGAACAGCATATGCTGATGGAGAAGATGGAGAACTCTCATGGTTCAATGCTGGTGTTAGGGTCGGTGTTGGTATTGGACTTAGTGTTTGTCTTGGCATTGGCATTGGAGTTGGCCTGCTTGTTAAAACCTACCAAGGCACCACTAGCCACTTTAGAAGACGGTTGTTCTGATTGGTGCTTCTAGTTAAGCTTAAAATTCTCTGCTTTTTGTCCATCTCCCTCTTAATCCAAAGACAGCTAACCTTATTTTTGTCCATCTCCCTCTCGATCCAAAGACAACAGGTTAAATATCTTGTCCATCTGAGTGGAGTTTTTTTTTTTTTTTTTTTTTGGCTTACTTGCTGTATGTAATATAGTTTATTTTTAGTGGCCATTCTATGCGAGTTTTCAATTATTTATGTAAAGCAGCAAGAAGTTTTCAATTATTTACCCTACTTATTGGGGTGTTGAACTGGTGATAACATGATTTAACTTAAGGGGGGGAATTAGTTTAGTTTTGATTTTCCTATTGATCGTAATAATCATCCTTCAACAAAGTAAATAAGAAACTAGTCCCAAAATGATTTGTCTGTTTTTATGACTTTTTCTCAATTCATTCCCTTGCCTTTTCCTTTACGACAAATGTGTTTCATATTCATTTATTGGTTAAATGGTGCAAGTACAAGAGGAGTTGACTGGTCTGCCTAGCTGGCTGGTTGGTTTTACAAGGTACTTCATGGAATTGTGACCTTGCTTCTTCCGGGGCCAAATTAGTTGGTACCTTACAATTTAAGCATAGTGAATTTGACGCAAAAAAGTGACCACTCTTCATGCAGTAGGCATGCATGTTGATTGGCGATGCGGATCAGACATTCAACCTCATCTCCTAACTGATTTCTGTTGTCGTCGTCAACAATTTTATTTTATTTTATTTTAATTTCTGTGGAAGTTGAATTGGGTTTCAAAACAGCATGTGACCGGTTAACTGTTCATACGTGAAACATATGAATGAAATTGCGGGTTGCAATCCCAGAAAGGATCTTAAGAATGCTTTGGCAGAGCCACAAAGCAATGAATTAGATGTTGAATGAATATGAAACACAATTGCATGATGATTTTAAACAATTGATATATTTGATATTCGAGGGACTTAAAATCAAAATCGTGAGTTTTGTTTTTCTTCAAACTAGCAACACTATATTTTCAACTTGAGGTATGAAATAAGATAAAGCTTCAATTCTAATGTGATCAAAACTCTAATTGGTGTACAAAATGTTACTCCCTTTGTCTTTAATATAAGAAATTATTTAGAAGGAATTGATAGTCCTTTTTCTAAGGTATTTTACAATACCTAACAAGTTAATAATTATCAACAAGGGTAAAATTGGTACATTAGTAATATTTTTTTTTAAAAAAATCAATAAAACTAACTAATTTACCTAATTTTATTGTTCTGTGTAATTAAGTTATAAATGTCTTATATTAAGGACAAGAGAAAGTAAATTACAATGTCAACATGTGATACTTAAATTGTTTTTTTTTTTTTCTAATCCCTAAAATAAATATCTACCATAAAATGAACTTTAGGGACCAAAACTAAAATTCACTCATTTTATAGGAACTAAAATCAATAATTATAAATTTTAGAGAGATAAAAACAAAGAAGAAATTTTATAGGGACCAAAATCAAAACATGCTAATTTTGTAAGAACTAAAAACATATTTAAGCCTACTTTAATACACTTTTTTTTAATACATTTGTTCATAATAGTTAAAATCTATTAAAAATTACAAAAGTATAAATGGAGTTCATTAAATAAAGAGTAAGGCTTACACAATTTTGTTATTTTTAACAAATTTTAACCAATAAAAAGTAATACTCCTATATTAAAAAGGTGTGTCTCTAGCATTTTTCAAGTAAAAGAACTACTTAAGCAGTGCTAAAAATATTAGAAATCATGCTAAGTAGTCTGGCAAATATTAAAAAAAATCCTTTAGATTAATCCCTAAACCAAGCATATCATTAGGGACTACAATTTATGGATATTCAATACTTCAACATTTTTCTTAAACGACAAATGTTAGCAATACACTCTCTGGCACACTCTAACGCACACTCCCTTGTAGGTTGAAATTTATTGAAAATTACAAAATCAAAAAAGAGAATAATTAAATGAGATGTGAAACCCACCAAAATTTGTGTTTTTTAATAAATTTCAAGAGTGTATTGCTAAGTTTCTTGTTTTAGATAATTTTATTATTTTAGATAGTTTAATAATAAAGCTAAGATTTTTTTGAAAATTAGTTCAAATTAAAAAAAAATATCTAATCCATATCTATCTACCTATCTATTATATATTATATAAAAGACAGTTGCTGACTAGGAGTGGTAGTTCACGTGTCACATTTTGGTGACATTTAAAATTATAGAAAACAATCTTAATAATATAATTGATTCAATTAAATGATAATCAAAATTTTGTGAAAAGAATCTTTCTTTAAACACAAATCGATTGTGGACAATTGTGACACACAAATATAGAAATTTATTTTTACTTTATCTTTTGATTGATGAATCAAAATTTGAAATAGACGACTAATTTAAAATGAATCTTTAATTTTGACCTAAATATGGAGTGCTCTATTAATTTATTATCATATTAAATTATTTGAAAATAAAATTTGTAAATATATTGTTTCCATTTTGAATAGTTAGTTCCATAAATTATTGTCCTAATTAATATATGATATGATTACTTTCCAAAATCAATTAAAAGGCTATATAATACCTTTGTTGTGTTTATGCGGTGGGTATATGTAGTCCACGCACAATGGTTTTCTAATTAGTCTATAAAACTGTCTAGCGGAATGTGAAGAGATTCTTGGAATGGTCTATAAAATTGCTTGCCGAAATATAAAGGAGCAAGAAGAATAACGCAGTCTTATTTTGCTATATACAAATTTGTGAGTATTGTCGAGATAGACTCATTGTTTGGAGATTTTCACGTTTTTGTTTATGAGCAACATGTTACTATTTTGGGCTTTATTATTTCAATCTCCATCTATTTACCTTTTAACTTCATGTATCGCAGCTTATACTAAGGTTGAAATAAAATGTTTCTCTTTGTCTATAATTTTTATTTTTTTGTGATTATGTATTTGTTCACTTAATGTTTTCTCCATGCTTTTGCACTTTTCTACTCTTATTATGTGCATGCATTTTGATTTATAGAGAGAATCTTGCAATAATGACTATTTTGTATAGAAAAGAGGAAAGTTCTTATAGTAACATAAGCATAATAAATTTAGTGAGAAATAAAAAGTGGGGATCGGGACCAATGTGTCATCTTATTATTTCTTTTGATATTATTTCTTAATTTTTACAAGTTTTTAAAAATTATATAAAACAAACAAGTATTAAAATTTTAATTATATATATATATATATATTAAAATTTTACTTTATTGATAATGGAAGTATAAATTAATATATAAAATATGTCATCATAAAAACTCTTAATTTATAAAGTTTTAAAAATAATTTAAATTGATGAAAGAATTAAATATGATTTGAATATATTTAAGTATATTTGTTGAAACAATTTAAAAAATAAAAGACATTGAAAAATGCTATTTAGTATGAATGTACACTTTGTGTAACCGCACGACGGTTTTGTAACAAATCCCGTATTACATGTTTTCAAATCTTTTAATCAATATTTATTTAAAAAAAAAATAACCATGGTTCATTTTTCTTTTTCTTTTAGTGCAATTCTTGTGTGATAAATTTTGTCTTTTGACTCGATGATTAATTAGAAAATAATAATATATTATAATTTACAACAGCATAGTTTAATGGCAATTAATTGAAATTATTTGAAACTTTCAATTTACAAGGTTTTTAAAAAATTAATTTGCACCAAAATATTAATTTAAAAACTAATTAAAGTATGAAAAAATATATGTTTAACATGTATTTAAAAATTAAAATATAAATTAATATATAAAATATGCACACGTTTGAAACTTTCAATTTACAAAGTTTTTAAAAATTTATTTTAATTGATGAAAGATTTATTTATATTTTGAATATGTATCTTTATATTTAATGTTAGTTAAAAATGTTGAGTAGTAAATAAAACAATTTTAAAAAATCTTTGACTCGATAAACAATTAAAAAAATTTAATATATTATTTTGAAGTCATTAAGGCAATTATTTGCAAACACATATAAAATATTAAAAAAAATATTTAAAAATATTTTAAATTTTAATTTATTGAATATAATAATGTAAACTAATACTATATATGTAGTTATTCAAATTCATCAAACACATGCAAATTTTGTATCACATTAGTTTATGTATAATACATCATAAAAGTATTTAAATTTTAGTACTTTTTAGTTGATGTTTAAACTAATTAAAAGTGTGAACCTCAGTTCGACCACTATACATAAAAAAATCGAAGTTAGAACCTCAAATTTTTGTATCATGATTTGCATCTTGTGATGAAAGGAAGGGACTTCGAAAGAACTATTGCTCACAAAAAAGGAGATAGTAATATCTCAATTAAGTTAATGAAATTTATTTTAAATATAGGAGATAGGGTTATTTTCTATTACATAATAAAATTAATTAATGTAAATCTAAATTTAAAATGACAATTTATTTAGAATGAATCATTAATTTTGACTTCAATATGGATTTTCCATTTAATTTTTGCTTATATTTCATTGTTCATATTAGAGTATTATTAAAAGAGTCCATCTTCTCTATTTTTTGTTAAAAGATTTTCTCTTCTATTTAAACCTAATCGACCCAGATGTAAACTAAATGTTGTTTGTACGGTCTCTCTTACATGTATAGTTGAATATTATTTTAGGGTAAATGCAACAACTGATTATATATTTTTTTTTCTAGAACATCTTTAACGAAGGAAGCAAAGACACCTACGAAAAGGCATATCATATTTACATTGTTGTGTCCATGTCCATGTTACTTCGATTCATTTATTATGTTAACATTTTTATAATAAAATGTAGCAACTGATTAACCATTTTTTCATAATTTATTTTCTATGATACTGATGGATGAAGTAGCATGCATTACAGTCAAATATCTATCTTTTATGGAGTTTAATCGCAGTCAAATTTAGTTTGTGGCTTACATGAATTAAGTTCTTTGTTATTAAATTTGGTATAGTTGCACAAATATAATGTTGTTAATCATAGGTTTATAATTATTTTTTGTAGTAAAAAAAAGGCTTATAATTATTTTCAATCAAGAATTTTAGTCAATGAATAATTCTTTATGACTGAGAATTTTAATTATTAAAATTAGGGAAAGAATACACATAACGAAATAATAATTATAATTATATTTATAATAAAAATTATAATTAAATAAGGGAATTCTTAATAAAAATATTATATTTGTAAATTTAAAATATATACTCTAACACAATATGATAGATATGTAGTATTATTAATTTAAATAATAATTATATTAACACTAATACTTATATTTATAACGATTAAAATATCCATCAAGTGACTTTTATATATATAAAGATAAAGATATTTTCTTAATAAAAGTAAGATTGTCTATAAGTTAAATAATTTATTCTAATTTCTCAAATTATATTTATTTTTATTTATTTTTAGAATAATATAAGATATATCATTAGATAATTATATTAATACAAATGATAATTAGAAATAATTTAATGCATTAACAAATCCCAAAATAAATAAAAATTGTAACAAAAAAATCCCAAAATAAATAAAAAATAGACAAAGATGGGATTTTTTTTAAAAGGACGAAATTTATTCAGATTTCAAAATATAACATAAGATATCATAAGGAATTAGAGAATTAAAATTATAAGGTTTTTTTTACTGATAAAATTATAAAGTTTTAGTGCTAGAGAATCCATTATTAAATTCTTAAGACAACATGATATCCTAACATGTTTAAAATAATGATTATAATAATATTATTATTAATATTTATTAAAAAATTAAGGTTACCTATAAGTTAAATAATTTTTTCTAATTTCCCAAATTAAATTTATTTAATTTTATACAATAACATTAGATCTATCATCATTCTAATTTCATCAATTAAATTTATTCTCCCAAATTAAAGACCGTTTTAGTATTAATTTTATACCATTTTAGCATTACTATTTTTAATTATATTTATAATTAGAGGAGGGATCCACTTACTCCAAAGAGTAACTCTAAGAGAGTTACTCCTCATCCTCACCATTCATTTTCTTGAAATCTAATTTAAGTTTTACTAATAAATGCTTCCATTTAAGTATTATTAATAATATTATTATTGTAAATTTAATTAGCATGAACAAGTTACCTTTAATATAAAGATAATAAATATAATATTGAATTTGTGACTGTAATTTTTATTGTTCTGGATTTCCTCTCCATAAGCCAAATTTGAAGGTTGGAGTGTCTGTAATGTTGAGGAATATTGACCAATCAAATGGATTATGCAATGGTATAAGATTGCAAGTAAGGAAGATAGAAAAACATGTTATTCAATGTCAAATCTTATTGGAAACAAGATTGGTGGTATTGTGTTTATATCTCGGGTGAGTATGATTCCTAGCAACCAAATGCTACCAGTTAAGTTCCAGTGAAGACAATATTCTATTGTTGTGTCATTTGCAATGACAATTAATAAATCTCAAGTCCAGACACTTTCTTCTGTTGGACTATATCTTCCAAGACCTGTGTTTACCCATGAACAATTATATGTTGCCTTTTTCAAAGTGCGTTCCAGAGTGGATTAAAAATTTTGCTGAAAAATCATAAAAACATGTTTCAAAATTGTACAATTAATGTTGGGCAGTGTCTAGCGCGGACGATCTCTGAATATGTTTCACGGTGGTCAAGGCTTTTTAAACAATATTATAATATTTTTTATAAAAAAAATTTAATATTGATAAAACTGAAATAACCTTATTGCCCTTTCATTAAAAAATAGTAACTACTTGATTAAAAATTTAATATTGATTATGAATTAAAATTAATTATGAAATAAGATTTATATTAGTAATTAAAATTAATCACATGGAGCTTTCGTTTTTTTCTACTGGGGGTGGCCATTTAATTAGGGACCGATCATCTTCCACCTTCCATATCCTGTTTCTGACAAGTGAAACTTAGCGTGGTGGATTCATTTCGCAAGCTTGTTTTCCACAACGAGAAAAAAAAAAGTTGTGAAATATTTAAGATGAAAGGTGGAAGAAGAAAAATGGAAGAGGATAAAGGGCGTTTGGTTGTGTAGAGCACGATGGGGTCTTCATTGCTGCTACTCCGCTGGGCTCGCTTCCGTGACGGGATCCACAATCAAAAGCTATCAAAATGGTGGATCTTGTGGTTCCCTCAAGGTTGTTTATGAAAAATTACATTTTATCGTTTCTGAATCTAAAACTAAATTTTAACAAGTTCATCTAGTAGATTTAGTCTTCAATTATAACAATATTCAAAGAATTTCTACCACCACCACTATGGTGTGAGATCGAGAAGCAACACCCAAAACCAGTAAAAGGGATATCTTATTTAACAAATAAACCATCAAATCCCCACAGAAATGATATCATACGTACCCATAATCAAAGTTGAAAAGTTTAAGGGAAGAAAAAGTTGATCCTTCCAGAGACAACCAATAAGATTAAAAAATAACAAAAAGAAGAGAGATTGAGCCGTAGATCTCGTCATCCTCTGCCCTCGGATCTGTCGTTTTCCGACTCTCGCACGACGATGACGTCTCTGCCAACAAGAACTGCCTGTTCATGGCGTCGCGGAAGGTGTGGGCAGCGAGGATATGGATGTGAGCGAGCTGCGGAGGAGGACGGCAATGTTCTTGGAGGACCTCGGATCTACGACAGTGTTTTTTTTGTTGTCAATATTTGGATTTGGATTTAGGGATTGCAAGCAATTACTATCTTTTAAGGAAGGGCAATAAGGTTATTTCAGTTTTATCAATATTAAATTTTTTTCAAAAAAAAAAAATTATAATATTTGTTAAAAAGCCTTATCCACTGTGAACCATATTTGGAGATCGTCCACGCTAGACACCGCCTTAATGTTGTATATAGAGAACTTTTCTAGAATTTATCTTAATAAGATGTTTATTCAAGAAAAAAGTATTATTATTTTTAGATTATATTGTTGTTAATACAAAATTTAAAAGTCTTTTTACATTTTTATTTTAAAATATTTATTATTTTTACCTCCCTTTAAGACTAACCCGTGCATCGCCCAGGTAACAAACTAGTTGAGTTCGTAAATTTGAAACATTTTAATTGTATTTTAAGTGACGAAAAAAAATTATTTGCAACAGGTCAAATCAAGGCTGGTATCTTTATTTGGACCCAAATTTTCTTAAGCACAGTTACACCCGCGAAAATACATGCAACGGCGAACTAAAACTTTAGAACTAAAAATCTTGCATTCCAAGGAAAGCCATTAGCCATTAGCCTCAGAACAAGGTCTATGTATTTGGCCTGGTTTGTCCTAGAAGACAAGACATTTAGTTTGGATTTATATGTACAATGTTAAACTTAAACTTATTTACATATGCACAATATTTGACAATAAGCGAACCAAGAACAGAAGAGACATCTCATTGATCAAAGAGAGAATCTGGT
Organism: Pueraria montana var. lobata; assembly: GCA_026413185.1. Lineage (NCBI taxonomy): Eukaryota > Viridiplantae > Streptophyta > Magnoliopsida > Fabales > Fabaceae > Pueraria > Pueraria montana. The sequence goes on from CM048654.1 coordinate 8,637,155, forward strand.
TTGAGGGGTTGGGCTGCACGGCGGAACCAGGTGTTGAACGCAGTCACCAAATGAGGACAATCTTCAACATTTCGGGTTGAAAAGCTGAGGCACCGCTGCAGCAATTCTTGAGCATCTGACATGGGCAATGTGGAGATGATTCGCAAGAATGTTTCTTCCAGTTCCAGATACAATGATTTGTTGCTCGGTGATATTGGCGAAACATTGTCTTTGCATACAACCAAAACCGGCAGCCAATCTTCTACCAGCTTCCTTCTCACCTGAACAAAGCAAAGAAATAGGCATGAATATTCAGTATTATAGGTCGGGGGCGGGGTATGACGGCGTTCAAATAGAATTAAAAAAGGTACGTATAATAAGCATATCAAATTAGAACATGTAATATTGGGAAATATCTGAGGAAAAGGTATGCAATGTGATTAAAATCAATCTAAAATGAAAAGGAAACATCAAATTTATTATTGCAAGTAAAACCTTTTTATTCACAATAACAAATGCAACGGATGCTGCGGTATTTGGACAAACCTTAATTGCATTTCCTTAGATATAATAATTCTCTGATTAAATTTTCATCTCAGTAACTTTCCCAATAAAGGTTGGCATTTAAGATCTGTGCTAGTTGCCAAAGTGAAAATCTAATTTTTGATGGAGAACAACACCAATATTATCACTCAAGAAAGCAAAATGCTCGTAATAGCAATGGGGCAGGGCGGGGATGGGTTTTTCCTTCCAGCCCCAAACTCCCCAACAATGCCCTCAATCCCCGATGGAACTGAAATTTGATGCCCCATCCCCAATCCATTCAGGGTCGGGTTTCCACACCCCACCCCGTCCCTGTCCCGCTCCCTGATTGCAGCATATTCACATCAGTAACAACTTGGGACATCGAACCAATATTGTTTGTACAGGAAAAGTAAAGGATACTGCTCTGGGGAAAGGCTTGTTAGTGAATTGACTAAAATTGTGCGATTTAATACAATAAACCATGTAACAACAAATAAATTTTTATTGAAAAAGAACAGATGGTCAAATTTAATTCACGTACCACACCACACCAACATTTATACATCTAAAAACACCATTCATTGTGCTGAATGGGGGAAAAATGAAATGTGAGGTAAATCTGAAATCAGATAATAGTAGAGGAAGAGATGAATGCAGAGGTATTTAGTTGGTGAAGGGATGAGATTCACAGTGAAAGACGCAGACCCTAGTGAATGGGTTGGAGACCTTTGCGATAACCCAAGAGTGCAGAGTGGTAACAGAGACAATGAGATGAGAGTGATGCACTTTGAGAGAGAGAGAGATAGCGCAGCAGCGGTGCCGGTGAGACTTGGGGCAGGTTCGGGAACAGGGGCATTACCGTAATATGATTAATTTAGTAGCCCTAACCCAATGGTAATACAATAATGTATTTTGTCATTGTGTGGTTGGGGGTGTCCTAGTGTGATCGTGTCCTTCCCCTTAGCCCCAACCATCAAAGCTATGACAATTACCAATACAGTCTGTTACTAACCGAGCATGGTGACCAACCTGACCTTGTAAAACTAGCTCGGCCCAAGAAGTCTGCCTATATCCAGAATGGTACAGTCCTAACTGCAAATGAGGCCAAAGACTGAGCTATACGTAGGCTAAGCATGTGTTTGCTTTGGCGTTTTAGACTCACGTATCTTTCAATTTCTGCTTCAAAGGAAGAAAAAGACACAGAAGCTACATATTGCAGCATCTGGTAGACGCGGTTCAATTCGTTTCAAACTATTCAATTGCATGTCCAAACATGACATGCGGTACACAGACTCCTAATAGTGAATGAGACTTAAGTTAGTGTTCGGGAGGGTACAGTATTCTTGAGTAAACAGCTTAATCAATCACTTATACAACAATAAAGTCATTTTGATAATTTTCACCACAAAAAGAAAACTGAACAGGAAGCAGCATTACCTGTCTAGAAGCGAGAATAGTGCCAGCAGAGACAGCATTGGCAAGCCTACACGTACACCTCAGAAAAACAGCAGGAAGGCCAGGCACAATGTTCCTCCAGGCATCATCACGAAACGCCCTCTGCAAATCAGCAGTGAAACCCGCTTGCTCGCTCCATTCCCTCACAGCGACATCCGCAACCCTAAGCTCAATCATCCTCTCCACAAGCCAAAGAAGATGCTTCCCATTCGTCGAAGCCTTATGCAGATTCAGCCTCTGAATAGCCTCCGTCTCATTGTGGTCCCCTCTGAACACCGGACTCGAGTAATCCTCCAACGACTCCTTCACCGTCTTCAAGCTCATCGCGAACGCCTTCTCCAACACTCTCTTCGCCGTCTCCCTCGACGACAGATCCCTCAGAATCTTCCCTACGAAAGCCTTCACGAACGCCGTGTTGCCGTAACTGTTCATCGCCGACGAAATCAATCCTTGAAGCATCGCCTCGCACGAGTCCTCTCCCGAAGGCGAAACCCTAGCCACGAGTTCCTTCGACTCTTCCTCGCTCAGGAAGGGGATTAATCTCACTACTCGCTTCTCTTCCTCCTCCGTCCACGGCACCGCCTCGAGGAAATCCACGCACCAGCGCACGCACTCCTCGAAGAGGAGTTCCAGCGCCACCGGCAGCAGATCCAGCGCCGTCGATGCGCTGTCGACCGCGGCGGCGAAGTCGTTCGTGTAGAGAAGCTCCAGGACGGTGAGATGCGACTGGATCGAACCGGCGGAGGGAGCGACGCCGAGGTTGAGGCGGAAGAGGTCGCGGTCGCGGTTGGAGGAGGATGAGTGTTCCGGCGCGTGGACGTGGCCGATCCACCGGTCGGAGAGGAGCGCGGAGAAGTATTTGGAGCGGCGGAGGACGTCGGAGTGGAGGTAGACGTGGAGGTCGGAGGTTGAGACGGAGTCGGCGGTGGCGGTGGCGGAGGTGGAGGAATCGAGCGGAGAGGGAGCGTCGATGAAGAGGCGGAGGATGACGTCGGCGGTGGCGGCGGCGTTGAAATGCAGAGCGTCGTCGGCCGTCGGAGAGGGACGATCGTCGCCCATGGGAGAGGGACGGTCTTCCGCCATGGGAGAGGAAGGTCGAGGGTTTTGGGAGATTTCGGTTAGGGTTACGTCGGAGAGGGAGGAGATGGTGCCGACTGTGGAGGAGGAACGACGGGCGGCGGTGGTGCGTTGCCGCTTCTTGGGAACGCCGGCGTTGGGAAACATTGGAATGGATTAGAAGGAAATTGACGAAATGATTTTTTTTTTTTATATTTTTTTTTTAGTTTATTGGCAAATTGGAAGGGAACGGATCACGATGGTGCTGAAGAGTGGGGACGGGGGAGAGAAGCGTTTCTTTCTTCAAATAAGGATTGGAGTGGACTACATTTTTCTTTTTCCGTTTTTATCATTCTCCTAAAAACGGATTATCTTTTCTTTTCTTTTCTTTTTATAACAAATTTTAAAAAAATTATTAATATAAATTTTGATCCAAATTTATTAAAATTAAAAAGATTTGCAAAATTTATTTTGGTTTCATAGTATAAATATATAATAATGAATAAAATAGTTTATTTAAATTTTGCATCACACGTCATTTTTCATTTTAAGTGAGTGTGTAAAGATTGAAATAGTTATGGTTAAGTGATAAAAATGTACGTATATGTGATGATGTGTTTAAGTGTTTATTAGGGGTGGAAACACGTCAGGTCAGGCCAGGCTAGGCTTTGGCGGGCCTGAGCCTGGCCTACATCATAACTACTAAGTTTGGGCTTGGCCTATTTAGCTGTTATAGATATTTTTTTAGGCCTTAGCCTGACCTATTTAAAAGTCTAGTCTGACCTGAAAGTCTGTTTACATGGTCTGTTCTATAAAAGGGTCTATAAATAGGCCAATAAGCCTATAGGCCTAACTAGGCCAACGAGTCTAAATAGGCCAATAGGTCTTATTCATCACGTAAAATATTCAATATTTTCTAAAGACTAATATTAAATATAAATATTATATATTATATTAATGTGATATATATAAATATATAATATTATATATATTATTATATAAACAGGCCAGCCTGTTAGGCTTCATAGGCTTTTTTTAAAGCCTGAAGCCAGGCCTTTTTAATTAAAAAGGCTTTTTAAAAAGCTTAAGTCTGACCTTCTTAATAAACAAGTCAGGCCAGACCAGGCCTTTGGTGGGCTAGGCCGTAGGCCCCCGACGGGCCGCCTGGCCTATTTCCACCCCTAGTGTCTATAGTTAAGTACTCAATAAGTATTGATTGATGCTGTTTTAACTATTAAAGAGTTCGGTCTATTTTAATTTAAATGAAAATTCAAGTTTAAATGTTATTAATGAAAAATAAATATTAAGAATAATTTTATTAAATAAATATATTAAGCTCGATTAGAATTAATTGAAGACTAAAATTATTTATATTATTTTCCCAAACTTGATTGTTATCATATTAAGGCACTTTGATTATCCTCGTCTTTTATATATATATATATATATATATATATATATATATATATATATATATATATATATATATATATATATAAGAGTCAAGGATAATTTAGTAAATTTAAGTTTTTCGTCCATTTTAAGGGTAAGTATATAATTATACTGCCTCACATTTTTAAGCAAAAAAAAAAACCTTTTTCTTTTTCATTAACTACTTAATTATGATTGATTTGTGGAATGCATTTAATGATTTTATTATTTTTAACTATTACACATAATTTTTTGTATTACTTCAAATTGATTGGAAGAATTGAATGTAATTACAAAGATTATAAATATAAAGATGTAGAATCTACAATTGATTGGACGCATTAATTTTACCAATAAATTTTATAATTAAAATAAATCTTTATCTTTATATATATAAAAAAAGTTATATTTTTTGCATCTAAAAAATAAAATATTTTTTTGCTCAAAAGAGGGACTATTTTATATTTTTATGTTATGTCAATTTTCCAATATGTTATGTCACCTTAAAAAGGAAATATTTTTCTGCCAAAAAAAAAGGTGTTTTTGTATTTTTAATTTTATGTCAATATTCCAATTACATTAAAAAGCATTTATATATTATATAAAGATACTATATAAAGATATATAAATATTACATTGTGTATACACGTGTATATAATATAATATTATATATCTATATATATATTATTTTTATTTTTATATAAAAAAGAAAAAAAATCTATCAACAATTACATAAAGATTACATAAACATATAAGGATTATAAAAATTAAAATATTCACTTATGACTATATAATTAAATTACCAAAAACATATGTAAAAATATAATTAAATTAACAAAATTATACGACTAAAAATTGAGTGTCATTAAAATATTATAAAATGATAAGTCTAATATAAAGATTTTAATATAAATATTAAGATAATTTAAATATATAATTAAATTGATGGAAAAAAACGTAAAAATTAAAATATTAACTTATGACTATAATATAATTAAATAAAAAATAATGAAATTAATGAAAATGATTTTGTTTATTGTCTACTATTAACAGTTTCTTTGATTTAATATATTAAAATTTATTGACTTTTCTAGAATTATTGGACAAGGGAATGTAAGATCATTTTTACGTTTTAAATATTTATTTTTCAGTGAAAATGATTTTTAAGTTGCCCATAGTAATTATAATATAAATACACAACAATGAGCTTCATAAAAAAATAATTTTTTATGTTGATAAAAATGTATTTAAATTAGTTAACTTATTCAAGTCTACCAAATTAAATTGTTTTAAATTAATTTTTTTAATTCAGCCTTTTTAAATTGGGTTTTATAAATTACAGTCATTTTTTAAAAGAAATCATACACATGTTTTTAAATTCAAACTTAACTTACCATATTAGATATATCAAATATAACTCACAGGGATCAACTTCTTTTTTTAAATATAAAAACAAATAGGAAAATTTATGCTAAATTCACGGGAAAAGTTCACGGGAAAGTAAGACATAACACACGATGATGGACATTTTTATATTTTTTATAAAAATAAGTAGGAAAATTTACAATTAATTCATTGATATAAACCTTTTTTACTAAAGAATTTTGTCCAATCAAAATTAATTTTTATTACATAATTAATATATATTTAATTACATACAAAAATCAAATTAAATCAATATAATCACTATTATTTTATCCACGCAAAATTAGTGTCTAAAATTAATTTTTAAGAAAATAATTATTCATTTTTTATTTATTATCATGCCACTTAAATAAATAATTCAAGATTTCTTCTACCTGGAAAAAAATTATTTTCTTTTATACATTGATATGTATATGCCAATATATTAAAATAAAAATTATATATAAAAAATAACACACAAGGATGGATATTTATTTTTATAAAAGCAAGTATAAAAGTTTCACTTAATTCACTGGAATGAACAAATTACTTGAAATCACATTAATATCTAAATTATTATGGTGAAATAATGATTTTTTATTATAATAATTTTAATTTAAAAGTATTTTTATGACTATCTCTTTCATGACTCAAATAATTTATTGAATGTTTTATTTTACAAACATACAAAGTATGAAAAATATAACAAATGGAGATGAACATTTTTCAAGAAACCATGAAGAGAAATTTAAACTTAACTTACTATATTAGATATATAAAATATAACACACATGGATGGACTTTTATTTATTAAAATAAGTATAAAAAATTTACATTGAATTCATGGGGATAAACTTTTTTACTAAAGATTTTTGTCTAATCAAAACTACGATTTTTTTATATGTTTAATATATATTTAATTACATAACAAAAATAAAATTAAATCAACATAATTAATATTATTTTCTCTATGCAAAATTAGTGTCTAAAATTAATTTTTAAGCAAATAATTATTCATTTTTATTTATTATATCCTCACTTAAATAAATTATTAATGATTTTCTTCTACCTGGACAAATTTTATTTTAATTTTATACATTGATATGTATATGCCGATATATTAAAATAAAAATTATATATAAAATATAACACATATATAGGAATGAATATTTTTTTATAAAAGCAAGTAGAAAATTCTCACTTAATTCACAGGATTAATAAATTACTTGAAATTACATTAATATCTAAATTTGCTGATGGAATGATATTTTTTATTATAATAATTTTAATTTAAATGTATTTTTATGGTTGTCTCTTTCCCAACTTAAATAATTTATTGAATGATTTATTTTATAAACATACAAGTATGAAAAATATAACAAATGGAGATGAACATTTGTCAAGAAACTGTGAAGGGAAATTTAGACTTAACTTACTATATTAGATATATAAATTATAATACAACGAGATAAACATATTTTTTCATATAAAAACAAGTAGAAAAATTTACACTGAATTCACGGGAATAAACTTTTTTATTAAAATTTTTTGTTCAATCAAAATTAAAATTTCTATTATATATTTAATTAGATGACAAAAATAAAACTAAATCAACATAATCACTATTATTTTCTCCATACAAAATTAGTGTCTAAAATTAATTTTAAGCAAATATTTATTTATTTATTTTTATTATATTCTCACTTAAATAAATTATTCAAAATTTCTTCTTCCTAGAGAAAATTTTATTTTCTTTTATAAATTGACATGTATATGCCAATATATTAAAATAAAAAAATATATAAAATATAACACATAGGGATGAATATTTTGTTTTAATAAAAGCAAGTAGAAAATTTTCACTTAATTTACGGGAATGAACAATTTCCTTAAAATCACATTAATATGTAAATTATTATTGTCAAATTGTAATTTTTATTATAATAATTTTAATTTTAATTTTAATGTTTTTTTATGGATGTCTCTTTCCTAACTTAAATTTTTTTTGAATGATTTATTTTACAAACATAGAAAGTATGAAAAAAAATAACAAATAGGAATGAATATTTTTCATGAATGTATGAAGAAAAATTTAAAGTTAACTTACCAAATTAGATATATAAAATATACCACACGAGAATGAATATTTTTTTATAAAAACAAGTAGGAAAAATTACATTGAATTCACGGGGATAAAATTTTTTACTAAAGATTTTTGTCCAATCAAAATTATAATTTATTTTACATAATTAATATATATTTAATTACATAACAAAAATCAAATTAAATCAACATAATCACTATTATTTTCTCCATGTAACATTAGTGTCTAAAATTAATTTCTAAGCAAATAATTAGTTTTTTTATTTATTATCTTCTTACTTAAATAAATAATTCATAATTTTCTTCTACCTGGACAAATTTGAATTTTCTTATATATATATATATATTAAAATAAAAATTACATATTAAATATAACACATAGGGATGAATGTTTTTTTAAAAGCAAGTTGCAAATTTCTACTTAATTCCTAGGGATGAATAATTTACCTGAAATCACATTAATATGTAAAATATTATGGTGAAATTATATAATTTTATTATAATAATTTTATTTTAAATATATATTTTTTATGGCTTTCTCTTTTGTGGTTTAAATAATTTATTAAATATTTTATTTAATGAACATAGAAAGTATGAAAAAGAATATAATACATAAAGATGAATATTTTTTCCCGAAATTATGAAGAGAAAAATACAATAATATAATAAATTACATTACATATAATATAAAATCTAAATATTTTTTTTAAACATTTAGTTTATCCCGTGCAACGCATGGATCAAAATCTAATTAAGATTAAGTTTATCTGTAAAAAATATGTGTAAGAATGTTTTTATTTTTAATTTAATTTAAAGTGTACTTTCATATTATTAATCTACTATAATTCAAAAACAAAAGGCTTAATTACCAATTTGGTCCCCAAATTTATTTATTTATTTACGTCAATTTGGTTCCCATATTTTTAAAATTGTCAATTTAGTTCCCAAATTTTTAAAAATGAGTCAATTTTGTCCTTACCGTCAAATTGAGATAACGCCGTTACGATTGTGAATTCCGGCAGTTTTGTTTACGAATAGTGGCGGTTAAAAATAACCACTATATATTTTTTATTTTAAAATTAAAGAGAGAGATGAGTTATATCTCAAGACAAGTGCAAAACACCAATATTTCACAACATCCAAAAGTTTACAAAGAAAACAATAACTAACACAGTTTAATTAAAGAGAGAAAATGGAACTAAAAATCACGAACATGCATGACACAAGTTAGTGCAATAACAATAACAGTGTTATTAATTAACTAAGTGAGGTTGTCTTCGGTGGTGGCAAGGGAAGCCGAAAGCGAGGTGCATGAGCGTGCCTTATCGTAATCCTCTTCTTTCACCACCGACTCCACCCACTAGTTCGGAAGATCCACGTCAGCTTGCTCATCCACGCGCGGACGCGCCGGAGAAGGGTATTGCGTTGAGGGAGCCCTCCCCGTGAGAACCTCCAAAAGTAACACTCCGAAACACCATATCCGTACCGCCGCCGTCCACAACGGTCCCGTTCCGCAACAGAACGCCGGCAATGGAGGGGCTCTACAAGTGGGCCAAGAACGCAACTGCAACCCAGTCCCAACCTCGGCCAGTTCAACCTCTCCATTCCACATTCCAGAACCTTCTTCGCCTCGCTGCGAAGCAAATTGCCGGTTTCCCTGACCCGTTTGGGCTCTTCGTCGATGCCGGCGAGGTCGTACTCGTTGTAGAGGTTGAGCATCTCAAAGTGGAGCTGGGTGGCCTTGGCGAGATTGAATTTTTCAGGGTCAGCAGCGGCCATGAGGTCGCGAAGCTTGTTGGAGAGGCGGAGGGCACGAATGTTTCATAACCTATAATTTTTTTATAAATTTTAATTTTAAAATAAAAAAAATATAGTGGCAGTTTTTAACCGCCACTATTCGTAAACAAAACCGCTAGAATTCACAATCGCAATGACATCATCTCAATTTGACGGTAGAAACCAAATTGACTCATTTTTAAAAATTTGGGGATAAAATTGACAATTTTAAAAATATGGAAATCAAATTGATGTAAATAAATAAATAAATTTGGGGACCAAATTGGTAATTAAGCCAAAACAAAAACATCATTGTCAGATATAGGTAAAATGCAATACCAAAAAAAAAGATATAGGTAAAATGCATGTTACTTGGGAGAAAATATGTAGAAATGTATACCTTTTTTTATCATCGGGGAGACACAGTGATTTGATTAATGCCACTCTAAAATAGAAAAAGTTTAATTTTAAGGAGTGAGGATAAGGCTGAAGTTAATGAAGATTTATTAATCAAGATGAAATGGACCTATCTAGGAGCACCTACTGAATTCTTTTATCAAAAAAAATCTTATCCAAAACCCAGCACAGGACGGTGTCTCAGTCTCATCAGTTGTTTTCTTTTTAGAGCATTAAGAAATATACAAATGGAACAACCACGTGGTGCCACGTCTAAAACTAGAAAATGATAGCCTAGACTAGATAGTGGGTCCCTTATTCGTTATCGTCTTCTGTTTTGATCAAGCTAATTCGTGCGACTTTTTTCCGTAACAGCAACCTTTGAAATTTTAATTCCTCAAATGACACCTCTTCCGAATTATTTAGCCATTTTTACTGTTTATAATGTGAATTCAGGTATGACACTCCCAAATTTACAGTAACTTTTTTTTTTCTGTTTAAAAATTGGGTTTGACACCCTCCATTTATCACCTATTTTTTTTTTTCAAATTTCTTTTATTTTTATTTATGAATTAATTTACTATTATTAAACTAAAAAATAATATTTAATTATATATACAATTAACTAAAAATTTATCCTATTTAAATTTAATAGGTAGAGATTTTTTATTTATATATATTTTTTTAGAATCTTCAAATTTTGATAATAAATTTATTTTTTTAGAAAATTTTATTTAATTTATTATTGATAGACAAATTGAACGATGACTTGCGTTGTTAGAAACAACTTTGCCTTCAGTGTGGAAACCTTCTCCACCGCCAAAACTTTGTTAAAAGGAGAAGAAGAATGAACTTTTAATAAAAAAAAACAACTATTTTTGGTGGTTATTGTTGCCCGTTTATTTTTAGGTTATCATTTTTCCTATTTTTGTGATCATTAATATTTGTTGTTTTTAGGTTATGATTTTCTCTATCTTTGTTTTTTTATTAATCATGTGCACTGTAATTTAAGTTCAATGTAATATTTTTTTCTAAAATATTAGTAATTCTAGTTTACATTAACATTTATTATTTAAAATGATTTATTAACTCGTAATTACCTAACTATATTCAAATATACTAATTTGGATTTTAGTTATAGTTAGAAAAAATATAATTAGATTAAATCAACTTTAAAATAAATTTAAATGTAAACAAATTAATTTATTATTCTTTATATTAAACAATTAAAAAATAAATTACATTATTTAGATATATTATTTGGATAAATCTATTTTTTAATATATAAATTTTGTATATTAAAAACTATTATTATTAAACTTAATTATTAAAAATAAGGTTTTAAAAAGAAATTAAAAAAAAACATGAGAGAAATGGGGGTGCCAAACCCAATTTCTAAACAGCAAATAAAAAAAAAAACGCTATTATGAATTCTGGACTGCCAAACCCGAATTCACATTACAAACAGTAAAAATTGCTATTTGGGTAAATAATTATGAAGAGGTGCCATATGGGGAATTAAATTTTCAAAGTTTGCTACTCACGGAAAAAAGTCAATTCGTGCTTCAACCAATCAGCCAATGTGTTTAAATTTTAAAACCAAACACATTATGCAGGTGTCCACACTCACATGGTGAATGCGAATAGCAACATAGATATTGTAGTTCTCTTGGGCCTTCTGTTCTTGCCTCTTGTTCAGTTGTCCCAAACCTTTTTTTTTTTCTTGGGTCGATCTGTTCGTAGCTTTCTAATATGGGCCCTGATTTGGTAATTGCTATTCTCACCCCCTAACATTATAAAATTACCATGTTGTCCCTCCTCCATTTCTTACACCGCACCCCACTCCCTTATCCTCACACTCTCCACCCCCACTCCCAACCTCTCTCAGTGACACTCTCCTCCTCCCTCTTCAGGTTCCTAAACTTACTCACACCCGTAAGTTGTGTAGATCAACGGAATCATGGTTCCACAATATTGAATACACAGCAAAATCCTGATTCCATTTTGTTTTTTGTTTTTTACCGTGCACAACGGAATCACGATTTCGTTGTGTATGAAAAAAGACGTACACAACGGAATCACGATTCCGCTGTATACGTTATTTTTCGAACACAACGGAATCGTGATTTCATTGTGTACGCAGACAGTATTTGGTTTTTTTTACTGTTATTCATTTAGTAAAATTTGAATTGTTTTTTTTTCTTTTCAGTAGTAGCAATGAATTGGAATACTTTTATTTTTGATGAAGTTACGATGCCAAGTTGTTGGAGAAATATGATTGATGCAAGTGGAAATGCCGTTAACCAACCCGTTCAACAAAATGAAATGCAAGCAGATGATTATGTGATGAACATTGAACCTCAGCACAATTATCCTGACTTCTCCAATAATTTCATGACTGACGAGGTTGATTAATTAATTAGTGTTTTTATCTATATGGTATTTTTTTGTATATGTGTGTTTTGTTAGTGAAGAAATGCATTTTGTTTTTAGGCTTTTGAAGAGCAAGATGAATTGTTGACGTGGGTTCGATCTGTCGCAAAGGAGGTTGGATTTGTTGTTGTCGTAGAAAGGTCAGAAACTGGCAAGAAAACTTTTGTCCTACTGGCTTGTGAAAAGGGAGGAAAGTACAAACAATATAAAGATAAGTTAGTCCGCAAGACTACTGGAAGCAAAAAATGTCAGTGCCCGTTTAAATTAAAAGGGAGGCTTATGAAAGGCATTGGTTGAAAACTTTATGTGGTTTGCGGTTTTCATAACCATGAAGTCAGTGAAACATTGGTGGGTCATGCATATGCTGGTCGTTTAAGTAGTGAAGAAAAAAATCTGCTACATCAAATGACCAAAAATATGGTGAAGCCTGGGCAAATTCTGTTGACAATCAAAGATAAAGATGATGCAAATGTCACGACCATCAAAACCATATACAATGAGTGACAAAAATATCAGCGACACCAAAGGGATCCAAGAACTGAAATACAACATCTGATGAAGTTGATAGAACGTGATCAATATGTTTATTGGTATAGAAGGGTCGACACTAAAGATGTTGTAAGAGATATCTTGTGGTCACATCCAGATTCTATCAAGCTCATAAATTCATTTCCAGCAGTGTTGATATGTGATACTACTTACAAGACGAACAAATATTGTCTTCCGTTATTGGAGATTGTTGGGGTGACTTCAACAGACATGACTTTCTCAGTTGCCTTTGCTTATTTACAATCTGAGAGGACATACGACTTTGAATGGGCATTAAATAGGGTGAAAGAAATGTTTGTCAAAGATGATGTATTGCCTCAGGTTATTGTCACTGATAGAGATCTTGCATTCATGAATGCGTTGGAGAATGTCTTTCCTTCTTCAACCAACTTGTTATGTCAATTCCACGTTTTTAAGAATGTCAGGGCAAAATGCAAGATGCATGTGGGCAACACGGAAGAATAGGACAAGGTGTTGGACGCTTGGGAAGGGTTAATGCAATCTGCTAATGAACAATTGTATGAGGTTAACTTGAAAAACTTCACAAACCTATGCTCACATTATCCACTTTTCCTTGAGTATGTCCATTGTACATGGTTGATACCTCACTAGGAGAAGTTTGTACAAGCATGGACATATCGAGTTATGCATCTTGGAAACACAACAACTAATAGGTACTTTTCCATATAATTATATTCGTTAATTTTAATTATATACTTTGCTTGACATTACTTTTGGTTGCATGATAGGTTTGAAGGCGCACACGCACGATTGAAGAGGTTGCTTTGAGATAGTATGAGAGACTTGTGCAGTTGTTGGGATGCCATGAATAACATGCTTATATTGCAACATACTGAGATTTTGGGTTCATTCCAAAAAAGCATCAATGTTGTAGGTCACAGGTTTAATAACATATTTTACAAGAAGATACGGGACTTTGTATCAAACCAAGCACAAGACCTGATATACAACGAGTACAAACGAGTTGATAGCGTTGGTATTGACAGTTATGCTTGTGGATGCACACTTAGAACTACTCACGGTCTATCGTGTACGTGTGAACTTGCTATATTCAGTAATATGTTTGGCTCAATACCCTTGAGGTCAATTCATGTGCATTGGAAGATGTTATCCATCAATCAAGATGACACCGGTGATTCTTGGGGGGACTTGACTTTGACACATGAGGTTGATGCATTGTTAAAGAGGTTTTCCCAACTTGATGTCTTCGGGAAAATCTCAATAAAGACTAAAGTCCGTGAACTTGCATTTTCAGATACCACCTCAATGTGTCCACCTTCAAAGAATGTGAAAACAAAGGGTGCCCCAAAGTCTGTGAAATCTACTAAACGTGCACCTTCAATGTGGGGGCAAGTCGATGCAATGAACACAATGGTAGGTAGTTCAGGAACTCCTACTATGCCTCCCAAAGTTGTCAGTGACAATAAGCGGGGCAAAATGATGCCTTATGTTAATGAGTTTCCCGATGAATTGAAACAATTCATCCAAAAAATTATTGATGTCAAAGTAGATGGAAATTGCGGTTATAGAGCAATTGCAGCTTTGTTAGGTATGAGTGAGGAATCCTAGGCTCTCATTCGTCAAGACTTGATTCGGGAACTTCAAACATGGCACTTTCTTTATCTTGAGCTCTTTGGCACGGAAGAAAGATTGGTTGAATTAATCAGCTCTTTGTATCTCCAAGGTGGACCAACAACCATTGACAAGTGGATGACCATTCCCGACATTGGGTATGTGATTGCTAATCGGTATAATGTGGTGTTGGTTCACTTATCTATGCTTCAAAGTTGGACTTTCTTTTCGCTTAGGAGTCGGCCTCCATCTGCTACACAACAACGTCTTATAGCTATTGGATTTGTTAACGGAAATCACTTTGTACAGGTACACATAATATACTAAACTATTAACTATGCAAATTTGTTTACTAATTTAACCTTACCAGTTTAATTTTCATTGTTTAGCTATTTTTAAAAGATGATTGTCCCCTGCCTCCTATTGCACCTCAATGGAGAACATACTGCACTGTTGAAGCCCGATCATGGCAAAAATTGTACATGCAACGCATGCGAGAATTCAACTCAATACCATTTCATTCAACAACTAGAGGATCTCAATATGTAGTAAACATTACTAGGTATTCATTTTAGTTAATTAATCTTTTATTAATAATTGTTATTAGAGAACTTTATTTGTGTAATGTTTCGGTTGTTGAATATTTTTTACAAAACTGTATTGTGACTGATTGATGGTATTTTGAAGATATATTAGGTCCTGTTACAAAATTTAACCAAGATTGTACAAGTGTACAACAGAATCACAATTCCGTTGTACACTTGTACAACGGAATCGTGATTCCGTTGAAAAGTGTGCAACGGAATCGCGATTCCATTGTACAAGTGTTTGTACAACAGAATCACGATTCCGTTGTACAAATTTGTTGCACCCTTGTACAACGGAATCACAATTCCATTGCACACTTTTCAACAGAATCACGATTCTGTTGTACAAGGATATTTTGGAAAATCAATAAAAAATCACCCATATGGGTGGTGAAAATAGCAAATTGTGGGGTAAGAATAGCAAAGCCCCTTGGTTTTCATACAATGCATTCTTATCTTCTCAACCCACCCCCTCCCCCCCCCCTCCAAATTTTTTGTTTCAATTAAAATTCTTATTCTATTTCTTCCTTCACACTCCTTTTCCCCTCCCATTCCCTTTTATTTTGCCTCTCACCCCAATCCCTCATTATTCTCTTTCCTTCACCACACACCTCCCTTTTTTTGTATTTATACATGCAAAAAATATCTAAGTTTCTAACTCTTCATTGAGTGTTTTTTTGTCTTTGACTTTATCTTCATCAAAACTCTTCAAATATCAGTAATAAGAGGCCATGTTCAACAATTTGTTATTATACGTTTGCATAAGAGAGACGTGATAAATAGTACATATTTTCATATAAATTGTACAAGTTGACAAAAAAAAATATAAATTGTACAAATAATTATTAGGAGGTTTCAATCTCCATTAGGTTGTAAGTGTTATGCTTTCTTCTCACCTAAGAACCATAAGCATCAAGGTTTTGTTTTTTCTTTGCCCAAACAAACTTAGTTGTTAAGAAAAAAATGAAACACATGCACAAGAAAACGAGAAACCGTACTCAGGATAATTTACCTTCATTTAAGTATTTTACGAGTTTGGATTAGTTAGTTTTTTTTAAAATACTTTTTTGTAGCTTGTTATTAAGAAAACTTAAAAAAGTTAAAAAAAAAATAAAATCGTAAACTAAACTAAACATGTGCTCAACTGGCGACATTTGGGGGAAAAGTGAAACTCATCTTGTTGACCCGTAATTTTTGGTCTGCTCCTCTTCAAATTTACTCCTTACTCGATCGGCAGGGTGTTTGGGTGGACCGTAATTGTATTGTTTCAACTTTCAATAGTCAAAATGATAATCATTTTCAGCACAATATTGGCAATTTGGCACATGGTACGCGACATGCGCCATAATCGGAAAACAATATCAACACAGTGAAACATGCACGATGCACTTAAGCTGGGAATCATTACATTTGGCATGTGTCAAAACATTCAAATGTAATAACGTTGATAAAAAGTTAATAACAACTGTAATGTAAGACGCATATTGGGTTCTTGTCTTTTTGTTCATGTGTTGTAACTTAAACATCTCTGTTTGGTGAACTTCTTTCACTTGTTAACAAAGAATAAGAAATTGCACAAGATTGACAAAAACCAGATATATATACATAGACAGAAAGAATAACATTCTTAAATCAAATTCATGTTACTATATTATACAAATACAAATATACAAGCACTACCATCACCATATGTATCCCTGATTTGAAATTTTTTTGTCCCCTGGAATGCCGTTGCATACAACCGTGGGCAATTGCGAGAACCTTGTTCTCATTTCAGCGAAGTTTGAAAAAAAATTCGAAGTCAAAAGTTAAATCATATGTTCCTATAAAGTGTCTAAAATGCTTCAAATTATAGTTGTAACGATAATAAATTGTTCCAACATTTACATATATAAGGTTTGTTGGATCTAACTCCATTTTTTTGAAGAGTGAAATATAAGTAATAATCACGGTTAACTAATGCATGAGAAACATAAGTAATCATAATCACGACTGTTATAAAGCTATATTAAGATTGAACTATGAGGTGATGAATGAACTAATTCACTTTATTAATAATATAGTTATAAAAAAATAGATAATTGTCAACTGTCAAGCAACGTGCTTAAAATATTGGTTAAGAAAATAAAAATAAAAATTTTGTATTAAATTAATTGATTATATAAAACACAGTTTTTTTTTTTTAAATTTGAAATTGTTTATTAGTACATATTTAATACTTTTTAATACTTTTTTTAAAATTTAAAATAATTGATTACATATTTAATACTGATAAAAAAAATAATACTTTTTTTTAATAATAGTATCTTTAAAACACTTGTTAACAGTTAAAAAAGTCAGGGTTAAATACTCGATGGGGAGTTGATTTACTCATCAACAATTCCATATCCATGTTTTTTTCCCTTTTAAATAATCTTAAAAATTCATTTTTAACATTTATGTGAGATTTGACTGCTAAAATCAATAAAAATTAAATAAATAATCTTAATAGTTGATAAATAATCAACTGTCAATATTCTAACACATTGATAATTTATTATATGTATATACATATATTCTAAACCATATATTTTTTCATTTATAATTATAATTATAATTTTATTTTACCCTCAATGTTGGGAAGGCAAATTCAAGAAAATAATAGTTTTGCCGTCAATAAGGATAGCTTACACCAAAAAAAAAAAAAGGGATAGCTTAAGAATTTTCTAGCAAAAAGTACACATTGAACCATATATTTTGGGACAAATTTATTTAGAATTCACTTTTTTAAAAAAAAAATTAATATATCTCTTAAATGAGAAGTGATCAACTTATAATATCAAATTCTTTACATTATTAATAATTTTATATAAAATATGATTTTTATCATAATACCATAATTGTTTGTGATAAAATTTATCAAAATTAAATAACTATTCAACATAAGAATATAATTAATTAAAGGATTTTTCTTTTTATATGTTTTAAATATATATTATGTTAATTTTAATATATATTAAATGAATATGAAATAGTCTTGAATTAATATAAGATTTATATATACTAGAGAGCATTCCAGCACTGTCCGGTCAACGCATAACAACGGCTAGACAATTTTTATATAGTAATAGATAATTTATAAAACAGGAACTTTCAATTTTTTCTTACAAATTATATGTATTTTTTATGAGAAACAATTATGTTTAAATTGGATAGAACGATTATGAATATTAAAGTTCTTCTTTCAAGTATTTAGTGTATTTATATACTCAGATGTTAAACTCAAAATCATTGATTAAGTTAAAATAACTCTATGTTAATTGATCCACACCTTCCATAGTAATAACGTAATCTTAGAGCTGTCAATTTGAGTCTGACTCGACAGGCCGGCCAGCCCGCAAATAAGGTCAGGCTAGGTTTTAAAAATGCTGGCTTAAATAGAACTGAACTTTATTGGCCTAGCCCACGGGTCAAATGGCCTTAGACCGGGTTGGTCCAGAAACTAATATAATAAAATAAAAAATATATACATTATATAGTGCATATGAAACAACATAAGTGTAGTGTAATTTCATCACTATCCGTTTACTACACAAAGCCAAGAATTAACTTGTTACTTTTGAGCTATAGGACAATTTACTTGCTAAATGCCAAGAATTAACTCTATTAAGTGGGGTGTGCAAATTTGGTTAATGTAGCTACTAACTACCATCATGTAACTGCAATTGTACAATGCAAATCTCATCTCATATTGCTTAAAAAAAAAAGACGTGCACCACTATTTAAGTTATGAATATAAATATAATTAAAAAATAATACCATACAAATCATAAAATTGCATACTCGTTGATAAATTGTCATATTTCAAAACCAAATTACATATAATAACACACACTTTACTTTTATTTTTTAGATCCAAAATTTATTTTTTATTATTTTTAATTTCAGACCAATTTGGCCCAATTGCCCGGTGGCCCGATATAAGACCAAGCCGGGCCAAGAAAATAGCGGCCTAAATGTTATATGGGACAGGCTGGGCCGGCCTGACCTATTTGACAGCTCCACGTAATCTAACGAAGAGTTCATTGAATAGTGTAAGAATTACTGTAACTTATATTAGTTTGACACAGGAAAATAAGAAACTTGATCCATCTTCAATTAGAATTTAGAAAACGAGGGATAATTTTGTTTTGTCTCAATAGACGAATTTATACTGTATATATTACTCATTTATATAGTTCCTTGCCATTTAAAATTTTAAATTGTTCTGAAAATACGATCGATGTGAGAGCAATTTCTCTGAAAACATTCAATAATCAGCAGAAGGCAGCTACCATCAGTGTCCTATATTTCACGTACTTTAAGCTGCCCGTTAATATATTACATCTCATTTTGGAGTCAGACGCAATTGCTTGCCCAATCTACACGGTTGCCTTAGCTTGGTTGCACTGCAGTGCAGTATACAATCATCTATTTATTCACTACCCTTTTTAACTCTGAGAAAATAGTCTAAATTTGCAACTCCCCAACCCCCTTAATTAAAACTGATAAAAAAAAAAGTCACAGCATGAGCCTGTAATTTTTTATATTTAAAACGGGTTCCATTAATTCTTATAAATGCCATATTCCGATACTAAAATAAATTTTTACACTATTAGTTAACAAATGGACAAAACCAAAACTCGGTGTTTATTTTCATGCTGGAGTACGTGGAGGCGGAGCTATATATGTTGGTGAAATTAATTGTCAAGCAAGAGAATATTGCATTTATTAACAAATCGTTTGGTGGTGACTGGTGAGCTAGGTTACGTTTGATAATCACATTCACGTGGAATCACGATCCAGTCAATTTGACACATATATACATCCAATTGCGAGCAATTGCTAATGGGGGTGATTATTCTCCAAGTAAGTAGTTCATTAGCTACAATTCAAAGTCCGAAATATTAAAACATGGAATAAATTAAAATAAGAAGACGTAGTTGGGTTAGCTCTTGAATTCCAAGTTCAACCTCTATGTTTGTCTCCTTTTGAATATCTCTCTCTCTCTAGGTTTGTCATGTAACCTCATTAAGAAACTTGCTTGTCCATTAAACACTCGTATTGAAAATTGTTCCTGTCTGAGAGTGCTGGAGTTTTCAGCTGATGTTCTTTATTCCGAGGCCTGTTGTATTCGTTCGAAGGGTGGGGGTACCTGAAAAAGGCACTCCAACGCTCAAGTCAGATTTCGGCCAAGAACATTTAATGTATCTAATAAATGAGGATTCAGAGAGCCCTACCTTGGGGGCGTATACCCTTTTTATACTTATCCTATTGGGCCTGGGCCCTCATGGGCCCTGATCTCTTCCTGATCATAGGGCCATGGTAATTAAGGTTGTTTTAATTACTTTCTAACCTTAAATTTATGTCGCCAGGAACCGCCTAATGATACTTTATACTATTACTGGTATTCGGCCCTGGTGGTGCCGGATACTACTCTTAAACTATTTGGGGTGATAATGGGTCAATAGTGTTCGGCTATATAGTTGCCGAACACTGCCGTTTGCCAATCGAACCGGGGCTGTGTTGGAGGGTGTTCAGCTATACTATAGACGCCGAACACTTACCTGTTTGCGAGGGTGGGCCGAGTTGTGTTGGAGGGTATTCGGCTATATGCTTGCCGAATACCCCACCAGTACAAAAATAAAATAAAAAAGAATAAATTAAGAATTTAAATATCATTTTTATCAATGTGTTTTTTTCTCTCGTTTTCATCAACATGAATGAAAAGGAAAGAAGTATTAAATGAAATAAAGAATCATACATTAAACCCATGTTGATTGTACAATATTCTATTCTATTCTATTACTCCCTCCGTTCCAGATTATATGACGTTTTAGAGAAAAAATTTTGTTTCAAAATATATGACGTTTTACAAACTCAATGCTGCATTAAATATATTTTTCCAAGACTACCCTTAATAAATACTTAGTGAGAGTAGTATATAATGAGAAATTAATGAGAAATTAATTAGAGAGATAAATGATATATTAGAAAGTTACCTAATATTTTCTAGGAAATTTAACAAATTAATTGCATCTCTTAATACCTGTGTCAAAACCTTAAACGTCATATAAATTGGAACGAGAGAGTATTACTACTACTGTAAGATAGTAATTGGCAGTTGTTGAGATGATTAAGTTGTTTTAGCAAACGCCAAATATTCAAAATCATAATAAGATGAAGAAGTAATGTAATTTGAAATGGAGCATATTATAAAATCACGTAATAATGAAGCCTCCTAGTTACCCAACAGACCCCACCGTCGCACAGTGTCTCCATATGAGGGTATTTTCAATTTCACCACTTTATTGGATCGCAATCGCATCGGTCCCTGGTCAGCGTGAGGGCTAAGGAGTGAGTGTAAGGGGATACAGCACAGAGCCAGTGAGAGAGAAAGAGCAAATGGCATTCCCGTAAATATGGGCCAGAAAACAACAAGCGAACACCCCTTTCGTTTGTGTTTTGTGTTTTCCCATTTGTATCCGTTGAAACCCCACTTCCACTCTTCTCAACGCCAACACTCCGCTCTGTTCCCTTCTTTTCAATGCCTATAATAACTTTTCCTATTTTCAACCAGTAGTAGTAGAATTAAACAAACGCTGTTAACAAATAACAGCCTAAGCCTAAGCCTTCTCCAACGTTAATTTAATTCCTCAGAAAAAACCAATGACAGAGTCCGGCCCAAGTGTGAGTCTGAAGCTTCTTGTGTTAGTAGCTATTTTAGTTGTCTTCGCGGTGGTGATTGTGGTTCTGGTCTTCTTCCTCTGCTTCCGCGGGAGCCGGAGCAGCAAGAAGCGGAACCTGGCGGCGAAACACAGCTCCGGGAGCATCCCTCTGGTGTCGAAGGAGATCACCATGGTCAAGGCGTCGGATCTCACCCCTGCCACGACGAGCGAGATTGGTGATGACGTGGACGGTGATCCGAAGAAGGAGGCGGAGATCAAGCTTGAAATTGGCGGGGCCCACCGCAGCTGCAGCAGCAGCAGCGAAGTGTCGGTGGAGGATCCCGATATTGGGTGGGGCCGCTGGTACACCATTAGGGAAGTGGAACTCGCCACGCGCGGGTTCTCGGAAGGGAATGTTATTGGGGAAGGAGGGTACGGCGTTGTGTACAGAGGAGTTCTGCACGATGCTTCCGTCGTTGCTGTCAAGAATCTTCTCAACAACAAGTATGTCACATGCCCAAACTCCAAACTTTCTCTAATTTTTTTTTATTTTATATCTCAATTTGACTTCTTAGCATCTTTTTTTATGTTTACCCTGCTTCGAGTTACTCTATCGTCTTTCTTTCTTGAATTGTTTACTCTGCTATTTGTGTGAAGCTCTAGGATTCCTGGAACAATTTTGGTTATATTCATTAAGCATGAACCTTTCATTTCATCCCTCAAAAGTATTACTTCTTCTTTTAAATGATTCTTAAAGTAAAAACAAAAATGTTTATATAAATAGTTCCTAAAATATTATAAAATAAATCATGTTGAATACTGTATTGAAGAATCTTTGAAATTAGTCTCTGAACATTAATTAATGAAATATATCAATTTAAATATTAAATTGATAAATATTCAACACTTGAAATATTACTTTTATAACTTTATTAGATTAGGAATTTTATTTTATAAGTGAAAAAGTAATACTGGGTTCTGGGCACGATGATTTTAAAATATGTATGAACGGCGACAAAAGTTTTGAGAAACTCTGTTTCTTTCTTCGTTTGCTATGTCTATGAGATGACCTGCACTTTTTGCAATCCCACCCCTCTTTCCTCAAACTTATTTCTAATAGAAATGAATTAGTACATGTTTGGATGCAAGTTTGAGAATCTCAAAAATACTTTTATTTTTAAAATGACAAATTCTTCCTTCTTCATTTTTCTCTCTCAGAATTCAAAAATGTGCAATGCAATTCCTAAATATCCAAACATAGCTTTAACCGGGGAAATGTGC
Organism: Pueraria montana var. lobata; assembly: GCA_026413185.1. Lineage (NCBI taxonomy): Eukaryota > Viridiplantae > Streptophyta > Magnoliopsida > Fabales > Fabaceae > Pueraria > Pueraria montana. The sequence continues at coordinate 8,660,409 of CM048654.1, forward strand.
ATTGAGTTTGTTTTGAATTGTCTTTAGAAAAGTGAATGCGAGTTTGGTGGCGGATTATTTTACTTTTGAGAAACAATTGATTACTTTTTAACGTTATTTAACAGAGTTTAAAAAAATACTAATAATGATTCCTCATCATTTAAGCGTTCTAAACCTATAATAATGGTCATTTGCTTCTCTTCTACTTTGTGTATTATTTTTATTTTATTTTAGGCTGGATAATAATGTTCGTATGCTACTTTTCTCTTTACTTTTACTTTTTGCTTTATTTATGATGTTGTTCGTATATAATTACCGTGTTCTTTTTCTTTACTTAAGATATTACTAGCTTAATCCCCCCAAAACTTTAATTTAAGCAGAGAAAAATAATTACTTTGTCTTCGTATAAGTTACTTAGTTACATGAACCAATCACTTTATGTGTTTCGGGATTTGTGACTTGTATGCTAATTCAAAGAGAACCACTAAGTGCATGTTTGGCGCCCGTTCGTTGCAGCTGGAACGGACGTTCACGGAAGGAAGCCTTTGCTATCTTTTGGATCCAACGTCCGTTGAGGGGGTGCCCACAGGTTTCCAAACATAGCTTAATAAATAACGGCAACTTCATACTAGTATACTTTGTCTTCGTATAAGTTACTTAGTTACATGAACCAATCACTTTATGTGTTTCGGGATTTGTGACTTGTATGCTAATTCAAAGAGAACCACTAAGTGCATGTTTGGCGCCCGTTCGTTGCAGCTGGAACGGACGTCCACGGAAGGAAGCCTTTGCTATCTTTTGGATCAAACATCCGTTGAGGGGGTGCCAACAGGTTTCCAAACATAGCTTAATAAATAACGGCAACTTCATACTAGTACTACACAATTTCTCAACATTGTGACTTAAAAATTAAAGTTGTCTCTACCTAAATATTTGATATTTCCATAATAAATTAAGAACTACTGGAACAACAATGTGCGAAAGGCTTGTTTCTGGATTCCAACTAAATTTCTCTCAAGTTTCCTGAAATAATGCAACGCTGTATCTTTAGTATGTTAATTTAGTGTAAAACCTTTCTGTCACATTCCCATCTTATTGAAAATTCATGTGCATTATTGTACGTAACTAGGGGTCAAGCTGAGAAGGAGTTTAAGGTAGAGGTTGAAGCTATTGGAAAAGTAAGGCATAAGAATTTGGTTCGTTTGGTAGGATATTGTGCAGAAGGTGCTCGAAGGTATTGTTCTGTTTACATGACTGTTATTCTTTTGATTTAACATCTTTCAGGCGATAAAAGTTCAGAATTCATGTAAAAAAATTTAAATGACACTTTTATTATCATTCAGGATGCTTGTTTATGAGTATGTTGACAACGGAAATTTGGAGCAGTGGCTGCATGGTGATGTAGGACCAATTAGCCCCTTGACATGGGATATTCGAATGAGAATTGCTATTGGAACTGCAAAAGGGTGTGTTTAATGTTCATTGGATTTCCTGTCTCCTTTTTAGTTGGTTGCTTATATCGGGTTTCCTGCCCCTGCAAAGGATCACATCAATTTCCTTTATATGTAATATAATTATAATTATAATTACGGTTTTGTTAACACCAGTTTAGGACTGATTTTAAGTATTTACATTGATATTTTTTTTATCGTAAAATAGTATTTATCACATCAGAAATATGAAAGTATAATAAACATTCTCTTTTTCAATAAAAGCATACTACTTTTACTGCATAGAATCAAAACATAGAGCTGGTTGATGTTAATATTTTTCTTATATTTATAATGCTAGTCAAGTGTAATCTGTTTTTCTCTTTTTCTTTTACTTCATGTCGCAAAAAAAATAATGCTAGTCAAGTGAGATTTTTATGTGCTATAAGTCTTTCTCTGACTAATATTCTCATGCTCCGTATCTATGACTATGATTGTTCATTTTATGTTATCTAAAGCATTCTATCACCACAATTAATGTTTCTACATTATGAAACAGGCTAGCCTATTTGCATGAAGGCTTAGAACCCAAAGTTGTGCACCGGGATATAAAATCCAGTAACATTCTTTTGGATAAAAACTGGAATGCCAAAGTATCAGATTTTGGACTCGCCAAACTCTTAGGATCTGAGAAAACCCATGTGACTACGCGTGTAATGGGAACATTTGGGTAATTTGCACTTTCTTGAGGATCAGAGTTATTTTTCAACTTTTTTAGATGATAATTATCTTATGATTTCTTACCACTAATTTTCTGCAGATATGTTGCACCTGAGTATGCAAGCTCAGGTATGCTTAATGAACGCAGTGATGTGTATAGCTTTGGAGTTCTTCTCATGGAGATAATCACAGGAAGAAGCCCCATTGATTATTCAAGACCACCTGGAGAGGTGATTCCGGGTTTTGTTGATGTTTTCATTAGTGCATTGCATAAACATCATGGAGTCTTACCTCTGTTTTTGTTGATGTGCCTCAGATGAATTTGGTAGATTGGTTTAAGGCAATGGTAGCAAGTCGTCGCAGTGAGGATCTAGTTGATCCATTAATTGAGATTCCACCCTCTCCAAGATCTTTGAAGCGAGTTTTACTGATTTGTCTGCGCTGTATAGACTTGGATGTCGTTAAGCGACCAAAGATGGGTCAAATTGTTCACATGCTTGAGACAGATGATTTCCCCTTTCGTTCTGTAAGCACTACACACTCCATCCACTCTCTCAGTTTCTCAGAAAGATGGCACACATTCTTCCCCTTATGCACAGTTGTGCAATGATTTATCTTTTAAAAACTAAAATGCCATTTTATCTTCCTTAAATGACTAACTTTAACAACTTGTTATACAGGAGCTACGTACAGTTAGAGAGAAAGATCCTGTGCCTTCTCATGCAGATGTTTCCATTAAAGTTCCTTATCCACCACCAAAGCATGCAGAAACCGTAGAAAAATCAAGATGGAGATAATTGTTTGTAATGTTGGTCATGCAACTTTGGTGATCAATTTATGTGTATTACGATGTTATGAACGAGTTTTGAGTCTCTGTGCATATCTTATACCTTGTAGTTATTTACTTCAGGTTTCAACACCATTTTGTTGTATTGCATTATCTTGGGAACTGAGAAGAGCATGGCTTGTAAATACGTACCTCACTATCTGTCAATTTTGTTTGTCTGCTTGTGGACACATTCAAGGAACTTTAGTGCATGTTTGTATTCATGTAGGATCATTTAAAATCAGGTTGAAATATTATGAATTTAGGTAGAAAATCACATATTTGGTACTGTGTTGAAGAATTAATTATGAGTTAAAAATTGATTTTTAGTTGAAATAACTTGAATTAACTTTGTACTAGATTCAAAATTTTATATTAAGTTTTACTATTTTTTTTTGGGTACATTGTGAGAAGAAAAGGCAACCTAACTACACAGCCACTAAGGCATCATTATAAAACTCCTGCAAAACAAAAGCTGGCGGAGACATCCATTTGCACAAATTGGGCTTACAAGACGCACCCCAACATGCCAATGTATCAAGTTTTACTATCTTCAAAATTAATTTAATTTAAAATCAATTTTGTGAATGTTCACTCAAACATATACTTCCTTGATTATACTTCCTATTTGTAGGGGAGGGATACGAGTATTTCTTATGCATTCAATCCCTCAATCCCATGAGAAAATATTAAGTGGTCTTGGACTATTATGGTTCCTATCACAGTCTCTACTCTTTTTCTTTTTTTTCTTTTGGACTATTATGGTTCCTATCACAGTCTCTACTCATTTCTATGTAACACATAGTTGAGTTGAGTGTTATTCTCTCTTGTAAGTTTATAAACTTGAATATGTATTATATAAAGATAAAGATTTGTTGGAATTATGAATAAGTTGTGGTCTTAATTACCTGATAATTTCTTCAGCTCCGTTGACAGAATATGGAAAACGTGACACTCTGCACATCTTGGCAACAAATATAGTGCCCTATTGACTGAAAAAGAAATGCTGAAGGTTGTTTCAACTTTCATGCTTAGAAGTTGGCACCGTTAGAGGATCTGTTGGCCAATCAATCTTCCCACCAATTATTCTCCAAGAAGACATGTTCAAAATGTTGCAAAACCACATTATCTAGCATATTTAAACCTTCAGCCGCGAGTCCAATCTTCTCACACTGCCTTAAAACAAATTTTAATTAACTTGCATACTTTTTCAGGATCCTTCACCTAAACACGAGACTTGTTTAATTATTTTTAAATATCAATCTGTTTACTGTTATGATACTCCCAACAGTACTATCAACAATGATAGCTCTGCTACGTTTGATATTGAACCCAATTGACGAATCAGAGGTGTTCCTTAACTTCCACGACGTTCCTGCCACACTGCAAGCATGATTCATCGCAGGTTGCTCTTGTAAGGAAAAGAATTGAGTTTCTGGTTCGTACGTAGTAATTATTACCCTTGCATAATGCATGAGTTGTCGGGGGCAGGTATTGATCTTCTTTTGAGTACTGAGAATTGACTAGTTTGTAACGTGATATGGTAGTACGGCTCTTAGAAATGCATAATTAGCATAACGCCACCAAAGAGAAAGTACACTTTGTGTTAGCTTGTGCTTGTTTGCAAGTTGCTTATGCACGTCTCATTGCCTTAATCACATCAAATAAGAGAAATGAGACAGAAGCTACGTACAATTGTAGCTTCAGATACGTCTTATTGTTTACTTATGTGTTTGGTTTTGGTTTTCTGTCTCAAGCCACCTAACGTGTCTCTGTTGAAGCAATAAGCGTAGCTTATGCGTTTTTGGCATGAAATTTAACATAAACGTACATAATCAGCGCGTAACCAAGCGAGTACTTTGTCATTTAATCCTCATTGTGATAGAAGAAGAAACATGCTCGTTAAGTAGAAAGAGAAATATGCTCAACTAAACACCTAATGTATGCACATTCTTGTGTGTTTGCTTGTGCATTTTTTACCCATATCTAATTAACTTCAAGCGTTGCAAGTCGTTTTTCTTAATGAGGCAAAACCAAACACCAACTTCAAGCCTTGCAAGTTATTTTCAATTAGTTATTTTCAATTGAGCAATCGGGAGAGCTTAATCTCATATCCAAGAAGTTGAGATTAGATTCCAAATTAAAATAACTTCTAATGGACTTCATCATGTGAATAAGACATTTCTAAAGTGAAAAAAAAAAAAATTCCTTCAAGTATACGAGTGAAATTCATTGAACATTTTAATTTAAATTAACAACAAATACACTCTCATTTGTGTGGCTTAATTACTATAGTAGAGCCCACTTATGATTTGTCATTGTCGGATCAAGACCTACCTTAGTGCCTCCAGCTCAGGCATTACAACTTTACAAGCCCAATTTATACTCAACAGCTCACTGACAATTCTAAACATGTTCTTCAAAACTCAAGTTAAATAATAAGGCAATCAGCCTCTTGTTTACACAAAGAAAATTAACATTCACAATTAATATAATAATAACCCACGTCAAGAAAATTTAAACATTCTCTTGTGCATAATCTTTAAAGTTTAAGAGCACAAGATCAAAACATAATAGCAGAACATGTAATTAATTATAGTTTTTTAAAATATTATTTTATTGTGATGTAGTATATATTAATAATAGATAATATATTAACATTATCCATTCAAAAATAAATTATTTTTTGTAAAATGTGCATCGGATTCGTGTTTACCTGCATGCTTTTGTTTTCTTCCAAAATCACGTATTCTCAAGTTGAAATCAACAACTTGCATTGTTAGCTTCTAATGTTCAAGTCAAATTACTCACACCCAATACAAGAGCCCAATTGCCCAATCCTAATAGAACACATGTAAATTATGTAATATTCTATCATCAATAATTATAAGAGAAAGAAGTGTTTGTAACATAGGAGTATTATTTAATACACTTTTGAACATATTTTTATTACTAATTGATATTCTCTGAAAATTATAAAATTTTGTAAGTACTATTTCTTATTCAATTAACCTCATTCATTTTATAGCTTTTAATAAATTTTAATTTATAATACAGAGTGTTTTAAATAAGATAAATTAAATATGTTGCGAAATGCAAATACTTATTTAATAAAAGAATTTTTTTTTTACTGGAACTTAATAGAAGAGTGTTAACAACACATTTTTTTAGTATATTTATTCCAATACATTTTTTACAAAATCATAAACAACACCCATTAATTAAAAAGGGATACCTACAAGATTTTTTAAGTTCCTATAAATTTTACTAGTTAATAATTAATAATAATAGAAATAGAAAGTGTGTTAGTACCATTTTTCCTTCCTTTATGATTACTTATCTCAAAAAGATTGGGCTAAAGAAAATGACACGTGGGGGCCATAAATTCACCTCCTTTAATTTTATTCCCCCCTCCTTTCGCATTATTTTTTCAATTTTCTTTTTAAATAAAAAATAAATAAAAGGGTTAACTTAACGGTTCCATCATCTATCTCATCTATCTGGTACCAGATCTGTGTCATTCATTTCTTCTAACCACAGAGAGCCATGGACGAGAAGCTCATACAGCGGTTAGAATCCGCGGTGTCGCGCTTGGAGGCGCTATCCACCGGATTCCACGCCTCCGCCTCACCCGCGGCCGCCGACGCTTCCGATGCGGCGCTCGATCCCTCCGTCGTCGCCTTCGCCGATCTGATCGACCAGTACGTCGGTAGGGTTTCCGGCGCTGCAGAGATTATCGGAGGTCAGGTCTTGGGTGTCACCAAACTGGTGCAGGAAGCTTTCAATGTTCAGAAAGAGCTTTTGATTAAGCTCAAACACACTCAGGTTCGTCATTGCTCCATTCTCTGTTTCCGTGTCGCGAGGAATGTTCGTTTTGGTGCGGGATTAACGGATTTGAATTGTTGCATTGCATATGATGATGATATTGCTGTGTTAAAAAAAATTAGTGGTGAGGTTGTAGTATGTGTACTAGCTACTTTGGTAATGGTTCTGGAATAGAGTCTGATACCGATTGAATAGAATGTCGTGGCATGCTAGGTCTGATTTTTATTTTATTTTATTTTTCTCGGAATTTTATATATGTGTTTAAATTTAAATCTCTGGTTGTTGTTGCGGATTGTGTGGATTCGATGCATGTTTAACCTGTCATGTTTGTCAAAAGATGGAGATTCCATGTTCGTGGGGTTTTGGATATAATATAACTTGTGAAGCCAAATTGAGAATGAGTTGCTTGCTCAGATGAATGAAAGAGGAGTTAAAGAATGGATTGCTATAAAAGAATTACAAGACTGTTTATGGCTAAGACAAATCGAATTTAGTTAGAAGAGAGAGCACATATAGTTGCTCGTGCTGTAAGGTTTTATTTTTTTGGACTATATGTCCCCAGTGCTTGTAAATGCTGTGTTAATATGTCTTGTCATCATTCATTGTGCAGAAGCCTGACCTTGCTGGGTTGGCTGAATTTCTGAAACCATTGAATGAAGTGATCACGAAAGCTACCAAATTGACAGAAGGAAGGAGATCTGATTTTTTTAATCACTTAAAGGCTGCTGCTGACAGTCTCTCAGCTCTAGCATGGATTGCATATACAGGGAAGGATTGTGGTAAGTGATGAATGACTCTTTTATAGGATTAATCTTTATCCTTCAGTGTCTTATGTTTCTTCTGTTTTTTCAAGGTATGAGCATGCCAATTGCGCATGTGGAAGAAAGTTGGCAAATGGCTGAGTTTTACAGCAACAAGGTATTCTTGATGCTTGCCAGAAGCTTGTTAATTTGTCTTGGATAACTTTCATGATGGTCCTCTCCCCTTCACATTTAGGAGGAAAATATAAAGGAGTCCCCGCAATTGATCTTCCTTGACAATTTTAGCAATCTGTAGTATATCCTTGCATTTAAAAAGTTTCGTTTTTACTTTAAAAAAATGCATAGGTATATTCTCTTTCTGAGTAACATCAGCTTAATGGACGAGAAAGGAAATGAATTATGATCAACAACCTTAATGTTTATGTGCTTAGGCTCAGTAATTTGATTTTAAATGCTTGATTTACAATTTACTTATGCCAACATTTACATATGGAATGCTGTGTATCGATCTTGCACTAGCCTCCTAGACTTTTTGTTACACTTTCTTATCTCATGTTGCCTGCTATTTCATGAGTAAAGATAATGATCTTGCCTTACTTTTATTGTAATAATTAGGTGCTTGTAGAGTACAGAAACAAAGACCCAAATCATGTTGAGTGGGCCAAAGCTCTTAAAGAGTTGTATCTACCTGGATTGAGAGATTATGTCAAGAGCTTTCATCCTTTAGGCCCTGTTTGGAGTCCAACAGGAAAAATAATTGCTCCATCAAAATCTTCTGCTCCTGCTGCACCTGCTGCCCCTCCCCCTCCATCTGCTTCTCTCTTTAGTTCTGAATCATCTCAGGCTTCATCTTCTAAGCCTAAAGAGGGGATGTCTGCTGTTTTTCAACAAATCAGTTCAGGAAATGTCACTTCAGGTAGATTATTCTTACTCTTACGTTCTTGATTGAATGTTCAGCATTTATGAATTATAAATTTATCTAATAGGTTTGAGAAAGGTTACAAATGATATGAAGACTAAGAATCGCACCGATAGAACTGGAGTTGTTGGTGCTAGTGAAAAAGAAACTCCTGCAAGTTCACGTGCGTTTTCTAAAGCAGGACCTCCGAAATTTGAACTTCAAATGGGCCGCAAGTAGGTTTATATGTGTGTTTGAGTTGTGGTTACTGTATGTATAAAAGTCAATGCCAGTGATTTCACTATTCCTTCTCCCTAACCTAATCTCTACCACTGCAGATGGGTTGTTGAGAATCAAATTGAGAAGAAAGACTTGGTCATTGAAGATTGTGATGCAAAGCAGTCTGTATATATTTATGGATGCAAAAACTCTGTTTTGAAAATTCCAGGTAGTTGTTCTTTCTTTCCTTCTATGTGCTATCCAACTTATCACTTGGTCAAAAGGCTACAAGTGACTAAATCACTTCTAAACAATTTGCAGGCAAGGTCAACAATATAACTATTGACAAATGCACAAAGATGGGAGTTGTATTTAAGGTTTGTGAGACATGAGAATTTGATATTTAATAATATTAGATAATGAAATTAATTCTTACTGAGAGATGCAAATTCATTTCTGTTTTAAAATGTAGGATGTTGTTGCAGCATGTGAGATTGTAAACAGTAATGGGGTTGAGGTTCAATGCCAGGTACCTAGATTCCATCTTCCATTTTTTTCCCTCATTCCATAACAACTTCCAATGCTGTTGGCATGTTAAGTTGAATATGATATTATTCTGCCCAAGAAATATTTTAATAGCTTTACTGATCTTACTAATGATATAACTGGTGAGATGCATAGGATAAAAGTTTAATACTAATACTCAATGAATACTTGATACGTCAAATCTGATTTAGTTGAACTCATGCTCGCTTTTACTAATCATAGGGTGCAGCTCCTACAATTTCAGTGGACAACACTTCTGGCTGCCAGCTATATTTGAGCAAAGAGTCTTTAGAAGCATCCATAACTACAGCAAAGTCAAGCGAGATCAATGTATTGGTTCCTGGTGCTGAGCCTGATGGTGATTGGGTATGTTTTTTTGTTCTTACGTCCTATTCTATTTTTTGATACTGAAAAGTTTGGTTCCTCATCATCTAAACAATAACTCGTTTAAAACAGCCTTCTCTTATTCCCCCCTAATTTCTTGTAGATAATTTTGATGTTTTAACCACTGAAAATTGAATATTAGAGTATGTTTTTGTTATCACTATTGATGTTGTTTAGTACAACTTAGAAATAACAGAGTGTAGCGGCCAGCCCCAAAAATACTTTAACGGGATAACAAAAAGATAGCAAAAAGTAGGATCTCTGCTAGGTTAAATATTATAATACAGACTAATAATCTATACCCCACATATTTACTCCAAAAAAATAAAATCAAAGAAATTCATGATAAATAATAGGTCATAGTTTATACACACAATCACCATCAATCTAGGAGTAATGAGGAACGTAGGAATGAAGTTAAAATGAAAGATGATGGTGAAATTAATATAAAAAATCAGAATGCATTAGATAAAAATTAGGAGAATGTGAACTGTGAAGTATGAAGGAAGAAGAAAGAACAGACCACAAAACAACAACGAAGCCTTTTCCCACTATATGAACAGAACGGAACACGGAGAAAAAAAAAAGGAATGCGGACCTGTAAAGTGTGAAGAAATAAGAAAGAACAGAGCAACATAATAGCACGCTATTGACTACTTTCAGAAGATATTTTGCTTCCCACCTTAATTGTACTGTGTGCAATCTGAATTTCTTTACCTATCCTCATGTCTCATACAGCAGTGGATGAAATCCATCTATATTTAGAATCTTATTTAAAACATTGTAAAATTACAGGTGGCTTACTGGCTTAGTCTTCCTAAAAATGTTAAATTGGATGCACGATCTTGGTTAGATATTATTAGTGGACTAAGTCAAGTGATAAAAATTCCAAATTTTAACCACTTCTTCTGTTTCAGGTGGAGCATTCTTTGCCACAACAATACATTCATTTGTTCAAGAATGGGCACTTCGAAACAACTCCTGCTTCTCATTCTGGAGGTTAAATTGATTGCCAATTTGGAGTTTCTATTTATATTTAAATCATTTTGGAATACTGTGGGAGTGGCTTCAATTTGTTGTTTCGTTAATTCATTTACAAACAGAGTCATATATATAGGTTTACCGTATACTTGCTGCTTATGCTTGTGATTTTTCCATGGGTTTATTGAACCATTGGAATCATCCATACGGTTTTTTTAGTAGTTTGCTTCTGATTGAGCGTGTTTTTGTCCTAAGTTGCATTATGCAATTGGTTTTTTAGCTTTCAGAGGACCCTTACATTTTGTCTGAATATCTTGGTTTGATTCTGGTGCTTTTTGAGGATACAGCAATGATGATGTACTCGGTGCATTCGGAAAGATATTTGTGCATCTGTTTGAATCGATTGGTCCTCCCAATTTGTAATGAGAAAATGAAACGAGTTATGGACTTTCTTGGCTTCTGCTTACATGTTGGTCAATATCTTTTTTTTTTTTTTGAAGAGATGTTGGTCAATATCTTAAATATGTAATATGATGACAAAACTCAAATTTAATTATAGTTCAATTTTATCAATTGTTTAAACTGTGTCTTAAGTTTGTTTAAACTTGGTAATGGATCTGAAGCTTATGGGTTACATTCTATGTTTAAGGTGATTTGAAAAAGTGGTTACAATGCAGTTCTGGAAAAAAGTAAATTCGGCTAACTTGCAAGCTAATCAAGGCTGAATCCCTCACAATTCAATTTTAAGATATATTAGTATTTTAGTCTTACTATTATATAAGATAAATATTTATTTTTATATAATAAATATACTTTTTAAATATATAAATTATATTGTAAATTTATAATAAACAGTTCAAATAATAATATATAAATTTATTTTAAATTAAAATGAATAGGCAATGAAGAATATTAAGGATAGATAAAAATAAATAAGTATTTTTACGTTGTTGAGAGATTTTTTTGCTATTTGAAAAAATAGTGTGTGAAATGCACTTTCAAATGAGAGATCAATGAGCTTGTTAATTAATTGTGTGGAGTTATTCTAGCTTAGTATTCTTGACTTCAAGTACTAGATATACAATTATATTAAATATTTGAAAGGATAATTTTGCCATCCACAACAAATCTATCTAGTGGAAGATATCTGTGTGAGAAATTTCAATTTATAATACAAGAGTATATGATAGATAAGATAAATAAATAAGATGATTTCTTTTTGTTAATTATATTATTGGTGCGGAGTATTTATAGCCTTTGTCATGACAAACCTCTGCCAAGGAATCTGGGTGACTACCTTTATTGAAATCTCTTCTTCCAGCTTTTTTTTTTTTTTTCCATCTATAAGACTCAAATTCTAGAACTTGTTTAAAGTGACCGAACCTAATTTTATTTGTACCAGCTACTTGTTGGTAAATAAGATGATGTTTAGACTTGTTTTATTTTTAGCTTCTCTTGTATTTAAAAGTACAAAGTATAAAGTTCTTTAATTAACTTTAAGCTTTATTTTATTGTACTTTTGTTCCACAAGTTATTGTTATTTTTACTTTTGAGAACTCTTTTAAAATTATGTTTAACCTGATTTCTTTTGCACAGGAAAGAAAAGTTCTAAAAAAAAAGAAAAAAGAAATAGGACCAAAGGTTATTAAGATTCAAACTAAATTTAAGCTTTTTATATTTATTATACCATTCAATAACTTTTCATAAATGATAAATTTTATTGATTTAACTATAAAATTAAAAGCTTATACGAAATTATTAAGTTTATAAAATTTTATACAATTCAAAAATTAATTAATATTTCACCTAATTTTTTAAAGTATAGTGTAATATATTATTTAAAACATTTATAAAAGAAAAAATATTACATAGTTTAAGTGTCCAATACTTGCACTTATTATTAATGAATTTTTCTGTTCTTCTCTCTATATGTGTACGTATAGACGTGCGCGTGCATGTGTGAGATTTTTTTTTTTTTATATTATTAAACATTTTTTCAATTAAAAGGTATAAAAATTAACCAAAAATAAATAAATTTACACTTCATCACTTTTAAAAAGTTTGTGGAATAAAAATGATTCACGTGAGCAGTGGTGAATCTATGATCTTAAGTTAGGTAGACAATCTATTTAAAAAATAAATTAATAATTATTATTAAAAAAGAGTGAAAAATTAGAAGTACGGTTCAAATATACAAAATTAGATGAGATAAAATATACACTTTTAATACATTTATATATTTTTTTAAAATGAGGGGGTGCATTCGCACCCCTCAATATAACGTGGATCCGCCACTGCACCTAAGTCAAGTTAGGAGAACGAGTTCACTTTGTTAATAAACCATACTTATTTTTGTAGGGTTGAGCTTGATTTAAGCCTAATTTGATTCAGCTCATTGTAATTCCATTCCTAATTCTAAGTAAGTAGTGTAGAGAAAACAAAAGGGAAGAGAAGGAAACAAAATGAGAAACTGAGGGAGGCAGACTCCATGTGACTTGATCCACTTTAAAAACAAACAATTATAGAATTACACATAAAAGCCGAAAACCCACTCTTTAATTGATAATTAGTTATTCGATGAGCTGCTGCGTGCTCCAGAATTTACATATTTGTATGATTCCGTGAATAGAACCACACCATCGCTGTCTCTGTTTATGATAGCAATATTTGTTGCTAAAAATATCAATACTTATATTTGTTATTTTCCCTGATTTGAGTACAAATAACCATCACTGTGGCTAGAGTTTTTCTCTCAATTATATTGAAATTTGAAAATGCAGGCATTGGATAGCAGTGGGGTATGAATTTATAATATTAGCATTATGTATAAATCTTAAAGAATTAAGATGGTTTGATTGAACTATAAACTTATTAAAAAAAAGCTTGATCCTATATCTAATAGTTGAGTTTTTTTGTTTTTTTGTTTTTTTTTATCAATAATTATTCCTTAACACTTACAACATAGATTCTTGCATACCTTAAAATAACAATAAATTGTAATTCAAGAAGTAAAGGTTTTTTTTCATTTTTTATTTTTTATTTTTTGGGTTGAGCGGGGGACGGTTGGACACTTGAACAGGCACTGCTTCTTTTGCGTGAGATTCCTTACAGCAGATTCAAAAAACAGAACCTTTAATTAGAACAATAAGAAAAAGACGTATGTTAATATTAACTTTAACCGAGACCTACAAATATTCGATGTGCTAATATATAAATTGTTAAAGTGAATGCATAATTAGTATTCATGAGATAGTTATAATTAAATGGCGATACTATGGGATAGAGTATAGTATAAGAATAAATAATACATGTATTTATAATTTAAAGCTTTTTTATACTATTATTCAATTACAAAATATCATATTATTATAAATTTATTGATATTTATAATAAGTATTTTAAAAGTTATATAAAAAATGAATTAACTAACAATTTTTACATTGATAATACATGCTTAAAACTCATAGTATAAACTATTTAATTAAAAGTTAAAATAGAGTATGGACATTATGTATCTGAACATGTAAGCAGGGGGAATAAGAATAAAGTGGATTCAGCATCCCTTATTCGCTTTGGTTCGAGCAACTTGCACGCTGAGGGTAGGTGTCTCGCTAGTTTTTGCTCACATTATTATTCATTAAATGAATAAATAAGTAAATTTTTCTGATTTTTTTTTATATCTCAAATCTTTTATATATATATATATATATATATTTTATATTATTTGTCTTTTTTTCTCTCTTTATTTTTATCACATCATTTATTATATTATTTTCCTTTCTATCTCTCTCTCTTTTTTTTTTTTTTACATCCTTCTAAGTTCTAAGTTCTCTTAAATCACGAGACAAACGTTATCAAATTGCGTTTAATTTTTATCACATTTCATATTCCCCCCTTTCTTTCCAATTTTATCGTGTGTCGTGTGTAATCAGTAATTGTCAATTATGGTTGAATATATCATCTTTTTTTATTTTTATTTTAAATATCTGATAATCTATTTTTGTTGTCTGACCCTAATATTTTGTGAGCAAAAAGTCGTATAGAAGTTCTCAAATTCTTTCAGTTTTTCTCCGTTAAAAAAACATTAAAAAAAATCCTGTTATCGGAAAAGAACACATAATATTATTTCATGGAACTTAATTATAAGTAAAAAAAATAAGTCTGATAGACTCAAATATAAGCAAATTTTAACTATTTTTACCTTATTTAATAATACCATTCCAAAAATACCCTTTAAGTAACTGAGATTATATTTCTAAAAAATCTTTTTTATTCATGATATTAAGTTCTAATAAATGACACTTTAGAAGAAAAAAAGTATATTTTTTAAATGTGATTAGTAGAATTAAATAATACTACTATTAACTAACTTTTTTATTTAGCATAAAAATTAGTTAATTTTGTTTATATTTGAGTCTTCAGGGAGAACTTTTAATATAATTAATTAATGAATCTTACAATATTTTATGATAGTTTTTTTTTAAATCCATTCCTCATTCATGTTATTTATTTTTTATGAGTTAACTATGAATTATTGTTCTAACATTTATACGTAAAAGTTGCTTGAAATTTCTTCTCACTTATTAAAAATAAAAACCTAAGATCTGTGATATTTTTTTTTATCCATAGGAATCGAACACACTTGTTTACATGTAGGTAAAACATATTTGTATATGCATCTTGGCACTTTTTTTTATTTTATTATTATTATTATTATTATTATTATTATTGGACTCTTTTTTACTCTTATTAAGAAAATTTTCTTTATGAACATTAGAGTTTCTGCTTTTTGTTTATTTTTTCTTTTGGGTCCAAAAGTTACAACTTCTGCTTAGAATAAAGGGTACTCTTGTTAGAATACCAAAAAAAAAAAGGGGGGGGTACTCTTGTTGGAACCGGATTCTTGTGCGAAACCAACGAAAAAATGAAAAATCACCAATCCCAAACATCTTTACCACTTTTGGAAAATAAAGTCTCTACTGCTTCTAGTCCTTGTCATTCTGTCAGGAGAATTTCACATTTTCACGTTCCTTTCCTTCTAAGTTCTAACAGTACTTGCCTACTTAATAAATACTACTAGTATTTATAATAATTAAAAAAAAAACACAATTTTAACATTTTGCATGCTGCTGCATTATATATAAGTATATAAACGTTCAAGTTTTGTGAAAACGAAACGAAACTACCTATCCTCATAATTTTAAACCTTCAATTACTGAAACTTTCGAAGGGTATAGAGGTAGGTTATATAAATATGTCTATATATACTTATACTAAAATGTGTCAAAAGTAATTTATTTCTAAAAATTTTCATAAAAAATTTGATTTTAACTACCGAATAGCACAATATTAACGTTAAAGATATCTAATAATCAAGACAGCATAGGACCGGACCCATCCAGCTATGTTAAAGTCGTTTTTACATTCCGTCACACTCTTTCTATAGTTAGAAATTCAATTCCACTTCTACTTGTACATCTTCCACATCCTTATCGGCATCGCTATAGTTTTTTTTTTCTTTTTAAGTACATTAGTTTTGGCTTTCATTTTCATGTTCCCTTTATAAGAACATCTACTTATTCAAAGTTCAAACTAGAAAACTGATCGAACAAGAATAGTTAGTAGAAGCTCAACTCATGAGACCAATCATGGCTACACATTCCAACCTTTCATTCCTCCTCCACCTTTCCCTGATCGCCACTGCAATATGCTTTGCTGGTGTGTTTCAATTCCATATCGTTACCTTTTGAATGGCCTTTATTTCTCTTCTCAAATTTTCTTAATTAATTTGCTTTTCATTTTATGTCAGAAAAACCTATGAAACTATGAACGAACGAACGAACATTGTGTTTTCAACTGTCTAACTGTGAAGTTTCTTTCATGCTTAGAAAAGAGAACAACCCTTCACTCACTTTAGGATTTTGATTCCATTTTTCAACTGTTTAATAATTCTAGAGTCGATTTAACTTCACGTAACTAAATTTAGTGATGATTTTTAAAAAATATTACATATAAATTATTTTCTTACTAATTTTATTTTTTGTTGTAACGACTTTTCTTCAGTTTCGCAACCCTTCATCGGCGTGAACTATGGCCAAGTCGCCGACAACCTTCCGGCGCCGGAGGCCTCGGCGGAGCTACTGAAGTCCACGACCATCGGAAAAGTCCGGCTTTACGGCGCCGATCCGGCGATCATCAAGTCCCTGGCGAACTCCGGCATCGGAATCGTGATCGGCGCGGCGAACGGCGACATTCCGAGTCTGGCCTCTGATCCCGAGTCGGCGACTCAGTGGGTTAACGCGAACGTGTTGCCCTACTACCCCGAAAGCAACATCACTATGATCGCCGTGGGCAACGAGATCATGAGCTCCGGCGACGAGGGCCTTGTCTCGCAGGTTCTCCCGGCGATGCAAAATGTCCAGAATGCCCTCGACTCGGTCTCACTCGGCGGCAAAATAAAGGTTTCTACGGTGCACTCAATGGCCGTGTTGACTCACTCGGAACCTCCATCTGCCGGGTCATTCGACCCGGTTCTCATAGACACTCTCCAACAGTTGCTGGCATTTCAGAAAGATAACGAATCACCCTTCGCCTTCAACCCGTACCCGTTTTTCGCTTACCGGAGTGACCCCAGACCCGAAACACTTGCGTTTTGCCTGTTTCAACCGAATTCGGGTCGGGTCGATAAGGGTACCGGGAAGGTTTATTCTAACATGTTTGATGCTCAGGTCAGCAAATATAATAAGAGAAAAAGGGTTATACACTCACAATATGTAAAATAGTTTTACACCGTCATCCAATCACAAGTTATCGTTAGTGTGACTTTTAAGATAATTTTGTAAAAATCAACAAACTTACCTTACATGATTGGATGACCATGTAAAACTTTTTTACACCGTCAGTGCATCACTATTAAACTCATATAATAATATAATATCGTATATTTTCTATTTAACATATACTTCTCTTTATATCTTTTTATGCAATTATGTAAATTGAAAGAGGACAAATAATATAAAAAAAAAAATTGTGTAATTTCGTTAAACGTTTAAAGGAGTGCAATGTCGAATTGTTCTCCACGTACATGCTACGTAACTACGATACTACGTGTCTAATAATCTTCACTTTGATCTGAGAGTATAGTATCAATGTATCATCCTTTTTACCCCATTCTCTGTTGTTGCCTAGTTGCTAAAATAGTTTGTCAAATTTTGAAAAACGTATGATCCGTAAGCCAGATTTAAAATATTTATGTGATGGTAAGTGTAATTATTTAGTTCTGATAATAAATTATGATTATTGAACTTGCAATGTCTTCCTTTTTAAAGTTGATGCCCTTTTATTCCAAGGGCAGCTTTATTCCAACATGCATGTTCGATGCTCGGTCAGCAATTTATTTTTCTTTTGTTTTTTAATAATTTTGTTCGATAAAATTATAGAGGAGCGATCCAGTTGTAAGTATAAGAGACTTACTCTTCATCCTCACCATTTATTCTTTTTTGAAATCTAATGGTTGTAATGACTAACTAATCTTAACCATTATATTTCAATAAAATGAATGGTGACGATGAAGAGTAAATATCTTATACTTACTCTTGGAGCTAGAGAGTAAGTGATTCTCTCTTCTCATATATATATATATATATATAGCTATCATGTCATTAATGTGAATATAATTTATCCAATTTTCTTTTGTCTTAATTTTTGACCTATTCTCCACCTCATGCCACTCCACTTTGTTCTAACTAGAATAATCTTTTATCCCATTCCTCTGCCTAGTTGTTAAAATAGTTTGTCAAATTTTGAAATATGAATAGTCCCCAAGCCAAATTTGAAATGTTTGTGTGTGATGGTAAGTGTAATTATTTAGTTCTGATAATAAGTTAAGATTGAACTTGCATGTCTTTATAAAGTTTCTGCCCTTTTATAACGGATTTCTAATTTTGTTCTTGCTTTTGATAATACCACAAATAGTAGAGAGGTTGAGAAGTCCCACTCACGCTGTCACGCATCTTTTTACTTTTGCTCACTTTTCGGTTTCTGTTATTATAGTGGTTCTTCCTTTTTCATTTTCACGTAGAAAGTGATTGGATCGCGCTACATGAAAAAGTGAATAGTTTATTGAAATGTAACATGTTCTCTATGACTCGGAATTGAAAGACTTTTTTTAATACTACTCTTACATTCACAACTTTTTGCAAGCATTATTATGCAAATTATTTTAGCTTAGAATGGACTTCAATTAAAATTTTCATCATCTCATGTTAAACTCAGATGCAGTTATCTATAAGATGGTTTGCAATAATTCTCACCGTATGAGTGGCATAACTAGCACAATTGAGAAGTAAAGATGGTGTAATAATTATAATAAAGTTTGTACAATACTTGTGCATAGGTGGATGCTGTGCACGCTGCTTTGAGCAGTATGGGATTCGAGGACATGGAGATTGTGATTGCTGAGACAGGATGGCCATCTCGTGGGGACAGCAATGAAGTAGGAGCCAGTGTTGAAAATGCCAGGGCTTATAATGGGAACCTCATTGCACACCTTAGATCACTGGTTGGCACTCCTTTGATGCCAGGCAAATCTGTGGACACATTCATCTTTGCACTCTATGATGAGGATTTGAAACCTGGTCCTGCATCTGAGCGAGCATTTGGTCTCTTCAATACTGATCTTACCATGGCATATGATGTTGGCCTAGACAAGTCTAGCTCTGGCCACAAGGTGAAGGAATTGTTAATTTGCTATTACTATTAGTCAATAAGGGACATGCATAGTACAATTTCAAATGATTTTTTGTAACATCTAATAACTAGTCTTCTTAATTTGTCTATCCACAGAATCCACCAACTAGTCCTGTTGCTCCAGCTCCTAAAACGGCTACACAATGGTGCATCCCAAAAGTGGGAGTGACTGAGGCTCAATTGCAGGCAAATATTGATTATATCTGTGGTAGCCAAGTTGTAGGTTGTGAGCCAATTCAACCAGGAGGTGCTTGTTATGAACCTAACACAGTATCATCTCATGCTGCCTTTGCCATGAATCTCTACTACCAGGAGGTTGGCAGAAATCCATGGAACTGTGATTTCTCTCAAACAGCAAAGCTTACATCCCAAAATCCAAGTAAGTTTTCTTAACACCCCTTTTTCTGAAAACTGTGTCAAGGAAGTAATTTATAGTCCTGTATACCCCCACTTACAAATGCCATGCAGATGAGAAATTATTGTGTTAGTTATCTAACTTGACTTGATTTTCCTCCTCCTTGTAGGTTACAATGCTTGTGTTTATCCCGGTGGGAGTGTCTGAAAAGGCTTCAATAATGTCAACTAAAAAGTTTATTTATACTAGAACTGAATTAAGGAATAAGGCTCTATCATTTGCCCTCTTTAATTTTATATATATAGCTTCAACGAATCAATTGTAAATGGATCCCAATCCACGTTCATTTGTGCGTGGCATCTCCTACTTTTAGCGTCACAATTCTCAATTCTCTTGTGATCCCAACTAACCTCCTATTTCAATTAAATTAAATGCTCTGGGTACATCTTACCAGATGTCATTGTGCTGGAATATGTGGCTGTGACTGCAGTAATACTAATGTTGTGTGTAGAAAAGTTGTTTCAAGCCTCTGCACAATACAACACACACACACGTGTTGTTTATTCAATAAACTATAAGAAAGTAAAAGTATTTTTGAGTTCTCTAAACTAAAATCCAAACATATACTAATCATCTCGTTATTAATAAGAAATTTTTTTAAATTAAAATATCAATTTTTACTTTCTTTGTCTTTATTCACTCTGCAAATCAAATCCTTTATAAAATTCTTATAGAAAAATCCTTTATAAACTCAAATAAACTTCTCATGAACACTTCTCAATACCCCTTAATCTTTTTTTTAGTGGTGATATTTTGACACCTTTAATTTACAAACATCTCCACCGATATCTCTCATTTCTCTTTATCTTTCTCTTTCCGTCACATCATATTATCAATATAATCAATCATTTATCTCTCATCTCTTTCTATCTCTCTCAAGGTGTTTACACCTTTAGGGTGTCTAAGAAGCATTTTCCTTTTTTTTTTGGTTGAATTGTAAATATTATTCAATCTAAAAACCTTTAGGGAAGGAACTACAGGCTAAATAAGCTCTGAGAACATTGCAAATAAAATCCGGATCAGGCTGACTCGATTTATGATCGAAACCATTTTCTTGGTTGCATAGGCTACAGATAAATGGATAGGCTAATGGATTTAGGATAAAAAGAAAAAAAATCTAAAAAAAACATAAAATTTAACTAGAAAAATATAAAAATCTAAGTAATTGTAATTTTTTATTTCTCTTTTAAAGATCTTACTTGTTAATAATTGATTGAATTTCGTTATATGATAAATATGTTAATAAAACATAAACCTAATAACTAACAAAAAGTTCCGATCAAACTCGAAATATATATTAATTAATATAAGCTAACCAAATATTCAAGCACATCAACCACTGACTAAACAAATAACCAATAAAAACTAATATATTCTAATAAAAAAACAAATAAACAATATCACCAAATAAATGTTAAATGACTCGTGAATTAGGTAAATTCAATTTAAAAAAAATGACTTGCAATTAAATATGCTACATATTATAGGGCTCACGAACTGCACAAATCAAGAGTTAAATGGACCATCTGTTAAGTTGTGGAGCATATAGCCATATACTCAACTCTACCCATATTCTCATTGTACCTCATTGTCTCTCTAACTTTTAATTTCGAAATACCCATCCTAATTAACTTAATTTTAAAAGATATTTGATGGTATGTTTTGAGTGTCATGAGCTTTTGTTCAAATATACGGTGGTGAAGTTGGGCACAGCATTCTTTGCCCAGAAAGGGGATATATAAAACAAGGGGGAGGGAAAACATAATATTTAAGATAAATGGAGTTTTTCAGATTAATATTAATTATTGAACAAATTGAAGAACAACTTCCATTGTCGTCCAGCGGTTAGGATATCTGGCTTTCACCCAGGAGACCCGGGTTCGATTCCCGGCAATGGAAATAATTTTTTATTTTTGCAATGAAGTACGCAATACGCATGCTCATTGTCGATGTCCACCACGGAATGTGTCTTTTGCTGATAATAATGGGAAGATGTTGAAAACAAAAAAATAAGACAATTCCCTGGCCCATTCCCAAGCAAAGATGAAAAATATACAATATATACTTTTGGGCATTTTCACACAAGGTCAGCTCCTAAAACGGTAGGTTTAATTTTTGACATTTGGGATGAGATTAGGCAATTGTAAAGTATCACCTTCTCACGTCTTGGTTTATTCAGTAACTTTTTTTTTAAAGAAAAATCATGCTTAAGTGGCAAAGTTGCATGTCTATCATAATTTGTGTTTGGAATTGGAGGATGGAGGGTAAAGCGCAAAAAGATAAAAGTCAACCACAGAAATAACACTCTGACCTCCTGTTCTTTTTTCGGTTAAGTTGGTTTCATAAGAACACCGGGCTTGAAACCAAGTTGAACACGCTATTCTTTAATATTTGACCGGCACCAATTTTTGAATGTGAAATATTGGAATGATTTTAAAAAAAAAAAATTACGACTTCGATGATGTATTTATAAATAATGATTTCAACGCTCAAATAAGTATGTACAAAATATAAATTAAGGAATCCAAAATTAAAAAAGAGACTTTACCTTACATTTTAAAAAGTCTATTTATGTTATTCTTGATTCGGTCATTTTGATATTTCTTGCATGATATGGTATGAGAAATGTCTTCTTGGATAAATATTACTAAAATCACTAGTTCTAACATATTTCTAACCATCATTCAATACTTCGCATCTTTATTGAAGTTCATCCTTAATACATGCATTTTTTTTTGTTACTATGTTATTGTTACGAAGTATCCATCAACTTCGTCGATGACTAATATCCATCAGGAAAACCTGATTGGCCACCTTTAGTGGGGTTCTTCTCTTCCAACCACGTTTTTTCTATCCAGAAAACTCGAATATGAGATCTTACTTAAGGGGACCGAGCCCAACACTACTCGGACCAACGACTTGCTAGTTTAATACATGCATTTTGAAGCTTAGTTAATGGATTTTTGTTATTGAATTAACACATTGGTTTAATTTGTCAAATTGAGCCCAAATTCGTGAAGATGGAGGTCCAAAACAATATTAATCCTTATATTTTTTTCCCTTGCCTTCCATTTAATGAATTATTTTCTCTATCCATTGCACTTACTAACTTTTCACTTTTTTGCTCTATAAAAGATGGAAAATGATTCTTCCAACATTAAATGTACATATTATTCTTATATTGATTAATAATATCTTAATTATGAATTAATAAAAAAATATCAATTAGTTAACAAAACTAAATAATAAACTTAACTTTTTTTTTCCCAAAAATATTGATTTTGATCTGTAAAATAAGGTCAACATTTGATTAGATTAGACTTCTTTCTTAAAATATAAAATAAAAAGTCATGGTTATTAATTAAAAGATCAATGTAAAAAGAAGTTGTTAAATTCATGAATGCTAATAATTTTTAATGTTAGAAAAAGTTATCACAACTTAAAGTTCGAATCCTGCTAGTAAATATAATCATATTTAATTTAATTAATAGAGGTTGGATTTAGTAAAAAGAATTAGTCTCCTCTAATTTGGCCAATTAAGATTGAAATCCTTCTTAAAAGAGGCGTTCATATTTAATGTGACTCAAACAGGATTGAGAAAAAAATATATGTGAAAAAAAAAAAAAAAGTTTTAG
Organism: Pueraria montana var. lobata; assembly: GCA_026413185.1. NCBI lineage: Eukaryota > Viridiplantae > Streptophyta > Magnoliopsida > Fabales > Fabaceae > Pueraria > Pueraria montana. Next base: position 8,683,776 of record CM048654.1, read on the forward strand.
TCGAAGAGAAGAGTGTGTTGAGGATCCGTAGGAAGACAGATGGAGAAAAGTGGGGCCGGGTGTAGAAGAGTTGCCAGCTCAGGAAAGGAAAGGATTCGCATTCGCATTCGCATATGCATATGCAGCAACAGCGTCAGAAGTCAGAAAGAAAAACACCACAAAACAACTTAACTTGTTCTTCTCCTTCTTTGGGTTCTTCTTCTCTATGAACAACTAAACTCATCTCACAATTCCCATGACTTAAATAAATTTCCATTCTCCCTCACCTCACTCACAAGTCACAATGCTCTTCTACCCTTCAAACTCAACATCTTCCTTAATACTATAATCTGTTACGGAGCCCAAATCAAATCAAATCAAATAAATGTCTGTTACGGAGCTCAAGGAGCGTCACTCCGCTGCCACCGACACCGTCAACAATCTCAGACACCGTTTAAAGCAGAAGCGCCTCTCCTTGCTCGACACAGATAGTACGTATAACCTTTTTTTTCTTTTCATTTATTTTTTAGGTTGAAGTTGTAGGTAGCATAGTGCTAATAGTTGGTTTTAGATCTTGCGTATTCAACTCGTTGTTTGATGGGAATTTTTCAGTTTCTGGGTATGCAAGGTCTCAGGGTAGAACACCTGTGACCTTTGGACCTACGGATCTGGTTTGCTGTAGAACCTTGCAGGGTCACACGGGAAAGGTACTCTTCCTTGTTCCTTTTTTTTTTTTTTTTTTAATTCCTTTTATTTGTGTTTGTGATATGTTATGCGTGTCTTGTTCTCAATTTTGGTCGCTAAACTTGGTTGACTTTTCGGTTTCAAGAGCACCACAACAGCTGCTTATCGCTTATCAGTTTGTAGGTCGTAAATTGATTATGGAATTACCTAATCAAAACCTTAGGTCCTGTGTGGATAAATTTTTTCATAGGAGAAGAAAATAAGCAAAAAAAGAATTAAATAAACTTCTCCCATTAGCTAAAACTAGCTTATGCATAACTTAAAATTACCTTCTGCAGAAGCTAAGACAGCTTCTACAAATTAGCTTATGGGAGAAGCTTATTTCATTTTTCCTTCTTATCTTCTTCTCTCCTATAAGTGTTTATGAAGAAGTTTATCCAAACAGGAATGAGGACTATAACTTGTGAAACCACTCCTTTGCCTTGCCATTGTGTTTCCAGTTCTGAATGATGTCTAGAATGTCATGGATATTGGTCAGTAGGAAATCTAGCTTTCTTTTTGTCCATCCCAGTCGTGACCTGTGAGATAGTCTTATTCTGGCTTACATAGCAGCAATCATCATGCTTTTGATATACTACTTAGCAATTGTTGTAGATTTCTTCTAATCATCAAACTTGCAGATTTTAGGTTGACTTGGGATTTATTTCAAATTTGCAGGTGTATTCATTGGATTGGACTTCTGAAAAAAGTCAGATTGTTAGTGCATCTCAAGATGGGCGATTAATAGTGTGGAATGCTCTAACTAGGCAGAAAATTCATGCCATAAAGCTGCCTTGTGCATGGGTCATGAACTGTGCTTTTTCACCAACTGGTCAGTCTGTTGCATGCGGTGGTCTTGACAGTGTTTGTTCTATTTTCAATCTTAATTCACCCACTGACAAGGATGGGAATCTACCTGTTTCCCGGATGCTTAGTGGGCATAAAGGTTATGTTTCCTCCTGTCAGTATGTTCCAGATGAAGATACTCATTTAATTACTGGTTCTGGTGATCAGACATGTGTTTTATGGGATATTACTACTGGCCTTAAAACATCTGTCTTTGGAGGAGAGTTTCAGTCTGGACATACTGCAGATGTACTTAGGTATGCTAGTTGTTTGCTGAATTAGTTTGAACTTTGAACCAATGTTTGTTTGAGTAAATTATTATCTCCTTTGTATTTTGTGTTATTATGCCTACCTCCCATCTATTATGCAAACCTACAAAAAGAACTCCCGTGTCCTTACAAAACAAAACTTTACAACTAACTCCAAAATACTGGCAAGACTAGCAGATTTGTCAGATCATGGATGTTTGTTTTATGGTCAAATATTATTCCTACACTGTTCAAACTTTCAGTTGAGGAAAAAAAGGTAAGAGTACATCATTTGGCAGTGCAGCAGATTTGAATGTTCAATCATGCATCTTTTTTCTTGTTATATAAGTCTGGGAAAGGGTAGGATTTGACCACAAGACATTCATGATAATGTATTAGTTAAAGAATCTGTTAGATATAATAGTATATTGGATTTAGTTTCAGCATTTCTGTAAATACAATGGAGGTATTTGCGTGCTTTCATAATAAAGGGATGTCTGTGTTAGGAACCCGAAGTATAACTTTGTTGATTGAATGAAATTGAACAGAAACAAGGAGAAAGAGTTCTCCTCTAAGGGTTTCCCCTTTCTTACGAACTTGCTAATTGTCTGCATGCCTTCTTCCCCCTATTTGTGTAATTGATCCCCTCTAGTGAACTAACTACTCTATCTGTCACTAACAAATTTCCCCTCCCCTTCTGTTCCAACTCCTTAACAATCTGTGCAGTTGATGCAAAATAAAAGGGAGGCGATAGTAACTTACTCTTGTTGCTTTTTGATTTGTTGAATAAATTAATCTGCAAAAGAATGGCCACTTTAGCTTCAAAATGCAAAGCATCTTCATAAATTTAAAACTTTCTTTCTACACGCAAGAATTATGAAATCTTGTTGGTAATCAACATGCTGGTTAAATACTGTGTTTCTTTTCGATATTATTTGTTAGTATTAAATCTTTTCTTAGAAATATATTATTGCTTTGTCCTCTCCCAGTATCTCCATTAATGGATCCAACTCGAGAATGTTTGTATCTGGTTCTTGTGATGCAACTGCTCGATTGTGGGATACTCGCGTGGCAAGTCGAGCAGTGCGGACATTTCATGGGCATGAGGGAGATGTTAATGCAGTCAAATTCTTCCCAGATGGAAATAGATTTGGAACTGGCTCAGATGATGGAACCTGCAGATTATTTGACATTAGGACTGGACACCAACTTCAAGTTTATTATCAGCAGCACAGTGACAATGAGATCCCGCCTGTGACTTCCATTGCATTTTCTGCTTCAGGAAGACTTCTTTTTGCTGGATACACAAATGGAGATTGCTATGTTTGGGACACTTTATTGGCAAAGGTACTTGGTGCTCTTGCGAAACATACAACAACTTCAGGTTCCATTCTTTCTGGTTGCACTATGATTGAAGTCGGCCTAGTTTTTTAACAGAACATATGTTTGCTTCTTTGCAGGTGGTCTTGAATATAGGATCTCTCCAAGACTCTCATGAGGATAGGATCAGCTGTTTAGGTTTGTCAGCTGATGGAAGTGCCTTGTGTACAGGAAGTTGGGACACAAACTTAAAGGTGAGCATGCATTTTGTCCTTATTGAATAACTCTTAGGTTATGTGATACACAGTTGGGTTGCCAGTTTTGAAAGTGGCTTCTACTTGTGGTTGATATTTGTCTTATTTGTCACTACTCACTAGATTATAGGATGAAAAACATTGAAGCAACTAACAGAGAGTTGGAACATCAAAACATGTTTCCTTTAGAAATGTAAAGGGCCTGACATTATAGAGATTTTAATGTGTTTGTAACTTCCAGAAGTGAACACGGCCCTACCTGTGTATCAATAGAACATTTTGTTCTAGGATTGTCCTACCTTCACATGGGTAACCATTATACGTTATGTCAATTGTATCCCAGAGTGACAATGTGGATGCCACAGATTCTACTGGATGCGGTATTTTCTGAGTTATGGGTTAATTTCTAAAAGTGGTTATTGTATGTAGATAGCTCTTGTTCACTGAATATATTTGCTAACTACTTGTCCCTTGCACTGCAGATATGGGCATTTGGAGGGCATAGGAGGACAACTTAAGCCATTGAGGGAAGATCAAATTGGAGACGAATTGCGTGCTTATTTTAGCCTTGCAACTATTGCAGCAGTTTGTTTATGCTCATGTCCGTTTGTCCATGTGTGTGTGATCTAATACTACTTTTTCCAATATACTACCCGCTTCGATAACTATACCAATCCCTTTTAACTATCTATGATAATTATACTACTTAAAAGACCTATGGAGTGATGAGCTATGGAGCTTCCTGAAAGTGTCCCGAACTATATAAAATCAACTGTCATTTTCCTCACCCGTTTTAATGAGCGGGTTAGTGCTATAAATGCTATTTTTGTCCTGTAAAGCCATAGGGAGCTACGAGGTTACCCTCGCTTCAATTATGAGCTTTGAGTAGTCTGGTGATTCTATGGTAATATCGTTGTATGCAGCCGCTAAAACCTTGCTTCTGCCGTATCAGAGCATATATAAGATGGAACTTTTGTAACCAATATTCCGTATGCCTCTTCTTTTCACTTTTATCTGGGTGTAGTCATTGTTCATAAGTTCAACATGAGATATATCTTCTTGAATATACATATAGTCGTACTAGTGAAATAAATTGTAACATTGAATAACCTGATCGTGTAAACTTCTGAATCCTTTTTCAGCTAAAGTATGGCAAAAGAAAGAGAGAAAGAATACTTCGGGATCTTTAGCGGGCAGCACATGCACATCTACACCACTGAACCATAGTGCAACCCAATCATAGAGAAAAACGTATCTTTTGCACTAAACAATTGCTGTTTAAACAAATATCCAGATCATTGAAAAATCAAATATTTATGCAAATCCCCAAAATTCGTATTACGGTTGCTACAAAGAAATGAAGTATAATCATCACCATTGAAGTTTTTTACTCCAACAAACCCGACGTAATACTTGTAAGTATTGTTGCTAGTCTAACAAGCATGCAGTGGGTGACCAATAAATTGCATATACTAAGAAGTGTACAGTTTTGCATTTCTTTACACACGGCTATCTATGAGGCTGCTAAACTCCAATCTCAGTAACAAAAAGAAAGGCCGAGTTGAGTCAACATTTCTGGACTAAGTGCACTAACCGCTAGCCACAATCTCATGGATGGTATCGCTGACAGTTTCATCCTCGGATCTGACAGAAAGTTTCATCGCAACATCCTTTGGACCATCAAGTCCAAAAGACAGCCTCACAAGCACCTTCACATTTCCTATGAATACACCTGACAACAAGCATGTGTGTGACCTTGAATTGGGCGGGACTACCTCGGTTCCCTGCAAATAGTGAATAATAAAATTACAAGAAAGATATCAGCTTCCCAGAAGACAGCCGTGAATTACTAATGAACGGGCACTGGTAAAAGATGCTCTATTCTTTTCATTTGAAAAATTCTTAGGTGTTATGAAGATAGAGAAATCTCTTGCAGCTCAATGGCACCATTACAGGCCAAATGTCTAGATGATGTTAGATTCAGATATGACAATCATACCCTCCTTGTGCCTGGATTTTGGCAATGTCACAAGGCTCAACTTCAAAATCTTTGAAAGGAACTAGACTGGGTGAGCGCAATAAAAATCTTTAATATGCACCAAACGTATTTGCTATACGTTAATAATATCAAACTCTCAACACTTGGGCTTGATCTTTGTGCCATAAGAGTAAGTATCTTACTCCCAAATCAAATCACCTAAGAATATCTTCTAATTCAGGTCATCTGTGCACCTCTATGTGAATGTGTGCATGCACATGTCAACAGCATTTTACATGCATATATGTGTGTCGATGTGGCTTGAGTTTAGCAATGTGACAAAGTTCAACTTCAAATTTTTCAAAGGAATTTGGTTGACTAAGTCTATATTCATCCACTGCAAAAGCATGAGTATTATTAAACCTCAAATTTGTGTATGAGAAAGAGAATGTCAACTTTTGGTCTATGCTCTCTAATAAGTCATGCGGAAAATGAATCTAACAAACAAAACAATACCTTATTTTGCGGTAAAAATTGTACAAACGGCTCATGACCATTTTAATATAATGGGTCTGGTCTCCTAACAAATATTTACCAAAGCAGCTATTGGCGTCATTGGCTTACCTCACAAGGCTGCATACCAAGAAGATTAATGACGGCATTTACAGCTTCAGCCAAACTCTCCCTGGGGCCAAGACCATATTCATCCACTCGCTCATAGTCAGGGCCCATGCTTTCCCATGCACTCCTGAAATTAGACACCCCAACTTTCAATATGTAGTCTGCTGTGACAACCTCCAAATCCTCTAGCTGGTATTCATCTTCAACGCCATCATCTTCTGCCTCACCAGTGGTTGAGTCAACCTGGTCAATATCCAATATATGAAGAAGGGATTAGATTTCCACAAAAATATTATTGTTTTATTTTCCACAAATTCCCTACCAGAGAAAAATAAAATAAGCTTCATGCTTGAAGTATACACTTCATGATATATACCGGGGGTCTAAGACTAGGACAAAGAAAAACTGCAATGCTTCCCAAGGATAAAGGGGACAAGTACCTCTTTAACAATAAATTTCAGAACGTTAGAAAATTTTCCAGCAATTGGCAATCCCTCAGGCTTCTCAAAAGCCACAAATGTCTGCCCAGGTGAATCATAAGGAAGCGATCTGAGAGGCTTTGAGAACACCTCAGAGAACTCTTCTGCTTCCGATGCATCCACAATTACAATAACCTGGAATAGAGGAAAAAATTATACAGAAGACCTGGAGTTGCATTATAGTATGAAATTGTACAGTATTGATATTAGTCATTACATCTTCCAATAATTGCTCTGGTATCGTGTTTGTGCAGTTGTATTGAAACACAACATGCTGATCAAAAACGTGTTTAACAACATTAACTGCATATTCTGTCTCCGCTTCAGTAAGCTCCACAGGTTCTGAAGACTGGTAAGAATAACAACATCAGAATACACAATACATATTACAGTATATATGGAAAGAAAATTTAAATTTTAGAATTGTGAAACAATAATTGAGTAAAATAACCTTAAAAAGCTTCCCAAAGTTTGCAAACTCAGGAATGGATAGAAGCAGCCTTTCATATGCATCTGCAGTAGATGGGGGACCACTAGGAGGAGCACCCAAACCAGTAGGCTTTTTACCAGGGGCTTTCTTCTCTGCAAGAGGTTGAGACTTGACCTCCCTGGGCACCGAATCAATGTCAAAAGCCTCTTCTGAAGGCTCCTGCATTCACATTAAAAACAATCAATATGTCCATAAGACCTTAACCAATGAAAAGCAAGAAAATAAAGTAGGGAGAACTTACATAGTTTTTCAAGCTAGTCTCCAGATTGACAAGTGGGATATCAAATGACCCAAAGAGGAAATCTTTCACATCTTTATCTGTCTCAACAACTGCACCATCACCTCCAAGTGTGTTCAGATAAAGTGTTGCTCTGTCACGAACCTGTGAAGAAATCAAAATCATTCAGATATAAATCAAAGCAAGTAACAGCTTAAAGTTTAAACACCTCCAGAGTTGCAAATTGTATGATCTCGTAAAGCACATAAGTATAGAGATGCCTTGTAAGATATGACAGAAATTCACCTCATCATCACTGTCAAAAAGACACCGCCTTAGCAGTACAAATATGCGGGGCTGCAAAGAGTAATTAGAAGATTTTAAATTAATCACAAATATCACCCTAAAAAACCAAAAAGTCTAGGAGAAATTTAGAGAAATTGATAACAGAGGGGAGTAACACCTTTAATGCATCAACAGCAGCACCAAACTTTGCCAATGTGCTCACAGCACTGGCCCTAACAGTCGCATTCTCAAGATGCACTCTGTTATAAATATAACGAATATATTTGCTGGGGTCAGATGTTTTTGGTCCTTCAACTCCCAGGAAGTGCAGTATCTAAGGGATAGAGAGAAAAATTAACAAAAGATAAAAATCCAAAAGCACACACAGTAAATGACAAAAGACAAAACCAAAATTACTACCTGTGTGGACAAATAAGTGAATTCACAATCTTCAATAAACTCACAAAGATGAAGCAACCCACTTTCCTTAGCATCAGGGATATCTCTAATAAGAATCACAATTGAATCTACAATTGCTTTCTTGTATTCAAAGCCACCTTCTTCCCTAAGAATGTTACTTAGGAAATTCATCCTAAAAATAATAACAGAAAAGAAATCAGTAATTTAGACCATTTATCTAGGAAAAACATTTAAAAGAAATATGTAACTTCTGGGGGAAATAAACCTATAGACATATACTCACAGAGATCTATATTTTAAAGGGAATTTCAAGCACAGTGATCTTATTGCTTCAACAACAACAATTTTGAACTCATCAGCAATATCAGACATGAAATTTGTAATCTGCTTCATAAGACGGTCCACACTTGATTCATTTCCTGTCTTCAATAGAGTAGTAATGGCAAGTGTGGCAATGCTTCTGTTCTGGTCAGAGATTAAACTTTCCATATCAATATTGCAGTTAGTGACTGCCATCGGATGTGTCATTGCCACCTGCAAAGTTCAAAGCCACACTCGAGACTCAACCATTATAAATAAAAATATCAATCAAGTTTGACACATCTTATGACATTAGCTACAATACTATATTAAGAAAAATGAAAAGATTTTATGATTTCTATCAACTTCCCCAAAATCATAGCAAGAAAGCAAAATGCTCACTTCAGAATGGAGGCAGTCATATATTCTTTGTCAAATTTTACAAAAGCATAAAAAAGTATTTTCACTGAAATTTAAGTAATTAAAAAAGGTTAACCTTGTTCAAGGTGCGGACAGCAGCAAATCTCAAGACTGGCTTAGACGAACTTAAGAAGAGCTGAAGAACAGTAATTGCCGGAGTTAATTCTCGGCTAGTTACTCCATTGAGCTCTGTAATTACCCTGGCAGCTTCAAAAATCACCATCTCTGACTTGTGACGAAGGCAACTCTCAAGATAATCATAGAAGGGGCGGTCCCCTGATTGTGTATTATTTCCTGACTCCCGAATTACCTGCAGATATTATGCTATCTAAAGATTACGCAAATAAATATCATTTCAGTGAGAGCTATTTATGAAAAGGAAAACACACCTGACTTGTATAACGGATCAAAAGGCATTGGGCCAAAGGAGAGCGAACATTTCCCCTGGTCAAGCTGGTAACCAGCTTGCTAACAGCTAGTCGATCATTCTGCCGTATCTGCAATGTTGTAAGCAGTCACATGTCAGTGTCAATACTCTTTATAATTTATTTGTTTTTTATCATAATTACGTGATGTAGAATTTCGATCATAATCATGCTCAAACAGTAACTCCATAAGACAATTATATACAATTAATGCAGACAAGTTTCTACTTATTTACCACAAGGTTGAAAGCATATAAACCTTTGTAAAGCTAATAAGTAATAGCAAAACTTTTCACAATGCAGCCACTTGTAAAATACTGCTGTAGTTGAAGCAAGGAATGTGAATAGGAGTATGCTAAAGTTCTCAGTCACAGGAGATGGCATAAAACCATATGATGGACAAGAAACCAAACAATCAATATCAACTTCGGCAGTTGTATTTCAAGAATGAGCTTAAATCACTTAATGAGCTTAAACAAAAGTCAAATCCTTTAGATAAAAATTCATAGTTATCAATCCCAGATAGTAGCACGTAGCGGATGACCCAAAAAACACTATAGCAAGACAGAAGATCAGGGGATGGCCACTATTCTGAAAATTTTTATACAGTTTATATAATGTATACTATATACATATAAATTTTCAAAAATGATAAAAATTACTCAAAATTTATGACATTCATAATTAACAATAAAACGTCATAGGTGTCTTAAGCAAAACATACAAGTAAATACCAACAAAAGTGAATCGAATACACTCTTTATGCAAGAGCCCTTCAGGCTCAAAATGTGAACAATGTAGAAGCCCACCTATGTTGTGTTGCAATTGAAGTTTTATTCAGAAAATTGGGGGCAATAAGGATCAAACTCTGGACTACTAGGTCATAGAAGCTCTGATACCATGTCAAGAACTATCTACCCCAAAAGCTTAAGTTCTTGGGTGAAGACGCGTGAAATTTTTTTATATATCTAACAGGTTTAACACAAATTAATGAAAGACAAGTTCATACTGAATATTCAATGAACTTTAATTGTGATAAAAATAAAATTGACCATGCAAAAAGTACTCTTGCTACATATCCCAGTGGCTGTTGAATTATATTGCAGCACTGATTTACTAAATGATCTGACAGGGCAACAGAGTTTTGGTTTTTTAGTAGAATTTATTTTAATACACCAAGAAACATAATAACTACTAGAATCTTACAATTCATGATTTGAATCACACAATTTGACTAGTTAATGATTCATATCATGTGATGAATCATAGATAACTATGAATCTTAAATACATGAATGAATCGCCATGATTCTGTATCACTGACATGAACCACACAGTTCAACAATTCATTGTTTTTCATTTTCTTTTTTACTTTAGTTTTACTACTTCTTATCAAAGATATCGAAATGTTTGATAAGCTAAAACGGTTAAATGAGAAGGAACTAAAGGAACACTTTTGGACATGCCCTATTTGATTATTCAGATATCTACTTTTATTCTTCTAAAATTGGGTTTCACACTGTCACTCTCTCGTTTTATGCACTATATTTGGTTGTTCCATTACTCTATTTTTAATCTTCTAAAATAAAGGTTTCACATACTCAAGTATGACTTATGATTTTGTTGTGAGACTTATGGCATTTTTTTAGTTTAAAATCATTACATTGAGTATTACACATCATTTATCATTTATCATTTATATGATATATTTCAAGCTATTTTTTATGTGTTTTTGAATTTTAGAATTCGATACAATTTATGATTCACAATTCAAAAATAAGCCTGATGATTCATGATTTGGATTGTGATTTGTTAAGCTTGCCAAGAAACTACAACATTAAACCATTCACGCAACATACCTGATGCAGCAAAGCCAGTGCATGAAATTGCACAAGAGCTGCCCTTGATTGAACAGCTTCCTGAACCTCATTGCTCCACCTTTTTACAATCTCGGGATTTGTCTGATAAGGGGGACATAAAATAAGCAGGCAACACATATGGAATATACAGAGATAAGGCATTACAAATAGATTTTAATAATACCTGGAGTAGATGAATGCCACTAACTAGGGCTGCACTTGCAACGACTGGATTCTTGTCTACAATAGCTTGTTTCAGATATCGCTCTATTTGAGTAAGGAGAGTTCCATCCGTGATACGACAAAGGACACGAATAGCATTAGCCCTGTACATATCAGTCTTACTATTCATGTCCTTCATGAGAGAGCTTGTAACAATGATAACCTATTAAAAAGGTAAAATAAAAGAGATAGAACAGTCAGAATCTCTGTAATATACAGACCGTATTTGTGAATCTGACTGGTAATGAAAATTGCATGAGAATTTGTAACCTCATCTGCAGAGGGGGAGAGTTCCTTTATGATCAGGTAGACCATTCTCCTTAACCCAAGATCTCGAGACTGGAAAAGCTTAGTCACAGCAAAGAAAACTTCTGTGGCTTCGATCTATGAAATTACAACAAGAACAAATTACTGAAAATGCGATTCATAACAACTCTAACATAATTCTGCAAAGGCATTCTACAAACAACCACAAATCTCTATGAAATAGAAAAGACAAAGGAAAACCTCTTGACCTTTGTAAATGTCTCTCCCTGATTCAGCAGATATAAAAGTTTTGTGATAACCTGGAAGAAAAAAATAACAAACATATGCAATGTCAAATTCAGCCATTGAATAACAGAATGAGAACATAAGATCAATAAAAATGAAAAACCTGTGAACATCTCCTAGCATCTAGTTGTGGGTCATTAAAAACCCTGGCCTCCTGAAGAACAGCACCCTTTTCAATTCCCAAAAAGGGAGAATAATCAGCTGTTAAACGATCAAAACAATCAGAATTAATTAAGGAATAAGAGCATTGAGTCATTTATAATACCAGTAGGACTCATCATAATAATACACCAGCCTGACTTATGGACCAAAATCAGAAGAAAAAATATAATTAGACTATCTATCAAGTATCAACTTATCAGTCACCACCATAAACCTGTTCAAACAAGCAATTGCAATTTGCACACGACTAATGATCTGCATTACAAACTATATGCCTGGATCAATTCAAGTTTCTAAAACGACAACATAGGAGAGGTAATTCAGAGTTCAAATCCAATCCAAGCATCGCGATCTGTGCGAGCCCTATCGCATTTGCAATTGGAAAGCGAAATTAAACATTGGATCTGGAAGCGAGGGAGAGTGATCCGGCAGTGGCAACAAAGGAGGAGCTAAACGCAGAGCAGAATCACAGCAGAGAGCAGATCGAATTGCGAAAGATAAAAGGAGAAGAACGAAAGAGTCACCTTCGTCGTCGCGGTCATCGTCCTTCTTCACGAGTGGCTGAGCCATGAGCGAAATCTTAAGTGAGATCTGGAAAGTGCGCAATCGCAACTGTGTAGGTGCCTCTGCGCTGATGCCAGTGCACCACTCAAGTTTGCAAACAGAGAAGAAGAAGAATGGTTCGTCAACAGAACAGAAAAGAGAAGAGGGCTTTGTAGTTGTAGTATGAAATTGGGTGGATGCTACCCACTGTGTCCTACCGTGTTACCCTCCATCTGGGTGGGTAAATATCACTGAATTCTATTATTACAGCTTTCTCTTGTTTATTGAATATCTACTCTTTTTATTTATTTCTTTTATCCTACCACATCGGCACATTTGGTCTGGTACTATTTTTTTTTTCTTTTTAATTCTGTTTTCTACACTCATTTCAACTTTACCGTGAAATGTAAAAAAAAAAATTAATTATTAATTTCATCCCTAAATTATTTAAAATAATTTAATTTATTTCTTAAAATTTTAAACACTCGAATTAGGTTCTCAAATATTTTAAAAATGTTTCAATCAGATCTCATCCGTCCAATTGGACTGACGCTGTTAAGATTGCAAATTTCGGCGGTTTTGGTTTACGACAGCTCCTCCCAGCCACTCATCTTCTTCTCCACCGCAGGCACCCCAGATCTGACAAAAACTAGATTCCGGCGCATCGTAGGCAAAAAAAACAGATTCCAATCTCCATCGCAGTTATCGGCCGTCGCAGGCGGAGGAGCAGTTGCTGGCGCTGCTACGTCTCGGGCGAAAAACAGATCCAACAAAAATAAATAATAATAAAAAAACAGATCTTGATTTTCGCATGCCAGTGGCAAAAACCCATGTGAAAAATAGGAAGAAGGTATAAGAAATTGATTTTCGCTGCTTCCATGGTGTTGTCGACGTTATTTAGATGCAATCAATTCATATCAGACAAAAATCCTCTCTTCCATTCTCTTTTCTTTTTCTTCGTGAAAATGAAAAGAATTCTTAAAATTTGGAGAGCTTTGATGCGCCTCCTGTTCCTTTTTTTTTTTTTTTTTTTTAATTTAAAATGATAATAAATATAGTGACGATTTTTAGCCGTTACTATTTGTAAAGAAAAGCGTGACAATTTAATTGAATAGAAATGACCTAATTGAAATATTTAAAAAAAATTGAGAACCTAATTGGAGTGTTCAAAAATTTAGGGATCAAATTGAATAATTTTAAATAATTTAGGAACTAAATTAGTAATTAAGCCAAAAAAATACAAAAAAAAATGTAAAATTTATTATTATTATTATTACAAAGTTTAATTGTTTTATCTAAAAGAAAATAGGTGATGCTGTAAAAAAGTTTTATGCCGTCATCCAATCACAATCCACCATGCATAGTAAATTCGTTGACTTTTACAATAACTACCTTAAAAGTTATACCAATCAATGCATCACCGTTAAACTTTTTATCTAAATACTATATTTTTTTTAAAATATGTCATACGTTGAACATTTTTTTATAGATCACGTGTATTTTACATGTACAAAAATTAAATTATTTTTTAATATTTAATAAAGTTATATATATATATATATATATATATATATATATATATATATATATATATATATATAAACTTAAATTAACCATTCATTTATTAAGTCTATTTTTTTGTTACACCATTAAGTCTAATTTAATATCTATGAACTTATATAGGTGAGTTTAATGGTTATATATATATCTAATTTAATTTTTTATTAACATTTTTTAATTTCTTGTAAGAGTTATATAGGTGAGTTTAATGGTTATATATTATTAGAATAAAAGAATTATATTGTAAAAATTTAAAAATAATTATTATAAAATTAACAAATTTATTATATATAATAATTTATAATAACTTATACATGATAATTTGTAATTCAACCAGAAAAAATAGCTTTAAACTTTCGTTACATACTTTATTAGGTGGCAGCTATTCTTTCATTGTCAAACATATTTTAAGTGCTTGGTAAATGGAAGATTCCATTATAAGTCCCATTTTGAGGTTAGTTTATTAAACACTGTTATAAATAAGTATGAAACAACACTATAAATAGGCATTACGTAATGGAATCACAAAAAATAGGCAGATGTATCTTGCTAGTATGAGACAACATTAGGTTAATTATTTAAAAAATATTAGGTTAATTAGATCTATTGATATAATATATAAATTTTAATATTACATATCTCTAATTATAAAATTCTTTTTACGAGTTTATTTATCCTTTTTACACGACCTTTATACTTTTGATAATATTTTTTCTTATTTTCACACGTCACATCAAGAATGACATATTAGTATCCACGTCTCTTACACTTTTGATAATACATTCTTCTATTTTCACACACTACACTAGCAATGACATGTCAACATTGTGTGAACTGCCACTTCAATGCCATGTCACTAGTCAATGTTATGTCATTTGCCATGTCAACAAAATCTTATAAATATTCAATAGAAGAACCAAAATGGCACAATTACAAAACTTGAAATACTCAATTTGTCCAGTTAAAACTTTGAGGATTAAGATCGCACAATTGTGACACTTGATAGAACAATCAAGCCATTTGTTCACTTCTATTTTTTCTTTCTTTCTTATTTATTTATTTTATATAGTAAATACATTTTGAAATTGTTGCCATTCAAAATATGCTAACCGGAATTATGTTAGCCGAAAGGATAAGGTTGGGGGTTTAGATAAGCAGTTTAAACGGATAGCCGATTTTTGTCATCTAATGATAAGATATGTTGTGTGAAATTTGTTCTGCTAGCTGTTTGGAATTAAAAAAATGCAAGATTTTATAGAAGATAAAAAAGATTTGGCATCGGTCGGTTGCAATTGGTAAATTCAAAGATAAAGGAAGCCTGATCACAGTTGCTAAGAGATTATCCTCAAAGAGATTCACGAGTTGAAGCTAGTTCCTTGAAAATAGGAACTAAGAAGGGGTAGTGGGGCATGGGAATTGAGAAGGGGTAGTGGGGCATGTCTTAGTGTCAATGGATTGCCGAAATAGGCTTAGCTTAGCCAAATCAGTTATGGATCAGTCGATTGTAATTGAACGTGGCCTAAAGACACGATCTGGGCAGTCAGTTGAGATTTTTAGTATAAATAGATGCTCCGGATATATGTAAAGGACCTTTAACCAATCAATCAAAAATCGCATTTATCTCCGAGTTTAAATTTCTTGACGAATTGATTGCTTTATGAGTTTAAATTTTGTTATGTTCTTTATCTTTGAATTTATTTTTGAATTTTGGTTATTTGCACCTTTAATCGAATGCTTTCTTTAGTTACTTGATGACCCATTTCAAAAATCAAAAGACAGATTTCTCCTTTTGATAGTTTAAAATCGTTTGATACTACATTCAAATTTTGGAATCGTGTTGAAACATAGTTAATCTAAATCAATTCGGCTAACCTAAACCAGTTCATGCGACAACAAAAATAAAAAGAAATTAGGAATACATGTGCATGTGCATGTGCAAAATATAAATTAGAAATAAATAATTTCCTGATAAATAATTGTCTAGGCTCATATGTATTAGTCCCAGCTGTCAACGGGGGAATATTCGCGAAGAGAGAGGGCGGTTGCAATTGCATTTGCATAGAGAAGTGCAGAGAGAGCGCAGCGCAACGACTTAGTCAAACACTCTGTATCTGTAACTCTTTCTTTTCTTTCTTTCTCCGATCGCATCGCTCGCCGCCACCATGCCTTCCCGAAGAAGAACTCTCTTGAAGGTCATCATTCTCGGTGACAGCGGGTTCGTCTCTTTCTCTCTCTCTCTCTCTTTTCCATTTCTAGGGTTTACTTCAATCACAGATCTCTTCTCTCTTCGCGCTTTCCAACCTCTTTCTCCACTCTTTCTTCAATTCTTTCATTCCGTTGTTTCGTTTTTACTTCTGATTGGATTATATTGTGAAAATTTTCATGCTCCTGTTTGGATCACTAGAACCGTTGCTTTTGTTACTCAATTCTCTTGCACAATTGCAATCGCGCTTACTTGATTTACGAGTTACACAGATTTACTGTTTCTAATGTTGTTGTTGTTCTTGATGCTTCGCAGGGTGGGGAAGACGTCTTTGATGAACCAGTATCCTTCGGTTCCTCTCTAGAAACTCCGTGTTCTTTACTTATTATTTTAAGGTTTAAATATTTTTTTAGTCCTTGCAATTTAACACTTTGGTTTTAGTAAAAAAAGCGTCATCTAAATCGCTATAAGGACGAAAAACAAAACAAACATGATTTGTAAAGACTAAAACAAAAAAAATAATTTTACAATGACGAAAAACAAAAAAAAACACTAAATTGCAAGGACTAAAAAAGTATTTAAACCTTATTTTAATTTGCGATGCAATTTGATTTCTATTGTTTAGTTCTGTAAGGAAACTATGTATTTTCCCCTAACATGTAATTTAGATATGTGAATAAGAAGTTTAGTAATCAGTACAAGGCAACCATTGGAGCGGATTTTTTAACCAAGGAAGTGCAATTTGAAGATAGGCTTTTCACCTTACAGGTTTGTCAATAGTGCTTAGCTTGTTTTTGCAATGCATGGAAGTGACTGCATGTTTGGGTCTTAAGACTGGGTAAGATGGTGGATGTTTGGGATGCCGGGAGGGGGTTGCAGATACTGATTTTGTTGGAGTCTTATCTTTCTTATATTATTACCTAGATTTCCCTATCTATTGTGTTATGTTTTGTACTGATTTTGCTGAAGAATTCTTGGGTTGTAACCTCCTTAACGAATGAGGCTGTGCATGTTGATTTTGCATGATGTAAGCTTGTTGATCAAATCATCTAACTGCCAAAGCATCACATATATGTGCACATCAAACTTTCCCCATGCCTATTAGTTTCTTGGATTAAGTTTATTTACTCATTGCTCTTAATAATGTTAGAATGTTTAAAAGTGTGCTTGGGAATACTTTCAATGTAATGCCAATCCAACACTCACTTTTTACATTTGTGCATCAGAAATGTGTAAACCTCCATTTAACGCCACTGCTTCCTGTTATTTCTGAGAAATCAATTATCCCATTGTTGATTTCATGTTGTTATAGTATGCTTTGTACATGTGACAGTAGTTGTGATCTTAATGTGGACTTCATAGTATACAATAAAATGGTTTTTGTTAGTTGTAACATTGAGCATCTCTGGGATGCTAGATTGAATCTAATGGGATAGAGAACTAAATCTATTTAAATGATGACTAGATTTCTAATGATTTGTGGCTAAATTGTTCTGTTGCTCTCTTAAGAGCCTTTATGGAGTCTTTCTAGTTGAAGATCGTGATTTGCGAGTGACAAGTGTCTTCACATTACAGTCATACTCTTGCAGTGTATGGAAATTATGTTCGGGCCAATTCTACATCTCATATTTCTATTTGTCTTTTTAAAGTTTTAAGTTACAATAGTCGAAATTTTATTTTCTTCCTTATTAATTTCCATATTCTTAACTTCACAGATTTGGGATACAGCTGGCCAAGAAAGATTCCAAAGCCTTGGAGTTGCTTTCTATCGTGGTGCTGATTGTTGTGTTCTTGTATATGATGTTAATTCAATGAAATCATTTGACAACCTTAATAACTGGAGGGAGGAATTTCTGATTCAAGTATGCTTTTATTCCTCTCTGTAAATTTTCTCAATTTTATCTATTATATCAATCTATGTTGTACATATTTTACAACTTTTAAGATTTTTTATCAATTTGGCAGGCAAGTCCTTCCGATCCAGAGAATTTTCCTTTTGTTGTCATAGGAAACAAAATAGATATTGATGGTGGGAACAGCAGAGTGGTATTTACCCCCCCCCCCCCCCCCCCCCCCCAAGTTTGCTATCTTCAATGTTTCTTTTCTCTTTTTCCAAAGCTTGCCCACATCAGGCACACTCATACTCATAAAACACCTAAACACATACTGCTAAACATATGAACACTACCAAGTTCTTGTGCGCAGGTGTCAGAAAAGAAGGCTCGGGCTTGGTGTGCATCAAAAGGAAATATTCCATATTTTGAGACATCTGCCAAAGAAGGTGTTAATGTTGAAGAAGCATTCCAATGCATAGCAAAGAATGCCCTGAAAAGTGGAGAAGAAGAAGAATTGTAAGTTCTTAAATCTGGGCATCTCTTTCATATTACTTCATGGGTTTTTTTTGTCCATATTGGTTATTGGTGTATTTAGATTGCAGTATTTCTTGATGTTTACCCAGAGATTATGGATATTATTATTATTTGAAACTTGAATTGGCCATTCCTATGTTATTGATATTACTTTTTGTGTTTTTTTGTCCATGTGGTAATTTGTGCTTTATTGAAGATACCTGCCAGACACAATTGATGTTGGAAACAGCAGTCAGCCACGGGCAACAGGATGCGAGTGCTGAATATATAGGTTTTCTTTTCAATACAATAAAGTACATTACTTCAAAATGATTTCACTGTGTTTAGCCATTGCTGTCTATGAGGAGGCATCATTGTACATTAGTGTTTGCTCAAGAAACAAATTGGTCCAATGCTATACGTTGGGTGCTTGTTTGGTTTGTGATAATTGACCATCAGTTGTTCTACATGTATGCTATTCCGATATTGTGAAAGAAACAGCGCAAGATTTTTTTGAAGTTATTTATTTTGCATTGCTTATCGTTCGTAGTCGACATCAATAGTATTTTGTACGTCTATTTTGGTTACTCTGCAAATTTGTTAGCAACCATGATTGTTGCGGTCATGCTTAGAGCTTCATTGACAGTGATAACTCTCTCAACACGCTAGTTTGCAATGAATTCTTCAAGAGTTGCTTAGTAATCTCTTGAAGTGTTGAAACTTAAAGAGATGGTGATTTTCTACATGCTTAAATATGTTTTTAATTTCTTAAATTTGGATCATTTTTTTTAGTTCTTCAAATTTGAAGTTGTTTTTTTTTTAGCTTCATTGATAGGTCATAGGATCAGTTTGTTTAAACTTAAAAAGAATGTTTTTTTTTTAAAAAAAGTATTTTTTTTAAGAAACGAATAGAATTTGCTTCTTAAAAAAAAAAGAACTATTTTTTTTAAGTAAAATTAATGTAGACAATCGTATTAAAAATTGCAGTAAACTGTTTATTTTATTAAAAGAAGTATTTTTTTTAAAAGAAAAGCTTAAAAAAACGAGCCTATAATCATTGATATTTAGACCAGCAAGCAACCAAGAATAAAAACTAAAGCATAATAACTTCCGAAAGTCTAGAAGAAATGAGGAAGCCCTTGTATTAATTCTGTATTGTATGCATCTCCAGTTATTGTTTTTCAAAGTTCATATGATAAAAAGTTATTCACTTAAATTTTTAATGTCAATTAAATTGAGATAAAATTAAAACAAGTTATAATGTTAGGAATCGGAAGTTTATACTTAAATCTTTTTTTTTTATCAATGTACTTAAATCTAGTTTGAATAAACTTGTCAATAAATACTTATAAAAAAATTCAGAAATTGAAATTAACATATGCACATGTTAATTTATAAATTGTCATTTAATTTCTACAAAAATTAATTAACTTCAGCATAAAATAATTTTAGTTTATAAAAAAATTAAATTTATTTTACCTGCTTTTTTCTCTTATAATTACTTGTTGAAAAATTTATCCAAACATGGTATTAAAGGGTTGTAGTTCAAAAGAAAGACATCAACAAATTGATCCTCTTAAAATCGGCGGAAAACGGAGATTCTACGACCATCAAGGTAAGGGCGGGAGAAGAGGGGTTGAGATGTGAGTCAAAAGAAAGAAATGACTTTAAAAAACAGCCATACACTGTAGCCAATTCTTGATCATTGCCAGACTGCTATATATTCTTTATGAAGTCACCCAAATTTCAATAAGCTCTCATCCAATAATGTAGTGAATAGCACTTAAGTTACAGGACTGAACGCGCACATTTTGCACAACTATCCACTTGTTTTAAGTTAAACACCTCAAAAATAAATTTAAAAAAAAATGGCTCTACAACTTCAAATATATCAGTAAACTTCCGTCCTCTCATCTACGGCTGCTCCTCATAACGGGGAAAGGATGAGCTTTCAAATTCCAATGCACTACTCTGGTCACCGAATTCCCAATAGTTGTCAATTTGGGGTTAGTCCTAACCAGCACTTGACCTTTGAAAGAATTGACTGGATCAATGATCATGGGTTAATAATAATGCAAGCAACAAGTATCTATAACAGAATTAGTAATAATAGAGACAAACAAGCATATGCTGGAACTAAAAATATATTTTTGGTCTTCACATGTGACACTCATTTTCAACTTGGTGCTTGTACCAAAAGTTTTAGTTTCTACATGTACAATCATTTTCAATTTCATCCTTGTTGTACTGTTATTATGACACCGTATATTGCAGTTATAATACAGAAAAGGGAAGGAACTAAATTAAAAGTAATCAACCAATTTGGAACAGAAAAATTATTTCACAATAATGACCGGTAAGTATTTGGCAATGTACACAAGGGCAACCAAACAATTTCTGTAAACATGTAAATAAATTAAGATGGGAGCGGCATCCATTCTATTATAACCCATGAAATTCTATTGTAGATTAGCTTCTCAATAAAAACAACTCAAAAAGGTATTCCTTTGCACAAAGGGGTCAACCCCTCTCTAAAACGTGTAGTTCTGATAAAAAAAAAAAGTGCATAATACAACGGGAAAAATAAGAACGGACCATGAACTGTTTCTATACATAAAAAGTAATTTGTTGTACAGGGCTAGTTTATCTATCTATTCAATTCAGTTCTCATATATCATACTTGATAAAATCCATTAAATGGAATGATATATGTGTAAGAACAGGGAGTTGAGGGCAATGTTGGGCAAAAAGAGAAAATAAAAACAAGGACTGGTATCTCAAATCCCAATATAGGTAGGTAAAAGCAACAACCAGTTAAAAATAAGGTCAAAGTACAAAATCATGACTTCAATCATGGGAAACGGACTGTCAAGTTGAAATATTTAAAGTTTTCATCTACACGAACTTGCTAAATATTCTCAAGTTGAACCCCATATGTTTCTTCTACTTCTTTAGCATTTCCAAATTCTTGTCTTTTTACACAATTTCCTTTCTACTTACGTTGTCTAAAAATACCAGTCATTGACTAAACTATTCTAATAATATTCAATTGAGGTACTATAAGGAATATCCTATCTTGACCTCAACTAAAAGAAAATCCGCAATAAAATAAGAATGCATACTCACATTGTCAAAATGATGGCGAGAGATCAGTAAGTATGAAGACATGAACTACTTTTCCATATGTACTCAACATTTATTTTGTCCCCACAGAAGAAAGCTTTTCCTGGTTAGATGGCCGAACTGAATTTCCTGCTGCAGTTGAAGATGCTAATGGGTTTTGAAGAGTAGTAGCTACAGTGCCTGCAGGTCTAGAAATCAGTGGCCTTGGTGGACTCATCATCATCTGTGGTCTTGGGAGTGAGTTTGCAATATTCGTAGGAATTCTATTGGTTGGTATAGATGGTGGTACGCCTCTAGATGAGGAAGCTGGTATACCAAGCCGTGATGCAATTATCAGAGCACGCTCATGATAAAGCTTATGCCGTGATCGCTCTACATGCTCCCTTGCCCTCATCACCACATTCTCCACATCATTGAAAAAAGCCAACTTTGTTTCCAACTTGTGCAACTGCAAGCAGACAGAATATACCAACAAAGTCAGGAGCAAAACATGAATACAATGCAACAAGATCTTTACTAGGCCATGAGATTACCTGCTTTTCTATCAACAAGGAAGTAAGCTGTCGGATTTGGTCTTCTTCCTGATTTGCTAGAAGTTTTGCTTTTACTGCTGCTGCAGCAAGTGTAGAAACTGCAGCACGTTTCACTTTCTCAAAATTGCTATCCTGTTTAGTCTTTGTACCATCATCTTCCACTTTTGCTCCATTATCTGCATGATTTATACCTGCCCCTGTATGTTGATTTTATTCATTTTTGTCGATTAAAATTGAAATATGACAAAGACTCCTCAATTATTGAGTTAGACCTTAATTGCTCCAGTACATCTCTAATTACATTTTATGAACAACTACGGTATTACTTCCTCTTTTTTTTTTTTGTGTGTATGTGTGTGGATGAGAGGGAGAGAGAGAGACCTGTATTTAGACCATTTTCAGCACCAGAATTTGATCCAACTGGATTTGAAGGTGACATCATATCTACATCCTTTTCTGTCCCATTACATTGGGATGATTTTGATGTAATTAGTGGCTGAGAGTCGATCTTTTCTGATGGCAAGGAATTAGAAACTCCATCAACATCCATTGAGTCTGTTGTTTCTAGAGATTCACGAGCTGGATTTGTAGACTCTGGATTTTGAGGTTTGCTCTTAGTTGAGGGAATAGAATCAGAAACCATCTCAGCATCTTTTGATGTCTCTGATGGAAGAGAATCAGACACACTTCTGTCCTTTACAGAAGGGCAAGGTTCTTCAATTAAAGTTTCCTCCTGAGCCTTGTCAGAACTAGGTGGAATTTCATCCTTGGATGTTGAACCACCTGAATTATGCAGAGTGCCCGGTGCTTGATCATTGGGTAGCTTTGCATTGTTGGGATCATTACAATTGTCAAGCCCACTTTCATTATTAATCACTGCTTGCTCCTTTGAAGAAATGGGTTTTTCTGAGGTTCCATCATCTGTAGAAGCCGGCTGTCCCTTGTCTTCTAAAGCATTACTTTCAATTTTCATATTATTGTGATCATTCGGTAAATCTTTATCCTCCAACATCGGTTTATCCTGTTTTACATTTACTTCATCCTGGTCTCCCTCACTTTTAGAATCCCTATGATCCATTCAGACACAACATTGTAAATTTGTAAGTCCCAATCAACAACTGGACTAGTTATGGAACTACCAAAATGCAAACTCTCCATATAAAATTATAAATAGATCACATACCTCTCAGAACTAGTTGGTTCCTTCTTATTATCTGGCGGATCTTCTAGAAGAAAGCAACACCTTGCAGCAAGCTCGGTGCCAGGAGAATTTCTTGACATGGATTTTATGGAGCTATGAGCTGAAGCAACAGCCACATCAGAACCCACCAAGTGTGCAAGGAAAGTTGCCTGTAGAAGAAAGCAACATAATATTACTTAGTAAGGGAGAAAGTGTTAGACTGAAAACATGGAAAATATATACATGAAATGACACAAGGAAAGAGAAAGATTGTATATAATGTAGTAAACATTATTTAACAGTCTAATGAACACTAGCAATTTTTTTTTCGACGCCTGTTATCTGCAAGCGACAAACATGACCCAGTGCACAGCCAGCAGTTGCATACTTACAGCCAAATATAATAAGGCTTAATTGCACTTTTGGTCCCCCGGGTACCGTAATTGTGTGATTTTAGTCTCTCAGGTTCCAATTGGGTAATTTTGGTCCTTTTACAAATGTGCGATTTTAGTCCCTTAAATTTCAATTGCGTCAATTAGGTCCCCCAGGTATCACAATGTGCGATTTTAGTTCTCTAGATATCGCAATTGTATGATTTTTGTCTCCAAAAAATTAGTTCCAATCACACAATTATGAAATTTGAGGGACTAAAATCACACAATTGTGATACTTGGAAGATCCAATTGGCACAATTGAAATCTAGAGGACTAAAATCACACATTTGTAATACATGAGACCCAACTGACACAATTGGAACTTGGGGGACTAAAATCGCACAATTGCGATACTTGAAGGACTAAAAGTGCAATTAAGTCATATAATAATTAATTCAAAATTATTGTTCTGAAGATAGGGGACTTATATTAAATAATTTGAACTAGATACTTATAGCCATACCCCCAAAAATACACAGAATCAAGTGTTACTATTCATGCACTGAGGCATTCAACTTACCAGTGCCATGACAGGATTACCCACTTCAGCAAATGAAGAAGGGCCTTCAGGTCCAGGAGAATAACCAACAGCTGCAAATGCTTCCTTAAGAGCATTTATAGCACAGTCATTGCCTGCTTCCTGATCAATCTTTACCTTAACAGCATCTTCTGATTTAGAAGTTCCCTCGCTAGCTTTCTCATCACTGCCTTCTTGTAACTTTCGAGTCTCCTGATTCACTTTCTCTTCAACATCTTCAGCCTTGGAAGTTTTATCATTGTCTTTGATGCCCTCACTAGTATCATTCTCAATACATTCTGAAGCATCCTTGTCCATAGATGAGTCATTGTTTGTTGCAACTGGATCCGCAGTTTCTTTGCAACCAGCATCAACATCATCATCACAGTCAGCAAAGGTAGACTCAATTGGCATTTGAACAAAGTGCAATATGCACTGAGCTTTTGTTTTTGTTCCAACATGTTCTGCAATTTCATTCCAGTTTTCTTTATAAAGTTCTAATGCTTCAAGGAGCAGAAGGGTCTCTTGATCAGTCCACTTTCCACCATTAACCCCTGCAACTTCAGCTGGTTCCATGAGTATAAAATCCAATGAAGACATGCCAGAGCCAAATCTTCTATTACTAAAGCAGTCGGTACATAGATCAAAATCTGCCTGTCAGACACATCACAGAATTGATAAGATATACAACATGAAGTGCAGCAGCAAATTAATTAATCATGAATAACCACATTTCAACAATATATTAGTGATAACTCAACTAAGAGTGGAACAGTTAACCAGCCCGTTGCTAAGTAAATTACAGAAACCATTACACCCACAAAATCAATTAATATAAACAATGACCTTTTAAATCAGCAAACAGTTGCCTCTCTTGATGAATGATTCTTTTGTAAGTTCACTAGTATTTGAAAAGGTTTCAAAAACTGACTGTAGCTGTTCCACTTCTCTAGAAATGTTCCTTTATGGTTGGCATTTAACAAAAAAAATATTTTGAAAAATCTAAATCAATTCAGATAAGATTGTAAACTGATTCCATGCCAACAAGCTACAAAGTTAATTAACAGAAAAAATTATTGGAGACATCATAAAAATGAGCTAATAATTTAACTCCTCACTAAAAGCGTGAGGTAAACTACAAACACGCCAACCAACGGAAATAAAGCTACAACTTTTGTAAGAGCACCAAGTTAGGAACAAGATTGCATTTGAGTATTATACAGGGAATAATAAATACATATATTTAAAGTCATATCTTTAGCATATCACTATAACATGCACTTCGATCACTTATTCAGTTATCGATACCAACCTGCTTCTGGCAATGGTAACGTTTGCGAGAACAATCAGCAGAACAAGAGTTGCAATGGTACTCAAGCATCTCAACTGCTGGCCCCTCCTGTTTCACCAACTCTTCAGCAATTGTAGACTCTGGAAACAAGCCAGAGGTTGTAGCTGGAGTCATTTGGCTAGACCTTTGAACAGGTGGACATAATTGGAGAGTTTCAAAGTGATACAATTTTTCGAGCAACGAATTCTTTTCTGCTTCCCCATCATCACTGGCAGTGGCCACAGCAGAATCCATTGAAGGGAATGGGTGGAAGTTAATTAAACCCCAATAGTCCAAAAACTCCATTACCTCTTGCCTAGCATGCGAGTCTCCAACATTAAGCTGTGACATATCTTTCAATTCAATTTGTTCGTTTGGATTTGAATGAAACTTCTTCATTATCCAATTCCTTATTTCCATGTATACATCGGGAGTCCGATTTTCAGTCTTGCCATTAAAGAAAGAAGGCAACATTTGCTTCTCAATTGGATGAATACATGACCATGAAAACCAACCTGAAATTGAATTCCAAAGATAAAATGGGTAATTTAAAAATAATTTTTTTTACCTTTGGGTCAAAACTTAAAATATGCTTATTGCAATTAAATATTGATCCAATAGAAAATCAACCATTGGGACACTTGGGACACCAAGCATTTGCATAACAGTATTACTAGTACCTTGTTGGATAACAGAAGCATTGTACTTACAACTAACTAACTAGCGCACCCCAGTAGCATAAGGCTCCTAGCTATGCGAAGGTATGGGGGAGGGTCATTGTCACAGCCTTACCCTTGCATATGCAAAGAGGTTGCTTCCGGATTCAAACCCATGACCAACTAGTCACCAAGGTGCAACTTTACCATTACACCAGGGCTCGCCCTCATCATAAAAATTAGTACTTATACTACTCTCTTTTTTAGATTATGCAACATACTTTACTCCCAGACCCAGTAGTAAGGATGATAGGTTTTCTGTGTGATTTTCTTCTTGTTTAGACTTAACAAAGTTCCAACAAACTAAACAGAAACACTCAATCAACATCCACACAGTTCTTCTTGATCTTCCTTGCACCTATCTAGGACGAAAGACTACAGTCTACAAACCATTCAAGTCAAAAGCTCTACATAAGGATTCCAACAATTATCTTATGAATAAAGCTCTGTTGAGGCGGGAAAAACAATACGAAAAACAATAGTTCATTAATCATTAGTGAAACAAAAAAGGGAAGCAAGGAGTCACACTGTTATTAGTTATTTTACTTTTCTTTTAAACTGTTAACTATTAGCTATTTTGCTAAGTCACATTGGGCGAAGGTCAGCTTGGCCTAGTCAAATTTCAGAATTTAGAACAACCACACACAATTTCCCACATCAACCCTCCTCTATCCATAACACTACTCTAATGTAATTCAGAAAAACAGCTCAGTTCTCAAACACCTACACATACTTAGGGCAACGTAATTTAAATTGCGAAAAGCAGCACAATTAGGAAGAAAAGCAAGCTGCAAATGGTAAAAACATGACCTGAGAGAACCTATCATGCACCAGTTCAGCCGAATCACTCGTTTATTGCAGAGCATAGAGTGAACAACAATGACATAAAATCAAACACGTAATGTGTTTTCACACTATTCACTGCAATTCAAGCCCTAAACCTAAACGGAAGCAAATTAGGGTTTGGGAAAGGGTCCAAAATCTCACCGCAGTGAGTGGGAACCACGTGCGCATTGGCACCGCGAGATCTGATAGCTTCGAATTCGGCTTCAATCGCGGCCTCGAGAGTCTCCCACTCGCTCTCCTTCTTGAGCTGCTCCGCGAGAGCGGCGGACTCGGCGGCGGAAGGGTGGGCGCGTTTGACGGCGGCGGGAGCGGAAGAGGAGGCTGCTGCGGCGGCGGCGAGGTTGTTGGGGGTTTGGCGGGCCCTGGTGAGGGGGCCATTGTGGAGGGGAGGAGGGTGGAGCGGCGAGGCCTTGTCGCGAGCTGCGCGTTTGGAGGGCGCGGAGGAGGAACCGGAGGCGCTGAGGGCGCCGGACTTCCTCTTGTTGGCTCCGGCACGGCGGCGAGACGATGCGGGCTCCGATGCCGGCGAATCGGCGGCGGAGGGAGCGGCGTCGCGGCGTTTCTCCTCCATCGAGACGAGAAGGAGAAGGGGTGGGGTTAGGGAAAAAAAATATTTGGGGGAGTGAAACTCTGCTTGTGCTTGTGCTTGTGCTTGTGCTTGTCTTCCAAACATATACGTCATCTCACTGACCCTCTTTTTGTTATTTCCAGCTACGCCTTTTACTGCTTCCCCCACTCCCTATGGCTATGTAATAGGGAAATGGATCTCTCTCCATTTCCATTTTCATCTTCATCACACACAACATTGTTTTAATTTTTTTAAGGATAAAAGTAATTATTTTTGTCTTAAAATATATAAAAAAAAAATAATCAATTAATTTATTATTTAATATTTAAGAGTAAATTACATTGACACTTAATGAGATTTTGAGAGGTTATACAAAATTCTCATATTTTTTTTCTAATCTTATACTAATGTCTTGATTGTTTGAAAATTACTACACTAACATCTTTTATGTAGTGCACTATTACACATTGTCTCCTTATAAGGAAGATTGATATAAATGTTAAAAAGTAGAGAAATTTTATACAATTTTTACAAGAGTTGTGAATGTAATTTACTCTATATTTAATGTTTTCATCTTTTAAGGATGATAATTTATAATTTTAGTAGGTGAGTTGTTATAAACAAAATTAAACATATTTTTAGTTTCTATAAATGAGATAAAATTAGTTTTATGTCTCCTAAAAATTTTATTTTGTTCTCTTTCATTTATAAAAAAAGTTATTATAGACTAATCCTTGTTTTTTTATAAGAAATTGTCTACTTTTGGTCTTTTATTTATGATTTATTTAAATAACGAGTGAAATAAAGGAAATAAATAAAGTTTATGGCTTCTTCTTACCTTCAAGCTAATGATACACTAAAGTTGATGTTCTTAAATTCAAAGCGGTGAAATATTTTAAATAGTTATCTATACTAAAGAGTGTCTGGGTGGAGGTCAATACGACAAGATGATACAATGGAGGGAGTGTATAAATCTTTGATGAGCATGAAATCTTATGTGATGGATTATAGCCTAATTTTTTCAAATTTTTTTTAAGAGGAAGTGGAAAATGATACCTAAAAAATTATGAAAAGGGCATTTGAGAGAAATGGACCTTTGAACTCAAGATCACGAAGATCTTGATTGTCCTAATCCCTAAAAATGATAACCCAACAACTTTTAAGGAATTTAGGTCAATTAGTTTTTGCAATGCAGTTTATAAGATTACGAGAAATGTGCTTATTAATAGGCTTTGACCTTTCTTTAATGGAGTTATTTGTCCCTTTTAGAGCAATTTTCTTCCTAACATAAACACAAGGATGATACAATTGTCCTTTAGGAGATAATTCATCACATGCATGATTCAAATAAGACCTATGACAGGGTAGACCAATTTTTCCCCAAGTAAACCCTTATCTTGTTTGGTTTCCTAGAGGTGATTGCAGCATAACATCTCCTCTCCCTCCATTTCAGATTTTGGAATTGGAGTAGAATAAATAACTTTTTCACATATAGAGGTCTCTGCCAGAGAAGGTCTCTTATCCCCATATCTCTTTGTTTTCTATACGAAGCTATAAGAGACAATGATTAAATAGGAAGTTCAACATAGGAAACAAAAACCTATTCAATTATCTCTTTTTTAATTTTTAATTTTTTTCTATAACTGTTTTTCTTTTAGCTTCAGATCCTATATTTTTTTAAATGAACAATTTGTTGAATTTGTTGGTTTCATGAACCAACAAATTTATACGGGAATGAGATTGTATTTTTTTTCTCTGATCCTTATTATAAAGTCCAATTAACAAAATTGGTCCTTATTTTTCTTATATTCAAATATACACTTTGCTTTATTTTTTATTTTTCATTAAAATTTTGTTGAAAAATTATTACCAAAATATTTTTAACAACAAGAAATGCAATTGTTACACCCTATCACGCTGGTATTCAAAATCAGAATTTGCACGTTAAAAAATGAAACGACACCAAACAAAATAAAACCATCAAATTAGTTTATAAAAAAAAATGCCGACCTTGACATTATCGTAATTTTAAGTTCTTGACAATATTTTATATAGTAAATTTAGTCTTTAATTTTATTATGTGACAATTAATTTAGCCATTAACATCGAAGAAGATCATTAAATTTCATTGCCTATTCAATTATCTCTTTTTTTTTAATTTTTTCTATAACTGTTTTTTTTTAGCTTCAGATCCTCTATTTTTTTTAATGAACAATTTGTTGAATTTATTGGTTTCATGAACCAACAAAATTATACGGGAATGAGATTGTATTTACTTTGTTTGATCCTTATTATAAAGTCCAATTAACAAAATTGGTCCTTATTTTTCTTATATTCAAATATACACTTTGCTTTATTTTTTATTTTTCATTAAAATTTTGTTGAAAAATTATTACCAAAATATTTTTAACAATAAGAAATGCAATTGTTACACCCTATCACGTTGGTATACAAAATCAGAATATGCACATTACAAAATGAAACGACACCAAACAAAATAAACCATCAAATTAGTTTATAAAAAAAATGCTGACCTTGACATTATCGTAATTTTAAGTTCTTGACAATATTTTATATAGTAAATTTAGTCTTTAACTTTATTATGTGACAATTAATTTAGCCATTAACATTGAAGAAGATCATTAAATTTAGTAAACAAATTGATAATGATTGTCAAGTTTTTAAATTATTTGATTATATTTTACCTTGACATTATCGTCATTTTAAATTCTTGACGATATTTTATACTATTAGTCACTTTAGTCTTTAATTTTATTATGTGACAATAAATTTAGCCCTTAACATTGAAGATCAAATTTAGAAAATAAATTGATAATGATTGTCAAGTTCAAGGATTAAATTATTTGATTATATAACATTGGAGACTGAATTAATTGGTATATCAATTTCAGAGACTAAATTATTAACAGTTATTAACAATTATAAAAACAAAGTTAGTGACTAAATCAATGTATTTATAATTTTAGGGACTTATTTTATACTATATCTTTCACACTAAATATAAGCAGATAATAAAATTACACAAACATATCAAAGGGAGAAAGAATGGTCACTGGTGTGAAGGATGGCAAAAGAAAAGGCAAAGACTAAAGTGGATAATCAGAAGACAAAATCAACAAAAGTATTCACATGAAATAATGGATAAATCATGTGCTGTCATGGCCAATTACTGTTAGCAATATTACACATGCCTTTGCTGTGATATAATGATAATGATTTCACGTGGGAAATGTAGTTGAAAAACTACACTTTGGATTCCAGTTCCATTCAAACCAAGTTCAGTCAAAGATTCTTCATTTAATACCCTTGGCAGTTGCTACCATTTGCAACTGAAACGAAACAGTGGAGTACATGTTAGTTTGTTGTCAAATCTGTAATGTCATTGAAAGTGTATTGTTCCCGCAAAGAACAATGATATTGGGTCAAATCATTACGAGTACCCCTGTTCTTCTCAAGTGGTTGGTTTCCAAAGTTTATTCTTCTTCGCGAAAGCAGTAGCTTGAGAAAATTAGATTTTTTTATTTTATTTTAAATTCATGTACTGAATTTATAACAACTCATGCATCATGTGAACCAATTGACCTGCACACCTTGATAAATTGTTTCTAAAGACAACGCCCCTCAGTCACAGCTAAATTCTTAATTGCTGGTAAGTATTAATTAATGGATGTCTTGAGTAGAATTTATTATTATATATTTTTACAAAAATGGTTAAAGTTTTTTAGTTGGAATTTGTCTGAGAGCCTTGAGATGGCAGGGAGCACAACATGGCAGAAGATATGAAATTTGTTGTCTATTATTAAAGAGAGAAATGGTAAGAACACATTCTGACACACTATTTTAAATATATTCTTATTCTTTTTTTCTTTTTTTAACTGGTTGAAATTTATTTAAAATGATAAAATTTTGTGAGTCTCACATTATATTTAATGATTCTTTCTCCTATTTTCTTATTTTTTTTAATAAATTTTAATCAATCAAAAAGATTGTATTTGAAGGAATAAGTTAAAAAATGTGTTCTTAACATTTCTTTTATTAAAGATTTTTACATTACATAAATGACAGCGGGAAGGGAGGACAACATGACCGAAGATATGATGAGGATATTTTTTTGTTCTTTTTTTTATTGTTTTACTTTATATACATTTTTATGTATTTCCTTTTTATTGTTTTTTATTTTACTTTATTTTTTGTGTGTTGTTTGTTTGTAGGTTTTTTTGTCTATTAATGAAATGGGCCTTTGCAGCCCATGTTGACATTTTGTACCCAGACACTTTTTGTAACGGGCTCATTGAATGAATTCAGCATCGTCAACAATTGTTTTAAACTGGACAAATGTTAGTTACTGAACAGAGTTCTTGTGCTAATAATTTGAATCATCAAATTATTATATCAACAAGTGCAAACTAGAAATATTCAAGCATTGAATATCATCTATCCACCTCAACTTTCTAAAATTACATGTTATGGAGGTTGCCAGTTAAACACCGGGAATTCTAACATGCTCTGATTATATTTTTGAATATCCATGTCCTCAATTTGTTTACTTTATAGTTTCAAGTATTTTTTTAATTAAACCCAAAATTTTCAAAATAATACAATTAGACCCCACCTATTACTGTTTCCTAGAATAGGGGTTAGTGACGTGAAAATGACTTAAACTGGTGCTCCATGCTGCTGATGGAATTGATTACGGACAAGTGTCCACCTTGCTTTAATCTTCACTTCAACTATGCAAATGAAATGGTGATGATTTTGGTTGCTGGCTTTATTCAGTGTAATTGAAAGAAGAGTGGCATTTGCTTCAATGAAAAATGGGTGAAGGTGGTGGTTCTGAATTTGAGATTTTATGAATGTAAAATGAAAGCAAAGATTGGAATGGATCACATACTTAAATTAAAAGGAAGCATGGAGATTGACCCTTCAGGTGAATGGATTTGCATAATAAGGTTTTATGGCATTTAGCTCTTTAATGCTTGGAAGTAGAACGACCATGGTGGTAGAGCCGTGGAGGTTAGTTTTCTGGTTGCCGTGATGGGTTTTTACTTTTTAACAACGGTGCAAAATAAATAATTTATTTTTCTGAAAGTTTAATTGAATTTTTCAAAGCTTTCTACTTAAACCTCCTTATCAGGTTAGGAATAATTCACCCCAACCATCTGTATTTTTTTAGTATATCGAAGGTATTTTTTTTTTATAATTTATTTATGCTCTAAAAGAATTCAAAACATCATCAGTCATTGATCATTATTTCTCCCAAAATATTCGGTCACAATGGTTTGGCCATCCATGCTCCATAACTTTCAGAATAAATACAAAATATTTTTTCAGCTAAAAGTATGGAATTATTTTTTTTATGAACACTTGGAAATTGGAATAACCACAAAATCTTTAATTGATGCAATAAATAAATGTATGAAAAACACTAATAATTGATGCTAAATCAATTTTTTTTTAAGAAATGCTAAATGAATTTAATCTTTATATTACTCCATTCGTCTCAAAATGAGTGTAGTCTTAGATTTCTTTACATAGACCCAGAAAAGCTATTAAATAGAAGAAAGAGAGAAGTAATTTTACAAAATTAATCTTATTATTTATATTGCATTGAAAAGCTAAAGTGACATTATTATGGGTATTAGTGAAAAAAAATAATTAATATTACATTAAAAAGTCAAATACGATATTTATTTTGGGACAATTTTTTTTTCAAATACAACACTCGTTTTGGGACAAAGGGAGTATTGCCTTTATTATGAAATGAAAAGCAAAGAATATTGGGCCTTCCCCGATTCCCTCAGTATAAGACAGGATTCGGACAACTAGCCCTTGATAATTGTCGAGCACTGGTTCATTGTATTCGAGCAATGGACCCTTTTTTAATTTATAGATTTTTAATGCCCATTGCTCAATCAAATGGTGTTTGTAATCAAACTTTCGTTGTATTTTATTTTTCTAGTTATATTTTTCCTTTAATGATTAAATTGTATTTTTAAATTCTCTTTAATTAATTAAATATGAATAAATAGAAACATATAATTTTATGTTTGTAATAAATAAAATATATTTAAATAATTTAAAAAATATTAGAAAAATAATAAAAAAAATGTAAATAAACTATTGATAACCTCATTGTTAAGAAAAATATACAAATAATAAGAAAAGACTAACCATTATTATTATTATTATTATTATTATTATTATTATTATTATTATTATTATTATTATTAATCACCCATTATTTTGCACATAAATCTTAAGTTATTTAGAAACAATAATACATCATACCATATTATTCATTGGATACACTCATACAACACGCATTTCCTTTCCTTTTAGTCACATTGATGCAATTGCATCATTCTTCTTCATTTAGTCATTATACTTGGTAACACTTGGCCTGGGTTCAAACTCATAATTCATCTCTTGCTTCTCACCTTTATAACCATCTTCATTGTAAGCTGAGATGTTAGGTCTCGGCTCAAAGGCTTTCACGATTTGCTTCTTTGTAGCATCAATATCCTCATCATTGTAAGCTGAAATGTTTGGCCTAGGTTCAAAATCTTTCATATATTTCTTATTTTCCTTGGTATCAATGTCATCATCCTCATAAGCTAAAATGTTGGGTCTTGGTTCAAATTCTTTAGAGAACACCTTTTTTTCACTGGCAACTTGTGTGCTTGTAACAAACGACTTTTCACATTTGTGCTTGAAACCTTCAACAAGATGTTCTCGAACCTCATTGGAATTCTTTTCAGGCTAAATCTCAGACTTCAACTGAAGAAGGCCTTGAATCCCTTCTGCCATTTCTTGATCTTTCATTATCATTTTCCAATATTCTCCAGGATCCTTTCTTGATTCTAAAGTAGAGCAAACTTTATAACAAAAAAAAAAGAAGATAAATTGATAGTTAGACTAGTATCCTAATCTGGCTCAATTGGCAAGCAAAAGGTAATTTCAAAATATACATAACCAATTTGATTACATTTTCAACCCATGCATTTTGCTTATCTACAAGTTCAGACTTCCATCATATATTTATCATTTGGAAGTAGCAAAGAAATATCATAAATAATCTGCATGAAATTCGTCAAGTGTAACATATATAATAAATGAAAAAACATTATTGTTTCATATGACATGCTATTTTTCCCTCATATATTTCAAACTTATTTTATTTCATTCTCTCTATTGATGTTAAACACAATTCGTTTGAACCGCTTACAACAGTATTGGGATGGAGAAGAAAAGAAACTTATTAATATGACAAGACAAGAAGGGATAAAAAAAAAATAGAATCTGTGAATGAAACAATATTGAAAAGGGAAACATACGAAGAAAAGGAAGAATAAAGGAAGCAAAGCAAGAGCAGGTTTCATTTTCAGTAGAAAAGGAAAGCCTCTCCTCCGCTGCAAATTCTGTTGGTATGGACGTCCGATGATGTTTCATTGCCTATTTATAGCCAGACAATCAGCATAAGACAACACATTTCTACATGAACGTTACTCAACCTGGTGAACTTTATTACACACACAAGCACACACACATGAATGTTCAAAAATACTTAATAAACTATTTTGAGTGTGAATATTTTTGTTTCTTTATAGACTTGACCATATGATTCTATCCGATCCAACATATTCCTGGTCGAGTTAGTTCGCTTTGGTTGTAAACCTTAAATTAATTAAAATTGTCCAAACCTAACTCATTTCATTCTATCGGTTCAAATCTTGTTTTCTAAATCCAATCCAATTCATTTTGCGAATAGTC
Source organism: Pueraria montana var. lobata (assembly GCA_026413185.1). Lineage (NCBI taxonomy): Eukaryota > Viridiplantae > Streptophyta > Magnoliopsida > Fabales > Fabaceae > Pueraria > Pueraria montana. The sequence goes on from CM048654.1 coordinate 8,719,267, forward strand.
TTAAAACTTAGCCCCCAAATATTTTAGTTTAGTTTATTATTAAAAATATTTAGTTCAATTTGAGTTTGAAAAAAAAAATCATGCTGCTTATAAAAACTATCAAAAATTGAATAGGGTGAGTTCATGATTTTAAGTTTATTAAACTTGGGGGGTGTTTGCTAGGGGATAAGTTTTCTTATACCAGGGAATCATGATTCCTGAGAATGATTAAAATATGTTCGGTTAATCATATGAATTAAAGTTTCCTATGTTTAGTTACAGTAGAACTTTCCTGGATATATAAGAAATTTTTACAAATATACCCTTTATTAAAATAACTTCATTAAATATTTTTTCACTCAAATTTTATTACAAATATGACACTTATCTAATTTAATTACAAGATTTAAATAAATTTATATATGAAAAACCATTTGCAAAAGAAAATCGAACAAAACTAATTTCAAAATAATTTTTTTACAAATATTAATTATTTAATTTAATTATGGCATTGTTTTACTTGGTTGAAATATTATTATGACTTACTATCATATTAGATGTTGAATTATAATATAATAATACAAAAGATAAATTAATAAATAATGAGATAAACTTAGATAATAAAATAGTTGGGATCTATGTTTAAAAAAAAAAAGATAAAGATGAAAAATTACAAATTTTAAAACTAATATTTTTTCAAAATTAAAGAAAGATAGAATCGGGTGGATAAGTGCAACGTTCAACAATGCAAATAAGCTTATAGATAAAGATAAATCCTAGGTGAGAATATTTTGTACTTAAAAAAGGAGTAATGTAGTCTTTTCATATTATTAAAACTTTCTCCCTAGTCGGGAAAGTTAGATTCCCACCTCCCTATGTGGAAAAGTTTTCGCGGGAAACTGATTAAAAAAACCCTAAAAAACATTCCCAGGAAACATTCTTTCCCAGGAATATTATTTTTTTAAAATAGAAACCAAACACGAGAAACTAACATTTTCAGCCTAACATTCCTGAAAATCTAAAAATTTCTCCTCTACCAAACGCCTCTTTAAAGTAAACATAAAGTTCAAATTTCTCTTTAAACTTAAGATAGTGTTCGTTTGAACTGAAAATAAAGAGATGAAAATGAAAGTGGAATGAAAGAAGATGAAATAAAATTTGCATCATGTTCGGTTGGACTAAAAATTGAGATGAAAGTAGTTATTTTTTGTAGGAACCACAGCTTTATTTTTCATCACAAAAATATGTGAAACACTAGTGAAATAAACGATAACAGCAACATAGATAGGTACAACACACGTTCTTTTTTTTTTTTTTTCTTGGATAACACAACAAAAGTTCTTTTTCTTTTCTTTTGATAACACAGCAATATAGCCCCTAAGCCGATTATGGGTTCACCATAATCGGATATCCCCCTCCCCTATATTAAATATTATATATATATATATATATAATTTAATAATAATAATAGTAAATATTATTAATAATAACAATAAATAATATTAATAATAATATTAAATTATTTTTCTTTATTTTTTTATCTACCAAATCATTTTAATTCAAATCTTTCATCTCTTTTTAACTCTCTTACATCTCTACCAAATAACTTCACTTTCCACCCTCTTTCATCTATTTTTCATATCTCTTTCATCCATTTTCATTCCTCACACTTTCATCTTTTTTCTTCCTACTCAACCGAACACAGCGTACATATAAGTTTGTGGTCAATAATTCAAAATTAGTAGGGGAGGGGGGCAGAGAGAATTTGTTCACCATCACATATGAATTTTTTGGTACATCACCATCACATATGAATAGTTTGCCATTGATTATTTTTCAATAGAAATTAAACTCTTTTTTTTTACTGGGAAATTAAACTAATATTATATATGAATTGGTATGATGTATGCATCATATTAATTAATTTCCTATGGTATATGTATAACCAAAATGAATATATATTACTACCATGTCTCACTGTTATATATATTTCCTTTAAACAAAGTTTATAGCACATTTTTCTCTTGGCATATATATAACATTTTTTTAATAGTGTAATGAACAATCATAACCACCTACTACTTTTTTGAATGTTTTTTAAAATCTAATTCTCTATTAATTGTCGTCCTTACATAGTTTTATTGCTGTTTTAAATTTTCAATCACAGAAGAGCACCACGCGTGAAGCCAAAGCCCCGTCTGCAATATGCATGCAAAGGATCAATCAACCGATTTTGTTTGGAACATGCAATACTATACGAATATTCTGCCTGCTTTCTCTTCCGATATACAATAAAAAAAAAAATCGATGAGCAATGCATTACCACTTCAGGAATACATATATACAATTGTAATACTATATATAATGTATAGCTAGCCACGGTTTAAGGAAATTATGGGGTCCAAGTGGGCCAGCGAGCCAGTCATATAATTAAGCAATGAGTATAGCCAGGGACGAATCCAAGGGGGACAAGCAGCCCCCTCCCTCAAGATCCTTTATGTATATAGAGAAAAAAAGATTTTTTTTTTAAAAATACTAGTAAAGGAAAATGAATAAGAAAAATAAGTTTTTGAGTTGATATTTGCTTAATTTTTTTTCTAGTAGTGAATTCTATTTCTAGTTTTACACATAAAATTAATAATAAATGTTTTTGTTAAACTTATTATTTATTAAATAATTATTTATTAGAAGTTAGATATTTTAAAAACAATTCAACCATCCTTTGATACACTTCTGGATCCGTCCCTAAGCAAAGCCCATGATGATAATTAATATTAACTGGGGCCACAATTCATGTACTCCCTCCGTTTCAGTTTATATAACGTTTAAGGTTTTGGCACAGATATTAAGGAATGTAATTAATTTGTTGAATTTCCTAGAAAACATTAGGTAACTTCCTAATATACCCTTTATCTCTCTAATTAATTACTTACAGTACACTACTCCCACTAAGTATTGATTAAAGGTAGTCCTGAAAAAAGATATTTAATGCAGCATTGGTTGTGTAAAATGACATCTATTTTAGAACAATTTTTTTTCTCTAAAACGTCATATAATCTGGAACGAAGGGAGTAATACAGTAGTACACAAACCACCAACTTAGACAGTGTTAGATGTGCATTTGCCTTTTATTTTTATTTTATTTTTAGAAATCGAACTCAAGTACTAAAGATTTACAATAACTAAAGTACATTGTTTAATCAATCGATTTAGACTTCCATATAGATGTGCATTTGCTTTAAGATTATGTATGAATTTCAGAAAAACACTTTCAGAAAGGGGATTTGCCAATTTGAAAATAAAAAAAGGGATTAATTGGGGGTTAGTTATGACATATTTAAAAGTAGATTGCAGATACCAATATGTCATGATTAATATATAATTTTTTCTTTAAATATGTAATCATGGATTTGATTCTAGATCTATATGTAATTGTTGTATTTTTTTTTATATGTTCAGGAATTAAACCCATGTCTTTGTGAGATATGAGTTCATACCTTACCAACTAAATTAGTTTTTGTTGGCATATCTTTTTATTTTTTTTATTATTAACAGGGTTTTTTTATCTTATTATTCAATCACATTTACTTGAGCAAAAAAATTCAACCACATTGAAACCCGTGTCAAGCGTGCCCATAAATTTAATGGAGGAAAGAAATTAATTAATATCATTAATGCAAACATAGTAAACTGATTGGATTATGTACTCTGTACTCTTTCTGTGCTACTACAGGGTTTGCTTGATGTTAATTTTTGCTATGCTCATTAAAAAAGTGAAGAAATGTGTTCAGTACATGCAAGCAGAAACATGGGTGAAAAAAATATATCTCGGATCCTCTTTTTGCACTAATAATCATGATGGTATATTAAGCAATGTTTGCTTCAACTTAAACATTAAGAAATACTAATATTCTTTAAGCTCGCTTGATACTAACTGTGTTTCCATGGAAGTAGATCGAGGTAATTGGATGGAACAGAAAACAAACTCTCTTGGATATTAGTAATTAGTAATTACACTCGAAGGTGATACTAATTTTGAAGCGATATCTCAGGTGATTATCAAACAGAATACACATGCTGCTCATTTCACGACCCATATGGATCGCATAGACTCTGCTCTAATTGTGTTCTTCTGTCACCTTAAAAAGTTAAAAAGGTTGGGATTTGAACCTTTGTTTTCTACGTTAATGGTAGATCTTGGATCATCTATATATGTTGCATGTGCTATTTCTAATAATTGACTTTAGAAAATAATATCTAAATATGATAACTAAACCATAAATGTAGCAGGAAAATTTTATTAATTTTTACATACGTTTCTTTAATTATTTTTGAGTTTACGATTGTTCTCTTTTTAAATTATACAAATCTACTTAATTTAAATTTCTTCCCTAAGCGGAGCAGATCGAACTGTGATTTAAAAGTGAAAAAAGAAATGAAGACAAAAAAGTCAAGTTACAAAATATGGAAATAAATGTGAATATAGAAAATATAAATGTAAGTATCCAAAAAGCCCAATTAATTATTTTACTAATATCTTTTATCGTATATTGATTTACCCATCAATCATATCAATGGATATGAGCGCATTTGAGCATTTTTTAGATCAAATATAACGATGAACAATGATAGCCTGTTGAGTCACCACATTTTTTAGTATATTTCATCCTGTATTGAGGTTCTTATTAATTTAGAAATGCAATGAGTATATTTTAGTAAAACAAAAAGATGATAGCCTGTTGATATTGATAGAAGGGCCCCCATAAAAAAAGAGCCCAAAATTTTTGACCTTTTTGTAATTTTATACGATAAACTCATTAAAATACATGTCCTAATTCTGTCATTCAAGACTTACCCGGCTAAGCAATGGGTAAAAACTAGGTGGTGTTTCACTTTATGATTACTGAATTAAAAAGTTTAAAAGTGAACTCTTTAGATTAAAGTTTTTTTTTTCATATGACATTGGTGTGAAGTATCCATCAGTTTTATTAATGATTAATTTTTGATGAAAAACTTGACTGACCACTTTTAGTAAAATTTCCTTTCCCAACTATGTTTTTTCCGTCCACAAAATTCAAACTCAAGACTTTATTTTAGGAATTCGAGTTCAGTTTCACTTAGACCAATGACATCTTGATAGATTAAAGAGTTAATATAAACCCTGTAATAGTGAACATTATAATGGTTGGATTTGTTGGTAACTTGGTATGGTGGGGGTTGATTTAAATATGGTTCTCATCGTATAATATTTTACGTATTATTTCTAAGTGCATGTTTGGATTTCAATTGGAGAGCTAAAAAATAATTTTACTCTCAAAGCAACAAATTCTTCCCTTTTCATTTGTGCATTGGATTTCGCAAAATATACGTTGAAATTCACAAAAAGTATTTTTCCAAACTTTTATCCAAACATAGTCGAAGTTATTTAAAAACCATAATACATCACACCATAGTTATTCATAGGGTACATTGATAGGAGCACTGTTTTCTCTAGCAACATTATACAATTGCATTCTTCTTTTTCATTTAATCATTATACTTGGTAGCACTTGGCCTAGGTTCAAAATCATAATTGGTGGCACTTGGCCTAGGTTCAAAATCATAATTGGTGACGCTTGGCCTCGGCTCAAAATCTTTATACTTGGTAACGCTTGGCCTGGGTTCAAAATCATCATACTTGGTAACACTTGGTCTCGGTTCAAAATCATCGTACTTGGTAACACTTGGCCTAGGTTCAAAGTCATCATACTTGGTAGCACTTGGTCTCGGCTCAAAATCATCGGACTTGGTAACGCTTGACTTGAGTTCAAAATCATCATATTTGGAAGCACTTGATCTCGTCTCAAAATCATCAGACTTGGTAATGCTCGACTTGAATTCAAAATCATCATATTTGCTAACACTTGATCTAGGTTCAAAGTCACTATTAACTTGTGACTCATCATTTTTATGACCAACCTTAGTATCAAGAGGCTCTTCACAATTGTGTTTGGAACCTTTAACAAGTTGCTCTTGAGTCTTAGGGTTATTTTCAGATTGGAATGAAAGAAGACCTTGAAGTCCTTCTGGCATTTCCTGATCTTTCATGATCATTTTCCAATATTCTCCTGGATCTTTTCTTGATTCTGCAGTAGCAGCTAACTTCTCCACAAAAATTGTCCAACAGAGAGCAATACAAAAAGAGAAATATTTGTCAAATTACTATCTCCATCCCTAACCCAAGATGCCGAAGCACAAGATAATTTCAAACCAATAGATATAATTCGATCACAATGCCAATAATAGAGTTGAAAACTAATTAGATTAAATTTTTAACCCATTCTACAAATAATCATGGTTTTTTACACCCTTTTCTTATACTATAATTTTACACTACTTTATAAACATTGGTGAAAAGACTTTTACCATCAAAACACCAACGCGTAAAGAAAGATAGTTAAGATTCGAGCATAAGAAGTAGTGTAATAAAAAAAAAATGTGATAAGATATTTATTATTCTACAAATCTACAATCCAATTCCAAGTTTGCAACATGTATTTATCATTTAGAAGTAGGGAATCAAATATTAAAAGAACCTTGGACTACATGAAGTTTGAATAGTTTAACATAATAAATAAATTATTTTGGCATGACATGCTGATTTCCACATATTTTGTCAAGCTTATTTAAATTCATTCACCCCAGATTTTTTGAATATTGATTGGTTAACCGATCATTTAAATCCCTGAATACTGTGAGGAATGGGCAATAACTAATTAATATCAGGACAAGGAAGGATAATTAATAAAAATTGTGATACAATGAAAGGTGAACATACCAAGAAAGCAAATAGAAGAGGAAGCAAAGCAAGAGCAGGCCTCATTGTCAATTCAATGATATAAAGAATGTCTCTCAGCTTCGTCTGTTTTTTTGGTTGTAGGACGATAGCTCACTGCCTATTTATAGCGGGATAGTCAACATATATATGATGTCACATTTATATGTTAATGCACAATGGTTAGAAAATTATTGAAACCACTGAGAATTGATCCACCATCAGGTTAATTAAATTATATCTAGAAAAACACGCGAACAAGGATAGATAAGTACGGCTGTGTTTGTGTAAGCGTTTCGTTACGTTCGACGGAGAAGTAAAAATTTTGATCAGTCACGTTTGGTACCTAGGAAAGTGGGAAAATGCTTTGGAAAGTGCGAAACGGAATTTTTAAGTGATTTCCAAACACACACTACGTGCATGTTTGGTTTTCCGTTGAGAGACTTCCAAACGACTGTTGAATTAAAAACTTCGAATTCCCACTTCTCACAAAACGTGCATTGGAATGTGTGTCCGTTCATCTCAACGTTAAACCAAACACACCCTACATAGTTTTTCTCTAACGATTCTCGAGTAGAAATGTACATCAGTATGTTGAATTTGTGTGTTGAACCAATTTAAATATGGAGCTGATTTGAAATTTGTTTATCTTGTGACATCCAAATCTAACAATCTCAAAACAATTTCGGGACTTGTCCACTTTGATCCTTTAAATTGAAGGCTTTATAGATAGAATATATATCCATATATGATGTGCAAATGCTATATCTTACAAAATCTTAATTTTTTTTGTTTTCTCCAATATTTTTAAAATCGGACCGGTCATTGAACCAACGAAGGTACTGATTTAAGGTTTAATGGTTTAACCGTTGTTGAATCGGTAATAATTAAATAATATTTTTTTTATTTTTAAGTATAATATATAAAATAATATTAAACAAAAATAATATAATATTCATAATTTCATAATATTAAAAGTTAAATTTCACTTAAAAATATCATAACTAAATATTTTGAGTTATTTTTTGTTTGCCATGACTTTTCTCATTTGTTTAATGGTGGACAGTAAACTAAACAATGTTACTCTAACTATTATATATTTATATTTATATCTAATATCTGTCAAATATTAAAAAATATTCACTCTATCTCTCGTATTTGTAGAGTTTGCATAGTCGCGTGCCAATTGAGACATAAAAATTGTCAATATTTTTTAAGAAAAGAAAAAAATTTGATGTTTTGTTGAACCGGTCCAACCAATCAAACCACCGGTTCTTGACCAATTTCTCTGGTTTTTAACCGGTTCTTTGGCACACTGATTCTAAGGGTCATTCAGACCGGATGATAGACCGATTCCCGATTGAATCGGTCGGTTCGGTCTGATTTTAAAAATCATGATTTTCTCTCGTTAATTATGTACAATCATTCACTTTATCTTCTAAAGTATATTTTCATTCCAGAGGATTCAAATATCAAAATTCTCATACAATTATTAGAATTTAAAATGATTTTTAAAAAAATAATCAAATACTACGTAATGTTCAAGTTAAAGGAAATAAAATGCCACTAATTATAAATTTGTTATTTGTTCTTAACTCAAATATAATAAGTATTCATGTGAGAAGAAAATAAGCAGGTAATTTTTTTTTTTTATAAGTTAAAATCAATTTATGCATATTAACTTTTTAAGATTTTATTTTTCATTTAATTCCTCCAAAAATTAATTTTAACATATGAAAGAAATTTGATTAATTTTATCTCATATTTTCTTACAAGTATTTGTTAAGAAATTCATGCAAACCAACCTTAAATTTTAATGTTAAAGACAAACAAATAATTTCATAAATTATTCTATCTATTGTTAACCCTTTCCCCTTAATTTAAGACAAAAGGAAACAAATGATGAAATGAGAATGTGAGATAAAGAGATCCAATTCTATTTATTTTTCAAACCCAAATAATAATATATTATATAGTTCATCTCCTCCTTTGTCACCCATTTTTTTAGCAAATTACACTCATGTCCTCAGAGTTTTTTTTTTTAAATTACACATAATACCATTTTTTTCTTCTATTCCTACACTAATATTCTTTATGTTTGAAATATTACACTAACACTTTCTTAATGTTTAAAAATATTACATTGACATTTTCTTATATATTACACTAACATCCTCTACAAGAAATATTACTGTAATGATTAAAAAAATAAGGAGTATTAGTGTGATTTCACAAAATTTCATAAATGCTCGGTGTAATTTACTGTTTTTTTTCATGTAAAATGAGAGAAGATGGCTGTCACCTTATAGACATGCGCCAGGGAGTATTAGATCAATTATTAAGCACGCCTTGGATTCATAGGTTTATGTTGATTGTCAATATGGATCTATTTTTGGAGCTTTATGTAAAGGGTTGGGTATCCCTTATACCCTTATCCTCTTTCTCAATAAAATATTTTCTTTGTTAATAAAAAATAATAATTATTAAGCACGCCATAAATAATGTTTTTCTCGTGAAAACTGCTACATATGCAAGTAAAGCCAGATCACGACTTCATGAAGAATATTTTTTTATTTTATTTTTTTATAATTATGTCGCAGGTTGCTTTAACACGTTTTTTTATTTCCAATTATATCATAGTTTGATACTGCTGATTGGGACAAATCCTATATTGTATAATTATATCGTACGCAACATGAATAGGATTTACAATAAAAACAAAATAATCGATTAAAGTATATCATCTTTGGGAGAAAAAGTAAATCAATTATCTAAATTTATATAGATAAAAGGACAAGATTTGGTGAATCGTATCGGATCAAAGTAGATCCTTCCTATATAGAGTAAAGAACATCATGACAACAATTATTAATAACATGCATTGGACAATTGAATATGGGTTCATATATTGATTAAGGATGTGTTTCTTCTACTCCCAATACTTTAATATATATATCTTAGACAATCACCTAATGATTAATTAATTAATTTAAATAAATTAAATCATGCCGACATCAGAAGTTTTCTATTGTTGGAAATTGGAATCATTATAAAAAAATTTAAAAGAAAATGGTTAAAAATTTATATTTCTTATTCTATCATGGATTTATATTTTAAAATAATTATATTAGATATTTATATTAACTACAATAAATTTTATGTAATTTAATAATTGAGTGACCTAGTGGATTATCAAATGTCATTATTAGCTCATTAGAAGTTAATGAGAAGTTGAAAATCCTAATAGGTCAATAAATAAAGATTATTGGTTTTAATCTAATATAACATCACATTTTTGTTTCCCTTTCTCTCTATTTGGAAGGAATTAGGTACCATTGAGGAGCAACGGAAATTTGGTTCAGAAGAGCTGTAAGACTACTTGTTAATTTTTGTTTGTGATTGACTGTCGTTATTCTTAATTAAGTAGTCAATATCTATAAATTCATATATATTCACAATCCTTGACGATCTAACATGTTATACATCTTTAATAATATACTACTTCTGATCTTATATATATAAAAAATAAATACTTAATTCATCAAATTAATAAAAATAATTAAATTAAATAATTTTAATATAATGTTATAAATTTAAATTTTATTAAAAAATTCATAGAATTAAAATGATTCAAGTGATAATTTTATTTATGACATCACTTATAATTTAAAAAAATATTTTTTTCAACCAATATGAGTATGACTTATATTATTAATATATCAATGAAGCATCTATATTCATATAAAATGAATAAATGTCTCAGTAATAGACTCCACAATTAATTAAGGGTACAAAAAAAATCAGCAATTAATATATTTAAAAGTGACTTTATATTTCTTATAATTAGGACAAAAAATATTCTTTTTTTTTATATATAAACGATCATAGGAATCAGGACGGATCTAGAAACATATTAAAGGGGAGGCTAGATTTTTTTTCTTCCTTTATAATTGTTTAAATTTTTAACTTTTAATAAATAGTAATTTTTAAAAAATATTTACTATTTTTACACATAAAATTGAAATTAATTTTTATTTTAAATGATAATAACCTTAACTGTTATCATAATAACAATAAAATACAACTACTTTTACATAATTTTATACTAGTTATCATCTTAATTATTGCAATAATAACAACAAAACAACTAGTTTTACACAATTTTATACTAGTTAACCATAACTAGTATTATAATAACAATATACATAATTAATTTTACACAATTTTACACTAAATAATTTAAAAATATATGTGTATATACACGAAAAATTCTGAGAGGGGGGCTGACACCCCTCCCTGATAGGAATATTATGAAATGTATATCTATATTTTTTTTTTTTACTTTTGTATTAAAGAATAAAAGTATTAATAAAGAAATATTAAACAAAAATCAATTTAGGTGAGTTCATAAAGTAACTAAGTAACATATTTACTTAAATTTAAGCTAGTTCGCAGAAAATTTGTACTAAATCTCACGATCTATTATCTTCAAACCAAATATATCCGATAAATATAATTTTATATAATATTTGTATAGAGTTATCATGTTATAAGAGCGAAGTATTTACTAGTTTAATTAATAACTATTTTTAATTGGAAAACTTTTAGTGAGATCTCTCTTTTCAATTGTATTTGTTCTATACATAAAACTCTAATTCGAGATCTTATTTAAGAGATCTTAAAGGACACACTGATTGATGTATACTTAATGAAAGGCAATATCAAAAGCTTGTCATGAGAAATTGCGGAGGGAGAGACTCAATGAAAGGCATGCATGCTTTTAAATACTTAATTTATGGTTGTCATGTCAGAGTACAGGCTGCATTTTTAGCTCTTCATGTAGCTGTTGCATAAGGAATTAATGTATACTACTCTTCACATTAACGTCTGGTTACTTGTTGCTTTACACATTTAGGTTGTGTAATGACACATCACATGTGGTCGAAGATTACAAGTTAGAGTAGTTTTCATGGATCGACCATTATATCGCATTCACTAATCTTCTGAACAGAAGATGAGAGAGAAAAGAGGAGCGAGAGTGAGAGAAAGAGAACGGAGAGGTCCGAGGGTCAGTAATGGAGGATTCTTGGCCAGCGGCGGAAGTCTCACAACTTACTTTTTCAAAAATTTCCCGTGTGAGTTTCAGCAGACTGATCTTTGGAGGACATTCCAACGCTACGGACAGGTTAGAGAGGTGTTTATTGCACAGAAGAGAAACAACTGGGGATTCCGTTATGGTTTTGTGAAATTTTCTGGGGTGTTAAATGATAAGGAGCTAGAGAACCAATTAGACAAAATTCTAATTGGTAATACCAAAATGAATGTCAACATTCCAAAATTTAAGAAGGGTGATAGAAAGCTCAAAGATAGCAACAACTCCAGAGTGATCAACAGTTTTTCTCGTGACAGGGTTATCAGTTCGACGAAGCCGTCCGGTGATGCACATGCGAAGACGGGAGATAATAGAACATTTGCGCAGGTGGTGAGGCAGAATGGGAGAAACCATCATGCAATATGGCAAGTAAAGAATATAAACAATGATACTTCACAGGATGGGTGGATGGGAAGGATAGTTGGTGTGGATATGGAAGGAAAAGAGTGGCTAAAGGAGAGTTGGGTGGGAAGGTTGAGTGATATTAAACTGGGTAAAAAGCTTAAAGAGGTAGACATTCTGGAAGGCTTGGGGGAGTTTAAAATGAGATATATGGGGGATGACATGGTTCTAATCACTGGGTTGGACGAAGATGGGATCAAGAAACTAGTGTACCAGGGGGAGCAGAAAGATGGGCTCATGTCTCTCTTTTACTCAGTAAGTAGATGGAGCCCCATAGAGGTGTCCGGTAATAGAGTTGTGTGGGTAAGATGCTGGGGACTACCTCTTCATGCATGGGACAGAAAGGTGATCTCAGAGTTGGTTGGTATTGTTGGTGAGTTGGTGGAGTTTGATGAAGATGTACAAAATATGAACAATTTGGAATACATTCGTGTTCTTGTTAAAACCTCAGCCTCGCAGCCAATCACACACTGCGAGAGGTGAAGGTTGAAGGGAGGCTGTGTCAATTTAGAATGGTGGAAGAAGTGGCAGAGATGATACAACAGTGTAACTGTCATTTATGGAACGAGACGGATTCTTCTGTAGATGCACTATCCTTGGTAAGTGATGTAGGCATGGAGATACAGTCAGTGTTGGATGAATTCGATGGAGAGATGTTCACGGCGGTTGGCAATGAGGAGCTGAAAGGTGTGGAGGAAGCTCACCGAAGAAGTACGGATAGACCGTCAGTCAATGCCACAGCACAATATCCGTTGGGCAATGTTGACAATGATCATCATGGGGAGAGTGGTAGGTTTGCGGCATTATTGGACACAGGATTCGGGCTACATAGGAAGGAGCATATTATAGAGGACCTAATATGTCAAGATGTTAGTACGGAGCTTGTTGTGACAGAGACTAATGAGCTTGGGGAAAAGCGGGAAGATTATATCGAGAAGGATTTTTCAAAAAAGCCAACAGAAAAGTGGTGTATGGAACATGTTATTGAGGAGGGTGGTGTGAACACATCTGAGGCTAATGGGAAGTTGATGCACGTGACAAAAAATAAAGAAAGTCTCTAGACAGTGGGCCAGGAGAACATAAACGAGAATGATGAAGTAGAAGTAGATGCCAAATTTATGGCCCAAGCGAAGAGGCTACATATTGAAGCCCATATGGAGATCGCTACTGATACGGCCCAAAAGGAAGTGCGGAGAATGCTGGCATTAAGTGAGGCCCAGGGATCAGATAATCTTAGAAGGATCCAAGCTATAGTCACGAATGTAGGGGAGCAGACAGGCGGGTCTCAACAAAAAAGTGCACATCAACCAGAGAAAGACTTAAATAGTGTTGGAAGATACCAGAATGATCAAAATACTGAACATGTGGTAGATGTGGGAGATAAGCCACTACAAATTCACGGTGGTCTAAGGGAGAGGGAGACAGTACGACTGACAGTGACAGTGAGAGAAGGAGATAGACATAGATGGACTGACAGTGACTGAGACATTTACTTAAACTTCTAATGACAAACAACCACAAACATATATAGAGAGAGACAGAGAGAAACAAAGACACACAAAGACAATGAGTGAGAGGGAGAGGGAGACAGTACGACTGACAGTGACAGTGAGACAAGGAGATAGACATAGATGGACTGACAATGACTGAGACATTTACTTAAACTTCTAATGACAAACAACCACAAACATATAAGAGCCAGACCTAGAGAGAGAGTGACACAGTAAGACTGACAGTGACAGTGAGAGAAAGAGACAGACAGAGAGGGACTGACAGTTACAGACACATTTACTTAAAGTTCTACTGACAGTCAACCACAAAAATATATATGTTGATAGAGACAAACACAGACAGACGAAGAGAATGAGTGAGAGGGAGAGGGACACAGTAAGACTAACAGTGTGAGTCAGAGAAAGAGACAGGGAGGGACTAACAGTGACAAAGAGAAGGAGATAGAATTCTTCTGACAGACAACCACAAACATATATAGAGAGAGACAGAGAGAAACAAAGACACACAAAGACAATGAGTGAGAGGGAGAGGGAGACAGTACGACTGACAGTGACAAATAGACAAACACACACACAGATATAATAAAACAAACAGAGAGAGAGACACAAACAATGAGGGAGACGGAGACAATGAGAGTGAGAGAGAGACATACATTAAGTATATATAGTATATATGGAAAGTAAGTCCTCTAGTGCCACGTGTGAACATGTTATGCACCACATGTAAGCATCTGCGAGCTTTAATTTTTTAAACATTTTTAACATTTAATTGTTTTGATTGATTTACAATTTCTTTTAACGTTTTATTTTTCTTCTTCTTTATTGATGTTTTAACTTTTCAATGTTTTTGTTAACTTTTTCTTATTATTATACAAAAACATGTTGTTATTAATATTAAAAAATTATTAAAAAATATAACATGTATATAAATAGTTATACAAAATAATTATAAGTTAAAAAATATAAATTTAAATTTATTTAAATTGTATTTACTAGAAAAGAATATTTACATTTTATGTTTAATAACTTTACACAAATTGAGATTTGTATTAATATTTTTACTGTTAAAATAATTACATAAATACGTAATAAATGAATTATAATTAATTTATTAACTTTAATTTGATTATAAATATACAACACTGACAAATATAATAATTATTATTATAGAATAAATCAAAACTTTTTCGTAATACACATTGTTTAGCACGGATGACAAACTTTAGTTGAAACTAAGCTTTTAATTAACAATTAATTTATTAAATAAATTTACTATATATAAATTTAGTAATATATACATAAGTTATCTTCCAAACATGCGTGAAAAGTAATATGACTCCTGCAATCGTATGGGTATACTACTGGTTTAACTATTACAATAATAGAGACATAAATTCCAAACACTTATAATTAAAACATAAATGAAATGGTGAACAACTGTATAAGTCCATCTAGTGTATCATATTTGTGATGGATACGTGTACAATAATTTCTTCCTCTTCAGCCACAGTAATTTTTTTGTCTTTACGTAAGAAACAGCTGCACTAAAGACATAGTGACGTGTAACTCGCATTGCATTGGCAAGTAAAACACATGCAACGTATAGGCAAAGTATTAAAGTCATGGTCATAAATTTCAAAACCAACAAAGCTACTACTAGTCTGGTTGTTCTACTTGTCACCATTGCATGCATTAAATGGTCTTTTTGTGTTTATATAACACTACGCAACAATGGACGAAAGTGCGTCAGTACAAATTTTAAAAATTTCATCATCATCCATCCTTCTTCATTATCATATCTTACCACTTCAACATGCCAAAGGGCAAGCCAAAAAAATACCACGTCATTTTTTAGGGAAGGGTACAAGGAATATATTTTTCTTGGGGTGAAGCCAACCTTCAAGTGCTTAACTATAGCTGTAACTCCCATGAGTCTTTTCTGTCATATGATGAAGCAGAGGAGGAATGGATTGACTACTGTTTGAAACGTGGACAGACAGAGGGTTTTGCTCGAAGTCACATACACAAAAAAGCAACGAAAGCCAAGCAAAGTGATGAAGGAGGAACCTCTGACACTTCCGCATCTAATGGTAACGCATTTTGTAATATGGACTTTGATGATTTCGATCTGTTACATCAATACACATTTAATGAAGGTTGTTTTATGAAACACTAATGGTTGTTTATGTAATATCTTAGGCGAAAATGGTAGTGCATCGGATGAACATACGTCCTCCGAAGTCAATATCATGCAACAAACCATGCAGGCTAAGGTACAAGTGGATGTTGTCACCACCTCCGACTCCAACTTCGGCTTGGAGATGCAGGTTGCGATACTCAATGAGAAGCTCGGTTCTGTTGGTATCAGTGATGGCACCAATAACAGTTAATGTGGTCCAATGCTTCGCTGAAGTAGATGGTCAATGGCACCAATAAGTTTTTAGTCACATTTAATTTGTACGTCCGTACTTCGTATGGTTTAAGTGTGTACTACATCTTGATTTACATCTTGATTTACACAATAAAGTCGTCTTCCGTCGTTTCTTCTTTCACCTGGAATGCAACTACGTTTTGATATTTGTTGACCACAGTGAAGTCATCATTGTGAATAAATATGGAATATAACCAAATGTTTTTTAAATTTATAAATTTAAGACAATTGTGGAATATATTTTAAACCATTAAAATTTACATTCTTTACAATAAAATAAATGTTGACACATTTACAACATGTTATTTACTGTTATTTTATTTTATTTTATTTATTAATGTTAGAATTGTATGTTAATAAATTTATTTTATTGACTCGAAAAGAAAACTTATTGACACTGCTGACCCATTATAGCGATTTTAAGAACCTCGGTTGTAATTTGTACTCGTGCGAATAACTTTAGGCGGTAACGTAACCCCAATACATAGACAACAACTGTCTTAGTATAACACACCGGAGGCTAATAGCATTAAATGCGATTGACATTTAAACACGCCTAAAACACTATCTCTCTGGATATAATCCATCAGTTAACGCGCACATCAAGCTCTTTCACGAGCCCATTATAACATCCGAACAATGTAGTCTGCATTAGAAGGTTCCCTTATGCACCCGACTCTGCTTTCCCAAATGGAGATGAACATCGACAATGATGCTGAAAATGTTGCTGGGTACTATTCGTGGTTACCCTATTACATTATACGTATTGGTTATTGATTTGCATATTGTTCAATGGTGTTCCTTATGATGTTTGTTTTTAAAATTTGTTATTGTTTGTTTGTGAAGGCAACAAAATGTACAAAACACTGGATTTCATGAAGCAACCTGTCCACATGACAACTGGAATGCATTTTGTGAACACACCTCACCCATGCAAACTGACAGAAATGCCAAACACAACAATAAGCCATCTTTGCGAGATGTATTGAATGCCATAGAGGTTCCGTATTTGGATAAACCGTTCTGTATTTGTTGTTTGTTTTTCGTTGAACGTATATCATTCGCAATGTTGCAATGAATTTGTTTTCTCATTTAAATGCTGAGTTATTGTCAACTTAAAATAACCTTGAAATGCATGTATTGGAATTGAAGGGTCTGGCTTCTAAAATGGAGAACTCAAACAAGGTTCTAGTGAAAACAATCATTGACATTGTTAAAAAAGATGGGATTGATTCAACTAAGACAACTCCGGATAAGTGTTTAACCAATGGCAGTCATACTACCACGCCCGCGGAACAAAAGGTAACTCAACGAGATTTGGCCATCCAATGTTCCAAAAAAGGAAGTTCCAAAATGAAGACAACAAGAGCCAACGTGCCAGACAAACTGGAAAGCATTGAAACAATCCACATTTACGACGAAGAAGAGGAACAAATGACAAAGGCAAAGACTTCGTCGTCGAAGGGCAAACAAACTACTGAAGATACTTCTAACACGAAAGTTGTGTTGTCCAATGAGAAAAGGGTTGTTGTGGATGATTCCTTCGGGTCTGGGCAAGACAATGTCAACGACAAACCATACAAGAGCAACTATCGGCGTGGAGTGCAATCAAAGGTTAACACTTTATGCTTTTTAAAATAGACATTTTTTTTTATTAATACTTACTATGAAATAGTTAGTAACATTGTTACATTTAATGTTGTATAAAGCCAATCCAAAATTTAATTTCGACGGTAGCAACACGGAGGCTAACGTTCGGGAATTCACCAGCAGAAAGGACTGTTAAAAAGGCGAAGCATGAAATGACACCTAATGAACATGGTGGACTGAAAAAGTCTTCAAACAATGTTCACACAATACCAAAGGTGAATGTTGTGTCTGACAAATCAAAAGGACCATCAAATGGTAACACTGGTCACACACTACCAAAGGTGGTATATTTTAACTTCATCATACAATAATTTCAGTAACCGCATAAAAAATAAATAAATAACTTAAAGGAACATAATGTATTAATAACATAATTTTTCTACTGGCAGAATATGCAGTGTCTTTTTAGACCAACATCAGAAATGGAGCTGTCTATGTTGGAGGCCCAGGTCTGCGCTTATATGTTCAACCCCAAATTGGATTCTAGGTACAAAATAAAGTTATCTATGTTGTAAATTAATTGTGCTTGCATTTGGTCAACTTTCTGTACACATAATTAAATATTCCATTAATGTCTGCAGTGGACAGGAAGTACTATACATGATGGGCAATATATGTGGAACAAGAAAGCAATTTCACACTATGTGCCCTGGAAACTATGTGGACAGAGATGTATAAGACCATTTTCTTTGCACATTTCAACTTTTTTTTTTCCATGTTAAGATAATTTTTTAAATTTATATATTGCTTTTATATATCAGTAAGTGGCGTGTTTTTTTTTTTAGATGATTCTATTTATGGCTTTAAGGATCAACCACTCTCAACTGGACAACACGAAACAGACAGTATGGTGTCTTCCTCCAACATTTTCGGTGAGTTAATGTGTTACAGTGGAATAGTATTTTTTTAGTCATGAATGGACCTAAGCATTGTCTATGAATTAATGTTGATATAATTTATGGTAGGCTGATGTTATACGCGGCTCTGCTTTGGAGAATGTTTTCAGCATTTACAATAAAGACTGGATGAAACCGTTTGACACTCTCAACTATGTAAGAACGTTGCTTGTGTAAATAAATTATACATTAGACTAGGTTTTCTTTAGTGTTATTAAATTAAATGTTCGAACACCATGTCGAGGTTTTTTTTCACGTGGAACTATTAACGTATAATCATTTTGTGTGTTTGAAGATCTACATACCAATACTAGAGAATGATCATCATTGGTATTTAATGATAATATGCATTCATCGTCGTAAAGTCTACCAACTGGACTCCCACTTGACAAACACAGTGTTACAACAAAGGAGGGATACAATAACCTTGTTGGTAGGTATTATGTCACCTTGCTTTGATTGATGCAATGTATAAACCTTGCAATTATCATTATTATATATAACATTTATGATTTTATTTCTTCAACTTTATTCGAATGCAGGCAACAACAATGTCTCGTTTACTGAGTATGGTTTACAAAAGCCAAGAATTCATTTTGGGGCTAACTGATTTTAATGAATGGCCAATTTGCGAGCCACGAGGAATACCCAATTGTGGCACAAGGTTAATACGTTTATCTAAATGCTTCAATTTTGGTCAATGTATCATAATGTAAATAAAGTGTATAACTAAATTATTTGTTTATCCATTTGCACGCTTCCTAGTGACAATTCTGCGTTATGGGTGTTGGACTGGCTCCAAATGGAGAATGCATTTGTGGATAGTCTTTATGGAGTGGTAAGTGTTGCCGTTATTTAAACAAACATGCAACTGTTCGCTAAATGAATTATATTTGAATACTGATTATATATATATAATTGCAGCTTAATGACAAAGTTGTTCGGATGAAGATAACAATGTCGTTAGTGTTGGGACGACACAACGAATGCAACGACACAATTGTCAAAAATGCCCAAAAACTTTGGGCCCAATTGATTCGCGGTTAAAATTATTCAACCATAGGGCATGTATTTCAATGCTTAGTTAACACCACGTTTTTTGGTTTTGTTGTTTAATGGCCCAAGTGGACCTTTTTTGTTATTCAACCATGGTGTCCTTAATGAGGTTGGGTTTTCAGTGTAGCTACCCGTTTTTGGTTTTGTTGATTAATGGCCCAAGTGGACCTTTTTTGTTATTCAAGGCTGATGTCCTTAATGAGGTTGGGTTTTCAGTGTAGCTACTCGTTTTGGGTAGTGGTCGTTGCTAATATTTGACATCTGCCTTTAACATTTAAAATGACATGCATTTTCTTTTGCAAATTGGTCATTTTTTTGTCTTTAATTACCTATGGCAACATAGTTTTCGTTTGATTAATGCGACGAACCTAACATTGGTGGATAAATATTATCATTTGAAATGTCTAACATGATTTGGTTAGCGTTAGGAACAAAATATATATTATTTGACAAACCATAATAACATAGCCTAATTGTCAACATAATATACTATATATTGTCATAAAAGGCAAGTTACAAAGCCAAAAATTGAATTATATTAAAATAGCTATGCATAATTAACTTCAACATTGATGTCCAAAAACAATTACATCGGTACTGAAATCCTACCAATACGAATATAAAACCAACCAAATGAAAATACATAGCAGACACTTAAACATGGTTTGTCCAAGACACTTCATTCAACAGTTCGACTGCTTGATGGAATAAAAGTTTCAGGATGATCATTGAACTACAAAAAAAAAAACCAACAATACAAATTGCATGTTAGTCACCAAAATGTGGTAGTGTTCAATATATAATTAATAAGACATATAAATTCATTTATGCACTTACCAACACGTTGTTAAACTCGTCATCATCTGAAGGGCCAATCACAGTTTCTTGGACTGAACCTAAAGTTCATCCTCATTGTACATTTTGAGAATGATTGCTACATGACCTTATGTTGTGACCCCTTGCACCACATCTACCACACACTTGTACCCTCCTACGTCTTCCACCCTCATTCACTGTTGTTCCAGCAGAACCTTTTGTTCGAACTATTGGTGGATCAAGAATAATTTCACTTTCCGTTTCAATTTCAGGATCCATGTTATTTTCATCATCTTCAGCACTGTACTTCAACTTCAGGCGTGAAAGTTCATTGGTCATAAGATCAACAAAATGATCATAATCCTCCTCATCCTTATATGCATATTCACTGACTTCTCTAGAAATATGAACTAATGTTGCGTATCTCCCAATTAATTGAGAACCCCAATAAATTGATCCATCAGTATATGTTCCACGAATGGACTCCTTTGCCTTTTTGGACCATCTGGTAAGAACCAAACTCTGTGGCAGTTCCAAAAAATTTAGAGACACTACCAATGACAAAATATGTTCACAGGGCAACCCAATAGACTCCATACGTAAACACGAACAACGAAATTCAACAGTGGATGGACAATAAGATACATTCCAAGTATGCCCAGGAGCACAATACTTAACAACTGTATACACTGAATACATTGCCATGTGTTGACAATCTACTACCCTATTGAATGAAGCTTTCTTAAGAGCAGGTACGAACAAATTAAACAACCTCTTTGTGAATTGCTTACCTGCAGATCTTTCAATGGAGCGGAAAGAAGTTTCCAAAACTACACTGCCGAGTTTTGAAAAAAAATTTGTTTCAATCTCCCTAAATCGAAAATAGCACAAACACCTATGAAACTGTTCAACAAAATCAGTTAAATTAGTTTGTGAGTGCACATATTTGGCAACATGGCTATGCAATGCTTCACAACGTGAGGTTGTCCTAAGTCCTGCAAAAAAATGACCACGTATATGAGCAGTGGACCACATCATTTTCTTTTCATACAGCTCTTTGATCCAATCGTTATCTTCCAATCCAAATTCAGCAACCATTTCATTCCACAATCGTTCAAAATTTTCCACATCAAAGTCCCCCAACATACATCTTTTAAAGTAAGGCAGAAACTCTGGATCTTTTACATTGCTATTTGCATTACGTAGCAAATGCCACGCACACAACCTGTGGTGTGCATTAGGAAAAACTTTTCTAATGGCATTCTTCATCGCCAAATCACCATCCGTAATAACAGAAGAAGGACTTTTTCCTTTCATTGCTTGCAAGAACTGGTCCAGCAGCCAAACATATGTTTCCTCTGTCTCATTTGTCACAAGGGCAGCAGCAAAGACAATGGTTGAATTATGGTGGTTAACTCCAGAGAAAACCACTAGCGGACAAAGATACTTATTCTTCTTATAGGTAGCATCAAATGCCAAAACATCACCAAATACCAAATAATTCATTTGGCTTTCCCCGTCCGCCCAAAAGAGGCTTTGTAACCTATTTTCATCGTCAACTGTGTATGTTACATACAACAATGGATCTTTCTTGGCCAACTCCCGAAAATAATTCAACGCACCATTCACATCAGAACCCCTTTTCCGCCTTTCTTTGTCCCTTTGATTATATATATCTTTTATTAGATACCCTACTTTGTGATAACTACCTGAATTGTTCGCTAAAGAAGCATACATGTGCGGGGGTCTTATACCAACCTTGTGAAAATTTTCAATTTGCAACAAATCACTCGAATTCATTTTCCGGTGTCCAGCTAGCAAACCACAATCCACTTCATCCAACAGCCCATGATTGTGATTCAAGATGAAACAGGACACATGCCAGCGAGTATTATGTTTGTTCACATGAACACGAAACATAGCCTTACACTCACACCTTGTTTCATTTTTTGATGCACGCTTCCTACTACCCATTCTCAAGCCCCTATCTGTTCTTAAGCCTGCCATTGAGCAAAGAAAGGTCTGTTGTATTGTATCCCCAATAATATTTCTAAGAATATTACTCTTGCGGACAAAAAAACCAACAATTCTTGCAAACCATTTATAAAATTGGTAACCACATTCAAGATCAACGAAATCCAACCTTTTAAGATCATCAACAGTCAAACTTTCAAAGTCAATTTTAAAGATATCAACCTTGCCATTTAATGTAATACCTCCTGCTACTGTGTCACCAGTAGCACCTTCCACTGAATAGTGAATTTCATCTTCCAAAACATCAGATTCCTCCTCCGAAACATCATCCTCACTTTCATCATCATAATGGTCACCATGGTCATCACTAACGTTATCCTACAAACGAAATTTAACATTTTCCATTGTCAAACACATAAAAGCAAAATAAAATATATCCACATGCGTAAATAGACGTTCAACCAAACTGCTTACCATGGTACAAATTGCATCATTCATGACAATCTGTTCAGCTTCTTCTTCGTTTATGTCCATTCCTACACAAAATAATACACACAACTTTTTCATAATTACGTCTAACGATAGTCAAACACCAAACAAATATAATAAACAAACGTAAACGAAATATAAAAAAAAATAACAAATCAACTTACTGAAACAACTGTATGCTGCAACGATACACACACAACAATGCCTTCCTCGTTGTGCAGAAATTTCCTGCAAATCTACATTCTTTCAGATCCACAAACAAAGATCTACGATTGGGGACAAAATCGACGGGAACAAACCTAAAAACTTATGTCGTTGCTCCGGCGACCAACAAAAACAACATCTCCGACAAACAAAGATCTATATGGCATTCGGAAAACAGCAGCCGACGCTGAACACTCTTTGCTCTCTGGCGAAACCAAAGGATTCAGGGGAAAGCTCAACAGGAAGAATGGGAACAAAATGACATTCTGCACCCCACGACCAATATCACCTTTTTTTTTCCACGTCTACTGCCCTTCAAAATAATTCACTTTTCCACATAACATTTTTTTCCACGTGTAACGAAACATAATTGACAGGAAATTATGTCAAAAAACAAACAAAATACCAAAACCACAAAAAACGACGACCGTTGAATAAAAAAGGAATAAATCGAACGGCACACATATCTCTGGCACCGTGCCATAGTTTTGCAACTATAGCACCCTAGAAGTCGTCACGGAAGTAAACCATGTTTAAACATTAAAAAACCTAATTTAACCACTTAATAATAAAACCACCAAATTTAACTTATAAAAAACTTATCGAACAAAAAAAATAATAAAACCAACTTATTAAATGCATTAAGACGAAACCTACCCCCAACGAATTCAGTAAACCTTCCCACCAAAGTCGACGAGAACAAGAGCATACCACTCCAACTGATAAATAAATAATTTTTTTTCTTCATAAATTCATTAAAATTAACTTTCGTCATGAATACTCAACTGTCACTTAAGATGAGTAGTACATGGGGATTTAATTACATTACAGTATCCTCGAGCAACACCCGCTGCAGTCTGCCATTGCAGCTATAAAGTATGGTACTAAGGCATATTGTACGTAACTTTTTTGAATACATTCAGTTGTCCAATCAACTTTTTTTAAACACATTACAAAGTGTTGCAAACGACAAAATTAAAGAGGACGTTTCAGTCGCTGTTAATATTTTTAGCAATGAATATACTCATTTCCATTCGGATTTCAATATAAACCTCGGGGTTTTTACTTGCGTGAAACTTTCAGCAACTGACACGTCAGTCATGTCCATCATGCACGCCTTTTATGCATGGGGAACTTCAGCCCTTTTTATTTATCCGATAAAGAAAAAAACAAAAGTGGTCCTTCATTTAATAAATGTACAACATTGTCTCCTCTTTCCGTTATAATGGGAAACATCTCCACCGTTGGTTGCCATATGTACCATCTGAGCCGTTCTCTTCTACAATACTCAACATCTATAAATTAACTTAGTCATAAATCGGGACATTCAGTGAATTTCATATTAGAAGACATGTATGCTCTTCATTACCTTATAAAGTGGCTGTAAATTTATATATGCAAAGGAGTTCATCCGTAAAGTTCAAACATGGCTTCATCAACTGAATTTGTATTGATGTATTTCAACGGCCAAATAACCACAACTGACGAAGGTGCATCATTTTTCAGCAATCACACAAAGTTGTTCCAAGTCAACAAAAGCATTAAGGTGGATGCTTTCAAGGAATGTATCCGTGAAAAAATAGGAGCTAACATCAATCAACACGTAGCGCTCCTCCATTATCGGTGCCCTATTTCTGCAATTGGCGGGGTAATTAAATATAGAGCATGTAAGCTTCATGACGATGAGGACATACAAATAATGTTCTCTATATTTGATAATTACCCTAACATTACTACTATTGAGGTATACGCCACATTGCAGGACTTGGTTCCTTCATCTTCCAATGCTCCCGAACCAAATCCATCACATGCTTCTCAACAATAGTCATCACATGCTGTCGAAACAGCGTATCCAAAACAATCTGAACCAGGGGCAACAGATCCTTATGAAGAGGCAAATGCTGAAATAATGAAAGAACTTATGGAGGAAAGAGAGAATTATTATGCTACACATTCCTGGCAATACATTATGTATGGTAGTGTTACATCCGAGGAATGTGTGTCGCATGTAATGCTTGCATTTCTTTCTTTATTTTAAATTTTTAACTTCTCAAATTAAGCACCATCAACCTTCATTTTCTTCTTCTATAATTTAATTTTGTATGTCTACCACAATTATCAATATTTAAATATATTATCGTGTGTTGTTCTACTTTGAAACGCGAATTTATAAAATTACAACTACCCGCAACATCTGATAAAGGGAATCATTTTACACATTATTATAATAAAATTAACAAAATTTTACTTGTTGTTAACTATATATATACTTAATTATTATTATTTTTATGTGTATTTCAAAAATACATATACATTTACCTTATCATAAATGTTACACATAGTGTTTTCAGCAATATCATTCGCCAATGAAAATGAAAAATAATTTCTGTTGTAATTTGACATCTTCATAATGGTCATCCTTATTTATGTATACCGAAAATGGTCACAAGTAAAAAAGATATTATAATCGTTCCAATTATTTGTACCAAATAAATTGGTCACTAATTTATTTGAAAATTGCTCTTCATATGTCCTCAACGAAAAACACGTCGTCAAAATGTACAGGCCATGTATGGGCTATATAGGAAACAAAATTGCATAGTCAGGCCAATTTCAATAAGGATTGACTACATCATTGCTTGTTACACCCCCTATTTCTTACTGCAACCCGTAAAAACAGAAGTTGACACAAATACCCTCCTATTGTACCTTGCGCAACTCCCTCCCTCCTTCCTCATCACCGCCGCCACCTCCTTCCTTCTCACCACCGCCACCTCCTTAATCTCTTCTCAACAAAACTTGCAATAAACCAAACCAAAACAGAAAAAGCAACAACAAGCCATACATGCACTTCATCCCCACCAAACCTGAGCCACCCCTCAACCCTCCGCGCGCATTCCTGTCAGGCTGGGTTCCCCACCGCGTTAAACTCCTTTTGCACAACCCTCGTCTACTCTGTCAAACCGCCACCCCTTTTGCAACACCCATCGACTTCTCTCTCGTACGCGATCGCGGCACTGCCACCACATGGTAATTGCGGAATCAGAATCGCCTTGCCGTGACTCCGCATTACAATGCAAAACCTTCCTTCCATTGCCACGGATACGTGTCTTCTTGTCCAAAGATCACTGAAAAGCTAATAAGTTCTCCAATACACAAAACCAGTGGTGGACACGACACACCCTTCACACCCTCGTGGTCGATTAACACCCTTTTAAGAAAAACCTCAAACACAAGCAGACATCCGCCAAAGATGCACACCAAAAGTACCAACAAAATCCATAACAAATCCAAATTTTAAAACAAAATTTTGACCCACAAATCCTGCACATCTCCATACGATACACACATACAAGCTCTACGATTGAGAGAACAAACCTAAAAACTTATGTCGTATCTCCGGTGACCAACAAAAATAACGTCTCCAACAAACAAAGATCTATATGGCATTCCGAAAACAGCCGCCGATGCTGAACACTCTTTGCTCTCCGACGAAACCAAAGGATTCAGGGGAAAGCTCAACAGGGAGAATGGGCACAAAATGACATTCTGCACCCCACGACCAACATCACCTTTTTTTTCCACGTCTACTGCCCTTCAAAATAATTCACTTTTCCACATAACGTTTTTTTTCCACGTGTAACGAAACATTATTGACAGGAAATTATGTCAAAAAACAAACAAAATACCAAAACCACAAAAAATGATGACCGTTGAATAAAAAAGGAATAAATCGAACGGCCCACATATCTCTGGCACCGTGCCATAGTTTTTCAACTATGGCACCCTAGAAGTCGTCATGATTCTATCCGATCCAACATATTCCTGGTCGAGTTAGTTCGCTTTGGTTGTAAACCTTAAATTAATTAAAATTGTCCAAACCTAACTCATTTCATTCTATCGGTTCAAATCTTGTTTTCTAAATCCAATCCAATTCATTTTGCGAATAATCTTAAAACTTAGCCCCCATATATATTTTAGTTTAGTTTATTATTAAAAATATTTAGTTCAATTTGAGTTTGAAAAAAAAATCATGCTGCTTATAAAAACTATCAAAAATTGAATAGGGTGAGTTCATGATTTTAAGTTTATTAAACTTGGGGGGTGTTTGCTAGGGGATAAGTTTTCTTATACCAGGGAATCATGATTCCTGGGAATGATTAAAATATGTTCGGTTAATCATATGAATTAAAGTTTCCTATGTTTAGTTATAGTAGAACTTTCCTAGATATATAAGAAAATTTTACAAATATACCCTTTATTAAAATAACTTCATTAAATATTTTTTCACTCAAATTTTATTACAAATATGACACTTATCTAATTTAATTACAAGATTTAAATAAATTTATATATGAAAAACCATTTGCAAAAGAAAATCGAACAAAACTAATTTCAAAATAATTTTTTTACAAATATTAATTATTTAATTTAATTATGGCATTGTTTTACTTGGTTGAAATATTATTATGACTTACTATCATATTAGATGTTGAATTATAATATAATAATACAAAAGATAAATTAATAAATAATGAGATAAACTTAGATAATAAAATAGTTGGGATCTATGTTTAAAAAAAAAAGATAAAGATGAAAAATTACAAATTTTAAAATTAATATTTTTTTCAAAATTAAAGAAAGATAGAATCGGGTGGATAAGTGCAACGTTTAACAATGCAAATAAGCTTATAGATAAAGATAAATCCTAGGTGAGAATATTTTGTACTTAAAAAAGGGGTAATGTAGTCTTTTCATATTATTAAAACTTTCCCCCTAGTCGGGAAAGTTAGATTCCCACCACCCTATGTGAAAAAGTTTTTGCGGGAAACTGATTAAAAAACCCTAAAAAACATTTCCAAGAAACATTCTTTCCCAAGAATATTATTTTTTTAAAATAGAAACTAAACATGAGAAACTAACATTTTCAACCTAACATTTATGGAAATCTAAAAATTTCTCCTCTACCAAACGTCCCCTTAAAGTAAACATAAAGTTCAAATTTCTCTTTAAACTTAAGATAGTGTTCGCTTGAACTGAAAATAAAGAGATGAAAATGAAAGTGGGATGAAAGAAGATGAAATGAAATTTGCATCATGTTCGGTTGGACTAAAAATTGAGATGAAAGTAGTTATTTTTTGTAGGAACCACAGCTTTATTTTTCATCACAAAAATATGTGAAACACCAGTGAAATAAACGATAACAGCAAGATAGATAGGTACAACACACGTTCTTTTTTTTTTTTTCTTCGATAACACAACAGAAGTTCTTTTTCTTTTCTTTTTTCTTTTTTCTTTTGATAACACAGCAATATAGCCCCTAAGCCGATTATGGGTTCACCATAATCGGATATCCCCCTCCCCTATATTAAATATTATATATATATAATTTAATAATAATAATAGTAAATATTATTAATAATAACAATAAATAATAAAAATAAATAATATTAATAATAATATTAAATTATTTTTCTTTATTTTTTTATCTACCAAATCATTTTAATTCAAATCTTTCATCTTTTTTTAACTCTCTTACATCTCTACCAAACAACTTCACTTTCCACCCTCTTTCATCTATCTTTCATACCTCTTTCATCCATTTTCATTCCTCACACTTTCATCTTTTTTCTTCCTACTCAACCGAACACAGCGTACATATAAGTTTGTGGTCAATAATTCAAAATTAGCAGGGGAGGGGGGCAGAGAGAATTTGTTCACCATCACATATGAATTTTTTGGTACATCACCATCACATATGAATAGTTTGCCATTGATTATTTTTCAATAGAAATTAAACTCTTTTTTTTTACTGGGAAATTAAACTAATATTATATATGAATTGGTATGATGTATGCATCATATTAATTAATTTCCTATGGTATATGTATAACCAAAATGAATATATATTACTACCATGTCTCACTGTTATATATATTTCCTTTAAACAAAGTTTATAGCACATTTTTCTCTTGGCATATATATAACATTTTTTTAATAGTGTAATGAACAATCATAACCACCTACTACTTTTTTGAATGTTTTTTAAAATCTAATTCTCTATTAATTGTCGTCCTTACATAGTTTTATTGCTGTTTTAAATTTTCAATCACAGAAGAGCACCACGCGTGAAGCCAAAGCCCCGTCTGCAATATGCATGCAAAGGATCAATCAACCGATTTTGTTTGGAACATGCAATACTATACGAATATTCTGCCTGCTTTCTCTTCCGATATACAATAAAAAAAAAAAATCGATGAGCAATGCATTACCACTTCAGGAATACATATATACAATTGTAATACTATATATAATGTATAGCTAGCCACGGTTTAAGGAAATTATGGGGTCCAAGTGGGCCAGCGAGCCAGTCATATAATTAAGCAATGAGTATAGCCAGGGACGGATCCAAGGGGGACAAGCAGCCCCCTCCCTCAAGATCCTTTATGTATTTAGAGAAAAAAAGATTTTTTTTTAAAATACTAG
This sequence comes from Pueraria montana var. lobata, assembly GCA_026413185.1. Classification (NCBI taxonomy): domain Eukaryota; kingdom Viridiplantae; phylum Streptophyta; class Magnoliopsida; order Fabales; family Fabaceae; genus Pueraria; species Pueraria montana. The sequence continues at coordinate 8,749,127 of CM048654.1, forward strand.
TAAAGGAAAATGAATAAGAAAAATAAGTTTTTGAGTTGATATTTGCTTAATTTTTTTTTCTAGTAGTGAATTCTATTTCTAGTTTTACACATAAAATTAATAATAAATGTTTTTGTTAAACTTATTATTTATTAAATAATTATTTATTAGAAGTTAGATATTTTAAAAACAATTCAACCCTCCTTTGATACACTTCTGGATCCGTCCCTAAGCAAAGCCCATGATGATAATTAATATTAACTGGGGCCACAATTCATGTACTCCCTCCGTTTCAGTTTATATGACGTTTAAGGTTTTGACACAGGTATTAAGGAATGTAATTAATTTGTTGAATTTCCTAGAAAACATTAGGTAACTTCCTAATATACCATTTATCTCTCTAATTAATTACTTACAGTACACTACTCCCACTAAGTATTGATTAAGGGTAGTCCTGGAAAAAGATATTTAATGCAGCATTGGTTTTGTAAAACGACATCTATTTTGGAACAAATTTTTTTCTCTAAAACGTCATATAATCTGGAACGGAAAACGTCATATAATCTGGAACGGAGGGAGTAATACAGTAGTACACAAACCACCAACTTAGACAGTGTTAGATGTGCATTTGCCTTTATTTTTATTTTATTTTTAGAAATCGAACTCAAGTACTAAAGATTTACAATAACTAAAGTACATTGTTTAATCAATCAAGTTAGACTTCCATATAGATGTGCATTTGCTTTAAGATTATGTATGAATTTCAGAAAAACACTTTCAGAAAGGGGATTTGCCAATTTGAAAATAAAAAAAGGGATTAATTGGGGGTTAGTTATGACATATTTAAAAGTAGATTGCAGATACCAATATGTCATGATTAATATATAATTTTTTCTTTAAATATGTAATCATGGATTTGATTCTAGATCAATATGTAATTGTTGTATTTTTTTTATATGTTCAGGAATTAAACCCATGTCCTTGTGAGATATGAGTTCATACCTTACCAACTAAATTAGTTTTTGTTGGCATATCTTTTTATTTTTTTTATTATTAACAGGGTTTTTTTATCTTATTATTCAATCACATTTACTTGAGCAAAAAAATTCAACCACATTGAAACCCGTGTCAAGCGTGCCCATAAATTTAATGGAGGAAAGAAATTAATTAATATCATTAATGCAAACATAGTAAACTGATTGGATTATGTACTCTGTACTCTTTCTGTGCTACTACAGGGTTTGCTTGATGTTAATTTTTGCTATGCTCATTAAAAAAGTGAAGAAATGTGTTCAGTACATGCAAGCAGAAACATGGGTGAAAAAAATATATCTCGGATCCTCTTTTTGCACTAATAATCATGATGGTATATTAAGCAATGTTTGCTTCAACTTAAACATTAAGAAATACTAATATTCTTTAAGCTCGCTTGATACTAACTGTGTTTCCATGGAAGTAGATCGAGGTAATTGGATGGAACAGAAAACAAACTCTCTTGGATATTAGTAATTAGTAATTACACTCGAAGGTGATACTAATTTTGAAGCGATATCTCAGGTGATTATCAAACAGAATACACATGCTGCTCATTTCACGACCCATATGGATCGCATAGACTCTGCTCTAATTGTGTTCTTCTGTCACCTTAAAAAGTTAAAAAGGTTGGGATTTGAACCTTTGTTTTCTACGTTAATGGTAGATCTTGGATCATCTATATATGTTGCATGTGCTATTTCTAATAATTGACTTTAGAAAATAATATCTAAATATGATAACTAAACCATAAATGTAGCAGGAAAATTTTATTAATTTTTACATACGTTTCTTTAATTATTTTTGAGTTTACGATTGTTCTCTTTTTAAATTATACAAATCTACTTAATTTAAATTTCTTCCCTAAGCGGAGCAGATCGAACTGTGATTTAAAAGTGAAAAAAGAAATGAAGACAAAAAAGTCAAGTTACAAAATATGGAAATAAATGTGAATATAGAAAATATAAATGTAAGTATCCAAAAAGCCCAATTAATTATTTTACTAATATCTTTTATCGTATATTGATTTACCCATCAATCATATCAATGGATATGAGCGCATTTGAGCATTTTTTAGATCAAATATAACGATGAACAATGATAGCCTGTTGAGTCACCACATTTTTTAGTATATTTCATCCTGTATTGAGGTTCTTATTAATTTAGAAATGCAATGAGTATATTTTAGTAAAACAAAAAGATGATAGCCTGTTGATATTGATAGAAGGGCCCCCATAAAAAAAGAGCCCAAAATTTTTGACCTTTTTGTAATTTTATACGATAAACTCATTAAAATACATGTCCTAATTCTGTCATTCAAGACTTACCCGGCTAAGCAATGGGTAAAAACTAGGTGGTGTTTCACTTTATGATTACTGAATTAAAAAGTTTAAAAGTGAACTCTTTAGATTAAAGTTTTTTTTTTCATATGACATTGGTGTGAAGTATCCATCAGTTTTATTAATGATTAATTTTTGATGAAAAACTTGACTGACCACTTTTAGTAAAATTCCCTTTCCCAACTATGTTTTTTCCGTCCACAAAATTCAAACTCAAGACTTTATTTTAGGAATTCGAATTCAGTTTCACTTAGACCAATGACATCTTGATAGATTAAAGAGTTAATATAAACCCTGTAATAGTGAACATTATAATGGTTGGATTTGTTGGTAACTTGGTATGGTGGGGGTTGATTTAAATATGGTTCTCATCGTATAATATTTTACGTATTATTTTTAAGTGCATGTTTGGATTTCAATTGGAGAGCTAAAAAATAATTTTACTCTCAAAGCAACAAATTCTTCCCTTTTCATTTGTGCATTGGATTTCGCAAAATATACGTTGAAATTCACAAAAAGTATTTTTCCAAACTTTTATCCAAACATAGTCGAAGTTATTTAAAAACCATAATACATCACACCATAGTTATTCATAGGGTACATTGATAGGAGCACTGTTTTCTCTAGCAACATTATACAATTGCATTCTTCTTTTTCATTTAATCATTATACTTGGTAGCACTTGGCCTAGATTCAAAATCATAATTGGTGACGCTTGGCCTCGGCTCAAAATCTTTATACTTGGTAACGCTTGGCCTGGGTTCAAAATCATCATACTTGGTAACACTTGGTCTCGGTTCAAAATCATCGTACTTGGTAACACTTGGCCTAGGTTCAAAGTCATCATACTTGGTAGCACTTGGTCTCAGCTCAAAATCATTGGACTTGGTAACGCTTGACTTGAGTTCAAAATCATCATATTTGGAAGCACTTGATCTCAGCTCAAAATCATCAGACTTGGCAATGCTCGACTTGAATTCAAAATCATCATATTTGCTAACACTTGATCTAGGTTCAAAGTCACTATTAACTTGTGACTCATCATTTTTATGACCAACCTTAGTATCAAGAGGCTCTTCACAATTGTGTTTGGAACCTTTAACAAGTTGCTCTTGAGTCTTAGGGTTATTTTCAGATTGGAATGAAAGAAGACCTTGAAGTCCTTCTGGCATTTCCTGATCTTTCATGATCATTTTCCAATATTCTCCTGGATCTTTTCTTGATTCTGCAGTAGCAGCTAACTTCTCCACAAAAATTGTCCAACAGAGAACAATACAAAAAGAGAAATATTTGTCAAATTACTATCTCCATCCCTAACCCAAGATGCCGAAGCACAAGATAATTTCAAACCAATAGATATAATTCGATCACAATGCCAATAATAGAGTTGAAAACTAATTAGATTAAATTTTTAACCCATTCTACAAATAATCATGGTTTTTTACACCCTTTTCTTATACTATAATTTTACACTACTTTATAAACATTGGTGAAAAGACTTTTACCATCAAAACACTAACGCGTAAAGAAAGATAGTTAAGATTCGAGCATAAGAAGTAGTGTAATAAAAAAAAATGTGATAAGATATTTATTATTCTACAAATCTACAATCCAATTCCAAGTTTGCAACATGTATTTATCATTTAGAAGTAGGGAATCAAATATTAAAAGAACCTTGGACTACATGAAGTTTGAATAGTTTAACATAATAAATAAATTATTTTGGCATGACATGCTGATTTCCACATATTTTGTCAAGCTTATTTAAATTCATTCACCCCAGATTTTTTGAATATTGATTGGTTAACCGATCATTTAAATCCCTGAATACTGTGAGGAATGGGCAATAACTAATTAATATCAGGACAAGGAAGGATAATTAATAAAAATTGTGATACAATGAAAGGTGAACATACCAAGAAAGCAAATAGAAGAGGAAGCAAAGCAAGAGCAGGCCTCATTGTCAATTCAATGATATAAAGAATGTCTCTCAGCTTCGTCTGTTTTTTTGGTTGTAGGACGATAGCTCACTGCCTATTTATAGCGGGATAGTCAACATATATATGATGTCACATTTATATGTTAATGCACAATGGTTAGAAAATTATTGAAACCACTGAGAATTGATCCACCATCAGGTTAATTAAATTATATCTAGAAAAACACGCGAACAAGGATAGATAAGTACGGCTGTGTTTGTGTAAGCGTTTCGTTACGTTCGACGGAGAAGTAAAAATTTTGATCAGTCACGTTTGGTACCTAGGAAAGTGGGAAAATGCTTTGGAAAGTGTGAAATGGAATTTTTAAGTGGTTTCCAAACACACACTACGTGCATGTTTGGTTTTCCGTTAAGAGACTTCCAAACGACTGTTGAATTAAAAACTTCGAATTCCCACTTCTCACAAAACGTGCATTGAAATGTGTGTCCGTTCATCTCAACGTTAAACCAAACACACCCTACATAGTTTTTCTCTAACGATTCTCGAGTAGAAATGTACATCAGTATGTTGAATTTGTGTGTTGAACCAATTTAAATATGGAGCTGATTTGAAATTTGTTTATCTTGTGACATCCAAATCTAACAATCTCAAAACAATTTCGGGACTTGTCCACTTTGATCCTTTAAATTGAAGGCTTTATAGATAGAATATATATCCATATATGATGTGCAAATGCTATATCTTACAAAATCTTAATTTTTTTTGTTTTCTCCAATATTTTTAAAATCGGACCGGTCATTGAACCAACGAAGGTACTGATTTAAGGTTTAATGGTTTAACCGTTGTTGAATCGGTAATAATTAAATAATATTTTTTTTATTTTTAAGTATAATATATAAAATAATATTAAACAAAAATAATATAATATTCATAATTTCATAATATTAAAAGTTAAATTTCACTTAAAAATATCATAACTAAATATTTTGAGTTATTTTTTGTTTGCCATGACTTTTCTCATTTGTTTAATGGTGGACAGTAAACTAAACAATGTTACTCTAACTATTATATATTTATATTTATATCTAATATCTGTCAAATACTCAAAAATATTCACTCTATCTCTCGTATTTGTAGAGTTTGCATAGTCGCGTGCCAATTGAGACATAAAAATTATCAATATTTTTTAAGAAAAGAAAAAAATTTGATGTTTTGTTGAACCGGTCCAACCAATCAAACCACCGGTTCTTGACCAATTTCTCTGGTTTTTAACCGGTTCTTTGGCACACTGATTCTAAGGGTCATTCAGACCGGATGATAGACCGATTCCCGATTGAATCGGTCGGTTCGGTCTGATTTTAAAAATCATGATTTTCTCTCGTTAATTATGTACAATCATTCACTTTATCTTCTAAAGTATATTTTCATTCCAGAGGATTCAAATATCAAAATTCTCATACAATTATTAGAATTTAAAATGATTTTTAAAAAAATAATCAAATACTACGTAATGTTCAAGTTAAAGGAAATAAAATGCCACTAATTATAAATTTGTTATTTGTTCTTAACTCAAATATAATAAGTATTCATGTGAGAAGAAAATAAGCAGGTAAATTTTTTTTTTTTATAAGTTAAAATCAATTTATGCATATTAACTTTTTAAGATTTTATTTTTCATTTAATTCCTCCAAAAATTAATTTTAACATATGAAAGAAATTTGATTAATTTTATCTCATATTTTCTTACAAGTATTTGTTAAGAAATTCATGCAAACCAACCTTAAATTTTAATGTTAAAGACAAACAAATAATTTCATAAATTATTCTATCTATTGTTAACCCTTTCCCCTTAATTTAAGACAAAAGGAAACAAATGATTAAATGAGAATGTGAGATAAAGAGATCCAATTCTATTTATTTTTCAAACCCAAATAATAATATATTATATAGTTCATCTCCTCCTTTGTCACCCATTTTTTTAGCAAATTACACTCATGTCCTCAGAGTTTTTTTTTTTTAAATTACACATAATACCATTTTTTTCTTCTATTCCTACACTAATCTTCTTTATGTTTGAAATATTACACTAACACTTTCTTAATGTTTAAAAATATTACATTGACATTTTCTTATATATTACACTAACATCCTCTACAAGAAATATTACTGTAATGATTAAAAAAATAAGGAGTATTAGTGTGATTTCACAAAATTTCATAAATGCTCGGTGTAATTTACTGTTTTTTTTCATGTAAAATGAGAGAAGATGGCTGTCACCTTATAGACATGCGCCAGGGAGTATTAGATCAATTATTAAGCACGCCTTGGATTCATAGGTTTATGTTGATTGTCAATATGGATCTATTTTTGGAGCTTTATGTAAAGGGTTGGGTATCCCTTATACCCTTATCCTCTTTCTCAATATTTTCTTTGTTAATAAAAAATAATAATTATTAAGCACGCCATAAATAATGTTTTTCTCGTGAAAACTGCTACATATGCAAGTAAAGCCAGATCACGACTTCATGAAGAATATTTTTTTATTTTATTTTTTTATAATTATGTCGCAGGTTGCTTTAACACGTTTTTTTATTTCCAATTATATCATAGTTTGATACTGCTGATTGGGACAAATCCTATATTGTATAATTATATCGTACGCAGCATGAATAGGATTTACAATAAAAACAAAATAATCGATTAAAGTATATCATCTTTGGGAGAAAAAGCAAATCAATTATCTAAATTTATATAGATAAAAGGACAAGATTTGGTGAATCGTATCGGATCAAAGTAGATCCTTCTTATATAGAGTAAAGAGCATCATGACAACAATTATTAATAACATGCATTGGACAATTGAATATGGGTTCATATATTGATTAAGGATGTGTTTCTTCTACTCCCAATACTTTAATATATATATCTTAGACAATCACCTAATGATTAATTAATTAATTTAAATAAATTAAATCATGCCGACATCAGAAGTTTTCTATTGTTGGAAATTGGAATCATTATAAAAAAATTTAAAAGAAAATGGTTAAAAATTTATATTTCTTATTCTATCATGGATTTATATTTTAAAATAATTATATTAGATATTTATATTAACTACAATAAATTTTATGTAATTTAATAATTGAGTGACCTAGTGGATTATCAAATGTCATTATTAGCTCATTAGAAGTTAATGAGAAGTTGAAAATCCTAATAGGTCAATAAATAAAGATTATTGGTTTTAATCTAATATAACATCACATTTTTGTTTCCCTTTCTCTCTATTTGGAAGGAATTAGGTACCATTGAGGAGCAACGGAAATTTGGTTCAGAAGAGCTGTAAGACTACTTGTTAATTTTTGTTTGTGATTGACTGTCGTTATTCTTAATTAAGTAGTCAATATCTATAAATTCATATATATTCACAATCCTTGACGATCTAACATGTTATACATCTTTAATAATATACTACTTCTGATCTTATATATATAAAAAATAAATACTTAATTCATCAAATTAATAAAAATAATTAAATTAAATAATTTTAATATAATGTTATAAATTTAAATTTTATTAAAAAATTCATAGAATTAAAATGATTCAAGTGATAATTTTATTTATGACATCACTTATAATTTAAAAAAATATTTTTTTCAACCAATATGAGTATGACTTATATTATTAATATATCAATGAAGCATCTATATTCATAGAAAATGAATAAATGTCTCAGTAATAGACTCCACAATTAATTAAGGGTACAAAAAAAATCAGCAATTAATATATTTAAAAGTGAGTTTATATTTCTTATAATTAGGACAAAAAATATTCTTTTTTTTTATATATAAACGATCATAGGAATCAGGACGGATCTAGAAACATATTAAAGGGGAGGCTAGATTTTTTTTCTTCCTTTATAATTGTTTAAATTTTTAACTTTTAATAAATAATAATTTTAAAAAAATATTTACTATTTTTACACATAAAATTGAAATTAATTTTTATTTTAAATGATAATAACCTTAACTGTTATCATAATAACAATAAAATACAACTACTTTTACATAATTTTATACTAGTTATCATCTTAATTATTGCAATAATAACAACAAAACAACTAGTTTTACACAATTTTATACTAGTTAACCATAACTAGTATTATAATAACAATATACATAATTAATTTTACACAATTTTACACTAACTAATTTAAAAATATATGTGTATATACACGAAAAATTCTGAGAGGGGGGCTGACACCCCTCCCTGATAGGAATATTATGAAATGTATATCTATATTTTTTTTTTTACTTTTGTATTAAAGAATAAAAGTATTAATAAAGAAATATTAAACAAAAATCAATTTAGGTGAGTTCATAAAGTAACTAAGTAACATATTTACTTAAATTTAAGCTAGTTCGCAAAAAATTTGTACTAAATCTCACGATCTATTATCTTCAAACCAAATATATCCGATAAATATAATTTTATATAATATTTGTATAGAGTTATCATGTTATAAGAGCGAAGTATTTACTAGTTTCATTAATAACTATTTTTAATTGGAAAACTTTTAGTGAGATCTCTCTTTTCAATTGTATTTGTTCTATACATAAAACTCTAATTCGAGATCTTATTTAAGAGATCTTAAAGGACACACTGATTGATGTATACTTAATGAAAGGCAATATCAAAAGCTTGTCATGAGAAATTGCGGAGGGAGAGACTCAATGAAAGGCATGCATGCTTTTAAATACTTAATTTATGGTTGTCATGTCAGAGTACAGGCTGCATTTTTAGCTCTTCATGTAGCTGTTGCATAAGGAATTAATGTATACTACTCTTCACATTAACGTCTGGTTACTTGTTGCTTTACACATTTAGGTTGTGTAATGACACATCACATGTGGTCGAAGATTACAAGTTAGAGTAGTTTTCATGGATCGACCATTATATCGCATTCACTAATCTTCTAAACAGAAGATGAGAGAGAAAAGAGGAGCGAGAGTGAGAGAAAGAGAACAGAGAGGTCCGAGGGTCAGTAATGGAGGATTCTTGGCCAGCGGCGGAAGTCTCATAACTTACTTTTTCAAAAATTTCCCGTGTGAGTTTCAGCAGACTGATCTTTGGAGGATATTCCAACGCTACGGACGGGTTAGAGAGGTGTTTATTGCACAGAAGAGAAACAACTCGGGATTCCGTTATGGTTTTGTGAAATTTTCTGGGGTGTTAAATGACAAGGAGCTAGAGAACCAATTAGACAAAATTCTAATTGGTAATACCAAAATGAATGTCAACATTCCAAAATTTAAGAAGGGTGATAGAAAGCTCAAAGATAGCAACAACTCCAGAGCGATCAACAATTTTTCTCGTGACAGGGTTATCAGTTCAACGAAGCCGTCCGGTGATGCACATGCGAAGACGGGAGATAATAGAACATTTGCGCAGGTGGTGAGGCAGAATGGGAGAAACCATCATGCAATATGGCAAGTAAAGAATACAAACAATGATACTTCACAGGATGGGTGGATGGGAAGGATAGTTGGTGTGGATATGGAAGGAAAAGAGTGGCTAAAGGAGAGTTGGGTGGGAAGGTTGAGTGATATTAAACTGGGTAAAAAGCTTAAAGAGGTAGACATTCTGGAAGGCTTGGGGGAGTTTAAAATGAGATATATGGGGGATGACATGGTTCTAATCACTGGGTTGGACGAAGATGGGATCAAGAAACTAGTGTACCAGGGGGAGCAGAAAGATGGGCTCATGTCTCTCTTTTACTCAGTAAGTAGATGGAGCCCCATAGAGGTGTCCGGTAATAGAGTTGTGTGGGTAAGATGCTGGGGACTACCTCTTCATGCATGGGACAGAAAGGTGATCTCAGAGTTGGTTGGTATTGTTGGTGAGTTGGTGGAGTTTGATGAAGATGTGCAAAATATGAACAATTTGGAATACATTCGTGTTCTTGTTAAAACCTCAGCCTCGCAGCCAATCACACACTGCGAGAGGTGAAGGTTGAAGGGAGGCTGTGTCAATTTAGAATGGTGGAAGAAGTGGCAGAGATGATACAACAGTGTAACTGTCATTTATGGAACGAGACGGATTCTTCTGTAGATGCACTATCCTTGGTAAGTGATGTAGGCATGGAGATACAGTCAGTGTTGGATGAATTCGATGGAGAGATGTTCACGGCGGTTGGCAAGGAGGAGCTGAAAGGTGTGGAGGAAGCTCACCGAAGAAGTACGGATAGACCGTCAGTCAATGCCACAGCACAATATCCGTTGGGCAATGTCGACAATGATCATCATGGGGAGAGTGGTAGGTCTGCGGCATTATTGGACACAGGATTCGGGCTACATAGGAAGAAGCATATTATACAGGACCTAATATGTCAAGATGTTAGTACGGAGCTTGTTGTGACAGAGACTAATGAGCTTGGGGAAAAGCGGGAAGATTATATCGAGAAGGATTTTTCAAAAAAGCCAACAGAAAAGTGGTGTATGGAACATGTTATTGAGGAGGGTGGTGTGAACACATCTGAGGCTAGTGGGAAGTTGATGCACGTGACAAAAAATAAAGAAAGTCTCTAGACAGTGGGCCAGGAGAACATAAACGAGAATGATGAAGTAGAAGTAGATGCCAAATTTATGGCCCAAGCGAAGAGGCTACATATTGAAGCCCATATGGAGATCGCTACTGATACGGCCCAAAAGGAAGTGCGGAGAATGCTGGCATTAAGTGAGGCCCAGGGATCAGATAATCTTAGAAGGATCCAAGCTATAGTCACGAATGTAGGGGAGCAGACAGGCGGGTCTCAACAAAAAAGTGCACATCAACCAGAGAAAGACTTAAATAGTGTTGGAAGATACCAGAATGATCAAAATGCTGAACATGTGGTAGATGTGGGAGATAAGCCACTACAAATTCACGGTGGTCTAAGGGAGAGGGAGACAGTACGACTGACAGTGACAGTGAGAGAAGGAGATAGACATAGATGGACTGACAGTGACTGAGACATTTACTTAAACTTCTAATGACAAACAACCACAAACATATATAGAGAGAGACAGAGAGAAACAAAGACACACAAAGACAATGAGTGAGAGGGAGAGGGAGACAGTACGACTGACAGTGACAGTGAGACAAGGAGATAGACATAGATGGACTGACAATGACTGAGACATTTACTTAAACTTCTAATGACAAACAACCACAAACATATAAGAGCCAGACCTAGAGAGAGAGTGACACAGTAAGACTGACAGTGACAGTGAGAGAAAGAGACAGACAGAGAGGGACTAACAGTTACAGACACATTTACTTAAAGTTCTACTGACAGTCAACCACAAAAATATATATGTTGATAGAGACAAACACAGACAGACGAAGAGAATGAGTGAGAGGGAGAGGGACACAGTAAGACTAACAGTGTGAGTTAGAGAAAGAGACAGGGAGGGACTGACAGTGACAAAGAGAAGGAGATAGAATTCTACTGACAGACAACCACAAACATATATAGAGAGAGACAGAGAGAAACAAAGACACACAAAGACAATGAGTGAGAGGGAGAGGGAGACAGTACGACTGACAGTGACAAATAGACAAACACACACACAGATATAATAATACAAACAGAGAGAGAGACACAAACAATGAGGGAGACGGAGACAATGAGAGTGAGAGAGAGACATACATTAAGTATATATAGTATATATGGAAAGTAAGTCCTCTAGTGCCACGTGTGAACATGTTATGCACCACATGTAAGCATCTGCGAGCTTTAATTTTTTAAACATTTTTAACATTTAATTGTTTTGATTGATTTACAATTTCTTTTAACGTTTTATTTTTCTTCTTCTTTATTGATGTTTTAACTTTTCAATGTTTTTGTTAACTTTTTCTTATTATTATACAAAAACATGTTGTTATTAATATTAAAAAATTATTAAAAAATATAACATGTATATAAATAGTTATACAAAATAATTATAAGTTAAAAAATATAAATTTAAATTTATTTAAATTGTATTTACTAGAAAAGAATATTTACATTTTATGTTTAATAACTTTACACAAATTGAGATTTGTATTAATATTTTTACTGTTAAAATAATTACATAAATACGTAATAAATGAATTATAATTAATTTATTAACTTTAATTTGACTATAAATATACAACACTGACAAATATAATAATAATTATTATAGAATAAATCAAAACTTTTTCGTAATACACATTGTTTAGCACGGATGACAAACTTTAGTTGAAACTAAGCTTTTAATTAACAATTAATTTATTAAATAAATTTACTATATATAAATTTAGTAATATATACATAAGTTATCTTCCAAACATGCGTGAAAAGTAATATGACTCCTGCAATCGTATGGGTATACTACTGGTTTAACTATTACAATAATAGAGACATAAATTCCAAACACTTATAATTAAAACATAAATGAAATGGTGAACAACTGTATAAGTCCATCTAGTGTATCATATTTGTGATGGATACGTGTACAATAATTTCTTCCTCTTCAGCCACAGTAATTTTTTTGTCTTTACGTAAGAAACAGCTGCACTAAAGACATAGTGACGTGTAACTCGCATTGCATTGGCAAGTAAAACACATGCAACGTATAGGCAAAGTATTAAAGTCATGGTCATAAATTTCGAAACCAACAAAGCTACTACTAGTCTGGTTGTTCTACTTGTCACCATTGCATGCATTAAATGGTCTTTTTGTGTTTATATAACACTACGCAACAATGGACGAAAGTGCGTCAGTACAAATTTTAAAAATTTCATCATCATCCATCCTTCTTCATTATCATATCTTACCACTTCAACATGCCAAAGGGCAAGCCAAAAAAATACCACGTCATTTTTTAGGGAAGGGTACAAGGAATATATTTTTCTTGGGGTGAAGCCAACCTTCAAGTGCTTAACTATAGCTGTAACTCCCATGAGTCTTTTCTGTCATATGATGAAGCAGAGGAGGAATGGATTGACTACTGTTTGAAACGTGGACAGACAGAGGGTTTTGCTCGAAGTCACATACACAAAAAAGCAACGAAAGCCAAGCAAAGTGATGAAGGAGGAACCTCTGACACTTCCGCATCTAATGGTAACGCATTTTGTAATATGGACTTTGATGATTTCGATCTGTTACATCAATACACATTTAATGAAGGTTGTTTTATGAAACACTAATGGTTGTTTATGTAATATCTTAGGCGAAAATGGTAGTGCATCGGATGAACATACGTCCTCCGAAGTCAATATCATGCAACAAACCATGCAGGCTAAGGTACAAGTGGATGTTGTCACCACCTCCGACTCCAACTTCGGCTTGGAGATGCAGGTTGCGATACTCAATGAGAAGCTCGGTTCTGTTGGTATCAGTGATGGCACCAATAACAGTTAATGCGGTCCAATGCTTCGCTGAAGTAGATGGTCAATAGCACCAATAAGTTTTTAGTCACATTTAATTTGTACGTCCGTACTTCGTATGGTTTAAGTGTGTACTACATCTTGATTTACATCTTGATTTACACAATAAAGTCGTCTTCCGTCGTTTCTTCTTTCACCTGGAATGCAACTACGTTTTGATATTTGTTGACCACAGTGAAGTCAACATTGTGAATAAATATGGAATATAACCAAATGTTTTTTAAATTTATAAATTTAAGACAATTGTGGAATATATTTTAAACCATTAAAATTTACATTCTTTACAATAAAATAAATGTTGACACATTTACAACATGTTATTTACTGTTATTTTATTTTATTTTATTTATTAATGTTAGAATTGTATGTTAATAAATTTATTTTATTGACTCGAAAAGAAAACTTATTGACACTGCTGACCCATTATAGCGATTTTAAGAACCTCGGTTGTAATTTGTACTCGTGCAAATAACTTTAGGCGGTAACGTAACCCCAATACATAGACAACAGCTGTCTTAGTACAACACACCGGAGGCTAATAGCATTAAATGCGATTGACATTTAAACATGCCTAAAACACTATCTCTCTGGATATAATCCATCAGTTAACGCGCACATCAAGCTCTTTCACGAGCCCATTATAATATCCGAACAATGTAGTCTGCATTAGAAGGTTCCCTTATGCACCCGACTCTGCTTTCCCAAATGGAGATGAACATCGACAATGATGCTGAAAATGTTGCTGGGTACTATTCGTGGTTACCCTATTACATTATACGTATTGGTTATTGATTTGCATATTGTTCAATGGTGTTCCTTATGATGTTTGTTTTTAAAATTTGTTATTGTTTGTTTGTGAAGGCAACAAAATGTACAAAACACTGGATTTCATGAAGCAACCTGTCCACATGACAACTGGAATGCATTTTGTGAACACACCTCACCCATGCAAACTGACAGAAATGCCAAACACAACAATAAGCCATCTTTGCGAGATGTATTGAATGCCATAGAGGTTCCGTATTTGGATAAACCGTTCTGTATTTGTTGTTTGTTTTTCGTTGAACGTATATCATTCGCAATGTTGCAATGAATTTGTTTTCTCATTTAAATGCTGAGTTATTGTCAACTTAAAATAACCTTGAAATGCATGTATTAGAATTGAAGGGTCTGGCTTCTAAAATGGAGAACTCAAACAAGGTTCTAGTGAAAACAATCATTGACATTGTTAAAAAAGATGGGATTGATTCAACTAAGACAACTCCGGATAAGTGTTTAACCAATGGCAGTCATACTACCACGCCCGCGGAACAAAAGGTAACTCAACGAGATTTGGCCATCCAATGTTCCAAAAAAGGAAGTTCCAAAATGAAGACAACAAGAGCCAACGTGCCAGACAAACTGGAAAGCATTGAAACAATCCACATTTACGACGAAGAAGAGGAACAAATGACAAAGGCAAAGACTTCGTCGTCGAAGGGCAAACAAATTACTGAAGATACTTCTAACACGAAAGCTGTGTTGTCCAATGAGAAAAAGGTTGTTGTGGATGATTCCTTCGGGTTTGGGCAAGACAATGTCAACGACAAACCATACAAGAGCAACTATCGGCGTGGAGTGCAATCAAAGGTTAATACTTTATGCTTTTTAAAATAGACATTTTTTTTATTAATACTTACTATGAAATAGTTAGTAACATTGTTACATTTAATGTTGTATAAAGCCAATCCAAAATTTAATTTCGACGGTAGCAACACGGAGGCTAACATTCGGGAATTCACCAGCAGAAAGGACTGTTAAAAAGGCGAAGCATGAAATGAAACCTAATGAACATGGTGGACTGAAAAAGTCTTCAAACAATGTTCACACAATACCAAAGGTGAATGTTGTGTCTGACAAATCAAAAGGACCATCAAATGGTAACACTGGTCACACACTACCAAAGGTGGTATATTTTAACTTCATCATACAATAATTTCAGTAACCGCATAAAAAATAAATAAATAACTTAAAGGAACATAATGTATTAATAACATAATTTTTCTACTGGCAGAATATGCAGTGTCTTTTTAGACCAACATCAGAAATGGAGCTGTCTATGTTGGAGGCCCAGGTCTGCGCTTATATGTTCAACCCCAAATTGGATTCTAGGTACAAAATAAAGTTATCTATGTTGTAAATTAATTGTGCTTGCATTTGGTCAACTTTCTGTATACATAATTAAATATTCCATTAATGTCTGCAGTGGACAGGAAGTACTATACAGGATGGGCAATATATGTGGAACAAGAAAGCAATTTCACACTATGTGCCCTGGAAACTATGTGGACAGAGATGTATAAGACCATTTTCTTTGCACATTTCAACTTTTTTTTTCCATGTTAAGATAATTTTTTAAATTTATATATTGCTTTTATATATCAGTAAGTGGCGTGTTTTTTTTTTAGATGATTCTATTTATGGCTTTAAGGATCAACCACTCTCAACTGGACAACACGAAACAGACAGTATGGTGTCTTCCTCCAACATTTTCGGTGAGTTAATGTGTTACAGTGGAATAGTATTTTTTTAGTCATGAATGGACCTAAGCATTGTCTATGAATTAATGTTGATATAATTTATGGTAGGCTGATGTTATACGCGGCTCTGCTTTGGAGAATGTTTTCAGCATTTACAATAAAGACTGGATGAAACCGTTTGACACTCTCAACTATGTAAGAACGTTGCTTGTGTAAATAAATTATACATTAGACTAGGTTTTCTTTAGTGTTATTAAATTAAATGTTCGAACACCATGTCGAGGTTTTTTTTCACGTGGAACTATTAACGTATAATCATTTTGTGTGTTTGAAGATCTACATACCAATTCTAGAGAATGATCATCATTGGTATTTAATGATAATATGCATTCATCGTCGTAAAGTCTACCAACTGGACTCCCACTTGACAAACACAGTGTTACAACAAAGGAGGGATACAATAACCTTTTTTTTTTTTGATGATTGGAAGGGGCTAAAAGCCCAAACAGCGAAAGGATTACAACTGCAAAACATCTGGCATAATCAAAGCCAGCTCTCGCTTCACAAAGGAAGGAGGAGAATAAAAAACAATGCAATCATGAGAAAGAGAAAGGCCAAACTTAGCAAAAAGGTCAGCTATAGTGTTAAATTCCCTATTAATAAAAAACCAAGAAACCTCTGTGGCTTGGTGAGCGAGCTCGAGAATAGCAGAAACTATACTCTCATCTTCATTATTAGAACCTGCACCATGAGAAATAAAAGAGATAGCTGCTGCAGAGTCAGATTCAACAACTACCTTAGAGAAGCCTTTAGCTAAAGCTAGCCTAAGACCATGATAAATAGCCCATAATTCAGCTTGGATGACTGTACCAACTTGAAGAGATTTGGAGAAACCCACAACAAAGCCACCAGCTGAGTTTGAAATAAAGCCTCCACAAGCTGCAGCAGAATTTGTAGAAGAAAAGGCACCATCGCAATTAACTTTGACCCATCCATCAGGTGGAAGTTTCCATGTAAAGGAGGAGGAAATAAAGCTTGATTGAGGGTCATAAACAACCCCAACGTCCTTGTTAGCTTTAGCAATATGACTCACCATATTAAGGCTTCTAAAGGTTAAATGAGAATTAAGAGCCCATTTGTTAGAAAACACAAAATCATTCCTTCTTCTCCAAATAAACTCCCCGAGAACTCCAAAAGCAATATTCCAATTACCCCGACGAAAAGAAAAGCCATCAATATTCAGGAGGATCCAATCCTTAATATCCAGATCACAAAAAAGCTGCCATCTATTAGGATGAATAAATCTCTGCCAAAGCTGCCTAGTAGGAGCACAGTCTCTCATAGCGTGGATAGTGGTCTCCGAGTGTAGCTTGCAAACAGGGCAAAGAGAATCACTAGTCATACTTCTAGCAAAACGCTGAGAATTTGTAAATAGAGAACTATTGGCCATCTTCCATAAATGTAGGCGAATTCTTTGTGGGCCAGGCCACTTCCATAATAAGATGAAGACTCTATGAGGCGTATGGACATCCCTATTGGAGTTATGCAGGACTTGAAAGGCAGATTTTACAGAGAAAGATCCATCAATAGAGGGCTTCCATGTAACATAGTCTGACCCATTTATAGCACTAGGAGGGGCTAATTGAGCAATCCTCCTACAGGCCTCAGGGGGAAGAAAGGACTCTAACAAGCTAAAATTCCAACTCCCGTTTGACAGCACCACATCACTGACCTTCCAGTCCCTATGCTCAACAGGGACCTCAGATAAAGCTATATCTTTTAAGGAACCCAACTCTGGGATCCAACAATCCTCCCAGAAAAGGATTGAGTTGCCATCACCTAGTTTGCAAAAGGTATTTTTCATGAGAACCTCCCAAGAATTCATAATCCCGCGCCAGCTGTTAGAACAGTTTCTCCTTCTAGACATAGTAGGAATAAGCAAACTGCCACACTTATACTTGGATCTTAGGACCTGCACCCAAAGAGACTGAGTATTAGAGCATAGCTCCCAACCCAGCTTTAACATGAAAGCTTCATTAACCGTTCTGGCAGGCCTAATGGCAAGGCCTCCTTGATCTTTGGCGAGACAAACTTTGTCCCAAGATAGAAGGTGAATGCCTCTATGATCAGTAGATCCCCCCCATAAGAACCTTCTGCATATTTTGTCTAACTCGTCACATAAAGAGCGAGGTATAAAAGAGGACTGCATGATATAGGAAGGGAGAGCTCCCAAGACAGACTTTGTGAGAGTTAACCTACCAGCCAAAGATAGAGTTTTGGCTTTCCACGAGTTAAGTCTATTAGTGGCTCTATCCATCACGTCAGAGAAAATACCTTTTTTTACTCTAGAATGGAAAATATTCACCCCCAAATATTTTCCCAAGTTGTCCGTGCGTTGAAAGCCAAGAGCCTCACTAATATCCTTTCTCTGCTGCCAGTGAACATTTTTTGAGAAGAAAATACGAGACTTTGCAATGCTCACCCTTTGGCCAGAGCTTTTACAGAATATATCCAAACAATCCTGGATGACATTAGCTTGTGCCATTGAAGCTTCAGAAAATAAAATTAAATCGTCAGCAAAAATAAGATGGGAAAGAAGGGGACCACCTTTAGCAATGGAAATAGGCTTCCAAGTCTTATTCTGAACTCTCATGTTGATCATTTGAGAGAGGCGTTCCATACATAGCACAAAAAGATACGGGGATATTGGGTCTCCTTGCCTCAAGCCACGGGCTGGAGAAAAGGAATCCAAAGCCTCTCCGTTCCATAAAGCTTGCATGGAAGTAGTTGAAATACAGCTCCAAATAACATTTACAAGATGCTGGGGAAGACCAACATCAATCAAGGTTTCTTTAACAAACTCCCAAAGCAGGCGATCATAAGCCTTTTCAAGGTCTATCTTTATAGCCATCCAGCCTATCTTGCCTTTCTTATATCTCATAGAGTGCACCACCTCTTGAGTGATGATGATATTGTCCCTACTTTGTCGGTGGGGAACAAAACTGCATTGCACCGGACTAATTAATGACTCCATAGCCCCTTTCAACCTATGCGCAAGGATCTTGGTTAAGACTTTATAAGAAACATTGCAAAGACTTATTGGTCTAAATTGGCCAATATTAGACGTCGGTTGTTGCTTGGGAATAAGGCATATCAAGGTTTTGTTAACTTCAGCAATAAGGTGGGGAGTATCAAAACAATCTTTCACCAACTGACAAAGAGTTGGCCCAACCACACTCCATTGATGTTGGTAAAAAGCAGCTTGGAGGCCATCCTCTCCAGGGGCTTTGAAACCACCTATACTGAATAGAGCTCTTCTAATCTCCTCATTAGATAAAGAGTTAGAAATCCTATTCAAATGTTCATCATCAAGTTTAGGAAAGCAACCTGTTAAAGGAAACGACATATATGCATCCTCCACTGCAAACAAATTCTTGAAATAATCTGTTACCATTAATTCAAGCTCGTGTTGAGTTGTAACCCAGTTCCCATTCTGATCTTGAAGACTCAGAATATGGTTTTTCTTCCGCCTAATAATGGTAGTGCAGTGGAAGAATTTAGAATTTCTATCCCCAAAACGCATCCATTTGCATCTAGATTTTTGGAACCACAGTAGTTCCTCTCTCATAAGAATCGTCTCTAACTCACACCAGAGGTCTCTTTGTAAGTTAGAGAGGTAGGGGTTATGATGATTACATAAGGATCTAGAAATACCATTCAACCTTCTCAAAAGGATTCTTTTCTGCTTCAGAATATTACCAAAAACATCTCTATTCCACTTTTGGATGGAGCACTGGAAGTTTTTCAGATTCAGATTCCATCGCTCATTATTATCCCAATTCTCTTTCACAAAGTCTCCAAAGCTATCATGAGTGAACCAAGCAGCCTGGAAGCGAAAGGGACGTCTTCTGAAATTTGGACCAGTAGGTTCCTCAAGCTTAAGCAATAAGGGGCAGTGGTCTGATTTCAAAGGGTGGAGGTGATGCACTGACGCATTAGGAAACAATAGCCGCCAAGGTTGATTAATCACCATTCTATCAAGCCTAGCCTTTTGATTTCCTCTACTCCAAGTGAATGGGCAGCCAACATAACTAGCATCAAACAGATGGCATTCTCTTAGGGTCTCCTTAAATCTTAAGGAATCACGCTGGAGATTAGGACAAGAGGCTCCGTCCCTCTCATAATCGAATAAGACTGAGTTAAAATCGCCAATGACCCCCCAAGCTTCATAGATTGACATATAAATGTCTTTTAATTCTTCCCAAAGAATTTTTCGCAAATGAGAGTGAAGATACAATAACCTTGTTGGTAGGTATTATGTCACCTTGCTTTGATTGATGCAATGTATAAACCTTGCAATTATCATTATTATATATAACATTTATGATTTTATTTCTTCAACTTTATTCGAATGCAGGCAACAACAATGTCTCGTTTATTGAGTATGGTTTACAAAAGCCAAGAATTCATTTTGGGGCTAACTGATTTTAATGAATGGCCAATTTGCGAGCCACGAGGAATACCCAATTGTGGCACAAGGTTAATACGTTTATCTAAATGCTTCAATTTTGGTCAATGTATCATAATGTAAATAAAGTGTATAACTAAATTATTTGTTTATCCATTTGCACGCTTCCTAGTGATAATTCTGCGTTATGGGTGTTGGACTGGCTCCAAATGGAGAATGCATTTGTGGATAGTCTTTATGGAGTGGTAAGTGTTGCCGTTATTTAAACAAACATGCAACTGTTCGCTAAATGAATTATATTTGAATACTGATTATATATATATAATTGCAGCTTAATGACAAAGTTGTTCGGATGAAGATAACAATGTCGTTAGTGTTGGGACGACACAACGAATGCAACGACACAATTGTCAAAAATGCCCAAAAACTTTGGGCCCAATTGATTCGCGGTTAAAATTATTCAACCATAGGGCATGTATTTCAATGCTTAGTTAACACCACGTTTTTTGGTTTTGTTGTTTAATGGCTCAAGTGGACCTTTTTTGTTATTCAACCATGGTGTCCTTAATGAGGTTGGGTTTTCAGTGTAGCTACCCGTTTTTGGTTTTGTTGATTAATGGCCCAAGTGGACCTTTTTTGTTATTCAAGGCTGATGTCCTTAATGAGGTTGGGTTTTCAGTGTAGCTACTCGTTTTGGGTAGTGGTCGTTGCTAATATTTGACATCTGCCTTTAACATTTAAAATGACATGCATTTTCTTTTGCAAATTGGTCATTTTTTTGTCTTTAATTACCTATGGCAACATAGTTTTCGTTTGATTAATGCGACGAACCTAACATTGGTGGATAAATATTATCATTTGAAATGTCTAACATGATTTGGTTAGCGTTAGGAACAGAATATATATTATTTGACAAACCATAATAACATAGCCTAATTGTCAACATAATATACTATATACTGTCATAAAAGGCAAGTTACAAAGCCAAAAATTGAATTATATTAAAATAGCTATGCATAATTAACTTCAACATTGATGTCCAAAAACAATTACATCGGTACTGAAATCCTACCAATACGAATATAAAACCAACCAAATGAAAATACATAGCAGACACTTAAACATGGTTTGTCCAAGACACTTCATTCAACAGTTCGACTGCTTGATGGAATAAAAGTTTCAGGATGATCATTGAACTACAAAAAAAAAACCAACAATACAAATTGCATGTTAGTCACCAAAATGTGGTAGTATTCAATATATAATTAATAAGACATATAAATTCATTTATGCACTTACCAACACGTTGTTAAACTCGTCATCATCTGAAGGGCCAATCACAGTTTCTTGGACTGAACCTAAAGTTCATCCTCGTTGTACATTTTGAGAATGATTGCTACATGACCTTATGTTGTGACCCCTTGCACCACATCTACCACACACTTGTACCCTCCTACGTCTTCCACCCTCATTCACTGTTGTTCCAGCAGAACCTTTTGTTCGAACTATTGGTGGATCAAGAATAATTTCACTTTCCGTTTCAATTTCAGGATCCATGTTATTTTCATCATCTTCAGCACTATACTTCAACTTCAGGCGTGAAAGTTCATTGGTCATAAGATCAACAAAATGATCATAATCCTCCTCATCCTTATATGCATATTCACTGACTTCTCTAGAAATATGAACTAATGTTGCGTATCTCCCAATTAATTGAGAACCCCATTAAATTGATCCATCAGTATATGTTCCACGAATGGACTCCTTTGCCTTTTTGGACCATCTGGTAAGAACCAAACTCTGTGGCAGTTCCAAAAAATTTAGAGACACTACCAATGACAAAATATGTTCACAGGGCAACCCAATAGACTCCATACGTAAACACGAACAACGAAATTCAACAGTGGATGGACAATAAGATACATTCCAAGTATGCCCAGGAGCACAATACTTAACAACTGTATACACTGAATACATTGCCATGTGTTGACAATCTACTACCCTATTGAATGAAGCTTTCTTAAGAGCAGGTACGAACAAATTAAACAACCTCTTTGTGAATTGCTTACCTGCAGATCTTTCAATGGAGCGAAAAGAAGTTTCCAAAACTACACTGCCGAGTTTTGAAAAAAAAATTGTTTCAATCTCCCTAAATCGAAAATAGCACAAACACCTATGAAACTGTTCAACAAAATCAGTTAAATTAGTTTGTGAGTGCACATATTTGGCAACATGGCTATGCAATGCTTCACAACGTGAGGTTGTCCTAAGTCCTGCAAAAAAATGACCACGTATATGAGCAGTGGACCACATCATTTTCTTTTCATACAGCTCTTTGATCCAATCGTTATCTTCCAATCCAAATTCAGCAATCATTTCATTCCACAATCCTTCAAAATTTTCCATATCAAAGTCCCCCAACATACATCTTTTAAAGTAAGGCAGAAACTCTGGATCTTTTACATTGCTAGTTGCATTACGTAGCAAATGCCACGCACACAACCTGTGGTGTGCATTAGGAAAAACTTTTCTAATGGCATTCTTCATCGCCAAATCACCATCCGTAATAACAGAAGAAGGACTTTTTCCTTTCATTGCTTGCAAGAACTGGTCCAGCAGCCAAACATACGTTTCCTCTGTCTCATTTGTCACAAGGGCAGCAGCAAAGACAATGGTTGAATTATGGTGGTTAACTCCAGCGAAAACCACTAGCGGACAAAGATACTTATTCTTCTTATAGGTAGCATCAAATGCCAAAACATCACCAAATACCAAATAATTCATTTGGCTTTCCCCGTCCGCCCAAAAGAGGCTTTGTAACCTATTTTCATCGTCAACTGTGTATGTTACATACAACAATGGATCTTTCTTGCCCAACTCCTGAAAATAATTCAACGCACCATTCACATCAGAACCCCTTTTCCGCCTTTCTTTGTCCCTTTGATTATATATATCTTTTATTAGATACCCTACTTTGTGATAACCACCTGAATTGTTCGCTAAAGAAGCATACATGTGCGGGGGTCTTATACCAACCTTGTGAAAATTTTCAATTTGCAACAAATCACTCGAATTCATTTTCCGGTGTCCAGCTAGCAAACCACAATCCACTTCATCCAACAGCTCATGATTGTGATTCAAGATGAAACAGGACACATGCCAGCGAGTATTATGTTTGTTCACATGAACACGAAACATAGCCTTACACTCACACCTTGTTTCATTTTTTGATGCACGCTTCCTACTACCCATTCTCAAGCCCCTATCTGTTCTTAAGCCTGCCATTGAGCAAAGAAAGGTCTGTTGTATTGTATCCCCAATAATATTTCTAAGAATATTACTCTTGCGGACAGAAAAACCAACAATTCTTGCAAACCATTTATAAAATTGGTAACCACATTCAAGATCAACGAAATCCAACCTTTTAAGATCATCAACAGTCAAACTTTCAAAGTCAATTTTAAAGATATCAACCTTGCCATTTAATGTAATACCTCCTGCTACTGTGTCACCAGTAGCACCTTCCACTGAATAGTGAATTTCATCTTCCAAAACATCAGATTCCTCCTCCGAAACATCATCCTCACTTTCATCATCATAATGGTCACCATGGTCATCACTAACGTTATCCTACAAACGAAATTTAACATTTTCCATTGTCAAACACATAAAAGCAAAATAAAATATATCCACATGCGTAAATAGACGTTCAACCAAACTGCTTACCATGGTACAAATTGCATCATTCATGACAATCTGTTCAGCTTCTTCTTCGTTTATGTCCATTCCTACACAAAATAATACACACAACTTTTTCATAATTACGTCTAACGATAGTCAAACACCAAACAAATATAATAAACAAACGTAAACGAAATATAAAAAAAAATAACAAATCAACTTACTGAAACAACTGTATGCTGCAACGATACACACACAACAATGCCTTCCTCGTTGTGCAGAAATTTCCTGCAAATCTACATTCTTTCAGATCCACAAACAAAGATCTACGATTGGGGACAAAATCGACGGGAACAAACCTAAAAACTTATGTCGTTGCTCCGGCGACCAACAAAAACAACATCTCCGACAAACAAAGATCTATATGGCATTCGGAAAACAGCAGCCGACGCTGAACACTCTTTGCTCTCTGGCGAAACCAAAGGATTCAGGGGAAAGCTCAACAGGGAGAATGGGAACAAAATGACATTCTGCACCCCACGACCAATATCACCTTTTTTTTTCCACGTCTACTGCCCTTCAAAATAATTCACTTTTCCACATAACATTTTTTTCCACGTGTAACGAAACATAATTGACAGGAAATTATGTCAAAAAACAAACAAAATACCAAAACCACAAAAAACGACGACCGTTGAATAAAAAAGGAATAAATCGAACGGCACACATATCTCTGGCACCGTGCCATAGTTTTGCAACTATAGCACCCTAGAAGTCGTCACGGAAGTAAACCATGTTTAAACATTAAAAAACCTAATTTAACCACTTAATAATAAAACCACCAAATTTAACTTATAAAAAACTTATCGAACAAAAAAAATAATAAAACCAACTTATTAAATGCATTAAGACGAAACCTACCCCCAACGAATTCAGTAAACCTTCCCACCAAAGTCGACGAGAACAAGAGCATACCACTCCAACTGATAAATAAATAATTTTTTTTCTTCATAAATTCATTAAAATTAACTTTCGTCATGAATACTCAACTGTCACTTAAGATGAGTAGTACATGGGGATTTAATTACATTACAGTATCCTCGAGCAACACCCGCTGCAGTCTGCCATTGCAGCTATAAAGTATGGTACTAAGGCATATTGTACGTAACTTTTTTGAATACATTCAGTTGTCCAATCAACTTTTTTTAAACACATTACAAAGTGTTGCAAACGACAAAATTAAAGAGGACGTTTCAGTCGCTGTTAATATTTTTAGCAATGAATATACTCATTTCCATTCGAATTTCAATATAAACCTCGGGGTTTTTACTTGCGTGAAACTTTCAGCAACTGACACGTCAGTCATGTCCATCATGCACGCCTTTTATGCATGGGGAACTTCAGCCCTTTTTATTTATCCGATAAAGAAAAAAACAAAAGTGGTCCTTCATTTAATAAATGTACAACATTGTCTCCTCTTTCCGTTATAATGGGAAACATCTCCACCGTTGGTTGCCATATGTACCATCTGAGCCGTTCTCTTCTACAATACTCAACATCTATAAATTAACTTAGTCATAAATCGGGACATTCAGTGAATTTCATATTAGAAGACATGTATGCTCTTCATTACCTTATAAAGTGGCTGTAAATTTATATATGCAAAGGAGTTCATCCGTAAAGTTCAAACATGGCTTCATCAACTGAATTTGTATTGATGTATTTCAACGGCCAAATAACCACAACTGACGAAGGTGCATCATTTTTCAGCAATCACACAAAGTTGTTCCAAGTCAACAAAAGCATTAAGGTGGATGCTTTCAAGGAATGTATCTGTGAAAAAATAGGAGCTAACATCAATCAACACGTAGCGCTCCTCCATTATCGGTGCCCTATTTCTGCAATTGGCGGGGTAATTAAATATAGAGCATGTAAGCTTCATGACGATGAGGACATACAAATAATGTTCTCTATATTTGATAATTACCCTAACATTACTACTATTGAGGTATACGCCACATTGCAGGACTTGGTTCCTTCATCTTCCAATGCTCCCGAACCAAATCCATCACATGCTTCTCAACAACAGTCATCACATGCTGTCGAAACAGCGTATCCAAAACAATCTGAACCAGGGGCAACAGATCCTTATGAAGAGGCAAATGCTGAAATAATGAAAGAACTTATGGAGGAAAGAGAGAATTATTATGCTACACATTCCTGGCAATACATTATGTATGGTAGTGTTACATCCGAGGAATGTGTGTCGCATGTAATGCTTGCATTTCTTTCTTTATTTTAAATTTTTAACTTCTCAAATTAAGCACCATCAACCTTCATTTTCTTCTTCTATAATTTAATTTTGTATGTATACCACAATTATCAATATTTAAATACATTATCGTGTGTTGTTCTACTTTGAAACGCGAATTTATAAAATTACAACTACCCGCAACATCTGATAAAGGGAATCATTTTACACATTATTATAATAAAATTAACAAAATTTTACTTGTTGTTAACTATATATATACTTAATTATTATTATTTTTATGTGTATTTCAAAAATACATATACATTTACCTTATCATAAATGTTACACATAGTGTTTTCAGCAATATCATTCGCCAATGAAAATGAAAAATAATTTCTGTTGTAATTTGACATCTTCATAATGGTCATCCTTATTTATGTATACCGAAAATGGTCACAAGTAAAAAAGATATTATAATCGTTCCAATTATTTGTACCAAATAAATTGGTCACTAATTTATTTGAAAATTGCTCTTCATATGTCCTCAACGAAAAACACGTCGTCAAAATGTACAGGCCATGTATGGGCTATATAGGAAACAAAATTGCATAGTCAGGCCAATTTCAATAAGGATTGACTACATCATTGCTTGTTACACCCCCCCTATTTCTTACTGCAACCCGTAAAAACAGAAGTTGACACAAATACCCTCCTGTTGTACCTTGCGCAACTCCCTCCCTCCTTCCTCATCACCGCCGCCACCTCCTTCCTTCTCACCACCGCCACCTCCTTAATCTCTTCTCAACAAAACTTACAATAAACCAAACCAAAACAGAAAAAGCAACAACAAGCCATACATGCACTTCATCCCCACCAAACCTGAGCCACCCCTCAACCCTCCGCGCGCATTCCTGTCAGGCTGGGTTCCCCACCACGTTAAACTCCTTTTGCACAACCCTCGTCTACTCTGTCAAACCGCCACCCCTTTTGCAACACCCATCGACTTCTCTCTCGTACGCGATCGCGGCACTGCCACCACATGGTAATTGCGGAATCAAAATCGCCTTGCCGTGACTCCGCATTACAATGCAAAACCTTCCTTCCATTACCACGGATACGTGTCTTCTTGTCCAAAGATCACTGAAAAGCTAATAAGTTCTCCAATACACAAAACCAGTGGTGGACACGACACACCCTTCACACCCTCGTGGTCGATTAACACCCTTTTAAGAAAAACCTCAAACACAAGCAGACATCCGCCAAAGATGCACACCAAAAGTACCAACAAAATCCATAACAAATCCAAATTTTAAAACAAAATTTTGACCCACAAATCCTGCACATCTCCATACGATACACACATACAAGCTCTACGATTGAGAGAACAAACCTAAAAACTTATGTCGTATCTCCGGTGACCAACAAAAATAACGTCTCCAACAAACAAAGATCTATATGGCATTCCGAAAACAGCCGCCGATGCTGAACACTCTTTGCTCTCCGGCGAAACAAAAGGATTCAGGGGAAAGCTCAACAGGGAGAATGGGAACAAAATGACATTCTGCACCCCACGACCAACATCACCTTTTTTTTCCACGTCTACTGCCCTTCAAAATAATTCACTTTTCCACATAACATTTTTTTTCCACGTGTAACGAAACATTATTGACAGGAAATTATGTCAAAAAACAAACAAAATACCAAAACCACAAAAAATGACGA
This sequence comes from Pueraria montana var. lobata, assembly GCA_026413185.1. Classification (NCBI taxonomy): domain Eukaryota; kingdom Viridiplantae; phylum Streptophyta; class Magnoliopsida; order Fabales; family Fabaceae; genus Pueraria; species Pueraria montana. Next base: position 8,777,512 of record CM048654.1, read on the forward strand.
CCGTTGAATAAAAAAGGAATAAATCGAACGGCCCACATATCTCTGGCACCGTGCCATAGTTTTTCAACTATGGCACCCTAGAAGTCGTCATGATTCTATCCGATCCAACATATTCCTGGTCGAGTTAGTTCGCTTTGGTTGTAAACCTTAAATTAATTAAAATTGTCCAAACCTAACTCATTTCATTCTATCGGTTCAAATCTTGTTTTCTAAATCCAATCCAATTCATTTTGCGAATAATCTTAAAACTTAGCCCCATATATATTTTAGTTTAGTTTATTATTAAAAATATTTAGTTCAATTTGAGTTTGAAAAAAAAATCATGCTGCTTATAAAAACTATCAAAAATTGAATAGGGTGAGTTCATGATTTTAAGTTTATTAAACTTGCGGGGTGTTTGCTAGGGGATATGTTTTTTTATACCAGGAAATTATGATTCCTGTGAATGGTTAAAATATGTTTGGTTAGTCATAGGAATTAAAGTTTCCTATGTTTAGTTACAGTAGAACTTTTCTGGATATATAAGAAATTTTTACAAATATACCCTTTATTAAAATAACTTCATTAAATATTTTTCACTCAAATTTTATTACAAATATGACACTTACCTAATTTAATTACAAGATTTAAATAAATTTATATATGAAAAACCATTTGCAAAAGAAAATCGAACAAAACTAATTTCAAAATAATTTTTTTTACAAATATTAATTATTTAATTTAATTATGGCATTGTTTTACTTGGTTGAAATATTATTATGACTTACTATCATATTAGATGTTGAATTATAATATAATAATACAAAAGATAAATTAATAAATAATGAGATAAACTTAGATAATAAAATAGTTGGGATCTATGTTTAAAAAAAAAAGATAAAGATGAAAAATTACAAATTTTAAAATTAATATTTTTTTCAAAATTAAAGAAAGATAGAATCGGGTGGATAAGTGCAACGTTTAACAATGCAAATAAGCTTATAGATAAAGATAAATCCTAGGTGAGAATATTTTGTACTTAAAAAAGGGGTAATGTAGTCTTTTCATATTATTAAAACTTTCCCCCTAGTCGGGAAAGTTAGATTCCCACCACCCTATGTGAAAAAGTTTTTGCGGGAAACTGATTAAAAAACCCTAAAAAACATTTCCAAGAAACATTCTTTCCCAAGAATATTATTTTTTTAAAAATAGAAACTAAACATGAGAAACTAACATTTTCAACCTAACATTTATGGAAATCTAAAAATTTCTCCTCTACCAAACGTCCCCTTAAAGTAAACATAAAGTTCAAATTTCTCTTTAAACTTAAGATAGTGTTCGCTTGAACTGAAAATAAAGAGATGAAAATGAAAGTGGGATGAAAGAAGATGAAATGAAATTTGCATCATGTTCGGTTGGACTAAAAATTGAGATGAAAGTAGTTATTTTTTGTAGGAACCACAGCTTTATTTTTCATCACAAAAATATGTGAAACACCAGTGAAATAAACGATAACAGCAAGATATATAGGTACAACACACGTTCTTTTTTTTTTTTTCTTCGATAACACAACAGAAGTTCTTTTTCTTTTCTTTTTTCTTTTGATAACACAGCAATATAGCCCCTAAGCCGATTATGGGTTCACCATAATCGGATATCCCCCTCCCCTATATTAAATATTATATATATATATATATAATTTAATAATAATAATAGTAAATATTATTAATAATAACAATAAATAATAAAAATAAATAATATTAATAATAATATTAAATTATTTTTCTTTATTTTTTTATCTACCAAATCATTTTAATTCAAATCTTTCATCTTTTTTTAACTCTCTTACATCTCTACCAAACAACTTCACTTTCCACCCTCTTTCATCTATCTTTCATACCTCTTTCATCCATTTTCATTCCTCACACTTTCATCTTTTTTCTTCCTACTCAACCGAACACAGCGTACATATAAGTTTGTGGTCAATAATTCAAAATTAGTAGGGGAGGGGGGCAGAGAGAATTTGTTCACCATCACATATGAATTTTTTGGTACATCACCATCACATATGAATAGTTTGCCATTGATTATTTTTCAATAGAAATTAAACTCTTTTTTTTTACTGGGAAATTAAACTAATATTATATATGAATTGGTATGATGTATGCATCATATTAATTAATTTCCTATGGTATATGTATAACCAAAATGAATATATATTACTACCATGTCTCACTGTTATATATATTTCCTTTAAACAAAGTTTATAGCACATTTTTCTCTCGGCATATATATAACATTTTTTTAATAGTGTAATGAACAATCATAACCACCTACTACTTTTTTGAATGTTTTTTAAAATCTAATTCTCTATTAATTGACGTCCTTACATAGTTTTATTGCTGTTTTAAATTTTCAATCACAGAAGAGCACCACGCGTGAAGCCAAAGCCCCGTCTGCAATATGCATGCAAAGGATCAATCAACCGATTTTGTTTGGAACATGCAATACTATACGAATATTCTGCCTGCTTTCTCTTCCGATTTACAATAAAAAAAAAATCGATGAGCAATGCATTACCACTTCAGGAATACATATATACAATTGTAATACTATATATAATGTATAGCTAGCCACGGTTTAAGGAAATTATGGGGTCCAAGTGGGCCAGCGAGCCAGTCATATAATTAAGCAATGAGTATAGCCAGGGACGGATCCAAGGGGGACAAGCAGCCCCCTCCCTCAATATTCTTTATGTATATAGAGAAAAAAGATTTTTTTTTTAAAATACTAGTAAAGGAAAATGAATAAGAAAAATAAGTTTTTGCGTTGATATTTGCTTAATTTTTTTTGTCTAGTAGTGAATTCTATTTCTAGTTTTACACATAAAATTAATAATAAATGTTTTTGTTAAACTTATTATTTATTAAATAATTATTTATTAGAAGTTAGATATTTAAAAACAATTCAACCCTCCTTTGATACACTTCTGGATCCGTCCCTAAGCAAAGCCCATGATGATAATTAATATTAACTGGGGCCACAATTCATGTAATACAGTAGTACACAAACCACCAAATTAGACAGTGTTAGATGTGCATTTGCCTTTTATTTTTATTTTATTTTTAGAAATCGAACTCAAGTACTAAATATTTACAATAACTAAAATACATTGTTTAATCAACCGATTTAGACTTCCATATAGATGTGCATTTGCTTTAAGATTATGTATGAATTTCAGAAAAACACTTTCAGAAAGGGGATTTGCCAATTTGAAAATAAAAAAAGGGATTAATTGGGGGTTAGTTATGACATATTTAAAAGTAGATTGCAGATACCAATATGTCATGATTAATATATAATTTTTTCTTTAAATATGTAATCATGGATTTGATTCTAGATCTATATGTAATTGTTGTATTTTTTTTTATATGTTCAAGAATTAAATCCATGTTCTTGTGAGATATGAGTTCATACCTTACCAACTAAATTAGTTTTTGTTGGCATATCTTTTTATTTTTTTATTATTAACAGGGTTTTTTTTTTTATCTTATTATTCAATCACATTTACTTGAGCAAAAAAATTCAACCACATTGAAACCCGTGTCAAGCGTGCCCATAAATTTAATGGAGGAAAGAAATTAATTAATATCATTAATGCAAACATAGTAAACTGATTGGATTATGTACTCTGTACTCTTTCTGTGCTACTACAGGGTTTGCTTGATGTTAATTTTTGCTATGCTCATTAAAAAAGTGAAGAAATGTGTTCAGTACATGCAAGCAGAAACATGGGTGAAAAAAATATATCTCGGATCCTCTTTTTGCACTAATAATCATGATGGTATATTAAGCAATGTTTGCTTCAACTTAAACATTAAGAAATACTAATATTCTTTAAGCTCGCTTGATACTAACTGTGTTTCCATGGAAGTAGATCGAGGTAATTGGATGGAACAGAAAACAAACTCTCTTGGATATTAGTAATTAGTAATTACACTCGAAGGTGATACTAATTTTGAAGCGATATCTCAGGTGATTATCAAACAGAATACACATGCTGCTCATTTCACGACCCATATGGATCGCATACTCTGCTCTAATTGTGTTCTTCTGTCACCTTAAAAAGTTAAAAAGGTTGGGATTTGAACCTTTGTTTTCTACGTTAATGGTAGATCTTGGATCATCTATATATGTTGCATGTGCTATTTCTAATAATTGACTTTAGAAAATAATATCTAAATATGATAACTAAACCATAAATGTAGCAGGAAAATTTTATTAATTTTTACATACGTTTCTTTAATTATTTTTGAGTTTACGATTGTTCTCTTTTTAAATTGGCTTAATTGCAATTTTGGTCCCCCTATTTTGCACAATTCACAATTTTAGTCCCCCTATTTTAAAATAAAGATATTTAGTCCCTCTATTTTGCACAATCCGTAATTTTGGTCCCTCTAGTTTAAAATAGAGACATTTAGTCCCCCAATTTTGTAAAATCCGCAATTTTGGTCCCTCTATTTTAAAATAGAGACATTTAGTTCTCCAATTTTGTAAAATCCGTAATTTTGGTTCTTCTATCAAATTGAAAGCATTGACCGTTAAAAGATTAACGTCAGCCTTGACGTGGCCCAAATATAGTGATGTGATACAAATTTATTTGTTTAGTTTTTAATTATTCTAAATACTGAGTAGAATAATTGATGAAAAACATATTTTAAAAAAAGGTAAAACCATTTATTTTAATGGCCAATAGTAGTCGTAAGTCCTAAAATGAAAATCACGAGTCTTAATAATTTATTTTAAACAAATTCCATGTCATTGAAACACATACTACATCGTAGTCAACGTTAATCTCTTAATGATCAACGCTTTTAATTTGACGAAAGGACAAAAATCACGGATTTTACAAAATTGAGGGATTAAATGTCTTTATTTTAAAATATGAGGACTAAAATTGTGAATTGTGCAAAATGGAGGGACTAAATGTCTATATTTTAAAATAGAGGAACTAAATGTCTCTATTTTAAAATAGAGGGACTAAAATTACGGATTGTGTAAAATAGAGGGACCAAAATTGCATTTAAGCCTTTTAAATTATACAAATCTACTTAATTTAAATTTCTTCCCTAAGCGGAGCAGATCGAACTGTGATTTAAAAGTGAAAAAAGAAATGAAGACAAAAAAGTCAAGTTACAAAATATGGAAATAAATGTGAATATAGAAAATATAAATGTAAGTATCCAAAAAGCCCAATTAATTATTTTACTAATATCTTTTATCGTATATTGATTTACCCATCAATCATATCAATGGATATGAGCGCATTTGAGCATTTTTTAGATCAAATATAACGATGAACAATGATAGCCTGTTGAGTCACCACATTTTTTAGTATATTTCATCCTGTATTGAGGTTCTTATTAATTTAGAAATGCAATGAGTATATTTTAGTAAAAAAAAAAGATGATAGCCTGTTGATATTGATAGAAGAGCCCCCATAAAAAAAGAGCCCAAAATTTTTGACCTTTTTGTAATTTTATACGATAAACTCATTAAAATACATGTCCTAATTCTGTCATTCAAGACTTACCCGGCTAAGCAATGGGTAAAAACTAGGTGGTGTTTCACTTATGATTACTGAATTAAAAAGTTTAAAAGTGAACTCTTTAGATTAAAGAATTTTTTTTTTCATATGACATTGGTGTGAAGTATCCATCAGTTTTATTAATTATTAATTTTTGTTGAAAAACTTGACTGACCACTTTTAGTAAAATTTCCTTTTCCAACTATGTTTTTTCCGTCCACAAAATTCAAACTCAAGACTTTATTTTAGGAATTCGAGTTCAGTTTCACTTATACCAATGACATCTTAATAGATTAAAGAGTTAATATAAACCCTGTAATAGTGAACATTATAATGGTTGGATTTGTTGGTTACTTGGTATGGTGGGGGTTGATTTAAATATGGTTCTCATCGTATAATATTTTACGTATTATTTTTAAGTGCATGTTTGGATTTCAATTGGAGAGCTAAAAAATAATTTTACTCTCAAAGCAACAAATTCTTCCCTTTTCATTTGTGCATTGGATTTCGCAAAATATACGTTGAAATTCACAAAAAGTATTTTTCCAAACTTTTATCCAAACATAGCCGAAGTTATTCAAAAACCATAATACATCACACCATAGTTATTCATAGGGTACATTGATAGGAGCACTGTTTTCTCTAGCAACATTGCATTCTTCTTTTTCATTTAATCATTATACTTGGTAGCACTTGGCCTAGGTTCAAAATCATAATTGGTGACGCTTGGCCTCGGCTCAAAATCTTTATACTTGGTAACGCTTGGCCTGGGTTCAAAATCATCATACTTGGTAACACTTGGTCTCGGTTCAAAATCATCGTACTTGGTAACACTTGGCCTAGGTTCAAAGTCATCATACTTGGTAGCACTTGGTCTCGGCTCAAAATCATCGGACTTGGTAACGCTTGACTTGAGTTCAAAATCATCATATTTGGAAGCACTTGATCTCGTCTCAAAATCATCAGACTTGGTAATGCTCGACTTGAATTCAAAATCATCATATTTGCTAACACTTGATCTAGGTTCAAAGTCACTATTAACTTGTGACTCATCATTGTTATGACCAACCTTAGTATCAAGAGGCTCTTCACAATTGTGTTTGGAACCTTTAACAAGTTGCTCTTGAGTCTTAGGGTTATTTTCAGATTGGAATGAAAGAAGACCTTGAAGTCCTTCTGGCATTTCCTGATCTTTCATGATCATTTTCCAATATTCTCCTGGATCTTTTCTTGATTCTGCAGTAGCAGCTAACTTCTCCACAAAAATTGTCCAACAGAGAGCAATACAAAAAGAGAAATATTTGTCAAATTACTATCTCCATCCCTAACCCAAGATGCCGAAGCACAAGATAATTTCAAACCAATAGATATAATTCGATCACAATGCCAATAATAGAGTTGAAAACTAATTAGATTAAATTTTTAACCCATTCTACAAATAATCATGGTTTTTTACACCCTTTTCTTATACTATAATTTTACACTACTTTATAAACATTGGTGAAAAGACTTTTACCATCAAAACACCAACGCGTAAAGAAAGATAGTTAAGATTCGAGCATAAGAAGTAGTGTAATAAAAAAAAAAATGTGATAAGATATTTATTATTCTACAAATCTACAATCCAATTCCAAGTTTGCAACATGTATTTATCATTTAGAAGTAGGGAATCAAATATTAAAAGAACCTTGGACTACATGAAGTTTGAATAGTTTAACATAATAAATAAATTATTTTGGCATGACATGCTGATTTCCACATATTTTGTCAAGCTTATTTAAATTCATTCACCCCAGATTTTTTGAATATTGATTGGTTAACCGATCATTTAAATCCCTGAATACTGTGAGGAATGGGCAATAACTAATTAATATCAGGACAAGGAAGGATAATTAATAAAAATTGTGATACAATGAAAGGTGAACATACCAAGAAAGCAAATAGAAGAGGAAGCAAAGCAAGAGCAGGCCTCATTGTCAATTCAATGATATAAAGAATGTCTCTCAGCTTCGTCTGTTTTTTTGGTTGTAGGACGATAGCTCACTGCCTATTTATAGCGGGATAGTCAACATATATATGATGTCACATTTATATGTTAATGCACAATGGTTAGAAAATTATTGAAACCACTGAGAATTGATCCACCATCAGGTTAATTAAATTATATCTAGAAAAACACGCGAACAAGGATAGATAAGTACGGCTGTGTTTGTGTAAGCGTTCCGTTACGTTCGACGGAGAAGTAAAAATTTTGATCAGTCACGTTTGGTGCCTAGGAAAGTGAAAAAATGCTTTGGAAAGTGTGAAACGGAATTTTTAAGTGGTTCCAAACACACACTACGTGCATGTTTGGTTTTCCGTTGAGAGACTTCCAAACGGCTGTTGAATTAAAAGCTTCAAATTCCCACTTCTCACAAAACGTGCATTGGAATGTGTGTCCGTTCATCTCAACGTTAAACCAAACACACCCTACATAGTTTTTCTCTAACGATTCTCGAGTAGAAATGTACATCAGTATGTTGAATTTGTGTGTTGAACCAATTTAAATATGGAGCTGATTTGAAATTTGTTTATCTTGTGACATCCAAATCTAACAATCTCAAAACAATTTCGGGACTTGTCCACTTTGATCCTTTAAATTGAAGGCTTTATAGATAGAATATATATCCATATATGATGTGCAAATGCTATATCTTACAAAATCTTAATTTTTTTTTGTTTTCTCCAATATTTTTAAAATCGGACCGGTCATTGAACCAGCGAAAGTACTGGTTTAAGGTTTAATGGTTTAACCGTTGTTGAATCGATAATAATTAAATAATTTTTTATTTTTATTTTTATTTTTAAGTATAATATATAAAATAATATTAAACAAAAATAATAAAATATTCATAATTTCATAATATTAAAAGTTAAATTTCACTTAAAAATATCATAACTAAATATTTTGAGTTATTTTTTGTTTGCCATGACTTTTCTCATTTGTTTAATGGTGGACAGTAAACTAAACAATGTTACTCTAACTATTATATATTTATATTTATATCTAATATCTGTCAAATATTCAAAAATATTCACTCTATCTCTCGTATTTGTAGAGTTTGCATAGTCGCATGCCAATTGAGACATAAAAATTGTAAATATTTTTTTAAAAAAGAAAAAAATTGATGTTTTGTTGAACCGGTCCAACCAATCAAACCACCAGTTCTTGACCGATTTCTCTAGTTTTTAACCGGTTCTTTGGCACACTGATTCTAAGGGTCATTCAGACCGGATGATAGACCGATTCCCGGTTCAACCGGTTGAACCGGTCGGTTCGGTCTGATTTTAAAAATCATGATTTTCTCTCGTTAATTATGTACAATCATTCACTTTATCTTGTAAAGTATATTTTCATTCCAGAGGATTCAAATATCAAAATTCTCATACAATTATTAGAATTTAAAATGATTTTTAAAAAAATAATCAAATACTACGTAATGTTCAAGTTAAAGGAAATAAAATGCCACTAATTATAAATTTGTTATTTGTTCTTAACTCAAATATAATAAGTATTCATGTGAGAAGAAAATAAGCAGGTAAAATTTTTTTTTTTTATAAGTTAAAATCAATTTATGCATATTAACTTTTTAAGATTTTATTTTTCATTTAATTCCTCCAAAAATTAATTTTAACATATGAAAGAAATTTGATTAATTTTATCTCATATTTTCTTACAAGTATTTGTTAAGAAATTCATGCAAACCAACCTTAAATTTTAATGTTAAAGACAAACAAATAATTTCATAAATTATTCTATCTATTGTTAACCCTTTCCCCTTAATTTAAGACAAAAGGAAACAAATGATGAAATGAGAATGTGAGATAAAGAGATCCAATTCTATTTATTTTTCAAACCCAAATAATAATATATTATATAGTTCATCTCCTCCTTTGTCACCCATTTTTTTAGCAAATTACACTCATGTCCTCAGAGTTTTTTTTTTTAAATTACACATAATACCATTTTTTTCTTCTATTCCTACACTAATCTTCTTTATGTTTGAAATATTACACTAACACTTTCTTAATGTTTAAAAATATTACATTGACATTTTCTTATATATTACACTAACATCCTCTACAAGAAATATTACTGTAATGATTAAAAAAATAAGGAGTATTAGTGTGATTTCACAAAATTTCATAAATGCTCGGTGTAATTTACTGTTTTTTTTCATGTAAAATGAGAGAAGATGGCTGTCACCTTATAGACATGCGCCAGGGAGTATTAGATCAATTATTAAGCACGCCTTGGATTCATAGGTTTATGTTGATTGTCAATATGGATCTATTTTTGGAGCTTTATGTAAAGGGTTGGGTATCCCTTATACCCTTATCCTCTTTCTCAATAAAATATTTTCTTTGTTAATAAAAAATAATAATTATTAAGCACGCCATAAATAATGTTTTTCTCGTGAAAACTGCTACATATGCAAGTAAAGCCAGATCACGACTTCATGAAGAATATTTTTTTATTTTATTTTTTTATAATTATGTCGCAGGTTGCTTTAACACGTTTTTTTATTTCCAATTATATCATAGTTTGATACTGCTGATTGGGACAAATCCTATATTGTATAATTATATCGTATGCAGCATGAATAGGATTTACAATAAAAACAAAATAATCGATTAAAGTATATCATCTTTGGGAGAAAAAGTAAATCAATTATCTAAATTTATATAGATAAAAGGACAAGATTTGATGAATCATATCGGATCAAAGTAGATCCTTCCTATATAGAGTAAAGAGCATCATGACAACAATTATTAATAACATGCATTGGACAATCGAATATGGGTTCATATATTGATTAAGGATGTGTTTCTTCTACTCCCAATACTTTAATATATATATCTTAGACAATCACCTAATGATTAATTAATTAATTTAAATAAATTAAATCATGCCGACATCAGAAGTTTTCTATTGTTGGAAATTGGAATCATTATAAAAAAATTTAAAAGAAAATGGTTAAAAATTTATATTTCTTATTCTATCATGGATTTATATTTTAAAATAATTATATTAGATATTTATATTAACTACAATAAATTTTATGTAATTTAATAATTGAGTGACCTAGTGGATTATCAAATGTCATTATTAGTTCATTAGAAGTTAATGAGAAGTTGAAAATCCTAATAGGTCAATAAATAAAGATTATTGGTTTTAATCTAATATAACATCACATTTTTGTTTCCCTTTCTCTCTATTTGGAAGGAATTAGGTACCATTGAGGAGCAACGGAAATTTGGTTCAGAAGAGCTGTAAGACTACTTGTTAATTTTTGTTTGTGATTGACTGTCGTTATTCTTAATTAAGTAGTCAATATCTATAAATTCATATATATTCACAATCCTTGACGATCTAACATGATATACATCTTTAATAATATACTACTTCTGATCTTATATATATAAAAAATAAATACTTAATTCATCAAATTAATAAAAATAATTAAATTAAATAATTTTAATATAATGTTATAAATTTAAATTTTATTAAAAAATTCATAGAATTAAAATGATTCAAGTGATAATTTTATTTATGACATCACTTATAATTTAAAAAAATATTTTTTTCAACCAATATGAGTATGACTTATATTATTAATATATCAATGAAGCATCTATATTCATATAAAATGAATAAATGTCTCAGTAATAGACTCCACAATTAATTAAGGGTAAAAAAAATCAGCAATTAATATATTTAAAAGTGAGTTTATATTTCTTATAATTAGGACAAAAAATATTCTTTTTTTTTTTATATATAAACGATCATAGGAATCAGGACGGATCTAGAAACATATTAAAGGGGAGGCTAGATTTTTTTTCTTCCTTTATAATTGTTTAAATTTTTAACTTTTAATAAATAATAATTTTTAAAAAATATTTACTATTTTTACACATAAAATTGAAATTAATTTTTATTTTAAATGATAATAACCTTAACTGTTATCATAATAACAATAAAATACAACTACTTTTACATAATTTTACACTAGTTATCATCTTAATTATTGCAATAATAACAACAAAACAACTAGTTTTACACAATTTTATACTAGTTAACCATAACTAGTATTATAATAACAATATACATAATTAATTTTACACAATTTTACACTAACTAATTTAAAAATATATGTGTATATACACGAAAAATTCTGAGAGGGGGGCTGACACCCCTCCCTGATAGGAATATTATGAAATGTATATCTATATTATTTTTTTTTACTTTTGTATTAAAGAATAAAAGTATTAATAAAGAAATATTAAACAAAAATCAATTTAGGTGAGTTCATAAAGTAACTAAGTAACATATTTACTTAAATTTAAGCTAGTTCGCAGAAAATTTGTACTAAATCTCACGATCTATTATCTTCAAACCAAATATATCCGATAAATATAATTTTATATAATATTTGTATAGAGTTATCATGTTATAAGAGCGAAGTATTTACTAGTTTCATTAATAACTATTTTTAATTGGAAAACTTTTAGTGAGATCTCTCTTTTCAATTGTATTTGTTCTATACATAAAACTCTAATTCGAGATCTTATTTAAGAGATCTTAAAGGACACACTGATTGATGTATACTTAATGAAAGGCAATATCAAAAGCTTGTCATGAGAAATTGCGGAGGGAGAGACTCAATGAAAGGCATGCATGCTTTTAAATACTTAATTTATGGTTGTCATGTCAGAGTACAGGCTGCATTTTTAGCTCTTCATGTAGCTGTTGCATAAGGAATTAATGTATACTACTCTCCACATTAACGTCTGGTTACTTGTTGCTTTACACATTTAGGTTGTGTAATGACACATCACATGTGGTCGAAGATTACAAGTTAGAGTAGTTTTCATGGATCGACCATTATATCGCATTCACTAATCTTCTGAACAGAAGATGAGAGAGAAAAGAGGAGCGAGAGTGAGAGAGAGAGAACGGAGAGGTCCGAGGGTCAGTAATGGAGGATTCTTAGCCAGCGGCGGAAGTCTCACAACTTACTTTTTAAAAAATTTCCCGTGTGAGTTTCAGCAGACTGATCTTTGGAGGATATTCCAACGCTACGGACGGGTTAGAGAGGTGTTTATTGCACAGAAGAGAAACAACTCGGGATTCCGTTATGGTTTTGTGAAATTTTCTGGGGTGTTAAATGACAAGGAGCTAGAGAACCAATTAGACAAAATTCTAATTGGTAATACCAAAATGAATGTCAACATTCCAAAATTTAAGAAGGGTGATAGAAAGCTCAAAGATAGCAACAACTCCAGAGCGATCAACAGTTTTTCTCGTGACAGGGTTATCAGTTCAACGAAGCCGTCCGGTGATGCACATGCGAAGACGGGAGATAATAGAACATTTGCGCAGGTGGTGAGGCAGAATGGGAGAAACCATCATGCAATATGGCAAGTAAAGAATACAAACAATGATACTTCACAGGATGGGTGGATGGGAAGGATAGTTGGTGTGGATATGGAAGGAAAAGAGTGGCTAAAGGAGAGTTGGGTGGGAAGGTTGAGTGATATTAAACTGGGTAAAAAGCTTAAAGAGGTAGACATTCTGGAAGGCTTGGGGGAGTTTAAAATGAGATATATGGGGGATGACATGGTTCTAATCACTGGGTTGGACGAAGATGGGATCAAGAAACTAGTGTACCAGGGGGAGCAGAAAGATGGGCTCATGTCTCTCTTTTACTCAGTAAGTAGATGGAGCCCCATAGAGGTGTCCGATAATAGAGTTGTGTGGGTAAGATGCTGGGGACTACCTCTTCATGCATGGGACAGAAAGGTGATCTCAGAGTTGGTTGGTATTGTTGGTGAGTTGGTGGAGTTTGATGAAGATGTACAAAATATGAACAATTTGGAATACATTCGTGTTCTTGTTAAAACCTCAGCCTCGCAGCCAATCACACACTGCGAGAGGTGAAGGTTGAAGGGAGGCTGTGTCAATTTAGAATGGTGGAAGAAGTGGCAGAGATGATACAACAGTGTAACTGTCATTTATGGAACGAGACAGACTCTTCTGTAGATGCACTATCCTTGGTAAGTGATGTAGGCATGGAGATACAGTCAGTGTTGGATGAATTCGATGGAGAGATGTTCACGGCGGTTGGCAAGGAGGAGCTGAAAGGTGTGGAGGAAGCTCACCGAAGAAGTACGGATAGACCGTCAGTCAATGCCACAGCACAATACCCGTTGGGCAATGTTGACAATGATCATCATGGGGAGAGTGGTAGGTCTGCGGCATTATTGGACACAGGATTCGGGCTACATAGGAAGGAGCATATTATACAGGACCTAATATGTCAAGATGTTAGTACGGAGCTTGTTGTGACAGAGACTAATGAGCTTGGGGAAAAGCGGGAAGATTATATCGAGAAGGATTTTTCAAAAAAGCCAACAGAAAAGTGGTGTATGGAACATGTTATTGAGGAGGGTGGTGTGAACACATCTGAGGCTAATGGGAAGTTGATGCACGTGACAAAAAATAAAGAAAGTCTCTAGACAGTGGGCCAGGAGAACATAAACGAGAATGATGAAGTAGAAGTAGATGCCAAATTTATGGCCCAAGCGAAGAGGCTACATATTGAAGCCCATATGGAGATCGCTACTGATACGGCCCAAAAGGAAGTGCAGAGAATGCTGGCATTAAGTGAGGCCCAGGGATCAGATAATCTTAGAAGGATCCAAGCTATAGTCACGAATGTAGGGGAGCAGACAGGCGGGTCTCAACAAAAAAGTGCACATCAACCAGAGAAAGACTTAAATAGTGTTGGAAGATACCAGAATGATCAAAATGCTGAACATGTGGTAGATATGGGAGATAAGCCACTACAAATTCACGGTGGTCTAAGGGCTGATAATGTGCAGGATCATGACTCGCATATAGATACAAGATTGGATGAAGGGGGAGATCTGAATGGCGATGAAGTAGGGACTGATCAGGGACTAAATACGGGTTAGGCGAGTAATGGTGGGGCACTTAGTTTCTTGAAAAGCAGAAGGAGAAAACTACTAAGGTCAATGTGTCCGTCACTTAATAATCTACTATCTGTAGAGGACAGAAATCACTGCAACAAGATGTTCTAGTTGAGTGATGAAGATGCAGAGGCTAAAAAGTTGTGGGAGATAGGAACAATTGGGGGGTGTCTATTGAAGGTGATGAAGAAAAAGTGATCCAGCAGATGATCCAATTAGAAAGAAGGGATCAATATGGAAGAATAACCAAAAAAGAAAGTGGAGTGGGGGAGCATGGACAGTTATTATGAAGATCATCACTTATAATGTCAGGAGTTTGGGGGGGAAATTAAAGTGGAAGTTCATTAAAAAGTTGGTGATAAAAGAGGAAGTTCAATTGTTGTGTATACAAGAGACAAAGAAAGAACTCATCGAGGATGATTTATATCGGTGCATTTGGGGTGATCAGGAAGGTAGATGGGTGTATTCCCCTGCTATTAATGTCGCAGGTGGAATTTTATGCATATGGAGTAATGAGTTTCTTATGGTCAACAATTCTTTTATTGGGCACGGTTTCATAGGACTTGAAGGTGTTTGGAAGGAGAATGGTGAGTTGGTTACAATTGTCAACGTGTACTCTTCTTGTGATCTAGAGGCTAAAAGAAATATGTGGAGGGAGTTGGTTGCTAGAAAATCAACTAGTTGTTGCTCAAGATGGTGTGTTTTGGGTGATTTTAACTGTGTTAGAAGGGCATCTGAGAGACAAGGGACCGGTGCTGTCTCCTATGGGAGAACAGTAATGGAAGAGTTTAATGTGTTTATTGAAGATATGGATTTGGTGGACATATCTTTGGTCGGCAGAGGTTTTACTTGGTTTAGACCAAATGGGTTGGCTAGAAGTAGAATTGCTAGGATCTTGGTGACTAGGGAGTGGTTGGACAAGTGGACAGGAAGCACACAATATGTACTAGATAGGAACATTTCGGATCATTGTCCGGTGCTACTCAAAGACAATCAGGTGGATTGGGGCCCAAAGCCTTTTAGGGTTCTTGATTGTCGGATGGAGGATAGCAATTATACTAAGGTGGTACATGAAACGTGGACCTCCTTAAGAGTGCAAGGGTGGGGCGCTTTTGTGTTGAAGGAAAAGTTGAAAGCTTTGAAGGCAAAATTGAAGGTGTGGAATAGAGAAAATTTCGGCTTTGTGGGAAAGAACCTCCAAGAACTTGAAAAGAAATTAAATGACTTGGATAGAAAGGAGGAGGTGGAAAACCTTAGTGACTCTGAACGTGAATTGAAGAGGAAGCTTCAAGAGGAGTTTTGGCGATTGGCAAAATATTGTGAATCGATATGGAGGCAAAAATCAAGATGCAAGTGGATTAAAGATGGTGACTCCAATTCAAAGTATTTCCACTCAATGTTAAAGTGGAAGAGAAGGAAAAATGCAATTAGAGGGATTAGTGTGAATGGTGAATGGGTGGAGGACCCTTTGAAAGTGAAGGATGAGGTTAAAAAAATTTTCAAGCAAAGATTTGTTGAAGAATTGATTGATAGACCGAAACTTGATGGGGTGCATTTCTCAAAGATTCTAGAACTTGCGGGTGGGTGGTTAAACTCCATTTTTGATGAAAATAAGGTCAAAGTGGCGGTGTGGGAATGTGGTAACTTCAAAAGTCCCGGCCCGGACGGTTTCAATTTTAATTTTATTAAGAAGTTTTGGAGCACTTTGAAGGAGGACATCATGAGATTTATGGTGGAATTTTATGAACATGGAGTTTTCCCTAGAGGTACAAATTCATCCTTCATCACTTTAATTCCTAAAGTGGAGAATCCACAAGGATTGGGTGAATTTAGACCTATTTCGTTGGTGGGGTGCATGTACAAGATAGTAGCTAAAGTATTAGCTAATAGGATGAAAAAGGTGCTCCCGGAGGTTATAGATAAAAGACAAAGTGCTTTTCTAAGTGGGAGGAATTTATTGCATAGTGCACTTATAGCTAATGAAGTGGTGGATGAGGCTAAAAGGAATAGGGGCAAATGCTTGATCTTTAAAGTGGACTATGAAAAAGCATATGATTCGGTTAATTGGAATTTTGTGTTGTATATGCTACATAGATTGGGCTTCCATGACAAGTGGATTATTTGGATTAGGGCTTGCCTAAGCTCTAGTTCGGTATCCGTTCTTGTCAACGGTAGCCCAACTGAGGAGTTTACACTGCAAAGAGGAATCCGTCAAGGGGACCCATTGGCACCTTTTCTTTTCAATATTGTAGGGGAAGGACTTTGTGGCTTGATGAGGGAAGCGGTGAGTAAGGAATTGTATTTCGGGTTTGGTATTGGTAAGGATTTGGTTCAAATTTCTCTCTTGCAATATGCGGATGACACCATCTTTTTTGGGACTCCATCTTTGAGGAACGTCTTGGTCTTAAAAACTATCATGAGGTGTTATGTGTAACACCCTAAAAATTACAACTCAATAAATATATATTTGTGTGATTGAGTTATGATTTAATTGAAATTTGTTTCTTTTAAATAAGAAAATGTATGTTTGAGTAATTAAAATATAGTTAGTATTATTGTGAGGATTTTTGAAACTTTTACGTGAGTTCCGTAAGTTGTAGAAAAAGAAAAAAAAAAAAAAAAGGGAGGTGTCTTTATAGGAAGTGAAGTGCAAATAGCAATATTGTAAAAAAATCACACGTTCAAGATGCTTCTAATTTTTTCATTTTTCTTCCTCCGCTCGGCAAGCTGTCTTCTCCCTCCTCCTTCTCTCTGCATCTTCTGTCTAATATTTGAGCATCCAAATCAAAGTTTCTACCGATTAATTTTGGATATATCATAGAGGGAGACTAGAGCTTCAATACCCACCGATTGGATTTCGATTTCGTCGAGGTATGGAGGGGTTTCTTTTTTTTCTCTAAGCTATTTCCTTGTTTTCTTGTTAAATATGGATTGTGGCTGTTGTTGATGGCCTGTAAATAATTTTGAAAACCCTAAATAAGCTACTTGTGATTTGGGTCTTGTGACTGTGTGGAATTTTCGTCTCGGTTTTCGTGCACGTTTTTGATGATGTAAATATATTTTCCTATGTTTTGATGCCTCTGGATGTCGTGGTATTTTTCTCATATTTTTTTGAGCACTGTAACTATTTTTACCGGAATTATTTTCGAAAACTGTTAATTCTGAGAATGAGACTGTTTTGATTTTTACAAGAGTTTTGGGACACGATTTTGGAAAACTGGAACCATGCGTTCATTTTATGTATCATGAGGGTCATCTCTGAATTTTTTCAAGGTTAGAAAAAGTCGGGAAGTAATTTTAGAAAATTATTGTTGTGAAAAACGAAAACTGGACAGTGGAGAATTTAAATGGGGAAAATATCCTTTTTGAGCGAATTTGGCTATGAGAAAACTTTTTAACCTTATTTGGATTATGTGGAATATTTGTGAATTGTATCGGAATTTTATAGGCATTTTTGGTAATTATTTATGTTTTTATATGGGAGACTCTGTTCTGAGACAGAAATGCTTTAAAAATTCAAAAAGGGTATTTTTGGTGGGTTTTTGATACTGAGGAAATTATATGTGATGGTCCACATGTTGGAGATATTCTCTGTAAAATTTCACATAAAACGAATTTGATATGCTATTTTCTAAAAATATGAAATTGTGTTTTACAGAGCATGTACAGACACTGTTTTTAATTCAAAAATAATATTTGTGGGTTAAATTTTCGTGAGATAAATTTATATGATGAAATATATGTGATGTATTATGTTCCTGTAAAATTTGACGAAATTCTAAGTTAATTTGCTAGGTCAAATAATTTTTGGTATGTATGTACAGCTATAAGTATATGCATGAAAATTAATTAAGTGATTTCGTAATTATGCCTAAGGTCATTCGTTGGACTTGCTAATGGATATTTCACCTCAAAAGGGAAATTCCTATAGAAAATGTGTGTATGATGTTGTTTAATGGATTATGTTGAGTTATTGAATTATTGATTATTAATGATTGTTCTATTATTAACTGTGAATTGGAGACCGGGAGGAATGTGATCCTCGGGCAAAGAGTGCTGGAATTTGTTTGTGCATGTGAATTGCTTGTGATGGTTTGTTGATTGTGGGAACGAGAATTTTTCATTCTTGTGTGGGAGCAAATGAACTCCAAATGGAGTACATTTGTGAATACTAGAAGGTCATTCTAGTAATCAATAATATTCACTAAGAGCAATAGTGAATCAACTATAATTAAGAGTGTGAACTTAATAATATTATGGATTAGTAATTAGAAATTACCTATGCACATGGAGGATGTCGGATGTTTGGACTTAGAAAGGAATTTAGGACCATTGCATGGATTTGGACAAAATGACTGAAATAAGCATAAAATGTGAGAGTGGGTGAGGATTTCAATAAGACAAAGTAAGACAGTTAAGAATCATGATGTGGGTCATGATTGGGTAAAGTGCGATACGCACATGTGTTTGAAAATTTGTGAACTGTGATTGTCTGAATCGTGGTGAGAATCGAAAGGAGGAAGGAACCTCCAACGCTAAGTCGTGTGAGACGGTTGAACGAATTTGTTCGTGGACAAAGCTTGAACGGATAATTGTGAGACAGGTCGTGTGGAGGCTTTATCTACGGTGAGCATTGTGCTTGTGAGATGATGGGGTCGTAATGTTTAACCACTGTGATAGTGGGGGAGTTTGATCTCCGTGTTGTATGTCTGGGACATATGTTGATTGAGGACCGCCGTCGAGTACCTTTGGTAGAAAAGCTCACACAAACCTGTAAAAGGTCGCGTGGGATATTTCAGCTGCGAGTTATCTGTGAACCAAGGTCGGATTGCGAATGACGCGTCACTTGATGTGATGAGATCGTTACGATGTAGCGATAAAGGCAAAGTCCTTATTTATATATGCATATGTGAGCGTAGAGGTGGTACCTTTAGCTCGGCGTCAATTCGTCCGCACCTGTACCATGTGCAGCGGGAAACCCACATGCGACGAAGAAAGAAAATAAACTCTGTGAGAGAGTGTTGAGGAGTCAGTCCTCGGAGTAATGGATGACCACAGTTGGTACCTGGGAGATGATCGTAAGGCAGGTTGACCTTGGAGGGTAAGGCACTGAGTTGTGACGATAGATCACATAGCTGACTCGGCCACCCTGACAAAAATACGAGCCATCATCGGTTGGTGAGAGCTCGCCATAGTACCATGGTGAGAGGTGTACTCCCAACAGTCATCCAACTCAAAAATATGTAAGACCGCTGAGTTCTGGAAGTTCCAGTGGCAGCTGGCCAGTGTGAAATAATTTACAAGAATAGTTGTGGAAACGAATAGGTTTCGAGTGAGACTCGTGAGAGCACCACTGTGAAGTGGTTGATATTGTATGTTTGTTTGAGACCGGAAGGTCGTTTGGTTGTTGGTTTAGAGGAGGAGAGAGACTCACTCCATACGCCTTTATTTTTCAGATTTAGACAAATGATCTTGTGCAAACAACAAAGATGGAATGAAAGGTTACGACAAGCACTGTGAAAACGAGTGGATGTTTCAAGAGAAAGAAAAGGATCTTTCTAGGATGCTACTTGGGTTTATTGGGTATTTTGAAATTTTCTTTGAGTCACTGCTCTGAGTCTCAGTCTTTTCTTGTATAGAAAAGGGTAGACTAGATTTGAATATTGATGTACAACTCTTTATACGTGGCTCAAATGTATAATGTGTTATATTCCAAGAAGGTAAATGCATGAATATATTCGGTGTAATAGAATAATATAATGTTGGATCTGAGGATGTTCTTAATTAAAGAAGATTTTGTTATGTTTCATGGTTTGCATCGAAGTTAATGTCTTATAAAATGAGTCTGATTTATTAAGACTGATATTTCATTAAAAGGAATTTTTATATATTAATAAGTTATTGGGGATGATTTTATTTAGAGTTTTAAGTAACAACCTTTTTAAAGGAAAAACAAATCTTCCCGAATCAAAAAGGCTATTTTCAATAATTGGATATCGAATTACTTCATAAATTTCTTAATTAATAAGAAAATCTTTAATAGTAAAAAGGGGTGTTACATTAGTGGTATCAGAGCAGTTCGTCCTACCAAGACTGGGGTGTGTACTTAACCATTGCTTGTGTTGTGTGTGATCTGGTATGTACTGTTTCTTGACAGTAGTATGGATGAATTGTGTTTTCTTGCATCACTGTCGGACAGTGATGGGAGATAGAAATTGCTTCTATTGATTGCTTTGTATCTACCATCGAAAGATGGAGGTGTGAAATGGGAATTGTATGTTGTGTGAGTTTGCATTGATTATTCAGTGGTAGTGGTGTAATATGTAAAACTGTTTGTGACAAGGTGTTCTTGCATTGACTACTAGGGTAGAAATGTGAGATTATTTAGACTATGTATTAAATTAGTTTGATACAATGTCGTTTAAAAGAAATGCCGACATCTTAAGGATGTATTAGTATTCCCTTGGAATTATCAATATAAGTGTGAGATTAGTTAGATGTTGTGAAGCTAAGAGATAAAGTTGTTTCGTTAGACTATACCTTATCTTGAGAAATTCTCAGGATCTTACCATCTATAGTGGGATAATGGATTGAGTGTGATAGAGAAGTATATGCATTATGCATGAGTTGTCTCTCTTTGTTATGAAGTTGTTTTGATTTTCTATGAGTAAATGCCTTATGCATTCTACTATCTTCCAAGATGTACAGTGATGTTGAATATTTTATTTTATCATTGCTTTTCTTGTAAGAATGGGTCGATTGGACATGTTTCAAGTAGTCTACTATTGAGTAGCCTACTATTCTTGTAAATGAAATATCTCAATTCTTAGTAGGGTCATTCATTTCGTATGAATGATGCATTGCACATGATGTTTCTTTTAATCATGTGGTAACCTGAGCTTCTTTCAGTGTCTATGCCTCCAGTGGAAATAAAATTGATCGATCGTGTTCTGAGAAACTATATCAATGGTGATTGAGTTGTCCTTAATCCCAATGAGAGTCATTTACTCCATGGGAATATGTTGTGTTCAAGTCTTATGAGTCGTTTGATCCACATGGAGAATTTGCTTCTTCTATCTTTCTTGCTTTTGAAGCAAGGTGGATGTTTTCAAGGAAGAAATGATTCGTGATAGAGTTGTGAGATGCGCACTCAGGACTCCGTCTAGATGACTTTCCCTCCTAATAAATTTCTTGAAATATTGTCTAAGTTGTGTTGTTGTTATTGTTATTCATGTTCTGAGAGTATGAGTTCGTATCCTTGAGGTGGTTGAGAAAGAAGGTTCAAAACTCCGAGTTTGTAGAATCAGAATACGTAGCGGAAGCGTGGTGTGGAAGCATAATGATTCTTGATGGTTAAATTAAGATTTAGTGGGAAGAATAAGATACAAATGCTTGAATAGTGACAGAGTGTTTAAGATGGGGAAGTAAGTGATTGCAAAGTTTGAGAGTGTGATTGGATGTTAGAAGTCGAATTCAATAAGTGATTAAATTGGTGATAGTAGATTGGAATGGTTTGAGACAATTTAGAAGACATCCAAATGGTGAATTGGTTGGAATTAGGATAATAGGATGTAGTTGTAAGTTAGAGACTTAAATCATATTTAGAATACTTTCTATGAAGAGAAAAATGTGAGAAAATGATAGGAAAAGTCTTTGGTAGTGTTTAAACATAGAAAGTTGATGTCTAGATATGTATAAAGGGTGTTGGAAGTGTTGTTGAGCTAAGTATTGTGTTTTAGTATCATGCCATACTCAAATTGGTGAGTGCTAGCTAGTGAAACTAAAACAAGATGATAAAAAGTTAAAACTGCACATTCTAGGTACCTTAGAAATGACCCGAAATGGAAAAAGGGCCAACTTTGACACTGCATAATTCCTTGCATAGGACGAGTTTCAGAACGAAACCTTTTTCTACAGTTTTGTATTACCAAAGTCTAGTTCTCCACAAAATTTCATAGCCATTGGACTTACATACATCATTTTGGATCCCTAAGTTCATTTTGACCAAAAACTAGTTTCTTAAATGACCTAAAAATCCTAGATTTTGATCCAAGATGAATTTTGAGGTGAGACCAATTCCTACAATCCTATTTTTAGGTGTATAAAATCTGTTTTGAGGATTTACAAAATTTCTCCCTATAGATTTTAAATTCACCTTTGAAAACCACATATTTTCTAAGTCGTTTTTGACCTAAAACTTGAAACGTACGTCATTTTCAAACTGTTCGAGCTTTTAGAGTGAAACCAAAGCCCAAAACTTTGTTTTAGTACCCTCTAAATCTGTTTTGAGGTCCCACATAATTTTAAGCATTATACAATGAATTTGGTAGAAAAATTCATTTTCTAGAAACATGATTTTTACAAACTTATAATGTGCGTCATTTCCAAACCGCTTTGAGTTTTTGAGTCAAACCAAAGCCATTAAGTCACATTTAATGCATATTAAATCTGTTTTCAAGTCCCAAAGGATTTCGAGCTTGGTAGCTCAATTGGCGTAGAAAACTGTTTTCTAGAATTCTTTAAAATTGCAAACTTAAAACGTGCGTAGTTTTCAAACTGTAACTCCGATTTGGATGAAACCAAAACTCATGATCTTGTTTTTAAGTTAACTTAATCTGTTTTTGGGTTTTAAAATGAAAGGATCACTGTATGATAGGGTTGCTTCCCAAAATTACCTCTTAGAAAGTTCAATTCAAAGGAAATCCTTAGGTGAAAGACTTGTTCTTGACGTAGAGACCTACCTAGTAGTTTGCCTACAACTTATATAGGATACATTAACTCTAAATCTTCAATGTTGAGTAGATTTAAGTACTTCCCTGAAGATAGCTATATTGTCTATCTAGTAGCTTAGATAGATTTCTATCGAATCCATTCTATGTTAGTAAACTTTTAATTTAAGAATGAATTTGCATAGGTAGATCTAGTTTATGTTCTTTATTTACAAATCATACCTAACCCTTATGTCGAAAAGGATAGTAAGTTAGAGACAAACTTTGTTAATAGAAATAACTTCTTATAGGAGTCATATGAGACTAAATTGTAGAGTAATGGATTAGTCTGGGAATAGATGGCGTAGATTATAGTTATAGATCACCGTATGTTAAGCATAATTTCGAGGACGAAATTCTTAAAAGGGTGGGAGAGTTGTAACACCCTAAAAATTACAACTCAATAAATATATATTTGTGTGATTGGGTTATGATTTAATTGAAATTTGTTTCTTTTAAATAAGAAAATGTATGTTTGAGTAATTAAAATATAGTTAGTATTATTGAGCATCCAAATCAAAGTTTCTACCGATTAATTTTGGATATATCATAGAGGGAGACTAGAGCTTCAATACCCACCGATTGGATTTCGATTTCGTCGAGGTATGGAGGGGTTTCTTTTTTTTCTCTAAGCTATTTCCTTGTTTTCTTGTTAAATATGGATTGTGGCTGTTGTTGATGGCCTGTAAATAATTTTGAAAACCCTAAATAAGCTACTTGTGATTTGGGTCTTGTGACTGTGTGGAATTTTCGTCTCGGTTTTCGTGCACGTTTTTTATGATGTAAATATATTTTCCTATGTTTTGATGCCTCTGGATGTCGTGTTATTTTTCTCATATTTTTTTGAGCACTGTAACTATTTTTACCGGAATTATTTTCGAAAACTGTTAATTCTGAGAATGGGACTGTTTTGATTTTTACAAGAGTTTTGGGACACGATTTTGGAAAACTGGAACCATGCGTTCATTTTATGTATCATGAGGGTCATCTCTGAATTTTTTCAAGGTTAGAAAAAGTCGGAAAGTAATTTTAGAAAATTATTGTTGTGAAAAACGAAAACTGGACAGTGGAGAATTTAAATGGGGAAAATATCCTTTTTGAGCGAATTTGGCTATGAGAAAACTTTTTAACCTTATTTGGATTATGTGGAATATTTGTGAATTGTATCGGAATTTTATAGGCATTTTTGGTAATTATTTATGTTTTTATATGGGAGACTCTGTTCTGAGACAGAAATGCTTTAAAAATTCAAAAAGGGTATTTTTGGTGGGTTTTTGATACTGAGGAAATTATATGTGATGGTCCACATGTTGGAGATATTCTCTGTAAAATTTCACATAAAACGAATTTGATATGCTATTTTCTAAAAATATGAAATTGTGTTTTACAGAGCATGTACAGACACTGTTTTTAATTCAAAAATAATATTTGTGGGTTAAATTTTCGTGAGATAAATTTATATGATGAAATATATGTGATGTATTATGTTCCTGTAAAATTTGACGAAATTCTAAGTTAATTTGCTAGGTCAAATAATTTTTGGTATGTATGTACAGCTATAAGTATATGCATGAAAATTAATTAAGTGATTTCGTAATTATGCCTAAGGTCATTCGTTGGACTTGCTAATGGATATTTCACCTCAAAAGGGAAATTCCTATAGAAAATGTGTGTATGATGTTGTTTAATGGATTATGTTGAGTTATTGAATTATTGATTATTAATGATTGTTCTATTATTAACTGTGAATTGGAGACCGGGAGGAATGTGATCCTCGGGCAAAGAGTGCTGGAATTTGTTTGTGCATGTGAATTGCTTGTGATGGTTTGTTGATTGTGGGAACGAGAATTTTTCATTCTTGTGTGGGAGCAAATGAACTCCAAATGGAGTACATTTGTGAATACTAGAAGGTCATTCTAGTAATCAATAATATTCACTAAGAGCAATAGTGAATCAACTATAATTAAGAGTGTGAACTTAATAATATTATGGATTAGTAATTAGAAATTACCTATGCACATGGAGGATGTCGGATGTTTGGACTTAGAAAGGAATTTAGGACCATTGCATGGATTTGGACAAAATGACTGAAATAAGCATAAAATGTGAGAGTGGGTGAGGATTTCAATAAGACAAAGTAAGACAGTTAAGAATCATGATGTGGGTCATGATTGGGTAAAGTGCGATACGCACATGTGTTTGAAAATTTGTGAACTGTGATTGTCTGAATCGTGGTGAGAATCGAAAGGAGGAAGGAACCTCCAACGCTAAGTCGTGTGAGACGGTTGAACGAATTTGTTCGTGGACAAAGCTTGAACGGATAATTGTGAGACAGGTCGTGTGGAGGCTTTATCTACGGTGAGCATTGTGCTTGTGAGATGATGGGGTCGTAATGTTTAACCACTGTGATAGTGGGGGAGTTTGATCTCCGTGTTGTATGTCTGGGACATATGTTGATTGAGGACCGCCGTCGAGTACCTTTGGTAGAAAAGCTCACACAAACCTGTAAAAGGTCGCGTGGGATATTTCAGCTGCGAGTTATCTGTGAACCAAGGTCGGATTGCGAATGACGCGTCACTTGATGTGATGAGATCGTTACGATGTAGCGATAAAGGCAAAGTCCTTATTTATATATGCATATGTGAGCGTAGAGGTGGTACCTTTAGCTCGGCGTCAATTCGTCCGCACCTGTACCATGTGCAGCGGGAAACCCACATGCGACGAAGAAAGAAAATAAACTCTGTGAGAGAGTGTTGAGGAGTCAGTCCTCGGAGTAATGGATGACCACAGTTGGTACCTGGGAGATGATCGTAAGGCAGGTTGACCTTGGAGGGTAAGGCACTGAGTTGTGACGATAGATCACATAGCTGACTCGGCCACCCTGACAAAAATACGAGCCATCATCGGTTGGTGAGAGCCCGCCATAGTACCATGGTGAGAGGTGTACTCCCAACAGTCATCCAACTCAAAAATATGTAAGACCGCTGAGTTCTGGAAGTTCCAGTGGCAGCTGGCCAGTGTGAAATAATTTACAAGAATAGTTGTGGAAACGAATAGGTTTCGAGTGAGACTCGTGAGAGCACCACTGTGAAGTGGTTGATATTGTATGTTTGTTTGAGACCGGAAGGTCGTTTGGTTGTTGGTTTAGAGGAGGAGAGAGACTCACTCCATACGCCTTTATTTTTCAGATTTAGACAAATGATCTTGTGCAAACAACAAAGATGGAATGAAAGGTTACGACAAGCACTGTGAAAACGAGTGGATGTTTCAAGAGAAAGAAAAGGATCTTTCTAGGATGCTACTTGGGTTTATTGGGTATTTTGAAATTTTCTTTGAGTCACTGCTCTGAGTCTCAGTCTTTTCTTGTATAGAAAAGGGTAGACTAGATTTGAATATTGATGTACAACTCTTTATACGTGGCTCAAATGTATAATGTGTTATATTCCAAGAAGGTAAATGCATGAATATATTCGGTGTAATAGAATAATATAATGTTGGATCTGAGGATGTTCTTAATTAAAGAAGATTTTGTTATGTTTCATGGTTTGCATCGAAGTTAATGTCTTATAAAATGAGTCTGATTTATTAAGACTGATATTTCATTAAAAGGAATTTTTATATATTAATAAGTTATTGGGGATGATTTTATTTAGAGTTTTAAGTAACAACCTTTTTAAAGGAAAAACAAATCTTCCCGAATCAAAAAGGCTATTTTCAATAATTGGATATCGAATTACTTCATAAATTTCTTAATTAATAAGAAAATCTTTAATAGTAAAAAGGGGTGTTACATTAGTGGTATCAGAGCAGTTCGTCCTACCAAGACTGGGGTGTGTACTTAACCATTGCTTGTGTTGTGTGTGATCTGGTATGTACTGTTTCTTGACAGTAGTATGGATGAATTGTGTTTTCTTGCATCACTGTCGGACAGTGATGGGAGATAGAAATTGCTTCTATTGATTGCTTTGTATCTACCATCGAAAGATGGAGGTGTGAAATGGGAATTGTATGTTGTGTGAGTTTGCATTGATTATTCAGTGGTAGTGGTGTAATATGTAAAACTGTTTGTGACAAGGTGTTCTTGCATTGACTACTAGGGTAGAAATGTGAGATTATTTAGACTATGTATTAAATTAGTTTGATACAATGTCGTTTAAAAGAAATGCCGACATCTTAAGGATGTATTAGTATTCCCTTGGAATTATCAATATAAGTGTGAGATTAGTTAGATGTTGTGAAGCTAAGAGATAAAGTTGTTTCGTTAGACTATACCTTATCTTGAGAAATTCTCAGGATCTTACCATCTATAGTGGGATAATGGATTGAGTGTGATAGAGAAGTATATGCATTATGCATGAGTTGTCTCTCTTTGTTATGAAGTTGTTTTGATTTTCTATGAGTAAATGCCTTATGCATTCTACTATCTTCCAAGATGTACAGTGATGTTGAATATTTTATTTTATCATTGCTTTTCTTGTAAGAATGGGTCGATTGGACATGTTTCAAGTAGTCTACTATTGAGTAGCCTACTATTCTTGTAAATGAAATATCTCAATTCTTAGTAGGGTCATTCATTTCGTATGAATGATGCATTGCACATGATGTTTCTTTTAATCATGTGGTAACCTGAGCTTCTTTCAGT
Organism: Pueraria montana var. lobata; assembly: GCA_026413185.1. Taxonomy (NCBI): domain Eukaryota; kingdom Viridiplantae; phylum Streptophyta; class Magnoliopsida; order Fabales; family Fabaceae; genus Pueraria; species Pueraria montana. The sequence continues at coordinate 8,805,521 of CM048654.1, forward strand.
GTCTATGCCTCCAGTGGAAATAAAATTGATCGATCGTGTTCTGAGAAACTATATCAATGGTGATTGAGTTGTCCTTAATCCCAATGAGAGTCATTTACTCCATGGGAATATGTTGTGTTCAAGTCTTATGAGTCGTTTGATCCACATGGAGAATTTGCTTCTTCTATCTTTCTTGCTTTTGAAGCAAGGTGGATGTTTTCAAGGAAGAAATGATTCGTGATAGAGTTGTGAGATGCGCACTCAGGACTCCGTCTAGATGACTTTCCCTCCTAATAAATTTCTTGAAATATTGTCTAAGTTGTGTTGTTGTTATTGTTATTCATGTTCTGAGAGTATGAGTTCGTATCCTTGAGGTGGTTGAGAAAGAAGGTTCAAAACTCCGAGTTTGTAGAATCAGAATACGTAGCGGAAGCGTGGTGTGGAAGCATAATGATTCTTGATGGTTAAATTAAGATTTAGTGGGAAGAATAAGATACAAATGCTTGAATAGTGACAGAGTGTTTAAGATGGGGAAGTAAGTGATTGCAAAGTTTGAGAGTGTGATTGGATGTTAGAAGTCGAATTCAATAAGTGATTAAATTGGTGATAGTAGATTGGAATGGTTTGAGACAATTTAGAAGACATCCAAATGGTGAATTGGTTGGAATTAGGATAATAGGATGTAGTTGTAAGTTAGAGACTTAAATCATATTTAGAATACTTTCTATGAAGAGAAAAATGTGAGAAAATGATAGGAAAAGTCTTTGGTAGTGTTTAAACATAGAAAGTTGATGTCTAGATATGTATAAAGGGTGTTGGAAGTGTTGTTGAGCTAAGTATTGTGTTTTAGTATCATGCCATACTCAAATTGGTGAGTGCTAGCTAGTGAAACTAAAACAAGATGATAAAAAGTTAAAACTGCACATTCTAGGTACCTTAGAAATGACCCGAAATGGAAAAAGGGCCAACTTTGACACTGCATAATTCCTTGCATAGGACGAGTTTCAGAACGAAACCTTTTTCTACAGTTTTGTATTACCAAAGTCTAGTTCTCCACAAAATTTCATAGCCATTGGACTTACATACATCATTTTGGATCCCTAAGTTCATTTTGACCAAAAACTAGTTTCTTAAATGACCTAAAAATCCTAGATTTTGATCCAAGATGAATTTTGAGGTGAGACCAATTCCTACAATCCTATTTTTAGGTGTATAAAATCTGTTTTGAGGATTTACAAAATTTCTCCCTATAGATTTTAAATTCACCTTTGAAAACCACATATTTTCTAAGTCGTTTTTGACCTAAAACTTGAAACGTACGTCATTTTCAAACTGTTCGAGCTTTTAGAGTGAAACCAAAGCCCAAAACTTTGTTTTAGTACCCTCTAAATCTGTTTTGAGGTCCCACATAATTTTAAGCATTATACAATGAATTTGGTAGAAAAATTCATTTTCTAGAAACATGATTTTTACAAACTTATAATGTGCGTCATTTCCAAACCGCTTTGAGTTTTTGAGTCAAACCAAAGCCATTAAGTCACATTTAATGCATATTAAATCTGTTTTCAAGTCCCAAAGGATTTCGAGCTTGGTAGCTCAATTGGCGTAGAAAACTGTTTTCTAGAATTCTTTAAAATTGCAAACTTAAAACGTGCGTAGTTTTCAAACTGTAACTCCGATTTGGATGAAACCAAAACTCATGATCTTGTTTTTAAGTTAACTTAATCTGTTTTTGGGTTTTAAAATGAAAGGATCACTGTATGATAGGGTTGCTTCCCAAAATTACCTCTTAGAAAGTTCAATTCAAAGGAAATCCTTAGGTGAAAGACTTGTTCTTGACGTAGAGACCTACCTAGTAGTTTGCCTACAACTTATATAGGATACATTAACTCTAAATCTTCAATGTTGAGTAGATTTAAGTACTTCCCTGAAGATAGCTATATTGTCTATCTAGTAGCTTAGATAGATTTCTATCGAATCCATTCTATGTTAGTAAACTTTTAATTTAAGAATGAATTTGCATAGGTAGATCTAGTTTATGTTCTTTATTTACAAATCATACCTAACCCTTATGTTGAAAAGGATAGTAAGTTAGAGACAAACTTTGTTAATAGAAATAACTTCTTATAGGAGTCATATGAGACTAAATTGTAGAGTAATGGATTAGTCTGGGAATAGATGGCGTAGATTATAGTTATAGATCACCGTATGTTAAGCATAATTTCGAGGACGAAATTCTTAAAAGGGTGGGAGAGTTGTAACACCCTAAAAATTACAACTCAATAAATATATATTTGTGTGATTGGGTTATGATTTAATTGAAATTTGTTTCTTTTAAATAAGAAAATGTATGTTTGAGTAATTAAAATATAGTTAGTATTATTGAGCATCCAAATCAAAGTTTCTACCGATTAATTTTGGATATATCATAGAGGGAGACTAGAGCTTCAATACCCACCGATTGGATTTCGATTTCGTCGAGGTATGGAGGGGTTTCTTTTTTTTCTCTAAGCTATTTCCTTGTTTTCTTGTTAAATATGGATTGTGGCTGTTGTTGATGGCCTGTAAATAATTTTGAAAACCCTAAATAAGCTACTTGTGATTTGGGTCTTGTGACTGTGTGGAATTTTCGTCTCGGTTTTCGTGCACGTTTTTTATGATGTAAATATATTTTCCTATGTTTTGATGCCTCTGGATGTCGTGTTATTTTTCTCATATTTTTTTGAGCACTGTAACTATTTTTACCGGAATTATTTTCGAAAACTGTTAATTCTGAGAATGGGACTGTTTTGATTTTTACAAGAGTTTTGGGACACGATTTTGGAAAACTGGAACCATGCGTTCATTTTATGTATCATGAGGGTCATCTCTGAATTTTTTCAAGGTTAGAAAAAGTCGGAAAGTAATTTTAGAAAATTATTGTTGTGAAAAACGAAAACTGGACAGTGGAGAATTTAAATGGGGAAAATATCCTTTTTGAGCGAATTTGGCTATGAGAAAACTTTTTAACCTTATTTGGATTATGTGGAATATTTGTGAATTGTATCGGAATTTTATAGGCATTTTTGGTAATTATTTATGTTTTTATATGGGAGACTCTGTTCTGAGACAGAAATGCTTTAAAAATTCAAAAAGGGTATTTTTGGTGGGTTTTTGATACTGAGGAAATTATATGTGATGGTCCACATGTTGGAGATATTCTCTGTAAAATTTCACATAAAACGAATTTGATATGCTATTTTCTAAAAATATGAAATTGTGTTTTACAGAGCATGTACAGACACTGTTTTTAATTCAAAAATAATATTTGTGGGTTAAATTTTCGTGAGATAAATTTATATGATGAAATATATGTGATGTATTATGTTCCTGTAAAATTTGACGAAATTCTAAGTTAATTTGCTAGGTCAAATAATTTTTGGTATGTATGTACAGCTATAAGTATATGCATGAAAATTAATTAAGTGATTTCGTAATTATGCCTAAGGTCATTCGTTGGACTTGCTAATGGATATTTCACCTCAAAAGGGAAATTCCTATAGAAAATGTGTGTATGATGTTGTTTAATGGATTATGTTGAGTTATTGAATTATTGATTATTAATGATTGTTCTATTATTAACTGTGAATTGGAGACCGGGAGGAATGTGATCCTCGGGCAAAGAGTGCTGGAATTTGTTTGTGCATGTGAATTGCTTGTGATGGTTTGTTGATTGTGGGAACGAGAATTTTTCATTCTTGTGTGGGAGCAAATGAACTCCAAATGGAGTACATTTGTGAATACTAGAAGGTCATTCTAGTAATCAATAATATTCACTAAGAGCAATAGTGAATCAACTATAATTAAGAGTGTGAACTTAATAATATTATGGATTAGTAATTAGAAATTACCTATGCACATGGAGGATGCCGGATGTTTGGACTTAGAAAGGAATTTAGGACCATTGCATGGATTTGGACAAAATGACTGAAATACGCATAAAATGTGAGAGTGGGTGAGGATTTCAATAAGACAAAGTAAGACAGTTAAGAATCATGATGTGGGTCATGATTGGGTAAAGTGCGATACGCACATGTGTTTGAAAATTTGTGAACTGTGATTGTCTGAATCGTGGTGAGAATCGAAAGGAGGAAGGAACCTCCAACGCTAAGTCGTGTGAGACGGTTGAACGAATTTGTTCGTGGACAAAGCTTGAACGGATAATTGTGAGACAGGTCGTGTGGAGGCTTTATCTACGGTGAGCATTGTGCTTGTGAGATGATGGGGTCGTAATGTTTAACCACTGTGATAGTGGGGGAGTTTGATCTCCGTGTTGTATGTCTGGGACATATGTTGATTGAGGACCGCCGTCGAGTACCTTTGGTAGAAAAGCTCACACAAACCTGTAAAAGGTCGCGTGGGATATTTCAGCTGCGAGTTATCTGTGAACCAAGGTCGGATTGCGAATGACGCGTCACTTGATGTGATGAGATCGTTACGATGTAGCGATAAAGGCAAAGTCCTTATTTATATATGCATATGTGAGCGTAGAGGTGGTACCTTTAGCTCGGCGTCAATTCGTCCGCACCTGTACCATGTGCAGCGGGAAACCCACATGCGACGAAGAAAGAAAATAAACTCTGTGAGAGAGTGTTGAGGAGTCAGTCCTCGGAGTAATGGATGACCACAGTTGGTACCTGGGAGATGATCGTAAGGCAGGTTGACCTTGGAGGGTAAGGCACTGAGTTGTGACGATAGATCACATAGCTGACTCGGCCACCCTGACAAAAATACGAGCCATCATCGGTTGGTGAGAGCCCGCCATAGTACCATGGTGAGAGGTGTACTCCCAACAGTCATCCAACTCAAAAATATGTAAGACCGCTGAGTTCTGGAAGTTCCAGTGGCAGCTGGCCAGTGTGAAATAATTTACAAGAATAGTTGTGGAAACGAATAGGTTTCGAGTGAGACTCGTGAGAGCACCACTGTGAAGTGGTTGATATTGTATGTTTGTTTGAGACCGGAAGGTCGTTTGGTTGTTGGTTTAGAGGAGGAGAGAGACTCACTCCATACGCCTTTATTTTTCAGATTTAGACAAATGATCTTGTGCAAACAACAAAGATGGAATGAAAGGTTACGACAAGCACTGTGAAAACGAGTGGATGTTTCAAGAGAAAGAAAAGGATCTTTCTAGGATGCTACTTGGGTTTATTGGGTATTTTGAAATTTTCTTTGAGTCACTGCTCTGAGTCTCAGTCTTTTCTTGTATAGAAAAGGGTAGACTAGATTTGAATATTGATGTACAACTCTTTATACGTGGCTCAAATGTATAATGTGTTATATTCCAAGAAGGTAAATGCATGAATATATTCGGTGTAATAGAATAATATAATGCTGGATCTGAGGATGTTCTTAATTAAAGAAGATTTTGTTATGTTTCATGGTTTGCATCGAAGTTAATGTCTTATAAAATGAGTCTGATTTATTAAGACTGATATTTCATTAAAAGGAATTTTTATATATTAATAAGTTATTGGGGATGATTTTATTTAGAGTTTTAAGTAACAACCTTTTTAAAGGAAAAACAAATCTTCCCGAATCAAAAAGGCTATTTTCAAGAATTGGATATCGAATTACTTCATAAATTTCTTAATTAATAAGAAAATCTTTAATAGTAAAAAGGGGTGTTACATTATGAGCTAGTGTGAGGAGTCAAAGTTAACTTTTCTAAGAGCATGTTTGGAGGGATTGGGGTTGATACAAGGGATGTGTTGAGATTTGCGAAACTCTTGAATTGTAAGTTGTTGTCATTTCCGTTTGTCTACCTTGGTATTCCTATAGGTGCCAACCCTAGAAGACTTGAGACTTGGAAACCCATTGTGGAAAAATTCAAAAAAGGTTAGGAGGGTGGAAAGGGAAACAATTATCATTTGCGGGGAGGGTTTGTCTTATCAACTCAGTGTTATCCTCTCTACCCTTGTTTTTCCTATCATTTTTCAAAATCCTCAAGGAGTTATTAGGTGTCTCACTTCCATTCAAAGAAAATTCCTTTGGGGGGTAGAGGAGGGAAGTAAAAAGGTCTCTTGGATTAGCTGGGAGAAAATGTGCTTGCCAAAGGAGCATGGCGGTTTGGGAATAAAAGATTTACATGTGTTCAATGTAGCTTTATTGGGAAAATGGAGATGGGTTCTTTGTTCTCAAAATGATGAGCTGTGGGTTAAGGTGTTAAAGTCAAAATATGGGGGTTGGAGGAGTTTGGCTAGTGAAGAAGGTAATTTGAAAGCCTCCATTTGGTGGAGGGATCTTTGGCTCACATGTGGTGGTGGTAAAATAACCAGCCCGAACTGGTTTGATGATATGTCTAGGAGAATTATTGGAAATGGGAGCGATACTAAATTCTGGTTAGATATTTGGAACGATGGTGAGTGTTTTGCTAAACAGTTTGACAGGTTATTTAGCATCTCAGAACAAAAAGAGGCGATGGTTAGTGATATGGGGAGATGGCAGGGAGATCTATGGACGTGGGACTTTAAATGGCGGAGAAATAGGTTCGTGTGGGAGGAATCAATGGAGAATGAACTTGGCCAAGTGTTGTCACTGGTAACAATTGTCAAATCCGGTGTTGACTCGTGGGGTTGGCTTGGAGATACGTCTGGAGTTTACACCGTCCAATCAGCATATAGAAAGCTGTCTTCGTTTCAACAAGGGGGTCACCAGAATAATATCTTCTCTGTCTTGTGGAGTTTGAAGGTACCACCAAAGATATCTCACTTCATTTGGAGAATTTTCAAGGATAGCCTACCCTCTAAAGCTCATCTGAAAAGAAGGAATATTCTTGTGTTGCAAGAGAATTATATGTGTCCTTTCTGTAATGTCTTTGAGGAATCTATTGCTCATTTACTATTCTCTTGTAGTAAGGTGTCTGCTATTTGGAATGAATGGTTACGATGGCTAGGGGTGCATTCTGTTCAACCAGAAAACCTTATAGACCATTTATGGCAACACTCCGACAGTTCTTTTTCAAAATCTTTCTTGGAGAAATGGTGGGTGGTCTGGGTTGCAACTGTATGGACAATTTGGATTCACAGGAATAATTGTATTTTCAGGAATCAGGAATTTGACAAGGATCAGATCATGCAGCATACGCTGTTTTCAATGTGGACTTGGTTAAAATTTAGAAGGAGTGATTTTGGTTATTCCTTCTCTAACTGGTTAGTAAATCCTGCAGCTTGTTTGGGTATCCCGTTGTGAGGTGAAGGGCGTCCTAGGTAATTTATGCTGGTATCAGGAGGGTCTTATATGCAACGTCAGTGACACTTGGATGGATTTATTGTGTTGGCTACCTCTGTTCTGAAGGGACTATATCTTTGACCATGCGGCCATTCGGTGGTCTTGGTGCAAATACGTTGATTACTTTTGTTTGGATGTACTTTGCTTTTGGGGTATTGGTCTGGGATCTTTTGGGGTGGGCTTATGGTGGGTTAATGTACGATGTTTTGCTATGGTTTGTTTTGTGGGGCAGGTTTTAGTTATTGGTGGATGAGGCCATATACATCTCCTCTACTGAATAACTTCTTTCCTCCCTTGTATTTCTTTGTGGTATAACTTATACCACTTTTATATCATATGTCCTTTGGTTTGCTTATCAAAAAAAAAAAAACATTTAGGTTGTGTTTCATGTACTGCCATTTTAGATACTTGAGTTAGATGCATGTGTATGGTACACTGAAATATGAAATTTACAACTCATTTGAGATTACTGTTGGGCATGTGACTTCTCTGAGCACAAGATGATGTCAAGTTGCCAACTTTCATAAATTGCCAGTTGTATCAATTTTTCTGGGCACAAGATTTTTATTTTGTTTAATTTCTGTTTTTCTTTTTATTTTCTTTTGTGATTGACACAAGCTTTTAATTTGGTATATGATGTGCTAGCTATTAAATTAAAAAGCTGGTAAAGATTTGTCGGCAAAAATTGAATCATCCAATTCTATCCAAATAATATTTTATTTAATTGGATTTGATTAGATTTTTTTTTGAGAAAGTCACCCAAACCGAATCACAAATTGTTTTTATCTTTGAAATGAATTAATATATTTTGTAAAACTAAAAAAGAGAATGAAAAAGATATTAAAAAACCATAATAATGTAAAAAATATATATAGATTGTGAAGTTAATACATATACAGAATACAAATTATTATGTACTAGTAATAAAAAAAAAAAGTCATTCAAACTATCTACATGATCCGGAAATAATTAGGTTATGCATTATGACCATTTTTTTAAATTTGAAAGCTGCATTATGACCAAATATCTAGGTTGATATATATCAACCTTGATATTTTTACATTAAATGTTTTTATTCACTTTATATTTATGGTAAAATAACATTTTTTTTATTTTTTGAGTTTAATAGATATGTATTGTTAATGTAAAAAAATTACATTGTGAACTAATTAATCATAAATCATATTTTGTATGATATTAAAAGTAATTATTATAAAAATTAACTTATCATACATAACGGTTTGTTATTGGATAAAATGTAGATATTGTTATTAGATAAAAATTATAAAATGTAGATATTGTTTACAACAAATCACACAAAATATCCCTTACAATGATGACCTTCTTTACCCGGGGGGGGGGGGGGGGGGGGGGGGGGGGGGGGGGTACAAGGTGTAATGTTTTTTAAACATTAAGGGGGTGTGTAACATAAAAAAAGAGTGTTAGTGTAATATTTTTTAAACAATTAGATCGAAGTTTTTGTAGGAGGAAAAAAACAAGAATATTTTATGTAATTTGACAAAATTTTAGGAAATGTCAGTGTAATTTATTCAATTATTTATATTTATTCTTTATTTCCTATTAATGTTATATAAAGTATTGAAAAACAGACGTAAAATGAAACATGTTTCTAATGATTCAAAATTGGTTTTATTTAATCTTATCTGATTGGTCAGTGAGAAATTCATTACTCGAACTATTTTGAGCCACTATGGTGTTCAATAATATTGTGGTTTCTTTTCTTCTAGACTAAGGTAAACGAAAGTGTTCAATGCATGCAAGCAGAAACATGGGTGAAAAATATAAACCTTGGATCATCTTTCTTCATCTACTAGTAATCATGGTACATTCAATGCCCAATATTTTCCTTGGAACTTTGTTTCATTTCAATTCTCACTGTTAAATTCTTTAATTAACGAGTATAGAATTTAATTTTCCTTCGCCTTTCCATTCTCTGAATTGCATTGTTTGCTGAATTTTTGTAGTGTTCCAATAGAAGCAGAGCCAGGGAATTGGTTGGAACAGAAGGCAAATTCTTCAAAGCAACCTCAGATGATCATCATCAAACAGTGCACACAGAACATGCACATGCTCATTCCCACATGGATCACATGGACCCTTCTGTAATGGTGTTTTTCACCTTCAAAGATTTGAAGGTTGGGAAAACAATGCCTATTCATTTTCCCAAGAGGGACCCTGCAACATCCCCTAAGTTGTGGCCAAGAGAAGAAGCTGATTCACTCCCTTTCTCATTGAACCAACTCCCAAACCTTCTCAAATTCTTCTCTCTCTCTCCACATTCTCCCAAAGCCAAGGCCATGGAAGATACCCTTAGGGAGTGTGAGAGCAAACCAATCAAAGGAGAGGTCAAGTTCTGTGCCACCTCTTTAGAGTCCATGCTTGACTTCACTCAAACCATTCTTGGGTTCACATCTGATCTCCAAGTTTTTTCCACCTCTCACCAAACCAAATCCAGTGTCACTTTCCAAAACTACACTATGTTAGAAAATATCATTGAATTCCCAGCTTCCAAGATGGTAGCTTGCCATACCATGCCTTACCCTTATGCTGTTTTTTACTGCCACAGCCAAGAAAGTGAGAACAAGATATATAGGGTCCCACTTGCTGGTGAAAACGGGGATAGGGTGGATGCTATGGTTGTTTGTCACATGGATACATCCCAATGGGGGCATGGTCATGTTTCATTTCAAGTTCTGAAGGTTAAACCTGGAACCACTTCTGTGTGCCACTTTTTCCCAGCAGATAATCTCATCTGGGTTCCCAAACCGCAACCCCAAGGTTTTGCAAACATGTGATTTCAGTGTTGTGCTTACATATGTATCTCAGTCAAGGCTATTTCATGTTTGAGTTTTACTATGATTGCTAAAAGAAGTGCTCTGTGCTGAGCTAAATAAATAATGCAAAACTTATTATCATGATTGCCTGTTCCTATGTTATGAGTGTAACTTAAGCCATGAAGCAATCTTACTTGATGGACTAGTCTTTTGACTGTTTTCTTCTTAAATACTACTAATAACAATGGGTGCTTTTGACAGAGAGACCACAGAAAGGGTTTTTTATAAACTCAGTTAAGGTATAATGTACCCAATATAAAATAAGAAGCTAATGTGATACTTTAATTAGTCATGATATTCTTTCACCTAATGAGTTGGTCTTTTAAATTGGATTTTCTTCTTCTTAATTAAGTCATAAGTACAGCCTGCCTATGCAGCTCCTGCTTGCCTGAAGCCTTTGTTATCTTCAACAAATGGGCATTAACTTGCCTCAAAACCGATCAACAACGTTGAATCTACCTGCCTTTAATTTAGAATTTATATATAGTAGCAAAATGCGGAACTGCTTCTGGCATGAATTTTGATTTAGAGTTGGAAAAAAACCCATCTCAGATTACAATTTCAAGGGATATATCAGACTTTTTTTTTTGTCAATAGTACAAAAGGCCCCAATAAGCGGAAACACAAAACTCCAGAAAGAAACCAAGTGATACAGTGTTACGAAGTAAAAAAGGAATATTAACAAAAGTGCAAATGTAACAAACCGTAATTATGGAATTCCGTTTTCTTAAAAAATTAGTAAAGCAGGCTTGGCAGAAGCCAGAAACATCTTGAATGAAATCAATATAATATCGACTTTATTGTTAATGTTAACCGTCTTTAATTTGACATAGCTTTTAATTTAGTGTTAGCCAAAACAGTCGACACTACAAATTAACTTTGACGGTAGCACCAGCACAAAACGAACGCAAAGTCGATGCTAAATTGCATTTAGCGTTTTGTTAGTTAGCGTCGACTTTTAGTTAACACTAATTCATATTTTTCTTGTAATGTTCTGTTTAGATAATGTGTTGTATTATATATATTTATGACCCTATTGTTTTTAACTTTGTGCAAAACTTTTAATGTTCATGTAAAATGTGTATATGTAAATATTTTGTTTAAATTATGAGTTGCCACAATTATTACTTAAAATAAAACTATATAAAGTAAGATTTTGTTGATTATAAATTAAATAAATAAGTACTAGGATGCCACACATGTAAGGAATGTCAACATAATTTTTGAATTAGGAAAGGTCTAAATATAATTAACTAATATAACGATAACTTCAAGGAAGGTTAGGATAATTACCCCTTAATACAATTAAGTATATGTTCGAAAGTTGTTTATTTTCAATTCCTTCCATACCTATTTTTGAATTTGTTCCTGAAATTTACGTATTAATAAAAAGTATATCAAAATGTGTTGATAATATTCTGAAAAAAAAAAAAAAAAAAAACTATTGAGAAGGTGTCATATACAGAAGCTAACAAAGTGGGTAGATTGGGCACGCGGGGCACAAAAGGAAACTTGTGAGAGATTTTCATATACCGTTGGGGAGTAGTCATGTGCTCCACAGTAGAGATCAATTGAGCAATGATGAACGCATGTGCTCTACATCAAACTTTCTTACCTATTTGGGAGATTCTGAAAGGAAATTTTGTAAATATATATTATTTTCTTTATTATAAGATAATAATGATTCGGAGCTTAAAAGGAAATGATCCATGATTTTAACACCTAAAACTGAGTCCAAATAACAGAACAAATTCAGAGCAACTTGATTAATTTACCAATAATTTCGCGGTTAAAGCTTGTGTTTAAGCATAGGTTGAAGATTTGAGTGGCATTGGTTTTAGTTGTTGGGCTTGAACGGTACGTCTTTAGCTGCCATTCTATGAGTAGCCACAACTTCCTTTCTATTTTAAAATCTTAAGCTGACCGTCAAATGTCAACCAGACTCACCAAAGTGTCCTTCTCAACCACTTTAAATAAGGTGATTAATGGGGTATCTTTGTCTGTGACAGAGGGATACACAACTAGAGTTGTGAAGTCCCCTTTGTAATGTTTCTTGCTCAAATGAGTATTCCAACCACACTCACATTTGGCATGCACATCATCACCAATGTGTGCGTGCCAGTGTCCCAAAGGCTGAGCTGAGATGCTCATTTGAGCAAGCAATGTTAAAAAGTGGGAAGTGACCAACAACCGCTTCATTCTGTGTATTGTTTTTGGCTCAATTGTTTGCTTTGTTTTACTAACCAGCATCGTTTGATTCATTTATTTCTAAAATACTTTCTTTGATCCCAAAATTCATTTCTAAGGTTGGGAACTTCATTGATTTACAAGTCTTCCTCCTCGCATCACTAGAAACTTTAATCAGAATTTACATTAAAATTTTTATTATTGCTTACTGCTTGCGCTACTTTGTTTAGTAAGAGAAGAAGCTTTTGCAGGTAGGAAAAACAGAGGTAAGAAAAGATCTGATTCATTTCACGTAGAGTACATACTGTCTGCTCATACTTCATGCTAAAGTATTCAATAATTATAGATATTCATTTACGTCAAGATTGGGTTCGAAATAGGATGAAGATAGAAAACAATTAAGAAAGAAAATAGTAAATATGATAAGTTATATGATGAAAAAATAAAATAAGATCAAAGAAAAAAAAGATATATGTTAAATATTTTTCATAATTATACTCAGATATTTGCTTTATCTTTCATTCTATTTTTTCATTTTTTTTCTGATCTCTCTTTTTTTCTCCATCATTTATATTCATATTTTTTTTTATCTTTTTTATTCCTATCATTTTTTCACCTTTATGTTTGTAGTCTATCCCAGAGTGAAAAATTGGAAGTGACACAGTAAGTAAATTTATTGATATGACAAAAATAATACATTATGTTTGGATAGAGGATAAAAAATTGATGGGAATGGTTTTTTTGAAATTTAGAATCTTTTCTTCTTTGCTTGAATCTTTGCTTGAAGAGAAATTAAAGAGAAACACGAGAAAAATAACTTTAAGAAATATATATATATATATATATATATATATATATATATATATATATATCACTTTAATTTGAGTTTTATTATTTTTTATTTCCTTTCCTCCATTCAAACCAAGCGTAAAAGAATATGTTAAATTTGTACAGTATTTATAAAATAATTTAGGGTTAAATATGATTTTTTTTGGTGATTAGGGTTAAATATGATTTGGTCCTCCAAATATTAACCCGTGTTAATTTTAGTCCTCCAAAAATAATTTTATTGCATTTGGTTGAATTTTTCAAAATTCTCCTTTTAAGTTATTTATTTAATTCCGTTAAAAGTTTACAGCAATAGTTGTTCCAACATTAATATTTTTATTTTCAGCATTAACATTCAGTGTGTCCTGCAAGAACATAAAAAAAAAAATCTTATTACAACTCTATTATTTCCAAACAAGTAGATACAATTAAACTTGTATATTAGGTGGAACCACCTAATTCTGGGAACAAACATCACCTGCAGGTGCATTGATCGTAACAATTTGAATCTCAACCAAATGCAATGAAATTATTTTTGGAGGACTAAAACCAATATGGGTCAATATTTAGAAGACTAAAATCATATTTAACCCAATAATTTATATACTCTTTATTATTTACCTTTTAATTCAAAAGTTGGGCTAAATACATAAAAAAAAATGTGTTTTAATTGGGCTGCAAAAGAAAATTGGCTGCCGTTTAATGACCATTCTATAGAATTCGAATTCAAATATTTATATTTCTACTCCACTTGACAATGAGGGTTTAACAAAACATAAAGTCCATGTCAGTTCTGTTAATTGGGTTAGGTATTATTATTGTTTTGAATAATGCAACCTAAACTAATCCAATCAAACTAAGACCAGAGTGGAATCATTAAGTTTGTACGTATTTGTATTTTTGTTTTTAAATATCTACATATGTTTTTGTTTTTTAAATATTAATAACAGTATAAAAAATAAAAGAAGAAAATAATTCAAACCAGATCTACTTCATCGGATTTGCACAAACATGATCCGGTAATAATTAGTGTATACAATTTTTTTTTACCAAAATTAACTTAAATACATGAATTAACGTAAATTATTTTGGGTAGAATGATTAGATTTGTAGGTTAGGTTAGACTTCTGTTCACTCTCATCGTTTTGTTTTTTGGCATTTTCAAAATACCCTAAACATTTCGAATTTGAGGATAGTTTGTCAATATCCACTGTAGTGGGTATACACGTGTCATACGCGATCCATTCAAATATTCAAATCAGTGACTTGTCCTGAAGTCCTGAATCTACTAGCCTCCATCCACCTTTTTCACCAATCCTCATCATAACCATCCAACGGTGCAAAACCTTAAAAAGGTGATTGTATCATTGCACCCTACCGCACCGGAAAACTCCCCAACTCCCTTATCCTGCGCACACCACCATAGTCAGTGTAACCACAATGGCGGAAGAGCCCGAAACAAATCCACCGCCCGAGCATGCCGCCATGGAGCTGGCGGACTTCGAAGGAATCTTCCAGAACCTTGAAGGTGCGCTCCGTGACGAACCTCGCGAATGGCGGCGAAGAGTTCGGAAACAACAACAATCGAAAAGGAAAAGCAAAATGAGGACCAGCGACGAAGTGATTGAGATCGAATTGGGCTTCGAGAGCAACAATTGATGAAAACAACGACGAAGAAGGTTTTAGGGACTTCAAACACGAACACGATCAGAGTCTGGTGCACTCGGTGGAGGAGAATGGTGTGGACTATTGGCACGTGGATCACAATCGGAAAACGAAGACGTTGAATCGGAATCACGGGAACGGAGGAAGAGCGATGGAGTGAGGTCTTGGCTTTTCGAGTTAGGGCTGAGTAGGTATGCGTCTATGATATATTACGGATTACACAAACCGTAATTGTATTACAAGACTTACAGATTGTATGATCCTTAATTGTTGTAATAGAGTTACGGATTGAACATTCCGTAATACAATATACATTACAGATTGCTCAATCCGTAATTCTATTACAATAATTACGGATTAGTCATTCCGTAATCATTCTTATATAATTACAGATTGATCAATCCATAATGTATAATTACGGATTGAGCATTCTGTAATGTATATTCTATTACCGACCAATCATTCCGTAACATTGTTAAATGAATTACGGATTGCTTAATCCGTATACCATAAAAAAAACATTACCAGTGAAGAACTTAAACAGAAACCTCACCGTCTACGGAGGAAGGAGGACGACGAGATAAAGAAGTCACATAGTAAAACATTATAATAAATAAGGGTATTATGGAAATATTTAAAACTATGGGTTGCACCAAGAAAAAAATAAGGTGCCTTAAGTAATTGCCTTATTTTTTTTTTATGAATTCACTCTCATCGTTTAATCAACAGTATAAAAGGGCCCAACGCCCACGGCAAGAAGCCCAAGCACAAAACTGAAGCAGACAAAACCTAGTGATACAGCCGAACGAAGTAAACAAAGGATCGAATACTAGCAAAAGTGCAACTATAACAAACAAACCGTAATTACTGAATTCCATTAAAAAAAAAAAAAAACAGGGTTGGCAGAAGTAAGAAACATCTTGAATGGAATCAAGGTTCTGTATGCTGAAGCTACTAGACCTTCATTTTCAGCAATTAATACTTCAATATTTTTTTTTTAACCATAGTAGGAGTCCAAGGTTCAAATTTGAGCAACTGTAGTTTGAACTTTCTGGTTGAAGAATCCTGCCAATTGAGATGGGCTAATACACCATGGACAATTGTATCAAAGAGATCCTGAAGCCCAGCGGGCTTGAATCCAAACAAAATTATCTGTTTCTACTTCTAAAAATATGTTGACCAAGAAAAATAAACTGATTCAACTACTGCGTTCTGAAAAAAAAAAAAAACAAAAGAAACTAATTGCGCATCATGACAAAAAAAAATTATGTTTCTGCAAGTACACAAACCGTACCGAGTCAACTGGGCCCCAAAAGATAAAATAAGTAAGAACACGTTTTGCTTATTATTAATTACACAAATTTCTTTGTTTTGGAGTACTATCAACAGTTAATAGCATTTAGAAATCAACATTTTCTTAGGTGAGTGCAATCATATTCTAAACCAGCCTAAGTACAACATATTGTCAACATGTGACTTTGAGTTATGTGACTGGGCACCATGCCTATCACTCAAGAGAAAAGATTCATTCCAGAGGGAAATTAGCACCATGGAAGATTAATTGTATCCTCTTATAAAATCTTCATCTAAATTAATATGCTTCCTTTCCTTTGAAACTCTGAGAACAAATAGGTAAAACTAACAATGTTACCAGAATGATCAAAACCATTCATGGTTCACCAAAAGTAGATCTTTTTGAGGACTAAATAAAAATTTTGGGAGCAAAAGTTGAATAAGAATTTATGAAGAGTGATCCTGACAAGATGCATCATGTCTATTGATCATAAAAATTCTGCAGGACCCAAAGATATATATATGCAGCTAAAAAAAGGATAACCATATAAAAGATACATCTATAAATAAAGGGTTCAAGTGTTCAACAGAAAGAGAGCTTTAGAAACATGAATAGCTCTACAAGATACTAAAGACCATGATCTTTATGGGTCATATACTACGCTAGAGATATATGTGTATCTTCCATCTCTAATCATGAGCAAATGATTTAAGCTTCAACCCTTTATGATAGTTTGTTCAACCATGTCTTTCTGTTCCTTGAAACTCTGGTTCTAATTTCTTGACCATGGCCTGCTGAATCTTCTGCTTCTGCTTCTGCTTGTTGGGCACAACATGTGAGTGATATAATATGATATTAGGCCTTATATCAAAATCCCGAATAAAATGATCCTTCACTGCATCTGATACTTGTGGATCTTGAACAAGGTCTTTAATTGCTTCAGGCATAGGTTGGCCATTCATCATGTTCTTCCAATAGTCTCCCATGTCTTTTCTTGCATAGCTGAGGTTGACAACCTGTTTCAGTTGAAAGAAAATAGAAAGCTCATCAACAACATATGATAAAAGAGGCTTCACAAAAGATAAAATAAACTTTCATAGAGCTGCTTCATAAAAGCTTACCAGGAGAAGAGAGAAGACTACCAAAAAAGCAAAGATGGACTTCATTTTTTTGCTAAGATATGGAGTTCTCATTAGATTTGTGAAGGCTAGGATCTTAAGTCTCTGAGCACCCCTTTTTATAGGCCTGAAGTGACCCACGTACGATATGTATGTGTCTGTGTGAAAAACTTAAAGAAAATGGGAAGAGTAAATAGATGGCTAAGCTTTCCCAAAATGAAACAAATAGTAAAAGAAAAAAGAGTGGTTCAGATTAAAATCACGAGGATTAATGCTCTCCCTTTACAACTTCTACATTCATCATGTAGGTGCGTGCATTTGAGTTCCAATAGTTCCTGTTGAGTTTTCCTTTTAGAGTCAACTGGATTCACCTTTAGTAAATTTAATAATTGTACTTATTTTATAGGTTTAATTAATCATTTAGTTTTTGTATCTGCATTGATTTTTTGCTTTAATCTCTGTATTTAAAAGCACTATATTATAGTCTTTATACAAATATTTTTTTTACATTTTAATTCTTTCATCTTAATCTTGTGATAGTTTTATATCAGATATTAAAACAAAAAAATAATTGTTCGAATAGAAACTAAAATGTAAAACTTTTGAGTACAGAGATTAAAATAAAAAGTTGATAATGTATAAGAATTAAAAAAACCTATTTTATATTGCAAAGTAATGATACTCCACCAGAATGCAAGGTCAGGAAAAACTTGTACACGATGGCTATGTGATTAGGAAAATGATATATGAATGTCAAAATTCAAAATGGGACAACAGAAAGTTGTTTCCTTTGCTTTTGGTGTGTATTTTCGAGATGTGTCATGTGTGTATATAAAAAAATAACAAATAAGTGAAAGATAAAGATAATTATATTCTGTGTCACATATGGTTTCAATTTTGTTGTGTTTAGATAATGGAACTGGATGTGATTATTAGCCAACTTTATAGGGTCGGTGGCACTGTCTCTCTAGCTACTGCCTAGCATATGTTTGCAGAAGTCGCGGCACTTCTTCGCTATTGCTATATTATATTTATAGTAATCATTTCAACTTCATTTAGGTTAAACATGTGAGAGATCTAGTATTGCCTTCATTAAGCATTGGTAAACAATTAATAATTAGTATGTTACAATGCACAGACACAGTTATTTACTCTCTTCTGCCATGCAATTAATAAAACAAACAACCTCAACCATTTATTCACAAAATTTTGGCTTATGCAAAAGTTATGTTTCAAATATTTGGGTTGACTCTGGAATAGTCATTGACTATGACCTATATATAAAATTAGTCAATTGAAAAATACTAATTTTGACACGTTTTTAATTCAGAAAGGAGTGAATGTCATTATAAAAAATAAATAAAAATAGAGTGAATGATATATATATGATAAGTAAATTTTGAAGTGAAAAGTTCTTGTTTCATTGTAGTTGCAAGGTGTTTTTGGTGTTGTATTTTAGTTAGAATTAGAGTTTTACTTCAATAGTTTGTGTAATAATTATTTGCATTAAAAGTTAACATAAATTATAGAGGCAAAATTTCAATTCATTAGAGAACACAACTAAAAGCACTTGTTAAACTATCTAAATTTTGCCCTTTAATATGCTTAGTTCAGATGTAGAAGCACGAAAATATAAAGGCTGTTTTGCATGACTTATATTTCATGACGGACAAATAGGCGCAGGCTATTTTGCGAGAGGCGATAAAGTCTCGTACCGTGCAAAACAAATATGCACAGTTGGATTTGTAAATTTTTTGAGATGGATGTGGGACTACCGTACAACCGTCCACACTAGATTTTTTTTTTAAAAGGGATTTTTTTTTTCTGTTTAAGTTTTTTTTTTATAAAAAAATGACCCTTCTTCTCCGTTATTGCTTATTGATGTGGGACTACCATATAACTGTTTACACTAGATTTTTTTTTTAAAAAAAGGGATCATTCTTCTTCTGATTAAGTTTTTAGTGGTTTTTAATTACTGCAATTTTTTTGGCAAACTAAAACTGTCAGAAATGTTAAAAAATAAAATAAAAAATCAAAATCTCGAACACTAGATTTTCTGAAATCACAAAAAATGTTACAAAAATAAACATTTATGACCACCAAAAAATTTGCAGCGGTTAAAAGTCATTAGAAACTTAATTAGGAAATTTTCACATACACAGTTTATGTCATCACTTAACAATTGAAATTAATGATAAGGACTAAAAATAGAACA
The DNA here is from genome assembly GCA_026413185.1 of Pueraria montana var. lobata. Taxonomy (NCBI): domain Eukaryota; kingdom Viridiplantae; phylum Streptophyta; class Magnoliopsida; order Fabales; family Fabaceae; genus Pueraria; species Pueraria montana. The sequence continues at coordinate 8,824,931 of CM048654.1, forward strand.
AAACAATTTATGATGGACTAAAAACAGAACAGAACAATTTATGAGGGACTAAAAATAATAAAAAAATTTATGAGGGACTAAAAATAAAAATCAAGATAAAATGACGGATAAAAAAAATGGGAAGAGAGACAGAAACAAAGCAACAACGGAGAAGAATGGTCGTTTTTTTTTAAAAAAAAAAACTTAAACAGAAAAAAAAATCCATTTTTTTAAAAAAAAAATCTAGTGTGGACGGTTGTACTGTAGTCCCGCATCAATCTCAAAAAATTTACAAATCCAACGGTGCATATTTGTTTCGCACGGTACGAGACTTTATCGCCTCTCGCAAAATAATCTGCGTCCAGACAAATATTGGAGCGAGATAATAGTATCTGTCCTTGGGATTTGAATCACCTGTTTGTTGGGTTACAAGGGTTAGGGGTGAAGCCCACCGCGGTATAATACATGAGTAATATTATAATTCTGTATTGTTGTTTATTCTATATAATTGATGTAACCTTATTTGTTCTATCAATAATAAAAACAACCACTTTATTCTCAAAGACGTAAGCATATTTGTCTTGTGTGTGTTTATGCTTACTTTGTTTTGGATTTTCGGTTGCTATTGCAAATAAAGGTAACATTGTCTTTCTCTTGAAGACTCTAGTTAAATTTTCCCCTTATAAATGAGATAAACCAAGCCTCACATATCTAAATTGGCTACACATTTTGTGCAGTAAGGGGCGTAATATGGTTTGTTACACGTCATGCTGACATACTAGAAGCGCAACTCTGAATATTGGTTTATTATTATTTATTAAATGAAAGTGTGGACCCTATGTCACACACCAAGCATATAGCTTGTATATTCTCCTATTCTACAACAAAAAGGTATAAGATGTCCAATTTCGTAACCACCCATATAAAATGAAGAAAAAAAAATTAAAGAAGAAACTTGTCGTTCAAAAGTTCAAATCAACCATATAATTATCACTTTTTTATGTACTCCTAGCAAGTAAATGTTACTTACACAGAAGATGGTCATATTCAAAACTGTTAGAAGATTTAATGAAATGATTTCAATAAAGACGGAATTCAGTGGGAGTAGTAGCCGGAGTATGTGGTAATTTATGGGCGTATCTGGTCCTATGAGATGAAGTTCACAAAAAGACAACCCCAGATTAGATTCGCCAAAATGCTCCGTTGGCTTTTTCTTCAAAGTCAACTTAAATGTGCATCACTAAATAAAATGATTATGATGCCTATAAAGAAATCGAATAAAAATTCAGTTGCACTTTATTTTGTTTCCTATAGGTTTATGCGTGGCATGTAAGCACTATTTTTGTAAAGATTGTCTTGTGTTTTTCTGTGTCCTATGGGGGATGGGTTGTGATCTATCTGGATCTGCCAAAGTCAACTTAGTTTCATCTGCATCAGAATGCCGACTTGTCTCTATAACATATAATTTTTCATAAGGAGTTTCAATTGGTTTTAAATTCGTAATTGATTAATGTGTTATGTAGTTGAAGAAACAATGCATTCTATTATTTTGTTTTGTTTTTTAATGTTTGCTGTCAACAATGTGATGCTATTTGATCACGACAATTAAATGGCACTTGACTATCTGTTCAATTTAGAAATAAATCTTGAAAGTTATTTATGGCACCAAAAGTTGCGTACGTCACTCTAATTAAACAATGTTCGTTCAACTCATTAAAAAATTATATGCGGGAAGGGAGAAATAACTTTTGAAGCAAGCCATTGGCCAAGTGCTTTTCCACATTAGTTAAATAAAATTTAGTAATATCTTCCCATCCCAGACACGCATAAATATATATTGGGAAATCAGTGCCTTATTTGGGTAGGCATTAGAGCAAACTTGGTTAGGGTCTAGTCCCAAAATTGGGACGTTCTCATGTGATTTTGATATAATAATGTTAAAATTTCAGAGCAAAGGAATATCCAATGCATGAATATGTATCTATATATGGTGCAAAAGCAATGAAAGTTGGAGAAGAAAACTAGATTGTCCTCATTGGTTCATATTTAAGAAAAGCATAATTATAGTAGTATTGTCTTTCACTGAGTTAATTTGGATTAGCTTCAAACTTACTAAAATTTCCCAATTGAGATAAATATTTGTTTCTTAACTTCCAGAGAGAAACCCCTATAAATTTATAAGTGCTTAAAAAAAATTAGACAAGAAAATTATTGGAAAAAAAATAAGGCGCATTATTTATACAAAAAGTAATTTATTTTATGTCATTGATTTATTTTATTTTCTCCATTTATAACTTAATTAGAAGCGCACAAACACTACTAAAAGATAGTCGTATCTTATCATGTTGTAATTGTGTCAGTAATCAGTATGTCAGATAGTGTACAAACACTTCAAATACTTTTAGTTATAATTTTATACTTTTTTTACTTTTATTTTTTAAAAATTTATACCAATACTGCTGTTGAATATTACAATTAGATAAATTTTAATATGTTATTATGTTTTAATGATTCATACTTATTTTTAAAATATGAATTCTCTTACAATTTTCAATTTTTATTTTATGCTATTTTATAGTCATGACATCTCTTATCTCTTATTATTATTAAAATTTGTCATATGTTCGTGTCTGTGTTGTATTTGTGTTTTATTCAAACATGTACCCTTTTTTATCTTTCATCGACATGGTATGCATGTATAGAGAAATTATTAAATGACCTGAAATCAATACATGTTCAAGATCTTAGATAATTTCTATGTGAGGAGTAGCTGAATTTTATTAACTCTTTTTTGGTAAATTGAAAATTTTGACTACGTGTCATATTCATTGTGGTGTGTGAATCACCAAATGAGCAAAGCATGGTTGTCAGTTGTCACTTTAATTGGTTTCTAACAGCTTGTTAGTTGCGTTTGAGGTCTTTACTCAAACACAGCCTTTAATCAAGATTTTAGTGGGTTTTGTTTGGAAGCTTTTGAGTGGTCTTGTGGGATGAGCTAAGCCTTGAGGTCCATGACAACTGCTGCAGATTGAACAGTTTAGCCAACAATTTCAGTTTCCCACTACATGGGACGCACAAAGAGTCAAACGATCTGATCCAGAGAAACCATTTACTTTGATAATTAGTCAAATATTGAGGGAAGTATATGAATCAAGAAAAGTGATACAATCTGTTGCCACTTGCCGCTATTCATTTTAGTCAAAATTCAACCACAAGAATGTGGCTCCTTTATTTTTTTTTTCTTTTGATCTTTTTTTCATGACCCTGTTGATATGAGAATGATAGCAAGCTAGCTAGCTTTTGTAACCAAATTTGTCCAAGATCCCTTAGCATGATTTTTCAACTCTTTTCTTTTGCCTTGCCTTTATGGATTAGTACAGGGTGCACAAGGCAGTGGTGCTATAATGATAGCTACAAAGAATATAAAAAAAAAGTATCAAGATTTGCAATAGCTTGCTCCAGAGGGCCATATACTTATAAATATCATACGTCCATATGGCCGAAGGTGCTGATGTAGAAATGAATAACAAGCAAGCATATAAAAACTAATAATGGCAGCAATAACAAAAATAATGAAAAGAAAAAAAAAAATAAACTAAGATGATAATCATAAGAAAACATGAAGCATGATGATAAAGATCATGATGAATTCCACGAGGAAGACGACAAAGGTGAGAAAAAAAAAACGATGATAGGTATTGGGAAAGGATGTGTTTGCTTGTAAGCCATCCTAATAATGCATCACAATCACATGGACCCCAAACTGAATGTGTTTTGCATCCATCCCCAAGTATATATATAGATAGATTGTGTAACCTCTTCAAAATTCTTCCTTTTAATCAAACAACTATACCCTTCCTCCTATAAAACTGTTCCCTTTCTCTAAATTAACGCTCTCCCCAAGCCATGACCATGAAGCACTAAGTAGTGATTTTAAAGTAAACCTATGGAAGGAGAGACCGAGTTCGGTGTTACTTTGCTTGATGGGACGGATGCGGAGGAGGACAGGTAGGGCGTCAGCCCTCTCCTCCTTTAAGATTTTTCATGTATATACATATATATTTTTAAATTAATTAGTCTAAAATTATATAAAATGAATTGTATATTATAATTATAATACTAATTAAAGTTAATTAGTATAAAATTTTCTCTCTCGAGATTTTTTATGTATATATATATATTTTTAAATTAGTTAATATAAAATTGTGTAAAATTAATTGTGTATGTTATTATTATAATATAGTTAAGATAAACTAGTGTAAAATTATGTAAACTAGTTTTGTTTATTGTTATTATTGTAATAATTAAAATGATAACTAGTGTAAAATTATGTAAAACTACTTGTATTTTTGTTGTTATTATGATAACGGTTAATATTATTATCATTTAAAATAAAAATTAATTTTAATTTTACCTATAAAAATAGTAAATAATTTTTAAAAATTATTATTTATTAAAAGTTAAAAATTTAAATAATTATAAAGGAAGGAAAAAAAATCAAGCTTTCCCTTTAATAGGTTTCTAGATTCGTTCGTGTATCATATCCAACTCATTATTACTTCCTTGAATAATATTGATAAACTTTTGAATTTATCACCATGGGAATATGTTAGTACTTGGTATTGAGGCTTTAAGATGGTTTGTAACAAAATTTCTTTTGCACATCACACGAGGCATTACCTCTTCGTTTGCAGGGTGCTGTGGCACTTATAAACTTACGTCTTGTGGATGTGTGTGCCTCGTTTTTGCTATAATGAAACAATTTGAAATTTTAACTACAAAATTTAACTGTTATATACCTCTCACCTTTTATTTTAACAAACACTGGTGGTAAGAATATTTCTCAATTTAATTGTCACACAATAGTCACAATTTGACATGAAACTCAAGGACAAAACAAGGTGCAGTCAGAGTATTATTTCCAAAATACTCGAATTTATGTCCAATTATTCATATATGAAGTTCCTGGTAATTTTAAAAATTTATTACGTAGAATCCAAACAAGGATACTAAAATATTAGAAATAACTTCAAATCTTCTATAGAAAAATATATTTAAACTCAGTTCAGCTACCACAAGCTATAAAACTCGGTTCCTTATTTTTATTTTTATTAAATTATTCCTACATAAAATATTTTCTTTATCAAATGATCTATTTGTTAAACTGTCTTTATTTTTCCATTAAGTGTCGTCATTTTTTCTTACTAAATGTCCCTTTAAATATCCTGAGTTTTTTCATTATTTAATAATTTTAAATATAACAATTTTCTCATTATTCTTTTAAAATCATGATCTTTAGAGGGACTAAAATGTAAACAAAATGACATTTGAAAAAAGAACAAATGGAGCCATTTAATAAGAAAAAGGTATTTTATTATCAAAGATTCATTTTGAAAAAAGAAAACAAAAATGTTAGATCGAATGAAAAATTTACAATTGAGTTTTTTTTTTAAATATTAAAAAACCTTTTTTTTTTTATTCTTTTTGATTTAGTTTATCAACAAAACGGTCCATAACACTAATGGCCCAAAAAGGACACGGTCCAATGGGCTTCGAAAAACACAACCATTAATCTCGGTGGGATCGAATAGAAGATTGGTATCTCTCTGCCACCTAGTTTCGGAGTTTCAAGTTCAACAATGGTACTTCAAGCTTTGTCAGTGCCTGCGAGTGCCAGCTTCACTGTCGCTTCTCGCACCAGAAGTCCCTCCCACCTTGTATTTTCTCACAGGTTCATTTTCATATTACCCAATGCAACTTTCACTCTTTTCCAATTGTTTTTCAGAACCTAAATTTTGAACTGTAAAATTACCAGAAACCCGTGCTCGATAACTTCTTCCTTGCCAAGCCCATATGGCCATTCATCAGAAGTTGGTAACTTTCTAATTTGACAACTTTTTATTTGGCTGCAACTCGAAATTTGGTGGCTTTTCTAGTCTGTGATAGTTTAACCTCGTTTTGGGTGTGCTGATCCTATTGTTGAAGCAATAATGTCTTGATTTGAGTGAAATTGATCTAGTTTTATAATAATTAACTGTCTTGCGTAATTTAAGATATTTAGGTCCAGTTTGGATAAACTTCTTAATAAGCACTTGTAGGAGAAAATTAAAAGGTGAAATGAATTAAGTTTTTCCAATCAGTTAGAATTAGTTTATGTTTAAGTTAAAAGTTAAAACCAGCTTTTAGAGAAGTTAAATGAGAGAGCTTCTATAAATTAGCTTATATTAACTTATGGGAGAAATTTATTTCATTTTACCTTATTATCTTCTTTTATAAGTGCTTATTGAGAAATGAGAAGTTTATCCAAATAAGACTTAGTCAAGAGTTCAATTTTGACCCAATTCCACAAATTAGCACATAACAGTGTCACCTCGTTTTAGTGACCTTATGGTTCATTGCTAAATTAAAATTCTTCACACTTTCTGTGAATCAAAATTAAATCCTATTAACAAATAAGCAGTTATTTGTTTGTCTATTAAGCTACGAGTTATGAACATGGACTACTTTGCATAATAAAGCACATACGTATATTTTGTTTTATGCAGGGTTATCAAGTAAAAGCCGTGGCTTTCCTTTAAAACTTGATGAGAAAAATATCCATGGTGCTAGTACAAGGTAAAATTTTGTTCACCTCCTTTTTCAAGTGCTCCTCGTATTATGTGGTTGTTTGGTAGGGTGCTTATGAATACCTATTTTTTACCATTATGGATTGTTCAGGGCCTGGTTTGTCTGTGATTCTTTACTGGAAAAGAAACGTGTACCCGTATAGAGGCTAATTAGGTTATAAAGGACTAAAGGAGTGCATTGTGAAACATTACTGATGCATTCAGCTGATAAACATTACTAATGCATTATTCTCCTTGAATTGAAAAGGATTCCGTCACAGACATGAATATAGTGCCCTGTCTCTGCATTTTTTTAATTAGTAGTGAATGGATAAACAACTTATTGATGTTCCAGTTTACTTGCAGTTATGGTGCAATTGAAGCCAAGAAGGGGAATCCACCAATAACACCGGCAGTGATGACTCCTGGAGGACCTCTTGATCTTTCATCTGTTTTGTTCAGGAATCGTATAATATTCATAGGACAGCCAGTCAATTCGCAAGTGGCTCAGAGAGTTATTTCACAGCTTGTGACTCTCGCTACTATTGATGAAAATGCAGATATACTGGTTTGTTATGTTTGACATTGTTACTTTACTTTCATTCAGTCATGAAATGGGATTTTTATTGAGCTGCTTGTGTTGGCAGGTATATATAAATTGCCCTGGTGGAAGCACATATTCTGTGCTGGCAATTTATGATTGCATGTCTTGGGTAAGATCAAGGTTTTGTCACCCCTTCCAATACACACACACACACACACACACACTCATGTTGAATCCAGTTACATTTTCCTCCTTTGCTAGTTACTTTAAATTCTTAATAGTTGTCAATGTTTCTACCCTGAAAGCATTTGTTGACCCCATTTGTTTTCAGATAAAGCCCAAGGTTGGTACCGTGTGTTTTGGAGTAGCTGCAAGCCAAGGAGCACTTCTCCTTGCTGGTGGAGAAAAGGGAATGCGCTATGCAATGCCAAATGCTCGCATAATGATACATCAACCACAGAGTGGATGTGGGGTAAGAATCAAACTTGTGAAATTTTGATATAGAAGCTGAGAAATCATGAAACAGAAAAATCTCCCATACTGATTAGATGTAGGAAGAGGGTATTAATAATGCAGTGATAAGTTATATCATAATAATTATGATATTATGATAAATTCAATCTTTGCACCATCTAGTATATGAGCAAAGTGGTCAAAACAACAAAACCACATCATGTTCCCCTTCCTCCCTACAAGTTGCAAACTTTTATAAAACTAGAGGACCTGAATTTCCAGACTTGAGATTGGAGCTGATGTTCCAATTTGCCTGTTAAGTAGCCCATTAATTTTATGTGACAAGTTGCAATGAATCATCTAAAAGTTATATCAGAAGCTTGATCTCTTCCAATTTAAATGTTATGTTTGAAGTCCAAGCTAATTTTAGAATGCATTCCTGTAATTTGAAATTTGATGTATTGATGCATTTACTAATGAAAGTTGTTCTTCATTTTTATGCAAGAATACTATAAAATAATTTTGATTGACGGGTAGCAGGATCTACTTTTGGGCATTATGTGAATTTCTTTGATCAATACACAGTAGACATGGTCATTCTGATTGTTCTTAATCTCACTACAGGGTCATGTTGAGGATGTCAGACGCCAAGTGAATGAAGCTGTTCAATCTCGCCATGTTAGTCTTTCTTCCTCTGAGTTACACAATTCTAATAATTTGTGGACAACATTAATGCTCCTAAGATCTTGATCATGCTGAAAACAGTTTTTGTTAACTCATTACTGTAGCACATATATTTGTGACAGTCACAGAAGGGCATCTAAGAGGTGTTGAGTTTTCTCAATTTCATTATCATGTGCTGCCTCTTGGATTCCCTGTTACTGGAAAACTATATCTTATACATTATACTTAGCCTCTTGGAATTCCAATTTTCATTGTGTGAAACTAAAAACTTCAGTTGATAAATTTTCTTCATCACATGCCCAAGTTTCTGTGGCTTCTTTTTTCTTGTTACTGTTTGTTTGACAGCTCTTGGAATGCTATGCCTAAGTCCCTCCTCATTCCTTCTATTTGGATAACAGAAAATTGACAAGATGTATAGTGCTTTTACTGGACAGCCATTAGAGAAGGTGCAACAGTACACAGAGAGGGACCGTTTTCTGTCTGTTTCTGAGGTAATTTTAACTGTTTTCTTCCATAGCAGTGAAATAAGTTCATTGAATTGAGGGCAAGTTCTCAGAGAAACCAAAATTGCTGTATTTCCAATAGCCAATAGGGAATGAAATTTAGGAAAACAAAGTTTAAGTTGATGGACAGGAATAAATGTTTCAATATAATTTGGATTGTCTGTTTAGTTTATACCAGGAAGTATTTGATTGGCTTAATTAGTCTATAAAATTAGTGCATGTCAAAGCACCATTGTTGCTTGTAATCTAGATAGCCGTTTGTCTATTTTCTGTGAGGAGATTATTAAGGTGGCTAGTTTCAGTGAAGGCTGCTATTATGTTTGGATCTTAGTTTCAACAAATGTTTGATCTTACTGGATAGTTTTTGTTACTGCCTTTTTCTGTGCAGGCTTTGGAGTTTGGTCTTATTGATGGTGTCCTGGAAACAGAGTATTGAATACAGTTTATTTGCAGGATATATCTTAGAGGTTGAAAATGTTAATTCTTCTCAAATTGATATTGTAGAATTTCATTAATTAATGATAATTTGCAAATGTTGAGAATTGTATTGTCTTCTTGCTTCCTCAAAATTATGCTATTATTGAAAGTTAACTTTCATAGAATGGTTTGATTTGTATTTACAATTGTGGAGTTCAAGGTAGATAACCCTTGTCGATATGATTTGAGAACCTAGCTATGCACCCCCAAACTTGCACTTTGATTCACACGTTTTAGGAACTATTCACGTTCCAATTTCACTTTGATAAAGACTCAGAATCTCAGATCACTTGATAGAAGAAGAAAAAGCGAAGCGTATGATTGCCTTCGCGTTTTAGACTCACTTATCTTATAATTTTCATGTCAAATGAAGAAAAAGGCGCAGAGGCTACATATTGTAACATGTGGTAGATGCAAATCCATTCATTTCAAATGCATGTCCAAATATGTGGAAAATGGTGTTGATGATTAGAGCTGTTAAAATTGGCTGGTCTGATGGCCCAACAGGCTGGGCTGAATTGGGCTAAAAAATTAAAAGTCTAAACAGAATTGGGTCAATTTAGCTTGATTTGGCCCGTCTTGATGGGCTAATAAAATTGAGGCCCAAAAGTTATCAAATATATTTAATCTGATTTTTTTTTTCTTTTAAGATTCATACAAATTATAGATTTGATCTATTTAATAAAACTTTTAAATTAACTATTATACTAATAAAAAAAATAAAAAAATTATATAAAAGGATCTGTTGAAGGGAGTAACTTTATCAACAGTTACTCGTAAAATAAGTTGATATCTCTATTTTAAACACACAAACCGTAAATAAATAAGGCATATTTATTTTAGTTTATTTTTTCGATGCATCTCAAATCGAGGATAAAGATAGCTTAGTCCACATTACAAATTTCTCATATAATTTCTTTTTTTGTTTTTGAAAATCGTAAATAAATACGGCATTTTATTTTATTTTATTTTTCCAATGCATCTCAAGTCGAGGATAAAGATACCTTAGCCAGAAATATTTTATTTTTTCAATGCATCTCAAGTGAAGGATAAGGATAGCTTAAACCCCCCCCAAAAAAGTGATAGTATAACTATTTCCGGTGAGGTGAAGACGGGCATTGCCTGGTTAATTACTATTTGCAAACTTTTGTAAAACTATTTTTCTTTAAGTTTTTTAGTGACTACAGACTACAGTAGACCTTGACCCAATGCTGGCGGAGTTTTGTGTCAGGTGATTGATTAAAGTGAGATTAATTATTAAAGAGAAAAAAATTATAAACTTGACAGTATAAAATATTTTTATATTAACATCCAATTAGATAATTATGCATGTTAAATATATAAATTTTAATTATAATTATCTTAAAAATTATATTAATAATAATTTATAATTAAATAACAGAATAAAACCATTTTATACTATCTGTAATTGTTAAATTCATTATTAAAATGTTTCTTTTTAATGTGTACTAATCTCTTACGCGAGTGACGAGACAATGGCAATCCATTTTATTTATTTATTTTTTCGTTATCCAATATCCTGTCTTCACGTCACGTGACTGGAACGGTGAAGATGCCTGAACCGCAAGAAGTGCTAGATGGCATCTGTAACTCTGGTACACAATTGATCAAGCACAAGTCAATAGAAATAGTTATCTGTGTATCAAAGAAGAAAATTCAAAATGGAATAGATTCTGAAAAGCGATTGAGAAACAAAAATTTGCGGAAACGGAGAGTGATAAATGGAACAAGAAGTTGGCGTGTTATAATTACTCTTTTGTTGCTAATAGTTAATGATTTAGCATTTAAAAAAAACTATATTGAGAGGTTTTTAGTTTTCAATTAAATCTTAAAACTTGTATTTCAAATTTATCTTCTAATAAGTATTATTCGTTCAGAATATTTAATATTGTATTTATAAAAAATTAAAAAAATAAGGGTATAAGTGGGTGTGAGTGACTCATGAACTCAATCAACTTAATCTAACCTAATTACATTTCAACATATTAGGTTAGATTATTGATTTAATTTAAGTTTATTTTAACTAACTTAATTGGGATTAGGTATTATGTTGATGAATTTTAGGGGGTATATTGGATTAGGATTTTAAAAGATTATTTTGGCATAAAAAAATCTTATGGATTTTAAAAGACTTTGTAGGAATATAATGATTTTAAATATTTTTTTTAAAACATTTTTATGATTAGGATTTTGTAGTTTGGATTTATAACATATGAATTCAAAACATTTGAAAGGACTTCATGAATTTTGTTAAAACATTCAAAATTGTAAAGAATCGATGAAAAAGATAACAAATAAATAATAAGGTTTGGATAAAGAAAAGTAAAATCGAGATAATTTTTTTTAATTTTTAATAACTAATTAATTTTTAAGATATACTAGTCCTCCATCAAATAACATCTTCTCGTTCCTGTTCTTGGACCTGAACAATAGATTCAAAATTATGATTTTTGTTAGCTGGTAGATTCGTCTATTGATTCAATTGGAAATTCATCATAATGACATTCTTTGAGAAGAAAGTTATGAATATTTACACCGCCTTCAACGAAGAGAGAAGAAATTATATGTGATGGGAGAAAGAAAAGTCTAAGCAGAAAAAGAATAAAAAAAGAAAGTCCGGGAAAATCTCAAGGATTTGGGTGGAATTATTTGATGGATGTGGTATTTATATTTTCTACTAAAAAGTCTCATAAAATCCATCAAATTCATCCTAACAGAAAATCCATCGAAATTTATATACTTTTGAATACCAGAAGATTTTTTATAAGTTGTAAAAAATCTTAATTGAATACCAACGAATTTTATTACACTTCTGAAAAATCCTAATAATCTTGATCGAATATCACAAGATTTATTTTTGTCATTTAAAAAACTTGATTAAATACCACAAGATTTTTTTTATCAAAAAAAGTCTTTTAAAATCTCTTAAAATCCTAACTGAATACATCCCCTTAAATTTAATTAACTCAAGTCAATCCGATATGCATATAATATTAATAATAAATTAATAATGGTTACCAATATAATATTAGTATGAGATACTTGTTGGATTTTAAATATAGATTGAAGTTATATGATCAACGATGTTAGTCTCATTTTTTAAGAAATAGATTTTTTTTTTTTTTTTTTTAAGTTTTAGCTATGCAATGTCGTATGTCATTTAATCTTTCGATGTTTTTTGTTTGGATTTCTTTTCTAACTTTTATAAAATTTCTCAAATATAAAAATATTTTAATTAGTTAACGTGACTATTTAATTTATTCCAATCCAATTAAGATCGAATAGAATCAATTTGAATTTCTTACTAAAAAATAACTAATCCAATCCAACTCAATTATATTTCATTAAATTAAATCTTTAAATAAACCAAATTCAACTCAACTTAATCTAAGTACACTCCTGAAAAAAGAAATAAAAATATTTTAATAAAATTATTGTTTTCATAATTTATATAAAAAAAAGTTTAATTATCAATCAATTTAAAAAAAAAAGAATAAACTTCATATCTTATAAAGTGAATAATATTATATCCTCCTACTCTATCCTCATATAAATTCTCCTGCTATTTTTTTATGGTAAATATTGAATGAAAAGTAAAAAATATTTAGTATTTTAGAAGTATAAAACATATTAAAAACTTATCCTAAAAAGATAATAGAAAAATTTATAGGAGGAGGATTTAGAATTACTCTATACATAGTTCCATTTCTTTAGGTAATGGAGAGGATCTGTCGTCTCGTCAAGGAATACCTACTCAGTCACACAGGCACGTGACTGCACATGACTAGCAGAGCCTCAAAAGTAAAACCCACGCCTTCCTAGTATGCATCACCCTCACTCTAACATTTTTTTATTAATCTTTCTAGCACATGATAAAAAAAAAATGCTGCTATTACAAATTTACAATGCTTTATCAAGGCAATACACGAATTTCAAAGAGTAATAAAGTGAGATGCCTTTTATCAGAAGCACAAGTGTACACACTATTCCTGACTGATGATGAAATTGAAGTGTGGTTGTATTATTCGTGCATTTTTTGAGGAACTTCTGTAAAATTCATTTTAGAAAGTTTTATAGAGAGAAGAGCTAAGACCCACGAGCAACGTGCGTTCATCCTTATTTTAATACTCCCTCCATTCAATTGATACAAAATTTAGATAAAAATATTTTCAATTTTTAATTATTTTGTTATAAATTATTCTATTATTCATCAATAGTAAGTATATTTTATTATTTATTAACTTATTTTTATGGCTGATTTCTTTTTTCAATACAAGTATTAGTTTATCTTTTTAATATCAAGAAGTATTGTTAAAAAATAGCTTAAAAAAAATTAAAAGAACTACTATTTTGGAACAAAAATACAAATTTTTTTTTAAAAAAAGATTATTATTCTAGAAAGAAGGGAGTAGTATGTTTAGTTTTACCTTTTGAAATGTGATTTTTCACCTTTTAGATGTATTACAATTTTTTTAAGTTAATAATTATAATTTTTATATACCAAATGCGATTTTATTATTTTCAACATGTTTCTAAGCATGCTATAAATTACTCTATGTGAATCTCTCTGTTAATTTTAAAATTTAACCTAATTTAAATATTGTTAATTCAAACTAAGCTAGTATTTTAATATATATATATATATATATTACAAAATAAATATTTATTTTTATATATTTAAAATTCATAATAAATAAATATATTTAAATATATAAATTATATTTTAAATTTATAATAAATAATTTTATTTATAATATGAGATTATTTTTTATTAATAATAATTTTTAAAACATATTAAAATTTAATTTATAAATAGATATAAAAAAGTAAAATGAAAAGTGAGAGAGAATTGGTGGTCTCACTTCTAAATTAGGAAAGAGAATGATTAAATGATAAATAAAATCTATCAAAATTATGATTTTCAACCAATAAAGTATTAATAAAAAAGTGTCAGATAGTGTTAGCATTCCTCTTAAGTAAATGGATGAAACCTCTCTAACTAGCGCCTATAAATGGTGGGGTAGTTCTCATCCCTGTGGCACTCGCTTCACAGTAAAGTGGCTATCTTTCAACATATATTGCAGAAAGATGGCTCCTATTGCAGCACTTCAGTTTCTTTTTCTTTTCCTTTTGTTCCTCATGGTAATCCAATTCTGCATGCTATTAAACTTGCTTGCAAGGAAACCAAATTTCGTTCATTTTTCATATGCCATTGTATAAATATACCAACTACTTGTCTACTTCAGTAATATTTTAACTATTTGTAAATATCTTCAACTAATTTCACATTTATATAGTAAATTTTAACACTCTATAACTATCCTAAAAAAACACTCTATGACTTGTATATTTGTTTTAAATCTTTTTCTATTTCTCCGTTCGTTTCTCATTATATGACTCCTCATATCTCTTTCTTTCTCTTCTTTTCAAGGTTGTTTATTTTTAAAAGTTTTCAAGTTTTAATTAAGCTAAATTTATTATCCAGGTCGGGTCTAATATGATCTATTGATTTTTATTTTCTCTTTTTAATTAATTTGTTAAAGTTTTATATTTAAGTAATTTTAACTTTTCTCAAAAGATTAAATGACTAATTTATTAAATTTATTTTAGTAGATAATTGATCTTAAGTATGATATAGTTAAGAATTTTTTTTAAAAAAAATTGTGTCAACAATAATTATGATATTGTGAATAATAATATCTTTTTTTTTGGGTATTGTACTTGAATAATAATATCTTACAAATAATGTATATATTTAGAAGAAAAAAAAGAGTATTTTATATCAATTTATTTAATATCTTTTGCTCCAATCTTAAAGCCTAACACCACTTACTTTTTTTTTTTGTTTTTTTCAATCTCTCTTCCTCCAATTAGTGTGTTATACCCCTTAAACTCTTTCCCTGTTGCACCATGCATGCATTAGTAGGAAGAGAATTAAAATTGATGTAGAGTGCAGTAGTAGTGTAGTACGCTCTTTTACCATTTGAATATTAGTAAAAAAATAATATATACACCTTTAAAATAAGGCTTTGTTACTTAATAAGTAAAAGTGACATGTTCTCTCGTTGTATGTGTCTCTTTTTTTGGTTTGAATTCCCTTGTAATCAAAATCTCAAGATAGTCACATACATATGAATTTCAAAACTGTCACTCATTTACTTCTCGTTGACTTGAGTTTCATTGTAGAATGGCCAAGGCATTGGAGCTAGAGATATGAAGGTAGAGCTGCGAGATCAGAAACAAGTGGATGGGTACAAAGCCACACCAACCTCCAGCGACACGCCTTACATTGCCGGGTACAGAACCACTTCAGAATCTGCTGAACCTAATTACATAGCTTCATATACTGCTACAAAGCACAACCATCACCATGAAAAGCTCAACACACCCTACATAGCTGGATACAGAACTAGTGATGCCCACAAAGCCAACCAACCTTACATTACAGGGTATAGGACTAGCTCCCATGATTCCAATACACCTTACATAGCTGGGTACACAAAAACTAGTTCCAATGTGGCCAATAATCAACCTAATTACATTGCAGGCTATAGGACTAGCACCCATGATTCTAATACACCTTACATAGCTGGATACACAAAAACTAGTGCCCATGTGACCAATGATCAACCAAATTACATTGCTGGGTACACAACTCAGGCCCATGTGACCAATGATCAACATAATTACCTTACAGGGTATAAGACCAGCACCCATGATTCCAATCCAACTTACATTGCAGGGTACACAGCTCATGCCCAGATGCCCAATAATAAACCTAATTACATTGCAGGGTATAGGACTAAAACCACCCATGATTCCAATACACCTTACATAGCTGGGTACACAACAACTAGTGCCAAGAAAGCTCCAAAAGAGTCATCCCATGATGATACCACTAAACCTTACATAACCCAATATGGTGGAACCAGTCCTAAAGAGTCATCCCATGATGATACCTCTAAACCTTACATAACCCAATATGGTGGAACTGGTCCTCCCATAAAAGACCCAAAAGAGCCTTCCAACGTGGACCACACAGAGGCTTTCAAGACAGGATTTTTCGCCTTGGATGATCTATATGTTGGGAATGTGATGACCCTCCAATTTCCCATCCAAGAGGTTTCTCACTACCTACCAAGAAAAGAGGCTGAGTCCATTCCTTTCTCAATCTCACAACTCCCCAGTGTTCTTCAACTCTTCTCAATCTCTGAAGATTCTCCTGAGGCCAATGCCATGAGAGACACACTTGAACAATGTGAAGCAGAACCCATCACAGGGGAGACCAAGATTTGTGCCACCTCTTTAGAGTCCATGCTCGAATTCGTTGGCACAATCATTGGTTCATAGACCAAGCATAATATTCTCACAACCAAACTTCCCACAGCCTCAGGTGTCCCTCTACAGAAGTTCACCATTTTGGAAGTAACTGAAGATATCAATGCTCCTAAATGGGTAGCTTGCCATCCCCTACCATACCCCTATGCCATTTACTATTGCCACTTCATAGCAACAGGGAGCAAGGTGTTCAAGGTCTCACTAGGTAGTGAGAATGGAGATAACAAAATTGAAGCTCTTGGCATTTGCCATTTGGACACATCTGATTGGAACCCAAATCACATTATCATTAGGCAGCTTGGAATCAAGCCTGGGAAAGATGCAGTGTGCCACTTCTTCCCTATAAAGCATCTTATGTGGGTTCCCCAACCTTTACAAGCCACCATGTGAATGGAGTGAGTTCCCTGGGTGTGTGTAATAAAGGTCAATCTCAACAGTGATGACCATGTACCCTTTGTGGACTTTCTCTTTGTCTGTATGTCTTGTGCCTTGTTTTATGTACAAAAAACGTGTTAGGCATAAAAGACTTCCTTAGTAGTGTTTATGTGCCTGGAAAGGGCTACACAGCTCCACAGGAATGGAAACATGGACTTGTTGCAACGTTAAATTCACAATGAACATTTGATCTAGTTGAAGCTAGCCAGTGTTAGATTCTTTTGTTTGCTTATTCATGTTCCAGTAAATTATTTTGTGTGTTTATTTAAGAATGGGCCATTAGATCTAGTTGAAGCAAGCCAGCTAGGGTTAAATTCACAGCGGTAACGCTGCTATTCAGCTGCGTATTGTTTCGACTTTTGACTCATGATTACTTGGAAGACATGAAAATGTGCATTTTATAAAACCACTGGATGGTCGTCGTCTTTCTGCTATTTTTTTCTTAAAAATTCTACAGCTTTAATGCATGCAATGAGGTCACGTGGAGTGCTTTAGATACAGCACGTAATTGATGCTAAAGTCCATTTTTTTTTAATTTCAATTGAAGTTAAGGCTTGTAATTCACTAATCATTTATATTATAGAAAATAAGAAAACAAAACTAAATAATGTTGTTCATGGCTCATATTCTATGAGTGAGTAGATTGGGTTTGAGCCACTTGTTGTTGGGTTACTAAATAAGTGGGTTGGGGGTGCGGGGGTTTAGCCCCGCAGTACGGTTCAGGGATAATATTGTAAGTTTGTATATTGATTTATTCTATATATACATACATACTGATGTAACCCTATTGGCCAAATAATAATAGAAACAGTCGCTCTGCTCCCGAGGACGTAGGCACACTTGTCGAACCTCGTTAAATCTCGTGTCTGTGTGTGTGCGTGTGATTACTCTGATCTTTAGAATTCTGGTTGCTATTGCTAACAACTGGTATCAGATGGCGCTTAACCCTGGTGCGAAATTCGAAGAGGGGAAGTTCGATGAAACTGAGAAGTTCGGAGTGTGGCAGAGAAGGGTTAAGGATATGTTGGCACAACAAGGTTTTCAAAAGGCGCTGCGCACAACGAAACCTACAGACATGGAGGATGTGGATTGGGAGGAGTTGAAGGAGAGGGCTGCGACAACCATACGGTTGTGTTTGGCAGACGAGGTCATGTACCACGTTATGGACCTGACGTCTCCGGGGGAAGTATGGACGAAATTGGAGAGTCAGTATATGTCCAAGTCCCTGATGAACAAGTTGTACATGAAGCAGAAATTGTACGGGCTGAAGATGTAGGAGGGTTCTGATTTGCAACAGCATATCAATGTCTTCAATCAGATTATCAGTGATTTACTGAGGCTTGATGTGAAGATTGAGGACGAGGATAAGGCAATAATTCTGTTGTGTTCTTTGCCTAATTCCTACGAGCATTTAGTGACCACCCTAACGTACGGGAAAGACACCATTAGTTTGGAGGAGATCACGGCTGCACTTATGTCCCACTGTCAACGGAAACAGAATGCAGGGGAGTGTTCTCAAGACGAGGGTCTGTATGCAAAGGGGAATAAAGAACGTGGGAGGACGAAAGGCAAAAGGGGTTTTGGGAAGAGGAATAAGTCCAAAACCAGACACGGCAAATCAGTTCTGTGCTACAATTGCAAACAACAAGGGCATTTCAGAAATAATTGTCCAAAGTTGAAGCAGTCTGGTGAAGGGGCATCCCGCTCTGCGAATGTGGCAGAGACTGACGACTCAGACTACTATAGTGAGGGAGATGTTCTCTCGGTTTCATGCAGTCAGCTTACAGATGCGTGGATTCTTGATTCCGGATGTTCTTACCATATGACTCCCAATAGGGAATGGTTCACCACATACAGGTCTGGCAATTTTGGCAGTGTCTATTTGGATGACGACAAAGCTTGTGCTGTTGTTGGAATGGGACAGGTGCAGATTGCTATGGATGATGGTGGAGTGAGAACGTTGTGTGATGTTCAACATATCCCTGAGTTGAGGAAGAATCTGATCTCACTTGGTACTTTGCAGGCCAATGGTTTCAGTTACAGGACTGATGGAGATCGGGATACCCTCAGAGTGTGTAAGGGTGCGTTGACTGTCATGAAAGCATAGCGGACTGTAGGCAATATTTACAGACTGCTGGGAAGCACAGTTGTAGGCCGCGTTGCATCTGTTGAGTCTGATGATGATGCTACCATATTATGGCACGTGCGTTTGGGCCATCTCAGTGAGCGTGGGATGGTGGAGCTTCATAAGAGAGGACTCTTGAAGGGAGTTCGGAGCTGCAAGTTAGACTTGTGTGAGTATTGTGTGCTTGGGAAATAATCCAGAGTGCGGTTTAAAGTTGCGAAGCACACCACAAAGGGGATCCTTGATTATGTGCATACTGATGTGTGGGGTCCTACTAGAGATCCATCCTTGGGTGGTTCCCATTATTTTGTCACCTTCATTGACGATTTTTCTCGCAAGGTCTAGGTGTACTTCATGAAACAGAAATCTGAAGTCTTTGAGAAGTTCAAGCTGTGGAAGGTTGAGGTGGAGAACCAGACAGGCAGAAAAGTCAGGTACTTGAGGTCTGATAATGGCAATAAGTACACAGACTCACGGTTTCAGAAATTTTGTGAGGAACATGGCATTCAGAGACACTTCTCAGTGTGGAAAACACCACAACAGAATGGTGTTGCAGAGAGGATGAATAGGTCCCTTACTGAAAGGGTCCGGTGTCTGAGGTTGAATGCTGGCCTTTCCAAAGGCTTTTGGGCAGAGGCGGTGAACATGGCGTGTTATCTGCTCAACCGATCACCACGAGCTTCATTGGATGGGAAAGTTGCAGAGGAAGTTTGGACAGGTAACCCGGTTGATTTTAACAATTTAAGAATATTTGGGTGTCCTGCTTTTGTGCATATATCCAGTGATGAAAGATCTAAACTTGATCCAAAGTCAAAAAAGTGTATTTTCGTAGGTTATTCCAAAGGCGTGAAGGGGTTCAAGTTTTGGGATCCAGCTTCCAAGAAGATGGTGATCAGTAGGGATGCAGTGTTTGATGAGCAGTCCATGATGCCACAGACAGTTGAGACACATGAGCCAGTGCCAAATGGAGCTTCCCCTAGCTCCGTGGAGGTTCAGGTGGACTTTGAGCATCTGTCGGTGATTCCTAAGAGGGCAAAACCATGCAGTCCAAGACCTGAGACCACACTTGCACCTGAGTCTAGACCAGTTAGTCCAACAGGACCGCATGAGTACACTCTTGTCAGAGATAGAGAACGTCGCACTATTAAACCCGTTGTCTGATATGGGTTTGAAGAGTTGGCTTCTTTTGCACTTCTCACCAGTTCAGGAGACCCGTCTACCTTTCAAAAGGCTATGAACAGCCAGGAGAAAGACAGATGGATGGGTGCTATGGTGGAGGAGATGGAGTCTTTGCGAAAGAATCAGACATGGGAGCTAGTTGAGCTTCCTCCAGGAAAAAGAGCCATAAGGTGCAAATGGGTGTACAAGAGGAAACCTCCAGTATCAGAAAAAGAAGGGGAAAAGTTCAAGGCTCGCCTAGTAGCAAAAGGATATTCACAGCAGAAGGGGATTGACTATGATGAGGTTTTCTCCCCAGTCGTGAGGCATACTTCTATCAGGGCAGTGTTAGCCTTGGTAGCCAGTCGAGATATGAACTTGGAGCAGATGGATGTGAAGACAGCTTTTCTTCACGGTGATCTAGAGGAGCAGATTTACATGGAGCAGCCAGAGGGGTTCAGTAAAAATGGACTGGGCCAGCTAGTTTGTAAGTTGAAGAGGTCTCTGTATGGATTGAAGCAGTCTCCAAGGCAATGGTACAAGCGTTTTGATTCTTACATGCTTCGGATTGGCTATAGGCGATGTGAGTATGACTGCTGTGTTTATGTGAGGAGCCTTGATGATGGTTCTTTTATTTTTCTGCTACTTTATGTGGATGATATGTTGATTGCTGGTAACCATTTGCGTGATGTGAATGAGTTGAATCCATGCTGGGCAAGGAGTTTGACATGAAGGACTTGGGTCCTGCCAAGAAGATTCTTGGGATGGAGATTCACAGGGACAGGAGGTCCAGAAGACTATGGCTCTCACAGCAGGGCTATGATGAGAAGGTGCTGGACAAGTTTAGCATGAGTAATGCTAAGTCAGTGAGTACTCCACTTGCAAACCACTTCAAGCTTTCTGTAGATCAGTGCCCGAAGACAGATGTAGAGGTGGAATACATGTCAAAGGTTCCCTATGCCAATGCAGTTGGTTGCTTGATGTATGTTATGGTTTGCACTAGACCAGATTTGGCACATGCTGTAAGCCAAGTCTGTAAGTTTATGTCGAAGCCAGGGAAGCGACATTGGGAAGCAGTGAAGTGGATCTTCAGGTACCTAAAAGGTACAACAAGGCATGGTATCATATTTGCCAGTCACCCTGTCATGTTTGGCAGTCAACAGGGTGATCCTTCAGTTGTGGGTTATGTGGATTCTGACTATGCTGGTGATTTGGATGACAGGAGGTTTACAACAGGGTATGTTTTTACTCTTCCAGGTGGGCCTATTTGTTGGAAGTCCATTGTTCAGTCTACTGTGGCAATGTCAACAACTGAAGCAGAGTACATGGCAGTAGCAGAGGCTAGTAAAGAAGCTGTGTGGCTCACAGGGCTAGCAAAGGAGCTGGGCATTGAGCAAGGTGGAGTTCAGTTGCATTGTGATAGTCAGAGTGCTATTGATTTGGCAAAGAATCAGGTGTGTCATGCTAGAACCAAGCATATTGATGTGAGGTTCCATAAGATCAGGGAGTTGATGGCATCTGGTCAGATTTTGCTCAGGAAGGTTCACACTTCAAAGAATGCAGCTGATATGTTAACCAAGGCGGTCACAGCTGACAAGTTCAAGCATTGCTTGGACTTGTTGAATGTTGCTCGGTGCTAGACGTGACTGGAACCCCTAACCCAAGAGACATATAGGATATGAAGTGGACTTGCTATTATCTTCCACAGGGCCGAATATTCGCCAAGGTGGAGATTGTTGTGCATGGCTCATATTCTATGAGTGAGTAGATTGGGTTTGGGCCACTTGTTGTTGGGTTACGAAGTAAGTGGGTTGGGGGTGCGGAGGTTTAGCCCCGCGGTACGGTACAGGGGTAATATTATAAGTCTGTATCGTGATTTATTCTATATATACTGATGTAACCCTATTGGCCAAATAATAATAGAAACAGCCGCTCTGCTCCTGAGGACGTAGGCACACTTGCCGAACCTCGTTAAATCTCGTGTTTGTGTGTGTGCGTGTGATTACTCTGATCTTTAGAATTCCAGTTGCTATTGCTAACAAATAATAATAAAACACCTAAAAGTACTTTTTTTGAATTATTAACCAAACATATCCTATATCTTATATTTGGCCTATCGGAATTCCAATTTGCAATGTGTGTGAAATTGAAAAGTTCAATTGACACATTTTCTTCACGACAAGCACAAGTTTTCATATATGGCTTCGTTTTCCTTGTTATAGTTTATTTGACAGTTCTTGGAATGCTGTGCCTAAGTCCCTCCTAATTCCTTCTATTTGGAATACAGAAAATTGACAAGATGTATAGTATAGTGCTTTTACTGGACAGCCATGAAAAAAGGTGCAACAGTACACGGAGAGGGACCGTTTTCTCTCTGTTTGAGGCAATGTGAAATAAGTTTATTGAATTGAGGACAAGTTCTCATTCTCATTGAAACCAAAATTGATGTATTTCCAAATTTCCAATAGCAGAGTTGTTTGTACGATTAATGGTATATGAGTGTTTATTCACAGCACACATCTGGTTGCATCGTGGTTTGCGAGTTCTGTAACAGGGAACCAGATTTGATTCTTAATGACCATTACTGGTCTGAACACACTGTTGTATGTTCACACCAAGGAAATGTGGTGGCGCGATGCTATGATCCTTGGCAATACCTGTTAGCAATAGCAACCGAAATCCTAAAATTCAGAGTAATCAAACGCCCATACACAGACATGAGATTTAACGAGGTTCGGCAAGTGTGCTTACGTCCTCGGGAGCAGAGCGGCTGTTTCTATTATTGTTGTTTTTGGCCAATAGGGTTACATCAATTTATATAAAATAAACCACGATACAGACTTACAATATCACTCTTGTACCGTATTGCGTACAATATACTGCATATAATATTACCCCTGTACCGTACCGTGGGGCTAAACCCCCGCACTCCCAACCCACTTATTTCGTAACCCAACAACAAGTGGCCCAAGCCTAAACTGCTCACTTATAGAATATGAGTCATGCATAACAATCTCCATCATGGCAAATATTCGGCCCCGTGGAAGATAACAGCAAGTCCACCTCATATCCTCATATGTCTCCTGGGTTGGGGGGTCTAGTCATATCTAGCACCGAGCAACATTCAACAAGTCCAAGCAATGCTTGAACTTGTCAGTTGTGACTGCCTTGGTTAACATATCAGCTGCATTCTTTGAAGAGTGAACCTTCCTGAGCAAAATCTGACCAGATGCCATCAACTCCTTGATCTTGTGGAACCTCACATCAATATGCTTGGTTCTAGCATGATACACCTGATCCTTTGCCAAATCAATAGCACTATGACTATCATAATGCAACTGAACTCCACCTTGCTCAATGCCCAGCTCCTTTGCTAGCCTTGTGAGCCACACAGCTTCTTTACTGGCCTCTGCTACTCCACCTTGCTCAATGCCTAGCTCCTTTGCTAGCCCTGTGAGCCACACAACTTCTTTACTAGCCTTTGCTACTGCCATGTACTCTGCTTCCGTTGTTGACATTGCCACAGTAGACTGAACAATGGACTTCCAACAAATAGGCCCACCTGCAAGAGTAAAAACATACCCTGTTGTAGACCTCCTGTCATTAGGGATGGCAATGGGTAGGGTCTGGGTAGGGTCCTATAGTACCCGTCCCCATACCCGCGTTTAAAAAAAATACCCGTACCCGGCCCCATATCCGCGTGGGTAGCAACTTTAATCCTCATTCCCGTACCCGCTGGGTACCTCTATACCCATACTCGCACCCGCTACCCGCACTTTACTTATGTATGAAGTTAATAAATCAATAAAAAATAGGCTTAAATGTAATTTTGGTCCCCCTATTTTGCACAATCCGCAATTTTAGTCATCCTATTTTAAAATAGAGACATTTAGTCCTCCTATTTTGCACAATCAGTAATCTTGGTCCCTCTATAGAGACATTTAGTCCCCCAATTTTGTAAAATTCGTAATTTTGGTCCTTTCATCAAATTGAAAGCATTAGTTAAGAGATTAACGTTGACCTTGACGTGATCTAAATATAGTGATGTGACACGAGATTATTTATTTATTTATTTATTATTTTAAATACTAAGTAATAATTATTTGTTTATCTACGTCACTAAAGCATATGTCACGTCGATTTTAATGGTTGGGGTAGTTGTGAGTTCTAAAATAAAAATCACAAGTCTTAATCATTTATTTTAAACTAGTTCTACATTGTTGAAGTACATGGCACATCATAGTCAAATAAATGATATTCTTTTTTTTAAAATATATTTTTCATCAATTATTCTACTCAGTATTTTAAATAATTAAAAATTAAATAAATAATCTCGTGTCACGTCACTATATTTGGACCACGTTAAGGTTAATGTTAATCTCTTAACAGTCAACGCTTTCAATTTGATGGAAGGACCATAATTACATATTTTACAAAATTGGGAGACTAAACGTCTCTATTTTAAAATAGGGGGACCAAAATTGCGGATTGTCCAAAATTACGGATTGTCCAAAATAGATGAACCAAAATTGCATTTAAGCTATAAAAATATTAATTAAAAATTATTACAAATAAATTGAAAATTTACGCTTAAATAATTCAAACTCAACATTAAAAATATCCACATATAATATTAAAAATATAAAATATAAAATTGTTATAAGTTATAACATAAATCTTTTACTATTAGTGTTAGTTTATGGAAAATATAAATTTTTTTTTTCCAGAAAAGTATATATATAACATAATTATTTATTTAAGTTATTTTAATTATATATATATATGGTAGGTGCGGGGCGGGGCGGGGCGGGTACTATAGTACCCGTACCCGTACCCGTACCCGCAAAAAATTGCGGGTAAATACCCGGCCCCAGCCCCAATAAGCGGGTATTTATCCGACCCGCTTGCGGATATTTTTGCAGGTGCCCGTAGGGTCCGGGTACACTTTGCCATCCCTACCTGTCATCAAAATCACCAGCATAGTCAGAATCCACATAACCCACAATTGAAGGATCACCCTGTTGACTGCAAAACATGATACCATGCCTTGTTGTACCCTTTAGGTACCTGAAGATCCACTTCACTGCTTCCCAATGTCGCTTTCCTAGCTTCGACATAAACTTACATACTTGGCTTACAGCATGTGCCAAATCTGGTCTAGTGCAAACCATAGCATACATCAGGTAACCAATTGCATTGGCATAGGAAACCTTTGACATGTATTCCACCTCTTCATCTGTCTTTAGGCACTGATCTACAGAAAGCTTGAAGTGGTTTGCAAGTGGAGTACTCATTGACTTAGCATTACTCATTCTAAACTTGTCCAACACCTTCTCAGCATAGCCCTGCTGTGAGAGTCATAGTCTTCTGGACCTTTTGTCCCTGTGAATCTCCATTCTAAGAATCTTCTTGGCAGGACCCAAGTCCTTCATGTTAAACTCCTTGCCCAGCATGGATTTCAACTCATTCACATCACACAAATGGTTACCAGCAATCAACATATCATGCACATAAAGTAGCAGAAAAATAAAAGAGCCATCATCAAGGCTCCTCACATAAACACAACAGTCATACTCACATCGCCTATAGCCAATCCGAAGCATGTAAGAATCAAAATGCTTGTACTTGGAGATTACTTCAATCCATACAGAGACCTCTTCAACTTACAAACTAGCCGGCCCGGTCCATTTTTATTGAACCCTTCTGGCTGCTTCATGTAAATCTGCTCCTCTAGTTCACCGTGAAGAAATGTTGTCTTCACATCCATCTACTCTAAGTGCATATATCGACTGGCTACCAAGGCTAACACTGCCCTGATAGAAGTATGCCTCGCGACTGGGGAGAAAACCTCATCATAGTAAATCCCCTTTTGCTGTGAATATCCTTTTGCTACTAGGTGAGCCTTGAACTTTTTCCCTTCTTTTTCTGATACTGGAGGTTTCCTCTTGTACACCCATCTGCACACTATGGCTCTCTTGCCTGGAGGAAGCTCAACTAGCTCCTATGTCTGATTCTTTCACAAAGACTCCATCTCCTCCATCATAGCACCCATCCATCTGTCTTTCTCCTGGCTGGCGAGAAGTGCAAAAGAAGCCAACTCTTCAAACCCATACCGGACAACGGGTTTAATAGTGTGACGTTCTCTATCTCTGATAAGAGTGTATTCATGCGGTCCTGTTGGACTATCTGGTCTAGGCTCAGGTGTAGGTGTAGCCTCAGGTCTTGGATTGCATGATTCTGCCTTCTCAGGAATCACCGGCAGATGCTCAAAGTCCACCTGAACCTCCATGGAGCAAGGGGAAGCTCCATCTGGCACTGGCTCATATGTCTCAACTGTCTGTGGCATCATGGACTGCTCATCAAACACTGCATCCCTGCTGATCACCATCTTCTTGGAAGTTGGATCCCAAAACTTGAACCCCTTCACTCCTTTGGAATAACCTACGAAAACACACTTTTTAGACTTTAGATCAAGTTTAGATCTTTCATCACTGGATATATGCACAAAAGCAAGACACCCAAATATTCTTAAATTATTAAAATCAACCGGGTTACCTGTCCAGACTTCCTCTGTAACTTTCCCATCCAATGAAGCTCGTGGTGATCGGTTGAGTAGATAACACGCCATGTTCACTGCCTCTGCCCAAAAGCCTTTGGAAAGGCCAGCATTCAACCTCAGACACCGAGCCCTTTCAGTAAGGGACTTACTCATCCTCTTTGCAACACCATTCTATTGTGGTGTTTTCCTCACTGAGAAGTGTCTCTGAATGCCATGTTCCTCACAGAATTTCTGAAACCGTGAGTCTGTGTACTCCCTGCCATTATCAGACATCAAGTACTTGACTTTTCTGCCTGTCTGGTTCTTATGCGCAAAGGGCAAGCGTACCCTACTCAGTAGTAACAGTGGACTCTAGGAGTTCGGATATCGAACCTAAAGGACCGATCGCGTTCCCAAATAATCAATTTCGCAAATAATCAAACAATCCAGAATTTAAAACCAAATTATGGGAAATGGTGTTCAATTATTCTTTTCAAAAGAAAGAGAATAAGAGCAGAAAGATTAATGTGAGAACAATTATAATAAAGAAGCATAGGATTGTGATTTCACATGTACCCCTTTTTCCCCCAATTCTAATCTCAATAAAATCCCTAAATGCGTTACTTACCAGCGACCTCTTAAATTCGTTAATTAACAATTGATCATAGTTAATAACGTTATTTTCCTTAATTTAATTCCCAATTGATCATAGGTGAATTAATTTAGAGCAAATGATGAATCTCAGAGAGGTTGATTAACAGGTTAATCTACTAGAAATTCATACAATAGGTTTGATCATACAAATTGTATGAATTCAATCACTTCACAATCCAGTTAATTGCAAGCAATTGATCATAGACAAGAGATTAACTTATGTTTAGACTGATCGGTCCTAAAAAGCAATAAAAGCAGTGAAGAGATACAATTAACTGAATAACATCGAGGTTTTTTTAAAATCAGAATCGGGGTACAAAGGTACAATTACATCACAGTCCGGGGATAAGAGAAACTAGCCACTCATGTTCATGATTAAGCCAAAAAACTCAAAAGAAGACATAAAGATTACAAAAGGGAAGAAACTTTACAGTGGTGATCCCCAATGGTGCTCTCTACGTCCTCCTGTAGCTTAGAGTCTCTCATAGCACCTCTTTCTCACTCAGAACCCTCCGTTTTCAAAATAGAACAAAAGATAAACTCAACTCCTATTTATAATAATTCAAAATTCAAATGGGCTGACAGCGCAACTTACCACGGTCGTGGTCCTTGAATGGTACTCAAGGTCCAATTCTGCTATGCAACCAACATGGCCATGGTAAATTTACCATGACCATGGTCCTTGCGTTACTTCAATTCTAGCCTTTTTTTCTTGGTCCTCCAAACAGTGGCATTTTTGCTCAAAAAAATGCAATTTTCAACTCTTTTCCTCATAAAGCTTCTTGAGTACCTGTCTTGCATTAACTAACACCAAACAGTGAGTTTTGCCAATAAAATATATTCAAAATGTATGAAAATGACATCTAAACTCACATCAAAATACAATGAAAATTCGGTTTATCAACCTCCCCACACTTGAGCATTGCTTGCCCTCAAGCAATTATTCTGAGTCAAATATCAAAACCAATTCCCTCTAGTTAAGAACTTGTAACAGATCCCCAATTTATTTAGAATGGAAAATAAAACATAAGCAACAATAAAAGCAACAATATGCAGCATAATTTTTCCAAAGAATCCATTAGGCTTAGAACACCCGCATAAATGACCAATTTCCCATGAGCTCGGTTCACTCATCTCTCATTCTCTCAGTGTTTCAAGGTCAATAGAAATTCTCTCAAATCATACTTAATTGAGCATGTTCACAAATTTATTCATCAATCAACTCAACTCAATCAACTTTTCACAAACAGAACAAATGAGGCATGACAGGGTGTAATGGGGCCAAGTTTATAGTGATAGGTAGATGCTGAAAGGAAAGGACAACAAAGGGCTCTAATGGCAGTTCCCACTCGTCAATCTAAAATCGAAGGGAGCTAATGCCTTCTTTCATCCACTTTTTCACTACCCATATTTCAGCTCTCACTTCTTCTCCCATTATTCTATTTTTCTTCTTTTTTTTTTTTTAAGGTTTTTGACTTTATTTTATTCAATTCACAGGAGAGGAAGTTGAGAGACACTGATTTTTTTTTTAACTAGATGCTCTTCATTACATTGACTTTCACATAGCAGGATGACAAATGAATATTCAATTAGGCTCAAAACAAGCAACTAGATAGGGATGTAACACAAAATCCGAATCCAGAAAAAATGCCTAACCAATGCCTCAACAGTTTTAGAAAATAAAAAGCCAATCAAGGATATGTATTTCAGGATAGAAAATAAAACATGCCACTAAGGTGGATCAGAATCACACACTGAAAGAATCAAAAGCTCAAAACCCACATTTCTATGGCTAAGCTCAAGGGAAAACAATTTATTCAATTATTTTCAGTGCTAATGTTCATTTCCTTGAAGAAAATCCCACTGCTATGCTGCAAATTTTTTTTTCAAAGGGGTTTCTAAAAACAAAATTTCATAACTATCAAGAATTAAAAAATAACACAAAACAATGCACTGACATAATCACAAATCACAACATCTCAAAGCTGGGGAGAAAAACTGTGAACCCTGAAACAAGAAAACTAAAAAAAAATAGAAAAGGAAAATAGAAAAACCTCATCAAAAGCAGGCCTCTAAGGCATCTGGTAATGCTTCTAG
The DNA here is from genome assembly GCA_026413185.1 of Pueraria montana var. lobata. Taxonomy (NCBI): domain Eukaryota; kingdom Viridiplantae; phylum Streptophyta; class Magnoliopsida; order Fabales; family Fabaceae; genus Pueraria; species Pueraria montana. Next base: position 8,854,542 of record CM048654.1, read on the forward strand.
TGAGGAGGGACCATGAGCTTGAAAAAGAATTTTTTTTTAGTTTTTATTTTTATTTTTACCATGGCCGTGGTCGAAAAATTTTGATGCTGATTTTCAAAAAAATTGCGAAATCTCCCCTTCCAGGGTCCATTTACCAAACACATGGTCATTGACCACGGTCATGATCAATTTAGCACGGTCGTGGTCGTAAATGACGTTGTTTGGAGATGCTGGGAGCACAACTGTGGTCAAATATAACCACAACCTTGCTTCTACCACCACGATTGTGCTCAATTTAGCACGGTCGTGGTCCCCACATGCGAGAATAACCAAAAATAAAAACAATTCCTAAGCTCTAGAATGCAAAATAAAATGATTAAAAGGATACAGTGGGTTCATGAACCCACTCTTCACAGGTTGCCTCCTGAGTAGCGCTTGTTTAACGTCCCGAGCCTGGCGGATGAAAGGAAAATCAACCTCCCTCAAACAGGGCGGTATTCCCTTCTTGCAGTACACCCTCAGCATGTCCATCCACTCTATAACCAGAAGCTTCCTTCCCCACACTTGGGTGAGGCTCAGCATCAATCATCTCCACTTTGTCAATGGCTTGCACAAAATTACAGGAAGGGGAAGAGCAGGAGCTTTTTGCAGTATCATACACCTTAATCACTTCCTCCTCATCACCTAGCCTCCAAGTTAATCTTCCTTTTTGTACCTCAATCACGTCATCTCCTGTGTTGAGGAAGGGTCGTCCCAAAATAATTGGGATTTCCTCATCCTCCTCAATGTCCAGAATAACAAAGTCAGCAGGAAAAATAAATTTCCCAACCTTAACCAACAAGTTCTCCACTATTCCCCGCGAATAGGTGAGAGTCTTGTCTGCAAGCAAAATAGAGATGGCAGTGGGTTGGGGTTCTTGTAACCCCAACTTCTTATAAACAAAATAAGGCATTAGATTAATGCTAGCACCCAAATCACATAATGCTCTATCAAATTGAAATTTTCCAATAGTACAAGAATTGAAAAACTCCCGGGATCCTTAAGCTTAGGAGGCAATTTCTTTAAAACCACAGCAGAGCATTCTTCATTGAGGCCAATTGTAGCAAAGTCTGCCAACTTTCCTTTATTTGAAAGAATTTCTTTTAAATACTTGGCGTACTTTGGCATTTGAGCAATTGCCTCAGTGAAGGGGATATTAATATGCAAACTTTTCAGCATCTCTAAAAATCTTGCAAAATACCTATTCTTGCTCTTGTCTTTCAACCTTTGGGGGAAATGAACACTTACCTGAGGAGGTGTCAGTACCTCCTTTTCCCTCTCTTTCTCAATAGTTGGGTTCTCTTCAGTAAGAACCTCCTCTTCAGGAGTTAGAGCTGACTCTTCCTTCTTCTTCTACTCCTCTTTAGCCTTCTTGCTCCTAGTCATCACAACATCCGCCTCCTCCTTCTTAGGATTAGTTTCAGTTTGAGAAGGAAGGGTATCAGGAGCTCTCTGGGATAGCAAAGCTTGCATGCTTGAAAGCTGAGACTCCATAGTCTTCATGCGCTCATCACTCTTGGCTATATATTGCATCATGACATCCTCCAGTGATGGCATTCTCTCTTCTTGTCTTGACCTTTGATTTTGCATATGTGGAGGCCTATACACATTTTGATTCTGCTCCTGCCTGGGACCTTGGTCCCTCTGGTCTCTCCAAGAAAAGTGAGGATGATCCCTCCATCCTTGGTTGAATGTGTTGGAGTATGGATCATATTATGCTCTCTTCCCACCAGCATAATTTACCTCCTCCATAGCTTGAGCAAGTGTATTACTCACAGGACATTCTCCTCTATGGGCTTCCCCACACTTATCATAAGTGGGTGGTGGAAGAGCTACAGTCAGAAGTTGTACCTGTGCTTTCATCACGGTCTCCATCTGCTTAGATACTTCTCCAGCTTCTGATCAATGCTTGAACTAGATGTTCCAGCTTCCACTTGGTTCACAGGTTTCATCAAAATATGCTTATCTGTAGTGTGGTTGTAGGCGTTGGAGACCATGTTTTCAATGAATCTATTTGCCTTTACTGGTGATTTAGCCATCAAGGAACCTCCACAAGCAGCGTCGAGGCTAGTCCTGTTATGGCTGGACACACCTCCATAGAAAATATGGATGATTCTCTGCTGGCTAAACCCATGATGTGGGCAACTCCGAAGCAGCTCCTGAAATCTGTCCCAGGCTTCTGACAGGCTCTCCTGCTCCCTCTGAGCAAAATTGCCTATCTCTCTGTGTCTGGTCTATCTTCACTATAGAATAGTACTTCCGGAGGAATTTGTTGGTGCACATCTCCCAGGTGGTGATGTTATTGGCCGAAAGTGAGCACAACCAACTGAGAGCTTTCCCGTTGAGTAAGAATGGGAAAGCAGCTAGTCTGATATATTCAGCAGACACCCGAGGATATTTTACAGTGCTTGCCATCCTTAGGAATCTTCTCAGATGCTCCACTGGATCCTCAATAGCCAGCCCATTGAACTGGTTACTCTCTATCATCTGGAGGAAGCCAGGTTTCAATTCAAAATTGACATCCCCCAGTGCTGGCAATAGGATGCTATTAGCTACCCCAACTTGAGGAGTGAGATAGTCTAACAGAGACTACTCCACCAGTGGGTCATTTTCTTCAACCATTACTCTTTTTCTCTGTTCCGCTCTGTTCTTCCAAGCAAGTTTTTGGCCTCTGGGACCTGGTTAGCATAAACTGTCAACACAGAAAAAGGGATTAAAACACAACTGGCAAAAGAGAATGGATAATTAAAATAAACAGTTTTTTTAATAAAATAAAATAAAATAAAAATTCAGAAATTAAACAAACAAAAACAAAACAAAACAAAAACAAATTAAATTAAGAATGGATAAAATAGAAAATTAAAAGGAACCAAAACTATGCACAATATGAACAAGAATTGCTTAATTTTCACAAAATAAATTATCTAGGAACTACACAACTAGTCCCCGGCAATGGTACCAGAAACTTAATGCGCAAAATGCGTTCGCAAAGGGCAAGCGTACCCTACGCAGTAGTAACAGTGGCCTCTAGGAGTCCGGATATCGAACCCAAAGGACCAGTCGCGTTCCCAAATGATTAATTTCGCAAATAATCAAACAATCAGAATTTAAAACCAAATTGTGGGGAATGGTGTTCAATTATTCTTTTCAAAAGAAAGAGAATCAGAGCAGAAAGATTAATGTGAGAACAATTATAATAAAGAAGCCTAGGATTGTGATTTCACATGTATCCCTTTTTCCTCAAATTCTAATCTCAATAAAATCCCTAAATGCGTTACTTGCCAGCGACCTCTTAAATTCGTTAATTAACAATTGATCATAGTTAATAACGTTATTTCCCCTAATTTAATTTCCAATTGATCATAGGTGAATTAATTTAGAGAAAATGATGAATCTCAAAGAGGTTGATTAATAAGTTAATCTACTAGAAATTTATACAATAGGTTTGATCATGCAAATTGTATGAATTCAATCACTTCACAGTTCAGTTAATCGCAAACAATTGATCATAGACAAGAGATTAACGTATGTTTAGACTGATCAGTCCTAAAAAGCAATAAAAGCAGTGAAGAGATACAATTAACTGAATAACATCGAGGTTTTATTAAAATCAAAACCGGAGTACAAAGTTACAGTTACATCACAATCCGGGGCTAAGAGAAACTAGCCACTCATGTTCATGATTAAGCCAAAAAACTCAAAAGAAGACATAAAGATTACAAAAGGAAAGAAACTTTACAGTGGTGATCCCTAATGGTGCTCTCTACGTCCTCTCACAGCTCAGAGTCTCTAACAGGACCTCTTTCTCACTCAGAATCCTCCATTTTCAAAATAGAACAAAAGATAAAGATAAAAGGGTTTCTCAGCTCCTATTTATAATAATTCAAAATTTAAATGGGCTGACAACGCAACTTACCACGGTCCTGGTAAAATGACCACGATCGTGGTCCTTGCATGGTACTCAAGGTCCAATTCTACTACGCAACCAGCATGACCATGGTAAATTTACCATGGCCATGGTCCTTGCGTTACTCCAATTCTGGCCTTTTTTTCTTGGTCCTCCAGACAGTGGCATTTTTGCTCCAAAAAGTGCAATTTTCAACTCTTTTCCTCATAAAGCCTCTTGAGTACTTGTCTTGCATCAACTAACGCCAAACAATGAGTTTTGCCAATAAAATATATTCAAAATGAATGAAAATAACATCTAAACTCACATCAAAATACAATGAAAATCCGGTTTATCAGGTTTTCCACCTCAGCCTTCCACAGCTTGAACTTCTCAAAGACTTCGGATTTTTGTTTCATGAAGTACACCCAGACCTTGCGAGAAAAATCGTCAATGAAGGAGACAAAATAATGGGAACCACCTAAGGACGGATCTCTAGTAGGACCCCACACATCAGTATGCACATAATCAATGACCCCCTTGGTAGTGTGCTTCGTAGCTTTAAATCACACTCTGGACTGTTTCCCAAGCACATAGTACTCACACAAGTCTAACTTGTAGCTCCGAACTCCCTTTAAGAGTCCTCTCTTATGAAGCTCCACCATCCCACGTTCACTGAGATGGCCCAAACGCATGTGCCATAATCTGGTAGCATCATCATCAGACTCAACAGATGCAACGCGACCTATAACTATGCTCCCCCAACAGTCTGTAAATATTGCCTAAAGTTCATTGTGCTTTCATCACACTCAACGCACCCTTACACACTCTGAGGGTATCCCAATCTCCATCAGTCCTGTAACTGAAATCATTGGCCTGCAAAGTACCAAGTAAGATTAGATTCTTCCTCAACTCAGGGATATGCCGAACATCACACAACGTTCTCACTCCACCATCATCCATAGCAATCTGCACTTGTCCCATTCCAACAACAGCACAAGCTTTGTCCTCACCCAAATAGACACTGCCAAAATTGCCTGACCTGTATGTGGTGAACCACTCCCTATTGGGAGTCATATGGTAAGAACATCCGAAATCAAGAATCCACGCATTTGTAAGTTGATTGCATGAAATCGAGAGAACATCTATCTCACTGTAGTAGTCTGAGTCGTCAATCTCTGCCACATTCACAGAGCGGGATGCCCCTTCACCAGACTGCTTCAACTTTAGACAATTCTTTTTGAAATGCCCTTGTTATTTGCAATTGTAGCACAAAACTGATTTGTCGTGTCTGGTTTTGGACTTATTCCTCTTCCCAAAATCCCATTTGCCTTGCGTCCTCCCACATTCTTTATTCCCCTTCGCATACAGACCCTCGCCTTGAGAACACTCCCCTTCATTCTGTTTCCGTTGACAGTGGGACATAAGTGCAGCCGTGATCTCCTCCATACTAATGGTGTATTTCCCGTACGTTAGGGTGGTCACTAAATGCTCGTAGGAATTAGGCAAAGAACATAACAAAATTATTGCCTTATCCTCGTCCTCAATCTTCACATCAAGCCTCAGTAAATCATTGATAATCTGATTGAAGACATTAATATGCTACTGCAAATCAGAACCATCTTCAGCCCGTATAATTTTTGCTTCATGTACAGCTTGTTCGTCAAGGACTTGGACATATACTGACTCTCCAATTTCGTCCATACTTCCCCGGAGACGTCAGGTCCATAACGTGGTACATGACCTCGTCTGCCAAACATAACTGTATGGTTGCCACAGCCCTCTCCTTCAACTCCTCCCAATCCGTATCCTCCATGTCTGTAGGTTTCGTTGCGCGCAACGCCTTTTGAAAACCTTGTTGTACCAACATATCCTTAACCCTCCTCTGCCACACTGTGAAATTCCCAGTTCCATCGAACTTCCCCACTTTGATTTTCGCACTAGGGTTAAGCGCCATCTGATACCAGTTGTTAGCAATAGCAATCAGAATTCTAAATATCAGAGTAATCACACACATAGACACAAGATGTAACGAGGTTTGACAAGTGTCCCTACGTCCTTGGGAGCAGAGCGGTTGTTTCTATTATTATTGTTTTTGGCCAATAGAGTGACATCAGTTTATATAGAATAAACCACGATATAGACTTACAATATCACTCATGTACCGTACTGCTTACAATATACTGCGTACAATATTACCCTTGTACTGTACTGCGGGGCTAAACCACCGCATCCCAACCCACTTATTTTGTAACCCAACAACAAGTAGCCCAAGTCCAAACTGCTCACTTATAGAATATGAGTCATGCACAACAATACCAAATGAGTTTAATTAAACACATTAGTGACAATAAACACTTTTCAAAACAATAGTACTAGTTAACACAAAGTTTTGCCTACAGAGTTTTATTGACTTTGAGAAAGCAAAAATTAAAAGTACGATAATGCTGTGTAAGCATGAAAAGGAATTTAAACATTTTAACTTAGATAGCGACGATAATATTTGATTTTGATGTTCCAATAAGGCAAGAAATCATTTGTAGTGGGCTAGTGACAAACTGCAGCAGATATTGACATCAGCTACATCTACCATTCTATATGATAAGGGTAGCTTAATTAATCCACAAAAATAAGGTTAGTATAAGCATTACCTAGTTTGTTTGTTTTTTTCGAGATAGGCGTTACCTAGTTAATTATACATATTTTCTGTGATGGACAGGAGTAAATGTTTCAATTTCATTTGGATTGCCTGTTTGGTTTATACCAGGTGATTGACTTAATTAATCTACAAAATTAATGCATCTCAAAACAACATTGTTTTTTGTAATCTAAATAGCCGTTTGTCTATTTTCTGTGAGGAGATTATTAAGGTCGCTAGTTTTCCGTTAAGGCTACTGCTACTATTATGTTTTGATCTTAGTTTCTACAATTGTTTGATCTTACTTGATAGTTTTTGTTTCTGCCTTTTCTCTGTGCAGGCTTTGAGTTTGGTCTTATTGACGGTGTCCTGGAAACAGAGTATTGAATACAGATTATTTGCAGGATATATCTTAAAGAGGTTGAAAATGTTAATTCTTGTCAAATTGATATTGTAGAATTTCATTAATTAATGATAATTTTCAAAAGTGGAGAATTGTATTTTCTTCTTAGTTCCGCGTAATTATGCTATTATTGGAAGTTGACTTTGATAGAATGGTTTGATCTAGTATTTACGATTGTGGAGTTCAAGGTAGCTAACCCTTGTTTTGATTTGAGAACCTATATTGAAAGTTGACTTTGATAGAATGTTATTATTATTATTATTTTTTGTTTATTTTTAATTTCTCATTTATTTTTATTGTTCATAATTATTTTTTTTTGGGATTAAATTTTTGCCTTTTGTTGCTCAATGAAAATAGATGGGATTGTTAAAGACAATAAAGTTGTGAAGAAAATTCCTTCCGTGATTTATTTTTGGAAATAAAAACTGTGTTGGATTTGGACATAAGGAATTTATTTTGGGATTAAAAACTCGTGAACGGTGATGGATGAATTTGAACATTTCCGTACGTATCTTGTGCGTACCAAATACCAATACACGTCTTTAATTTGACAATGATACAAGAAAGAAAATGCTCTATAAAAAAAAATAGTATTTTAACTCTACGATATTTACTTTTATATTTTATTAAAATTTAAATATCTTTTTAATCCTTGTAATTTAAGACTTTTTTGTTTTTTGTCCTTGCAAAATATTTTTTTTTGTTTTGGTCCTTATAAATTATGTTTGTTTTATTTTTCGTCCTTAAAGTGGTTTAGATAGTACTTTTTTTACTGTTCAAAACGCTATCTAAACTACTTTAAAGATGAAAAACAAAACAAACATAATTTGCAAGGACTAAAATCAAATTTTTTTTTGCAAGGATAAAAAGCAAAAAAAATACTAAATTGCAAGGACTAAAAACATATTTAAACATTTTATTAATATATTTTACGAAAATTAAAAAAGAATCAAGTATTAAACTACAAAGGATATTGCTTCTCATAAAAGATACTTGCATGTAGTCTCTACAAACGAAAAGACTTTTTAATTTATTAATTATTTGTTTATTATAATTTAAAATAAAATAAAAATTCACGTGAGAAATATTAGATACGAAAAACATTCAAACTTTTGTAATATAACATTGGATAAGCATAAATATGAAAAAGACATTAAATCTAATAAATTAAAATTTAAAGAATATATGCATTATTAATTTGATAGTTTGGAATTTAAAATTAAAAAAACATAAGTAAGAATAACACTGTTATTATTTAATGGAGTGTAGACTAAAAGTTTGCATCATTATGAAGATAATAAAGACTAGTTTAATATATAAAGTGCATCTGAGAATTTAGGATCAAAACAAAAAATGCAAACAAAATTAAAATTGATTATTCTAAGTGTATAAATAGTTTGTATTTTAGAAAGAAAAAAAATTGACATAAAAAATAAAAATTAAATTAAAAAATAATAAAATGTTAAGACAACATAGAGCAACACGTCTTTAATAAGAAGAGTATAATAAAATATCATCTCTCTCTAAAAAATATTCAAAGAAAATTACATCACTTAGTTGAAATGACAATTTTTATATATATATTTAGATAATTAAGATTAAAAGATAGTTAATGGCCATATAATTATTTTTAAAATCATGTATATTATTTGTAATCTTAATTAGTAAAATAATATTTATTGTTCATATTCTTTATAATAATTAAGAAATCTAACTTAATACACTCTCTTATCTCTCATTCTTAACAAAAATAATTTATCTAAAACTATCCATTTCCTCCTTTATTTTATTAATCAAAATAGCAATTTAAAAAATATGTAAAGTTAATTACATAAAAATAATAATAAACACATTACAGTGACGATAAACATTTTTTCAAAACAATACTCAAAACAAAATTTTGTCTACGGATTTTTATTGACTTTGAGAGAGCAAAAACTAAACGTAAAATAATGCTGTGTACGCATGAAAAAGAATTTAAACATTTTAACTTAGATAGCGACGATAATATTTGATTTTGATGTTCCAAGAAATTATTTGTAGTGGCAAACTGCAGCAAGTTATTGACATCAGCTACATCTACCATTCTATATGATTTTTTTTTTCTTTTTTACTTCCTGTATATTGCAAAACGACTATTTTAATTTTATTTTGGTAACCACCATAAATCCTTCGGGCGGCTAGAAGATAATCCTCGCTTCGAAGCCTTAAACTCAGCGTGTGTTGCCAACTGAACAACACTCATTGGATTTAATTTTATTTAACCTTTTTATTAGATAAACAACAAACTATTATTTTAAGGTGCTATTTAGTAGGAATTTTTTATTCTTTGGGATCATACAACTATACATATATACATATATGATCAAACTAAAAATTGTCAAATAAATATTAACATACTATATATATATATAGAGAGAGAGAGAGAAAAAAATCTCTCTCTCATGGTTTAACTCTTTTTATGTGGTTGATTTGAATTTGTAACAATAGATAGATGTGATTCTCAATTGTCCTTTTTTTCACATGTATCTTTTAAAAAATAAATAAATATTTGATCATTTATTTATATTATTTAATACATTTTTTTACTGCTATATTATTTAAAAACTATTGTCTTTTCATTATTAAATAATTATTATATTATTTAATACATGAAAAGACAATAGTTTTTTAAATAACTTTTAATAAAATTATAATAAAAATGTTAAATTGTTGATTATCAAAAAATATATTAAATTTTTATCTTTAATTTTTATTTTAATTATAATTTATCTTTCAAAATATTAGAAAATGTCTCCCAAACATAAAATATTACATTATCATATCAAATTTAATACAAATGAATGTGATATATATATATATATATATATATATATATATATATATATATATATATATATATAACATTGCACTTATATGTAATAATTTAAATATGTATTTTTAAATTTATATTGTTTCACCCATTCGCTTAATTTTGTTTTCAATATTTTTATGGGATGTTAAATTAATGAATTTCATAAAAAATATTTTAATAGAACAATTCATCATGTAATACTAATTTTAAAAAGTTAGGTACGATTGGTGATTAACTTTCTTCTATATTAAAATCCTATATTTGTTATACACAGATTTTTGTTTTTTTATTGAAAGGAATTTCTGCAAGATTTGTAAGAAAGTAACATGCCAAACTATGTTTTTGGTGGGTGGACAACCATTATCTATGTTATTTTGAATAATTAATTTTTTTTATCAATGATTTTAAATAATTAATTTTAATTTCTTTCTAATGGATTTTTTTTCCAGTGTGTTTATGTTTTCAATATCTTAAATATATGTAGATTAATTGTTTTATTACTAAATTATGAATGAAAAACTTGAGAAATGATTCTATTATGGTTCTATTTGTATTGAAATGATTCATATATTTTTGGTCTTACTTCTGAATATATTTCGCAACAATTCTATTTAAAAAATAATAAATTTATATATAATAGTTCTTAACTTCTAGAAAGAACGTGTTCTTAACTTTGGCAAAACAAAATTAAAAATATTGTTATGATCAAATTTAAAAATCTATATTTTTAGATATTAAAACATATTCAAATCAATTATAAAAACTTAAATTGAAAATCTTTGCTTGCCAAAACTAAAATATAAATAAACAATTTATGAGTAGTCATTATTTAATATTTAAACTGATAGATTGATTGATTAAAATCATTATGCATCGATTGATTGATTGGATCTCTGTAAGATACTAATTAATAAATAATTATTTTTATTAAAATAATGTTAATGCATATTTTAAAATATAAAAATAAATATATAATATTAAGTAATATTTAATATAAATAATCAATTTTAAAAATATCTATTTAAAAGATAAGTTTACATTTATTAGTGTAATTATGGGTAATTATAAACTATAAATTAGGTACTTTATAGCCGAATGATCTTTTTAATATAAATTTAAAGACTAATATTGTAGAATTGACCGATTTAGAAATTAATTTGTGATGAAGTTAATAGATTTTAAAAAAAAATTACTAGAAAAATGACTAATTTATCATGAAGTATATTTGACAAATTTAATATTCATTTTTTTTTACTTTTATATTTAGTATATATTTTACTACTTAAAATTTATAATAAACTTACATCCTCATAATTCACCCATGCATCGCACGAATTCATTCTGGTGACATTTTTTCCCTCTCTTTTTTTCATTCTAATTTTACTATTATTAATTAATTAATTATTGATTAGCACATCACAATTTAATATCTGTAAGAGATTTATTATGTTTATACTTCTCTTTTCAATTTAAATAACAAAATTTTAAAATAATATATCCTAGTCAGCTTTATGTCGTGAGAATCAAATTTTAAAATTATATTTTGAATATTTGATAACCTACATAATATATATTGATTTTAATTAAATTAATTTTAAAAATTTACATATTTTATACATACAAAAATTCATTCCCTCCTCAATAAACCTGTGCATCGCACGGGTACTATCTAGTATACATATATGATCAAACTTAAAAAATAAATGCACACAAAATTTTAAATGTCATATTATCATTAAGTAACTAATTTTTATCTTAATTATTCATGTATGATTATATGGTACTTCCTCCGGATCTAAATATAAGAAAAAGAACTGTTTTAGGCTGACTAAGAAAGTTGGTTAACAATATTTAATTGCCCTAATCTTAATTAAAAAATAAGTTATTTTCCTAAATTGCTCTTCATTGAAATTTGATACAAAAAATAAGGAGACATTGAAATTAAACTCTATTAAATGAAGGATATTTTAGATATGATCTTATTAAATGAACTAAAATTAATTGAGATTTGCTTATATTTAAATCCAAGATCCAAGTCATTTTTTTTGTTATATTCGAAGTGGGAGTATATTTGTTCACAATAACAAGAATTCTTACACTAACTAATTATTTTATTTATCAATGCACCTCAATCTAGGATAAGGATAGGTTAATCCACAAAAATAGGATTAGTATAAGCATTACATAGCTTGTTTTTTTCGAGATAGGTGTTACGTAGTTAATTATTTTAGTTGACTACAGTAGACCTTGATCCAATGCAGGGGGAGTATTCATCTCAACTCCAATGGCGTGACGAGTTTCAGCAGGCGTAGTGGCGTACGTTACAATGAGTAATAAAGTGAGCTGCTATTTTATTAGGAGTCCAGGCCAATATTTACAATGTACCAAAAAAAAAAAAGTTGAGAAACTTAATTAAAAATTACTAAATAATTTTGAGACCTTTGAATTAAGTTAACCAACATTATAATGCAACTCATATTACGTATTCTTTTGAAAAATATGTAACTCGTTACATTACTCTTAATATTATTACATCAAATCTTATATATAAAAAATAAATACTTAATTAATCAAGATCAATAAAATTTGTTAAATTAATTAATTTTAATTTATAATTAATGCTATAAATTTTAATTTTATTCAAAAAATATCCATAAAATTAAATGATTTAAGGAGTGATTATATTTAATGATATTACTCATAATTTAAGAAATCATTTTTGATCAATAAATATGTCTTATTTTATTAATAACCCAAAAAATACATTCACTTTTACGAGAAATGAGTGAATATTTTATTAATAAATCTCACAATAAATTAAGAATATAAAAAAAATTTACTTAACAAATAATATATTTAAAAATGTTCTCATGTTTTTATATAATTAACACCATAAAAGTACTCTTTTATTTCTTACATAAAAGAGTATATTTAAATAATAAAAAAGGAAAAACATGAGATTTAAATGGTTGAGATTTTCACAGAAGAAAATTCAAGTAAAAATCTCGTATGAGAAGATTCATTCCCTAGTATTATTATCTTACGTACATATCAAGCATTTGCAACACTCCGTTGTTAAGCAATTACGTACTACATTGTATTAAATTAACATATCAAGCATTTGCAACACTCCGTTATTTACTGATTTTTATTGTCTGTTAAGCAATTACGTACTACGTTGTATTATATTAATATGTTCGAATCTCCAAGTTTTTGCGTGCTCGATAGGATAACGTATTAAATGGATGAAACCTCTCTCGCTAGCACCTATAAAAAGGTTGGTTAGTTCTCAATCCCAGTGGCTTCACAGCAAAGAGGCTTTCTTTCTACATAGCAGAAAGATGGCTTCTACTCTTGCGCTTCAGTTTCTTTCTCTTTTCCTTTTGTTCCTTATGGTAATTCAATTATGCATGCTCTTAAGCTTGCTTGCAAGGAAACTAAATGGTTCAATTTTCATTTGTCATTGTAGAAATATACCAACTACTTCAGTATTTAACTATTTATAAATATATTCTACTTTTTACATTTATATAGTAAATAGTAAATTTTAACACTCTAATTTGTATACTTGTTTTAAATCTTTTTCCATTATTTCTCCATTTGTTTCTCATGGGATTTACTCATCATATCTATCTCTTTCTCTTCTTTTAAAGGTTGTATTAAGAAGTTTTGAAACTTTAATTAAGCTAAAATTATTATTAATCAGGTCGGGTCTAATTAATATGATCTATTAATTATTTTTTATACTCTTTAAACTTTCTAATTTGAAAAAATTATTTATCAAAGTTCTATATTTAAGTATTTTTAACATTTTATAATAGATTAAATGACTAGTTTATTAAATTCTTTTTAGTATATACTTCTTTCTTTTTATATTTCTTTTCCTCCTATCGATGTGTATAACCCTTGAGACTTTTTCCCTGTTGCACCATGTACTGTATGCATTAGTATTTAGTAGGAGAGAATTCAAATTGATGTGTATACATTTCAAAGATTGTGAGAAAAATATTTTTCTATTGTAAAATCATTAGCCATAGCTTTCTCAAGGTTTTCTGGGGACTAATTATTTAAAAAAATTAAATTGGCTTGAGAAGGGATTTTTTTGGGGGATTAAAAGTTGTAACTTAATAACTATTAGAAAAAATATTTTAATTAATCAAGAACTAATTTAAAAAAATTAATGAAAAGAACGATAACAAATAATTTGATTGGTTAAAAAATTAAAAGTATCGAAACTTCCAAAATTATTGAGAGTATCATAAAAATAGGATGAACATTTGATGGGAGTGCCATGCACTCTTGTGCATGTTTTTTTTTTTTTTTAAATCCTTATAATCAAAACCTCAACATGTACATATTAATTTCAAAAGTTGTCACTCATTTCCTTGTCACTGACTTGACTTTCATTGTAGAATGGCCACAACATTGGAGCTAGAGATATGAAGTTAGAACTCGGAGATCAGAAACAAGTGGAATGGTACAAAGCCACATCAGTGTCCAATGACGAGTCTTATGGCAAAGGGTACATAACCACTTCAGAATCCGCTGAACCTAATTACATAGCTTCATATACTGCTACTAAGCACAACCATCACCATGAAACGCTCCATCAACCTTACATAGCTGGGTACACAACAAGTAACGCTGCCAAAAAACCCAAACAATACATAGCTGGGTATAGGACCAACACTCATGATTCCAATACACCTTACATAGCTGGGTACACAACAACTAGTGCTTCCCACAAAGTCAATCAACCTAATTACATTGCTGGGTATGATTCCAATACACCTTACATTGCAGGGTATAGGACTAGAACCATCCATGATTCCAATACACCTTACATAGCTGGGTACACAACAACTAGTGCCAAGAAAGCTCGAAAAGAGTCATCCCATGATGATACCACTAAACCTTACATAACCCAATATGGTGGAACCAGTCCTAAAGAGTCATCCCATGATGATACCTCTAAACCTTACATAACCCAATTTGGTGGAACTGGCCCTCCCATAAAAGACCCAAAAGAGTCTTCCAACGTGGACCACACAGAGGCTTTCAAGACAGGATTTTTCGCCTTGGATGATCTATATGTTGGGAATGTGATGACCCTCCAATTTCCCATCCAAGAGGTTTCTCACTACCTACCAAGAAAAGAGGCTGAGTCCATTCCTTTCTCAATCTCACAACTCCCCAGTGTTCTTCAACTCTTCTCAATCTCTGAAGATTCTCCTGAGGCCAATGCCATGAGAGACACACTTGAACAATGTGAAGCAGAACCCATCACAGGGGAGACCAAGATTTGTGCCACCTCTTTAGAGTCCATGCTCGAATTCGTTGGCACAATCATTGGTTCATAGACCAAGCATAATATTCTCACAACCAAACTTCCCACAGCCTCAGGTGTCCCTCTACAGAAGTTCACCATTTTGGAAGTAACTGAAGATATCAATGCTCCTAAATGGGTAGCTTGCCATCCCCTACCATACCCCTATGCCATTTACTATTGCCACTTCATAGCAACAGGGAGCAAGGTGTTCAAGGTCTCACTAGGTAGTGAGAATGGAGATAACAAAATTGAAGCTCTTGGCATTTGCCATTTGGACACATCTGATTGGAACCCAAATCACATTATCTTTAGGCAGCTTGGAATCAAGCCTGGGAAAGATGCAGTGTGCCACTTCTTCCCTATAAAGCATCTTATGTGGGTTCCCCAACCTTTACAAGCCACCATGTGAATGGAGTGAGTTCCCTGGGTGTGTGTAATAAAGGTCAACCTCATCAGTGATGACCATGTACCCTTTGTGGACTTTCTCTTTGTCTGTATGTCTTGTGCCTTGTTTTATGTAAAAAAAAATGTGTTAGGCATAAAAGACTTCCTTAGTAGTGTTTATGTGCCTGGAAAGGGCTACACAGCTCAACAGGAATGGAAACATGGACTTGTTGCAACGTTAAATTCACAATGAACATTTGATCTAGTTGAAGCTAGCCATTGTTAGATTCTTTTGTTTGCTTATTCATGTTCTGGTAAATTATTTTGTGTGTTTATTTAAGAATGGGCCATTTGATCTAGTTGAAGCAAGCCAGCTAGGGTTAAATTCACAGCGGTAACGCTGCTATTCAGCTGCATATTGCTTCGACTTTTGACTCATGATTACTTGGAAGACTTGAAAATGTGCATTTTATAAAACCACTGGATGGTCGTCGTCTTTCTGCTATTTTTTTCTTAAAAATTCTACAGCTTTAATACATGCAATGAGGTCACGTGGAGTGCTTTAGATAGAGCACGTAATTGATGCTAAAGTCCATTTTTTTTTTTTAATTTCAATTGAAGTTAAGGCTTGTAATTCACTAATCATTTATATTATAGAAAATAAGAAAACAATGTAACTAAATAATAATAAAACACCTAAAAGTACTTTTTTTGAATTGTTAACCAAGCGTATCCTATATCTTATATTTGGCCTATAGGAATTCCAATTTGCAATGTGTGTGAAATTGAAAAGTTCAATTGACATATTTTCTTCACGACAAGCACAGGTTTTCATATATGGCTTCGTTTTCCTTGTTATAGTTTATTTGACAGTTCTTGGAATGCTATGCCCAAGTCCCTCCTAATTCCTTCTATTTGGAATACAGAAAATTGACAAGATGTATAGTATAGTGCTTTTACTGGACAGCCATGAGAGAAGGTGCAACAGTAGACGGAGAGGGACCGTTTTCTCTCTGTTTGAGGTAATGTGAAATAAGTTTATTGAATTGAGGACAAGTTCTCATTCTCATTGAAACCAAAATTGATGTATTTCCAAATTTCCAATAGCAGAGTTGTTTGTACGATTAATGGTATATGAGTGTTTATTCACGGCACACATCTGGTTGCATCGTGGTTTGCGAGTTCTGTAACAGGGAACTAGATTTGATTCTTAATGACCATTACTGGTCCGAACACATTGTTGTATGTTCACACCAAGGAAATGTGGTGGCGCGATGCTATGATCCTTGGCGATACCAAATGCGTTTAATTAAACACATTAGTGACGATAAACACTTTTCAAAACAATAGTACTAGTTAACACAAAGTTTTGCCTACGGAGTTTTATTGACTTTGAGAAAGCAAAAATTAAAAGTAAGATAATGCTGTGTATGCATGAAAAGGAATTTAAACATTTTAACTTAGATAGCGACCATAATATTCGATTTTGATGCTCCAATATATAAGGCAAGAAATCATTTGTGGTGGGCTAGTGACAAACTGCAGCAGTTATTGACATCAGCTACATCTACCATTCTATATGATAAGGGTAACTTAATCCACAAAAATAAGATTAGTATAAGCATTACCTAGTTTGTTTGTCGAGATAGGCGTTACCTAGTTAATTATACATATATATTTTCCCGTGAAGATAGGCATTACCTAGTTAATTATTTTAGTTGACTACAGTAGACCTTGATCCAATGCAGGGGGAGTATTCATGATCTCCATATCCAATGGCATGACGAGTTTCAGCAGGCGTAGTGGCGTACGTTACGGTAGCACACAAGTCAATGCTTTATCGAGGCAATACACAAATTTCACTGAGTAATAAAGTGAGATGCTTTTTTATTAGAAGTAGAAGCCTATGTATACACTGTACCAAATAATTATTAAAAATACCTAATGTCACTTGCATTACATGTAACTCATTACGTTACTCTTAATATTATTAGTTTACGTACATATCAAGCAATTTCAACACTCCATTACTTACTGGCTTACTGCCGTTTCTTGTCTGTTAAGCAATTACGTATACGTACGTTGTTTTTGCGTGCTCGATCGGGTTATATCATTGTATAACCACATATTAAATGGATGAAGCCTCTCTCGTTAATTAGAACCTATAAAAAGGTTTGGTTAGTTCTCAATCCCAGTGGCTTCATAGCAAAGACAAAGAGGCTTTCTTTCTACATAGCAGAAAGATGGCTCCTACTCTTGCGCTTCAGTTTCTTTCTCTTTTCCTTTTGTTCCTTATGGTAATTCAATTATGCATGCTCTTAAGCTTGCTTGCAATTTGGTTCAATTTTCATATGTCATTGTAGAAATATACCAACTACTTCAGTATTTAACTACTTATAAATATATTCTACTTTTTATATTTATATAGTAAATTTTAACACTCTAATTTGTATATTTGTTTTACATATTTCTCTACTCATCACATCTAATCTCTTTCTCTTCTTTTCAAGGTTGTATTTAGAAGTTTGAAAATTTAATTAAGCTAAAGTTATTATTGAGGTCGGGTCTAATATATATGATCTACAGTAATTATTATTTTACTCTTTCTAATTTGCAAAAATTATTTATCAATGTTCTATATTTAAGTTAACATTTTATAACAGATTAAATGACTAATTTATTAAATTCATTTTAGTACATACTTGATCTTAAGTAGGATATATTTAAGTAATTTTATTTATGAATTTTTTTAAACTAGCAACAATTACTTAAGGCCTTACAAGAACTTTTTCTCCGATGTGTACACCCCTTAAGACCCTTTCCCTGTTGCACCATGTATGCATTAGTAGGAGATAATTCAAATTGATGTGTAAGCATTTCAAAGATTGTGAGAAAATTATTTTCCATTGTATGTAAAATCAGTAGCCAAAAGTTTTTCAAGGTTTTCTGGGGACTAATTATTTTTCTATTTTAAATTTGTTTGATAAGGGAAATTTTTTATTTTTAGTTTTTGAAATTTGATGTTTTGATGGATGAATTTCATGAGTACAAGATAATATAACCAATTTAACTTATAAGAATTTTGAGTAAAAAAATGAGAATTTAAAAGTTTTTCGTAAAAAAAAAATGATGAGGAGACTAAATTTACTTACTTTTAAAATATAAGAACTTTGTTGACTTAAAAAAACTTCAGAGATCAAAATCATACATAATCTAAATTAACGGGACAAAAATACATTTAAGCTTTTTCCTTAAATCTTATAAAATATCAATTCACTTAACCCAAAGGGAAAAGAGCATTAAGCCCTCCTAAACTTTACTTCTTTTGCAAATAGACACCCTAAACTTTAATTCTGTTCCAATTAATCCTTAAACTTTACCTCTTTTGTAAATAGACACTATGAACTTTAAATTTATTGTGATTGATATTTAAACTTTAACTTTTTTGTAAATAGACACATTAAACTTTAATTACATTTCAACTGATCTTTAAAATTTATTCTTTTTACAAATAGTTTTTTTTTCCTTCAAATTATTTATCTTAAAGGTTAATCATTCATTCATTTTTTTTTTGTTACAACTTATTTTTCAACCTTTAAAATATAATAAAGGATATGAATTTAGAAAATATATATAAAAAGGGAATAATAACATTAATAAAAAAAAATTTATTTTATTTTTAATTCTAAGTTTATTATGTTTTAATATTTGGAAAAGTGATTTATAAAAATAAAAGTAATAAATATTTGAGATTATATAAATAAACAGTTGAGATTTTTTTGTTAGTAATTTAACTTCGATTTAATACAAGACATTATTTATGAAAGGGATAAATTTTAAAAATTAATTGACTTGAAATTGAAATTTAGGTGTCTATGTACAAAAGAGGTAAAGTTTAAGGATTTATTTAAGTGAAATTAAAGTTCATGGTCACTATTTGTAAAAAAGATAAAGGTTAAAGATTAATTGGGACACAATTAAAGTTTAAGGTGCCTATTTATAAAATGAGTAAAGTTTAAGGGGGCTGAATACTTTTTTCCCTAACCCAAATAAAGAAGAAGAAAAAATTGTAAAAACACTCCATTCCAATGAATATATAAAAAATAGGTTATGTAAAATATTTGTTCTTGTCTAATTTTAGCCGGACTTGTGGAGTGTAGTAGTACTCTTTTTCACTATTTAAATATTAATAAAAATAATTTACATCCCTTTAAAATATTGTTACTTGAAAAATTATAAATATTCATTACTTTAATCGTAATCTCATTTTCATGTCATTTTTTTGTTATCTTTTATACTTCTTTTTATATATATCAATTATCACTTTATTTTTACCTTTTTTTTTTTTTTATCTCTCTCCTCTCTTTATTCTAATCTGCTTAAAAATGGGATGAACATTTGGTAGAAGTGTCATGTACTCTCTGTGCATGTGTCTCTATTTTCTTTAAAATCCTTATAATCAAAATTAACTTCAAGATATACATGTACATATATACGTGTAATTTCAGAAGTTGTCACTTATTGACTTGATTTTCATTGTAGAAAGGCCATGGCATTAGAGCTAGAGATATGAAGGTAGAACTGCGAGATCAGAAAGAAGTGGAATGGCACAAAGCCACTGATCCTGAATACGTAGCTTCATATACTGCTACTACACACAACCATCACCATGAAATGCTCCATCAACCTCACATAGCTGCGTACACAACAACTAATGACCCAAAATCTACTTCCAACATGGACCATACTGAGGCTTTCAAGACAGGATATTTCACTTTGGATGATGTTCATGTTGGGAACGTGATGACCCTCCAATTTCCCATCCAAGAGGTTCCTCAATTCTTACCAAGAAAAGAGGCTGAGTCCATTCCTTTCTCAATCTCACAGCTCCCAAGTGTTCTTCAACTCTTCTCATTCCCTCAAGATTCTCCCCAGGCCAATGCCATGAGACGCACACTTGAACAATGTGAAGCACAACCCACCAAAGGGGAGACCAAGACTTGTGCTACCTCTTTAGAGTCCATGCTCGAATTCGTTGCCGCAATCATTGGTTCAGAGACCAAGTACAATATTCTCACAACTAACTACCCCACAACCTCAAGTGTTCATTCTCTACAAAAATTCACCGTTTTGGAAGTATCAGAAGATATCAATGCTCCTAAATGGGTAGCCTGCCACCCCCAACCTTATCCCTATGCGGTTTACTATTGCCACTTCATAGAGACAGCGATTAAGGTGTTCAAAGTATCACTAGGTGCTGAGAATGGAGATAACAAAATTGAAACTCTTGGCATTTGCCATTTGGACACATCTGATTGGAACCCACATCACATTATATTCACTCGGCTTGGAATTAAGCCTGGGAAGGTTCCAGTGTGCCACTTCTTCCCTATAAAACATCTTATGTGGGTCCCCCAACCTTCACAAACCACCAAGTGAAGGGAGTGAGTTCCCTGGGTTTGTGTAATAAAGGTCAATCTTAGCAGCAGTAATGACCATGTACCCTTTGTGGACTTCCTCTTTATCTGTATGTCTTGTGCCTTGTTTTATGTACAAAAAATGTGTTGGGCAAAAAAGACTTCCTAGTTAATGTTTATGTGCCTAGGAAGGGTTGCACAACTCAACAAAAATGGGCTTGTTGCAACGTTATGGTCCAATAAACCGCGTTAACAATATTTGCATGCTGGTGCGGTATTGGGAGTCTTGTTCATAACGTACTCAGATATGGTTCATCATAGAAATTTATCTACCAAAGCTGTCAAATATGCGTTTTGGAAATGCCCTTTTGAAGTTGAGCTATGGGATGACAAACAACAACTAGGTCCATATGGGTTTAGACTGTGTTTGGTTTTGAGAAGAGAAATAGGATAGATGAAAATGGAAGAGAAATAATTTGAAAAAGAAGAAATAGAGTAGAAATAAAATATAATGTTGGATTGTTTGGTTTAAGATAAATAGGTGAGAAATAGAGTAGAAATAATATTAAATTTGTAGACAAAAATACAATTGTGCCCTTATCCTGATAATGAATAATCAAACCATTTGCCTTCCACAACACCGCGCGCCGCCCTCACCATTCTGTAACCCTTGTGCTCCCCGCACTCATTTTGTCCTCGAACTGCGACACTACCGCCACGTCATTCGCAGTTGTGGAAGCGGAGTGGTCATCATCTTCGCTGTGTCGTCGCTCTTGTCCGGGAACTGCGACATTGCTGCTGTGAAAGAGAACTGCTTCTGCTTCTTCCGCGGTGGGTCCTCGTCGGAGGTGTCGCCTTCTTTGCGGCCAAATTTCATGAACTTCTTGGAGCCGTTAAGGCGGCCTCGTCGTCGAAGTGGTCGGGCTTAGATCGGACGTTGTTCTGCAGTTCGATTGGGGCGTCAAAGGGAGTGCTGGTGGCGGTGGGAGGGGCTTCCGGTAATTCATCGTTGGTGGTTCCAGCAGTGTTGGCCAGTGGTGCCTGCGACCCTACACCTTGTCTTCTTCATCTTTGTATGCAGGGGTAATAAAGTATTTTTGCACTTAAAAATTGAACACCCGTGTCTACTTGCCTGTCATTGAAGAGAGAAATTATCCACGTGGGACCCACGAATTTCAAACTTAACTCTTCCCAAAATCACTCGTATCAAACGACCAGCACATGTTTCCGTCTTCTCTAATTTATTTCCGTCGTTTATACCAAACGGAGCGTTAATGTGTGTTTGAAAACCCGTTGTAAATTAAGGCAAAAATCACATCAATTATGCTATAAATTAAATGAGTAAACTCTCATTTTTGTTCTTGAAAGATACTCCCTTCAGTCCTTTTTATAAGAAACAAAATTGTGTTCTTTTTTTGTCCTAATTATAAGAAACATAAACTCACTTTAAGATGTATTAATTGTTAGCTTTCTTTTTTACCCTTCATATTGTGAAATCCAATAATGAGACACCTACTCATTTCTCATGCATTTATTGGTCTATTAACAATACAAGTTACACTTATTAATGGAGGTGCAATGTTATTAATATAACCACTAATTAAACCAATTAATTTAAGGGATACTTTTGGAATAAAATTAAAATTTATGACATTATTAATTATAACTAACTAACTAGCTTAACTATTTTTATTGATTTTGACGATTTAATTATTTATTTCTTATATAAAGGACCGGAGGGAGTATAGACACTCACAGTTTGTTCCTGAAAGATTTTTAAAGGCAAAATAGTTCCTGAAAATTTCTTTAGTTGGATACGTTAGTCCTTTCGAAAACTAATTTGTCAGTGATACATAATTTTAAAGGACTAATTTAACTAAATGTATAATTTTTTTAAGCACTAAATTGTCTATAATTATGTACCATTTGAGACTAATTTATTAATATAATTGAATGAAATTGACGGAAGACGGAAAACTAACATGCTTAACGAAAAATACTTTCAAAGACTATTTTATTTTTAGAAAAATTTAAGCATTAAAATATCAACACTTATATTTTTGGGATGAAAATGAGAATTTATCTTAAATTAACTGTGTGTTTGGAATTGGAACTGCATCCCCAACTAAAAAAAACCACATCAATTGACCCTTTGATGCAGAAGCTAAAACCAGGAGTTTGACGTGGAAAACCACATCCATGATGAGCACGCTGTAAATAAATATACCAAGAGCGAAAAACAGCATTTCTATAACAAATGTTATAAAGTGTTTTGTAGAATAAAATAAAATAAATTAAAATAAAATATAAAAATATGGATTACATTTTATTTTATTATTCTTTTACACTCATTTTTATCTCCTTCTCGCTACACACAAACGGAGCATTATAAAAAAGCTGAGTGTTCGGCCCCTCTTTATTGTAGATTTTGTCTGTGTGCGAAGGGGCTACTGAACTGCCCTGCTGTCCTATGATGGGGCCATTTACTCTATAGGCATTAATGCCAGACAGCAAATGACCCTGTCACAACAGAGTACCTAGCCCAATTACCGATCCTTGCAAGAGATTTCATCCAGAGAATAGTGAGCAAGACAGCCCAATTCATGCATGATCGATCAACGTGTCCGCAGAAGTCTACAAAAGTGGACCACTTCTGGCCTTGACTTATACAATGATACAGTACTTGCAGGCATCAATATATGGAGGATAATAATATAGAATAGAATAGAAGTAGAACTGATGTAACATAACATGTATAGGGTTGCTTGTTAAGTTGTTATTATTATTTTACCCTCCTTGTCTTTTAGCTTTGACATTTTTAGGAATTTCCACGGTTTTCACATTCATGAGGGAACAGTACAAAAGATTTTTAAGTTTTGAAATTTAGTCGAGGGTTCCTCGAATCATCGTGACGTAGAAGTACACATTATTAGTAATATTGTTTATTTAATTATGGTACTTAAAATAAATAATTTAGTGGAGGGTTCCTCGATCGAATCTTGGTGATATAGAAGTACAATAGAGATGGCAAAACAGGCTGGACCAGACGGATTGGCGGGGTGGGATGGGATTTGCAGCCTGCCAGTCCGTTTTGGCCCGTCCCACCTAGCCCGCCTAGCCCGCCGAGGCACAGGCGGGACAGGCCAGCCCGCCAGTACTTTTTTTTTTTTAATAAATATATCTAAAATAACATAAGTTATTAGAGACTATTAATATTTTGTGGTGTATTTTTGAAAGACTATTAGCTTGTGGTAAGCCTTTTTAAGATATTATTTATGATGATGTTGAACTTGTGGTGTTAAAAGACTATTAGTTTGTGATTTATTGAAGAAAATGAAACAATATTGCAATTATTTTTAATTGTGTTCACACTTCACAGTAACAAAAATACTCTCTATTGTCCTTTTTATGACACAAGTGATGCAAGATCATTTTATTTATATCTTATTTGCAATAAATTAAAAAAAAAAAAAAAAAAAACTGGCCCACCAGCCCGCTCTTAGGCGGGGGTGGGCCAAGCTTTCCAGCCCGTCCCCATATTGGCGGGCCAGCCCGACCAGCCCGTTTTGCCATTCCTAAGTACAAGTACACCTTGGTAATCTTGTTTATTCATGATATTTATACAGGACATTGGATTCATAACGACTCGTGAGTACAAACTCCCTCTTCTCATTTCAAGAAAATTTTGGGCAAGATAAGGAAAAAGAAAAGAAAAGGAAAACTTGAGGATGGCAAAAGATGTCCTGGTTGGTGGAGGCTAGGGTGAAGTAGTAGAATCCCTCCCTCACCGGTGAAGAACCAATTTTTACCATTAGATATATTTATAAAATATTCAAAGGCTGAGATTTAAGAAAGGGAACTGCTTTAACCGGTTTTCTTTTTAATACTTTTGAATTTATAACATTTTTTCTTTTTTATTTCGTTAACTCCGTGCCACCGGCCCACTACCACCATTCTTCCACGACACTCTCATCAACCCCTTCCATCAATCACCTTCTTCCAGCACTCTCAGAATATAAGATCCATTCCAAATTCATTTCAAATTTAAGAAAAGTTATGCTATTATTTATTTTTTTCAATTTCATTTCAAATTCTAAATTTCAATCCATTCCAAAGTTCAAACCAATCCATTCCATATTTTAAATTCACAAAACCCCAAATTTAAGAATTAAGATTAACTTACAACAAATCTCTCACAAAAACTAAAAAGTAACTAATTCATTTCAAATTCTAAAAACCAATTTGTACAATTGAGAGCAACTAAGATTCAAAAAGAACAACAAAAATCAAGCAAATTGCATGACATTAATCAACAAAACAAAGAAGCAAATTCCATGATTGTCGTAGCTCAAAACAAAATAAATACAACAAATAAAAAAAAACGGAACAACAATTGCTATGGACGACAAAGATTTGGGTCATGAAGAGAAAGAAGAATCATAATGCCGGTGCCTCCTCGTTGACGTCGGTGTCGGCAAAATAAATACAACAAATAAAAAAAAATGGAACAAGAATTGTTATGGACGACAAAGATTTGGGTCATGAAGAGAAAGAAGAATCATAATGCCGGTGCCTCCTCGTTGACGTCGGTGTCGGCAAAATAAATACAACAAATAAAAAAAAACGGAACAACAATTGTTATGGACGACAAAGATTTGGGTCATGAAGAGAAAGAAGAATCATAATGTCGGTGCCTCCTCGTTGACGTCGGTGTCGGCAATGACGGCGAAAGTGACGGAGGAGTCGGAGGTGAGGGGGTTGAGTTCAAGGTGGTGACCTCTTAAAGCTGTTGAAAATTCGCGCGGTGGAGTCTTAGATCTAAAAATTAAAAAAACTCAGAAAAATAATAGTTTAGATCTTGATCTAGGTTTGTGTTGGAGGAACGACGACGTCGTATTGTACGATGCGGTTAAGGTGGAGGAAGGGGCAGTGGTGGCGAATAGTGGGAGAGGAGGGTGCGGAGGAGTGGAGTGGTTAAGGTTGGGGAAGGCGCAGCGGTGGTGGGAGTTGCTACCAGAGAGGAGAGAAAGGGCCGCGAAGGAAAGGGTCGTTGTGAAGAAGATATGAAAAATAAAAAACAGAAAATAAAAAAAAAATTAATGATTTTATTTAATTTATATATTTTTTTTCTTTAGGTTAAGAACCTACTATAGCCTATCAAATTCATGGTACACGAGTGAGGTAGGGAGAAAAATACTTCACCCTAGCATCCACCGTCCTGGTTTACTTGCAAATGCAGTCAAACCAAGGTGGAAGCTAGGGTGAAGTAGTAGAATCCCTCCCTCATCAGTGAAGAATCAATTTTTACCATAGGATATATTTATAAAATATTAAACGACTAAGATTTGAGAAGGGTAACTGACTTATCAGGTAAGCTTTTAATATATTTTAATTTATTTTTTGATAAAAATTATTTCCTTTTTTTATTTTATCATTCATGACTGTCAAACCCCCTTGACACCGCACCACTGTCCCATTCTTAAAACATATGAAAATTAACAAATTTGGGAATTGAACAAATTACATAACCAAATTTTAATCTTAAACAAGAACATTATGATTCCAGCAAATTGAAGAATATAACCAAAATTTCTGATTTTTTTTTTTGTTTTTTTTTTATTTCGTGAACTCATCCCCATTTACGGTTCTCGAAGCTTCTCACTCCGGCTGCCGTATGCAACGGCGATGTTTCATCTCTATTCGTCGTCTCTCTGTCCCCTCTCTTCCCTGTTTCCTCCCTCGCACCCCCACCCCACCCCTACCCCTACCCCTCTTTCCCCTTTCTCCACCAACAACAAAAGCATAAACACAATCAAACAAACACAAGCATAAAACGAACACCTAGAAACACAAAAAAGAAAAGAAAAAACAAAAGCATTTGCGTTGGGAATTGACGGAGGTGAGACATCGACAGTGTTGGGAATCAACGATGGTGAGGCATTAACAAGAGCGTTTCCGTCGAGAATCGATGGCGGTGCAAGGGGGCTGGAGGGTTCCCTTGGAACTGTTAGAGTGGGTTACCAAAAAAAATAAAATTTTTTATAACTTTCATATAATTTTTTTTTCTTCTCGATTAAAAACCTCCTTCGCCGTTTGGGTTCCAACCTGAGAAAGGTTGGGGAAGGTGCAGTGGTGGCGGAGGATTGGAGGAGAGGAGGTCGTGGAGTAGATCTGGAAAAAAAAATTCCAAAGAAAATAAAAGAGTAAGAGGATTGCATATTTAAATTTTTTTTTTTAATAATCTTTATCTTTGTTCTAGATATTGGTTTTGTTATTAAAGCCAATAACCATTAATGAAAGACAGGCGGAGGATAAGGAAGAAAGACAATCCATTCAGGACGATGAAGGAGTTTGGTCAAAAAGCATTTTACTTTTTTTAATTATTTTAATTTATTTTTTATTTTCATTTTATAAAAAATTATTTATTTTAATTTTTTATTATTTTTTCTCCCGATAAACAACCTGTTATTACAGGTAAATTTGCTTCCTCACCGATGAGAAAGGAATTTTACTACTTCACCCTAGCTTTCACCCCAAACCAAACATGATCCTACAATTTGTAATTAAGTCTGGTGGGAGAACACATGTATTAAGTAAGATTAAAATATCTAGATACACTGTTAGATGGTGCATGGTCTTATCCTGCTGCATCTCATTCTCAAGACAATAACCACATGCTTGCTTCTTAGTGCTTGCAAATTATTAAGGAATCAACATACCCTACAACTACAACTTGAACATCGTTTGTCGCACTAGTGGATAACTTTATTGCTAATTAACTTCACAACTGGCACTCTTGAGACAAAGACAAAGAAAGGTCAATGTACTGGTTTAGGGGATGTACGTAATTAGCCATTGTCATGGTTTTTTGTTTATATTTTTTTACCAGCTATTTTCATCTTCAGTCATGGTTGGGCCATGTTGCGCACAAGTTTCAAGTCCTTTGTATTCCGTGTCGGCAAATTTGCATGAGAAACCAAGAAATTAAAATGAATAAAGCTGATTCTTTGAGGTGAGACTCTTGACACGGATAGAATAAATAAGGGCACCACTCATTGTTAATAGAGTAAATTACAATACTTATAAAAATTTTATCAAATTACACATAATTTTATTATTTTTTATTTTTCTATATTACTTTTTTAAAATTTAAAAACACTACATTAACACTCCTTATATATTTAAAAATATTATACCGACATCTCTCAACACTCTTTCAAATCTTATACTAACACTCATTATAAGAAAATGAATATAATGGTTAAAAAAATAAAAATTATTTGTGTAATTACACAAAATCTAAGAGAATATTGCTATAATTTGTTCTTGTTAGTATTATTATTATTACAAGTAAATAAACAATGCGTTCTAGGCTTCAAATTGGATTATTCAAATCAAATAAAAGATACAGGATATATTTTCCAAAAAAAAGAACACAGATCTCAATGTTTTAATTGAAAATAACCACTGGTGTTATGTAACGGACTACACTAGTCGTTTCATGAAGCAATAATTGTTGGCTTCAAAATCAAAGAAAAAAAGGTAAGTAAAACAAAAGGAAATGTGAGGTCATTATAAATTTGCTCGTAGCAATCATATTACAATTACATCAAATGACAAATGCACAGGAAAAAGGTCGACCACTTACACTTTTAAGACCCTCAAGATTTCCAAACACAATAAATAGAAAAGGAGAAAGGAAAAAATTGCAACCAAACAAAACACTTATCCCTTAGATGGTTAGACCTAGTGGAGTTTCCTCAACTTTCCCTATCTAGTGGACCATCTAGTAGGGTTTCCTTAGGCCCACCTTAATGGGCTCCTTTTCGACCTCAATCTAAAAAATAAAAAAGTTAAATACGTTTTTAGTCTTGAACTTTTCTCAATTTTTATTTTTAATCTCTACATAAATATTTGACTGGTCTTAGTTCTTGAACTTTTTTTCCTTCAATGCTTTTAGTCCCTAAATAAATATTTGACCGGTCTTAGTTCCTGAACTTTTTTCCATCAATGTTTTTAGTCTCTAAACAAATATTTGACTGATCTTAGTTCTTGAACTTTTTTTCCGTCAATGTTTTTAGTCCTTCATGGACTTTTTATGATAGGGACTAAAAATATTGAAGGAAAAAAAGTTCAGGGACTAAGACCGGTCAAATATTTATTTAGGAACTAAAAATATTGATGGAAAAAAAATTCAGGGACTAAGACCGGTCAAATATTTGTTTAGGGACTAAAAACATTGAAGAAAAAAAAGTTCAGGAACTAAGACCAGTCAAAATTTTGTTTAGGGACTAAAACTGAAAATTCGAAAAAGTTCAGGGACCAAAACATAATTAACCCAAAATAAAAATATATCCATTAATACACAAAGTCAACGTGACTAAAATACCACTATACATTACATGTAAAACACCAACCCGATTAAATTTTTTAAGGCTTATACAAATTTTTTCTTTGGGAGATCATTAGAGTCTTTTTCACTTTAGAAATATATCAAAACACATTCCTTTTTTACACTGCTTCTTTTCTTTATTATCATTTTTTAATATAAATGAAAAAAGTTCATGTATAGGGATAACATGTTATTAAAAAGATTATAACTCACCTTTTTTTTCACTATTATAATTTTTGTGTGGAAAAAGATGTGCATAAAAGAAGTGGATAGAAATTCAGACTTAAAAAACCTTTCCTTTTAAGACTACTGAAGTAGTTGAGAGAAAGTGTTAAAAATTATTGTAAGACTGTTATTTTTTTTCTCTCAATCAAAGCAGAGATTCTGAATTTCTGAGTATACCGGAGGGGTATTCGGCTATACGATTAGCCAAATACCCCTATCACAATCAGCCAAAGATATCTCAAACAGACGACTATTCGGCTAAAAGCTGGCCGAACACTCTTTACTCCTTGCATTCGGCTATATGCATTATCGGATACTAGGATAAAGGTATCTGACACCATAATGACCAAATACTACCGCAAGGGTATTCAGCATTGCTACAATCGAATACTAGGGATAGTGTTTGGATAAGGTGAATCCCATCAGAAAGATATTATCAAAGTAATTAAGGATTAGAAAACAGTTAAGTCACCTTAATTAATATGGATCGGTCATTAAGAGATGTTCAGGGCCCATAAGGGTCTTAGGCCCAATAAGGTAAGTATAAAAGGGAGTACATTCCTCGAAGTAGAGGACTTCTGGACCCTCATTTATTACCCACATTAAATGCTCTGAGCCGAAACTTGACTTGAGCGTTGGAGTACCTTTTGTAGGTACCCCCCCCACACCGTTCGTGTAGAAGGATTCGGACAGTTACGGAAGACCTTGAACAAAATACATCAATAGAAGATTACCTCGTTACCCTCAGGCAGGAACATTTTGGCGCCCACCGTGGGACCCGGTAAAACTTATCCCACGGTCCCTCAAGGAATGGTTACTACCCGAAGTCATGCACACATGGATATACCTAAACCATCGGCACCATCCATGCAACAACACGTAGAAGGGCAGCATCTCGTCAACGAAAACATAGTGCGCGTGGAAGATCAAACGAATTTGTCTTCGGAATTAAGACAGTTGAGAGCCGATATATCGGCAATGAGAAAGCAGCACGCTCAGAAGATATCAGCCCTCCGCCAGGAGAATGCCGAATTGAGGAATCTGAATCGATCTTGGAAACCTGAGGATTAGGCACTAGACAAGCAACATGAAGGCGAGTCAGCGACCAATCTTAGCATACAGGGTGCGACTAATCGGCCCTCAACCTTTACCGTCAACACTCAATCACACCCTTGCATGCATCCTTTCGTTTCCGGAATCATGGAAATCCCTCTTCCCCCAAATTGGAAAAGCCTCAGGTTGGACAGATATGATGGTAGCACTGACTCGGATGAGCACATAGACGTCTATGTAACCCAAGTTAGTCTTTACACTGCCGAAGATGCCATCCTATGTAGGGTATTCCCCACGTCCCTAAAGGGACAAGCTCTTAATTGATTCACATGGCTCTCGCCCAATTCCATCGACAGTTTTGAAACACTTGCGATTATATTCGGTAATCAGTTTGCAATAAGCAAATCCCATCACTTGACTTCAGTCGCGCTGGTAAATATTCGGTAAGAAAAGAGGAAATCCCTTAGAACGTTCATGGAAAGGTTCGACAAAGTTGCCTTGAACATCCGTAACCTTGACCCAGCAGTAGCCATGCATCATTTAGTAACGACCCTTAGGACGGGGGCTTTTGTCAATAGTCTATGCAAGAAGCCTGCACTTGACATGGATGACCTCCAATGAAGAGGAGCGAAGTACATGAAGATGGAAGAGTTGGCCGAATACCGGAACCAAGTCCGAGCGGAAGCCAACACAGGAAAGAAAGAACATGAAAAAGATAATCAGGGGAAGGGAAAACAGAAGTTTCACAAGGAACGAGAATACCGTGGCCCCCAATACACGGCTTACACTCCGCTTAACACTAGCCGCTCCCGGATACTCGAACAAGCCTTAGCGACCGAAATATTAGCTATGCCAAAAAGAGCCAATACTCCTCCTAAAGCTGACTACATCAAGCAATGTCGATACCATCGCAATAGAGGTCATTCCACCGAAGAGTGTGCCGCACTCAAAGACAAGATCGAGGATCTCATCAAGATGGGGGCATCTCAAAGACTTCGTCCACAATCCTAGAACTGAAAGACCTCAGTACTCAAAGTACAAAGATGACGACAGAACTTACAGGAGGGACATTGATTATGATCGAGAAGGTGGCAGAAAGGCCGAAAGGCAAAGGAGCAAGACCCGGGAGCGACAAGAACCAAAACCCCGTGAATATCCTCGAAGAGTGATTAATACGATTGCAGGAGGATTTGCAAGAGGAGAAAGTACATCGTCGGCCAGGAAGAAGCATCTCCGCCTAGTCCGATCAGTCAATATGACATCGGCCGTAAGCAAGTTGAAAATACCGCCTATCACGTTCATCGACGCAAACTTTCAAGGGTTTGACCCCGTGCAGGATGATCCAATGGTCATCAGCATGGACATAGCTGACTGCACAGTCCGAAAAACTATGGTAGATCAAGGAAGTTCGGCCGACATCCTATATTGGAGTACCTTCAAGCAGTTAGATATACCGGAAGGGAAGCTCATGCCCTATGACGAATCCCTAGTCGGATTCTCAGGCGAAAGGGTTAACACCAGGGGATGTATAGAGCTAGACATAACCTTCGGATACAGGGAAAAGGAGTGCAAAACTATAAAAGTTAGATATATAGTAGTGCACGCTAACACTTCGTATAACATACTGCTTGGACGTCCATCCTTAAATACTCTTAGAGCTATAATGTCCACCCCACATCTTCCCATGAGTTCCCTTCTAGCCGAGGCACAGTAATCACAATCCGCACAGACCAAAAGGCAGCTAGGGAGTGTTACCTAGCCAGTCTCAAAGTCACTCAGTTAAAGGAAGAAGAGTACAAGTCAATATACATGGTCTCGACAACCGAGCCTTTGGCCTAATATTTGGATCTTGATCCCAGGACCAATGAAGACAAGCGGGTCGAACCAAACGAGAAAATTTGTGCATTTCAAATTGGTGAAACAAAAACTCAGGTCACGTATCTCGGCAGCAACCTGTCGGAAAATGATAGGCTTCAAATCCAAAGTGTAGTAAGGAAGAACGTCGACCTGTTCGCCTGGAAAGCCTCAGATATACCAGGCATCGACCCAAAATTCCACTGTCACAAATTGGCAATATGCCGCGAAGCAAGGCCGATTGCTCAAAAGAAGATAAAGATGGGAGAAGATAGGCGGAAAGCCGTAGAAGAAGAAGTATCTAAGTTAATGGCGGCCAACTTCATCAGAGAGGTCAAATACACCACTTGGTTAGCCAATGTGGTCATGGTAAAGAAGGCAAATGGCAAATGGAGGATGTGTACACACTACACGGATCTGAACAAAGCATGTCCAAAGGATGCATACCCACTACCAAACATTGACCGACTAGTCGATGGGGCAGCCGGGCACTCTTGCCTCAGTTTTTTGGATGCATACTCGGGGTATAATCAAATCCGAATGTACCCTCATGACGAAGACAAGACTGCTTTCATAACTGAGTCAGCTAACTATTGCTACAGAGTTATGCCCTTTGGCCTGAAAAATGCTGGAGCCACCTACCAAAGGCTAATGGACAAAGTCTTTCAAAGGCAGCTAGGACGAAATTTGGAGGTATACGTTGATGATATGGTCGTCAAGTCTCCCAAAGCCGATGTACATACAAGGGACCTAGAAGATATCTTTGTCGAACTCAGAAAGTGCAATATGCGCCTAAATCCCGAAAAATGTGTTTTCGGTGTTCAAGAAGGAAAATTTTTGGGCCTCATGTTAACATGCCGGGGCATAGAGGCGAATCCTGACAAATGTCAGGCTGTTATTTGTATGAGAAGCCCGAAAACTTCAAAGGAAGTCCAGCGACTGACAGGGAAAATTGCCTTTTTATCGCGATTCCTACCTAGGATAGCCGAGAAGGCGAAACCCATTATGAAGTTGTTGAAGGCAACTAAGAGTTTTCATGGGACATACAGTGTGAGGAAGCCTTTCAAGAGCTGAAGAAAACCCTTTCGGCCCAGTCTACACTCTAGAAACTGGACCCCCAAAAGGATCTAGTGCTATACATCTCGGTCTCCCAAGAAGCCATAAGTGCAATGTTGGCCCAAGAGCATGAAGAAGGTCAATCACCTATATATTTTATCAACCGAGTACTACAGGAACCTGAGACTAGGTATCAAACAATAGAGAAGGCAGCTCTAGCACTAGTCAGCGCTGCAAGGCGTCTAAAACAGTACTTTCAGGGCCACCGAGTAATAGTCAAAACCGATTGTCCCATAGCAAAGGTATTGAAAAAGCCTGAACTGGCCGGACGAATGCTGGCATGGTCGATAGAACTGTCAGAATTCGATATAAGGTATGAGTCGAGAGGTCCCATCAAGGCACAATGCTTGGCAGATTTCATCAGTGAGCTACACCTTACCGATCACTTTGAAGAAGAGTGGTGGATTGTACATGTTGATGGCTCCTCCAACCAACGAGGGAGCGGAGCAAGTGTCATCCTGGAAGGACCAAACCGGATACGACTAGAGCAGTCTTTACGATTCGGTTTTAAAGCATCTAACAATCAGGCCGAATATGAAGCCTTATTGGTCGGACTCAGGTTAGCCAAGGAAATGGGAGCTCGAAAAGTAAAATGTTGAAGTGATTCCTAAATTGCAGTCGAACAGATTAATGGTGTTTTCTAGGTCAAAGACCCACAGTTACTGAAATATTATCATGCTTTCATGCAACTGAAAGAAGACTTCGATGAGGTTCGGGTAAAGCACCTAGCCCGAGAACATAACGACAGAGCCAATCAGCTTGCTAAACTGGCTAGTACTCAGAAACTCGGGCAACTTAGAACCTTCATTCAGGAACTGTTACCAGACCCAAGTATAACTGCTGAAGAATGCATGCAGGTCTCAACACCTACAGACCCTTGGATGGCCGAAATCCAACAGTATTTGTCACAGGGCACCCTTCCGGAGGATAAGGAGAAGGCCAAAAGGCTACGGACCAGCACCGAAAGGTACGTGCTAATCGTCGGGGAGTTGTACAGAAGAGGGTTTTCCACACCTTTACTTAAATGTCTTGACAAAAGATCAGGCCGAATATGTCACAAGAGAGTTGCATGAGGGAATCTGTGGCATGCATTCGGGTGGCTGAACAATGGCCACTTGCGTATTAAGAGCAGGATATTATTGGCCGACCCTCAAGACTGACTGTGCTGAATATGTTAAAAAATGCAACTAATGTCAAAAGCATGGTAACCTTATCCACCAGCCTGTCGACGAGCTACACGCTATTTCGTCACCATGGCCTTTCGCTATCTGGGGTCAATATCTTGGGACCCTTTCCCATAGCTAAAGGGCAGTGCAAGTTTTTGATAATAGCCATCGATTACTTCACAAAATGGATAGAGGTCGAACCCTTGGCAACCATTTCAGCCCAAAACATGCCATTTTTTTTATGGAAAAACATAATCACACGCTTCGGTATTCCTTATGTGATCGTCACGGACAACGGGTTGCAGTTTACGGACAAAAAATTGAATGCCTTTCTGGAGGACCTGGGAATAAAACATAGGATAACCTCGGTCGAACACCCACAAACAAATGGGCAAGCCGAGTCCCCCAACAAAGTCATCTTGGGATAATTAAAGAAAAGGTTGGGTGCAGCTAAAGGTGCATGGGCCGAAGAGATACCTGAAGTTTTGTGGGCTTACAGGTGCACTCCACAATCAACAATCAAAGAAACACCCTTCAGAATGGTATATGGAACCGAAGCTATGATTCCGGTAGAGGTAGGGGAGCCTACCTTCCAAAGACAAAACTTTGATATATCCCAAAATGAAAACTCCATGAGGTGTGAACTTGATATAGTCGAAGAAGTACGCGGCCGAGCACGCCTCGCCGCCGAAGTATGTAGACAGAGGATGACCAAGAGGTTCAACTCAAAGCTGAAGCCAAGAGAGTTTAAAGACGGAGACCTAGTCCTAAGGATACAAGGTGAAGCATGAAGAAATACCCGGGAGGGGAAGTTAGCAGCAAATTGGGATGGCCCATTTAGAATCCAACAAACCCTCAACAATGGAGCATACAAGTTGGAAGAGCTTTCAGGAAAAGTGGTGCCGAGAACATGGAATTCGACCCACCTTAAGTATTATTTCAGTTGATTATGTAAACGAGTGTTGTACTCTTTTTCCTTACTCGGCTTTTTATCCCTACAAGAACATGAAAGGATTTTTACCGAGAAGGTTTTAACGAGGCACACCTATCTAATCGAATCAATGAAACACATCTTTTTGGGCATATCTATGATTATTTTTCAACAGCTTTTATTTTTACATGAATGGTTTCCCTCCCGAGTACTCCTACTCGGCTAAGGATGCACCATTCGAAATTTCTTCACCATTCAAAATTTCTTCACAAATGGTTTTCCTCCCGAGTACTCCTACTCGGCTAAGGATGCACCATTCGAAATTTCTTCACAAATGGTTTCCCTCCCGAGTACTTCTACTCGGCTAAGGATGCACCATTCGAAATTTCTTCACAAATGGTATCCCTCCCGAGTACTCCTACTCGGTTAAGGATGCACCATTTGGAATTTCTTCACAAAAACCTAACAACCGAATATGGTGGTTTCTTAAAAAAAATCCATGGTCGATAAAAAGAAGGCATCGGTTAAAATGCACGTTTAAGCCGAATACATACAACTGAAACTTGGTTAAATATTAAATCTACTAGAGCACGTGACACTACTTAACGATATTCCTAACAGTCGTATACATGCTCCTTGTAATCTTTTTAATGAGGCACGGTATTTACAAAGTGATCGGCCACAAATAAGTTTGTAAAATTATTCTAAGTATAGATTGAGAAACGGATGCTGAAAGATAAAGAGCATATTCATTAATCACAAAAAGAAAGATTTACAAAATCATTGTCGGTAACACAAAAAAGGCTTTAACGGCCCAACATACAAAAAGATCATTCAGCCGGATCCTCTTGATTCACAGCATCGTCGATGTTTCCTTCTCTGTTCTCGTTACCTCCTGCGTCCCCATCACCTTCCGGAACAGATGGCTGGAGAGGATTCTCAAGAATCGCATCCTCTGGAGTATCATCAAGATGTAGTATGCGGTCTTGGTAAACATCCTTATCCATGTCAAAGATTGCAGGATTAGGGACGTCGAAGAAGTATAACATCTACCAAACAGCATGCTGGAATCTGGCTTCATGTTCGGCAAAAAATTTGTCTTTCGCCAAAGACGTGATATTATCCTTGGCAGCGCGTTCGACATCTCTCTCCTCTTCGGCCTGAGCCACCAGCATCTTCAAACGCTCAATCTCATCGGCCTGAATCTTAGCATCCTTTTCAGCCATTATAACTTTGGTGTTCAAATCCTGGAGATCAATCGAAAGGTTTTTCACTTCATCCTTCAGACGAGCGTTATCATCAGCTAGGGCTATGTTGGCATCAAGAGCCTGTTGATTAGAAGCTTGTGACTCCTTCAAGCTCTTCTTCAACTTCTCGGTCTCTTTTAATGGATTCATGAACATATGATGAGCAATGGTCGCAACCCTTGCTTGAAACTCACAATAGGCCAACCAGTTGGAAGCAGCATCGGCCTTATTCAAGAGACTCTTTCCAGTCTTAGAAATGTCACTGGAACTGATCAACTTTTTTGGCCGAAAATCCTTGGCGAAGAAGCTCTCGGCAGTCATGGCAGGGATGGAAGCCAAAGACCACGAGGCCAAAAAATTCAGAGTTTGTTGTTTCAACTTCTTCGCCTTTTCCTCCTCGGAAATCTCACGGCTCCGGTGTCGTTTCTTGTGATCCTTGTCTCGACTTTTCTTTTCTCCCGCCGAAGGGGGTAGAGTATCAAGAGGAGGTGGTCTCGGGGTTGGTTGCTTCACGACAGGAGGTACCGAAGCAACACCTGAAGTGTTTCCGGCAGCTTGGGCTCGGTTCTTCCGAGCATTGCAGAAAGATAGGACATCACCACCAGCATCGGCCATGATACCTGCACTGCACAACACACTTAGTCATTCATGAGAACTAAGTATAAAAAAATAGACAAGAAAGAACCGAAGCCTTACCACACATATCGGCTAAAACACTCAAAGAATTAAATAAGGCCACGAGCTGCCTAGCCGGAAGCTTTCGGGGGAGGGACTCAAGAAACAGGAGGTCCTCGCGTTCCCGTTCAGTCATGATAGACTTCAGAAATTTGTCATAACGCCGAGGGGTTTTCTCCCAATAAAAAGGAAATAAGGGTTTCCCATTCCTATCATAAAAATGGTTGGCCCTTATATTCGACTTAATTATTACTTTAAAGAAGCCGGTTTTAAAAATTTTATAAGAAGAAGTAAAAGACCGGAATAGAGGCCTTTTCGGTGTTCTTATTAGAGATACCCACAAACTGCTCTTAGGCCGAGTATAAAAATAATACAAAAATACACTCACCGAAGGCTCTATAAAATTAAAAAGGCAAAGGGCACGAAAGACCTAGATTGCGGCCCATCCATTCGGATGCAACTGAGAGGGTGCCACGTTCAAAACCCGGAGCACCCCCATTGTAAAATTGTCAAAGGGAATCGTTACATGTACGTCCCGGAAGACACAATCGTACATGTAAAAGAAATCCCTCTTGGACTCGCCATTTCCCAAGAAAACAAATTCAGCGTTGGTTTCACGCCGACAACATTGTAAGGCTAGCGGACACAACTCGTCCTCAAAGATAGTACATACGGTTACATAGTTTACAAAGTTTGGCACACTGAGTTTGTCATCGTAACGGGACCAGTAGGACCCAACCTCCCCGTTTACCCATAAATACCCATCTAGGGTAATCTGCGGGAACTCTCTTTTTCCTTGCGAAACCCGGGGTTTATGCTTCGATTTTTGGCTAGAAATAGCCTTTTCAACCGAAAGGGAGACTACGTTTTCGCCCACCCCCTCTCAGACAGAAGACGAAGAGGAGGAGGACGAAGAGGAAGAAGACGAAGATAAGGACGAAGATGAAGAAGTCGAAGACTCCTCACTAGACTCCCGGCCAGGTGAGGAGGATGACCGAATATCAACCACCTCGATTTCCCCATAAAGCTTAAGACCAGACGAACTCATGGTAAAGGAAAAAAGAATAAACAAAAGCCGAACTCTCGTACCTTAGTGAAGACGAAAAAGATGAAGCAAAAAGGGAGTATTCGGCCGACAGCAAGAGAAGGAGATTGGTAGTGTGTAAATAAAAGGAGCAAAGACGACATCCCTTGCCCTATTTATAGGGCCCAAGCCCACAACGGTCCAAAAGATACTAGCGTTGTCAACTGTTAGATCAATCCAGATCTAACGGTCCATAGAAACGCAACGCTTCGTTTCCTTCACCTCAACGGTTTTTTTCAACCATAATGACAAGAATTTGAAAAGACTCAACAAGCAGACGCGTGTCTGGAAACAAAACCTCTTTGTCACGAATGTTCCCTCGAGGCTGGAGGGCATGTATAACAAAGGGGTATTCGACTATACAATTAGCCGAATACCCCTATCACAATCAGTCGAAGATATCTCACAACAGACGACTATTCGGCTGAAAGCTGGTCGAACACTCTTTACTCCTTGTGTTCGGCTATATGCATTACCGGATACTAGGATAAAGGTATCCGACACCATAATGACCGAATACTACCGCAGGGGTATTCGGCATTGCTACAACCGAATACTAGGGATAGTGTTCGGATAAGGTGAATCCCATCAGAAAGATATTATCAAAGTAATTAAGGATTAGAAATTAGTTAAGTCACCTTAATTAATATGAATCGGTCATTAAGAGATGTTCAGGGCCCATAAGGGTCCTAGGCCAATAAGGTAAGTATAAAAGGGAATACAATCCTCGAAGTAGAGGACTTCTGAACCCTCATTTATTACCCACATCAAATGCTCTGAGCCGAAATCTGACTTAAGCGTTGGAGTACCTTTTGCAGGTACCCCCCTCCCCACACACCATTCGTGTAGAAGGATTCAGACAGTTACAGAAGACCTTGAACAAAAGATATCAACAAAAGATTACCTCACTATCCTCAGACAGAAACACTAAGTAAGAGTGAATTTAAAAAAAAAAAATAGTACCCAATATAATGTCATTTTACACAATACATTATGTTTCCAATAATAAGACAAAATATTTATATAAGGATCAAAATGCCTTTATATAAAAATATCAATTTCATTTTTTATCTTTTACTTTTCTTAACTAACCAAACAAATTAATATAAAACTTAAGTCCTCTTTTTCTTCTATTTTTTTTTCTAAATCAAATCATATAATCTAAAAATCTACTCATTTTCTATTTATTTTCTCTTTCTTAATTTTTTCGTTCCAGTATCATAGTTTTTCTTTTCACTATTTCTCAGTTCTCACATTCAAACAAAGCATTAAGACTTGTTTGTCTATACTTTTTAAAATGATTTTTTCATTACAATTCACTGAAATTGTCGTTTTTAAATATATAATTGTATATATATCTTGAAACAAATTTCTAAAAAAAACCATAAAAATAGCTGTAAAAAAAACACCCTCTTTTTTTTCAACCTTTGTCATTCATAAAAATTACTGTAAAATTCTTTTTGCATACACAAGTTGTCACTTTAGCTTCTCATTTTGATTTGAAGAACTACACTAAAAAGTAAAAACACACGAAATTACTACACTACTGCATGTCCCAACACTCATTTCTCTAGGTTTGGACATTGGTCCCTAGCTGGACTTGGGGCACTTGCCCATTCCCATTTTCTACTCCCTTGGTGGGGTTGGCCCTAAAATTACCAAAAGACCCTTCCATGTCTTCGAGCGTTTTACCCCGTGTTTCAGGAAGCACAGTGTAAAAGAATATCCATCCAACGGTAGCAATGCCACAATAAAGGAAGAAAGCTCCACCAATGGTTATGGCTTTAGTGAGGGACAGAAAAGTCATTGAGATAACCCCACTTGTGGTCCTATTCACCACAACACCCGCGGCCGCACCCTGCGCCCGCAACCTCAACGGGAAGATCTCAGAACTATAGACCCACGTGATGGGACCCGCACCGATGGAGAACGTGGCCACGTAAGCCAACACCATGGCTATGCTCAATGCAACGGCCCACATTACCTTCGTCTCCGAGTGATTAATGATCGTGAGGCTGATAGCGAGTGCGAGAAGCGAGAGCACCATGCCCCCGACACTAGACAATAACAGCGGACGACGACCCACGCGGTCCAACATAAACGTGGCCACCAAGATGAACACGGTCTTAACGAATCCAACGGCCACGGTAGCGAGAAGCTTATGCGTGTCATCCTTGATCCCAGCCTTCTCGAAGATGGTGGGGCTGTACAAAACGACGGCGTCTACGCCCGACGCTTGTTGGAAGAAGTGAATCCCGAGGGCAGCGATTAAGATGTGACGAACTGCGGGCGTTGGATAGAGGAAGAGCTCTTTCCATACACCCTCACCGCTGCTTCGTTCACTTACCTGAACGACATCGTCGTTGCAACTCTCGGGGATCCCTGCGGCTTGTTTGATGTCGGCTAGCCTTAGCTCTGCTTCTTCCTTGGTGTCGGAGGTTTTGTTAAGCACTTTTTTTGCCTCTCCCAAACGACCCCTCATCACAAGCCATCTTGGAGACTCCGGCATCGCCAACACTCCCAGCGTTAGGAGTACCGAAGGAATTGCACCCACTCCAAGCATCATTCGCCATCCCACTTTTAGCGTCAACTTCGAAAATGCAAAGTTCGATATGTATCCAAGTAATATCCCTCCATTGATAAAAACCTGTTATCATAAATAAAAACAAATTAAAGTTGCATTCAATTATGTATCATTTTCCTTTAGTATTAGAAAAGGAAATCCAACCTAAAGCTATCAATTAGGATACTACCAAAGAAAATAAAAAAAATATATTAAAATAAATATATTTAGAATTTAATTTCTACCTACTATCAAAATAATGATAAATATGATTTTTAAGATGGATTGTCTAAAAAATATCCCATCAAATCCTATTGATATAATTTATATTTTCAATCAATCAATACATAAAAAAAAAAAAAATAGTTTGATTGAGTTGTTTAACCTTATTTTTATTTGGAATAAATTAGAAATGAACAAACTTATTATATTTATCTATTTATAACTATATCCTATTTACTAAAAATATAAAGAATAAAGAAACGAACCTCAGGGAAGGATGTGAGGAAGCCACGAGAGGAGGCCGGGGAGACCTCGGCGGTGTAGACGGGGGCGATCATGAGGGCGTAGCCGATGCCAATGCCGGCGACGAAACGGCCGAACATGAGAAAGGCATAGTTGGGAGAGAAGCCCATGAGAAGTGCTCCGGCGAAGAAGATGGCGCCGGCGAAAACAATCGTGTAACGGCGACCAATCCAGTCGGAGGTTCTGCCGGCGAGGCATGACCCTATCAGAGAGTATAGGTTGATGATTCCGAGCAGGATCTCAATTTGCACGTCCGACACTTTCAGGTCCCTTTTTATGTACATGGCTGCTCCACTCATCACACCAATATCTGTAACAATATCATCGTACGTATACATAGTTACATACAGTACCACTTAGCAATTTGATTTAGTTATATTCGTCAACGTGTAGTTAATGCTTCACTTAATTAATAATGTTCTCGGAGATTCCCTTTTCTAAAGAGTCATGCAAAATCTTGTCCCACGAAACAAAACACTTTCTTTTCTTTTTGTATTTGTTTTGTACGCAAAAGTCTTCTTCCTTTTTCCTTTTCCGATCCACATAAACTGGATAAGTTTTACAGTTTTCCTCGCATGCCACACAGTTTCCCTTGGAAGAAACTATGTTTCTCCCTTGTACGTAATCAATTAATAGCAAGTTGGTTTCACGGTTTGGATCTCGTTTTTCAGTTTAAGATCCAAACGTGAGTTTTAGCATATTTGGAAAGGAATCACGTCTGGAACATAGAAGTTATAACTAACAAAACACATTATTTTTCTTTCTTAACAAGTTTCCAAACACGTTACAGCAGAGAGCAAGACGAGTAAATAGGAATGAATATATATAAGACTCACTCACCATAACCAAGCAAGATGGAAGTCATGGAGGCCAACATAGCACAAGCAAAAGCATACTTATTCCTTTTGCGCTTCTTTGGAGGATCGAAATCCGGAAGTGTTTTATGAGCTTCAACTAACTTTCCCTCAGTCATCTTATTGAGTTAGTTAGTTTAGCTGAATACCCGCAGAAGGGAAAATATGAGAGAGTGGGAGAGAGAGTAGAGAAAGGTGTGTTAAATTGTTAACATGTATTTAATTATTGGGTGGTATGTCTAAGTATGATGATAAGTGAAAGAGAGAAATTAAGCAGTAGTGGAGTTTGGCATATGAATGTGAGGTTCCGCTAGCGTGCTTATATAGAGTATAGACCAAAGGCTTTCGTCACCTTAGACTAAGGAGTCTCACATGGTAGAAGTAGAACTCCCAACTCACTCTCTCTCTCTCTGTCCAACCTAAACAAATCGTTTTCCAAGTGTGTGCCATACTTGTTCCACACTTTTTATTTATATTTTCTTTCTGAAAATGATTGTTGTTCACTCGGTTAGTCCACAAGGATACGTAATGTAATACCATAAAAATAAAAATAAAAAAAAAAGAGATAGAGAGAGAGAGAAATAAAGTAACGCGCTGAAAGTGCTTATTTCCGCGTGTAGAAATCACGAGTGCAAATTGCCCGTGGTGTGGCTCGCAGCCACTAAATGACAAATCAGTACAGTCTACAAATCTTTAATATATAAAATGCAAATTGTAATCTTACTAGTTAATACTCGTAAAAAGATAAAATAAAAAGTAAATAAAAAACCCTACCAAAAAAATACTCCAAAAAAATAAGTGTGTGTATATATATTAGTAAATCTTGTATGATGAATATTTAACATACAAATTTGGAAGTGTATGAGAAGGAAGAAAAAAGAGAAATAATTAAAAAAAGTGACGTATACAGGGAAAAGGTGGCGTATCTGTGTAAAAGTTTAATTGTTTTTTTTTTAGTCGTTATATGTAAAGAGTAAAGATTTAGTTTAGTTTTTATAATAGAAAACGTTTATGAACCAGTTCTGTCATTTCTTTGAGTTATAAAAGTGTAAAATTACTTGAAACTATTTTTCGTTTTAATTTCTACATAG
Source organism: Pueraria montana var. lobata (assembly GCA_026413185.1). Classification (NCBI taxonomy): domain Eukaryota; kingdom Viridiplantae; phylum Streptophyta; class Magnoliopsida; order Fabales; family Fabaceae; genus Pueraria; species Pueraria montana. The sequence goes on from CM048654.1 coordinate 8,898,247, forward strand.
AAAAAAATAGAATTTATTTTGGTCCCTTTAGATTAAAAAAATTACATTTTTTATTTATATACATGACATATATTATGTTTTTTATTTTAATCTTTGCATTAAAATACATTAACGTAACATACACTAGATTGGTTTTACTTTAACATAACAAAAAAAAAACTTTAATTTATAAATTTAATAAATAGTAAGATTAATTTGTAAAGGAAACATATTAAGCATCACCTGAATTTAAAATTTTTTTTTGAATAAAGGATACATTTCTACGTAAACATTATATATACATTACTAAAATTAGATATCTAGTACTAACTTCATTATATATTAATTAATTTAAATAACATATTAAATAAAGTGAATCACATACACACACATTAATTAATTTAAATAATATAACACACACACACAATAATAAACGTTCACTTACAAAAATAATATTGACTGAGCTATATGATATATATTATTAATTAACGCAAAAATTATGTGTTAACTAAGACAAGTAATATTTTGCTATTAACATACTAACATGTGCAAAATATTGCTCAAACCGTTTATTTTTAAATGGATATGAATTTTAAATCTAAATCATTTATAGAAAAAATTCAATACATGCCCAACCTTTTATGCTCTCCGTTCACATGGCTAGTTGATGCGGGTTTGGATCTTTAGGATAAAGTTCAGTCGAGAGAGAGAACTGATATTACGATTTCACATGTCTGTTTGGTTGCTCGGATAATGCTTTACCAGTCGTTGGAGAATTTCATTACGGATTATGGATATAATATTCTTGATGATTAAGACAACTTCTATTTTTATCTTTATATGAGATTTTTTTTTCGAATGTATTTTTCTTTTAAATGGTCCAGTTTTCTAGATGTATTGCCAGTTAGATACGTAGCTTATTTTACTTATAACTTTTTGAGTGCTTATAAAAGAGAACCCGATTCATGAAATACATATTCATGATTCATGAATCTTTTGTAATATACTCCGTATATTAAGATTATCGAAAGTAATTTGGATGGGTGATAATATATACGTGCCTTTGTTTTTAGAAGCTTTCCCTATAGATTGGCAAGTATATACGCCGTGGGTGGAAACAAAAAGTGGTTCAATACAGAGCATGTTTTCCACTTTTCCTGAATTTGTTACTTACAGATAGACGACAAGCCTACCATTTTTGCATCTCGTGGGTTTAAAAATCATTAAGGATCATTTACCATTCACGCAGAAAACAACAAAACAATCGGACAATGAGAGAAGTTGCATTACCTAATTTTGCTCGCTGTGCATGCAGATATTTACACTCACGAGTAAATTATTAATTTCATCTCTCAAATATTATTTTTTTGCTCAAACAATTTTTAAAGTATATATATATATATATATATATATATATAGAATATCCGTCAATTTTATTTATGACTAATCTAATTTTAAGGGAACTAAGTGTAATTCCACTTGGACCAACGACATATTGATATATAATTTGTAGAATTAAAATTAAGATAAATAATATATACATTGATAATATAATTTTTTCACACTATTATTTAATTACAAATTATCATAAATTTATTAATTTTTATGAGGATTATCTTAATAAGAATTATATTAGAGATAATTTGATAGTTTAAAAACTATACGTATATATTAACTCTTTAAGATATATATATTACATAGTTTCTTCTAAGTCAAGCAAGACAATGATTTTTTTTTAAAAAAAAAAAAAAGCAAGACAATGAATTATTGAAATTGGATGTAGATCGGAGAAAGGGCGTGCGAATTCAGATTATTTTACTTTTCATTCGTTGAAAAGTAATTAAGACATTGTTTATTTACTATTTTTGAAAATAGTTTTTTTTTTTAAATTTGTTTGACTCTTATTATATTTGAAAGTGTTATTCTTCAATATACTTTTGTTTTCTAAAAGTTTATTTTATAAGTATCTGAAGAAAGTAGAAAAAGAGAATGAAAAATATCCTTCAGCTATTTTTGTTTTTTATTTTTTAAATATTTATTTAGAATTATTTTTCAAAACTTAATATATTTTGAATGAAAAAATAATTATTAAGTAATATAAAATTATTTTTAAAAAATTAACTAAAAAAGTGAGAAGAAAATAAAAATATATTATAAATATTTATAAAAAAAAATTATTTTCCTGGGTCAACAATGACGGAGAGATTCGTATATAAATGGCCCCACCTCAAGACTTTGAAAATTTTGTTGTGGGGGCACCTAACCGTTGAATAAAGTCAATAAACAATGGCAACTTGCGGTGGGTACGGCGCTGCTCGCCTCGCTCCAATAATTATTGTTTGTTGTTCAATCTTTGTGGACATATTTTGTTTAGTTATTAACTTATTACAGTACCTCCTTTTTAATTAACTAGTATTTTAATTTATGTATTATATAAGTTAAATATTTAATTTTATATAATTAAATTAAAAATAAATGAGTTATGACAGGCTAACTTTTTTATTTTTCTACTCAAGTTAAGAATTAGTGTCGACTTAACTGACGTTAATTATAAAAAACATTTTTTTAAAAAAATTATTATTTAGCATGGACTATGACAGATGCTAATGCTAGGTCGACAAATTTATTAAATATTAAAAAAATTAAAATAAAATTAAAATGTTGCATCCACCTTTCAACTTTATTAATGTTAGTGTTGTAATTGAATTTAACATTTCGTCTCTAATTCACACTTTTATTTTTTAGTGAATCAATATGGTTAAAAACAACATTGATGTCTCAGGTAATCATTGAAGGAATTAATATCTATATGAAACAAAATATGTTATATACTGGTGGAGGTAATGTTTAAGCTTATAAGTTTGTAGCTTTATTTATTTATTTTTATTTTATATTTTTATCATCACTATATTAACAAAATTTCTTTCTTTATTCTTTTATGTTACTTTACATGTATCTACTAGTTTAATAACTAATTTTAATTCAACCAATTTGGATGACATCATGACATTAAATAAATAAAATTTTTATTAAAAATCATAATGAATATAGTTATTAAATATCACATTTTTTTTATTTTTTACTATTTCTTAATATTATCCTTACATAGGATAACATTGATTTAAGGCGCCAGTAACAAAATCTGCACAATGTTATGTCGTTGGTCATATATGGGAAGTCACCTAAGTCAAAGCAACATTTTGGAAGCACGACCACAGTGACCTCAGATTCAGATAAGTTGAACAACCATGCTCTTATTTCTTGGTCTTTGATCATGCATATCTTTTAATAATTTTTATTGTTCACATGAATAGTTTTAAATTTCCTTATACTGTACTATTCTCTTATCAATTCTCTTACTTGTTCTTGTACAACAAGTATTAGATATACTTTATAATTTTTAAATATTAAATATATTCACTTTTTTATTTAATATTAGTACCTTTTTTTTTTAAATATAAGTGGAAGATTTATAAAAAGGATTTGTGACATAATATGACATTATTCTGTTCACATTTATATATATCTTACATATTTAAGTTTACTACTACTATGGCACTACCAGAAGACCCACCAACAGTTTAATAAAATGCGGGTCAAATTATGACGTGGTTAAGAGTGAATTCCTTCTCCCTGGTCCCTCTCTCTATTATATGAATTATATATATATATATATATATATATATATATATATATATATATATATATATATATTTTATTAATTCCTGTCAAAAAAATATTTTATTAATATTTGTTATTTTTTTTTAAATTCCTATTACATCAAATCACCTAATATATATATAAATTCTTTTTCTCTTCCTAGATGTTATCTAGATATTAGGTGTTTATAAATAATTATTTAATATGGAATTTTTGTAGTCTCAAAATTCAAGCTGTATTTTATAAATATATTATGACTTTATTTTTTATGCACTATCAATGTAATTTTTTTTACATGATCAATTAATTAGAAGTTATTTTAAATATAACTTTTAAAATAGTTATTGAAACTTTGTAAAAAATATTTATATGTCATTGCATTCTAAATTTCTAATTAATTCATATATATATATATATATATATATATATATTAATATAATGTAACATACTAATAATATATATTAATTTTTCATGCTAATATATTATCTATTAATATAATACATCTTATTATTAATGTACATGCACAATATTTACACTAAAACATATTTTTTGTTGGACAAATTATTCTATCAATAAAACAAATCTAACAACTTTAGACTAGTATATGATTTATTTGAGTGTTATGTATTTACACGCATGGGTGGTTAGTCATCAATATTTCTCAGCAAAAAATGTCAAATATTTATTGGTTATCATTTCCCAATCAACTCCCTATGAAACAGACACGTATCAATGCCTACATAGTTGAATGGAAGGACATTCAATAAAAATGTTGAATAGTAAATAAATAAAGTTGTCACGCATCGTTTATCTGTTCTTTTTTAGTAGTTTGGCTGGTCTGTATAGACCCCTTGTTCCTGGTCATCTTCCCAAAACTTTGGCTTCTTGTTCATGAATTATTAATTTATTATATGATGCAGTCCTTGAAGCACGGACCCCGTGTGTGTGTATATGTTGCATATACACACATCAAACAATTTAAGGTTTTTATTTTTATTTTTTTGTCAATTCATGCTTTTATGAATTACTTATCATAAACTAGGGGTAACAAATCAATATGTTTATTCGTCATTCATCCAATCCATCCGTTATAAAAAATAAAAATTAAATGGATTGGATCTAATCCATCCATTTAATTTCATGGATGATAAATGATTCATCAACTATTTTCAAAATCCAACGGATCTTCTAATCAATACCTAATGGATCAAAATTAATCCAACAAATATTTTTATATTTAAATATTTCTTAAATTTATATTTTAAAATTTGTTTATAAAATATTTTTAAATATTATTTTAAAATATATTTTTCGGCTGACGTCGACCCGAAAAGTTATCGACCAATGCCGGCCAGGGTTTTTTTTCGACCAACATCAATCAGGGCTATTTTACGGCCGACCTCGGCCAGGTTTTTTCGGCCGACATTGACCATGGTAGTTTTCAGCCGACATCTTCCAGGGTTATTATTCGGCCGACCTCGACCATAATTTTTTTCGGCTGACATCAACCGGGCTTGTTTTTTAGCCGACCTCAGCTAGGGGTTTTTTTTCAGCCGATTTTTTTCGATCAACAGGGCAATTTCTGGCCGACCTCGATCAGCATTTTTTGGGCCAAGATTGTTTTTTGGCCGACCTCAACCAAGTTTTTTTTTCGACCGACGTCAGCCAGGGCAGTTTTCGACTGACCTCGACCATGATTTTTTTTAGGCCGACCTCAGCTAGGGTTTTGTTTCGGCCGTTGTCAGCCAGAATTTTTTTCTACTGACGTCGGCCAAGGCAATTTTTTGTCGACCTTGACTAGCGTTTTTCGGCCGACATAGGCCAATATTATTTTTTGACTGACCTCAACCAGGTTCTTTTTTTGGCCAACGTTGGTCAGAGCAGTTTTCAGCCAACCTCGACCATGATTTTTTTCAACCTACCTCAGTTAGGTTTTTTTTTCAACCGAGATTATTTTTTGGCCGACCTCAACCAATTTTTTTTTCGGCTGACGTCGGTCAGGGCAGTTTTCTGCCGGCCTCGGCCAGGGTTCTTTTTCGATCGACGTCGGTCAATGTTGGTCAGAATTTTTTAGCAGATGTCAGCTAGGGCAATTTTTGGCCGACCTCAACTAGAGTTTTTTCCTCCAACGTCAACCAGAGCAAATTTAGGCTGACCTCGGTTAGGTTTGTGTTTTTGGCGGGGGGAAGTTTTCAGTTGTCATCGGTCAGGGCTATTTTTGGCCGATGTTGATCAGGGCTATTTTCTATCAACATCGGCCAGACTATTTTTCTGTTGACGTTGGTCGACGATGTCTGTCAAGGCTGTTTTCGGCCTCCATAAGCTAGGTTTGATTTTCGGCCGCCATCAATTAGGTTTGTTTTTCTGCCAACATCGGTCTAAGCAGCTTTCAGCCATCATCGGCCAGAGTTGTTTTCGACCGACCTTGGCTAAGGCTGTTATTATTTTAAAATATGTTCTTAATTTTTAAAAATATATTATTTTTAAATTAAAAACAATTATTGTTAAAAAAAAACATATTATTTTTATAGATGGATTGAATATTCATCCATAAAAAATTTGTTAATGGATGAATTTTTATCAAATGGATCGAATTGGATCCGATTTTTTAAATAAATTTTTAATGAATCCAAATGGATTAATAGATTATTTTGGTCCGATTTATTTTGATCCAGATTAAAATTTATCCGATCCATCCATTTTGCCACCCCTACCATAAACACGTAAGGCATCAAACATCAAAGACGTTTGAGTCTTAAATGTTTTCCTAGAACTTGAGTCAAATACAAAAGCTCAACTATTCAAAGTTCAACTAATACGAATTTTCTACGTATTAAAAAATGACGATGGATTCTTTGATTCATCCCAGTATATGTGCGATCGAGGTGATCCCTTCCTCTTCACTCTGCCGTCTTGCCACGTCAAAAAGAAACCATTACTATGATAATCCACTCAATTACATCAGAAAGGACTATGCAGTAGAAATCACGAGTGCCAATCCAATAGTTAATATATTTTTATTTTGATATTGCTAATTGTTAATATTATTTCCGCTTGTTTAACTTTATGTCTATTACAGGTCTCAAATATCTCTTTCGTCTAAATAAAAGCTAAAGCTATCATATAGTCTAAATTGTCTAATAGTGAACTCAAATAAAATGTCCAAATGTTGTACTTTATAATATGAGTATAAAACAAAAGAGATAAAAATAAAATAACTATATATATAATCACATACTGATTTTTTAATATTTAAATGACGAAACTCAACAAAAAATGTTATCAGAAGTCAGAAAATTAACGATAACGATAAGTTAATAATTATTAAAATAAAAATATATGTTTACGCGCTTTCTCATTATTCCTTTCTTGGTGACTCGTGACAATGCGTCTATACTTCGAAATTATATTCATTGAAAATGTGTTAGCTATATATCTCCATCAAATTCATCACTTCATATGTAGAGAAACGAATATAACTGTGTTGCAATAATGTTTTTAATTTCTCGTCTTTAATTTTAAAATTATAATCTGAAAAAAATATAAAAGAAAATTGTTTAAATTATGATTTAGAATTTTTTAAAATAAAAAATCAAATATATTATGTGCGCACAAAAAGTTCAAACTAATTTAAATTAAACAATAATTTTGTAAATGAAATAATATATGTATAAGTATATGTGTGTAAATATATACAGTTAGTCATTAGTTTCATAATCCTCATAAAAAAATTTACAATAAAATATGATGAGATTATTTTGAAACTAGAGGATAGTATAGGAAGTTCACTTGTTGCCATTACTGTTAAGAAAAAAAAAAAAAAAAAAGACAGGAAGGAAGTAGTTTAGGGTTTTTTTTAATCCGTAAGAATCAAACACAGTACTAGAAGATTTACAACAACTCACACATCATGGTAAAATAGTTTAGTTTTGATAACAGATTGTTTCCTTGTTTTAAAGTAAAGTAATTAATTGCTTAATTTTTAAAGGCTGGGCTAGCTGTACCTCATTGATCTCCAGCTGGTACATTGGGGGATTAATGTGCAACTTGTTCATGGGAGACTACAGGAAGAAAAATGATTAATTAAGTTGGTGTTCTGTTCCTGTCGTTTATCTGTTATTTGCAGGGGTTCCTTGACAGTAGAGGCAGCATAACCTTATGATTGGTATTGATGATTGATAATTTTTTATTGTAACTATGTTGTGTTTAATTATGGCTGACTATATACACACTCACACATGTACAGAAATATCAAATAATTGATCTTCATGCATTTAAGAAGCTTTTGGGCGTGGCTGCTCTAGTAAATTTGGGATTGTGACTTGTGAGCATTGGGCAATACTTAGCCATGATGTCTCGGCCAATACCACGGTTGAAATTAGATCCATTTAAGATAAGTTGGGTCGGGCAGGTTATGATTTTTGGATTTTTTTTTAAATGAAGATTCGGAGGACCTTGATTTATCACGAGAGAGACTTGTCCTTCCACCAAACTCTGCTTCATGTTCTGGTTGGAAACAAAGAAAGTGTGCAGTGTGCTATGATATTATTTATATTTTAGTGGAAGGAAAAAAGTAGTGCTAGGCGAATACGAAGTCTCAGCGATGCACACAAACGGAAAAGAGGGATAGAAAGCTATTGACATGCACTAATAATATGGCCATATTCATTAGTTAATAATTTCATATGAAAATGAGAATCTTTTGGGCGTGGCTGTGTTCAATTTCATATGTCAATGTCAACATCTGGGATCAAAACCAAAACCTTAATTTGCCACAAATGTGTACCTATATATGGGTTGGAACTTGGAAGGTTCCCACGGTAGCTAGCAATAAGCATCTCATAATGCACCGAGTTACAAATTGTCGCTGTTTGTTTTCAGAATCCTTATCATCGAGGTTTACATCATCAGCTTTAGGACTCAAAAATAATGTAATGGACTCTGTTTTGGGAATAATTTGATGCATGAATCTAATTGTACCAAACATCAATAATGCCAACCCTAGAGGAGGAATGGCTGTTCAGACATGATCATGCATGATATTGATACCCAGACTTTTTCACCATGCCTTTTCAGAAATTATACACATCCTTTTTTCTATTTTAGAAAGAAATAAGCATTTCTACACCAATATTACCGTAACTCCATAAAAAAAGGAAAACAAAAAGAAATAAGCATCTCGTGTGTCTGATAGTGATAGGTTTGTATTAACTCCATAATGATGGATGGATACTCTATTATTTGACACCTAGAGAAAGTAAATATTTTTTTAATTACTAGTATAATAACACGTACAATGCACGTGAATATACTAAGATTATCAATATATAATAAATTTAAGATCAATTTATTACATAAAAATATTAATAATATGTCCATATTTTCTTACATCATATTATAAATTTATATTATATCTTATTGAGTATTATCTATTTAATTTTAAATTGCATTGTTAAATAGACAAAAATAGTGTTTTAAATTAATAATGAATCTGCTTTAAAAAAATTAATAATAGAAATAAATAATAATAATATTATATACGATATATACATATATATATATAATTATAAACATTATATGAATAAAATTATATTAATTTATAATTACTACTAAAAAATTAGCAACATAATTTTAACATTAATTTTAATTCATATATAATATTCGATCCTTATATGAAACTATGTCCATGTTTTTTAAAATTAAATCATTATAATATTATATTCTAAATATATATTTTAAATTATAAACATTATACTAAAAAAATTTATATTAATATATAATTACTATTAAAAATTTATCAACATAATTTTAGCATTAATTTTACTTCCTATATAATATTCAATCCTTTACTTTTATTTATATATATATATATATATATATATATATATATATATATATATATATATATATATATATAGACACATAGGCACTTCCAAATTCATATTAAATATATCTATTTTTAAATTAAATCCATATTTTACTTTGAGTTTAAATGGTATATTGACAATAATATAAACTCATGTTGACGGAAGGAAAGGTAAAAATTACATAATAACACTTACTATTCAATTATCATTGATGATCATTTTGAAGTAAATGATATTTGATTTCATGTGTCTTGTGTGCCCTTAACCCTTGTAGAAAAATTCAATGACCTACAAAGCGGAATCCTACTCAATGCATGTGATTATTATTGCACATATTTATTCTTTTTCATTTTGTACACATTTCTATTTATTTTTAACATCATATTATTGCTCATTAATTATAAATCTTAATTATTTAGGTAGATTTATAAATACCCATATATACCACATATAGGCATAAATTGTTCTTAAAAAAAACTATAATTGCTTTAAATAACCAAATCATTCAACAATTACTTAATAAAAAAGGTTACAAAACTTAATCCTTAACCATTGGCAAATAAAAGCACACTTAAATTCAATCACTCAAATATAGGTAAAATGAATCCCCTAAAACTGCATAATGTCATTTATAAATTTGTGATTTGTTATAAATTTGAAAGAATTTTAAAAGAAGTAAAAGTTTTCACAATTAATTCTTCCATCAATTAAAATTAATTTTCACAAATTTGCAAAATAAAAGTTTCAAATGACTACACTATATTAATTTGTATTTTCATTATTAATAAACTAAAATTTTAAATACTTTTTAAAATAAATATTTTTCATTCTTGTAAATTCAAAAATTAATTTCACTAATATGTATTATTAAACTTTATTTTTTCATTTTGATACTCGTAATAATTTAGCAAATTACATATCAAAATTAGCAAATAATTTTCATTTAATTACTAATTAGGAACTAATTTTGTTTAATTAATCTAATTAATTTCACTTAATTTGTTTATTTGCGTAAATATTAAATTGCCACTTTATCTTTAATTTGGGCCCTGCAATTTGCTACATGAATACGTTATCTTATTTTTAATTTTTTTAATTGATTATCCAGATAAAAAAAATTAAGAATGAAAAATAATATATTTTAATTTTCTAATTTATTATCCTACAAAGATCTTTTATTTTAAAAAATATTTTAATAAATTATATTCTTGTTAATTAACATTAAATATGGAGAAATATGTTCAAATCATAATTAATTCTTTAATCAATAAAAATAATTTATAAAAGTTTCTAAATTAAATTTTTTGAATGACTGCATATTTTTTATATCAATTTATAATTTCATTATAAATAAAATTTTAAATGCTTTTAAGTATTTTTTATATTTTATATGTATTTTCAAATTCGTGTAAATATATTAAAATTTTACTAATATAAACCTATATCAAGGGGGTGTAACTCAGATGATTGTACAGGATGCGTGAGTTATTGTAAACTGGTATGTGTCTATGATTCCTACAGATAAAAAAATTATTTACCTATTTTGAAACTCAGAATAATTAATTAGAAAATTATATGTCAAATTTAACAATTAATTACGATCATTCAATTACTAATTAGGCACTAATTATTTTTTTAATTTTGATCATTCAATTTCCTCAAAAAAAAATTACGATCATTCAATTATTGATTAGGCACTAATTTCACTTAATTACTATTAATTTAGGCCAAAATTTTGATACAGACTAACTTTCTCTTATTTTTAATTTTTTGAAATTGATTATCCAAATAAAAGATTCTAATATGCTTCATATTATTAATCATCATGCAAAATAATATATTAAAATTTTTTAACTGAATATTTGTCAAGGATATTTATTTTTTAAATTATTTATATTAATCCTAAAAATTTATAATTAACTTTAAGTATAGAGATATATAGTCAAATCATAGTTAATTCTGTCATCTATTAAAATTAATTTTCACAAATTTCTGAAACAAAAGTTTCGAATGATTGCAGTATATTAATTTATATTTTCATTATCAATAAACTAAATTTTTAAATACTTTTTGAATGTATAATTTTCATACTTGTAAATTCAAAAATTAATTTCGCTAATATATATTATTAAATATTATTTTTTCATTTTGATACTCATAATAATTTAGTAAATTACATATCAGAATTAACATATAATTTCCATTTAATCATTTATTATGAACTAATTTTGATTAATTAAATTGATTAATTGCACTTAATTGTCTTATTTACATAAATATTAAATTACCACCTTATCTTTAATTCGAGCCTATGTAATTTGTTGTAGACTACCTTCTTTTATTTTAAATTTTTTTAATTGAAATCCAAATAAAATACTTTAAAAATGCAAAATAATATGAGAAAATATTCTAATTTTTTTAATCTATTATCCTGCAAAGATCTTTGATTTTTAAAATTATTTTAATTAATATTATTTTTTAATTAGCAATAAATATAGAGATATATATTCAAATAATAACTAATTCTTGCATCAATAAAAATTAATTTTTAAAACTTTGTAAATTAAAATTTTTGAGTGACTGCATATTTTATAGTTAGAATATATATCCATTGTAATTATCATAATCATTTATAATTATGATTTTTTATTATTAAAAAATAAAAATGAAACACATAAATAGCTAATACAAAGGTGAGACTGAACTCCTCCTTCAAATTCAAATACAACATAACTAAAATATATACCAAATTGAATCATTATAAAAAAACAAAATAGAAATTAAATTCATATAAAAATATGAGTAAAAAGTTTAATTACAAAATATTATTTTTATGACATAATTTGTTTCTTCATCTCATGCCACTTTCTATTTATTCTACGCTATGAATTTTTCAAATGCTCAACCTACAGGGACACGGATAAAAAAAATGCAAGGACATTTCTAATTACCACTTTTTTTTTACCATGAATAAACATAAACAAAACAACAAACTACAAAATAAAGATCACTACTTGAAATTAACTTTTTTAATATTAATCAATCAGATATGATTTTATATCTCACTCAGTATGAACATATATATACTAATGGTTGGGATTCAGTAACCAATTTTACCACAACATATCCCATCTACACTAACCCATCGTCTTTCTTTCTTTCTTTCTTCTTCTTCTTTTGTTGTTGCAGCAGAAAATAAAAGGCGAAAGAAAAAAGAAAACTACAAATGCCTAATAAAGATTGTTCCTATGGCATCTGCAAAGCCACCTACTAAAGAAAACGTGAGGGCAAACATTTAACCCATCATCTATTTATAGACAACACCAAAATCTATAGTTAAAGTTTCACCAAAATCAAGAATAATTAACTTAATTAAGAGCAAAATCAAGAACAATTAACTTAATTACATATATTTATATTTATATTAATTTATATTTATATATTAATTACATTAATTATTATATATTTATATTTATATTTATATTTATTGTATACATTTATATATTCAATTAATGAAATTGTATATTCTATTTTTAATTGTTTATGCAAATTGATTTGAGAGAATTTCTAATTAGTGTTATTGATTATTTTCTCATGTGGTTAATGCTGATTGATTAATTTTAATTTTGGAAACGATTTTGAATTAATTTTTGTTTCTAATAAATTAATGAGACTTAAATGTATTTGAATTTGAATTTGGTTCGTAACCGAACCAAACAATTCTGAAGCATGAAATGATGACACGTGTCATCAAATGCTTGAGAAGCAACCTTGTTTCGCCACGTGTTTTCCAAAACTATTTTTGGATTCGTAAATTTTATATATATTGATATTGATTAATCCAGAGTAAATAAATATATCTTGATACAGGTTTCGAACCTAGGTGCTTGTGGTTGAAGGAAATGCTTCAAACCAACAAACTACTTAGATAACCTGCAGAAAGTAAATATATGATGTGTACTATGAATTAATAAGAAGATTTTTTTTTTAAAAAAAAATGGTAGATATTAAAAGAGTGTTTGTAATATTTATATTTGGTTAGATTAATCTACAGATCTCTATACTTTTACCAAATTTTCAATTAGGTCCCTGAACTTTTTTTTTTCTTTTAATTGAGTCCCTGAATTCTTTTTTTTTTTTCAATTGGGCCCTCATCTAATTGTTGTTATAAAAAATTAACCGCAAACACTTAATCAGAGGTGCAGACAGTTAGTTGCGTTCTTTTACAATTATTTGGTTATGCAGAAGGTTAAAACTTTGCAAAAAACTCTCAGAATTGACTCAGTTGGGCTTACAAGTTACAACATATTCTAAAAACATCAATTCACTATCTGCACATCTAATTAAGTGTCTGCAGTTAATTTTTTATAATGAAAATTAGACAGAAGAACCCAATTGAAAAACAAATAAAAGTTCAGGACCTGATTAAAAGAAAAAAAAATTCAGAAACCTAATTGAAAATTTGATAAAAGTATAAGGACCTACAGAGTAATTAAACCCAAAAAGTATTCAATATTTATTAAATAAGTAAATAAGATTATTAATTGCAATATGTTATAAGAGAATTTATAATCATTCTGATATAAATTGGTATGAACATATATATATGGTGGTCTACTATATATTTAGTCCATTCCCGCATGTCATGACTGTGAGAAGCTCCAAAAGACAAATGTTAAGCACAAAGGTAAGTTTGTTTTAAAGTTTAATAAAAATAAGTTTAATAGAATTAATTTTAAACTATTAAATGTAAATAAATTAAGTTATATTTAAATTAATTTTCATTATAAATTTTATATTAAAACGTAACTATAGTAAAACAAATATTCTTATAGTTTTATCAAAAGAATTAGTCAATCTCACTCGCACGTGTTTTGAATTTTGAACACAACGTTTCTTGTCTGGCCATCCCGTTGAATTGAAAAAAAGAAAAAGAAAAGAAAAGTGGCTTTTAACTTTTAAGCAACATACGATCCCATCTCATTGATTGCTTTATAAGACCGACCCCACCGGCCAGCAATTCGAGTGTGGAGTGGATGTGAATATTCTGAAGTATTATCATTTGGACAATTCTTATTCACCAAAAAAAAAAAAATATTTGGACAATTCTATTCTCACATAATATTTTCATAACAATTTATATAATTTAAAAAAGAGATAAAAATATAAAATGAAATAAATAAGATAAATAATAAATTATATAAAACGTTTTGTAAAATTATTATAAATATAACATCTTAAGATTCAACGCATTTTCACATTAATATTATGGTTAATGATTTTGCATATCAAAATGATAAAAAAAATAAATACTTTTTATGATAATTTAAGCATCTTATTTTATAGGTGACAAACATCAATTATATGAGTAAAGAAAATATTTATCAATAATTAATAAATAATAGTTTAAGAGAGTATATTGAATAAAAAATGTAATATATCTTTTTAAAATTAATTAAAACTATATTATTTACTTAATATAATAACATGTATATTTTTTAATAAAGTTACGTGTTTATTTTTTAAAGATATATATTTACATTTTGTAATCCTTATATATAAAAGAGCCTTATCTTTACTATATATATAAGAGCCTTATCTTTACCGGAGCCATGTGAAGACCGGTCCGTCTCTAATTCTATCCACACATAATATAATCTGTTTAGACATTTGTGATCAGTTTTAATCTACATCACATGGTAAGAATAGTATAAAGCCACGCGTATTACTATAGGTGTGGTTAATGCTTTTTATTGTAAGTAATCTATGTAACGTAACGTACTCATACATATTTTATTGTAAGTAATCTATGTAACGCTATCGTAATCATGCATATAATAAGCGCTGATTCCTTACCTACCTTTTACCACTTGTATTATTTCGTGAGTATATATGTGCTATAGTATAAATTAACAACAATGATTTAAGAAGATGAAGAATTAACAACGGCTACTTCACAGCTAGGCCGCGATAAAGGGAGTAACATATGATTTGCTTTCAAATAAATAATTAGTAATAAAGATCACCACAATAAATAGTTTAAAATTTCTCACAAGATTGAAGATTCCAACAAGTATCTCTCATTTTACAATGGCATGGCCAGGGACGGAGGCACGTTGAAGGGTGGGGGGGCCTTGGTCCCCACTGGCTTTTTAAAATTTTTTTATACATAATATATATATATATATATATATATATATATATATATATATATATATATTTGATAATTATTTTTTATTTTGGAATCAACTAATAATATTTAGGTGTTTTTTTTTTCTTTTCTGATAAAATATTTTATTCTTCTTTTATAATATTTATTGTGAAGATAATTATATCTTTTTATTTTAGATAAATATTTTATTTTTCTTATTATATTTATTGTGAAGATAATTGTATTTTTTTTTCTCTTTTTAGATAAAATATTCAAATATCATTTATTTTTTCAAAAGTATTTTTCTTCTATCATTTATTTTAAAGGTTATAAATAACTACATTACAAGTTTTTATTAGCCATCCATTAATATTGATTTGATTATAAATAATTTGAAAATTAAAAGTCATTCATTCACATTTGTCAATGAAATAATTAAGTTTAATTACTAGCATTGTATAAGAAATTGGTAGTTTGAGGTTTGAGATACATTAACAAACATTCTCTTTTTTCAATCACTTCATCATGTATTGTTTTTTTTTTTCATCTTATCTTTATTTATTTGTTTTTTTTTTTTGTATTGATTGTGAGACTCTAACATATTCATGGCCTCAAATGCATTAATCCAAATAGGTTGTTGAATAAATCTTAGAGAAACAAATTGAATATCAAGTGATACTAAAGATCTATCAAATATTGTTTCTAAGACCGTAACTACGGTTATGACACAACATTCTTCTTATTCTTCTTTTAATTTCCAATAATATGAAATCATATTATTGTTTGGTGAGTAACATGATACATTTCTATTTAATAGATTTTTAGAATATAATTAATAGAAATTTTTCCTAAAAAATTGTTATTAATATAGACACTCCCTTTGAACTTGAATATAAGAAGAAGAAAAAATGGCCTTGTATGGTGGACTTGAATATAAATAAATCTGACTAATTTCACCCAATTTAATAATACATTTCTTAAAACACTCTTCATTTAACTATAATTCTATTTTTAATGACTATTTTTATTCATGATATCAAATTTTAATGAAGACCATTTTAGAAATAATCTTATTTTTTTAATGAGATTAGTAAAATTAAATGATATTAACGAACTTTTAAATTATTGTGAAATCAGTTAATTTTTCTTATATTTGAGTCTAGAGGGAGTTTTAATTTTTATTATATATTGGCCATGAAATTTCTTTGTGATATGTAAAACTGATGACTAACATTTATAATTTTGGATCTTAAAAAAATGCTTAATTTGTTTTCTGTTTAAATATATTTTTATTAATATTTTGATAAATTAAAATTACTAATATAATTATATATTTTTACGAATATTTGAATATTTCATATCAAATTTGATGATTATATGAATCTTAAATTTTTTTTAGTTGGCCCCCCTAAACCTTAAGCCTGGCTCCGTCCCTGGGCATGGCTGCTTCAAACATCAAGGCCACGAGAAGGGGACGAACAACGTAGAAAATGAGTCACGTGTAGTTAATTATTTTAGCTCTGTTGTGATCTATATTGCCTTATTATGGGTTTCTTTCAAAGACAACAAAATAAATGGTTTAAAATTTCTTACAAGAAGTTGAAGATTCCAACTTCCCCGTGGCCAGTTGTCTTTTCAATTTGATGAAGTGGCGCCCCCAAAAATTAATTAGAAGAGCTTAAACAATTCATAAGTAAGTGTTAAATTTAATCAATATAGCCAACAACTTAACTCATGATAAATATCAAGAAAGATTGAAGCTGATTAACTTCCTCTCAATGGTTTTTCCATGGCACACTTGTCGATCTTCAATGCCTTAAGAACTCTGCTAACGCATGCACATATGCTGATTAACTGTCTTTTCTTGCTTTGGTTTATTAATATATCATCATCATGTGCGTCATCACCATTTGAAACTCAAACTAAGTTCCAAAACTTTGGTAGGGACATTACATTATTACAGTAGTATAGTAGTACCCATTCTTGTAATATTGTTTACTATTCTCCGTAGTTAGAAAGCAAACACGACACTAGGATCCTCTCTTTCCTTGGGGACCAATTGACCAAAGGCCCAATAGTTATCAGTCCAATACACGTGTGAGTAAAGAATCTCTCGATCTTGTGGTGTGGCTTCTTTGGCCTTTTCCTGGCACGCTAATTAAAACCTCATAATTTGAATAGAAAAAAAAAAATTAAAACCTCATAATCTATGTTCGTGTTTGCTTTTTCTTCTGGGACATATATGGCAGGTAATGCACCGGATATGACAGTGAGGGTGGTGGAAATGAAGGAATTATATAATGGCTGGTCTTGGTTAATTGCATTTGGCAGGTGTGTTTGCACTCTGGATCAGAATGTGTAAAATTAAGTTGGGTTTAACTGAGTTTTAATAAATTGATTTAAGTTTCAAAATATTTATTTAAATAAATTAATATAATGAATGTTATTCAGACAATGTAAATAAAAATTACTTGAATGTAATGGGTGGAACAGTATTATGAATATAAATTTATACGTAAAATATGTTTTTGGTTTATTAAAATATTTTGAAATATTGATTTTAGTTCCTATAAAAATTTAATACGTTTTTAGTTTTAATATTTATCAAAAATAATGTAGTTTCAGACTTTCAGTCTTCCATCTGGACTAAAAACATATCTTTCTATGTAAAAAAAATATATATATATCTTGAATACCAAACAAATCATAAAACTTGTAATTTTTGTTATGACAATTTATTATCTATATATTTTAATAGTCTCATTTCAAGTTTTTAATTTTTAATATAATTAACTTGGTTAATTCTTCCTCTCTGTTCAATGTTAGGACACAATTCATATTTATTATTGATCCTCAAACTAACATTTACTCTGAGTACCCAAACATCATGGAATCAAATATCATATCCAAGTCATTGTTATGAATTAGCATAACAAAAATCGTGCCTTTACCTTGGCAATATTAATATGTCAAAAAATACTATGAAGTATTAACATAATCGTGCTGCAGTGTATCAAGAAGGTTGTGCCTTTAGCTTGATGTACAATGTTTAGCAATATTAAAGTTGTGGATATCAATTGATTTTGCATTTTCGTCTTGTCATAATTAGTCGAGGTAATAAAATCACTATCGGTCTTAGACCAGACGTGATAGTTGATAAACCACGCACTAATAAAGAAAACAAAGCTTTCAAAATCGTAGAAAAATTAATGTACAAGTATAATGAATGTCATATTAATGGCCAACTTTTAATACTTTCAATTTGCTTCTTTGTTTATTGGTTTTGTCCGTTTCCATCAAATATGCTCTATTTTTTAACCAAAACAAATCTATCATAAATAAGATTAATTGACAACACAATATGAAGCAGACAAATGAGACGACAAATTTAAGGTGA
This sequence comes from Pueraria montana var. lobata, assembly GCA_026413185.1. Lineage (NCBI taxonomy): Eukaryota > Viridiplantae > Streptophyta > Magnoliopsida > Fabales > Fabaceae > Pueraria > Pueraria montana. The sequence continues at coordinate 8,917,301 of CM048654.1, forward strand.
TGAACCAGACTTTTTAACAAAAATTAATTTGTCAAAAAAAAAACCAAAAATTAGTTATTGATAAAATTAATGAATATTTCACACTAATAACAAAATGACTAAAAAAATATCGCATGTCTAATTTCTTCGTAAATATTTTTACACGCATTTTCTATTTTATTTTTCCTTTCCATCACATTATATTATTCAATTTTTTATTTTTCTTTTTCTTTTTCCTACATTTATCTCATATTCTTCCAAAGAACGTGAAAACAATTGTAATTCTTTTATGATAATTGATATCGATTCGGTGTCTTGCTTGATTTGTATTTTACTTAGATTAGATTAGACTCTGTTTGTACATGCTGCATTTCTTTCATTCATTCATTCCTAGTATTCGTCCCACTCATACCTATTTCGGATACAGATTCGTCCCCCTCTCCAACAACTAATTCATGGGAGAAAAATTAGCCAAGAAAAGGAGCATTAAAAGGTCAGCAAAATTACTGCAATTTGACCGTTTAACCCTGAATATTATTTTTAAATATAACCCTAAAAAGTGTTTCTCTAAATTATTATGAGATGATGGACAGCCATTATTAATTAGATAAACATTGCACACTTTTTCTACCCATGTTTATTGGGCAATAATTATATATTACCAGCAAATAATGCACGTGGAAACACAAGAAAACTTTTGAAGTGATAAGTGTAGCTACATATTCTGAAGAACAACGTGGGGTTATATTGTTCCCTTCTAAATCCGTAGGGTTTATTTTATTTGATAATCTTAATAACAAATATTTTTATTGACCAACCTTATGTTATTGTAAATTGAATTTGAATCTCTTAAATAAGATCTTTGATGGAAGTTTTGTAAATAAAGAAAAAAATGTAATTAAGAAAAGAAACTACATTAAATGTGCTCAACAAAATTTGTTTGAAAAAATAATCATAAATAAACTTAGTATATACTTCACACTTATAATATAATAAAAAAATATTTTTAAATAAAAATTGTTTGTGAGTTTTATTTGAATAATATTAAAGTTAGTATTAGTTTTATAATAAAAATCATGATAAAAATATGCTTAAAAATACAATAGAAAATTAAGTATTGCTTTAAAAAGTTCAACTTCTCAGTCCGTAAAGGTAAAAGTTAGGGTGTTCACGGGTCACGTTGGATCGGGTTTGGCTAAATCCGTTATCTGACCCAATCAAAATTTTACGGTTGGGTTGGATTTGTGCAATTTTATTGTGAAATCCAAACCGAACCAATCCGTTCACAAACGGGTTGGGTAGGGTCGGGTTAATCAGGTATGAACTTTTAAAAATATTTTTTATTTTGTAAAAATAAGAATTTTTTAGAATAACAATTTATTTTTGCCTAGAGCTTTGCAAATATATAATGACTACATACCCTCCAAAGAGATCAAATTGTGACAATATTTGATTAATAAAATGAATGGTTTAAATGTTAATACAATATTTTATTTTAGATAGAAATAAACTATTATATTAGCATGAGAAAACATAAACAAAATTAAGACAAAAAATAAAAACAATAATTAAAAAAAGAAATATAATTCATGTGTGGTTAAAAATTAGCAAAAAACTATGATTTTATGTATTTTTTAATTTAATAATATATATAATAAATTTAATTTTATGCTACGGGTCGGGACAGGTTAGATCACGGGTTCAAAATGCAGAACCCGTTACCCGACCCGTACACTGACGGGTTTGAACGGGTTGGGTCAGATTTGGCTCAAACCCTCAAAAAAATCCGAACCAAACTAATTGGATCAGGTTGGATTCACGGATTACCCGTACCCGTGAACACCCCTAGTAAAAGTAAGTGTTTTATGCATTTTTCTTTTACAAACCGAACACGCCTGTAATATATATTATAAAAAAAAATCATATAATAATAAAAAATTAAACAATGAATTAACTTGTTTTTGATAATTTTGTTGATATAAAAATAATTCAACTTTAGATAATGAGAATCAAAAAGATAAAAAAAAAAATACAATTATAAGAACAAAAATATGATATGTTTTAAAAAAGTAAAATTTGTTATAGTTATAAGAACTAAAAGAGTGATTAAATCATTTTTTTTGTCCATGACAATTGACTGGTCACAATACAACCTTGAATGTTTGTATACTAAAATCACGATTCACGATGTGTTTTCTAGGGTCGGTCCATTTTTGTCGGTACTTACTTGAAGGAGGTTGTCATGGTTTGTTAATAGTTTCAAGTGAGTTGATTTGGGTAGGCAGGCTTTGTTAGGAGCCATGTTTCCAGTCCAATCATTAGCTGGGTATCCACCCTGACCAGCCCATCGTTAATGGTTCACTATTAAGGATTTGGATTTTGGACCTTCAAAATTCAAATTGACCAGAAAAAGGATTTGGGAGTTGCTATTCTCACCCTCACATTTTGCTATTCTCACCCCATACTTTTGTGAAATCTCTCTTTTGCCCACCCACACTAAATCCCTACACCCCTCCCTTGACCCATACCAAGCAACGCCGCCGATCTAAGCAGCGTCGGGCCTCGCCGCCACGCATCATCCTCAACCCACCTAGTGCCGTCGCGCGTCCTCCCCGACCCACCCCGCGCCTCCCTACACCATCTAGCCTCATCCCCGCGCACCTCATGCCACCCTCGTGCCGTCTCACGCACCCTACACCGTCTCAGAGCGAACCCCCACCATCTCCATGCGATTGCGCATCTAATTCCTAGGATCTCGAAGCAGCAGGTTCTAGAGGTGCTGTTGAAGCCGTTTATTTTCGCTATGGGGAGGGTGCAGGATAAGATTTTGGTTAGGGAAGATTAGGTCTAGTGTGTTTGATTTGTTGCTTAAAATGGAGAAGAGGTTGTTGGAGGTTAAGAAGAGTGGGGACGAGATTGTAAGAAGGGTGCAGGATAAGCTTTTTATTTGTCCATTTTGTACTTCACCACGGAATCATACTTCCGTTTTAGAATATATGGGTTAAAAAAAAAAATCAACAACGAAAATACGATTCCGTTGAATTTTTATACAACGGAATCATATTTATGTTGTATACTAAAGGGGTGAAAAAAAATTTGAACAACGGAAATACGATTCCGTTGAATAATATTCAACGGAATCGTATTCCATTGAATATTATTCAACGGAATCGTATTTCTGTTGTTCAATTTTTTTTTCACCCCTTTAGTATACAATGGAAATATGATTCCGTTGTATAAAAATTCAACAGAATCATATTTCTGTTGTTCAATTTTTTTTCAACCCATATATTGAAATGGAAACACGATTCCGTTATACACTTGCACAACGGAATCGTGTTTCCGTTGTGTATTTTTTTTGTGCCGTATTCATTACAACGGAAACATGATTCCATTTTACAAGTGTACAATGGAATCATGTTTCCATGGAAAAAGGACATTTTTGGAAATTAATAAAAGTCCACCCACGTGGGTGGTGAGAATAGCAATTCAGGGGTGAGAATAGCAACACCCAAAGGATTTTGGATCTTTATATGAGACACTTGCACTTACAGTCTACTTATTTGATTTCAACATGTGATTCTCATAAATTTAATTAATTTTTGCATTTGATTATAACAGTGTTAGTGTGTAGGGATTTAATTACATTTTTTTAAAGTATTTTTAACTATAGGAATTTAGTTAAAAAATTTATAAAACTATAGTATCATCATGTAGATTAATTTAACCTTTTTTTAAAATATATTTTAGATTTATTATAAAATTTTATAATATTATTGTATCATTTTGTAAATTTAACTTTGTCATTTTGTTTCCATGCGTATTCATCTTTAATGTAACAAAAAAAAAAGTATTCATCTTTAAATGATAAAGATTGACACTTTTAAGTGAAAACGTGGGAATAATGCCTTTTTTTTTATTTTTTTTTTATCCTGCAATAGAATTTTAATTTGATTAAAATTATAACTCCAATTCTAGTATTCTACTGCCCCTGATGTCCTCATGTTAGCGCTCTCTCTATCTCTCACTAATTCACAAGTGATGATGACTGGTTTGTGTGAATTAGTGTGTCCTAGTTAGACTACGAAGTTGCTGAAATTACATGGGAAGAAGGACAACTTTTTATGCATGGCTTAGGTTAGGGCTACTGCATGGGAGAAGCCTCTCACGCAAGTGGCACATTGGAATCCATTGCCCCTCCAAGGAAAATCAACGTTAAATGGCACTGGAACTTCTTTTTTAATCCTTTTCATTCATCAAAGTTATTGTATAATTATTTTTGCATACAAGTACTGCCACTGATCTGCTTGAAATTAATTTCTTGTTTTAATTTGAAAAACTACTCTAAAAACACCCCCAAATTACTATACTATTACGGGGTGTCCCAATACACATATCTATCTCTAAGTTTGGACATTGGTCCCTACTCCTAGACCAACTTGGGAAACTTGGCCATTACCATTGTCTACTCCCTCGGTGGTGTTCGATTTGACCCAAAATTTACCAAAAGACCCTTCCATTTCTTCAAGCGTTTTACCCCGTGTTTCAGGAAGCACAGTGTAAAAGAATATCCACCCAACAGTAGCAATGCCACAGTAGAGGAAGAAAGCTCCACCAATGGTGATGGCTTTAGTGAGGGACAGAAAAGTCATTGAGAAAACCCCACTTGTGGTCCTATTCACCACAACTCCCGCAGCCATACCCTGCGCCCGCAACCTCAACGGAAATATTTCGGAACTATAGACCCACGTCACGGGTCCCGCACCAATCAAGAACGAGGCCACGTAGGATAACACCATCGCTATGCTCAATCCAACGGCCCACATTAGTTTTCTCTCCAAGTGATCAATGACGGTGAGGCTGATCGCAAGCGTGAGAAGCGAAAGCATCATGCCCACGAAACTAGACAATAGCAACGGACGACGACCCACACGGTCCAACGTAAACGTAGCCACCAATATGAACATGGTCTTGACGAATCCAACGGCTACGGTTGCAAGAAGCTTATCCGTGTCGCTGGTGATCCCAGCCTTTTCGAAGATGGTGGGGCTATACAAAACGACGGCGTCTACGCCCGACCCTTGTTGAAAGAAGTGAATTCCAAGGGTAGCGATTGCGATGTGACGAATCGCAACAGAGGAAGAGCTCTTTCCATACACCCTCACCGCTGCTTATTCGTTTAGTTACCTGAACGACGTCGTCGTTGCAACTCTCGGGGATCCCTGCGACTTGTTTGATATCGGCTAGCCTTAATTAGCTCAGCCTCTTCCTTGGTGTTGGAGGTTTTGTTAAGCACTTTTGTTGTCTCTCCCAAACGACCCCTCATCACGAGCCACCGTGGAGACTCTGGCATCGCCAACACTCCCACTGTTAGGAGTATCGAAGGAATTGCACCGACTCCAAGCATCGTTCGCCAACCCAACTTTAGTGTCATCTTTGAAAATGTATCCAAGTAATATCCCTACATTGATAAATACCTGCAAAATCATATAATAATTAAAATTGTGTTCAATTAGCCAAGTAAAAAATTTAAGGCAAAAAAATATAAGAAATAAAATGACGAACATCGGTGAAAGAAGTAAGGAAGCCACGGGAGGAGGCCGGGGAGACCTCTGTGGTGTAGACAGGAGCAATCATGAGGCCGTAGCCCATGCCAATGCCAGCAATGAAACGACCGAACATAAGAAAGGCATAGTTAGGGGAGAAGCCCATGAGAATGGCTCCGGCGAAGAAGATGGCACCAGCAAAAACAATGGTGTAACGACGACCTATCCAATCGGAGGTTCTACCGGCGAGGCATGAGCCTATCAAAGAGTAGAGGTTGAAGATTCCAATCAAGATCTCAATTTGCACATCCGAGACTTTTAGGTCCCTTTTTATGTATATGGCTGCTCCACTCATCACACCAATATCTGTAACATCATACGTATACATGCTAGTTACTACTTAGCAATAAATTTAATTATATTAATTAGTGTAGTAACTTGTATCTTGGTGTTAAATTTATAATATTTATTTTACAAAATATTTATTAGTAGATATGTATATCAATATTTATAAATATATATATAATTACAAAGAGGATGGATAAAATTATACCGGTATAATTTTGATAAACTATTACATTGTTCAATAACTTTCAATTGGATGGTATTTTCTTAAAATCCACCGTTAAATTGAAAGTTCCTTTCATGTAGATCATGTATGCAAAATTTCATATTAATCCAAAATTATTTGCTACCTCATTTATATAGATTAAAATCGGCATAATATAAACTTTTCAAAATATACTAAAATATGGATCACTTGATTACCTTCTTATTGTTATTCAATTTTGACGAAATTTGATACAGACAATCTTGGTAATATGTAGATATAATTCAACGGTTTGATCAATAAAAATTACATTTTGTATCAAGTTATTGAATGATGTAACAGTTGTTGAAGTTATACCGGTATAATTTGATCCATCCTCAATTAGAAATATAATATACATTAAAATAATTTTATATTCATACATATTTTATATCATTTTAATTTAAAAATGTATGTTTTAAAATATTATCTTTATAAATATATTTGTATTTGTATTTAACTTACATATATATATATTGGTTTAAATTAAGATATATATATATATATATATATATATATATATATATATATATTATTTAACATTTATTATTTTGTTGTCATGATGTAAAAACAATCTTACTCTCTATCTCTATACACATATAACTATTTTGTACAAAACAATTTTATAACTAAAATTTCAAAATTTTCACACATGTTAAAAATACGTATTGCTTAACGTATTAACCATTTCAAAATTTTATGATTTTTGAGCATATTCCACTCTATATTCCACTCTATATTGAGGTTCTTATTTCTACATAAATGAAATGAGTATATTTCAGTAAAAAAAAAATTCTATATGATAGGTTTTTATTAATTATTTCAATTTTTTGTTAAAAGTTTAAAACAACTAAAGAAATTTTATATTTATTAAATCTTATTTTAGTTATTATCATTACAATAATTCTTTTCTATCCAAAAATATTTAATTTTAATTATTTTTTATCAATTAAAATGTTTAAATTATAATTGATTGATGTAATTAAATATATCACAACTAAATAAATTATTTTATTCCTGTAATTATAAAATACACTTAATAAAATTCAATCAATTGATTACAATATTATATAAAATTAAAATCCATATAAAATTTAATAATTTAATTTATTGACTTAATTAGAATATATAGTCAATCTAATCACTAATTAATTACTACCATAATATATTTTATAAATTCAGCAATATTTTGAAAAAATAATAAAATATTATCACATGACGATTGACATATATCTACATGACAAAAGTGTTTTTTTTATAATAATAATAATATAATATAGTAAAGAATCATGCAAAATATTGTCCCACAAAACACTGTTCTTACGGTTTTCGGCACACGCCACAGCTCGGAAGAAACTATGTTTCTCCGATGTAATCAAGGATTTGCAGCGGAGAGCAAGAGAAATATATATATATATATATAAGACTCACCATAGCCAAGTAAGATGGAAGTCATGGTGGCCAACATAGCACAAGCAAAAGCGTACTTGTTCCTTTTGCGCTTCTTTGGAGGAGTACTTTTATGAGCTTCTTCAGTTTCAACTACCTTTCCCTCACTCATCTTCTTTACTTAGTTGAACTCAATATCCGCACAAGGGGGGAGAGAGAGATAAAGAGAAGCGTGTTAAATTGCTAACATGCATGTACTTAATTTTTGGGTGATTTGATATATACATATATATATATCATGTATGATCGATGATATAAGTTAATAGATAAAGCAGTAATAGAGATGGCATATGGTGCAGGGTGTGGCTTATATATATTGACCAAAGGCTTTCGTCACTTAAGACTAAGGAGTATCACTCTCACATGGTAGAAACCAAAACTCTCTCTCCCATCTAAAGGCCGGCCATGAGCGGGTGATGGCGGGCTCAAAAAATTTAAAAACTTCAATAATTATATTTAATTTTTATATTATTTTTTAAATAGATTAAAATTATTGTATCTTTTTAAGTCTATCTTTTATCAAAAAATAGGTTATATAATTATAGTATAAAGTAGTTTTACACCATCTTTTAATCATAAATAATCATGTATGATAAGTTTATTGATTTTTATAATAAATAACTTAAAAGTTCCATCAACAATGATTTTTGATTAACTGACAATATAAAAGTTTTTTTTTACTAACAATACATAGTCATTAAACTTATTTTTTATATCTGAATTGAAATATGACATGTGACTAAAAAGTACCACTCTTTTAATTATCATTTTTCTTCTTCTCTTGGTATAATACTACATTCATGAATTCATGTTGAATGAATTTTCAATTCATTGTAATATATCAACATGTAATGGTCTTATAATAATTAACTTGGAGTGTTTGCTTTTTAACAAAGTAAAAAATACAACTCCTCAAGTCAAGTAGGGCGACAAAGCTCTTCCACTTAATATTAAGCACAGTTGCATACTTAGACTAAAATTTGAGATCAATGGTTAAGTTGGGACAATATATCTCGCGTCAGTCAATTTGCTCGCTCAACGTATCTATCTTGAGTTACAAGAGAGAGATAGAAAGAGGAGAAAGAGAAAATGCGAGATGTAAATGGGAGTGTTAGAAAGAAATTTCAACCAATCATAAGAAGAGTATCGAAAAGAGAGTGTCACTAACATTTATCTATTTTTTATATCACATAACTATATATTTTTTATTTGTGGGTTCTTTCCAGCTGTGAGCCCTGGATCGTTACCCCCTTTGGCCTAGGCCTAGGACCAACTCTTTTTTTTATCTGTAGGAATCAAACACATACCGGGGAGTTTACAATAACTCACGCATCCTGCTCAACTGACTAAGCTATACCCCCTCGATACCTAGAACCGACTCTGTATTAATATTATTACTTAAGTTATACATTTTATTAAAATTTTAAATTAATGTAATTTAAAAATTGCACTTTCAAAAATTTACTTAATTTTAAGAATTAATATAATAATACCATATATTTTCAAAGATTAAAATAGTGATTTACTCATTATTAATTATTTCTTCCATATAGAAATCGCGAATGCAAATTGGCCTCGTGCGGTGGCTCGCAGCCACAAAATGACAAATCAGTACAGTCCCTAAATCTTTAATAAGGACTTCATTATATATAGGAACATGACACATTATATTAATGTAGATGCACACACAATATTTATACTGAAATTTTTTTTTGAAACAAAAATTCCAACAATAAAACAAATCTAACAACTTTAGATAGTATATGATTTCTGCAAGTGTTATCTGTTATGCTATGTATTTTACATAGCCTGCATGCACACTCATTAGTAACGCATGTTTCTCAGCAAAAATATAAAATATCAATTGGTTATCATTTCACAATCAACTCCCTATGAAACAGACGTTAATAAATGCCTTCATAGTTGAAAAGAAGGATACTCAATGAAAATGTTAAATAGTAAATAAAGTTGTCACGCAACGTTTATCTGTACTTTTTAGGAGTATATGACTGGTCTGACAGAGTTCTAGTTCCTTAGAGCATCTTTAGTGGTAGAATTCATTTTGAGTTCTTAAATTATTTTTTATGGGTTTCACAGTGCCACATAGGATACAAGAACTCATATCATTTTTTGTTCAAATGGTAGAACTTACTTTGAATTCTTAACTTGCTTTTTGTAGGTCCCACATTGGACCCCACATTCTTAATAGTTTTATTTAAAAATATTTTTAAATTTAAATTTAAATAATTATTTATATAAATTTTAACTATGAAACAAAAATTAAAAAGTAATATAAAAAATATTAATAATTTAAAAATTTTATTTGTGACTAAATATTAAATTGATGAGAAATACATAACATTGAAGATTAAAAAAAATGCACAACATTGAGATTAAGAAAGAAAAATTAAATTTCATTATTCTCGTGACCGAAACGTTCCCAAATATGCTCCATCAAGTCTGTTTGAAGTTGTTGATGAATTTGTCTTGTGTGCATATATCGTCTATTTTTCAGGTATTCCTCTTGTTTTGATCATAATTTTTTTTTTTTTAATACTTGGAACGGGTTTTTAGGAGTTCTTGCAGAAGAACCGTTCTTACACCCAGGCAGCCACGTCAACCCGCTCCAATGGTAAGAATCGGTGGAACGATTCTTATGATACAAGAACCAGGCACAAGAACACCATTGGAGATGATCTTATCATATCTTCCCAAAGCTTTGGCTTCTTGTACATGAATTATTATATGATTCAACAATCCTTGAAGCACGGATTCGTGTGTGTATATGTTGCATATAAGAAGACAATTTAAGGTTTTTATTTATATTTTTTGGGTCAATATCTGTGATTTTATGAATTGCTATGAATTTCAATTACTTATATTAAACATATACCATCAAACATCAAAGACTATTGAGACTTAAATGTTTTCCCAAAAATGCATCAACGTCAAAAATAATTCAAGCTCGACTATTCAAAGTTCAACTAATACGATTTTTTAATTTACGTATTAACAAAAAGTAGTTGTATATCATATTTTTAATAGTATACCAAACACCTATTAGATACTTGACATTTTTTTTTCTATTTCTGTATTTTTGTTATATCATATTACCTATTATCACATTGTTTGAAAGAGTTTATAAACAATTTATTTAAACTTATTTTATACTACAAACGGACTAGCCTGGCTTGGTCCATCGGGTCCATCGGTGAAAATGGACTGGCTCGGCCTGATCCGTATTTCTTATAGGCTATGTTTTTCGTAGCTCGACCTGGTCCGTTATGTTGAACCAAATTGGCCTGCTAATTTTTTTTGCTTAAATTTATATTAATTTTAAAAGGAAAAATAAATAAATAAAAAATAACGTCGAGCCAAATGGACCCGAAAGTGTTTAGGCCAAGATTTTATGGGCCTGGCCTGATCCATTAGACTGGCCCAAATTAACTTGGTTCTTTTTAGGTCAATTTTGTCAATTTTGTCATCTCTAGATTTACTAGCATGTGAGTGTCTATGATCAATTTTCCTATTAAAAAAGACGATAAATTCTTTGATGAAAAATGTTTAATTTATGAACACCCTATACGTGACCATTTTCAATTTTGAATTTGACAAGGCAGGCAGGTCATAGCATAACGTAACCCGATATTACAGCAAATTAAAAAAAATCCGTACGTAAATTATAGGGCAAGTAACGCATAAAGGTAATAGAAAAAAAAAAAAAAAAAACTAACGCAGGGAAACTTGGAAGGAATAACGAGCGAATATTTTTTTGATGAGTGAATCTACAACGTTTTGATCATTCTGGATTTTTATACAGAGTTATTCTTATAGCATCTCCAATGTAGGTGTTTATCGAATTATTTAAAGTTAAACAATATTGCTTAACAATTTTTTTTAGAGCATATGACATGGTAATGAGTTACTTCAGTGAATTACTTTTATAAGTAACTATTACTTAATTGATTCTTACAAAAAAAAATCATTTCTTCAATCACAAATTTAACGTGGTTCAAGTTAAATACTCATCCTATCAACTTTAGTATTGAAATAATTTTTTGTGTAGAGTTCTTAAATCTATATGACCTTGTAGGACTTACAAACTTATGATAAACAACTCACCTAAGCAATTATGTATTATAGATACTCTTATGCAGGCACATCAATAGTAACACGTTGTTTCTAAACAAGTAAACATAGCTAATAGCTAATTAAAAATCTAAAATTTTAAAATAAGACACAAAAACAAATAAAAAAATCTGTAATAAAAAAATAAAACACATGATTTTTAATCATTTTAAACAAATAAGATACATTATATCTAAAATAGTTGAGAATGACGTCATTCTCATTTCTCAATTATTTTAGATATAATGTATTTTTTTTTTGTTTAAGGTATAAATTAATTTTCTTGATAATAAATTTCTATTGAAAAGTTTGACCGATCATTTTTAATGAAGATTTCATTTTTCAACTATTTTTTTCGTCTGTAAAATTTAAATTTGAGAACTTGCTTAATGTATTTTGTTTCCTTTTTTACTTGCTTATTTTTATTTTATTTTATTTTATTAATTATATGTATTTTTTTTTGTAACATGTTGTAGTATTTATTTTCATGACTCTTTTTATTTTATTTTATAGAATAAAAAAGAAGAAACAAAACTTGCTTTGTGTCTTTACTCCGGGGATATTGAAATCCCTAACCTAAATTTTCCCTCCCTCATGGCTTTACCAGAGGTGGTTCGTTACCCGTCATTCTCTTGATTTGTCTTCACTATCACACCACAAGCTGTTTCTGTTTCTTTTTGTGTTCTGACTCACATCGATCATATGCAGGTTGGGTTGAGACTGCTCCTTTCCCCCGTTACTTCCAATCTTCTTCTCCGCACAGCATGGTATCATATGCGTGCTTCCCTTCAATCATTTTTAATTTTTATTTTTTTAAAAATTATTAAAAAAAAAAACATTTTTTTACTCAACAACACCCCTTTCAGTGATATTGGGTTACTTGTTATAGCTGTTCCATAGGGCTTGCGCTTCCCGTGTATTTCACGTTTAAAGCTATTGAGAACAATGAACCATATCAGCAACAAAGGTGGCTTTTGTATTGGGCAGGTTCTAATTTTTCTTCAACCTCCATTTCCTTGTTAAACATAATCAAATTGATCAATTGATTTTTTTTTTTTTGTTAGTATTATTTTTCTATTAATTTGATTGGTAATGATGTATGGTAATGCCTTTATGATGTGTAGAATACATTTATTGAGGTGACGGGTTAAGAGTTAAGAGGAGTATTCGGGTATATTTTGATTTTACCTTGTACAACTTATGAAAATTTTGGTAGTTGTCATAGTATGAAGTTGTATATCGTTGGAAGTTTTGGGTCATTGCTTATGAATTTGAATGAACTCATTTGAAGAACTCTCAAGTTAGTGGGATGGGAGTAACTTTAGGCAACTAATTGTGCTTGTGCTATTATAATGATTTACTTTGATGAGTTCATTCAGTTGATGGATTTGTCCGCATGTGTATTAACACTGATCTCTTTTGTGGTTTTCAGCTTATGGATCTTTTAGTGCTGCAGAGATGTTTGCTGAAAAATTACTTTCCTGGTATGGACAACTTCTCCATGTGTTTTATTGTTTTTAAGTAATTGAGGTTTTTCATTTTTTTTATGGAAGCTTACCTTGGTATCTATTTCAGATATTCATTGCTAACCAAGTTATTTCTATGTTCTCTCATTTATCTTGTGATTCCAGTTGTCTGCTATTTATGATCTTCTGAATGACTGAACTGATAACATTAAAGATTTCAGTTCTGATTTGTTTTCGCTTTCACATTTTACTTGAGGTATTATGATCTAACAAGGATCGTTCGCCATATTTAATTAGGATTCCACTCTATTATCATGTGAAGTTTGCATTTCTTGTTTGGCTACAGCTTCCCACTCTCAATGTAAGCTTAACCAAACTGTTGCACTTATTCACTTCCGGCTTTGCTTTATGAATTTGCTTAGTTAATTACCTTATCTTGGTTGTTCTGTTCTTGTATTGTTATTTTTAATTCTTATGGGAAATGTCTTTTGTTCTGTTCTTTTACTCCTTCTCATTTGTTCTCTAATAAAATTTGTTATTTATCAAACATAAAAAATAAATAAACAAAACCACATGATACTTGTTGAACAGGGTGCAAGACAACTGTATTCTAGTCACTTGCGTCCATTCCTGTTGAAGCATCAAGCGAGAATGGATCTGATTGTCGAATTTGTGTATGGTGCAATGGTAAGAAGTTGTTCATAGATTTCATTATTGTTAAAAATGCATTTTTCATCTGGTTTGATTTTCCAATTGGGGGTTATTATTTGGCTGTTAGGGCAGAGGGTTCTTATTATGCTTTTTAATTTATTATTAGAGAAAAAGGATTATGCACTGACAGTGTAAAATAATTTTACACCGTCATCCAATCACAACCCACCATGTATGGTAAGTTTGTTAACTTTTACAAAATTATCTTAAAAGTCATACCAACGGTGATTTATGATTGGATGACCGTGTAAAACTTTTTTACATCGTCAGTGCATCACCATTAAACTCTTATTATTATTGTCCATAGGAGTTTGGCTAGGTACTGTTTGTGTGACAGCGGTTGTGATCTCACCAAATTTGTTTTATGAATTGCACAGGACTGACTTGGCAATCTTCCCCATTGTTCATGTTGTTGTATATAGCATATATCATATCATACATAAATTTATTATGTACTCTCAAAAAATATAAATTCTTAAAAAATAATTTTATTAATTGATTTCTGACCTTACAGAGTAAAATTATTAGTGCATACCAACCAGAATTGCAGCTTGCAAGATCTCTTGCAGTGAAGTTTTTAATGACAGGTATGCGTGTGAACTCCATAGCTCTATTATGCCGCCATTAAACTCTCCATTTCAATTCCAATCTGTTATTCTAAAAGAAAACAGAACGAGTCAATGGAAAATCGGTGCTAGTTTAAACCATTTAGCTTCCCTATTCTTCGTTCTGGATACATTATATTTAGTAGGTATGGAATATGTTGTCATTAGAATCATGGGAACTTAATGCTATTTGGGCATTACTAGACGTAGTTGTGTGGATAGTTATTTAAAATATGTAATTTCACTTCAGTATTGGCTTTTATTTACTGTGGCTATAGTATGTGGGCTTATGGTTTCTTATGTCATCGCATGGATTGGTTTTCCTTAGTTATGAAATACATTTTGGTTTGTTATTGATTTTTCAGCTAAGAAATCTGTATAGTCATTTGGTTATTTTCTGTATCAGCAACTCAAATGATTAGGGATCTCATTCATCCAGTTGGGAGGGAGTCAAATCGCATTGAACCCCAAAAGAGGCAGGTTCAGGATTCAGAATCAGAAGAAGATTAATACATTTTTCTTTCTCATTACAACAATAAAGCCTTATCCCACTAAGTAAGATCGACTACATGGATCACACGATGTCATTCAGCATGGTTAATTATTGGACAAAATTAGGTTGGCTAGTTTTTAATGAACGAATGTAATGATTTGCATGTGGTGCTGAGTTTTGCATTATTAGTTCTGCCAAAATTTTTAGTTTTATTTATTTTATTGATTTCCACTCGCTATACATAGGAAATAGACATATTTGATGTAAATATTGATTTTCGTAGCAGTTGTCTTGGGAGTATTATACATAGTTAGGACCACGTTTATGCTTGCTGACCTGTAAGCATCGAACAATCATATGATTATAATTTATGCATTTTATGCTTGTGATTTTCGACAAACGGTATTGTGAATGTTTGAGGATTCATCATTCATCTATTATTGTATGTTTGACTATGAGGGTTTGAACATCTTTGTGTCCGTTTGACAGATATACAGAATTAATTCCTCTTACCATGACATACATTTTACTAATATACAATATATGGTAAAGATTAATTTAGGCATATATCTCAATTACACTCAATAGTTAAAAATTAATTTTATCAAAATTAATTTGTCCAACTGTATTGAGTAAAAGCGTATTTGACCAAAACAGATTTGTTTTGTAAAATAGCTTATTTTATTAGTTTGTAGGATTTTTTTTGAAATATTTAAGTTTATAAGTTCTTAACTTTATTTTTAAAATTTTTCCTTTGTTCTTATGTTAAGAAAGTCTTAAAGACTTTTGTTCACTTTCACCTCTTTTTCACTTTTATTGAATATCATTTCTTTATAATATAAAATAATCAAAATTATAATATAAATTCATTTATATTCTCTTATTTTATTTAATAAAAATATTTAAAAATGAGAATAAAATTGAAAAAAAAATCATTTCCTAATTTTTAAGATAATAAATAAATTAAAATATAAAAACTGATAATAAATTGAAAAAAATGTATATATAATTATCAAATGTATAAGCTATACATATTCAAATCATCTCCAGCAACATTCCTCTCCAACCTCTCTTATCTCTTTGTTTTTACTCCTGGAGAGGCGGGAGGACAAGAGAGGATCCAAGTTGATAAGCTACATACTTTGGCTTCATTTGTTTATTTTCATTTGATTGTTTTTTTTTTTTTTTGACTAATTCATTTGATTGTTATACTAAAAAATTTTCCAAGTTTTATTTCTAATGCGTTAATGGCAGACTTGGCTTGTATTGCTTTTCCTACTTTTAGTCCTCTTTAATAAAGTCATTAAAAAAAATTCTCAATTCAATATTTTTTGTTGTTGAAGAAATTCTTAATTCAATCTTTATGCTTATAATATTATTTTATGATAAAAAGAAAGTCTTTTTTATTTTATTTTAACTAAAATGAAGTGCGGTACTGCGGATTTACTTTTGTACTAATTTTAATTAATTGGAAAATGCCAGTCAACTGTGCATTCCACTCTGAACTTGCGATCTGATACCTTCTCCTCAATAATTACATTTCTTTTACATGAATAACTATAAGAAAAATGTTAGGTGAGGGTGTAAGAAGAATCTGAGAAGCTTGTTGCCCAATCACCATCACTCTCAAAATTCAAAGGGGGAATGAATGCTTTTTCTCACAACAACAACCACCTTGATCGTTCCATTTCCATTATTGTTTCCCCTTAATCCCAAATAGATATAAAACCCAAGCAGAATCTCGTCTCGGGGATACGATGATTGGGCGCAGAGATAGAGAGGGACCCTTGATGAGGAACAACAGCACAAACTCTCTTCGCAAATCAAGGGTCCTAACCGCAGTTGCAATTGGTGTCCTTATTGGATGCCTCTTCGCTTTTTTGTTTCCCAATGGCTTCTTCGTTTCTCACTCTGTTGCCCCGAATCGCCACTTCCCTCAAACGGGATCTAAGACCCAGGTTTTATTTTCGTCAAAGACTTTAGCTTTTTGTGTTTTTTTCACTGTTTCAACTATTGGGTCTCATCACCATATTCATCACTTCTGTGATTATCGTTGACTGGGAATTCCCAATGTTCTGACCAACTGTTTCTCTTGTATTGTTGTTGAATGGTGTTTGATCTTGCTGATTCTACTAGTTTTGGATCTATATGCCCTCATTTTGGAATAGGGGAAACAATACAAACTTCTTTCCTCGTTTTAAGATTTGTTAACATTTATGTTGTCACTTTTGATTGTCATGTGTTGAATAGGGATAATAGTTATGCTAGATTTTAATGCGTGGTTCAAGGTGGCCTTTTTGCCTAGATTAGTTGATCCTGAAGAAAAAATTGCCCAGGTCTGGTTGATAATGATTTTTCTGCCTAGTGATAAATCACTCTCCTGGCTTAGATGTCAAACTGGAATTATGTTTGTAAGATGATTGGAGATGTGGCTGATATTGTTAAGTTTTTTCGCACATGCTTAAAAGTCAATCTGGGCATAATGCATAAGTCCACCTACTAATCTTTTGCCTTGGTTTGTATAGACAGAATTTTATCTTTCTTTGATTGATTTACACATGGTTTCTCATGGTTTATAGGATTGAATTTTAGCTTCTGCACAAGCTAATTTTATCTTGCATGAGTATCTTATTATATGAAGAGGAGTGCTAGCAACACACTCTTTACCATTGGTTAAAATTTGTTGAAAACCACAAAATTATAAGTGAGACTCGTTAAATGAGAATTGGGGTGGTCTATAAAATTTTGTGATTTCCAATAAGTTTCAACCAATAGTTGAGAGTGTGCTTGAAAGAATGTATTTAAGAGTGTGTTGCTAGTATTTCTCCTATATGAAAGAAGAGCCCTGTGGCATGACCGCATCATTTTTGTTATGGATATTATTTTGGCAGGAAAATTCAGCTGGATGTGAATCCTCGGATCGGGTCAACATGTTGAAATCAGAGTTTGTGGCGGTATCAGAGAAAAATGCTGAGATGAAAAAACAGGTGAGGGAATTGACTGAACGGCTTCGGCTTGCGGAGCAAGGGAAAGACCAGGCTCAAAAGCAGTTCCTTACATTAGGTAAACAGCCTAAAGCTGGACCTTTTGGTACTGTAAAGGGATTAAGAACCAACCCTACTGTTATTCCTGATGAATCTGTGAATCCAAGATTGGGAAAGATATTAGAGAAAGTTGCAGTTAAACGAGAGCTTATAGTTTGTCTTGCAAACACCAATGTGAAGGAGATGCTGGAGGTCTGGTTCACCAATATCAAGAGAGTTGGCTTAACCAATTATCTAGTTGTTGCTTTAGACGATGAGATTGCAAAGTTTTGTGAATCAAATCAAGTCCCAGTCTATAAAAGAGATCCAGATCATGGTGTTGATACCATTGGAAGAACAGGGAGCAACCATGCTGTCTCTGGTCTTAAATTTCGTATTCTAAGAGAATTTTTGCAGTTGGGATATAGTGTTCTTCTATCAGATGTTGACATTGTGTATTTGCAGAATCCTTTTGATCATCTATACCGGGATTCAGACGTGGAGTCCATGAGCGATGGTCATAATAACATGACAGCTTACGGCTATAACGATGTCTTCGATGAGCCTACAATGGGTTGGGCTCGATATGCTCATACTATGAGGATATGGGTTTACAACTCTGGTTTCTTCTATATCAGACCAACAATCCCTTCAATTGAGCTTTTGGATCGTGTGGCAACACGACTTTCGAAGGAGACTGCATGGGACCAGGCTGTTTTCAATGAGGAACTCTTTTACCCCTCACATCCTGGTTATGATGGGCTTCATGCTGCCAGAAGAACTATGGATATGTATCTCTTCATGAACAGCAAGGTTCTGTTCAAGACAGTGAGGAATGATGCTAACCTCAGCAAATTGAAGCCAGTAATTATTCATGTGAATTACCATCCTGATAAACTTCCCAGAATGAAAGCAATTGTTGAATACTACGTTAATGGGAAGCAGGATGCTCTCAAACCTTTCCCTGATGGCTCAGATTGGTAACCTTGCTTCTGCAGCTGAGGGTATATTTTCTTGGTGTCAATTGTTTAGAACAGTTTTACAGTATATTTTATTAGTTACAATTTACAAAGCATATGTGTAGGTCAAAAAAGATATCATTTTATGAGCACATTGAGTTATGCTTTTAGGCCCCATTCTGAGATGGTTCGGCTGTTTTCTTCTTTCTTTTTTCTTCTATTCGTTTTTTATGCTTGCTTTAGGTGGGGCTTACATAAGATTTCTTCTGTAACATTTGTTGTATGCTAATTTGAAGTTTTTGTTGTTTTTATCTCAACCCCATATACACATTGGAAAATAAATACATATATTTAGGCCTTGGAGACCTATGATATGTTAGGGGCTGAGGGTATATTCTCTTGGTGTCTCAATTGTTTAGAACAGTTTTACAGTAGATTTTATTAGTTATAAAGCATATGTGTAGGTAAAACAAGATATAATTTTATCAGTACACTGAGTTATGCTTTTGGCCCCATTTTGAAATTGTTTTGTTTTGTTTTCTTTTTTCTTTTATTCGTTTTTATGCTTGCTCTCGGTGGGGCTTACATAAGATTTCTTCTGTAACGATTGTTGTACGCTAATTTAAAGTTTTTTGTTGTTTTCATCTCTCTACCCATATACATTGGAAAATATATACATATATTTAGGCCTTACAGACCTATGCTATGTCAGGGGTTTGAAAAAGGACAAAAACTTAGATTCAATTTCTTATGTCTATTCTCTAATTAGAATTGAAGTTTCACCTTGGTAAGTTGCACAATAAGGATATGCATTAAAGAATTATGCAGATTATTAAAGTAAAACTCATTCTAATTAGATAACAATACTAATAACACCTAAGAAAATGTATCTAAGTGTTCTCCTTTGAGAAGGACAAAACTTAGATCTAGTTTCCTTATGTAATGTTTGTGCTATTCTACAATTAAAATTGAAGTTTTACCTTAGTAACTTATAAAATAAGGATATGCATTAAAGTATTATACAAATTATTGAGGTAAAATTCCACCTAAGCATGCCAAGTAAGATTACACATCAGCTACAACATACTAATGTCAAAAAAAAAAAAATTATAAGGACTAAAACAAAAAATACTAATGTCAAGAACCATTTTGAAAAAAAAAATTATAAAGAGTAAAACAAAAAAAAGGGGTATATTATAAGGACACAAAAAAATAATTAATTGATAAAACTCATTTTCACGGGTTTATGTGTAACCAACACATTGATAGTGAATGTTTGGATGTGCATACGTGGAATTGATTTAAGATTAATGTTGTATAGAATTGATTTTAAGTAAAAGTGAGTTAACAATCCCAAGCAAATTTTCTCAAGAACATACTACTCATTGTAGCAAACAAAGAAAAAACAAACATTTATATTTGTGGATAATAAAATAAGAGGTTTTTCAAAGTTGTGCTAATGGTAGTCAAGGATAAGGTGCTAGTTTTAATGGTAGACATTAAGTCCGCGTAAGAAATTTGGGAGACTCCATAGAGAATGTATGAGTTAGTGACAATGGCAAATATGATTTTTCTTCGGCAACAATTCTTTTCAAGCAAAATGTAAGAGGGGATAACGGGATGTGTCTGTCTCAACACTCAAATAAGATGGAGAAGATTTTCCAATATTTTTTAGCCATGAAAGTCAAAATGTCTAATTGTTTAAGTCTTTGACAAACACTTTCTGTCAAAAGAATGTATTCATCTCGTTAATTTGAAAGATGATAATCAAAGTATCATGAACGATTTAAAATTGCTTTTCTTCTAACTTGACTTGTTCTATTAGGTATGTGACTTTGTTTTAATTGACCTACCAATCATCATCTCTCCCTTTCTCTAAGGAGAAGTGCGAGCATCAAAGAGCTCTCATGCAGTGCTTATTATGATCTCCAAACATTAGTATATTACTGTTAAGTACTAATGTGTAATCCTACCTGACATGTTAAGGTGGTCTTTTGTGAACAATATTAGCTCTTAACAAAAGCAAACTAATGTCAAGAACACGATGAAGTCATTATATTCTGTTTTGATTTTACTTTGCTTTTTATTTTTTAGATATCGATTTTACTTTACTTTTTAGCATAAATATAATTGTTAAACACTAAATTAATAATAAAATTTTATTTAAGGATAATTTCAATAAAAAAAACTAATCAAGTCATAGACAATTTAATGAGCAAATTAAACTTTTAAATTTTTTAACCATATTAAGTTCATTTTTTAAATTTGGCTCATTAATAAATGAACCAAATTTAAACAATATCTTATTTCTACAAATCTAAGGCTTAACTTCAAATACTCAAGTGATTCCACTCCACTTATTAAAATGAATAACCTGGAACTCTCTTCAAAGAAATTCCCTAATTACCAATACTTGTCTCTTTCGGTTTTCCTCCTCCTCTGCTTAGTATACTAACTATAGTTAATACTTAATAGTACTCTGTTACATTAAATAATGTTTTTATGACATTAATTCCTGCTGCCCAACCTATTCCTCCTCCTATAATTTTATTTATCATAAATACTGCTTGAGAAGTTGAAAAAACTCTTGCATTAAAATAAATCATTTATTTACTCACCCAAAAAAAATCATTTATTAGAAATCCAAAAAATCCTGGTTCCCCTGTTAGAAATCCAACCATTTTTTGACAATAGACGTCATTTCATTTCTTATTGCCAAAAGAAGTTTCGTGGATACGGGATAATATTAACCTAAAACTTAAACCACAGGACAGACTTAGAAAGATATTTACGCCATGTTAATCAAAAAATGGTTAAATCCTTTATCCTTGATGGAACTATAAATATAATTTATTCTCAACTGCTCATAGTCTAAAGTCACCATCCTATTCCGTCAAAAAAAAAAAACAAAAGTCACCATCCTATCTTCCTTACTGTGAATTTTATAAAAAATGCAGCGGAAAAAAAAAAGACGAAGAGAAAAGGGGAGGAGAAAAGCAAAATCAGCACATAAAACAAGTTTCACAAAGCTTCATAACAAAGTCTCAATGTCATTCTAAAAAAATAAATAAAAAAATAAAGCCTCAATGTCGACCCAATAAATTGGGCAGTACTATTAAATTATTATGTAAATGTTTTGAAGGCTACCGAATAAAAACATTATAATGCCCCCTGTCATTTGTTTTGACTTCTGAGATTTCTATAAGTAAAATCCTGTCAGGCTTGTAATATGAAAATGATAGATCCTGATAAAGTTGTAATTTGAATCCTCAAATGTTGTTGTTTGGGCTTTGACCACCACCAGCAACTGAGTCAGTAGGCTGTGCATTCAGAATATTCATTATTGTTTCTTCACCATACTTCTCAATGAGTTCATCCTGTTCCCACAACACACCAAATCAGATGCTAAGTTAGTACTTAGTATCAGCTATCTTGAAAATACTAAAACACAACAAAGCAAGGGAAGTATATAATTAGTTGGATAAAATCTGTTTATGTTTTAATTGGTTAGATCTATTCAAAATTGTTCAAAGAAAAAATGTAACATGGGGAACATTCATTTTTTATGGGAATATAATATAAGTACTTAAGTCAGTCAACTTAAAAACCTATAGTAATAGGTAAATAACTGAACAAATAGGGATTTGAATGACATGCCAGTAAGGCATTGTTTTCTTCTGTGATCTTCTCACACTCAATAGTACGGTCATGAAGCTCTTTCCTGAGCGCAGTATTTTCGGCATCTAGATTTTCCAAGGATTCAATTATCTTTTCACGTTGCATCTGCCAAGGTGAAACACACAAATAATGGAAAACATTATGTGAGAGATCAACTTTAAGGAAGTGATTTAGGTTTAAGCATTTATCATAGCATTACTCTTGTACATCCTTTATATGATATTGAGAATTTTTCATTGCTCCAGTTACAAGTTCAAGCATGCACAATTAGAATGATCAATGAAGGCAACTAAAGAATAAATGTGTTCTTTTGATTAACGTATGATCTAGAATATATCAAAATAGCACGAAAAACAGGAATATTATGTTCTTCAGTAAAATAATTTAAATAAAATAACTACACTTTCAGGAATCTATTATAATATGCAAAACCTAAAGCGTGAGTCGCGGAGCTGACATTAAAGCATGGGTATTTTCTACTATTATGCCACATTAGCCATTTTAGACCATCTTGCTCATACATTTCCTACCCTCTCATCTTCCTAGAATGAAGCTATCTTTTTAGTTTCTTTTAATGTAAATATTACTACACCTCTTGATTAATGTGCCAATTTCATGTTCTTCACTCTACATCTCTTTTTACTTAAAACATCAAATTTAATGCAACATAATGTGCAAAATCATGTCAGAAAATTCAAGTACATTTATCATTGTCACTTCATGTACTATTTGTAATTCTTGATATCTTTATTTTATTTATAATCAAGTTAGAAGTTCGAAACACCCGCTTAACGTGCCAGTATAGTATATATCTAGTATATGATAATTATGCATTGTGTACCTTTATCTTCATCCTTGATCTCTTAGATGCTATCTTCTTTGCCAGCTTTCTTCTCTGTTCTCTTTCTTCATCACTTTCCTGTCAAAGTAAATGCAGCTCAGCAGGAAATAGTAGGCATCGCTAAGAATTGAATGGAGAAACCATAATATGGCAAGTATTTATCAAAGAAATTCATTTTCACTGTAGTACACATCTCCATAGGCTGTAGATAGAACAATAATGGTGGTATCCTTTCATCCAAAATGGCCTTAAGTGACGAGGAATGAGATGTAGGAAGAACAAAGCCAATGCAAAATTGAACACAATTTTAGAAAGTCAATGTCCAAGATCACTTGCAATGCAAGCAGAAAATCATAATAGGAGCATTAACACAGCAGATGCCCCTCCAACAAGCCACACAGGGTGGCATGTAGATTTGATGATACTTAAATAAACCTGACCATATAGGTGGTGTAGCTATAAGGGTATTTAACAAATTTAAAGATGGAAGAAATCAATGAGGTGAATCTCAGCAATGTATCTTTGGACCATCATAAGAATGCAATTGTAAACCAGTGATAGTTTAATATCATAATTAGATTCTCCTTTTTGACTCAGTACAGTTAAATTGGTAAGTACAGATTTCCTTCCAAGGTAATATTATAAACGGGCTATGTGAAAGATTTATCTTGTTGGGAGAATATAAAAAGATTTTTTTTTAGATTTTAAGGAATTTAAAGCTATATCTATGATTGGAAAAGGGAGCTAGTCAGTGTCATCCTTTCTTCCTTTTGGTTGCTTAATCATGATCATTCGACGTTTGTAACAAACTCTTAATTCATAAGCACAAGCATATCAACCTTAGATATACATATATGTTCAGTATATTAATCCAATAGGAATTAAAGTGCAGTTAGCTGGTATATTAAAATGATTTCCCTTTATCTTAGGTATTCTTTCAGAACATGAGCTCCCCTTTCCTAATATATACAAAGGTAACCGAAAAGCTAATCAAATATGATATATGATATAATAACACCCAGAAAATTTAGTACCTTCTTTTTAAGTTGAGGATTACTGCCAGATGCACTGGGTTCTGAACTCAACTTCTGATTCAGCTCAGTTGGATTTGCTTCAAAATCATCCGATGCAATATTTCTATTCTCATGAACAGCATTGCAATTTTCATTACTAGTCACATTCTGTGCAGCTCCACCTGATCAAATCTCAGAGATCATAAAACATGAATTTTCATGTTTTATATATCAGATCACATATTGACGAACTTCAAACATACCATTTCCAGGCATCATACTGGACTGCTCCTGCTTAGTTGAACTTGAAGGGATATCCTGCAGTTGAAAGGACCAAAGATTATAAGCATTCTGAACCATACAGCTGAAAACATTAGCATGTTTTAGTGCCTTATTAAATTACCGGTGTTTAAGAGTTCCAAATATAAATGATGACAAAATAGATATTACATTGCTAAAACAAGGTTATCAAATCAAGATTCAAATCGTGAATCACCAAGCTAATTTTTGAATGGTGGATCATAATTTATATCAAATAGTAAGGTTCAAAGAGAATGAAAAATAACTTTAGATATATAGTGTTCAATCTAATAATTTTAAACTAGAAATAGATAAAACACTTAACCATAAGTCTCATAAAACAACATTATTAGTTATATATGAGTTCATGAAGTAGAGTGCATGCATTGAGTCAGTGAATGACAAATAAAGTAGTGAAATAGTTAAATAGGATAATTTCAAAAGTGTTCCTTGAACTTATTAATTTCTGTCATGAGAATTGGTGAATGAAAAGTCAAAGGAAAAAAATAATGAATTGTTAAATGGTGTGATTCATATCGATAATAAACTAACATAGTTCTTCCTCAATGCAACATGGTGGAAAGGTGTAATGTGCAAATTCATGTCAGAAAATTCAAGCACATTTATCAGTGTCATCTCATGTACTCTTTATAATTCTTAATATCTTTATTTTATTTATAAATTATAATCAATTTAGAAGTTCGAGACACCCGCTGAACGTGCCAGTATATATATCTAGTATATGATAAATATTGTATACCTTCACGATCTTCCTCTTTGTTCTCTTGGAAGATGTCTTCTTTGCGTGCCTTTTTCTTTTTTCTTTTGTTTCATCACTTTCCTGTCAACGTAAATTCAGCTTAGCAGGAAATAGTAGACATCACTAAGAATTAAATGGAGCAACCATAATATGGCATTTACTTTCTGGAGAGTATTTATCAAAGAAATTCATTTTCACTGTAGTATACATCTCCATAGCTACAGATAGAACAATAATTATGATGGTGATAACCTTTCATGCAAAATGGCCTAAGTGACAAGGAACGAGGTGTGGGAAGAACAAAGTCAATGCAAAATTGAACACAAGTTTAGAGAGTCAATGTCCAACATCACTTGCAATGCAAGCAGAAAATCATAATAGGAGAATTACCACTGCAGATTACCCTCCAACAAGCCACACAGGCTGGCATGATCATGTACATTTGATGATACATAAACAAGACCATATAGATGGTGTAGCTATAAGGGTATTTAACAAATTTAATGATGGAAGAAATCAATGAGGTGAATCTCAGCAATGTATCTTTGGACCATCATAAGCATGCAATTGTAAACCAGCGATAGTTTAATATCATAATTAGATTCTCCTTTATGATTCGGTACAGTTAAATTGGTAGGTACAGATTTCCTTCCAAGGTAATATTATAAACGTTCTACCAATTTATCTTTGGACCATCATAAGCATGCAACAATGAAAGATTTTTCTTGTTGGGAGAATATTAAAAAGAACTTTTTAGATTTTAAGGAATTTACGAGAGATATTTATCATTGGAAACGGGAGCTAGTCAATGTCATCCTTTCTTCCTTTTGGTTGCTTATTAATGTATTTCAACATGATCATTGGACGTTTGTAACAACTCTTATTCATAAGCACAAGCAGATCATATATATATATCCAATATGATTTTTAAAGTGCAGTTAGCTGGTCTATAAATTGATTTCCCTTTATCATAGGTATTCTTTCAGAACATGAGCTCCCCTTTCCTATTCCTAATATATACAAAGGTAACGGAAAAGCTAATCAAATATGATATATAATATAACACCCAGAAAAATTTAGTACCTTTTCTTTAAGTTCAGGATTATTGCCAGATGCAGTGGGGTCTGTACTCAACTTCTGATTCAGCTCAGTTGGATTTGCTTCAAAATGATCCGATGTAATATTTCTATTCTCATGAACGGCATTGCAATTTTCATTACTAGCCACATTTTTTTTCATAGGTTCATTACTAGTCACATTATGTGCACCTGCCCCTGATCAAATATCTCATAGATCATAAAACATGAATTTTCATCACTTATATATCAAATCACAAAATGATGAACTTCAAACATACCATTTCCAGGCATCACACTGGATTGCTTCAGCTTAATTGAAGGCAAATCCTGCAGCTGAAAGGACGACCAAAGATTATAACCATTCTTAACTATAAGGCTGAAAACATTAGCAAGTTTTAGTGCCTTATTAAATTACCAGTGTTTTTCAATATAAATGGTGACAAAATAGATATTACATTGCAAAGATGTATATGCACCTTTATTTTAAATTTTGTTGATCCACCAGCATTCTTAACATCATGGCCTACAACTGCTGTTTCCTTGCTTTCACTAGCCACACTGCACAGACGGTTTGCAAATTACGGTTGAAAAATGTGATGAAGATGTTCACCAGCAGAATAAACGTACCTCCTTGTTAGTCCTTCCCCATTGGTTTTTGGGATTGAAGGCCTTTTCCCATCTTCTTTGGATTCCTGAGTTACTTTACTTGTAGGTTGTAAGCTCTTGTTAACTAGGATTGAAGGCCTTTTCTCATTTTCTTTGGATTCCCGAGTTACTTTACTTGTAGGTTGTAAGCTCTTGTTAAGTAAAATTGAAGGCCTTTTGCCATTTTCTTTGGATTCCTGAGTTTCTTTACTTGTAGGTTGTAAGCTCTTTTTAAGTAGGATTGAAGGCCTGGATTCCTGGGATTGAAGGCCTTTTCCCATTAAATTCTTGTTATTTTCAGCAGAATTCCTTTGTATTCTATCCGCAGAAGCTAATAGAGAACTCTGACCAACCTGCAAAAGCAGTTGTATCATATGCATTTGTGAATATACAAACACATACACTTATTCATCATGGAAGTTTCCCTAGCTAGGAGGAAGAATCATGTATTGAATCCATTAACAATTGCTAACCGCACCCCAACCCCACACTCCACAAAAGAATATGTAAACTCCATAAAATCTGAAGCAACTGGAAACTTCAGTCTAATAGATAATAGAAATCATGGAAGAATAAAATGGAGTAAGAAACTAAATAAACTTATTAAAAATGACTGAGGAATTAGAGTTACCCCTGTTGCTGCCATAGGATAAAAATTGGGAAATGACCTGCTTTGATACACAGAACCATATTGAATTGGCGTTGGCCTATTCCATATCTGTATCAAACAAGATATAACATGAAAACAAGGCACGTGAGTAGTCCCTTCATCATAATCAAAGCACACAATCAGCTATAATATGCATGAATATGTATATCACTACCTGGCTTACCAACCAGGGGTAATAAAAGAGAGAACCAGCAGGATTTACACTGGAAGTTGCAGCAGACCCAAAATTATGATAAGCCTAGTTAAAAGTGATTTAGAGTGTCAGTTGTTTGTTTCCCTAAAAGCATAAGTATACAATGAGTAAAAAAATAAATGAAAATAAATAAATAAACTGAGACCTGTGTAGATGTAGACCATGGAGATGGCAAGGGTCTGGGCAAGTTCTGCGTCTCCTGTTAGAAAAAGAAAATTTGGTGAAAACTAGAGAATATTTACCAAGTCTAAATAGATTGCAGATAGAAGTATTTAGTTGAGATGGTACAACATATCATGTTTGCTTACATTTTTGGGCACAGACTTTTTGTCATCAGGCTTGGCAACTCTTTTGTTCTTATCCTCCATCTTGCTCGAGAATGAACTTAGTACCTGCTGTAATGAACAAACTGCTTTTAGATCAAATACCCCAGGCATGAGAGATAAATAGCAGAAAGAAACCAATGCCAAGGGAAAAAAAAAAAAGGTGAATGCTTATTTGAAACTATGGCTTGCTTTTGCAACAGGTAAACACAGAAATTATTTGAGCACAAAATCGTTGGCTTTCTTTGCGTTTGTTTCTCTTGGGAAAAGTTTAAGGATTAAGAAGACTAGTTTAAAAGTTGCATATGGGGTTCATCAATCACATGATCATTTCTACCCACATTGCTTGTTAATGGTAGATAAGTGGATTAGTTTTGATAGATCCCATCTCAGAAACAAAGAGATTAAATAGACGTGATCAAAAATTAAAAGTGACTAATTTGTGGTTAACGATCCAAACTTGTGTGTGTGTGTGTGTTTAATTTTTTCTTAAGACTTAAGATCCATAAATTTCAGTGAACCATGTAAGCACAAGCCAAGCTTCTCAAAAACCAGCCACTATAAAAAACCCAACATACCCTCTCTTCACTGATATAATATCAATTCCAAAACAACTTGATCAAGAGGAAAATTCTGGATTAACAAGACACACACACATTTAAGAAGAAAAGGAAAAGATCTTACAACATCCTATGCCAACCGCATTAGAAGTAAGGCCACAAGAATGAATCTTATACAATCAGAAATTTCACCAAAAACAAAAACTGAGTTTACACAGTTTAAGAAGAAAATGAAAAGATCTTTCAACATCCTTAGCCAACCCCATTAGAAGTAAGGCCACGAGAATGGACCTTATACGATCAGAATTTTCACCAAAAACAAAAACTCAGTTTACACAATCTGCTTTGAGTAACGTTTTGTTTTTTGGTCCATCTGCCACGAGGAAGTTAAAACACAAATGATAACACAAACTAACATCCAGAATAGAGAACATAACTGAAAGAATATATTGAAAAGCGTAAACCACAGAAAGCCAAGTTCACGTAGTTGGTGAAACAAGTTTAGACCAATATGAATAAACATGTAATGTGTGTCTGCATCAAAAATCAGACAAGAAGAAAAGAGGAGAAACCTGTGTGTGTGTGGCGCCAAAACAAAGTGCTTATGAAACTTATGAAGTTGTTGTCAAATGAATATGCATGCGTGTTCTTATATACACACATATATAACATTATATTATATATTTAAATTTATATTCAAACAAATACCACAATGAAAACAGAAATACATTTATTACTTAACATGTCTGTATTTTATCATAAACACTTTTCTATGTTTATAAAGAGCCGTATGCAAGTCCAGTTTTGGTTTTCACCAACGGGTATGACCTTTCATATTTAAGGAAAGAAAAATTTTCCTTCCCTATATATGAAATTTTTGAATTGGTATGAGCATAAAGAAATTTGAAAACCTCGTTGAATTTGTAATTTGATATTTGTTTTCAGATTTGCACTAATATTTCTCTTTTTGGTGCTACCAGATTTGCACTAATATAAACTTCAATTTTCAGAATATAAGAAAGCACGGGACTTTCACGTTGTTATTCTTTTTTTATTTTTTGAGAAAAAATGAAGGATAGTTAAATATCGCATATTTATGAAAAAAAGTAGTAATGCATTTTATTGAAAATTTGAGATAAAACAATTTTATTTAAATTCAATCCGTTGATTGGTTACAACAGAGCCTAGTTGTGTTTCCATAACCGAAATCCCTTGAGGATAGAATAACTGGTCAAACAAGAATAATTTTATAGCTTTTAAAACTCAAATTCATTATTAATGTACAAAAAAAAATATCACCATAATATTTTTTTTCCAAATACTAATAAATAAACATTAAATATTTTTTTTAAAACATTAAATACTAAGTATTTAAGAAACATTAAATACATTATTTCTTAAGATATTAAGTATTTTATCCTTTTTAATAATTTTTTAATTAAATATTTATTGAGCATTTCCTAATAAAGTATTTTATAATATTTTTTTAATTACACAAAACAACAAGTATTTAATGAAAAACGAAAAACATTTAATATAATAATGATTTAAAACTATTTAATACTTTTTTAAATGATAAAAAAGTCAATTAATTATTAATCAAATATTTATTGAGCATTTCCTAATAAAGTATTTTATAATATATTTTTAATTACACAAAACAACATGTATTTAATGAAAAACGATAAGCATTTAATATATTAATGATTTAAAATTATTTAATACATTTTTAAGATGATAAAAAAAGTCAATTCATTATGAGAAATAAAATTACTCTATATATAATATTAAATAAAATTAGAGATATTAATGAAATATATTTTATATAATGTATGAGTAACTTTCATATTTTATTAGTATTTTTTAAAAAACTAAAAAAAATTAAGTATAAAAGACAATAGAGTTTAATGACTATACACTATCAATGTAAAAGTTATCAATCAATTAGAATAATGTTCAGTATGATTTTTATAATAGTTATTATCAATGTGAACAAGCTTATCATACATTATGATTTGTGATTGGATGAAAGTATAAAAACACTTTATAGTTTATATTATCAGTGTATATCCTAAAATTAAAATTAAAATAAAAGAATAAATGTTTTTGAGGATAAGAATAACTAGTTTTTTTACCTTCTCCAATATACAAGATAAATGTTTATTTATATAACTAAAATTTATAATTGTAAATACTTTTAAATATATAAACTATATTATAATTAAAATTTATAAAAACATAAATATTTTTAACATATGAATTATATTTTAGACTTATGATTATTTATATTGCTATGCAATTTTTAATTATTGATGTTTTAAAATATTAATATTTAATTTAGAAATAAAGATGAAAATGATATATTTAAAGAAGGAAGAAGTTAAGAAAAACTCTTTAAAATGTTATCATTAAAGAAAAAACTCTCATAAACATTTTCATTGAATAAAAAGTCTTAAAAACAATCTCATTCAATATAGTTATTCTAATTTGTATATAGAGATGATATGTTAAGCATAAAAGATGAGCTTTTAAAATAAGTAAAATCTAAAAAATATAAAATATAAATTACAATAAATATACATAATTAATATTTAAAAAAACGTGAATATAAAAAATGACCTGTACTATTTCTAACGAGAGATAATATTGATTTTATTAAAAGAAAATAGACTTTAATTTTATGTGTAAGGATAAATTATTTACTAGCATTTTAGTATGTAGGTTGTACATGATAAATAATTATTTTTATATAATTAAATTAATAATAAATAAATATTTTTTAATAAATATTTTTTAATATATAAATTATATTATAATTAAAATTTATAGAAATAAATATCTTTCAATATATGAATTATATTTTAGATCTACAATAAATAACTTAAATTGTGACATAAGATAATTTTTAACCATGGACGAATTTTTTTAAAATAAAAAACTATTGAAATTTATTTTGGACAAATAAAAATGATAGATTGAAAGAAATATATAGTTAAGAAAATCAAATATATAAATAAAGATAAAAGGAAAATAGTTTAATATGGTTGAAAAAAAAAAAGTATACCTATAAGGGTGCCTCCAAATATAATTTTTTTGGTTAAAATAAACTTTTAGTCATTTATGTTTTCGATTATATTTAGTTTGATCCCTTATTTTAAAAAAAAATCAATTTAGTCATTTATATTTTTAAAGTGGGTCAAAATAGTCATTCCAAAACATGATCATTTTCAATTTTGGGACATGATTTTAAACCTTTTTTTGACAAATTCGATACGTGAAATTTGTCCGTTTAAATTCACTTATATGAAAATTATGGAACCTAATTGATGTTCGAACCAAAAAGGACCATAAATATGGTGAAAATTGTGTGCACGAGCAACTGAAAAAGAATATAATATTAGACTTTTCAATTTTTCGATTGTTCATTATATTCACTTTTCACTTTTCAAATGAGTTAGCTTGACAAGTTCAACTCGTTTTGTCACTTCTAATATGAATAGGGATATTAAAATTAGGTATTCATGCTAAAATGATACGATATATATTGTGTTTTTAAAATTTTAGGTCTAATGATTTACCCTAATTCAATCCTAAAAAAATAGTAGCATTGTTTAAGGCTAGCCTACTAACTTTTTTTTATATATAATTGTTTGGACCTTCATTGGGTTAAATTTTTACATCAACTTCTATATATGAGTTTTCAATTTTGAATATAAAAATATTTTTTAATTCTCTTTTTTCTTATAATATGTGATTTTATTATTACTTAAAATTTATTTTTATATTTCTTAAAATTTTTCAAATTGTTAATTATTTTAAAAATTTCTTTTTACGTTAAGATTGTTTTCTTCAGATTTCATATTTAATTGTTTTTATTTTATTTTTGCTATTAAAATTTTCTTTTTAATCTCAACTTATGATATTTAGAAGGTTTAAATATAGAACTCATGACATTTAAAGGGACTAAATGAAAAGGAAAAGTAATATTTAACAAAAAAAAAAAAAACCTAAGATAAGACTAATTAAGACTATTTGGCTAAAAATATATTTTATGAATGACTTGTTTGAAAAAATAAAAAATAAAAGACCAATTAAAAAATCACGAAATTTTAAAGATTAAACAATTAAGTCTATAATAAATACTTTATTTACGTTAAATTTAATACTTTCTATACTTTTGTATAATTAATTGAGTCTATAATAAATACTTTATTTACGTTAAATTAAATACTTTCTATACTTTTGTTTTTTCTAAGGTCACTCTTGCGTTTTTACTGTTTACATAGTAAAATAGGTGTGGAAATGAGTTACATTAAGTCAAACGTGATCTTAATCACTGATAAAAAAAAAAAAAAAAAAAACTTGATCTTAATCATGTACCACAAAAATTTTGATTCTTTTTTTTTTCTTTGAGGAAAAAGATGACTATTTTATTCATAAGAAAGAGAAAGGTTTAGAAGTAACCAGGCCCTGAACTTGAGAGGAAACCTCCTCTAGCCAAACATTTTTCTGATACGAG
This sequence comes from Pueraria montana var. lobata, assembly GCA_026413185.1. Taxonomy (NCBI): domain Eukaryota; kingdom Viridiplantae; phylum Streptophyta; class Magnoliopsida; order Fabales; family Fabaceae; genus Pueraria; species Pueraria montana. The sequence goes on from CM048654.1 coordinate 8,950,830, forward strand.
AAAGCTAATGTAGCAAGACTATCTATCTGCTACCTTATTACAACCTCTCTTCACCCATAAAACAGAAGGTGAAACAATTTAAAACAATTTAGAGCAATTGTGCTGCCAGCTCCATGTTCCATCTGTAGAAGAAAGTTGCAGCTGCTAAGGGTTGTCCCTCATGGTCTCTATAAATTGCACCCAGTCAGTCCTGAAGAAAATTTGATCTTAATCAATCATGACATACTTATCAAATCTTAGCGCTGAATTTAGTTTATTTAAATAGGCTTTTATTTAAGACATATTCTACCCTCTTTAAAAATCTTAGCCCGATTTGGTTTAGAAATTTACTCTGTAAATTAGATCTTTTGAATAGATTAAAAAATCAATATCTAAATAGACTTAAACCTTCAAATCAATCCATAGATACAAAATTTTAAAATATTATGATAAAAATTTAATATGATAAAAAATAGTAATAATTATAAATAAATGATCTAAAGCTTAACTTTTTTAACTTAACAAGATTTTAAAAAATGTAAATCTAACTTATTTAACAAATAAGCTTAGACAGATATGTGCACAAGCAATTACTAGATCTATTGTCATCCTATAGTGAAATTTATTAAACGGAGTGTCAACCTTAGGTAAGTTTCTATCAAAACGACAATGAAGTGTCAATTAATAATGCAAAAAATTTATTGACAAGACATTAGAAATAAATATAATTTTTTATTAGAAATAATTAATTGAGAAAAAAAACAGTAAACTTGAAAATTCTGTGGTGAAATAAAATCTAATTCATAAAAATTGGCTATGTTTTATTTTTAAATTTTTTTATTTCGTATTAGTAAAAAAAATATTTCTCAAAATAATATTACAAATAAATCTCTTATTTTTTATAATTTAATTGTTTCATAAATAAGATAATTATAACTTATTAAATAACTTATTGATGAAATGTAAGGATGCAAGGTAATTGGTGTGACCCATTTAGTATTTTTTTTTTGGAAGTGTTGGATTGGAGGAATTATGTGCTTATGAAGTACTTAAGTTGAAAAAAAGTAAAAATGAATGATGTATATAAATGAAATGCATTTAAGAACTTAAAAAAGAGAACATAAGTTGCAGATGACCTTAATTATCTAAAAACTTCATCACCAAATTAGTATTTTAAATATATTCTCATATTTTCTTTTTTATCTCATAGTATCCTCCGCTGAGAGCTACAGTAAAATGTTATCATATATTTTCTTATATAAGATTAAAATATAATTACTAAAAAGAATTTTTGAAAGGCTAATTTAAAAATAAATATTTAAAGAAATAAAACAGTAATATTTTAAATTTTTAAGAGACTAGATTAGTAAATAGTAATCAAAATAATTAAGAGCTAATATAATAATGCATATAACCCTGTATCAATGAGTTAAAGGGTTTACTCCATTTTGTAATGCTAACAATGGTGTACTTTGTTTTTCCAATTTGTTTTGTTTAGCTGAATGTTTCTGCATATGCTTGTGGGAGATGAATAATATTGGCTGCTATTCTTCGTATCTTCTTTGGTACGATACTTAACTTTGACTGAACTCTAAATCATTTTTTACTGAGGTATGTTTCTCGCTAACCGAAGTCTGAGGTGTACAAACCAACAATTTTTCTCTGACATGATTGAAATGTCATGAACAGATGTGAATAATACTAGTAAAAGATACTCTAATGTTCAATTTAGTAATAATTTTACTAGAACAATAGGATAAAAGTGTGTCTACGATGAGTTGGATTCTTTGTTATGGATTCCAAAGATTCTTAAGGATAATATTATCTTATTTTGGTGTAGCAAAAGATAACTTTACTACATGCTTTACTATTCCTAGGTGTACTGTAAAAATCATGTATCTAAGCAATAGTATTGACTTCGATCAACACTTAACAAATTGAGTTGGCCCAATACTTTAAGCCGAGGAGAGGTCACAGATCAATTTGATTTCCGTTTATGCTACTAAATTTCATCTCTTAACAGAAGGGGGCAAAACCGGCTTTGAACATCTAATTGTGGATTCTGAGTGATTATTACGTTCAGGAGATCAATATTAATTCATGGAACTGATGGAAAATAATAAAGCAACGTACATATATACAAATTATAGCATATGATTATAGCGATAAAACCTAAGAAGGTTATTAAATACTAACTTGAATTCGCATTCATCTCCATGAGAATTGCTTGCCGGAAGAAACCCTTAAAATGCTCTTGAGAGGATTTCTGTCTACTTTCTAGAAAATTGTTTAAGAGAATTTGAGCTTCAGAGAGAGTGTGTAAATTTGCTTAATGAGATAACAAATTTATAATCCCCCAGTAATAGGTAGGGACCTCTCAATGGACTATCTACTAAATGATTGACCCAACCTATCATAAGGTCAATCTTATCATAATTCCATACAAAATATTCGTAATCTAAATATGATAATTATTTTATCTTTAATTGTCAATTGATGATACTAAAAGATAATATAATAATTATTGATTTATACTAATCTACAAAAAATATTTTAACATTCTCCCACTTGGATAGTATTAACCAATAATTAAAATACGAATCATCAAGACTAGAACGACAATTTCAATCATTTGTCAACAACAATGTAAGAAATCTAAAATATCTAACGCTACAAAATAATATCCGATAAGGATACATATCCTGCGCATCAAATAATCATATTTCTCACAAGAAAAGAATATATGGAATAACATGGCTTAATAGTCAAAATATGCTACATAACAATGGTCCAAGCATCTAAAAATGCTATAAGAGATACATATCTCATGATAGAGTGTTTTCAGACTCCCACTGACCCAATACATCAAAAGACTTAACCAAACACATTTGAGCGGTAAAATTCTCAAAAGCTCCAATAGCTAAGTCTTTGGTTAGTGAATCTACAAGTGTTTTCTTTCAACACCATAATCAATTTAAGTCTGAAAAGCTGCAAAGGCCAAAACATAATTCACATGCATCTAAGTGCTCACGACAGCCCAATAACAAGAGTGATCATGTATGGGCTAAATCAACAAATGCTCTTAGAATATTTGACATTCATTTAATATGAGATTCACGAAATAAGTGACTATGCAAACCCGAAGACAATTAGGAAATCCATTAATTTCCTACTGGGATGACATAGACACCTAAGCTTAAATGAAACAATACTCTAGATTAATGTGGCCACAAAATGTCAATAATGAGCAAGCACTTAGAGATCAATGGTCTAAACATAAAATTTATAAGTACCTCAATGGTGCAAAATTGTACTCGATAGGAGTACTATCATCACAAGCACCTCAACAATGTAGAGAATCATACTCGATAGGAGTATTATATTTACAATATACTTATAAATTTTGACCAAACAAAATGTGAAGTTTTGGATAAAAGAGATGCACAAGATAATTGCATGCCAAAAGACTAATTGTGCAATTCATCTATCAATTACAGAGCTTTACATGGGGGTTTCATAGCTAACCACATGTTAATCCTCAAAGAATATTGACCCTCAAAAGCATCACCTAAACAAGGTAACCTTTACTTTACAAACATGAGTGAGATAGAAAATCCCTAACATTTAGAAGTAGAATATGAGATCACTTGCAAGTTTTCAATTACTCACTCAAAACATAAACTCAAGTGCTACAATTATAAACAATATATACATGGGACCTATACTCAACAAATATTAAGGATATAGCAACAAATAGTCTCTAACTCTCATCACAAACTATGATGGACATAAGTTTATCTATATATCCCAAATTAAAGCATATAGCTTTAACAAAATTACGATATGAAATACCATAAGCAAGCATACAAAATATGGTATAGAGAAATTAATCTCTTCAAATTTGGGATTCCTATATTGTCCTATCAAGAATTGTCTACTAAAAAATATATGACAATAGAGAGTTATAACACAACAATATTCTATAAGAGACTATCACAGAATCCTTAATGTAGGTCCTAACAACAAAGTGATTACAAATAGTATGTGACAAGAAAACCATTTTATCAAGACAAATTTGGTTGCTCATGTATGATTAATTGGGCATTTGAGGTAGAGATCTTGTATCAACACAATCCATTTATAGGACATTACTTTCAAAATGCTAGATTCTCCCACTTGATAAAGAAAAATAGTTGACTTAATTTTAAGGAAAATATCCAAAGAGCTAAACAAAAAAAAATTCAACTATTATCTTTATCACACTAGAACCATATCGAGTAATGTCATACCGATAGGGTATGTCCACTACCCACATGATAACAATTGTTTCTATAAAATATTTCATTAAACAAATTTGTATTGCGGTAGGTAAATGAAAAAATTTCAGAATATTGGATTGTATAAAAAATAATGCCCAATTAATTGGTTAGACAATGAGGCTAGTATAGAACAACAAGGAAACATGTGTGTAAATTGTCACATACTCAGAGAGTTAAATGGTTCCATACAAATACAACCAAAACATGTATCTTTAGAGAGAATTTCTTATTTGTTGAGATCTCTCTTAAGAATCTCAAAAAACACAATAAATAAAAAGTATAATACTATAATGCACAAGAGAAAACTTATATCATCAAAAAACTCCAATGTTGTAGGCTACTCAAACAAAAATCTGATATAAGTGTATGACAAATGGTGCATTGTATTTTAACAAATTATATCAATAATAACACACCGATAGGGTATAATTATCATAAATATAATAGAATTATGCAAATTATCAAAAAATTATGCCAAAAAAATATGATATTCAACAACAATCGTATTCAAAGAAAACCAAAATATGCTTAACAACACTTTGACTTAGCATGTAATAAACACGACTTTGTCATTGTAAGAACCATGATATTAATTTCATGATCTCGATATTGGAGAGAGTACAATAACAAAGTTGTTGGTTTTACTTAATTAAGTCAAGATTACAAAAGTACACAACAATTTTATGTTTATCTCAAAATAGAACTCTAGAACTAATAAGATGCAAAATACTCCCACTAAAAATCAGAATTAGAATATGATTACGAAATGGAGTATTATAACAAGCAATAAAAAAAAAGAAATGATTGTAGAGTTCTGCTAGAAAATTTTGAGAAATAGTGACACTCTCGTATATAATTGTATATTTATAATCTCAAAAGGATAAAAATAATTTATTTACAAATTTATCCATATATGCAATCATAATCAAGTTAAAAGGTTCAAAGTGTCACTATAAGACCCAATGAGCTTTGATGACTTAAAAAGTATGTAATGTCATCTGAAGAGAAAAGCTCCAAATATAAATCATTATGACTCATCGTTTTATATAAGACCAAATGAGATTTTATGACTTAATAAGAGTACATAATGTCATCTCAAGAGAAAAGCTCCAAGTATAAATCAATACGATTCATATAAAATACATGAATGATATATTTTGTGATTGCCTTAAAGAGTTGTTCAACAAAATATTTTCAATAATTTCACAAGTGAACACTTTAACAATAATAAGGCAACAGAGAATTTAATCCAAACTTTGGATCAACTTGGCATAAAATGATTTGAAATAATGCCCAATTGCACCATTAACATGAAACAAATTAAATTTTATTATAATCCAAAATTTCTTTGACTAAGGCACATGATTAGAGAAAATATATACTTGACACATATTTGTCACAAATTAAGGATGATAAATGAGTCTAGATTTGGACAGTATAGTAGTGAAAAATATAATGTATATTAAAACATTAAATTATGCTAATTTTAGATTTACTTAATATAGAGAAATGACATAAAGTAATATACACTTCACTGCATATATTTATTTAATTTAAAAAAAAAGATAATCTCCAACCTAAGTAATTATAAGGAAGGGAAAAAATGTGACTAACACTAATCATTATAGAGAATGCCTAAAAAACAATTTCATGTCTCACAGTTTGTCCCATTCAAAGTTTTGACAGAGTTAGGGAGGAAAACTGAACATCACAAAACATTATGTGATTCTAAAGAAAAGTTCAGTCAAAAGAGAGTCCCTAAGCAAAAGTGCAACAATACAATGTACTATAACTTATATTACCAAGATCCTAATACCGATAGGGTACCAAGAAATTGATTAACATAAGCAAAGAAAAGCAGATTGTGCAACAACAAATCACACTAACAACAACACATCGATAGGGTATAATTATTATTAATGTGATAGAACCAACAAAAAATTCACATAAATGCACCCATGATAGGTGAGATTACAATCATGTAAATTAAGAGAAAATTATGCTTATCACAAAGTTGGTAATTTATACCGTGCGTAATTGTATAACAAACATATAAATTCACATCACTATACCTACGATAGGCGAGTTATAGTAATGTAAATTAAGAGAAAATTATGCCTATCACAAAATTGGTAATTTATACCATGCATAATTGTATAACAAACATATAAATTCACATCACTATACCCACGATAGGCGAGTTATAGTAATGTAAATTAAGAGAAAAAAAATTATGCATATAGTGGGAGAATAATAATTTTATCATGCATAATTATAAAATTATCTCAAATTAATTCCTTAATAGTGACACAATATTAGAGAGAGTACCCCATACTGGAAAATTAATAAAATAGTAGGAAATTGTCACAAAAAAATTGAAGTCCAAAATCCGAGAGTACGATATCTAAAATACCAAATTAAGTCTCGAATTAATCAAATAAATATGTATATATTCTGAAGCCCAAAAAATTCTAGAAAAATTACCAACAGTCTCACAATATTAAATAAATAATATCTGGAATAAAACGAAACAAAATTGGGCCTGGGAGGTGGGCCCATGCGCTCCACGCGCTGGGCCCACGAGTGGGTTTCGCGGAAGTGCTCATCTTCCTCGCCCAGCAGTCTGAAAATGGGTCTGTTTGACCCGTGATGGAGACCCGAATCAATCTCCTTGATTCAAGAACAAAATTGGACGCGAGGGGTTGCGTTTGGTTCGTCCAAACATGGGGGAAGAAAACCCCTCAAGAAATTATGAATTTCGTTGAAAAACGAAAGAGAAATCGAAGAAAAAAGCAGAGGGGCAAATCGCGTTTGGCAAACAATGTCCATAGTTTTTTTTTTTTTTTTTTTTGCAATTACTCTCTTGTTTTTGAACTAAAATGCATGTTCCAGTATGGGTTTTGCTCGAAATTGATTGGTCTACAAAAGCCCTTAAGCAATCTTGAAAATCGTTGAACAAAGAGGGAGAAATCGAAAGAAAACGAAAAAGGGACATGTCGGGTTTGGCTCAGCAGTTTCAAATTTGGTAATTTTACAAATTCTCCCTCGTTTTTGAATGAAAAAACATGTTTAAGTATGCGTTTTGCTTGAAATCCTCAGATCTACAAAAGCCCTCAATCAATTTTGAAAAAGGGTTTTCTAAATGAGAGTAATTTGATCCGAAAGATCTCGGGCTTTGGAGGTTTCGCGAGAAAATAAAATTTCTCAATTCTCTTAAATTGGTTTATGAAATTATACGAGTTTTTGATATGTTACTCCAGTGATAACAAGGAACAAAAGCCCTCAAGCGATTTCGAATTTCATGCATAAAATATAAATGTTTTCTGACAAAGAAGTTCGAAGAGAAAAGGGACACAAATTGTTTTAAAATAATTAATTTAAAAATAATTAAATCAATAGAACCACTAATTTTAATTTCAAGAATAAGAACGAAGAAATCAAAAGTATAAGGTTAACACAACAAACAACTATAAAATGTGTCTAACCTGGCTCTGATACCAATTGATGGAAAATAATAAATCAACGCACATAGATACAAATTATAGCATGTGATTATAGCGATAAAACTTAAGAAGGTTATCAAATACTAACCTGAATTCGCATTCATCTCCATGAGAATTGCTTTCTAGAAGAAACCCTTAAAATGCTCTTGAGATTATTTCTGCCTACTTTCTAGGGGATTGTTTAAGAGAATCTGAGCGTCAGAGAAAGAATGTGTAAATTTGCTTAATGGGATAGCAAATTTATAATCCCCTAGCAGTAGGTAGGGACCTCTCAATGGACTATCTACTAATGATTGACCCAACCCATTACAAGGTCAATCTTATCATAATCCCATACAAAATATCCGTAATCTAAATATGATAATTATTTTATCTTTAATTGCCGATTGATGATACTAAAAGAGAATATAATAATTATTGATTTATATTAATCCACAACAAATATTTTAACCAGAACAACAAGCTTAGATCCTCTTCAAGTTAGAGAGTTCATGTAGCGTAAGTCTGCAAACTGCAACAAAAGTGATACTTATCACTTGGTTGTGAAGATATGCAACCATTTTTGTGAGAACATTTATCACAAGCATAGAGGGAATTTAATACCAAAATTGGTTGATCGATTTGCATGAATAGCTATGTGGATAATAAAATAAGAGGTTTTTCAAAGTTGTGCTATGGTAGTCAAGGATAAGGTGTTAGTTTTAATGGTAGACATTAAGTCTGCATAAGAAATTTGGGAGACTCCATAGAGAATGTATGAGTTAGTGACAATGGCAAATATGATTTTTCTTCAGCAACAATTTTTTTCAAGCAAGATGCAAGAGGGGATAACGGGACGTGCCTGTCTCAACACTCAGATAAGAGAAGATTCTCCAATATTTTTTAGCCATGAAAGTCAAAATGTCCAATTGTTTAAGTCTTTGACAAACACTTTCTGTTGAAAGAATCTATTCACCTCGTTAATTCGAAAGATGATAATCAAAGTATCATGAACGATTTAAAAGTTTTTTCTTCTAACTTGACTTGTTCTATTAGGTATGTGACTTTGTTTTAATTGGACCTACCAATCATCATCTCTCCCTTTCTCTAAGGAGAAGTGCAAGCATCAAAGAGCTCTCATGCAGTGCTTATTATGATCTCAAAACATTAGTATATTACTGTTAAGTACTAATGTGTAATCCTACCTGACATGTTAAGGTGGTCTTCTGTGAATAATATTAGCTCTTAACAAAAGCAAACTGATGTCAAGAACACGATGAAGTCATTATATTTTGTTTTGATTTTACTTTACTTTTTATTTTTTAGATATCGATTTTACTTTACTTTTTAGCATAAATATAATTGTTAAACACTAAATTAATAATAAAATTTTATTTAAGGATAATTTCAATAAAAAAAAACTAATCAAGTCAGACAATTTAACGGGCAAATTAAACTTTTAAATTTTTTAACCATATTAAGTTCAATTTTTAAATTTGGCTCATTAATAAATGAACCAAATTTAAACAATATCTTATTTCTACAAATCTAAGGCTTAACTTCAAATACTCAAGTGATTCCACTCCACTTATTAAAATGAATAACCTGGAACTCTCTTCAAAGAAATTCCCTAATTACCAATACTTGTCTCTTTCGGTTTTCCTCCTCCTCTGCTTAGTATACTAACTATAGTTAATACTTAATAGTACTCTGTTACATTAAATAATGTTTTTAAGACATTAATTCCTGCTGCCCAACCTATTCCTCCTCCTATAATTTTATTTATCATAAATACTGCTTGAGAAGTTGAAAAAACTCTTGCATTAAAATAAATCATTTATTAGAAATCCAAAAAATCCTGGCCGATCCCCTGTTAGAAAATAGAAACCCAACCATTTTTTGACAATAGACGTCATTTCTTATTGCCAAAAGAAGTTTCGTGGATACCGGATAACATTAACCTAAAACTAAAACCACAGAACATACTTAGAAAGATATTTACGCCATGTTAATTAAAAAATGGTTAAATCCTTGATGGAACTATAAATATAATTTATTCTCAACTGCTCATAGTCTAAAGTCACCATCCTATCTTCCTTACCGTGAATTTTATAAAAAAAATGCAGCGGAAAAAAAAAAAAAAGAAGACAAGGGGAGGAGAAAAGCAAAATCAACACATAAACAAGTTTCACAAAGCTTCATAACAAAGTCTCAATGTCATTCTCAAAAAAAAGCCTCAATGTCGACCCAACAAATTGGGCAGTACTCTTAAATTATCATGTAAATGTTTTTGAAGGCTACCGAATAAAAACATTATAATGCCCCGTCATTTATTTAGACTTCAGAGATTTCTACAAGTAAAATCCTGTCAGGCTTGTAATGTGAAATTGATAGATTCTGATAAGTTGTAATTTGAATCCTCAATTGTTGTTGTTTGAGCTTTGACCCCCACCGGCAATCAAGTCAGTAGGCTGTGCATTCAGAATATTCATTATTGTTTCTTCACCATACTTCTCAATGAGTTCATCCTGTTCCCACAACACACCAAATCAGATGCTAAGTTAGTACTTAGTATCAGCTATCTTGAAAATACTAAAACACAACAAAGCAAGGGAAGTATATAATTAGTTGGATAAAATCTGTTTATGTTTTAGTTCTTAGTATATAATTGGTTAGATCTATTCAAAATTGTAGAAAGAAAAAATGTAACATGGGGAACATTCATTTTTTATGGGAATATAATATAAGTACTTAAGTCAGTCAACTTAAAAACCTATAGTAATAGGTAAATAACTGAACAAATAGGGATTTGAATGACATACCAGTAAGGCATTGTTTTCTTCTGTGATCTTCTCACACTCAATAGTACGGTCATGAAGCTCTTTCCTGAGCGCAGTATTTTCGGCATCTAGATTTTCCAAGGATTCAATTATCTTTTCACGTTCCATCTGCCCAGGTGAAACACACAAATAATGGAAAACATTATGTGAGAGATCAACTTTAAGGAAGTGATTTAGGTTTAAGCATTTATCATAGCATTACTCTTGTACATCCTTTATATGATATTGAGAATTTTTCATTGCTCCAGTTACAAGTTCAAGCATGCACAATTAGAATGATCAATGAAGGCAACTAAAGAATAAATGTGTTCTTTTGATTAACAAATGATCTAGAATATATCAAAATAGCACGAAAAACAGGAATATTATGTTCTTCTGTAAAATAATTTAAATAAAATAACTACACTTTCAGGAATCTATTATAATATGCAAAACCTAAAGCGTGAGTCGCGGAGCTGACATTAAAGCATGGGTATTTTCTACTATTATGCCACATTAGCCATTTTAGACCATCTTGCTCATAGTCATACAGTTCCTACCCTCTCATCTTCCTAGAATGAAGCTATCTTTTTAGTTTCTTTTAATGTAAATATTACTACACCTCTTGATTAATGTGTCAATTTCATGTTCTTCACTCTACATCTCTTTTTACTTAAAACATCAAATTTAATGCAACATAATGTGCAAAATCATGTCAGAAAATTCAAGTACATTTATCATTGTCACTTCATGTACTATTTGTAATTCTTGATATCTTTATTTTATTTATAATCAAGTTAGAAGTTCGAAACACCCGCTTAACGTGCCAGTATAGTATATATCTAGTATATGATAATTATGCATTGTGTACCTTTATCTTCATCCTTGATCTCTTAGATGCTATCTTCTTTGCCAGCTTTCTTCTCTGTTCTCTTTCTTCATCACTTTCCTGTCAAAGTAAATGCAGCTCAGCAGGAAATAGTAGGCATCGCTAAGAATTGAATGGAGAAACCATAATATGGCAAGTATTTATCAAAGAAATTCATTTTCACTGTAGTACACATCTCCATAGGCTGTAGATAGAACAATAATGGTGGTATCCTTTCATCCAAAATGGCCTTAAGTGACGAGGAATGAGATGTAGGAAGAACAAAGCCAATGCAAAATTGAACACAATTTTAGAAAGTCAATGTCCAAGATCACTTGCAATGCAAGCAGAAAATCATAATAGGAGCATTAACACAGCAGATGCCCCTCCAACAAGCCACACAGGGTGGCATGTAGATTTGATGATACTTAAATAAACCTGACCATATAGGTGGTGTAGCTATAAGGGTATTTAACAAATTTAAAGATGGAAGAAATCAATGAGGTGAATCTCAGCAATGTATCTTTGGACCATCATAAGAATGCAATTGTAAACCAGTGATAGTTTAATATCATAATTAGATTCTCCTTTTTGACTCAGTACAGTTAAATTGGTAAGTACAGATTTCCTTCCAAGGTAATATTATAAACGGGCTATGTGAAAGATTTATCTTGTTGGGAGAATATAAAAAGATTTTTTTTTAGATTTTAAGGAATTTAAAGCTATATCTATGATTGGAAAAGGGAGCTAGTCAGTGTCATCCTTTCTTCCTTTTGGTTGCTTAATCATGATCATTCGACGTTTGTAACAAACTCTTAATTCATAAGCACAAGCATATCAACCTTAGATATACATATATGTTCAGTATATTAATCCAATAGGAATTAAAGTGCAGTTAGCTGGTATATTAAAATGATTTCCCTTTATCTTAGGTATTCTTTCAGAACATGAGCTCCCCTTTCCTAATATATACAAAGGTAACCGAAAAGCTAATCAAATATGATATATGATATAATAACACCCAGAAAATTTAGTACCTTCTTTTTAAGTTGAGGATTACTGCCAGATGCACTGGGTTCTGAACTCAACTTCTGATTCAGCTCAGTTGGATTTGCTTCAAAATCATCCGATGCAATATTTCTATTCTCATGAACAGCATTGCAATTTTCATTACTAGTCACATTCTGTGCAGCTCCACCTGATCAAATCTCAGAGATCATAAAACATGAATTTTCATCTTTTATATATCAGATCACAAATTGACGAACTTCAAACATACCATTTCCAGGCATCATACTGGACTGCTCCTGCTTAGTTGAACTTGAAGGGATATCCTGCAGCTGAAAGGACCAAAGATTATAAGCATTCTGAACCATACAGCTGAAAACATTAGCATGTTTTAGTGCCTTATTAAATTACCGGTGTTTAAGAGTTCCAAATATAAATGATGACAAAATAGATATTACATTGCTAAAACAAGGTTATCAAATCAAGATTCAAATCGTGAATCACCAAGCTAATTTTTGAATGGTGGATCATAATTTATATCAAATAGTAAGGTTCAAAGAGAATGAAAAATAACTTTAGATATATAGTGTTCAATCTAATAATTTTAAACTAGAAATAGATAAAACACTTAACCATAAGTCTCATAAAACAACATTATTAGTTATATATGAGTTCATGAAGTAGAGTGCATGCATTGAGTCAGTGAATGACAAATAAAGTAGTGAAATAGTTAAATAGGATAATTTCAAAAGTGTTCCTTGAACTTATTAATTTCTGTCATGAGAATTGGTGAATGAAAAGTCAAAGGAAAAAAATAATGAATTGTTAAATGGTGTGATTCATATCGATAATAAACTAACATAGTTCTTCCTCAATGCAACATGGTGGAAAGGTGTAATGTGCAAATTCATGTCAGAAAATTCAAGCACATTTATCAGTGTCATCTCATGTACTCTTTATAATTCTTAATATCTTTATTTTATTTATAAATTATAATCAATTTAGAAGTTCGAGACACCCGCTGAACGTGCCAGTATATATATCTAGTATATGATAAATATTGTATACCTTCACGATCTTCCTCTTTGTTCTCTTGGAAGATGTCTTCTTTGCGTGCCTTTTTCTTTTTTCTTTTGTTTCATCACTTTCCTGTCAACGTAAATTCAGCTTAGCAGGAAATAGTAGACATCACTAAGAATTAAATGGAGCAACCATAATATGGCATTTACTTTCTGGAGAGTATTTATCAAAGAAATTCATTTTCACTGTAGTATACATCTCCATAGCTACAGATAGAACAATAATTATGATGGTGATAACCTTTCATGCAAAATGGCCTAAGTGACAAGGAACGAGGTGTGGGAAGAACAAAGTCAATGCAAAATTGAACACAAGTTTAGAGAGTCAATGTCCAACATCACTTGCAATGCAAGCAGAAAATCATAATAGGAGAATTACCACTGCAGATTACCCTCCAACAAGCCACACAGGCTGGCATGATCATGTACATTTGATGATACATAAACAAGACCATATAGATGGTGTAGCTATAAGGGTATTTAACAAATTTAATGATGGAAGAAATCAATGAGGTGAATCTCAGCAATGTATCTTTGGACCATCATAAGCATGCAATTGTAAACCAGCGATAGTTTAATATCATAATTAGATTCTCCTTTATGATTCGGTACAGTTAAATTGGTAGGTACAGATTTCCTTCCAAGGTAATATTATAAACGTTCTACCAATTTATCTTTGGACCATCATAAGCATGCAACAATGAAAGATTTTTCTTGTTGGGAGAATATTAAAAAGAACTTTTTAGATTTTAAGGAATTTACGAGAGATATTTATCATTGGAAACGGGAGCTAGTCAATGTCATCCTTTCTTCCTTTTGGTTGCTTATTAATGTATTTCAACATGATCATTGGACGTTTGTAACAACTCTTATTCATAAGCACAAGCAGATCATATATATATATCCAATATGATTTTTAAAGTGCAGTTAGCTGGTCTATAAATTGATTTCCCTTTATCATAGGTATTCTTTCAGAACATGAGCTCCCCTTTCCTATTCCTAATATATACAAAGGTAACGGAAAAGCTAATCAAATATGATATATAATATAACACCCAGAAAAATTTAGTACCTTTTCTTTAAGTTCAGGATTATTGCCAGATGCAGTGGGGTCTGTACTCAACTTCTGATTCAGCTCAGTTGGATTTGCTTCAAAATGATCCGATGTAATATTTCTATTCTCATGAACGGCATTGCAATTTTCATTACTAGCCACATTTTTTTTCATAGGTTCATTACTAGTCACATTATGTGCACCTGCCCCTGATCAAATATCTCATAGATCATAAAACATGAATTTTCATCACTTATATATCAAATCACAAAATGATGAACTTCAAACATACCATTTCCAGGCATCACACTGGATTGCTTCAGCTTAATTGAAGGCAAATCCTGCAGCTGAAAGGACGACCAAAGATTATAACCATTCTTAACTATAAGGCTGAAAACATTAGCAAGTTTTAGTGCCTTATTAAATTACCAGTGTTTTTCAATATAAATGGTGACAAAATAGATATTACATTGCAAAGATGTATATGCACCTTTATTTTAAATTTTGTTGATCCACCAGCATTCTTAACATCATGGCCTACAACTGCTGTTTCCTTGCTTTCACTAGCCACACTGCACAGACGGTTTGCAAATTACGGTTGAAAAATGTGATGAAGATGTTCACCAGCAGAATAAACGTACCTCCTTGTTAGTCCTTCCCCATTGGTTTTTGGGATTGAAGGCCTTTTCCCATCTTCTTTGGATTCCTGAGTTACTTTACTTGTAGGTTGTAAGCTCTTGTTAACTAGGATTGAAGGCCTTTTCTCATTTTCTTTGGATTCCCGAGTTACTTTACTTGTAGGTTGTAAGCTCTTGTTAAGTAAAATTGAAGGCCTTTTGCCATTTTCTTTGGATTCCTGAGTTTCTTTACTTGTAGGTTGTAAGCTCTTTTTAAGTAGGATTGAAGGCCTGGATTCCTGGGATTGAAGGCCTTTTCCCATTAAATTCTTGTTATTTTCAGCAGAATTCCTTTGTATTCTATCCGCAGAAGCTAATAGAGAACTCTGACCAACCTGCAAAAGCAGTTGTATCATATGCATTTGTGAATATACAAACACATACACTTATTCATCATGGAAGTTTCCCTAGCTAGGAGGAAGAATCATGTATTGAATCCATTAACAATTGCTAACCGCACCCCAACCCCACACTCCACAAAAGAATATGTAAACTCCATAAAATCTGAAGCAACTGGAAACTTCAGTCTAATAGATAATAGAAATCATGGAAGAATAAAATGGAGTAAGAAACTAAATAAACTTATTAAAAATGACTGAGGAATTAGAGTTACCCCTGTTGCTGCCATAGGATAAAAATTGGGAAATGACCTGCTTTGATACACAGAACCATATTGAATTGGCGTTGGCCTATTCCATATCTGTATCAAACAAGATATAACATGAAAACAAGGCACGTGAGTAGTCCCTTCATCATAATCAAAGCACACAATCAGCTATAATATGCATGAATATGTATATCACTACCTGGCTTACCAACCAGGGGTAATAAAAGAGAGAACCAGCAGGATTTACACTGGAAGTTGCAGCAGACCCAAAATTATGATAAGCCTAGTTAAAAGTGATTTAGAGTGTCAGTTGTTTGTTTCCCTAAAAGCATAAGTATACAATGAGTAAAAAAATAAATGAAAATAAATAAATAAACTGAGACCTGTGTAGATGTAGACCATGGAGATGGCAAGGGTCTGGGCAAGTTCTGCGTCTCCTGTTAGAAAAAGAAAATTTGGTGAAAACTAGAGAATATTTACCAAGTCTAAATAGATTGCAGATAGAAGTATTTAGTTGAGATGGTACAACATATCATGTTTGCTTACATTTTTGGGCACAGACTTTTTGTCATCAGGCTTGGCAACTCTTTTGTTCTTATCCTCCATCTTGCTCGAGAATGAACTTAGTACCTGCTGTAATGAACAAACTGCTTTTAGATCAAATACCCCAGGCATGAGAGATAAATAGCAGAAAGAAACCAATGCCAAGGGAAAAAAAAAAAAGGTGAATGCTTATTTGAAACTATGGCTTGCTTTTGCAACAGGTAAACACAGAAATTATTTGAGCACAAAATCGTTGGCTTTCTTTGCGTTTGTTTCTCTTGGGAAAAGTTTAAGGATTAAGAAGACTAGTTTAAAAGTTGCATATGGGGTTCATCAATCACATGATCATTTCTACCCACATTGCTTGTTAATGGTAGATAAGTGGATTAGTTTTGATAGATCCCATCTCAGAAACAAAGAGATTAAATAGACGTGATCAAAAATTAAAAGTGACTAATTTGTGGTTAACGATCCAAACTTGTGTGTGTGTGTGTGTTTAATTTTTTCTTAAGACTTAAGATCCATAAATTTCAGTGAACCATGTAAGCACAAGCCAAGCTTCTCAAAAACCAGCCACTATAAAAAACCCAACATACCCTCTCTTCACTGATATAATATCAATTCCAAAACAACTTGATCAAGAGGAAAATTCTGGATTAACAAGACACACACACATTTAAGAAGAAAAGGAAAAGATCTTACAACATCCTATGCCAACCGCATTAGAAGTAAGGCCACAAGAATGAATCTTATACAATCAGAAATTTCACCAAAAACAAAAACTGAGTTTACACAGTTTAAGAAGAAAATGAAAAGATCTTTCAACATCCTTAGCCAACCCCATTAGAAGTAAGGCCACGAGAATGGACCTTATACGATCAGAATTTTCACCAAAAACAAAAACTCAGTTTACACAATCTGCTTTGAGTAACGTTTTGTTTTTTGGTCCATCTGCCACGAGGAAGTTAAAACACAAATGATAACACAAACTAACATCCAGAATAGAGAACATAACTGAAAGAATATATTGAAAAGCGTAAACCACAGAAAGCCAAGTTCACGTAGTTGGTGAAACAAGTTTAGACCAATATGAATAAACATGTAATGTGTGTCTGCATCAAAAATCAGACAAGAAGAAAAGAGGAGAAACCTGAGTGTGTGTGGCGCCAAAACAAAGTGCTTATGAAACTTATGAAGTTGTTGTCAAATGAATATGCATGCGTGTTCTTATATACACACATATATAACATTATATTATATATTTAAATTTATATTCAAACAAATACCACAATGAAAACAGAAATACATTTATTACTTAACATGTCTGTATTTTATCATAAACACTTTTCTATGTTTATAAAGAGCCGTATGCAAGTCCAGTTTTGGTTTTTACCAACGGGTATGACCTTTCATATTTAAGGAAAGAAAAATTTTACTTCCCTATATATGAAATTTTTGAATTGGTATGAGCATAAAGAAATTTGAAAACCTCGTTGAATTTGTAATTTGATATTTGTTTTCAGATTTGCACTAATATTTCTCTTTTTGGTGCTACCAGATTTTCACTAATATAAACTTCAATTTTCATAATATAAGAAAGCACGGGACTTTCACGTTGTAATTCTTTTTTTATTTTTTGAGAAAAAATGAAGGATAGTTAAATATCGCATATTTATGAAAAAAAGTAGTAATGCATTTTATTGAAAATTTGAGATAAAACAATTTTATTTAAATTCAATCCGTTGATTGGTTACAACAGAGCCTAGTTGTGTTTCCATAACCGAAATCCCTCGAGGATAGAATAACTGGTCAAACAAGAATAATTTTATAGCTTTTAAAACTCAAATTCATTATTAATGTACAAAAAAAAAAAATATCACCATAATATTTTTTTCCAAATACTAATAAATAAACATTAAATATTTTTTTAAAACATTAAATACTAAGTATTTAAGAAACATTAAATACATTATTTCTTAAGATATTAAGTATTTTATCCTTTTTAATAATTTTTTAATTAAATATTTATTGAGCATTTCCTAATAAAGTATTTTATAATATTTTTTTAATTACACAAAACAACAAGTATTTAATGAAAAACGAAAAACATTTAATATAATAATTATTTAAAATTATTTAATACTTTTTTAAATGATAAAAAAGTCAATTCATTATTAATCAAATATTTATTGAGCATTTCCTAATAAAGTATTTTAATTATTTTTAATTACACAAAACAACATGTATTTAATGAAAAACAATAAGCATTTAATATATTAATGATTTAAAATTATTTAATATATTTTTAAGATGATAAAAAAGTCAATTCATTATGAGAAATAAAATTACTCTATATATAATATTAAATAAAATTAGAGATATTAATGAAATATATTTTATATAATGTATGAGTAACTTTCATATTTTATGCGTTAAAAAAAAACTTTCATATTTTATTAGTATTTTTTAAAAAACTAAAAAAAATTAAGTATAAAAGACAATAGAGTTTAATGACTATACACTATCAATGTAAAAGTTATCAATCAATTAGAATAATGTTCAGTATGATTTTTATAATAGTTATTATCAATGTGGACAAGCTTATCATACATTATGATTTGTGATTGGATGAAAGTATAAAAACACTTTATAGTTTATATTATCGGTGTATATCCTAAAATTAAAATAAAAGAATAAATGTTTTTGAGGATAAGAATAACTAGTTTTTTTACCTTCTCCAATATACAAGATAAATGTTTATTTATATAACTAAAATTTATAATTGTAAATACTTTTAAATATATAAACTATATTATAATTAAAATTTATAAAAACATAAATATTTTTAACATATGAATTATATTTTAGACTTATGATTATTTATATTGCTATGAAATTTTTAATTATTGATGTTTTAAAATATTAATATTTAATTTAGAAATAAAGATGAAAATGATATATTTAAAGAAGGAAGAAGTTAAGAAAAACTCTTTAAAATGTTATCATTAAAGAAAAAACTCTTATAAACATTTTCATTGAATAAAAAGTCTTAAAAACAATCTCATTCAATATAGTTATTCTAATTTGTATATAGAGATGATATGTTAAGCATAAAAGATGAGCTTTTAAAATAAGTAAAATCTAAAAAATATAAAATATAAATTACAATAAATATACATAATTAATATTTAAAAAAACGTGAATATAAAAAATGACCTGTACTATTTCTAACGAGAGATAATATTGATTTTATTAAAAGAAAATAGACTTTAATTTTATGTGTAAGGATAAATTATTTACTAGCATTTTAGTATGTAGGTTGTACATGATAAATAATTATTTTTATATAATTAAATTAATAATAAATAAATATTTTTTAATAAATATTTTTTAATATATAAATTATATTATAATTAAAATTTATAGAAATAAATATCTTTCAATATATGAATTATATTTTAGATCTACAATAAATAACTTAAATTGTGACATAAGATAATTTTTAACCATGGACGAATTTTTTTAAAATACAAAACTATTGAAATTTATTTTGGACAAATAAAAATGATAGATTGAAAGAAATATATAGTTAAGAAAATCAAATATATAAATAAAGATAAAAGGAAAATAGTTTAATATGGTTGAAAAAAAAAAGTATACCTATAAGGGTGCCTCCAAATATAATTTTTTTGGTTAAAATAAACTTTTAGTCATTTATGTTTTCGATTATATTTAGTTTGATCCCTTATTTTAAAAAAAAAATCAATTTAGTCATTTATATTTTTAAAGTGGGTCAAAATAGTCATTCCAAAACATGATCATTTTCAATTTTGGGACATGATTTTTAACCTTTTTTTGACAAATTCGATACGTGAAATTTGTCCGATTAAATTCACTTATATGAAAATTATGGAACCTAATTGATGTTCGAACCAAAAAGGACCATAAATATGGTGAAAATTGTGTGCACGAGCAACTGAAAAAGAATATAATATTAGACTTTTCAATTTTTCGATTGTTCATTATATTCACTTTTCACTTTTCAAATGAGTTAGCTTGACAAGTTCAACTCGTTTTGTCACTTCTAATATGAATAGGGATATTAAAATTAGGTATTCATGCTAAAATGATACGATATATATTGTGTTTTTAAAATTTTAGGTCTAATGATTTACCCTAATTCAATCCTAAAAAAATAGTAGCATTGTTTAAGGCTAGCCTACTAACTTTTTTTTATATATAATTGTTTGGACCTTCATTGGGTTAAATTTTTACATCAACTTCTATATATGAGTTTTCAATTTTGAATATAAAAATATTTTTTTATTCTCTTTTTTCTTATAATATGTGATTTTATTATTACTTAAAATTTATTTTTATATTTCTTAAAATTTTTCAAATTGTTAATTATTTTAAAAATTTCTTTTTACGTTAAGATTGTTTTCTTCAGATTTCATATTTAATTGTTTTTATTTTATTTTTGCTATTAAAATTTTCTTTTTAATCTCAACTTATGATATTTAGAAGGTTTAAATATAGAACTCATGACATTTAAAGGGACTAAATGAAAAGGAAAAGTAATATTTAACAAAAAAAAAAAAAAACCTAAGATAAGACTAATTAAGACTATTTGGCTAAAAATATATTTTATGAATGACTTGTTTGAGAGGAAACCTCCTCTAGCCAAACATTTTTCTGATACGAGAAAGCTAATGTAGCAAGACTATCTATCTGCTACCTTATTACAACCTCTCTTCACCCATAAAACAGAAGGTGAAACAATTTAAAACAATTTAGAGCAATTGTGCTGCCAGCTCCATGTTCCATCTGTAGAAGAAAGTTGCAGCTGCTAAGGGTTGTCCCTCATGGTCTCTATAAATTGCACCCAGTCAGTCCTGAAGAAAATTTGATCTTAATCAATCATGACATACTTATCAAATCTTAGCGCTGAATTTAGTTTATTTAAATAGGCTTTTATTTAAGACATATTCTACCCTCTTTAAAAATCTTAGCCCGATTTGGTTTAGAAATTTACTCTGTAAATTAGATCTTTTGAATAGATTAAAAAATCAATATCTAAATAGACTTAAACCTTCAAATCAGTCCATAGATACAAAATTTTAAAATATTATGATAAAAAATAGTAATAATTATAA
The DNA here is from genome assembly GCA_026413185.1 of Pueraria montana var. lobata. Lineage (NCBI taxonomy): Eukaryota > Viridiplantae > Streptophyta > Magnoliopsida > Fabales > Fabaceae > Pueraria > Pueraria montana. The sequence goes on from CM048654.1 coordinate 8,972,421, forward strand.
ATAAATGATCTAAAGCTTAACTTTTTTAACTTAACAAGATTTTAAAAAATGTAAATCTAACTTATTTAACAAATAAGCTTAGACAGATATGTGCACAAGCAATTACTAGATCTATTGTCATCCTATAGTGAAATTTATTAAACGGAGTGTCAACCTTAGGTAAGTTTCTATCAAAACGACAATGAAGTGTCAATTAATAATGCAAAAAATTTATTGACAAGACATTAGAAATAAATATAATTTTTTTATTAGAAATAATTAATTGAGAAAAAAAAAACAGTAAACTTGAAAATTCTGTGGTGAAATAAAATCTAATTCATAAAAATTGGCTATGTTTTATTTTTAAATTTTTTTATTTCGTATTAGTAAAAAAAATATTTCTCAAAATAATATTACAAATAAATCTCTTATTTTTTATAATTTAATTGTTTCATAAATAAGATAATTATAACTTATTAAATAACTTATTGATGAAATGTAAGGATGCGAGGTAATTGGTGGGACCCATTTAGTATTGTTTTTTTTTTGGAAGTGTTGGATTGGAGGAATTATGTGCTTATGAAGTACTTAAGTTGAAAAAAAGTAAAAATGAATGATGTATATAAATGAAATGCATTTAAGAACTTAAAAAAGAGAACATAAGTTGCAGATGACCTTAATTATCTAAAAACTTCATCACCAAATTAGTATTTTAAATATATTCTCATATTTTCTTTTTTATCTCATAGTATCCTCCGCTGAGAGCTACAGTAAAATGTTATCATATATTTTCTTATAGAAGATTAAAATAATTACTAAAAAGAATTTTTGAAAGGCTAATTTAAAAATAAATATTTAAAGAAATAAAACAGTAATATTTTAAATTTTTAAGAGACTAGATTAGTAAATAGTAATCAAAATAATTAAGAGCTAATATAATAATGCATATAACCCTGTATCAATGAGTTAAAGGGTTTACTCCATTTTGTAATGCTAACAATGGTGTACTTTGTTTTTCCAATTTGTTTTGTTTAGCTGAATGTTTCTGCATATGCTTGTGGGAGATGAATAATATTGGCTGCTATTCTTCGTATCTTCTTTGGTACGATACTTAACTTTGACAGAACTCTAAATCACTTTTTACTGAGGTATGTTTCTCGCTAACCGAAGTCTGAGGTGTACAAACCAACAATTTTTCTCTGACATGATTGAAATGTCATGAACAGATGTGAATAATACTAGTAAAAGATACTCTAATGTTCAATTTAGTAATAATTTTACTAGAACAATAGGATAAAAGTGTGTCTAAGATGAGTTGGATTCTTTGTTATGGATTCCAAAGATTCTTAAGGATAATATTATCTTATTTTGGTGTAGCAAAAGATAACTTTACTACATGCTTTACTATTCCTAGGTGTACTGTAAAAATCATGTATCTAAGCAATAGTATTGACTTCGATCAACACTTTACAAATTGAGTTGGCCCAATACTTTAAGCCGAGGTGAGGTCACAGATCAATTTGATTTCCGTTTATGCTACTAAATTTCATCTCTTAACAGAAGGGGGCAAAACCAGTTATGAACATCTAATTGTGGATTATGAGTGATTATTACGTTCAGGAGATCAATATTAATTCATGGAACTGATGGGAAATAATAAATCAACGTACATAAATACAAATTATAACATATGATTATAGCGATAAAACTTAAGAAGGTTATCAAATACTAACTTGAATTCGCATTCATCTCCATGAGAATTACTTGCCGGAAGAAACCCTTAAAATGCTCTTGAGAGGATTTCTGTCCACTTTCTAAGGAATTGTTTAAGAGAATCTGAGCGTCAGAGAGAGAGTGTGTAAATTTGCTTAATGGGATAACAAATTTATAATTCCCTAGCAGTAGGTAGGGACCTCTCAATGGATTATCTACTAAATGATTGATCCAACCCATCATAAGGTCAATATTATCATAATTCCATACAAAATATCCGTAATCTAAATATGATAATTATTTTATCTTTAATTGTCGATTGATGATACTAAAAGATAATATAATAATTATTGATTTATACTAATCTACAACAAATATTTTAACATTCTCCCACTTGGATAGTATTAACCAATAATTAAAATAGGAATCATCAAGACTAGAACGACAATTTCAATCATTTGTCAACAACAATGTAAGAAATCTAAAATATCTAACGCTACAAAATAATATCCGATAAGGATACATATCATGCGCATCAAATAGTCATATTTCTCACAAGAAAATAATATACGGAATAGCATGGCTTAATAGTCAAAATATGCTATATAACAATGGTCCAAACATCAAAAAATGCTATAAGAGATATGTTACTAAGATAATATTACTATATACATATCTCATGATAGAGTGTTTTCAGACTCCCACTGACCCAAAACATCAAAAGACTTAACCAAACACATGTGAGCTGTAAAATTCTCAAAAGCTCCAATAGCTAAGTCTTTGGTTAGTGAATCTACAAGTGTTTTCTTTCAACACCATAATCAATTTAAGTCTGAAAAGCTGCAAAGGCCAGAACATAATTCACATGCATCTAAGTGCTCACGACAGCCCAATAACAAGAGTGATCACGTATGGGCTAAATCAACAAATGCTCTTAGAATATTTGACATTCATTTAATATGAGATTCACGAAATAAGTGACTATGCAAACCCGAAGACAATTAGGAAATCCATTAATTTCCTTGGGATGACATAGACACCTAAGCTTAAATGAAACAATACTCTAGATTAATGTGGCCACAAAATGTCAATAATGAGCAAGCACTTAGAGATTAATGGTCTAAACATAAAATTTATAAGTACCTCAATGGTGTAAAATTGTACTCGATAGGAGTACTATCATCACAAGCACATCAACAATGTAGAGAATCATACTCGATAAGAGTATTGTATTTACAATATACTTATAAATTTCGACCAAACAAAATGTGAAGTTTTGGGTAAAAGAGATGCACAAGATAATTGCATGCCAAAAGACTAATTGTGCAATTCATCTATCAATTACAGAGCTTTACAAGGGGGTTTCATAGCTAACCACATGTTAATCCTCAAAGAATATTGACCCTCAAAAACATCACCTAAACAAGGTAACCTTTACTTTACAAACATGAGTGAGATAGAAAATCCCTAATATTTAGAAGTAGAATATGAGATCACTTGCAAGTTTTCAATTACTCACTCAAAACATAAACTCAAGTGCTACAATTATAAACAATATATACACACACTTGAGTATAAGGTTTGGTTACATGTAGCGGAAGTACATGGGACCTATACTCAACAAATATTAAGGATATAGCAACAAATAGTCTCTAACTCTCATCACAAACTATGATGGACATAGGTTTATCTATATATCACAAATTAATGCATATAGCTTTAACAAAATTACGATCTGAAATACCATAAGCAAGCATACAAAATATGCTATAGAGAAATTAATCTCTTCAAATTTGGGATTCCTATATTGTCCTATCAAGAATTGTCTACTAAAAAATATATGATAATAGAGAGTTATAACACAACAATATTCTATAAGAGACTATCACAGAATCCTTAATGTATGTCCTAACAACAATGTGATTACAAATAGTATGTGACAAGAAAACCATTTTATCAAGACAAATTTGGTTGCTCATGTATAATTGGGCATTTGAGGTAGAGATCTTGTATCAACACAATCCATTTATAAGACATTACTTTCAAAATGCTAGATTCTCCCACTTGATAAAGAAAAATAGTTGACTTAATTTTAAGGAAAATATCCAAAGAGCTAAACAAAAAAAAAATTCAACTATTATCTTTATCACACTAGAACCATATCAAGTAATGTCATACCGATCGGGTATGTCCACTACCCACATGATAGCAATTGTTTCTATAAAATATTTCATTAAACAAATTTGCATTGCGGTAGGTAAATGAAAAAATTTCAGAATATTGGATTGTATAAAAAATAATGCCCAATTAATTGGTTAGACAATGAGGCTAATATAGAATAACAAGGAAACATGTGTGTAAATTGTCACATACTCAGAGAGTTAAATGGTTCCATACAAATACATTCAAAACATGCCTCTTTAGAGAGAATTTCTTATTTGTTGAGATCTCTCTCAAGAATCTCAAAAAACTCCAATGTTGTAGGCTACTCAAACAAAAATCTGATATAAGTGTAGGACAAATGGTTCATTGTATCTTAACAAATTATATTAATAATAACACACCGATAGGGTATAATTATCATAAATATAATAGAATTATGCAAATTATCAAAAAATTATGCCAAAAAGAATATGATATTCAACAACAATCGTATTCAAAGAAAACCAAAATATGCTTAACAACACTTTGACTTAGCATGTAATAAACACGACTTTGTCATTGTAAGAACCATGATATTAATTTCATGATCTCTATATTGGAAAGAGTACAATAACAAAGTTGTTAGTTTTACTTAATTAAGTCAAGATTACAAAAGTACACAGCAATTTTATGTTTATCTCAAAATAGAACTCTAGAACTAATAAGATGCAAAATAATCCCACTAAAAATCAGAATTAGAATATGATTACGAAATGGAGTATTATAACAAGCAATAAAAAAAAAAGAAATGATTATAGAGTTCTGCTAGAAAATTATGAGAAATAGTGACACTCTCATATATAATTGCAAATTTATAATCTCAAAAGGATAAAAATAATTTATTTACAAATTTATCCATATATGCAATCATAATCAAGTTAAAAGGTTCAAAGTGTCACTATAAGACCAATGAGCTTTGATGACTTAAAGAGTATGTAATGTCATTTGAAGAGAAAAACTCAAAATATAAATCATTATGACTCATCGTTTTATATAAGACCAAATGAGCTTTTATGATTTAATAAGAGTACATAATGTCATCTCAAGAGAAAAGCTATAAGTATAAATCAATACGATTCATAAAAAATACATGAATGATATATTTTGTGATTGCCTTAAAGAGTTGTTCAACAAAATATTTTCAATAATTTCACAAGTGAACACTTTAACAATAATAAGGCAACAGAGAATTTAATCCAAACTTTGGATCAACTTGGCATAAAATGATTTGAAATAATGCCCAATTGCACCATTAACATGAAACAAATTAAATTTTATTATAATCCAAAATTTCTTTGACTAAGGCACATGATTAGAGAAAATATATACTTGACACATATTTGTCAAAAATTAAGAATGATAAATGAGTCTAGATTTGAACAGTATAGTAGTGAAAAATATAATGTATATTAAAACATTAAATTATGCCAATTTTAGATTTACTTAATATAGAGAAATGACATAAAGTAATATACACTTCACTACATATATTTATTTAATTTAAAAAAAAAAAGATAATCTCCAACCTAAGTAATTATAAGGAAGGAAAAAAAATGTGACTAATACTAATCATTATAGATAGTGCCTAAAAAAAATTTCATGTCTCACAGTTTGTCCCATTCAAAGTTTTGACAGAGTTAGGGAGGAAAATTGAACATCACAAAACATTATGTGTTTCTAAAGAAAAGTTCAGTCAAAAGAGAGTCCCTAAGCAAAAGTGCAACAATACAATGTACTATAACTTTTATTACCAAGATCCTAATACCGATAGGGTACCAAGAAATTGATTAACATAAGCAAAGAAAAGCACATTGTGCAGCAACAAATCACACTAAAAATAACATACCGATAGGGTATAATTATTATTAATGTGATAGAACCAACACAAAATTCACATAAATGCACCCACGATAGGTGAGATTACAATCATGTAAATTAAGAGAAAATTATGCTTATCACAAAGTTGGTAAATTATACCGTGCATAATTGTATAACAAACATATAAATTCACATCACTATACCCACGATAGGCGAGTTATAGTAATGTAAATTCAGAGAAAATTATGCCTATCACAAAATTGGTAATTTATACCATGCATAATTGTATAAGAAACATATAAATTCGCATCACTATACCCACGATAGGCGAGTTATAGTAATGTAAATTAAGAGAGAAAAAATTATGCATATAGTGGGAGAATAATAATTTTATCATGCATAATTATAAAATGACCTCAAATTAATTCCTTAATAGTGACACAATATTAGAGAGAGTACCTTATACTGGAAAATTAATAAAATAGTAGGGAATTGTCACAAAAAAATTGAAGTCCAAAATCCGAGAGTACGATATCTAAAATACCAAATTAAGTCTCGAATTAATTAAATAAATATATTCTAAAGCCCAAAAAATTACAGAAAAATTACCAACAGTCTCACAATATTAAATAAATAATATTTGGAATAAAACGAAACAAAATTGGGCCTGGGAGGTGGGCCCACGAGTGGGCTTCGCGGAAGTGCTCATCTTCTTCATCCAACAATCTGAAAACGGGTCCATTTGACCCATGATGGAGACCCGAATCGATCTCCTTGATTCAAGAACGAAATTGGACGCGAGGGGTTGCGTTTGGTTCGTCCAAACATGGGGAAGAAAACCCCTTAAGAAATTCTGAATTTCGTTGAAAAACGAAAGAGAAATCGAAGAAAAACGCAAAGGGGCAAATCGCGTTTGGCAAACAATGTCCATAATTGTTTTTTTTTCAATTACTCTCTTGTTTTTGAACTAAAATGCATGTTCCAGTATGGGTTTTGCTCGAAATTGATTGGTCTACAAAAGCCCTTAAGCAATTTTGAAAATCGTTGAACAAAGAGGGAGAAATCGAAAGAAAACGAAAAAGGGACATGTCGCGTTTGGCTCAGCAGTTTCAAATTCGGTAATTTTACAAATTCTCCCTCGTTTTTTAATGAAAAAACATGTTTAAGTATGCGTTTTGCTTGAAATCCGTAGATCTACAAAAGCCCTCAATCAATTTTGAAAAAGGATTTTCTAAATGAGAGTAATTTGATCCGAAAGATCTCGGGCTTTGGAGGTTTCGCGAGAAAATAATATTTCTCAATTCTCTTAAATTGGTTTATGAAATTATACGAATTTTTGATGTGTTACTCCAGTGATAACAAGGAACAAAAGCCCTCAAGCGATTTCGAATTTCATGCATAAAATATAAATGCTTTCTGACAAAGAAGTTCGAAGAGAAAAGGGACACAAATTGTTTTAAAATAATTAATTTAAAAATAATTAAATCAATAGAACCACTAATTTTAATTTCAAGAATAAGAACGAAGAAATCAAATTATAGGGTTGACACAACAAACAGCTATAAAATGTATCTAACCTGGCTCTGATACCAATCGATGGAAAATAATAAATCAAAGCACATAGATACAAATTATAACATGTGATTATAGCGATAAAACTAAGAAGGTTATCAAATACTAACCTGAATTCGCATTCATCTCCATGAGAATTGCTTGCCGGAAGAAACCCTTAAAATGCTCTTGAGAGGATTTCTGCCCACTTTCTAGGGAACTGTTTAAGAGAATCTGAGCGTTAGAGAGAGTGTAAATTTGCTTAATGGGATAGCAAATTTATAATCTCCTAGCAGTAGGTAGGGACCTCTCAATGGACTATCTACTAAATGATTGACCCAACCCATTACAAGGTCAATCTTATCATAATCCCATACAAAATATTCGTAATCTAAATATGATAATTATTTTATCTTTAATTGCCGATTGATGATACTAAAAGAGAATATAATAATTATTGATTTATATTAATCTACAACAAATATTTTAACCGGAATAACAAGCTTAGATCCTCTTCAAGTTAGAGAGTTCATGTAGCGTAAGTCTGCAAACTGCAACAAAAGTGATACTTAATTATCACTTGGTTGTGAAGATATGCAACCATTTTTGTGAGAACATTTATCACAAGCATAGAGGGAATTTAATACCAAAATTGGTTGATCGATTTGCATGAATAGCTATGTGTCAACAACTTTTTCACACACCAGGTCCATTTTCTCACCACTCACGTATAAATTGCATCAATTACGAGCTGTTAAACACACAAAAAGTATAATGTAAGAATTCAGTTCTTCTTGAATCTACAAGTAAATAGTAAACAATTGAAACTAAACTGCTTCTAAAAGCTTGTTCCACAACTTGATAGGCTCTGCTTGTTTAAGTATATGCGTGAAAATTTTGGATAGATTACTCTGAATAAACGTCCCTGATGATAATAAGGTTTGAAAAAATGAAGTCTTTGTTGACTTAAAATTTGCAAGGTTGTGCACTTGCATATGTACATGTAGGGGTGCTCATAAGTTAGTTATTCCAATAACTATAACTATAACTACTAAATAACTAAATTGTAAATAGTTATTATAACTATAATTATAACTAGTTTTATATAACTAGTTATGATTTGGCATAACTAGTTATTATTTTTAAATACTAGTTATATAACTGGTTATGAATATATAACCGGTTATATAACTAGTTATATCTAAAACTAGTGTTATATCTAAAACTAGTTATATAACCACATGAGTATTGGGATTTGGATTAACAAAATTGTAATAATTTGATGTTATTTTTATTTTTAATTCAATGTTATTTTGTTTTTATTTTTGTTTTGTTTTTAAAAATTAAATGAGAGGATAATTTATTTATAAATGATATGAAGACAGAATAACAAGGTAATGTAGATAACAGATGGCAATTAGCAATTATCAATACCAGCATATTTAACAAAAAAATATGATGGAAGAACACACATTCTGCTATTCTGCTAACAACTGCCTCTCCTTCACATGGAATACCCTCTCCTCGAGTAAACTCTCCATGCTGTGGGTTTCTTTTGAGTCAGGTCCAAAACATGATCCACTTGGGCCTACTCCTCCTCATCTATACTGTATGCCCAGTTCTATCACAAGTTGCATGTTGCAATTATTAGTAGATATTAGATATCAAACTCGCGTACTTGATACTTGTTTTAGTTTATAATTACATACTGCTTAACAATGTTGTCAAAATTGATATCTTAGGACTGAGAGGGGTTGAAAGATTGTAAATCACAGGATCATAAGTTCATAATTCGGATTGTAAGATCCTAACAATGCAAAATTATACTTAAACATCAGAGAGCACAACAAAGAGAAACTGAAGCCAAAGGCAGAGCTGTGACCCACGGGTTAGTTACAATTATCCATAACTAGTTTAACTTTCATTATTAACTTTTATTAAAACCAGTTATAACTGGTTATTAACTATAACTATAATTATTTTTAACTAGTTAAATAAACCAAATAACTACATCTTGATTTAATGAATAAAACAGTTATACTTATATAACTAGTTTTAACTAACTAGATATTTTATAACTAGTTAGTTACAATTATCCTTAACTAGTTTCAAAACTAAATAATTTGAACACCCCTACGTACATGGAATGATTCCAACCCTGAATTAGTTAGGTAGAACTTACCAATAATTGTTCAATAATAATGGCTTGCAACACATCATTAATAAAACTAATTAATATATTCTTTTCATAGAAATTAATTGCAATCTGTCAAAGGAAAGAATAATCAGGATTTTCATTTTCAGTTTCTACCCCCGCCCCACTAAAAAAGAAACATTATCCTTTAAGAAATACTAGTTTGAAGCTGTCAATGAAAAGGAAATTTTCATTTACTAATATTATTTGTTAAAGGCGTCAACTAAGTCAGTCCACACTCGATATCATTTGATTCTTTGCCATTTTGTCTACTTAGGCTGCTTTAATTTTCTTAAGGACGACGCTTATGCCACATTGTGCTCTCTTTCACCAACAAATAAATAAGAATAAATAATATATATGTTGATATTGTAAAGACTCTTTATACTGTCATCTAATTACAAACCGTCATGTTTAATAAATTTATTGACTTTTATAATATTTATCTCAAAAGTGATAATTGTCTTCATAACTCAAGAACTAGCATTGCCAGCCAATAGCCAATATCTAATTCATCTTATTTTAATAGTTAAAGCAGCTCATAAGTGAAGTCAAATCCAATCTTGTTCACGTTACTCGTTTTCCATCTCTCTTCCTTTTTCTCTTCTTTTCTTTTTGTTTTGTTATTGCAATTTTGCCAGGCCTATAATGCAAAGTTAACCAACATTTTATTAATTCTATTTTTTCTGTTTCCTTCTTCTTCCAATATCTGTCTTTGTATCTTGTTTTGCAAGTAAAACAAGAACAGCCTTATTTGTACATATTTTAGAAACTTTATTATTTGACAGTATTCACACAGTTGAATTTCAATGGGGAAAGGAGGTGGTTGCTTTCCAAGCAAGACAAAGGCACCAGTTTCTGGAGCAGAAAAGGAGCCAGTTAATGTTGAAAGTCTAAACCCAAGAGATGATCCAAGTAGCACAAGCCAAGAGGGGCAAGCACCAGCACCAGCACCTGAAGCAGTGAAAAAGCTGAAAGTTTTCATTGTGTTCTACTCAACTTATGGCCATGTGGAGTCATTGGCAAGGTCCTTGAAGAAAGGGGTTGATTCAATTGAAGGAGTTGAAGGGGTGTTGTACCGCGTGCTGGAGACACTGCCAAAGGAGGTTTTGGAACTCATGAAGGCACCTGAGAAGGATGATACTGTGCCACTCATATCTGCAGACAAGTTGGTGGAGGCTGATGGCTTGCTCTTTGGATTTCCAACAAGGTATGGCAGCATGGCAGCGCAGATGAAGGTGTTTTTCGATTCGACCGGTCAGTTGTGGAGAGAGCAGAAGTTGGCAGGGGTGCCTGCTGGCTTCTTTGTCAGCACTGGCACTCAGGGTGGAGGTCAAGAAACCACAGCGTAAGAAGGCCCTTATTTTCTGCCTTGATTGATGCATGCATAAATAAGAGCCTTTCTCTTGATTTTGTTTTCTTTAATGCAAGTTCAGAAGTTTATAAATTAATTGATAGAATTTAATTAGAATAGAATGCAATGAGGGTGCAAAATTTTTTACACTGTTATCTAACAAGATTGTTGACTTTTATAAATTACTTTAAAAGTCATATTAAAGTAAATTTTAACTGGTTGAGGATAAAAAATTTTACACTGAGAGTATATAACAGTTAAACTCTAATTGATATTTCATTGCAAGAGCTTTATCTGCTTAGAACTAATAACTAGTGTGGTAGAAAAGGGTTCTAAAGTGGCGGCTATAGCAGAACTGCAGAAGTTGTTATATTGAGTAAGGACTAGAGATTTGCATATCATATTTTTATGATTAGTTGTTTAGAGTAAACTATTGCTAAACTGCTCTGAATTTAGTAAAACTTGTTTCAAAATGTGCTTGTCCTGTTAGAAACAATTGTAGTTCATCAAAACCGGGAGAGTAAGTTTTGTATAATACCATATGCGCTGTTGATTAGTGCCAATCAGTGGAACTTAAAAAATTGTAGTTATGTTAGTGAATAATTTCAGCGTATGGATTGTTTGATCTGGGAACGAGGGGATAAATAAATAAATTGAGGGGTGGGGTCAAGGTTGAGGAGTATGGTTGAAAATTGAAAGACACTTTAAATTCGAGGATCTTATCGATGGGGTTAGGTCTAGTAAAAGGAACTACTCTCTCACAATCTGATGAATCAAGGTTTAAATTCTCACTGTTTACATTTAGTGTTCAATCATGCTTCGAACAAGATTGTCTCAGAAAGAGAATATACGTGGAAAAAAAAGAGGGAGATTTTAATTTGGTGGAGAATCTCCACATGCTAATGAAGTAGTATAGTTGTTATTTTGATTGTAACATAATGCTATAATGGTCAGCATCATGATTGGGAGACAGACCAACAATGAGTAACATGCCTTTTATGACTATTATTGTAGTTGGACAGCAATCACACAGTTAGTCCACCATGGGATGCTCTATGTTCCTATTGGTTATACCTTCGGTGCTGGAATGTTCGAAATGGACTCAATTAGAGGTGGATCTCCATATGGTGCTGGAGTTCTTGCTGGCGATGGATCAAGGCAAGCAAGTGAAACCGAACTGGCCCTTGCTGAGTATCAAGGAAGGTACATGGCCACCATAGTCAAGAAGTTAGGCCAGAAAAGTTAGCTTCTCTGTGGTCAAAACCTCTCAATATTCTCATTCAATGTTAAGATGATTTTCAAATGTTGTGTTTATTATTTGTCCTTCACCCTTTCAAAAAAAAAAAAAATGTACACATTGTAAACTTCACGTTCGTGATTCTGTGCTGTTTAATACATTTATGACTGAGGTATACTTCGTGGGGATTCACAAATTATCAATGTCTTTCCAGCCGGATTAAGTAAAATAGGGGATACATATTTTAACGAATTACAGAAAGTGCTCCAAATTCCAATTAATTCCTTGAAAAATGAAGGAGTAGGATGTGACATCCAAAATCTATGTTGTGATTGCCAGGGACGGAGCCAGGTTCTAACCTTAGGGGGGGCCAACTATTTTCAAAATATGCATCAAATTTCTTATGAAATATTTATATGTTTTAAAATATTAATTATATTAATTAGTAATTTATCAAAATATTAAGAGAAGATATATTTAAACAAAAAACAAACTAAACATTTTTTGAAGACTTAAGATTACAAAATTCAATCATCAATTTCACATTTTTTTTAAGAAAAGGTCCTATTAATTATTTTCTAAAAATCTATAATTTAGAATAGATTATATCAATCATCAAACAATGAGACCAGAATCATTAAAAAAGAATTTGTCTCATATTGTTAAAAACTAGATAAAAAAGAATGTTATGTGATCACAATATAGTCATTGTCCTAGAATTTTGACATATATCTTCTTCTTTTTTACAATTTTTACATATATTTAGTACAACTCGAATTCAATTTTTTTCCAAGATTTATTCAGCGACATGTTTGGATTCATACACTCAAGACTATAAACAAACAATGTCCAATAAACAAAAACAAGAGCATAAAAAGGGAAAAAATATACAAAGAAGTGATTGGAAAGAGAAAATATTAAGCTTACTCCATTTGTAATTAGTTAGTGTGTTACAATCTTCAATTTGTCAATACCTTATATAGTGTTTGTAATTAAGCTTACTCCATTGCAAATGTTAATAAGTAACTTTTAATTCTCATATCATTTATAATAAAATCAAATGAAGAGAATGCTAATAAAAACACTATTGAAAAGGAAAAATAAAAAAAAATAGATGATAAAAGAAAAACACTATTGAAAAGGAAAAATAAATTATAGTCGAATATTTTGTCTAAAAGGAGAAAAAACAAACAATTATTTCCAAATTAAATACTATAAAAGAGAAATAAAATATTTATCTAAAAAGATTAAATATTTTATCTTCACAATAAATACTATAAAAAATAAATTAAATGTCATTATCTTAACAATACAAATTATAAAAGGAGAATAATATATTTAATAAAAAATTAATAAAAAAAAGGAAATAACACTAAATGTTATTATCTGATCCCAAAATAAAAATTAATACTCTAATATTAAATTATATATCTTATATATTAAAAATTGCAAATAAAAAAAAATCAGGGGGGCCAAGGCCCCCCCACTTACCAACGTCCCTCCGTCCCTGGTGATTGCTATATACTATATAGGAATTGCTGGCTTGTTGGATTCAAACAAAACTCATGTGTGCAACTGGCTCATGATTCAGACTTGAGAGGCTCCGTGATTGGTTCGTTTCATGGGCAAGGACGTATGTCAATTAAACAGAAGCAGATAATCTTGTAGCAAAAGAAATGGTATGCAGATGACCTGATCTTTTTTTCTTTTCATCAAATTTATTTACAACTCCACGCATGCATATCATGTTGTCGTTCATAGTGGTCCCATAAGGCTCGAGCAGCATTGCTTCCCATGAAAGATATATGTGGTCTAGATTATCAATATTTGATATTTAATATATTTATACCTAGTATTTTAATTCATGCAAATATACAAAGTGTTCATGTTCGAAACTTCGAAGGCCTAAAGCTGAAGGCTCAAGAGAGCTCAACGAACCCTAGATTATGTGACCTAGGGTGATCAAGGGGAGTCACCCTTATTTATTGGAAATGATAGGGCTAAAAGTCGAAGGCCCAATCATCCTATGTTGGGAATTTCATTAGGTCGTGTTGAGTTAGGCCAAAACTCACATTCTAAGAAGGTATCAGAGTTTATCTTAGTGATTGATGTTGGGTCTATCGGACTACCTGTTATCGGGCCATTATCAGATCGTCTGCAGATGTCTAGTCCTGCAAACTTCAAGCTCGAAATGTTCAATCCTTTGTGTGAGGAGAGCGTGTTGGAGATCCTACATCGACTAATGATGTAGTCAAATTTTAACAACTCTACAAAATCAGCTTGTAAGATAAGAGTTGTCCCTTGCTTATATACTTTATCTTGGCATTATCTCTAGCCGATATGGGACTTGTGTTTTTCCCAATTTTCTGATAACATATTCCTCCTCATTAAGTGGCTGCACACACCGATTGGTGCCCCATTTACCCGGAGTAACGAGACTATGTATAGGTATAGTGGTCACTTGACATCAATACACCCTATGATTGGTGCGTGGATAATATGAAAGGTGACCATTTTAATGGATCTAGGATAGGCTCTGATACCATCTTAGAATTTGGGTTAGGGCTTAACTCAACCCTACAAAGCCGGCTTATAAGGTGAACGTCCCACTTATATACTATATCTTGACACTCTTTCTAGTCGATGTAGGACTTGAGTTTTTCCTAATACTACAATGCTTGAGCAACATTGTCTCATGTGAAGGATATATGTGCTATAGACTATCAATATTTGATATTTAATATATTTATACCTAGCATTTTAATTCATGCAAATATATAAAGTGTTCACGTTCGAAACTCCAAGGGTGCTAAAGTTGGAGGCTCAAGAGACCTCAACAGACTTTAGAATACATGATCTAGGATGATCAAGGGGGGTCACTTTTATTTATTGGATGTGATTGTGTCAAAATTTTGTTATTCAACCCTAGTGAAGAACTATTAATAAAGCTAAATAATCTCAAACCCCAAGTTTAGGCATATAAAAACAAACATTTATCTTATGCATTATACAGACAAGAATACAAGTCCGTTATAAAATAAAATATACAATTTCGAGAGTAAGATTTTTACTTTCCTCACTTTCTTAATAACACATTTTCAATATATTTTTTTTCTTTCTTTTGGATGTGCATTTCACATTCTACCCTGCAAGTAGCCAAAAAAATTTCTCTCTCAACCATGTCAAATTACCATTCTTTTATCTTTATCCATATATTTAATTTTATTAACCATTTATCCCTTTTAATGTGCTCTATTTTATTTATACTTATATATCTAAAATGATTTTCAACATTTCTATTTAAAGAAATTGTCAATAATTAAAAGCAACCTTATATCACAATTTAAATTATATATTGTAAATTTAATATAATTTATATATTCAAATATTATGAATTTTATTTATAAAATAATTTGTATATTAAAAAATATTTATTTATTATAAATTTTAATTATATAAAAATAAATGTTTATTCCAAATAATGTGCAAACTAAAACGTTAGTTGGTTAATAATTTTATTTTTATGTGAATGACAGAACAAAATAAATTTGTTACAAACTAACAGGTAATTGATTTGGGTAGTATATATATTTATTTATTTTTTAAAAATAAAGTTTTGGATTTGATCCTTATTTATGTATAAAAAAGAAAACATTGCTATAAATATTAGGGAGCGTTTACTTGTAATTTTATTTTCTATTTTTACTTTTTAATTATAAAATTGTCATATTTTTTAATTTTATTTTTTGTTTTAAAAAAAGTATACAAGAAACAGAGAAAATAAAAAAAATTATTTTCGTTTCATGTACAATTCTTAGAAAATAGGAAACATAATGAAAACAAAAGAGGCGTTTGTTTCATGAATTTGATTATATTTTCAGAAATAATATTCCTGAGAATGCTATTATTGGGAATGTTATTCCCATCAAAGATGTTTGGTAAATACTTCTAATTCCGGGGAATGTTCAAAAATTTATTTTAATTTAAAAACAAAAATATTAAATAAATAAATAAATGAGGTAAAATAAGAGGGAAGTGAAAAATTATTTTAAACATTCCCATGGGAATATAAGATTCTCACCCCTTTACATGAGAATAGGAAGATGGAGAAACATGTGTAATATGAATTTCTAGGAATGAATGCTTAGGAATATTTTTTTTATTACCTTCTGACAAACATGGAAATATATATTTTAATCTTCACATTGGGGAATCCAATAAGATTCGTCAAACAAAAGCCCCCCAAAGTGACAATTTTATAATTAAAAAGTAAAGATAAAAAATAAAATTACAAGTAAACGCTCCTCTTTCACTATGTTTTAAATGTTCCTAACTTTAAAAAAAAATTACCTTCAATATTGATCCTAATTTTTTTATGTATAAAAAATTGCTGTAAAAAAAATTACTTTCAATAAAAAAAAAATAGTTATAGTTCTAGACAAAATAAAATGATTTAATCACATTAATGCACACCTTTTCAAACAAAAAGGCATATATTGCATGAACAACTAATACATGTTGCATTAACTTATGAATGTCATTTAAATTAATCACATTAATGCACACCTTTTCAAACAAAAAGGCATATATTGCATGAACAATTAATGCATGTTGCATTACCTGATGAATGTCATTTGAATGATAAAGTAATTTAAATATTCAAACATAGATTTCCAATGTAGATATTATAATTTTTATGGTATTTTTTTCATTTTCTTATTTAATATGATCAGCCTCATGTTGATAAATCTCATTTGTTTAATATAAATAGAAACTCATCAAATAATTGAGAATGAAACACTGTTTGATTGTGTTTTGCTTTTTAGTTTTTGAAAACCATTTTGTAGACAAAGTTTAAAAGTTTGTATTTGAAAAAAAAATTAAAAATTTTGTTTGGTAATTTTGTTTTGAAATTTGTTTTAGGGATGTAAAAATAATAAAAAAAACTTCCTTGTTATATTTATTTTCAAAACATATTTTAAAAAGTAAAAAACATAAAACCTGATTGTATTAAATTTTTTATGATTTTTATAACTTGTTATATATATATATATATATATATATATATATATATATATATATATATATATATATATATATATATATATATATATATATGAGTGACTCTTGTAAGAATACTTGGATCAAGAATAATAGACAATTGAGATTAAAGCCTAACTATAAACACATCTTATGAGGCCATAGATGTCGTCATCGCCACTGCCTCCACCTCCGCCTCCGCCTCCAACTTCATCCCCGTAATTGCCATCACCACCACCATCATCACTATTATCATCGCCACTGCCGTTGCAACTGTCACCCCCACCACATGATGGTGGGGTGGACAGTGATGACAATGACAATGGTGGTGGGAGTGGTAGTGATGACGACGACAATGATGATGGGAAAGGTGGCGACAATAGTGGGGGGATGATGATGGCCGTGATGGTGGTGGGGGTGGTGGCGGAGGTGGTGGCGATGACGACAACAACAATGACGACGACAATGATAATGACAATGGTGATGGTGGTGGCAGTAACGACAGTGTATGTGGCAGCAATAATGACACCATTAGTCTCCTAAGAGGTATTTATGATTGTGTTTTAAAAAGGGTTGTTATTAATTGTTCTCATATTCTCACATAGAAGAGTTTATTGACTCTTGTCTCCTTCTCCCTCTATCCAAATAAATTGTCTTAATATATGATATTTTAAGTACGTTTAAAAATTACGCAAATGCTAACCAGTTAGAGCACTGGCCAATGAATTAAAATGAGAAATGTTTTTATTAGGATGCGTAAAATTGCGTTGTCCATGATTTTTTTATGCTCTCCTATGATTTTCATAATAAATATTTTCTCCTTTTAATATCTTAACCAGTGTCCTTAGAGCACTGGTTAGCAAGACCCTTTAAGTAATTCTAGCCTCTCCCATTAAGAATGTCACATTGCTAAGACTTAGTGTGTGTTTGGATTCCCTTTAAAATCATGACAGAGCATGGTGAGGTGGCCAAGGTGAGTCAAACTTGATTTTGACCAAAATTTTGTATGTTTGGTTATCTTAGTATAATCAATTTTAGTGAAAAAAATCATAGTGGAATTAAAGCAAGTAAGAGTAGCTTCTACTTCTACCAAAATCAATTCTAGTTGAATTTTGTTTAATTTACCCTCACATCAATACCATCATGCATATATTTATTATTTCTTGATTTAAAAAATATATGCTTATATGCCAAAGTTGTATTACACTTTATATTATGTTTCTTTTTTTTACTGCTTTATATTATGTTTCTTATTTGTACTTTTTTAATTTAGATACATTTATGTTTGATGTTTATGTTTAAATACATTTATGTTTGATGTTTATGTAATTTAATACTTTTATTATCTATTTTATCCAATTTTAATGTTTTATAAGGGATGTGGTTTTATTTCAAAAGTTAGCATATTATACACATATTCTCTTAATTTTAATTATGCCTATTTAATTATAATTATTTATATATATAACTAATTATAATAGAAAATTGTATACAGGCATTAAAACTCATTTTGGTCATTACACCCTCAAAATCAATTTTGATTCAAAGTATCAAAACAATATTCTCTTAAAAAATTACTTTTCTGATATTTATTATCCAAATAAAAATCACATCACTTCATAATTAATTTTAACCACAATCAATTTTATAAAATTAATTTAATTCAAAATCAGTTTTACTACTCTCAATCCAAACGCACACTTGTACGTAATTATACATAGCACATGTTAGAATTGAGGTTGCTGGGTCCAATTTTCAAACCGTAAAGACCACGCTGAATGGACTCTGCATTTGGGACATAGCGGCCCAAGTCCATAGAAGAAATGGGAAAATATGACAATTTTGATCATTAAAGGGTAAAAAATGCAATTTATGAAAGATGAAGCTAGAAGAAGACTTGGCGAAACTCTGCTATTGACTCTGCAGTGGAGAGAGAGAGAGGTGTGGCAGTGTTGGTACCAAAAATGTCGAAGCTCATCTTCGCGTTCCTTGCGCTCATTCCTCTTCTCTGCACCTCCTTCTCCCCAGAGAGACCCTCAGATCGGCGCGTCCTCGTTTTGCTCGATGACTTCGCCATCAAATCCTCTCACTCTATCTTCTTCAATTCTCTCAAATCTCGCGGCTTCGATCTCCACTTCCACCTCGCCGACGACCCCAAAATTGCGCTCCAGAGATACGGCCAGTACCTCTTCGATGCCCTAATTCTCTTTTCCCCCACCATTGAACGTGAGTTTTTAACTCTTCACCCCCCATTGCTGTGTTTTTTCCTTTTTCCTGAAAACTATGGAGATCTTGGTTTCTGTTAGTATTTTACAAATGGGTCTCGAGGATGTGCGGTTTTTGTCCTGTCAGTGTTTCAAAGTTTTTATTTTTAGCTGGCTAAGATGAAGGCGTTTTAATTGGATGATGTTTCAAGAGGTGCAGGTTTTGGAGGATCCATTGACGCGGCTGCAATTTTGGATTTTGTTGATTCGGGTCATGATTTGATTGTTGCTGCTGATAGCAATGCATCTGATTTAATCAGGGAAATCGCCACCGAGTGTGGAGTGGACTTTGATGAGGTGCTTGCAATATATTTGATTTTATTAGCTGAATTGTGTTTTGTGCATGTTTTTCTTCTAGTGAGGTTGACAATTGACATTTCCCAGTTATGTGTCTATACTATGGTGCTGTAATTTGGTTAGTTGTTGTTATTTGTATGTTAATTGGTACTTTCAAGTTAATCTTTGCTTTCGTGTTTTTTATGTTTTAGGATCCTGCTGCTGTGGTTGTGGATCATTCTGGATATGCAGTCTCTGCTACTGAAGGAGATCATACATTGATTGCTAGTGATGATTTTATCAAGTCTGACGTGATATTGGGAAGCAAAAAAATTGAGGCAAGTGCAATGTTAATTCGTTAATAACTGCATTATGCACAATGAGTGTTCGAGGCATTAACATTATTCTTACCACGTCATACTTTGCACTAATGTTTGAGTCCATGGAGTTGTTTGTGTTTTTTTCCCTTTCCATTTTTGTCTTTTGTTTTAATCGGGGAAAGACTTGTATGTTACTGGCAAATGCTTCTTCTACACTGCAGTATTATTTTCTGATTTTTCTGGTTACATGCGACAGGCTCCAGTACTTTTCCAGGGGATTGGGCATTCACTAAATCCTACCAATAGCCTGGTAATATTTCTTTATCGTATTTCACATGTTGTCATTAGCCTTATTGCATTTATTAGTTTTCATTAGTTTGGTTACACTTTTTCTTTTGTGTGTTTCAATCCAGGTGTTGAAAGTTCTCTCTGCATCTCCTTCAGCCTTTTCTGCCAACCCAAAATCCAAACTGACAAGTCCTCCATCACTCATTGGAACATCGATCTCGTTAGTTTCAGTTATACAGGTATGACATTGTTTCATCATCCAATTGTGTGTGCATGTGTGTGTATTTTTTGCTGTCCTCATTTGTTCATTTCTGGTTGTCTTTGAACATGCTCTAGTTCTTATACTTTTGAAATATGCAAGCAAGGCTTGATTCTTAACGATTTTTTATTCCTTTTGAAGTTATACATTACCCCTTTGGAATAGTATAATTAACAGCAGTTCTACACATGTATTTGTTTCAGAGTATCTGGTGTTACTGTTAAGTATATAGAATACAATCACCTGTTTCATAAAACATATATTAAATATATTTTACTGTTCATCGCATGCTTTTATGATTTTTGTAGAGTTTAATTATGAACCTATGTAGTACTTCCTCACTTATTCTCTCCTTTTTCTTCTTGGCAGGCAAGAAATAATGCCCGGATATTGATCTCTGGCTCATTGAGCATGTTCAGCAACCGGTATGAAAGGCTCTCATGTTGATCAGGGTTTTGTGGTACTTACTAATATGTAAGCTCTGAAGCTCATTTTTCCACAAATTTGGATTTTTCTGCAGATTTTTCAGGTCAGGCGTGCAGAAGGCTGGGAGTCCAACCAAGTGAGTAAAGCATTAAGCCTTCTCTCTTAATATTGCCATTATACAGTTTCTATCAGCTATGTTGCATAATACTTTAACAATGTCCAACTTACAGTGGTCATATGTCTTTTTCCCCCTAGAATTTGATTTCTAGTGAAATAGTTTCTGCAAAGAAATGCTTGGTAATTTTTTTTTTTTGAAATAACAGACATGAGAAGTCAGGTAATGAGCAGTTCTTGAATGAACTTAGCAAATGGGTTTTCCATGAAAGAGGTCACCTCAAGGTAAGAAAAATACTTCAGTCAATTTTATTGTCATTGTTCATTTATTTGATATTTGACATCATTTAGCATCATTACTGTTAATTAATATGCTCTCGCTTCATGTTTTGATATTAAGGCGGTGAATGTGCAACACCACAAAGTTGGGGAAGCTAATGAACCAGCCATCTATAGGATCAATGATAATTTGGTAATTTAAATATTGTTCCAAAGCTGATATTTGTCATGTTTGCTTTAATTGATACATTACTTTTGGTTGGGGCTCACTTGTCCAATCTTGTTATATAGGAATACTCTGTTGAAATTTATGAGTGGTCTGGGACAACTTGGGAACCTTATGTAGCTGATGATGTTCAAGTACAATTTTACATGATGAGCCCCTATGTCTTGAAGACTTTATCAACTGATGGCAAGGTGCTTTTGATTTTCCTATTGGCCATACTCTTAATTTCTTCTCTAATAAACTCTTGAGCAAAATTCACTGGATTATATGTTCTCTTTCAGGGTCAATATTTCACATCATTTAAGGTTCCAGATGTCTATGGGGTTTTCCAATTCAAAGTTGAGTATGAAAAACTTGGATATACAAGCTTATCATTATCAAAGCAGGTAATTGCTGGTCCTCTAATATTTTATTTCTATATTTTTAAGAGTCATTCCCCCCAAAAACCCCTTTTCTGCATCCTTAGATTTACCTTTGTGTTTTTTTAGCAGGCTCACATTAAAAATTTTCTGCATGCATTAATATATAAGTATATAACATCATTACATACACACTAACACCTGCACCTTTATGGCTTTAGAATTTCCTCTTTCTGATGACTATCGATTTAAATGTTGACCTTTATGGTACCTAGCTTTTCCTGGCATACAGTTAAAGCGGTTATATTTCAGAATTAATTGCCATATAAGAGTTTGTTACAACATCAACTTAAATGCCAATCTTGGGCAACCTGTAGTTGTGAAACTTCTTACTTCATTGGAGTTTTACGTTATAATAAGCAGAATAGTGTAAACAGTATTCATGAATAGTGTTGAATTTTCCATGTAGATTCCTGTTCGTCCCTTCAGACACAATGAATATGAAAGATTTATACCAGCAGCTTATCCCTATTATGGGGCAGCATTCTCGATGGTAAGGATCTCTCTCCTCATTCTCTCATTGGGTTGAGTTAACCTACAAATTGGAATATGATCTTGATTTTTGTCTCTGGATAAACCTGTTTGTGCATCCCATAAAGTGATACCATATGTATTTCCTGAAGATAGGTCACTCCAGCCCACTCGTTTCTGGTTGTTTGTGAGCCATGTTTTTGTTTATCTTTGACTGTACCACATCTTGGAAAGGAAAACTAGTTCACCAAGCAGCTAAATTGAAGCTTGTATGCTAACTTTGAGATGGTTTGCTGTTCTAATTCACTTAATGAATTTCTGACCAAAAGAGAGAAGAGGGAGTGCACTTTTTTCTTCTAATAACTGATCTGCTTTTAAGAACTATTGAGATGCACATATGGGTAGCCCTTTCTTCTATTAAAGTTCTTTTTTTCTTGCATGGAGATTAATGTTATTAGGCTATTGTGTCTTGTAATTTTTCGGTTGTTAAGTTGTAATTAGATCTATGTATTTTCTGTTTTGTCACTGAAAGGATCTTCTTGAGAGTTCTCATTGGCTTTTAGGTAATATAACCTTTTGATTGTGATGCAGATGGCAGGTTTCTTCGTCTTCACCGCGGTTCATCTATACAACAAGTAGATGTAAACCTTTGCTTTAAGAAACTGTAGTTTGTAGTACGGGTTGGACTTGTTTTGAGATCGAAAATTTTGATTAGGCAATGATATAAACTGATGTTTCTAATTTATTAGATGCGTTACCTTTTCCCCCTCGTTAGTTGGCCTTACATTTTAAAATCATACTACTTTTGTTTTACAGTAAGCATCATTGCTTAGCATTTCATGATGCTGGTGATATTTAACTATAAGATTGGCCTATTTATCTAGTCATCTTTTTGCTAACCGGGGGCAGCGGTGAAATGGGCACGAGGAATTGCATTTTCTAGTTTCCACGGGTTACCAACAACGGATTTTAGGCAACGCATATATGGGCGTGTTTATAAACGAATGTGCATGTTTGAAACTCTGATATCTCTTTGGTACAGTGGGAACTAAGAAATAGCTTACAATAGTAACTCTCTTGAAAAGATGTCCTAAACTGATTAAAATTTTGGATTTTGTAAAGAGTAATTAATTAATAGGCTTGGTGATCTTGAACATCCCTATTACCTCCACTGAGCTGGTTTAGTACTCCACTCTTGTCAAGTTATTAGTGTAAATAAAGATGATTCGAAGGCGAACATTTAAAAAGAAGAAATCGGTATTATAAGAAATATAGGTCCTGTTTGGATAAATATTTTTACAAGTATTTATACGAGAATAAAAAAAAAGAGTAAAATTAATTGAACTTCTTATATAAGTTAAAATTAACTTTTGCATTTCACTTTTATTGAAGTTCTTTTTATTAAACTTTTTTAAAAGGCGGGGTATATAAGATGATTTTCTCAATTTAAGTACTCACGAAAAATTTATCTAAACAAAAATTATTGTAATGATTAATAATTACTCGCATTTATTATATTAACTTAGATGTTGGATTGATTTTATCAATGTGCTTGATTATTTTATAAATTTACATCAAAAGTATTCACAAGTGCAATTTTTTCAGGTTTTGATTTTTTTTTTATCACCAACTCAATAATTTTTTACCCTAATTTACTACATTATGGCAAAGGTGAAAGTAAAGTTGGGTTGAGCAAAAATTAAACTGACCTTTTTTTGCAAAACCTAATAAATATGACCTAAGATTGATGGCATGTCTGGTTTTCAGTTGAGAAGCCTAAATATAAGTTCAAAAATAAAACTGTACAAGTCTCTGATTTGATTTTCAATTGTAAACTCAATTGTCTCAAATTTGTCTTAAATTAAGTAGAAAAGACAGTTTTTGCAAAATAAAATTCACTGGTTGTTGTTGCAAACTCAATTTACAAAGTAAAATTCATTTAAACTTTAATCTAAACATGCATGCATCTGTCAGTTCCGTGGCTAACTTCTTAAAATGTTCAAAAACTGCCTTGGGCTGATTGAGCAGTCTCTACAGTTCTTTTTGCTAGTTTTCGTTTGCCACTGTTGCCAGTTGCCACTTCAAAGTTCAATTAGCCAAAAGATGTACCAGTTAAATCAATTACCACCATACTTTACTCATTTTAGACAGTTTTTTTCTAATAAATATGGACCCACTAAATATCTCAGATTCTCAGCCTCGTTCTTCATTTTAGACACTTTTCTTATATTAGGTGAAATTTGAGTCCTACTGAATATCTTAAGTCTTATTCTCCATTTGGTAAATACAGTATCATTTTTAATTTTTTTTTGGGTCACAATATCATTTTTAAAATAGTGACACTCAAATAAATTAAAGCAACAAGAAAAAGGGTGTTTAGAAGAAAATGTAGTAAAGATATAGTTCAGGTAAGCACAGCATGACATAGGAATTTTTATTGAAGAATTCTGTTCAAAAGAACAATAATAGACGAAGAAAAATGAGACCATCTCTAATAAAATCGGGATCTGTCCTCTGATCCTCCTATGTAACTGGGTAAAACGTTGCTTATTTGTTAGACACATACAATCCAACAAAAATGCGATTTAGCAAACCTTATTTGAACCTCAAGCCAAGAGCTTCATGGTATTTATTAGCCTTTTGAGGTTGAGGTGCTTGTATTAAAATATTTCACCAAACCTTAAGATTGAGATAATGAATTATAGAAATAGGCTACACACACAAGTGAAATGAAATGAAATATTTGTAGTCGAAAATGTATGGTAAAGTTACTAGTAAACGCCTTGATATTACAATCAGAGATAGGCATTTATCAGCGAAACTTCCAGCATTCAATTTCGGCCTCCCATGAATCAGCTAAGCACTTAACAAAACCTTGAAGCTTATCTGGGATTATGAAGGCCGATACAAAAAACAAAAGCAAATAATAACTTGAAAAAACATGTAAAAAAATTGAGAAAGACAACCTCTGTAGCTGCTACCGAGTGCAAAACAGCAAGTAGCAAAGGAGAATAGACTTTAGGGTTTACCTGCGACTTCGGCTTCTCTCGATATATATAGCATCGTCCAGCTGAACCCATGATAAATGTTGGGCCCAAGAAAGCATAACCTAAAGAGTAAACCCAACCCAAAAATAAAGAAAGAGGAAAGAAAAAATATGAATAATAATATATTTATTTTTATTTATTTAAAAACTAAAGAGAAAGAAAGAAAATTTTCATTTTTTCAAAATAAAATTTAAAATATTTTATTCTTTTTTCTTTAATTTAAAATTTACTCTTTTTTTTTTTTCGTTTTCTATATATTTAAATACTTACTATTGTATTTGACTATTTGGTCCTTTTACTTTCTAGTATTCTCAAGCGTTCACCAAACTTATTACATTTTTTAATTGAAACTCCAAGGCTGATGTTAGACTGTTAGCCAAATTACTGAATGTCTGCCACCAAACTCCTTAAAATAAACAAACAATTTTTTTAATTAATTATATAATTTTTAAAATTATTTTCAATTGAATTTTATTTTTATACATGCATAGGATTTGTGTACAAAATTTATTTATTATAATTAGCTTGAAAATAAAAATTCAATTACATATTGTGAGTAAAAATACATAATTAAGAAAATCAATTAATACACTTATTTATATTTGTTTAAATATTATGGTGTTTTTTTTTATAAAATACTACAATTTCATAATAGCATTTTCTATCCATATAAATTTTTATTTATTATTACGTTATATATTTGTAACAGGAGATGTTAGAATGTAGGCTAAATTATAATTTTGGTCCCCTTGTTTTATTTTCTGTGATTTTAGTTTATAAATTTTAGAAAATTTGTAATTTTAGTTCAATTTTCAATTTTGCACATGTTTTATTTCTTTTATTTTGATCCAATTGAATCTTAGATCTAACATATTCATTTAAAGTACCATCAAGAAATAATTTAATTAATTAAAATGTAAAAAAAAAAAGAAATAAACATATACGAAATTGAAAATTAGACCAAAATTGTAAATTTTTTAAAATGTAAGGACTAAAATCATGAAAAAAAATAGGAGAGACCAAAATTGCAAATAAAAAATTAAAGAATAATCAAAATTACAATTTAGTCTACAATTTATGTAGAACTTATATCTAAAAGTGTCTATGACTATATAAGTGAATTTTCGGTTGAAAAAATTGTTTGTTCAAAAATGTCTTAACATTATAGTTTCGTGATTTTCTTATATACTATTGTTTTTTAATCTATTAATGTGCAATTTATTCTCCAACATTTCTTCTCAAGTCCAAATATGATTTATCTTCGATATTTAATTTATCTTCGATATTTATTTTTTGCTTTGTATCTTCAATATTTTACTTGAAATTATACTTTAATTAAGTTTAGGTTTCAAAACAAAGTTTTTCAAATTAGAAAAGTCATTAAACCGATAAAAAATACTGCATCAAAGTCTAAGATCTTGCTTTCATTCATTAAATAAGTTTGTACATTTCATTTATTTTCTTAGATAAAAGTGTGAGAAAGTAATTATGTAAACTTTCGTATTGAATAACTTATTTATCTAAAAATTATCTTAATATTTTAGATTCACGACTCGTGCTTTTTTAGTTAAAGTAAATATAATTATATATTTACTTTCTCATTTATTTTTTATTTCATTTTTTTCTTTCCCATTATATCACTTATTACATCCACAACTTTTTATCTTTTTTTTTTTTTTTCTTTTTTTATCTCTTTCTCGTAGTTATGGAAAATGATCTTTACACACTTAACCCAAAGAAAGATAGAAAAAGAGAAGAGACAAGTACTTGATACGATTGGTGATACAATGCAACAATAAGTAAAAGATAAGAAAAATGAAAAGTGTCAATATGGCTGTTAACATTGTTGCGATATCCAAAAATTTATGGAACTTAGACTCTATAATTATTTCTTATTCACTAATCTATGTCTTTATGTCTTTTTCTTTATTTGTCACTTTGGACAAATCTACTATATTGATAGTTATACACGATCTGGTATGCATTCAAGTGATATCCTTTTCATTTTTTGTTTGGAGAACAGTCCCATAATATGGCTAGTAGAAATATATATATATATATATTTTTAGCGTCGTTTCCAAACCATCTTACTTCAAGCTTCAACCCATGTTTTGATCCATTGTCAAAAATGGGCAATAGATATAAGATATAAGGATCTGGTTGATGTTGCTTTCCGTTAAAATGAAGAGCTTTCAAAGAAAAGAAATTGACAAGAACATATTCACATAATAAACCAAAATAAAGATGTACGTAAGTAACAGGAATTAGCCAAACCTAAAGAAGTAGCGGAACAAACAAATTTAAGTCACATCATTACAAGAACAAAGAAACAAGCCACAATCCATAACATTAGCAACAAGCACGTTGGAAAATAAGAAACATAAAGAGGGGCAAGCTAGCAAACAAGGGCAATCAACGAGAGTACATAATAATTAAGTGCCCTTGTGTAGTTTTATATTAATCTAGCAGTGGAAAGAGTCCACAACCTTGCACTTAACAGGGAGTTCCATGCATTTGTTGGGATCAACACCGTAGAAAGAGAGCAAGCCCGAATCCTTGTAGCGGCAGAAGCATTTAAGATCAGCCTTGGCAATGGCTGAGCAGCAAGCAGTGGAAGGATCAACAGGATTGTCCCCACTCACACTGGGCTTGCATGCCGTCAACCCATCGCTGGGCATGCGACAAAATGATTGGGCATTGGCCATCATGGGCCCTGACCCAACAATCATCACTATGGCCAACAACATCCCCACAATCATAACCTTCTCCATGATGATGCCTATGTCAATATGATATGATATATTGATATCTCTTTGCTAAATCTTATTCACTCTTACTCACTGCAATATTGCAATGAGAGTGGGACTATAGGCTTTTATAGAGAGGATGTGGGATATAGAGATCCCGTGACAAAGTGTGTGGTGGCTGTGGCTGGTTGGCAATACCATGGGGGGGGGCCATTGTATCACGGGCAAGTGTTTGGTGCTTTAAGGGGAATAATTGGATGTTCGCAGTACTCTATCCTCTAGGAGATTTTAATGTATAATATATATGTGCAATGGTGGCATGTGAAGTGTGAATGGAATTAGATTCCCACGGCCCACGGGGGAACCTTCAAGTGGATAATAAAGGACATGATGAAACTGTACTACAAAAAACTATTATCTCCATCCAACAACATTAGCTTCAGATGATCGAGAGGGGACAGCTACGCAAGAGAGAGGTCCGTTAAAATCTTGAAACACGCCTAAGCTCGAGACAAAAGACGAAAAGAAAGCGTAAGATAAAGAGTAAACCTAAACCACCATTTTAGTTTATGACACTGTATAGCATTGTAACATTAGTTCATAAAATTAAGAAATTTTTAAATAAATCTCTGAAAATGTAATTTATGTCAATTATATTAGTCTAAAATTCAAAAAAATATATATATCTTAATTAATAATATTAACATATATTTAAAAGCGAAAAAGACAATAAGTAATTAATTTTAAAGACTTAGATAAAATAATTGAAAATTTTATAAATTTATTTGGAATTTCTTTTGTTTTAAAGATTAATCTGCACATGATGAAACTGTACTACAAACTATTATCTCGGAGAACGTTAATTCAGATGATCCACGGGGGACAGCAACGCAAGAAGCTACAAGATGGGGAAAGGAGACTCAACCTTCATCTCTAGACCTGATCAATAATATTTTTAGTGTACCGTATAGCATAACTGATGATGGGCATGTCATTAAGAAAACACCGACAATTATTGATTCTTTAATGAATGGGATATTATTTTGTGTTATATATTAAGACATGTTTATAATATCTGAAAAAATATTCTACTATATAAAATAATTTAATTTATATACATAGTTACATATATAATATTTTTTATATACATCTAATAAGATTTAATCATTTTGTAATCTCAATTGTAAATCTCCGATACTTGTCTTTGATTCTTACGGATAATTTTTTTTTGTCATCTCATCTTATTCATTAATATGATATAGTTATATAACTTCTTATGTATTTGTGTAAAAATATTTTACAATATATATATATATATATATATATATATATATATATATATATATATATATGAGAAAAATATTTGTAAGAGAGGATGAGATGATCGAGTAGATCAAGATCACATAATTATATATAAATAATTATAATTAAAATTTATTTAATGATCACATAACTACTTAAACAAGTCACATAACTATTTGCAGTAAAAAAAAAAAAAATCACATAACTACCATAGTACCATAGTTATCAGACCCGGGTCGACCCATTGACCCGAGACCGGTCATCCAACCGGTCCGAGTCACCAATCGGATCGGTTATGCAATCGACCCGGTGTGACCCGGGTTGACTCGGCCAGTTTGGAGGTTGACCCGGTGACTCGGTTGACTCGGCCGGTTTGGAGGTTGACCTGGTGACTCGGTTGACTCGGCGGGTCATGAATTTTGATTTTTTTTTATTTTTTTATTTACAGGAGAATAATAACACTCATATAAGAAAATTTAATTTATATCTTACACTTATGTTATTTATAGATTTGCTTACTTTTTTTTACTAAGCATAACCGCATGTTAGGATTTGAGATGATAAAGCTATTGTCACTTCCAATTTGGTCTTTTCTCCTTGGCTTATATTATTATTTACGAGTAAAACTTGTATTTATCTTATCTCATCCAATACACTTACTCGTTTGAAAAATGATTATTTTTTATCAGAGCAATAATGGGATGAATGAAAAAATTGTATTGTCTAAATAAAATAGGTTTATATATATATATATATATATATATATATATATATATGTCTGCAGGTGTACAACAATGATAGTTTTAACTTTTAATAAATAGATGATAATGATATATTTTAAATTATAATTTAAGGTTGTGTATGTTGAATTTTAGAAAAAAAATATGCTGCTCAAGATTCTTAAACAAGTTCATAACTATGCTTCTAAATATGTTGAATTTTGTTAAACTTTAAATATTTAAGGGTATAAGTTTATAAGCTATCTTTTCTGCACACAAAAAAAAAGTGTACAAGTTTACAGATTATGAAATTATTAAAAAAAATTTATTAAAAAGTTTACAGGTTATAAATTTTTTATTATTTTTTAATACAGACCGAGTCATGCAGATCAACTATTGACTCACCGAGTTGATTCCTGATCCAGTGACCCAGTATCTGGCTGAATCGATGATCGGCCGGTCTGATAACACTGCATAGTACTGTTTAAGTCTGCTTTCTGCAAGACACACGTTAAATAGGTCAAGTTTATGCGGTTTTTGTTTTATCTATACATTTTAAAAGCGTTAAAAGTTAAAATTCAATGGCAACTATCATTCATCAAAATTGTCAATAATAAAGTACATACTCAACTTGTACAAATAATATTGAAATAGTCAAACCTAATTGGTTATGTTACGGAACATAAATTGTGTGTATAAATTTAATTTAATTTCCATAATGCACTGCACTCTACCTTTCACATCATGTTACCCCCTCTTATAAGGTTTATAATGAGCTTTCCTCAAAACACACACACAAAAAAAATTAAAAAAAATTAAGAGAAGATGTATTTAACCATGATCTACAAAGGATCAAGAAAACAACAATATCAAGTAATCAGACAATATCAAAATTACATCAATAATAAAAAAAGAACAAAATGATAAACAGACGGCATGTAATTTAAATTGACCTACCAACCCTATAATTAACTCACAGACTAGCTAAACGAAACGATCCAAACTACTATTATTTATTCATGTTATGAATGGGAGCCTAACTTACATAGGTGGTAAGCAAACTAAGCCAATGAACTTATTCTGCTTTCATAGCCGTAGTTAGATTGATAATTGTTTTTCTATTATGAATGGACCACTCACGTTCCGTTACACTACCAAAGTGAAACGTCACGAGCAAATATAGGTTGACGTGACCACAAATAGTACAATCTGAACCATCAACATCCATATGGACAAGATCAAGCCTATGAGTTTATGAGATTAGTGACACTGATTTCAAATCTTCCAACATATATATATATATATATATATATAAGGATACATTTTATTTTATCTCTAAATATATCAGACAATCTTCATTGATTAATTACAAAAATAATGGCAATAAAATTTAAATTTATAATATCTATAAACTATATATATATACAAACCCCTCACTCCTAGTTGCCTTGTCTTCGTTAATTGAAATTAGCTCTATGCAAGTACAATCACAACGATTTAAATGTGTAACAGGAAAAATGGAAAGACTTGATAGATATGATGTTCAAGAATTGACAGCTGGGTATAATAATAGTCATATATAGATTTTACTTACGTGGCAAAAATGAATACAGAAAGAAATTAGTTAAAACGAAAAGGGAAGAAGTCCAAAACGAAAGAATCAAGAGTAATCGGTTAGATAAATTGGGTCAAAATGGCATCTTCATCCACTTCATATACATGGTTAGTAAGTTTCCTCATCACTCATGGGATATGATCAAAATAAGGTTAGGAAAGTGATGTTAATTATATATGAGAACGTGTCATGGGAGATCGATAGAGAAGAATATTATGCGTGGCTTGAAAGTTTTTTGATTAAAATATATAGTTTTAATTTCCTTATACATATTTTTCTATCTTCTAAGCTTAGATACAAAGCACCTAGCTACATAAGGTCATAAGCCAACAGAATTAGCCAAGGTGACCAAGAAAACCATCCAATCCTATCAGTATGTACGTGATGTGGCAGGTGCAAGATATCACGTGAGAGAAGAGCCAGTTCACGTAGCGTAGAATCTATTTTTTATTTTCAAAGTTCAACTCTCGTGGGTGGTGAAAGTGGAAACCACTAAGTTGCCAACACGTGTCATTCAGTGGTTACGTGTCAGCAGGAAGAGAGGCCACAGATTTGATTTAAAAAAAGAAAAATACACAACTGGGTCGGAGCACGCGGACATGACCCTTTTTACACACAAACATGACTTGCCCATTTTGATAAAACTTCGAGCTCTTATTTTCCACGACCCATACACGAGCACACTGTGACACTAGTCTTATGATATGATGCATTTGTTTGTGATGAAAGAGAACGATAAATAAATGAAATGAATAATAAAAAAATATGATGCATTTTTATATTTTATTTTAATTTAAGCATAATTCAATCTTCATCTTATCTTATTTGTTCTTCAATTAACTCTTTCTTTGAGTAATGAGTGACTTTGTGAAGGATAAGCTTATCTTATATATTATAATTAACTACATAATAAATATATGATAATTTTTTTTATCTATTTATTTTTATTCTCGCAACCAAAGGGACCCTAAAGCTTGAAGATGCATTTTTCTAATTTTAGAAATTACTTCAATTATTTTTATGTATGGTATTGTAAGTTACAACTTAATTTGTGTTTGGTTTTTCATTGGGAAAAATCTAACGTATGTTTATCGGAAAATAACTAATTATTACTTTTGCGTTTGATTGTCAAGAAATTCTTGCAAAGAAAAAAACTGACACATTATTAGAAGTTTATTTATATAAACACGTATGCCAAAATGGTGGTAACATATATGTAACAGGCGGCGCCGCTTCTAGTTATAACGTTTCGGGAGCAACAAACAGGTAGGTTTATATATGTGTATACTCTTCTACAAGCAGAACTTTTCTTCTTAATTATAATATTTTTTCGGCTTAAATATATTTTTAGTCCATCAAATATGGATCATTATTTTTTTAGTCATTCAAATTTGAAGTTACTTTTTTTAGTCCCTAGAATTTGTAAAATACTCATTTTAGTCCTTTTGCACAGTGTGAGTCAAACGGAGAATAAAAAATTCGTAATTTGTGACATTTTTTTAGTGCCAAAATTTGATTTTCTATTATAAATTTTAAAGTACGATTTCTGGCGATTTTAAATCGCCAGAATCAAGTCACTTTAATTTCTTTTACTAACTTGATTCTGTCAGTTTTTAACCATCAGAAAAACATACTTTAAAATATAAAATAGAAAATCAAATTCTGACGATCAAAAGTTGTCACAAATTGTGAATTTTTTATTTTCCGTTTGACTTACACTGTGGAAAGGGACTACAAAGAGCATTTTGTAAATTCTAGGGACTAAAAAAAATAATTTCAAATTTAAAGGACTAAAAAAATAATGACCTACATTTGAGGGATTAAAAACATATTTAAACATTTTTTTTCTAGTAAATCCAAAATTATTCAAATTTCTCCCGCAAGTCCCAGGAAAGCTTGTTTAGAAACTTGCAATGAAATTTAGAAATTAGAATTGTACCCTTCGATCGTCTATGGGCCGAGCCCATATACTTACACCACCAGATCGAACCCTGACTGACACATCCAACACGTGGGTTATCATCTTAACACCAAATTAAGCCATTACCCGCCCATTCTCCTAATGATTATATGATATTATATTCTATTATAATCAAGCATATCTTATCTAATTTTTCATCCAATTTTATCAATGTCAAGGAAACCCTATGATTGTCATCTCATAAATTTCTCATCCAATTTTATCAATGTCAAAGTCTGTTGTGCGGGTAAACCAGATTGGTGTTTGACTGGTTTCTACGGATTTCCAGAAAGACAAAGAAGGAAAGATTCTTGGAATCTTTTACGTTCAATATCCATTGATTCATGCTCTCTTCCTTGGTGTATATTTGGTGATTTTAATGATCTTCTCTCGCAAGAAGATAAGATTGGACGTGTTGAGCATCCTTCTTGGCTCATTAGGGGATTTCGAGAAGCTATCATGGATTGTAATCTCCATGACCTTCCAATGGAGGGTTATCAATACACATGGGCACGAAGAAGAGGGAAACCAGACGCGGTCGAAGAAAGATTAGACAGAGCACTAGCAAATATTGAATGGCTGGATATTTTTCCACTTTTTAAGTTAATCAATGTGGTGGCATCCAAGTCGGATCACTCACCAATTTTGATTAAACTTAATGAAGAAGGAAAATTTCATTT
Source organism: Pueraria montana var. lobata (assembly GCA_026413185.1). Taxonomy (NCBI): domain Eukaryota; kingdom Viridiplantae; phylum Streptophyta; class Magnoliopsida; order Fabales; family Fabaceae; genus Pueraria; species Pueraria montana. The sequence continues at coordinate 9,006,921 of CM048654.1, forward strand.
CAAAAGGAGATTTCGGTTTGAAAACTCTTGGCTGTTGGAAGCTGAATTGAATGAAGTTGTGGACAATGGCTGGTTTAATTCGCAATCTCAAGATTTCCTTGCGAAGCTTTCTAGCACTACGAAAGAAATGAATCAATGGGGAAAGCAGATCCATAGGAGGTTTACTTCGAAGATTGATGAATGCATAATGCAATTGGAGCAGCTTCGTATGAGTAATGATGATCAAGTAGCAGCAAAATTTGAAGATGTTTGCTTGAAATTGGGCAATTTAATTGCACAGGAGGAAGCGTATTGGAGGCAACGGGCCAAAGTCTTTTGGCTAAAAGATGGTGACATTAACTTCAAGTTCTTTCATTCTACAGCAAGTGCTCGTAAGAAGACCAACTCAATTTTTTCTTTGGCTTGTGATGATGGTGTGCTTGTCCATGATCACCATGATATCTGTAATGTTGCAAAAAATTACTTTGATAATTTATATCATGGTGATAATAATTCGGTAGATTTGTTGCCAGTTATAAATCAAATTTCTCCTTGCATTTCTTCTACTGATAATGACACTCTTCTTGCACCTTTTACTATGGTTGAATTTAAATATGCTCTTTTTCAGATGAATTCTGATAAATCTCCTGGCCTTGATGGTCTCAACCGTGCCTTTTATAAACCTTTTTGGAATCTTTGTGGCCCAGAACTTTTTCATGCTGCTTCCTCCTGGCTTGATAGTGGTATTTTTCCTCATCAAATAAATAACACCACTATTGTTCTTATTCCAAAAAATAACAACCCAAGTTCCATGAAAGATTTTCGGCCAATTTCATTATGCAATGTCATTTATAAAATCATCTCCAAAACACTGGCAAATCGTCTTAAACCATTCCTTTCAAAATGTATTTCTCAAGAGCAGTATGCTTTTGTTGAAGGACGGTCTATTTCAGATAATGTCCTTATTGCTTCTGAAACTATTCATCATATGAGGTGCAAGACGAATGGGAAAAATGGTGAGATGGCCTTGAAAATTGATATCAGTAAGGCTTTTGATAGAGTGGATTGGCAATATCTTTTCAATCTCTTGTTGAAAATGGGTTTTCATGAAAAATGGGTAGGATGGATTAAACTTTGTTTGGAAATTGTTAACTACTCAGTCTTGATTAATGGGAACCCTATTGGACCTATTTTACCTGGGAGAGGGCTTAGACAAGGTGACCCACTATCACCTTATTTGTTTATCCTTTGTACTGAGGGACTTTCAACATTACTAAAAAAGAGGGAGGCTAGATGAGAGATTCATGGTATCAAGGTGTGCAGAGGAGCCCCTCTCCTCACACACCTTTTATTTGCTGACGGTTGTTTTTTATTTTACAGGGCAGATGATAAAGAGACCACCTCTGTGAAGGAAGTTCTTGAATTATATGGGAAAGCTTTTGGACAACTTATCAACTACCAGAAATCAAAAATCTTTTTCAGTTCCAATACATCATCATCAATGCGTCATCATATTTGTTCTTCATTTGGTGTGCATGAGACAATTGGACACAGGCAAATGTCTTGGACTACCATCTCTTATTGGAAGGAAAAAGAAAGCAGTATTTGGATTTTTGAAGGATAGGCTGTGGAAACGTATAAGTCATTGGTCAACAAAGCACCTCTCCAAAGCAGGAAAGGAGATTCTCATCAAGTCAGTTGCTCAATCAATTCCTACCTACTGCATGAGTGTATTTCTCCTGCCATCAACTCTAAAGGAGGAAATTCAAAAGATGATGAACTCTTTATGGTGGGGTTCAGGGAGAGGAACATCAAGGGGAATAAATTGGCTTAATTGGGATAAATTGGCAATGAAAAAGGAACATGGAGGAATGGGATTTAGACATCTTCATGCTTTCAACTTGGCCGTGCTAGGAAAGCAAGGTTGGAAGTTCATGACCAACCAAGATACTATAGTTTCTAAAGTCTTCAAGGCAAAATATTTTCCAAATGGGAATTTTTTGGATGCTCAATTGGGGCATAATCCAAGTTTTATTTGGCGTAGTATCCATGCTTCACGGGTAGTGGTTAATGAAGGAAGAAGATGGAGGATTGGTAATGGTAATTACATAGATATTTGGAAAGAGCCATGGCTTCATTCAAAAGAAAATCCATATATTTCTTCTATACCTCCTTGTGGCTGCCAACATCTGAATGTGAGTTCTCTTATTGATCATAATAATGTATGGCGTTCAGACATAATTGATGACTTATTTGATCAAAGGGATGCGCAGGAAATAAAATCTATTCCCCTTCTAAGCACTTCTAATGCAGACCAGCTTCTCTGGAAATTTAGTTCTAATGGTTGTTACACAGTATGCACAGCTTATCACTGCACCATGGATTCAATTCTTCAAACAGATCATCTCAAGGTGGATGGCAACTGGATGCATATTTGGAGGATGCAAATACCTCCAAAAATCAAGCACTTTATTTGGAGGATTCTCAGAGGATGCTTGCCAACCAGAAACCGTCTCCAGAATAAAGGTATCTCTTGCACTAATGAATGTGCCTTTTGTTCTTCAAATATAGAGAATGAATGACACTTATTCTTTGGCTGTGAGCATGCACGAGGTATATGGCAGGTTGTGGAATTATGGAATATTATTCAAAATAAAGTGGATAATGCAGAAGGAATTCAAGAATTACTGTTTGATATGTTTCAGAATTTCCAGCCAGAGCACAAGCATAAAATCTCCATTATTTTATGGTGTATCTGGACCAGGAGGAATCAAAAAATTTGGGAAGCTGTTGAACCACTACCCAACATATCAGTTTCTACAGCTCTTCAATTTTATACAGAATGGTGTCTTGCTAGGAAGGATAATCAAGCTTCAACAGTTTTGCCAAACACTCAACAGTCTGATCATTGGCAGAAACTAAATCCAGACAGTGTGAAATGCAACATAGATGCAGCTATTTTTCCTGACCATAATTGCTTTGGTGTAGGTATGTGCATTAGAGATGAGCTTGGACAATTTATAAAGGCAAAGACACAATGGTTCTCTGGTTTACCTGAACCGAAAGAAGCAGAAGCATGGGGGCTTTTACAGGCAGTCATTTGGAATCAATCGCTGGATTTTCATAGCATTCTTGTTGAAATAGACTGCAAAGCAGTATCGGATGGTTTAATGCATCGTACCTTTGGAAATACAGACTTTGAACTCATCCTTTCCAAATGTAAATCTCTTTTATCTGTTATTCCAAACTCAATGGTGAGTTTTGTAAGGAGGCAAGCAAATCAAGTCGCTCACTTGTTAGCTAGAGTGTCAAGATCTTATGCTAGCAGCCATGTTTTTGATCATATTCCAATTTGTACTTACTCTATTATCTTGAATGAAATGAAATAAGTCATTTTATGTAAAAAAAAAAAAAGCATATCTTATCTAATCATTTGTTATTTGATAATATTTTATCTCCATAAATGACTACTATATATAAGATATGATCAGATCTTATTGTATTTCGTAATTGAATGATTACTATATAATAAACCCTAACCCTAGAAGCCTAGGGATCTTATCATGCTTCGTAATTGAATGACTATTATATAATAAACCCTAACCCTAAAGACCAAGGGATAGACAGGTCACACACTTGCATGCTATGGGTATGCAACTTCAAACCCTAGAGAAAACCTATACTACAGGAACATTGACGCCCACCATGGGGCCCAATGAATTATGATTCTCAACGCCTTAAACCTATTTGGTTCATTAAGATTGTCGTGTCAATGACGCAACCAAATGGAACCTCAATGCTGATAAGCCAAGGAGATGGCTCGTTGACGTTACAACAAATCATGGACATCGTGCAACAATTGAAGCAGGACAATATTGATGCAAGGAAAAGGACAGAGGAAGTTGAAGCTGATCGCGCGACGCTAGTGGCACAACTCAAGGCGATGAAAATACAAAGTATGAGGTACAGTTCAAAGTACAGAAGGATTTCCAACCGTTTTTGACAGCCATTGAAGAGGAAACCTATACTGAAACAATAATATTATTACGGGAGACTTACAAGTACAAGTTAATTCAATTTCAACAAAAATCAAACTTAATAAGCTTATTTTATTCTCATTATTTCTAGGTTATTGAACACTTATTAATAACCATATTTTTACAAAACTTAAATGCTTAAATATTTTTAACACTTATTATCAACTAACAATTAAAATATTGTATCTAAATTTGTCCCTTATTTTTCTATTTGGACATAAATAAAATAAATAATAATATAGAAAACAAAAAATAAAAATAGACTGATATGTGAATACTATAATAGTACAAAAATAAAAATATTATGAAAAATATTATAGCCGGAATAATGCTATTATAATAAGTACATATTGATGGACACTTTCACTCTAATTAACACTTAGAGAGATAAAGAGGGGTCTTTAGCGGTAGAGTGGTATGTGAATACTATATAATTACAAATATCTCTTTAATATCTATTATAATATCTATTATTTTTTATTCTCTTTCTTTTTATCATATCATAATATTTATCATTTCTGAATGCGTGTTGATATTTGGACACTCACAAATTATTATAAACACTTCGTGCATGTTTGCATATGCATATGAAACACACTTATTTTTCTCATTTTCGCGTCAAATGCTCTAAAAGACACAGAAGAGTATCTTCTGTTGGATCCGCGACGTGTTACCAAACATGTTGTTCATTAACAACATCTCTCATTTCTTTCTATTTTTTCTTTTTGTCACATCACATTACCAATTATATCAAATTATTTATCTCTCTCATATTCTCATCTCTCTCTTAAACACTTGAGGGATGTTTAATAATCATTTTCCAATTTACATTCTTCTTTTTTCTCTCTCTCATTATCAAGTAAAAATTGATAACACCTTCACTTAAGTTGACACCTACACTAAAGAGAGAAAAATAAAAATAAAAATGTAGTTATAATAAGTAATATAATAGGATAGAAAAAGAGAAATAATAAATGTTAATAAAATGATTGAGTGTTCACGTGTTACTTGTCTATTCTAAATGAAATATGGAGCAAAAAGAGTTCATTTTCGGTAAATTTGGCCAACAATTATGGCCGCCCACCGTATTTTCAGGTCCCCCTTTGGAAACTTGTTCAACAAATAACTCACCTTAGTTAATTTGTTGTTTAGTAAATGTGTTGTGTTGTGTTTTGTGTCGTTAACGAGTCCATTAAGCTGAAGCTTGCGCTTCTAGTTCTCGAGCTTAGCTAGCTAGGTTGCTTCTAACTCCTTCTCTCTTGGCCAATCCTTGTTGCTTTGCGCGTTAAAATTGTGCACTGTGTAGTGTAAACGGGAAGAGGGAGACAGTAGTTTCAAGAGAGAGAAAGAGAAGGATCATTTCATTTCATTTCATTGCTTGTGGCGTTTTCCATCTTTAACACCTCATTTTTCTCATGCGTGCAAGCCATTCTCAAATCTCAACCCACCCACATTTCTTGGTTCTTAACGGCTTTAATTGCCTTTAAGATTCTGCATTCCCTCTCCCACCTCAACTTGTTTGCTTCATCATCATCTATCTTCCTCTCCTCTCTCCTCTCTCCCAAAACTAAACACTAAATCAATATACAACCTTTAGCTCCATCGCTTTTCATTGTCCTTGTCCCAGATTCCTCGTCTTCAATCGCTTTCAAAGGTTTGGACTTTTCCAAAATCTCCATCTGGGTCTGTTTCATTTCGCTTATACTCATCTCATCTTATAGTCTTTTTTGGGGTGACTAAAATGATATTTATGTTTCTGATGTGTGCAATTCTTTGATATAGCAATTCTTTTAAATCTTGGTTCTCTTATTGTTCCGTGAAAACTGCACCAAAAATAGTAAATTGGGTTATCATAAATTCATAATATCATTCACTTGATTGCTTGGGTAAGGAATTAATCACACAGGGTTATCTGAGTTCTGACTATTTTTGGTCATTATTAGATCATCTGAATTGAAGCAAAATGGGGAGTCATATGAGCAAGAAGCTCCCTGAAACTTCCTCTTCTATTGGCCTCAGCACCGAATTGCACTACAAAACTGAGTTGAGTTCCTATGAGGCTGCTTGCAAGGTTGATTCTGATTTGCAGTCCTTTGACACCACACTTCAAGCTAGAACAAATCAGCTTATCAATACTCTTGCTGTTGGTGTTGAAGTTCGGGCCCTTTCATTTGATTCTCTCAAACAAATCACAGAATGCCTTCTGGAGATGAACCAGGAAGTTGTCAAGGTAATCTTGGACTGCAAGAAAGACATATGGAAGAGCCAGGAACTGTTCGAACTGGTTGAGGAGTACTTTGAGAACAGTCTGAAAACTTTGGATTTCTGCACTGCATTGGAGAAGTGCCTAAAGCGCGCTCGCGACAGCCAGTTGCTTATCCTTGTGGCTGTTCAACAGTTTGAGGAAGAATCAGGATCAGGAGGAGACAACCGCTATGCGAGGACATTGCAAGAATTTAAGAATTTCAAGGCAGCTGGTGACCCTTTCACTGAAGAATTCTTCCAGATATTTCAGTCTGTTTACAAGCACCAGATACTCATGCTTGAGAAGTTGCAACTTAGGAAGAACAAGCTTGATAAGAAGCTCAAATACATCCATTCCTGGAGGAAGGTTTCGAGCATGATCTTTGTGGCTACTTTTGCTGCTGTCTTGATCTGCTCGGTTGTAGCAGCAGCTATCGCAGCACCACCTGTTGCTGCTGCGATAGCTGCTGCTACGTCGATCCCAATTGGATCCATGGGAAAGTGGATTGACTCCCTCTGGAGGAACTATGAAAATGCATTGAAGGGGCAGAAGGAAGTGATTAGCTCAATGCAGGCTGGAACCTATGTTGCCATAAAGGACTTGGACAACATTAGGATTCTCGTTGATAAGCTTGAAATTGAGATTGAATCTCTATTGCATAATGTGGATTTCGCCATTGAGGAAGAAGCTGTGAAGGTTGCAATAGAGGAGATCAAGAAGAAGCTTGGAGTGTTTATGAAGAATGTTGAAGATTTGGCAGTTCAAGCTGATGTGTGTAGCCGTGACATTAGGAGGGCAAGGACTGTGGTCCTGCAGAGAATCATAAAGCATCCCCACAATTGAAAGCAATCTCATGTCTAATCTGCCAGTAACTGTTTGAAGGAGAATACATGTTTTCCTTGTGTATCTAATGAAATTTCTTGATTAATTCATAGGTTCATGTTGAAGATAATAACCGGGCATATTTGATATATCTTGAGACTGGCAGCAAATTTTTTAATTCTTTTCATACAGTAGTGTATTAATGTATATATTTCTTTTTTCTTCTTTTTTTATGATCTCATTTGGTTTTTAGTTTGTTGAGGTGAGACTAATTTGTGAGTCTTTATAAGTATTGAACTACATTGAGAAATCAATTAGACAACCGAGATAAATATCTACGTTATTGTAGAGCGAGGTTGATACTCCAACCAACGTTGAGCTGTAAATTAACGAACAAAGTACTTGCATGCTAAAGTTTGATGTGAGCTGAACCGAAACTGTGCTTTATCGAATCAATGTGCAATATATAATTAAGTTAATATAAAAACATCTGAATTTAATTCTTTTAAAACGTGCTTTCACTTTAGAGTGAAAAAACAAATTAATTATGGCCCATTCATTTAATCTTTTTTTAAAAAAAATTTGATATTGCATGTATATATATAACAAATTATAAATTTAGTAAAATTTATTCTTTGACTTTCTTTTACTAACGTTTAAATGTCTTTTTTTACCTTCTAAAAAATGAATTCTCTCATAGTTAAATCCGGAAATATTTATTGAGAGGTATATACAAAAGAATATACAATTATACATATTATCTTTTTAAATAGTTGAGATTATTATATGGTCCAAAAGTATGTGGTTCTAATCGGTCTCCATGTAATATATAATCATTTTTTAATTTTAAAAAAAAAAAGAGTTAATAACATATCATGTACTTTTCAGGAAAAAAAAAAGCAAAAAACATGTCAAGTAAAAAATTGTTTGGAACCACATTATCTGAATCATTAAATAATTTTTCATTAAATGGATTGATTATTGCTAAAGTGGGTAAACTTTGCCCCTAAGGAACTCTTGAAACGTGAAAGGGCCAGGGCATCTAGAATATTGGGCGGTATCTTATAAGTTATGACTTCCTTCCCGTGCATAAAACACACAAAGTTTGAAGTAACACGGAAGTCGGTCATTGATAAATAAAATAATGAAGGCGGTAGAGCATATAAGGATTATAAAAATTGAAAATGGATGGCAAATTTGGTGTGCATCGTTTTAATCACGAAAAAAAAAATGTCGTGGTTTAATCTGGTCCTTTAATAATAAATAAAAATGATAATTTTCATTCACTATATTCAAATTTCCCTTCAATAAGTACATATTCGTCCACAGAAAATAAATTTGAGCATTTACAAAGATACTAAGATTGTTTAATCAATGTAGTAGTTCTTAATGTTAGGCCAATGACCTTAGAAATGTTCAACATCAACTCAAAAAATGGAACATTCATATAACTCAAGTTGATATCAACTTGATCCTCCTTATTAGGGACGTGAAAAAATCAGAATCCAACCGAACTATTTAAAAATCAAACTGAACCAAATCATAGAAAATCAAACTTTCATAAAAAAAAAAAATAGAAAATCAAACCGTTTGAGAAAAAAATTACATCAAACCATTTTTATAAAACAAGTTCAGTTTGAACTGAACTGTTTTTGTAAAATGGTTCAATTTGTTTTTTTTTATATAAAAAAAAAATGAACCATCGGTGAGAAAAAAACCAAACCAAACCATAAAAAACTCACAAAAATCTGAATCTTTTGAGAAAAACAGAACCGGACCATTTCTATAAAAAAAGTTTGGTTCAAACCAAACTGTTTTAATAAAGTTGTTCAGTTCTGTTTTTTGAAAAGAAAAAAAAAAAAAGAAGAAACATGCACAGCCCTGCTCTTAGTCCTTATGCTGGGTGTGGATACTCATAATGAGTCAATGTATATTGGAGTTTAGAGGTGTGAAAAGAATTAATGTTTACCTCTCTTCTTTCTTTCTATCTTTTTATACACAACGCCCACTCCATTAGTTATGTAATCCTCGTGTGTACGTATTGGGGTATCCCAAGATTCGTGGGTTCCATTATAATAATTCTCTATCCTTTCTTGTGTATTTTGATATTTTCACCTTTTTATTTTATTGCTTGGTGGTTTCTTTTGGTGGATTGGACATACTTGGTCTTTATGGGCTATTGGCAATCCTCTAAGGGGAATTGCTTCCTACACCCCATTTTTTGCTTCCTATTGGGGTTTCTGAACTACTTATCCCTATTACGGAATAGTTATTCCGAAATATGATTCTATTCTGGAATAGTTATTCAGGATCCTATTCTGGAGTACATATTCCGGAATAGGAAAATTATATTCCAGAATAGCTATTCCAGAATAGGAATAAGTAATCCAAAAACCTTTTCCGGAATGTCTATTCTGGAATATGAAAATCATATTCTGGAATAAGGATACACTTCCGGAATGACCATTCCGAAATAAAGGAGGATAATATGAAAATTTTAAAACATTTGGAGGTGTAAGAAGCAAAGAAGGAGGTGCAGGAAGTAATTCCCTCCTCTAAGTTAGAGGAATTTGGACCTCGAGGATAGGCCCAGAACAAGAATTGAGAAGGATAATCTTCCCAATTGCTAAAAGCTTGAAAGAACCAAGAAAATATTACATGTAGGCTTAGGATTTTTTTTGGTTGAATCTAGGGTATTCATTGGTCGAAAGCTAAGGACTAATCCTTAAAGTATTGAGATTTATTTAATGTTCCGTTTGGTAGAGAGGAGAAAAATAGAGTGGATAGAAATAGAAGAAAAATAATTAGAGAAAAGAGAAATAGAGTGAAAATAAAGTAGAATATGTTGGATTGTTTGGTTTAAGAGAAATATGTGAAAAATAGAGTGAAAATAATATTGTAAATTGTAAAAGTATTGTTATATCCTTTTCATGAGTAGATATTGACAAAAAACAAAAGAAGGCTAAATCTATATTTAAACATGCAACTCACAATCTTTCTCTTTTCAACTTCACGAGAAGACAACATCATCACTATGGGGCCCACACTTTTCATGTTAATTTCTCACATCAAATGGCTGTACATTAATTCTGTTTTCACAAAATTAATTGTCACTGGAACCAAACACAGCATAAGAGATTGACCTCTTGTAACAAATGTTTTTCCATACGAATGGACATGGAATCAAACCTCTGACCACATGCTTAAGGAATTGTCAACCATATCACACTATGTTGGTATATTAGGATATTTAATAATGAATAGAGTGTAACAACCTGGCTCACCAACCCTTTTAAAAAAAATTTAGTCCACTTGATTGATCACCATGGAGACAGGTTTACGTAGATGTGCATGGGGGAGGGGTTGTAGGATAACAAGTTCGAACCCTGTTCTTGAAGATTATGGAGTGCTAGTAGCCTTCAAGTGTTTTTATTGTAAGCTGTGCATTGGTCCAAAAACTCTTCTGGGCTCACTGAGGCTAATTTGGTTTTCGTCTTTTATAGTTAATCTAGTTCATGTAACTGTATGGGGGTGCATGTTGAACGGGAGAAGGTGAATAATTTCATTGCTGAGTGAGTACATATATATACTGCCATAGTGCCATTGTCTTAGTATGATGATTGCATCAAGTGATCAAACTTCCAATGGCACCGAAATTGTGACAAGAATTTACTAATATACTACGAATCAGATAAAAATGGGGTAGCATCCAAAAACATATATAGAACTGCAAAGTTGAAAATAATATTGCAGCAATGAGAAAAACAACTATGAGCCAAAACGTGGTTGTCCACCATTTTATCAAATTGATCAGAACAACCCTTTAAACAAGAGATATAATTGCATGTAATATCAAGTCCAATACTTATATATATATATATATACTATAACAACAGTCAGACAACCGACAGTGCCTTCTACCTTGCTCTCATCTTCAAAAAGCTAAGAATGGGCTGCTGCCGAATGTTGAAATATGTGGCCGGAACCAAATAAGCACAGACTAGAGACACATAAAGTTTAAACCAGACAGAGGAAAAACTGTAGTACATGCATGTGCCTGTCACTGTAACAACTGTCATACAATTTAAAATGCTCTTAACAGCAGAGAGGTCCCTTTCTGTTGCTTGATCCGGAAACTGACCTTGAGTTTGAAAATTGGAAAGTAACTGATCCTTCGTCTGGAATCTATTTACCAACCACATGGCCATTTCGTCTTCAGATACCGGGATAGTATCAAGGGGGAAGCGGTGGATATGAATATGAACTTCAGAAGGATCCACCCCAAAGACATTATCCAAGAAAGATGGGCAGCGGTATTTGTAGCCAATGGTCACATCATAAACTGACAATGAAAAGTTGAAAGAATCTTAGTGGCAGAATAATATGATTTATTTATGATTGTTAAACTTCCAACCTTCCATTAATTTGATATCATTGCAATAATAACAAACTATGTATATGTCATCTTATCCAAAAGGAAAAAAATACTCCATACAAGGCAAATCAAGATCTTCAGTCATCACGTGGCCTGTACACAAGTATTTTTCCTTGACAAATGCTAAATGATATTAGATAGATGACAATGCTGCAGATTTCCCATCAATCATATCAAAAGAAAAGGACAAAGTGGATGATGCACAATTCTTGGATGAGTATAAGGACTAACTATCAATTAAACTAATGTCACATACTTAACCAATAATTATTAAAGCAGAGGAAATACAGACAAATAGGACAACCTGCAGTGAGAGAGCCCCTCAACTCTTGCAAGCAGGCACAGAAGCCCTTTGTCTTTGGAAGTAAAACATTTTTCAGAACCGGTAACCCATGTTCAGCAGCATATTTTTGACTCCGAAGGCACTTTTGCTCACTGCAAGAAGAAAAAGATAGGTGGCAAGAAATTTTTAACAGCATACACGTACAGAGTTACATATGCTACAACAACTCAAACTGGGGATGAAGACCGTTTGGTTCCAAAGTCACCATTTGATGAGTGGTGACAGCATATTTTTACTAATATTTTTTATGGATGTTTAAAGAGAAAATCTTCATGGATGTTTAAAGAGAAAATCGTATTATTCTCAAATAGAAGAAACCTAAGTTTTTCTTCCAGCATCACGATGATCATAAGCAAAGATATGTAATACTGTATCAAAGTTTTAGATGATAATTACCACAAGTGTAGTAAAAAAGAAAAGGCATTAACGAGTGGCTTACGTAAAATCAGTGCCTTCTGGGAAAAGAACAAGCCAGAGAGGATCCTGTGGATCCTTGAATGTTGAAAGCATATGGCGCATGATTGACTCATCAGCCTCCCACTTTCTTTCCACTGGGATGAACTCTAGTATGTGAAATGCCCAACCAAAAACTGGGAGTCTCATCAAGCTGCTCTTAAGTATATATTTTATGTATCCAAGGCATCCCTTCCGCAAGGCAAGGTCCCATAAATACATCCAGTCAACCTCAGTTCTATGATTTGCAATCAATAAGATCCGTTCTCTTGAAGGAACAATATCTCCAGAAAACACAACTTTAGTCTTGTTGATCTTTTCAAATAGAAAAGGCCACAAGGCTAGCCAAGCACCAAAGAAAAAGGAAGTTGCTCTCCTGCTGTAACTGACGCTAACAAGTCGCACTATAACAGCACTTGTAAAGCCAAAGAACACTAACATTATAAATGCTGTTGAAAGAAGCACCAGTAGACACACCAGACCCCTTAAAATTCTCAATGGTGCTAGAGCCTGATACTTTGCTCCAAAGCATGAACTTAAAGGTGTAAGAACAGCCATAAGCTTATCAAAAGCAATCACAGACTACAAAAGGAAAATAACTGCACTGCCTCTTCCAGAATTGGCTCCTCAATGAATTGATAACATATAAGATATCAATAAGCCTGGATTGGCAAAACTGGATACCTTCATAAAAGAATTTCTCTGGCCACTGGGTTTCTTGAACTGATGCAGACAAAAAACAGCTGGACTCTGCCAGCTGTTTTGACCTTGTAGTTGATGACCCAATAAGAGAATGATTTTTGACAGTTTTGGCACAAAATGAATGTACCTGGGAGAAAGTTGAGGATATCATATCTTTACCTTGAAAGATATCAAGTATCATGAAACATAAAAGTGGAGATCAAAAGAAATTAAAAAAAGCCTAGGCATATCTAATAGGAGAAGAATTTATCAGTGGATTACAAATGGCAAGGTATCATTGTTTATGAAGGCTACACCTCGATAACTTTACTACAAAAGGATCAAGGAGTAAATAAATAGTAATCTTAAGAAAATTCAACCTTTCCATTAATACAATGTATGAGAGAAGGCTATGCAATGAATAGGAAAGATGCAAGAGTAACCTTTTCCAGCTGGATTAAAATAATTCAATTGTTTGACAATACTATAGGAAAGAAAATCAAAGCATCCAGCATGTGTGATGTTGAAGAGTAGCAACGAGATAAGTTCCTTATGATGCAAAAGGGATTTGTGCTGTGGGGAGAACCAAACAGATTTGCTATCATAACAATAACAGCACTGTTTGGATAGGTCATATGAGGAGAGTGGGGGAGCATGAGAGAAACATTTGTTCCAATATCCTAAAGACATGATGCACTAAAATCGGGATTTCACCACCAACTAAGATACAAACTCCTATCCAAATTTATGACTAGACGGCATCTATCCTTGTCATTTATTTCTTTTGATCCTTACCACAAAGTCCCTATGTAAGTCAAGTCAAATTCCAGTCCAATAAAGACACAATCTCCCCTCAATCTCCACATAAGGTAACATCAGACAGGGAACAAAATCATAAACATGCTTGAAACAGATAAAAAAGTTATACATCCCCAGCATCCTAGCAACACATAGCATTATGATACCAAGTATGATCACAATAAAAAAACATGATCACTGTTGACTAGCTTGTGCACAAAACAAAACCACATTATGCAAAAAGGGTCTTTTCTTCTTATTCATCTTCTTTTTGGCCATTTAGAAAACAAGGGGCAACATGGATGAAGCCCCAGTTGCCAAAAACCTTGTGGTTGCTGGTGGGACAACACACAGTGATGCAAGCTCGGATCTTTAGCAAGAAAAAAGGTTTATAGTTTTAGAAAAGAGCATTGATCTCTTGCAACGTTGGAAAACAACAAAAGCACGTTTAGGCATGAGAGAGTGATGCAGTGAGGTTGAGCATCCTCACCTTTGTTCAAGCTTGTGGCATTTTGTCAGCCCCAGAGAGACATTGAGATCAACAAAACACAACACAATGGAGTCGGTGGGAAGTGGGAAAGTGAGGTTGTACCTTGTTTGGTTGAACAGTTAGATTAGATAGGAGTTAGAAGTAAGGTCTAGTTTGTGGGGAGTGTTTCTGCAATAATAGTACCCTCCTCTACTCAACTCTACTGATGTTTCAAGCTGAACAAAATAGATAGCATAGCACTTATGAAAGAAAGGGCTCCGAAATGTGTGAAACTACGAAGGGTTGCCACCTGCTTTTACGGTACGGTTTTTAAATTTTAAAGAAGTTTCCTTTTTTCCAATTCCAAGACGTTGTTAATTAAACTCGGTACGGTTTTAATAATTCAATTTTTTTTTTTATGGTTAATTAAACTCGAAACGTGGGAAAGAGCAAAAGTGACCCCAATGTGATGAATCGCTTTAGCATAAACAGTGGGATATATGATTGTTACAATAAATGACAGATGAATGCCACCAAAAAAAAAATAAATGACAGATGAATTAGCGGAGACTTGATAAAAACTTCTTTTTTTTATAATTATTTTTATGGTAACATGATAAAAACTACTATGATGTTTGTAGTTGTAAATATTGTAAATAGGTCCTCCTATTAAATGTAAACATTAGTGATTTATTTGTTTTGGAAAAGAAAGTTAAATAAAAGGAAAAAACAAAAAAGGAAACAAAGAGAAAGAAAGAAAAAATTGGAAAATAAGATGATTTGGTAAGTTATTTGGTTGTGTAGAAAATAATATGTGTGTGAAATTATTTTAAGCACCCAATTTAATAATAGATAAATTATAATTTATATTTATATAAAATAATTTATACCGTGATACAAAGATATTTTTAATTATTGATTTTTTCTTTTTAATGTATATTGAAAATTTATTAAAGTTGATTATATTTAATTTTAGGCTAAATTGAAATTTGGTCTTCTTTAATTTTTGATTTGTGATTTTTGTTTTTTATTTTTTGCTCCTATCAAATTTTAGAAATTTTACAATTTTGGTTAAATTCTTAATTTTGTATATGTTGATCGTTTAATTTAATAATTAATTAATGATGTGTCAGTATTGTGACGATGTTGAAATAAAAATTTAACAATTAAAATATGAAAATTAAAAAAATAAAGATACGTAAAATTAAATATTAAATCAAAATTATAAATTTTCTAAAGTCTAATAATTAAAGTTATATAAAAAATAAAGAAAGAAATAATCACGAATTACAAAGTGAAATCAAGATTGCAATTTTAAAAGAGGCTCCCGTAACCTATTTTTACCTTTCCTATAATAGTCGATCACAGTAAGGTGGACTAGAAGAGTAGAACTTTGGCTACAGGGTTGGTGTCTTGCGAGAGAGGAAAAAACCTTAAATAATAATAAAAAAGGAGGTCGTCGAACTAGAAGCAAGCAAGTAAGCGTGTGAGCTGGGTTTGTGTTGTGTTGTGAGTTGCGATCCTTAAACCTTTCTCTCTCACTCAATCAAATGGACATTGATGTCAAAGAATTCCAGTTGCGCTGCGAACTTCGCGGCCACGAAGACGACGTAAGATTTATCTCTCAATTCTTCAATTGTAACATCCTCATTTTAATTTTAATTCCAATTTGCATTGATTGGTTGGTCACACAGGTTCGCGGAATATGCGTGTGTGGCAGCGAGGGCATAGCGACGTCGTCCAGGGACCGAACGGTTAGGTTGTGGTCCCTGGACAACAACCGCAAGTTCGTGAGTTCCAAGATTCTGTTGGGCCACACGAGCTTCGTGGGACCCTTGGCATGGATTCCTCCGAATTCGGAGTTCCCGCATGGTGGGGTCGTGTCTGGCGGCATGGACACACTCGTTTGTGTCTGGGACTTGAAGAGTGGTGAGAAGGTGCACACTCTCAAGGGCCATCAGTTGCAGGTCACTGGCATTGCCTTTGATGATGGGGATGTTGTGTCCTCTTCTGTTGATTGGTAGGGTTTTCAATTTTATATTAGCATCAACCATTCTTTTGATTTTAATTATGCTTCAGTTTGCTTAGATTCCTTGTTTAAAGTCTTTTGGTACTGATTTTGTTTCAATTTTTGCGTACTTTACTGTTGTGTAGTACCTTAAGAAGGTGGAGGAATGGGCAATCTTTAGAGTCGTGGGAGGCTCATAAGGCACCGGTTCAAGCAATTATAAAGCTGCCCTCAGGGGAGCTAGTTACAGGTAGGTATTGCTACTTGTTGACGCATTTTTGTCAACAATTTTTTATTATGTCTTATTAGTTCATAGCCATGTTTCTAAGGAAGGATTTATACTTGGGGTTCTGTCTACGTGTGCGAGGTCTTGTTACCTTGTAAAGCTTTTATTCTTGGGAATGATATTGGATTGAAATAAGTTTGTTAACTTATCTTCTGATGGTTTTAGGTTCAAGTGACACTACTTTGAAGCTTTGGAGAGGAACAACTTGTTTACATACCTTTCAAGGACATTCAGGTTTGCTTTACTGTCTTTAGACTTGCGTGATGTGTTTTATATTTGTTTCGGTATGCACGTGTGTGTTGTAATTTGTAAATTTCCTCACACATTTCTTTGGGTTGTGAGGAATTGTGTAATTTAATGTTGAAGTTCAATTTATTGCTTGGCATATTTGTGATTCGTGAATTCATTTTATTTTTCAACATATCATTTTATCAAATTGGTTGTTTTCTGCCAACTTGACCCGCGTTTTCCAATTTAAAGAAGGCCAGAGAAGTTGTTGGCTTGTAGCAATTATGTTGCCTTGGAAACATGTTTTAGATATTATATCCTTTTATGCTGTTATGGGTTACATTCTCCCCTCCCCCCTGCCCCCGTCGTTATTTTATTAATGTCACTGTGCTAATGCTGATGACCATTGAGGAGTGTACAGATACAGTTCGAGGCTTGTCTGTGATGTCTGGTCTTGGAATCCTATCTGCATCCCATGATGGGTGGGTTCATTTCTGCACACACTCTCTAGATCTAATTAATGAATCCCCGGTTGTGCTTCAGAAAATATATATACCCTGCTTGACTTGTTTCTGTTGCTTGCTACAGTTCTCTCAGATTATGGGCAGTAAGTGGTGAATTGCTAATGGAGATGGTTGGTCATACTGCTATTGTTTATTCAGTTGATTCACATGCATCAGGACTTATTGTCAGTGGTAGCGAAGATCGTTTTGCCAAAGTTTGGAAAGGTGATTACCTCTTGGATACTTCACTGACACGTATAGATGAAGTATCCATGCCTTTAAAAAAGTTATGAAAATCCAATAGTGCTATATGAGATGAGATATAGAAACATGTATAATATAGAAACATAGAAGCATTGTCCCTTGATGAACTAAAAATGTAAATTGTCCTCTTTATGGATGATTTCAAGAAAGGAATGAGATTAATAGTATTTTTCCTATTTGTAGACAATAGGAAGTAATTTATGCTGACAATGATTTATAATTTTTTTTAATGATGTCCAAGAAGTATTTCTTAATTTGGATTTGCAAAATTGCAATTATATATTTATTATGTTTTATGAATTTTTATACATATTTATACACTGTCAACCAATTATAAAATAATTTTTAGTTTGTGATTGGATAGTGTAAAAAAGTTTACACTATCAATACATATACGATTTTCTCTTTAAACGTATTTCTAGAATAATTGTATTGCTGTAGCTGTATCAATTATCAAATACTTATTGTATCTGATACACGTATCGTATCTGTGCATCATAGGTTTTACTTCACATTGGCTATAGTTTTGGTTATTTTGCCTCAACTTATGTAACTTTGGTTTGGAATTACAAACTTTTTTCTCTTAAAACTTTTTCAGATGGAGTTTGTGTTCAGAGCATAGAGCATCCTGGTTGCATTTGGGATGCCAAATTTATGGAAAATGGGGATATTGTGACAGCATGTTCAGATGGAGTAGTGCGCATTTGGACCGTAGATCAGGATAATGTTGCTGACCAGCTAGAACTTGATTTATACACTTCACAACTTTCTCAATACAAATCTAGTAGGTATGTTTTGTTTATTTGGCTGTCATAATGTGCTTGCTACTCCCTTGTCACATCAGTTTCTCCTTTTCTTGTCTGTCTCCACATTGTGAATTTCTTAACCAAGATTTTCACCCTGAAAATATATGGTTCATTTGTCCTTGGTGAATAAATTTCTTTTTCTTGGGAACATTTTACACCTTGTAAATTCAAATATATTCCTGGTTTTTATTTTTATTTTTAAAATTTTAATCTATAGATTATGTTGTGCTAGGATTAACTATGTCTTGCTTTTATTGATTACCTTAGCTTGATCTGTTAATTTTTGCTAGAAAGAGGGTTGGAGGATTGAAACTGGAAGAGTTACCAGGCTTGGAGGCACTGAAGATCCCAGGTCTGATTTTAATGTTTTCCTTTTCAAAAGTCATTTGGCATTAGCTTTTCCCCCTATACCCATATTTTGTTTCTTCTTTTGGAGTGTTGGAGTTGGGGGCAGGGAGACAGGTGCAATTTGCTAGTGATGGCATCCTAGGAAGCACGGACACAGCAGCTGAATGCCGTGTCGAGGTGTCCGACACGCGGCGGACACTGTGTCGGACACGTTTTTGCTGTGTCCTGTTCTTTTTTTTTTTTCCAGCTTGGACACATCTTGGACACGGTGTGGACACAAACGGACACGGCACGGACACACACTGGACACTCCTCTGATATTTTTTTTTTATCAAAAATTTTAAAAATCAACCTAAAAGATTAAATTATAAAAATTCCATTTTAAAATTAGAAGTTATGTTTTTCAATGACGTCCAAGAAGGAAGGGGAAGTGCTTAGATAGATTAACATTAACAAGTTTTTTTGGATTTTTCTTTTCAATGATGGTTTCTCATAATATTTCTTTTTTTGTGAGACTCTTTATTATGATAGTTTCTCTTAGATTCTTTACATTAAGAAATATGATGCCTCTTAGTATTTTTTGTGAGACTTATTATCATATGAAAATTATATAGCTTAACTTGTTTTAAGATGAATATATAAATCTTAATTATCAATTTAAATTTGTCATGTTGATCATATATATATATATATATATATATATATGCCGTGTCCTATGTTTTAGACTTTGGCTGTGTCCCGGTGTCCGTGTTGTGTCCAGTGTCCGTGTCCGAGTCCGAGTCCGAGTCCGTGCTTCATAGATGGCATCACATTGGGCCAGAGATTGCCCACTTTTGTAATTCAAATGCTATATTGAATGTCTTTTCAGATAGGCAAGCTTGATTGCATGAAATTGTAGCATTAAATAGTTATAAATATTCAACAGTTCTGCAGATGGTTGATGACATTCTGTAATTTATATTCTGAACAGGAACTACTGATGGCCAGACAAAAGTAGTCAGAGAGGGGGATAATGGGGTGGCATATGGGTGGAACATGAAAGAACAGAAGTGGGATAAAGTAATTCCCTTACTTTGCACTATATGGACTTTTGGTTTCTATTTTTTCTGTTTCCCTTAACCTGTCTATTTCTGTTGCCTAAGTCAAAATCCAAGTTGGCACTTGCAGTGCCAAATGTAGAAGATAATACAAGATTATTTTTTATTAACAATTTATGTTTACTTAAAGATTGGTGAAGTTGTTGATGGACCAGAGGAATCAAATCGCCAATTTTTTGACGGTATTCAGTATGATTATGGTCAGTTTCCTTTGTTTCCCTTGAACACTTGATTAGGTTTGCCTTCTTCACATTCATTTCTTATAAGTTTTACCTGTGGCTGCTCAGTGTTTGATGTGGATATTGGAGATGGTATGCCTACCCGTAAGTTGCCATACAATCGATCAGGTACACATTTTTACCATCAGGCTGCATGTTTAATCCTGACTTAATAATGAACAGATTCACTCTTGTACCAACATCAAGAGAGAGATGTTATTGTCTGTTTGTTCTACAAATATTTTGGGATAGTGAATGGATTTGTTCATATGAATGTGAATGATAATCTGCTAACTAATAAATGATGTCTCCAGATAATCCATATGATGTTGCTGATAAATGGCTACTCAAGGAGAATCTTCCTCTTTCTTTTCGTGAGCAAATTGTACAGTTTATTCTTCAAAATACTGGACAAAACAATATTACTTTTGATGCTTCATTTCGTGATCCCTTCACTGGCTGTAAGTATAATGTCTGTTAAATAAAAAATTGATGGTGATCAATGATGTCCATTACCCTTGTAGTCCTCCTTTTTTACTTGATTGTTTTTCTCTTATTTTTCTGTTTCAGCCCATGCTTATGTACCAGGACAACCTTCACGTATGTCTGGTAATAAAAACTCACCTTATGTTGTCCTGCATGAGTTCTATCATGTTCATCTTACATCTTGTATCATGTGCTTGTGCGACTCAGTCCCAATTAAATTTGTTGAATTTTTTAATGACAGATATTTCTGCGAAACCTACTTTCAAGCATATTCCTAAGGTATGCATCCATAACTTTGTTTTGGATGTTGCTAACATCTTTTGTCTAGGGGAAATACATTTTAACCTGGGAGTTCTCAAGTCTGGAGAATGTAGATGATCTGTTATGCCTTTTACTTGTAGTTATATTTTTTTATTAAAATAAAAAAGCATTGTTATTTGGTAACTTGGGTTACATCTGGGTAGTTAAACTTAAACCCAGGCTATGTAGCAATGTTCTTAGCCCTAGCATGCTATATTTTGTGTCCTAAGTGTAAATTTATAATATTAGCATCTGATATGTATATTGACATATTCAGAAAAAGAATTTGTAAATTTTGTACTTTGCTGTAATCGTGGTCTATGTATCCTTGTATGAAAGATACGGATTCCTTGATTCAGTACATGGCCAATATGGTTCTAGATGGAGCTCAATAGGAATAAGTGACTGATAAATGTTACTTGGTGATGCCCTTATTTATTTGAGTTGCAAATGGGTTTTCTCTTCAGGAAATTGCTTGACGAGTAACTGTATCAACTTTTGCTTTCTTTGTAATTTGAGCTTAATGTTATTGCTATTATTATTATTTTTTTTATTATTATTATTATTATAAGAAGACAAACAGTCAGACAGGCCAGTATATCATCTTTATAGAATGTTGCTCAATATACAAGTAATTTGATCCCACTTGGAAGTGGTTAGTGATAAAACTAGTGTAATAATTTTTTTTAAGATTAAGTCCAATGTTAAACCTCTTCTGTGTGGAACTTCATACTTTTTCCCTCTTAAAGTTAATCATGTAATTTGATTGCTCATGCCCAGTTCTTACTTCTGTTGTCAGAAAGGAATGCTTGTTTTCGATGCAGCTCAGTTTGACGGGATCCTTAAAAAGATTACTGAGTTCAATAATACTTTACAATCTGACCAGGTAGACTACATGGTTGGGATTTTTTTCTTCCTTAGTTATTACTTTGTAAAACATACTATTGAAATCATATTCTTTTGGTAAAAGGAACTTTAATTTATGGTACTTGCAATGGTCAGGATTGCGGAATTTTTTTAATCTTTTATATCTACTTTATCCATGATCATTTCAAATTCCAATATACTTGTTGATGACTCTAACTTCACATTGGCTAAGGTTGACTATCAAAACTTTTAAATGCCTTTTGATTTGACTCGGGATCTACATGTTATGATGCCCTTTAATATAATAGACTTAAACTTGACTTACTACCCTCCTAAAGAAAAACCCTGCATCTGCGAACCATGTTGCCAAGGTTTTTTATGTATAAGAATTAATAACAATAAAGCTGCATGTTTTGGCAAGCATCCTTCAATGTTCAGTGTCATTACTTTCCTTACTGTTGTGATGCTACATCAATTCAAATAATGAATTTTCTGAGTAATTTGGTTCTATGTCAATCTCATGTAGGAAAAGCAGAACTTGTCTTTGACTGAGCTCAATGTTTCCAGACTGGGTGCCATTGTTAAAATTCTGAAAGATACTTCACATTATCATTCTAGTAAATTTGCAGACTCTGATATAGCCTTGTTACTGAATCTGCTTCGATCATGGCCAATTGCAATGATATTTCCTGGTTAGTTATTGTCTCTTGCATTGCTCCTTTTTATTATACTTCAAGAAATTTTCATTGTTAATTTGAAAAAACCATTGGAAGAAATTTGTTTCATTTTATGCTCACTTCGTCATATTGTGCTTTCTCTATGCAGTCATTGATATTGTAAGGATGCTAGTTCTTCATCCAGATGGGGCTATTTTACTTCACAAGCATTTTGAAGCAGAAAACGGTATCAACATTGCCATCATTTTGTTTTCTGACATTAAATTATGACAATAATCAATTTAATCCCATCTTTTCTATGTGAAATTGATATGAACATTGGGAGAAGATGAGAAGTGTTCTCCACACTAGAATCCCATGCTTCTAATGTGGGACTCGAGTCCCATACCTTGGAATTGGATCCTAACATCTCATCATGTTTCCACTGCGCCAGCGCCCATGTGGGCTGCCTGTGCACTAACTCTTTGACTAGTCCCAAGCAAACATTGTAATGCCAGTGTCACCACCCCACCCCACTCCACTCATTTGCAGTTGAGAGACATGGTGAAAAGATTTGATACCAAATGATAGATTCCCTTTCAGCAGTCACCTTATCTCATCCCACTGCATCTGGCTTTCATTCCTTCATTCCCTCAAACTCTTCTCCAAGCTTTCCATCTGTGACTCCATTTTAGCTCATGTGGTGAACACCCAAAGCTCCAAGTTGGGAGATCTTATACCAGATGATAGGTACCAAGATATAATAGGAAAGAAAGAAATTCTCTGTGAATTGACTATATAATTACTGAAATCAGACCCATATTAGGAATCTAGGATGATACAGTGCCCAAATATAGAAGACCGAAGAAGAAAGAAAATGTAACAGAGAAAATATCCTAGGCAATTAGAGAGTGCCTATTCTCTCCCAAAAGTCCCAGCCAATTCCAGCCTGCCCTCACATCACTCTACTAACAGACAGTGTTGTTAAATAGCCGCTATGGCCCCGCCATGGCAGAATGTCATGGCAGATTTTTTGCCAATCGCCATAGGAAATTTGTGAAGGGAGGCCCCCCATGGTGGCGCCATAAGGCGCAATGGCGTGTTTATATGGCAGAATTTTGGCCTTCCGCCATGTTCCGCCATCTGCCATTGATAACACTGCTAACAGATCATATACAGCATTCTCTCACATTTCCCACCCCACCCCATCTCAGTAGTTAGTTATGTTTTCTCTCCCTTAGTTATGTTTCTCTACATTGCGCCCCTTTCTACCCCTTGTCACACACTTTAGTTATCCTTGGATTTCCATCAGAAATATGCACACAATTACTGATATTCCTTGAATTTTGGAGCTTATTTTTCTTCCTATACCTTTCTGTTGATGTGTAATCTTTCATTGATTTTCTCCTGTGTTATATACAGACATACTAATGGAAGTGATTAAGAAAGTCACTGTAAATCCAACAATTCCTGCAAATCTGTTGACCAGCATTCGTGCTGTAACTAATCTCTTCAGGAATTCGTGCTACTACAACTGGTTGCAGAAACATTGTAGTGAGGTTAGCATCTCTTCATTTGCAATTTTTTAACTTGGAATTTTTTAAGGACTTGAAGAATTGCTTGGAAGACTAACATTAATGTAGAAATTTTTGTGTAACATTGTTGTTAAGAAAAAAGGTGCATAAATGCATGCGTTCTGTGATTAATATAGTGCTTTTTATTGATCCTTTGCTTTCAAGTATTAGTGATATTCATTAATTTCAAGATATACATTGATGTTTCACTATGCCTTTTAATAACTTTTCACAATTTGACTCTCTTTACATCACTGACAGTTATCAATTCATTAATTCACTACTCAGGCCATTTTATATTATTTTTTTTGTTAAAAAATTTCATTTCTGAAGGATTAAATGACTTTGTCCTTCTTTTATCTGTTTTTTGGGCAGATTCTTGATGCTTTCTCGAGTTGTAGTTCATCTCCAAACAAAAATTTGCAGTTGTCATACTCTACCTTGTTATTAAAGTAAGTCCATTTTTTGGTACAAATATTCTAGTCTTTTCGTGACTGTAAGTTAGTGCACATTGTTTTGGGAAAAACAATTCTTGATTAATTATTGGTATTTGGCTCACATAATCTCACTAGTTGTTCTTGCATTATTTACTTATGTATAATTTGTTTGTTTAGCTTTTGGAAGTTCTTTCTCTCTCTCTCACTTTTGGTTGTGTTAATTCCAAATAGAAGATACAGTCTCCTTGTTCAGGTGCAGAAGTGCTCCAGTGCTTTCTGGTTTTTTTATTACCCCCCTCCCCCACCCAAGAAAAATAAAAGAAAGACTAAATGAATTACTTTTTCTTCTTGGATGAAAAAGTGGAAGAAGGGAGGGCAGTTCTAAGAGCATCTGGATTTTTCTTCCATGCTTGGTGTGTCACTCTAAATAACTTCACCACCCTGCTGCAAAAGCAAAAGTATAGACACTAAAACAGTGGTGGTGGCTTTTACTTATTTAGATCTCAGTTCACAGTTCATTTTGTTCATCATTGCAGTGGTTTGCCTTTAAAAGTGCAATATTAAGGGCCCATAATGTAAGTATGCAATAACCTTTACTTGTGTGATCTGTGCAGTTATGCCGTGCTATTGATTGAATCAAAGGATCAAGAAGGTCAATCTCAAGTTCTATCAGCAGCTCTTGAGGTATGTCTTATGCTGTTTTTACCTAGCTATGACAACCACCACGGCACCCCCAAACCTTATTTTACTAGATGAGGTTGACTTGATCAATTCCATTAGTATCTATCAAAAAACAAAATTTCAATAAAATCATTTAGGACAAGGTCTTTTAAATTGTTCCTCCTTTTCCTTCAGTGTTCCCTCTACCCCTTTTAATTAGATTATCTTCTATTTGATCCCCTCCCTCCTCTCATTGTTGCCTCTATTGTTGCTCCCACATGATCAAACCACCGTAGGAGAATCTTTGTCTCCTCCTCAGTAGATGCTAGTGCTACTTCAATTGTATGTCTCTTCATCTACCTCAATGTTTTCATCTTTATACACTTTTTTTTCTTTCTTGTTGAACTATAACTAGCATAAGAACATTGTGGTCTTCATATTGTCTTGTATAGTTTTCCATTGAGATTTGAGAGACACTTTGCAACTACAATTACACCTAAAACATTTGTTCATATCATCCACCGAGCTTGAATCCTATGTGTGACATCCCCGTCAATATGATATCTAAACAGTGCTAATTTTCACCGCTAAACAATGCTAGTTTTTGTCATACTAAACCTGCATTTCATATGCTCGTTCATATTCCCTGTAAACAAAAAACCTCCAAATCCAAAGCTTCTCAATACTTAAAAAATAAAATGAAATGAGGAGCAAGGCAGGGGTGCTTTACATTTGTACGTGTCTAGATTATTTAAAATCAAATTTCCTACTTTTAGATATTATTATTTCTAGACTATACTGATATGCATTTTGTTTTTGTGCAGATTGCCGAGGATGAAAATGTAGAAGTTGATCCCAAATTCCGTGCTTTAGTTGCTGTTGGATCACTGGTATTTTAAGTTTCTATCTCTCGTCTTGTGTTTGATACATAAATTCTTTTGTGTCTCTATGTAAGTCAAGCTGTTGTGCATGTTGCATCTCAACTTCATTTAAGTACACAGTTTTACATCTTTGTTACAACTGCTTTTGTGAAGCCTGATTATCCAATCCTTTATCACCCTTGTCTACTGTACTCATGTTGTATTTGATACATGAATTCTATTTTATTTTATTTTCTAAGTGTCGAGAATGTCATTTCTACCTGAGTTGCTTCACTCAAATTTCCATTTGTCTAATCCTCTTCAAACAGATGCTTGAAGGTCTTGTCAGAAAAACAGCACTGGATTTTGATGTTGTGAACATTGGAAAAGCAGCCAAGGGTTCTAAGGAAGCCAAGATTGCTGAAGTCGGATCTGACATTGAGCTGTTAACAAAGCAGAGCTGAATACCTTTTGGGTGATTAATCTCTCCTGTTCCCCAAATAAAATGAAGGTAAAAGAGGAATGATCACGCTCATGTTAGTTACCCTTAATCAGACACATGCACACAGTTCCTTTTTTATTATTCTTGGCATTGTGTCTTTGGGGGTAAGGGTCAAAGCGTCTTTTGCAGAGTTCTTTGGAAATGGAAATTATGCAGCGCACAGCATTTTCAGATCCTTTTCCAAATTCTGTCGCATATATATTGAATTTTCAGTTTTATTCAAAATTCAATTTCGTACGGTTATATATATTGTATAATTTTCATTCTCTACATGTCCACCCTCCTTTCTTTTACATCAACATCCATCATTAAAAGTACTAAAAGTCTAGAACATGGTAGGTGGTGTGAAAATGGAAAGGTAGTTTGGCTTGGGATAAAACCTCCACCATCAACATCAGACCAACTCAATTGTTTGTATAATATTTTTATTCTTAGTAACAAAGTTTCATAGCAAATAAAATTCACAACCATAATTAAATCATCAAACTGCCTCGGTAATTCCTGCCACTGGGAGTCACTTATAGAACAGAATATTGTCATGCTTAGGAATGATAATGGTTAATTATTTACACTGTTAATTTTCATATTTTGTATTCGCAGGGTTATTTTTGTACTAAAGATGTCAGCAACCAAGATCATTGTTTAGAGTGTAAAATTGACATCTTTCTGCTGATGGTTGTGCGTTTGTTTTCAATTTCAAAACAACGAGCTGTTGCATTTTAGAAGATTCATTGACAGGATACATTGAAAGTGACACAACAAAAGTAACCTCACAGTTACAGATTTCCACCGTTCATCCCTAATTTTAGACAATTATAGTTGGAAACCCATGAGATGTTATCAGATAGATTGTGAGCCAATTGAGCAATTGCAGCAACAATGTAGTCTACCTCTCTCATTTGTTTTAATATCAAGTTATTCAAATTGTTTCATTTAATGCTTTATTTGGGGACGTGAATCAAGTTTGTGTGCTACAATGATGCTTTTAATCCAAGGTCTGCTTGTAATGGTAATGTGATATATAGCAAGGGTTTAACATGTCCATACATTGCCTAAAAAAAATATAAATTTAAAAATATTTAAGAGAAATTAACGTAGTAAATATAAGATTGTTTTAATGATAATTTATAAATTCATGTTGATTAAAGACAATTGAATATTGACTAAAATTTGTAAAAGGCATTTTTTTTAATTAAATAATTGATTAAAAATATTAATTTATTTCATTATAAAAAATGCATTAGTTAAAGATAAAGACAAAAAGTAACAATGGATGGAGAGAGAAAATATATAAAAATGATTTTATTTTCAATATTAAAGACTTTATTTTATTTTGTAACGTTGTATTCTTCCTTAGGATTGTAGTGTTGATCATTTTAATATTTAATTTTTAAAATTATCTATTTACCGACTTTACAAGAAATTATCTATTTTAGTTACTTACGTTTTTTAAAGTTATGAATTCATTTTTTGCTTACATTAAGGATTAACGTGAAAATGTTTTTATAAAATCAAAGATTAAAGAGTTTCAAAAAGTTGGTAATTAAAGTGATTGACACTTAACATTTTTAATAATGAAAGTTTACTATTTTACTCTTTCCTCACCTTTTCGATTTTAAATTATTTTAAAATTTTAATTTATATTAATATAAAATATTTTTATACAAATATTCGATAGAACTTATTCTTTTTATCATATTATTCTATTCATTAATATGATGTGATAATAAAGGGAATTCCTATAAAAAAAATATTGATAATTCATATAAATTAAACTTTTACTTTTAATAAATACATGTATACATATAGTAAGGGGAGATTAATTTACTCCAACACTTACTCTCTTTATAGTTTTTTTATTTATATAAAATACGAATTTTACAACTTTAAAAGTTGAATCATACGATATTATCTTGATACTCATGAATGTAAAATTTTACATAATTTAAATATTTATAGTTATAAAATTTTATAATCAACATTTACTTATATTTATATTTTTTTTGACACAATACTTATATTTATATTTATATTTGAAAACTAATTTTTGTACAGAAAAATTTATATTAGGGAAAGAGATGTTCCTTATAGATTAGAAAAGATCACCAACCTCAACGAGAATAGCTGGTATGAGTGAAAAATTCGACTACATATATCAACCCTTATTGATTTATAAAGTATATTATATATTAAAATAAAGTTGATTAATAAAATGTAAAATAATTTTAAAATTATACAAAATTTTATATACTTAATTTACTTAGTGTGATGTTTCAACTCAATAATTAGATCAATAAAACTTGAAGATCTATAAAAAAAAAAAATATTATGTGAAGTAAGTTAAATATGACTTCCTCTAAACGAGTTGATCCTCCTCCATAAATAAAAATATCTAGTATTTGGATAAAGTAACTGCTGTGGTCGTTATGGCTGACAGACCCTGAAACAGTGCTTGTTTCCAAAGTGTTGATCGATGAAGGCTTTGAGCGCCATAAACTCCTCAAATCCATGTCTTCCCAAGACCCATTTCCTCAAAGTCCCTATCTTTCACCCCTTCTTCAAATTCAAGCCATTCTCATACAAATACAACACCCATGGCCATGGTGCAAAGAGAGCTCACACTCTTCCATTCACCATCAGCTGCAAGCTGAAAAGCTCTCAAGACATGAAAAACAAAGGGAAGAGTGTGTCACAGAAGATTGTGTTATTAGAAGCGTCCCCTCCGCCACTCACAGAGGATGATAAGAACAATGGTGACAGTGGGGATGTTCCAGAAAGCTCAAAGAAGAAGGGAAGCCCTTTTGGGGTGGTCAACATGTTGAGAAGGAAGACCTTGCAGATTCTCTCTAATTTGCCATTGGCTATTGGGGAAATGTTTGCAGTTGCTTCTTTGATGGCTTTAGGTATATGCTCAAGTTTTCTTCTTTTCTCTCTAAGATAACATTTTGTAATTAAAAGTGAAAACGGAAAATGAAAATAGATTTTTTTTTTTTTGCCCAAACCAAACAGTTTGGCGGGGGGATATAGTCTATATGGATTCCTCGATGCTTATTATGGTGAAACTAATTCATAGAAGATATTGATTTTGATCTTCATCCATTTGATTATTGGTTTTCTCAATTCTCTCTTTAATCCTTCCTAGTTCCTATATTGCTTTCTTTGATTCAATTGACTGTGTTTAGGTAATTAAATTGCAAGTATTTTGTAATGAGAGTGCTAGTAAGACACTCTTTGTAATAAGAAGTAAGGACCACAAAATTTTGTGATTTTCAATAAATTTCACCTAATACTAAAGAGTGTGTTCAAAAGAGTATATTACAAAACTGTGCGCTTGTGATAACATCAATTCGTTATAATGAAATTTGGTAATGGATATTGCCGCATGCTCAATTACTTTATTAGTTGCGAAGCCCATGGGAAATCAAAATGTGCACTAAGTAAATATTTCTCACGTTGATTATGTTTTGTATCCTTGTTATTATTTAGAGGATTGATGTTGAAGCAAAAGCTCCTGAAATTTGTTGGTGATCTTAGTATGGCAAAAGGGATGCTATACTATCATTTAAATTTCTCCGTGACTGCAAATGTGCTTTAATATAATCGCAAATACTTAAACTTGGCCTTCTATGCCAGGTACAATTATTGATCAAGGTGAAGCCCCTGACTTTTATTTCCAGAAATACCCTGAAGATCATCCCGTGTTTGGATTTTTTACTTGGAGATGGGTTCTCACCCTTGGTTTTGATCACATGTATTCATCTCCTATATTTCTTGGAGTGTTGGCTCTCCTGGGTGCATCCCTCATGGCCTGCACTTACACAACTCAGCTCCCCCTCATCAAGGTTTCAAGAAGGTTTGTTTGTCAGTTTTCTGTATTCATAATGCAGTTGGAAAGTTTTTTTATCACTGAAGGCCTAAGTTGTTTCATAGATGGTCATTTTTGCACTCTGCGGAGGCCATACGTAAGCAGGAATTTTCAGAATCGTTGCCAAAAGCATCAATCCAAGATGTTGGTACTATATTGATGGGAGCTGGATACGAGGTTGTAGTGCCCCAACTCATGCTCAACTATGTGTTTCTTTTTCTTTATATGCTTTAGAATCTAAGATTCCACGGACACACATATAGGAAATCATTTGCTATTAACCAACAACCACAACAAAGTCTTATCCCATTAAATGAGGTCGGCTACATGATTGCACAACACCATTGAGCTCAATTAAAGACCAAATTCTCAAGGATATTAATCACCATGAGATCTCTCTTAACAATTTCCTTTAACATTCTTCTTGGTCTCCCTCTTTATAGACCTAAAACCATGCAATGTACTCTTTTTACTAATGCTTCTAATGACTTTCTTTGCACAAGTCTAAACTACCTTAACCAATTTACTGTCATTTTTTCCTCAATTAGTGTCATACCAATATTTCTTTGTATACATTCATTTTGTATCTTTTCCTTTCTTGTATGGCTTACACATTCATCTTAACATTCTCATTTATGTTATTCTCACCTTTTGTTGTTGTCTTGTCTCTTTAAAGTCTCAACATTCACTACCATAGAATATAGCTGCATTCTTATATTTACTGACCAACAGTGAACTTGAATATTTTTTTGTGCTGACAAAGTGTAATTTGGATGATAGGTATTCTTGAAAGGGCCATCTTTATATGCTTTTAAAGGGCTTGCAGGTCGGCTGGCCCCTGTTGGAGTCCATATAGCATTGCTATTGATAATGGCCGGAGGAACTCTTAGTGCTGCTGGGAGCTTCAGAGGTTCAGTCACTGTGCCCCAGGGGCTGAATTTTGTTGTAGGTGATGTTCTGGCTCCTTCTGGCTTTCTCTCCTCTCCAACTGAGGCTTTTAATACAGAAATTCACGTCAACAAATTCTACATGGATTATTATGAGAGTGGAGAGGTAAACATTGATTTTTGTTTTCTATGAAATTGTAATAATAATCCTTGCAAATTGCAATTGAATTCTGCAGTGTATTCATGAAATTTCAGCCTGAAAAAGTCAGTAAAAATGTTGATTCTTGGTCTATGTTAACAGGTTTCACAGTTCCACACCGATCTTTCCCTTCGTAACATGGATGGGAAAGAAGTAATGAGGAAAACAATCAGTGTAAATGATCCTTTAAGATATGGTGGTATCACCATATATCAGACAGATTGGAGTATTTCGGCTCTGCAAATTCTTAAGGACAATGAAGGACCTTATAACTTGGCTATGGCACCTCTACAGATCAATGGAGATAAGAAACTTTTTGGTACTTTTCTACCGGTTGGAGATATAAACTCTCCTGACGTTAAGGGAATGTAAGTTTTCGAAAATTTGGCGTTATACCAAAGCACAATCTTCCGCTCGTCTCATCCGTTTTACTTTCTTGTGTTGTGAAATTTTAGATCTATGCTTGCTCGTGATCTGCAGTCAATTGTCCTTTATGATAAGGAAGGAAAATTTGCAGGAGTTAGACGGCCTAATTCAAAGCTCCCAATCAATATTGATGGCTCAGAAATTATCGTTGTTGATGCAATAGGAAGTAGTGGCTTGGACTTGAAGGTGCCACCTTAAACTTAAAACATTCTTCAGTTTGTTATTTTAACTTTGTCATTACCTCGTTGTTTTATTTATACAGACTGACCCAGGTGTGCCAGTTGTATATGCTGGATTTGGTGCTCTAATGATCACTACTTGCATCAGCTATTTGTCTCATTCACAGGTGAATTTTCTGTTAAACATTTGTTTGACTTTGACCATTCTTTCTCCATGTTGCTTATATGTTCCTCTTTTTAGACAAGTAATAATAACTTCTTTTTTTGACTAAGAAACAAGTGATAATGAATGACTTTGTTTGGCTAAATAATATTGCTATATCAACTGAAAATTCCCTTTCAAAGAAATGTTAATGTAGCACATACACTTTGAACGAATAGCATGATTTATATGACTAAAAGAAAACAAATCCATGACATTTAATGCATGATTTGACTACGACTGAAAATTGGTAAATAACGTTGCTTTCTCGTAGCTTGAAAGTTCTATTTTTCCATATTCTATTGTATACCTGTTAATTTATTTCTTGGTCAACTGACAGATATGGGCTTTACAAGATGGGACAACAGTCTTCATTGGAGGGAAGACTAACAGAGCAAAGTTGGAATTTCCAGAGGAGATGAACCGATTACTTGACAAGGTTCCTGAAATAGTTGAGTCAAGTCTATCTAAGCAAGCTGATAGCATCAGTGGTTAGCTTATGGCTTTTGAGAAATCAAGATGGGTAAAGAAGACTCTTCAATTGGATGATTGCAACTTATACGGATTATGACTCAATATGGATAAACTTCTCAATTAGCACCTATAGAAGAAGACATAAAAAAAGTAAAATGAATCAACTTCTCTTACAGATTAAAATCACCTCATGCATCTCATTCTTTAGAAATTTTTTCATATAACTTATCCAAAAGCCGAGATGTATAACTTGATTTTAATTTATCTGAGAAATTTGATTCATTTTATCTCCCTATTTCTTCTTTATTAAGTGCTTATGAAAAAATTATTCAACCTATAGAAGTGATAAAGTACTTTGGCATGCAAATACAAATTGAACATCAATAAGGTGCCCAGCAGTTGTCTTGTTGGTTGATCAGCCAAGGAATTTACAAATGCTCGAAGGATGCCTTCAAGAAGTATATCAAGAAAACTTTTGCAGCTCATATTATATGACATTATCTAGATACAATGAGTTCAACATACACGTATATTTATTGTATTTTTTTTAGTTATAGGGCCAAATTAATCAAAACTCGTATGTCATATAAGTAATTGGAAAGTGTATCAAGTTGAATATGAATTTGATACGTCCATAATGTACGGGTTGCTATTGCAACTGCATTAAGACCTTTACAATTTATTTTATCCCTGTCCATTCGAGTGACAAGGGCATCAGCAGAGATGTATTTTACTCTTGTAGCAAAGGTAACGCGGAAGGTAAGTACGTGCTAGGAGGCTGTTTTATGATACCGCAACTGGCAACATTTATAAGAGCTCTCTTGAACTTTTGTTATTGATAGATTCTACAATACATGGGG
This sequence comes from Pueraria montana var. lobata, assembly GCA_026413185.1. Lineage (NCBI taxonomy): Eukaryota > Viridiplantae > Streptophyta > Magnoliopsida > Fabales > Fabaceae > Pueraria > Pueraria montana. The sequence goes on from CM048654.1 coordinate 9,040,375, forward strand.
CTGTATAGATTCTATAAATTAAGTCCCTCGTTTCATTTATACATTGTACGTGTGCAGACCAACTCTACGCAAGTTGCATCGCTTCTTCCCGTTTCAAGTCAAAAACCTTGATGAGCGCATCTTCAACAACCTGTTTGAAATCCAATGATGCAAGATAGTATTAAAAAAATTGAATTGGATATTATTAACAAAGGGTGAAAGTACAGCACAGCATTAGAAATTTAAATAAATATGACACAGTCAAGAGAAATTACCTTGTCAGGTGTGGATGCACCAGATGTTACACCAATTGTTATTGGACCCTCTGGCAGCCAGTTTTCTTTCTCCACAAGCTCTCCATGCTGATAGACCAAAAAAAATATTATTATTAGTAGTGAAGACTAAAAAGAGATAATAACTTTGACAAGGTATAAATCTCTTTATCCATGCTTACGTTCAACTTGTATGCTATTTTATTTCCTGGACCAATTCTTTGCTCACTGTCAATCCAATACGAAGGAATTCCACGTTCCTCAGCTATCTCTTGCAGGTGCGATGTATTGCTAGAGTTCCATCCACCAATTACTAACATAAGATCCAGATCGTCCTCCACTAGTTTGTACATAGCATCTTGTCGCTCCTGAAATAAAATTCAATCTAGCTGTTGATTAGACTGAAAGCATACAAAACTGAACAGTAAGTCAGTAACTATGTCATAATATATTATGTATGCTGCTAACTTATAACCAGCTTGGCTTAACAAGTGTTGCAATCACATTTTAACTAATCTAAAATAAGCAAGAACATCAAAGACAAGGGAAGTGAAACTACCTGAGTAGCATCACAAATTGTATTGAAGCTCATGAAGTGCTCATTAACGTTCTCCACACCATATTTGCGCATCATAGTCCTCTCCAGTAGTTTCCCTGTGAAATGATCGGTAAAATAAATACCACAAGTACTCATAATTTAGAGATGAGTGAGTTAAAACAACAACCCCCCCCCCCCCCCCCCCCCCCCCCCAACTCCCAAAGAAATACAAACCAATCTCTTCTGTCTCTCCCTTGAGCATCGTTGTCTGATTTGCGATGCCAGCTTTTATCAGGTCTCTGTCGGGATCAAAGCCCTCAGAAACTGCAAATTTAAATTTCTGCACAAAAATAAATAAATAGATAATCATGACAGTGAAGACCACAGGGTTTAGAAAGCAAGACTAATCACATGATAAAAAACCATACCTCTAAAAATGCTTCTTTGGTTGAACTGGATCCATTCAATTCACCACCAAGAATATAGTCGCAAACATATTCAGCCTGGATAAAGTTAACAACCATGCAAAAATTACAACAAATTTCTTCAAGGCATTCACTACACGAAAATTGAGCGTAGCAGCAACTTAGGACTCACCTCTGCCATATTCTTCACAATTACATACTTGCCAGCAAAAGAAGCAGTTGCTACAGTTTCCTCGTGGGCATATTTACCATGAATTATAGAGGTATAATCTCCTTGCTTGTGCTTTTCAACAGAATTCCATACCTTAGGACAATTTATTGAAGAAAAAATCTCAGTATTTGGTGATGCATGGCAAAATATATATGAATTGAAGTTATGCAAATCAGCACAATATCAAGCCATCTATACAAAAGAGTACCTTTGCAACCCATGGGCAAGTTGTATCAACGATCTGAACATTTTTCTCGCTCAAAGTCAACATCTCTTCCACTGCTGCTCCAAAAGCCGGCAATATGACTACATCACCCTTGTTGACAACATCAAATTGTTTTGCACCTTCCTCCAGAGGAATATTTTGCACTTTCATCTCCTCCAGCCGCTGCATTGAAAATTTGTCAACGTTAAAAAATGGCATGGACAAGAAAAAAGGCAGAAATCAAGCATCAAGTTCAAGACAGGAATAATTTTTTACTAACTTCCTAAACTGAATGGCATAACTTCAAAGTACCAATTATAAAATTCAAGATCGTTGATGGTAATATGAAATAAGAAGAGACCTTATTAACAGTGGGGTTGTGGATGATTTCATTGGTAATCCAAATGGTCTCGGTAGGAAACTGTTTTCTTGCCTCGTATGCAATTTGAACAGCCCTCTCAACTCCCCAGCAGAATCCATAGGCTTCAGCCAGCTTCACTGTGACAGTACCCCATGTATACTCATACCCATTTTCCTTCAAAGTCTTAATGATATCACCTGAAATTACAAAAACATGGTACACACAAAATCACTACAAACACACACAACGAACCAAACATAACATTCAATTCAACACAGCATATCTGGAAGGAAACTCCCCACAACCTTAAAACCAACTCGGACCTCATTTCCCATGAAACATAAGAAAATCATCTCAACAAATAATTGAACACCACAATGAACCACAGCATTTAGGGCATGTTTGCTTATGAGACAAACAAATTTAAAAAACAGCAAAGAAAGATGGCCATACTTATCCAATCTCTCTCTAAACCGAAATAAACACATGCCCAGCAAGAAAAGTAGCAAGCTTTTGCATGCAATTCAATTCAAAAGCACATAAAAAGAAGTCAAACACCAATTCAGAGCTCAATTCCGACGAAACATACTGGTGTACTCGCGATTCATGAGTTGGAGGGTCTCTTCCTTGTACCCAAATCCTTTGCGGTTATAATTCTTACTCCGAGTGAGGTTCTTCCGAAACACCTTCGGATCGAACTCGGAACCCACAGACCCGGAAGGGGCATCGCCGGAGCATCGGACGGAGAAAGGCTTCCGGCACCGGATTCTGGTGAGACTCTCCGGCAACGCGGTGTCGGGGCGTGTGGCAGGGAAACGGCAAATATGCGCAGAGAGAGCCATGGGAGATAGCATTACACAGTGCGTCAACACAACAATGTCTGAATGTGTGGTTTTTTTATGGCTGCAAACTCGTCTTCCCTTTTTTTTTTTTCAACTTTTATTTAATTTTTTATTTATTATTCAACGCCGCCGTTCTTTATTATTATTGAGTACTCCTATGTGATTATGTAATAAGCATTTTTATCTTTTGGTTACAGTGTAGTTAGTATCAGCATTTTTCTTACACATGTTTTTGGAAATTAAATTTGTTTTTTACGATGTTTATTTTTTCTGGTTAGGTAAGTGAGTTGAGAGCTTGCAGTTTTTGGCGCTTATGAGAATGGTGCCCACAAGACGGTTCCTGAATGTACCCGTGACAAACGTTTTCTTTGATTAAAATTATTTCTTTTTTCTTTTATTTGTTTCTTTTCTTGTTTTTTTCATTTAAAAATATAAGCAATAAAGATAAAGATATCCTTTTAATGACAACTTTTTTAATCATTAATTTTTCATTAAGTTCATTAACTTTTCATTTGCTTGTAACCTGACCAGCTTTGTCAGTTTGTTAGTAAAAACATCTCCAAGAACTTAATTGAGTTTTTACTAAGGGTCACAAAGCATATTGAATTTACCAGATTAATTTACTTAACCCGTAAAAAATAATGAGAAAGATTTTGAGTGATTCAACCTGCCAACCAATGAAATTTAAAGTATATATAAAAGCCAAATTAAACAACTGTAGCAGAAATGCTCTAAGATGGATTGGGATCAGTTCATCTGTGTTTCTATCCTATTTGAAATTTTATTAGTCATTTATTTGAATTTGTATATAACTTAATTAAGATTTGATAATTTGTGAGATAAGAGCAAGTCAGTTCATTTGTTGAGATAATATATTAATTTTAACATTATATATAATTAAATTATAGAATTAAAAAGTATAAAATTACAATTAAAATATATTTTATAATACATTTTAAAATAAATAAAATCAATATAGATATAATATTGTGCTACTCAAAATTATAGAGAGAGACCAAATTTAGATATTTTTTATTTTTTGTTGACTGACTGTATATTCTGTTTTAATTTTATCATGGTTTTCAAGATTGGTGGCTTTGACTTTTGATATCATGTGTAACAGGATTTTCTAAACATTGCTTCTTCAGATTCAAGTACGCACTTTATAGTTTAAAAATAGCTACAGTTGACTTTAATAAATTTGATGTTGAATTATTACATGTAATTAAAATTAGTAATCTATTTCGTGTAATAGTATATAATTAACATTTTTAATAAATAAATATTTTTAAATATATAAATTACATTATAATTATAGAATAAATAATATATATTAACAGTGTAAAAGATATACTATTATTCAATTACGAATTGACACATAAAGTGTTTGCATTTGTGTTTTTTCATTCACATTTTTATGTTAATAAATAGTTTACGGGTGCTTTTGAATGTCAAAGGAGGGATCGGGTGGTTTTGTCTTTTGATATCCAGTATAACATGTCTTTCTAAACATCGAGCACTTTATATTTTTAAAATTAATTTTAATTTTTAAAAGAGTTTAATAATGATGCATTAATAGTATTAAATAATTTTATATTGTTATTCAATTACAACTTATGTAGTATGACTTTTAAGGTAATTATTAAAAAAGTCAACAAACAATTACAACTTATGTAGTATGACTTTTAAGGTAATTATTAAAAAAGTCAACAAACTTATCATATATAATAGATTATGATTGGATAACAATATAAAATTACTTTACACTATCGAAGCATAACCTTTTTCTCTTTTTAAAATTAACTACAAATCAGTTTAATAAAATAATCTACATTGTTTTGGAAAAACCTTTATACTGTCAATAAATTAGAAATCACCGTTAATATAACTAATTATATATAGTAGCTTGTGATTGAATAATAATATAAATTATTTTACAGTGTGAATACATAACTTATTTTCTTATAATGATATCTTTACTCCTTTTTAAAAACTCTCAGCAACTATGACCCCTTTTTTATTTAAGTTTAATTATCATGCACTGACAATATAAAATTTTTACATTGTCATTCAATCACAAATTTTGTCATTAATGACTTTTAGTGTAGTTAACAATGTAAAACTATTTTATACTATTAGTGCATAATCCTTTTTTCTCTTTTTATTTTGTTTATTTAGTGATTTGCCTGTCCACATTTTTATTTTTTTAAAAATATTAAAATTGATTTTTTAAATATAAGTATTTATTTCTTTCAAAAAAAAATATAAGTATAAATAATTATTATATTTAATGTGATTAATTTAATATGAGAGTTTAAAAAAGAACAATGAGTGTAGTGGGTAATCAAGGAGAAATTATTAGATAATTTAGCAGTATCACCTATTTATAGTTTTAATCAATCTCAATGTGACACATATTTAAATTTTTAATTTATGATAAATAATTAATAGACTTAAATATGTTTTTAGTTATTCAAACTTGTAATAACTTGTTTTTAATCCCCAAACTTAAATTGATCTTTTTAGTCCTTAAAATTTGAGAAAATCCTGTTTTAGTCTCTCTTTCAAAATAGTATTAGATACTTTGCTTACCTAGCTAATAAACTATAAGTTATTTACATGACAACTCACTTTCATTTTAACTATTTCAAAGAAATGTATCATTCATGATTTATTAAAATTTAGCAAGAAAAAAAAAATCCTTACTAGACGATCCCCCACCCCACCCCAAAGATATCATTAGTATTAGTATGAAATTAAAACTTGTTCATCAGAACTGTTCATTCCACGTACATTGTGAAAAAGTTATGGTCTTGTTGGTGGCGAATCTATGTAACTCCTCAAGACTTGAGGAGTCACACATGTGGGCATGGGCATCATATCATATCCACACAGAGTAGAGGATGACAATGGTGCCAGCCAATGAGAGAAGATAGTAATGGATAACATGATCAAAACTATTCATAAACTTCACAATTCCCCTTCTCATTCTCAATCCCAGACAAGACATCCTTCTACCTATGCCTATGGAGGCTTTCTCCCTACAGTCACTAACCACAATCACCATTCCCTCCTCTTTGTCACGTAGAGGGGCCACTGAGAAACCTTCTGCCTCCCATGTTAACCTTTCCCATTTCACATGGTACGCCTGCACCTCAAGAGCCACAAAGCACAAAATCCGTTGCACCAAAGCTCAAGCTTCAGGTGGTAAATGATGCTCCTTCTCTCTTCCAAAATACTATGTTTCTTAATTTTGAATGTCATTGATCTCAATGAATGCTGCGTGTCCTTTGATTTAAATTGATTTTGAGGTAAAATGATTTATCTTTGTATGTTGTTATTTTATAAGCAAGTTAGTAGTAATATTCAACATAATTTTTTTGATAAAATGCAAAAGTTATCTAAAATTGTTTTAACTCGATCAATTTTAGAGTGAGTCCTCAAGTGGGACCAAACATGTGAACAATTATCTAAAATCAGGTTAGGTGGCATTTAAACATAATGTTTGATCATGTAACGTGAATCCAAACATGCACGTTGTATACAAGGTTCAACAAAATCTAGTACGGGTACTGCTGAGGGGATCTCTGAGAAAACAGATTCCAAGGATGACAACTTGGTATTTGCTGCGGGTGCTACTGGTAGAGTTGGCTCACGGACAGTGAGGTACATTTATTAGCTGTTGCTCTGCAGTTCTCTTTTCTAAGATAATAACTTTTTCAAAATGCTAAGGAGTGATAGTCCCTCTCATCCAGGGAGCTTATAAAGCTTGGATTTAGAGTCAGAGCTGGAGTGCAAAATGCTCAGGGGGCTGGTGCATTAGTTCAGGTCGTGTAGTGATTAATTATTTGAAATGTTATATGACTAATATCTTGTGTAAAATAGATATGCATTAAAGATATAAATATGTGCAGAGTGTTGAACAATTGAAGCTTGATGGTACAAGTGCAAGTGGAGGGGGACAAGGTAAGGCAACAAAGTCTTAAAATCAACATGTCGCGGTTTCCAATGACAAAATGCGGCTTCATTGAATAACAGAATGTTTTTGGGTTTTAGCCCAGCTGTAGAGAAGCTTGAAATTGTGGAATGTGATTTGGAGAAACCGGATACAATTGGATCTGCATTAGGGGATGCATCAACAGTGATATGTTGCATTGGTGCCAGTGAGAGGGGAGTTTTTGACATCACTGCACCCTTTCAATTTCCAATAGATTATCAGGCCACCAAAAATCTAATTGACACTGGTAACAAGAGCTTTCATTATGTTTTAGTGCCCTATCCTTTTTGTATGTTTCGCTCTTTATTTGTATTAAAATTGAAGTTTTCATTGTTTACTGCTTAAATTTTGTTAAGCCTTAATCGTGAAACACTAAAACAAACACAAATGTTTTCCTTGGAATTTCAATCAGCACAGATACTGAATCAGCCAGGCAGTTAATATTTATTATTTTTTATTTTGTATTTTTGTCTTGACTCTTGAGCAGTCATTAATTTACATTTTTCTAATGTTGAAAACACAAAAATGCAAAAGTCTGTTCTTTCTACCTTGCAGCAACTGTTGCCAAAGTAAATCACTTCATATTGGTTACTTCACTGGGAACAAACAAAATTGGCTTTCCTGCAGCTATCCTCTAGTGAGTATGAAAGCTTTCTCATGTACTAGTTGTGTACAACAATTTCCATATTTGTAGTATGTAGCCAAGGAGTAGTCATATTTGCATATTGACGTCATAAAGCAGTTTAACTGATTTCCTAACTCTGCTTCTAAAGTTTGTTTTGGGGATTCCTGATTTGGAAAAGGAAGGAAGAAGAAGCATTGCTAGCCAGTGGACTTCCATACACAGTGAGTCATTCTGAATCGGATACTAATTACACCAAAGTGCAGGATTCCATTCGACTAATTATTTTGTCACTCTTCAGATAGTGAGAACTGGATGTATGGAGCAGCCTACTGATGCTTTCAAGGAAACTCATAATATAACCCTATCAACGGAAGATACTTTATTGGGGGTCAGGTGTCAAACCTTCAGGTAAATTATACGTGAAATGTTTTCGTATGTATAGCTGTAAATTATGATAGATATATGTGCAGCTAATATATAGAAGTTTAAATTTGATTGCTGCCTTTGCTATCTGCTGCGCCAGCGCAGGGTATATCTGATTAGGAATACATATATACTGGGGTCAATATCACCATTTTTACTTGATCTATGCTTGTTAGATTCTTGTCTACACGTACAGAATAGATTATAAATTATTAGTGCCATGTTGTTCATGTGTTTGGAAAGTAATGTAGATATGTTGAAAGTCATTGTTTCCTCTTATGAATGGGAATATATGTGCTGGTGTGGTGTGATTGACCTATGCTAAATATCTTATAATCCCATCAATTACGCTGTCTTCTCACAATCTAAAATTATGGGACTGTTTGTTGATTTTTAAATAGTCAAGTGAGTGCTAGCCAAGTGCAAAATCAACATATTCTGATTCATTGCAGATTGCTGAACTCATGGCAGTCATGGCCAAGAATCGCGATCTTTCATATTGTAAAATAGTGGAGGTAATTGCAGAGACAACTGCGCCACCAACTCCCATGGAGGAACTTCTTGCAAAGATACCTTCTCAACGCCCTTACATTTCTTCACCCAAGGTACTTCCTTCCTTATATAGTACTGTACAATTTAAGGTACATATACTTGATCTAACCTATTCTTGAGAAAAATGGATAGTTGAAACTTGAAACATAACTGTTGACTTCTTCCTGCTTATCAGTTCAACTTGCCACAGCGGGTGCTAGTCATTATTAACCATTCTACCTTGCTATTGCTAACAAGTGCTACTAGTTAATTCATTGTTTATTGGGATGGTTCAGGAACCAGATATTGCTGCAGTCAGTGTTCCAGATCCCTCTGCTAATGTTGTGGCTGTGGAACCTAGCGTTGCCACTCAGCAAGAAACTGCACAACCTAAACCAGTGGCAAAACAGCCACTTTCTCCCTATACCGTGTAAGCCAGATTAGAAATATTTCCTAAACAACAGATACTAAAATATTATGTAGTGAAATCTGTTACTCTTTTTGATTAAGTTATAAGGATTAGGATTTTAGGACATAACCAACTTTTTCATTGTGGATTGTGGAGCATAAACTAATTTGATGTTTATTTTATCAGCTATGATGATTTAAAGCCACCGTCATCCTTCTCCATCTCAGCCTGGTGGTGGGAAACAAACAAAGATCAGTGAGACAGTGCCAAAACCAAGTGCTTCAGATACTCCAAGTAGTGTGCCAGGAGTAGATGGCATCTCTCAGATAACATCTTCATCTAAAGTGGAGAAGCCTCTTTCTCCTTTTGTAGCGTAAGCCGTCCTCTAACTTTGTGCTCATGTTAATGCTCATTACTGTCCATGTGTAAGTCTAATTTCATTCTTGTTATCAGCACTTGGTAGTACTTTTATTTGTGGTGTGTCTTTGCATTAGCAATCGACGTTATGTAGTTTGGTTTCAACTCATGTAAATTCTGGCACTGCCCTCACTCCTCAGTATGATTTTCTTGTTATATTTGTTCCCTAAGGCCATGTTATGCATGCAGATATCCTGACTTAAAGCCTCCCACATCACCATCTCCTAATGCACCAACTATATCAGTTTCCACATCTGCTGAAGAAGGGGTGCCAGAGATAGCCACAGTTTCAAGCAATGGACCAGCACCAGCCCAACTTTCAATAGCAGATGAACCAAAGGAAGAACATCTCCTTGAACCCAAGTCAAGACCACTTTCACCTTATATCATGTGAGCTGCTTCCGACTTGCCTTCAAATTTTCTTGTTTCTTCAAAATGTAAAGCATGTTGAATAATTAAACTTTAGAAAAGAGATATAAGGGGGCCGGGGTATCAGCTAATTACTCATTGGCCTGTATATTTGTGAGTTTTATTTTTGGTTGGAAATTCAAGTGAGTAGAGAAATCATAGGTAGGACCGTGCAAGTGAGAAGATGCATAGACCAAATACATCAAGGCTTTGGGTCAAAATGTCGAGTCAAGTTCACTTTCACTAGTGTGGTTTCTGACCCAACATTTTCAAGTTAATTTGCTAGGCTCTCTATCTCTTTTTCTTTTACCCTATGTGTAGTTCTAGCTGATCGTGGTTGTCCTTTTTTTTTTTTTGGAAGTTTAGGTGGTTGTCCTTGATGTTTAAAATATTGCTAGTTTAATCTTTATTTGTCTAATGTTTTCTGGGGGCAGTGTTAACATTCTTATGACTTATCTCGTTCAAATGAACATCCAGGTATGAGGACATGAAGCCTCCTGCATCACCAACACCTTCCTTCAGAAAATCTTAGGAACCGATTACCTATGTATACTCTTTATTATTATTATATGTACTATAGTTTGAGCTTTATTTTTACTTACTGGACCCATAATTGTAATAGAACAGTTGAAGAGTCTACGCCGCAATTCATATGGATCATCAAATATGAAGAGAAGCATTTCTGCGAATTGAAATTTTCAGCAATGTCATTTATTTTTCTATGACCTTTTGGCGAATCTCAACGAACTCCTTTTTGTAATTTATTTTTCCTATGTTGCAATTTAAATAAGGAAAGGGTATCACTTTTCATGTTCAATTTTTTTTTTATTTTTTTTTGTAACATTATTATTTCTGAATAGATATGGCTACTTTTCTGTCAAAAAAAATAGATATGGCTACTTTTTTTAACATTATATCTGAATAGATATGGTGACTTTTTGTAACATTACTATTTCTGAATATATATGACAACTTTTAGTAACAAATGTGTTATTAACATATTTTTTTAATATTCTCCCTTAAATGCACTTTTTTTATTAGTTGAAATTGATGTATATAATTTTTTTTTCTCACATTATCTTCCTTTGAAAATAATTTTGTTCAAGGTACTGGCAACTAAATTTGGTGAGAATAGGAACCATCACATAAGAAATAAAATCCACATTAATTTGATTGAAAATTGTTAAAAAAAATGTTAAATTATATGTTACTAACATTTTCTTTTTTGTCAAATATTTGACTCTGTATAGCTGCAAGCTAGACTATAGTCGTAGTAGAACACAATTTTTTAAGGAGTATAAAACCTTAGGAGAAGTGATGATATCTCAGTCGTTAGATGTAAGATCTTATTACTATTACACTATCTAAATATCTAAATTTTAAATACTCATGCATCTACTTAGAGAAAAAAACTTTGTTACCGATAAAGATTCTATCCGACTTGATCAGTAAAAAATATTTGTGATCTATAAAAAATACAATCTAAATACTCAACCCTTTGTTTTTAGTTTTTTTTTAATTTAATTAAAATAATATAATCAGATATAGCATAATAGAGAAAAAAAAATTAATGGGCTGTAAAACAGTTTTACATTGGCTTAAAAAAAGCCTTACAATTTTTCTTTTTTTGACATATCAAAATAATACGAAAAGAAAACTTGTGCATCAGGAAGTCAAAAAAAAAAAAACACTTGTGCATCAGAAATTGTATATTCCACGTAGATTGAGAAAAAAAACATTATGGTCTTCTCGGTGGAGAATCTATGTAACTCAAGACTTGAGGTTCAGGACTCACATATGTGGGGTAGGGGCATCATATCATATCCACACAGAGTAGATGATGGCATTGGTGCCAATGAGAGAAGATAGTAATGGATAACACCATCAAAACTATTCACATCTTCACAATTCCCCCTTCTCATTCTCAACCCCAGACAACCTTCTACCATTGCCTATGGAGGCTTTCTCCCTACAGTCACTCACTGCAACCACCATTCCCTCCTTTCTGTCACGTAGAGGGGCCACTGACAAACCTTCTGCCTCCCATGTTAACCTTTCCCATTTCACGAGGTACCCTTGTACCACAAAGCACAAAATCCGTTGCACCAGAGCTCAAGCTTCAGGTGATACATTATGCTCCTTCTCTCTCCCAAAATATGTTTCTTATTGGAATGCCACTGATCTCAATTATTTATGTTTGTATGTTTTTATTCTAAAAGCAGGTTAGTAATAAAACTCATTATAAAAATTGCGGTATAAGGCAAAAGTTACTTGAAGCCTTTTCAACTCATGATCAATTTCTTAACACGAGACCAACATGTGAACATTTAACTAAAATCACATTAGATGATATTTAAGCAGGATTTTGGATCATCTAACGTGAATCCAAACATGCATGTTATATACAAGGTTCAACAAAATCTAGTACGGGTACTGCTGAGGGGATCCCTGAGAAAACAGATTCCAAGGATGACAACTTAGTATTTGTTGCGGGTGCTACTGGTAGAGTTGGATCACGGACAGTGAGGTACATTTTTTAGCTGTTACTCTGCACTTCTCTTTTCTAAGATGATAATCATTTCTAATTTCTAAGCAGTGATAATCTCTCTCATCCAGGGAGCTAATAAAGCTTGGATTTAAAGTCAGAGCTGGAGTTCGGAGTGCTCAGAGGGCTGGTGCATTAGTTCAGGTACCGTAGTAATTAATTATTTGGAATATGTTATATGACTAATATCTTGTGTAAAATAGATATGCATTAAAGATATAAATATGTGCAGAGTGTTGAACAATTGAAGCTTGATGGTGCAAGTGGAGGGGGACAAGGTAAGGCAAGAAGTTTTGAAATCATCATGTTTCGGTTCTCAATGACAAAACGCTGCTGTATTAAATAACAGAATGTTTTTGGGCTTTAGCCCAGCTGTAGAGAAGCTTGAAATTGTGGAATGTGATTGGGAGAAACCAGAAACAATTGGATCGGCATTAGGGAATGCGTCAACAGTGATATGTAGCATTGGTGCCAGCGAGAAGGAAGTTTTTGACATCACTGGACCCTTTCGGATAGATTATCAGGCCACCAAAAATCTAATTGATGCTGGTAACAAGAGCTTTCATTTTTGTTATGTTTTAGTCCCCTATGCTTTTTGTATGTTTTGGTCTTTATTTGTCTTAAAACTGAAGTTTTCATTGTTTACTGCTCAAGTTTTGTTAAGCCTATTCTTGAAACACTAAAACAAACACAAATACTGAAATCAGCCAGGCCTAATCAGTTAATGTTTATTACTTGTTAGTATTTTGTTTATATTTTTATCTTGAGCAGTCATTGAAAACACAAAAATGCGAAATGTTTGTTCTCTGTACCTTGCAGCAACTGTTGCCAAAGTAAATCACTTCTTATTGGTTACTTCGCTGGGAACAAACAAAATTGGCTTTCCTGCAGCTATCCTCAAGTGAGTATGATAGCTTTCTCGTGTACTGTGTCCAACAATTTCCATATTTGTGGTTCGTAGTCAAGCAGTAGTTATATTCACATATTGAGATCACAAAGCAGTTCAACTGATTGCTTAATTCTGCTTCTGAAGTTTGTTTTGGGGAGTCCTAGTTTGGAAAAGGAAGGCAGAAGAAGCACTGCTGGCCAGTGGACTTCCATACACAGTGAGTCATTCTGAATCTCTGATACAAATTTCACCCAATGAAGGGTTCTAATTGACTAATTATTTTGTCACTCTTCAGATAGTGAGACCTGGAGGTATGGAGCGGCCTACTGATGCTTTCAAGGAAACTCATAATATAACCCTATCAACGGAAGATACTTTATTTGGAGGTTTGGTGTCCAACCTTCAGGTACTTGTGAAATATTTTCATGTATATAGCTATAATTCTATAAACTATGATAGATATATGGAAGTTGTTAACTCTCTGATTTTCAAGCTTAAAAGTACCCAAGTGCTGATAATAAGTAAAAGTAAGTGAATTCCATTTTTTTACGCATTGCAAACAAATTGGAATACTTTTGTGTATGATGGAATATGGTGATAAGCTAGCTCTCATAGTTTTTTTTCATGCAAGTTGATAGAAAAATAATACTAATAAATTTTATTCTTATTCTACTTTTTTTTTGGCTCTCTTTTAGTTTGTGATTATATTTTCTTGGTATGAGCATTGCCAATCTAATTTCATAAAAATCAACAATGCATTGACTGGAAATTCTCATGAGGGTCATGCTAATGAGTGCCCTAAGACACAATCAATAAACAGAAAGTTTTTATTGGAAATGAGAGTGCATTAGTAGCATCAAATGTTACAATTTCTCATAAAACCTTTTTACTTTCGATTCCTTAACCAGTGGATACTGGTTAGCATTCTCCTTCTCATAATCTCCACCTTGACATCGGTGCAATGTCAGTATCCGACAACATGTAGACTACAGTTCTGTTGTTTTTCACATGCATTCTCATCACATCCCTAATCTTTTCATAAATTTTATTTCTACATTCTTTTGTAAGCTTATTCTGAAAATTTTCCAGTTATATTAATAAAAATTGGGCCTCCCATAGATTTTCTTTCCCTATATCTAGCAGGTAATATATAGAACTTTATATTTGAGTGCTACCTTTGCTATCTGCTGTGTTACCACAGGGTATATCTGGTTAGGAATACGTGTATACTGAGGTTAATATAACCATTTTTATTTAATTCATGCTTGTTTAGTTCTTGTCTGCACATACAGAACAGAATATATATTGTTACATGTCGCGCCATGTTTCTTGTATATTTGGAAAGTAATGTAAATATGTTAGTAGTCATTGTTGCCTCTTATGAATGGGAATATATATGCTGCTGATTTTCAAATTGGTAAGTGAATGCTAGCCAAGTGCAAAATTAACTTACTCTAATTCATTGCAGATTGCTGAACTCCTGGCAGTCATGGCCAAGAATCGTGATCTTTCATATTGTAAAATAGTGGAGGCAATTGCAGAGACAACTGCACCGCTGACTCCCATGGAGGAACTTCTTGCAAAGATACCTTCTCAACGCCATTACATTTCTTCACCCAAGGTACTTCCTTCCTTATATAGTACTATACATTTTAAGGTACATGATCAAAACTAGTCTTGAGAAAAATGAATGGTCGAAACCTGAAACATAACAGTTGAACTCCTCCTGCTTATCAGTTCAACTTGCCACTGCGGGTGCTAGTCATTATTAACCATTCTACCTTGCTATTGCTAACAAGTGATATTAGTTTATTCATTATTTATTGGGATGGTTCAGAAACCAGATATTGCAGCTGTCAGTGTTCCAGATCCCCCTGCTAATGTCGTGACTGCAGAACCTAAAGCTGCCACTCAACAAGAAACTGCACAACCTAAACCAGTGGCAAAACAGCCACTTTCTCCCTATACCGTGTAAGCCAAATTGCAAATATTGCCTAGACAACAGATATTAAAATATTATGTAGTGAAATCTTTAACTCTTTCTGATTAAGTAATAAGGATTAGGACACAACCAACTTTTTCATCGTGGACAGTGGAGGCATAAACTAATTTGATGCTTATTTTATCAGTTATGATGATTTGAAGCCACCATCATCTCCTTCTCCATCTCAGCCTGGTGGCGGGAAACAAACAAAGATCAGTGAGACAGTGCCAAAACCAAGTGCTTCAGATACTCCAAGTAGTGTGCCAGGAGTAGATGGCATCTCTCAGACAACATCTTCATCTAAAGTGGAGAAGCCTCTTTCTCCTTATGTAGCGTAAGCTTCCCTCTAAGTTTGTGCTCGTATGTTAATACACATTACTGTTTTTCTTACCTAAACGCCCTACCATTTGTTAGTCTAATTCCATTCTTGTTATCAACAACTTAGTAGTACTTTTATTTGTGGTGTGTATATGCATTAGCACCTGACCTTATATAGTTTGGTTTCAACTTATGTCAATTCTGTCACAGCCCTCAGTATGATTTTCTTGTTATGTTTGTTCCCTGAGGCCATGTTATGCCTGCAGATATCCTGACTTAAAGCCTCCCACTTCACCATCTCCTAATGCACCATCCGTATCAGTTTCCACATCTGCTGCAGCTGGGGTGCCAGAGATAGACACAATATCAAGCAATGGACCAGCCCAACTTTCAACAGCAGATGAACCAAAGGAAGAACATCTCCCTGAACCCAAGTCAAGACCACTTTCACCTTATACAATGTGAGCTGCTTCCAACTTGCCTTAAAATTTTCTTGTTTCTTCTCCAATGACTCTTCATTCCTTAATGTAAGGCATGTTGAATAATTAAACATTAAAAAGTGATATAGGGGGCGAGGTTTACAGCTAACGACTCATCGGCCTGTATAATTGTGAGTTTTATTTACTGGTTGGAACTTGGAAATTCAAGTGAGTAGAGAAATCATAGATTGGTGCAGTCAAAAAAAAAAAAAAGAGAAATCATAGATTGGTAATGAATGGACTAAGGTAGGACCTTGTAAATGAGAAGATGCATAGATCAAATACATCATGACTTTGGGCAAAAAATGTTGTGTCAAATTCACTATTACGTCATAGTTCACTACAGTGGTTTCTGACTCATTCCATCGGGACCCAACATTTTCGTGTTAATTTGCTAAGCTAGATATCCCATTCTCTTTTTTTTTTTCCTCCACTATGTAGAGGTTTCCGATATTTATTATCATTATGCTTAGGTGGTCGTCCTTAATTTTTAACATATTGCTAGTTTAATCTATATCTGTCTTATGTTTCTTGGAGGCAGTGTTAACACTCTGATCTCATTCAAATGAACATCCAGGTATGAGGACTTGAAGCCTCCTGCATCACCATCACCTTCCTTCAGAAATTCTTAGGAATTGCCTGCCTATTGAATCAGACAAGGTTAGAAATGCAAATTATTTTATGTATAACCTTGATTATATTTTACTATGATTCAAGCTTTATTTTTACTGCCAAAGTTACTGGACGCATAATTTTAATAGAACTGTTGAAGAGTCTATGCGGCAACTCATATGGAGGATCAGGATGGTCACTCAAATATGAAGAGAAGCATTTCTGCGAATTGAAATTTTCAGCAGTGTCATTTATTTCTTTATGACCATTTGGCGAAACTCAACGAACAATATTGCTCCTTTTTTGTAATTTATTTTCCCTATGTTGCAATTTAAATAAAGGAAAAGGTATCACTTTTCAATTTCATGTTCAATTTTTAAAAATTTGTTTTTATCATTTTCAATATTTCATGGTCAATTTTATTTGCGGATAACATGTGACCGTTCTAGACGATTTTGTCCTTACAATATTGGCTGCAACTCACGCTTCTGCCGTCAACTAATATACCACTCGCTTTCCGTGGTCTTATAATTTGGATTGGGAAAGAATTGTCTTATTTATCAAGTGGACAAGAATATGCTTTTCGTTATTTAGTACCAAGAAAAATTCTTTTATTCTTTTATGCCAATATAAATAAGACTTCTGGTAAAGATAAATAAAGTCTTTCAGCATCAAATTTGATTTTATCTGATTTAGATTTTTAATATGGAAAAATCATTGAAATGCACACAAATTTTATATTTTCATATGAATCTGAAAAAATATTTTGCTCTTTTGAGCATCATAAGTGGCTCTCACACTTTTTTTCTTTTTATTTTTTAAATTATAATATATAAAAAATATTATGATATGTTGAAGTAAAATAGTTATGAGGTATTAATTTTAAAAATAGAAACAACTTATCAAACACAATCAAGTTGATTATGTTTTCAAGACTGCAATTTACGTGCCAAAACAAACAAGTATTTGCTGTGTTTGTATGCCACAGTACGTACGAGTGTTGGGGAAGGAGTTCAAATGGACAATCAAAATAGAACTAATATAATTTGGGCCATTCTAAACCTTATGAACAGATATGTTATAGAATTTGTTTATAGATCATAAACTACAATCTGGCTACTAGATCAAGTAAATTCAATAAAGAAATATAAATAAATTATAGGGGCTCATCAAAATAGAATAGGTCACAATATAATAAAATAAGTACTGAAAGTTTTAATGGTGTGAAACAAAATAGATCAATTAGATTGATAATGTATATAAATATGTACAGATATGTGCTATGAGTTTTTTTTTTTTTTTTTTTTTGAGAGAATATGTGCTATAAGTTTTAGTTGGACGGTTTTAGGTTTAGGAATCAATTTTAATGATCCAAATTAAATTAAATCTCCATATAATAGTAACTGTTTCCGTCATGTATTGTGTGTTTCTGTCATGTTGTATGGGAATGGATTCTTTTGTAAAAATATACACCATCAAAACTTTATGCCTCCTTTTTTTTTATTATTATTTAAATTCTTTCTCTTGTTTTTAATTAAGGACTGAAATTTTACTGGACAAAAATGTCACATGAGGGATCTAAACCCCTTTTTGTATGTGTATTTCTGTCATGTAGTGTGAGTTTTCTGTCATGTTGTATGTGTGTTTCTGTCATGTAGTGTGTGTGTTTTCTGTCATGTACTATTTAATGAGACTAGGTTTCCTTTCCTTCAATTGGCTTCTAAACAACCACTCAATGACTACTACTACTTGTGCTTACTCTCACATCTCTCCCTCTCCGTCCTCATCCTTTCCCCTTGTCAACAAAATTCCTCTCCAGCAGAACCTTTCCACACTTCTTCCTCTCCTCAGCCTTTTGTCAATATATTACAATCTTATTCCTCCTCCCCTTCTCCATCACTGTCGGCACCTCATCCTCCCATACCCTCTATCCACCCTCACAACACTTATCCCATGCAGACTCAAGCTATGCATGGCATTATTAAGCCGAGGTTGGTTCCTACCTTGACGACTCACATGGAGCCTAGTCCAACAGGCTTTAAAAGTGTCCTAACAGTTTGCTGAGTAAGATGCTTTGCTTCACAGTTATTAAATAATTATCCTTACCGTCACAGCCGGGTATACACGTGCCTTCAAGTCCCATTGCTAGTCCTAAGTTTCATTTCTTTATCATTTGCTCTGCACTGAACTTTTTACCTTTCTCTCACCATGCATTTTAAGAGAAATAATCTACCATTATTTTTTTCAATCTGGACTCTCAACTCTGGTTGTTGCTGAGTGCACCTGACCAAAGATGAATAATGTGGTAAAGTCAAAGTTCTATGGTACAAAATAGTAATTTTGGTATCAATATTAGATGTGAGTACTAAAGTGTCTATCTTAGTTTCGGATAAAATTATAACTTTTGAAAACGTTAAGGCGATCTGTGGTATTGTTCTCAAAAGCCAGATGTGAACCAAACCATGGACAACATTTGCACACCCGCAATATGTGGTATTGTTAAGGCGATGGGCCTTAATGACAAAGAAGATCCTTAAAAAGATGTTATAATGTTGTTAAAGACTAGGACAGACAAACGTTTGCACTAGCAACTGGTATTGATGTCAAAACTGCTATTTTGTACCTTATCATTCTAGCTTTGTCACATTCATAATTACATGTGCATTCTTGGTTTCTTAGTTGGGACTTAGTTTTTTTAATCAGCCAACAAAACATATTATATTAATTAACTTTGGTACGAGGGGTATCATTTCCCTTATACAATTCAAAACTACTTCTATTTAAATCTCAATGCGCATACCAGTTATTAGTGATAGAGAAATTTTTTTTAGTGGAAGCAAAATATAGTCTAATATTTTCTGAGACGAAAAATAATATAAGTTTTACTAAAAAAGTATTAGAGAAATTAAAAACAGTAAAATTAAAATGATAAAGTGGATAAAATTAGTACTAATTTATTTTTTCTTTTATCTATTACAATTTTTTACATTCATCTGGAAAAAAAAATATTTTATGGAACAACACTTATATTTTTATTGGCGCAAAAAAAAAACATTTATTTAATATATTTAAGTAAAAAAAATATATATTTTGTAGAGACAATTGCCCCATTGCCTTGCATGTAGATCCGCCCCTTCCAACTATTTACATTCCCTCATAACAAAATAGTCTATTGCCCAACAAACGAAAGTTGTATGAAGACTCAAGGGTAATCAAAACAAACTTGTGTCCTGTACTATTTAACAAACCTGACCTTCTAAGCATTCTATTGGCAATAAATACAATATTATATACCGGCCATAAAAAAAATACAAGAACCCCTTCATTCTGCATGATAACCAAGCTTCCAGGAACAACTTCACCCTACTTGCTAATCAAATCTCCAGATCCCTCGGATAGACACCAATAATAAAAGGTTGGATGGCAAAACGTAAGTCTAGTCACACAGTGAAAGAAAGTAAGAGAAAATATATGAAAGTATTGTATTTGGTTATCTTTTAAAAAGTCAATGTATGTATTACAAAAAAAAAATAGTGTAATAGATAGCCTCTTGAAATTTGCTTGTAATAATTTCACTTCAAAATTTAAATTCACTTTTGGTCTCTGTAATTTTAAGATTGTATAATTTTAGTCCTTTAAAATTTTTTATTACATATTTGGTCTCTTTATGTTTTTAAAATTTAACATTTTTTGTCTATTGATAGTCAACTGTCAACTTTTTAGTGGATATTGATGATGTGACATATTTGTGATGATGTGTCATGCTGTCATTCATATGCTGACGTTGCAATCCTACATATATATGTTGATATGACACTAATATTATCATCTATCATGTTA
The DNA here is from genome assembly GCA_026413185.1 of Pueraria montana var. lobata. Taxonomy (NCBI): domain Eukaryota; kingdom Viridiplantae; phylum Streptophyta; class Magnoliopsida; order Fabales; family Fabaceae; genus Pueraria; species Pueraria montana. Next base: position 9,060,685 of record CM048654.1, read on the forward strand.
ATACATTAACATATCACGTCAACGATTTCTGTTAAAAAATTGTCGATAGACTAACGATATACCAAAATTGTTAAATTTTGAAAATGTGAGATCAAATGTGCAATAAAAAAATTTGTGGGGCAAAGATTGTACAATTATAAAATTATAGGGACTAAAAGTGAATTTAATTCATTTACTTACGTTGAATTTTTCTACTTTTTAATTTTCACTCAATGGATTCTCATCTAGAAAATATAAAATTTTCTACTTCAAGTACCTCTTGAAATTTTGCGTCAATTTCACTAGTCAAACGGTAGAGATATAAAAAATAATAACTTCTATTTCATTGAAAATACTCTGATAGATACAGAGATAATCTAACCACTAGTTGTGTTGTGTGATAACTAATAACTAACAACATGCTTAAATGAATGAATGTATAAAAAAATTATACTTAATAGTTCTTCATAGTGAAACAACAACTAAATGTTGATTTATAGCAAAATATCACGCCTGAAATTTGCAAACTAAAATTAAATATAAAAAATTAAAAATATAAAATATTTTAAATTATATTTTTTAAATTTAATGAAGAAGATATTATTATAATAAAATCGAATTACTTGTAAGATAAAAGAGGTTGCAAAATTTCGCCTACCACTAAAATTTCTGACCATACTTTAATGTAATGAAAAGATATTATTATAATAAAATCGAATTACTTGTAAGATAAAAGAGGTTGCAAAATTTCGCCTACCACTAAAATTTCTGACCATACTTTAATGAAAACGACTCAGAAAAATCCTTAAAACTATTAAAAAACGCAATTAACTTAATTAAAAAAAATCATGAATAATAGTATGAGGTTAATTGTTATGTACTGATACTAAAATAATTTTACATTATCATGCAATCATAAACACAACATGTATGGTAAGTTTGTTAATTTTATAATAACTTATGGGATGACAATGTAAAATTATTTACACTATAAGTGTATAACCATCGAAAATAGATAATGATAAGTTTATAATAATTCACACATTTTGCTCAATCAATTAAACTACACCCCTTAATATATATACAAGACATTTTTAATTACTTATTAAGAATTAAGAAATTTAATTTATTTAATCAATGACATTAAATTTAGTAAAAAGGTTTACTCTTAAAATTATTAAAAATAATTTTAATACTCTATTTAGTATTAATGTAAAAAATTTATCCTAATAACTAATAACTAATTAAAAAAAACACTTTAAAGCAGTTATTACGAACATCTAACAAATTTAAAATTATAATTAAGCAAGAGCTGATATTTTTTTTTTTTCACTGTCAAGTGTAAACCGATACTAATAAAATTCAAGTTACTAACTTCATTCTTAATCTGTTCCAAGGAGTAGAGGGGTTTGGTGTTAGGGTTTTGGATTGAAGTTTGAAGAGGAAAAATGGAAGATACGGCAACACCTTCAACTGCTTTGGCCTACCTTAACCCTTCCTACTGGTAATCACTATTCACTGATCAAAGCTTCTCAACAATTTTTGTGAATTTCTCAATAATTTAATTTAATGTTCGTTCCGTTGGTGTCAGGGACGAGAGGTTCTCGAAGGAGGAGCAATATGAGTGGTTCAAGGATTATTCCCATTTTCGGCACTTGATTCAACCCCATCTCACGCCCCATTCCGCTGTATGCTTCATTCACATATTTGGTTACGGTTTGTGATGGAATATGGCTAACGTGAACATGTTTGCAGGTCCTGGAGCTTGGGTGTGGAAACTCACAAATGTGTGAACAGTTGCATAAGGATGGCACTACCAACATAACTTGCATTGACCTTTCACCTGTTGCGGTTCAAAACATGCAAAAACGGTTACTCTCCCGAGGATTCAAAGGTCAGCTTCCTCAATCATATACTAATGTCATGTTTGGATAAGTTTCTCTGTAAGCACTTACAAGAAAAAAAAAAAAAAAAAAAAAAAGAAGCAAAGCTTCTCCCGTAAGCTAATTTGCATAAGTTAAAATCAGTATTTTCAGAAGCTAAAATCATTTATTTTTGGATCGATCATGACATTAGTGTAAAGTATTCACAAGCTTTGTCAATGACTAATGTCTACTGGGAACTTGACTGGTCACCTTTACGGGGGTCTTTCCTTCCAACCATGTTTCCATTCACACATCTCAAACCCAAAACCTTGTTTAAGGAATCCCAATCAGTGTCACTTCACTCGGACCGAGGACATGTTTTTGAAGCTAAAATCATTTAAATTATCCAAAAAGTTAATTTTAACTTATGGGAGAAACTTATTTCATTTTTCATTTTTATTTCTTCTATAAGTTCTTATGAAGCTTATCCAAACTAGGTTTAATTAATTGTTACACATGAATCATATATATATGATTGACTATCAATATTAACTTTGTAATGTGATTCTGTTATTAGACATAAAAGTGCTGCAAGCTGATATGCTAGAGCTACCTTTTGAGGATGAGTGTTTTGATTTGGTTATTGAGAAAGGAACTATGGTAAATTGAATGATTTTCCTTTGATCTATGATGGGATTTTGGTTTGATGTTTTAAACTAATGATTACGGTTCCTATATAATCGAGTATTTGAAGTTTATGGGTTAAATGTGATTCTTGGTTTTGAAGGATGTATTGTTCGTGGACAGTGGTGACCCATGGAATCCAAGGCCTGAAACTATATCCAAGGTCATGGCCACGTTGAAAGGTGTTCACAGGGTTTTGAAAGCTGGTGGCACATTTATCTCAGTAACTTTTGGCCAGGTTTCAAAAATGAACTGTTAGTTGTGTTGTGTCTCTTTTAATGGGTATTGCTGTGATTGATTCTAATCTATTTAAAATTCATGCCAGCCACATTTCAGGCGCCCTATATTTAATGCACCAGATTTCAGCTGGTCTGTTGAGTGGACTACTTTTGGTGAAACCTTTCACTATTTTGTCTATGTTCTGAAGAAGGTTGGTCTATATAACCTCACCTCTTGTTTGTCTTATGATGATAAAACAAATGTTTGTCCGTTGCTATTTTAAGGTATTGCTACCAAGACTTGAACATATGAGTTCTACCAAAATCCCCATTCCATTGGCTACCTTTTAAAGTGAACACTCATTCTGGTCCTTCAAATTTAAACTTGACTTCACATTACCAAATTGGTTCTTCAATGATGATGAATATCATCAGTTTTGTACTTCAATGACCAATTTGATGGCTAAAATGCCACATCAAAGGACCAATTTAATCATGCCTAAGTTATATCTTTCAAGGACAAAATTGTTGGATTTTTAAATACAGGACCAATGGGATGTTGCATATGCCTTTGGAAAATCTAATATGCTCTACTTTTTACAATTAAAAAGTGCTACTTTTTGCAATGATATAGATAATGATTCTATTCTCATGACGAAGTATAGATTTCATCGTGAGTAGTGGCAGTACAATTTTTTTTGGGGGGTGGGGAGGGAGGGTCTTTAGGGAGCTTTAATATGCTATACATGGGAGGGCAATTCAATCTTGAATCTTCACCTTTGATGGGGCGCTAGGTGACATCTCAGTTGTTGCTCAAATCTAGTTCTGGTTATATGATTTAGAGTGGGATTATGCATAAGAGGTTGAAAAGGATTATGTTTCATATGCTTGTGGTTTAACTGTTCTGCATTTCTGTTTTAACTGATTGATGAAACTTTTTCAGGGACAGAGATCGTCATATGATGATATTCCACCTGTTAAGAGGTTTGAAGCACAGCCTATTAATCTACTTCATGAAGAGTTAGAAAGTGAAGATTTTGCTTTCCTAATCAATGTTGACGAGTTGAACTATTAGAGTGTATTGTACGAAGTTTTGTCATCAATTTCAATTTATTTTCCATTTTTCCTTGCTGCAATTTTAATTCACTTGCTTCGAAAGAGGAATGCAGTTATCTTAACTATTGGACTTAGGCATACTGATGTTGCACCAAAATACTAATTCTACTTTGTTGAAAAGTAAATGAAACATCTCAAGTTGCTATGATTGGCATGGTTTAGGCGAAGTGCCTTAGCAACCTAATGCTCCAATGTGATGTACGGGCTATTTAGAGCACCTCTAACATGGGATATCTCTTATTTTACTTTTTAGTTGTTCCACAATGGGTCTTACCATTATATATCATTTATTTATTTATTCTAAAATATACTTTTTTTTTTATGTTTTCGATTATATTCAGTTTCGTCTCTTATATTTTAAAAAGTTCAATTTAGTCTTTATGTTTTCAAAGTGAGTTAAAATGTTTATTTAATGATCGTTTTTAATTTTGGAATATGATTTTGAATTTTTTTTACTAATTTAAGACGTAAAACTTGTTCTATTAGATTCACTTACATAAAACTATAGAGTCCAACTGATTGAAACAAAAAAGATGTCATAAATTGGTAAAATTGCATGAAAAATGAATTTAATGAGTAATTAAAAATTTAATATTAAATTTCTTTTTCGTTGCTTGTGAGACTTATTGTGATTGAGATATTGTTGCACATCTTGAAGAGAAATATGAAAGCAATTGGTTGGACTTTAGTAGATATTTCTAGAATCAACCCTTTCACATAATTTTATTGGAAAAAGAGGCAAACCCAGTTAGACAACCCTCATAGAAGGCTGAACTCATTAACTCTTGATGTGGTGAAAAAAGGAAGTGACCAAGCTTCTGCAAGCTATCATTTACTCGATTTTAGATGCTAAAAAATAGTCTTGTCTTGTGCAAGTGGTTCCCAAGAAAATTAGAACTTCAGTGGCGCAGGATGAGAAGAATTAGTTAATTCCAACAAGAAAACATAATAGTTGGAGAGCCTATATGGATCAAAGAAAGTTGAATTAAGCAACTCGAAGAGGATAATTTCCTTTTACCATTTATTAATCAAATGCTTAAAAGATTAGCTAAAAATCTGATTAAAAAAAATTAGCTAAAAATCTCATTACTATTTTCTAGATAGATTTTTGGGATATTTTTAGGTACATACTGCATCAAAAAATCAAGAAAAGACATAAGGAAATAGAACGAAATCCCTCTACCTAGACTTTAGAATTATTAGGTAACATGACATATTTATTATATACAAAAAAAATATTTTATTTATAGAAATTAAAATGAAAAACTTGTTTTTTTTTTTATTGGTCAAATGTTAGTTGTTAATTTGTTAGTTTTTGTTAGTAGGGGATTCGAACCCACGACCTAAAATGAAAAACTTGTTGAATATAAGGATTGAGCTTTTAATTTAACAAAAAAATTTCTATACATTATTTATAATTAAAGGGTGCCTCTTGAATTTTAGTCAATTTTTATAAATGAAATTTGAAATATTAGAAATCTTAAGATGGTGACAATACCAATAATTAAGTATAGTTATTTTCATGTTTTTCAAAAAAAAATATTTTAAGAGTTATTATTATTCTCGTTAAGTCACATGTCTTATTTTTATTTATTTATTATTCATTCACTTGTCTTATCTTAATATCATATAGTATTGAATACTTAATTTTATCTTTTAATTTTTATTCTTTTCAAATATGTTTCTTAATTTCAATTTAATTTGATTTAACAACTAGTTCAAAAAATTCCCTTTCAATTTATCTCAAATTAATATTCTTTTATTTTTATTTGTGTATTTGATTTTTTAACTCTTTGTTTCTTTCAATTTATCATTTTCATCTCTATTTTTAAATTTTTTTATCAAATAGTTAAAATAATATTGTATCACAGTACAAATTATTGTTGGGTAAAAAACACACACCTCTTAACGTGGTTCGACTCCTTATGCCTACATCCACAGCACCAATTCATTTAACATGATTCGACACTTTATGCCTAAAATCACAACACACTTTGTTTAATGTGATCTCAATCTCCATCCCTACAACCACAACCTCATTACAAGTTTTATAGACAAGCATGATAAACCCCTCTTTTCAAATGACCCCTCTCTCACTTAAGATGGCGACTTGCTCTTCAGGCTCAATGATTCTTACCATCTCAAGAGCATCTATCTATAGACCTAATATCCTAATATTAAAAGAGTAAACAAATTTAATATCTTTAAACAAATTTATGAAACAAATTTATAGATTTAGCATCCTAATCTCAAGAGTATCTAGTTTATAAATAACTAGTGTTTTAACCTGTGCAATTCACGGGCTTATTCAAAATTTTACTACCTTATTTATATAGTCAATAGAAAGAAATTTGAAAAAAAAAGAATTATATAGCACATCGAGAAATCTTCATAGTTAAACAATAGAGTTAAAAAAAATTGATAAAAGAAATATTAAAAAAAAAAAGATAGCATAAGATAAAGAAGTGAATAGAAATCATCAATTATATTATATAAAAGAAGGTTGTTGAGTCATAAGACGAATCAGGACCCTCAATTATTTTGATTTTATGCAAAACAAATATTAAGTAAATAGACTGCGTCTTATAAATGCCAACAGACGAAAACGTTGTATCTGCGACTGTAAGATACAGATGATACGCAGACAGACTCTTAAGTCTGAAGAAACATTTAAAAGGCATAGTAAATGCACTATTTTTTTGTAATCTATTTTGCAGAGTATATTCATAGAACATCCTCCTAGGATCTGTCGAAGTGCATAAAGGGGAACAGAAAGAAGAGTCAAAGGCTTAGAAGTTTCCCTCGCCTCAAAAGACACGTTATAGCTAGCAATGAGTACTTGTCTGAGCAAGCGATGTGACCACTGCAACAGAAGGATATGGAGTATATCTCAAGAAAGATAAGTAGAATGCTTTATCAGCTCAGAATGACTAGTTGGTGACAAGCATTTAATGCTGCAATTAAATGCCCCTCAACCACCCTCCTTCAGACGACGGTCAGACGCAAGAAAGAAGACTGTTTAGAGACAACGGTTACTTCCTTAGCAAGTCTATATAAAGAAGAAGATTTGAAGTGTTGTATAGAGAACACACAAACTAAATTCAAAATTCAAGCATTCTTTCAAGCCTTCATTCTTTCTCTTGTAAAATTTCTCTTTGTAAAAGCTTTCAACTCACTTTGCGTATCTTGAGAGAAAAAGACTTAGTGTTTAATCTTGTATATCCGTCTGTAAGACGATGGCTAAAAAGCATGTGCACCCTTTCAAAAACAAATCTTGTGATTTGTTTTAGAGCCAGAAGTGGCTTGGTAGTAAAGAATACTTGGGTTTTTAGCTTGGAGAGGCTAAGTGTGAAAAACTACTTGGATGAGCCAGAAGTGGCAGTGAAGAATACTTTGTAACTTGAAAAAGTTAGTGGAACTTGGTGGTTTGCCAAGAACTGGACGTAGTCTCGGGGTGAGACGAACCAGTATAAATTTTCTGTGTTGTCTTTCCTGCTCTTTCATTATCTATAACTGCTTGAACTGACTTTGTCTTGTGATTTAAATCTGTTTTTCTTAAAAAGGTTTTTCATCTGTGTAGTATCGTCTGTAAAAAGGTTTTCTTAAAAAAAACTATCTCTTTTGTTCAACAGACGATACAAGCTGTTTATAAAAAGTTTACGAAAAATTTTAAAAATCACAATTCAATCCCCCTTCTTGTGATTTTTGCCTTTACAGTTTGGTATCAGAGCTCAACCTCTAAGGGTTGAGCACCTGACCGTGTCTAGAGGAAAAGATCCAGATGGCCAGTCACGACAATCAATTCATTCTTGAGGGAGCCTCTCTAACAAGACCTCCAGCCTTTCTTGGAGATGACTATCCCTACTGGAAAAACCGTATGGAGATGTACATCAAGTCCAACCAGTATCAACTATGGAACATCATCATAAATAGAGATATTCCCATCACAAGGCCCGAGGATCAATGGACTCAAGATGACTACAACATCCTTCAACTCAACAACAAGGCCAGATATACTCTGACCTATGTTTTAACTATAAATGAGTACAAGAAGGTACGTAGACTAAAATCGGCCAAGGAGATTTAGGATTCTCTCTGCACCAACTATGAAGGAACAAAAGATGTTCAACTAAGAAAAGCTGTCACTCTGACTAGACACTATGAGAGTTTCTCCATAAAAGAAGGAGAAAGTGTTGATGACATGTTTAGGAGACTTCAGGTTCTTCTCTCAGACCTGGAATCTCTTAGGCACACGTACACTAAAGCTCAGATCAATCTGAAGATTCTTAACAGTATGCCAAAGTATGGGAACCAAAGACCACGGCTATCCAAGAAGCAAGAAACATGAGAACTTTGTCTTGGGATTGCTGGGAGTTCTACGAGTGCATGAAGGGCATTTGCAGAACAAGGACCAACTACTTGCAAACAAAGTAAACCATTCCGCTTCCCTCAAAGTTGGTGAAGCCAGCACCAAAAATGAAGAAAAGAAAAGAATTCCCAAGGCTTTGAAAATTCAAACTGTTCAGTCAGATGAATCAGACGAAAGCTCTGCCGAATCTACAGATGATGAGGTTGTCCTCATGGCTAGGAAATTCAAGCAGACGCTGAAAAAGAAAAATAAGTTCAAACAGTCCTCTAGAAAGAAAGACTCTAGATTCAAAAGAATAGACAAGGAGGACAGTCAGGAGATCATCTGCTTTTTATGCAGAAAGCTAAGACATATGAAGTCTGAGTGTTCGAGGTTAAAGAAAAAGAAATCCTTCAGTGGCAAGAAAAAGATGGCCGCATGGGACGACTCAAATAGTGAGCAAAGCAGCAGCTCAGATGATGAACAAGTAAACATTTGTCTGATGGCAGAAACAGAAGAAAAAGTTGAGGTAAAAACTTGTTCTGAATTTGAAAGTTCATCTGGTTCTTCATCAGACGATGAAGAAGAGATGCCTTATGACGTTTTACTTCAGAATTGTCATATGATCTCTTAGCAATGTAAAAAATTTAAACAAAAACTCAAACAATCTGTTTGTGAAATAGAATTGCTGAAGAAATCAAAGAACTAGAAGAAAAAGTCAAGACTCTGGAAGAGAACCTAAGTCAAACCAGTACCCCTAGTCAAACAGACGATTCATCCATAGTTGAAAAAATAAGGGAAGAAGTAGCCTATTTAACTAAGGATTTTGGGAAGTTTCTAGAGAGTTCTAACACTCTCACTATGCTTTTAAAATATCATCAACATCCCCATGATAAATCTGATTTAGGCTTAGAAAAAGACGCATCTGCTTCTACTCAGTTTGACCCAGACAAATGTGACTTCTGTGGAAAGTCTAGACACTCCAAGTTCAGATGCATACACAAGAAGAAGTAAATGTCTAATGACACTAATGCTGCTAGACCCAAGAAGATTTGGGTACCAAAGTCTCATATTATTCCTATTTTAGATATCCTTGGTAGGAAAAGGCAAGGGTTTGAGCTGGTACTTGGACAGTGGTTGCTCACGACACATGACGGGAGAAAGGTCTATGTTCCTAGACCTAAAGCCAGTTGAAGGCGGAGCAGTTGCCTTTGGAGGCATGGGAAAAGGACGCATCACAGGAGTAGGTAAAGTTGGTATGTCCTCCCTAACCTCCATAGACAACGTCCTATATGTTGAAGGTTTGAGGTATAACCTACTAAGCATAAGTCAATTATGTGACAATGGTTATATAGTCTCCTTCAACAAGGACAGATGTATAGTCAAAATAGATGATGGCAAGTCTGTCTTTTCTGCCAGATGACACAACAATCTGTATGAAATTGATCTTATAGATCTTAGCAAGCAGAAGGTAACATGTCTGCTATCCAGAGAAGATGAAAGATGGATTTGACATAAAAAGCTTGGGCAAGTAAATCTGAAACACATTTCAAAAATTTCGAAAAGGGTTTAGTAAGAGGATTGCCCGAGATTTCTTGGAAAACCCATCTTCTCTGTGAAGCATGTCAAAAGGGAAAACAGATTAAAACTTCTTTTAAATCTAAAAATGTTGTTTCCACCTCCAGGCCGTCGCAACTCTTGCATATGGATTTATTTGGTCCTACTAGAACGTTGAGTCTGGACGAAAAGAAATATGGCTTAGTCATTGTAGATGACTATTCAAGATACACATGGGTATACTTCCTAGGCCATAAACATGAGTCTTTCAAGGTCTTTGAAATATTCTGTAAACGAGTTCAAAATGAAAAGGACTTTTGCATCTCTAGCATCAGAAGTGATCATGGAATTGAGTTTGAGAATGCTGAGTTCAAATCTTTCTGTGAAAAGAATGGAATTTTCCACAATTTCTCTTCACCGAGAACACCTCGGCAAAATGGGGTAGTTGAAAGGAAAAACCGAAACCTACAAGAGATGGCTAAAATCATGCTCTGTGAGAACTCTCTTCCTAAACACTTCTGGGCAGAGGCTATGAACACTGCTTGTTATGTTCAAAACAGAGTATTGATCAGACCTATGATTGAAAAGACTCCTTATGAACTATGGAGAGGAAGAAGACCCAACATTGCTTACTTTCATCCTTTCGGATGTGAGTGCTACATCTTAAACACCAAAGATCGATTGGGAAAATTTGATTCTAAGGTGGATAAGGGTGTCTTTCTAGGATATTCTGATACATCTAAGGCTTACAGAGTTTTCAATACAAGAACCTTAGTTGTAGAAGAATCTATCCATGTTAAGTTCAATGATGGACTAACATCTGATAGGAGACTATCAGATCTTGAGGATGATTTTGCAGATATGCAGATAGGTCCGTCTGTGGCACCAAAGTCAGACGAAATTCAACCTCCTTAGGAAATTCTTCCTCAGATTGAAGGAGCGTCTGACTCTCAACCACAGATAAGGGACTGGAAATTTGTAACCTATCATCCACAAGATCATATCATAGGAGATCAGAAAGATGGCATAAAGACTAGATCATCCTTCAAAGATCAAGCATCTTATGCCTTCGTCTCATAAATAGAACAAAAAACGATAGACGAAGCCCTGACAGACGATGACTGGATCTTAGCCATGGAAGAAGAATTGAACCAGTTTAACAGAAATGACGTCTAGACCCTAGTTCTTATGCCAAAGAATAAAAGTATCATTGGAACAAGATGGGTCTTCAGAAACAAACTGGATGAGTAAGGAAAGGTAGTAAGAAATAAAGCTAGATTAGTAGCTCAAGGCTATAATTAGTAGGAAGGTATAGACTTCACTGAAACCTTTGCTCCTGTAGCTAGATTAGAAGCTATAAGAATCATGCTTGCATTTGCCGCTCATAAAAACATTAAGCTTTTTCAAAGGGATGTTAAGAGTGCCTTTTTAAATGGTTTTATCGAAGAAGAAGTTTATGTTAAACAACCTCCTGGTTTTGAAGATCTCACTCTTACAGATCATGTGTTTAAACTCAAAAAGGCTCTATATGGTCTGAAGCAAGCAACTCATGCTTGGTATGATAGACTGAGCTCTTTTCTTTTAGAAAATAGTTTTATGAGAGGGAAAGTAGACACTACTCTTTTCAGAAGAGAAGTGGGCAAAGATTTCATTATAGTTCAAATCTATGTAGATGATATTATTTTTGTAGCTACTAATGAATCTTTGTGCAAGGATTTTTCTGATATGATGAAAAGCGAGTTTGAAATGAGTATGATAGGAGAACTTAAGTTCTTCTTAGGACTTCAGATCAAACAAGACAGTAAGGGAATCTACATTCATCAACAGAAGTATACAAGGGAGCTTCTTAAGAAGTTCAAAATGGAAGATGCTAAACCTATGAAAACACCTATGCATGCTTCCAGCCCCTTAAGCAAAGACGAATTAGTTAAACCAGTAGATCAGACGATCTACAGAGGTGTGATTGGTTCACTTCTTTATCTTACAGCCAGTAGACCTGATATTATGCATAACATCTGTCTGTGCGCTAGATTTTAGTAAGATCCTAGAGAGTCTCATCTTAAAGCTGTTAAAAGGATCTTACGTTATCTAGTAGGCACTACTAACCTTAGTATGTTCTATAAGAAAAATCAAGATTTCAGGTTTGTAGGATACTGCGACGCAGACTATGCGAACGAAAAAGTAAAAGTGGAGGATGCCACTTTATAGGATCATGTCTCATTTCATGGGCTAGCAAGAAGTAGAACTCAATTGCCTTGTCTACCGCAGAAGCTGAATATGTGTCTGCTGCAAGTTGCTGCTTACAACTGCTATGGGTAAAATATCAATTATACTCTAGTTTTGAAAATAATATACCTGTATATTGTGACAATACTAGTGCAATCAATTTATAAAAAATCCCATACAACATTCTAAGGCAAAGCACATTGAAATCAGATATCATTTCATTCGTAATTATGTTCAAAAAGGTATTTTCGATATTAAGTTTGTAAATACAAATCACCAATGGGCTAATATCTTTACAAAACCTTTGTCTGAAGAAATTTTCGTCTGTATTAGGGATCATCTGCATATGCACATGCTTTCATATTAATGCTTGCATTCATCAGACGATACCCTTCGTCTTATTTTCTTCCATTAATCTATTGGAACTAATGTGTGTTCAAGTGTACAGACGTTAGAGTGCCCATGTTCACAATGATTATAAGTCTTTTCGTTTTCACTCAAAACGTACGCCGCTCTTTTCGCCATGATGAGACAGTTTTCAAAAAGTTTTTAATGATTTTAAAATCGCTCTTTTTATGAGTTTCTCTCTCTCTTTTCATCTCCTCTGGTATAAAAGGACGAAGTGCCTAAAGAAGAAGGTTCCTTTGATATTTCTATTCTCTCTGATATTTTCTGAGTTTCTCAAAGACTTCAAAGATCAAAACTTTCTCATCTCTTTTTTTCTAAAAACATAATCTTTCTGTGAACAATGGCACCAAAAAGGCAAGTTTCATCTTCTACAACTCCTCTCATCCGCAACATGGACGAAGCCACTACAACCTTTCTAGAAGAGCTTTTTATCCCTGGAAAGTGGGCGAGTCTAAGGACCTGGTAAAGGAGGGCTTTGATGTTCTGGACATGTTCACCAGAGTCAGGTGGACCAACTTCGTTGGAAAACATAGCGTCTGGTACCATGGTCCTTATGCCCTCTTCTGGGGGACAGCAAAGATGGAGGATGACCAATGCATCAGGGGTACGATTGGTCAGACGATAGTGGAAATCAGCCCTGCAACCATAGCTAAGGCTATTGGTTATGCTGAAGAGGGACTGATCTTTGACAAAGACTGGGAGAAGACCATCACTCAGGAGATAGTGGACAAACTTCTCTATGATGGGGTGAGACCTGCAGACGAAGACCCCAAGAAGAAAGCTGCAGCCATGAAGAATTTTCTTAGGTCTGCCAACATGACCCACGTCTGCAGACTTCTTCACAACATGCTCTTCAACATAGTGCTCTCAAGGACGGGGTCAAGGGAGCATGTAAGTGAAAGATTCTGCATCTATAACATCGTCATAGGAGAAAAGATCAATCTTCCAGATCTGATCTTCTATCATCTGGAGCAAGCCTTCAAAGATAGATTCTCAACGAAGAAGTAGAAGAACCCATCCCTTACTGTATGTTGTTTACTCAACTAATGAGGGATGCTGGTGTTGATATGATGGAGTTTGATGCCTCTGGAGGACCCATACAGGTGACAAGGACCACCTTTGTGAGATTGGGGATAGCTCACAAGTTTCCTGAGTGGGTAAAGAAGCAAGGAATCAAAGTGAAAAAGGAGCCCAAGGAGGAATCGTCTGAAGAACCTGCGTCTGTTGCAGAGACACGGACTCTTCCCCAACCCAAACCTGCACAAACCAACCACCAGACGCACCCAACCTCCTTCCTCAAACCAACCCAAAAAGCCCAAACAACAACGATCTTCAGATCCTCCCTCATCCCTGAAAAGAAAAGTTTCAGACACACCATCTGAACTAATCCCTGAACCTCCCTTCAAAAAGCCTTTCACTATAACTACCAAAATCTGCATCCTCACCAAAGCCCAAGCCTACACCTAAGCCTAAAACTTCATCTTTTCCTCCTCCAGCTGACAAGAAAGAAGCAGCCACAATTAGGAAGGCTCAGGAATTATCTCGCAAGGAAGCTTCTAAGAAGGCCAAGCTAGATAAAAGCCTTGAGGAGAAGGAACAGATTGAGATAGAACAATCTGTGGTAGAGTCTATCAAGACTCTATCTGCTAAAGAATTAAAGAAGAAGGCTGATGAAGAAGCTTTGGTTCCTGCAGACGATGTTGCAGAAGACGAAGTGATAGAAGAAGCTGTTCTCGAGTCCATCAAGACTCTATCGGAAGATGAACAGAGGCAGGCAGCTATGGAAGATCTCATGAGAATTGAATCTGCCTTGATTCAAGCTGCCAAGATAGCGTCTGTAGAAATTGCCTATAAGCAAACGGAGCTTCGGACGCTCCCAATAGACGACAACACAGACGAAGCTGAGATAGAAGAATTGAATGAAGCACTTCTTCAGTCTGCTTTGGAGGCAAGCGCCCAAGGTCTGGATATTGGAGAAGACCACACCTGGCACAGTCTGATGCAGATCGCCCTACAAGGCAGATGGCCATGTATGGTGGCTTATCATCTGAATCCACTTATGAACTTCAGACTCAAACTGCTGAAGAATTCCATACTCTAACTGAAGATGAATTGTTCAGACGCAGAAGGTATGCTGCCAAGGCAACTCTATCTCTGGGGTACATATATGAAAGTCTAGCTCTAGACTTAGCTCCTAAGTATAGAGGCTACGACTGGATCATAAGACACAGCCCCAACATCCCACTTCCTCCAGTGCAACCACCAATAGACCCAGATGTCAACGTCAGATACTACGGTGGGTGGAAGTGACCCAGAGTCAATGAATGGGAACGTTGTAATAGGGAATGGAGGAGGAAGGGAATCTGCACTGATGAGGATTAAGCCTTCTTGCTTGATTCCATCAACTTCATAGAGCTGTGGAAGAAAGGTGTTCCTGGGATTGATCCCTTCAATCTTCCCAACTTTGAAGTTCTTCCAGACGAAGAAATGTCTGCTCTCTCATGTTATAAGGAGGAACCTCAAATCAGAATCTTCCCTCCTCGACAGACGGCAGCACCAGACCCAAACTCCATTATCTTCGAGCATAACCCACGTGGCAGACGAAGCTACACCCCTGAAGCCTCAGTCTAGCGACGACTCTTAGTACTAACTGATGAAGTACCCTTTTATGAGCCTATCAACCTTCAATAGATGATGGGTCTGCTTGCTTATCTCAATGTGATTCTTCCCTGGAATAACACTGAACCAGGACATTCTGTCTATTATGAAGATCTCAACTTGGACGATCCAGAAGCAAGTCCAACTTTCAATCTATGGGAATCTTCTGACTACTCTGCAGAGTTGCGTATGAAGCTGCAGACGTATAAGGAAGAGATAAAGAATAGGCAAAACTCCTTCAGGCAGATCCAAAGAAGAGCACAGACTCTGCCTCATTTCCTAGGCACGCAATTTCACTGTGTAGCCTCTAGTCAAACCCAATTCAAGCTTGCTTTGGACAAGGTCATCCATATTCTTCCAATCTTGAATTATAAGGGTAAGGAGAAAGTAGACGAAGATGATACTCCTCAAATAAACATTCAAGTGCGAAAGACAGACCCTTCCGACTGGAGATTGACGCCATCTTTCAGAAGTCAGCTACTGAAAGAACGTCTGAAGACTTAAAGACCATCAGGAAGTTTGATGCTTTTTGCTTTGGTATGGAACCTGAAGACAAGCCTCCTGCAGATGGGTATCATATGAAGATAGGAAGATGTTATCAATGTCACGGACATCAGACTTTTCCATCTTCATCTGGCCCTTCTGACATTATGCCCTGGAAGTCCACCTTCTACTATCAATCTGATAGAGACTTCTCCTTTGTTGTGAAGCTGCCATATTCCATCTTCTTCTTCTCCACGCTTATTCTGGGCATTGTGCAAGAACCAGAAGATGATAAGGCCATTGTGCCATACAGACCTCCCATCTCTGAAGAAGTCTATGATCTGTACGCTGAACTGTGGGCAACCAGAAAAGCTCTGCGTCAAGCTCTGGAAGACAGGAAAGCACTCGAGGTTGAGCTCAAAACGTGGATCAGCATTGATGCCTTCTTCAAAGCACGTCACCACAGACGCACTCCCACTCCACCAGGATCCCCTATGGTACTCTCATCAGACTCTGACTCTGATCTCTGACACCTCTAATTCTGACGGTCCCATTCCTGGGGAACCAGGTTTTGTTGATCGCCATGCAAAAGGGGGAGAAGGGAAGAGTAAAAAGAAAACATGAAGATAGGGACGCATCCAAGGGGGAGCTCCATCTAAGGGGGAGGCTAAGAAAAAAGGAGAGTATTTTTTTTCATCTATAACTGTAAAAACACATCATCTTGATGTGAAAACCTTTCAATAAGACGAGTTGTTTGATTGCTCATCAAACCTGAGTCTTCTTTTCTCTCTGCTTAAAATCTATGTTTATAGCTAATGTTTTTCAGTAAGCTCTGATACATCTTTTTACAATATTTGCTTAGCATCATAAAAAAAGGGGGAGATTGTTGAGTCATAAGATGAATCAGGACCCTCAATTATTTTGATTTTATGCAAAACAAATATTAAGTAAAAAGACTGCGTTTTATAAATGCCAACAGACGAAAACGTTGTATCTGCGTCTGTAAGATACAGATGATACGCAGACAGACGCTTAAGGCTGAAGAAGCATTTAAAATGCATAGTAAATGCACTATCTTTTTGTAATTTGTTTTGCAGAGTATATTCATAGAACATCCTCCTAGGATCTGTCGAAGTTCATAAAGGGGAATAGAAAAAAGAGTCAAAGTTTTAGAAGTTTCCCTCACCTCAAAAGACGCGCTACAACTAGCAATGAGTACTTGTCTGAGCAAGCGATGTGACCACTGCAACAGAAGGATATGGAGTAATCTCAAGAAAGATAAGCAGAATGCTTTATCAGCTCAAAATGACTAGTTGGTGACAAGCATTTAATGCTCGCATTAAATGCCCCTCAACCACCCTCCTTCATACGACGGTCAGACGCAAGAAAGAAGACCGTTTAGAGACAACGATTACTTCCTTAGAAAGTCTATATAAAGAAGAAGATTTGAAGTGCTGTATAGAGAACACACGAACTAAATTCAAAATTCAAGCATTATTTCAAGCCTTCATTCTTTCGCTTGTAAAATTTCTCTTTGTAAAAGCTCTCAACTCACTTTGCGTATCCTGAGAGAAAAAGACTTAGTGCTTAATCTTGTATATCCATCTGTAAGACGATAGCTAAAAAGTATGTGCGCCCTTTCAAAAACAAATCTTGTGATTTGTTTTAGAGCCAGAAGTGGCTTGGTAGTAAAGAATACTTGGGATTTTAGCTTGGAAAGACTAAGTGTGAAAAACTACTTAGATGAGCCAGAAGTGACAGTGAAGAATACTTTGTAACTTGAAAAAGTTAGTGGGCTTATTGAAACTGAACCTGGCTGCTGATCACCCTTACTCTCAACTATTGAAATAACACTAAAGGTGTGATAAGTTCTACTATATTATTAAAACAAGATTTAGTCTTTCTTATATTTCTCTTTTATAATTTTCACTGATATACTTTTCTTTTCTTTTTCATCAGGGGTATTTCTTTTTGTTTTTCTTCCAACAGAGTGAGAGCCCTCTTTAAAGTCAACGACTATTTTACAAATAACTCGCTCTACATGAGAGGCTTTGACTCTATCAGAAAAAAAATTCATGAATTTAAAATACATATTAAAGAATATAAGTATCATACAGAAATATCAAATAAAAATAAATAAATGTGAATTTAAGTGAATTTATTTAATTTAATTTGTGAAAAAATTGTACTGAATCTCAATAACTTAAATCTAAATATATTCAATAGATATAATTTACATAATATAACTTATCTTTAGATAGTAAAAAAGGACAAAATAAGTAAATAAATAAAATTAGTTAGATGAAATAAATTTATATTTTAAATTGAAATGTAACTCAATTTAAGACAAAAAAATTAAATGTATTTTACTTAATAAGTTTCATATTATTCATACTTAAATATTATCTTATATTATTATAGATTAAAAATTTTAAAAACTGAAAAATTAACACCATTATAATAAATTTATTTAGATAAATGAATTTGATTGAATTTACATTTAAAATCAAATTAATTAGGCCAGATAATATGAAAATATCTTAACTTAAAAATCATTTAAAAAAAATTGAAACAATATCATAGAAACAAATATTACTATAAATAAAATAAGTAATATATACTTAAAATAATGTCAAATGTAAATAAATTAAATCCTGTAAATAAATATCTTTTAGGATCGCCTAAAAAAAATCTTTTAGGATAAAACTTTTACTAAATGGCTAATATAAGGTGATAAAAGTTTATTTATGTTCCTAAATTATTTTTTATTTTTTATTTCCTAACAACTTTAATTTATGTATTTCGATCAATATATCAAATCAAATATCAACTTGAATCAATTTTCAACTTAATATTTATGTCATTAACAATTATATATGTCAAATAAAAGTTTTATGTTTTTGGGGGTGGTTTTTTATTTTTATTTTTTATTTGTTTTTTTACAAATCATGTCAAAATCTAAGACGACTTAGTTCCACTCTCGATATGAAAAAAATATTTTTCCATTGTTGATTCTTCAAAATCTCTATTCTAGCCCTTACAAAGTTAATTTTAAGATTTCTTTTCTTTAAATTTTATCATCGAATAATCAATCAACAATTAAAAAAAATAGATCTTAATCATATAAAATAGTATTTTTAAGTCAACATGATTAAGTAAATTTTATTTACACATATGTTTAAAATATATTCGTCAATGTACGGGTACCAACCCAACTTAACACGTATTGAAAAATTTGCCCTTTTTTTCTCCGTGTTTATATTATTAATGATGTGTTATTTCATTATTCGTTGTATCCAATAACAGTACATTGAGTATGTGCCTACAAAGTTTTGTTTTTAATGCATATGATTAGAAATTAAATCTTAACTAACATTCATAGAGGACTTAATTATTTTCCATAAGATCAATAATATTATTATATATACTTTATCTTATCTCCGTATTCATAACTTATTTTTTTATTATAATTTTAAAGTTCAAATATCCACAAATCTCTTTTTTATAATTAATATTAGTCATTTCATTCTTTTATGATAGACAAATATTTTTTAAAAAACTAATAATTATAAAGTGTACTATAAAATACTCATTATTAAAATTATATTTATATATTATATACAAATGAAAATATATTTATAAGGATAGTATTTTTAAACCATTTATATAAATTAAAATTATACTAGATGTGAATATAAAATTATTTAAATATATATATTCATTTTGATATATATATATATTAGTAAATATATAAATTTACATATCTATTAATATATACTTATATAAAATTAAAAAATAATTAAAAAATTATAAATTATAAACTTAACATCCGTGCGGGGCACGGGTTATTATGCTAGTAGTTATAAAAATATTATGAATGTGGGTAGCTATAAAAATTGATAAGAGATTAAAATATAGAGTTAGAAAAAACTGATAAAAAAATATTAAAAAAACCCAAAAAATTAGAGACTATAAAATTTGAAAAAAAAAGAATTATATAGTACATCGAAAGAAATTCTAAAAAAGAGATAATTATAAAAGAAATTAGAAACTATAAAATTATAATAAAAAAAGATAAGAGAAGATGTAACTATGTAACTTTAATTTTTTTAATATTAACTTTGAAAATTAAAAAGTAAATTAAATTAAGGATTTGAAATTATTGATGAAAGAAAGAAATCTTCGAAGTAAAAAATAGAGTTAAAAAATTGATAAAATAAATATTAAAAAAAAAAGATAGTATCATATAAAGAAGAAGTGAATTGAGGTAGTTATAGAAATATTGTGAATGTGAGTAAGTTATAGAAATTGATAAGAGAAATTTTAGGAATTGATATAATCAATATCTTAAAGATAATATAATATCCTTTTAAATATAAACAATATCCTAAATATTTTTTTAAATAACACCTAAATATTTGAAGGTAAAAATTTGAATTGTTTCTCAACAATTATTTATTATAAATCTAAAATATAATTATATGATTAAAAATATTTATTCAATATAAATTTTAAATATATAAAAGTAAACATTTATTGCTCACATTAAAATACTAATTATTTATTCAAAGAAAATACATATCTTGAATATCTTCTACACCATTTTCCTAAGAAACGCACGCAAGTGATGTAACTTATTTTCTTTGCATTAACTTCAGTTTTATTTTTATTTTTATTTTTATTTTTTTAACCAACAAGACACCTTAGCCGCTAAGTTGTCTAAATCTTAACAAATTTCTTAATTTTCGGTTTTTTTTTTAAATTCTGCCACATCTTTTAGATTTTTGTAAATTATCAAAAACAAAAAATTTATTAAAAATAAAAAATAATAATTTCTTACTGTTGTGAATCTCAAATTGTTTTTTTAAGAGGAATCATAAATTATGAAAAATATTTACTGATTATAAAGCCAAACGTTATAAAAAAAAAGGCAAATTTTCAAATAATGTAATTTTTTTTAGGAAAAAGCAATGTAACCTGTATACGCAAAAATAAGCGAAGAAGTAAGAAAACAGACAAATACTGTTACTATTATAATAAATTGAAATTCTCAAACCTCTTATTTTATTTTCCATTCTAATAAAAAAAAAAAGAGTAAAAACCTGGGGTGGACCAATGAAATTCGATTTCAGAAAAGAGGAAATAATGAATTATTATTATTATTGTTATTATTTGATACAATTATCATCATCATTATAATAAGATAATAATAATTTTTTAATAATATAAAGCAAAGCCAGTGCCAAAAATTGCAAAGGAAGAAGGAAAGGTTGTTTTTCTCTCTCTTTCTCTATGTGTGTGTGTTCATGCGTGGAGTGGCGTGTGTGTAGCTGCGCTCTCTCTTGCCGGCGCTCTCGTCGGAATTTCCGTTATTGATATTTCCGATCACTGGATTCGATCCAATTTCGAATCCCTAATTCTGCGATAAACCGTTTTTATTTATTTCTCATCAATTGAAATTGAATAGTCATTGAATCGTTTTTGGGGTGGCGGAGATGGACGATTACGCGAGCAGCGACGAGGATTATCAATACGACTCCGATCAGGAGGGCTCCGTCGAGGCCTACGAAAACGACGAGGATTACGCGTTGCTCTCTTCCAAGGGTCCCACTAGTAAGGTATTCCCCTTCCGTTTTGGGGTAACCCCAATTTTCAATCTTCTTCTTTTTTTTTTCTTATGTGAAAAACCCTCACTTTTGGGTTTCCTTCTCGCGATGATTTACGTCCGTGTTTGTTTATGTGTGGGTGTGGGTGTGTGTCGTGTGTGGATGTTGGTGTTTGTTTCTTTTTTTGTTTCTTCCCTTTATTGTATTGGTTTGTGAATTGATTGTTTTCTTCGTGAAGTGCATTGTATTTGGTGCTTTTGGATTATGAACGTTTGGGGCTTTGTTGAATTTGTTTGTGGGTGCTGAATTTGTGGTTGGAATTTGAAGGGTTTTTATATGATTGGAATCCCCTTTTTTACTGTTGGCTTGGTTGTAATTTTTGTGGGTTGTGTGATTCTATGATTAATCTTTTATTTGACTATTGTGTGAAGCTGGGTTCTTTGTGTTTTTTACCTTGCACTGACCGTGTTCTGATGAACTCCTTTGGCATTTGCAGGTGATTACGAAGGAATCACTGCTAGCTGCACAGGTAACAAGAGGAAAAAAAAAAAATCACTTTTTTGTGTTTTGTTGGGATAAATTATATTTTTAGGTTTTACTGAGATCACCACCATGCACATTTGTGCAGAAGGAGGATTTGCGCAGAGTGATGGACATGCTATCGGTGAGAGAGCAACATGCTCGTACGCTGCTTATTTTTCATCGTTGGGATGTGGAGAAGCTGTTTGCAGTGTTAGTAGACAAGGGGAAATCATTTCTCTTTGCTGAAGCTGGTGTTAGTGTGGATGAACATCGTGACTCTGACTCACCTGTTCCTTCTACATTCATGTGCTACATCTGCATGGATGATGTTCCTAGTGACAAAACAACGAGAATGGACTGTGGTCACTGCTTTTGCAACGCCTGTGAGTCTTTGTTTTGTTATTCATGGCCTTTGGTTTTCTAAAATTTCAGATGTGTTGGGTGGATGGCGTGGCTTATTTTTTTCATTGGTAACGCCAGTAGTAAGGGTCAATCTCCGCTGCACAATTATGGAAATTCATGCAAACTTCATTTATGAGATTCTTTTGTGTTTGTGTCTCTTTTTACAGGTTGGGTAGAGCATTTTATTGTCAAGATAAATGAGGGTCAAAGTAAGCGCATTAGATGCATGCAACACAAGTGCAATTCCATATGTGATGAAGCTGTCGTAAGAACTCTACTCAGTAGAGAGCACCCTGATATGGCAGAGAAATATGAACGCTTTCTGCTTGAGTCTTACATTGAAGACAATAAGAGAGTTAAATGGTGTCCCAGCACACCTCATTGTGGGAATGCAATACGGGTTGAGGATGATGAACTGTGTGAGGTAGAATGTTCATGTGGTGTGCAATTTTGTTTTAGGTGCTTGTCAGAAGCACACTCCCCTTGTTCATGTCTGATGTGGGAGCTTTGGGCTAAGAAGTGTCGAGATGAATCAGAAACTGTTAATTGGATAACTGTTCATACAAAACCATGTCCAAAGTGTCACAAACCAGTGGAGAAGAATGGTGGTTGTAACTTGGTTAGCTGTATCTGTGGCCAAGCATTTTGGTGAGCTTTCCTCCTTCATGCATTATATATTTTCACCCAACTTTTCTCTCTTCATTGGCATATTGTAATAATTTATCTTTGGTTATAAAAATTCAGTTAATTAAATAGGGATCGGAGTCTAAGCCACCTTTGACTCTTCAAGTTGACATTTGCTAATTTTTTTTTAATAATTTCCCCCCTTTGGTGCAGTTGGTTGTGTGGTGGAGCTACTGGCCGAGAGCATACTTGGTCAAGCATAGCTGGTCATAGCTGTGGTCGCTACAAAGAGCAAGAAAAAACAGCTGAACGTGCAAAGAGGGATCTATATCGGTATATGCACTATCATAATCGATATAAAGCTCACACAGACTCCTTTAAGATTGAAAGTAAACTGAAAGAGACTATACAAGGGAAGATTGCCATTTCAGAAGAAAAAGATTCTACACTCAGAGATTATAGTTGGGTAAATAATGGACTCTCCAGACTTTTCAGATCTAGGCGAGTCCTATCATATTCATATGCATTTGCATTTTACATGTTTGGAGATGAGCTTTTTAAGGATGAAATGACAGAAGCTCAAAGGGAAATAAAACAGAACTTATTTGAGGATCAACAGCAGCAGCTTGAGGCAAATGTTGAAAAGCTCTCTAAAATTTTGGAGGAGCCTTTTGAAACCTTTTCAGACGATAAGGTTGTGGAGATTAGGATGCAGATACTCAACCTTTCAACAATTATTGACAAACTTTGTCAAAAAATGTGAGTGCTGCTTTAAATAAGGTCCTGGTACATCACTTACTTTTGGCATTGATAGTTGTGAATTCTGATATTTGATTCAGGTATGAGTGCATCGAGAATGATTTATTGGGTTCTCTCCATCTTGGCATTCATAATATTGCTCCATACAAGTCAAAGGGCATCGAGAGGGCATCAGAACTTTCAGTTTGCTGGAACAACAAAGTCAATAATGCTGGTAAATGCCTTTTGTGGGTTTTGTTTGAATAATTAACTGAACCAAAACCTTTTTGCGTTAGCATTGCCATTTTGTGTGATACCTCCTCTCATAACATATTAACGGGAAACTGAGTGAGACAATTTTGATGGTTTTATGTTTTGATTTGTTGCTTCCATTTTTATTTCTTTTGTTATGCATTAAAATTTAAAATGAAGAAGTATTAACTGTATTACATCAATAGTCATTGCTGTGAATTTAACACATGCTATACTTTGTGGCTATGTTGGGGTTTTGATAGACTTTGATTTAATCTGTCATAAAGTGTTAAATTTGTAGATGAGGTTTACATATTATGCTTATGGTGCTTATTGCAGATCTTGTTTTGTTTGTTGTAATGTACCAACATGGAAATATGGTGCCAACTTGTAAATTTATATTTTTAGTTTTCTTATTCTATTATGTTATGAATGTTCTTATGTATGTTTTCTTCAGTTTGACTTTGGATGCTCATCAGAAATGTTACTGAGTGAAAAGGATTATTGTATATATGCTGCAAGCGTAGGTGTAACAGCAGAACTTGATCGGCCTTCTGGATCAGGGAGTTCAGATGATAGTGGATGCTCTTCTCGTAATAAACGTGCTAGAAAAGATGGTCTTGAAGGTGGTTTTTTTGATCTAAACTTGCCAGCAGAGTTTGTAGACAGAAATTGACTTTGAAGGACACCACACCTTATTATACGTACAGGCGTACAGGTCTAAGTCTAACATAAATTGTTGCTTTGCTGCCTTTGGAAGGAATTAATCTTTTTGGATTTCACACACCCATTTGCTTTCATATCCAAAGTTTCTTATTCCTATGCCATCTACCTTTCTGTTTGAAATCCTAGCTAGCGCTGTATATAAATAGCCTTGGGGCATTTATTTGCTACTAGTTTATGTAAATGGCTACCTTGAGGACAACTTCTAGGATATGCTTTTTTATTCCTATCTTATGGAGTTATAGGTGGAGGTAACTTCACTGATTTTTCTTCTCATGTTTTCATTATTTTTCTTGTTTAAGTTACAATTTTCAAACCGTATACTTACTCTATCGATCCTTGCACTCATTGCAAACTCCGGGCCTTTCTGTAAAAAAATATAATTTTTTTTTTAATATTTTAGTTTTCAATTTTGTTCAAAAACTCCGATCTTTTAGAATTTCAAAACTTAATTTTTTTTCCAACTATACCCTTTTATTTAAAATTATCTTAGATTGTTCACTTAGCCCAAAAATATACCACCCTTCAAACATTGCGTATCTAAAGAGGTATAATGGATAGGGCGATGTGTTTGTGGGATGAGTTTATCCATGTCTTTATTTGATTTGAAATTTTTATAGGGTTAATATTGTAAATCTAAACTTGACTTGAATAAAACTCAATATGAAATAAGACTGGGTTAATTCACTTTTGGTATATTTAATCTTAAATTTAAACGTCCTATTTCTATTTCGGTTCCTTATTTTTTTTTAAATGTATCATATAGTAATTCTTTTAATTGACATCATTAACTCAAATGGACGAAAATGATGTCATTTACTATCAAGTGTTTCGTAGACCATGGTCTTATGATTTCATGTCATGTGGTTATAAATCACTGATATTTAGTTATAAGAAAAATATTTTCTTCTAAACTCGTGTAATTAAAGGTGGCAAAATTACGGGTTAGCCGGGCCGGGCCGGGCCGAACCTGTCTGATAAAATGTAAGGTTTGGACTTTAAATTTTGAGTCCGAATAAAACACAGGTCTTTTCAGCCTGATCCGATTATGACCCAATGTGGGATTAATCTGCAAAATCTGTCAAACATCCTAAAAAATCAGACTTTTACAAGACTTGAACTTCATTTTAGAGGCCCAAATTAAATCTGGACTTTTTTGGCCCGACCTACTGTAATCCGCAACCTGCATCGCCCAGCCCGCAATGGCCTGAGTGGCCCGTTTTGCCACCTCTAATCATGATTTAAGAAATGCACGCGCTTATGTACAATCATTTTATAATACTAAAAGTTGATTTTTGTGTTGTCTTACAAACTAATTGAACTTTCAGAAGAGAATCATAAGTGAAGAACGAGGGTGCGCACGTTATTTTTCACACACATACATAGAGAGAGGGGACCAAATAACTTTGTTTGATAATATTTTATAGATATTAAATTAAAATTTCTTATTCAGTAGATTAAGTTTACAAATTTTTATAAAATTTTCAAATTATTTGATAATTTATTAAATAAATTCATTTTAATGTTTAATATACTTTTTAAAATATAAATAAATACATCTAATTTATTTAAAGTTTAGTATAATGATTGCGATAATATTAAAATATTTAACAATTAGATTATTAAAATATATATATATATATATATATATATATATATATATATATATATATATATATATACACACACACACAAAGAATTATTGAATTACGAAATTACAGTAATTTACCTCAGCTCGAAAAGTTTTTTTTTTATTGCGTAAAGATTAATTTTTCAACGCTATCGTGGTTTACTTATGAATTGGAAGAAATGCGTTTTGTTTGAGTAAAAAGATTTTGGCCATTACTTCCTGCACCCCCAATTTTTTGAATATCCCCAAAATACCCTTATATTATTATATCCTCCTTCTTTCTCCTAATTCCTCACACCCCATGTACCCTACCCGAGTCTCGTTCCGCCGCTTCCGCCCCTTTCACCCATTTCATTTGTGTTGCCTCCGTTTGAGCTTGTCGGAGAGTGTCGCCGCAACTACGTTGTTGGTAGAAGATGAACAAATTAGGTTGGTTGTTGTGTGCCTCCTAGTTGTAGGTAGTTTTGGTGATCTCGGTTGGAGGAGGAAGTTCCTGTACGCTTCAAGGAGGAAGTTCCTGTACCAGGTTAGTTTCTGTGAATTTTTTTTAGCGAGAAGCATTTTGGGAAAACATTCCGGAACAAGCACTCCGGAGCTTGGTGTTTTTTTTTAACTCCGGAATGCACGTTCCAGAATAGGTTTTTGTTTCTGGAACATCCATTCTGGAAAGTAATTGTTTGTTTCCGGAAAAGCCAATCCGGAAGATAAATTCCACATTCTGGAAAGGTTAATCCGGAATATGACAATCATTCCGGATAGCCCTTTCCGGAATAGTCTTATAATCATTCCGGAGTGACCTTTTCCGGAGACAGTTTAAAAAAAATTGCATTCCGGAATAGTCAATCCGGAAGAGTGTTTTTTAGCTTTCGGATTGACGTTTCCGGAAAGAATGGCCAAAAAATGTGTTCCGGAATAGTGTTTCCAGAATGTTTTTGTATTGTCTGGAAATGAATTTATTTATTTATTTAAATTTTAGATAAATAATTGCGGATTCCTTAAGCCTGAATAAGTGTTAGTAGTTTAAGTTTGTAATTGTTAAAGTTAGTTTGTGTGACAACAATGAAGCATACATATTTGACATTGTTTTATTTATGTTAATGAATTAAATGTTGTTGGTTGGTATGAAATGTGAATTAGTTTGTATGGACGACGGGTATCTAAGCAAGATGTCAGATGAAGTTGATATGCATGAGAACATGCGCATTGACGTGAGAATTGACGAAGAGACAATAATGCAATATGGGTTAGTCAGTAAAAAAAATGTGGACTGTAGCGATGTATTTACCAATACGGAGGTAATTATGATAAGTTATTTTTATGTAATTTATGTAATACCTAAAAAGGTGAACTAATCATCTTAGTTTGTATATTGTTTATGTAGGTATTTGCTACTCGCAATGAATTATTGAAATGGGCACTGGCTGTTGCATTTGAGTTGGGTTTTGTCATTGTCATTTTGAGGTCTGACACAGCTAATGGCCAAGCAGGAAGGAAGACATTTGTTCTGTTGGGTTGCAAGAGGGGTGGCAAATATAGGCAATACAAAAAGAATTTAGTTGGGACGGCAACTGGGACCAGAAAATGTGAATGTCCCTTCAGGTTGAGAGGAACACCGGTGAAGGATGGTGAAGGATGGACATTGAAGGTACTTTGTTGTTGTCATAATCATGATGTTGCTAAAACATTGGTTGGTCATCCATATGCTGGCCGACTAAGTAGTAAAGAGAAGACAATGCTTGTTGATATGACAAAGAGCATGGTAAAGCCAAGAAATATTCTTCTCCCATTTAAAGAGCACAATGAAAAAAACATGACTACCATAAAACAAGTTTATAATGCTAGAAGTGCATATCGGTCATCTGAAAGAGGGTGTAGAATGGAAATGCAACATCTAATGAATTTACTAGAACGTGATATGTATATTCGTTGGCATAGATTGCATGATACATCGGAAATTGTGCGTGACATTTTTTGGACACACCCTGATGCGGTAAAATTATTGAATGCATTTAACATAGTGTTGTTGATGGATAGTACATACAAAACTAACAGATATAGATTGCCATTGCTTGAGATTGCTGGTGTCACGCCCACTGGCTTAACCTTCTCTGCAGCTTTTGTATATTTGGCAGCTGAACGACAAAATAACTTTGTTTGGGCACTTCAGAAATTGAGAGGTCTTTTTTTGAGAGTTGATGGATTGCCTCAAGTGTTTGTCACTGACAGAGATATAGCCATAATAAATGCAATCAAGTGATTTGCAAAATGCAACCACCTCTCATCAATCTGCTCCGGGGTTGTAGGTTCAACCGTAAACATAGAAGGGTGTCGAGGAATAATTTGACAATACCCATATTGACGCAAGACCCTCTCTGGCAAATGGAGGTGCATATATGGGCCCCACCTAACGAATCCAGAAAACAGTGATATAATCTCAAATGGACGAGCTATCCTATGCTCCTCATATGGCCTCCAAACCACTCCATGCATGGTCAGATCGTCTATTTGTCTACGGTATTGACTTACAGATAAAAGTGTTGTAGGTACCCAACGAGTGGCTCGTGGTAATAACTCAGTGTATCTTGGGGCCGGCTCCCTCACCCCAATATCAGGAAAATGCTCATAGATCCATCCCTGTGTCACCCAAGAACAAAGAAAAGGTTATGCTACATACCTTTGGAAATGCCTATAAAAGCAAATTTTATTCTAATTATAGTTAATTACCTGTAAAAGACTGACATATCCGCCAAGCTGCTTCGTAGTGCCAAAACTAGCATCAGCCAGATGATCATACATATATGTCAACGCAGCTGCGCCCCATGCATAATCCCCACACCCCTCAAGGTCGCGAAAAAGGCCTAAGAATGTCACATCCACATAGGTTGAACTTTTTTCAGCAAATATAGTACAACCTACTAGATGCAACAAATACGCCCTAGCTGCCTGCGTCCACTGCTGCTCCTGACACCTTTGCTCATACAATATTCGCAACCAACTTAAACGGACATGTCCACCTCTAGTGAACTTTGTCTCTACAGTTGCATCCTGCTATGAAACTCCAAGCATCTCCATTAGAACGGGCTTCGCCGCCTCAGCATCCATATGGTCATAACTATAAAAGGCCCCAGTAATGGGAATGTGTAGTAATGATGACACATCATCTAGTGTTATAGTCATCTCACCCACGGGCAAATGGAAGCTGTTAGTCTCCTTATGCCACCTTTCCACAAAAGCAGATAATAATCCTTTGTCTCCGGTTGCATAGCTGCATGTAGTCAATGGGAATAACCCAGAACCCTTGACCACATCCTCTATCT
Source organism: Pueraria montana var. lobata (assembly GCA_026413185.1). Lineage (NCBI taxonomy): Eukaryota > Viridiplantae > Streptophyta > Magnoliopsida > Fabales > Fabaceae > Pueraria > Pueraria montana. The sequence continues at coordinate 9,090,041 of CM048654.1, forward strand.
GCTGATGTGGGGCACCAATGGTCTTCATCTTTCGCCCATGTGATACTATCTTCAGCTCACCCCGGTCCTACAAGTATTTACAATACAGGTTAGATAATTACATTAACCTATCAATACTTGAATAAATATTCACTATGACTTAGTAGTATACCTGTCCAACCCACAACCATTGAGCTACATGATCAGCATATGATGTCAGCAATGATGTGTCCTCAGGGCCACTACCAAACACAACAGCTTCAAGTGCTTCTGGCTATTGCTGCTCCACATGATCATCACCTTCATCTACTCTTTCAGTTCTTCCACGCCTACGTGCAGATGCCGTAGGTCTCGCACGTTCGGACCGATGAACACTAGAACCACCTCTTGTTTTTGGCATCTCTACAACAATATAGAATAAAAAACAAATGCAACCAAATGTCAAATACAAATAAATCATCCCATAAAATTAATATAGCAATTATTATTTAACTAAAAACTATATAACTGAAAAATACTACCATAATGAAAAAAACATTAATAATACTCATTCCGAAACATCCATTCCGGAATGACTTTCGTGAACACCATTCCAGAAAGGCTGTTCCGGAATGCAATACATTCATTCCGGAACAACCATTCCAGAATGATTGGCTGGTTCTGGAATGCCATTTCGGAATGACTGTTCCGGAATGAACGTATTGCATTCCGGAAAGGCCGTTCCAGAATTCAAATATTCTTTCCACAAATTGCATTCCGGAATGGCATTCTAGAACCAGCCAACCATTCCGGAATGAATGTATTGCATTCCGGAACAGCCTTTCCGGAATGGTTGGCTGGTTCCAGAAAGTCATTCCGGAATGGCCATTCCGGAAACAATATTTACATTCCGGAATGGTCATTCCGGAATTACAATGTTCATTCCGGAATGGTTGGCTGTTTCCAAACAGCCATTCCGGAAAGAACATTTTGCACATTCTGGAATGCAATTGGTCTTTCCGGAATGGCCGTTCCGGAATGGCCATCCTGAAACTGCCAACCATTCCAGAATGGCCATTCCAGAAAGGCTATTCTGGAATGCAAATAGTCATTCCGGAATGGACATTTCGGAATGGTTGGCAGTTTCCAGAACAGCCTTTCAGGAATGTCAAGCCGGAACCATATCTAACACCCAACCCCGAAGTCCCCCATTAAAATGCAGAAGGGAGGAAAGGGAGAACAAAGGACTTACCTCCAACGGGGTGCGCCGTGAGGAATGGAATGACCTGCGCCGCGTGAGGAAAGGAACCGTGAGGAAAGGAAATGCAGGGAGTGCGCCGGTGTGCTGAGGAAAGGGAATGAAGGAGGTGCGCCGAAAAGGAAAGGGATAGGGAGGAAGGGGGTGCAGCGCAGAAGAAAGGGAAAGGGAAGAAGGGGTGGGGTAGGGTTAGGGTTATGGGATAACCAAGGGTATTTTTGGACATTTATTATTATTTGGAGGTGCAGGAAGTAAGGGCCTTACTTCCTGCACCCCCATTTTTACTTCCTGCACCTCCAAATAATAATAAATGCCCAAAAGTACCCTTGGTTATCCCATAACCCTAACCCTACCCCACCCCACCCCACCCCTTCCTCCCTTTCCCTTTCTTCTGCGCCGCACCCCCTTCCTCCCTATCCCTTTCCTTTTCGGCGCACCTCCTCCATTCCCTTTCCTCAGCACACCGGCGCACTCCCTGCATTCCCTTTCCTCATGGTTCTTTTCCTCACGCGGCGCAGGTCATTCCATTCCTCATGGCTAACCCCGTTGGAGGTAAGTCCTTTGTTCTCCCTTTCCTCCCTTCTGCATTTTAATGGGGGACTTCGGGGTTGGGTGTTGGATATGGTTCCGGTTTGACATTCCGGAAAGGCTGTTCCGGAAACTTCCAACCATTCTGGAATGGCCATTCCAGAATGACTATTTTCATTCTGGAATAGCCTTTCCGGAATGGCCATTCCGGAATGGTTGGCTGTTTCAGGATGGCCATTTCGGAAAGAACAATTGCATTCCGGAATGACCATTCTGGAATGCAAAATGTTCTTTCCGGAATGGCTATTTGAAAACAGCCAACCATTCCAGAATGAACATTGTAATTCCGGAATGACCATTCCGGAATGTAAATATTCTTTCCGGAATGGCCATTCGGAATGACTTTCTGGAACCAGCCAACCATTCCAGAAAGGCTGTTCCGGAATGCAATACATTTATTCCGGAATGGTTGGCTGGTTCTGGAATGCCATTCCGGAATGCGATTTGTGGAAAGAATATTTGAATTCCGGAACGACCTTTCCGGAATGCAATACGTTCATTCCGGAACAGCCATTCCGAAATGGCATTCCCGAACCGCCAACCATTCCGGAATGGCTATTCCGGAATGAATGTATTGCATTCCAGAACAGCCTTTCCAGAATGATGTTCACGAAAGTCATTCCGGAATGGATGTTTCAGAATGAGTATTATTAATGTTTTTTCCATTATGGTAGTATTTTTCAGTTATATAGTTATATAGTTTTTAGTTAAATAGTAATTGCTATATTAATTTTATGGGATGATTTATTTGTATTTGACATTTGGTTACATTTATTTTTTATTCTATATTGTTGTAGAGATGCCAAAAACAAGAGGTGGTTCTAGTGTTCATCGGTCCGAACGTGCGAGACCTACGGCATCTGCACGTAGGCGTGGAAGAACTGAAAGAGTAGATGAAGGTGATGATCATGTGGAGCAGCAACAGCCAGAAGCACTTGAAGCTGTTGTGTTTGGTGGTGGCCTTGAGGACACATCATTGCTGACATCATATGCTGATCATGTAGCTCAATGGTTGTGGGTTGGACAGGTATACTACTAAGTCATAGTGAATATTTATTCAAGTATTGATAGGTTAATGTAATTATCTAACCTGTATTGTAAATACTTGTAGGACCGAGGTGAGCTGAAGATAGTATCACATGGGCGAAAGATGAAGACCATTGGTGCCCCACATCAGCAGATAGAGGATGTGGTCAAGGGTTCTGGGTTATTCCCATTGACTACATGCAGCTATGCAACCGGAGACAAAGGATTATTATCTGCTTTTGTGGAAAGGTGGCATAAGGAGACTAACAGCTTCCATTTGCCCGTGGGTGAGATGACTATAACACTAGATGATGTGTCATCATTACTACACATTCCCATTACTGGGGCCTTTTATAGTTATGACCATATGGATGCTGAGGCGGCGAAGCCCGTTCTAATGGAGATGCTTGGAGTTTCATAGCAGGATGCAACTGTAGAGACAAAGTTCACTAGAGGTGGACATGTCCGTTTAAGTTGGTTGCGAATATTGTATGAGCAAAGGTGTCAGGAGCAGCAGTGGACGCAGGGAGCTAGGGCGTATTTGTTGCATCTAGTAGGTTGTACTATATTTGCTGACAAAAGTTCAACCTATGTGGATGTGACATTCTTAGGCCTTTTTCGCGACCTTGAGGGGTGTGGGGGTTATGCATGGGGCGCAACTGCGTTGACACATATGTATGATCATCTGGCTGATGCTAGTTTTGGCACTACGAAGCAGCTTGGCGGATATGTCAGTCTTTTACAGGTAATTAACTATAATTAGAATAAAATTTTCTTTTATAGGCATTTTCAAAGGTATGTAGCATAACCTTTTCTTTGTTCTTGGGTGACACAAGGATGGATCTATGAGCATTTTCCTGATATTGGGGTGAGGGAGCCGGCCCCAAGATACACTGAGTTATTACCACGAGCCACTCGTTGGGTACCTACAACACTTTTATCTGTAAGTCAATACCGTAGACAAATAGACGATCTGACCATGCATGGAGTGGTTTGGAGGCCATATGAGGAGCATAGGATAGCTCGTCCATTTGAGATTATATCACTGTTTTCTGGATTCGTTAGGTGGGGCCCATATATGCACCTCCATTTGCCAGAGAGGGTCTTGCGTCAATATGGGTATTGTCAAATTATTCCTCGACACCCTTCTATGTTTACGGTTGAACCTACAACCCCGGAGCAGATTGATGAGAGGTGGTTGCATTTTGTAAATCACTTGACTGCATTCATTATGGTTATATCTCTGTCAGTGACAAACACTTGAGGCAATCCATCAACTCTCAAAAAAAGACCTCTCAATTTTTGAAGTGCCCAAACAAAGTTATTTTGTCGTTCAGCTGCCAAATATACAAAAGCTGCAGAGAAGGTTAAGCCAGTGGGCGTGACACCAACAATCTCAAGCAATGGCAATCTATATCTGTTAGTTTTGTATGTACTATCCATCAACAACACTATGTTAAATGCATTCAATAATTTTACCGCATCAGGGTGTGTCCAAAAAATGTCACGCACAATTTCCGATGTATCATGCAATCTATGCCAACGAATATACATATCACGTTCTAGTAAATTCATTAGATGTTGCATTTCCGTTCTACACCCTCTTTCAGATGACCGATATGCACTTCTAGCATTATAAACTTGTTTTATGGTAGTCACGTTTTTTTCATTGTGCTCTTTAAATGTGAGAAGAATATTTCTCGGCTTTACCATGCTCTTTGTCATATCAACAAGCATTGTCTTCTCTTTACTACTTAGTTGGCCAGCATATGGATGACCAACCAATGTTTTAGCAACATCATGATTATGACAACCACAAAGTACCTTCAATGTCCATCCTTCACCATCCTTCACCGGTGTTCCTCTCAACCTGAAGGGACAGTCACATTTTCTGGTCCCAGTTGCCGTCCCAACTAAATTCTTTTTGTATTGCCTATATTTGCCACCCCTCTTGCAACCCAACAGAACAAATGTCTTCCTTCCTGCTTGGCCATTAGCTGTGTCAGACCTCAAAATGACAATGACAAAACCCAACTCAAATGCAACAGCCAGTGCCCATTTCAATAATTCATTGCGAGTAGCAAATACCTACATAAACAATATACAAACTAAGATGATTAGTTCACCTTTTTAGGTATTACATAAATTACATAAAAATAACTTATCATAATTACCTCCGTATTGGTAAATACATCGCTACAGTCCACATTTTTTTTACTGACTAACCCATATTGCATTATTGTCTCTTCGTCAATTGTCACATCAATGCTCATGTTCTCATGCATATCAACTTCATCTGACATCTTGCTTAGATACCCGTCGTCCATACAAACTAATTCACATTTCATACCAACCAACAACATTTAATTCATTAACATAAATAAAACAATGTCAAATATGTATGCTTCATTGTTGTCACACAAACTAACTTTAACAATTACAAACTTAAACTACTAACACTTATTCAGGCTAAAGGAATCCGCAATTATTTATCTAAAATTTAAATAAATAAATAAATTCATTTCCAGACAATACAAAAACATTCCGGAAACACTATTCTGGAACACATTTTTTGGCCATTCTTTCCGGAAACGTCAATCCGGAAGCTAAAAAACACTCTTCCGGATTGACTATTCCGGAATGCAATTTTTTTTAAACTGTCTCTGGAAAAGGTCACTCCGGAATGATTATAAGACTATTCCGGAAAGGGCTATCCGGAATGATTGTTATATTCCGGATTAACCTTTCCAGAATGTGGAATTTATCTTCCGGATTGGCTTTTCCGGAAACAAACAATTACTTTCCATAATGGATGTTCTAGAAACAAAAACCTATTCTGGAACGTGCATTCTGGAGTTAAAAAAAAACACCAAGCTCCGGAGTGCTCGTTCCGGAATGTTTTCCCAAAATGCTTCTCGCTAAAAAAAATTCACAGAAACTAACCTGGTACAAGAACTTCCTCCTTGAAGCGTACAGGAACTTCCTCCTCCAACCGAGATCACCAAAACTACCTACAACTAGGAGGCACACAACACCCAACCTAATTTGTTCATCTTCTACCAACAACGTAGTTGCGGCGACACTCTTCGACAAGCTCAAACGGAGGCAACACAAATGAAATGGATGAAAGGGGCGGAAGCTGAGGAAGCGGCGGAACGAGACTCGGGTAGGGTACATGGGGTGTGATGAATTAGGAGAAAGAAGGAGTATATAATATTATAAGGGTATTTTGGGGATATTCAAAAATTGGGGTGCAGGAAGTAAAAAATGGGGTGCAGGAAGTAATGGCTGTAAGTAAAGGCCCAAGATTTTGCTTTACCTTACTAAAAGGGGGAAAATGCCCATAGAGGCTGTAAAAAAAAAGCCCATAGAGAAACAAACAATGAAAAGAAAATATTGGGAGACAAAGCAGTCTATGATGGTTCCGAAAATCATCAGGTTTATATCAGTGAAGTGTTCTCTGCAAATCACAATTTACATAATAACAAAAAAGAGAGCAAAATTTAACTTTTTGCAATGTACACTCTGCAAATGCAAGAATAATCGTGACAATGATGGTGCTATTTCTGATGTGTTTTTGAGAGTATTTCAAAGAGTAAGTCTTAAATGATTTGATTTTACCTTTACTTTCAAATATATATGCGTCAACTTTTGTTTAGAGCTTTCAAAGGCACGAGTGTGCATGAGATTGGACTAAATGGATTTGGTGTAGTACAAATCTTCCAATTTGCCTCCCTTACACTCAAAATGAACCTCAGACTTTATTTTTTCCCCTTCAATTACACATCTTAGATTTTAAATTTTCCACTTGTTCATATTTTTGGCTACGATAATTTCAATTTCTAAGATCATATCATGCGCAATTTGGCATGAATTTAGATATTCTCGTATTGCTAAGTAGTAATTATAATAGACCCAAAGTTAATTATGGCAAGTTTTTATTGATAAAAAGGTGACTTTTTCTTTCTAAAATAATCATATCATACTAGTATTTCTCATTTCGGCATGACTTTGTTTGCTGTTGCCAACATTTTAGGTTTCCATGCCTTCTGTCTCTCTCACTCTCAGTCTCACTCTGAGTCTCACCAATCTCAACGATAAGATTCTGTTTTCTTTGTTTTGTTGAAAGAAACTTCGGTTACCTTCTGACAAGATTATAAAATGTTACCAACCCCAATATGCATGCATTGGTTCCATATACTATGAGAGGTGCAGCAGCTCATTCATTAATTGATGCACTGAAAATATACTCTCTCTGTTCCTAAACTCTTGATGTTTAAAGTTAATGTATACAGTTTAAGAAACATTTAATACTATTCACAAATAATACATTTAGTCTAAAATACCCTCATTTAATATCTATGATAGAAGAAGGTGTAAAAATCAAGGTCATGTTAAATAGGGGTATATGTGGAAGAAAATAATTAATGAGCTTTGAAATGTGTAAAACATAAAGAGTTTAGGAACAAAAAAAGAAGCTAAAATATCAAGAATTTAGGAACAGAGGGAGTATCGGTAAATGATTCGTTTAATAAATTTTCCTATTGATCTCTGTGCCTATACCAAACTTTAAAGCTCAACGATAGCAAGACAAGTTCTAGCTAGTTGCAAATTTTCTTAAATTATATATTTTCGTAAGTTGTTTGACATTCTAAATTTCAAATAAATTTTTGTACAATAGCTAAAGTTTGTTCTGAATAAGGGGAATTTAATAAAAAAATATTTATTATTTTAAAATACAAAATTTTTATTCTCTCAATATCTGTTGTCCACTTTAGAGCATTCACAATGAGAATTGTTTAATGGATTGCTTATAAAAAAAATCTTTTTTTGGTATGTCACATATGATTTTGCGTTGCTTAAAATTGGAGAGAGTTGCTTATATAAGCAACTATTGTTTATGAGTTTGCTTAACTTTGTATTAAATATAGGAGAGATAGACATGAGATATTTGTGAGTTAAGCAACTTGCTAATAAAAACTCCCATTTGAGAGAAAATTAATTGGGTTGCTTAAAATTAATGTGGTATAAATTAGATTGCTTATATGAATACCATTGGATATGCTCTTAGTAAAAGTAGACCTATTAACAAAATATAATTATATATTCATTTATATTAGAGTTATTTTTAACTTCTTGATATTACTTTTATTATTATTTCTCTCTCATTTATAATAAGTGTATAAAATATTTAAGAATTAGATAAGGATGTGAACAAATATGAATGGTATTTTTTTCATCAAAAGTAGATAAATAAAAATGGAGGGAGTAATTTTTATTTTTTAAGTAATTGAATTTATTTAATAAATTATAATATTAAATATTTAGTTAATGTCTTAAAAATATTTATTAGTTAGGACAATGAATTTTTTATATTAAAATTTTACATCTCATTATGTGTAACTTTTGTATTTATTTAATTATTTTTTCATATAAAACACAATTTTGCATTTGAAATTTTAACACGAGAATTTTTATTTCCTGTATCCTAACTAAGAAGTCGTAGTCTCGTAGAGTTAAAAAAAAAAAAAAAAACTAAGAAGTCGTAAATGACCTTATCTCAGGACACATTAATTAGTTACGTTTGCACTAATTCTGAGGTCTTGAAAGTAGTAGAATTTTGGTTCGTTTTGGATTATTGAATGAAACAGTCGTACTAAGCTCTGGTTTATATTATTAAAGCCACAAGTATGTCTGTCAGTTTCCTTTGAAAAATTGATAGTATAATAATGGTTTTGCTCGATAAGAGAGGTTAATTTCTAATTAATTACTGTATTTCTGTTTGTGTAGATCGGAGTCAGAGACTCAGATTGGAGACTCCCAACATAGGGAAATAGAAATAGAAGGACATTGGTTCTCCAGGTTGAACCAAGCCACAAGTCAAACTAGAAACTTATCAAAAAGTGCGTCAGAATTTAGAAGTTGCAAGAGCCAAATATTGGTTTAAGTTTTAACTTCTATAGTCACCCATCTGACATATGGAATTAATAAAGCAGAACAGATCTTTTTTATTTTTTACTTTTTTATTGATGCGCAGGGAAAAAGATATAAACAATACATGCACTTATAGTATACAAGTTTTTTATTCAATCATGAACTGATTTTTTTTTTTTATCAGCAATCATGAACTGATGTAATGTTATGACTTAAGGATTATTCGATTTTTACCTTAACCAATTTATATTTAGTCCTTTCAGTAATCTAATTCTTAACTAAAATATCAATTATTAAGATGAGGAGTCTCTAATTTAAAAGACTAATCTAATAATTAAAATAGTCTCATAACTTAAGTATCACATGAAGTAAATTATTCTATTCAATATGAGACTCCTAACATATAAACTGTAATAATTTAAATTGAATTAATATATGTTAGGCCAAAACACTACATGAGATTCCTAACATATAAACTATAACCATTTAAATGGAGAGACCAAAACACTATATCATGCTTATAAAAAAAAAGATAAATAAGCGTCCAACTTAAAAGATTAATCCAATAATTGAATTCAGATAGATTGACATTTTAAAATAAATTTCACTTACCATACATGCAAATTAAACTAAAATAAAAATAATCGGTAGGCATAATCTATTGTCAACTTGTAAAAAGTTTTTCCATCTTTTATTTATGGTCAAAGATGGGGAAAAAGAAAGCAGTGTTCATAAAAGGGTATTATATGTGTACATGGAGTATTAACTAAGCAGGCATGCAAATATCTATACCCATTAGAGACATTATTTTATGGTCTTCCCTACGTGTATAGCACCGTCTCCAATGAGAAAAGGCAGGGCACTTTTTCCCACCAAAGTCATTGACAATGCAAGAATTGGTTGTATCCAATCCAAGTTTCTCTCTATGAAATTAGACAAAAGACAGCCCACCAAAACCAGTCACTTCATATCAAAAAACATATACTGGTTCTTCCTTTGACAATAAACTTTCAGCCCTTTTGAGGCTGCTTTTCTTTAAGTGCGTTTTCCTTTTTCTTCCAAGTGACCAAACTCACTGTGTTTTCTTCTTCAATCTTCCAGGACGTTGGTAGCATCGCCTAGTGGAGGGGTCATGGGGGGTAACACTATAAATACCTGCTACAAAAATTAATTAATATTAATATATCTTTACATTCTCAAATTTATCTGCAAATTGTGTAACAATGTGTTGAAACCACCAACAAGTGGAATTGGTCTCAGATTTCTTAAGAAAAAAGTCTTAGATTCGAGTCCTGTAGATAGAAAAAATGTGATTGAAAAATGAAACTTATTAAAAGTGACCAACTAGATTTTCCGGTAAATATTAGTTTTTGACAAAATCCATAAATTCTTTGCACCTATGTTGAAACTTCTTTGTATAACATATAATTTAATAATTAAGCATATCCCTTTAATTGTTGTCCATATAACATTGTAATTCTTTAAACAAATGTGACCAATAATTAGACTAAATACTTTCAAGATTAGGTAGTGAAGTTATTACCAATAATTACCAATCGGTTTCACCTCTCATTGTAATAGGAGGATCGTGCCAAGTAGTCTAACTGGTAGGTAAAATTTGTTTGTGTTTAGTATAAACAATTAGGGGCCATGTTTCACTTTAAACTAAGTGATAAACTTACCAGGTTAAGTAAAACCATTCTTTAATGAAGTTGAGGGCAAAAGAAGGAAAACAAAAATGACTTGATCAAACTTCAAGGATTCTACACTTTTACCATTTAAACCAAATGATAGTAAATGATTTGTGAGATGCATCACATGGGAGTTTGCTCTTGGAATGGCATAGAAAAGAAATCAAGTGCACGAGTGGATGGAACTGTGTGCATTATGTAAGTCCATTGTCCAACAAACTGGCATCTTAATCACCACTCTGTATTTTGTCACTATGTTCCATTCTAAACGGTGAAGGTCTCAGCTTTTAGACACTGCTATAAGATAAAGGGAAAAACCAAACTGATGTGATTCTTTTAATGCAATGCATAAAGCCAACCAGCACAAAAGCTTCAAAGTTGGTGTGCCTTTAAACATGCATGCAATATATTTGCATCATTGTGGATAGCATAATCTGCGATACACATATCTCAGTTTGCCTCCATGTTTCTTGTCATATCATTCTTTTCTAATCCCTAAGTTTTACTTTGAAATACATTCTACAAAAGCTATGACATGATTTTCCTCCTTTTAATGAAATGCAAAAACTTTTTCAAAGGCTTCCAAAAGGGTGGGTTGGTTAGTCATGTGAGACTAGTCAAAAAATAAAATAAAGGGTCTTATGAGCTTCATAGATTGTTTGTCAACAGCAGTACAGCACAAACATACCCTTGTTCTTGTCTTCGTACCATAGACCATATAGTGGTTGAAAATAACATTTATCTGACGTATATAAAAAAAGGACAATGTGTTTTTGGAATTGAAATAGATATAACTGGGAGGCCGTTTGGTTTTTGAACCACCAAACTTGGTTCAGCTTTCCAAAAGCTTGTCTGTGCGAGAAGTCTCATTCCATCAGAGTGGAGATTCTGCTACTTGTAAGCGCAGCTATGCTTTAAATTAATGTATTTTGGATGTATCTTCCTATTTTGACAATGTCACATTTATGAAACTTTGTCAATATCTGGTCCTGGTGCCTGTCGCATTTAATGGTCTTTTGGTGCATTCATTGACAGTGTTTAAGCCAATTCTGACACTAACATGCATGAAATAAAGTGGCGCGATTCTGGTTTCAAGCAATTCAAGTTCATGGACCCAACCGTTAATTCAATTTCAAGTCACAAGCGTTCCAACAGGTTTTTGCAGACACAATTCGTTTCCTACTTTCAACATTTTCTGTTCTTTCTTTTTTCCGGTATTTGTGTCTCTTTCTCATTTCACCAAAATTTTGTCTTTCTAAACCAAATAAATTGAAGAAAGAGTTGAAGTGGCACACATCTTCTTCTTCTTCTTCGGCACATTAACTTTTGAACCATATAATGGTTCTTCAAGTTATCCAGAATTTTTGCTTCTTCAGATTTATGTTACTAAATATAGGTAATCTTACTTTGTTTCACAAGATCATAATACTAGATTAACCTAACAGTTTATAGTTTCTAATATTGAATTTCATGTTCCTGAAATACATATATTAGTAAGTATTTTAAAAAAAAAAAAAAAAAACAAGGTTCAATTTCGTACTTGTTTCATCTACGATGCCAAAATTGGTCCTATGAGGCAGTTTTTTGTATTAGTTTTGCTGGCTAACACGATCAATGTTAACTTTAATGATGTTATGTGCTTCATTCCCTATTTTTGACATTTTTGTTAATGTTTGGCAGTGACCCAATGAAAAGGAGAGTCATGGGAGAGGGATTAGAGAGCATCAGTGAAGCTTCTTATCGGCCTGAAGTGGTATTTCTTCATCCCTCTCTCTCAGACCACCTTTACCTTCTTGCTGCATATTTCTGAGCATTATATAGAGCACTTTTCTTTGATTTATTAGCCCAGATTTTAGTATTCTCATAAAAGAATGATTTTCAGATCATAGAAGCAAATACTTACAACTCTTAGTATTTTTCTCTTTCTTTTATATCACAAAAGGAACTGGGGGAACTAAAGCAAAGCATTGAATCCAAGAAGAGGCAATACCATAATATGGATCTTCAAAGTTCTTTGTCTCAAGAGGTACAGTTTGTAGTAGTAAGCTTATGACTAGAGTCATTTTGGAGGAGACGTTTCTAGTAACAGTAACAGGTAGCCATGCCAAGGAGGGTAGTATTGAAGGCAAGGATTAGAATTGTCCTTGTTATACATGGCTTAGATAAACCTTGAGTCAAAGAATGTAGTATTCATTTTATTTATTTGCATTTGGTTGATAGCTTTTCATAATATATAGCTTTTGTATCTCTGAAGATTCTACAGCTTCAAAAACGATTACAGCAACAATTTGTGATACGGCGCGCATTAGAGAAAGCATGTTATGTACCTTTTTCACAGGATGCTACAATAGAAAATTCAGTACCCAAGGTACAGTTAAATGGAAGTACAGTTTTACTCTCTCAATTGAAATTTTTGGATCTTTCTTCTGACTATCCATTATATACATCTCTTATGTAATCTTAGGCTGCAAAGGAACTGATTAAGGAAATTGGAATATTAGAATTAGAAGTTGTGTATTTGGAACAATACCTACTCTCTTTGTATCGGAAAAGATTTGATCAACAAATTTCAACTCTATCAACCAAGGAAAGAAGACTGGAATTAGCTTCAGACACTAATCAAGGAACATCTGCAGTGCCTGGCAATGATGCTATCTCTGACAAAGAAATTTCAGTTGTGCACTGTAGTAATGTTATTTCACCCAGAAATTCATCTGGCTTTAAGCTTAAGGAATGCAATAACCAGTTGGAAGCAGAAACTGTTTTAGACTCTAGTATTCATCGATGTCACTCTGCAGTATCTCAACGAACAGTATGCTCAATTGAAGCTTCTCCTGGGAACATTGAGACCAAAGCTATTGTTGACTCTTACCATTCTCTACCATTATCCATGTTAGAGGTAAAGTATAATGAAAACCAGAAAAGTGGTTACATCCTTTTATTTCTTATGCAACCCTCTCTAATATCTGGCTTCCAAATTTTATTTCACCAGCAAGCTCAGTGTGCTAAATCCAGTTCAACCAGCCTGGCAGAGCATCTTGGGAGTAGCTATGTTGATAACGTTCCAGAAACACCAAATTGGCTTTCTGAGGAGATGATTAAGTGCATATCAGCTATATATTGTGAACTTACAGACGCACCTTCTCTTGGTCATAAAAATGCTTCATCCCCTCTTTCATTCCCATCTTCTGGTAACGAGTTATCTTCACAGAGCCAGGGTAGTAAGTGGGGATCACAATGGAAGAAGCATCCATCCTTCAATTTAAACTCCACTAACCCTTTCCATGTCAGAGTGTCCAAAGAATTCAGTGGACCTTATTGCTCAATGATAAGGATACAGCAATTATGCACAGATAGTCAGAAATTAAAAGAAATTGAGTACATGCTACGAAGATTTAGGTGAGCCATCTTATAGTGCATATTCTTTTTTTATCTCGTTTTATTCAAATTCATAAGTTTCCTTTCTAAAGGATCTGTTAGTTGGATGAAGAAACTACGATGAAAATTGAAATTATCAATAGTATAATGCACCACGATGTGTGAGGTATACCAATTTGGTTAAATGATTTTTTTTTTTTTTGTGATAGAATAATTTCATATCCTACTTTCTTGCAGGTCACTTGTTTCTCGGCTGGAGGATGTTAATCCTAGAAATATGAAGCATGAAGAAAAGCTTGCCTTTTGGATTAATGTGCACAATTCCTTAGCAATGCATGTAAAATTTCTAAATCTCTAATCTTCTTTATCTCATGCATGGTATTGCTCCAAATCAGTGAACCAATCCTATCATGTTGTTGTCTGTCTTCCACAGGCCTTATTAGTTTATGGAATTTCAGCCAACAATGTTAAAAGAATGTCTTCGGTACTGAAGGTAAGTTTCTCATTCATAAAACTATATGGAATTGACTGGTATGTATGAATTTTTACTAAAATAAGCTAAGATATTTCAGGCCGCATATAACATTGGGGGACATACTATAAGCGTAGACCTGATACAGAACTTTATTCTGGGATGCAGACTGCCTCGCCCAGGACAAGTAAATCTGATTTAAAGAAGCTTATAAGACTGCATATTTCATTTTACATAGTGAGCTTATTAGTTTAGCATAGATCAAATCCTGTTGCCCATACACCTTTCTTAACACAGTATTGCACCTTTCCTTTTCTACTAGTGGCTGCGGTTGTGGTTTCCTTCAATGACAAAACCAAAGGTTAGAGATGCAAGAAAAGGATATGCTATACATCGTCCAGAACCTTTATTACTATTTGCTCTTTGCTCGGGAAGCCATTCTGATCCTGCGGTAGACTTCTGGTCTTTCTGTACTTTATTTCATATTTGTCTATGTTGAAGGAAATGTAAAAAAACCTACATTTTTTGTTGTATTTACCTCTTCTCCTGGTAACTCAAGGAAACAGAAAATCCTATCTCTAAAGATGTAGATTACCAGATTGAAATATTGACTATAGGTCTGAATATAAATGATTTGAACAATCGAAAGTTTTCAATAATAGATATGACTTAAGATTCTTCTTGCATTTATACAGTTACAGCCTTCTTAGATTAAGGTTATAAATAATAGACGACTCTATACGTGACATATATGTAGCTTTCCACAGTCCCCTGCCCTAAAGAAATTCTCTTATTGATCATTTTCTCATAATCTCACCTGGTCTTGGTTACACACTTTCTCAGGTACGTTTGTACACATCCAAGAGAGTCTTTGAAGAGCTACAATGTGCCAAAGAGGAATACATTCAGTCCACCATCACCATAAGCAAGGAACAGAAAATAGTTCTCCCAAAGATAGTTGATTCCTTTGCAAAAAATTCAGGTCTAGGAGCATCTGATTTGATGGAGATGGTTAAGCCTTATCTACCCGATTCTCAAAGGAAGAGCATTCAAGAGTTTCAATCAAAGACAAGCTGGAAAAGCATTGAATTAACCCCTCATAACTTCACTTTCCATTACTTGATTTCAAAGGAATTAGCTTGGTAATGGCATGCCTTGGTAGGATTCATGCATGTGTGTGGGTAGAATATTTGTCTGTCTCTACCCATATCTATCCAAGACTTACATTTGATGGTAGTAAGCAAAGGTGTAATGTGCAAGAAGGAAATGTGTCTGCCTCAAAGCATAACTGGTGAATAATAATTGTCTGCCTTATATCTATGAAAATATTAAACTCAGAATGGCAACACTAAGGTGAGAGTAGGGAGCAGAGAAAGATGTACGTCGGATAGCAAGCAACAGTCTGGAAATCTTGGGAGCCAGCCTGGACTACATAACTTTTGCTGCATAACTCTATCTTAAGGTCCTTGTGTTTAAGTATTTTGCTATAGCTATATTTTTTTTTTTTTCAATTTATGGATGTATATTCTTAATTCTTTTCCTCGGCATCTGCTTTGTCTGATGGATCAATCCTGAACACTTTCTCAGTGTTTGCTCAGTAGAAATCATTACTGCCACCCAGCAATACTAAGAAGCACATTCTTGTGGCCTTTTGGTCATACAGCATGAAAGGTGACGAGAGAATCATTGAAAAAAAAATTATTTACTCCAAAATTTTAATTGTTCCTACAAGTTTTAGTTATCTAAATAGAACCATAGTTTCTCATTTTTCTTTATGGAGACAAAATTAATAAATTTCAATCTAGATTAAAATTTAAATCACATTACGGATGACATTATAAACTGATTAAAGTGTTTGATAGAGTACCGAATTATTAACTAACCATAAACATAACAGGTCAAATGTATCTAAAATATCTCCAAGGACCCATGCAAATTCAGAAGTCCTTCAGAGAAACACTTAACATGTGAGCGCAGCAAAACTACACAGGGTGAAGGATGGTTTCTTGTTGCATGTCATGGTCTGCATGGGCTTTTATCCACAAAGTCACAAGCTGCTTGTCCTTCCCTTCAAGGATCCACCTATGCCTTGACAAGGTTGATGGTATCTGAACTTTATACCTACAGAATGTCTTTACAGAACCAGCAGCCCAAGAAGAATAGCAAACCAGAAGCAAAAACAAAGCGGGAGCCGAGAGTCAACAACCAACTACAGCAGCAATCAAGGAGCTGACTTTCTCCTAGCTCCTCAAATGATTGAAAACCGAACTAAAGCATAAGAATTCAGGACCTGTTCCTATGTTGCCATTCGTGCGCTTCAGATCACCATAGTAGCACCAGCATGCTTAAGGGTGGAATGACCATGAACTTTCATAATAACTGAGCGTTAATCCTTCTTTATGTTCCATATGTCACCAAATATGAGACATTGTTGGTCGTGTTACTCGTGTAGATTGTAGAACACCAACTTCTCTGTCTTGAATTGCTGCCTTCAGAATCTATAATCTACCAAACCAAAACTCCACTTCAACAGGAATAAGCACTCCCCCATATGTGTCTCCGTAAAAGTTTGCATCCTGATAGTTGATTTATAAGTCATGTTGCCAACTAACGGTTGTGCTGCTCTTTACTGCGTTTTCCAAGAGATTCTGTGATAGGATAGGATACGACAATATCACATATATTAACATGTGGGTTCAATTATTAATTCGTAAATATTGAGAGCAATTTACAGCAAAAACATAATGGACCATTAATTAAGATCTCTGAGTAAAGGCTATACAAATACATACATATGTATATGTATGTATGTAATACCTGGCAATATATCATCATCCCTTCAATGTCTAAATTTGGGTAGTAAGATGATGAACTGAACTAGGTTGGTGTAAAGGCGAAGGGGTCTCTGCCTCTAAAAACTGTCTTACATCTCTTCCAAATACACTTCAATGAAAAAAATAGTCTTCCAAACATTTTTGTAGCAGTCTATAATTCCGATTGACTATAAATCCAATTCCTTGCTGCAATGGTATCTATAAGCATGCTGCATTGGACGGTGGTCTTATGATCCCTATATGGCAGAGCATCCACTTTTAGTGGCATTGGCTAGTTAACCATCAAAATATATCCTCAACATCACCCTGAATTTCATAAAGTTGCTTCAGTTCTGTGAAAGATAAATACAGTTTCCCATTCAAGCTTGTCAAAGTTGAATATATTGCATCTGCTTTTGAATGAGATCTATCACCAGAAGTAAATACATGAATACCATTTTCCACATATATCCAACTGCAACCAGCAAGCTTCTTAGCCTCATATCCTCTCATTTTCTTTCTTATTCTTCCCATCTCATCCCATTTCCCTTTGGCAGCATAGGCATTGGCCAACTGCACATATCTAGACCCGTTATCTGCCTCAACTTTTAATAGTTCCTCTTCTGCCTGTTTGACAAGTGCTGCATCGCTGCTCATCTGACAAGCATTAAGAAATGCTCCCCATATTGTAGCATCTATCTTTAAGGGAATCTTCCTCATGAATTCTACTGCCTTTTCTAGTTGATTAGCCCTTCCATACATATCAACCATACATGCATAGTGGTAAATCTCAGGCAATACATTGTAATCTTGTTCCATAGAAATAAAAAATTGCTCTCCTAGTTCTACTAATCCACGATGTCGACAAGCTGATAGAAGTGCAACAAAAGTGACTGCGTCGGGCTTGACACTTTTATTCAACATTTCCTGAAAAAGCTGAATTGCTTTATTTTCAAAACCATGATGAGCATAACCAGCTATCATGACATTATATAAGATTGCATCTCTATCACTATCAGTAACTAGTCGGAAGATTTTCTCGGCATATGCAACATTCCCACATTTTGAGTACATATCAACCAAAGCACTCAGTAATTTCTTATCCACCTTAAATCTCATTCTCAAGATGTAAACATGAATTTGCTTTCCCAAACTAAGGTCAGCTTGTATTGCACAGGCACCAAGCACACTGATAATGATCATTGCATCAGGAACTACTTCTTCTTTAGTTCTAAACTCTCTGAAAAGTTTGAAGACTGCCTCACATTGTTGTGATTTGACATAGCCAGAACATAGAGCTGTCCATACAACAGAGTTTCTTTCCATCAGTGAATCAAAAAGCCTTTGGGCTCCTGTCATGTTACCTTGAGATGAGTAGGCTGCAATCAACGATGCAACTGCAAATGGACTTTTAATCCCAATTTCTGCATAGACTAACTCTGCATATCTGATATTCCCGCACTTAGAGTAGAAGTCAACAATGCCACTGCTAATAAATTGATTTGAACTGTAACCCTTTTTCAACACCCAAGCATGAACAGATTTGCCATGTTTTAAACATTTTAGACCCGAGCAGGCACTCAAAACACTAGCTAAAGTGTGTTCATTGAAACCAACACCATTTTCAATCATCTCAACAAACAAGGTAAGTGATTTCTCCACATAACCATTCTGGGCGTATCCTGCAATCAATGTGTTCCAAGACACGGTATCATTTAGTTCAGGATTTTTCCAAAATACATCTAAGGCCATGTCCATCTTTCCTTCCCTACAACAAGCTGCAATCATTGCATTCTTGGAAACCAAGTCCACCATCCCATCAAAACCGCCAAATACATTGCATGCATCTTGAAAGGAGCCACATTTAGAGTACATGTCTATGAGAGAACTCATAGCAAACTTACTTAAATCATTTGCAGTTTTCACCATATATGAATGCATCTGCTTTCCATAACATAGCACACGTAGTTTGGCAGTAAGGTTAAGCATGGTTGTGAGAGTGATCTCATCAATCCCAATTGTGTCACGTGCAGATTGCATTCTAGTAAACAAATCAAGCGCTTCAGTCTCGTACCCATCTGAACCAACATAAGCAGACAACATGGAATTATAAGAAACCAAATCTCTGTGAGATGCAGAGTCAAAAAGGGCTCGAGCTTGAGTCAAGTTGTGTGCTTTTATGTAAGCCATGATTATGACATTCCAAGAGAATACATTAGGGTGGGGCATTTCATCGAACAGTTTGTGGGCCTCTTGCAAAAGGCCATGGTTGGAATAAAGGTGAATGAGTTGATTACAAGTGAAAATGCTTGATACCAAACCAGATTTTATTGCTTGGACATGGTCACGGTATACCATAGCATCTCTCACTCTCAGGGACCTAATTGCCATTGCCGCTGGCTATTGCTTTTGAAAATGTAAGTATTGCTTGTTTGTTCCTTCTGGGACCAAAATAAAAAGGCTAACACCATTCAAAATTTTTGGACAAACAAAAATATTGAATTTATCAGAAACTTCAAAACACACTGAATATATGTGATGATGTTCTAGGCTTGCTTTGCATTTTAATTCACGCTCCTTTATGCATTCATATCAAAAGAAATGGGAATAAAGGTGTACATGAACAGAACTTGTGTGGCTTTCATATTTGGTCCCTTTTATCGGAAGCATCTCTTCCCAGTCAAAAAAAGCTTCAAAGTACAACAATAATTCATGATTACAGCTCAGCTTATGATTGGATTCATCAAAATAGAATAAATTAATTGTCATGAATTTAAATTGTTTAAAATAAAATCACTGTTTATTTTATTTTATAATTTTCTACTTTACATGTTATCAAATATTTAAACATAACATAAATGCATAATTATTATTAGGTTTTTATACCCAAAAAAACCTATTTTTTTTTTATTTCCCACATATGTCATCTTTTGAAAATGATTCAATTTTGTTCAAAATACGGTTAAGAATTAAATATGAGTGAAAAGTCATTTTTTTTGTGTGCTTAGAGTATTCTCTTGTGGAGAGATAGAGATTATTCACTCAAACTCTTACTAATTTTACTTTTTCTAACAAATATTTTTTTCATATATACGAACTTGAACATCGAATTTCTAACCATATACTTAAGGAATATTATTATGTGTCAACCATGATACATCATGTTCGTTGTGGGAATTGGAACTTTGATAGGGGAGAACTAACCCCTTCTACTATGCAAATCTCATTGTTAAAACCATAATTTCTTTGATAAGTGATAGGATATCTCTTGATATAGATGTAAAAAATTATGATAAAAAAATTGAGGCATGTATTTAACATTATCAAATAAATATTTTATTAATATAACATGAAACATAGTTGGCAAATAACTTTATCATTTAAATATATTATTAGGAGTTTAATCTCTAAGTATATGTATATATAAAAACATGTGTTAAAAAATGACAACTTCTTAAATAAATTTTAGTAGCAGTAAAACAATAAATAAAGTTTAGTATTTAAAAAAAAAATAGTCATTTAAGTCTCGATTAAAATACTCTGAATTCATCAAAAATAGCCAAAGATTCTGGTAAAAAAAATAGCGCTAAAATTCGCGTATGTGTATATACATATACTACATAGAGAGAGAGGAGGGGAGAGATCAAATGATACTGATATAATTTACACCAACTATTCAAAAACTTTATATAGCATGTGAATTTGATCGATTCAACCGTTGAATTATAATTATATATTATCTTAATTATTTGTATTAAATTTTATGACAATTGAACATCAATAAAGAAGTGATCAAATGATTCATATATATATATATATATATATATTGATCTTTTTAAATACAAAACGAGACAAATATTTTTTTTTTCTTTAATATTTTCTGAACTCAAATAATTTACTAAAATGGTAATTTATATTCATTAATCATTACTCTAGGTCCCATAAACCACCAGACATGTGAAATTATTTTACCTTAATCAATAATTTGAAGTTGAAGCACCGTGGTTTGTACCAAAACCTAGCGTCCAATAGCATCACTAAGAAATATCAAATAGTAGTAGTAGTATTTTGTGGAAATGAAAAAGTGTGTGTCCATATTATTTGTCTGTTTGGGAAGTTTGACAAAACGCAAAAGTGAGGGAGAGTACCACAGTCACTAAATCAGAATCCCACCACGGGGAGACAGCGATAGAGGAAGCAGAGCAGAGGGCTATAATTTGGCGGTTTCGTATTTCATTTCATGTCAAACTTTTCTTTCCTTTACAAAATTAATTATAGTATTATGGAAATTGAAATTACAAGGTCAAGGTCCCTCCCTCCTTTGAATTTAGGGTAGAAAGTAGAATAGAACCTAACATAACAAACAAACAAAGACAGAAAGAGAGAGAGAAAGGGGAATGGAAGAGGAAGGCATAGGGTTAGTGTTGGCGAGAGCCACAGAACTTCGATTGAAAATCAGCAATTGCATCCACCGAGCCACCGCTAATGGCCCCTCGCCGCACGCCGACGACGACGACAACGACGCCACCGAACGCCTTCTCAACATTTGCGATGCCCTTGAGGCCTTGGAGACCCAGCTTTCTTCCTTGCAGGTACCCTCATTTCAAAATTAGGGTTTCTTATTTGGGGCTTTCTAGTGACTGGGAATTGTGGGGTTGTCGTAGGTTGTCTTTCTTTTAGATAAGGTTTTACGGTTGATTACTTGATTTGCTGATGCTTCCGTGAGTAACTTTGAGATTTGGGTTGTTGTTTTGGTGTCTCAGCTATAAAAGTTTTTGTCGCTTACTTGCTTCCAAGTGTGAATATTTCTGTTATTATGATGGTTTCTTCGGTTCATTCTTGTCACTAAATACTAATACACTTCATGTAGTGTACTAATGAACTACACTAGCTGGGATATGTTCATGTTCGACAAGGCTGTGGTTAGCTGCCACCATAGTGTTTGCAGCCAAGATTATTTTAAAGGTTGTATGGTGTGAGAAGATTTTTTTATTTTTATTTTATTTTCTGTTTTCACTTTTAATTATAAAAAATACTAACTTTTATTTTTAGACTAACTAGTGAAAATAACTTTTTATTGTTTTAATAGTTTTCTATATAAATTGCATAAGATGCTTGATCAGATTATTGTGAAAAACTTGGTGTATACATTTGTGCTTTCTTACAAGTACACAGTTCCGTTGTACATTTACATTCTAAATGAATGGTTTCCTCATTCTTGACCTAGCAAATCCACAATGTGAAGTGAAACTTGACTCATTGGAACTAGTGATCAATATGCCTTCAGTCTTTCACACTCTTTGCTACTTTGTGCCACTTCAAGAATATGATTTTGTATGAGATTATTATCATTGAACTTGTATTAGTGCTTGTAAGATGATTTTTAAGAGTTTTTCTGATTTATTTCTATGCTTTTCCATGAGAAAATAATCAAAATATGATTAAGATAAGCATGGGAATCATATGTATTGTGTGCAAATTACAGGTTCTGCAACAACAACAGCGGTACGAAAGAGAAATTGCCTTGGCTGAGATTGAAAGCAGTCGCAAAATGTTAATTGACAAGCTCAAGGAGTACAAAGGTAAGGAATTGGAAGTGATACATGAAGCTTCCACTTTTGCTAGTGAAACAGTGGAGCCCAACAATGATCTACTACTTCCTCCATATCCTAGCCGCCCTCCATACTCTGTGTCTATGGACAAGGAATATCTCTCACAGATCCCTTCCGTGAATAAGTCTGGTCGCAATGGGTTAATCACACTTGATCCAATGATTGAGGCGAACAAGAGTCTCAGTGAAAAAGAGCAAAATCATGTTGAAAATGGGGCTAAAAATTCGAGAAAAGGATTGGGATTTTTTATAGCTTCTGCAGCCAAAACAATGCTCACAGTAGTTGGCGTGGTATCAATATTAAGTTTGTCTGGTTTTGTGCCTAAGTTAGGCACTCGTATCAGTGTGCAAGGCTGGCGTCACAGAGTAGAAAATGAGGAGAGATCTACAACTAAAAATGGGGGCGAGAGACCAAATATTCAGTGTCCACCCGGGAGAATTCTGGTGTGGGAAAATGGGGAAGCTCGATGCCTAGTGAAAGAGAGAGTTGAAATTCCATTTTCAGCTGTTGCTGCAACACCTGATATAAACTATGGATGTGGTTGACAATAGCGTTCGTTCTCCGTATTGTATATCATTCCACTCCCTTTTTTTTTTTTTTTTTACTTCGTTCTACTTTTTGTCAATATGCTATTTAAAATATTATATTCAGTGGCTGATTGTCTTGATTTTGGTAGGTGATGCAGTTGATCCTTTGTTTTGAAAATGGGAGAAATTTTGATCTAAGGCCACTTATACTTTGAAAAATATGCTCTCGATTACCGATTATTTGTCTGGACGTTACTACCTTTAGCATTAAGGGTGTGATGTTTTCACCTGTAGCACTGTTTTTGAAAGTTATGGTAAGGCATTAATGCTGTGTCTCATCGTTTGATGAGAGTACACGGTAGGTTATCTTGAGATTAAGTATTCAAAACCTTCAACTCGATCTCCTATTTTTCTTTGATGGGTTTGATGAGTTTTAATAGTATGGTAGATCTTGATTTGTTGTTATAAATGACCTGCCGTTCAATCATCTGTAAGTTGCATATATTTAAATAAATGCTAAAACATATAATCATTTCTAAAGCATCAAAAATGGAAATTACATGTCATTTATCGTGCGCAATAGGAAGTATCCTACAATCGTTGTCTTGGGGCTGAGGGTATGACGAAAGGAAATGGAAATCTATTCTTCACCCACAATTGAATCAGGATAAATAACCCTTCGATCTTATATGCCTGTAATCGGTTGCTTTGTGTAGATAGCTCAAACCAATTGATCCCCAGCTATGTTTGTTGGCTCCTCAAAATCCTTTTAACTACGTAAATCTTTGCAGATAGACCTTGTTACTCACACGAGTATTAATATTGCAAGGTTAAATTGTATATTTAATCGTTACACCTAACACTTTTTCATTTAATTCCTTACGTGAATAAAATATCATGTTTTGGTCCTATATGAAAAATTGATCAAGAAGATTAAATCGAATAAAAAATGGAAGATTCTTGTATAAAAGAAGGGAGTTGAGGGAATTCAATTCACCTAGGTAGTTTGGAAGCTAGTGTTTAAATATAAGAGAAAAAATGCTATGTTTTACACTGTCATCCAATTACAATCCATCATGTATGGTAAGTTTGTTGATTTTTACAAAATTATCTTATACAAAAGGTGATTTGTGATTGGATGACCGTGTAAAACTATTTTACAGTGTCTGTGCATCACCATTAAACTCTAAATATAAAGGCTTAAATATCATTTTAGTTCTTGCAATTTAGTGTTTTTTTTGTTTTTCGTCCTTGCAAATTTTTTTTTGGTTTTAATCATTGCAAATTATGTTTGTTTTGTTTTTCATCCTTAAAGTGATTTAGATAGCGTTTTTTTCACTTTCACTGTTCAAAACGTTATCTAAATCACCTTAAGGACGAAAAATAAAATAAATATAATTTATAAAGACTAAAACAAAAAAAATTACAAGAATGAAAAGTAAAAAATGTTAAATTATAAGGATTAAAAAAATATTTAACCCTTAAATAAATGGGAATGGTGGGTGGATGTACAGTCAGTTTTGAAATCATTTGTCTGGTGAGGAAAAAATAAAATATACATTATAAGTGACAGCGCTACGTGAGAAGTATTAGTTGGTATCTTTAAAAAAAAAAAATAGTATTAGTTCACGTCGCATCTTCTAAGAATCTAAGATACGGCATTAATTAATATATCTTATAAGGTGTTATTATATGGCTTGCAATATATCTTTCGTTTTA
This sequence comes from Pueraria montana var. lobata, assembly GCA_026413185.1. Lineage (NCBI taxonomy): Eukaryota > Viridiplantae > Streptophyta > Magnoliopsida > Fabales > Fabaceae > Pueraria > Pueraria montana. Next base: position 9,115,017 of record CM048654.1, read on the forward strand.
TGTATGTAAGGCATTGCCATGTGACTTGTAGAAGAAGATCATGGACCAGTATTTTTTTATAAGATATTTTCGTGTAACTTGTAATGTATGATTTTTTTGGGAAAACATATCTTGTAAAGTAGCATACTTTAAAAGGTGTAAACACATGATAATCATATTAATTTTTAATATTTTTTAATTTATATGTCATTACACTGAGGGTGAGCCTTGGCATATTGTGATATGTTGTTTTATGATCTAAAGGTTACGACTTTAAAATCTTGAGAACATTTTCACTTGTTGAGATATGATTGCATATATTTATCTTTCTTAGAAAAAAAATATTTTTACTTAATAAAATCTATATAAAGTTCATTAAACAAAATATGAAATTCATATCATTTAGTAGATCTTAAAATAAATTTGACCTTATAGTCATTAAAAAAAACAATGCTTTATCATTTGATTAGTTTTCGTTAGTCTCGATTTTGTTTTTTTCACAAGAGTTGAATTGTTAGTATAAATATTGTGAGTGTATACTAACAATAAAATAATACTAATAATATAATTCAGTGATAACATATTAATAAATTTCTTTGTTAATATGATACATTATATTTTTTTGGTACAATAAAATACATTATATTATTAGTATAGACTCATATTATCTATATTTACCACCCAATTCCTATTAAATAAACATTATATTAACCAGGATAATTCTAATGATAAATTGTTAGTAAATATTTTTTTTATTACAAGTTTAGAGTTTGTTTAAAAAAAATTATCGATTAAGTTGCTAATAATATTTCGCTTAAAAATTGTTTTGTCCATGGCTTAAGCAAGGGGTGCTCAATCACGTGTTAAAGTTCGATTGTTCAAACTTCAGTCCACGTGGCTACGTTGGCTGGGCAACACCGTTATCATCTCGCAGCACCTTGTTTATGGGCACATTGTAATTTGTATGGACGTTACTAATTTGGACAATACATGAATGAAGTAACGGTGGGAGACCGGAAAGAGGTAAATGAAATAAAATCATAACATTCAAATTAAAAAGTGTTCTTACCGAGATCCTCGTCCGAGATACCGAGCACCGGGTGGATTGGCTTGGGTTATCCAATCTTCAATGAACGAGGTGGAGGTACCTGCAAAAGGAACTCCAATGCCTAAGTCAGTTTCTGTATTCTGTGTATTGCGTGGAAAAAAGATCATACATATTATGTGTTCTCTTTGCCTTTTAAGTGTGGTCGGTTACCGAGTAAGGCAACTGCTAAAGCACGATAGGAAATCGCGTAGAGAAGTGGGGTAATGGCTTGATGTCAATAACTGTTACCGACTAGGTAACCGGGTCCTGTACGGTCCACAAGCTCCCCAAGCTCCGAGTCCGAGGAGGATGAAAGAGCTTGAAAGACAATGACTGAGCACGGGAGATAGGGACGTTGGGAGATGTATAGGTCGAAAAGAATAGAATAACCGAGTTCACGATTCATAAGAATATAAAATGAAATCCTGATCGTTATATTTGAAATTTTGATTTGAGAAATGAAAAGTTTCTTGTAATATGACCGTTTCAAAGTGACGTCGCTTCACATTTCGAGGTGACGTTGCTTCGTGTAAAAGCGCTTAATGGTGGCGGCGTGTCTGAAAGGTTTCTGGTGAAGTGATGTTTTGTTTTTCGCATTAATAAAGTGATTCATTAAGGGTGATGTCGCTTCGCCTTGCTATATTTCCCTTTACGAAACGTCTCCAGCTTCTTGAAGGGTCGCGTATACCCTCTATAAAAGCTTTCACCTTTCTCTTGTTTTCTCACACTTTCTTTATGGAATGAGATTTTGGAGTTTATTAGAGCGTCGCTGTTGCTTTTGAGGGTTGGTGATTGTTGTGCCATCTGATTTGAAAAGCAGGGTGTTGTATTTCTATTTCACTTAGGTACGTCTCTCTCGACTTTTCTTACACCATTGCCTATTGTCTTCTCCTATTTATACCGTCTCTTCTCCCTTCGGCAAGGATTCTGGTGATGAAATTTTTCTTGATGTTCACCAGAAGTCCCTCTTAGGCAAAGAAGTCAGAGGAATAAGTGATGAGACTGATAGTGATGATACTAGTAGTGATTCTAGTCAGTTTGATAGATCAATGAAAGGGCCTGTAGATGAGGGTGGCCCAATGGGCCCTGTAGGTGAAGGTATAACCCTTGTAGGAAAAGTTCTCCCCTTAGGGCAGGGTAAGAATACTACTGTTGTAATAGTAGATGAGAATGCCAACATTATCAGGGAAGAGGAGGTAGAAGATGAAGCAAACAAAGTGCCTCTCTTAGGAAAAGTTAGTCGGAAAAGCAAAGGAGGGACAGTGTCGACCATAAGTCCCCAAAGAAAGAGCAAAGGAAAAACTAAAAGGGGTAGTAAATATCCCCCGTGACCCTAGAAGGTTATACTTGGGTTCACGGGGAGGTCGGTGCACACCCGACTTGTTTTCAAGATTTGAAATCTATTACTGACTTGAAGAGTAGGATTGATTTGACAGAGTATACTCAGCCTGGCTGGGTAATTGTCAATTACTGTCTTCCTACAAAGAGAGTTTTCCTAAATGTAGGTTCTGGGTCATCTGACTACATATATGTTTATGTAGATATATTTAAGGATTTGGGTATAACTCTGCCTTTTTCTGATTTTGAGTGTGACATGTTGACCGAGATGAACGTAGCTCCTTCCCAACTTCACCCCAACAGTTGGGCATTCATCAAGGCATTTGAAACATTGTGCTATTATTTAAATATAGTGCCGACTACAGCGAAATTTATGTATTTTTACTGTGTGAAGATAGCCGAAGGGGCTAAGATAGGTTGGGTTTCCCTTTGTGGTGCCCAATATGGGAGTTTGTTTACCCTTTACAATCAGTCTTGGAAGAAATTCAAAATCCATTTTTTCATAGTAAGACCGAACCCAGTGTATCCAGACAACCGAGATTTGTTCTACAAACCTGATGGAAAAACTAGGAAATTTTCGTTGTATTGGCAAGAGAAGCCCCTCAAATTTAAATCGAGGCCCGAATACATGATGACTTCTGATGACAGAAAAGATGTGCTGACCGTAGCAGGGTTTCCAAGAAAAATGGATATTAAGAAAGTTATCAATCTCCCTTACTCGGGAAATATCGATAGGACTCTTAGTAGTAAGTATTTTACTTTGTTATCTTTGTTATTCTCTCTCTTGAGATTGCTCTTACTAAACGTTATTTGTGTAGGTATCATGGGTGATTATGATTATCGAAAGCTGAGGAAGACAGTCTCAGAGGCCGAGAAGGAGAAGGCGGCTGCCGCCTATGCTGATTTGATTCGGCCAAGGAAGAAGAAGAAAAATGAAGATAGGAATAAAGATCAGCCTAGCAACCAACCAAGGGTCGAAGTTCAACCTGAAACAGTGGAAAAAGTAATAAGTGCAGAGATTGATCCGGCGACCAATGCCATGGCAGAGATGACCATAGTGGCGGATAAAGATAAAGGAAAAAAAGTTTAGGCTAACCTTATTCCCGAGCCTCAAAATGTTCAAGATAACCTTGTTGCCGAACCTCAGGGAACGAAGAGTACCGAGCTTCCTGTGCAGAAAGATCAACCAAGGACTGCACCGCCGCCAAGTCAGGAAGGATCGGGTCAGGGTAGAACAGCTGTGATTCGTCATCACAAAGGAAAGCTGCAACGGATGGATCATGTGACAATAACTCCAAATGTTGCCTCATTATGGAATGCTAATCTCAAAGGTGTTGAGTTCATAAAGACAGAGTCCTTGATAGCTAAGTGTGATAAGGATATGATGGATTATGTGGGTGCTGAGAATAGTTTAGATGCTTCTGAAGTGTTTCTACTTCGGTCTATGGCAGCGATACGCCACTGGAAACCGAAGTTGGTGGAGGCTGAGTTGAAATTAAAGGCTTCTGCCAAGGAGAAAAGGAGAATAACAGATGAGGCTGGCAAAAAAATTAAAGAGTTGGAACTGGCTTTAGTCAAGAATAATGAAGCAGTGAAGGAATTTGAAAATGCTGTTAGTTTGGAGGCTAAGCAAAATGAGTAGTTAGTGCAAGATAACGAAAGATTGAAGCAAGATAATGAAAAGCTTACTAAGAAGGTTGACTCTTTGGCCAAAGATGTTGTTGATTCTAAGAGAATACTAGAAACTCTCAACAATCAGTTAACCGAGGAGGAGGAGAAGAGGAAGACTGCTGGGAATGAGAAGAAAGCTATTGAGGATGAGAATACCATTATGACTGAGAAGGTGAAAGAAGTTGCCATTTTGAAGAAGGATAAAGAAGATTTTGTCGCCGAGATTCAAAAAGCAAAATGGGCAATTGTTTATGCCCATAATGAGGGTTTTAAAAAGGCTCAAAGGCAAGTAGCAGTATTGATCCCTGAATTTGATGTGAATAGACTTGATGTGGACATGGATGTTAAAGATGGTGTTCTTTTGAGGGAGTCTCAGATTGAAACGTTTGAGAACTCAAAAGGGAATGATGTAACCTCGACTAAGGATCACGAGGCAACTTCATCTCCTGTTTAATGTTATTAGTAGTGTAGTTTTTTGTATCTTTTTGCAAATTTTGTAATGAAAATTAGACATAATCAGATATGTAATATCAGTATAACTCAATAATGAAATTTTGTATTTCGCTATCATCTCATGCAATATTACTACATTGTAAGATTCATAATTAACCAAAATAAAACAATGCAATTATTGTGCAAGACAATACCGGAATTCTATATTGGCTGAGAAGCCGACATGTTCACGAGTGAAGGCTGAATAGCCGAGATAGTATTAAGGCTGAATAGCCAAGATACTAAGGCTAAATAGCCGAGATAATATTAAGGCTGAATAGCCAAGATACTAAGGCTGAATAGCCGAGACACTAAGGCTGAATAGCCGAGGTAAGGTTGAGGATCAATTTTAAGGCTGAATAGCCGAGTTGATAAAGGATGTATTAGTGATTCGTGTTCTATTGAAATAGAAAAGCAAGTGGATAATATATACATATGCAAGGCATATTGAGATAATGAATCCAAAATGAATAAATTGGTAAAAGGATTTCATTAATAGGCAGTAAAGCATTCCTTTTACATTGACCAGGCGTGCCTCTTTAAAACCTCTTCAGCCAAAACCCATTATTTTTTTACTTGGGAAAAAAGATTGAAGTAGGAAAAAGAGTACAACACTTGGTTTTTCAACTAAAGTATGGCTTCAGATGTGTGGCATTTCAGGTCCTGGGGACGACCTTTCCAGCCATTTCTTCAAGAGGATATGCTCCATTCTGTAGTGATTGGGTTACTCGGAATAGGCCTTCCCAATTGGGTGCTAACTTCCCCTCTGCATGATCTTTCCGAGCTTTACCTCTCATGCGCCATACCAAGTCTCCAGCTTTGAAATCTCTTCTCTTCAGAATTGAATCATGTTTCCGAGCTGCTTTCTGTTTGCATGCTTCTTCTTGAATTCGAGCCTCCTCTCTAACTTCTTCGATCCTATCTAGCTCGATTGCAAGATTTTCTGAGTTATGAGTTTATGAAAAATGAATCCTTCTTGATGAAGGCTCACCTATCTCCACCGGGATCATTGCATCAGCTCCATATGTTAGTCGGAATGGAGTCTCCTTGGTGGTGGATTGTGGAGTCCAATGATAGGCCCAAAGTATGTTGGGTAGCTCCTCAGCCTATTGTCCTTTTGCTCGTCCTAGCCTTTTCTTCATCTCGGTCAGTATGACCTTGTTGGTAGCTTCAGCCTGTCCGTTTGTCTGAGGATGTTCAACTGATGAGACCAAATGCTTAACTCCGAGTTGTTTTAAGAACTCCTCATACCTCTTGTCAATGAACTGCTTACCATTATCAGTTACAATGGCAAATGGAATTCCATGTCTACATATCAACATTTTCCATGTGAATTTTTGCACTTGCTGAGCTGTGATCTTGGCCACGGGTTCCGCTTCGATCCACTTGGTAAAGTAATCGATGGCTACTAATAAGAACTTCACTTGACCTTTTGCTAATGGGAAAGGGCCTAAGATATCCATTCCCCATTGTGCAAATGGCCAAGGTGAGAAAATGCTGTGCAATTTTTCAGGTGGAGCATGAGGGACATTACCAAATTCCTGACATTGTTTGCATCTTTTCACATAGTTGGCTAGTTGGCACAGTCGGCTCGTAATATAGGCCAATAGTAGCCAGCTCGGATGACACGAGCTGCCATATTCCTTCCTCCTGTATGCATGCCACATATACCTCGATGAATCTCATTGAGCACATATTCTGTCTGTTCTTCTCCTATGCATTTCAACAGGGGGTTGATATTCCCTTTTTAAACAGTTCACCGTTAACAATTACATAGTAGGGCGACTTTGTCTTTATCTTCCTAGCCTCTAGCTCATCCTCTGGTAGAGTTTCATCTGTTAGATAAGCATGAATTGGTGTCATCCACCCTTTTTGCTCGGTCGATGAGGTGAGCACTTCAGCAGATTCAATACTAGGAAAACTGAGGGTTTCTTGTATCACAGTCCTATGTTGGCCGGGTTTCTTGGAACTAGCCAATTTTGACAAGATATCAGCTCGATCATTATCATATCTGAGGATGTGCTTAACTTCATACTCATCAAAGTTATTGAGGAGATTCATTGTGATATGATAATACCTCTGCATCTGAGTGTCTTTAGCCTGGAAATTTCCCAACACCTGTCCTGTGACAAGTTTTGAGTCACTCCTACATCTCAACTTCCTGACTCCCATTTCCTTAGCTAATATGAGCCCGACAATCACTGCTTCATATTCAGCTTGGTTATTAGAGGCTTGAAAGTCAAACCGAAAAGACTGTTCCAGGGTTACCTCTCCTGGTCTCTCCAAAGCATAGTTTTAAAAACCGGCTCGGACCGACCGGTCGGACCGGGAACCGGTCATGCAGCCGGTCCGAGCCACTTATTCGATCGGTTATGCTAATGACCCGGCATGAACCGGCGTGAACCGGTGTGAACTGGCCAGTTTTCCGGTTGAACCAATGAACCGACCAGTTTATAACTCGGACCGGTTTTGAATTTAAAATCCTACACGCTTTCCTATCTCTGCAGACTGTACACTGTTCCATCTGTCCTGTCTCATCTGCAGCAGGTTGCGAATCTCGGTATCAAAAAGCACTCCTACAGTCTTACTATGAGCCTAACGTCTACAAGACTACAACTATAGACTTATTATAATAATATCAAATTCATGTAAAATATAATATAAATTATAAAAGAACCTTGGGCTTACGATATGTACGTTGCTAATGGGGGTCTGTATATTTTATGGCTAATCACAATATATCAAAGAAAGAAAAAAGAAGGCTGGTCACAATTCTAATAATATTTCAATATCAAAAAAACAATTCTAATAATATTTTGTCTTTTACCTTTAAAGAAAAACATTAACAACCTTAATTCAAATAGTATTAAATATAATTCTAATAAACAATATTTTTTTTTGGTAAAGAAACAATATTAAATTAAATTGTAAGCAAATATTTATTGTGTTAATAATTTATAAGAATTAATTTTTAATAATATTAAAGGTTAGTAAAATTAAATTTTACAAGTTTAAAATTTGTTTATAGTTTAATTTTTAATTTTTTTAAATTGCTTGAAACGATGTCATTTGGATAAAAAATCAAAAGAAAGAAAGGTTTTGTGGCTGTGACCGTTTGCCAAAACATTGCTTGTTGTGTCGTGTTTGTGAGTCTGTGAATTTTCTTCTTCAAACTTCAAAGTGCACACACATAAACCCTAATGCCCTCATTTCAACCACATCGATCCACACCACATGATTCTTTTTAATCCAACTTGAATGTTATTTTTAGTTGATTCTGTTTTATTATTTATGAGTAGTGATTCTTAGGTAATTGATACTGTGATTCTATCACTGTGAATTTTGTTTGAAGAAGTGATGGTACAGTTGATAATGTGATTCTATTATTTTAAATTCTGTTTAAATTTTAAAAAAGTTTAATAAGTAATTTATAATGTGATTTTGTTACTGTGAATATCAATAGATTTGAACTTGAAAAATGAGCTTGTGAAATTATATTAATTTGTTATGTGATTTTTTTTTTTACTTTTTTAAGGCAGGTATAAAATTTTCAAATTTTTTAATACAGACCGGGTCATGCGGGTCAATTAGTGATCCACCGGTTCGACCACTGACCTAGTGACCCAGTGCCTTGACCGGGTCGGTCACCGGTTCGATTTTTAAAACTATGCTCCAAAGTGATTCCTGCTCCACTACCTTTAATATTAGAAGCTCCATCAACGAACAGAAGCCACCAGTCATCATCTGCATTACTTTTTGGAGGTAGCTCTGCCAAGAAGTCGGCTAGAAACTGAGCTTTAATAGGTCAACGTGGTTCAAACTTAAGCCCAAATTCAGAGAGCTCCACCGACCATGCCACCATTCTTCCAACCAACTCTGCCTTTCTGAGAACTTGCTTGATGGGGTGATCAGTTTTCACTTTGATCTGATGACTCTGGAAGTAAGGCCGTAGTCTTCTAGCCAAGTTTATCAGTGCCAACACAAGTTTTTCTATCATCTGATATCGCACCTCTGCTCCTTGTAAAACTCGGCTGGTGAAGTATACAGGTTGCTGTCTTTTAACTTCTTCTTGCACCAAAACCGAGCTGATGGCTGTGGGGGAAATAAAAAGGTATAAAAGGAGCTCGGCCCTAGGAACTGGTCGTGTTAGGATTGGTGGCGTTGCTAAGAAAGTCTTGAACTCTGCAAACATGTTTTCACATTCTTCACTCCAATGAAATTCCTGTGGTTTTCACAGCAAATTGAAAAAAGGTCGAGCTTTCTCAGCCATCTTAGGGAGAAATTAGGATAATGCCACCAGCCTCCCTGTTAGGTTCTGCACTTCATTAATGTTTTAAGGTCTTCTCATGGTTATGACTGCTTCACATTTGTCGGGGTTTGCTTCGATGTCTCTATAAGTAAGCATGAAACCCAGAAATTTGCCACTCCCAACTCCAAAAGTGCATTTTTCTGGATTCAACCTCATGTTGTGTTTCCGGAGCTGAGCAAAGATTTCCATGAGATCAGTGCAATGTTCCTCGGGCCTCTTCGATTTTACCACCATATCATCCACATAAACTTCAACATTTTTTCCAATTAAGCCCTTAAAGACTTTGTCCATCAGACATTGATATGTGGCACCGGCATTTTTAAGCCCAAACGACATTACTTTATAATAGTAGTTGGCTCCTTCTGTAATAAAAGTTGTCTTCTCCTCATCTGGTGGATACATTTTAATCTGATTGTAGCCTGAATAGGCGTCTAAGAAGCTGAGCAGCTTGTATCCACAGGCTCCATCAACAAGCCGATCTATGCTGGGTAGAGGATAAGCATCCTTCGGACAGGCTTTGTTGAGGTCAGTATAGTTAACACACATCCTCCATTTTCCATTACCCTTCTTCACCATCACCACATTTGCAAGCCAAGTGGTGTAATTAACCTCTCTAATGAAGTCTGCTTTTAGTAGCTTCTCTATCTCGGCATCAACAGCTTTGCGTCTTTCTTCTCCTAACTTCCTTTTCTTCTAAGCAACTGGTTTGGCTTCAGGAAAAATTTCCAGCTTGTGACAAATGAAGTTTGGATCAATACTTGGCATGTCGGATGCGCTCCATGCAAATAAATCAGCATTTTGCTGAAGCACCTCTTGTATGCTGCTACGGACATCATCAGTCATCTGTCTGTCGAGCTTTGTACATTGATTGACTTGTTTGCCGATTTGAAAGGAGAGTAGTTCTTCGATGGGACTCGGTCTCAAGTCTTCGAGATCGACTCTCGGATCAAAATCTTTCTAGGAAAAGGCTGCAGAGTTGACATTAGCTACTTGTGTTTTGCCTGATTTTCTGACATCATAAGGCTCAATCTTGAGGCTTTTAGCGTAGCATTCACAAGCATCTTTTTGATCAGCTTTGACAGTGACAATATCTCCGCAGGATGATGGAAATTTCATGGCCAGATGGGGTGTGGACACAATGGCTCCTAAAGCGTTAAGGGTTGGTCGTCCAATAAGCACATTATAGGAGGTGTCGGCATCAATCAGGATATACTTTACCATGATGGTCTGAGATAACTTTCCTACTCCAAAAGTGGTTAACAATTCCACATATCCCCTAGTGTGAACACGTTCTCTAGCGAACCCTACCAATGGTTCTTGGTAAGGTTTAATGAGATCATGTGAGATGTCTAGCTGTAGAAAAGTCGACCAGTACAGGATGTTTGCTGAGCTTCCCTGATCGATCAATGTCTTGCGTACCCCCCAGTCAGCTATTACAATAGTGATCACCATGGGATCGTCCTGTTTCGGGTCAGTATTGACAAAGTCTTCATCAGTGAAAGAGATCTGAGGTAAAGACCTCTTAGAAGGTTTGTCGATGACGTTCACGTGATGTATAGCTCGAAGATGTTTCTTCTTGCCGAGTTACTACAACCTCCCCCGACAAACCCGCCTGCTATGGCATTTATCACTCCCCGAACTCTACCTTCTCCTTGTTTGTTCTGTTGATTCTGTTCTAAATCCCTACCCCCATCTTGTTGGTTTTGATGGTTGTCATGCTCTTGTGTTCCACGACCACCTCTGCCTCCTTGATAGTTACCTCGACCACCACGACCACGACCACGATATCCTCCTCGTGAAGGTTGGTAACCTTTGACATAATGGTTCAAGCCTCCTCGTTAAACCAGCTCTTTAATGGCGTCTTTTAGAGCAACACAATCTTCTGTTGAATGGCCAAAGCATTGATGATACCGACAATGTTTTGACTTATCAACGTTTTCAGAGGTACGAGATGGTGGTGGCAGGGTTAGGATTTCGACATGAAATGCTTCTTCTAGAACCCTTGCTCTGGATTCGTTAAGAGGAGTATACAAGGCATATCTGGGCTGTCTAGGTTGTTTCTGAGCTTTAAATTCTCTGTCTTTGATGGGTTTTAATCTATCTCTTTGAGCATTTGTTTTCTTATTGTCCCCTTGACGCATCTTGTTAAGAAATTCGGAAAGTTCCTCCATTTGGATATATCCTGCTGCCCGATGATGTAACTCATCCATGTTCATAGGTCTTTTCTTGCAGAGGCTATCCGCAAACGGTCCAGCTCGGAGGGCTGCAATCATTGAGTGAAGGGCGACACCAGGGTCCAGATCACGAATTCGAACTGCAATGGTAGAGAAACGCTCCATGAACTTCCTCAGCAGTTCGTCGTCACCCTATCGGAGGTTGACAAGAGCGACCGATGTTGTATGATGAGGCCTGCTTGTCGCATATTGTGCTCTGAAATGTTGTGCTAATGTTTTGAAGCAGTCAATTGACCCCGGGGGTAGTCGGGTATACCAACTTATGCAGGTCCTTTCAATGAAGTGGGGAAAACCTTGCATAGAATAGCATCATCATTAGTATAAAGATTTACCTGCGTGATGTAAGCCTCAAGATGCTCGTCTGGGTCAGTTGTGTCGTCATATCGTTCAAGATTCAAGGGTTTCCACCCAATAGGCAAAGGTACATCCATGATTCCGTCAGTGAATGGATGTCGACGTGGTCCGGCTAATCCTTGAAAATGTGATTGAGCGCGAGAACGCACGTTACTGTCTTGCGGACTCATGCTGTGATGAGAATGGTGTGACTGGGTATCTGTATTTTGATGGTCGTGGTGGTCGGCATGAGAATGCATGTGAACATGTGCTGCAGGAGTATGATTTGTTGCTACATGTGACTCTTGTAACTTTGCTCTTATTTGCGCATTCTCATCGTGTAGTGCTTTTAGATCAGCTTCATGTTTTTGCTGAAGTGCTGCAGGGTCATCTTCATTCTTCTTTTGTAGTGCTTCCAATTGAGCTCGGAACTCCTGCATAACCGAGCTTTCTGCCATAATGAATTGGCTCTGCTCTCCTCGTCTAATTGTTACCATGAAAAATGTGGCCGCAGGAAAGTTTTTTCCTCGGGCCCCACGATGGGCGCCAATGTTCTTACCGAGATCCTCGTCCGAGATACCGAGCACTGGGTGGATTGGCTTAGGTTATCCAGTCTTCAATGAACGAGGTGGAGGTACCTGCAAAAGGGACTCCGATGCCTAAGTCAGTTTCTGTATTCTGTGTATTGTGTGGAAAAAAGATCATACCTGTTATGTGTTTTCTTTGCCTTTTAAGTGTGGTCGGTTACCGAGTAAGGCAACTGCTAAAGCACAATAGGAAATCGTGTAGAGAAGTGGGGTAATGGCTTGATGTCAATAACTGTTACCGACTAGGTAACCGGGTTCTGTACGGTCCAAAAAGTATAGTTTGATTTTTATTATAAAGTTTAATATAAAATAATTATTATATGAGAGTTTATAATTAGAAGACACAAAATTACATTTTCAGTACATATGTTTATTTTTTAACTATAGAAGCATTTTTATTTCATATCACCTCATTATATACAATTTAATTAGTGGCAAATAATGTCCATCTTGTTGATATGGTGATTATTTTAATATTTTAATTGATATTTTATTTTTCTTGAAAAAAGCACAATCAAAGAACGTGCCAACCAAAAACACGGGAATGCCTTCCCATTACAATGAAGGGGCAACCTCATCTTGAAGGGAAATAAATATCCATCCCACTATAAAAGCGATCAACCACTGCCATACCAACACTAGAGAAGAGAACATGGAGGGCAGAGGTTTCACGGAAGAGCAAGAAGCTCTCGTGGTGAAATCATGGAACGCAATGAAGAAGAATTCTCAAGAACTCGGTCTCAAGTTTTTCAAAAAGTAAGCCATTTCATTAATTTCTTCAACTCTTTCAACCTTAGTAACACAACTTAATGATGCATGTTTTTGAACAATTAATTAAACTGATGAATTAAACATTTAGAATATTGGAGATTGCTCCAGCAGCTCAGCAATTGTTCTCATTCTTGAAAGATTCAACTGTTCCTTTGGAGGAAAACCCCAAGCTCAAGCCCCATGCCATGGCTGTCTTTGTCATGGTAAGCTTATTAGCTCCTTCTACACCCATTATCATTAAACTCATGAATCATGAGGCTGCACTATTTGGATGGATAACAACACCAGACAAAATTACATTTAAAGTTAAACTATTATGATATTTAGCTTCAATCGACCATAAATTGCATAAATTGTGTCTCTTGTAATCAATTTATTTTTGTTTTTGTCATTGCAGACCTGTGAATCAGCTGTTCAACTGAGGAAAGCTGGTAAAGTCACTGTGAGGGAATCAAACTTGAAAAAATTAGGTGCTACTCATTTTAAAGCCGGTGTAGCAGCTGAGCATTTTGAGGTATATGTACTTACAATATGAGCATATACATAGCTGAAAAAGATGGTTTATTTGTTAGTGTCAAGTGTCAACTATCAACATATATAAAAATTGAAAATGGCATTTGGTCATATTTGTTATATATATCAATTTTATTTGACGTAAGTTATGGAAGGATTGAGATTCCATTCAAATGTATATACGAGATTCTTATAAAATAATATAATAGTAGGGAAAACGTGTACCTGTCTCAGAACTTTATGTTAATATTGCATAGCGAGTGCTTTTGTTTTTTATAGAGACTAATGCATGGTTTTATTGTTTGGCTTTGTTAAGGTGACAAAGTTGGCACTTTTGGAGACCATAAAAGAAGCAGTGCCTGAAATGTGGTCACCGGCCATGAAGAATGCATGGGAAGAAGCTCATGATCAGCTGGCCGATGCCATCAAATCTGAAATGAAGCCCTCTGATTAGACTCTAGTTGCTTTCTCTCAAATTGATAGGGTCGTGTTTGGGTCTCTGGCTTGTATGAATAATAATAACAATGCATCTATGTTGCTATGTTGGAAAGTGTTCAGATTTTGACAATTCAGTAATTGAAGGTGACGTTAATTGTAACAAAAAGGAAAATGATAAATGCATGAATCGTATGAATTGTAACAATTATATAATCTAATGTGTCTTTAGAATTATTTGCTATGTAACATGAAGTATCATTTACACGTGAACAATGCAAGTAATACGCCTTTTTTTGTTTTTAATACTCTCTTTCTATTGGTAGGTAAAAATGCATGCTAGCTCACCAGTAATTAATTTGGGTCTAATTTTTATTGAAAATTTATATTTGTATAATGTTTTGCACAATGGTAAAAAAGATGGGAAGAAAGAAGAGAAAAAGTATAAGATAAAATTATAAGTGTGATAGAAAGAGAAAATAATATTATAGAAAGTGTTATATGAATAATATAATTAATTTATTTTATTAGTAAAGTTAGATATCACTTACTAATAAAATATTAAAAAACAATGATAAATAGTACAACAAGTTATCTTATGAAATAATATGAACATGAGGTGTTACAATTTATTGGTGATAAAAACAAATTTACTGTATACTTGGAGTGTAAAACTTTCTATTTATATTATTTTTGGGATTTGGAGAGTGGCATGAAGAAGTATATATAAGTTATCCAAATGAAGCTCTTCACTAGGATCCACACGAGGCAATAGTGATTAGTGAGCCAAGCCAATGGGCATAGACTCTGAGGTGCAGAGGAAGCAGTTGGGGTTCTGGGACAGGGCATGCCCTGCTTTCATAGGATATTTACAATGGTTTGCCAACAAAGTTCTTTACCTTTTCTTATGATTAGAGAGGATGTACACGTACCCATATGTCTCTATGTGTTTGTGCTTGTTTGTCTCTGTGTTTATCTCGTAGAATGGGGGAACAGAGAAGATAGTTCTGTGGGGCTTTCTGTTTTGTTGGAGACAGGGGGAGGGACTAGGGAGTAGGGACTCTCTTGTACTGGAAAAAGTGACCTTAACACTTACAAACTGAAAATTAATGAATAAAAAAAAATACTATATGAAAGATGAGGAATTGATCACCTCAAGATTTTTATGCGTAAAAGATTTGTTTATATCTTAAATTTAATTCAAATGTATTAACCATGCATGTGATTATTTTTTTTCTATCATTTATTCAATCATAGACTTACATGTACGAACTTTTGTAATAATTAATTTAAAATCATATTTAAGGTATTTTTAATTATTTAAAAACGTATTTTTTTTTTATATTAACTCTTTTATTTTTGTGATAATATTATATTTTTAATTTATATTTATTTACAATTTTGAGTTAGCTTTTTGTTTTTCAGTTTAATTAAAATATAAATGATTTTCTCATTTCAATGATAACCAAGATCAATAAAATAAATTTCTTTAATAAAAGAAGATGGGTAAAGGAAAAAACCTTATAAATAGACACTAATAAAACTTCTTTTAGAAAAATTAAATTCAAGAAAGTGGTTAAAATCATTTAACCAAAAATTAAGCTTTTTTCAAAGATTCTAAATTGACTAACACATCAAGAGAATGAAAGAAAAAATAGGAACATATTGGATTATATTAACCTGATCAACTTGAGAATCAAAATGAAATCAATTAAGTTGGTTTAAATTAGTCTAGTTAATTGATTTATTTTTGTTACATCAAATTCAAATCAAACTAATTGTAACTGTTTCGATTATCAAATTTATCTTTTTTTTTCCAACTCAAAACAACCAAGTGACTTAATCAATTATTTTTTACTTTAAGATTAATACATTTTAAACTTTAATACTTAAATTTTCTATCTACCAAAGTGACCCATGCAATGATTCAAATGCAAGGGTACCGGGCTAGTATATTTTTAGAAGTTGAGTTCTTTTGTTGATACGGTGCATATCATCTGGGTTTGGCCCCACGAGAATATATAATCAACCAGAATGGGCTGCCTTAATTGAAGTAGAAAAAGGAAAATCATCTTTGTACTCTTATTTTTTGGTGTAGTAGGTTAATGGGCAGCCTTATTTGCAATAGAAAAAGGAAACCCGTTGTTGTACTCTTTAATTTTTGGGGTATTATTATTATTATTAGGTAAAAAGGAAAGAGAGATGTAATAAAAAATATAAGATTATAAAATGAAAAAGATAAATAGATAAAACAAAGAGAGATAATCAGATAAAAATATTGGGAAGTATATGAACATAAAATAATTTGATTTGGTCATGTCATGGCTTACGCTAGGAGTGGTCAACTAAACTAATTGAAATTCAACCGCACAGCCATGTTGACTGGCCAAAACCATTTTTTATTTTCGCCGCAATTAGCCCCTGGTTTTGGGCACCTAGTATCGCACATTGAAGGTGTACGTTTGGATATATAACTTAGGTGGCATGAATCAAATGAATTCAGATATATAATCGAGGAAAATTACCGTTTGGATATATTTTACTATTTTAGAAAGCAAATGGACAAAGAAAACTTGGCTAACAAGGTAGGGGAATGACTCCCCATTGCAATGAAGGGCCAACTTCATTTTCAATGAATCCCACTATAAAATAAAAACTTTACCAATGCAAAAGCTACAACATCAACCATTTCCTCATCCACTTTCACTGCAATCATAATCCTAAAACAAAAATATCTTAGCATTTTAATTAGCATACTAGACAACATGACCACATTGGGAAGAGGTTTCACGGAAGAGCAAGAAGCTCTGGTGGTGAAGTCATGGAATGTGATGAAGAAGAATTCTGGAGAGTTGGGTCTCAAGTTTTTCTTGAAGTAAACCATTTCTTCTACTTTTTAAACTCTCTTGGTTACTTTATCTTGCTCAAAACAATTGAACTAATGACTTCAAAAACTTTGTAGAATATTTGAGATTGCTCCATCAGCACAGAAATTGTTCTCATTCTTGAGAGATTCAACTGTTCCTTTGGAACAAAACCCCAAGCTCAAGCCCCATGCCATGTCTGTCTTTGTAATGGTAAGCTAAAATTAAATACTAAACCAAATTTCCAGTTAAACTATTAAGATATATTATAGAAGCCATGTCTCTTGGTATCAATTTATTTTGTTTTTGTTATTGCAGACCTGTGATTCAGCAGTTCAACTGCGGAAGGCTGGGAAAGTCACTGTCAGAGAGTCAAACTTGAAAAAACTAGGTGCTACCCATTTTAGAACCGGCGTAGCAAACGAGCATTTTGAGGTATATAATATGAGTATGGTTGACAAATTAAACATTGTTTATTTGCAAGGGTCAATTTATAGATTGAAAATGACATTTGCTCATACATGTTTATATCAATGTAACAATTATTTAAAATTTAAAATAAAATTGATATAAACATAAATTTATATCAACTATTTATGCCAATTAACTTCTTCTCAGCACCCTATATAGGGAGTAATTTTGTTTCTAGCGAAGTATTTGGAGAGTACTTTTCTAGAATACTGATGTATAGTTTATTGTTTGGTTTTTTTAAGGTGACAAAGTTTGCACTTTTGGAGACCATAAAAGAAGCTGTACCTGAAATGTGGTCACCGGCCATGAAGAATGCATGGGGAGAAGCTTATGATCAGCTGGTCGATGCCATTAAATCTGAAATGAAACCACCCTCCTCTTAAGCAGTTATTTTCCTCTCAAATTGAATAAAATTGATGGAGCCACACGCTATCTATTCCCCTATTTGTTAATAAAAGTGCGAGTGTTTGGCCTGTATTTGTCTTTTGGGTGAATGTTATATAGTTAATGTAACATAGATACTGGGGAATTGCTAGGTTGGAAAGTGTTTAGCATTTAACAATTCTGTAGTTGAAGGTGATTGAATGAATTATAGCTATCTGTGTCTTTACATTTATTTGCGATTCAATATAAAGTCTTCCCTGATCACTGACTTGATCATTTGATTTCTTAGTAGCTTACCATAGTCAACTTGCACCAATAATGGCCATTGTTTTTATGCACAATGCATACGCTTATTCTTTTATAAACTTATGTTGTTTTGATTTTTTTAATATTTTAATAAGTGAAATAAGATATTATTATTAACGTAATAAATTCTATTTTGTATTTAATTAAAAAAATTATACTAAATATAATTATTCTTTTATAATCAATTTTCTACAATAATCTTTTTAATTTAATACTAACAAAATAGATAATGCTAAAATTAAAAATGTTATTTTAATGACGGAAATAAGATATTATTATTGATGAACGATGAAGAGGGAGGACTTAACCTAGAAAAAGTGAAGGATATGAAAGATTTAATTGCTGAATATTATGAAGTATCTATAAAATTTGAGCCTTTAATGCATCAAAAGTCAAGGATGTGAATTAATGAGGGAGATTAATTGCAATACCATTTTTTTCCACTCTATAGTGAATTGGAGAAGACAAACAAACACTATAAGAAGGTGGGAAGAGTATCCACATAAAATAAAGGGTAAAGTGAAGGATTTTTTGAAAACAGGTTTTGTGAGGTTCTTTGGAGAGGTCGCTATTAGAGGATGTACCTTTAAAAAAAATTGGGGAGGAAGAAAACTACAAAGTTACTACAAGATTTGAGGCATTGAAGATTAGAGAAGCAATAAGAGTGTGAGGAAAGTAAGAGTCCGAGATTGGATGGATACAATTTTAAATTCATCAAAATGTTTTGATATTTACTAAAAGACGAAATAATGAAGGTCTTACATGAGTTATATGTTTTTGGAGTGTTGCCCAAAGGTGGTAATTCATCATTTGTCACTTTGATCCCCAAGAAAGAGAATACACTAGATTTAGGGGGATTTTCAACCAATATCTCCCATTTCATTACTAGGTAAATGATCTAGTTGAACCAAATAACTTAAGGTGCATGGTGTTGAGCTCGAAGTATAGGGCATCAAGTAATTTAGAAGAAGAGGGGATCTTCAAAAAGGGGTCGATGTGGTGGAGATACTTTGGACAATCATGCATTAGTGGACTCAAAAGGGTTGGTTAGAAGAAAATTTTACAAGACAAAAGGTCTCTTATACAAGAAACAAGTGAATGCATTTTTTTTCTTAATTATAAGAAATATAAACTCA
Organism: Pueraria montana var. lobata; assembly: GCA_026413185.1. NCBI lineage: Eukaryota > Viridiplantae > Streptophyta > Magnoliopsida > Fabales > Fabaceae > Pueraria > Pueraria montana. Next base: position 9,133,927 of record CM048654.1, read on the forward strand.
TTTTTAAATGTATTAATTATTAATTTTTTATATCCTTAATATATACCATTATATAAAAGGGATTTCATTTTAAGTAACCACTTTTTGGTCTCCACATTTTTAAGACCATTTTATCCTTAAATAATATATAAATATAACAATTATTTCTAATTCTTCTTTACTTTTTTTGGCATTATTTTTCCCTCTAAGTGTATAAATCACAAAAGTTAATCTCCACTCCCACACAACTACCCACTATTATATAACTTCCTTTATCTCTTTTTGTTTAAAAAAATAAAATAAAATATAGAGAAACAGTGAGGCACAAAATGTTTCTTTTTTCCCTAGTTTATTATAAAGTTTGTCAATGAAATACTTACTCATTTTTCATATAAGTAGATGTATTTATTGACTTATTAACAATATAAGCAATACTCGTTGGTGAGAAAAAACAATCCTTAAATCACGAGCGATGTCATTAAATATAATCATTACTTAAACTATTTAACTCTATAAATATTTTTAGAATAAAATTTAATTATATGATATTATTATTTAAAATTAAATAACTTAAAATATTTTTTTGTTTCGATAAATTAAATATTTATTTTTTATATAAAAAGCCAAAATTGTATAATATGATGAGAAGAAAAAGATAAAAAGTTAAAACAAAGAGATCGAGATAAAAATATTGTGAGGTATATAATTTGATTTGGTCATGGCTTACGCAAGGAGTGGTCAACTAAACTCGTTGAAGTTCAACCTACAAGTCTATGTTGATTGGTCGAAACCATTTTCCTCTCGCCGCAAGCAGCCCTTGATATGGCACATTGACTATTTTACTAAAGGTAGCAGCCATAAAAATTACTGTTTGGGTATATTTTACTATTTTAGAAAGCAAAAATGGACTAAGCTTGAGTAACAAGGTAGCCATACCGATGGGAATGACTCCCCATTGCAATGAAGAGCCAGCTTCATTTTCATTGAATCCCACTATAAAAACTTCACCAAAGCAAGCTACAACATCAACCATTTCCTCATCCACTATCATTGCAATCACAATCCTAAAACAAATACCTTAGCATTTAATTAGCATACTAGAGAACATGAACACCTTGGGAGGAGGTTTCACGGAAGAGCAAGAAGCTCTGGTGGTGAAGTCATGGAATGTCATGAAGAAGAATTCTGGAGAGTTGGGTCTCAAGTTTTTCTTGAAGTAAGCCATTTCTTCAACTCTTTAAACTCTTTTGGTTATACTTCAACTTTATCTTGCTCAAAACAATTGAACTGATGACTTAAAATCTTGATAGAATATTTGAGATTGCTCCATCAGCTCAGAAATTGTTCTCATTCTTGAGAGATTCAACGGTTCCTTTGGAGCAAAACCCCAAGCTCAAGCCCCATGCCATATCTGTCTTTGTGATGGTAAAGCTAAAACTACTATATATACAAAGGTCATAAATTATAGAAGCAACGTCTCTTGGTATTATCACTTTATTTTGGTTTTGTTAATGCAGACCTGTGATTCAGCAATTCAACTGCGGAAGGCTGGTAAAGTCACTGTGAGAGAATCAAACTTGAAAAAATTAGGTGCTACCCATTTTAGAACCGGCGTAGCAAACGAGCATTTTGAGGTATATAAACTTTTGATATGAGTATGGTTAACAAATTAAACATTGTTTAAGAGCAAGCGTCAATTTATAGATTGAAAATGATATTTTCTCATATCTGTTTAATATCGTTTTTTACATTGAAAATTTGGCATAAATAAGTTATGGCAAGACTCGATCGGAATTAAATGAATGTAATAAAAACAAAGTTATATTATTTCTATTTATTTTTTTTATATAATTTATTGATTTTTCTTTAAAGAAGTTCATCAGATTATCCATTTTAATTTAATAGCGGAGTATTTGGAGAGTACTTTTTTCTAGAAGACTAATGTATGGTTTATTGTTTGGTTTTGTTAAGGTGACAAAGTTTGCACTTTTGGAGACCATAAAAGAAGCTGTACCTGAAATGTGGTCACCGGCAATGAAGAATGCATGGGGAGAAGCTTATGATCAGCTGGTCGATGCCATTAAATCTGAAATGAAACCAGCCTCCTCTTAGAGTACTATTTCCCAGCTTAAGCAGCTACTTCCCTATGAAATTGAATAAAATTGATGGGGAGTCACACTAATCCCCTGTTTGCTATAATAAAAGTGCGAGTGTTTGGGCCTGTGAATGTAATATACTTTGTGTAGACGTGGCTATTGGGGAGTTGCTAGGTAGTTTGGAAAGTGTTTAGCATTTATCAATTCTGTAGTTGAAGGTGATTGAATGAATTATTTATAGCTATTTGTGTCTTTACATTTATTTGCGATTCAACATAAATTTAAGTCTTCACTGATCACTGACTTGATCATTTGATGGCTTGGTAGGTAGCTTACCATAGTCAACTTCCACCAATAATATATAGCCTTTTGTTTTTATGCACAACACGTGCGTTAAAATGAAATGGAAGAATCTGTAGCAATTATAATCTATAAATGCAGAGTTATGTGAGTGGTTATAACATTAATTTCCATTTTCTTTTGAACAGAAGTGCACACAACACAATGGTAAGTTTCCTAGCAAGCCCTCTCTCATGAATGTCTTGTCCACGTTTTTTCAAACTACAAGTTAGTAATGATCTTCTAAGAAAGTCCTCTCATGCCAGTGGAAACGCTGGGGTGGCCAATGAGAAAGTGGGATTCTGATTAAAATGAAGCTCTTCAGTGGGACCTACGTGAGGATTGCAATGTACATAGACTCTGAAATCTGAACTGCAGAGGAAGCAGTTTGGACTCTGGTACGCGCTCCTCGAATTGCTGTACTGTACCCTACCATTGCTTGTGAATTGAGAGGATGCACACGTGACATGTACCCATTTGTCTCTGCGTCTTTGTGTTTGTCTTTCTGTCTCTTTGCTAATGGAATCTGGAATGGGCACCACATAACAGGGCAAATACAACAAATTCTCCTTAATTCTTCAAATTTGAGTTAATTAGCAATTCTCCTATAGTAACTTTATTTAATAAGTGGCACATTTTCGTTTTCAATTATGGAAATTCTTGAATTAAGGGACACTTTTCCAACTAATGCAAAAAATTCAACCAAGGACTACTATTCCATTTTTTGTTGAACATAATGGGATTAATGGAAACAAATAAGAAAAGATGGCCCATCGATGAAGATGATAAATTCCAGTTTAACAAGTATCCTTCAAGTTTCCGAGTTTGTTTGTTTACACGTATTTGCTGTATTTTTCACATCGCTATTGGTCGGGTTTCAAAATTTGAGTCTATTTGTGTTTACTTTTATACTTCAGAAGATGTGCATCATAGAATAACTCAAGTAAAATAGAATGGTGTTGGAATTGAATAATATTTCCATTTGGTCATCAATGCATTGGACAAACAATTTTAGAAGTGGAACATGGAGTAGCATCAGGTATAAGTCTGATTCGGTTTGTTCGTTGTTATTCGAATTAATGCATTAGCATTAATGAGATGTACCTAAAATAAATTTGTATTGTTAACTTTTGAGTGGTATTATGAGTGGGATAAAAAGTAATCTCAATTTATTGTATATAAATACTAAATAATTAAACTTTTGTCATTTGCCCTATAATTTTTAAAAATTAAACTTAAAAATATAAAATAAGTTTTAATTCATTGACGCACTGTCACGCATATGAAGAATAATCTAAAGCGCCTTGCTTGTTTCTCCTTTAGTTTTACAGTGTGTATCATGTCATGAGCATTTTCGTTATCAACTAACTAGTCACTGTAGTGATTTCTGCTCCCTAATTAATTCTTACCATTCTTAGAGTGAGGCTTGATTTGGATTGATTTGAAGTGCGTGCCTTCCTGGGTGCTCCAAAAATTATATATGATGCCCTATGATATGATGATTATGATCGATAACTTTTTTAAGTAGTTTTTAGGACTTTATTATCAACCTTCCATTGTGCGTGTAACTGTGATTCAACCTTTGAATCACTTGTATGTTTAGTAAGGCACTCAAGAGTTTATAAGCTTTTTTATTAGGTTATAAGTTCACTGACTATTTCAGTATCATAAAAGATAATATTATCGTTTTTATTTATGTTATTTCTAATTTTAAAAATATTTATTGAATAATTAATATGTCAAACAAGAAGTTTATTGCCATTTTTAGATTTATATAAATTTTGAAATAATAATTATAATGATTAAATTTATATATAAAAGACTTCTTAATTACATTACTAACTTTTTTTTTCCTTTTGGTTCAAGTGTCTCAACTCTCTAGCCTAAAAAATAAAATCAAACACTACAATGTTCTCTAACTCTCGATGGAAAATAATTGCATAAAAGACTTTACTGCCACGAAGAAAAAAAGTCATATATAAAAACAAATTTAATGGAAGTTCATGTGCATGAAATTTTTTAACTTAATTAAAGAACAATTTCATCGTTGAAATAATTGACGTAATAGTTTTTACATAAGAACTGTTGTTTATATTCTTAAGAAAAGTTCTTAAAAATTGTGAGATAATTATAAGACTTGTTTTAAGTTTTTTAATATTATACCATTGAAGAGAAAACTCGGTTAAAAATCTTAGATCTTAAATCTTACGTGTTATTATAGGATCTATTAAAAGTGGGTTAAATAACTCTTTCATAATTGCACTATTAGAGATACTCTAACAAAGTCATTATGTTTCACAGTAAGACCTTTGTTTCTATATATTTCCTTGAGTCAAAATTAATTAACGTTCCATGTTGTAGTATAATTAGATTATAGACAAGATATCGATTTACATATGTAGTAATATTCTAAAGTAATAAAGGACATTAAAATGGTGTTATAATAATATAATTAAATTACTAAACATATCACAAAAACTAAGAAATTTACAAGAATATAATCAATTAACTTGTTTGTTTTAGTTTAACTCGTCACAACCTCAAGTTGAATCAAAGGGATATAATTATCTTCCTTTTGAAAAATCACGTCAAACCATGACGTACGTGTTCTTTATAATAATCAAGAATCAAGGCACAAAATCATAGATCACCCATTAACCTGGCTCATACACTATAAGCTGGCCGTAATCTGGGAACAGTTGGAGAAAAGTCACTACAAGAATTCTCGCTATTATAGTGGGCTAAAAACCCATTGTAATCTAAAAAGTCCACTGTAAATCAAAATTATCGACGGCTTACCGACAGCTAGTGATCCCTCTATAAAAACTTCGTCAATAAATTTGTATCGACGGCCCCTAAAAGTCCTCGGTAATACAGTGGGTCAAGCTCACTGTAACTCGAGGGTAATACAGTGCGTTCTTTCATCAATAATTTGACCTTCGATAATACCGAAGGAAAAGCCGTTGGTAATTTATGAATAAAAGTACATTCATGGAAGAATGTATAGGCAGTTACAGTGGACTAAGTTGTCTATATTATAGTGGGTTTTATCCACCGTAAGAAATTCACTGTAATATAGAGGGTTTAGCCCATTGTAATTACCTGTTTTTTAAAAAAATATTTTTGAAATTTTTAGTAGTTGGATATATTAGAGTCACTACCACCTATTTTTTTTAAAATTATTTATGAAATTATTAGTAGCTGGATATATTAGAGTCACTACCGAGATATGCTAAGCTCAAATGTTTGGTTAATTAGCAACTTTAAACGTGTTCATAGATTCCAAGTGTAAAGTATATGAAATGTAGAAATTGGAACAAGTTTTTTCATTTCCATTTGCATCCAAAAAAGAATATATAATGTCTACATTAAAGTAGTTATATGCCTACAACAATATAACTTCTTAAATTGTAATGAATAATTGAAGTAAGCATCATTAGCAAACAAGAGTGTAAAAAAACCCCACATATTCAAGCCACAATTTGAGATAAAACAAATCATCCATATAGTGGTATGAGCTCCAAAAAGCACACACGCGCACACAACTCGTAAATCATTAGAGTGAAACACCTCTAAACCAACTTGTTGCACCTTCAACATCAAGAAAATAAATTAAAGAGTTAGTTCTTAGTTATATAATGACTAAATAATCACATTAGTCCTAAACACATATCATGAGCAATCCTTAACACCATATGCATTACAAAACAAATTGAATAGTCCAAACTCTGTCATTTCTAGTTGATTCATGAGAAAGCCAAAATCCACATCTACGGCAAAAAAATAGAACATTGAAAAAGTGAACGCATTCACTACCTCAGAATCTTGAATTCACCAAATGCTTGTAACCTGTCAAAAATCTTAAGAGAAAATTAATTAAAGACACTAACAATATACACATCTTTAATAGTTAAATTTATTCGGGCTGCAAATTTAGAAACTTAAACATCTGAGAAATTATTACTGAACACTTTAAGTGCTTTAGTCTTTGGATTGGGTTCATGTGTGACAGGTTTTTGGGGATTACTTCCCAACAATTCATAAAACATTTTTCAATCAAAATTATTCAATTATGACCATTCGGTGGTGTAGGAGTTGTTTTTTCTTTAATAAAACTTTATAGTAGAAGTCTAATGTTGATTAGAAAAAGACATTATGTTTGACTGTTTGCTACAAACACTTCTAGCTTATGAAAGAACACAAGTACAAAATAAATTTGTATGGATCAAATACAAACCACAATACACTAAATAAATAACTTCTAGCTCACTACAAACATGGTTTTACTGATTTTATACATCAAAGAACAAAACCAATGAAATTATGCAGAAAAATCACTTAATTCATGCATCCAACTCATAGTTAAACATAGTTTGGTTACATTCAAATTTTGTAATGACATGGCACCTTTTGTAACTTAAAATCATCATCATAAGCAAGTTAATTTCATGATTTAACATGCCAATTAAAACCAGACCCAACAGCCATGTTTTTTTTTATATATTCGAGATTTTTCAAGTGCCAAAACATGCCAAGATGACCTCCTTTGCTCACCAAATTTTAGGGGGATCATATACTAAACATAAAGTAACTTAATTTTCAACAATTAGCACACTTTAAACATAGATTTCCACTATTATTTGCAGCAACAGAACAGAGAGAAATTATGCAGTAAAATTTCACAATTACATGCTTCAAGTACATAATTTATGCTCAATTTGAACTCCATTAAGTCTAAGAATCATATGGTACATTCCATAGCATAAAATCATGTCCCATGGCATGTTAAATTCATATTTTTTTCATCAAGAAAAGGTGCAGGCAGCAGCACATATTTTCACTGTTCATATAGCACTTTCAAGTAGCAAATCATGTTCAAAAGACTTTCAATGCTCTTACCAAATTTTAGAGGAATCATACAAATAAAAATACACTTAATAAGCAATAATTAGCTCACTAAAAACATGATTTTTACTTCCTTCAACATAGCAAAACAACACCAGTGAATTATGCAGCAGTTCTATTTCACAGCATTAAAATAACTCTATTCTTAAACCTCACTATCAATATGTACCAAAAATCTGAGCAATAAGTAATTTTGATCACCCAAACTAATCACCTAAAATACTACCATATTCACCTGGATGCTCTGATCACCATCCGAATCATTTAACAAAACTAAGCTAGTAGCATTAAAACACTTATTTTCTTTATTTTTCTAAACAAAGAACATTGCTCTCATCCTTAGCTGTATGCACCTACTCTCCATGATGCTTAAAACAGAAACTAGACCCTTACCCCCTACAACACCAAAATTCCAACACATGCCATCTGACCACAACACCACACACTCACACGAACTAGATTGAGACCCTATTGGCACCATCAAACCCATCAGTCACCAAACCCCATTCAAGCACCACCTATTCATAACCAACACAACATCAAATCGCCCTCAAACAATTTCATATTAGTTAGTCTTATAATCTTTCGTTCAGAAATATTGAACCTAAAACAATTCCTAACAACTATCATTTCAAAGAAGTATACATTTAAGCAAATGGGAGTAATTGACTATTCTTCTTTCTAAATAAACAGCAGTATACTCACACAATTTAGTCCCTGCCTTTATAAAACAGCAGCATACCTTTTCGAAAGATCCACCAAAATCTTTAGTAGCTGGTGTCGATGGACTTAAGGACCAAAATAAATCAGTTAAACAAGCAGCACCAAACAAAGAAAAAGCACTTAAAGACCCATAAACACACTCTCCAACAATTTAACTCTTAATCAATCAACATACAAAATTCAATATCTAAAATAGAAAAATAAAAATCCAAATTACACTTGTGTTCTTTTTTGTCCAGACAGTAAAAATCAAATTACAGGGAAGTTAAAGGGAATGGAAGAGATTGAGAGAGGAAGAAGTAAGTGCGGGAACCCTTAAGTGAACCGAGTTTTCACCATTCTTACAGTTATATGAACTGAAAGTGCCTAGACCTATGAATTAAATCTGAACCTAATGAATAATGACCCGTGAAAAATAGTGTTTATATGACCCTCAATTGTTTGAAAATAGCTATTGGTTCTTTACACAACACAAACCTAATATATATATATATATATATATATATATATATATATATATATATATATATATATATATATATATCTCTAATAATCAAAATCATCTAATTTGTTCCCTTGGTAGAGTTTCTTGAGCAAATAGAACAACACATCTAATTCAACACAGAACATGGAAAGAAAAAGTGAGGTGTGTGTGCAGCGAAGAGGAATCAGAGAAAGAAAACTGACCTAGGGAAGCTGTGAGTGTTGTGACACCCTTTACCCCCAACATGCTTTATGTCTTTTTTTTTAAAGGATAAAGCAAAATAGAAATAAAAACGTTATAAGAATTCACAGAAGAAAAAGGTTCACATGCACATCATTTAGTCGTCCAATAGTTCACAACAAAATACAGAAGTTGCGTCCAATAAGAGGCACACCGAAAAACATATATATATATATATATATATATATATATATATATATATATATATATATATATATATATAAAGTAAGATGTTTAACAAAAAAAAAGAAAGAAAAAGTAAACAGAGAACCTGCCCCGATGTCACAGCTATCAGAGCACAAGTCTCAACTAACATAACTAAGCATAAAAGGCTAAGCCCCTTCGTCCACTTCGTGCTGCATGACTGGACGATCCTCACCTGCAAATGGCGATCAGCCCAAACACAAACAATGGAAACAACAACAGAGAAAAGGAGTGAGAATCATTCGCAATCACAAATACATTACATGTAAACAATAACTCAGGTGAATATCACGTAATTCTCCTAAAGAGTTTACATACACATGCATTACATTGTCTAACAACTAACATCGTCCAGCGACGACATCGTCCAACGACGAATGACCAATGCATGTGTACTGCAACAACCCCTTAGACTCTACTCTGTATCCCATACTGTATCATTTTTACCCCTTCATTTCTACTACTTGGAATAGTCAAGGAGCACATGTCTACCCATAAAGAAGCTCATCGTAGTCTGATGCCTTCGGTGTAAACCGCACTACCTAGAATGGTATCCTCCAATGGCTAGTCAGGGTCGCCTAGTATTGCAAGAAGGTTCCGACCCATGGGATCAACAAGGAGCATTGGAACTTTCATACTACGACGCTCAGCACCCTCAAGGTCCAGGCTTAACCTGTTGTGACCTCCACTATCCAGTCCACATCTATTCCACTCCTTCCTAACTCTCAGGCATCACACATAAACACAGATTCTTCACAGATGCTCATTACACTTAAGCGAGTCCATTCTCGCGTCTCAAAGGCTAGGTTACTCACAGTCATGATACCACCCAGGCCCATTTTCGCCTCTTGCAGGCTAGGTTACCTGTCCCAATGGCATCTGGAAAAACCTCTTGCCGCATATTATGCTCTTGCATCATCCATTCACAACTCATACATACATACACAGTTATACAGTTCACCTCATAAGAAGTCAATCACACCTTGCAGAAAATCATGCATAAGAAACGAATACAATACATTCAGATCACATAACAGTACCGAGTCTTGGACACTAAGATTACTAGAAAAATGGGTCATTGGATGCTAAGTATTAGTCTACACTGGGTCTCTAAACATTGATGTCACTGGACCCTATATATATGGTCATTGGATGCTGGGTCACTCAACACTGAGTCACTGGACACTATATATGGTCATTGGACGCTGGGTCACTCAACACTGAGTCATTGGACACTATATATGGTCATTGGACGCTGGGTTACTTAACTACGAAGAAAAGTGGTAACCGACTTTCCTACAAGATTCACAATATAACCAACCTTTCTGCAGGACTCAAGGTCTTTCAAAGGTTTCCAAACCACTCAAGAACATGACTCAAAGCTTTTAGAAACAAAACTAACACTCCCAGATCCATGAAACAGTACAGACCGTCCATAGATTCACAGAAACACAACCTGCAAGACTCAGACCATACAAAAATCATACAGTCATACAAAAAACACTACATACAAGACTCAGAACTCTGAACTCTTGGCTATTGCCATACATAACTATAAGAAAGAAACCCATTCCCCTCCTACCTTGAGGTAAGAAAACGTAGCAAAGAGAAGAGGATGCTACAGAGGTGTTTCCTCAGTCCTTCTCTCAAAAACACAGAGCTGATACATGTGATTTCTTGTGAGTACTCTACTGCAGCAACTTGCAGAGGTATTCAACCAGCAAGCAAAGAAAGAGGCAAGAAGAAGCTGTTTTAGATTTTTAGGTCAGGAGACACTAAGGTAGTCCTTATATACTGTTGGAAAAGAGTCTTAAGGTCTAACTGAAAAATGCTTCTAGAAAACTAGCTGGTGCTACACTGTAGAACCAATCTTCAAGGCTCTTAAACAGGAAATTTATTCTTATTAACCATATATTCAGTTAATTAATTAAAAGCATTTTCACAACACTTATTTACCTAAACATTTAATAAGTAAATATCGGGGTGTTACAACTCTCCCCTTCTTACAAGAAATTTCGTCCTCGAAATTTACCTGAAGCAAACAACTCTGGATACAAGTTCCTCATCTGGTTCTCTAACTCCCAAGTCGCGCTCTCTTCTGAAGCTCCACTCCAAACAACCTTAACCAAAGAAATTTCCTTTCCTCTTAGCTGCTTCACCCTGTGGTCCTCAACTCGCAAGGGCAATGTCTCATAAGTTAAGTTTTCCCTTACTTGGACATCGTCCAACTCAACCACATGAGATGGATCATGAACATACTTTCTGAGTTGAGACACATGAAAGACATTATGAAGGTTTGAAAGATATGGGGGTAAGGCAATGCGATATGCGACTTCACCGATCACATTCAAGATTTGGAAAGGACCAATAAAACGAGGAGTAAGCTTACGAGATTTCAAAGCACGTCCAACCCCCGTCCAGGGAGTGACTTTCAAGAATACATGATCACCCACTTGAAACTTAAGATCTTTCCTCCTCTTGTCGTGATAACTCTTTTGCCTACTTTGAGCCACCCTCATCTTCTCCTGAATCATCTTGACCTTTTCAGTGGTCTGCTGCACCACTTCAGGTCCTAACATAAGGTTTTCACCAATCTCAAACTAACATAGAGGTGTCCTACACCTCTGTCCATACAAAGCTTCGTATGGTGCCATCTCAATGCTGGAATGGTAGCTGTTGTTATAGGTGAATTCTATAAGGGATAGAAAGTTATCCCAACTACCACTTTCCTCTAACACACAAGCTCTCAAGAGGTCTTCTAAAGATTGGATGGTCCCCTCAGTCTGACCGTCCGTCTGTGGATGATAAGCTGAACTCAATCTAAGCTTAGTTCCTAAAGCCTTATGTAAACTCTCCCAAAATCTAGAGGTAAACCTTGGGTCTCTATCAGAAACTATACTAGATGGCACTCCATGCAACCTCACAATCTCACTTACGTACAATTTGGTCAACTTGTCTAAGCCATACCTGATATTAATTGGAATAAAGTGAGCATATTTGGTTAATCTGTCCACTATAACCCAAATCGAATCTGAACCTTTGGGGTTTCTAGGCAAACCCACAACAAAGTCCATCGAAATACTATCTCATTTCCATACAGGAACATCTAAAGGCTGCAACTTACCCGAAGGTTTCTGGTGTTCAATCTTAGCCTTCTGACAAACTAGGCAAGCATACACAAACTCAGCCACTTCCTTCTTCATACCAAGCCACCAAAACATCTTTTTGAGGTCCTGGTACATCTTTGTGGCTCCTGGGTGAACACTCAAACTACTCCTATGACCTTCCGTTAAGATCAACTTCCTAAGCTCCGGAATACTAGGCACACAAATCCTACCTTGGAGTCTCAAACTCCATCCACTCCCAAGTTGAAACTACTCTCTTTGCCTTGGGTTATAGCTTCTATCTGGCGAACCAGTAAGGGATCTACCTTCTGGCCTTCGCGAACATCATCCAATAGGCCACTGGACGCTCTCAGCACGCCCAACTTCACACTCCTAAAGGTCATCCCACATACTAGACTCAAGTCTCTAAACTGCTCTAAGAGGTCCAACTCTCTAATCATCAAGGCTGACACATGTAAGGATTTCCTACTCAAAGCATCAGCCATTACATTGGCTTTACCTGGGTGATAACTAAGCTCAAAATCATAATCCTTAAGGTATTCTAACCATCTCCGCTACCTCATGTTCAACTCCTTTTGATCGAACTGATACTTAAGACTCTTGTGGTCACTAAAGACTTCAAATCTAGAACCATACAGGTAATGTCTCCACAACCTTAGTGTAAACACTACCGCAGCTAATTCCAGATCATGAGTAGGATAGGTCCTCTCATGGGTCTTAAGCTGTCTAGAGGCATAAGCCACTACTTGGCCTTTCTGCATAAGTACTCCTCCTAAACCCATATTGGACGCATCACAGTACACCACAAAGGGTTCACTTGAGCTAGGCAAAACTAAAACTGGTGTTGAGGTCAACCTCATCTTGAGCTCCTGAAAGCTCTCTTCACACTGGTTACTCCACACAAAGGCTTGACTCTTACGAGTCAACTGAGTCAAGGCATAGCTATCTTAGAGAAACCTTCTATGAATCTCCTGTAATACCCTACCAGACCCAAGAAACTTCTAATCTCGAAAACTGACTTAGGCATTTCCTATGCTAACACAGCCTCTACCTTAGATGGATCTACAGCTATCCCTTCTCTAGATATGACGTGTCCTAAGAAACTCACCTCCTCTATCAAGAACTCACACTTGGACGACTTAGCATAAAGCTGTTTGTCCTTGAGGATCTGCAACACCACCCTCAAATGCTCAGCATGCTCCTCCCTAGTCTTAGAGTATACTAGGATATCATCTATGAAAACTACTACAAAGCTGTCTAGGTATGGATGAAAGATCCTGTTCATATAGTCCATGAACACTCCAGGTGCATTGGTCACACCAAAGGGCATAACCAGGTACTCATAGTGACCATAACGGGTTCTAAAAGCAGTCTTGGGAATATCCTCAGATTTCACACGAATATGGTGATACCCTGACCTCAGGTCTATCTTGCTGAACACGCAAGCTCCCACTAACTGATCCATGAGGTCATCTATTCTATGAAGAGGGTACTTGTTCTTAATCATCATCTTGTTCAATTGACGATAGTCCACACACAACCTCAAGCTACCATCCTTCTTCTTTACTAACAACACAGGTGCTCCCCATGGTGATACACTAGGTCTCACAAACTGTTTCTCTAGCAACCCTTCTAACTCCTTCTTGAGCTCTGCCAACTCTATAGGAGACATCCTATAAGGTGCTATGGATATAGGTCCAGTTCCAGGTACTAGGTCTATCGAGAACTCAATCTCACGCTCAGGGGGTAAACTAGAAATGTCTTCTGAGAACACTTCAGGGAACTCCCGCACTATAGGCTCATCTTCAATTATCATTTCACCCTTGAGTTTCAAGGAAGCTATCATTATGTACACTTGGGCATTCTCTTTCCGAGATGCTTCAGCTTGGTTGGTTGTTATGAATCTCGCATCCTTACTCACAGCAGGTTTGCCAAATACAATAGTTTTATTAAAGCAGTTTAAGAGGACATGATTGGACGATAACCAGTCCATGCCAAGAATAACGTCCAATTGACTAAGGGGCAAGCAAATCAGGTCAATTAAGAATTTCCTACTAGAAATAGACACAGGACATTGCAAACAGATACTAGACGTAATCACAGAACCGCTAGCAGGTGTATCAACAACCAAGTCAAAACTCAAGGGAGAGATCGGCAATTTCATTTCATTTGCTCAACACAACCATATGATATGAAGGAATGAGTTGCACCGGAATCAAACAACACAACTAAGGGTTTCTCTCGTATGAGACACGTACCTTGAATCAAGTTACCGGACTTTGAGGCTTCAGCACCACTAAGAGCAAAGACTCTTCCCCTGGTCTTAGGTCTACTACCTTGAGAATTCTGGTCACTCCCACCTCTCTGGCCACCACTACTCCACTGCCTCTTGGAATAAGGACAATCCCGTCTAATGTGCCCTTGCTTCCCACAACTGAAGCAAGTTATCTCCCTATCCCGACACTCATAAACAACATGTCCAGGCTTACCACACTTTGCACACCGTTGTGGGGTAGAAAGAACTGATCCTCCACTCCCACTACTCCTAGACTGACTGCCAAAGGGCCTCTGGTTCCCATAACGGTTACTATATTGGCCTAGTGGGGTTGAATATGGTTTCCAACGACTTTGGTTTCCAAACCTCCTTTCCTTCACTGGACCCACACTCTTGTAGTGTGCTGCCCTAGCTCTGTTATCCTCATCAAAGATTCTACATTTATTCACCAGTACAGGAAACTGACGAATCTCTTGATAGTTGATGGCCTGCTTGATCTCTGGACGCAAGCCATTCACAAACTTTACACACTTGGAGTGCTCCCCTCCTGCATGGTTGTAGTGAGGGAAGTACCTCACCAACTCCTCAAACCTGACTGCATACTCAGCCACAGTCATATCCCCTTGCTTAAGTTCCAAGAACTCCATCTCTTTCTTGTTACGGATATCCTCAAGAAAGTATTTCTCCAAGAACACCTCCTTGAAGTCACTCCATGTAATCCCTCTAGCCTCTGCTATCATGCATTGATGGGTGTTCTCCCACCAATACTCGGCATCTTCAGCTAGCATAAAGGTGCCAAAGGTCACCTTCTGATCGTCTGTGCACGCCATGGCTCAGAAGATCTTCTCAAGTTCCCGAATCCAATTTTGCGCACATTTAGGGTCGAACCCTCCCCTGAAAGCTGGTGGATTGTTCCTCTGGAACTTATCTAACCTATGGAACTCAGCAGCTCCACCACCTCCATTCTGATTCCCCACAGCCTGAGCTAAGGCTTGTAGAGCATTAGCTATGGCACGATCATTCCTACCCACCATTACTTCCTACAAGAAGTAATGCACATAAGAATCCAAAAGCAAACAACACGCCCTTCAAGTTCACAACAAAAGTCACACAAGTCACATAGTACACATAGAAAACATAGCAAGCACATAACACACTTGGCCGGATGAATCAACCGCACTCTGATACCACTAATGTGATGTAACACCCTAAATCCGGGTTTACAAATATTCTCATTTAAAAACTTATTTTAATTCAATAAGCATGTTAACTTACTTTAATCTTTTCCAAAAACTGTGAAGTTAATAATACATAGATCAGAATTTTATCGGATGTTTAAAACTTTTCATTAATTAATTTTGGAAGTTGCGTGTCACTGCCTCAATTATAAGTATACTTGAAATAGAGATTTTCATATCCCAAATACTTTTCGGAATAATAGTAATATATACATTTCCAAAGCGTATTCCAAATACATATACGAAAACTGAATATACATGCCATCAATCTGAAGCCTAGGTCTACTCATGCCAAGATACATGAAAAGGAAAAAGGGTCCTAGGACTCAGAGCAGACATCACTAATACCCAATCCTGCATGTTAAACCAACCTCCAAACGAAAAGTGACGAAGCTGATGAAGATAACGTCTTTATGACCTCCACAGGTATTGCCACCGGTTCCTAAAAAAATAAAACAGAGGGTGAACTCTCTGCTTCATCAAGCAATACACACAGAACGACTTCACAGTCACATACACAATCCTACTAGCCACCACGATGTGGTTCTCTAGCGTTCACACCCGAAACCTATTCGTTTCCACAACTATTCTTGTAAATTATTTCATACTGGCCAGCTGCCACTGGAACTTCCAGGACTCAGTGGTCTTACACATTTTTGAATTGGATGACTGTTGGGAGTACACCTCTCACCATGGTACTATGGCGGGCTCTCACCAACCGATGATGGCTCGTATTTTTGTCAGGGTGGCCGAGTCAGCTATGTGATCTATCGTCACAACTCAGTGCCTTACCCTCCAAGGTCAACCTGCCTTACGATCATCTCCCAGGTACCAACTGTGGTCATCCATTACTCCGAGGACTGACTCCTCAACACTCTCCTCACAGAGTTTATTTTCTTTTTTCGTCGCCTGTGGGTTTCCCGCTGCACATGGTACAGGTGCGGACGAATTGACGCCGAGCTAAAGGTACCACCTCTACGCTCACATATGCATATATAAATAAGGACTTTGCCTTTATCGCTACATCGTAACGATCTCATCACCTCAAGTGATGCGTCATTCGCAATCCGACCTTGGTTCACAGATAACTCGCAGCTGAAATATCCCACGCGACCTTTTACAGGTCTGTGTGAGCTTTTCTACCAAAGGCACTCGACGGCGGTCCTCAATCAACATCTGTCCCAGACATACAACACGGAGATCAAACTCCCCCACTATCACAGTGGTTAAACATTACGGCCCCGTCATCTCATAAGCACAATGCTCACCGTAGATAAAGCCTCCACACGACCTCTCAACACTTGCCCATTTGGCTTTCGGTCACGTAAGATTATCCTTCTAAATCGACGCGTAGCAGTTATCCACTACACCAGTCACACGTGACCCCCAATGAAAAGGTTTCCCTTCTCATTCGATCCTCACCAACACAAAACAAGGATCACAGAATTACTTATGCCAATCATCAATTACTAAATTCACACTCTTTTTACGGATTAATTCATTACTTTCCGTCATTTTAATCACAAAGTCACTGTTTTCCACAAATGTGCTCCGCATGGAGTTCATTTGTTCCCACGAAGATTATAAATCCTCGTCCCCACATTCAACATCCAAAACACATCAAAATCATGTGCACACAACTGTTTCACAATGCCCAGGGTTCACACCCCCCAGGTCTCAGTCCACAATATACATAGTATCAGTTAATTTGTATAATGAATCAAATCATAGATAATTAGTCATAGCATATTGATGAATATTCACCTTTAGAGGTAGAATATCATCTCTCAAGCTTAAATACATCATATCACATCAATAATTTTATCACATTAACAAACTTGACCAAATGAGGTCGATTTTTCTTTGACAGTACTGAATGTGAGCTCTCACTGATACAAGCAAATGACCTCGGAATTTAGAACTTTTTATATCAAATCAAAGCTCTTGAAATATATTTTATAGAAAGGTATCCCACTTATAAAATCAACATCTAGAAAATTTTATAAAAATTTTCTAAGTCAGCAGCCCAGAATTTTGAGTGCTCACTGAACATAGCTCAAAGAAATGTAAATTTCTCCCACTTTCCAAATTCATTTTGAGCTGAAATTTTTACAGTAGAAAGGTATCATCTTTGTCTTTTTAAAAAGGTAACCCTTACCTCCAAATTATTTCCCTATTGTTCCCAGTAAATTTGTTTCTAACAGCTTAAGTTTCAGACTCAAAACAGAGCTCAAAACCCTTGCCCTGTTTCTTTTTAAAAAATTAATTTAGAAATTGGACATGATAATTTTTGTAATTTATATGGTTAAAAAGCTTGTTTTGTCTAGTTTTTAATGGTTCAAAAACGAAAAAGAAAAATTAAGCACACAACTGGGAATTTGAGAAAAACCGAGACATGTTCCAGGGAAACTTGAAAACAGAACATCCATTTTTAAAGCCACGGATGAACTTTAAAACGAGTTTTTCTCTCCATGATGTCAAAATAAAAGTTGTTTCTTTTTGTGTCTATTTTCATTCAAAACAAATTTCGTGAAAAACCAACGGTTAGATCTCTCAAAAATCACAAAACCGTGGGATCTGTCCAGGGACACACGAACCTGACAGCCACTGTTCCATTGTTTTGGAGTTTGTTTTCAACATACAACCTTCATCAATTAATTCTACGAAAATTGGGCATGGATTCCCTTGTTTCAGGGACCTTCTCACTCAGTTTCAAAAGTACAAAACAACACTAAAGCCAGGACATGCATCCACACAGTCACTGCCAAGGGTTTCAAACCCATTTCATCAATTTTTCACATTTAACCATTCAAACAAACACACACAACAGCCAAGAGAGGTATACATGTTGTAAGTAGTTGAGTTCCCTAGCTCTCAACCACCCTTAAACCAAAAATAGAATTCACAAAGAGTCTCCCTCACCTTAGATTTTTGGCTCAGCTGATAGAGATGAAAAGAAGACAAGCTGTTGGTGATGAAGAGATGACCTCCCAGCTTGCATGCATCCCAGTAGCTTCACAAAAATAAATGGCTTCCTCCTTCCCTTACAGGTGCCTCGGCCAAGAGAGAAAATAAAAGCAGAGAAGAGAGAGCTTCGTGGAATGCAAGTGAATGAGAGAATGAAGCAAAGTGATTCACGTAAGTATTTGGATAAAATTTGTAATTTTGCTATTTGTACCCTCACTTCCTCTAAGGACACCCCCTTCTCTTATTTTTTTTTCTACTTTTTCTACAACTTACGAAACTTTCGTAAAAGTTCCAAAAAATCTTACAATAACTCTATGACACATAACGAAACATACAACTAAGTTAATTATTATATCAATCAACATAATTTAAATTTAGTTTGCTCTTTCATTATTAATCAATCACTTAATCATATAATTAGGAAAATCGCAACATTACAATTCTCCCCAACAAGAGAATTTTCTAATTAAATCTCTCACGTTCATACTTATTGGGTTGTAATTTTTGGGGTGTTACATGTGACACCCTTTACCCCCAACATGCTTTATGTCTTTTTTTTTAAGGATAAAGCAAACTAGAAATAAAAACGTTATAAGAATTCACAGAATTAAAAGGTTCACATGCACATCATTTAGTCGTCCAATAGTTCACAACAAAATACAGAAGTTGCGTCCAATAAGAGGCACACCGAAAAACATATATATATATATATATATATATATATATATATATATATATATAAAGTAAGATGTTAAACAAACAAAAAGAAAGAAAAAGTAAACAAAGAACCCTGCCCCGATGTCACAGCTATCAGAGCACAAGTCCCAACTAACATAACTAAGCATAAGAGGCTAAGCCCCTTTGTCCACTTCGTGCTGCATGACTGGACGATCCTCGCCTGCAAATGGCGATCAGCCCAAACACAAACAATGGAAACAACAACAGAGAAAAGAAGTGAGAATCATTCGCAATCACAAATACATTACATGTAAACAATAACTCAGGTGAATATCACGTAATTCTCCTAAAGAGTTTACATACACATGCATTACATTGTCTAACAACTAACATCGTCCAGCGACGACATCGTCCAACGACGAATGACCAATGCATGTGTACTGCAACAACCCCTTAGACTCTACTCTGTATCCCATACTGTATCATTTTTACCCCTTCATTTCCACTACTTGGAATAGTCAAGGAGCACATGTCTACCTATAAAGAAGCTCATCGTAGTCTGATTCCTTCGGTATAAACCGCACTACATAGAATGGTATCCTCCAGTGGCTAGTCAGGGTCGCCTAGTATTGCAAGAAGGTTTCGACCTATGGGATCAGCAAGGGGCATTGGAACTTTCATACTACGACGCTCAGCACCCTCAAGGTCCAGGCTTAACCTGTCGTGACCTCCACTATCCAGTCCACATCTATTCCACTCCTTCCTAACTCTCAGACATCACACATAAACACAGATTCTTCACAGATGCTCATTACACTTAAGCGAGTCCATTCTCACCTCTTAAAGGCTAGGTTACTCACAGTCATGATACCACCCAGGCCCATTTTTGCCTCTCGCAGGCTAGGTTACCTGTCTCAATGGCATCTGGCAAAACCTCTTGCCGCATATCATGCTCTTGCATCATCCATTCACAATTCATACATACATACACAGTTATACAGTTCACCTCATAAGTAGTCAATCACACCTTGCAGAAAACCATGCATAAGAAACAAATACAATACATTCACGTCGCATAACAGTACCGAGTCTTGGACACTAAGATTACTAGAAAAATGGGTCATTGGATGCTAAGTATTAGTCTACACTGGGTCTCTAAACATTGATGTCACTGGACCCTATATATATGGTCATTGGACGCTAGGTCACTCAACACTGAGTCACTGGACACTATATATGGTCATTGGACGCTGGGTCACTCAACACTGAGTCATTGGACACTATATATGGTCATTGGACGCTGGGTTACTTAACTACGAAGAAAAGTGGTAACCGACTTTCCTACAAGATTCACAATATAACCAACCTTTCTGCAGGACTCAAGGTCTTTCAAAGGTTTCCAAACCACTCAAGAACATGACTCAAAGCTTTTAGAAACAAAACTAACACTCCCAGATCCATGAAATAGTACAGACCGTCCATAGATTCACAGAAACACAACCTGCAAGACTCAGACCATACAAAAATCATACAGTCATACAAAAAACACTACATACAAGACTCAGAACTCTGAACTCTTGGCTATTGCCATACATAACTATAAGAAAGAAACCCATTCCCCTCCTACCTTGAGGTAAGAAAACGTAGCAAAGAGAAGAGGATGCTACAGAGGTGTTTCCTCAGTCCTTCTCTCAAAAACACAGAACTGATACATGTGATTTCTTGTGAGTACTCTACTGCAGCAACTTGCAGAGGTATTCAACCAGCAAGCAAAGAAAGAAGTAAGAAGAAGCTGTTTTATATTTTTAGGTCAGGAGACACTAAGGTAGTCCTTATATACTGTTGGAAAAGGGTCTTAAGGTCTAACTGAAAAATGTTTCTAGAAAACTAGCTGGTACTACACTGTAGAACCAATCTTCAAGGCTCTTAAACAGGAAATTTATTCTTATTAACCATATATTTAGTTAATTAATTAAAAGCATTTGCACAACACTTATTTACCTACACATATAATAAGTAAATATCGGGGTGTTACAAGTGCAACTTAGACGACGTAGAAACTGACCAATATTGAAGCTAAATGGCGGAGGTTCATGTGCAATTGGTATATTGAAGCTAAACGGTGGAGAGAGAGAGAGAGAGCGAGAGACAGAACAATAGCATAAGAAAATTAGAAAGAAATCAAACCAACTAGTATTTAGACAAACCTGAGTAGGCAACGGCAGTGTACAGGATCGCCGACAGTGGGTGCGTGCTTCGCCGGCGGCAGCAATTTGGGGCAGAGCAGCTTCACGTCGAGCTGGGGTTTCTGTCGCAGCACCTACTTCGCGACACCAGTGCATAATTGACGCCGGTGGTTTGACGATTCTTCATTATGTGTGTGCGACGGTTCAGAGTTTATGAGTGTGTGACGGTGACGGAGGTTGTGTGTGTGCAGCGTTCTGAAGTTGTGCGTATGCGGTGGTGACTGAGTGAGGGAGTGATGCTTTTAGGTTTTAGGATTCTTAATTCTTAATTACAGTGGGTAAAGCCCACTGTAATCTTTATAATCAATTACAGTGGGTTACACCCACCGTAACCTTTATTTTAATTACAGTGGGCTAAGCCTACTAAAATTAAAAAATAGATGGTTTGTTAATTTTAATAAATTAAAAATAAATTCCAGTGGGTTAAATCCACTGTAACCTTTATTTTCATTACAGTGGGCTAAGCTCACTGTAATTACTACCGGATTACTGACGAAAAAGCCGTCGGTAATAACTTTGACAAACAAAAAAATTAATTGATAATTCGTAATTGATAAATAAAGACGGCAAAGTCCACTATAATTTATTGACGGCAAGACCCACTGTACTCCGTTGTTATTACCGGCAGAAAAGCTGTCTGTAATTTACAGACAAACAAACTCACTCTAATTTGTCTGTATTACTGACAAACTTGTAGTCCACTGTAATAAATCCACTGTAATAGCGAAATTTCTTGTAGTGAGTGAAGCAAATATAAGTGGCAAGAGATGCTCAAATGAGACAATATAAGTTCAAATATGATTTAACTTAACCCTGACTGCTAGGCATGAATCAATTCTTGTAAATCTGTTGCTCTTTTTATCATTTACAAAGCAAACTCTAATAGAGTTAATTCTCATCAAGTTGAACTGCTGGCATATGGCGAACACATTAAAACCGTTTCTCACAAACCAAAATTGTTGGCATCCTACAAGTCTTTAAAGTGGACTAATTAAGCAACAAAATAAAATTGACCCAAAGGATTATGGATCTCCCCCTCTTTCCCTCGATGAGGCTGAAACTTGACCCGGCCCCGAAAGTCCAGGTCTTCTTGAACGCTATATATTGTATGATCAAAATAGGGGTTCTATATATCTTGGAAGACCTTGACTAATTAATAAGCAAAACTAGGTGTGCAAAATTTGGAAGATAGAGGTTCACGTACGGAACTGGCCGATTTCAATCTCTAGTAGCCATTAAAATTGGATAGAATGCGGTCTATGAAAATATACCGGTCCCATATGTCTAGTCAAATTTTACATATGACGGAATCACTTATGTCATATATACATGTAATATTGATTTGTGTAGTGATCGAGATTGCAAACTCTTTACAAAACTCGGTGCTCAAATTCAATTCAACTGCCTTCTGGAAAGAGGAATTAATAATCCAATATGAATTTTTTCATCAATATTAATTATACGGTTCGCATTTCTACCATTATAGCATTTTTTTTTCTTCTAACAAGTGCTAACACACAACACAACAACTCAATGATCTCAAAAGCTTCTGCACAGACATACAAAACAAAATAAGCTAACACAAGTAAGTCGACAAAATTAATATTATTTTATATATGAAATAATTATTTAGCACAAATGTTTATTATCTAGCATAGGCGCTCATAGCGTACAAGTTGGATTTGGCTTATACTTCTGCAGTGTTGTACATGTTTACTGCAAAGTAGCTAGGAACTGATCGATCTGGTCTCCGTCTCCTTAATTAATTCCTTTGCTCATGTCAACTTTCAACTATCAAAATTCTTCATGGTATATCATGCAAGTTGCTGTAGAACTTCCAATAAACTGCAAGTCTGCAACACTGACATGCTAAGCTAAGGATAGATCGAGCTTGTGTTTGTGCTTGACTTCACCAATCACCATCATCCAGCAGAATCCGCAGCTTTCACAACATAGGTGAAAATATCACACATTCAACCTTCAAACCCATCTTCAAATTAAATCTAATGGGAATACCCCATGGAAACGTTTGAAAGAGTAGGGTGTGTACGGAATTTTTTTTGTGAACTTGGGGCTTTTAAGATAGGATAGTTATTAGGTGTTGCAGCAGCAAGAGCTGCATTAGCCTTGATGGCTAGTGCCCCCAAATCCTGAAGAGAAAGTGGGACGCGGGATTTGGGAATTGGAACAAGGAAGTATATGAGACCCAATTGAAGCTCTTCAGTTGGAGCCACAGGAGGCATTGGTGACCCATCATACATGGATTCTGAGCAGCATATGTAGCAGTTTGGGTTCTCAGATAGTACTTCCCATGCCTTAATTGCCTCCTTCAATTGTTGCAACCTTCCATCTAAGAGAACTATGTTCACCTTCGATTGCCAACTATGGTTTCCACCTTTGCTTGCGTATTGTGTAGATGCACAAATGTTTCCCATATATGCTTCTGTGTTAATTTGCTCAATCACTAGTCTCTCTCTGTGGAAGAAAGTGGGAGGGGATGAGTTTAAGAATAATAAAATAAAGAAACTAATTAGTTATCACTCGTTTTTGTGAGGGAAGGGGTGTGGGTGTGTGGTGCTATTTATAGGCAAAAGAAGAGGAAAAAGAGAACGAGTAAAGTATAACTTAAATCAAGGAGACATTATCGTTGATTTTAATTATATTTATTTATTTATTTATATGAAAAGTGCATGAAAAACACGGAAAGTGATTGGATGGACTTGAAGATTAATTTTTGGACATGCTTCTTCGTTGCTTCCTTTCTAAGAATGTGCAAATAACGGAACCTGTATATACAGTTGTGATGTCGTGCAAAAGTGCATTGCTAGACACCGGTTTTGGTCCCGTTTTCCACGTGGCGACCACAGAAATCATGGATTCTAATATCATATTTGGAAGAAAAAATATCAATCAATATCGATTCATTCTTTATTGTTAAAAAACGGCAGGTAAAAAAAAAAGTGTCAGATTGTAGGTATAAATTAAAAGTTTTTCTTGTAATTTTTCTTTGTAGACAAAAGTTTAGGTTAAAACTGTAGTACTTACGTAGGACTACGTAAAAAAAAAAATGTCATTAGCATAAATCCAACCCGAAAACTTTTTGTTGATGCTATTATATATATATTCTATCCAATTAGTTAAACTAATTCATTTCGTTGAAGATTTGTCTTCTCGTTGCATTCATGGGCTGATGCATATATTATTACTACTGTTGTTGTTAATCATTAGGGGTGTTTACGGGTACGGGTAACCCGTGAACCCAAACTGACCCAATTAGTTCGGTTAGGATTTTTTGAGGATTTGGATCAAATCCGACCCAACCCGTTCAAACTCATCAATGTACGGGTCAGGTAACGGGTTCTGCATTTTGAATCCGTGACCCAACCCGACCCGACTCGTAGCATGAAATTAAATTTATTATATATATTATTAAATTAAGAAATACATAAAATCATAGTTTTTTTGCTAATTTTTAACCACACATGAATTATATTTCTTTTTTTAATTGTTGTTTTTATTTTTTGTCTTAATTTTGTTTATGTTTTCTCATGCTAATATAATAGTTTATTTCTATCTAAAATAAAATATTGTATTAACATTGAAACAATTCATTTTATTAATCAAATATTGTCACAATTTGATCTTTTTAGAGGATATGTAGTCATTATATATTTGCAAAGCTCTAAGCAAAAATAAATTGTTGTTCTAAAAAATTATAATTTTTACAAAATAAAAAATATTTTTAAAAGTTCAGACCCTATTAACCCAATCCGACCCAACCCGTTTGTGAACGGGTTGGTTCGGTTTGAATTTCATAATAAAATTACACAAATTCAACCCAACCCAACCCGTAAAATTTTGATCGGATCGGATAACGGATTTAGCGAAATCCGGCCCAACCCGACCGGTGAACACCCCTATTAATCATATGGGAAATTGTTTTGTTGGGAATTAATTTAATTTCCCTTTCACGAGATAAAAGGGAGAATGAGATAGAGCAACCAACGGAGGAGAGTGCTAGAAATTCACGAAAATGCTTTTTGTTTTCTTCGTAGCAATGGGATAAGTCACATCACGATATGGCCCCCAAAAAATAAGTATGTCAAGTTTGAAGTCTTGGAGCGGTGTGCGTATGGGTCCGTGCCAGGAAGCATCCTTGAATTTTCTCTGCTGATACCTATTTTGTTTTCACATTGTTTATGACAAATTATCTTTTCGCGTTTATATGTTTCCACTTTCCACTGTGTGCTTCCATTCCCTTTTTACATATACCCTCGTGAGTCTTTATTATTTTGTCATATTAGACCGTTCTCGAACACCAAACTATACGAGCTAGCCTCCACGCTTATAAGACATGATGCGTATTTGGATTAGCATCCATGTTTTAGTTTGATCAATTTTTCATGTCAAAATGCATCAAAAACAACTAAAATGCTTATAATTTTTCATTCCCTTTTTCCTTTTCCATATACTCATGAGCCTTTATTATTTTGTCATATTGGACCGTTCTCGAACGCCAAACTATGCAAGCTAGCCTCCACGCTTATAAGACTTAACGCTTGAAGAACTCTGGATCATTTTGGAAGGCTGATTTATGCAAGATTTAACATTTAAACGACTATAAATATATAATGGTGGACCTACTTTCTTATTAAGGTTAACACATGCACCACTTACTTTGATCAAAATCACAAGTACAAATTTCAAATTTTTATATTTTATCCCTTATTTTTAGATATTTGAACTCACTACCCCAGCCTTTTTACCACACTTGATTATTTGTGATTTTAACATATATGTTTTTATCTTCATATGTATGATAATAATTATTATTAATTTTATCTTTAAAATATATTATTCCTACATGACTTAAGGTCATGGATCCGCAACTAGCTATGGAAGGCCAAATTACAAGCAAATAGGTTCACCACAAAGGAATGTACCAACCATGCAAAATAGCAATACAACCTTCTAACAATCCCCTTCCCGTCAACAAATAGAGAGACAAATTAAAACAACATAACATCTTACACTTTTGAGGTACAAATAGAAGCTCCTGACACAACAAAATTACAAGCACCACATCTAACATGTCAGGGACGCAGATGCAGGCACCACACTTGACATGTCAGACGCAGATCATAGCAGATGTACCCAAAATAATGCATGCCTTTAAATTTAGTTTAAAAAATTTTCAAGCAATTAATATGACAATGATTTAAATATCTTTTTAGTTCTTATAATTTAGCTTTTTTTTATTTTTCGTCCTTGCAAATTAGGTTTGTTTTGTTTTTCGTTCTTAAAGTTGTTTAGATAGCGCTTTGAATAGTAAAAAAAAACGCTTTGAACAATGAAAAAAATACTATCTAAATCACTTTAAAGACGAAAAACAAAACAAACGTAATTTGTAAGGACTAAAAAAAATTGCAAGGACGAAAAATAAAAAAAAATTAATTTATAAAGACTAAAAATGTTTTTTTTTTTTGGTCAGCCAAGAAGATAATGTATAAAAAAAAGGTACTAGGTGTACCCCAAACCATGTACAGTAAAGAAAAAAATTTAAGACTATTCCCCACTTTGGTTACATTGCATTTATACCCCCTGAGAAATAAATGTATGTAACCAAATGAAACAAAATCCCCTGCCTACAAAGACCCCAGCGTTCCATGGCAGCCCGCTGTGTGTAAAAGCAGCCCCACATATATGTTTAATAACCACAAGATAATGTTCTCAAAAATCCACCAGAACCACGTGACCGTGCCAATGCTGTACCCATGTCCTGCAACATTTCGTTGATCCTAACATCTGTATGGCATCAGTAATTAGCAATACATGCGCCAGTGTTAGATTACCATTGGGTGAAGGACCACGGAAAGTTAGTTACACCCATCTTCAGCCAGTGCCAAGCGTGGCCATTAAATCATCCCACAATTTCTTATCATCGAAGAGCCTTCCCTTAAAAACACAGTAATTCCTATGGCACCAAATATTCCATACCGTCGCACACCAAATGATCCTCCAAATCTGATTTTTAAGTTTCGATCCTTCAAGGAAACAGTGTTGCCAGAAATGTGATTCTACCGAATTTGGGAGAGCCAAACTGTTTCCCGTAATAGAATACCACCTCTGCCATACCCGTGAGACTTTACAACAGGAAAGGAGAATATGTTGTATAGATTCTTCATCCAACCCACAAAAAGGACAATTGAAATCATTGCTTGTAATCTGAATTCCCCTCCTGCGAAGGTTATCTCTTGTTGTAACTCTGTTAATTTTAGCTCTCCAAATAAAATAACCTGCCTTTGGTGGAACTTTCAACGACCACATATTAATGCAAAACTGGGAAGGCTCCGAATTGAATACCAAATCATGTAAGACTTGGTACCCAGAGCTGACTACATAAACTCCCGAAGAGTGTGCTTGCCAAACCAATTTATCTGATGTGGATAGCTTAGGTTGAACCTGCTGTAACAAATGTTGGAATTCTTCAAAAATAGGAATTTCCCACTGCAGCCACGTCCTCCTCCATACAAAGTTCCAAACCCACCTATCAAATTCCCAGTGCCCCATTTCTTCTATCGTGGCCTCTTGCTGGACAGATACCATATATAATCTTGGAAATTTAAGCATCAATGATTGTCCACCAATCCATTCGTCCGTCCAGAATTTCGTGCCCCTACCATCTCCCACCTCCCATTTAATAACATTATCAAACCATTTGTTTTCATTGTTTGTCCCGCAAAAGACTAAAAATGTATTTAAATCTATGAAAATTGAGCTAGTTTTTCTTTTACGCTTAACATTATATACAAAATTGATTCTTGGATGTACCCAACAAACATATTTGATACCTAAGAGAGAAAAATAAAAGAGAAATATAGATATGGTTGATTATATAATGTAATAAAAAAAAAGAGAAAAAACAAATATTAATAAAGTGTATAGAATGACATATTATCCAAATATCATTACTTACTCACATATTATATTTAGTTGAATAGTTGCATGTGAATTTTTTTATTATTTTATTAGTATGAAATATTTATCGGCATTCAAGATCTTATTTAAAGAATTCGAATCTACTATCACTCGAACTAACATCATGGTATAATTGTATGTGACTAAGACTAGTTAGGGCCAATATAAAAAAGTAAAATAAAATAAAAATATTATAGGTGGGCAAAAATACAAAAGCCAGCTAGCCAGAAAAGTATCACCATCCCATCATTTAAATCAGAACGTAAATTTTATCCGATATTCATTGTCAAATATCAAATCATTGGGAATAAGGTTTCCTTCTTTTGTAAATACCATCATTATCTTGATTAATTATATCAAGTTTATTAGTGGTTAATTATCAAAATAATTGTTTAAAATCACAATGCCTTTTACAATCGAGATATATATACCAATATTTAAAAAGAAGGGGGATCTGAGGGGGCTTAGATATCTAGGCAGTAATTTCTACCCAGTATAGCTGAATATATATAGAAAAAAAAAATAGCTGTTATATATACTCTTGAATTAGGTGAAAGATCTTATAAGTTTTATTCTTTGTTCATTTGTATAATTTTTTCATTAGAACCGGTGATCATAAACTTATAGCCTAAAGATGTGGGTTGGATATGGTTGAGTAAAAATTAAAAATTAAATAAATTAAGCTTTATTATTATTATTATTATTATTATTATTATTATTATTATTATTATTATTATTATTATTATTATTATGGCAATAATAAAATTTGAACTTAAAAACTTTAATTTATACAAACTATTGAAAGCACTTCGATCTCACTAGCTACTAAGATCGATCTTAATGAGTTAAATTATTTTGTTGAATTGAAATATTTTTCAAAAAATAATATTAAACTAATTAGGTTGTCAAGTTTGATGACAGAATTTTTTTTTAAAAAAAAAGTAAAATTAATATTCAAACAAATTGAAATCAAGTTGATTTGTGTTCAATCAAAATTAAATCGACTACATACACAACTCATTATAAATTAGTTTGATTCTAGTTAATTTGTTCATCCAGTGAAATTGAACCAAAATTAAATCGAGATAAATTATCAATCTTAATTGTGTTTTTTATTCTCTCTCACTGTATTTTGTACCCTATTATATAGATATTTAAAATATTAAATCAATAATAGAAAAATGTTTTTATTGACTATTCTTCCTAGACGAACCCGAAAATGGACCAATGAAGAGGGTTTGACTGTGAAACTTACATCACAAGTGGTGCATCTGTTGAGAATCAAGACTCAAGTCACCCAAAAAAGAAAAAGTCAATAACTGATATTCTGACCCGGTTTCAATATACTAATGGTTTGAAAGAAGAAAGATAATATGAAGACACACAAAAAAAATTGCTTTTCAAACTAAAAGAAGACACAAAAAAAAAATGGAAAATTTAGGATCATTTAGTTTGAAAATTTTATTTTTTATTTTTTAAAAAATAAAATAAAAATAATGTCACTTTTTTGTAATTAAAAATATTTTTCCACATTATACGAATCTTTAAGATATATTTAATTATATATCGAGTTTTTTTTAAAGACGGGACTATAATTTTTCATTTCTAAGAAATATTTTATAATTTGATAATTTTTAAAAATAAAATAAATAAAATTTTCTTTAGCATGAACTTAATATATTAATATTTTAAATTATTTACAAATATTATATAACTCTCTTAAATTTAAAAATAAAATATTTATCCTTCCCTTTTTTTCCCTCTAAAATTAGGTAAACGTACACGAAGCGTCGGCTAGCTATAAACATATTTAACAAAATTTAAAATGTATTCTCTTTTAGAGGAGCGAAATCCAAATATTTTGCCATGCTTATTATTCAACTTCATTAGAAAGTAGGTGTGTAAAGTTACGATTATAGAAATGGGTAAATATTATTTAAAAATCATTTGAATTTTTTTAATACTAACATGTAAACACAATTAGAAAGATAACAAAAACTTTTTTTGTAATGATAAAAAAATTCAAAATTTTATATGAATAGTATATAAGGCTGAAAAACTTTGAACAATAAATAATATTATATAATAGAAAAAAAAAAGTAAAAATTAGAGTTGCTATAGGACTCGTTTAGTAAAGGTTTGAAGTTGTTGGATTAGATAGAGGAGTTACTTAAATTACAAAGATTAAGAATAAATAATATGTAATGGTGAGACTCATTTTTTTTTTTTGACAGAAATAATGAGACTCATTTAAAATATGTAAAAAAATAAAAAAGGAAGATATTGAGTTGTAGATGGCTCTAGAGCGGTGTTTTAAGAACCGGACCGGACCGGCCGGTCCGATCGGTTCAACGGGAATCCGATGACTTAACCGGTTCGGTTTGATGAAAGGATCATAAATGTAGTTGATTCGGTATGATCCGAGTTGAACCAGCCGATTTTTTAAAAAATCGGTGACCCGACAGGTCTTTGGTTGAACTAGGTTGTGGTGTAAATTTTTTTTTTGAAAAAAAAAATGCTGAAACGATGTGTTTCAATTTATTTTTTTATTTTTTTGTGTGTATGAAACTTATTTATGTACTTGTATTATCATGATTATTGGTTGTTATTTCTTATTTGGAATATTAGGTACTTTATAATGACAATAAATTTAAATTTAGAGTGTTAAATGATTAAATTATGTTAGCTATATTATATTTTTTTAATTTTTTAATATATACCAAGTCAAACCGATCCGACCAGTGACCCACTGATCCGACCAATGACCCATTAACTCAGTACCTAGGCCGGTTCAATGACCGGTCTGGTTCTTAAAACATTGCTCTAGAGTGTGTTTGTCTCGAGTTTTTTTTAGTTTATCTTCTCCTTAAAAGGAGAAGTTGTAGCTGAGTCAAACAGTTTTCATAAAAGCTCTTTTAAAAAATAAACAATTTATTTTTATAGAACAAAATTTAAAAAAAAATTATTAAATTAGTAGAGAAAACTTTTTTACAGGCTTTAGACAATTGCTCCCTCAGAACAAAAAAGCAACAACTTGTTGAGTCTGGTTCATTTCGGTCCAAACCACTTACTTGCCAGACGAGCCCAGTACTGAATTTTATTTGAGTTTATGTACTTGATGAAAGTAGTTTGGTTTTACATATATTCTTAACCAATTACACTTAATTATGGAATGGAGTCATATTTTCATTAAAGTCAAACTTTTTTGTGGATATTGTATGAGAAAGGCAAATCAGTTTCGTAGCTTTGATTTTTCTAGTATGAGTTAATCTTACAAGTGAAAAGTTAAAAAGAGCCATTAAATTTCTATCATTTTGGTCATGAAGTTTGGTGAATTAGTTAAGAAAAATATTAGAAAAACTTGTTAAGGAGAATCTCATAGTGAATAATATTTTTAAAATTTAGTTTTTAACCATTAACATTAATTGTGCGATTCTTATAGTGAACCTCACTTGATAAAATAAGACTTTTTGTTATTATTGAATTGATTATAAAGTTTATTTGAATTGGGCTTCCAACATTTTGGTCCAAATTGAACTTTTATTTAATAATAATAATTCTTATATTTTTTAAAATTACATAGTTTTTAATTAATTCTTTCGTAAAGAATAGCACACGTAACTAAATCTTAAATACAATTCATTTTAAAATTAATTATATACATATCTTCTTTATAACTTCAAACATTTTGCTTGTAATTGATAATTTTTTTATATTTTATTTTGAATTAATTACTCATAAACAAAATACACATGTGCCAGGTTAGTTATAGGAATAAGACATTAGAAGTTGCCACTGGTACAGCGAAAAATGATGAAACATAAAACTAATGTTACTCATACAACATTCATAAAACAATTTATGTAACATCATTTTTTTCTCTTTCTCTCCCTCTTTTTTCTCTCTTTCTCTCTCTTGTAAAAAAAATGTTATAAATTGTTATAGAATTTAGAGTAAATTACACAGACCTCCCTTGAGATTTGTCTTTATTACATCGACACCCCTCTGTTTTGAATCCCTACAATAAAACCCTTAATTTTTGCTTGTTTGTTACACTAACCCCCCTTAAACATTTTGGACGTCAGGAATGTTAACAGATAAAGGTCAAGTGACTCGCACATGAGTTTTAATGAATTTCTTTTTACCGAAAATGCCCTCATCTTCCTCCTTTAAGAAGCACTGGTTCCATGAAAAAAAAAACTTCACACAAACAGAAGATTATTTCCAGAAAATTTCAAGAACACCAAGAATCCTGTGAATCTCAAATTTGTCTACTTATGTTTTTACTTTTAGACTTGCATATACTACCATTAAACTAAAATGCATCATTTTGGTTAATTCATTCATACCAGCCAATGCATCATTTTGGTTAATTCAATCATCATTCATATGCACGAGATTTAATTTCTGAACTAATTCCATCGAGGAACATTTTAACTTTCTCACATTATTTTTTCTTGCCTTCGATTAGGAACATCATCTTGGGCTAACAATAAGAATTTCCAGAATTAAAACTCTTTAGCACAAATTAACATAGAATTACATGGATCAAACTAAGAAATTTCTAAAATTTTATATAAACAATTAAGAACAACTATGAACAGATATATTTATCAAATCAACATAAAAAGAAAACCCAAAAACAGCAGTGTACAAAAAAAACCCCACTTGCAGCAACCAAGTGCCCTTAAACACCAATCCAGAGGACAACAAAACAGCAAGACCTGATACCCCTTTTCCCAT
Source organism: Pueraria montana var. lobata (assembly GCA_026413185.1). Classification (NCBI taxonomy): domain Eukaryota; kingdom Viridiplantae; phylum Streptophyta; class Magnoliopsida; order Fabales; family Fabaceae; genus Pueraria; species Pueraria montana. The sequence goes on from CM048654.1 coordinate 9,167,147, forward strand.
CACAGAATACTCCATCAAGAAATACAAACCCACCAAACAAACAAAAAAAACTTTCATCAACCAACGATTTTCCCACGTGTTCACAAACTATGACCAAAATAAAGGGCTTTGAAGGTGTTCACGGTCAAGACCCAGAAGGTGCAGCCTCAACCATTCACAAGCACAGTGAAGGTGTACTCGTCCGGCGCAAGCAGTGGCATTTGCGGCGTAGATCTCGGAAGATGAAGCGGTGTCGCACGGCGGAGGAATCCACGACGGCAACTATGTTAGTGATGTTGTCATTGGAGGTGAAACAACAAGTGCGGTGGCAGGTTGAAACTAGATCTAAGTGATGCCAACTTTCAGATCTGAGCTTTCGAGATTTGGTTTTAGATCTGATTGCGACGGCGTTGAAACCAGAAGATGATTGAAGGAAAGGCTGGGTTTTTGTTGTTGGTTATTCGTTGCTCCGGCTGCTAGTAGGGAAGAAAATGACAACATTTGGGAGGTGGGTGCGGCGGAGTGTGAGGGTTAGGGTTAAAGAAGGAAGAGGGGGAGAGGGAAACGAGAGAGGGCATCGAGGAAGGTGTTTCAGAGAGGGAATAAAGAAAAGGGCAAAAGGGGAACTTGATTTATTTTATTTCTTGTTTATTTTTTTTTAAAACGGAAACTTAACGTCGTTTATGGGAAGGGGCTAAAAGTAATGTTGAAAAACAGAGGGGTGTCGGTGTAATAAAGATAAACCTCAGGTGGTGTCTGTGTAATTTACTCTAGAATTTATTGCAGAAATCAACATTTGTGAACTCGGATTGAGATGTGACAAGATAGTTTGAACCACATTTAATTCACATTAACACCATGACAACCACAACGAAGTAGTAGTGAACTGAAGTTGTTTACAATCTTTAAAGTTAAACTGATATATTAGATTCTGTTGTTTCCATCAAGCCAGTGACATGAAGGACCCCACAATGCCTGCAATGAGAGCCGTTGGATCTCCCAACACAGCCGATATCACAATCTGCACAGCCAAACCAGCAATCTCACAGCACTTCTTCACCTTCCCTTTGCTCCTCCTACTGTTATGAGGAGTGTACAGCGTGTTCCTCAGACTAGGAATGTTGCTATCCACACTCCTCCCTTTAACATACACCTCGTGCCAATTCTCCACTAGCATGTCCCTCACACACGCCACATGCAGATTGTAGTTCTTGCATTTGGACCTGTAACTCCAGCTACGCCCTTTTCTGCCACAACGGTGACAGGGTGAACTCACTTTCCTGTACAAGTATAGCTTCACTTCACCATCATCAAGGACCATTGGTAGCTTCGCGCAACACGGGTGGAGGTCGAACCCGCACGCTTTGCAGTGGTAGACAAAGCCACTCACGTCCTTCTCACACGCGTTGCAGTAACGAGGTGTGTCACCTGGAGGCTTTGACATGAACTGGAAGTTGCATTTGGTGTAGAAAGGGTGGTACATGGTGGGGGAGGTTATCATGGCACAGTGCATGTGAAGGTCGAAGTCACAGAAGGAGCACTTGTAACGTGAGCCTATGCCTACTTCATTGCAGCCATCACATTTGAAGGGGAATTCTGAGTACTCAAATCTGAGTTTGTGTTGAGGGTGGCTGAAATGGGATATCTCACTGTATTTCATGGTTCTGTTTATATGAATGAGTCTTTGATTTGATGAGAATGGTTTGTGGTGTGTGGCATGCGTTTTGACATCAAAGGGTAATTGTATTTATATGTGGAGGGGGTGTGTGATGTGGGTTTCTGTTGGATGAGGGGTAATAATTAGAGTGATTTTGGTAAGGTTTGGGTTTAATTTGGCTTATGGTAGAAGCAATTGAAAAGGAATTATGCATTTATGCCTCTTCTAAAGATGGTGGTGATGGTGGTAAATAGAGACTTCATGGGAATCACCACGTCAACGGGAAGGAAAAGAGCTGGACATAAGGCATATTGTGTAGTGTCCACCACAGAATATATACCAGTTTTTCTTTTTATTATTATTATTATTATCATTTACTTTATAGTTGATGGTCTAACATGTTAGTCTACTGCACAAGTTTTCAATCTTTACATAAAATTAAGGATTGGTTATGGTATTATGCAAAAACCAGCGATTGAAAAGTGCAGGGTAATTACTTTTAACTACGGATTTCTTTTTTAGAGGAGGGTTACAAGCGTGTCTGCCAAGAGGTCTAATTAGCATTGAAAACATGGTAAGTATGACGTGTTTGGACAAATTTTTCTGTAAACACTTAATAAGAAAATAAAATTTTTATGTATTTTTTTATATAAGTTCTTTTTATTTGACTTTTTTAAAAGTTAAAGTGGATAAGTTAATTTTAACTTAAAAAGATAATGAAGGGATCATGAAGATAATACTGCAATCTAGGAATTTTCATTACAGAATGAGAATTTAGCATCTATCGATTTGGCTGAAATGGATCGAATTACTTGGCAAAGTCTGAATGATGAGGTACAGATAACTTTGGTATTAATTGAATTTTGGCCAGTGTTTTCAACATACGCAAAGAATGAAGGGCTTTGAATATCTATAATTGGATTTGCTTAGTTGAAAGCTAGGATGATTGAGAATCAGAGACACGCAAACTTCTTCCGTGATTGAAGTTTTGAAACAAAAAAGGAAGAAGGGAATAAATTCCTTTTCATGATTAGTAGTTTCGTACCTTCTAATCTTTTAAGTCCATTCGGTTCTAGGAAAGAAATTATGCCCCGATTTAAGGTCTTATCCATTTGTATCTTCACCAAGAATGCTAATGACCCATGATGCAATTCTTTGGAACTGATTCTCGGATAGTTCTTATACTTTAATATCTATAGTACATGACAAGTTGGACCTTATGAGGTTATGGGATTTTCTTAGCAAAGCATTACCATCACCAATTCATAAAGGCGTTTAATGGAAGCTGCACAGTGGTTGTAACGTGTTACAATGTGATAGATGTTTCACAGTGACTGAGATAAGTGATTGTGGAGAACTTATGCTATATTAATATACCCTTTCTTAATTGTATTGCTTCTCACTTCTTGAGGAACAATGCTAGAAGAATTAAGCAACCCAGTTGAACAATAATGACGAAATACTACTTTGATCCTTTTTTCTAAATCCTTTAATTTTTTGACCATTTTTCTTTTTGTTTCTTTTACCACGGAAACAAACATCTGGAATCTTTCGTCAAAGTATTAGTCATTTGGTTGGTTACTTTCTCCGTTCAATTCTGCTGCAGCAATGGTACTCGCATGACCTTCATCTAAAGTGAAAGTTTAATATGATTCTCTTTTCTGGTCTCCGTTATTTGTGCTGATCTCTGTTTTGTCCTTATCAAGAATGAAATTATTCCTTCCAACTTCCCTCTCTAAGCCTTTCAAACTAACCATCTTTGGCAGCTGCACTGAAACTAATTCTTTCAGTTTTACATGCATTATTACTTACTATAATTAAAATTATTAGAAGAAAAATTCCTTGGCCCAAGCAATATCTGTTTAGCGAATGAATGGTATTGGAAAGGAATGGATGTGTGTGGAAGCAAAATACCAGCCAGACATATTACAAGGAAATCAACCAGGCAAAGGTTCATTTATCCAATTCAATTTAATAAGAAAAAAATAAAGGGTATTACTTTGTCAAAGCAGCATCTGCTTTGGGTTATACAAATCCCATACTAAGTTTAGCAATTTTATTCCCATTAGACTATACCAGTTTCACAAACTAATTAGTGATTGCTTTCAAATAAAAAAAGTAGTCAACCGCTACAGCTAAAGAAACCAAGAAAGGCACTATATAGCGACATACGATAATCCACTTTTTAGAAGAAGCTTATTTTGTTGATCTTTCCTTTTGTTTCTTGCTCCCCCTCTTACCCCAATCATTCATCATTCAATCAATCTATTGGATCTTCAATACTAATAAGATTTGGGTAGAGTAACTTTTCTGAAATTAAAATTAAAAAAAAAAAAGAATAAACCAATTAAAATGTATTTTTTTTAAAAATTAAAGACATTTTCGGTCTGAGAATCAAGAACTAATATCTCAAATTACTTAAATATGCTATACGCCAAAGTAACTGTGTGTTTAGTACATCAAATCAATGACCCCAGTCCCCAGACCAGACATTTTTGGTGATAGTGCAAAACGAATCAATATTAAGAAGTTGCGAATGAAAATTGAAGCACGAACATCTGAATGGCGATTCAAGTCCTTAAACAGTTTCCCCAAACTCTGAGACCAAAACCTTGGACTCTGTTCTTTTTTTCCTCTTGTTCAAACGATGCTTCCCAGAGTTTAGTAACAGACGTTGTTTCCATCCTGACCCATCACCGTTCCAAGTCACGTTGGAGCAATCTCCGTTCGGCGTGCCCCGACGGCATCACCCCCGTCGAGTTTTCCGAAATTACCCTCCACCTCAAGAACAAACCCCAACTCGCCCTTCGCTTCTTCCTCTGGACCAAATCCAAATCCCTCTGCAACCACAACCTCTCCTCGTACTCCTCCATCATACACCTCCTCGCACGTGCGCGCCTCACCTCACACGCTTACCACCTCATCCGAACTGCAATTCGCGCCTCCGACCAAAACGACGACCAAAATTGTCGTTTCAACTCGCCGCCTCTGAACCTCTTCGAAACCCTCGTCAAGACCTACCGAGATTCTGGCTCCGCTCCCTTCGTCTTCGATTTGTTGATCAAGGCGTGTTTGGATTCCAAAAAACTTGACCCTTCTATTGAGATCGTTAGAATGTTGCTCTCTCGCGGGATTAGCCCTAAAGCTAGCACCTTGAATTCTTTGATTTCTAGGGTTTGTAGAAGTCGACGGGTGGATGAAGGGTACGCAATTTACCGCGAGATCTTTCGGTTGGATGAGGAAAAAAACCAAATTTCTAAAAGGGGTTGTGGTTTTAGAGTCACCCCCAATGTCCATACTTATAATGAATTGATGCTGTGTTGTTACCAAGATGGTTTGGTTGAAAGGGTGGAGGAGATTTGGCATGAAATGAGGTGTAACTGTAAACCCAATGCTTATAGCTATAGTGTGTTGATGGCTACTTTTTGTGATGAAGGGAGAATGGGGGATGCAGAAAAGTTGTGGGAAGGGATGAGGAATGAGGAAATGGAGCCTGATGTTGTTAGTTATAATACTATCATTGGTGGGTTTTGCAAGATTGGAGATGTTGGAAGGGCTGAAGAGTTTTTCAGGGAAATGGCAGTGGCTGGTGTTGGCACCACTGCTTCAACTTATGAGCATCTTATCAAGGGGTATTGCAGTGTTGGGGATGTTGATTCGGCTGTTCTTCTTTATAGGGATATGGCTAGGAAGGATTTAAGGCCTGATGTTTCAACCCTTGATGTGATGATTAGATTGCTTTGTGATAAGGGTAGGGTTCAGGAAGCTCTGGAGTTTGCGAGGTGTGCAGTTGGTAAATTTGACTTGATTCCAAGGGAAAAGAGTTATGAGGCATTGATAAAGGGGTTGTGTTATGAAGGGAGGATGGAAGAAGCGTTGAAGGTTCAGGCAGAGATGGTAGGAAAAGGGTTTCGACCGAATTCTGAAATATATGGTGCTTTTGTTGATGGATATATTAGACAAGGGAACGAGGAAATGGCAGAAGCTTTGAGGAAAGAAATGCTCCAAAATCAGATGCAGAGATAACAGAATAATAACTTTTGTATTTTGCCTCTTCTAGTGAATATAAACTTGTAAGATTCTGGGGCCATCCATGAGTGAACTTGACAACTTGTTAGGAGAATAGGGGGTGATAACGAACTGTATCCTGATCTGTTTTTGTCGTGAGGATGGATTCATAATAGCGGTTATTTCCTGATAACTTAAGATAGATGGCATTATACATTGAAACGACGCTGCCAATTGAACACAAGTCCACACTTTTTATGAAATTCTGTTCTTAGTGCATCGGATGCAGTTAACTCCATTTTGGATGTTAAAACCAGGATACATCCCGGGAATTTAATTTGTTGTGTAGCAGCAGAAATGACAATTAATTAAAATACACTGGCTTGATATGAGCCATTTAATTAAAACAAGTGTACTCGTGTTAGGGAGGTTTCTATGGTCTCGTTTTTATTTTGTTATCTGGTGTCGCGTAATGATCGTACTGTAATTCAAAAATTCAACTGTTTATTTTGTCTGTTTGTGACTTCTCAACTCAGTGGCATGAGTTGCTGGTGAAATATATGATTAGTGCCCAACCCTTCCACGGCAAGGAGAATTAGCAAACGGCAGAACTGCAGGGTGCCCTTTTTTTGGTGTACAATGGTTACACTGAAATTTGAACCTATGATCTCATGCATATTACTCCAATCTCCCACCACAAGGCCGACCCTAGTGACATTGCAGAGTGCCCTTCGTCATGAAACTCTTTACAGTTTACATTTATGTATCAGCTATGAAGCTGAGCATGACATTCATTGGACTCGAGATGTACTTTGCTCCTGTGTACAGTTTAACATTGAGCTAATCTATACTTTGAACTTTTCCAAATACAAGTTATATGAGTTTTGTAACTATAAATATACATCATTTAATATCCTGTCCCCCGGTATTTCTCATGCTATAAGTGAAGGGGAAAAAATTACAAAATAAATAATGATTAATCTAATAATTTTACAGGGGAATTGAATGAGAATCACAAAGAGGGTAATAGCCAAAGGTTAAATAGAGAGGATGTCATTGATAGAAACCATGACAAAAAGGCCATAATTGCAGATATCCTGTACCTGCTACAAAGCTTTGGAGGGCAAAATGACCCACGGGTGTTGAGCAGGAGATCCACAACACTAGCTGTGGAGCAAGCTGCTGCTAGTGTGAGGGTTGATAATACCTATATCAAATAAACTAGAGTCACCAACAGATGGTTGCCAGTATCTAATCTACATCGACAGAGAGATAGCACTTGGATCAGAAACTACATACCCAATCTCCCACAACGATAATCAACAGTATTCCTGGTTGACGAATGGGGCATTTGACCAGAACAGAATATCCATCTACTAATGCTAACGTGAAGCTCCATGGTATGACCAACCCCATAATTGTCACCAAATAGCTAGGACATGGACAGTGAACACAAAAAAAAACCAGTTAATTAACAGAAGAATCAACAAATTCGATTGTCCTAATGATGCCTTCTCAGCTCCTACCATTTATGTGATACAAATAACAGAAGCAGAATTGTAAGCATATTTAACAAGTAAAAGAGAAGACTTATCAATAAAAAATTCAAATGTGCTGACAACCTGAACTACGGCTTTGTTGTGTAAGTGGTGAGATGAGAGAAAAAGTAAGATGTGCTTGACAATCAATAATACAAAGTAAGCTTTTGTTTTAGGATTTAATAGTGTCAAAAACCTTCTATAAAGAACTAATGAAACGACTTTCTTGCTGATATAATTCTCTGCTCTCTAGGAGAAAAAATTATGATGATTTCATAATAAATTTTAGATATGTTGAGTTCTATATATTCTTTTGTCACTTCTCACTAATTGGATCGACCAAGATCATTCTGATGCCAATTCAATATACCGACCAGTTCTTAACGCTGTATGTAAACAGAGCTTTGATGCTTAAGTAGATTAGATTAGATCATTAGATAAAATACAGATTTTAGCAGCAAATTGGTCATAGTAAAGAATATCAATAGAACAATGAAATGCAACGTCCTTCAGTCTCATCACTCGGTGCAAAACATTAGTCAAAGGGTGGAGGAAGTTAAAGGTAAATTAACTGACTGAATCAATTCTCCCCGCTAATCTATAAAGAAATGACAACACTACAATAACCTGGCTTTAATAAGTTGAAATGTCTACTCCAAGACGAATCTTGCTTAGAAATAAATCAACCGTAAAACATCCACCAATATCATCCTTCGCATAGAATTAACTATTCTTTTGTTGTTCTAGAGCTGAATGAACTCAATGTTAGATTATCTATGAATAGCATATATATGAAAGAAATGGATGCATTAGAGAGCCTAAAACACTGCAGAATGGCAGGGAGAAAAAATCTTAGAAGGTCATGCCAGAAAAACCAGAGCAATATTAATGGCAAACGTCAACTACCCTTTGAGATTAGAATAACAACAAAGAGGGGGAGCTGGCAAAAAATGAAAAAGAAAAGGTACCAGAAAGCCGTGTAGCTGTAGAATTCAACCCCTAGAGACATAAAGAGAAGGGAAGCAGAAGAGAACAAGGTCTGGCCCAATCTCAGACTGAAGCTGGCGCTGGTGCCCATGGAGCCAGGTAATTCATCCATTAACTTATTGCATAAGATGTACTAGTACTGTACTAATTCTATTTCTGGATTTTCCTCTTTCCTTGTGATATTCCACTATCATATTTGTCCTTCAAGATCAAACCAAACTCGTCTTGTCATCATCAACGTTTACTAATTACTTCTTTCAGCTGAAACCTTCTCGTGGTACAAAAACATTATCCATAGCAGATAAGATCTCACAACTCCCAATTTTCTTGACCCCTTTTCTCCCTTGTGCAAAGAATGAAACAAGCCAAGGAAGAAAGGAAAGAAAATCCAATATGTAATAATAATAAGGACATGGGTTGCACTTTATGACAATGAAGACCTCTCCCTTCCAAATAGAAACATCATGATAGAATTCCGGCAAGTTTATGTTAGGTGCAAGTTTGGACTTTGTGCATAGGCTTTTTCTGTCTGCTGTTTGAACAATAATGTAGTTGCTTTAATTAGGATATTGGTGTTGACACATGGGCTACTTCGTTTTTCGGTGACGGGCCCTCGGTGCCGCTAAATATATATGAGATTTCTTTGACAGGACTTTAATGGGGTGAGTTTATAGCAGAAACGTGTTTGTCTTCTCCACTCTAGCCTCATCATGGTGGATATAAGAGTAAAATATTTTGAGATGAGATATATTATTCAACAGGGTGATAAAAAAGATGTGATTTTTTGCTTTAAGATTTGATCCTTTTTACTATTTGTTTATTTTTATATTCGATATATTTTTAATTATATGGTTTTGAACGGTCGTTAGTCTTAGTTGATAGGGACCAGACAAGACAAGAGAAGCATCTGTGTCCAAAATGAATTTATGAATGGAATGACTAGCGGCAAATTGTGTACCAGTGCTTTCTAAAGAGGGAACTCGGATTCGCCATTTGTCAAACCAGTATTGAACCCATTTTCATTGGAAAATGATGTCATGTGATGCAATGCAAGTGGTAATGGAGAAACTAGAATGGTGGGACATAACTTAAGGCTATAAGGACTCTCAGTTCTGTACGTTTCTGAAGCTTTACTCCGTCAACAACAAGAAGACGTCAAGTCATAAACAAAACGGTACACTACTGCAAGTCTGCAACATCCCCATATGTGCAAGTGCAAGTGCAAGGAGACTCGAGCCTTACAATTTCTTTTAGCTGCAATTATATGCTAGTTAGTTTCATTTTTTTTTCCACCACGACGTTAATGCAAAATAACTACAAGTTTTGATGATGACTTATTTTTATCGAAGAATTATTATAAAAATTAATAAACTTATCATATAAGATGGTTATATGAAAATATAAAACTATTTTATATTATCAGTATTTAATCCTTTTTTTTGTCTTTTTTTAATGGTAAAACGTTAATCAATTTAAAAATATATTAATACAATTCTCTTAAATTGTTAATACATAATCTAATATATTATTGAAATGAGTAGAACTGAATTCAAATCTTTTTAAGTAAAGTCTCTGATTTAAATCTTATAAATTAAGAGAATGTATATCAAACTCTCAAATTCGAATCCTTTAATATGTTTGGATGAAAAGGAAGAAACATAAAGAAAAAATAATATAAATAATAATAATACATTTTTATTTAATTAAAGAAAAATAAGAAAAAGTTAACTTTAAAAAAATAGAATCTTTCTTTTTATTTTTTTTCTTCAATTCAATTTTTATAATTTTTTCTTTTCTATCATTTTCTTTTGAGTAAATTACAGCAACACCCCCTGAGGTTTCGTGTAATTACACATGCACCCCCTGCTTTTTTAACCATTACTTTGGCACCCCTGTAGGGGGTGTTAGTGTAAGGTTTGAGGGGGTGCCACTGTAATGTTTACAAATATATCAGGGGGTGTTAGTGTAATGTTTTCAAACTTAAAGGGGTGCTAGTGTAGGAAAATAAAAAAGAGTGAGGTTATGTGTAATTACATGAAACCTCAGGGGGTGCTGCTGTAATTTACTCTTTTCTTTTTAAATCAGAGGGTAAGATGAGCATATGGCTGGACAAAAAAATTCCCATCGCTTCCTCATTTTTTTTTCCTTTTGAATATATTTGAACATGAAATTTTAAAGATAGAAGAAAAGGTAAAAATTTTATTTTTAATAAATATTATCTCCATAATAAATATTATCTAATTCAATAATTAAATTATTCACACAAATTAACATCAATTTATTACTTAATCTTTTATATTTTTATTTTTATAATTATACAATTCTCTAAATTTAAAAATAAATAACCATCCTCTGTTTTTCGTTTCCGCTAAAATCCAAAAACCTCATTTTCAAACATAACTTTTATTTACGCGCATAAAACAACCTACTATAAACCATTTCTTTGCGGCCAGGTCAATAGGTCATACAGATGGCCTACGAAATAAGCCCAAACATTGTTGAACAGAAAATTCAAAAATGTTAAAGAAGAAATCTTCATAGACCTATTAGCGTAAAACAACACTAAATAATAATTGTTGTCAAACAGCCTCCTCTTACCATATGATTTAGAAATTAGAATATACGGTCTATAGTAATTATAATCTATTTTCTCTTGTCTAACAACAATAAAAATAACATTATTATAATATTAAACAATTTCAATTACAAAAAAAAAAGTCAATAAGAAATTTTTTTAAAAAGATTACAATTAGAAATTAAAAAAAAGTAACATTTTGTTTTTCTCATTTTACTCTAAATAATTATTTTAAATACAAAATTAATTAGGATGAATATACATTTTTGTAACTTATTATAAATAATATTTTTTTTAATTTATTTCTCGCGTATCTTCTTTCAAAAGCAATCATGTTTAAGACCTATCAAGCACTAAATATGGACACCTCTTTCAGCAAAAATTCAAATCTTCGCTACATTGTAAAAGACTAACCCTTTCCACTAGACCAAACTCTAACGAGTTAAAAATGATTCTTATAAACAATTTAAAAGCTTATCGTAACCAATTTTCACCTATCACATCCAAAGATAAACTTGCATATAATCAATTATAACAATAATTGAGTATATCTATAACTGATTATTAAAATTGTCAATTTTTTCACAACTAGTCCAAACACACTTATATTCCAAATGCAAAAGGAATGTAATTAAACTAAATATATCATCATGGCCTCACAATTTCAAGGGTTATATAAAAACATTACTCCATGATTGTCCCGAACCCAAGGACACGTCCTACTCCTCAAGATCCACTGCAGCAATAAGAAAGAATGTCACTATGTCAGCATATAAAACATAATCAAACGGGGGGAAAGGCAGCTATGAAATTAACATTTATCTGCCCACTTAGAATCAAAAGCACTGCTATAAACTTTTACGGCATTACATGGGTAAAAATGGAAGACACTGCAGAACTGGATTTCCTTTATGTTTGCAAAAGGAAAGAGAGAAAAAACCATAATTAAATAGAAATATTCAGATAAACACCATAAATGAATGGTATTTCTGCTAAAACGTCACAACTAAAAGTAAACAAGGTTTGAAATATTGGTCGCAGTTGTGGTCTCATCACATTTATAGATATTGCAGAAAATAGCAGACAAATACGTGGCCATAATTCTGGTCACAGACACTTGAAAAACCTTGACATTGCGGTCAAAATTGCAGTCATGCACTGTGTTTTAAAACCTTAAAAGTAAGTACAAAATAGTGAGTGTAACACTACAAGATTGAGATGGCAAATACACTAAACAGCTATTGTCAAGTGCCATATACCACCTGAGACCATAAATTATTTATTTTGATACTTCATCAGTATTTGACTAGAAGTTCATCTTCAGAAAACAGGACAAACATAAGATAGATACTATCACCCTTCAAACTACCAGTTTATGTTATGGTATATCCTTAAAATCCAATCATTTACAACTTAAGTTAGCAACAGTTAATTTTAGAAGTCATATTAATTATTAATGATCAATGCTTAACAACCATATAAACCCAATCAAGAAGCATCATGTCCTTCTTCCTTACTGTAAACTCTAAATCCAATCTGTAGTTTTCAACTCTCTTGATTTTCTTACAGAATGAAAAACAGAGCTGCACAGTAAAGAGAGATTAAAGCTTACTCCTCAATGTGTTGTTAAATGGCAGCACCATGGCCGCCACAGTGGAATGGCATGGCAGATTTTTCGCCAACCGCCATAGACAATTCGTGAAGGGAGGCCTGCTTTGGCAGTGCCATAGGCTGCAATGGCGTGTTTATATTGTGGAATTTTGCCCTTCTGCCATTGATAACACTGCTCCTCATCCAGAATTCCATTCATCATATTATATTACTACTATTATGCAACCATCTCCCAGTAAACCAATATTATTTTATTATTTGAATCTCAAAAGTTGTTTCAGTCGGATCTCAACCATGGAAACAGTTAGATCTGATTAGCAATGCAAATACCAAACATGCAGGCATGAGAAAATTATATGTTGAAATAAATGCTAATAACGTGTTGGTTTGTAATTTACAATTCATGTCACCTAGACCACCTACAAAAGGGAGTTGCGCAACTAACATGAGTGCAAGACCAGCTTAGCTATGCAATAAATACTGTGCTCTATCACAGATTGCAACAATGACTAGAAACAGCACAATGTTCAGGATGTAAATACCACATAAAATGTTGTCGTTTGTTCTTTTCATTATTTTTTATCCAGTTCACTGCAGCTAAGGTTATAGTTATAGATTCCAGGGTTTGGTTAGACCAATTTACTAGCATAAGTAGCATATATTACCCGCCTGTCTGTATAATTTTCGCTTCTTATGCTACATTGGGTGTGAGAGAAACAAAGGCCAATATTTTAAGCGAGAAGTTTTTTTATGAAATAATCCAGTGTGTTTGGTTGTTCAATGTCAAAGAGAAAAGAAAAAAAAAAAAAAATTAACTAGGAGTAATATCTTCCCCTATTTATATTCTAATTTTACTATGTTAAAGATGTTCCCATAACTTTTCACTACAACATAAGACAGTGAGTTGCAGAAATTATTCAAGTAAGAATTTAAAGCAAGCAATGAAGTTACCTGAATGGAAGAGTGTGAATCTAAAGTTCGAGCTTAAGTTCCTCTTTCTCGGCGCTGAGAAAGTGAAGAACGTAAGGGGTGACTCGAATAACAACAACCCATGCCCCGAACATGGCCACGTGAGATTTCAGCTGCTTCAGTGCTGCAGCTTTATCTGGCTTGCGCATGAACATTCCCGGAAACATGATGCCTTCTCTGATCTGATCTCGCTTAAACCCTAATTCTCAATCTTCACTCCTCTTCTCTTCTATTCTATTTAGGGTTTCTCTGTTGCCACCTCTCAACTGGTATTTCATTTCTTAACCAAAGCTGATTTTATTTTTCCAAACAAACAGTAACCACGGCCCATAAAGAGCCCATCGGCCCATTTAACCATTTTCTTTCTTTTAATCCACCTGCACTTCAATGGAGCTAATCCAAATTTCAAGTCACTTATCCTGTACTAGAAAACTAATACTAGTATTTTAGTACTATGTATAATTATAAAATAATAAATTTTTATATAATTAAAATTTGTAATAAATAAAACTTTTAATAGAATAATTATATTATAATTAAAATTTATGATAAATAACTTATAAATTTATATTAAATTTACGATAAATAATTTATGTTGTGATTTAAGATTAATTTTAATTATTGACAAATTCTTTTAAAAAATATTAAAATTTAATTTAGAAATGGTAGATTAAAAGAAATAAGTGATTAAGAAAAATCAAATATATAGATAAAGATAAAAAGAGAGTGATAAGAGATGATTAAGAAATATATATATTTTTAGTGTAAAGTTAGTGTGTAAAATCCATATCCAAAAGAGAAAAGAGAATGAACATTCATAATGTCTAATAGAGAATTTTACTCTCAAACTTTTTGGCTAGTGTGGAGGTGTGTATTTTTATTTGTAGTATAGGAGTGGATTAAGATTGATTAAGACAACAATATATATCAATTGTTGATATGGTGTCACATGTTCTTTATAGCTCAAATGTTTGAATACTTTTTCTTTAGGGTGAGGACGTTGTTAATCATAATTTTCTAGTGAAAAATATTCTTTAAGATAAAAGGTGACAAATTTTCCTTGTAACCAAGGCATGTATTATAGTAGACTATCATTTTTTTTATTAGTGAAAGTAATGAACTGTTAGTTTGGATCTTAATAAACATAATATAAATTTTTAATTTTTATGTTCTCATATTATATTTTCTCTTTTTATGATATTATATCTATTTCTTATTAATTTTATTAGTTAATTTTTAAATTTATTAAATTAAAATAAAACTTAATAAAATGTTTTAAAATCATTATTAAAATATTTTTTTAATCATTAAATATTTTTTATTCGAATTAAATAAGACCATTATAGACGACAAAGATATTCTGCTTCGCAAGCATGAAACCTAGTCGTGATGAATCCATTGAGCACTCAACACGTGCAGCAATGGATGACGAATTGATAAAAGAAAGTGATGGAATAGCGTGGAAGAATGGCACGGGAAAACAACCCACTGGCCTCAACTTCACCAAAGCCGACGTGTCTCCGTGGAGCAGAGCAGAGCAGCCAGCCACGACAATACTCGTAACTCGTAAGTGAGTGCGCGTAAAAAGGGAAAATAAAAATAATAAAAGAAAGAAAAAAACAACCACAGTCAACGTTTGTATTGTATTGTATTGTATTGTATTGTTTGCATTAAACCCAATTGCACAGTCTTCTCTCTGTCTCTCTCTCTTTTTCTTTTGTAGAACTAAAACCCTATTCCTCTGTTGTTACCATTCTCATCAAAATCACATTCCCATCATCATCATCACGATGATGGCTCCTTCTCAGCCACCCCATTGGGCCCCATCTCCATCTCCATCTCCAACACCAATCCTCAACAAGTCTTTCTTACCCCCGCCGTCAAACTCACCGGCGGTTGACTTCAGTCCACCCTTGATAGCAATGGTCGTCGTCGTCGCCGCGGCGTTTCTCGTCGTCACCTACTCCCGCCTCATCGCGCGCCACCTCAGGCCGCCCGTCCACCGCCTCCTCCGGCGCTTCCGACGGCGGCGCTTCCTCCCGTCCTCCGTCGGCGACCTGGAGTCCCTACCCTACGAGTCTCCCTTTGATGGACCGCACGTGTTCTCTCCCTACGGTTTGGACGAAACGGTGATCAAGACGATACCGTTTTCGCTTTATACCGCGAAATACGACGCGCGTTTTGAAGAGTCCTGCAACGACTGCGCCGTTTGCTTGCTCGAATTCGAAGACGAAGATTACGTGAGAACGCTTCCGGTTTGTTCACACACGTTCCACGTGGATTGCATCGACGCTTGGCTTCGCTCGCACGCTAACTGTCCTCTCTGCCGCGCCGGAGTTCTCTGCACTGATTCACCTTTCACTCCCATGATGGCCGCCAGAATCCGACCAAGCCTTGACGACGACACAATTCTTCACCGTATCAGTATGGATCCTCTCCTCGATCCGCCTGCGGCTGCCGCGGCTATCTCCTCCGTGCCGGAGATTACTCCTTGCGTCGATGAACACTCTCCGAGGAGAAACCAGAACCATGTGAATGCTAATTCAGAGGATTGTTTTAGGGATTTTCTGCTGAAGAGGTCTTATTCGTTTGGATTTGAACGGAGTCTGGCGTCGGAGAGGATGGTGATGGAACCGGCCACGGCGTCGCCGTGGCGATACAGGAGAGGGAGTAGCAGTTTCTGGAGCAAGAGGCCATCGCCGTTTGGGTCGTTGGGGAAGCCGAGGGTGTTTTCGTTTAGGTATTATAGAGGGATGAAGTCACCGTTCTTCCGGCGGAGGGGATTTTTTCCGTTGTCGGAGTCGCGCGTGAGGTACGGCGGCGGGGAGAGCTCGTCGCGGCGGAGCAAGTCGATAGCGAGTCCGATGTTTCTGCGGTCGTCGGGGCTGGCGGCGGCGGCGTTCTCGTCGAGCCGGCTGAGGTGCGGGGATCCCGAGGCGCTGCTGTCGCCGGAGAGGTTTAACCGCAGGTGAAAAAAAGGGAAGGGTTGAAAAGTGTTTATTTGAAATGAAAATGAAAATGGCCGGCAAGAGGACACGTGGCAGTTGGTGATTAGTGGATGGGATTGGGAAGGGTTGATCGGAGATGGGTGGAGGGTGGTGGCGGTGTGGGTCAGGTCAAGGAGGAATTAAATGGAGGTGGTCGCATGCGGTTTAATTTAATGAGATCGGTCTGGCAATTTGTAGAGACTCATTAATGGATGGTAGGAAGAGCATTTAATTGGAGAGAGAGAGAACTAAGACATTTCATGCTGAGAAGTGATAACTGAGGACTGATGAGAGTTTATTTTTTTCCTTTTCTCTCTCTATATCTATTATTCTCTGTGCCTATGCTCAGACTGTGGTGGGGGGGAAGAGGCTTTTAAAGAGGAAGCTCATAAATGAGTGGAGTATACTATTGGATAGGGGTTGGGCTTTGCCACCCTTTATTTTCATGTAGTAATAAGGAGTAGTATTAGTATTTTACAATCTCAAGACTCGAGAGGTTCTGACGAGGGGTTTTGGAGTTTTGTAATAGTTTATTTATGGCACCGACTGAAACCCCCCCCCCCCCATGTGGAAGGATTGAAGATGCAAATGACATAATATTAGATATTAGTAGTTATAGTGTGACCTAGGTGACTCTTTAGGTTTATGCCCACAGACGCAAGGCATTAATTGTGGCATTGGGTATGCTGACAAGCAACATTGGTTGATTCGTTTAGTGTGTGACTCTGCTGTGAATTCTTTCATCGTCAGATAATTAATGCCATTTATAAGATTTTGAATTTTGGAATCTTTTGTGATCAATGCCATGTCCGATTTCCACTTTTTTTTCTTTTTAACTGATGCGGATTGGGGAACCTAAACTCACTTTTTTGCCTTTAAATAAAACGAGTGTTAACGTTGCTGTAAATAATGTCTTTCTACCAAAATAACAATGAATTTTACTTAGCTCTTCTACTAACTGGTTCAACTGAAAGTCGCTACATACTTAATCACCCTCCAAATCTATTTAGGTAAATCATGGGGAGTTGTGGATGACATTGAAAGTTTACGTGAAGGGCTATGTGGAGCCTTGTTGCATATGGAAAATTTAAGTCTAATTTGATGTTTTCTGTAATGTTTTGTCTACATCAATTTCTATCCCATGCCTTTCAATGCCAATGTTTGTGAATCTACCTACGTCCTCTCTATCAAAATTTGAACTCCATGAAACCATTTTTTTCTTTTTCTGACAAAACAGATATAAAGGCATAATCCAGCTTTGGCATTTTGGCCACCAATAGTGGTAGTAGGTTTGTTTTCCTTTTACCCATAATTAGCAATAGTTTGTTAACTTGTGGAGCTATCATGCACAGTCAACGTGAACTTCACAATCTGTCTTCAAGCCCAAACTTTGACCCTTCTGAATTGTAAGTGTACAAACCGGCCCATTAGATTTCAAGTTGGTCCAACATTGTTGTTTTGTAAGAAAAACCAAATTACGTGGCCAACGGAAAGGTTATGACGTTATGTAATTCATCTGAGACATGCATTGACATCGAGTTAAGAGGTTACATTATCAAAATTCCGTAATACTCCCTCCACGTAGTCACATGCATTATTAATGTTGCAGCTAGCATTAAAGATAGCACAAAAAGTTAGGTATGGATATTACTTTTTATTTTGTAATTTATTTATTTGGTATGAAAGATTTGAGTTATGATTGACTCTTAATAAAAGTAGAAGAAGAACACAACAAAATAGATAATTTAATTTAGTTTTTTATTCGTGCTTCAAACACTACTTTAAGTATTCATTATTCATAATATAATCTACTCTTCTCTCTTTTACAATTGCCTGCTAATTTGATAAGGCGAGGAGTTCTCAATTTTTTTATATTTAAAATTACCTTTATTAATTAATTAAAATTACTAGTTCTCTCTGACACACATACGTAATGTAGTACAATTCAATTCATCGCTTAAATTTTTTTGCGGACTCAGCCTAATCCACTCTCTGTTTTTAGCATCCACAAAAATGTTTCTACTATAGCATTAGAAAGTTTGACAATCGACACAGGTGTTTAATAAAAGGGTCCACATCATGTGCTTGCGAAATAATCCTATGAAGTTAAATGCATCCATTTAGATTTTCAAGAAAATAAATGTATTTCTATCCAATGTCTAGGTAGGCCAGTATGCACTTTCTCAGTAGGCCGAACGCAGAGACAAATTTATTTGCATAGTGTATTCAATTAAGGTCAGCTCAACCATATGGTGCATTTGATTACTCAAGCTAGGGCAGTGTACATTATTGTTTAGAACATAGAGATGACTAATAGCACCTAATAATAAGTGCTGTTACAACCATTCCCACCCATGCAAACTTCTTTTTTCTAGGGGTGAACTAACTTGATGCATCAGTTGTTTTGGAATTTGGAAATATACAAGTCAGTGATATTTAACCCACTCTTGTAGGCAAATCACTCGAGATGCCTAACCTATCTAAAAAGTCTTTTTTTCTTCTTCTTTGGTTTACTTGTCCATATACTCCTTCCATTCCAAATTATATGATGTTGAAGGTTTTGGCACAAGTATTAAGGAATGTAATTAATTTGTTAAATTTCCTAGAAAATATTAGGTAACTTTCTAATATACCCTTTATCTCTCTAATTAATTACTCATAGTACACTACTCCCACTAAGTATTAATTAAGGATAGTCATGGAAAAAGACATTTAATGCAGCATTGGTTTTGTAAAACGACATACTCCCTCCGTTCCAAATTATATGACGTTTAAGATTTTGGCACAGGTATTAAGGAATGCAATTAATTTGTTGAATTTCCTAGAAAATATTAGGTAACTTCCTAATATGTCCTTTATCTCTCTAATTAATTACTCATAGTACACTACTCCCACTAAGTATTAATTAAGGGTAGTCCTGGAAAAAGACATTTAATGCAGCATTGGTTTTGTAAAACGACATCTATTTTGGAACAAATTTTTTTCTCTAAAACGTCATATAATTTGGAATGGAGGGAGTATCATTTTGTTTTGGGTTTTGCTAATCAGTGTCCTAAGGTCACTGGCTAAAGAATTAAAAGAAAAAAATATTTAATGTGAAAATCATAGAAGAATGCAAAAAAAAAATTATGAACATCGTAATTTTATGCATCCCAATAAAAATTTTTCTCCTTTTAATTCATTAACCAATGTCTTAATCTTAAAGCACTGGTTAGCATTTACCTTTTGTTTTTCAATGCATGATTCAATTCATCGTTACCCCAATTGTTAAAATGTCAATAGTTGGGAAGGCACGGTGAAGAATACAAGAAACAGAACGTGCAAGTGGAAAATACTGGGGAAAAAATAGTACTACTACTATAAAAGTAAAAAAAGCGGTTTGACTTGATATTTCTGCTGATGAAATTCTTAAACTGGAAAATACAGAATGAAAGCGGCATTGGCCATTGGGTTCATTTTTCTACACGAAGTATGGTCCCAAGTCAATGCATGACCCGTGAATATGACACTTTCATTAGCCGGATGATGCAGGGTGTTGCATTATTGGTCAGCCAAGTGGCTTCACTAGCTATCAGCTGAGACCATTAATTCGCCTTTATTAGTTAGTAAGCTTTACTTAATTAGCTTCTGATAGTATACCACTATGCACTGGTAAGAATTAAGAAGTGAGTTGATGGTACTTATTTTATTACGTGTCATATTAGTGTGTCCGACATGGTGTTATTCCTACTTTATTAATGGTTTCAAATTTGAATCCGAAATGTAGGTTTAATACTTACATATATAAAAAAAGCTCAACAGTTTACAATCATGGTTATACTTTGAATAAGTGTCAAAATATATTTTACTTTCACACCACTACTATAAATGAAAATTGGAAGAGAAGAAGAATTAAGACAATAAAATTATTAATGGTGAAGAATAAAAACTAGAAGTTACCAATAGTGATTACAGCTAAAAGTTATTAGAACTAGTCATGATTTTTTGTTTATAAATATCAATTTATACAATATCATAAGGTTTGAAACTTTGTCATTAAAATTTGTACAAATCCGCTACTCATCAAAGTATTAAACAGATTTCAAGCAAGTTCTCAATTACTTTGTTTTTAATTACATTTAAATTTTCATTTCTTTTATTTTCCTTTGCAATTTATTTTCTTGACCTATCATCAAAATTTATGTTTTTTTTAACCCGAGTTACTCAATTATTGAAAAGTTTTCCAAATTGAGACTTGGAATCGTAAGTTTAGATAAAGTTGCAAAAATTTCATGTAAAAATATACTGATATACACAGTATCATGATATACACAGTTTTTTAACAATTTTTTTTTCTTATTAATATAAGTAGTAACCACTACTAACCAGTATGCAGGCGAGGTAGCAAATTAAGGTTTAAGCTTAGTATCATAAGAATGTCTTTGGATGAGCATTTCGGATTTTGATATTTTAAATATATTAAAAAAATAGTACATACTGTAATTTTCTAGTTTTTATTTCTTTGACAAAAATGTCTACTTAGTTGTCTATATGAGAGATGAGAGATAAAGGGAAGGTAACTTGAGACCAAACTTTCACAGCGAAAATAAATGCTTAAGGTGGTGGTGTTGCTGAAAACAGACAGTGTTGCAAGGTGCATAAAGAGGGTAATAAAAACCCCGTTACTTAAATAGTAGTTACCAGTTTGAGATAGATATTCCCTCCAAAACGTAATCTTGGAATTTATTGCTTCAGTCTTCAGCTCAACCAACACCACGTTTCAGTTAAATTCATCTACCAATTAAATACCATTCATTCTTTGAAGGCTTTTAGACAACAAAATACCAATACCACCATTTGTTAACAATTGAATCACATTCACATTTGACAATGGCGGAGGTATACAGTGTGAAAGTGGAGGAGGCAAGGCCAGCAACTCATGAAAAGCCATCAGCAGGTCCTGTCTACAGGTGCATTTATGCCAAACATGCTTTGACTGACTTGCCTTCTCATTTTGAATCTCCATGGGACTTCTTCAGGTACTTCCTTTTTTTTTTTTTCCCTCTTTTTTATTTCACAGTACGGGTTAATGGCTTTATGCACATAATGCATAACGTTTTTTAAGTTTTGATGAAAAATTTTGGCTAGAAAATTCAGGGGAGTCTATTTTGTTCTTCTTAGATGTCAAATCCTTCCTGAACTTCACTGCATTGCACACACACATTTAATTTAAGTCTGTAAGCTACAGATCCAAAATAAATAAATAAATAAAACGTTAAGGTTAAGCTAATTTATTGCAAGAATTCTATTTAAATAGAAATATTTTTGATATTGTATTTGATGTTAAATTAAAAGCAAAAAACGTTAAAAAATAATTAAATGGCCCATGCAGGTCTCGAACCTGCGACCTTCGCGTTATTAGCACGACGCTCTAACCAACTGAGCTAATAGGCCATTTGTTAAAAAAACCAAAACTCTATTTAGTTGATGATAAACTTAAAACAGTGTACACTCTCCAAGGAAGATTGAATTGGAACTGGTCTAGTGAGTTGTAGTTGTAGTGGGGTTTGTGAAATCATTCTTAGCAGTTTCGATGGTTCCCAATGCAGGGACACGACAACGAGGTGCCCCAGCAACCCAATGCTGGGTCGGCGTCAAAAATCCGATTCCAAGGTACCAACTTTCATGTGTTTTTGTTTCTTCCATCATTTCATTTCTTACTTACAGTAGCTTGGCAATTCTAGTTTAGACTTTATTTGTCTCATATCAATTTTTGTAATTTAGCACCTTATTTGTCAGTATAATTTAGTAGTATGTGCTTTTTTTAGAACTAGTAGTATATGTTAATTAGCGTGCACTAAATCAAAAATAAAATAATTATGGGGACTAAATTAATAATGAACACACAAGTAAATGAAGCAACGGAGCCAACTAAAATGTTTGTCATAGGTCTTGTTAACCAGCACATTAGTTAAAGAATTAAAAGATTTTTTTTTTTAATTGAAAATCGTATGAGGAGCATGTTTAAAATTTATAAAAAACGTATTTTTACGTATTCTAATGAAAAAATTGTACTCTTTTACTTCCTTTAACTAGTGTCTTATGAATAGAATTTTTCGTTGCATTAGATAGATAAATTATGTGAACATTGAACTGAATTTGCAGGTGGGTCCCTATGAATGGATCACATATCAGGAGGCTTATGATGCTGCTATCCGAATGGGTTCCGCCATGAGGAGCCGTGGTGTCAATCCTGTAACCCATCTTGCTCTATTTAAGATACTATGTAGTATAATGTATTGGGAAATTATGTATGCAGTTAATCTAACTCGTGCTTTTATATAACAAGGGAGACCGTTGTGGCATGTATGGGTCCAACTGCCCCGAATGGATAATTGCAATGGAGGTATGACACCTTGTTTTTGTAAGGGAAATTGCACTTAAGCAACTCTTTAAGTATGTTAATCAAAATTAAGGACAAAATTAAATTAAGTAGTTATTTGATTCATGAGAAATGCTAACAGCACATTCTTTCCTAAAAGAGATTGGGCCCATGACATTTAGTGGTGCACACATTGGAAATTCGTTCAATAATAATAAGTATGTTTAAAAAGAACATGTTGCTAGCATTCCTCTATTGTTCCTAATTATGATTAGGCAGCTAAAAAGTTCTCTAACCTTGTTTGTATTATTGTTCTTAACTTAACATCACAAGAGCTGAATGCTGATACCTTATTACTATATTATATGATTATCCTTATTGATTATTCCAATGGGACTTGAGTGACTTGATTTAAATTTGCTTTTTGCAGGCTTGTAATAGCTATGCAGTAACATATGTCCCATTATATGACACCCTGGGTTTGTGTTTTGTTCCCTTATCCAATCACTCTCAATGTGTTTGTTTTTATTTATTTCAAAAATTTCCCCGAAGAACTTGGTATCTCAGAGTTTGTCATGTGCCTTTTGCACTCACTGTTGTCATTCAGCTAGAATGTCTTTAAACTTATGCCTAACAGGTCCTAATGCCGTGGAGTTTATCATAAATCATGCTGAAGTTTCGATAGCATTTGTACAGGATAACAAGATTCCTTCTGTAAGTTCTACACTTCTACCATATTTCTTGCAGCACAACCTTTTATTGTTTCCTTGGAGGGATTTTTATTTCAGCAAGATGAACCATCTGAAAGTTTTTCTTTCCCTCTATTATTCTGGATGCTAGCTTTGTATGTTAGATACCTTCAACATATAACTATTTCAATTGGCCATCAATCAGTTTCCTAACAACTTGTAGGATGAGAAAGTCATTAGCGGCTTTTGAAATGAGTTATATAAATTTATTTACTGATATTTCTGTAAGCCACTTGCTTAAAACAGTAGTTAAAATCAGGTATTCTATTTTGAAACTGACAGAATGTTGCACATACTGGCAGTCCTTTTTCATGTCGTTATTTACTGTACTTGTAACTTTCTAAGTTATCCGTTGAGCTTCTTGAAGGTAATTAGCTTATCAATTTGGGCAGCATTGGGTATCTCTCTTATATGTTTGTCCTTTCCCCCCCATTCCTACTAAATTAATGACTGTTTCCACAGGTTTTGTCATGCTTTGATCGGTGTTCAAATCTTAAAAGTAAGTCAAATGTGTTTATTTTGTCTCTGTTACTATTAGTTTAAGGGTCTTCCATCTTTTGATGGTAACCAGCCTCTGTAATTTACTGGTGTAGCTATTGTGAGTTTTGGTAATGTTTCAACCACACAAAAGAAGGAAGCTGAGGAGCTTGGTGCATCTTGCTTCTCGTGGGAAGAGTTTCTCCAGTTGGTAGGAACCCTGATTCTTAATTTCATATTGATGTTTATAATTAATAACGAGCCATTTTGATTGAGTATCGGGAGATAGATATTTTAATATTTAATACTGTATCTTCATTTCTCCAGGGAAATATAGATTTAGACCTTCCACTGAAAAAGAAGACTAACATCTGCACAATCATGTATACAAGTGGAACAACAGGCGAACCCAAAGGCGTCATTATTAAGAATGAGGCTTTCATGACTCAAGTGTTGTCTATTGACCAAATACTTAATTTAACTGACAGAGTGGTATGATAATCATTTTTCTCACTAATTTCATGTTATATTTTTTCAAGCTAGGGAAAAATCTGCCTCCCCCACCCCTCAGAAAAACTTTTATTAGTTTTGTCATTTGTGTTTTTTTCTTTATTTACAAGTATGTGAGAATTGTACTAGGTGATGATAGTCTTCAGGCTTCATTTCCTATTTATTTTGTGCATTTCTATTTTGTCATTCTCACAATAACACGGTGCTCAGGACCTTATCTCTAGAGCTAGTACAAAACATGTGTGCCATATCTTTTTCCATGAATTAGATAATTGCATGGCCAGACTTAATGAAGTTTCCTTGTATTATGCTACAGAAAGTAAAGCTCATCAGTCCTCTTGGGATACATGTCAAATGTGTTAGTCATATTCTAGTATAAGTTGATGAATGATGAGGAAAAAGACAAGTATGAATTTGTCATATTTATGTAATGATATGTGCTCACACGAAACATAAACTATGTTTTTATTGATAGGGAACAGAAGACGATGTGTACTTTTCTTTCCTTCCTCTTGCTCATGTATATGACCAGATAATGGAGACCTATTGCATTTATAAGGGCTCCTCAATTGGATTTTGGCAAGGCGTAAGTTTTGTATTCAATTCCTATTATTAAGTTCTTGCTCATTATCTAATATTTTCTCTCCTCATGGATTTTTTTTTCATGTTAATTATTGCAGGATGTCAGATTCTTAATGGAAGATATTCAGGCACTGAAACCAACTCTATTTTGTGGCGTTCCTAGAGTTTATGATCGTGTTTATGCTGGTAAGGCTAGAATGCTTCTTGTACTAGTGCGCTTATCTTGGTGTGTGCTATAATGCTCTAAGTATTGAATTTAAGCTCCATGTACTCTTGTAACTACTAACTATGTTGTCCAATAAGCATTGACTATAAGCTTTGGGCCTAAAGGTATCAGTAGCAAAATTTCATCTGGAGGAGCACTGCGAAGTTCATTGTTTCAATATGCATATAACTAGTATGTACTGCAACCAAACTCTACCATTTTAGACTTCTGCACTTCTATCCTAGTGCAAACTAATCCAGAATCTACTGACAGCAAGTTGGGATATCTGGAGAAGGGTCTTCCCCAAGACAAAGCAGCACCTTTGTTTGATAAGCTTGTGTTTGATAAGGTATTTCATTTTGTTCTGTGAATCTTGTTCATAAAATCGTTTGAAAATTGAAATATTGGTTTTATCGATAGATAAAACAAGCATTAGGTGGACGGGTTCGCCTCCTGTTATCAGGAGCTGCTCCTTTGCCTAGGCACGTAGAGGAGTTTTTGAGGGTCACTTTTGGAGCTACAATGTCACAAGGATATGGTATGGTATTTGAATCTTTTGCTAAAAAGTGCTGGTGGATTGTTTTATGTCATTTTGATTGCAACTCTTCAATACTAAATTTTAAGACATGGTTCTGTTCTGTTAATCTGTTGTAGCAAGATATTGGCATTCCTTGATAGGATTTTACTTTTTTTTTGTTGT
The DNA here is from genome assembly GCA_026413185.1 of Pueraria montana var. lobata. Lineage (NCBI taxonomy): Eukaryota > Viridiplantae > Streptophyta > Magnoliopsida > Fabales > Fabaceae > Pueraria > Pueraria montana. The sequence goes on from CM048654.1 coordinate 9,193,042, forward strand.
TAAATGCATTCTATAGTAGTGGTCACATGTTAATCCTATTCCTAATCCCCTTGTCTATGTGGGTGTGTATGCCATTTAATTATGCCATGTTAAATTATTATCATTTTGATGTGACAGGTCTTACCGAAAGTTGTGGTGGGTGTTTCACTGCAATAAGCAATGTGTTTTCTATGATGGGAACAATTGGAGTCCCTATGACAACCATTGAGGCCAGGCTTGAATCTGTGCCAGAGATGGGATATGATGCACTCTCCAGTGAAGCCCGTGGAGAAATTTGCCTGAGAGGGAATACCTTGTTCTCTGGTTACCACAAGCGTCAAGATCTTACTGAAGAGGTTCTGGTTGATGGTTGGTTTCATACAGGTAAACCATCATGTTGTTGTGGATTAAACGGTGGTCTACAATGTCAATGAAGAATTCCTTTTTCCAAGCTTCACTAGGATTCTCCACTTTGTTTAGGCACCACTGAGAATCATGTAAACTGCTACTAGATAGAATGACACACACACATACTCAAAAGAGTTTTATGCACTGTTGAGCACTTGGTAATCTCCTGGTATGGTGTGTAAAATCTTGCGTTGAAATGGTCAAAGGGGGTTTTCATTGAGAATTGGGCAATCCAAAAAGACCTTGTATAAGAGTTAGTTCAACTATTGTTATTAAATTTGGAATCCCAGTGAAGAGGGCACATAGGAGATCAAGTTGGGGAGTTTTGTCATGAACTTCTGACTTCTCCTTTTTGCTTTTATTTGCATGCATACTGCAAATAGATTATTGAAGTTGTTAATTTGCCCCTAAATGCAGTGTGTTTTGGAATGATTTGAAAATCATTACAGGTGACATTGGAGAATGGCAGCCAAATGGAACCATGAAAATTATTGATAGAAAAAAGAATATCTTTAAATTGTCCCAAGGAGAATATGTTGCCGTGGAGAATATTGAAAACAAGTATTTACAGTGCCCCCTTATAACATCGGTATGTTTCTGCTTCAATCATAGAACATTCAGTAAAATTAGAGCAACATGAATTGTATTGCATTTGTGTTGGATGCCTAGTTTTTATGGCAAAGTGGACTTACAAATACCTCAATTATTAAATTTATGTAATTCAATTAATGTATAACTTTTTTTATTCCATATGCAGATTTGGGTCTATGGAAACAGTTTTGAATCTTTCTTGGTGGCAGTGGTGGTCCCTGAAAGAAAGGCCCTTGAGGATTGGGCAGTGAAGCATAATTCTACAGATGATTTCAAATCTTTATGTGAAAATCCGAAGGCAAGAAAATACATTTTGGATGAGCTCAACAGTACTGGTCAGAAACACCAAGTATGTATATAGAATGCCCAATTCCATGAATTTAGTTGAGTAAACACTCAGTGTCCTTGAGATTATGTTTTAATTAGGTCATGAATACTTTGTTAGTTTCTAACTTTGCAAAAATCATTTATTTTAGTTTTTTTTACTTTATCTTTTATTGTCGTTTTGTACCTAATAAGACTAAAACTGAATGTCATTTTGTAAAGTTAGAGAATAATCAACCCAAACAATCTCAAGGACTACTCTGAGAGCTTACTCATTTGGCTTCTGGTGTTACACTATATTTTGATCTTGCTGGTTACATTTGGCGTTATTGATATTCTATCAGCTTAGAGGTTTTGAGCTGCTAAAAGCAGTTCAATTGGAACCAATTCCCTTTGGCATGGAGAGAGATCTGATTACTCCAACATTCAAGTTGAAGAGACCGCAATTGCTCAAGCACTATAAGGTTTGTCTCATGTTCTGTGATCAATATTGTAATTAGTAACTTTCTATTTCACTTTATAGTAGTACAATTTTATTTTTGTTATTTGTTTCCTTAACTTCTTGAATTAGTAGTATGATTCATGGTTTGTACTTTGTACCAAAATGTGCACCACTTTCTGCTAATCAGGAAGCATTACCTTATTGATTTCAATTAGATTTTAGAGTGCTTTACTTACAAAGAACAAAACTTAGAAACAGTTTATTAGGTGTTGTTTGTACTGATTTCTATCTAGAATTGGAGTTTTATTTTGATAAAACATGTAATAAAGGTTTGCATTAAAGGATTATGCAAATTACCGTGGTGAAACTCCAATTTTAATTAGAAAACAACACAAACAGCACATTGGGAACTGTATCTAAATTTTCTCCACTTACTAATTACATAAATGTTACCCATGTACCCAAGTAAATAATTAAATAAAATGTTACTCTTTGCCAACATCATTTTCAGGATTGTATTGATCAACTATACAAGGAAACGAAGGCAGAGATGGTGTGAGCCAGGTGGCTATCGAGGATTATATATGCGATTATACTGATTCCTGACACGGTTTCCACAGAATCCATTTGAAATTTTTTGTACACTTTGGTTCATTGAGTGAAGTGAAAAGCTATAAACAAAACCTTGTATTGAAGTATCAACTGAGCATATCCACTCAGCCATTCTTAAAAGATTATTATAAAATGATAGTTGGAAATTCTGATAAGCTTGATATTTTGTGATAGGATGGGGCCTAGGCCCAAATGGGTAATTTAAAGATTAGATAAGTTAGATATTGGGTCCGTTTGTTTAAATTTATTTTTTAAAAAAGTGTTTTTTTTAAATAAAATAAGCAATTTTTTTTACTTTTCTAACGTGTTTGTCTAAACTGTTAAAAAACAGTTTTTTGTTTTTTTTAAGAAGCAAATTTTATCCGTTTCTTAAAAGAACGCTTTTTGAGAAATCATTTTTTTAAATTGTTTTTTTTTAAGTTTAAACAAACTGGTCCATCATCCTTTTAATATTATTCAGATTTATTTTAAATTCCCTAAAAGTATATGATGACACTTGTACGGTTGTTATTGACGATCATTAAGTTATATATTGTATCCTTGTTTGGCTATCATCATCAATTAAGAAAAATAAAAGTTTATTTTATTCTCTTTAGCTTTTGTTTGTAGCTTTACGCTATGTTCGTTTCCAGTGAAATTCCCTAATTTCAGCTGTAGACAAAAGTGAAAGTTGCATTTGCAGCTGTTCGATGCAACTGAAAGTCAACTGAAACGAGTAGGCCCCACGCTAGAAACTTTCCCCTCAAAAATGAGGTGAAAGTGCTACGAAATGAACAGTAAAAATGTTATCCCCTTTCTTTGCCATAAATATCCTCCGCGTGTGTACCCTTCCTCTGCCGCGCGCCTCTCGTGGACCTCGTGTCCCATTATTCCTGTGAGAGAGAGGGAAGCTATGTAAACTTATTTTTTACATAATCAATTATGTTTTCACATAATCGAATATGGCTTCTCGAATTAAAAATAAAAAGCACTAACGCATGCATATAATTGCTTATGCCAAAGCATAATCAATTATATGCATGTTAAATTTAAAAAAAAAAATTGTAAAGAAAATTAAAGTAATAATGTCAGGGGCAAAATAGAAATATGTAAATAATTAACTTTTGCTTTTTTTCTTTTTTCCTACAACATTTCTTTAATCAAATCTTTCACCCAATTTCAACTCTCTTTCATCTCTACCAAACAATTCCACTTTTCACTCTCTTTCATCACACTTTCATCTATCTTTCATACATTTTTATTCCTCTCACTTTCATCTCTTTTCTTCCTAAACAACCGAACAGGGTGTTAATGGGAGATTGACAGGAGTAGAGTAGAATAGCTCTTTTTGTGCCTATCATTTTGTGACATTGCAATTTGCAACATCTGTTTTTGCTCCCTTTTCTTTATTAAGCTATTTTGGGCCCAATGTTCCTTCCTTCATCTAGTCTATAATTTTAGCCTGGGCTTTGCTATTCTCACCCCACAATTTGTTATTCTCACCACCCATGTGGGTGTTTTTTTTATTGATTTTCCAAAATACCCTTGTACAACGGAATCACGATTCCGTTGTACAAGTGTACAACGGAATCGTGATAATATCCTTTTCAATGGAATCGTGATTCCGTTGTACACTTATACAATCTTGGTTAAATTTTGTAACATGACCTAATATATCTTCAAAATACCATTAATCAGTCACAATACAATACAGTTTTGTAAAAAATATTCAACAACCGAAACATTACACAAATAAAGTCCTCTAATAACAATTATTAATAGAAGATTAATTAACTAAAATGAATCCCTAGTAATGTCTACTACATATTGATATCCTCTAGTTGTTGAATGAAATGGTATTGAGTTGAATTCTTGCATGTGTTGCATGTATGATTTTTGCCATGATCGAGCTTCAACAGTGTAATATGTTCTCCATTGAGGTGCAATAGGAGGCAGGGGACAATCATCTTTTAAAAATAGCTAAACAATGAAAATTAAACTGGTAAGGTTAAATTAGTAAATAAATTTGCATAGTTAATAGTTTAGTATATTATGTGTACCTGTACAAAGTGATTTTCGTTAACAAATCCAATAGCTATAAGACGTTGTTGTGCAGCAGATGGAGGTCGACTCCTAAGCAGAAAGAAAGTCCAACTTTGAAGCATAGATAAGTGAACCAACACCACATGATACCGACTAGCAATCACATACCCCATGTCAGGAATGGTCATCCACTTGTCAATGGTTGTTGGTCCACCTTGGAGATACAAAGAGCTGATTAGTTCAACCAATATTTCTTCCGTGCCAAAGAGCTTAAGATAAGGAGAGTGTCATGTTTGAAGTTCCCGAATCAAGCCTTGACAAATGAGAGCCCAGGATTCCTCACCCATACCTAACAAAGTTGCAATTGCTCTATAACCGCAATTTCCATCTGCTTTGACATCAATAATTTTTTGGATGAATTGTTTCAATTCATCGGGAAACTCATTAACAGGCATCATTTTGCTCCGCTTATTGTCACTGACAACTTTGGGAGGCATAGTAGGAGTTCCTAAACTACCTACCATTGTGTTCATTGTATAAACTTGCTCCCACATTGAAGGTGCACGTTTAGTAAATTTCATAGACTTCGGGGCACCCTTTGTTTTCACCTTCTCTGGAGGTGGACACATTGAGGTGGTATATGGAAATGCAAGTTCACGAACTTTAGTCTTCATTGTGATTTTTCCGAAGACATCAAGTTGGGAAAACCTTTTTAACAATGAATCAACCTCATGTGTCAAAGTCAAGTCCCCCCAAGAATCACCGTTGTCATCTTGATTAATGGATAACATCTTCCAATGCACATGAATTGACCTCAAGGGTATTGAGCCAAACATATTGTTGAATCTAGCAAGTTCATACGCACACGGTAGACCATGAGTAGTTCTAAGTGTGCATCCACAAGCATAACTATCAATACCAACGCTATCAACCCGTTTGTACTCGTTGTATATCAGGTCTCGTGCTTGGTTTGATACAAAGTCCCGTATCTTCTTGTAAAAACAAGTTATTAAACCTGTGACTCACAACATTGATGCTTTTTTGGAATGAAGCCAAAATATCAGTATGTTGAAATATAAGCATGTTATTCATGGCATCCCAACAACTGCACAAGTCTCACATACTATCTCGAAGCAACCTCTTCAATCATGCGTGTGCGCCTTCAACCCTATCATGCAACCAAAAGTAATGTCAAACAAAGTATATAATTAAAATCAACGAATATAATTATATGGAAAAGTACCTATTAGTTGTTGTGTTTCCAAGACGCATAACTCGATCCGTCCATGCTTGTACAAACTTCTCCTTGTGAGGTATCAACCATGTACAATGGACATACTCAAGGAAAAGTGGATAATGTGAGCATATATTTGTGAAGTTTTTCAAGTTAACCTCATACAATTGTTCATTAGCAGATTGCATTAACCCTTCCCAAGCGTCCAACACTTTGTCCCATTCTTCCGCGTTGCCCACATGCATCTTGCATTTTGCCATGACATTCTTAGAAATGTGGAATTGACATAATAAATTGGTTGAAGAAGGAAAGACATTCTCCAATGCATTCATGAATGCAATATCTCTATCAGTGACAATAACCTGAGACAATACATCATCTTTGACAAACATTTCTTTCATCCTATTTAATGGCCATTCAAAATTGTTTGTCCTCTCAGATTGTAAATAAGCAAAGGCAACTGAAAAGTCATGTCTGTTGAAGTCACCCCAACATTCTCCAATAACGGAAGACGATATTTGTTCGTCTTGTAAGTAGTATCACATATCAACACTGTTGGAAATGAATTTAGGAGCTTGATAGAATCTGGATGTGACTACAAGATATTTCTTACAACATCTTCAGTGTCGACCCTTCTATACCAATAAACATATTGATCACGTTCTATCAATTTCATCAGATGTTGTATTTCAGTTCTTGGACCCTTTTGGTGTCACCGATATTTTTGTCGCTCATTGTATATGATTTTGATGGTGGTGACATTTGCATCATCTTTATCTTTCATTGTCAACAGAATTTGCCCAGGCTTTACCATATTTTTGGTCATTTGATTTAGCAGACTTTTTTCCTCACTGCTTAAACGACCAGCATATGCATGACCCACCAATGTTTCACTGACTTCATGGTTATGAAAACCGCAAACCACATAAAGTTTCCAACCAATGCCTTTCACAAGCCTCCCTTTTAATTTAAATGGGCACTGACATTTTTTGCTTCTAGTAGTCTTGCGGACTAACTTATCTTTATTTTGTTTGTACTTTCCTCCCTTTTCACAAGCCAGTAGGACAAAAGTTTTCTTGCCAGTTTCTGACCGTTCTATGACAACAACAAATCCAACCTCCTTTGCGACAGATCGAACCCATGTCAACAAGTCATCTCGCTCTTCAAAAGCCTAAAAACAAAATGCATTCCTTCACTAACAAAACACACATATACAAAAAATATCATATAGATAAAAACACTAATTAATCAATCAACCTCATCAGTCATGAAATTATTGGAGAAGTCAGGATAATTGTGCTGAGGTTCAATGTCCATCACATAATCTTCTGCTTGCATTTCATTTTGTTGAACGGGTTGGTCAAAAGCATTTTCACTTGCATCAATCATATTTTCCCAACTACTTGGCATCGTAACTTCATCAGAAATAAAAGTATTCCAATCCATTGCTACTACTGAAAAGAAAAAAAAATAATTCAAAATTTACTAAATGAATAACAGTAAAAAAAAAAACCAAATACTGTATGTGTACACAACGGAATCACGATTCAGTTGTGTACGATATTTTTCTTACACAACAAAATTACGATTCTGTTGTGTTCGAAAAATGACGTACATAACGGAATCGTAATTCCATTGTGCATGTCATTTATAATACACAACGGAATCACGATTATGTTGTGTAAGAAAAATGTCATACACAACGGAATCGTGATTCCGTATGTAAGAAAAAATACATGCACAACGGAATCGTGATTCCGTTATGTATGAAAAAAACAAAACGGAATCAGGATTCCGCTGTGCATTCAACACAGCGAAACCATAATTCCGTTGATCTACACAACTTACGGGCGTGAATAAGTTTAGGAACCTAAAGAAGGAGAAGGAGAGTGTCAGTGAGAGAGGTTGGGAGTGGGGGTGGAGAGTGTCAGGAGAAGGGAGTGGGGTGGGGTGTAAGAAATGAAGGAGGGACAGGAGGATAATTTTACAATGTTAGGGGTGAGAATAGAAAATTGTGGGGTGAGAATAACAATGCCCTTTTTGCCATTAGAATACAGTGGATTGGGGGTAATGCTGAACCTGTATTTTTTTCATGCCACTCTTGACCTTACGCTTGTTAACAATGTGTTGATTATGTATTGATAATGATAAGTTAAAAAGATGTCAGAAATTACACTTTTGAAGTTGGATAAAAATAAAACTAGTATTTTAAAGGACTAAAAAGTCCAACTACTTTTAAAGTTCCTATACTTAGCATGATGACAGAGTCTACGGTGCGAAAGTGAAACTCCTTATGCACCGTGCGAAAGTAATTTCAGACCGTTGGATCCTTTCATTTTTGAATGGATGGTTAAGATATTTTCTTGTTTTTTACTTTTTCTTTTCTCTTTTCTCGGCTGTTTCCCAGTTTACCCTTTTCTTTTTTCTCTTTCCTTGTCTTCTCTTCCCTTTGTGCTCTTCTACCGTCAAGGATCACAGAGGCGATGGTGTCGTGGCGAGCTGCAACCTCACCGCACGAAGGAATCGAACCAAATCTGGTTTTGTTTGTTAGATCTGGGTCTTTTGCTTAGACGTCATGACACTAGAAATCGCTGCTCCGCCCGTGACGCCGGCAACCGATTTGGTTTTTTGTTAGATGTAATCAACAGCTTGTGCTTCTTGGCGGTGGAGATTGGGGATTCCAAAAAAATCCATGGCTTCTTAAGTTATATTCTTATGCAGATAAAAAAATATAGAACACTTTAGCACATTCCAGTCCATTTATTACACAAATTAACCATATGCACCGCTCATCTCATGGTTAGTTTAAGATTATTTTTGTTCAAAATTTTCATGAAAGTTTCTCAAGGCCGTGCTTTTTTAGGGGTGGAGGGTGACAACTATTATTGATGTTAAATTACAAAGACAATTTCAACGAAGACAACCGAACACGGAGAGTTTGGCCGGAGGAAGGGTCAACGAAAAGGAAGTGATGGACTTACTGGTTTTGGGATGGGGTCATGGAGTGGGCAGTGACTCAGTCACTGAGAATGGTGGAAATAAGGGATAATTTGGGAAAAGAAGGGGAAAGAAGAAAAAATAAAAAAGAAAAAAGGGTAAAAAATTAAACCATTGATTTCATATTTATTAAATCCAACGATATATATCATCCTTTCGCACGGTGCATAAGGAGTTTACTTACCCCTGCAAGTTCCGAAAACCTCTGGTGTCTTGACATTCTATTTGGCATATTGAGTTTTCATGTTCAGAGGGAATTCTGTTGTAGTTGCTAGGATTGCATTTGCTGGAAACAAAATGCTGTAATAATGCAGAGCAACAACAAATGTAAATTTAAATTATATCCCACAGGTAAAAATACAACGATTTCCCCAAATCATACATGATTTGTGAATACACGAGCAACTAAAAAGACACCACATCAACCTCTTCATCTTCTTTTGTTTTTTACATTCTATGAAACCAGAAGAAGTCTTTAACTGAGATTTGATTCCACTTTTTTACACATGCTAACTTTAGGACATAGGTAAATCATAAAACAATAGCAGGGTGTTTATAGACATCAAGTTCTGTGCCTAAAAAAGTATGACCACCAGCGCCCAGATGGGATAGACCAACAGAAGTATTATGCCAATGGAATTTGATATGCCGTGAGCTTTAGTGAAGGAGTTTCTGAAACCACCAGAAGCCCGAATGTGTTCTTGCAGCAAATAACATGCAATGATGAGGCACACTACCACCCCAACAATGTTGTCTCTGAAGGTGCTTGCAATTAGAGCAGGAGCTACAACGATAAGAAGAATCAAAGCACCAGGCAATTCCAGCCAATCTGCAGTAACAATCATATATACCGGTTACTAACCTTATACTTAATTTTTAGTATTATTAAGAAGACTCATATATATATCTTTGATACAAAGTGGGTTAGTAGTTTCTTAATTGTTTTTAGTGTTGTTCTCCAATCAATATTGAAATTTTATTTTAGTAACTTACTAACTTATGCTGATTTTTAATACAAATTTTTAATAAGCGAATTAATGAAGTAAAAATTCAATTTTGATTGGAAAACGAAACTAAAATATATGTTTTTGTCCTAAAGAAATGTTGAGTTGGTTACATCAACATTTCCTTGTACTTTGTTCTGGAATGACACTGATCATCAATAGGGATAGCAGCAAAAAAGTTCAATGAATGGGTAAAAAGCACAGTGCATTAGGAGACACCAACTATAATAGTACTATATTGTAAGCAGTTATACCATACCAGGGAAGTGTTTCGGAAGGAAAAGGCGTAATACAACAGCAATTGCAGCAATCCATTTTCCAATCTCTCCCCTGCATAAGTAGAATGATAATAAAAAGGAAATTTAATATTACAGAAAAATGATGGTACAAAATTGATAACAATAAAGCGTGACAGGCTAATAATCACCTGAAGACGTCGAATATTAATGAAGGCAAGCTGAAGAAAATGTATGGAATGAGTAGTGCTGTGAGAATATTTGTCTTCCAGTTTGTACGATCCAAAATCAACAGATAACTGCAAACATGTTAAAATAATCAGTGAAGTCATAGAAAAACTATGAAACCTACTAACATCAAGCAAATTCCAAAGTGTGCTTGTGTGGCTTATGAAGTCAGGATTCTCCTTGCTTGTGCAATTGGCTCTAATAAAGTCTCTTTCTACTTTGTTGTGCTATTATTCACTGTCTCACACAGCATTGACCTCCATTAAGAAAATACTGACTGGTGAGAGTTTGGCAATTGAATTGACACCGACGAGTAAAATTTAAAGTGTCTTATTGAAACATAAACTGTATGGAGGATTTTTATCTGAATACGATTTTTTTTAATGGAAAAAGAAAAAGTTTGGCTGCACCATGCACATGCTTCACAGTTCCTAGTGGAATAAAATAAAAAAATTACTACTTTGAATAACCGCAAGCAATTCAACACCGAAGCAATATAAAATATTGAGTGCGTGTGGGTTAATAAGAGAGCAGATAAGATGGTGGACCTCTTAGCTTTAATAATATCCTGTCTGTCGAATGAACCTTATCCACACTCAAAATGGATTTCATCATCCACCCACTTTAGGTGTAAGCAACTTGTTTTGTATTGTAAACAATCTATAGTCATATTATAATTATTTGGATCATTAACAGTTATTGCTTAGTAAAAATATAAACACTAAACATAGTTAAAGTAAAAGAGAACATAAAAATATGGGGTTAGATCCAATCACAGCAACATCTTAACAGATTCATTCATTCCAGTTCCGCTTGCTGGGCAAGCGACTCACTCACATGATCCATAAAACATCTGAGTGATGAAGTTCAATAATTACAAAATAAACCATATAATATATATAGTCTGCAAATAAATATATATGAAAGAGAGATATAGTTTGGTATATATGGGAGTAGAGTAAGAAGTAAGAAGAGTACATACATAGCAGCAATGGCAGCAATCAATCCGAAAAAAGAGGCTCCAAAGCCTATGCCACCAAGTTTGATGGCATGATGGGCGAGTCTATTAGCAGCTAGACTCAGGTCCCTGAAATCTGAGTTGATCAATTGAACTGCTGCTTCTTCAAAACCGCTTCTCTTCCACATTTTCTTCCCAACTCAGAACAAACACAAGGGACCAGAGATTACTATGCACTCTGATAAAAACAAAACAAGGTATGAAAGTCAAAACAAATATTAAGAGCTAAGGATCTGCATATCTATATGCATATGCACATGTAACAGGGACTCTTGCGAGTATGGAAAAGGAACAGGCCACGTGGAGATTAATGGTTTAGCAATGATGAAGCCAGATTTAGACGCGCTAGCGTCTGACTGTATGACACCTGGTCTTGCTTTCTCTAAACTCTTTTTGAGTAAGAAAAGTCCTACAAGCAACATAATTCTACTATTTCTCTTTCTTTCATTTTAAAAATACAAGTATCTTTTAAGAGAAAGAAAATCATATTAAAATTGTTATAAATAATAAAATTTTTCTTTTAAATATTTAATATAAATGTATATTTTTTTTTTAAAGGAATGTAATTGTATGTTACTTTGGTCTCGAATATAAGCAATAAAAAATTCATATATTTTTATGTTAAATATAAATAAATTTTAATTAATTTTACTATATTTAATGAAATTATCTTGAAGATACTCTTTATTTAATTGTGATTCAATTTTCAATAATTCATTTTTATTTTTGATATCAAGTTCTAATAAAAAATAGTTTGAGAAGAAAACTTATTTTCTAAGTGAGATTAACAAAATTAGAAAATGTTAACTAATTTTGTGATTTTTTTTTACTAAAAATTTAAATTCAAGACTACTTATTAAATTAAAAGATGCCAATTAATTCCTTATCATCAATATTTATCTATATCTATAAGAATATAATATTTTTATGACAAATGTTAAGGTATTGTTTAAGGAAATAAAAAAAGAATGATTTTTATTGGAATGTATAGAAATGCATTTTTTTATGATTTTTAAATACATTCTCATATAATTTTCAATAAAAAAAATCTTTTAATTTTTTAAGGGTAATGGTTAACGAGACGTATTTTTTTATTTACTATATTCTATCATTTGTGTGAATGATATCATGTGAATCCTTTTATTTATAAAAAAAAAAAAAAAGTAAACAATGGGGGAAAAGAGGCTGTGTCTGCCACGTAGCAACACAGACCTCCCTTCTGCCGTATAGGCCAATGTGTCACATTCGGCCGACTCAACAGGCGGTTTTTCTTTTGGGCCATTTTCGGTATTTTTTAGTGGGTATACTGTTTTTGTTTGAATTAGTTTTATCTCTTTCAAAATGGTTTGAATTGGTTATATGCCGACATTGTGTATATAATAATGGAAAATAGTGGGTTATTAACTTACCGACATTGTGTATATAATAATGGAAAATAGTGGGTTATTAACTTATTCCAACTTTAGATAAGTTGATCTTGATTAGTAAATAGTATTTACAATGACATGCTTTAGTTGAATAGACATGACAGGTGTATGAAGGCATTCAAAGGAGGATGTGACACCACCTATAATGTAAATGTTTGGATTGTTAGATGAGTTATTCTTGATGACATAGGCTATCGTGGGGTGTTTTGGGGGGAGGGGGGGGATTATGTCTCCATCATGCGAAACAAAGATAGTCAGTTAGATATGAAATATTTTTTAGATTATTGTAAAATTATTTACACTAGATTAAATTTAAAAAATATTTTTTCTTTTTTTTTCTTTCTCTCTTTTTCAGACTCTTTCCCTTTCTTGTGAAGGTGGAGCGCCGTCACCATCGTACCAAAGAGGCCGCGTCACCTCCTCCATCCCGTCTCCATCTCACCTGGATTGCCACTCCTCTGTCTGGAAAAAAAAACCCACTCATCCATAAAAAAAAAAGATTATATTTCCATAAAGATCATTTTTCTTTTCTCTGTAACAGGAAATAAATAAAATTCCAAAAACAAAATAAAAAGTTGTTGAATCTTTGTGAGCTCAATGTGTGACACCGATTCTTGATGGGAGCAAGAAAACGCTTAGTTCTTGTTGTGACGCACTGCATGCTGCGGAGGATGGAGTGGACGTGGTCGGCGGCGGGCAGCGAAGTCTGTCTTCTTTCCGTTGCAGAAGATGATCTAGAGGGGGATGGATCTAGAGGGCGATGCGGATGCAGATCGTGTTGGGCGCAAATCCGCATGTGGTCGCGCTGATTCTCGAAGACGGTGTCGATCACCATAACTTCAACGAGCACGACGACACAACAGCGCGGAGGAGGAGGGCGGCGGGCGGCGAAGTCTGTCTTCTTGCCGTTGCAGAAGATGATCTAGAGGGGAATGGATCCAGAGAGCAATGCGGACGTAAATTGCGTTGGGCGTAGATCGACACGTGGTCGTGATACTTCTCGAAGACAGTGTCGATCACCACAACTTCAACGGGCACGACAGCACGGAGGAGGAGGACGCCAGTGAGGAGGGCGGGTATTGATCGAAGAAAGGAACTGTGGATTGGGGTTTGAAAGGTTGTCAAGGATTTTTTTTTTCCAATATGTGTATCCCTATGGTAGACACACACTTATCTTAGCGCTTGATTATAAAAGCTTCATATCTAACAGACCATTTTTGTTTTCCATGGTGGGGGACATAATCAACTCCCCCCACAATAGCCCACGTCTATTCTTGATTATTAGTTATTTACTCAAACATGCTTTAGTTGATTAGACTTGACAAGTGTAAGAAGGTAATTAATGGAGATATGACACCACCTATTATGTACATGGTTATGTCGTATACTTGATTCTAACAGGAAAAAAAAAATGGTCATAGTGAAAATTTGAAATTTAAATAAGAAACATAAAAGTAAAAAGAACCTGAATTTTTAATTTAAAAATGTTTTTTATTTTCACTTTAACTATACAAAAATATACATCATTACTCATAATTTTCTCTATTTATTTATTTTTTTCCTTCAAACATATCATAAGTCTTAATTCTTAAAAGGTGTTAAAATGAACAATAATTCAAAGATGAACTAACTCACCGTGCATTCGAGTTGAATTGGATTGAAAAAATTCAGTTCACTGTGATTCTGATCCAATATTGCAACCCGATTTATTTAACTCACAAGTTAAACAAGTTTGAGACAAGTTGAATCGGGTTGATCCATTTTTTAAATAAAATTAAAAATAAAGACACAAACACTTTGTATACGAAAGTAATGTTAGGAAGGCACAACATATTTCAAGTGTTATTTTTTTCCCCCGTAATTTATTTTTTAGAAAAAGAAATTTATTCTTAGACATTTTGCATTCTGCATTCTGGTTGATTATCAGAACTTATGGATTGTGAGGCGCCAGAGACATGTATAATGTATTCATGCATGTAATTGTTACCATGTAAGTATCATGCACAGCTGGATTACACGAAATTTATTTTTCGTGGCTGTTATCAGTGGATTAATAAAATTAAAAACCTCACAACACACTCATAGCGGAAGCAACAAGAGAGAGAGAATTAATTTGCTCACTACACTCACACACATACATAATAGAGGAAGAAATTCACTTTCACTCATAAACTTGTAAACTTGATTTTTCACACATAATATATCAACGTACAACTTGTGGCCTTTTATAGGCACATTACATACAATAAAATATATTAAAATATTTGCAAAGTGGCAGTTAAGAAACGTAAACATTCTAATTTCTAACCACGTAATAACTGAGTAGAAGCTTAATGGCAATGTAATGAAAGATGGCTTTACTAACTTATGGCCACATACTAGTGTATGAGGGAAAACTTGACACCTAAAAGTGTTAAAACGGTGTTTTACTAACTTACAGCCACGTAACAATAAACTAAGTGCCTACAAAGAAAAAACACAAAGATTGTGCTGTCGAATTCTTGTAATGCGGTGCAGTAAATTTCCATTTTGCTTGATTTAATAAAATTAACCAACATTGCCTCCCTTAAATCAAGCATGTATCATTCCGAGCATTTTCTTCAATTTGTAGAATAACTCAATCTTCAACGGCTTTGTGAAAATATCTGTTACTTGCTCTTTAGTTGGGCAAAAATTAATCTCCACTTCTTTCTCAGCTATCAGTTCTCGTATCTTGTGGAATCGAATATCAATGTGCTTTGACCGACCATGTAAAACTGGATTCTTGCTTAAAGCAATAGTTGACTTGTTGTCGCAAAATATTTCTGTGGGAGAATCTTGCTTCTGTTGCATCACTTCTAAAATTCTTCTCAGCCATACTGCCTGTGTGGCACAACTGGTTGTTGCAATGTATTCTGCTTCAGCCGTTGAAAGTGCAACAATTGGTTGTTTCTTTGAAGACCATGATACTGTACCCGCACCTAGATGAAATACGTACCCTGACGTGCTTTTTCTTGTTTTCACATCTCCTGCCCAGTCACTGTCTGTGTATCCAACAAGCTTCACATCACTATTATTAGCATAAAAAATTCTATCAGTCAGAGTACCTTTGATATAACGAAGAATTCTCTTAGCTCCTTGTAAATGGCAAACACGTGGCTCCTCCATGAATCTACTGAGCAAACCAACTCCAAAGACTATATCTGGTCTAGTCGCAGTCATATACCTTAGACTTCCAATCAAACTTTTATACTGAGTTGCATCTACTCTTTTTCTTTCACTGTTTCTTGTCAACTTCAACTTTTCTTCGACAGGTGTGGAAATTGGCTTTGAATTCTCCATCTTGAACTTCTTCAAAATATCACCTGCATATTTCTTCTGGGAGATAAAAATCCCATCATTCTGCTGAGAGACCTCAATGCCAAGAAAATAGGACATTAGGCCCAAATCTGTCATTTCAAAGCAGCTTATCATAGCCTCCCTGAATTCTGCAATCATCTTTGAATTATTTCCAGTGAAGATTAAATCGTCAACATAAAGACACACAATAAGAATATCTCCAGGATCAATAAATTTGATATATAAAGTGTGCTCAAAAGGACATCTCTCAAAGCCATGCTGCACAAAATAGGAATCAATCTTCTTATACCACGCTCTTGGTGCTTGCTTCAACCCATACAAGGCTTTCTTCAATCTGTACACTTTGTCTTCTTTTCCTCTGACAACATATCCTGCAGGCTGCTTAACATATACTTCTTCTTCCAAAATACCATTCAGAAAAGCAGATTTAACGTCCATTTGATATATCTTCCAATTATTTTGAGCCGAAAGAGAAATGATCATGCGAATAGTGTCTAATCTTGCAACAGGAGCAAATACTTCAAAGTAATCAATACCTGATTTTTGTTTATATCCTTTCGCAACCAACCTTGCTTTAAAGCGGTCAATATCTCCATTGGGATTGTACTTTGTCTTGTACACCCACTTCACTCCAATAGGCCTTTTATCTGCTAGCAGATCTATTAACTCCCACGTTTCATTCTTCTCAATAGCTCGAATCTCATCATCCATCGCTTTCTTCCAATTCTCATTACCTGCAGCTTCTTCAAAGGTCATTGGTTCACAATCTGCAAATAAAGCAAAATTGATAATCTCCTCATCAGATGGATCATTGTCATTAAACACAGCACAATCCTGCAATCTGGTTGGTAGTTGACGATTCCTCTGAGGCTTGCTAGATGATTCTGGTACATCAGGAGTTGGATCTAGTTGTCTTTCATTTTCTTCATAGTTGTCAGAAATCACCATTGGCTCCTTTTGGGACTTTGAGGACTAATTCCACATGGCTTTCTCATCAAACGTCACGTCTCGGCTGATAATCACCTTCTTTGTCTCCGGGTTGTAGAGCTTATATGCCTTTGAATTTGTGCAGTATCCAATGAAAATGCACCTTTCACCTTTGTCATCCAGTTTCTTTCTGAGTTGGTCTGGAACATGGGTATATGCTATGCACCCAAAAACTCTAAGATGTCTGATTGATGGTCTCTTTCCACTCCAAGCTTCTTCAGGTGTCTTGTCACAAACACTCTTTGTTGGGCACCTCTTCAAAATATAGACTGCGGTAGCAACTGCTTCTGCCCAAAACTCTCTAGGCATTTGTTTGGCCTTCAACATGCATCTCACCATGCCCATGATTGTTCTGTTCTTCCTTTCAGCAACTCCATTCTGTTGAGGCGTGTATCTGGTTGTCAGTTGATGTTGAATTCCATTCTGCTTCTCTACGAACGCCTTGAACATCTTGAAGGCATCACACGCTTCCGACTTCTGCTTTAAGAAATAGACCCACGTCTTTCTACTAAAATCATCAATAAAAGTGATAAAATATCTGCTACCACCATGTGTTGGTATCTCAACTGAACACAGGTCTGAATGAACTATCTCTAGCAGCTTTTTCGCCCTCCAAGACTTTCCGATTGGGAATGATTCTCTGTGCTTCTTTCCAATCTCACATGTCTCATACACACCGTTAGGAATATTCACAACAGGCAAACCAGAAACAAATTCTTTTCTTGACAAATAATTCAACCCAGAAAAATGAAAGTGTCCAAAACGCATATGCCACAACCAATCATCATTTGGAATCACAGAACTTAAGCAAGATAACTTTTCATGATGAATTTTCAAAGGGAATAGGCGATTGGGAGTCATCTTTACCTTGGCAATGAATCTTCCATTTCTGTCAATCAACGTGCAATAGCCATGATGGATCTGCATGTTGTATCCTTTCTCTGATAGTTGTCCCATACTTAATAAATTATGATGAAGTCCAGGAGCATAGAAAACATCAGAGATAAAATTTTGAGAACCATCCTTCAATCTGATAGTAATTTGGCCTTTCCCCAGAATAGGAATATTTGCATTGTTTCCAAATTTCACGGTAGATTTTACTGTTTCGTCTAAAGCAGTAAATATCTCCTTTTTCCCACACATATGATTGCTACACCCAGTATCCAAATACCAAATATTTTCATCCCCAGAAAATGAATTGCTTGCTAAAAACAAATTTTGAGGATTATTAGTATTCTCACCAATATTTTGACTTTCAGCTACATTTGCCTGTTGTTTGAATCTACAATCTGCAGCTTTGTGCCCGAACGTTCCACAGTAGAAGCAATTGAAATTCGCCTGACCTTGGTAATTGTTTCCTCTTCCTCGGTTAGCAGCACCAAAATTATTTCCACCTCTTCCTTGGCCGAATGATCCGAAATTGTTGTTTCTTCCTTGATTGAAATTTCCACGTCCTTTTCCTCTAAAATTTCCTCTATCTCTGCCTCTGTAATTTCCTCTTCCTCCATTGTTGAAGTTATCTCGACCTCTACCTTCTTCATTTTGACTAGATTCAGCAACATTGTTGAGATTCACTTGACTCTTCAAGGCTTCTTCATTTACTTTTTCCGTTTTCTCCAAAATTCTGCTCACGTGGCTTTCAACACTTCCTTGCAATTATGCTACAGTCATGTTATCTGTATCGTGGGACTCTATTATTGTAGTCACCACATGATCAAACTTCATCGGCATGGTGCGTAGAATTTTGTCCACCACCTTGTTGTCTAGGATATCTTCTCCATACACCCTCATCTTGTTGACTAGATTTGTAACACGTGAAAAATATTGTTCCACGGATTCAGAACTAGACATTTCATACCTTTTGTATTCCCTTCGTAGAGATTGCAGTTTGGATTTCTGAGCCTTCTCCACTCCTTTGTAAGATAGCTTCAAAATGTCCTATGCTTCTTTCGCAATTTTGGCATTTGCAATTTTGCCAAAAATTGAGTAGTCTACTCGTAACGACCCATCATCGTTACAAATTTGTTATACTAAAACATTGCCTAAATATTATCATATGAAATTTCAAAGATATTTCTTTCACATTTAACCCATATTATATGTATCTACTTTCCTACATATAATGTACATCATCACATCATAAAAATGTTAAGTCTGGCTTTACAAAACTTAAGTATATATATATACACCTACAATACCAATATAGTCCTCTTTTAATGGACATTCATAACAATATAAATATTTATACATAAGTCCTAAGCTGGCCTCCATAATATGTACATATATACTAGGAACAAAAACAGTAGAACTGGAGGATCGTCCAATCTTTGGATCGTCCAATCCAAAGGAACAAAAGGATCGTCCAATCTTCAACCTTGATTAGCATGAGAGCCTGCAGCATCACTATTACCTGCTCCCGTGTCAACACACGATCATTGCAGTAATACAATACAAACACAAATTGCAAGGGTAAGCTTCTTATAAAAAGAATGATAGAATATACGCAAGATACAATCAACATCATTCACACCAAACATTCAGTTCATTTCATATGTCACTTCATACATCAATATTATCATGCAATATTATACTGACTCGACTCCATGGAGATTTCAACAAATTTCAGGCGGTCCCCATAGGCCCCATCCCCTACCATTAGTCTCACCTTAGACCATTCAAGGAGTCCCTTGAGCCACCATGTGGAGGAAGTGTGAATTTAATCGAATATAGACAAGTGTTGGTATTGGCTTACCTCTGTCAGGTTTGCAAAACCTTCCATCTTTCTCCAGCATTAGGTTGAGAGCCCACCTAGCACCCTCAACTTACGTGCCTACCCGCATGCAATATTATGCACAAACCAAACAACTCGGCTTGCCACATGTTCCCTTTATGTTATAAATTCACCATTTTTCTCAAATCACGCTTATGAACCCAATCTAGCAGTTCAGTAAGCACCAGTAAGGCATTCTCACACCTCGAATCCTTACTCACAACACAACACTAAATTTAACTAAGGGTGAATTTCCTAACATAGTTCTAGAACCAAAGTGGTAGCCTATCCAACATCCTCATTCAATATTTCAAATCTACACTCACAATTATATTATACATCTCAAAGAATGTCAATCACACATTTAAAATAATTATTTATATAAGAAAACTAATATATATCACATTTCATAACAAAACTGGGTCCTGGACTCAAAGCTGAACAAAAGCACCAGAGTTGACCAGAGTTGACTGGACGCTGGTCACTGAATGCTGGGTGGGTCACTGGAATCTGGTCAGCTGAGTGGATCATTGGACGCTGGGTGGGTTACTGGACGCTGGTCAGCTGAGTGGGTCATTGGACGCTGTGTGGGTCACTGGACACTGGGTCTGCAGAATCGGACTCTCACAAAATTTATAACTAACAGAACATCATAACAAGATTTTCTGCAGAATCCAGGGCCTCCCAAAGGATCCCAAGCACCCAAAAACATGTCTAAAAGGTTTAGGGACAATTCACAATACTTACAAAACCATTTCAAATCAAAATAACACATCATGATATTATATTAACTTCAACTTAAGTCACAAATTCAACCAAATCATCAAAACACAAAAGAGAGAAAAACTCATTGTGTCATAAAACTAAATCTCAAAGGACATCCAAAAGAGCAGAACTCAAATACCAAACACCACCAAAACATTCAAACATGTTTAAAGCTTCCCTTACCTAAACTTCTTGACTCAAACCGTGGAGAAAAAGCTAGAGATGATAACTTTGAAGTTCTCGAGTGATCTGTCCTCAAGTTTTGTTATATAATCAACTAGGAGACACCTAAATCAACATCAAAGTAAACTCAAAATCAAGATTTCTCTCATCTCTTAAAATCTAATCAAGACCTATTTCTCATGTTCTTGGGAAGAGATGAGAAAGTTACTTAGAAATTAAGAATAAGGAGGAACTGGACTTACCACTTAATATCAACTAAGAAATCTCTAGGGAAGAAGAAATCAAACTTTAAGTTGAGGTAGGAATCAAACTTCCATTTACGGAAAAGAGAACTTAGAGAGGAAGAAAGATAAAAATGAAGGAAATGGAAGAGATAGGAAGCTTGGCACATTTAAATAAAGAGATTTGCATGAAATTTTGCTATTTGTCTCCACCCTTCCTCTAAAGACACTCCCTTCTCTTATTATTTTCTTCTACAACTTACGGAACTCACATAAAATCCCGAAAATCTCTCAACACACACTCTAAGTCCAACACCTCATGAAAATCTAAGAGTAATACCACAACACATAGCACAACGTAGAACTTAAGTTAATTATTATATTATTTCAACATAATTTTATTTTAATTTTCTCTTGCATTATTAGTCAAACACTTAATCATACAATTAGGAAAACCACAACGTCACACTACTCCTTGGTGAATATGTGATAATGCCAACTGGTCTCTCCTCCTAGCGGTATCATCAGCTCTTTCCACTAATCCCGGTTCAATAAAGCTCCAAATATTGTGAGCTCTCAAATGTGTAGACATCAAAAGCTCCCAATAATTAAAATCTAACTTCCCATCCAGTTTGGGACCAGACCATACAATGTTGTAATTTGTGCCCATATTTCTTTCTCTCAAAAGTGTATCAACTCTCTATTTTTTTAACACGGGGAGAACACTCTTGTTCCTCACACACTCAGTATTTTTTTTACTCACGCAACTATCAGAGCCCTCAAGCTCTGATACCAATTGTTATCAGTGGATTAATAAAATTAAAAACCTCACAACACACTCACAGCGGAAGCAACAAGAGAAAGAAAATTAATTTGCTCACTACACTCACACACATACATAACAGAGGAAGAAATTCACTTTCACTCATAAACTTGTAAACTTGATTTTTCACACATAATATATCAACATACAACTTGTGGCCTTTTATAGGCACATTACATACAATAAAATATATTAAAAGATTTGCAAAGTGGCACTTAAGAAACGTAAACATTCTAATTTCTAACCACGTAATAGCTGAGTAGAAGCTTAATGGCAATGTAATGTAATATGGCTTTACTAACTTATGGCCACGTACTAGTGTATGAGGGAAAACTTGACACCTAAAAGTGTTAAAACGGTGTTTTACTAACTTACAGCCACGTAACAATAAACTAAGTGCCTACAAAGAAAAAACACAAAGATGGTGCTGTCGAATTCTTGTAATGCGGTGCAGTAAATTTCCATTTTGCTTGATTTAATAAAATTAACCAACAGTGGCTTTATATTTGTTTCTGTATCAACACTTGATCATCATGAAAACTTGACTTATTTTAAATTTTGTTCCCCTCATGGAAGAGTGAGTTGTGTATAGAATCGATCATCATTAACTCTTACAAAGTGGGTGTTGTTGATCATCTTTCCGAACCTTGTTCCTTTTTGAAGATAATATATGTCTGAAGGAGTGGATGTTCTACCTTGGCCATACTCCTATAATCATGACGTACATTATTTAATTTATATATTGACTATACGTGAGGCTTTAACATTATATTTGATTTTGAAGAATTTGACATATTTATACTATTTTTATTTTCTATTTTAATTAATTATTTTGATATTGTTTCTGATACAGCATTAAAATAATTTAATTGTTAATATAATTTTTTAATGTAACATTTATCTACTAATTTAACTTTAACATTTAATTATATTCTTAAAAAGGGCAACATCTATTTCTAAATCTTTACTTGAATTTTTATTCCTTCTAAGGGAGAATAATCAACTTCTATTATTTTATTGTTTAAAATTTTCCATGTTGTTGATATTTTTTTCTAAAGGGCTTATCTCTTTTTTTTATTAAATGGGTAATCTAAATTATTTATTTTACCATAATTTGAAAACCAATCAAAAAAATATATGATATCCTCATTTTCTTTTAAGTGTTGAAAAATATTTCTTTAAATTGTTCCATTTCTTGTTTTTTAAATGTTGAGAAAAATCAATCCCTTATATTTTCATTATATTGAGCTTCAAGGGGTTCTCTAATCCAATCATTATATATTTGAAAGGATTGTTCTCCAGTAAGAGTATTACTTCTATTTTTTTTTTATCGGTAAATGATAGTTGTTAATTTGTTAGTTTTTATTAATGGGAGGAATTCGAACCCACGACCTCTCACTCTCTCTCCTTCCTTCAACCACCAAGCCAACCTTATAACTTCTTACTATGGCATAGTGTAAAACACATGAAATACATGTGCAAGGAGTGAAAGTTAATTACAGGAAAACGTTGCAAGTTTTCAAAAATGTCTGGATAAATTTTCTATAAATATTTATAAGTAAAAAATAAAAATAAAAAATAAAATAATTTTTTTTATAAGTTAAAATTAACTTATATAAAAATTAAAAATAAGCTTTGCAGAAAATAATATGAGAAAATTTCTACAGTTTATTTATAAGTTCATTTTAGTTTATGGAGAACTAAATTTTATTTTTCTTTTTTATCTTATTCTCCGTAGAAGTATTTATGAAAAAAATTATCCAAATATGTCCTTAATATATGATTATGCAATCAATGCAACTTGAATCTAGCCCACGTTTGTTTGTAAAATCAGAAAAGAAGGAAGAAAATAGAAAGGAGAGACATAGAATGAAAATATCAATTTTTTATTATTTTCTTAAATCTGAAACACATGAAATACATGTGCAAGGAGTGAAAGTTAATTACAGGAAAACGTTGCAAGTTTTCAAAAATGTCTAGATAAATTTTTCTATAAATATTTATAAGTAAAAAATAAAAAAAATTAAATAAACTAGTTCTTTTGTGAATCTTAATTGCGTATAAAAATTTTTTTTAAAATTTTTTATGAAATTGAAAGGAAATATTTATTGTATTTGCTTTTCATTTAGTTTTAAAAATTAAATAATTTTTTATAACATAAAAATTAACAAATAGTTTTATAATAAGAAAAAGTTATATAGTAAAAGATTAATATATCCTTTTTTATTATTTATTTTTTTACTTTTGTCCTTTTTATTTCTTTGTCTTTTTTTTTTTTTTCAAGTAAACGAACTTATACTGCCCAAAATAAGAAACTTCAAATCTCTAGGAAAAGAAGTATAGGCATAGTCAACCCATAGAGACGGATAAAAGGAAGGAATTATGTAAAAATTCCTACTATATTTAGTTAGTACATCCGCTACTTGATTTGCTTCATGAAGAACATGACTTATAGAATGATATTGTGCTACTACTTAATTTTAAGAATTTGATGTATTTGTTTGTGTCTTGGTACAACTATAATTCAACTGTCTTAGAGCTAATTGAGAATTTGACGTTAATATAACGTTCTACTCAAACAAAGAGGGGTCAGAAGAACTTGTATTGTAGGCTTTTAATTTGATGAGTGCTGCAATTGTTTCGTAATGGAGAATTTCCATGGTTGCTAGCGGATGACGAGATGACCACCTACAACTACAACCACTCCATGCTCAAGGAGTTTAGGTAGTCAATGAAGAGAGCCTACTTGAAAAGGGAGACTCCTTGCTTAGGAGTGGAGTAGATGAAGTTAGAGAGTATTTAGATGATGAAGAGATATCTGACTAGTAAGGAAGTGAATGGTAGAGAAATATTCAGCCAGTAACAAGAAAGTGACGAACAAAAAAATATCCTACCAACGGCTTAGGGATTGGAGAGGATAAGTCCACCTTTTGCTAAACTTATTACCAGTCCAAAACACATAATATGCCTAAAACTATGACTAATACATAGTTTTAATCCATGCCATTTTGATTTTACTCAAAGCTCCGCCTTGAGGACTGAAGAGCTAGCATTCCAGCTTGGTTGAAAAGGCACACACGAAATTCCAACAATGGTCCCGAACCACCCGACCCCAACATGCAGCAACATTATTAGCCATGCAAAAAAGCCTTAATATAATGAATAATGATATTTGAACACATCTTATTTTTAAACACTTTATCAATACTTCTTATTTCTTTCTATCTTTCTCTTTCTATCACATCATATCACCTATCATACCTATATTTTTCTCTCTTTTTTCTCTCT
Source organism: Pueraria montana var. lobata (assembly GCA_026413185.1). NCBI lineage: Eukaryota > Viridiplantae > Streptophyta > Magnoliopsida > Fabales > Fabaceae > Pueraria > Pueraria montana. Next base: position 9,217,940 of record CM048654.1, read on the forward strand.
CTCACTGGGTGTCTATTAGCATTTGAGTGTCCAAATATATTTATTCAATATAACGCAGTCCACATTCATATCTTCACCCATCCAGATATTATGAGGCTGGAATTTTGCCATTAATTTTGTTCAAACGCTGCATGATGTGGGGGCATACGGACAGTGAAAGGAGTTAATGAGCCACAAAGAAACAAATATTTTAATCACCCATTAGAAAAAGAAGATTATCTCTTATAGAGAATATATTCAACTTTGTTGTATTAAATATGCTACAACCATTTAAAGTTCCACTAATCTAAAGTTAATCTGAGTGAATCATGCAAAAGACAAAAGTCTCGCCTAAAAGACAAAACATGATGAAAAAAAATAATTTACAAAAGAAGGGTTAAAAAAAACAATTTATCTACAGGGATTATTTTTGACACATTATACCACGAGGCGCCAACTGAATTTTTATTTGTTTGCTAGCAGGAGGCACCAATCCGTTGTGCTCTTCCTAGAAGTATGTAGTCTAACCAATAGGTGTATGGGGTGCAGAGTGGGAGGCACCAAGTGGATTGTAGTCTCCCATTGGGAGGCGCCAACTCATCTGGCACTTTGTGTGCTTTTTTTTCTGTCCCTGATGAGACATGTGTATATTGCAGCAAGTTACTTTTTATGATTTTCTATGCGAAATGGTATTGTTTGCTCGTGATGGTGCAAAATTTTCTTGTATAAATTGAGATTTTTCCCAGTTTGTAGTTACACCTGCCGTTAAGAATTGAAATACGTTTTCTCCTTCATTGTTGTGTTGCCTTAGTTTACTTTTTGTTGTTGTTAATAATGATGAATTATTCAACTGTATATGTTTTAGTTTATTACAATGGAGAAATTGTGTCTACTTCAGATGAAGGTGTCAAATTTGTTAAATTATCATGAACTAGAATTAAATTTTTATAATTAATTTCCAAATTTTAATATTTATTTAATTATTTTTTAGTCAAAATTCATATTAAATTCATTTTAGCTCAATAAATTCTCAATTTTTTATGAAAATTATATTTTTATGTATTTAATCCAAAAATGAACTGACTTTGTCAGTTTCATCAAGTTTTAATATTATTCCTATACTGACTGACTTATCAGCAAACTATCTAGGGCGTTTTGTATAAATTTCTCAGAAAGTTCTAAATTTTCTGAGAAAATTATCCAAACCTTATTTAGACCTATAAAACATGATTCTAAGCTCAAATAATTATTTTGTAATCATTTGAGACTTTTCCTCATATTTGCCATAGAGACAAACAATTATGTATTTAATCGTTATTTTAATAGTTACCCGGACTTTGGCCTGAAATAATTATTAAAATTCACGATTAAGTAGAACATGAAATCTTGATCACAATAGTGTGAATTGTAACACCCCGTTACATTAGACACAACTTACACTATTGTTTGATCTGTTTTAGTTATTATAAAATGAGGGTGAATTTTTCGCGATTAAGTACAACTTTCATAAAGTAGATTTAGCATATAGAAAATATTTTATAAAGAACCATGATCTTCTTTTAAATAAACATCAGTTCATATCACAAAATAAATACAGAGAAATTATGTACTAGCTAATCCCAACCCATACATCAAATAATCCTAGTCAGAGCAGTACATAATTTCTACCAAAAAACAGGAATGAATAAAACTGGCCTTTAAGTCTCGTATCTTCTCGTCAATATCCACAATCTCTGGAATAACCGTATCCGCAGGCAAGCTCGATCGTTGAGCATGACCGTCATCTTCACGTATCCAATCAATGAGTACATACACAACAAGAAAAAGAAAGGAGTGAGACTTGATTCTAATATATATATATATATATATATAGATATATATATATATATATATATATATATATATATATATTACTAACGGTATAACTACCGTCAATTAATAATAGCGGGGAACCTAGTATTCATCTAGTCATATCGTCCCAATTCCCATCAACTCAAATCTCTAGACGCAGTATGGATCCATACTCCCCGGTTGGAAGTGATTGGGAGTACATACGCCTCAACCCATGGCAAAACCTCCATCTTCCACAGATGAATTCAAATTATCTCAATTCAGGACATCCACAGTCCTACATACTCAGGCGTACTCTCGCACCAATCAATGGAATGCCGAGCAGTTGTTGGGGTTGCCAAGCTTGGTCAGATGAAGTCCCCGACACAGGGTGCTCTCCTGGCCTTTAGTTACTTCATCACTCGACACCATACCCCCTAGACTTCCTTCAGTGAGTCCCTGCCTTTCATTCCTCAGCTTGCCAGGCTGTGTCTTCCACAATAGGCAACATGCCGCTGCATGTTCCTATCTTAACAGTACTCATACCAGAGTACTCACAATTCATTTTACTCATCATCATTTGGCATAATATCTCTGTCCCTCAGACAGATAAACAATATATATATCCAGTATATATATATCATCCTTCACTATGTCACATTTAACATCACTGGTCTCCTTTACTGAGCACCAGTACAAGGTAAAACACTTCTGTCTTACTGACAGATAAATAACATTGCCAGAATACAATCATCATATCAGGTATACATATCAAATTCATCATATCACATATGCATTGCATCACATCAAGGTATCTTATCATATATTAAGTATCTAATATAAAGATTTGTGTCATATTACAAAATATTAAATAAGACATTAGATTCTTAAGTTAATATTCACTAATAATGTAATGATTAGCTAATAGTTAACTAATCTATATCTCTGTTGAAATTTTAAAATATACATATGAATTTAATTTAAAACTTCAAAAGTTGAATTTATTTATTTTATCTTTTTCTTTGTCAAGTTCCTTATTTTATTTAATAGAAATAATTTTCTAGCTTATTTTGAAAATATTTCTTGTACAAATATAAATAGATTTTTAAATATTGAAAAATTCCTTTCTGATGTGAAAGATCAGATTAAACTGCAACCACAGAGCATACTCGGAGTTTTCTGCATATTTAGAAACATGATTATATTTTTAATATTAGAAAATTCCTTTTTGGTGTGGAAGATCAGACTAGACTGCAACCACAGAGCATACTCGGAGTGTTCCGCATATTAAGTTTAAAAGAAACATAATTATATTTTTAATATTGAAAAATTCATTTCTGGTGTGTGGAAGATCAGATTAGACTGCAACCACAGAGCATACTTAGAATTTTCATAGACTACGTTTAAAAAAAAATAAGAAAATTTCTTTTTCTGATGTAAAAGATCAGATGAAACTACGACTACAGAGCATACTCCAGATTTTCTCTATTAATTTTTTTTTTCTAAAAAAAATCTTTATGCTCTTAAGAAAAACATTTTTCCTTCAAAAATAATTTTTATAAATACTTCTTACTCCAGCTTCGTATTTATTGAAAATAAATGTAGTGTCTCTTTCTCTCAAACTCGAGAGCATCAAAAGCAATTTTTACTTCAAATCCAAAACTTAAAGGAATTGAGAAATTAAGTTCTTTTAATTTATTATTATTATTATTATTATTATTATTATTATTATTTTTCTCTTGAAAACATTTATAATTAAAAAAAAAATTGTGTATCAGGACTCTTGTTAAGTTAGCCATAAAGCCATAGCTTTTAATGGTCAAGGAGATTCCAATTTTATTTACTTCATCATATCATTGCAAAAAGTTCGTTTAATTAAAACTTAACATGGTAGAGATTTCAGAATATATTTTTAGAGGTTGTTGTATATCATATAAAATTTAAGATAGGAAACACTCTAATCTTTGATCAAGAATCAGAGGTGTCTTTTTACTTAATTGATTTAAAACAAATTGATAAAAACATGTTAGTGAAAATCTTCAATTTTATTGAAATTAAACTTGAAATTATCTTTTTCTCTCTGCTGCACCTAAACGTACACACACACTTTTCTAATTTATTTCAATTCTTATTTAACTTGTCATGAAGTTGGACTTTAATAAAAAAAAAAAAAAACAAACCTTATTCTAAATTTTCTTAACCTTCACCGTGAACTATACACACCCACCTCAATTTTTCTTTCTTTTATTTTTACATTATAAACTTATTTGGAGCAACAGCTTGTTCTTTAGCTGTGTAACAGAACCCAAAAGAGAAAACAAAACAACAATTGTTTTGCGAAATAAAATGATTATACAGTCTCCTTTTAAGCAGTAGACATAAAAGGTAATAAGGTAAGCAATTTTTCGTTTTTAACCATTCCAACAAAATATAGAGTCAGTATTAGATGTTTAGAACCCTTTAATCGAAGAAAAAATTTGAGCCGAGTTTCCCTTAAGAGAGAACAACTCAGAACAGTATACAGCAGTGCAAAAATACAAGGAAAACTCCAGCCATAACAGTAATTAAACCAGAATCAAAAGGAAATCAAGAAATAGAGCAATTAGTGATGAGAATCATCATAAAACAATAAAAAAGAAGGAAATAATGAACAAAGAATCAGCCTCACTCTCCCCCTTACCAAAGAGAGTGGACGTGCAGCTTCAAGGAAAGGAGAAGAAGAGAGATTCTTCAAAGATTTGAAGCTTAGTTGATGTTGGACGTGAAGTTTGGAGACTTAGAACCTTTGGGACAAGCTTTAATGGAGTTTTGGTGAAAGAAAGATGGAGAAGATGGAAGAAAAGAGAGAGACCGAGGAAGAGGGCTGGAGGAAGAGGGGAAGTATCGTGGAAGAAGAGAAAAGGAAAGTGAGTGAGAAGCTTTGGAGAAATGTTATATATATAGTCTCTTTTTGCCTTTTTTTTTTTTTTTTTTTAATTTTCTTTAATTAAAATTAGCATATATTTATCTTGTTGGGAGCGAAGGAACGACGTGAGAGAGCGTAGGTCACGTGAGAGAGAGATTTGTTGGATAGAATTTTGTTTTCTTATACTGTCAGTATAAATTTATACACCTAATTTTTAAGTTTTTTTTTTTTGATCAAAATTTTTTATTTTTAATTGAAACTTTTTAATAAACTTAATTTATGTCCATTATTAATTATCATAACTAAAAATTAAATTTTTATAATTGTTTTCAAATTATTTGAATTTTTTAGTCAATAATTCACAGTAATTTCATTTTAGATCTATAAATTTCCAAATTTTATTAGAACTTATATTTTCATATGTGTGACTTAAAAATGAACTGACTTTGTCAGTTCCATCAAGTTTTGATATTTTTTCTATACTGGCTGACCTATTAGCAGTCTGTCTAAAGCGTTCTGTAAATTTTTTTCAGAAGTCTTCTAAATTTTCTGAGAAAATTTCCCTAACCATATTTAAACCTATAAAACATGATTTTAAGTTCAAATAATTATTTCACAATTATTTGACACTTATTTTCACGTTTGTCACAAACATTGATAATCCAGTATAATTGTCGTTCTAATAGTTATTTCAGATTTTCATCTGGAATAATTATTAAAATTTTCAATTATATAAAATATCAATCACCATAATGTGATTTAATATTTTATTATCCTATTTGGGCTCATCAATTCTTTAAAAACAAGATTAAGAATAAACAAACAATTAATTACGGAAAGTGAAAATGAAGGTGTTACATGAATCAATATCTCAATATTATGTCTTGATTTCTTAATATTAAATTATTAGTAAAAGAAAATAAACAGAATAAAAACGAGGGTGTTACAATTCGCCAATGTATAAGACATCGTACTAGAAGTAATACTACAAACTAGGCAAAATCTCAATTTATACAAGAAAATTTTGCACCATCACGAGCAAACAGTACATTTTCGCATCGAAAATCATAAAAAGTAACCTGCTGCAGATATACACGTCTCGTCAGGGACAGAAAAAAAAAAAGCACACAAAGTGTCAGAGGAGTTGGCGCCTCCCAATAGGAGGCAACAATCAAGTTGGTGCCTCCCAATGGGAGGCTACAATCCACTTGGCGCCTCCCACTCTGCACCCCGTACACCTATTGGTCAAACTACATACTTCCGGGAAGAGCACAACAGGTTGGCACCTCCTACTAGCAAACAAAAAAAAAATCAGGAGGCGCCAACTCAGTTGACGTCTCGTGGTGCAACGTGTCAAAAACAATCCCTGCAGGTAAATTATTTTTTGGGAAAAGACCATTCAGCCCCCCTAAACTTTACTCCTTTTACAAATAGACACCCTAAACTTTAATTTTGTCCAAATTGATCCTTAAACCTTATTTCTTTTACAAATAAACACCATAAACTTTAATTTTGTTTCAATCAATCCTTAAACTTTACTTCTTTTACATATAGACACCTAAATTTCAATTTCATCTCAATTAATTCTTAAAATTTACTAACTTCATAAATAATTTTTTATATTAAATTAGAGTTAAATTACTAATAAAAAAATCTCAACTGATTATTTGTTTAATCTTAACTACTTATTAGTTTTATTTTTTTAAATCACTTTTCCAAACATTTGTTTTATAAGCTAAATAATTCATTAATATAAGATTGCTTGTTATGAGTACAAGAGGTGCCCAAAATAAGACTCATTACAAGAACAAGTTACTGCATAAAAAACATACAGTAAACTGAAGCTAACATTTACGTATTACAATACAATTTCACTCCTAAATTTCTATACTCATTGTATAGCTATTAAATCCTCACCAAACCGCAAACGTGTGCCTCGGACCTTTATCTGATTACTTTTCCAAACATTAAAACATAATAAAATTAAAAATTAAAAATCAAATAAAAACTTTTTTGATTAATGTTATTATTTCTCCTTTTTATATATCTTCTAAATTCATATTCTTTATTATATTTTAAATATTAAAAAATTAGTTGTAATAAAAAAATTAATAAATGATTAACATTTAAGATAAATAACTTGAAAAAAAATTATTTGTAAAAAAGATAAATGTTAAAGATAAATTAAAATGCAATTAAAGTTTCAGGTGTTTATTTACAAAAAAGTTAAAATTAAAGTATCAATCATAATAAATTTAAAGTTCATGATATCTATTTGTAAAAGAGACAAAGTTTAAGAATTAATTGAGATAAAATTAAAGTTTATGATGTCTATTTGCAAAAGAAATAAAATTTAAGGAAGTTTAATGCTCTTTTTCCTTTTTTTTTTTAACCCTTCTTTTGTAAATTGTTATTCTTTTTTATCCTGTTTTGTCTTTTAGCCCAAAACTCTCAAATACACATGTTTTATTCAAAACAAAAAAGAAAGCAAACTTTAATACATTGATTAAAAAGGATATCAAATTGATTGCCAATGCCAACCAAACAGTACAAAACAAGTTAAAAAATTTAACATATATCACTCCGCAGAAGTTACAAGTAGTAAATAATGTACACACCTCACTCGCAAAACGCAACAAGCGGAAATTCATGAGTACTGCTGTGCTGTCCAGTGCACATCCTACTTTTAGTGCGTAATAAAAAAACATACTATATACTTTCTTTTATTTAATTAATTAATAAACATTAAAAAGAACATTTTAACTTTTAGGTAGGGTAGGTGATGATGACGATCAGAATGAAGAAGCCTTGGTGAGTGAATTGATGGTAACATCGGGGCCCAGTACAACCGGTTTAAAATCGAACGTAAACGTGTCATATCGCAAGAAGAATTCCACCAAGTACAGCCTGCACATGAGCACCACCAGATTTTTGGCGGGACACTGTTTATCATCCGGTGTGGGCTCCTCCGTCTCGGGTCCGTTGGACCATAACACGTGTTTCAACAACTTCTCTCCATCATGGCCGACAAACCTGTGGGCCACAAACTCCTCCGCGTTCTCAAAGATCTTCGGATCTTTTGTAGCGAACGGCTGATATCCGAAGATCATCTCGCCCTTCTTGATCTCGTAGGCCGCATCGTGGCTCTCCACCACCAGATCCTCCCTCGCCTTCGCGTATTGGAACGGTACCGCAGGCTCTATCCTCAGGGCCTCGTACACCACCGATTTGGTCAAAGTCATCTTATCCAACGCGCGGAGACTCACCCCGCCTTCGTCATTAACAACGGTCCTGATCTCCTCCGCGAGCTGCTTGTGCAAACCCTCCCCAGCCAATCCCAGCCACTTGATCAAAATCGGAAACTGGTTCACTAACCCTCCCTGCGCGTTGAAGGATATCATGAACACAAGGTTGTGCAACGCTTCGTCCCTCTTTATCCCTGCACGCTCCGCTTCGTCCAGAATCGCCGTACCTATTACACATAACATATTCTCAATTAGTTTAGTTAGTTACTTCTTAACATTTTATTTAATTGATAAATTTTACCTGCGGTGGATAAACCTTCGCAGAGCTTCTTGTAGCTGGATTTGACTGTCCATGCAGGGAAGGGGATCGTTCTGATTAAGAAATCTTCGATGTAGTTGAAAATCCTAGGTAAACCGAGGGTGGCGAGTGGAGCAAGCTGAGCTGCGAGCCAGGTTTGGACGAGGCTGGGGCCGTCGGAGCCGATTTTGGTTTCGGAGGGGTCTTTGTCGGAGAGGAGGCGGAAGAGGAAGTTGAAGGAGGCGGAGCCGACGGAGGAGTTGAAGCTGGCCTTGCCGGATTTTCCGGCGAGTTTGTCTTCGAGATCGGCGAAGTGTTCAGAGAGGTTGTTGCGGAAGCGTGGGATGAAGGTTTCATGTTTGGAGGCGAGGAAGTTGAGGTAGAAGCGCTTGAGGAGCGCGTGGGAGGGTTCGGTGGTGTCCTGGAAGGCACACGCGCGGTAGCCGCCGGTGAAGGAGGTGGAAGGCATGAAGGTGCCGTCGAGAACATCGCGCTTTTCGACCTTGGAGTTGTCGAAGAGGACGGGGAAGGAGGCGCCGTCGAGGAGAGCGATGACTCTAGGGTTCGAGGAAATGAAGGGACCGGGTGGCATGTTGGTTCTGATAACCGTAGAGTTGTACTTTTTGATTCGCTCGGCGAAGAACTTGTCGCGTCCTTGGTGGTAAAAGTAGTCATGTCTGTCACTCATGGGTCCGAAGAAGGGGAGACCGTAGCTTCCAGGGATCGGCTTCAGGGGAAGCTTGTTGTCGGAAGAAGCCATTGCTGATGATTGTGGTAAGGGTGTGTTTGCCTGCAGGTTCGGGTTGTACTGTAGTGTGTTGTTTTTGGTTGTGGCAGGGTGGAATGAACGAGAAAGGAAATGACCTGATTTGAACTCTATGTGTACTTTTTTAAGAACTTGATGATGGGTGAGCTGCGTGTACAACGTGTACTGTGGACGCTATAACTATAATAATAATATTAAAATGGAACAATGGCGGGCTCCATTCATTCTTTCAAGTTTCACCTTGATTGATGATAATTTGTTTGCCCAGCGAAGCCACCTGTCCCTAACCTTGTACTGTTGTTTACTGTTCTTTTATACTTTTCCTTTTACTTTTTAAATTGAAACTCTCTGTAGACTGTACGAAGGTCACGTGCGATGCGTTGCTTGGGAAATAATTTACCGTTGCAAAAAGTATGTTCACACTACCTATAAAGGATATTTTTCTTTAAAAGCGCATTTAAACGCAAAGGCATTGGTAATGGAAACTAAAATATGGTTTCTTTTTTCTAGATTCGTACAATCTTTGTAAAATAAAAATAAAGTTTTTTTTTATTTTGCTAAAATTCATTATACGTCATTAGTGTCTAATAAATTGTACTAAAGCAAAACTAGAGAATTGTTTTCCACTATATCTAAATTTGATTATTCACCACTTTGACTAGATTATTCTATCAACTAGTATCTTCGCCGTGGATTACTTCATATTCTTTAATTTTGATTTGGATTACCGTGAAACAGACTTCTCAATTATAAGAAAAAAATTCCATGATCATTAGGTGGGGATATACACGTCAGAAAATTGAGAGAAATAGAAAAAAAAATAATAATTATGATGATTGATGAGTAAGAAAAAAAAAAAAAAGAGAGAGATAAGATGAGACAGAGGAATATCGGATATGAGGCAGTTTTGTTTCCAAAGTTTTTAATCTTTTGCCCATAAAAACGGGTGTGACGCTAACGTTTAACTCGTGTTTGTGCATGTTTGATTTTTTGTTGAAAAGTCTCCAAACAGCCGTTGAATCAAGAGTTCCGAATTCTCATTTCTTACAAAATGTGTAATGGAATACGTGTCTGTTCATCTTAACGTTAAACAAAACACACCCTTCATTATTTAATATAGTTTACGTTGTATAAATAAAGGTGTATGGTGTGACATGTGACGCGATTATAGATCTAGTTTAAGGAAAGTAAAATATTATCCAAAACGAAACACGTTTGGCTTCATTGTTTGCATCAATAATTGATATTGATATGAATAGATATTTCATGATGAGACTTGCGCTCTATTTGCTACAACCGAAATAAGGAGGGAAGGAAATAAAGAGAAGAGAAGTAGTGACAATTATACGGAGTTCCATCGTTTGGTATAGGAGAACTAATAAAGGGAATTTTTACAAAGAAGTGTGGGGAGCACCAGAAAAAACTTTTACGCTCAGATGGAAAGAAATTGGTTTCTTTTACATGATTACCCTCAATACCACCCACATGAATCTCACTTCTTTTCTGTGAGCCTGACTTTTTTTTTTTTTTTTTTAATTCTTCTCTACTCTGCTTGCATGATCTGATTATGGATTTGTTGAGCTGAGAAGGGTGAATTTGAGGTGAGAAGTGTGTTTGTTAAACACACACAACTGAAACCGAAACCGAAATCAAAATAGGGATGCATCAGTTAAAAGAGATAATCAATTATATGTGTGTTTGAAAACACGCTGTTGAGGTAACTTCAGGTCAATTCAGGCCTTTGGATACGGAAGCTATATTGGGTAGTGTTGGCCAAAACATGAGAAGAGTTGACGCAGTTTTAAATAGGCTATATGATGTATACATAATTGCTCAAACATAATTATTTGTGTATATATCATAATCGCTTATATGAGTAAAAGCTTTTGAAACACCACAAGGAGTGCTAGAACATTACCTTCAAAGAATATAGGATCCTAATCAACATGGTCCTCGTTGTGTTATTCACCTAGGCATCAAATATGAAAAAAGGCAGCTATACAACTAAATAATTAAATCTAGCAGCTTATATGTTTCCTCGGCTCTATGTCTCTGATTTGAAAACATTAAACAAGACATAATCAATTATAATTTCCATATATTAGACTATGTTTTGTTATATGATCGATTATATAGCTAGAACTGTATATATGATCGGTTATATATATGTAACCAAGAGCTATCTAATCTACCACCAATAATTTGACGAAGGGATCCTCTTATGTATGTTTGGAAATACGTTTTCCACTCAACAATTCACGTCAGATGGGTTAAAGATGTAAAAACTTTTTTCTTTTTTTTTTTGGTTATGATTAAATATGTAAAAACTGGAACTAGGAAGGTGACCCAAAAACTGGAACTAGGAAAATCCATGTCCATAATACGTGAACAGAGACGCTCACGTCACTGTGAATCCATCTGAACTATTCTTAGTTTTTTACCTTACTATAAACATATCAACGGTTGGAGAATTAAAAACGTAATTTGCTATTAAATTATTCCTGACCTCTTCCTTAAAAATTTATGGATAGATATTCTTTTTTATGCTCTCCATAGATATTTCATACCAATTTACCTATTACATTGTAAAAAAATAAAAAAAAGTCAATTAGCCTTATCTTTAATTTATATTGGTCGCCTAGGACATCCGCAGTAAGAGGCAAACTCTCAAACACGGCAATGTCTTGCTCCAATTTCTTATTTTTCTTTTACCCTTTTAATTTCCAATTTGGTAAGTACTAACTCCCTTATTTTCCAAATTATTATGGAAGCTCAGACAGATAACGATGGTTTGGTTTTAGTCCAACTCAAGGGGTTCATGCGAACGAGTAACAATCCAAAGCTGCTTCTTGATTAGGCTTTTTCCAGAATTGATTCTTATATATATAGGTTGGTTAGATAAAAGGGTTCTCTCCCCAATAATTCCAAATGCCTCCTTAATTGTAGGAGAAAAGTTAAAGGAGAATTTTATTAAGTTAAATTCTATTTGATTAAATTTTAAATAATAAAATCTGTATTATTTTGTTTTAGTTTCATTTTATCCTTTTCTTATCCATCAATTTAAATGTAGCCCAAAGAAAACCGTAAAAAAAAAAAAAATCATTTTACACCTTTATAATTAATAATTGATTGATAAACAAAATTCATATAACCTACGTAGATTGCATAGAATAAATATTTGTTCTTATATAATTTAAATTTATAATAAATAAATAATTTTAAATATGTAACTTATATTATAATTAACATTTATAATAAATGAATATTTTTGAATGTCTAAATTGCATTTGTATTTACAATAAATAATTTAAGTTGTTATAAAAGATTATTCTAATGACTACAAAACGTGTTTGGTTGTTAAAATACAGTTATTAGAAAATTGGATAACATATAATGTAAATGAACGACTTACATAAACTAATAGCCTTAATATATTAGTTAGCAATATTTAAAATATAAACTTTAACTAAGTAAATGTTCAACTCTAAATTGCTAAGTTTTGTCACAGCTTAAATATTTAAATTTTTTTATTAAGCGTCCGACATAAACACATATATTATATCTAACACGTATTAACGCACAACACAGACAAGAATTATTATTTGGTTAAAGTATACCCGAACGGAACTGATTGATATTAAAGTGCAAATTATAGATGATACATAACATTGCCGGGCTCCATCATGATCGATGTTTGCCAACGACTCTAAAGTAATATATATTCGTGACATGATTTACGAGTTATAATTCAATTACATTATGTACGAAAACTCTATATATTGATAAAAACTTGTTCACAGTTACAAAATAAAAATAAATATTTCATTTTATAAATTTGACTTTATTAAAATTTATTATTCATTAACAGTAATAAATATTTCAAAAAAATAAATAAACTTATTTTTCACTAAAAACTAGATGATTGCCCATTTTAACTTTAACGTCCAGTTTATCCCACATTATCTGTGTTAGAGATTCTTAAAAACTACTTATGTAAATATAAAAAGGTTGAGTATTCTCTCATTACAAAAGATTTCTTTTACATTATATAATAATAAATAGAAAATTAATTTTAAAATATTACATCGTAATTTAAGTGAAAAATACTAATTAATATGAAACTTTTATTAAAAAACACAAAGTTAAAAAAAAAAAGGTGGTTTATCTATTTCGCTAGTCAAACATTGACAAGCTTGTAGATATTTGAATTTGGATATCATGAAGTGTTTAAATATAAAGGGCGAGGAAGCAATGGATATAAATTAAATTGGATAATGGATATCAAAATTTAGGCCTATCAGAGGAAGTGACAGATATCAGGACGCTAACGATTAAGAAGTGTCATTTTCATTGAATTCTCTAACTACCTAGTGAATTACAATACATTTTTTCAACAAAATATAATAATAAATAGCAGACTATTTTTAAAATATTTCATTGTAATCTAAATGAAATTTGTTGATATCAACCTTATATTAAAATAATGCAGGCGAAGTAAAAAAAAAAATGCATGATGGTTTATTTTTTCGATAGTCAAACATTGACTAGTTCTTAAAAAATTGGATTTGGATATCAGAGTTTATAAACAAGAGAAATACTATATTTACAATAAATTCTTACATTATAGTTTATAATTCATTTCCCCCTTTTTAAAACGTTATTTTTCCTGTGTTTACACCTTTTTTTCCCCTTTTTTTAATCATTTTTTCTAAATTGTAAGAATTATTATAAAAAAAATTGTGTAAGTAAAATTATCCCATAAATAATGCTAATGAAGCAACGGATCTTGTCATTTTCATAGTTTACGTGCTATGGTTTACACTTACACCTTAGAAAGAAAAGTCTAAGCTGTGGGATATGATGCCTTGCCTAGTTTGGTAAAGTAATAGATTTTGCAAAACACGTATTATTAGGTATTTTCTATGGACTCAATTATAAATAAATAAAAAGTAACAAACTTGAATATAAGTAAATTTTAATTACTTTCATCCTATTTAATTATATCATTTCAAAAATAGCTTTCAATTAAAATTTTATTTCCAATGACTCTTTATTTTTTATATTAACAAGTTTCAATAAATGTCACTTTAGGGAAAAAAAGTTTATTTTTTAAATGTAATTAGTAGAATTAAATATTAACTAACTTTTTTAATTAGGACAAAAATTAATTTTGCTTATATTTGAATCTAGAGGGAGTACTAAATAATATGTTTATCTTGAATAAATTCTAATTCCACCATTAAAAAAAAGTTATATTACTCTTACATAGGACCACTTTAATGTTTATCTAGAAACACAATTTAGGGCTGAGATATTTTTAAATTAATAAAAATAATTTAACAATATTTTATTCAAAGTTTATTTTTCAACAATTTAGAAATTCAAACTTGATGAAAAGAAATAAAAGTCATACATAGTATTTGACCTAGTTTTTTTTTTTTTATTATTAATCCTGAAAACTACTTTAAAGTTAAAATTAAAAATAAAAGCTTAAAAATAAAGTTAAAAATCTTTAGCAATTTTATATAATTTTTGTAGTTCAAAAGTTTCTTTTTAATAACATAACAGCGTCATGGGGTAATAATAATAATTAATAACCATCAGAAGACAAAATCCTCACACTGCGTAAAAATAAATATATTGTTACATTTCACCTCTCAACGCACATCATAACATATATGCAGGTCATCGCTGTTTGATTCCAAAAAAGAGAAGATTCTAAGACAATAATTTCTATGTTCAGCCTCCACTTAATTTTACAAATTACATCAATCTAAGCCTAGAAGATGGACACATCTGGGGGTGGTCCATATACAGTCATCCAAGAAAGTGGAACTCGCCATTTGCCACCTTCAATTCCTGAAAATGCAATTTTTCATAGCAAATATTAGCAATGAACTTTTATGATTTATTACTTGCAAAAATGTCTATTCACTTGTCACAATTAAATTTTGTGTAAAATGAGAGACGTGGATTTTGATACGATAAATACTAAAAGGGAATTGAGGAACAGCGTGTATTTTGTGTACAATATAGAGAGCTAGGGATATTTATCATTCAGATGAAATTCTAGATAACGGATACTAATACAAGAAATTCATCTGAGCCAGAAAAATGGTTTCTGGAGAGAGAAATTTTCAAAATCCACATTCAAGTGAAAAATCGGCGTAGAAATATCATGTCGTGTCGTTTGGGATTAAAAAAAAAATAGTGAATCATAACTTATAAGATCCTTGAAAAAAGATATTGGATATCATCATTACTTGTCATGATAAGATAATTTTGGTATGAACCAATTAATCCGTCAACTTCACAATGCATTTATTCAAACAACTGCAATAATGCATGACTTATTTAGCTAAATAACAAACAATTGATATATAAATATAACAATATAATAAAACATTATAAAAAGACGACAAAGATAAAGAAAGCTCACCAGTAGTAGGGTGACTCAGCTGGAGAAGTTTACATACTGCATCGGCTAATTGAAAAGCATCTGATATGTTGTCCCCTTCTGAGCAATAACATAACAAGGATGTGACCTTCAAACCTTTAGCCTGATACATTAAACCAAAACCTTAAATCCATCAATCCATGTTAATGCTCTATTTCTGCAATTTTGCAATGAAAAGATAAGGGATAACCACTCCGCTCCCCTTATTTTTTTATTTTTTATTTTTAAATAAAATGGTGAGCAATTAAGCTATTATCTTTTACCATTCTCTGGCATGGAGATTTATTCTTCATATGAAAACAAAATTCCTAATGCACTTGGTCTCACCTTTCACGGCATGCAATCAAGGTAGAGACTTAGAAGGTAGAGCCTTTATCATGGCACGCAAACAAAATAGAGCACACCATGTAAGGAAAACTACTTCCAATTAGAAGGAATTCTTTTTAAAGAAAGTTCAGGACAACAGGAACCCATCATAAAACAAATTTGTTACATGATGAGAACATTTTTCCTTTCCTCATTTAAAAGATTACAGGAGTAACAAGAAATATGGCATCACGAAATTGAAATGCATATAAGTTACCTTGAGAAAAGAAAAAAGTGCAGCAAAAGGCAAGCTAGCATAATAATTTTCTTCTTCTAGCTCATCTTCTACAGAAATAATATCTTCCAGAGTTGCATTTCCTTCAGCTAAGTCACTAAGATATTTCCAATGCTTTTGAGAAGGGTCATACTCCTGAAGTTTCTTCCACCCAAGCTGTTCACAGTTTTCATCAGTTCCATTGCTGTTGGCACTAGAAAGGTAATAAATCTGCAAACCACTAATATGATAGCCAATAGATATATCAGACAGAATGGGAAGTATCACAATGCAATTTCCTAAACCAAGTTGGATTCTTACATTTCACAAGATTATCAAAGTGAGAAAGGACATAATCTTCATGCAGTTATAATATGAACAAAAGTACAATCACAGAAATGAATGAATTAAATTAAATATCTTACAAAATGCTATTTAAAAAGATACTCCCTCACCTTGACATATCAACTTTTTGCCACTTTCCAAAGTCCAAGCTGGAGAGAACAATAATATGCTTCTTTCCACTACCGGCAAGAAAATCAGCCATGTTTTTTGCAAACTCAATCATCATACCCTATTCAAATGACCACGTATTAGTGCAATTTCTTCTTACAGATTCAAGAATTACTTTTGCTAATTCCATCACTCAAGCTAATATAAAACATTAAGCATGGAACTAACATTAAGGTGAGATATAGCGCAAAATAATCAAGATTAATATTAAAAAGTGGCATGTACAGTAAATTGTAAGTTAGTACTCCAGCCAAAAATCACTAGTCAAATACCCACAATTTTTTGTTATTGCTGATCCATAAATTAGGCAGTAATTATACATATCACTCTTCAGAACTAAACTAAGAATTAATCGTGTAATTGGCATATCCTTTAAAATTGGAGTGTGAATTTCAGAAAAGAGTTGTTCATATTAAGCACATCCTTCAATTTTCCCCTCCATTTTGAAGGGGACAGCAAACCAACCATAAAAGAAGTATGCGCAGCCTTGGACAATTACCTATTAGTAGGGCAACTGCCGTGATGTTCAACATGAAAATACACAAAAACACTAGTCTAGTAATATATCTATCCATCTATTAATAAACCAAGGGTCTTGCTAACCAGTGCCCTAAGGGCATTAGTTAAAGAATTAAAAGGAGCAAGTATTTATTGTGGAAATCATAGGAGAGCGCAAAAAAACTCATGGACAGCGCAATTTTCCGCCTCCCAATAAAAATCTTTCTCTTTTTAGTTCCTTAACTAGTGCCCTAAGAGCACTGGTTAGCATTTGCCATAAACCAATGATAATCTATTGATTACTCCCAAAGGAGATAATAATGTCCATCATTGCAGGGAATAATAACTAGGCGACAACCTGCAGAAACACTCAATATCACAAACTTAAATGACAGAAGAAAGGGGCCTGATATTAATGCTCATGCACACAAAAAATAAAATAAAAAAGGTAACACTGAAGTCTCAGCTAGTCCGTGTTCATTATTTACTACCAACAACTAAGCTTATAAGGAACAATCCACACATTGCAAGTCACTAAATGATATGCTAGCCAGAAAATCAGCATATTAGATTCAGGCAAGCAATGAAAACAAAGTAGATGCTGCCTCGGGCAATACCTTAACCACAGGCGATCTCTGTTGGATGACAGTGAGAGCATTAGAAGGGGAATCATAAGCTGCAAAGAAGTGATAAGAAAGAGCAAAGCATTTTAAGAACAGTGAATTTGAGACTAAAAAGAGTAATGGTAGTGAGAAAACAAATAAAAAGCAAAGCAAAGGAGCACCTTCAAGAGGAAGAGCAAGGTCTCCTTGAGGAAAGGGTCCATAAGCATCATTGCCAACACAGGGCAAAACGTTAGGGTCATCCAAATACCCAACTCTCTCTGAACCCATTGATGAAATCAAAAGATCTGCGACTAGCTGCCCCACATTGCCAATCGACAGAGCAGGCTGAAAACACACAAATTACAGTGATGCAACATACATACATAAACACACTAAAGCACCAGATTAATAGTTAATAGTTGGGTATAAAATTGAGCTAACCCCACATTTCTACTACAACAATGAAATGAAAAGTTAATGTCCTTTTGCAGAATAGAGAGATTACACAACGGTAGAAATTAGAAAAATATAGAGGAATGAATTGGCGAAACCCTAGAAAATGAACACACCAAAATCAAAGTGGAGCAATCCTCGTGAAGGTGCTTGCCTTCTTCAGGAACGAACTCCATTTTCTATGCTAATGTTGAAATTTGCTACTTTGTCACACACCTTCAGCTCTTTCTGCCTTTGCTTTGCTAATTGCCACCCTATTCTTTTCAACTTTTGTCAATTTTTCTGATCAACGTCAAGTTTTCAACTTGAGGAAGACGAAACAGAGGATCGTCACGTGGGCTTTAGAATACGGGCCACTGTTGGGCTTGTTAGAGGCCTTACAGCATACACGCATTATTAAAATTACAAGTAATTGATATTAACACCTCAATTTTACTAATATACCACTTTATTTTTTATTTATTTAAATATCATTTTTAAATTACTTTTTGGAATATGTTAAAATTTCAACACATTCTAGAAATTATTTTTTGAAAGAGCTAAAATTTTAACATTCCAAAAAGTAGTTTCCAAAAAATGTTTAAAATTTATCACATTTCAAAACATATAATCTGGAAACCAATTTTTAGAAGAAAAAAAATGTGGCACCAATTGCTTTAGCTACATGTTGATATACTCACTTTCTCCATTACTTCAGAAAAAATCCTAGCAAGAAAAAAGAAATTATGAGATTCTACAAAAAGTTGTAGGAATATTAATCCTGTGGATACATCGACACTCCAATCATAGTGATGAAAATTTTCCAAGTGACATATTCATCGAAATCCTATCCCATCTGCTGATGAAGTCGCTCCTACAGTTGATAAGTAAAATTTTTACGACAGCTAAAAGCATAGCTAACTCCCCAAGTTCTTTGCGTCTGCGACATTACCTAATGGACTATCCCAAACAGTGCAAATGTTCCCCCTTAAAGGCAATTTGTGTCCCACTTTTTTTCCCTAAAAATTGACTTCTACTTTAACCCTTTCCAAAAAATAAGTTTCGGAAAAAGGAAATATTAATGACAATTGCCAAATTATAAGTATGTGCGGGAGTTTGGCAGGCAGTGCGAAGAGGAAAAGAGAGGTGCAGATAACATGGGCTTACAAGTATGAGAGAAGCCTGCGTCTGTTTATTAGTATAATTTGGACCAATTTACAAGCTTGATATATCCACTCTTTTTTATGGTAAGGTGATATATCCACTCTTATATGCTTGATTAAATTATACCGTCTTTTCGTTTGTTTTAAAAAATGAAACATTTTGAATATGACAAACTCATTATTTGTGTATCACAATTCACATATCTTTTTTCTTTGAAAAAAAAGTTAATCTCTTTGAATTATGATATTCTTTTTATCCTTTATTTTTATTTATTGCTATTTATATTTCCAAATATAAATGTTATTAATAAATTATAAAATAAATGAAATTTGATAAGGAAAATATTAAGCAAATTTTAAAATAAATTAATTATTTTAAATATATATATATCCACACATTACATAGGATGTCCAATTTCTTAAGGTTTCTTAAATTATGAGAGGTACAAAATTACTCATTAGGAGTGTGTTTGTTTTGCATCCTTCCCACTTTCTAAAGCTAGTTTAACGTCAATTCTTCTCTCACCATAGATTAACATTGAACGTAAGTAAACAGGTTTTCAAACACAACCTAATAAGTCTTACCAAATGTCTGTACGCATGGTTTTGCTGATCTTGGAAACATTACAATTTACAAGTTATTGTTGATTATAGAGAGTTAGATTATCCATGTAATATTATACCGTTGAATCATTATGTATTAGGATTGATACCATTTTATATTAGAGTTGAAGTTGATTGTGTAAATTTATTAAAATTGTATATTTTGTTATATATATAAACCCAGAAATCTTTGCTGCCACACGGTATTGATTTCTTACATTTGATCAGGTCATTTTCATTGGAAATTAAGATTTAGGTTAACTTGCGTGTTGGATTTTGACGTTACTTTAGTTCCCAACTGAATTCAAATTAGCAACGTTTAAGAAGTGTCACAGCTCTAGAAATTGCAATTATTGGTTTATCATCCATCTCAGCATTATCCTCATCCTGATTGTTTTGTACAGTGCACCAGCACCCGACACGTACACTAGATTTCCTTGATTAATATTGTCAACAACAACAACAACAACATCCCCACAAAATCACTTCAAACACCTGTCGGACCAGAAACAAATTAATGAATGAAATTAATCCACTTATGGAAGACACATAATCCTGTGGCAAAACAAGTTAGAATTGGTCACAAAACAACTAAAGATAATTATATCCTTTACTATTAAAGATAATATATATGTAGAATACTTAAATCGAAATATAAGGATGAAGCTGCATGATATATTATACATCAGTTCTGGTTCCATCATTGAGCAACATCGGAGATATTTGTTTGTGAGTCAAAAGAGGAGTTTGACTGCATCCTCAGAGACATTCCTTTTTTGGGGGTATGGTCAATGGGCCAAAGCTAGGTGTAGTGCAGTGAGCAGCAAATAGCCATCTGTAGACCACTAATAGCGGTTGGTAGCTACCAACTACCATGTTATGATTTGGTAACTTGGGCACACTCTTGAGTCTTGTGTGCCCCCATGTCCCTTCTGGGCACCCCAACTCCAATATGGTTCAATAATTCTTCAACAGCGCGCCAAGTGTACAGCACTAACTAGGATCCATGCCATGGTTCATCATTTGCCTCTAGAAATGGAAGTTCTAGATCTCCTCCCCACTCTTCTGATATTTTTATAATTCCTCCATACTATATTAAGAAGTTATAAAATTTTATTTATTTAACATGTTTCAATTTTTTTGACAAGTTTTTTTTTAATTTTTTAAATGAAATGAGATAATGATAATGAAAACATCATAACTGGTCATACTTTGAAAAATGATTTGTCAACATGGGAAATATCGAGTGAATAGAAACTTATAAAGAGTTTATACGGCAGTGATACTGATAATGATATACGCTCATGAAGTGATGCTTTGAACAATCTCAGCTCAGGTGGAGATTCAAGTGACATTTCATTTAGCAGCAAGAAGATGGTCAAAACTAGTACTATAATACAGTAATACTATTTTATCACTATTCACAAACAGAGGGCCACTGTAAAGTTTGGGCTTTTATGTCAGCATAACTGAAGCTATGAATCAAAACAAAAATGCTCGATACACCGAAAATGACAAAACCTGTGGTTTCTTGCCGGAGACTAGAGCTGTCAAAACGGACCAGCCTGGCCCGTTGGGCCCGGCCCACCTCGACCCACCTGATAGGTGGGTCAACCCAACCCGGCCCACTTCTTGGTGGGTTGTCAAAATACTAGCCCGGCCCGGCCCGGCCCACTACGGGTTGGTGGGTAAACGGGTTGGTCCACTTAAAATAAAAAATAAAAAAAAATCATTTTTTAAATAAAAAAATCATTTTTTTTTAAAAAAATAGCTTTTATTTTCTTTTGTCATGTAAAAATAGCAACCAGAAGTTACCAAAATACACCGAAAATAACACATTTTCAAATTTATTAACATTTTTAAATTCAGATTCATATATTCATTAACATCATACATCTTCTAACAAATTTGGATCTATCAAACATTATATATTCACTAACATTTTCAAATTCAAATTAATATATCATCAACCTCAAGGAAACTAAGACAATGTAAAATTTCCTAAGTGATCTAATGAGGCTTGTGATGTATGTGAGGGAGGGTAGTTTTTTTTTTTTTTATAAATAAGTGGGCAACTCGCGGGTCAACCCGGCCCACCACGGGTTGACCCGTGGTGGGCCGGGTTGTAGGTGGACTGGGTCAAAATTTTCAAATAATTGGAAGACACAGATTTTTTTCGACCCGGCCCGGCCCAAACCCGTGGTGGGCCGGGTTGGCCCGCGGGTCACAGCCCACTTTGACAGCTCTACCGGAGACTGTCACACTGTTTCAGTAAAAAGTTCTTAATTAGCTGTTCTTGAATTACTTTTTTTTTTTTTAATTTTGTACTATCATATTAGCTTCGTTTTATTTT
This sequence comes from Pueraria montana var. lobata, assembly GCA_026413185.1. NCBI lineage: Eukaryota > Viridiplantae > Streptophyta > Magnoliopsida > Fabales > Fabaceae > Pueraria > Pueraria montana. The sequence continues at coordinate 9,240,167 of CM048654.1, forward strand.
TTATTTTTTTATATAAGTTATTATTATCATTGTCACTGCTTTAAATATTTGATAAACATTTGATTATATGCAGTAAAGGATATTTTTAATTGCAGCAAAACCAAAAGAATTTCCAATTTGGAAGTATCATCTGTAGCTAGTAGTTACAAATGGGAGCTGACAATTTGAATGTCTGCTGAAAAAGCTTTTTTTTTTTTAAATTGTTTGTGGCTAATTTGTGACAGAGCACAAGAAAAAGAGTATGGGGCAGACAAGTATGCTTGAAATCAATAATTGTGTTGGGGGCAAAAAGAAGGAGAAGCAGCTGCTTTTTCTCGTGGATGAAGAATCTCATAGCAAAGGATAACAGACGAACGAGTGCCACATTTTCAACACTAACATAATTTTCCAATCATGAATTAAAAAATAATTTTCCAATCATTCGAAGGCTTTGACGTTCATGCTGACGCAATAATCAACTTTATTATGATTGGCTTCATAACCACAGCCAACCAGCCAATTACTCGATATATCTCTTCTATAAGGTGAACTCTGGATTGAAGAGGGACAACAAAATGAAAAAAAAAAAAAAAAAAAAAAGGAATGGAGATATAAGAATACAAGAACGATGTCATACTTTTTTTTTATGACTTATACTGTGTTTTTACTGGGTAGGGATGGCGGGTTACTAGCATGTACGAAATTTGTTGAAAAGTAAAAAATCACGTTTAAGATGTAAAAATTATAATTATTAATTTCTTAAAATTATATTTGAGATATAAAAAATTACATGCATGTTTGGTTTAACATCATTGATCTATGTTATTTTATGATTCACATAAAATTTTATGTAAAAGCAATTAAAAATTGCTTCCAATGATGTGCATTAAGTTAGTCTCTCGCAAAATTAGACATGCGATACATTCGAAATGTAGAACCAAACAAGTTATTCATTAAGGAACTCTTGACTCATCTAGTGAACTCAACAAAATTATAACTTAATCTTCTAATTAATATTCTATTAAGGGTTTGTTTGGTAGACTTATTCAAAAGTACTTATAAGAAAAGAAAATAAGAAGAAAAAAATGAAATGAACTTTTCTATAAACTAAAATTAGTTGATGCATAAGTTAATTTGTAAAAGTTTTTTCTTACAACTTTTCTACTAAATGCTCTTCCAAAGAGAGAGGAAGGTTTGAATTTTTCATCTTTTCCTTCCTTCACCAACCCTTTCTTTACTTTTCTACTGTACCAAACTAAGTGTTAGATCCTTTAAGTGTGTGTTTATTCTTGTAAGCCTTTAATTTGTTTGGTCTGAGCTTTTTTCATTTTAGGCCTTTTAAAATTTTTTAGCTAGTTTGTTTTTCATTTTCTGTTTTGAGGATTCAAATTTTCTTTTATGGACATTATAACATATTAGAATTTACGTGAAAACCTTTATCTAAAAAAATGGATGAATGAGTTAATGAATTTTTAACTTAAATGATCTGTTTGTGGAAAAATATCTCAATACTTTATTCTTATGATGCAACCGGAGCAGCTGTGACAGCTCAATGGGACACTTGTCGCTGATTAATTAATTGCAATGTTGAGCGTGTAAGTTTTTGCTAAACAACTACTTCCCGGTTTTTAATTATAGTCCTTCAATAGCACTTTTTTTCTTCCAAAATTAAAATTAGATTGACACTGAAGTATAGTGTTACGTAAGAATCATGCTTGGCATTAGGATAACGTGCTTGATGATCAGCAGACACAAAAAATAAAAAGTAAATAAACATTTACTTCAAAGTACTAAAGTAGTATTTGCTTGAATTTATATAGTTGAAAGTTTCTCATTAAGAGTGTCACTTTATATATTCTAATATTTTGTAGCCGGAGCAATAAGGCAAGGACTGTTCACTTACACATGTTCAAGAGACAGAGTAGTTGGGTGCAACTACGAGCTAGCAAACATGCAAGGAAGCAACTCTGCATTTTCAGCCAAATGAATTTTGCATTTTTCGCCAAGTGTCCAAGACAAATTCTTAGGGACATTTAGATTTAGGTGAGATTTTGACTTGGTGTGGCCTCACAAACTGACACGTATGTATGTAGATTAATCATGAACATTTTTTTGTGCATGTTTACCAGTCACAAATTATCAAAGACTGTCTAGTAGAGTTGTATCAGAAATATGAATCACGCGCGTGTATAACACTAACAACACCCCTTGGAACTTGAATTGAATTGATCGAGCATGGTGCAATTCATTGAATTCAAGCATGCGTACATAACCTTCATTAGTAACACGTGAATTTAAATGACACACGTGTATCAAGCTTGTGATATGACATCTTACACACGATCATGCAGCATCCCCCTTTTTTTTATAACAATAATAATAATAATAATAATAATAATAATAATAATAATAATAATAATGTTATATGATGGACACGAGGAGAAAGATTTCGATATCCAAGTGTTGGTTCACAATGGTCCTCAATGAGTAACTCCGGTTGCGACACCCCAACACTCTAATAAGAATATGAACCAAAGAGTGGAGAATGATTGGAGTTGGTTCATACGTGTGAAGAGAGTCTTTATATATAAATATTATGGCAGAAAAATGGTTAGATTTGTTGAGAACCATGTGGAAAGTTATGTGGTTAAATGCATCTGAATGCTTAACTTTCTAAGTTCGTGTTATTTATTACTCGATATATCCGACTTAGTCATGGGTGTCAACTTTAGATGATAGGTTGATCATGTCTTTTGAGGTTCTTACATCAAGTAATCTTTAAAGTAGCTTTTCATTACTAGAGACATCTTAATGAGGTAACATGAGTTTAACGGCAGAAATCAGTATAACCTCTGTAACAAATGCCCTCAAGGCGATATTGCTTTAGTTAAGTAATATGACTTGATAGTTTAAAAGTGAATAATAATAATAATAATAATAATAATAATAATAATAATAATAATAGAAAGTAAATGATTGATCGTATATGTACGAGCAAAAAGGCTCCCAATCCCTAACGCAATTGCATGATATCTTGATATGTATTGAAAACAAAATGTGAAGAAAGCAAATGATAGATTGTTTATGTACGCGCAAGAAGGCTCCCAATCTCTAACGCAATTGCAATGATATGTATTGAAGTCAAAATGTAGGTAAAAAGGTTTGCTTACGGTTTGAAGGAAACTAATGTAATAAGCATTCCTTTACCTACCAGGACAAAGATAATTTATATACATTGAATTGAATACACTCTGCAAAGAAAATTTATGCAAAATCGGTTCTTTTTTCGCCATGCCTTCACTTTAAACTTTAAAGCCTTATATAAATATTGTCCAAATCCAAATACGAATTTATGATTAGATACTGTAGATTTCGGGTGACGTCTATAGAATCTCCTTTTATGATATAATTATATTATCTGCTTCAAATAAATAGAGATTTTGTTGTCTAGAGTTAATTGCTAACTCCTCATAATTTTTAATTTTCCCTGTGTTAATTTACGTGGCGTATATAGCGAAAAATTTAACACTTAAGCGCTCAAAATTATTTTATGTAAAAGAAGAGCCCATAAGATATGATAGAATTTGAAACCTCTAGAGTCAACTGCAATGCAGTTGGTTATAAAAAGAAAAAAACTGTAATGCAGTTCGAAATTTATTGACATAAGATATAATTTTATTTTTTAAAATTAAACTTACGTTTGCATGCCCGTTGAAACTAACAAGCGTGAGTTCCAATGTGTAAGGAGCAAATACTATTTCTTACTTTTGATTTTGAATTTTTGATTCTCTACAGGTTTTAGGGAAACTGCAAGAATCTCATCCACTCATTTTATTTTATTGCATAATAAAATAATATTTAAAATTAAATCTTTATTAATTTTAATAGTTTGATTTGTAACTGCATACGTGCAGTTTCTTTTAAAATTTGGGATCCTCTTACTTTTGAAATTAATTTTTTTTTTTAAAAAAAAGAAATGATTCTCGTCGAATTATAATATCTCCATATATAATATTTAATTTTCACAGGATATTTTTCGCTGGAATAATAAATTGGAAAACTCAAAAATGTTTTGAATGATTGATCTTCCAGAACTAGAAGCAGCCAGGTGCCGGTTACCAAGTGAAAACTAAAATTTTAATAAAAATAAAAATATAAAAATAATGTAGCAATATGCGATCCCCCACTTGTAGATATGTAAACCGTAAACGTATCTGTGCGGCATCCTTCTCACATACGTCATGCTTATGCATTCGGATGTAAATGACTAAATCGTCCCTTGAGCTTCCAAACCATGTCGGGAAGATCTCCTCCTCATGCAATTATGTCTTTTTATTATTATTTATTTTTTAGATAATATTTTTTATATAATTTAAAATAATAAGATATATTTTTTTACAAGAGTAGTTTTATTCAAAGTTTTAAAATAAAGTTATGAATCTATTAAATATTTAAATGAAATATCAATAAATACAGTTAAATCAATAATTAATATTTTTAATTTTTCTAAAATGACAAATATGTTAAGATAAATTAAAATACTTAAGTAGACATAATTTGAGATGGAAGGAGTAGTAGACTTTTGAGTAAAATAGATGCTGATTCACCCGTTTAAATAAAAGATGTGATCTACTTTATACAGCAATTATCCATTAACCAAGATTTACAACCGCATATTCAGCAGAGATTCAAGTTCACATTGTAAGATTTCTTTTCTACTATTGTTCAGATCCTAGTAAGTATGAAAGGGGAAAGACAACTGCGGAAGATCTTTCGCCAGTTATTAGTTCGATTTGGGCAAGACTTTTTCCACTCTAAAAATTAGTGGTCCTCAAGCTAACGTTTGAACTTTGATAGCAATATTAAAGACGTAGATAGATATATGCAATTTGTGTAAGCGACGCAGACATTATGCAATTAAGTAATTAAGCTCAAAAAGGAAGTGCATTATTAAACCGCGGCTGCGAACATTTTTGGATAGCTTTGGATTATGGTACCGTAAAAGGCCATATGGTTCAACAAACATTTTGACTTGACACCCCAAGTTTTTTGTCTCTGTCTCGTGTCATGTGAAATATTCCTAATTTGTCAGGGAAACCTAATTATGTATGCATGGTTTTGGCTAGTAGACAATTGGGCATTAGGCACGAATTCAGTTTGCACTACGAATGTTCGTTCATGGCCGGCTGTGCCATTGCACATATTCGTTAGACCATGGGAACTGGGAATTTAAATTGACCCAGTGAACGTGTTGAACCTTCTAATATATCGTGCTATATATTTGAAACAGTTTTAGATTAATCCATAGACGCTAGTCACATGTTTCTTTTCTTTGTAGCTATTTAGTCACATGTTTATTAATATGTATGAATTTGATTTTTAAATTTGTTACATTATTAATCAAGCATATGATCCGCGTATTGAAAATCATGAGCCTTTATTTTTTAAATGAAAAAAATTCTTATATAATACAGAAAATACTTACTAACTTATTCTTAATAAATTGAAATAATTCAACTTAATGCTTTCTTTCCGGATAACATGTCCTCAGTTTCTTCTTCTTGTTCATCATTATCAGTAAAGGTTTGACAATTAAGAATCTCATCATAACAGTGAAGAACATTAATTACATATGTAAAGCCGTTAAGTAACATACATGCTTTTATTGCCATTTATTTTTTGTTTTCTTTGGTGAAATGTTTATTTTTTTAGGTTGTTGTAACCAATGCGTGAATTCAATTACAGTGAGTTATTAATCCGGAAAATCGATAATTGAACTATATTTGGACCGGAACTATTCAAGAGATGTATACGTAGCAGCATATACATTATTTTGACATTAAATTCATCAAACAATATTTTCAACATTAACCTGCTTCCATTGTAAGAGTTAGGTGATCACTTGTTTGAATTATGTGACAAAAGAACATTGTCAATCTTTGTACGTTGCACTTTAAATTTTGCATTGCATAAGTAAGTGCTGCAATCAAAACTTCAAAAGTCAAGGGATTCAAAAGGAGGACAATTTCACTGAGTGTAAAACTGGTAGAGCTACTAGTACACACTTTAAATAGCTAAATCATTAATGGTTAGGTGGCAGGGACGGAGGCACGTTGGGGGGGGGGGGGCGGCCTGGCCCCCCCTGGCTTTTTAAAATTTTCTTATACATAATATATATATATATATATATATATATATATTTATTTATTTGCGTAATTATTTTTTATTTTGGAATCAACTAATAATATTTAGGTGTTTTTTTTTTCTTTTCTGATAAAATATTTTATTCTTCTTTTATAATATTTATTGTGAAGATAATTATATCTTTTTATTTTAGATAAATATTTTATTTTTCTTATTATATTTATTGTGAAGATAATTGTATTTTTTTTTCTCTTTTTAGATAAAATATTCAAATATCATTTATTTTTTCAAAAGTATTTTTCTTCTATCATTTATTTTAAAGGTTATAAATAACTACATTCCAAGTTTTTATTAGCCATCCATTAATATTGATTTGATTATAAATAATTTGAAAATTAAAAGTCATTCATTCACATTTGTCAATGAAATAATTAAGTTTAATTACTAGCACTGTATAAGAAATTGGTAGTTTGAGGTTTGAGACACATTAACAAACATTCTCTTTTTTCAATCACTTCATCATGTATTGTTTTTTTTTCCATCTTATCTTTATTTATTTATTTTTGTATTGATTGTGAAACTCTAACATATTCATGACCTCAAATGCATTAATCCAAATAGGTTGTTGAATAAATCTTAGAGAAACAAATTGAATATCAAGTGGTACTAAAGATCTATCAAATATTGCTTCTAAGACCGTAACTACGGTTATGACACAACATTCTTCTTATTCTTCTTTTAATTTCCAATAATATGAAATCATATTATTGTTTGGTGAGTAACATGATACATTTCTATTTAATAGATTTTTAGAATATAATTAATAGAAGTTTTTCCTAAAAAATTGTTATTAATATAGACACTCCCTTTGAACTTGAATATAAGAAGAAGAAAAAATGGCCTTGTATGGTGGACTTGAATATAAATAAATCTGACTAATTTCACCCAATTTAATGATACATTTCTTAAAACACTCTTCATTTAACTATAATTCTATTTTTAATGACTATTTTTATTCATGATATCAATTTTTAATGAAGACCATTTTAGGAATAATCTTATTTTTTTAATGAGATTAGTAAAATTAAATGATATTAACGAATTTTTAAATTATTGTGAAATCAGTTAATTTTTCTTATATTTGAGTCTAGAGGGAGTTTTAATTTTTATTATATATTGGCCATGAAATTTCTTTGTGATATGTAAAACTGATGACTAATATTTATAATTTTGGATCTTAAAAAAATGCTTAATTTGTTTTCTGTTTAAATATATTTTTATTAATATTTTGATAAATTAAAATTACTAATTAGAAACATTTGAATATTTCATATCAAATTTGATGATTATATGAATCTTATTTTTTTTTTAATTGAACCGCTAAACATTAAGTCTGGCTCCGTCCCTGTTAGGTGGTAATGACTATTATCACTGGTAACATTGAAAAGTATTACATGCACGGACATTTGGCAATCAAAGAAGCTGCCTTCGGCAGGATACCTTAATAGCATTTAATAGTGAAAGAATAAATAGGAAGTTTTATGCTAAAAAAATAAATCTAGCGGTAGATTTTTCCCCTTCTCACAATAGGAAAAAAAGAAAATACATCTCTTATAGTCATTACTTAAACATATAATTAACTCAATAACGACCATTCCAAACAATAAAAATAGGTGTTAGAACAGAATCAATTGTACTAGTAACTAAATTAATCCAGTCAAACCGTCCACCAAAGGCCACACGGCATGTATGTACAAATGAGTAGATGTCTTAAACGTCGTCGTTTCATAAGCTGAAAAGTGCTATTTTGACAAGCTAATAAAAGGTCAAAAATAAGACAATCCCTTCCTTCCTTCCCCAGTATAGAAATTCAGAAGTCAAACATAGCAATCCCAATTTACAAATTGCATTCTCATTCATTTATGGAAGGAGCACACAAGCCGCACACACAAAAGCACGTACTCGGTCACAATCCTCACGCAACGTAGCTTAGCTTATCCCATTTTTCTCCCACAAAAAATCATTACCATTTTCGGTTTCTACATTATTACCGGCTCACCCGGTTTCCCCGCACCACACGTGTCGCTCACCCATCACCCCAACATTCCTCCACCTATCGCTAGTATATATATAGGCGTCCCCGAACCTCTCGCTCAACTTCCAATTCGATCCGCCACACAAATACAACCTCAACATTTTCAAAATTTCCCCCTTGCATTCATTTCTCCCAAACCAAAAAATCCTAACCCAGTTATTATTATTGTTCAGTTATATTTTCTCTCGTGTTATTGAATGACAAACGCACACGGTGGCGCCATGTTAGTAGAGCGAAATACTACAAACAACAACACACAGAGACAAAAATTCGGAGCCTTATTGCACTCCGAACCGACGTCGCTTCACTCCAACCACAAGGAGGATGACGAATTCTCCCAAAACCACCGTTACAGCAACTCGAGCCCCAGAAACTACGGCGATAGCAGCACCACAAGCAGCAACAATGCCTCTCCCTGCACGATGTCCCCATGGAACTACCAACCTAATAATAATTATAATTCTTCCTCTCCTCTCAACAAGTCTCCATGGTTATTGCCCTCTTCACCGGCGATAAACCTCTTCCACCACCACCGCCACGACGACGAGGTCCCCGAGAACGGCCTCCTCGGATCCCTCGTCCGCGAAGAGGGCCACATATATTCCCTCGCCGTTTCCGGGGACTTGCTGTACACCGGCTCCGACAGCAAGAACATAAGAGTGTGGAAGCATCTCAAGGACTTCACCGGCTTCAAATCAAGCAGCGGATTGGTGAAAACGATTGTTATCTCCGGCGGGAAAATCTTCACCGGCCACCAAGACGGCAAGATCAGAGTGTGGAAGGTTTCGTCCAAGAATCCGAGAAACCATAAACGTATCGGAAGCTTGCCGACGTTCAAAGAGTATGTCAAGAGTTCGATGAACCCGAAGAACTACGTGGAGGTTCGGCGGAACCGGAACGCGGTGAAGGTGAAGCACTTCGACGCCGTTTCGAGTCTGAGCCTCGACGAGGAGGAAGGGTTGTTGTACTCGGGCTCGTGGGACAAGTCGCTGAAGGTGTGGCGCGTGGCGGATTCCAAGTGCTTGGAGTCGATTAACGCGCACGATGACGCCGTGAACGCGGTGGTGGCGGCGTTCAGAGGGTGCGTGTTGACGGGGTCCGCGGACGGGACGGTGAGGATGTGGAAGAGGGAGAGCGAGGGGAAGAAGCCGAAGCACGTGTTGGACCGGATTTTGCTGAAGCAGGAGAACGCCGTTACGGCGCTGGCGGTGAACCGTTTGGCCACGGTGGTTTATTGCGGTTCCTCTGATGGGTTGGTGAACTTCTGGGAGCGTCACCAGAAGGGTGGGTTGTCGCACGGCGGCGTTTTGAGGGGGCACAAGCTCGCCGTTCTCTGCCTCGCCGCCGCGGGGAACTTTGTCTTCAGTGGCTCTGCGGATAAGAATGTGTGCGTGTGGAAGCGTGATGAGAATGGGTTCCACACGTGCCATTCGGTTCTCACGGGTCACACTGGTCCTGTTAAGTGTATCGCCGTGGAGGAAGAAGTGCCGCCGCCGGAGGGTCGTTGCGAGAAGGGGGACCAGGGGTGGATTGTGTACACCGGGAGTTTGGACAAGTCGGTGAAGGTGTGGCGCGTGGCTGAGCACGCGCCGGAAGCGAGCGTGTTCCAAAGCTGGGCCACACCGGGTCAGGCCGGTTCGCCATATCATTCCTCCTCCGCCGCTGGATTCAGTTATTCTTCGCCAGGGAAAATGGGTGTTAATTCCAAACCAGCATTGAGTTATTCCTCGTCGGGAAGAATTGCTGTCAATTCCTCCTCTGCAGGATTCAGTTATTCCTCACCCGGATCAATCGGGCTCAATTCCTCCCCGGCAGGAAGGAGTTATTCTTCGCCGAGAAGAATCAATGTTAGCAATGACAGTGGAAATAGCAACCGCAACGGTGATAGCTGTAAAAGCAATGGCGACAACAATAGGAGCAGTGACAGCACTAAAAGCGGCGACAATGACAACAACAACCACCGCAAGAGTGAGAGTGCTAAAAGTGGTGGCAATGGAGACAACAAATACAACAATGATAGTTCTAGATGCAGTGGCAATGGCACTGACAACCGCATCAATGATGGTTCGAGAAGCAACGACAATGGTAGCAACAACCGCAACAGTGATGGTTGTGAAAATGGTGATAACACTAAAAGTATTGACAATGGCGACAACAACCATGGCAATACTAAAAGCAATGGCGATGGCAATAACAACCACAACATTGATAGCGCTAAAAGCAATGGAGCTGGTAGTAACAACTGCAACAGTGATAATGCTAAGAGCATTGGCAATGGCAACAACAACCGCAGTAGTGATGGCCCCAACAACTGCAACAGTGATAATGCTAAGAGCATTGGCAATGGCAACAACAACCGCAGTAGTGATGACACCAGCATCCGCAACAATAATGATAGCACTAATAGCATTGGCAATGGCAACAACAACTGCAACAGTGATAGTGCTAAAAGAATTGTCAATGACAGCAATAACTGCAACATTGATGGTGCTTATGGCAATGGCAACAACAACCGCAACACTGATAGTGCTAAAAGCATTGGCAATGGCAACAACACCCGTAGCAGTGATAGCACTAAAAGCGGCAGTAATGCCAGCAACAATATTAATGGTGCTTATGGCAATGGCAGCAACAACCGCAACAATGATAGCACTAAAAGCTACGACAATGGCAACAACAATGGTAATGCTACAAGATGTGACAATGGAGACAACAACCGCAACGGTGATAGTTCTAAAAGCAGTGGCAATGGCAGCAACAACAACAACCGTGATAGTGCTAAAAGCGGTGGCAATGGCAGCAACAACCGCAACAGTGATAACACTAAAACCGGTGACAATGACAACAACAACTGCAACATTGATTTTGCTTATGGCAATGGCAGCAACAATCGCAACAATGATAGTGCTAAAAGCGGTGGCAATGGAGACAACAACCTCAATGGTGATAGTTCTAAAAGTGGTAGTAATGGCAGCAACAGCCGCAACAATGATGGTTCTTATGGCATCAACAACCGCAACAATGATAGTGCTAAAAGCGGTGGCAATGGAGACAACAACCTCAATGGTGATAGTTCTAAAAGTGGTGGTAATGTCAGCAACAGCCGCAACAATGATGGTTCTTATGGCATCAACAATCGCAACAATGATGGTGCTAAAAGCAGTGGCAATGGAGACAACAACAACAACCGTGTTAGTGCTAGTGCTAAAAGCGGTGACAATGGTAGCAACAACCGCAACAATGATAGTGTTAAAAGCGGTGGCAATGGAGACAACAATCGCAGCAATATTAGTTCTGAAAGTGGTGACAATGGCAGCAACAACCGCAACAGTGATAGTTTTAAAAGTGGTGGCAATGGAGACAACAAACGCAACAGTATTAGTTCTGGAAATGGTGACAATGGCAGCAACAACCGCAACAGTGATAATGCTAAAAGCAGTGGCAAGGGAGACAACAATCGCAGCAGTATTAGTTCTAAAAGCAGTGACAATGACAGCAACAACTGCAACAGTGATCGCACTAAAAGTAGTGATAGTGGCAACAACAACCGCAACATTGGTGTTGCTTATGGCAATGGCAACAACAACCGCAACAATGATAGTGCTAAAAGTGGTGGCAATGGAGACAACAACCTCAATCGCAGTAACAGTCGCAACAATGATGGTTCATTTGGCAATGGAAGCAACAACCGCTACAATGATAGTGCTAAAAGCAGTGCCAATGGAGATAACAACAACAACAACAACCGTGTTAGTGCTAAAAGCGGTGACAATGGCAGTAATAACCGCAATAGTGATAGTGTTAAAAGCAGTGGCAATGGAGACAACAACCACAATAGTATTAGTTCTAAAAGTGGTGACAATGGCAGCAACAACCACTACAGTGATAATGCTAAAAGCGGTGGCAATGGAGACAACAACAACGATTTTGTTAGTGCTAAAAGCGGTGGTGACAATGGCAGCAACAATCGCAACAATGATAGTGTTAAAAGCAGTGGCAATGGAGACAACAACTGCAACGGTGTTAGTTCTAAAAATGGTGGCAATGGCTGCAACAACCGCGACAGTGATAGTGCGTATGGCAGTGGCAATATCATCCGGAACAATGATGGTGCTAAAGGCAATGGCAATGGCAATGGGAATGGGAATAGCATTCGCAACAGTGATAATGCTAAAAGCAATGGAAATGGCAACAACAACCATAACATTTCTAGTGCTTATAGCAATGGCAATAACATCCACACAAGGGATAGTGCTAAAAGAAATGACAATGGCAACAACCTCCCCAAAAGTGATGGTGCTTATGGCAACAACAACAGTCATAGTGCTAAAAGCAATGGCATTAGCAATGACAACTGCAACAATAATAATGTTAAAAGCAATGGCAATAACAATGACATCCGCAACAATGATGGTGCTAAAAGCAGTAGCAATGTCAATGGCCATAACAATAGCAGCTGCAAGAGTGATGTTGGTGCTAAAAGCAATGACAGTGGCAATGGCAATAGTAACTACAACCACAACATTGATGGTGCTAAGAGCAATGCCAATAGCAATTACAACCACAACAGTAATGGTGCTAAAAGCAGTGGCAATATCATCAGTAATAGCACCAGAAGCAATGCCAATGGCAACAGTAGTTACACAAACAACCCCGTCCAAAACAATAGCAGTGGTGCCGATGACTACCAAAACAGGAACGAGAGGCAGTTGCAAAGTAGAAATCAATATTGTAATTAATTATGTATTTTATTAGTTTGTTGCAAAAGGCAATTAATTAATGTGTGTATTCAATTGCATGTACATAAAAGTGGAAGCAATGTGATGAAAGAGAAAGGAGGTGGAGCTTGGACGGTTGGGTTGGGTGATAATAGTGACAGGAGGGTGTGCTTGGGCCTTAAGAAAAGGGATGGCCCAGTTAGGTTCCCTCCAAAGGGGAGCACTTGAATTGCTTTGGTCGCTTCTGTGATTGAGTGAGACGCGGAAAGTTATGCCCTCGTGCCCCAAATGGGAGGGACTAATCACGTTGGACGAGCCTTCGCTTTCAACACAGAGCATGAGGACATTCTTTGTTTCATAATTCCTCGAAACGTGAAAGCTTACCTTAAATTGTGTGTTTTTAGTATGGTCAGAGGAGCTTTTAACATTAGGATTTCCCCTACTTGCAGTTGTTTGTTTAGCGTAAGTAAGTGGGATCAATTAGAGTTTGTAAATCTGCTTTTCTAGCTTGTATATACATAGCCTTAATATATACCTTTTGCTGATGTCTTGCCTTTTTTTTAACTTTATAATTATAATTTCCTCATCTTTTCTCTCAGTCCTACATTTCATTCACCCTTTTTCTTTTTCTTTTTCCTTTTCTCTTACATAATAAAAAAAAGTGATTCAAATGTAAAATAATCTAGTCATTATATTTTAGAGTTTTTTTTAAAAAAATAGAAATTAATTTATATTTGTTTATAATTATAAAAATTATTTTTTTCTAAAAAAATAACTGATTTTTATGAGAAGTTATCTTATTTTAATTAGATTTTATATTCTTTTTAGTTTTTATTATTTTGAAAAACGAAAATAAACGCACAAAAAACTATTAAAATTATTAATTTTTTGTAAAAAAAAAAGTGTTTCGTTTACGAAAAAATTATAACAAACACCCTATAATCCATCACAAAATAATGTTACTGGGCATAAAAAGTTGTTGTCAACTGATTAAGAAAACACAGGTTTGTTAAATTGATATACTTATGCTATTTTGTATTGACTATCTAATTAGTGGGGAACAGTATCTGATGGTACTGCTATATGATATTATACACTTGACAATTGAGAGTTGATATAATCCATGTACTGGTATGTGATATGTATAATGTATCATACAAAGTTGGATAATTTGTCAGAGTATTTTTGTCAAAATTATAAGCAATATGTTTTATGGTCATTTTGTACACAATACTTCTGTAGTTCTAACCCATTTTGATTGCACGAGTTAAATTTGATAAGCATATTAGCTTAGTTCATTTGTGTCAATACTGCATTTGTATAGGTGATATCAGGCTTGGTCATTTGAGTCACGGACTTGCTGCACTTAATTGACATCAATAAGCAAAGCATTTAAGCATTTGAGAAATTGAGAGACTAATATACCTCTGATCATCCAAGAAAAAAATTTAGAGAACATGTAACAACAAAAATAATTTAAGCTCTTTGTAAAAAATGTTTCAGAAAATGCTAATAGGTCCTTACATACTTGGATTAAATTTTTTGACCATCATTCTGCCAAACACTTGCTTACTTTAAAAACATTCTATTACATGAGTGTTCAGTTAATTAATTCCCCTTTGTGAATGACATTTTTTAGTCAGAAGTGCAGCAAAATTGGGGTTTTTTTGTTCTGTTGTTGCTGCAAGATTAAATTTATTTTAATAGCCCGTGTTTTAGGCAATCACAGTGCAGGTAGAAGCAACCTTCACGTATTCTTAATATGTTTCTTTCCATTGAATTTTTTACTACAATAGTTGTGCCAGAATTTTTCGTTAGTTTGAAAAGCCTTCATGACATTAGCTTAGAAATACTATGGTTTTGTGTCTTCTTTTTTTTTTTTTCACTAACTTTTTAGTTCATAAACTTTTTAGAATTTCTGTTTTAAGTTCTTGAATTTTTTTCATTTTTATCCTTGAACAAAGTAAAGATGAAAAAAAAGTTAAGGGATTAAAAGTAAGGATAAAAACAAAGTTAAGAGATATTGATCAGTAAAAAAAAACTAAAAATAAAATCTTAAAAAGTTTAGGGATTAAAAAAATATTAAACCCCCCCTTTTTTTTCCCCATAAATCCTCTGTTGCATAGATTAATGTCTTTTTTTTAAAATGTCTGTTGCACTTCAAGAATAGAGTTCCTTTATGTTAATCTTCCTGCTGCTACTGTGGAAAAAAGCAATAGCTATGCTGACTCTAACAGAACGTGTTGTGTACTGCAAGACAACCACAAACAGGTGGCACTGGTTTGCTTGATCTCATGGCCAAACCTTACAATTCATCCCATCAGTGCTTCAACTGTCTATAAATTTTTCTGCATTCATTCCATCAGTGCTTTGATCATACTTTTAATTGCAAGAAAGGTGGTTGGCAGATGTTTACATTATAGTCAAATCAATGGAACTTAATCAAATACTATACATGAAGCTATTTTCCGCTACAGCATTTGGTTATCTAAATATCATTTTTTATGGTAACTTAGTTTTCTAATTATGGCTTAAGGTATATAAGATGAGAATGAATTGTTATACAAGTCAATATCTTCAAGAAGTGTGAGGTTTCAAATACCATAGCTTGGAGAGTGTATACATTTTCTTCTGAGCACATTTTTAAGCCTTCAGTAATGAATCATATTGATAAAATGCAAATAGCTTTGAGTTTTAAATTGGTCCTCTTCAGCAAGTCTGTTACTCAAAATGCAGCAAAGTTGTTACTGTGTTTATCAATTTAGAAATGTACATTTCTATTGGTGATCTCTCTTCACATCCATTTTGCTTGCGGTTATTTCTTCATTACAATTGCTGATACTCTATAACCTATAATACTCATTAATAAATACTTTATGTCCACAAATGGAAGGACACAAAGATGGGACAAGTAGTAATCCGACATAGGATAACTCCAGAAGGGAGCTAACGATCGCTTTAAAACAACCCAATTCTAACATCACCAATAATCTAATGAATACCTTCAAGAACCTGGTTCCATGTCTTAGTGATCCCTTTACAAACATAAGAATAGGACTTCGAAATTTATGACAAAGAATCTTTGGAATATGTGACCAAAAACACAACTGTATAATAAATATTTTCCATTCTATTAAATAATGTCCCCATTAAGATACTCGCTAGCACTCTCATTTAGTAATTAAAAAATAGCAAAAGGATTTAAAATTAAGACTTATTAAACACTAATTGAAGAACATTTAATGTTTTTTATTAAACACTTTGAATTATGTAAAAAGTGTAAATATTAGTTAGCATTTTTTTTATTCTATAAACAGTAATGATTGAGTCTTCTGTATATACTAGTTGTAACTTGGATTCGATTCTCAAATTTCCTCTATTGATAGGCAGTATGTAAATTTCACAATAAATTATTGTTGAGATTGATAGTCTTTCCTTATATTAACGGGGGTGTCTTCTCCATTAACTTTTGGATGTACCAAAAAGAATAATGATCTAGAACTGTCAATATTATAATAATATTCCAGAATGGAGTCTGCATATCATAGGCCAGCGGGCCTATTAATTTATTGGCCACAGAACTGACCGAACCGCAAAGCGTGGGCCTTATCGGGCTGCTATTTTGGTGTCCACAAAACTCAATGTCAACCTCTCTGCTTGGCGACTTATCATACTTTATTTTCCATATTCAGCAAACATTCCAGAAGAAAAAGTCAGCTTAATCCCTTCTCAACTAGTATAATAGAATAATCATATTTAATATTTCTAGAAAATGGAAAATTCTAGAAAACAAAACTTCAATAGTACTAACTTAGAAATGGAAAAACTGTGATTCCAACAATCACTAACGCGTGACAATTACGTATATTTAATATATTTTTCCGTACTGCTAACTGCTAAGCAATACTAGTCATACGCGAGTCTATTTTTTTTATTAGTTGTTGACTATGATTAATATAAATAACATGATCCTTTACATTTTATTCATAGAAAAATAATGTCAATTTCAATTGACCTGTTCCTATTTTTAGCATGTTACATTTCTATTTAAATGAACCTATTTTTATATTCAAAATGCTTTATAATTCCAAATTTTGCAAAAAAAATATATATATATAATTATTATTATATATCTAAGGCTTACGATGTTTAAAGATAACTAAAAGATACGCAGCAGAAGAGTCCTGTAGTTTGAAAAGTTCCAAGCTGTCGTTGTTGTCCATTTCTTTTCTATGTTATTTCCGTTCCAACCTTTTGAACACGTTGTTCCTTCCTTACCAAAATCTCTGCCACACTTTCCCTCGCCGGTCTCCTTCATATAATACTACTACGCAATTACTACTCACTTTGCCTTCCCACTTAATTTGTTGTTAGTTGTTGAGTCATGTCATGATCATTGATATTACGTTTACTATGAATGAAGGTGGAAGAAGAGCATAAGCAGTGAGTTGGGGTTGATGAGATCAGAGTGAACAAGTTTCTTTTACTTGGTTTTTGAAACGTTGACCCTGGAATTGTGATATATGGCTTCTCTTCTGAAAAATCTACGTCCTGGTGTGCCTTCAGTTCATGATGATGGTGGTGATTACAGCTATGAGTACTCTTTTGCTGAGGAATACAAAGGTCCTCCTCTTAGCTATTCCATCCCAGAGATTCTTCCTTTCAATGCTAACCAAATCCCACTTGCTCATGTTGCTGATCATTCTCCCCCTCATGACTTATCACTCCCAGTTATCCAACCCTTTAGAAAAACCAATGCAGAATTGGCTTCAAGAACTGATTCTATTTCTTCTGAGCCACTTTCATGCAGAGAAGAGGATCAAGATCATGATGATGATGGTGGCCCTCTTAGTCCTAAACATGCTAAACGGCCTTCCGTGGTGACTTTTCGTGATCCTGAGACAAATGAAGTAGTGGATGATGAAGAGTTTGTGGAATCTGTTAGTGGAAAAAGTAATAGTAATACTAATAGTTATAGTAGTAGTAGCCGTGTGAGGCCGCATGCTGTGAGAGGTGGGAAGAAAGGCTCGTGCTATCGATGTCTTAAAGGGAATCGTCTTACTGAGAGGGAGGTTTGCATTGTTTGCAGAGCGAAATATTGCCGCAACTGTGTGGTTAGAGCAATGGGGTCCATGCCTGAAGGCAGAAAATGTGTCACTTGTATTGGTTACAGAATTGATGAGAGCAAGCGAGGGAAGCTTGGGAAACCTTCTCGGATGCTCAAGAAATTGTTGTCTGAGTGGGAAATGAAACAAATCATGAAGGATGAGATGTTTTGTGAAGCAAATCAAATACCAGCAGAGAATGTTATTGTGAATGGAGAACCTCTTGATTGGGATAAGCTCACGTTGCTTTTGACCTGTTCAAACCCACCAAAAGGTTTGAAACCTGGTTTCTATTGGTATGATAAAGCATCTGGATTTTGGGGAAAGGTAAAGATTCAAACTTTCATATATAGGAGTACTCTTTATTTTTGTTTAATCTTAGTGCTGCTTATTGAACTTCAACTTGCCCTTTATGTGTTTTACAAGCAAAGCTCAAATATGGTGTACTGCTTGATGGTGCAGGAAGGTCAACGGCCAAGTCAAATTATTAGCCCACAGTTGGAGGTTGGGGGTCACTTGCAGAGAAATGCAAGCAATGGAAAGACAAATGTATCTATAAATGGTCGAGAGATTACCAAAGAAGAGCTCTGGTTACTGAAGGTTGTTGTTGATCTGGGCAAATTTCATATTACGGATTTTGAAACTGTTAAACTGAAGTGTTACTTCTGTTTTGTTTGCAGTGGGCAGGAGTGCCGTGTGATGGAACAACTGACTTTTGGGTGAGTCATGATGGATCATACATGGAAGTGGGACAGAAGAATGTCAAGGGGCATATATGGGAGAAGGTAATTCATGTGTACATGGATGTTGAGTTTAATTTTGATACATTCTGTGTAAAGATTTTTATACTGTCAAAAGTAATTAAGAATCACCTTAAATATGATTTTTATAGTAATTATTAGAAAGTTAACAATCTTTCCATACATGGCAAATTGACAATCCATGATTAGATGACAGTGTAAAAAACTTTTAAAATCAGTGCATTCTAATTAAATTATATGGATGTTGCCTTATTTGGCTTTTCTTATAGTTATAAACCCCTCACCAATAACTGTGGTATGCATGGTTTCAACAGTCTACAGTGAAGCTAGCTTCTCTAATGCTGTCACTGCCAGTTCCTTCTAGCTCTTTGACTACTGCTGGCGAAGGAGAAAATGGAAATAGCGAACACAACATTCAACAGAAAACGCTTCACAAATTTTTACTTGTTGGTTCTGTCAAGTCTGGAACATGTACCATATTTAAACAGGTAAGATGCGGCTAGAAGGAAATTATTTTGTCATGCATTTGATTGGTATTTGATGTGCTGCCAATTTCAGCTCTTGAATTTACTTGTAGTCTCATAATATGGCTATGTTATGTCCAAATTTAATCAATATAGTATTGGATATAAAGCTTACATTAGTTTGAGTTTACTGCAAAATGTATTGAAAGCTTTTAAGGCCCCTCCATGCAGCTCCTTTTGTCCTTTTCTCCATAATATCGGTTTTAGAAAGTAGAAATGTTGGTTTATGTGTGTAAGTAATGTCAATTTTGCATATAAACATTTGATGGTTGACTCTTGTCAATCACATTGCTAGTGCTTAATTTTTGCCTTACAAATTGCTTCTTGATTTTTTTTTCCTTTTGTGGTGTATAGTTCCCTGACATCTGAAGAACTCTCTGTAATTTTTAAGTTGAAGCCTTGTATTTTAGTAACAATAAGACTGAACCTTTTATTGCAGGCCAAGCTTGTTTATAATGTTCCTTTCTCCGACAATGAGCGCCAAAACATCAAGCTGGTAATTCAAAGCAACTTGTATAGGTACCTTGGGATAATACTGGAGGCAAGAGAAATTTTTGAAGAGAGTTTGTGTCAGAAAAGTAACGGACGGCATGTTGATGAATCAACTTCTTCTGGTATTTGTTTTCTTTGGATAAAAATCTAACCAAGAGACCTGTTCTTTTTGAATGAAGTATTTGTGTGCATTTCTTTAAGCAGTTCTCCTTTTGCATTTTTTTTCTAGATAACGTAGACTATAAATAAAGTAAAATGGCTTTATCCATTTGATCTTTAATGAGTTGATAACAAGAGTATTGTTAATTTCCTCCTTTGTTATACATAAAGTTAATCTGTTATTCGCTATCAGTCAGGGACACTGAACTTCTTTTCGATATGGGGTATTAATTACCATAGTGAAGTTAGTTTGGTTAGTTAACTGAGTCATATAGTAACTTACAAATACACACGTGATTAATTGGCATTTTTTTTACACTTTAGTCTATATAAGCCATTTACTAATTAGTATTGCATCACACAAGAAATTATTGTATTTTTATAGTTTAGAATCATCACGCATCTATGGTCTCGTAAATCTCCATGTAAAACATGGCCAAATTTTTTAATTTATGAGAGAGTTAATAAAACTTGCCTATCTCTTATGTGGAGAGTGATTGAGATTATAAACACGTAATGATCCCGGACTATACAATAATTTCTCGCATCCCACACCCCTTGTTAATATATTGGTAATTTATGTTACGGGGAAAAAGTTATTAATGTTTAGTTTGCAACAGGGATTACTGAGGAAATTATTGACACAACCTATTCCATTGGCCCAAGACTGAAAGCTTTCTCCGAATGGCTACTCAAATACATGGTAGCAGGTAACTTGGAAGCTATATTTCCAGCAGCTGCTCGTGAATATGCGCCACTGGTGGAGGAACTGTGGAGGGATGCAGCCATTCAGGCCACATACAACAGGAGAAATGAAATAAAAAATCTACCAATAAGTGCGAGTTATTTTCTAGAAAGGGTAAGATAATGTTTTGCCCTCCACATATTCATCATCACATGATAATTCATTTGTACTCTCATAACTGATTCCACTTATTAACATTTAATGCAGCTTTATTATTTTTTTTTTTTCCTGAAGTTGTTCTATTTCTACTTTGTTGCCATTTTCTATATATTAGTTCTGTTTGGGAATAGAGTTGGAATAACTGATTTGACACAATATAGACTGTTAATAATGGTTTATCACTGTATAAAAACTGTTTTATCTTATCTTTTCTTCTCTTTTAAATCCCATTTGGAATGCTGGAATTACTTTCAATAAGACACAGGATTACCACCTTAATCACTTTAGTGGGAATTTTGTATGGAGATTATGTAACACAGGATTACCTCAATCACATCAATATCTAAATATTTCTTCGGATACAGGCTGTTGAAATTTCCAGGATAGATTATGAACCCTTGGACATGGACATCTTGTATGCTGAGGGGATAACCTTATCCAATGGCCTTTCTTCTATGGAATTTTCATATACTGTGTCAGGTCATGAGGACTCATTGGACCCTGATTATCAACACGATCCTTCACTCAGGTCACCTTTCATTTCATTCAGTTAACACATGATAATATATTACTTTTAAATTGAACTCAAGTCTAGTTATTGAACATCCAGTGATAATGCACTGAATCTTTTTTTAATTTCAAACCAAAATTAAGCTAGCTGATTTATGTCACTCAAAGCATAGACATTGCAATGGATAAAAACAACTTGGCAATGCACTGAATCTTTGTTGCCACATTTTTATGTTGTGCTTGTAGGTACCAGCTCACCAGAGTACATCCAAAAAGCCTTGGAGAAAACTGCAAGTGGTTGGACATGTTTGAAGACACTGATGTAGTCTTATTCTCTGTGGCCTTAACTGACTATGATGAGTACACAGTAGACAGTAATGGAGTTTCTATCAACAAAATTTTAGCAGCCAAACAACTCTTTGAAAACATTATCACTCATGGAGTCTTCAGCAACAAGAAATTCCTTTTAATATTGACCAAGTTTGATCTGCTTGAGCAAAAGATTGAGCAGGTTCCTCTAACAAAATGTGAATGGTTTTGTGACTTTGATCCAGTTATTAGCCACAATCACAAAACGGCTAGTATTAGTAAACATACCAATCATCCTCCATTGGCTCAACGTGCTTTTCAATACATTGGTATGAAGTTCAAGAGATTGTTCAATTCTCTTACTGGTCGAAAGCTGTTTGTTTCACTGGTTACTGGGTTGGAACCTGGTACTGTTGATGAAGCTCTTAGATATGCCAGAGAGGTTCTGGTGTGGGAAAAATGGGACCCCTCTTTGAGAAATGAGAAGTCTGAGATAACATCCACAACTTTTGAGGCAAGCTCTGATGAAAAATATAATAACTATCACCCCTCCTAGAAAATTCTATGGATTTTTTCTCTCTCACATTTTGGAATCAATCAATACTGAGGTTAATATTGAAGGAAATGGTGCAACCTAATTTTGATTATGCTAGAACTCATGTTGCCACCATACCACCATATGGTCCTTTATTGCATGTCTCCCCAAACATGCACTTATTTTTTGTAAATGTGATTTTACAATCACAATTTCATGTATGATTGTAATAAATTAAAATTAAATTTATTCTTAAAAATATGTTTGCTTAGAAGTAAAAAAAAAAAAAAATGTTTGCTTAAAAGTACTAATTGTCAAAGGAGCTTATTTAGTTTCCTACAAAAGCCGTATATCGCTTCCAGTCAAATGAAGTAATTATTATCACAGTCATCCCTTGCCCCATTATAAACTAGTCTAAAAGCTCTTCATGATTTCCTAAAAAAATTTCATTAATGGGCTGTTTCTGCAAACATAGTTCTACAATTAGCTTGAAATAATTGATGTACAAACAAGATAGGGTCATGAGAGGAATCAAAGAGTTTTTATCATTGATTCATGAAGTTGAATGTTAGAGTGCTAAATCTACACTACTGTAAAACTAAAGAAAACTACCATAAAAACTAAAGAGAAGATAAAAACATAACATTGATATTTTACATTTATCTCTAATAGGTAAAGATAAGTATATTTATATAGTCTTAAATGATATTAATCAATGAATAATAATTATCCAAGTGTCAACATCATATTATTTTAAACATATATAAAATAAAAACTATAATTTTTAAATATTTAATTTCATCCTATATAATCCTTGGACCATTTAATTTTGGACCTAGAACCCATCCTATCATTGAACCCTGGCCCATATAATAAACTGTCATTAGGGTGGAACTTTCTCCTGTTGTCAGTCTAGAAAATTTTGTATATATATGTACAATACATATACACTACACGAACCATATAAATATGCAGAGGATTAGAAAGAGTGTTTTTTAATATGAAAAATATCTTAATGAAAGATATTTTTTTTACTCAATGCTGAAATAAAGTTTTTTGTTAGTATATATCAACCTTTATATTATGATGCAAACTGTTCAACGGACCTTCATCGCAAAATCAATGAATTTAGTAGGTATGACTATAACTATCTTGTCTCGTACTGACCCTGATATTTTTTTAGGCTTGACAAATATCCAGAGAAGAGAGGGCACTTTATTTCTAATAATCGTAATATCTAAACTTTTATGCACATAAAAGAAGTTCTGAAATTTAGCATCAGTAATTCTGTTTTTAAATTATAAAAAAGTAATGACAATTTAACCAACAATTAGCATTAAACAAAAGCTATGTTTGGAAACCATTCCCCTACCCCCAACGGAGACCCAAACATACCCTTTTAACCAAAAGGCATGTCCATGTGCTCCCTTATGATGAAGAGACAGACATTCACAATATGACCTTCAAAACTAGAGAAATTCTTATCTGCATTTTCTATAAAGTGCTATAAAATTAAACTCAAAATGCAAAACTTTGTACCAAATATTATGTTTTGATTAGATAAGTACTTCTGTACAATAGTTAATAACATTTCCATTACATGTCTCGCGGACTAAGAACTCATAGATAGAAGTAGAATATACAAGACATATTGTAACCAAAAAACTTGGAAGAAAATACAAGACATCTTGGTTCTGCCTCATTCCTTGATGTGAGCATGAGCACCTCAATCAAAAACATATCACCAAGGCACAAATCGATCCATAAGCAAACACACCGTTGCCTCTGACATGGTTCCACTACTAGTGTCTCTCTTAACTGCAGTGTTCTCCTTCTTTTGAGCTTCCTTTTCTTCTTGCTCCCTTTCTGATCCTTCTTTGGCTTTGGATAAGAGAGACTTGCGGGCAAGAACTTTTTCTCTAAGCTTTGTCAGCTCCCCAACCCATACCTCTACCATAGCAGACATTTTTCTTAGCACTTAGAAACTAATGAGGTAATAGAACTCTTTGTTTTCTTGTTTTTGCGTGAATGTCGGAGGTGAGGTCAGTGTGGTTTATATAGGAACTAGAAAGGCTAATGAATGGGGCTTAAGGCTTTGTGAGGGGCTTAGTAACATGTCAGAAACTATGAGCCTTTGGCGCACCTTGGATGCTGTGGCACACAGGACTGAGTCAATTCAATTGGATATACTCTAAAGTTTGGGATATTCGGTGGGACAATTCTATTGGCTTACTATTAATATTTTTCTTGAGTTGTGGTCCACTGGCCCCCATGGTATGATTGTGATAGTACCATGGTTTGAAATTTATTGAGGGCAAGGATAAGATAAGTATGAACTTTCAATTATTGCTTCTTTTTTTTTTTTTCCTCTATGAGAACGAAAACTATTCTACCATTCTCCCCCAAAATTTGACTGAATTTCAGGTAGTTCATTCCTCTTACGAAAGATACATTAACTTTTGTGTCTAGTTTAATACACATAGCATTACCCTGTATTAAAATTTTCAGGTACTTAACTTTATTGAAAGCTTATTTGAACTTATTAGTATAATAGGAAATAAAAATTATACACACCACTCCTCTGTTTTATACTGATGATTATATAATTCGTGTGCTGTTGATATATGGTATGGTTAAAGTAGAACGTGATATGCATTCAATCCTTCCTGCGACACAAAATTAATATTAACAATACATTTTTTAATATATGCTTTATAATTCATTTTTTATTAAAAAAATATGTAAAACTCTTCAATTTACATGTGTTCCTGTCTGGGAATGTTGAGATGATCTCCTACTCCTTACTTCAAGGTCTTCTGTAGATGTTCGAATCCTCCTATACGAATGATGGGGGTACCTGTAAAAGGCATTCCAACGCTCAAGTCAGGTTTCGGCTCAGAGCATTTAATGTGAGTAATAAATGAGGGTCAAAAGTCATTTACCTTGAGGGGTGTACCCCCTTTTATACTTATCTTGTTGGGCCTGGACCCTTATGGACCCTAACCATTCCTTAATGATCGATCCACACTAATTAAGGTTGCTTAATTATCTCCTAATTTCCGATTTACCTTGATAATAGTCACTTAAAGGAATCTGTACCGTCCGAATGCTATACTTAGTATTCGGCTGGGGTGGCGCTGAATACACCTATGATGGTATTCGGCGATATAAGTAGCTGCTTGTAAGGGACAAGTATTCAGCCAGATTTAGGCCGAACACCTGTATTCGGTTGCTTTGTGGTGGAAGGTATTCGACTACTCATATAGCCCAATACCCCACCGGTATACATGCTCCCCAGCCTCGAGCAATCAGCGATGATGAAGAGGCTTTGATTCGAAACGCGCATCTCGTTGTGTCGTTTCAAATCCTGCCATTATAACTGAAAAAAGCCGTTTAGGTGAAGGGATTCAGGCGTCGCGCTTTTGTGAACCGTTAGATCTAGGTTAATCTAGCGGTTGGGAGCGTTTGAACCCTTTGGATCGTTGTGTGCTTGGGCCCTATAAATAGGGTGAGGGATGTCGTATTTGCGTCCCTTATTTACATTCCAGCAAATTCTCCGTATTTTGCTCTCGGCCGAATACTTCCTTCTTGCTTCTTCTTTTTCGTTTCAATCAAGGTACAAGAGTTCGACTTTTTCTATTCCTTTTTCGTTTCCATGAGTTTGTCTGGTCGTAAGCTTTCTGGGGGAACCGAGGTGGTTGATCTTCGGTCACCATCCTCGGCTAGTGGGGAGTCCTCGACAACTTCGTCTTCATTTTCGTCTTGTCCCTCGACGTCCCCTTCGTCTCCTACCTGAGAGGGGGTGGGTGATAACATGGTATCCCATTCGATTGAGAATAGTAATTCCAGCCAAAGGCCGAGGCGTAAGCCTCGGGTTACACAAGGGAAACGTGTATTCTCGCCGATTACCCTGGATGGGTACACATGGGTACACGGGGAAGTTGGGTCCTATTGGTCTCGGTATGATGATAAGCGTAGTGTGTCCAATTTTGTGAATTATGTAGATGTTTCTTCCATCATCGAGGATGAGTTGTGTCCTATAGCGTTACAGTATTATCGGCGTGAGACAAATGCCGAATTCGTTTTCATGGGCAAGGGTCAGTCTCTGAGGGACTTCTTTTATATGTATGATTGCGTGTTCCACGACCTGCATGTAACTGTTCCTTTTGATGATTTCACTATGGGGGTGCTTCGGGTTTTGAACGTGGCACCCTCTCAGTTACATCCGAACGGGTGGGCTACGATCCAGGCATTCTGTGCCCTTTGTATTTTTAATTTTGTAGAGCCTTCGGTGAATGTATTTTTGTACTATTTTTGTACTCGGCCCAAGAGTGGTTTATGGGTGTCCCTAATAAGGAAACCGAAAAGGCCCCTATTTCAATCTTTCACTACTTCCTACAAAAACTTCAAAATCGGCTTCTTTAAAGTGGTAGTAAAGCCAAATGTAGGGGCTAACCACTTCTATGATATGGGTGGGAAGCCCTTGTTTCCTTTTTATTGGGAGAGAACCCCTCAGCGTTATGATAAATTTCTAAAGTCTATGATGACCGAAAGGGAACGCGAGGACCTCCTATTTCTTGAGTCCCTCCCCAAAAGCTTCCAGCTAGGCAGCTCGTGGCCTTATTTAATTCTTCAACTGTTTTAGCCGATATGTGTGATAAGGTCTCGGTTATTTCTTTTCGGTTATTTTTGTACTTTAGTTCACATGATTAACTAAGTATTTTTGTGGGGGTGTAGGTATTATGGCCGATGCAGGTGGTGATGTCCTTTCTTTCCGAAATGCTAGGAAGAATAGGGCTCAAGCTGCGGGAAACACCTCGGGTGCTGCTTCTGCTCCTCCTGTTGTGAAGCAACCAACGCCAAGGCCCTATCCGGTGGATACCTTACCCCCTCTAGCAGGAGAGAAGAAAAACAAGGACAAAGATCACAAGAAAAGGCACCGAAGTCGTGAGGCCTTGGAGGAGGAAAAGGCAAAGAAGCTGAAACAGCAGACATTGGACTTTTCGGCTTCGGGGTCTTTGGCTTCTATCCCTGCATTGACTGCCGAGGGCTTCTTCTCGAGGGATTTTTGGCCGAAGAAAATGGTTAGCTCTAGTGACATTTCCGAGGCTGGAAAGAATATCTTGAATAAGGCTGACGCCGCCTCCAACTGGTCGGCTTACTGTGAATTTCAAGCAAGGGCTTCGGCCATTGCTTATCACATGTTCATGACTCCGCTGAAGGAGACCGAAAAGCTAAAGAAGAGTTTAAAGGAATCCCAAGCTTCTAACCAACAAGCTCTGGAAGCCAACATAGTTCTAGCAGACGGTAACGCTTATTTGAAGGATGAGGTGAAGTACCTTTCGATTAGCCTTGATGACTTGAACACCAAGGTCCCTCTTTTTTGTGATTAATGAAATAGTATTTACCTCTCAACCCTCGTTTACTGCATTTATACTTAGAATATTTTTGCAAACTTATTTACAATTGATAACTTCATAAGAATGGATTTCTTCCTTTTATTAACTATGGAGATCAACGCTTGAGTTTTTTGTAAAGATAATCCGAATGGTTCATCCTTAGCCGAGTAGGAGTACTCGAGAGGGAAACCATTTGCGAGGAAATCCGAATGGTGCATCCTAAGCCGAGTAGGAGTACTCGGGAGGGAAACCATTTGTGAGAAAATCCGAATGGTGCATCCTTTAGCCGAGTAGGAGTACTCGGGAGGGAAACCATTTGTGCATCCTTAGCCGAGTGGGAGTACTTGGGAGGGAAACCATTTGTGAGAAAATCCGAATGGTGTATCCTTAGCCGAGTAGGAGTACTCGGGAGGGAAACCATTTGTGAGAAAATCCAAATGGTGCTGAAAAAATAGTCATATAGTAGGTATGGAAGATAAGCTTCATTGATTTAATTGAAAAAGACGTGCCTCGTTAAAACCTCCTCGATAAAAACCCTTTCACATTTTTTAGGGATAAAAAACCAAGTAAGGAAAAAGAGTACAACACCGAAATACATGACTCAACACCCAAATACATGATTTAACTGAAATAATATTTGAGGTGGGTCGAATTCCATGTTCTCGGCACCAGCCCTCCTGACAGTTCTTCTAACTTGTAAGCTCCATTATTTAGACTGTGATGTATTCTAAACGGGCCGTCCCAGTTAGCTGCTAGCTTCCCTTCTCGGGTGTTTTTTCGCGCGTCGCCTTGCATTCTTAGGACTAAGTCTCCTTCTTTAAAATCCCTCGTTCTCAACTTCAAGTTGAACCTTTGCGTCATTCTCTGCCTGCATGCTTCAGCGTTGAGGCATGCTCGATTGCGTACCTCATCAACTAGATCGAGTTCGCATCTCAAGGAGTCTTCGTTTTCGGTTGCTTCAAAGTGCTGCTTCCGGAGTGAGGGTTCCCCTACTTCTACCGGAATCATTGCTTCGGTTTCGTACACCATTCTGAAGGGTGTTTCTTTGATTGTTGTTTGTGGGGTGCACCGGTAAGCCCACAAAATTTTCGGTATCTCTTCGACCTATGCGGCTTTAGCCGCACCCAATCTCTTCTTCAATTCTCCTAGGATGACTTTGTTGGCGGATTCAGCTTGTCCGTTTGTTTGTGGGTGCTCGACCGAGGTCACTTTATGTTTTATTCCCAGGCCTTCCAAGAAGGTATTCAATTTCTTGTCCGTAAACTGCAAGCCGTTATCGGTGATGATCATGCAAGGAATGCCGAATCGTGTGATTATGTTCTTCCATAAGAACTTCTGTAAATTTTGGGCCGTGATGGTTGCTAGGGGTTTGGCTTCTATCCACTTTGTGAAATAATCGATGGCTACAATCAGGAACTTGCACTGCCCCTTAGCTATTGGAAAGGGTCCCAAGATGTTGGTTCCCCAAATAGCGAAAGGCCAAGGTGACGAAATAGCGTGAAGTTCGTCAGCCGGCTGGTGAATAAGGTTACCATGCTTTTGGCACTGGCTGCACTTTTTTACATATTCGGCACAATCAGTCTTGAGGGTCGGCCAATAATATCCTGCTCTGAGTACACGAGTGGCCATTATTCGGCCACCCGAATGCATTCCGTATATTCCCTCGTGCAGTTCTCTTATGACATATTCGGTTTGGTCCTTGTCAAGGCTTTTGAGTAATGGTGTGGAAAACCCTCTTCTATACAGTTCTCCGACGACCAGGATGTATCTTGTTGCCGCGGTTCGCAACTTCTTGGCCTTGCCTTTGTCTTCCGGAAGGGTGCCTTTCGATAGATATTGCTGGATGTCAGCTATCCAACTATCTTTAGATGCCGAGATTTGCATGCACTCTTCGGCAATTACACTTGGTTCCGGTAACGTCTCTTCAATAAATGTCCTTAGTTGTCCGGGCTTCTGAGTACTGGCCAATTTGGCAAGCTGATCAGCTCGGTCGTTGTGTTCTCGGGCCAAATGCTTTACTCGGACCTCATTAAATTCTTGCCTTAGCTGCATGAAAGTGTGGTAATACTTCAGTAGCTGCGGGTCTTTGACCTGGAACACGCCATTGATCTGTTCGGCTGCTACTTGGGAATCACTCCAACATTGTACTTTCCGAGCTCCCATTTCCCTTGCTAACCTAAGTCTGGCCAATAAGGCTTCATATTCGGCCTGATTGTTAGATGCTTTAAAACCAAATCGCAAAGACTGTTCTAGCCATATCTGGTTTGGTCCTTGCAATATAACACCTGCTCCGCTTCCCCTTAGGTTGGACGAGCCGTCAACGTGTACAACCCACCATTTGTTGTCAACATTCTCGGTCGGGTGCAGCTCATTGACGAAATCCGCTAAACATTGTGCCTTGATAGGACCTCTCGGCTCGTACCTTATATCAAATTTTGACAATTCTATTGACCAAGCCATCATCCGTCCGCCCAGCTCCGGTTTCTTTAATACCTTTGCAATGGGACAATCGGTTTTGACAACCACTTGGTGTCCTTGGAAGTATTGTCTTAGGCACCTTGCGGCGTTGACTAGTGCTAGGGCCGCTTTCTCTATTGTTTGGTACCTGATCTCGGAATCCTGGAGCACTCGGCTGATAAAATATATAGGTGCTTGACCCTCTTCATGGTCTTGGGCTAACACCGCACTTATGGCTTCTTGGGAGACCGAGATGTATAGCACTATATCCTTTAGAGGGTCCAATTTTTTTAGAATAGGTGGTGTCGATAGGGTCTTCTTCAGTTCTTGAAAGGATTCTTCACACTGTTGGTTCCATGAAAAATTCTTGGTTGTTTTCAACATTTGCATGATGGGTTTCGTATTTTCGGCTATCCTTGGTAGGAATCGCGAGAGAGAGGAGATTCTCCCTGTCAGTCTCTGGACCTCCTTTAGGATTTTTGGGCTTCTCATACAAATAACAGCCTGACACTTGTCAGGATTCGCTTCTATGCCTCGGCATGTTAACATAAAGCCCAAAAATTTCCCTCCTTGGACGCTGAAAACACATTTTTCGGGGTTCAAGTGCATATTGCGCTTTCTGAGTTCGGCAAAGATTTCTTCTAGGTCCCTCGTGTGCATTTCTGCCTTGGAAGATTTGACGAACATATCATCAACGTAAACTTCTAGGTTCCGTCCAAGTTGTCTTTGAAAGACTTTGTCCATTAGTCTTTGGTAAGTGGCTCCAGCGTTCTTCAGGCTGAAAGGCATAACTTTGTAGCAGTAGTTAGCTGACTCGGTTATGAATGCAGTCTTGTCTTCATCATGAGGATACATTCGGATTTGATTATACCCTAAGTACGCATCTAAGAAACTGAGGAAAGAGTGCCCGACTGCCCCGTCGACTAGTCGGTCAATGTTTGGCAGCGGATATGCATCCTTCGGGCATGCTTTGTTCAGGTCCGTGTAGTCTGTACACATCCTCCACTTGCCATTTGCCTTATTTACCATAACCACATTGGCTAACCAAGTGGTGTATTTGACCTCTCAGATGAAGTTGGCCATCATCAACTTAGATACTTTCTCTTCTACCGCTTTTCACCTTTCTTCCCCCATCTTTCTCTTCTTTTGAGAGATCGGCTTTGCTTCTCGGCATATTGCCAATTTGTGACAGTGGAATTTTGGGTCAATGCCTGGCATATCCGAAGCTCTCCTAGCGAATAGGTCGGCGTTCCACCTTACTACATCTTGAATTTGAAGCCTATCCATTTCCGACAGGTTGCTGCCGAGATACGTGATTTGAGTCTTCGTCCTACCAATTTGAAATGCACGGATTTCCTCGTTTGGTTCAACTCGCTTATCTTCATCGGTCCGGGGATCTAGATCCAAAAATTGGGCCAAAGGTTCTGTCGCAGAGATCATGTGCACCAACTTGTGCTCCTCTTCTCTTAACTGAGTGACCTTAAGGCTGGCTAGGTAGCATTCCCTGGCTGCCTTTTGATCGGCATGAATTGTTATTACAGTGCCTCGGCTTGACGGGAACTTCATGGCAAGATGAGGAGTGGACACTATAGCTCCAAGAGTATTCAAGGATGGGCGTCCGAGTAGTATATTATACGAAGTGTTAGCGTGTACTACTATATACTTAACTCTTATAGTTTTGCATTCTTTCCCCCCATATCCGAAAGTTATGTCCAACTTTATACACCCCCTAGTGCTAACCCTTTCACCCGAGAATCCGACTAGGGGTTCGTCATACGTCATAAGTTTCCCCTCTGGTATATCCAGTTGCTTGAAGGTATTCTACTACAAGATGTCGGCTGAACTCCCTTGATCTATCAGAGTTTTCCGGACTGTGCAGTCTGCTATGTCTATACTGATGATCATTGGATCATCTTGTACGGGATCGGACCCTTGAAAGTCCGCGTCGGTGAATGTGATGGGCGACATTTTTAGCTTGCTTATGGCCGATGTCATGTTGACTGATCGGACTAATCGGAGATGCTTTTTCCTTGCCGATGATGTATTTCCTCCTCCTGCGAATCCTCCCGCAATTGTATTTATGACCTTTCAGGGTTTAGACGGTTTTGTTTCGTGGCGCTCCCGAGACCTGCTTCTTGGTCTTTCGGTCCTTCGGTCATGTTCCCTATTGTAACTAAAGTCCCTTCTGTAAGTTCTGTCATCGTCTTTGTACTTCGAGAACTGGGGCCTTTCAGGTCTAGGATCGTAGAGGAAATCTTTGAGATGCCCCATCTTAATGAAGTCCTCTATCTTGTCTTTGAGTGCTGCGCATTCTTCGGTCGAATGACCTCTATTGCGGTGGTATCGGCATTGCTTGCTGTAGTCGACTTTCGAGGGGTGTTGGCTCTCTTTGGCACCGCCAATATCTCTGTTGCCAGGGCCTGTTCGAGTATCCGGGAGCGGCTAGTGTTGAGGGGGGTGTAGGCCGTGTATCGGGAGCCACGGTACTCCTGTTCCTTGTGAAACTTGTCCTTACCCTTTCCCTGATTATCTTTTTCATGCTCCTTCCTGTGCTGGCTTCCGCTCGGACTTGGTTCCGGTACTCGGACAACTCTTCCATCTGCATGTATTTTGCTGCTCTTTGGCGGAGGTCGTCCATGTCCAGTGCCCATTTTTTGCAGAGGCTATTGACGAAAGCCTCCGGCTTAAGGGCCGTCACGAGATGATGCATGACTACTGTTGGATCAAGGTTTCGGATGTTTAGGACAACTTGGCCGAACCTTTCCATGAATGTTCTAAGGGATTCCCACTTTTCTTGCCGAATGTTTACCAATGCGACTGAAGTCAAGTGATGAGGTCTGCTTGTTGCGAATTGGTTGCCAAATCTAGTTGCAAGTGTTTCAAAACTGTCAATGGAACTGGGTGGGAGCCGGGTGAACCAATTTAGAGCTTGTCCCTTTAGGGACGTGGCGAACACTCTGCATAGGATGGCGTCTTCGATGGTGTAAAGGCTAACTTAGGTGACGTAGACGTCTATGTGCTCGTTTGGGTCAGTGCTACCATCATATCGATCTAGGCTGAGGCTCTTCCAATTCGGGGGAAGAGGGGTTCCCATGATTCCGGAGACGAAAGGATGTCTGCAGGGGTGTGACTGAGTGTTTACGGTAAAGGTCGAAGGCCGATTGGTTACTCCATGGATACTAAGGTTGGCCGCAGACTCAACCTCCTGTTGCTTGTCTGGTGTCTGATCCTCGGGTCTCCACGATCGGTTCAGATTTCTCAACTCAGCGTTTTCCTGTTGAAGGGCCGATATCTCTTGTGCGTGCTGCCTTCTCATCATCGACATATCGACTCTTAGCTGTCTTAACTCCGACGACAGATTCGTTTGATCTTCCACATGCTCCATGTTTTCGCCGACGAGGTGTTGTCCTTGTACGTGCTGTTGCCTGGCTGTTATCGATGGTTCAGGTATGTCCATGTGTGCGTGACTTCGAGTAGTAACCATTCCTTGAGGGGCTATGGGGTAAGTTTTACCGGGCCCCACGGTGGGCGCCAAAATGTTCCTATCTGAGGATGTTGGGGTGATCTTCTACTCCTTACTTCAAGGTCTTCTGTAGATGTCTGAATCCTCCTATACGAATGATGGGAGGTACCTGCAAAAGGCACTCCAACGCTCAAGTCAGGTTTCGGCTCAGAGCATTTAATATGAGTAATAAATGAGGGTCAAAAGTCCTTTATCCCCTTTTATACTTATCTTGTTGGGCCTGGACCCTTATGGGCCCTGACCATTCCTTAATGACCGATCCACACTAATTAAGGTTGTTTAATTATCTCCTAATCTTCGGTTTACCTTGATAATAGTCACTTAAAGGAATTTGTACCGTCCGAATGCTATACTTAGTATTCGGCTAAGGTAGCGCCAAATACATCTATGATGATATTCGGCGATATAAGTAGCTGCTCGTAAGGGACAAGTGTTTGGTCAGATTTAGGCCGAACACCTGTATTTGATTGCTTTATGGTGGAAGGTATTCGGCTATTCATATACCCGAATACCCCACCGGTATAACATGAGTCTCACTTTTTATTTAAAATTCATATAAATTTCACTTCATGAAAAAGAAAATGTCAATGGGATTGGGATACTTGGAAGAAGACGTGTCCCGGAACATTTTGTTTGTTAACCAGTCTTCTCATTGTGAATTGCGATGGTTCGATTCAAGCAACCTCTTATAATGGAAGAGAGAGGGAAATAAAAGAAAAGAAGAGCAACAAGAATGAAAAGTCTCTAGCCTGAGTCAGATTGACAAACGGACATGAAGCAGCTTGTCCCACTGCCACCATAAGTCCCATTCATTTGCCTTGTTAATTAGATTTAATTTCTTTAAAATGGAGAAATTTGTAAAATAAAAATTAAGAATTTATTTATCATTATTTAAAGTGAATTAAATTTATAAAATACTTCAATTTAAATTAATAGTAAATAAAAGTTTTTATTTTCTCATTTTACACGTTATTTTTAGAAAAACTAGATCTGCATTTGTCCCATAAGTCCAGAGGGACTAGTCTGTTTTTCTTCCTGAAAACAATTTAGAGGAAGCAGGACAAGACAACGGTGCTTTTATTTATTTTATTATGAACGGTGCTTTTATTGCAACCATACTATTCCAACGTGGAGATATTATATATATATTTTTTGTCTGTATATGATGTCTGTACATATTTATCATTAAACATAAAATTCAAAATGAATTGTCTCTAATTAAGATAAAAATTAACAATGGACTTTATTAGAACTTTGAAGCAGCAGTATATAGTATATATACACACATCATTCCTAAGGGTTAAAAAAAAAAAAAAAAAAAAGTCACTGAAGTATTTCTCTTCTCTTCAAGGGTTAAAACATTGAACAAGCATGGAAAGTGAAGCCTCCGAAAAGAGCAAGCCAGGCTTGTTAAATTGCATGAGTTTGGCAACAACCACAGCCAACCCAGATGAGCTCTTGTCCTTTCCCTGGAAGGTTTGGGCAGATTGATGAAGAGTGGCAGCAGAGTTAAGGCATTGCTCTTTTTCTCTGAGCTTGGACAGATCCCTATTCCATAAATCCACCAGTGCAGACATGACTACTGAATTAGCAGCAAAAGTCAAAAGCCTGTTGTGGGAATTGAAGCAAAACCGATCGAGCGAGGTATATATATAAGGAGACCAAGAAAAACATTAATGAACTAGTGCATGTAATCTAGTGAAGAAAAGTGAATATTTTATTGCGTTACTATCAATAAACATTTAAAGGTGGAGCCCCATTTAACCGTGTTCTTTTTGTCTGTGTGCTTTTTCAAACAGGAACTCGAAGCATTAATTCCATCTTGTGCTAGTTTATCTTTTCAATATTGCTGCTAGTATTATCTTTTTTGTACATATATATATGCAAAACCGCTGGCGCGAAACCGTGAAATGAAGGATAAAAAACTGGGGTGCCGCCATACAAGAGTTAGCCTTATCAATAAATTCAGTAAATTTTTGCAATTATTCTTTTCTGTTGGCTGGCTCAATCAGATTCAGGTATGAGGTTTTTGCTTTAATTAGCAACAGCACACAGACCCAAAAGAAGAATCTCGCACTATGATCCGTGGCCAAGGATGACTATTAAATTTTGGTTAAGCGAAATATATTTATTAAAAAAATATGTAAAACTTTTGGTTAAGAGTGTTAAAATTGCTTTCGAATTTTTTTTAGTCAATAAATTATGAATTTTTTATTCATTAGATCATGAACATCAAATAATCTATTTTTTTTAACTTAAATATGTTTTTGTCTCTAAAAAAATGTTCAAATTTTACATTTGACATCTAATAATTTTTTCTTTAACTTTTGGTCTAAAAAAAATATTTTATATTTCATTTCTGCTGTTATTTATTAAATAAGTACCAAATTAGCAATAACAACAGCATGGATATTACCAAGCTAGATGTCATTTGTCTGAACGAGCCTTGAATTTGTGTCGAATAAATCATCAATTTCGTCTTTTAAATATTATAATATCTCTTATTAAGTAGTCTCTAAAGTTTTAAAAAAAAATTATACAAGTAATCTCTTAAATATAAAAAAGTATGCTAAGTAATTTTCTAAATATTAAAAAATTCTTCAAATTATCCCTAAATTATAATAGAACTAGAATACACTTAAGAGCTAAACTGATAAATATTCAATACTTGGAAAATTACTTATATAATTTTATTACTCTATAGGCCACTTAAGAAAGATTCTAATACTTCTGTCAAAAAAAAAAA
The DNA here is from genome assembly GCA_026413185.1 of Pueraria montana var. lobata. Classification (NCBI taxonomy): domain Eukaryota; kingdom Viridiplantae; phylum Streptophyta; class Magnoliopsida; order Fabales; family Fabaceae; genus Pueraria; species Pueraria montana. The sequence continues at coordinate 9,276,527 of CM048654.1, forward strand.
AAAAGATTCTAATACTTGAAGAACAATTGGTGATTGGCGACTTTATTCCAAGCTTTTGACAACATGAAGAAATCTGTAGAAACTAAAGAAAAGGATAATCATGGGATTTTGGGATGCAAACAATAAGATTCTTAACGCCAAGCAACTAGATCTAACAGTACCACAATTGTTGCATATGTAGACAGCTTTTGGATACATACATGTACAGGGTCGCGCATAAGGTATTTCCAATCTAAAAAGAAGGAAAAGAATCAAATAGCAGCAAGACAGTAAATCGATTAAAAAGTTACAATTTCGTCAATTGATCAAAGAACAATCACCAAGCTGGATTCAAGACGTCCAATTACATGATGAATAAACCAGCAATGCGCAGTTGATTCTTTGGACCTATCAACAGATAAATGATACATGGATATGTGCAACTCATGCTGGACTTCAGTTTTGCAAAAGTATGATGCTCCAGCCAGAAACAAAACATTAGATATTCCACTGCCTGGTTGTTAGCATACGACATTCTTTCTTTCAGCCTTCAAGAGCTGAGGATCCAGAACATACTCCAATCAATATGGCAATGCAAGTAGCAGGTGTTAAAAGCTACACTACACTGTTTAAACCAGAAGGGAAGGCATGGTAATCCCTTTTCATCTCACAAGACCAGCTGTGAGCTTGGGACTTCACTGTGGGATGTCATGGAATGGCAGATGCAACCCCAAATGCAAGGTGGAAATAGTAACTCTGCCAGGATAAATGCTGAAATCAAAGGGATGGCAGAAGCTAAACAGTTTGGCCATGGATAGATCAGTGATTATGATCAATGGCAGACTTCAAGATATGGCCAGAGTCCAGACTAATGGGACCTGCAAAAACATTGCTCTGGCGGCTTCCTATCACCAGGAAATAATATCAGGCCAAAGGACCTAATCCTCACCATGGTCAACCCAACAATGCTTGAGGCCAACTTTTGCGTAAAATTGGGAATGGGACTTAAGATGCTCGAGTTTGAAGAACCTCTTGAAACCTCAAATCCATGGTGTCCAACCTTCATACATGTTGCATAGATTATCTACACTAGTAGCTTGCTTTAGTAGATAATCTACTTGCTCCGCAGTACCAACTTCTCTGAAATCCAAAGAAGGCCCAGCATTAATACAAAAAAACTCAGCAAAATATTTTGTGATTGACAAAAACAGCTATGGTACTTACCTGCTTTCAGAGATATCTCGACCATCAATTTTCAACTCAACCCGCCTCAATACTGATAAGGCATAAGCATTTTTACCTAGCATAAAGTGCAAAAAGCCACAAACAAAAAAGGGCATGTCAATTCCTTTTTTTCATACTGCTTTCAATCCCATCAGATATTATGACATCAAATGGACACAGATATTATGAGGTACTTGTAGGCGTAAAAGATTATTTGTTGCTTATGCTTCTGAGCTTCATACATTGGTAAAGAAGCCGCTTCTTTTTTTTTTCTTTTTTTCTTTTTTGTCAAAATTACAGTTTACGAATATCTTTGGGTATCAAAAGTGCAATCTTCAAAACCTATTCTAGATGTTTAAAAAATCACAAATGCAAACTGAGCTGCATATCACCTGAAACCTTGGTCCATTTTCAATTTAAAATTTTATAGATAATTTAAACTGTGATTATTTTATAGGTAACATATTAATTTTGTAAGGTTCATATTCTTTCATGTGTTTATTTACTGGGACACCACAGGAGGGGACTAAACCAGTTCTGATTGTAAAACTGGCTGTTTATTTTACTAGAATGGAATTAGTATATTAAATAAACAGGGATAAGAAAAAATAGTATATAAAAGATTTTGTACATACCCCTTCCCACACGGGTATTGGCATTTATGTTGGGATCAGGAGCTTCATGATGTTCAGCAGCATTTTTAACTTCTTTTGCAGAAAGCAGTTCATCTTCACGATCAAATTTGTCTAGGTTTTCATTCGATGGATTTTGGGAGTTGGCAGGGATGGCAACAGATTCATCACCTGGTAAAGCTACAGCTTCTGGATGTTCAGTGGCCTCATTAATTGACTTCACAGAACCAGCACCATTAAGATCAGTTTCCACAGGAGAAGATTCTGACAACTCAAAAGGTGAGATTTCTTCCACATCAGTTTGAGACAATAGAGTGGTATGCGTATGACCTGTGGGGTTTCTGCTACCAGACCCCTGTGAAAGCAGGCCTTTATTTCCAGCTGAATCATTCAAGCTATCAGGAAGACTAACTTCAGCTGACGTGATGTCAGATCCCGAGCTACTACAGTAGATGCTATCTGGTGGTGATACCCATCCCTTGTCTTCCAAAGAAAGTCGAGAAAAGCCAATAAAATCATCAGTCTTATCATCTTCAGACGTAGAGAGACTCTCCCCTTCTTTACCATCAAATTCAACTGCATCACCACCACCAGCATCTGATCTTGACAAATTAATATCCTCTGATTTTACTTCCTGACTTTCTCCTATTCCTTCAAGAGCCTAAAAACAGAGAACAGGGATCTTTCAAACTATAAACAAAAAAAAATTCTTTGGCCAGTCAATATATATATATAGAGAGAGAGAGATGAGGGATCCACTTACTCCAAGAGTAAGTTTAATAGAGTTACTCTTCATCCTTACCATTTATTTTCTTGAAATCTAATGATTGTAATGAGTAACTAATCTTAACCATTAGATTTCAAAAAAATAAATGGTGAGGATGAAGAGTAACTCTCTTAAACTTACTCTTGGAGTAAGTGGATCCCTCCTCATATATATATATATATAGAGAGAGAGAGAGAGAGAGAGAGAACAACAATATCTTGAAACTGTCACATTACTTTGTGCAGATTGCCAGCATGGATATTAGCAGTTCTTGCTAGCCTAGTCAACAATGAATAGAGTCCCTTCACAGCTGACGTCAGAGAGGGTACCAAGGGCTTAAAGGTATGACAAGCCTCCCTGATTCTTAAACAATATGACTGATATATAGCTTGTCCATGGATGTGTGATATTTCCTTCTTGGTCTCACTTTCCCTAGCTATAGCATCGGCCATAGCAGCTACATCCTTAGACAACACCGATTCAAGTGGAAAAAGGATGGCATTTGCCTAAGAAAAACAAGAAACCACCAAAGTACAAATTTGGCCTTAGGGAAGCTTAGTATCAGAAAATATAGAATTGACAGTTATAGGCAAAGCCTAAAGGTCAATATTTTACAAACTGAGATACAAGGGTTAAAATAAAACCTTTGAAAGGCATTCCATAAGAGAAAGGTGGATAGCAGCTGCCTCTTTCCCCAGATTGTAAACATCATGTATATCTTCAGTTATTGCTAGAACCTACAAAAACAAAGGAACATTTGGTTGCAAAAATTCCATAGGAAAAGGACTTAATGGTAATGAATGGAACACATAGTAACTTACTTGTATACTTTCTGTAGATTGTTTGTAATAACTTAACAGTAATCATATATTCATCATTCATAATAAGAAACAATAAATCTGGTGATGAGGGGCACATTCGCTTATTTGTATATAATAATCCTTTTTAATGAATTGGGATTATTTTGGGAGAGGGAGGGGTAAGTAATTTAGCATTACTCCGTTAACAAGTTGGGTTTGCCTATTTCAGGATTGATATGGATGATCTACAGACCCAGAAAATTTTGAAACAAATTCATCAAATTACATTTATGTTCAGATGCTATATTTGATCATGTGGACAATTTGGGTCTTGTTAAGATTATAATTTAAAAGACCAAGTGCAAAGCATAATTTCATTAACCTAAAATCCTTTTGCCTACTTGCAAATTAGCAGCTCCAAAATTATCTATGTAGAACCATGTGCACAATACATGGATTGGACATCAATACAGATATTAAATTTTATAAATTATCTGGAAAAATTTGTTCAAAATTAGACTCCACATTAACATATGACAACATCAAATTCGAACATTACCTCTTCAAGCATAGAACCACTTTCAGAAGTTAGAGCAGTATGGATCCTTGAAACCCGAGCAAAAGCAGACAGTGCAACACTAGCCTCATATGCACAATCCCTCATTGAAAGAACCGTGCTTTGTAAATCACCTATGAAAAGGTAGAGAATGTTAAATCAACACATGCAACCACAATGCTGATACATCAGTGTAGAAAGAAAACATGTATATGCATGTATGAAATTCAATGTATAGATGAACAGTAACCAAGATGGCAAGCTCTACCTGAAGCTGACTTTGCTTTTAGAGAGGCAATGCAGAGCTCATTGGTTGCAGTATATAATCCATTGGAAGCAGCTTCAATAGTGCATTGTGCAAGCTTCCATTCTTGTTCAGTACCTATTAAAAGAACAGGAGAGTACATGTTCACTTTATGAAGAAGTTCAACTAATAAGGAGAGTTCAACAACAGAGGAATATAGCAAACTCACGTGTATAAGAATGGAAAGTAACATCCAATCTTGTTAATGCATTCAAGTACACTTGCTGCCATGTCTTGCCATCAACACTACTCCTGAAGGGATATGGTTGGCCTGGTATAAGAAAATACCCATCTCTTGATGCTTCAAACTCTAACACTGACACACATAACTTCACAATGTCAGATGCCTTTTCTCTAGATTCCCATAAAATCTGCCTCCGAGTCTTAACATGTTCATGGAACTCAGGAGGAATTCCTGAATTTTTAGTTGAAGTATTTCCAGAACTACTGGAATTGGGACCCCCACAAGCCCAAGCCATTGCTCTCTCAAGCTGTCCTTCCGCTATAAGAGAACTTCGTTCACAAGACTGAAGACACTCCATTGATGTTGTGATTTTTGACACGGCAGATTGTATATTGTCCAGTAATTTAGATCTGCTGAGGTTTAAAATGATTGTATACAAGCTGTCATCAGTACCAAGATACTTCTCAAATCTGATTCTTCTGTTATATGATGGGTTCAAACTAACATCATGCATCCATTCCATCTGAACTATCTCAAGGGCAGTTTTTCGAAGAGCTTCTTTCAACTCATTCACTTGTTTTTTCATGACAGAAGCTGCTGATTTTGCTGCTCTAGCAGTTTCATGTGCATTACAATATTCTTCAAGCATAAGTAAAACCTTTTTCACAGCCCCATCCTTTTTCACCTGGTCTAAAGCAAGTTCCTTTGATGACTCTGTAAGTTGCTTCAAGTGCTCATTTTCTTTATCTAAACAAGTCAGTAAACTAGGAGCAACTCTTTCTTTCAAATAGTGACCAATGTGTTTCTGAAGTTGGATTTCAAGCTTTTTCTTCATAAAATTGAGTGATTGGTCAAAGCCTAGATTTTGCTCAACTGATGAAGCTACATCATGTATGCATGCATCAAGAAAAGAATCTATGACGCCTATTTTCCAAATAAAGAATGAATGGTTATCCAATAGACCTCCAACTTTCCAGACATTCTCAGATATAGAATTTCCAGAATTTATCAAATCTGGCTGAGTGTGAAATTTACTTGAAGGCATCACAACTGAACCATCAGCTGAAGACAGCATAATATCAATGGATTCCAATTCCAAGAAAGGCTTAACAAGTGCAGCCAATAGTGCTTTGCTTCTCAAAATATGTAGCTCCATTTCTTCTTCCAAACCAACTAGAGATTGAAATTGACAATTCACAGAAACCAGGGCATTTTTTATGTCAGCTTCTCTCTTTATAAGAGAAGAAGTCCTTACATCCCTCTGATTCCAAGTTTGATGGAGTTGGTCCAGTTGTGCTCTACAAGCTTCCTCTTGGGATGCAAGTTCCTCTGCCTCTTCCCATGAAAGAAGATCTCTGCCCTTAACTGCAGCTTCTTCAAGAGCCAGCTGCTGCTCAGTAATACGACCAACCTTAACAAAATAATTCTGTTCAAGTTCAACTAGTGATGCTCTCTCCATTTCAACCTCCACAAGCTGCTCCAGTGCAGTTTCTATAGACCCTCGAACTTGTGAGATCAATCCAAATGCATCCATAACCTCTGAATTTAATGAAACAGCAGCTCGTATTACATTTGGCAGAACAACTTCTGTCATTTGACTAACCAATCCCTTACAGGAAATCAAAATGGTTTTGAAAATGGAAACCCAATTACTTTCAGAAGAAAACTTCGAAAGAACTTTGTTAATATCAACAGAAGGGATGTCCTTTCCAATAAATTGGCATAGATCATTAACAAACTCTGTCACAAGATTACACTTTTCTACTTGTTCTTCAAACTCAGCAAAAATAGTTCCAGAGTCATTCTGCAACATATTGTATTGATTTCTTCCTCCTGACATATCATTATATATATTTTGTATTCTATGCTTAACCTCATTATAAAGTGAACTCACAGCAATATTCAGAATTAATAGTGCCTTCTCCCTCTCCTCTTCTAGCTCACCTAAAGGTCTGGCATTGTTCATCCCGTCATATTTAGATTGAACAGAAGACATCCTATCCTCCTTTCTTAAAAGACCAATGGACTGCATGAATTTCATGAAAGCAGATAAAAGGCGATCCTTAGTTTTTGATTCTGATTCGGAACCAATAGAACTCTCTATTTCAGCACACTCTTTTTCTAATTTTTCTATTTCTACTGCATACTTCTCCACTCTGAAACAAAGATCATCATGACTGCATTTGATAGAATCGATGCTATCTACATGAAATTTTGCAATAAGTTCAGAAGCCTGCCTTCTGGCAAGAGAGAGAATATCTGATGACAGGGCATTGATAGATAGTTGTAGAACTTGTGCCCAGTTATGAACTGCACTGGTTGAAAGGTAATTTAATGGTAGAATTCTTTGCAGAGCCAAGGAGTATGCTTGCAAAGAAGTTGTGGCAGAAGTTAGTCCATCACCCAACTCAGCTACGAATTGAGAAACTTCCCTATCTATATCATGGCATTGTGCTTGTGTTGGCTCAGGAACAACAGTTAGTGGAACCCCTGCTACGATGACTGCAGATGTAAGAGATAAGGCTGCTTCCATGTTATTCAGCTTAAAAGAAGCATTTATTTCTGGGATTAAGTTGCACCGTAAAGCATCAAGAATCCTTCCATGCTGCTCAGCCCAAGTCATTGCCTCCTGAGCTTTCTCAGCAACCATAGACTTTGCTTGGGCAAATTCCCGAGCCTGAATTTCAAAAGAAGCTCGAATTTTCTCTGAATTACTGGTTGCTTCAGCAACAATCGACTTTGCAGATGTCTCATGCAATATAAGGCTAGACCTCTCCTGGTCAGCTCGATAGTATAGAGTAGAGGCAAGCTCATATTGGTTTAGAACGTCAGCAAACCTCTGGCACATAATTCTCAAAGTTAATTAAATTAAAATAATTATGGATCAAGAAAAAAATAAAACAAAGCCACAATTTAAATGTAGCCAAAAGAATTCATGGCATTGATTTCACCAATACCTCAAGTGCTGATTCAACAGCTGGCAGACTAGTCAATAATTGATCATGGTGTTCCTATTCACAGATTTGGGGTAGAAAAAAATCAGCAATTAGTCATGTTAGATAGATCTCAAGTATAAGTAAATGTATAAACACCTAGCTAAATTGTATTACAATAATTTTCACACACTGGATTTTATAATTAAAGGTTACAAATTAAAGAATTTAAATACAAAAACAAGTATGCAAATTGATTTCAAATACATTACACAAATTCTAAAATGTCTCGTGTAATATCTATAAACTACACAAATGCTTGAAACACAAATATTCATGCGCATGCACACATTTGTCTTAATACATCTGAACCAGATATCAACTACATCAAAGTTTGGAACACTGCTTATCTAATTATGTCAGACACAAATACTTGTTTACATAGAAGGCATGTACAACTTTTAGTTTAGTACATACCTGTAAGGGAACACGAATTTCCTGTACTCGAGATGCAAATAGACTCAAGCTAACAGCCAACTCCATGCCTTTTCTTTCTTCACCACCAATTGCAGCTTCATCATGAAAATCACCACGTGTCCACTCCACAAGTGGATCCCAAACAAATACTTCCAATAACATCAAAAGTATGTCTTTGTTCTTCCTTAGAACACCAATAACTGTCTCACAGTTTGATTTGAAGCTACCCTCTATTCCAGTCAGCCCTAAAGCTGCTTCAATCATTTGAGTCAGACGGAAAGGAACAATCTCTGGAATTTTTAGTCTTTGTCCCTTATCAAAACACACATTGTAATCAATGTGTACAATATCCCCATTACAAAAATCTATAAGAATGTTGTCCAAATGTCTGTCGCCCAGTCCCAAAACATGACCAACCATACTCATTGCAGCAACACTTCCAGAATACCTACAGATTGAAGATAATAATAATAATAATAATAATAATAATAATAAAGCTAACTGTAAAGTATCAAATCTGCACATCATAAATTTTTGCCTCTGAGCAAATGTTCATCATATGCCAAGCACAAGTTTGGAAGTACTTTCAAATAGAATAGTCAATAAAGAGGATTTTTTATTTGACACTTAATGATAACAAGAAGATCGTGTCAAACTTCTTAACTCTGAGAAAATAAAGGAAGAAAGGCCAAGGATAAGTTAGTATGTAATAAAAGAATTACAAGCCTTCAAAGTGTTGATTGACTTAAACTTATTGGTTTAAATACAGAACCAAGTTCATGGATTAGTCTCACATCTATGCCTGTAGGGATAGATAATAAAAAAAAATCCCCAAAAACAAAATCCATATTCATGCAAAGAACTTTAACCATTGAATTTAATTATAAATGGCATAACCACAAAATGCACCAGTAAAGGCCCAGAAGTTCCTTGAATGTACCTCTTCATTTTTGAGCTGAAAGCTTTATATCCTTCACTAGCACACCATAACTCCTGGTAAAGAAGATGTCTAGGCACCTCCTTCATGAGATCAAGAAGAACTTTACATTTGACTTCATGAGGCCAATCCCTTCGCGAAATCACTCTCTTAATGCCTTTCTCTTTAAGTGCAGGTATGATCTTCCCATAAAACATATCACTGGGACGGGGAACAGGTGGAGGAGCTGAGGATTTTGTATTTGCAGAGCCCAATGCCAAAAACTGTGCTAGCTGGACACGGGTTTGCCAAGACTTAAATACACTGTAAATACTTACTACATTGTCCACCCACTGGATTAGGCCAGCCCGACCACTGATTGGAGTCACAGAATAATAGCGAATGCTAAGAGAATTGCTACATGCAGAAGAAGAAGAATGCAGAAAACCATTTATAGCCTGCAGTAATTGCATGATTCTAGCATCAAGGCGCAAATCTTCTCGTCCTTTGAGGAGATATGTGTACCTCTGACCATCTGAACCAAGAATACCTAGTTTCTTAGGCTTTGTCTTTGTTGATAAGATAGTGACTTGTTCATGAAAAGAAGCAATAGTGACAACCCCTTGGAGATCAGTTGCTTTGTCAGAGTCAGGTACTTTCATTTGTTTCTCAAGACCTGGCATTGGAACATCTGAAGATGATAGCAAAGCTAAATGGGGTGCAACTTCTCGCAAGGAAACTGAAGACTTCCTCTGATAAGAGGCCAAGGATGCAGCAATACTATCAAAAGGTCGCCACACATCACCTATAGCTGCAGAAGATGCTGGAGGAATCTTAAAGGATACTATAGCTGATTTCAGTTGGTCTTTATACTCTTCCTGGAACCAAGCTTCATGAGGAGTCTCAGGTTTACGAGACGTTGAAGCTAAACGACGCTCCAAAGCCACAACTATTGGAGCCATCATTGCAGAATATCGAGCAGAATTTATCTTGTTCTTCTCATTCTGACTAAGTGTGACATTTTCTGCGATTCTTGCAGCCTCTTCTTTCAGCACATTTATTCGCCTCATCACATCTGCAACAAAATATAGTTAGCCGGCCCATTTCTCTACACCTAATTATGCAATAAAAAGAAATGATGATATACATCCCTCAAACATAAAAAAGAGTCATCAATTATTCAATGCAATTCAATAAAAATGGATCTCATAATCAACAAAATGTTGGGAAAAAAAGGTAAGCAACCTGTGTGAAGATCCTGAAGAGTACTGAGCCATAATTCCTCCCAGAGTACAGTAACATTTCCAAGTTCGTTTATCATCAGCTGAACATCCTGAACCAATCGGGGGTAAAGTTCTCTCTGCATGAAAAAAATAAATTTTAATCATCCTCTACACTACTTTGAACAAGCAAGCTAACAAAAGGTCAGTATAAAAGCAATAACAATAATAGAAGTGTTGATCAAATTAATAAGCACATCACATGTCTTGATAAATATGCCAGATCAAACTAATGAGTACCCATCAGGATGTTTATTATGCTGAGAACCAGATTAGTATCTATTTGTCCCTCCGAAGTATATTACAGACATTAGAAACTACTAAAATATCTAATACAGATCGGATTTTGGAACTAATAAATCACTTATCACTCTGAAAAGATTAATTGACCAGTGACCACACTTCACTGTTTTTAAAACACAGTCCAGCAGGCCAGGTCAGAAAGATTAGTTGAATTGTCACATCATGAGAATTTTGATGCCTAATTATCCACATGATGTGGGGAGGATATTTGTTGTAAAAAGAATATATGAGCTACAAAATGCACAAAACTTTTCATATTACCAGACAACCCAACACATGATGAAGCTCTTCTGAAGGTTTCTCTTCATAAGCATTAACATCAACTAGCGTTGGGTACACTATAGAACAGGGAGATTGCTTGGCCAGCATGATCAGCAAGCCCTCCAACTGCTTCCGAATCACTTGTTCAGGATGAGAACTTATACGTGCAAACAGTTGAGGCGTAACTTCCTACAAAGACAATTTCAGTAACATTTCAGTAAACTATCCTCCCCTTGAAACTGAAAGAAGTTAAAGTAAAAGCCTGAGATCTAGCATGCAACCTGCCATGGCAACAAAGGAACAACCAAAAGAGCAGATTCAAGAGTATCTTTCAATTCCACACCATAATTGAGAAGTATATGCAATATATACAATGTAGCCCTCAGGGTGTAGCTGCCAGTTTTTTCCTTCAAAGCCTCGTATTCAGAACCAGGCATCTGACTGTGGCAAATAGGGGAAGATGAATAAGAAAGATACTGTATGTAACCATGAGCAGCATGTCCAAACAAGGACACTCTTCTCCTCCTCAAAGACCACCAAATATCAACAAAATCATCCAATGCAGATATTATGTCAGATTCTCCCAGCCCAGAATTTGCGTTTAACAAACAAATCCTCAATTGAGAAGATACCATGGCCGAAAGACATTCACCACCAGAGTTTTCTGCACCCGGTGCCCCTGCGGCAGTTTCTATAATATTCACTATATTCCAAACATATGTCTGCAGAGGATTGTCACTAATTGAGCGCTCCACAGAATCAAGCCAAGAGCTTCTCTCTTCCTGTTCATCTATGAAACCTTTCATATCAATATTGTCCTGAAGAAGACACAAAACCAAGGACTTAATTCTTTGCACCTCGTCCTTAGTCAACTTGAATCTCTCAGGTAAAATTTCCGGAACAAGTATGGAAGAAAATGAGCATGAATGGAGGATAGTTTCCCTCTGAACAAGGAGTGAGTCTCGGGCTTGCTTAAAGCACCAAGAAGCATAAGAAATCCATGACTTGCCCATAGTGGGGCAAATACGAGAAGACAATTTTGTTGCTGTACCAACAATTTCCTCAGTGATAGAACCCAAATTCGATTTACAAGTTATATTTTCTTCATTGCCGTCTTTGCCAAGTGGAGCTGATTCAGCCATTTCAAAATCTGCTGGCATCTTGAGAACAATACTCTCTGGACTCCAGTCTAAATAATCCCGTGTCAGCCAATCTGCAAGTTTCAAGCACGCTTTGGCCTTCAGAGTCCTCTCTTCAGTATCAGATATTCGAGATGTTGAAGAAACCATGCAAGGACGCAAAAATGACCAAAGGTTTGTGAAAGCGTCTTCAAACTTGTTTTCAGCATACTGTAGTAAAATGCTCTCATACTGCAAGTTTAAGACCAGAAGATTGCGATGCCTCTCCTCAGGGCAAACAGATACATGATCTTTGATGTAGTTGTTCAGGCGATTTGCCAACAAAAGATTATTTTGCTTGCGGGCTAAATTATGCAAATTCATGCAGAATTTTAGTGTAACTGGAGAACTTGGGGAAATGGTTTGATAAACCCGAAGGACTTTCAGCCATGGATTACAATCTTGACGGATTTTACTAATAGAAGATGGCAGTGATTTAAGAGAATTTAGTATTGACGGTAGCTGTTTGGCTTTCTCATGAGTTGCTTTAAGCTTACAATTCTCTTCTACAAGGAAAATGCAGTGCAACTGAATAGCAAGAGGTGTTGCTTCAGCTAAGCCATCAAGTGACAGAACAGAAAGTGGTTCCTCCAACATTGACCTTGCTTTCTGCAGATCATGCAGCACCTTATCACTTTTTTCCTCCGTCTGGAAGAGCAATGATTGCAGAAGCATCTGCTCACTCCGTTGCAAGGCTATTTTTGGATCAAGGGTAAGCTCACTGTTGCTTTTAGGCGTCAAATCAAGGCTTGACCATGCAGCCTGATAATCACCCTCATCAAAACGTGCTAATGCATGGATTGCATTAACTTCATTGCCGGCCATTGTCAGAGCACCAGAATAACTTCTACCAGCATGTTTAGCACGAAGCAGCTGCAACTCTAATAGCCAGGTTTCAAGAGATCTCCAATCAGATACAGCTGCATAACTCTCAATTATGCGTGCTATGACAAACTGTATACCATCAGAACCCAGGAAACCGAGTGACTCTTCAGTCTGTAGCAAGTGAGTAAAGTTAGCCGCAGCATTTTCGTACTCACCTCTTGCCTGATATATAAGCCCACTTATCCAAGAAAGGGGTCCAGCAGTTCCAGACTCACTGGAGGACTGGTTTTCCTCCCCAAGTAAGGAGGAGAAGGTAATTGAAACCCATTTTTGTAGGCCAATCAAAGAATCTGGATCAAAACTCTTACAAAGAGCTAGTGAAATATGTCTTAAAACTTTTAAGAGATCTCCTCTATACCTTCCTCTGATATTGTGGAGGTTATCAGTTACCTGAGCCCTAGATTTTTCCTTCAAAGCTGATGCAGAAAGATTCTTGAGCTCCTGCAAACGCAGAGTACAATATTGAATAACAGCATCATTGCAATGTACAGCCAATCCAGCATTCATCATTGGCTCACATATACGAGAAAACCAATCCTCACATACTTTTTTGTTTGCTCGAAAAAATAAAGTACTCTGACGGGTAGCAGGTGGTAAAATGACAGACCCCTCGTATGCGTTATATACATTTTTCTTTAGAGCCTCAACAAAATCCAACAGTAATCTCATTGGTAGCAAGTGAGCACCAGAAGACCCTATCATACTTAAGTTCCCATCACTTTGCTCATTATCAAGTTGCAAAAGGTGTGCAATGTCCAATAGCATGCGTTCTAGAGCAGCAAATGTTTGGGTAGGACCACCAAGGTTAGTCCGCAGTCTTGTAGCAATACAGTACCGAGCAGCTTCTTGTACAGCCCACCAGGCACCGGCTAAATTATTGACAGAACAGATTTTTTCAAGTATGTCTTCATCCACTTGTATATCCAACCATGGAGAATTAGCACCAAAATTTCCTGTTTCTTCAGGCAGACTTAAAATAGCATCCTTTGAACTCTGGCAACTATGAATGAGCCGCTGGATCCAAGAAGAAAGAGGTACCTTCCATCTTTGTGAAATGTAACTTAAGATCGATACAAGCTGTTGTGAGTGCAGTTGCAGTGGCAACTGCTTCAGGGCAAATAATTGTTTCCAATGCATCTTAGAATTGTTGCCTAACACAGGGTCAACAGGCCTAAATCTCCCATAATCATAGAGACCACATGTATATATAGTAGTAGGCAGAATATGGGCAAGTAATCTCACATATGCATCCCGTATTTCTATAGCTGGATCCCCAAGTTTCTCCAGTATCACTGCAGCTAAGGGATAAAAACACACAGGATGCAAAAGTTTTGCTTGCATAAACATCTCCAAAGTTATTGCAACATGTGACCTTACTTCCGGTTCCCTCTCAAATGTAACACCTAAAAGTGAGAAAACTAAGTTCATGATTACACCAGCATACTTGCATTCTTCATGGGAGAAATCTCTTGTGCCTAAGATCTTATTAGCAGCCATTACATTCTCACAGAACTTTTGTCCCCAATCTAGAGCAACTAATTTAATTGCCAGAGGAGAAGAAACATGAAAGGCTTTTATAAGGAGCTTGCTATACTTCTCCAAATGCTCAGTAATCACAGCCGAAAACCCATTACTGAATTGATCATCACTGTCCTCCTTTTTAGTTGGAAACTCAACAGAAGCATTGTCACAAGTCTGCTCTCTTTCGGAACACGTAATTAAGAACTCAACTGAATTTAGCCTCTCCAATGCCTTGACAACAGTGATCTGCAACTCCATGAAAGCCTGAATGGGTAATTCAAAAGGATTCATCTCTTTTGTGATAAAGGACACCAACTTTTCTGACCTCCTAAGATACAGCGTAGCAACATCCTTTTGTCCAATCAAATTGTTATCCCCGCCCATGGAAACACACGCTAATAGAACTTTCAAATCAAACTTGATTAATGCCAATAATTCAGGTTTCGAAAATGCTTTCGTATCTATGACAGAATTAAACTCATCTGAATGATCAGTGTTATTTCCTATTACACTCTTCAACAGCTTCAGTTCCTCAATCAAGGAGACAAGGGCTTCATCGACAACTTCTGTATTCCCATGCTGAAGCAAAAAAACATAAGTAGCAGCAGAACTTCCCGTTACCAAATGATTTGGATGCAATCGCAGCTGAGAAATCGACGCATCAAACTTCAATAACTTCTTCACTGACAACGGAAGGAGGCCAAGCTTTTGCAATGACAACAACTGGAGATTAGTCTTCAAAACCCCATGAACTTGGAAAGAGCTAATCTTCCTAAACCCTGCCCTTGCTCCAAACTCCAAGCTCTGAAACAAGATATCAACAGCGAGAGGATAAAAACTCGAAAACCGCTCCCGCAATATCTCAGCCAAAAGAGTCAAACACTTCCAAGAATCCTCAATCCACTCAGACCACCCAAATTTCTGCCCAATCATAGACAAACACCTCAGCAATCGTGGCAGCAATGCACTAAGCGGCTCACATATCTGTTCAAGCAGGTTCATCTCCAGTAACCCCGAAGCAGTGGACTGCAGAATCGTGGAAAAACAAGAAAGCAAAGAAAGCAGCCTTCGAAACTGTGGCGGCGTACCAGGAGTTCCGTCATGAAGCAAAACCTCCATGTCCCCCAAGAACTTAGTGAGCAACCTGAGAGACATGGGAAGACTACCAACCCAATGCTTCTGAAACTGCAAGAAGCTATCCAAAATAACACGCCTATCGGATTGAGCTAAATCAGGCACCAATGCCCAACCGAGAAGCAAGTCAACAATGTCAGGGAAATGAGGCTGAAAGCACCTCAAAAACTTCAACGAAATCAGAGTAATAACACCAATAAGCCTATGCAACAAAGCCAAAGAGGTCCTCTCATCCTCAAGCAGCACCTGACACGCTTTCAGAATCGGCAAAGCGTACCTGTCGGTTCCGCCGACATTGAGAAACTCGCGCAGACCTTCGAGCGCGAGTTCCTTAGTGCCGTCGACGGCGACGGCGGTGTTGAGCGACGGCAGCGCCCAGCCGATGAAGCGGTCGACGAGCATGAGGTGGTTCTGTCTGCCGTTGGAGGAGACGGGGATCGAAGCGAGGACGGCGCAGAGAGCGCCGTAGGCCGTGACCGCAGCCTGGCGCACCTCGTAGCATCTGTGACAAAAATCGAAGTTAGTTGAAAACGGAAAAGAAGAGTGAGGTTGAAATTAGGTTAAAAACGGAGTAGTGGAAGTGAAGAGAGTGAGTTACTACTTGTCGGAGAGGAGTTGGGAGAAGGCCTGGGCGAGGAAAGTGGCGGAGTGAGAGAGGAGGAGGGAGTTGTGAGGGTGGAGGATGGCGCGGTGGAGGGAGTGGATCGCGGCGAGGCGAGGGGAGGGGTCGTCGTCGGAATCGTCCTTGGGGAGTGCCGCGGAGACGAGTGCTGCGAGGTGCTGGTGCTGGTGTTGGTGTTGGTGTTGGTGTTGGTGAATGCCTTGCATCACTGCGTTTCATTTCATTGCTTGCTGCTGTTGCTTACCCAACATACTAATACCTTTCTGCATTTCCTCTCCCCAAAAATAAGTTAAAAATAAAATAATTTTTTTTTTACTGCAATAAAATAAAATAATTATTACTCTATCTTTACTAACCTATATAGATGGATTTTTATCTGAAATAATTATTTTTTTAAAAAATTTACACAGCATAAAAAAAGGAAAAATAAGTTATACACTTATAATATAAAATAATTTTACACTATTATTCAATATTATGTATAATAAATTTGTTTACTTTTACATTCATTACTTTAAAAATCATAAGTTCTGATATTTGACAATGCATAACCATTAGACTTATAAACAAAAATGAATAATTGTTTCTAGGTGTATCATAATACTTGCTAAATTAGAAGTTTATCTATCAAATTTATTATTTTTCACGGATAGTTCTATTCTATCTATCAAATTAGAGTTAAGTTATTTATCATAAATGTCATTCAATCAATAATTTTTTTTTTTACAATACATTTTTCATAGATTAAAATATAATGAAATATGAATTTAGAAAAAAAAACAAAAATTAAAAACAATAAAAGAAGTCTTTATTTAATTTTTAATTCTAAATTTTATTATGTTTTAATGTTTGGAAAAGTGGTTTATGAAAACAAAACTAATAAATGGTTAAGAATTAAAATAAATAAACGGTTGAGATTTTTTTTTTGTTAGTAGTTCAATTTCAATATAATATAAGAGACTATTTATAGAAGGGATAACTTTTAAGGATTTATTAATTGAGATAAAGTTGAAATCAAGGTGTACACAATGAATTAAGCAAAAATTGTCATGTGTTAGCACGAAAAAACAAACAAGAAATTACAGAAGTTGGAGAAATTCATTAGCCACGTTGTTTATAATTATAATAATCAAATAAATACTATTAAATATTAAGCTTTGGATTGATAGATCTAAGTTTTTGGGAATGAAGAATATTATAGAAAGTCTCGGTTTACATGGGAGTGGTTCGTGAGAATTACATTATTTATTTAGGAGATTCAAATATAGACAGGGGAGGCTTGGATGGGTTGGCTATTGATGTACTGATTTTAGGCTTGGTGTGGCCACATCTTCTTGTGTTCTCTCATGTTTTAATAATTTTTGTTTTGCCTTTTAAAAAAAATTATTAAACATGACATACGTGGATAAAAAAATCTTAAATCATGATATAACAAGTAATTTTTTATTTAAAATATAAAATACAAAAAGTTTGATTAAAGTTCTAAAAAACTGATACATTCCTAAAAAAATACGAAAATAATTCATTGTTACAAACCATCAACGAATCAATGTTTGGAATATCTCTGGGAATCACAAAATCAATTATACTCTTAGTTAAATGATACGACTCATTTTATTTTACGACTTTAACCATAATTTTTCTTTCTCCCTTAACATCGGGTTTTGAAAAGGTTGGAACATTGCTAAAAAAATTTGAATATAATTCTTTGTCATAAACTACCAATGAATCAAGGTCTGGAATATCTCCGGAAATCACAAAATCTGCTATGCTCTCACTTGAATCATGCAACTCATTGTTTTTTGTTACGAATTTCATAATAATCTTTCTTTCTTTCCTAATCGAAGGTTTTTGAAGCGCCAAAATCTATAAGACGAAGAAGGTTTCGTCTACCAACTCGTGCAGTCTTGCTCCTAGGCTTTTTCACTATCTTCATGTTTTGTAAATTCTTTGTGCCACGTTGCCTTTTTGATCCCATGATTTAATTTTCACACGGTTCTTACTTTCTCTACTTGATGAACGATTAAGTTTTTTTTTATGAATATAAAAATAATTTGGGAAAATATATAATGAGATTTTTTTTATTTAAGGATGTTTGCAGATTAGATTGGATTAATTTTGATAGAAAAATTATCTAATCCAATCATTTTATTTTTTAAATTTGATCATTTTGGTTTAAAATTTAAATAAAATAAAATCCAATCTAATTTAAAAAACATTATTATTTTATCTATCTAAGGGTGTTTTTAATTAAATTAGATAATTTTTCTATCTAATGGTGCTTACGATTAGATGGATCAATTTTAAGATTCAATTGTATGAAGAAAAAAAACATTATTAAAAGAATCTTTAGTTTAATATTTGATTGTTTCTCGAAAAAAAGACTTAGTGATGCAATTTAGTGTAGTTTGAAAACATAACTTATAATGCAATTAACAATTTTTATGAATCAGATTTGATCGATTGGTTTTGAGAGAAAAAAAAAATCTGATTCAATTTTACTATTTCTTTTAAATTTATAATTTAATTGGTTTGATAATGAAATAAAATATGATTCAATCCAATTCAAACAGTGTAGATTGGATCAATTCTCATATCTTCTACATCTTTTTACCAAGATTTATTTTGAGTAGAAAATGCCAAAATTAAATGTACCGAAGAAAAACATGAAACACGTTAAAGGGTAGTCCCATAAACGGGGGGAAAATTTTCCAAAAGCATTAGATTCCATTTGTTAGGTTTTGTCGTTTTGAGGGAAACGCAGAGCAGTGAGAAATTGTCCAAATTATAGGGTTTAGTTTAAACTTTAAATTGCAAATAAAGAGAATCATAATAAAGGTAGGAACTAGGAAAAGCTTCGTTTGTTCCGCATCGTTGTGTTGTTGGTTCTGAAAGCGCAGACGCAGAGAGAGCAAAACGATGTCGTACGACGAGGTGGAGATCGAGGACATGGAGTGGAACGACGAGTTGCAGGCCTTCACGTACCCGTGCCCTTGCGGAGACCTATTCCAAATCACGAAGGAAGACCTTAAGCTCGGCGAAGAGATCGCTCGATGCCCTAGCTGCTCTCTCTACATCACCGTCATCTACAACCTCGAAGATTTCCTCGCCGATTCCGATCAAAATCGACGAAACAAGGGCCTCCAACCTTCCAAGCAGCAACCCCTCACCGTTGCTTGAATTTCAGGTCGGTCATCCACAAACGGAATGATATATGCTGTTCCTTCCTGATGAATTTAATTTACCCGCAGTCTATTTGGATTGCATAGAGTAGAAGCATAAAGCGTCTGTGTAATTATGTAATGTAGAGAGACAAAAAAAGATAAACGTTAAGTTTTAGTCTATTTATGGGGTTCTCGATATGATTGGTAGAATGACCGATTATCTTTGGCTTTAACGTAAATGAAAGTTAGACCTATGAACTTTGAAAGATAAGTGGAATAGTGGGTGCTGGTGTCAGTGTGTGGCTTAACAGTTGAAGCAAATGGAGTAAGCGTGTCTTTTAACTATTCAACTTTTTTAGGATGTCTCTTTGGTTTAATTTGAAGTTCTATAGTCACCTAAGTTTTGGCATTTTTGGTACAGTATTACCAGTCACAGCTTAGAGAACAAGTGTGTGTTTGTTTGTAATATATTTGATAAGACTTGAGATCTGAGTCTGTGACAGAGCCTCTTATCAAGTCATCGAGGCAAGTATATTGACATTGGTTGTGCTGATGCACTCATGGCTCGTTAGTAGTAAAGAATCCTTTGTTGAGAACTATTTATCCAATTATCCCAGATTCCACTATCTCTAAATTTGCCTTGTATGTTTCATACTTTTCCATTTCTGGTCAGCAACTCCCTCTCACACTATTGCAAATGAGATATCTTGTGTTTTTGTTGACTATGATTAGTGTTTATTACTGGACAATCGGACATGTATTTTGGTTTTTATAAACTTCCTTTTTATTGCGTCTATGTTTGTGGAGTGGCCAATTGCATATGCTGTGTACCTTTAGGTCCGGGACTCTAGGTTTCATATTGTGGGTTCTATTCTCATTGTATAGATTTCAAGTTGAAGAATACTTGAATGTAGTTGTAATCAGATTACTTATTGTGATTATTATTATTTGAGAGCTGATTACTTACTAATTACTATTGCTTGTGATTTTATACAGAATTGTAAATAGTTTATTTTATTCTCTCCTTAAATGACTGTATGCTTTGTCTTGCAGATGTCTTGACATGGAGAGTGCAGTAGGTTTTGTCACGGTTTTGCAGATAGGAATTCTTGGTATTTTTGATGGAAAAGGAAGAAATGAATAATATGATAGATTATATTACAGCAAGAATACTATTGTTGGTTGCTCTTCTGAAGGGAAGAGGGAGCCAAGAATCTTGTCATTGAACTCGATTGATATATTGTCAATTATCTGGCCTTATGAAACATATCGTTGTAATAGTTTGACTTCATAATACCACCCATTTACAGAATCTACTTATGTGCTAATTTCCTTTTTGAACAAGTCATTCTCGCCGTTCTTTATTTTCTTTAATTCCGGGCTATTGTTTGCTTTGAAATACTTTGAAATATGTCATGCATTTTGGGGGAGTCACGTTGCTTTGGTATTGATTCCGTTAATCGCGTTGAGGTAAATTAGGTAAAAGGAAATGGTGTTCCTTCTCTTCAACGTTCCTTAAAATCTAACACAACGAGGCAGTTGTCAACTAGGATTGGATGCGGTGTTAAGCTAACCATATCCCCAAAGAGAAGATTGAAGTTCAAATGGTAATAGTCAGTCTTCATCAAGTCCTCCAAGGAAACTCCCTACACCTTAAATTTTTTACATCTTGCTAACAATTCATTTATTAACCTTCAACTTAAATAGGCTTAAATATGTTTTTAGTCCCTCAAATATGTCTTATGTTTTTTTTAGTCCCTCAAATAAAACAATGCTTTTTTTAGTCCCCCAAATGTGACGAATGCTTTTTTCAGTCCTTCCGTTTAGTCTCCGTTAAGATGGTAAGTGACGTGATAGACGGTTTACTAGTCAGCGTTGACACTTGGTTTATATTAAATTAGATGGATTTTATGAATTTTTAATTCTTTTTTAGTTTCCCGTGTGTTGTTGAATGGACCTAACCCCATTTTACAAGGTTTGACTAAATCAGAAAACAACAAAGAGTCTTTTGCTGTGTACACTGTGCGAACGGAGAGGAAAGCTCTGATGGAACAGTTTGTTGGTGTTGTGAACGGAGTTTGTGTCACCGTCGTGACTCCGTTGAACGGCGTTATTTGGCGGTGGTGAATATTCCGTTTTCATAGAAAAATGGCATTTGGTTGTCATCCCCATCGTGACGTTGCACAATGTGACTCTACTAGCTTGGAAGGTATGTAATGAAGTTCCTCTACTTAGACTTTCTAATTGGGGTTAATGGTTTAATTAATTTCCAATTTAGGGTTAAGGGTTATTGTTAATTTAGGGTTTACAAAATTGGGGGTTTCGTGAATTTGGGGTTTTTCATTCTGACATTTTGTTATTTGGTGCTTCAATCATACGATGGGGATTATAAACAGGGCTTCAAAATTTGGGTTCAAAATTTGGCTTTCGTGAGTTAGGATTTACAGTATGTATTTGGTTTGGTAATTAAGTTGTGTTAATTATGTATGTATTTGGTTTGGTAATTAATTTGTACCTTGGCTTTACAGTATGGCATTAAGGGAGGGAACCTTCACGGTGGTTATGCACCATATGGGAAAGTTCAAGAATGAGCCTGTGTTGCACTATGTTGATGTTGAAGTACATGCTTACCATGGCCAAAACATTGATGAATGGTCATTTTTTGAAGCCATTGGTTTGTTGAAGGATTTAGACTATGATGAGAAAATGAAATTTTGGTGGAAAGGAGAGGATGAAGAATTTGAAGGCAACTTGAAACCATTTATGAATGACAAAGATGCGATGGAGTTGGCAAATTTTGCATTGTCAAATAGGTGTGAGGTAGGGATTTATGTTGAACACAGTGTGTCAACTGCTAAATTAGTAGAGCAAATTGATGATGGCATGGTTGATAAGGGTGGGAAGGAACAAGTTGGTGATGAGGATAGTGATTTTGTGGATGATGGTCAGTCTGTGAATGGTGGTGAGTCTGAAGAAGTGGGTGGCAGGGCAGATGCACTTGACGGTGTTGGTGAGTTTGTGAATTCAGGGTAGTTTGTTAATGCGACTAGAGTTGGTGGTGGTGGTCAGTCTGAACAGTTTGATGGCATAGACCTTTGCAGTGGCAATCAGCAGAATCGTGGCAATGATAATGACCATTTTGCAGAAGATGCAGGTGGTAGTGGCAGTGGCATTGACTTTGACAGTCATGCCACATTTGGTTCTGGAATCCACTTGGAGTCCGATTCGGATATTGAGATGCACCAAATTGAAGAAGATTTAATATAGTGAGGAGTTGCTTAGTGATAATGATGACAGTGATGATGATGTTCCTACAAAACCAAAAGCAGCCCAAGTTGTTTTTAGAAATGAGGAAATGTGTAAACAATTCAAGTTTCAAACAGGTATGGAATTTTTATCCCTTAAAGAATTCAAAGAAGCAGTTCTTGAACATGCTGTTTTGAATGGCAGACAGGTAAAATATATAAAAAATGATGCATTAAGAGTAAGGATGAAATGTAAACAAAAGGGATGTCCATTTATCATACTATGTAGCAAGGTGACGGACATTGATACATACAGGGTGCAAACTTTAGTTGATGGACATAGGTGTGGAAGGGTGTTTGACAACAAAAATGCAGGGTCAAAATGGATTGCTAAGGTTGTGAAGGACAAATTCAGAGCATCTTCAAGGATGACAGTGCCTGAAATTCAAAATGATATTTGAAGGAATTTCTCTATAGGTATTTCTCGATCCCGGGCAGATCAGGCTAGGAAATTGGTTATTCAAGAAGTTGAAGGGGATGCCATTGACCAATACTCCATGTTGGAAGCGTACAGTGATGAGTTACATGGCAAGAATGCAGGAAACACTTGTAAGATAGAGTTATTCAGACTTTCGCTTAAGGTGCAACCAACATTTGGAGCATTTTATATATGTTTGGATGGTTGTAAAAGGGGTTTTTTTGGATGGTTGTAGACCATTCATAGGGGTGGATGGATGCCATCTAAAGACTCCTTATGGAGGGCAATTGCTGGTTGCAGTGGGCAAAGATGGTAATGACCAATATTTCCCTCTGGCATGGGCTGTTGTTGAATCAGAAACAAAGGAAAGTTGGAGATGGTTCTTAACTTTACTGTTTCAAGACATTGGTGACATAAGTACACATAAGTGGGAATTTATTTCAGACCAACAAAAGGTTGGTTTTATATTCATTTTAATTATTTCCATTATTGTATTTATGTTACACCTTTTTTACAGTATGCATTACTCATTCAATTGTTGGTGTTCATTATTATTTATAGGGCTTTAATCTTGTTTTTGATGAATTGTTGGGAGATGTAGAGCACAGGTTTTGTTTGAGGCATCTTTATAACAATTTCAAAAAAAAGTTTGGTGGTGGTACATTGTTAAGGAATTTGATGATGGGGGCTGCTAAGGCTACCTTTGTGGAGGCATGGGAAGACAAGATGCAACAAATCAAAGAGATTAATAGTGAAGCCTATGACTGGTTAGATAAGATTGGAGCTAAATTATGGTGTAAGCACACATTTTCTTATTACCCTAAATGTGATGTAGTCATGAATAACCTGTGTGAAGCTTTCAATAGCACAATACTGTGTGCTAGAGACAAGCCAATTCTAACTATGTTTGAGTGGATTAGAAAGTACATTATGAGAAGGTTTTCCACATTAAGAGATGAAGTGGCCAAGGTTGCAGGAAATGTGATGCCAAGACCAAGAAAGAGGTTGGATAAAGAGAAAGAGAAAAGTGGTAATTGGTTGGCAACATTGTCTGCTCGTATGGTATTTGAAGTGTCACATACAATGTTGCCTGATAAGTTTATTGTTAATCTGAATTCCTGATCTTGTACATGCAATTTTTGGGAACTAACAGGTATACCTTGCAGACATGCTTGTGCTGCCATCCAGTACAACTGTCAAGATGCTGAGGACTATGTTGACAAGTATTACATGAAGGAAACCTATATGAAGTGCTACCAACATGCAATAACAGCAATTAATGGTCCTATCAAGTGGCCTAAAACTGGTAAAGTGAAAGTCTTACCACCTGAATACAAGCAAGGTCCCGGAAGACCTAAGAAATTGAGGAGAAGGGAACCAGATGAACAACCAGGTGCAACCAAGTATAGAAGGACTGGTACAAAGAAAAATGTGGTCGATGTAGGGAAGTTGGTCACAATGTTAGAAAATGCCCTTTACCTCCACCCCCTGAACCTGAAAATGATGATTCTGCTGAAGCAACTGAAACAGTGACTGATTCTGTTAATCAAGTAGAAGAATCAGTTGCTGCTTCTGCCAATGTTCATGCTGCACCAGAAATTTTGACACAATCTGGGAATCCTGTAAATGTTGATGTTCCTGCAAGTGTGAATGTCACTCTTGCCACCGTGAATGTGAATCCTGCCACTATTGAAGCTACACAAGTAAATTTAACTCACTATCATGTTTATTTTGACAAATTTCTTTAATACAGTAACTAACAAAGTGCTACATGAATGTGCAGGTTGTGCAGGCCAATAATATCACAAATACTAAACAATCTGCAAACCCAAGCCAAATGCAGAAAAAAAGTGCACAAGTGTGTTATTTAAAATAATGTACTGTTGTTTATTATACAGTTTTACAAAATTACTAATTAGTGCAAAATTTAATATGTAGGGGAATGGTGCAAATAAAAGGAGAAAGCACTGTGGACCTAGTGCTGTTCAGAAAACACCAACTGCAACTGTTAAAAATAATCCATATGTTGTTGTTCAAAAAACCAAGCCAATTGCAACTGCCAAAACACCACCAACTACAACTAGTATTCAGAAACCAGAATATGCTGGTGTTCAGAAAATAGCAACTAAAGCTGTTATGAAACCAACATCAGCATCTGGGGAAAAAAATCAATTGTTGCTGGATATACTGTTGTTAACAAAATAGGAACTGTTGCTGGATCTGCAGGTGTTAAAGGAAAGGTAACAGCTAAGTTGGTATTTCATATTTAGTGCTTCACACTATTATCTCAATTTGTTTGTTAATTATGTCAAATTTTGGAGACACCATTTTAGGAGAAGCAACTACATAAAGACCCTATTATGAAATCTCTAGAAGTGACTAAAAAATTATAGGCTTACACTATTGCTCAGTGTGTGGCTGCTGCAACAAAACATAAGGTGAGTCCATAAAGCTTGTATTCTTAAACTAATACCATTTTACAAATTCCATACCACTTACCTATTTTATGACTTATTCAGGTTCACCAGATGCAACAAAGGAAGCAAAATGGCAAAGGCACCATCAACTGCACTGAACCATAACTTGGATCATCCATTGCTAATGAAGAATGACAAGACCGTGGAACTTATGGGAGCACTCAGTACAGCCACACATGAAGGACAAAGAAGAGACTAGGGTTTTTTGGGGAAACACAATGTACTTGAAATGAAATATACTTTTAGAGTTTTTTATTTTGGGAATGGAAATCTGTGTAAATGGATGGCCATGTTGTTAAGACATTATATTGGCCCTTATTATAACTTTTTGTGTATGCCATTTGTCTTTATGTTATGTAGCTGACCATTATGTAGGATTTTTATTTTGGCAAGTGGACCTTTGCAGCTGTAAAGCAATACTTTTATATCAATATATTAATTTTTCAGCCAACTGTTTCTCTTCATTTTGTCTGTCCTTGTCAATTCATTTTATGATTCATTCTAATTTAATTAAATCTCTATAATTATAAATTGGAAATTTCATAATGGACTAGTCTATCTTTCAGGTATAATTCAATGTAATTAACTCTACACAATTACCAACAATAAGACAAGCTGAATTCATACTAAACTCTGTCACTTAACATTTCATTCATTTCAACCTTTACATACCAATTCATCTTCATTACATAAAGACTGAAACTACATCCTAATACACCATGTCACAAAAAGTTGAAACTACAAAACTACACTTTTCCAAATCAAAATGGACCCCATTCTCAAATACCTAACTTTTCAAACTTTGTTCAATACAACCAATAAACAGACAAATATTGTCATTGCCCATCAAACCCAAACAACAATCATCAATATGAGTCCCTTCCTTCTCTCAATTGCAAGTTTTTTTTAAGCTTGTCAATCTTCTTCCATGCCTCTTCTAACTCATGCTCAGTCCCATCTGTAATTTCCTCTACCAAATCCACATCAACAACATCCTCATCAGCCCATTTGAAAAACCTGCAAGTGTTCACAGTTTGCATAAACAAAGTCGCACACTCAATTACAAATTCAAAAACAAAAAAAAAAATTAGCAGCACAAATCACATATGACAACACCCTACATTCCAGTTTGGACATCTCCAAAATTTTCTTCCTCGGTTGTCGCCAAAGTTGGCTGTGTATATGAAGGCTCTCTCCCCACACAAACATTGAATCCCTCGTCTCCTTGACTAAAACAAACGTCCTCTTGCTGAAGATCGAGACGCATCAAATCTGCGAAACGCTCCACGAGATGAAGACGACATCCCCAAACTCTTGCTGCAATGATGAAACGCAAGCCTACAAAGGAACTTCCACACATGTGCAGTGTCGTTAAAGGTTGAGGACAATCAGCTCTCTTCTCTGTAAATCAGGGTTTCGAAATACACCATCTAATTGTGAAAAAATAAAACAAATTAAATACATATCCACCTCATTTAAGTGAAGTTACGTGGCACACGCTGACCTGGAATTCGTTAGCAACGTCAACAACCAAACTAACGTCGTCTGCTTAGAGGGACTTAAAAAGGCATTTTACGAGTTTGAAGGACTAAAAAAAAGCAATTTTGAATTTGAAGGACTAAAACAAGAATACTCCTATACTTGAAGGACTAAAAACATATTTAAGCCACTTAAATAATTAGTAAAATTGGCATATGCTTGTCATTTACACTGCACGAGCACACTTAATGCTTTAGACAAGGCTTGTTTGACATTTACAAATCATTTTCAAAAGAGGATGGAATTTAAAGTCCGTTTGTTTTGGTGCCATGTTGTTGTCAATCCACATCTTTCATAAGCATTTGTAGTTTTTGTTTCATGATGTGGTCCTAAGACATCATTCCAAACATGTTCTCAATCTTAATTACTAAAGCAAAAAGCATTAAAAGGCCTAAGATATCAAGCACCCCACAAGTGAAGGAAGTCATGAAAACCTATAAACACATGTTTTGTTTAATAAACACTTTGTTTTGATTTCGTGCTTGTTTGCTTTGGCGTTGTGTTGATGTCAATCCAAACATGTGTAGCTTTTGAAGTGTTTGAGTGGTTTCGGTGTGGTTTTGGTATCGTATGTAGTCTCAAGACATTTCAAACATGTTCTCAATCCTGATTATCAAAAAAACCTAAGATATTACTCCAACAAAATTAAAAAAGAATCGACTTGTTTCAATTTTTGATTTTTAGGATCAATTTTTGTTTTTTTAGTTGGTTCGAATTTGAACACTCCTACCCTATTTCATACCCATAGAAAGTGTCTATGTGAAAACTTATTTTTGAAGAAATCCCACATCCCATCACTAGGCTCACAAGGTGAGTACAAAAGTTCAATATATAAATTTAACTAAATAATGGCACCTCTAAAGTTTTTATACTAATTCTTACAATATAAAAGAAAAATAGAAAGAAAAAATAAACTTATTAAAATTAGCTTAATGTTTAAAATTTTGAATAAATTACACAAAATTTTAAGTTTAAACTATATTATTGTTTATTATATAAAAAATGTAAAAAATATGAAATAAAATAAATAATGTAAGTTTACTTGGTTGATCCGTTTAAATTCCCCACTTAGCCCATTATATAAATTTGGATCGGAAACTAAACTCGTCACTGCACACAGCAGCGAACTATCTTTGTTTTGTTGCCGCTGTCTGTTGTCTCATCTGCTTTGCAATCGCAGGTGCCCGCGTTTCACGAACTAACTTCCATTGCGGTCTTACTGAGTTTTCATCATTCATTATGAGATTCCTTAAAATCTTCAATTCCAAACCCTTCAAACTCCGAACTTTCAATTCCCTCTCCATTCCCACCACCGTCCCACCACTCACCGAATCCACACTCCTCCATTCCATCGAATCCTCTCAGTGG
The DNA here is from genome assembly GCA_026413185.1 of Pueraria montana var. lobata. Taxonomy (NCBI): domain Eukaryota; kingdom Viridiplantae; phylum Streptophyta; class Magnoliopsida; order Fabales; family Fabaceae; genus Pueraria; species Pueraria montana. The sequence goes on from CM048654.1 coordinate 9,304,753, forward strand.
CATTTCATCGAACAGGTTGCCCCACACCTCACTCCCTCCCTTCTCTCTTCCACTCTAACCACCCTTCGCCACAATCCCCAACTTGTCCTTCACCTCCTCTCCCATCTTCACAACCACCCTCTTTCCCTCGACCTCACCACCTCTTCCCTCGCCGTCTGCATCCTCTATCGCCTCCCATCTCCCAAACCCTCCATCAACCTCTTACAACGCCTCATTCTCTCTGCCACTGCCACCAACAGAACCATTTTCAATGAGTTGGTGCTTGCCCGCGACCGCGTCGATGCCAAGACCAGTCTCATCTTTGACCTTCTGGTCAGGGCTTATTGTGAACTCAAGAAGCCCAATGAGGCCTTGGAGTGTTTCTACTTCATGAAGGAAAAGGGTTTTGTGCCCAACATTGAGACTTGCAATCAGATGTTGAGTCTGTTCTTGAAATTGAACAGGACTCAGATGGCTTGGGTTCTGTATGCAGAGATGTTCAGGATGAACATCAGATCGAGTGTGTACACTTTTAATATCATGGTTAATGTGTTGTGTAAAGAAGGGAAGTTGAAGAAGGCAAAGGAGTTTATTGGGCACATGGAGGTTCTTGGGGTGAAGCCTAATGTTGTTACCTATAACACCGTTATACATGGACACTGTTTGAGGGGGAAGTTCCAACAGGCTCGTGTGATCTTTCAAACAATGAAAGATAAAGGTCTTGAGCCTGATTGCTACACGTATAATTCTTTTATTTCTGGGTTGTGTAAAGAAGGAAGGCTCGAGGAGGCGTCTGGTTTACTTTGTAAAATGCTAGAAGTTGGCTTGGTTCCAAATGCAGTAACGTATAATGTGCTGATTGATGGGTACTGCAACAAAGGGGATCTGGATAAGGCTTTTGCCTACAGAGATGAGATGATAAGTAAAGGTATAATGGCATCTCTGGTCACCTACAATTTGTTTATTCATGCACTGTTTATGGAAGGAAGGATGGGGGAAGCTGATAATATGATAAAAGAAATGCGAGAAAAAGGGATGATGCCTGATGCTGTTACATATAACATAATGATTAATGGGTATTGCAGATGTGGGGATGCAAAGAGAGCCTTCTGCCTTTTTGATGAAATGGTGGGAAAAGGGATTCAGCCAACGCTGGTCACATATACATCACTTATATATGTTCTGGGTAAAAGGAATAGAATGAAAGAGGCAGATGCCTTGTTTAGTAAGATCCAACAAGAAGGTCTGTTGCCAGATATTATAGTGTTTAATGCTTTGATTGATGGTCATTGTGCAAATGGTAATATCGATCGTGCATTTCAACTCTTAAAAGAGATGGATAACATGAAGGTTCTTCCTGACGAAATCACTTATAACACCTTGATGCAAGGATACTGCAGGGAGGGGAAAGTGGAAGAAGCTCGTGAACTTCTTGATGAGATGAAGAGAAGGGGGATCAAACCTGATCATATTAGTTACAATACACTCATTAGTGGTTACAGTAAAAGAGGTGATATGAAGGATGCTTTTAGAGTTCGTGATGAAATGATGACTATAGGATTTGATCCTACGATTCTCACTTACAATGCTCTTATACAAGGCTTGTGCAAAAACCGGGAAGGTGAGCACGCTGAAGAGCTCCTCAAAGAAATGGTAAGTAAAGGCATAACTCCCGATGACAGCACCTACCTATCTATAATTGAGGCGATGGAGACAGTTGATGACTTGGAGGGAACTGATGATAAATGAATTGAAATTGAATGGAGAAAGGGCTGTAATTGAAGAAAATAGTTTATTCAGGGGCTTGTGTGGAAACTTCTATCTTTGGATTTTGGACACAAGCATCTCAGCATTCCTTATTCTACAAGCTGCATCACTGAGCCAACATGTGCCTGTGTATGAAGAACAAGTTAATGGAGTTCCTGAAAAACTATAATTTGCCTTACTTATTTTCTTTTGTAGTAAGATTATTATTATTATATTTTACTTCAATAGTTGTTAGTTTTGTATCATATGCTTCACAAAATATTTGTTGATGTTTCTGACTTTGGTACATAGAATTATGCAGGAAGATTGTTGTGATAGGGGCAAAATTGGGCAAAATATTTATTACTTTTCTTAAAAATAAACAATAATTTCTTTAAATAATTTCAAGTCTTCTATTTTTTGGTTTTTATTTTCTGCTCATAGTCTCAGTCTTTGCACTGTATTGTAGTTAAATTGTTATTTTCATTTGATTATAGACGCTTGTGGCTTTTTACAGCATTATACAACATCAATCCTAGTTATGTATATAGCCATGCTCTTCTTCTGACGTGAAATAGAGTTTTCTGTTACCATGAATAAGTTTCACCTTCAAAATATATCCTCTTTCAGCCTGTTTGTCCTTGTGTGCTTGGCTGACACGACAATAGTTTTATATGGAGAAAATTGGCTTATCATTTAATCTGGTTGATTGAATAAGTAGATTTTAATGCTTGATTAAATCATGTTTTCTGTTTTATCTGGCTCTCTTTGTCCAATACTCCAACTCATACATTAAAGCTGAAGCACTAGCTCTGACAATGACATATCAACTACTCAGTCAACATACTCTTCAATTTTTTATTTTGGCAATTTAGCATTTTGCTTGAGTTGTCTTCTTATGGATCAATCCCTTAGTTTTCCTTGGTTTTGAGATTGATTGCTATGCACATAGATTTGTCTTAATTCCCTCTTCGTATGTAACTACCATTGGGTTTGGATTGAGTATTGTATTGACCGCTTTGGGTGCATTTTATTAGGAAAACTTCCATAAAAAGGGTTTACATGAGGAGGAATAAGGGGGAGAACAGAATATATGAATCCCCCCGAGTGGGTAACAATAATTACCACCCAATAGACAATTAATTGTAACAGTCAGAAGTGGGGACTGTTATTCTATTCTTCCCCTCTCTTACTGTAAACCCTCTTTATGCAAGTTTTTTGTAATGATAATTCTAACGTGCATTACCTATCTTAGAATGTGAGTTGCATTACCTATCTTAGAATGTGAATTTGGACCTAACTTAACCCCAAAAGTCAGTTCATAGGGTGAGGATTGCCCCCCACCTCTATATTGTATTTTGACACTATCTCTAGTCGATGTAGGGCTTGGGTTTTTCCCAAATACACCCTCTCACGCCCAACACTTTTTGGACTTGGTGCATGGATAATATGGTGGGTGACCTTTTTTAATGCATCTAGGATAGACTCTAATACCATTTTAGAATGTGAGTTTGGACTTAACTCAACCCCAAAAGCTAGCTCATAAGGTGAGGATTACCCTCCACTTATATATTGTATTTTGACACTATTTCTAGCCGATGTGGGATTTGGGTTTTTCCCAATAACCTAGTGCTTTTAGTATTATTTTCCAATTAACATTAGAGTTTTACCTCAGTAATTAGTGTAGACCTTTAATATTGCATGGATTATTGACGTGAAACTCCAATTTTGATTGAATAATATCACCAAAAAACTACACCTCATTAATGATATTTTTCCATCATCATGTTGTGAGGTCTTGAACTTGATAATGTAATTCCTGAAATACAATCTTTCACCTAGATGTGATGCTAAAGCAAACTGAATATATCTTTTAATAAGAAAATTACATCCTTATGTATCTTTTATGTCATCATGCAAAGAATTTCTTTCTTTGTTTTGAACATAAGACACCTCTTTCAATACCTACTGCTATCCTGTGATTGGTTGCAAATGCTGCTGGGTTTTACAGCCTTATCTTAGATTGGTGGGAGAAGTACTTAAAGGATATGAACAATTTATTCAAAACCAAAGATAATCAGTTGAAAGAGACAAGAGAACTTAATAAAGACAGATGTGATTTCAACCGAATTTCCAAGCTGCAACCGACCCATCAGATGGCAGACTGCAAACAAGTTCAAGCATTGCCTCCTTATTTTTACTTTCAAATACATTACTATCTCATTTATTGTCCCTTAGTGTTATACTTTTGTATTTCCTTAGGTAGGTTGACTCGATATGATGGATGAAAAATAGTTGTTTAATGTTATTTTATTGATATAATATATTGTTTATTGTATAGCAACAATCTAATTCAGTTTAAGATAGTGTTGGTATTTACTAGGACTTTTAATGTGATAATGTTATTGCTAAGCTTCTCATTTTTCTAAATTTGATCCTTCAAGCTTAGGAGGCTTTTGCTTCTATTTGTAACATAAAGAGTATTCATTTTACTTAACTATGCATAGATGGAAAATGCAAAAATAAGCCAATGTTGAAGTATTGATGCTGAAAGATTTGTAACTAGCCCATGCCTTTTGAGAAAGTTTAAAAATGTATAGATTCATTAAGTTGCGAAGTTGTCTTTATACAATTTCTTTGTACAAAAAGTTGTACAGCAGAGACAGATAAGAAGGCAATAAAGAGAAGTGTGGTAAAATGGTTGATGTGGTGAAGAGAGATTAAAAAAAAAAAAAGTAATATTGTAGAAGATTGTTGTATGAATAATATAACTCCATCAAGTTTGTGCTAGTGCATCATTGGTTGGTTTCCCAGCTCAATGATGTTCTTGATTGATCAAAAGAGCAACATCTAGTGTGTTGCCTCATTTGAATAAAAAAAGGCGATAAACATAGTGAAAATCGTGTGAAAAGTGAATCCAACGAGCAATCAAAAAATTGAAAAATATGATATTAAATTATTTTCTAGTTATTTATGAGACTCATTTTTAAGTGATTTTCACCATGTTTGGCCCTTTTTGATTTGTATATCAGTTATGTTTCATAGTTTCATGTAAGTAAATCTAATGGAATAATTTTCACATCTCAAATTAGTCAAAAAAGGGTTCAAAATTGTGTCACAAAATCGAAAACAATCATTGTTTTAAAAGGACCATTTTGACTCACTTTAAAAACATAAATGACTAAATTGGAGCTTCTAAAACATAAAAGACCAAATTGAACAAAAACTAAAACATGAAGGACCAAACATGTAATTTAGCCTTTTTTTAATAGTTATTTTTTTTAATTCTCTCAAAAGTTATAAATACTATATAAAAAAATAAATCGAATATGTTTTCAGTTTATACGAAAAGGACAATATTGTCTAATTCACTAAAAAAATGTTTTCAATTTTTTTAATATACTCTTTTTAACTTATTATTTATTATTAGATGAATATGATATAGAAGAAGACTTACATAGAGGCGTTTGTTTCACGGATTATATTTTTATTCTCGGGAATATTGGGTTGGAAAATTTTATTCTCACGTTTGTTACAAAGTAATAAAATAATTATTACCGAATATATCACACATTTTTTAAAATACTCGGGAATAACATTCTCATGTTATAGTCACAGGAAAAAATATTCTTAGGATTAAAGAAATAATCCGTGAAACAAACGCCCCATAATTAATTAATCTCATAAATTTTACCAAATAATGAGAATATATTAAAGAAAGTATACTATTAGCAACCACCATTCATCACTTCTGGCGTGGATGCTGAGCTTTTTGCATTTTTTATTTGATAATGCACATAAGTTTCTCTTCTTAGGTTGCCATTGCAAGGTAACGACTAAAGCTAAACTTTCCAAGGATTATCAAGTGTGTGTCTATACAGATGAAAGTGGAAGTACCTGTCTGCTAGTGGAAGTCCTCCATTGGCCAAGGTAGTTTTCTATTTGTCTCGTTATGAAATCGTGTTCTAACTTCTAATTTCTTATGTTATAAATGTAACTTTTGCTGAGTCAAAAACCAAAACTTGAAAACTACAATTAGAATTGAAAGATAAACATGATGCGACATGATTGATAGATAACTTTGTCTCTTAAACTTGTGATCAGGGGTTATGAAAAAAATCTGTTGAGAAAGACTAGTCTCTTAAGTTGATCTAAGGATTAGTCCTGACTCCCAACTGAAAATACCTTGGTTCACCCAACAATAAAAAAAAGAATTGAAAGGAGGATGGTTGATGAATGATCACTGACCACTGCTTTGCCGAGATGTATCTCTCAAATGCATTCTATCTTTTTTTTTTTTTTTTTTTTTTTTAAACAGCATTGAAATTTTTTGCCATGTAACTCATAAAATTTATGCTTTAATATCATTTATTTTGAGGTTATAGGATGGTTTACTTAAGTTTTAAATAACCAATAATTCTCTTATTCTAATTAATCGATGAATTATTTCAATACTTATTTGATGTTTTAAATTTTTATATCATCACAATTCAACAGCTATTAATACGTGACTACTACACTGCCTAATGCATTTCGTTATTTGAATCCGTACTTGGTTCCATGCCACTGACTTGTTACGTGTTCAATCAGAGCTTACAAGCCTCAGAAGTCAGATCCATATTAATCTTGGGATCCCCTCGTGCCCTGTTTAACACTGTTGCTTCATCTACCATTCTATATTTTAGTGTTGTACTTAACTACTTGTACATGTATTCTATAGAATTATTTATGCGTACATTACATCTTAGTTTTCTTGGCTAAACTTGTATAATTTGCAATATGAAATATCATTTAATATCTATCTCTAAAGTAAGAACTTAACTTTTTCCGAGTGGTCCATATACCGGGATTATATTAATACAAATCAATTATGTTACGTACACGGTACATCAATATGGTGGTAAAATAATACACCCAGAATCTTATCTCTTTCTCTTTCATATACTTTTTTTTACATGAATTTGATGTAATGGAGAATCAACTTCTTTTAATGAGTGGGAACATATTGCTTGCCACATGAATTTATTGGAGAGATTTCACTCTCCACTCCTTGAAGGGACACATTTTGTTTGTATGGTTCAATGCAAAAGGCCAAGCACTATCGCCAGGACGAGTTTTCAGTTTCACTACGAAAGGCAAGTTTGTATTTGATGATTGCTGTTACATTTGGCGTTTTTGGTAGTGGAGTTGTATCTTATCCTCCAAACTCTAACGCGGATTTCCAATTAGAGTGCAAACAGTTTTGAAGAAAACAACACATCCCTCAACTTTTACTTGGATTGGGGATTACTTTAATCTCTAGTGAAGTGCTGTCCCCATTTTCATGATGTTGGTTATAGTAGGTTTTCTTTTACGTTTGTGGAAACACATGCACCATGCACTTAGTCAAATGCTTGGACTAATCATATATCACATAAAGCACTTTATTTCGTGTATGCACCATATCTGCTATGGCTCCAATGCTTTATATATTTAAATGAAGGAATTGAGCTCAAAAATGGTTGTCTTCTAAAGAGAAAAAAAATTATCATTCATGGGCTCATTTGTAGGACACGCAGTGCAAGGATCAGCACTAGCCCTTCTTGGATTATGGCACACCATCCACACCATCAGATCTTACCTTGTGAAGGGCCCTGCCAACTTCACTGTAAGATTCTGGTACCAGTTTAACACCCCTCAGTCTAGACTTAAACACTTGGAACTTGTTTCCATTTTATCCTTTTCCATCCTTGCAATTTTCATGCAAATTCTAGACTTCCCTCATTTCCACTATGCTTTTAAGCTTGATAACTTTGAGCATGCAACTATGTTCATACACCTTGCTTTGTTTGCTGGTTTCTCCCTCTCTACTGAGTTGACTGATTCACTTGACCTCTTCTCTGGCTTTGTTGGGATACTTGCATCCTCAGTGTTTAGTCAAGAACTCTTCCTTCTCCATTTTCACTCCACAGACCATGTTGGACTTGAAGGCCATTACCACTGGCTGCTGCAGCTCATAGTGCTTGTCTCACTTGTAGCAGCTTTGGCTGCAACTATTTTTCAAAACAATTTCAACGCGGCTCTTGTGCTTTCTATTTCAGTCATCTTCCAAGGATGTTGGTTTGTAAACATGGGGTTTATGCTATGGGTTCCAGCTTTTGTCCCTGAAGGGTGTGTAATGAATTTGGCCAAGGCTAGTGGCCATGAAATCCTTGGAGCAGTTACTTGTGGCTCCAAAGAGGCTGATTTCAGGGCCAGGGGATTGGCCAATTTACAATTCAGTTGGATCCTTTCTGCAATTCTGATATTTGCAGGAATCATTTGCTTGAAACTTGCTAGAAAATGTACCATTACAAACCGGTTGGAATATGAGAGAATTCAAACTAAAGGTGCAGACTCAGCTTTGGCCAATGAAGGTTTCAAGCAGGCCAGATAATCTACCACAGTTTGTTAAACAGGCCTGGTGCTTGCATTTTTAAGGTCTCAAGTGTATATAAGAGACCTGAGTTATGCAATGAAATAAGCTACAGTGTATTGTATTATAGACCAAGTTTAAATAGATGTCCAACAATCTGTTGGGTTTTATAACCTGTCAGGAAATCTTCAGCAAGCTATATAATGTTGGTAGAGTTTAAAACTGTCTAGTGTCTATTAAGTTACTGGTCTTTCTGTGGTAGACTCTTTCACTTTATGTAAGAAGCATAATATCTCCAGATCTTGATTGCTTCATAAGTTCCCTTAAATTTCAAACAACGGACTGCTGGTATTCGACTTCTAAATTATAAGGATGTTTATGTGTATTAGTTGACAGTTTAGTTTTGTTGGTTGCATTGATAACCATAAAAAAACCTTGAGGTTATTATTTTGATCTCTTGTTGCAAAGTTTCTGATTTTCTTTTTTCTCTTCAATTCTTTATGATATATGGTATATAAAAATGCAGTAACTCCATTTTCCGAATTGAGGAATGAAAGCATACCACAAAAATTGTTATGTTGATTTCTTATATTTACAGCAAACTCTTGATAGGGCAGTCTTCAAGTTGTCCAAAAAGATATTTTGTCATCTCCATATATCCCACATAGTTTTAATGCCAGAAAGCAAACAAAATTGTGTACAATTATTTGTTTTCAAATAAAAACTCGTGTAATAAACAATTGAGTTCTGCATAATATAAAGACTTGAAGAAAGATACAATTTCTTTTTTCTATTAAGACAATAAATACATTAATCAAATGAAGTTTATGAGATTCTCACTCAGCCTCTTCCAGAGATGCTTCAATTCAAAGAACAAATCCTATGGCAATCCCAATAAGAACAATCCCATTCATGATGGATGCAATCTGGAAAATCTCAGTTGCAGCATTACATGTTGTTGCCATTATTTTATAAAATGAGGAGAAAATATATAAAATATAATAAGGAATTATACACATTTGACTGATCTTACAATCTAAATTGGTTCCAACACGTAGCAAAGAAAACAATTTTAACAACATTGGTTCACCAATCTAAAATGCGCTTAAAAATTATGTTTATATTTGTCCAACTAGTAGCAAAGTAAACAAGTGGAATTTAAGTCCACTAACATGATTCCAAATTCCAACCCAAATTACCCAATTGATATAAGTTGTCCAAAGTAGAACAAGAATAGTGTAAGCTAAATGATTGTGCAACCGAGTATAGATAAATAAAATATGGTTATCATTCCATGAGAAAATGGAAGAAACCGTTACATTAGAAAATTATAAGCATTAATTCCTAAAAATATTTACAGCATGTAATTAAAAATAAACAAGTAGTCCATTACTATTGGTGTTCATCTCCTCCTCCTAGCAACATGCACCCGAAGTGTTCTTACCCCTTGGTCTTCCCCTGATATAACTTCACAGAAGCATGCCTCATCTCTTTCAATTTTGTTCCTTCTACAAAAGCTTTCCCAACCCTTAATACATATTCGATCATCTCGCCACCTACACACTCTTCCTGTCACTTCCAAATACTTCTTGTGGATGGGTGTCTGTTGTGCCAAGTTACGATGATAGTCTCGCAATTCATTTATTTGAATATCCTGTTGAAACAAAGAAAGTACACAACTGTAATTTCAAATTCTCAAAGACAATCCAATTAATACACACAAATGACAGTTCCTAACATATAGTTGTCAAAAATGATAAGTAACTGTTAGAATTATACCTTGTGCTGGCAGGCTTGGCAACATATAAGGGTAATCTTTTCTGGAAAAGTAAGGGAAAAGTCTTTAATGGCAGTTCCTGGAATATGCTGCAATAAGGAGGAATCAAATCATTCCATAAGTGAAAAGTACAGTAGATGGAAGAAGGAACATTTAGAAAGATTAAAAGGGCTTACAAACCAAACCAAAGGGAATTTAATTAGCAATGGGAAGTAGAAGGTGGGAACAAAGACTTAAAGCAAATGGACTAATTCATCTAACAGTGCTTTCATGTCTAAAAAGCCAATATCTAGATACAAGTTAAAAGGACAGAAATAGAAGAAAGCAGATAAGAATTCTAACCAATTCGTTGGGTCTAGTTCTGTAGAGCCTTGCTTTAAAAAATTTGTTCTCCGGCTGAATACACATTTCTGGATCAAATACATATTCTGGAAGAGGATCTTCAGCATTGGGGTTGGAACTTGATGCAGTCTCCCCTAAACAAGACAAATCAGTACGTAAAGGTTGATTCATGCAGTCATAATACAGAAATGGGAAAAAACAAAAAACTAGTTTTCAAGATGAGGTTAAAACTTACTTTTGCAAGGTCTTCTATGATGACTTTGATGCTTGAATCCAACACTGAATTCTGCTTCACTCTCTTCTTCCATCTCTGCATACTCCTCCTCCTCCTCATCATCATCAGAATCACTGTCATCATCATAGTCCTCATCCTCGGAAGAGCTGTCCTCCTCCTCACAGCCCTCAACTTGTTCTTCCTCCTCCTCCATTATCTCTGTATCCTCAACTTCTTGTGTTGCTGCTTGCTCTTCTTCATTCTCCTCCTCCATCTTTATCACAGGCTTTTCACACTGTGTTGATAATTCAAGGATCAGTACCTTGAATTCGTTACTCCGGTCATGCTTGAAGACCAGAAAGTCTGCTTGTCCTAAGCAGTTTTCTTCATGGAAAGCCCTCCACCCATCATCGAAATATAATTTCTCTTCAATGTAGCGTGTTTTGACATGCCACACTCTCCCACTAGCATTTCTGAGGATGACATCCTCAGGGATCCTTCCTTGTAACTGTGGCAACCTCACAAAAGCATTTGGGATAAGCTGAAGTTGAGAGAAAAGAAAAACGTGTAAGCCTCATATTATGATTTATAACACACTGAGCAGAAGATCAATACTTAAGATATTATAAATTATAAATAATTTGGTAATGTTTTGAAATCAACATGCATTGGTATAGTACACTTCTAAAGCAATATAGAGATAGCTAAATTATTGTATCTCATATTATTTTCAGTAAATTTAATTATCCATACAATGTATTACAATATTCTAAGGAGTAATATGAGGATATCAACATTATAGTTGCAGAAAGTATAATGAAGAAAATACCATTCTTTCAGAATGCCGCTCTGGAAGGAAGACTTTGAAGAAATCAGGGTATCTCTCGGCACCAGTAGTCATCTATCCAAAATTATTGCAAGTCCTGAAAATTTGACACCCCTCTTGATATTCAAAACAATGAAATGTCCAAATAAATTGGTCAAGAAATTGAAATGCCAAAAGAGATCTAATATATATATATACTCTGAGGGCTACCTTATACTTTCCTTCAAGCACTCTACTTAGTTCACTATATTTAATTTACTTCTCTAATTAAATGAGTTAGGACCGTACTTTCTATTTATTTATTCATTTTATCTTCACTGTTTCATTAATTTTTATCAATATAAAAGAATGTTAATATAATAAAAAAATTAAGAACATATTGTCACGGATAAATAATAAAGCAATTTAATTTTTTATTCATTTTTAAATTAATACCAAAAGATAAAGAAAGAAAAAAAGGAGCCACCAAAGTTATTAGATCCATATGTCAATCAATGACAAAGAGAAAGAAGAAAACAGATAATAACAGTTCTAACTAAATGGTCCTATCAATATCAATATAATTAACAAAAGAATTTTATTTAAAAGCAAAAATAGGAGTATAATTTTTTAAGCTTCATTTTTTCGTAAATTTTTCAAATCTCATTTAGCTACTCTTTTTAAAACAAGAACTTCTTTATTATTGTCCTTGTATTTTAAATTTATTATAACTAGTATTTTAATGCACGGGTCAAATCCAAAGTCCTTTATAATTGTAAATGCTAAGGTTTTATGATGGATCCAGACTACGCTTTCTCTGCGGGTGTGAAGGATGGTGCTGGTTCCGGCAAGGAACCACTTGATAAGGTTGATGGTATGAAGGAACAACGTTCAATGTCTTTTAGAGTTAAAGTTACAGGCAACAAGGAGGTGCCTCCCATGAGGCCACGAGTTGATCTGTTTGAGCAGAATTTGGCAAAAATCGTTTACGAGAACGATAATCCACTAAAACCTATGGTGTACATTGCTGATTCAGTCTTTGAGGGATTGTGTGCACCATGGCAGGACGCCTTGGTCGTGAAACTACTAGGGAAATCTCTTGGATTTCCAGTAATGAAAGATCGATTGACTAGAATATGGAAATTGATGGCAGGCTTTGATATGGTGGATATTGGCAACCAATTTTTCATGGTCAAATTTGACTGTATGGAAGATCGACAAAAGGTTATAGAAGGAGGTCCCTGGATGATCTTTGATCATTATTTGACGGTCCAAACATGGTCACCCGATTTTCTTTCGCCTGAGGCAAAAATTGATAAAACACTAGTATGAATTCGATTTCCTGGGTTGAACCTTGTCTTTTATGATGAGAGCATCTTACTCGCTCTAGCCACTGCAGTGGGACGTCCTGTGAAGGTTGATATGAACACTCTAGACGCTAGATGAGGAAGATTCGCAAGAGTATGTGTTGAAGTGGATCTCACCAAGCCAGTCGTGGGTATTGTTGGTTTGAAGGACCATTGGTACCAGGTTCAGTATGAAGGGTTACACCAGATTTGTGCCACTTGTGGTTGCTACGGACATCTAACCCGTGAATGTAAGGTTACAACATCACAACAGGATGCATCTCCATCTGGTGTTCAAACTCCGGCAGTGGTCCAGGCGCCGGAAAACACCACGGATATTGTTGTGGGTACTGCAGAGGTGGTGGCAAACAAGGATACGCCGTTAGCGACAGTTACGCAAAACATTAATGACACAATCAATGATTGTGCGTTGCATGGGGAATGGCTCGTTGTGCGACGGAAACAACGTAACGGCTCCAAACAGAAAAATAAGGAAACCATGCATGTTGCAAACCATCAATCTGTCAATAATGATAGGAGAGAGAAAACTGCGAATTTGCCTACTATTAATGAGCAGGTGGGTCCATCAGCAAATTCTAAGGCAAGTAATACGTCCACCAAGATTTTCTCAAAAAATAAGAGACCACGAAAGGACCAATATACCCCGATCATGCAAATGATACAGAATGTTGGAAAAGGTAAGGTTGTTGCACCTTTACCTAAAACGTCAAAGGCAGGAACAGGTTCTAATGTGCTTAAGACAGTGAACCATATGCCACAGATTTATGATCTTGGCAATGGTGCAAAGTCAATGATTAATCTTCAACCCATCACCAACTTGCGTTTCAATATGGTCGCTGATGATGAAGCCACTTCTTTTGACATGGAGATGGTCCAAGGCTCTCAACCTGTGGCTACCCCTCAGCCAACAAACCATACCCCTCGACCACCAGACATCTAGTTCTGGTCTATGCTTTCACCAAACCTTGTTTTTATGGATATCTTCCAGGATTTGTCAATTTTATCGTGGAACATCCGTGGTGCAGTGGGAAGGTGTAAATTGCGCCATGTTCGCCATTTGATCAAGACTTACCATCCATCTCTGGTTCTTTTGTATGAGACGCACGCTCCTTTTGCCAAGGTTAAATAGGTGTGGGAGTCTCTTGGTTATGTGCCTATTTTTCTGCAAGAAGCTAACGGCCATTCCGGCGGCATTTGGGTTCTTTCTGATAGGAAGGACGTCTCTTTTTCTTTGATTGATACTATGAATCAAGCAGTCACTTTTTCCATCAAAAAAAGGGATTGTAGCTGGGTTTGTTTTGCTATATATGCCTCTCCCACCCCGTTAGCTAGGGAAGCCTTTTGGGATTATTTGACTAATCTGAGTATGCGGATATCTGGTCCTTGGTTGGCTATTGGAGACTTTAATGAGATCTTGGTTTCTTCTGAAGTCTCTGGGGGTTCTTTCAACTTACCTCGAGCTCTCAAATTGGCAAATATGATGGATGATTCTGGGTTGTTTGATCTACACACTATCGGAGGGTATTACACTTGGCGCAAGAATGTCATGAATGGTGGGCATGTAAGGAAGAAGTTGGACCGCTCTATGGCCAACGCTGATTGGCGTTTGTCTTTTCCCCAGGCTCTAGTTGAAGTCTTACCTCTCCACAACTCTGACCATAACCCCTTGTTACTTAGTTGTTCAAAGCTTGGCAGTAAAAAGGTTTATTCTTTTCAGTTCCAAGCTGCATGGACAACTCATCCTGATTATAATCAAGTGGTGAACATGGCATGGACAGAAACACAAGGCAATGCTATAATCAAGTTGAACGCGGTCCAAAAGCATTCTCAGGATTTCAACAAAGAGACTTTCGGGAATATCTTTAGAAGAAAACGCCAATTGGAAGCTCGTATAAAAGGAGTACACTTGCAACTAGATTGTTATCCAACTTCTGATTTGATTCGCCTGGAAAAGGAACTCCAGAAACTTTATAATGATGTTCTTTTACAAGAAGAGATAATTTGGTTTCAAAAATCCAGGGAAAATTGGGTGAGGTTTGGTAATCGCAACACAAAATTCTTCCACACACAAACTGTCATCAGAAGGAGAAGACATAAGGTAACTTCTTTAGATATTGATGGATGCTGGGTTTCTGATGAAAATGTTTTGAAAAGAGAAGCTAACATTTTCTTCAAGAAGCTTTTCCAGTATACGGATCAGTGTGTTCCTAATAGCCTGAAGTTGAGGAGTATCCCTAATATTGGAGATTCAGTTCGGATTCAATTGTCCAAGCATGTTACTATGGAGGAAGTCAAAAGAGCCGTGTTTGATATGAACCCTTATAAGGCGCCTGGCCCTGATGGATTCCATGCTTTGTTCTATAAAAAATATTGGCATGTGGTGTCCCAAGAAGTGTGGGAAATGGTGGCTTTCTCTTTTACTTATGGCACTGTTAATCCAGGATTAACTGAGACCCTCATAGTCCCTATACCAAAGATTGACAACCCCTCAAAGCTCCGGGATTTCCGTCCCATCAGCCTTTGTAATGTGCTTTTCAAAATTACAACTAAGGTGTTGGTGAATCGCATTCGTCCCCATTTGGACACCATTATTGGTCCCTTTCAAAGTAGCTTCATGCCCAAGCGTTGCACAATAGATAATGCTCTCATTGCTCAGGAGATTGTCCATTGTATGCATAAGAAAAAGGGTAAGAAGGGTTTAATTATGTTCAAAATAGATTTTGAGAAGGCTTATGATAGGGTTGATTGGAATTTTTTAAGGCTCACTCTGTTAGAGTTTGGTTTTCCAATGCCAACCATTGATTTGATCATGAGCTGCACCCCCAGCACTAACCTCGCTCTGAAATGGAACAATGAGAAGCTTGATAATTTTTCTCCTAATAGAGGTCTTCGGCAAGGGGACCCGTTATCGCCTTATCTCTTTCTTCTTTGCATGGAAAAGCTAGCTTTGTTGATTCAAGAAAAAAGGGATGATGGAGTCTGGGAACCTGTTCAAATTTGCCCTCAAGGTCCAGCAGTCTCTCACCTCTTCTTTGCTGATGACTGCCTCCTCTTCACAAAGGCTTCAGTATCTCAAGTCAGGTTGGTTTCACAAGTTCTGAATGATTTTTGCCATGCTTCAGGGCTTAAGGTTAGTGTGCCTAAATCCCGTTTCATGACCTCCAGAAATATCCAAAATAGTGACATTGATAGATTTACCAGTATTATTGGCTTCCAGCACACTCGTAACCCGGGGAAATATTTAGGCTTTCCCTTACTGACTGGGCGAGTCAGGAACAGTGACTTCTCCTACATCATTGATAGGATGAATACCAGGCTATTAGGGTGGAAGCAGAAGTTGTTGAATCGTGCAGGCCGGGTGACTTTGGCTAAGTCCGTTCTCGCTTCAATCCCAATTTACTCAATGCAGAACCTTTGGTTACCAGAAGTGTGTGACATCATTGATCGTTCGGTTAGTAGATTCATTTGGGGTAAACCTTCTTGCCACTGGGTGAATTGGGATGACATTACTAAATCGAAATCAAAAGGTGGGCTTGGTATCAGGAAGTCCAGGGAGACAAATATTGCTTTGTTAGGGAAACATACTTGGGAGATGCTGCATGAACCTCAGAAACTATGGGTTCAGATTCTAAATAACAAATACCTGGGAACACATCATATTTTGCATGCTGATTTAACTAATGGGTGTTCATATACCTGGTCCTCAATTATCAATGCTACGCAGATCCTCAAGAATGGGTTCGTCATTCGGATTGGTGAAGGGAATGTATCTTTGTGGTTTGATAAGTGGTTGCCTGATGGGTGTCTTGGGGAGTTAGTGGATTACGTTAATATCCAAGATACTCAATTATTACTCAAGGATATCAATGTGAATGGAGTTTGGCAATGGAGTGGAGTGGCTACCCAAGTTCCTTTAGACATTCGGATGAAGGTTTCAAGTATTTGTTTACATGAGGACACCGATGATATCATTATTTGGGCTGCCTCTCAAAATGGTACTTATACAACTCAATCTACTTATCGATGGTTAACTGCTGAGCCCGTCATCCACAATACCCTCACTGATAGCTGGTCTTGGATCTGGAGTTTGAGAGTGACTGAGAGTATCAAACACTTTGTGTGGCTAGCTTCTCATGAGAAGCTACCAACAAACACTTTTAGAGTTCATAGACATATTGCTACTGATGTTTTTTGTTGCAGGTGCGGTATTCACGAAGAAACAATCATGCACATCTTGTTCCATTGCTACAAAGCAAAACGGATTTGGAACATGCTTGGAATGGAAGCTCTCATCCAACCGTCGGAGGATAATACTAAGGAATGGCTCAAATCCAATGCAACTAGCAGCCATGGTCTTCGCTTCACTGTTACAATTTGGATACTTTGGAAGGCGCGAAATGCTGCAGTTTTTGATGATACAGTTTGGTCAGAATGGCAGATTCTGAGTCAAATTTCAACCATTTCCACCTTTAAGACTCTCCTTTGCAAGCACAGCATGACAAAACTTCCTACTCTCGTTTCTTGGTCACCTCCTCCTCATCCGTTCGTCAAGCTCAATGTTGATGGCAGCTCCTTGGGGAATCCGGGAAAGTCCGGCTTTGGTGGTCTCATTCGCAATACTGAAGGTCAATGGTTACTTGGCTTCTCCGACACTTCTAATCTTAATGCAGAATTGTTTGCCATTTTTCAAGGACTTAGTACTGCTTGGGAAAGAGGATTCCGGCATGTTTGTTGTGAATCAGATTCTCTCAATGCACTTCAGCTAGTCAAGGAGGCTCCTTACCCTCACCATCCTTATGCAGCTCTTATTGCTAGCATTCGTCATCTTCTTTCTTACAACTAGACTGTCAACCTCCAGCATATTCTCAGGGAAGCAAACGCTTGTGCTGATTGGCTAGCCAAGCAAGGATCATCTAGTGTCAATGATTTTGTGTTGTGGACCTCTTGTCCTTCTCCTCTTAGCTCTCAGCTTATGCTGGATGCTATAGGAATTGTCTACTGTAGGCAGTAGTTTTCTTTCTGCTTTTCTTGTTTTATTTCCCACACATCAAAAAAAAAAAAAATGCTAACTCTCGCATACTCTGGAAATTAAATGAAATTTCTCTATTGAATTTTCTTTTATTATCTTTTTTTAAATGCTAACGATGCATTTTTTTCAAGACACTTGCATTACTAAGTGAAGAAAATGCAAGTCACATTAAATAAAAGAATAAAACATAATTCACAAAGTTCGCTAAATTTCACGTGTTAAAAAAAAAAGTTCTCTAAATTTCACCGTATAATACTAACATTACTTTAGTTTCTCTTCTTAAAAATAAAATTCTTTTAACTAACTTATATATAACCTCTATTTTTCGGATTTTATTTATTAAAAAATTACTTTTCTTTTAAGAGTTCTTTTATAAATATGTTTGACTCAATTTTTCCTTTGAGATATTAAAAAATCTCTTTTAAAATAAAATTGCACAAGGTGATCGTATTAAAACCAGTTTCAGTAGTGGATAGGGAAAAAAAAAACACTGTTCCAATGCATGATAACTGCTTTGTACTCACTAGATCCGGTGGCAAAAGAAATTGGTAGTGCTCAGTAAAGAGATTATGATATCTCTAAATCGAAACACCAAATTCATTTAATTTTATTAAGCATGCACTTTCTCCAAATTTCCTCTAGTTAAACCCTTATTTCTTCTACTAAACACCCCCATCAACTCAATAGTCATCCAACATAATCTAATTTCAAGAAAACAAAAAAAAGTCTTGCAGGAAAATTTTCACTTAGGAACATGCAGAAAACTAAAAGGCTTATTATATGTGTGAGCATACTGTTGAAAAAAGCCACAAAAATAACTAACCACACTTTTTTGACTTCCTGGACTAATTTCAAGTGTGTCTTCTAAAATTCCAAGACCTTGACCCCAAAAGAAATTTTCCAATTTTTCTTCTCAAACAGTCTTCTGCAATAAAAAGTTGCAAGCAGATCAGTCATAAAATAAGAGCATAACAAAAATCAGAAATTGAGGTTCAGAATTCATTTTTTTCTTATCGGTAAATGTTAGTTATTAATTATTAGTTTTTATTAGCTGGAAAAATTCGAATTCACTATCTCTCCCCCCTTTCTTTTTTTCTTAATTATCAGACCAACCTTATAACTCTGAGGTTCAGAACTCATAACTACACTATAAACATTTTTTTTATAATTAAAAACAAAAAAAGCTTATTAGATCAACCATGTACTTTTCTTCCCAACTCTAGCAGAATAAACAAGTACAAATAGAAATTGGTACTCACACTTCCTCAAATTTTGGTAAAAAAATCCAGACTTGATGAAAGAGGTGAAAAAGTTTGGGAGATGAGGGTGGTGGCAGCAGGACACAAACATTATTCACCCCTTTCTTTTCACTTTCCCTCAAGTTTCTCACACAAGGGTGATCCATTCATTCAGTCATTGAGATTTACATGTCCACCCCAGAAAAACTTAATATTACAATCTGAAAAATTATACATGTACCCCAATCCCAAAAAAAAAATTGATGGCATTTTTTTGAGCATTTACAGTACCAAACTCTCTCACCTTAAGGGTGCAATAGTGATGGATGTGAAGGAGGCACCACGGCTAGGAGCTCGGGTGTTCACGAAATCAGTCACTGAGCGTGAGTGAAAATGAAGAAGATGTGGAGAAAACGTGATTCGGATGTGTGTGTGTAAATAGAGAGATTGTATCCCAGAAGGTTTAACTGTTTCAGAAGTAAAGCTTTGTGATTTTTACCTCCAAATCAAGTGATACCACAAACCTTAAATGAGAGAAAAACAAATGGTAGAGATCATACCAGTGTATGGAGCAGGTACTTGTTTAAGCTTTGAGTGGTGTGGTTGGTGTTAATTTGAGGGAGAACTAGAAGTAGAAGGTGTTGGGTTCTCAACTTAAGGATCAGATTGGAAGGTTTTGGTATATGGAGATGTTGGTGATGACTTTTATGATCTGTTCACAACAAACATGAAGGATGGTCAATTTCTTTTGTTTCCCTCAAGGCTACACACAACTTCTCTTCAAGTATCTGATTAGTCTCTCGTGATGGTTCTGATTCTTACCTTTTTCCGGAAATTGATTGTGAAAGCATGTCATACGATGAAGATGGTGCATGCATGGTGCATGGTGCATCTGCAGTACACTAATACTTTCAACTCAATACTTATCATGCTAATTAATCTGCCATTTTTTATTCCTGTGGTCCCTCACTATTAATGATGCTAATTACAACCTGGTATTTTTTAAAGTCTAACCACCACAAGCATCTTTTGAAATTTAAATTTCATAACACTCTGTAAAAATTTGCTTTTGGTATTAAATTTTTAGAAGTTTATTTGTATATTTTGAAATCAAAGGTCTAGAGAAATCTATTTATGTTCTAAAATTATAATTTCGGAAGTCTATTTATAGATTTTGGAATTATAATTTAAGATGCCTATTTGTATAGTTTAGGAAGCATAATTTGAGAACAATTATACATAGGCATTCAAAAGTTTAATTTCAAAATATACAAGACTTTCAAAAGTTTAATTCTTGGTGTTTCTAGAGAAAGACGTGTGATGTGTTTTGAGAAATAAGAAATTGGGAATAATATATCAATAGAAGAAGTTTTTTTTTTTATAAAAAAAGTAGGGTGGTGTCTTATAGAAATAATGGGGGTTTGAAAAGTAATTAAGACCAATCATGTTCCATAAAGAGGGTCTAGCACCTAAGATAAAACTAAGACCAAAATAAACCAAAACAAACCAATTTAAATATGGGCGAATTCTAGCGTGGAGACTAGGCACAAATGGTCCACTAAAGGAGTAGTGAACAGTAGTTAAAAATTATTTTGTTTTATTTTATTTAAATTGTAAAATGTCATTTATACCCCCATTTAATATAAGAGAAACATTTGACGACAACATATTTCGAAGTTCCGACTGCAGTTGTTTGGTTTTGTTTGTTGATTATTTTTTTTGTCCCTCAACACTGCCACACACACTCCAGTGACTCCATCCAACACAAATGAGATGAACATGAAAACAAAGACTCTGAACTTGGTTGTTGCAACAACTGGAATTTCCTTCAATCTCTCTGCAACATTTCTCATTGCAAGGAGCCCGAAACTGAGAATGTCTACATTTTTTTGTTTTAATAAAATCGAAATTCAGAACACTAGCACAACACGATCATAACCCTTCTCAATAATGCAATAAAACACTGAAATTATCACAGTAGACAACATAGTGAAACAAATATTTATCCCCAGAATTCGATTAAAAACCTTCAATTGTTGTAATTGATTCACATAAAATTTTTCTCCTTTGTTATCTCAGCCTATCACCGATCGTTATCTTCATTTTTTTCCCACTTCTTTTCCGAATCGAACAAATCAGTGTAGTTGGATTTGTCCGGCGACGGCACCGCCCTATTCGAGAAATACGCGGCGGAGAACAACCCATCCACACGGATCTGGTTCTTCATCGCGCAGAGCCCGAACTTGGAATCAATCTACGCTTGCAGCCTCTACGTGCTTCACCTCCACCGACTCAAAAAACAACAATATCGACCGCACAAACATCAACGGTTTCGAGATGGAACTACCTTCAATCTACAACTCCTATCACGACAACTTCTTCCATCCAAGGGGGCCGTAGACGAACGCTAACATGTTCCTTTTCCAAAACCTCAAGGTCATAACCGACTTTTCGTTAATATAATATTATTTTTATATTTATAATACATACAGTAACTCATAAGTACTGCTCTTAATCTCGACCATCCATTTAATTAAATATATATCTAACGGTGATAAATTTGTTACTCACAAGTACTGTAGCATACTCTCTTTCTCACCCACGTGTGAACCACTTAAACGCTTCCTCATCCTAGAATTCGCCTTTAAATATGTTCTATTTTGACACTTCTCTCTTTTCCTACAAAACCAAATGCATATTTATTTATTTATATTTCAAGAGTCTCTGCAACCGACTCTAGC
The DNA here is from genome assembly GCA_026413185.1 of Pueraria montana var. lobata. Classification (NCBI taxonomy): domain Eukaryota; kingdom Viridiplantae; phylum Streptophyta; class Magnoliopsida; order Fabales; family Fabaceae; genus Pueraria; species Pueraria montana. The sequence continues at coordinate 9,326,385 of CM048654.1, forward strand.
AAAATTGGAGGTTGCATGTTACATCAGTGATTAAAGCCAACGACGAGATAAAAAGTAAATGTGAATTAACCATCTCAAAAATTGTTCTTCAAGTGCCTTTATTTTCTTTTCTTGGTCTTTTTTTATTTAGAGAACAAGTCACAATCGAGATACAGAACCTCTTTTTCCACTCACACAGGGAAATTACTTAGCTGTCACAATGCATAACCTTCTATACAAAGGAAGGGTTTCACTTTTACCATCAGAGAACCCATACCTTCCTCTGGTTTCCCTGTTTGTTGTGACATTAGTTTTAAAAAAAAAAAAAAAAAAAAAAAGAGGTTTGAAGGCACCCACTAACTGGCAAGTTGGGTCAAAACGTGGGTCCCTTGAAGGTGCAGAATCTATTATGCTGAATTGCTATTTGATCTCATTTGTTAAAATATCAAAAACGTATTTAACAAGTTCATTAAAATGTTGAATTTGCTTTACTTGTTTTCATGATCAACACACGAGAGATTATGAGCAATCCCAGCTGATTTTTAACTATCTTCAAATATATTTTTCCAACTATCTTGAGTTAAATATAGACCCAAATGAATAATATAAAAATTACCTTCCATTAAATCTTTTTATTCAAACAAAATCTTGATTAATTACATTTACAAACTTAATCCGTACTTGATTAAAAAAATTTAAAAAAAAAAAACTTCAAAGTGCCAAAATGTCAATAAATTGATTTTAAAAAATAACTCAAATAAATTAATTCTTTTGCATCCCAGAGAATGGATTTTCTACTGTTATAAAACATGCTATAGTAGAGTGGCATTCGCTTGCATGAATTATGGCAACCAAAATTACACAAGTGATGGCCTTTAAAAGATAAGGGTTAACTAAGTTTTTAATTCTTAAACTTTTTCAAAATTCGACTTTTAGTCCCTAAATTTTAGTTTGACTAGTCAATGTTCCAAAACTTTTTAAAAATTCGATTTTTAGCGCCTAAACTTTAATTTGCCAGGTCAAGGTCCCTAAATTTTTTAAAAATCAGTTTTTAGCTCCTAAACTTTTTAAAAATTTAATTTTTAGTTCTTGAAATCTCATTAATTTAGGAACTAAAATCTAAATTTTAAAAAAATTTAGAGACTAAAAACCAAATTTTTAAAAAGTTTAGGAACCTTGACTAGTCAAACTAAAGTTTAGAAATTAAAAACTAAATTTTAAAAAAGTTTAGGAACTAAAAACCTAATTAACCCAAAAGATAATGTTACAGTAATTTAATTTTGTGTTGAAAAATAAAAAAGTAAAAGAACCTATTGTTATTGTCACCTAATATCCCTGCATCCATCCATCTATATCATAGAAAAGATGAACATGAAAGGGAATTATTAGACACAACTTACTTCCAGCAATCAACAAAAACAGTGAACCGAGTGGTCATGCAGAAGAAGCTATATAATTTATCTTCAAACAGAAAAAAAAAAATTAAAACCAAGATAAACAACAATAGGACAGCATTGACTCGGTTTTCTGATCAGCTGAACAATCTATTTACAACCCAAGTCAAAAGGGAAAGAAAAGGTATCAAAACTATAATAACTATGTTCCACTCAAGTCACCCTGAAATGTTGGACAGAAAAAGCATCTAAGTTCCACACAGAAGGAAGGGGGTTATTTTGATACAGTTGAGCTATCAGGAATGCACCTGCTGCTAATTTCTAACCAGTTTAGTTGAAGTGAGGCGTTGCTGCAAGGGAGTGTTCAGCAGTTTAGCTGAGCTCATGTTTTGGTTCTGCTGCAAAGGAGGGCTCAACAATCCCACATCCTCGGTAACACGAAAGACGGTAACTTGCAGCACTACTTCTTTCATTCTAAGCAGCTCAAACACACAGACATCACCTTCCCCTAAATTGTTCTCTAATGAGAATTCAAACCACCCTTGGCTTAACTTGGCTCTACCTCCTCTATAAAGGCAGCGGACCGGCCACTGTCTCCCATTAGAGATCTGAAGTTTAATAAACCCCGAAACTCCATTCAAGTGCTTTTCTGCAAAGCAGGATGGCAGATACTGCAAAAACAACAGAAAGATGCAAGATCAACTATTGAAGAAAAATGAAAAGGTATGTATGTCGTGTCGAATTCAAGGGCTCACCATTATGCATCCCCTATATAAATAGGAGGGCCGCAAGACAACCCGGCAGAAAGGATTAGGTGGTTCAAATGCTTTTGCTGCATTGATGGCCCTCTCTCTTTCTTCTGCTGTCACAGTTCTTTTTCTTGCAGAAGCACTTTCATAAAATCTAAAGCGCATTTCTACCTCCTCTTCGTGTTCAGCAGAGGGTTCCTGGCCATCTGCACTTTCACAAATTGTATTGATCATAAAATTCAATTTTTAGATAACCAGATCATAGAAAGAAAAACGAGTCAAAAGAGACTACCAAGACCTGATTTCCGCTTCTTTCTTGCAGTTTTTTTCATCCTTTCCTCGATGGAGGCACGCAATTTCAATTCTTCAGTAGATTTTTTAAACTCGACTGCATTAAACTGAAGTCCTACGTCTCTGGTCAACCGATTATCTAGTGAATTGGCACTTCTTGAAGAATGGGCAATACCACCCTCTCCCCAGTTTATGCTATTAAGTTTAGATCCATTGAACAGATTCTGCAATGCTGGAGGTGTATAACTCTTTCCGGGCGACATTTTATCTGCTGATCCAGCAAGAGCTTTATTTTGCAATGAACTGGGAACAAGGTGGGAAGGTGATGAATCTGAGATTTCAATGGAATCTTCATCTTCCATTTCTTCAAAAAATTTAAGACGATGTGTGAAGTGAAGCCCTTCATTACTGCTTCGTGTGGCTGATTGATAGTTTATCTCAGAAGTAGCCAAATTAAAAATATGAACATTGAAAGATGACTTTCCTTCGTATCTGAATACCAACAAGTATCCAACACCAATGGAATAGCGTTGAACAAACTCTTTCCAACCATCAATGAACCAATACTTGTTGTCTGCCTTTTTCAATCCTACACGCCAGACACTACCATCAGGAACAGAGAGGGTAACAATTGGAGAGAGTTCACCCCCATATTTCCTCATAAAATTATCTGGAAGCCTCTGCAATTCATAAATCAAGTTAGATTCCAAATATTGGTAATTGTTTGTAATACAAGACTGCAGAAGGAGCATTCCACCATAATGATATTCTAAACTCTAAGAACCAAACTCATCAAATGAAGATAAAAAACAGACTGTTCCCTTCCATCACTATCAAATGCCCAATGCACATCACCAAGAAGAATAATGTACGGATGACATTATAAGTAAACAAGGTTTGACATGTGTGCAAAACTCAATTTCAGATCCAAAACCAGACTAATTCTCATAAAAAGTTCAACTTTTAAGTAAGCCAACTTCAGAATAAATGGAACTTTTCAAACTCCACTACAACACTAGAGCTAATGTGACTAATGAAGCTCAAATGCCAAACACAGAGCTAGGCTCAATAAAGATTCTACAGAATTTTTAATATAATTGCCTTGCATATATATGGGTTCACTTTAAGTTCAAGTGCTCCCACCATCAGCTCTACTGTATGTTGAGAGATACTTAAAAATCTACTCCAAAATAAAATTGCATAGGTATATTAAAACTAGTTTGAGTGGATAGGGAGGGAAAAACACTGTTCCACTGCATGATAACTGTTTTGTACTTACTAGAGCCAGTGGCAAAAGAAATTGGTAGTGCTTAGTAAAGAGATTAGATCTCTAATCCAAAGCATCAAATTCATTTATATACATTCAGCATGCAATTTCTCATAATTCCCCCTAGTTAAAGCCTTATTTCTTCTGCCGAAGAACCCCATCAACTCACTAGTAATCCAACAGAGTCTAATTTCACGAAAACAAAAGGTCTGGCAATTTTAGGGAGGTTTTTCACTTAGGAACAGAGAGAAAACTCAAAGGCTTATATGTGTGAGCACACTGTTGAAAAATACATAAAATTAACCAACCACACTTTTTTTACTTCGAGTTACTCTTCTAAAATCCTAAGACCTTGACCCCCAAAAGAAAATTTCCGATTTTTCTTCACAACCACTCAACCAGTCTTCTGCAGTAAAAAAATTGAAAGCAGGCCAGTCATGAAATAAACATAACAAAACCCAGAAATTGGGGTTCAGAACTCATAACTACGGTACAAGTAGTCTTTTTTTTTAATTAAAAAAAACTTGTTATACCAACCATGTACTTTTCTTCCCAACCCTAACAGAACAAACAAGTACAGATAGAAATTGGTATTCACACTTCAGATGGATTAAAAAATCCAAACTTGATGAAAGAGGTGACAAAGTTTGGGAATTGGGGGTGGTGGCAGTGAAGAAAAGGCAAAACCCAGAATCATTATTTACCTCTTTCTTTCACTTTTACTCAAATTTCTCACATACCCAACAAATAACAATAGCCACTCCAAAAAGCCAAAAAAAAAAAAAAAACTACAAAAAAAAATTGGGAAGAATGAGAGAAAATTTAGGTACCAGTTGGTTGGGTTGGAGAGTGGAGGGTAGAAGAAGCTTGTGGAAAGAAGGGTGCGGCATTTTCTGAGAGTGTCGGAAGGCAGAAAACACCAAAGCGTTAAAGCATTTGATGACCCTTTGATTCAAAGTTGAAAACTTTGGGCTTTACCTACTGAAATTCTTCACCTTTCAGATCTACCTCGCCATCACTCCCTATTCTCCAGTCCCCACTCTTCTCTGCTTTTTGAGTCAAACAATGGTTTTTTAAAAACCTTAAAAAAAAAAAAATTCCTCAACTTGACATATATGAAAATCTTATTAAAAAAAGCTAACGAGTCACGACTCGGTGAGTCACCTCACCTCAGACTCAAAGGCTAAAGCTTTCATTTATTTTCCCAGTTTAGATATTCCATGTTACTTTCTCGTTCCATTTCCAAAACCCCGTTTGTTTTGTTTGCCTTTCAAGTTAGGAAATTGGAACAGAGTGAGTAATTTCACTATTTGTTGTGGTTTGGTCCCAATGATTCTCCGTAATCGTTACCAATAGTAGAAAACACACAGAGAGCCACGGCACCTCCATTTATTGCCCTCCCTATAAAAGAAATAAACGACAATGCGTTGCCTAGCCAAGTATAATGTCATAAACGGAAAGCGCATTATTTTCCAACCACATTGAATTTTTTGTCACAGTTTGTATCGTATTATTACACTTGTGTTTGGGGACACTGTCCTTCGTGTGCTGAGACTCACAGACCACATCATAATTTCGTTTTGCAGAGGTATATACTAAGAAACAATTACAAATAATACATATATTTATATATATATAATAATAATAATGACCAATGATTCAATGTTGGGGCAAACCAAAATTGTGATAAGAATAATATCACAAAATAAACATATATTTTTAAATCTTAAAATTTGAAAATAAAAATTATTTTTGGAAAAGGAAAATAGAAAGGGAAAATAAAAAAATTTCTTAAACCAAAGAAACTCTAATAAATGCAATGAAAAGAGAGAGAAATAGAGGACTTTGTAAGCCGAGTGTAAAAAAACTAAAGTATATAAAAAAAAAACTATTTTAAAATAGACAATAAATCCGTCCCTGGATAAAATGTGTTCGAAAGATAATAAATCGATTAATCTAATAATTTTAAAAAATAATTAATTGATTAAATTAATCAAAAGTAATATGTAGTTTTTTTTTTTTACAAAATTCTATGTATTATGTAAGTTATCTGGTCAAATTAACTTTTTTTTTAGTTTAATATAAGTAAAATAACACATGCTTGACTTTCAATTTGACAGTGTTTGGTTCATAATTTGTGATTGAAACTCAACACCTCTTGTTAACCTGGTTAAGTTAAATAAGACATGTAATGTAATTGTTTTGGCTCCAAATTATAATAAGTTAGATTACTTATATTTATTGAACGTGGGATTAGTATATACTTATCACTTTTTTTTTCTTTTTCCTATATAAAGTGGGAGATGAAATTTTTTTATCATATAATTAAAATAGTTAGTTGAGATTAAATTTAACTAAAATACTTTTTTACTATTCATATGTAATTATATAGTTAATTTTAATTTCTTTCACTTCTCCCTCTCTCACTAATTTGTTTCCTTGTGTTTTTTCAAAACCTTAATCACTCCTTTGACTTTGAGCATATGTAAAAAAGGAACACTATTTTTAGCATTCTAATAAAATTTTAAGGGTGTTGGTTATCTTTAGGGCACTAGTTAAGAAATTAAAATGAAAAAATATTTCATGTAAAAATCATAGGAGAACGTAAAAAAATTCATGCACAGTGTAATTTTACGTCTCCCAATAAAAACATTTCTTATTTTAGCTCCTTAACTAGTGCTCTTAGGATAGTGGTTAGCATTTGTCAAATTTAAAACAAACATTAATTGTTTATTACCTTTAGCCGCTTTTTTTTTATCGTTTTAATTTAAGCCAACTTAATTTACGTTTTTTTTTACAGATTTTACGGCTTAAGAAACAGAAACTTTTCACAATTAGCAAGAGAGTATACAAAAAATCAAATAAATAAATAAATAGGGTGTTAACATAACAAGAAAAGAGAGTCCCTATCCGATTACTATATATATAAAAATCCACAATTATCTTAAAAAAGATATTGTAACACTTTATTCTATTCTTTCATGCCATGTCTTTTGTTTAATAGTCAAGAAAAAAATAAAATCTGCACAGTTAGGAAATGCAACTTTTTTACACGTGTCAGCATGAGGAAAACTGATGGGGGACCACGAAAAATTGAAGATGACATCCATTGGTAATTTCTAATTCCTAATGTCTCATATTCATGGCAAAAGAGATTGAAAATACATGGAAAAGGATGGCATCCATATGTAATTTCCTTGTTTTGTAAAGTTCTCTCACTCCACGATTTCTCTTTTGCTGTTTTTGAGGGATGATTCTCTGAATAGTCTGAGATTTGCTCAAAGAACCATCTCCACAAATGAAAAAAAGCTACCCCAGCAAATGCATTTACTGTCACTCATGAAAAATCAAATTACCATACAATTAGTGAAATAAACATTTCAGCAAAAAAAAAAAGTGAAATAAACAATTCATCCTTCAAGTGTAGGCCCAAAAGACAACATTTGCTGCTGATTTGTTTGTTAGAAACCACAACGATATATTAATTGAAGGAACAAAAATGGGGGATATATTAATTGAATAGAAGTATTTTATGAACAACAAATGGGAATAATTTGATTTTAGAGTGATTTTTTATCCAAGGGGTCTAGCTGTGCGTGAGTGTTATAAATCTCTTGGTACTGTCTTCGATTCCTACGGATAAAAAAAAAGAGTAATTTTTTTAGATACGTATATACGAAAAAGATAAAACGTGAGAGATTAAAAAAACTATATACAATGTCAGGTGTCATATCAATTCTGCAATGTTCAAATAATGAAATGCTCAATTAAATTAGAAAGTGTTGAAATTATGGAATTTTAAATATAATCAGAGAAAATTGAGAGCTAAGAGAATTTTAATAATATTATATTAAATATTAAGATATATTATAATGTGATAATGTGTTTATAAAATCTAGAATACTAACCGTATTTATACGAATTATATTTCTAAATAGAAAACAAATAACGAGGTAAGGAAATTTAGTAATTAATTCTAACAAATAACGAGGTAATTAATACGAAAACAGGAAAACTAATTCTAGAGATAATCTAAGATAGCCATTTGAATATACATTCAACAGAAACAGTACTGTATAATAAGCTTAGGTTACTAGAGATGATCTAAGATAGACATTTTAATATATATTCTAACAGAAAACAGAGTAGAATAAGCTTAGGTTTGTTCATATTCTAGTTGGCCTTATAATATAAGAACCAAATTTGTAGCAGTTGAGAGCACAAGCTAATAGCTAAAAGATAAATGGTAATGTCTAATAGTGGAGTGCTTCTATTTGCATACACACCATTCTGTAATACAATTCCTACTAACTGAGATCACTAGCATGACATAAATCAATGGATTCAAACTAATGTGATGCACATTATCCTTTTCTGAAAATGTGAACACTCCAATGGGCTTCTTCTACAACTTCAAATATGCAAGTGTCACCTTTCATGAGCTTGTTATCACGAACGAATCTTTTCCATCCTGGCCTAAACCGAACATACATTCTATTTCGATTTCTAATATAATCCACTGGCACTTCCCAAAATTTTCCTTCTGAATTCCAAAGAATGATCTGTTTCACTGCTTCAGGAATATACTTTCTGGCAAACTCAGTAGCAATGGGCTGCAACAAGATATACAACCCCAATTTATATCAAATTATTCTGTGTTTGAAAGGAAACTGTGTCTTAGGAGTGTGTGATGTGATGTGACTCAGATAAACATCCCCCAAGTGACATTTGAATCAAGAAAACAGATTTGGTTTTGTGTTTTAAATTTTAACATGTGAAATAAGCATGTCACTCAATTCTCGAAAATAAATTCATGTTTACCAATATGCACCGTTCCACGTTAGATGTTGTCAGGAGGTGCTTCCAATGAGGATTGCGAGAGGTAAAAGACTCGGGCAATTTGCATGCTTCTGAACTTTCAATTTTAATTGAACTCTGAGGCTTTGGGAAGTCCTTAGAAAGTGAGGCTTTGTTGCTGAAAGGCAGATCTATTACATACATAAAACAAAAATTTAAGAAATAAGATATTAATCTGTAATCCTCTTTACATGTTCTTCCTTTCAAAACATTTGGTCAAATTGAATTTGTCACCTTTTGAGGTGTTGTCCTTGGGATTCAAAAAACACTATCAATCACGAACCACGATCAACAAACACGAATGATCATGAACAAAATATGCCTGAGACGTGTGTTAGACACACTGTCCTCAAGGATTTATCCGCGTAAAGCGCAAATCCCCCAGGATTTAACAGGCTCTTCCCAATAAATTGGGGCAACCGAACTAGCAAGCTTTTTCTAATAAGATAACCAGGATTCACATAATGAAGCAAAGAGAAAAAAAAAGTGTGAAAAAGCTCTCTCTGACCATATGAGCATATAGATATTTATAAAGAAAAGATATGATTTCTCAAACCACCCAAGACCAAGTCAAAGATAAGGTAAGACCTAGTCTGTTTCTAAAACCACCCAAGACCAAGTCAAACAAAAGAAACTCTTTTTAATAAATAGTAAAATAATTTTAAAAAAGATTTTTTATATTTAATTAAATAAATATATTAACCTTTTGAAATATCAACAAAAAGTACAACAATCCCCCACATATTTCAAAAGGTTAAATAAAAAGTTTTCAGAAAGAAAAAAAAAATTCCTGGGTTCTCTTTCTCTTGGATGTAATGCGTCGGACCTGGTGTAGCAAGCTATATGAACCAGACCTAGACTAATAGGACTTAACACACAGTGTAATTGGTGTAGCAAGCTATATGAACCAAAAACACTTGGTGTATGTTAGCGGTCTACCAATCACATTACACCCCCACAATCCTTGCTGTTATCGCTGTTTTGCGCTATTAGGCCATGCGCGCGCCCGGTATTCATGAGTGCTCTAGAGATCTCGCCAAGATCTCATACAAGCGGCCCCACTTGACACTCATATAGGTGATTTCATCAAGTGTATGCTGCAAATCATACACCACCCATAAGGGATATGAAAATCATTAAAAACTTTATAAGTTGTTAAGCTTTCTCACAACCACATAAAGCTTAACTATAAAGTTTAACCTCTCATTAATGCAGTGTCTAGCACTTTCTCACACCATAGGAAGGGACAAAAATTTGATTAAAATCAATTTAGTGCTAGCAGAACTGACAAGTGACTTGTTCTTACCCATATGAACCTTCTTCATGGGATCTCCAATCACAAAGGTTGGGTTACCATCACTTGTTTGTTTTCAAATGGCTTAATAAAGTCCCATTCCCCTCGATGTTTCATGTAATAAATTCTTCCCTAGGGGTTTAAGTCCGAGGATCGGCCGAATCCATTAATGACTTCACATAATCAAAAGATTTTTATCTTTTAAGCAATTGCTTTATCACATTATTTCTCAATTTATATTCTAAAGGAATAATCGCTTAAGTGATGTTTTCAACCACTAAGCCTCTTAACCAACCATCTCAAGAGTAATAACTCTAACTCAATTATTATTTGTTTGGTTGATCTCTAAGTAACACATTACAACCAAGTGTACTAACACAATCTCTAGTAGATTTTGTCTCATATGGATCAAAGATCCATTTAACATCACTGTAATTTTACAATGAAAAATCCACCATATTCAATACCATAATTTATGATACCTCTCAAGTATCTCATTATGCAAAATTTGTAATGGAGAACTCACACTTGACACTACAGTAAAGTAAAATTAATTACTCAAAATATTACTCTAATAGTCTACACAGTCCCTACTAACTTATGTTACAAAGACAGTTACTTATAATAGCAAAACTTAGAGAACTCACATCACAAATAACCCATGGAGATGTTGTCTAATAATAAGAATTTAGTCTATTAAGAAGCTAACAAGAGGAGCAAAATAATAAACACTTCGATCATTTATTTAAATTGACAAAAACACATCAAAACTTCACTCACAAATAATAAATTCATGAAAATCTAATAAATTCCATTCCTAATCGTGTACTTAGCATCATACATGAATAATTTACATGTTATAAAACGGTATAATAAAGTTAATTAAAAAAAAAACATTAAAGCACATAAAAAAAAAAAACTAATTAAATATGACATTAATGTCATTAAAAGCATATACAACAAGTTAAAACCGAAAATATATTCATTCTAAGGCCAAAGTTACGTAAGTTGTTATTATTATCATAATCAAACTTTATATTATAGGCATTGATTTCTCCACAACGAAACAATATTAATCACTATTATTTTCAAGTACAATTTCTAGTATTACAAATCACCAAGATACCAATCAATGAGTAATCACCAACAATAAACGAATAAAACCATTTCACATCAATACTGGTCAGTCTTGCCAATTTCAGTATCTCTTCCAATTTGGCCTATTGCTCACAAACAGAAATCAACACATCTCAAAACAATAAGCCATTCACACTCTCATCAAACTAAACAAATACATATTAGATCAAACTTTTATCTAATAATATATTGTCCAAAAACAAAACAAAAAAAAAAACTAATCACCAATCCAAAAAGGTAGTGACAAATTTTGAGGAAAACTTGGAGCCAATATCTCAAATCAAATATACACAACATTTCATAACATGATGCATATAAGATCAAATTAAACTTAAAAAAAAATTGATTTAAGAGTGAGTCTCATCTCATTCATGGGGACTGGTATTCTCAGTGTCAAACAAAAATTATTAGTTCTCCTCAAAGGCTTGTAATCAATATATATAAAAGCCCCTAAATAATTATAATATTTACCCAATATTTCTTGTGAAAGACTTTTAACTCAATATATATACATATAAATTAAGCCTTTCAATGCAAGCCATTGATACGTGATTCCTAACATTAATAATATGCACAAAACCAAAACACCAAAAATAAATTGAAGGGAAGACATACTTGTACTCAAAGGCTCAATTTTCCAACCCCCACAGTGACATTGCAATTGTATGTGTTAGATTGCTACCTCTTCAAAAGTTTACGACTTCGTTGAAGCCACCGTACATGTTGATTAAACCTGAAATTCATGCCTCAATTGGATTCCTCCAACATTTCCAACGTGTTTTTTTTTCATGGATTATCGAAATAAGCCAGCGAACTTGATCACCGTACTGCACCACGTCTGCCATGTTGTGAAACTCTGAGTCTGAGATTCCCTTCACTCCTAGTTATTTCGGATCTGGAAGCATTCAAGGCTGAAACGTTTGCCACGATCGTCAGGCTTTCTAGACAAAGCAGCAGATTTATCTACGTATTCATCATCATCGTCGCTGTTGTCACCAGCCTCCAAAATTGTATAAGTCTTCTGCTTCTTCGCCAACATTGCAGCCTCTCTCTCTTGTATATGATACTGATTCATACCAGACGATTTACGAGGAACTCTTGAGAAAATCTCTTCCGCGAATGCACGTGTATCCTCTGACGATGGGATCCCAAACTCCACTAGTTTGTCCACCAAATGAGTGGGCGAATCAGCTTGCTGGGATACTCCAATCATGTACTGAACAACGGTGGGCTGAGAATATCCCAACAGTGACATCAATTTGTCAGAAACCCAATTCTTTAGACTCTCATCATTCCCCATTGTCAGCAAATCGAGCACAAAGAAACGAAAACGACGTGAGAGAACACCGTTTCGGTGAGACTCTCAGAGGACGTGGGAGGAGGGCACAAAGTCGAAAACGAATAAATTATGAAAGCCTTGTATTGTATGGTGTGGACGTGTATCATATTGGTACGCGATTTCGGAATGGTTGAAGAAGACAACTGCCGAAGGGTTTTTGGGTATGGAAAAAGAAATTAGGGATTTGGAAGTGCAGATTTATCACACGGGAAAAATTAGGAATTATCATGGACAACACTAAATCCTTGAGATTGTTGTCCTTGGGATTCAAAAAACACTAACAATCACGAACCACGATCAACAAACACGAATGATCATGAACAAAATATGCCTGAGACGTGTGTTAGACACACTGTCCTCAAGGATTTATCCGCGTAAAGCGCAAATCTCCCAGGATTTAACAGGCTCTTCCCAATAAATTGGGGCAACCGAACTAGCAAGCTTTTTCTAATAAGATAACCAGGATTCACATAATGAAGCAAAGAGAAAAAAAAAGTGTGAAAAAGCTCTCTCTGACCATATGAGCATATAGATATTTATAAAGAAAAGATATGATTTCTCAAACCACCCAAGACCAAGTCAAAGATAAGGTAAGACCTAGTCTGTTTCTAAAACCACCCAAGACCAAGTCAAACAAAAGAAACTCTTTTTAATAAATAGTAAAATAATTTTAAAAAAGATTTTTTATATTTAATTAAATAAATATATTAACCTTTTGAAATATCAACAAAAAGTACAACATGAGGTTGTAACCACATTTATGTGTATGTTTGAGACATCATATTTACCTTTTTGACAAGACTTGGATTCATGGAGGCGTGATGAACTGGCAGAAGTTTTTCTTTGTTTACTCTTATTTGTCCTCACCAAACTTGGGGTGGCAGCTTGTTCTTGTCTTGTTTCTTTGAGGCAGAACCTATCCAATCCATTCTCACCAAAAATTTGAACATGGAAGCAGTTCCCTCCATGATATGTAAAAAGCAAGAACTCATCAAGCACCACTGAGTTGTCTTTCAGAAATTGTGACCAACCATGCTGCATATACACGTTATTTCCTTTCTTCAAAATAGCTACTTGCCACTGGTCACCAGAAGGGCCAATAAGAAGTGCATTACTCGACAAGTCTTCATTCAAATGTTTCAGAAACTCCTCTGGGACTTTCTGCAAGTTAAAACAAAGAACATACTAGGCTTGAAACCAGTATACCACGTGCTACATATAGCAACAGATGCCATGATTATTAACAAGCCTCCCAGTAAACTATTTTTGTCATAGTAATTGTTTTTTTTTTATCTTAAAAAATGATTAAGTTAACATTATGTTGATGTAAATTGTTTAATGGAGCAGGGAACAAATAAAGTCTGCTGGTGGTTACTGATTTGGATTCTCTAGATTTTTTTTTTTCTAATAAAAGGGAGTTGTGTCTGTTTTCATGACAGAAGGGGGTCTTTGTAGGAAAGACAAAATACATTTTAGTTGCAAACAAATTATGTAAATGTAAGCAAAAAATGTTAGGTGCATAATAAAACATACGAAACTGTATATTTTGTAGCAGGCTTGTGAGCTTGTTCAAACTCAAGAAGTTCATGCCTTCATATCATGGCATCTGCTTTGCTTGACTCATTTCCACTTCCTACTTTTGAATGCACGACTTTTTCCTAAGATAAAATTCTGGACTTTAAAATCACACTGAGATTATTATTTTTGGTTGCTGAAAGAATTGGCCTAAGTGGTGAAGTGTGACACTTGACTACCAAGCTTGATTATTAGGATGCTATGCTTACTTGAGTTGTGATCTTTGTTTTATTTGTGTACTGAGTAAAAAGGTTGTTTAGATATCACAATTTCTGTTGATGTTGAGTCTTCAACTATTTAATAGAAAGCACAAACAAAAACTCAGTTTGTGACCATAAAAGCTACCTCCTTCGTGTGTGGTTGTGAAAGGAAGAATCATTTTGAACTCAATAGACCAAAACCCTGATCATCAACGAGATTGCTGATGAAGATAAAGGCCATGGTAGTTTCACTTTCACAAGAAGCTAAATTAATTAAAAAAAATAGAACATATATAACAAGAATGCTAATTAATGTCAAAAAATCAATTTTCTGAACAAGTTTCTCAGCATCCAAAGAAAGGAAAGCATTTCTCAGTAGGAAAAAAACAACAAAAATAAATTTTAATAAATTTGGATTGGTCTTGGTTTTGGCACTCCTTGTGCTCAATCCAAGCTTCTTTTATTTTAATAAATTTTTGCTTTTCAAAAAAAAAAAATGTAGCATGAGATCAATGGGAGAACACCATAAAGAAAACAACAATCACTCACCAGTAGCTTGATATTCTTGATGATAATGAAGAAGCTTGGGTTGTCCTGCTGATGATCCATCTTCCACCTCTCCCTGTTGTTTCCTTTGTAAGAAAGATTAAAGCTTTGGGATGAAATGAAATTAAAGTCTCTCATTGTCATAGGGACTAGTGTGATAGAGGAACATGCACGGAAATAGAAATTGAAATGATAAAGGTTCATATATGGTGTGCACGCACAAAACTGGTAATGGTAGTAACTAGTGAGCAGTTAATGTTTAGAAAAATGAGAAAAATCATACATGTACATGCATGTTAGTAGACATGCATTGGAAAAGAGAGAGAAAGGAGAAAAATATAAATATGATATTACTATGTGACACAGTGTTATCAGACCCGGCCCGGTCATCGACTCGGCCGGGGTACTGGGTCACTGGGTCAGGGGTCAACTCGGTGAGTCAATAGTTGACCCGCATGACTCGGCCTGTATTAAAAAAATAATAAAAAATTCATAACCTGTAAACTTTTTAATAAATTTTTTTCAATAATTTCATAACCTGTAAATTTGTACACTTTTTTGTGTGTGTAGAAAAGATAGCTTATAAACTTATACCCTTAAATATTTAAAGTTTAACAAAATTCAACACATTTAGAAGCATAGTTATGAACTTGTTTAAGAATCTTGAGCAACATATTTTATTCTAAAATTCAACATACACAACCTTAAGTTATAATTTAAAATATATCATTATCATCTATTTATTAAAAGCTAAAACTATCATTGTTGTACACTGGCAGACATAATATATATATATATATATATATATATATATATATATATATATATATATATATATATAAACCTATTTTATTTAAATAATACAATTTTTTCATTCATCTCACTATTGCTCTGGTAAAAAATAATAATTTTTCGAACCAGTAAGTATATTGGATGAGATAAGATAAATACAAGTTTTACTCGTAAATAACAATATAAGCCAAGGAGAAAAGGTAAAATTGGAAGTGACAATAGCTTTATGCCTTTATCATCTCAAATCCTAATATGCGGTTATGCTTGGTAAAAAAAAGTAAGTAAATATATAAATAACATAAGTGTAAGATATAAATTAAATTTTTTTATATGAGTGTTATTGTTCTCCGGTAAAAAAAAAAAAAAAACCAAAATTCGTGACCCGTCGAGTCAACCGGGTCACCGGGTCACCGGGTCACATCAAAACCGGCCGGGTCAACCCGGGTCGTACCGGGTCGATTGCATAACCGATCCGATTGGTGATCCGGACCGGTTGGGTGACCGGTTCGCGGGTCATTGGGTCGACCCGGCCGGTTCGAGCCGGGTCTGATAACTATGATGTGACAAGAAAGGAGAGATAAAAAAATGAAAATAAATATAATTTAATATTAACTATAAATTTTTTTTATGTAATATATTTATATTTAAAATTACTGAATAATAATAATATTTTATCGTCACTATTTTGAGTGAAAAAATATTTTAAGAGTAAGTAAATAATACTATATAATATTAAACATTAACTATGAAATATAAAATTTTAATTCCATAAATACATATATAATATTATGATAAAATAAATTTTTGTGTATATCTATGTCTATTTCTCTCTCTCTCTCTCTGTGTATAAAGTAAAAAAATTATTATTTATATTATCACTAAAATATTAGTTTATAAAAATATATTAAAATAGGAAAATACAAATGAATATTAGTATTATATATCTCTTAATTTCTATTTTTAATTATTATTTTTCATAAAAAATATTATAAAGTAACTACATTAAAAAAGTAAAATAGACTTGAACATAAATATTAATATAATATTCATTACTATTAATATAGTCTCTATATAATAAATAGATAAGTAAACATTTTTTCTATATAGTACTATTAATTATTGTATTTATGAAATTTGATATATAAATAAGTTTATAGTAAAAGGCCATGGTAGTTTCACCAGAAGCTATATTAAAAAACAGAACATATATATATAATGAAGCATATATGAAGAAGAATGGGGTTGTCGTGTAGATAATCCATCTGCCACCTCTTCGTGTTGTTGTTTCCTTGCACAAGAGTAAAGTATTTGGGATGAAATGAAAATTATGTCTCTCATTGTCATGGGGACCAGTGTGACAGAGGAACATGGAGTCATAGACGGAAATAGAATTTCTGAATCAACTGGACCACGAACGAAAATGGTAATGGTTAGTGGTTGCTAATTGTGATATTCAAGTTTCAAAGTTCAAAGTCCTAATCTAAAAGAATTAAAAACATTAATTACAATAGATAAAAACTTTAATAAGATGATATATTATTAAAATAATAATTAAATATTATATATACTTATAATAATGAATGTGAAAAATATTTAATAACAATGTTAATTATTAAATATTATTTAAAAACATTTTAAAACAAACAATTTTTTTTAAAAAAAAAGTATCGTATATTATTAACTATCAAACATAATTTTTTATATAATTAATTTATACTTATGATATCTCATTTTAAAATTACTTAATGATAAAAATATTTTATTATTACTACTTTCGTGAAAAATCTTTTAAAATATCAAACATAATTTTTTATATAATTAATTTATACTTATGATATCTCATTTTAAAATTACTTAATGATAAAAATATTTTATTGTTACTACTTTCGTGAAAAATCTTTTAAAATAAGTACGTAATGTTATAAAATATTTAATATTAACTATCAAATATAAAATTTTAATTACATAAATACAAATCTAATATTATAATATAATTTTTTGTTTATATTATGCCTATATTCATGTCTATAATAATATATGTATTTGAGTACAAGTATTAATTTATAATTTAATCTTACTTTATCAATTTCGCGAATTTATTAATTTTCATGATCCCTTTTCAACTACTTTAATTAATGATCGAGTTTCAGCCTTCTCCTATCCTGTTTATTTAAAAAATTGGAGTTCTTGTCCCACCTCTCTGAGCTTCATTTGTTACAACTTTTTTTTAATAAAAAAAAAAAACCAACCTTTTTAAAAGAAAAAATCACTTTTAATAGTTTTCTATGCGTTTGTTTTTTTTTTTTTTTTGAAAAGTTCTATGCGTTTGTTTTAAAACTTCAAAATAATTAGAAGCTGAAAAGAATAAAAAATTTGATTAAAAAAAAAAAACCATTTTGAATAGCTTCTCATAAAAATATTTTTTTTAAATGACTTTTATGACTATAAACAAATATAAATTAGTTTATGCTTTTTTAAAAAAAATCTCTAAGAAAAATAACCACTAAATTATTTTACATCAAAATAACATTTTTTTAAAATTTGTAATAAACAGGGCCATAAACTAAGATAGACAGTTGAGTATATTCCAATAGAAACAGTGTAGAATAAGCTTAGGTTAATTAATTCTAGAGATAATCTAAGATAGACATTTTAATATATTCCAAGAGAAACAGTGTAGAATAAGCTTAGGTTTGTTCACATTCTAGTTGGCCTTATAATATAAGTACCAAATTGTAGTAGTTGAGAGCACAAACTAAAGCTAATAATTGCTATAAGAAATGGTAATGTCTAATAGTGGAGTGTTTCTATATGGATACACACCATTCTGTAATACAATTCCTACCAACTGAGATCAATATCATGACATAAATCAAATAAAGCTCAGGTTTGTCAGACACTGGTTCTGAATATGTGAACACTCAAATGGTTTTGGTCTTCAAGTTCAAAAATGCAAGTGTCACCTTTCATGAGCTTGTTATCACAAACGAATCTTCCCCATCCTGTCGTAAACCGAGAATACCTTTTATTTTGACATCCAAAACAAGACACTACCACTTCCCAAAATTTTCCTTCTGAATTCCAAAGAATGATCTGTTTCACTGCTTCAGGAATGTACTTCCTGGCAAACTCAGTAGCAATTGGCTGCATGCAAGATAACCCCAATTTATATCACATTATTATGTGTTCTAAATGAAACTGTGTCTTAGGAGTGTGTGATGTGACTTAGATAAACATCCCCAACTGACATTTGAATCAATCAACAAAACTGATTTGGTTTTGTATTTTAAATTTTAACATGTGAAATAAGCATGTCACTTTAGTATTCTAGTGACACTAATGCAGAAAATAAATTCATATGTACCAATGTGCACTGATCTTCCACATTGCATTTTGTCATGAGGTGCTTCCAATGAGGATTGCGAGAGGTAAAGGACTCGGCCAATTTCCATGCTTTTGAACTTTCAGTTTTGATTGAACTCAGAGGCTTTGGGAAGTCCTTAGAAAGTAAGGCTTTGTTGCTGAAAGGCAGATCTGTTACATACATAAAACAAAAATTTAAGAATGAGATATTTTTGGGGGGTTGAAGGGAATATAAAGGCCAAATCTGTAATGCTGTTTACATGTTCTTCTGTTCAAAACATTTGGTCAAATCAAATTTGTCACTTTTTTGAGATTGTAACCACATTTATGTGTTTGTTTGAGACATCATATTTACCTTTTTTGTAAGACTTCAATTCATGGAGGTGTGACAAACCAACAAAAGTTTTTCTTTGTTTATTCTTATTTGTCCTCACCAAACTTGGGGTGGCAGCTTGTTTTTGTATTGTTTTCTTTGTCTTACATCCATTAGAAAGTGTGCCTTTGTTGCTGAAAGGCAGATCTACTTACATAAAATAGAAATTTAAGAAATGAGATATTTTTGGGGTTAGGAGGAATATAAAGGCCAAATCCACAATGTTGTTTACATGTTCTTCCTTTCAAAACATTTGATCAAATCAAATTTTTGACTTTGAGGTTGTAACCACATATTTGTGTACATGTAATGTGTATGTTTGAGACATCATATTTACCTTCTTGACAAGACTTCGGTTCATGGTGGTGTAATGAACCGGCAGAAGTTTTTCTTTGTTTACTCTTCTTTGTCCTTGCCAAACTTGGGGTGGCAGCTTGTTCTTGTCTTGTTCTCTCTATCTCACATCCATTAGTAAGTGACGCTTTGTTGCTGAAAGGCAGATCTATTTACAAACATATAACAAAAATTTAAGAAATGAGATATCTTTTGGGGGGAAAGGGGGAATGTAAAGGCCAAATCTGCAATGTTGTTTATCCTCTCCAATCCATTCTCACCTAAAATTTGAGGGATGGCAGCTTGTTCTTCTCTTGTTTCTTTGAGGCATAGCCTCTCCAATCCATTCTCACCAAAAATTTGAACATGGAAGCAGTTCCCTCCATGATATGTAAAAAGCAAGAACTCATCAAGCACCGCTGAGTTGTCTTTCAGAAATTGTGACCAACCATTCTGCATATACACGTTATTTCCTTTCTTCAAAATAGTTACTTGCCACTGGTCACCAGAAGGGCCAATAAGAACTGCATTACTCGACAAGTCTTCATTCAAATGCTTCAGAAACTTCTCTGGGACTTTCTGCATGTTATGGCAAAGAACACTTTTGCTTTTTATGATGAATAACAAATGCCAACAAGTTCATTTTCTAGCATATTTTATCTCAACTCACAGTGCACAACATGTGAAAATGGAGACAAAAGGGATGCTACAAAGCACAAACAAAAAGTATGAGTTTGTGACCATAAAAGCTATCTCCTTTATGTGTGGTTGTGGAAGGAAGAATCATTTTGAACTCAAAAGACCAAAACCCTGATCATAAACGAGATTGCTAATGAAGAGCTCTAGTAGAATATGGAATAAAAGCAATGGTAGGTTCACTAAAAAGTTATATTAAAAAAAAAAACATTTTTTCTCAGCATATTAAAAAACAGAACATATATATGTATAACAAGAATGCTAATGTCAAAAAATCCTTCTTCTGATCTAGTTTCTTAGCATCCAAACAAAGACAAGCATTTCTCACTAGGAAATAAAAAAACAAAAAAATTGTAGCATGAGATCAATGAGAGAAGAGTAAAAAGAAAACAATCACCAGTAGCTTGGTGTTCTTGATGATAGTGAAGAAGACTGGGTTGTCCTGATGATAATCCACCTGCCACCTCTCTGTCTCCATGTTGTTTTCTTGTAAGATTAAAGCATTTTGGTGAAATGAAAAGTCTCCCATTGTCACAGGGACTATTGTGATAGTAGAGGAACAATGGAACATAGACAGAAATAGAAATTGGAATGATAAAGACATGTAACAAAATGAGAAAATCAAACATGTACATCTCATGTTAATGGACATGCAATGAGAGAGGGGATAAAAAAAAGAGAGAAATATAGTAAATACTATGATATATGATATTAGTACGCAATAAGAAAGCAGACATAAAAAAAAAAAAAGGATGATGGGTATGAAGGAGAATGGAGTGTTTGCACTTTGCACTATCCATCTGCCACCTCTCGCTGTCATAGGAACCAGTGTGACAGAGGAACATAGACGGAAATAATAAAGGTACTGGTCCACGAACAAAAATGGTAATGGTCAGGGTTAGTGTGGTTTCTACTTGTGATTCAAGTTTCAAAGTTAAAACTCCTAATCTATAAGAATTAATAACATTAATTACAATTTCAGATAAAAATATTTAATAACAATGGTTATTTTTAGATAATTTAATGACAATTTTAATTACTAAATAGTTTTTAAAAGTATATAAAAACAAAAAATGATAATAAATATAATTTAATATTAACTATCAAAAACATTTTTTTGTGTAATATAATTATATTTAAAATATCTGATTTTAAAATTACTGCATGATAGTAATATTTTATGATCACTATTTTGGGTGAACAAATATTTTTCGAGTAAGTAAATAATACTATATAATATTAAACGTTAATATAATATTCATTACTATAAAATAAAATAAAAATTATGAGTGCATAATTATTAATTAATGTTCTCAACTAAGTATGAATTATTATCTTTCCTTAAATTTATTTTATATCGTGAAAAAATCAACAAATAAGAAAATGAAAACGTGTGTGAGCTTTTAAGCTACAAATTTATACTTTTTTTTTTAATACGGGAAAGCAAAAATAAAGAAAGGAAAGAAACTAATGACCAGAAGCAAAATTCATGTGATATGATCTGACAATAGATGATGATATGAGAGATTCTTTTTGGTGAGTAACACGAGCCAAAGCCCCCAAAGGTGATATGAGAGATGTGAAAAATGTAATGAAGGAATAAAATGAAATCGGGTCATGATTGGTCTTATCTTATGCCTCATTTGAAAATTGAAATGATGGAATTAGGTATTATTGTTTTGCCAGGTTTTAACAAAATAAGAGATGGGAAAAAGTTTTGAAATTTAAATTGAAAAGAAAATAAAAATTTAAATTTGTATTTTTCAAAAAAACAAATTTTCTCTATTTTTTTCAATTAAATAAAAAAATATATTATTATTTGAATTTTTTTTTAAAAAAATTCTTCTCGTTCAAATATAGCATAAGCTACAAATTCACAAGGCCCTCGTCAATGTGTAAATTGAAGTTTACAACGAAAATTATTTAATGCATTTTTAGGCCAATCTGGAAAAAACAAACGACTTTCACATTCTCTAAATTTATGTATCCTCTTGGTACGGCAATATTTGTTCTGGTTTTCTCCTGAGAAATTGGCCTTTCCATGTGGCAAACAGATTTTTTTTTTTTTTTTTAATTATCAATTTTTAATTTCTCGTAAAATCCAACCTCCATAACCGCTTCTGAAACAAGTTTGCCACCATATCCCTCCTGGATTAGTTAAACCTTTTTCTGTCTTGGAATCACAGACACGCCAACCCTCAGCTTCAATCTCTTTAACATTCTCAAAATACAAAACTCGTATCTCTTGATTTTTGAGGTATGCAGATCAGTTCCTTGCTTTGTAAGTAATAATTATTATCATTATTTTTGCCTTCTTATTTAATTACATTTCCCATTGTTAATTCTTGTTTAATTTATATTATATCATATTATATTCTGGATTAATGTGCCACGTACAAATCCTTAACTCACGAATGCTGTTACACGTTCATTTCATTCTTATAAATAAAATGCAAAACGTTGACACCACTTTGTTTCTATCACCCCAAAGATTGTTCTGTTCTGTCCTACAAACGTGTTGACCCAGAAAAAAAAAATACTACTTTTTTTTTTTTGCTTAGAAAATGATCATGCTTTTGAAGATGGGGAAGGAAGAAGTTTTTGCCATGTCCAAGATGAGGAAAGCGGATTTGGTGAAACGGGTGGTTGTCATTGCCGTGATGGCTATGTTTGTTGCAGATGCAGCTGATACAAATGATGTTTATAGTCCATGTCTTGATGCTAAAGTTCAGAGAGGAGATGGTTTTACATTTGGTATTGCATTTTCGGACAAGCAATTTTTCATGCAAGGTAATGGTACTCCACAGCTTTCACCTTGTGACAAACGCCTAGACCTTGCAAACAAAGGAGCACAGCTTACTGTTTTCAGGCCAAAGGTTGATGAGATCTCATTACTTACCATCAACAGGAGCACCATAGACCAGGTATGCAATTTTATGCTATCATGATTCAAAATTGAATGTTTTGTGTATATTGCATTGGATAGGCGATGTTCTCAGCAAGATTCATGAGAATAATATGTTTGGTATTTGACTTGGTTTATAAGGGCTTTAACACTTTATCTTTTCTAGTCCCTTTCATTATCATGTGCTGTGGTAATTGCATCAATTCAGTCATGGGGCATCGCATTAGATAATCAATTTTTAAAGTGTTGAGTTTGATTGATAGCACTTTATTATTGAGACTGTCTATTAGATAATCAATTTTTCATATGTTAATGATGGCAAGGAAGAACCTTAGGCCATTTTGTGATTGATATACAATATTCCCTGGCATAATAGAAGAATTCCTTGAAGTTTTGATGATATGTATGGTTCCGTTTAAAGAAATATTTCTGCTTTGTTATGATTTCAAAGCTGAATGCTCCTATAGCCACATATTCTTTAGCAAAATTTTGGTTGTTAGTTCTCTATTAATTTTGTGAGTTTATTTATCAGGGAAAATATATGGTTGCATTTGCTGGGCAGAAATATGCAGCAAGGTCACTACCTATTATGTTTGCTGACAACAGTCACACAATTACTAGTTTCACTTTGGTAAACTCAATTGACATGCTCAAGCTTCGCTTCTCTAGGAACGTTTAGGACCAACTCTAGGAATGTAATTTTGAATCTGAATGTTGATTGATTAACAGGTTCTTGAATTTCAAGAGGGGACCCTCCAAAACTTGTATTGGAAGAGTTTCGATTGTGATGCATGTCCTAGTGGAAGCATTTGCCTGAATAACCAAGACTGTGCAGTTCCAAACACAGAGTGTCAAAAGAATGGAGGGACTGCCTGCAACATTGGAATACAGTTGACATTCTCAGGGACTGACAAGAATCTCGATGCTCTTAATTCTTGGTATGAAGTGCAAAATCTACGGCAGTACTCCCTCTATGGTCTATTCTCCAATCTTCGTGACTCCATCATCGGGCCATATGAAAAGCTTTTTTAAGTTTACATATTTCAAGCTTGTATGGATAGGAGAATGTACCCATTTAACTGTTATTTGTGTGAGTTTAAATGGCATAAAAAAACCAAGGTTATCATTGACAAGTCACCAATTAAAAGGCTATAAAAGAGATTCAAAGTGTGTAATATATCACACCAGAAGGCAGTTATATATAACTCGAGTCAGTTTGGTATCCCTTTAAAATCAGGATGAAAAATCTAAAGATGAGTTTTTTATACAGTTTTTTCCTGCAAGGCTCATAATAGAATATTGCAGCCCATTTTTATGTGTACACCAAACTGACCATTAAAATAACTCTTTAAGCTGTATATCATTGAGAGAGAAAGAGAAATCTTGTTGCCCCTTTAACCGTCAATCTGGTTGCGCTCAACAACTAGATCCCCATAACAAGTTATCTAGAATCTTATGAATTTTCAGGCTCAATTATAACATTGAAGCCAAATTCATTGCCCGGCTTGAATGATTTTTTGAGTTGTTCTTGGGTTTGGGTAGTGCTTATCTTCCGGTCCTTTACATCCAAGTTTTCCTGGTATTGGGTCATCAAATGTGGAAATAAGTTTATATCCATGACAGCCACATATGAAGTGGTAAAAATCACTTGCCTTTTTCACATAATCAGCCATGGTAGAGTTGAGTATTTCTTGTATTGAAAACCTGGTGACACGTTCTTCCCCAAGCATCTGTACAAGGAAGTCCTTTGGGATCTGCATGCATTTGCTTACCAAGTTATCTTCAAGCAAGACTAAAGCACACATGATAATGATCTATGAATGTTCTGTTGTATTCAGTGCCAAAGAGGCCTTGCCATTTTTATTTTTTTTTGAGGGATAACTCGTTGTTGGGGAAGATAATTGACAGAAAAATCTAACCATCTGAGTGATCAATGCTTACATTTTAATTATATTGATGTTATTAACATTATTACAGATGAATGGGCAAATAATTTATAGATTAAAAGATAATAAATAATAATGCATCAAATATAAAAAACTTGATTGGAAATCACGCACCTTTGATGATTTTCCTGGAGCAGTTCAGACATCACATGCACAATTTAATACAGTTAAAACTCATGAACTGCAAATTCTTATGCTGTTAAAATACTGAACTATGATGAACAGGAAAATGAATCACATGTAAAATCATATCAACAGCAAGAAATAAGTATTAAATTTGAAAAGGAAGCGTCTACCAATGTATAACTTTGAAGAGCAAAATGAAAATCCAGTTTCCTTTCTTTTCCCACTATTCTCATCATTGGTTGCATATTTGTTATCAATCTAATAGAGACAATTGACTACTATAGAGGAGAAGGTCAACCAGTGAAACCCCACAAGGTGGATTTTCTCACTAACAAATACAGAAAGTCTCAAAATGGGCATCCAATTGGTAAAGCACTCATGCAAAAACCAAGATCAAGACCACCAATGAGAAGGATATGCTGGTCATTTCACAAGCCTTAGATGAGCAAGAAAATATGAGTTGCAAATAAAACGGTGACTAATTGTCCAAGCCTTGGAAAGAGAAAGACCTTGATATTTTGTAATGAGGGCATAAGCAGCTGCCAAATGACCAAATGGCATTTCACAGAAAAGATGGTTATCAGTTTTTACTTTTTAGTAAGTCTGGAATGTGGTAGGCAAATGGCAACACATTGTATTTAAGCAACTCTTGAGGGTTAGGAAGAAATCTTGCAGCAAATGCCAAATGTCAAGCTCATGTGTGTTCTTGGCAGGTGTTGCAATGTATGAATCATAATTGGGCATGAAAGTGAAAAATGTAATGACCAATAGATATGTTCAGGGTATGAAAGCGCATGATATTAATAATGCAGCTTCTTACCTCCTTTTTGCATGCGAAATCCAGGAACTGGAGGAGCAGTACGACCTAAGTTTGTTAGGATCCTGTCGAATACCTTTTGTGTTTGATCACCAGTCAAGTCCACTCTTAGCTACCATTTAATCCATAAGATAGTTATCACAACATCAACAACTCCAGTAAAAATAAAATAACATAAAAATAACATGATGCAGTAATTTATAGAAACACACTCCAGTAAAAATAAAATAAAAAATCAATGGATAGAAGGGGGAGACTAATGAGAAGACATGTTATAGTGATATATTTTGTGCATATTTGAAGCTGCAGGTTGCATTGTATGCTAGTGGCAATGTCTGATAACAACCAAAAAATATTTTTTCATCAATGTACTCTATAGGATAAAGCAGTGACAGTTCAGTACAGAGAGATAGAAGAAAATATCAAGAGAAACAGAGAATAGAAGCTACGGAGAAACAATTTGGGATGCATTGTATGACAACTTAAAGAAACATGAGACAATTTCCCGAAAGAGCCAGAATAGCAAATCTACATTGAAACCAGTATTTGCAGTGTGCTCACTTGTATCTTATTTTCATCTTCGGAATCTACTACTATTTTGGCATTTGTTAAGATGGCTGAAATATCGTTGGAATCAGTAATTGATGCTTCTAAGCCTGCAAGGCAAGAGCATAATATATCAATATCAGTATAGCACTAGCTTTAACTCACAGCAAGCCCAGTTTGTCCAAAAGTTACCTGAATTAAGAGCTGAAATTGGTGTATTGAGATGTCTGAGAGTTGTCTGAGTGGGACTAGAAAAAATACCTAAGCTGCATGGAAGAACATAAAAGCAAAATAAATAAGCCGTATCTTATCCTCCATGTAAGTAATAGCCAACATCAACAGGGATGCTAAATATCATTCTCAAAGAAATAATGGTGAGTGGAAGCAATTGAGTACCTCCTCCTCCTCTTGGACAAACTGAGACTGAGAGAAAAAGTGCCTCTATATTTTGCATTTGGACTAGCAAGAACGTGAATGCAGCTGGTTCTAGTTCTAGTTCTAGAGAATGGACAAGTTGTGAAAGAAGCAACTCCAAATGTTATGGAATTAGACTTGGAGGCCATCATCATGTTCGTGTCGTGTCTTATGACTGGTGAATGATGATGTCTTATCCCTTACTCTTTTTGAGGATGCCGCAACAAGGTGGGGTCCGTTTGTCAGGGACTGTCATTTATTTTTCTCTAATCATGTAATACTTTTTTTTTTTTTCCTTTCCTGTAGTTCTCAAACATTTCCTTCAATATATGCAGCCCCAGCGATTTTTCTCTTTCTACTGCACGCTAGTATTATAGTACAATTTATTTTATTGATTTGTGGTTAGTTATCTTCGTTAATCCTTGTAAGAGAATGAAAAAGTTTATTTTATTAATATTCTGCATTTATTGTTCACTGACTGAAAAAGATTAAGTGTATTCTAGTAAATTAAATATAAATAAATAATGCATGAGACAATTTAAAAAATATTTTATAAAAAAGACAAACAAAATTATCAAGAGTCCTATATTTTTTTTTATTTAAAGAAAAGAATTGAGCTCTAGTTCGATTTACAACAACTCATATACTGCTCAATCAATTGAGCTAGATCTTTCGGTAAAGATATTTATATTTAAGCATGGAAATAGTATATATATTTAGGAAAAATATACTTGAAGACTCCAAATACTATTCAACATCCAGTGAAAAAAAAATGTTAATGAGATAATAGTTTTAATTACTCAACTACGTATAAGGATATAATTAGAAAAAATTGCACAAATACATATTGAAATTCTAAAATAATCAAAGTTTAAAAAAAAACTTCTTTGTTTCACATAACAATATTATATTATCAAGAAAAATATAATTGAAACATATAAAAATAAGTTTGGCTAAATAACTTTCACGTTCCCACATGAATATAACTTTCTCACTTTTCATCACGTTTTTTTTTTTTTTCTATATCACATGTATCTTTCATTAGAGACAATATTATTTAAGTCAAGTAAAATAATATGGACATCAGTAAAACTCTCCTTCCAAGTATTTAATGCAACTATCATGGTCTAATTACTTTTCTAAAAATAATAAAAACAATATTCAGAAATATTTTTAAAAAATTCATAACAAAAGTAATATTTCAAGTTCATATTCTTGAGAATGAATTTTTTATTACCGAAACAAATACACTTTAGTGTGACGCAAAGACCAAAGGCCACCTGGGAAGTTTTAAGTTAAATGTGTTTCTCCCCAGCTGATTTACCGCAAACAACAATTGAAGAAAGCAAGGGATCAGATGCTCCACTAATATCACCACCTTTACTCCTAACATGGAGCATATAATCAACAATTTTTTCGGTAATAACCTCACCAGGGATCAATACTGGTATGCCAGGCGGGTATGAACATATAAGCTCCCCTGCAACCTCACCAATGCTCTCCTTTATTGTTACTTTTCTTTTACTTGCAAAAAAGGCATCTCTAGGGATCAAACTCATGATTATATCATCAAAGGGTGCATGACCAGCTAGCACTCTCTCTTCAGGTTTCTGAATGGAAGCATATGTTGCAGCCAAATGCTTTATTCCCAATATAAGCCTTTGGACATGGTCCCTACAAGTTCCAAGATTAAGTACATAAGTAATACATCTATTCCCAATAAGTTCACAGATGACTCCATAATCTCTGTATAAAATTTTGTCTGCTTCGCAGCCTGATAAACCAAGCTTCCAAAAACCTACAGTGAGACGCAATGGATCAATTGCAGGAAAGGCTGGAAAGCTTGAATTCTCAAGTACTGAGATACCAGGGATTTGTTTTAGCACAGACTTTGCTTCGTTGGCTAACGCAATTGCTTGGTTGAATACAATCTCAGGGCTCTCACAAAGTTGAGCTCTAGCAGCATCTAGGGATGCCAAAAGCAGAAAACTGGGGCTTGTGGTTTGAAGAATTCGGAGACATTTAGAAATTTTTTCCTTATCTACAATATTTCCTGACATGTGCAGCATAGATGACTGAGTAAAAGAGCATAGAACTTTGTGAGTGGACTGCACAGCCAGATCAGCCCCTTGCTGGAGGGCTGAGTTAGGCAGTTGAGAATGAAATCCAAAATGTGCACCATGAGCTTCATCAACAATCAAAGGAAGTTTTCGAGAATGACACAACTCAGAAATGTGGTCCAAGTTACTGCAAATACCATGATAAGTGGGTGAAGTGATGAAGACTGCTGCTGCTTTTTTCCCTTCCATTTCTAGTTCCTGCATGGCTTTCAATACCTGCAACAACACACAATCAACCCACCCACAGAAGAAAAGCGAGAAGTAGATAAGATTACTGTAAGAGAGTATTAATATTGAGAAAAGTGAAAAAAATCAGAGATTCAGAGCAAAAGCTGGTCTTCTGTCTAGAGTTAAAAAAAACCTATTTTTGGGTGTATTGGATTGAGATTTTAAAAGATTTTTTTTCTTGTGATAATTTTTTTTTGGTGTTATTCAATTCAGATTTTTTAAATAATATAAATATGTATTCAGTAAGGACTACAAAGATTTTTTAAAGAGGTTTTCAAAATTCGATGGTATTCAATTGAAATTTTTTACAATTTACAAAAAGTTTTCTAATATTTAAAAACATACAAATTCGATGGATTATTTTCGCGAAGGTAAGCACAATATGATAACCTGTGATGGAGTGACACCAGCAGCAATGTCCCAATCATTCTGATAGTGAGGAATGATGTACTTAGGCAGTGCACCAGATAATACCAAAGCAGATATAGCTGATATATGAGAATTCCTTGGAAGAATGAGAAATTCCCCTGGAGAACAGGTTGCCATTATGGCAGCCTGTATCCCAGAAGTAGTACCTCCAACAAGAAACCATGTCTGCGACGATCCAAACAGTTTGGCTGCTTCGGTCTGTGCTTCTAATATGGGACCCTGGGGACAAAAGAGGTTGTCAAGATCTAGAAGCACAGGCATGTCATGAACAAATGGTCTTGTTCCAATGAGCTGAGTCAACGAAGCAGGCGCGGCATGCCCTCTGTTGTGTCCAGGAAAGTGAAAGCTGGCTACATTTTTTTCAGCTGCGGCTTTCAGTGCACTCACTAGAGGAGGTAGCCCATTTTCCTGAGGCATTGAAACGTGGTCGTTTGTGATTGATATTCTCCCATTGCTCTCATCTGCCTCAACTGCTACTGGTGCAAGGCTTCGTTCCTCCATAATAGAAAATCAAGATCACAGGACCTGAGAGGCTGAGAGCAATATATGATGCCTGAAACTCGAGTTGTTGGCAAAATCCTGCAAATAAAATTAAAATAAAGTAAGGAGATAGAACAGGAAAGACGATAAACTATTAGCTGCTCAAACTACCTAAAGAAGAGAAAGCTTTTGTAGTTTTTTTTAGGGTAAAGATCTGGTCATTTTTATTCAGATAAAGAAGTGGCCAAACTTTGTACATCAGCATTGACTACTAGGTATGATTGATGAGAAAAGTCCTCTATCCAACACATTCTTTAAAAATAAAAGCAAAATTAGCTAAAAATCAGCCACTTCATTTATTGCCATCCCTCTTAGTAAACACCAATCTGTGCTCTGTTTATGGGAAAAGTCTTCTACAATCATTTAAGACTCCTTGCAAGTAGTTGCGTTCCACCATATGTGTGTGTTCCATGATGTACACAGTACCTGACAGTCGGTTTTATATACTAGTACATATTGGATCAGCAAGTCTGCAGCTATAATTAAGACCCGTCAATAAACAGCACGCTTCCGCTATATGAGTATGTTTGGATTAGTTTATCTAAAAGCACTTTTAGAAGAAAAAAATAAAAAGAAAAAAAAATAAATGAGTTTTTTGATAAATTAAAATTAGCTTATACATAAACTATTTTGTAAAAAGTTTCACATCTTCTAAAAAAAATTATATGAGGGAGTTTCTACCGGTTAACTTATACATAAACTAATTTTAACCTATAAAAAAGCTTATTTCATATTTTTCTTCTTATTTTCTTCTAATAGAAGTATTTTTTAATAAACTTAGCCAATAACATCCATCTCATGCTGTAAAAATTTGGCAGCAGCAGCTATAATTTCTCCTTCATGATTTCTTAACACAACCCCCATCCCTGTTCTTTTACCTTTTTTGACTGAAGCGTCAAATTTTCCTTTAATAATATCTACTGGCGGTGACTGTCATGCAATCCGTGGGTGGGTCATCTTGGCGGCATTGGTGCATGCTCATTGCTGTCGATATCTGTAACATCTAAAAAAACAAAAACAGAAAGAGAAGAAAATAATTCATAGCTAGAAATAATTATACCATGATGAATTAAGATAATAATTCACAAAATGCTCTTAAACTAACCTAACTTAAGTTAAATAATGTACGATCAACTTTGTTTCCTCTTTAGATTGTAAAAATAGTTAATGGGTTTTAAATTCTTTTATTGATTTGATTCAGATTTTTAACTTTCTTTACTGCTTTCCTTTACCGCTTTTAACCGTCTATCCCATTTCTTTATCGTAATTTTCATAGGAGTAACATAGTATAGAAACTTCTAGAAAACTCTTTGGAGTGGACTAGGAACCCAATTAAAAAACATAATCTCTTTCTTAAATCAGTCGCCTAAAGGGAAACACTTGTTGGTAATTAATCAACACAACAGTTAATCAATCAACTAATTTTCGCACCAATAGTACCAAACTATAACTTTCCGCCCAGGCACTCATGTTGACTTTGCATGGTCCTCACTCACAACTCATCTGAATATAATTTTATAGGATAACTATCAACTCACAGTATTTAAGCTTAGTACTATTTGCCATAACCTCCGCAATCACCAGCAGAATTTTCTATTATCATTCAATATCAACCATCCATATTTTCTCAGAGGTATTGTCATAGATCTCAAATTTACAGAGATAAGTCTTAACACCAATACCTCTCCAGAGATATTTATCAATTTCACATAGATAAGAAATATTACTTATATCAATTACTTTATTTATTAGACAAAAAGTTATAGTTTACCAAAACTTTTACATATTATTATATACTCATATAGCTATATATGAAATTTATAAATTTCTATTTATTTCCATAATAACCAATATATATATATATATATATATATATATATGCTAACATAGACCCACTTAAAAATTAGAAGGTGTATGTTAGCACCCAACACCTTTTCAGTTGGACAAAAAAACCAATCTTCTTTTATCTTAGATCAACATTAATTAAAGGACTGCTATGTAATTTCAGTTTATTTTATTTTTTAAAATACAAATAACCCTATTTACTCTTCTTTCGCACGTTCTCTTTCCGTTTTCCACCTTCCGTTAAAATTTTAATGCTCTCCGATCTCAGACGACTAGGGCTATTCATAGTTCAGTTTGGAAGAAAAAACTGGACTGAGTTGAACTGAATTAAAAAATAGTTCTAAAAAACTAAATTAAACTATTTAATTTTGATATCAGACTAAACTGAACTGGTTTATAAGTTCAGTTAACTATTTCTATATTAAAAAACTGAATGAACTATTATAGTTTGTGAAACTGTTTTTTATTTTTTTTCTGAAGGCAACAACTTTAAAAAACAAAACTGAATTGTTTTTACTAGAAATAAATAAAAATCAAAAGGTATATTAGAATAATGAGCCAGATAAGATCAGAACAGATTGGAATCTCAACGCCAACATGACAGTTAATACTTAATATAGCTTTTATTTCTTGATTCAATTGGTTGAAGAAGTGCTGATAGACTGGGCCAATATGTTCCATTCATTGGAACTAGTTTCCATACACCACGAGTAACTTATGAAGAAAAGAAAATACAAGCATGAAGTCTAGTGTAAATAGATGATGAACATACTGTCTGATTCCTTCCTTTTCCCATTTTGTCTATTACTTCCTGGTTTCAAAGATACACCTCTTGGAACAGGTTGAGACTTGCTTGAACCAGAAATTTCACTTGTTTGAAATAATAACTATGTTCTATGCAGGTCCAGAATTAAAACTTCCGGCACAGTTTAAAAAATCCGATTTTATGGCATGTGGCATAGGAGAAAATAATTCCAAAAAAAAAAAGTTCTAAACATTCAATAACCCAACGAAACGTAACTAGGTTGAGACCTAATATATAATTGAAGAAAGACCATATAGAAGCAAAGCTAGCTTGTGATCAGTACATACAGAAGTACATGAATCAACAGTTCAGTTGCCTCGTTTTTTTAAAACTGTCAAAACAGTTCACAAACACATGAACTGAGTTGTTCTCTAACAGTTCGGTTCTATAAAGCTGAACTTACAAAATAGTTCAGTTCAATTTTTTATTAAAATAGTCTAATTTTATACAGTTAAGTTCAGTTCAGATTCTCAATTAATTCAATTCAAAGTAGTTTTTTGAACAGCCCTACAGACGACGGCCACCTCAGCAGGACATGGTGGTGGCTGCTTGCTGCAAATCTTCGAGACCTCTGAGTGGCGAATCCAATGCAGTACAAAGTGTAAGATAAATATTTTGCCAAGAACGGCACAATTTCATGAATTTAGAACACGATAGAAATTTACTCACTTGTTGAAGACATGATTAAGAGTGATGAGAATTGTCTGTGCGTTGCGCAACCTTCAGAAATCCAAAAGCCAAGTCTTCCTTTGCCTAATCACACGCTCCACGTTCTAGAGTTCTCAATGGGGAAGACCCTAGTGAGCAGTTGAATGACGTGACGGCAAAGGGGACTTAGCCTCTCTATTTATTGATCCTAGGCACCTCCCATTATGGACCTAGTGGTTCGGCCCACACTGTTTCCCACACTGATCAAAATTAGGTGTACAGAGCCCGTAAAAATCAATCACATTATTAGTGGGCTTAAGTATCATCAAATGGATCATAATATTAGCCCGTTTTTGGCAAAACAAAATATTACTTGTAGCCCACATAAATTCATAGGAAAATTCTAACATTCTCCCACTTGGGCAAAATTAATTATGTATCTTTGATTTTAAAACATTTTCGAAAACGACTCTCGGGCTAATAACATAATGTGGCCACAAAACATATGATCCCAAGATACAACACCTAATTAAGACTCCATCCAACAAAAGCCATGTAACACCGAATCATGGCGGTAATTGCATCCCTTATTGACGCAACACCTTCCATGGTTACAAAAATTACCGACTTTGTCGACTAGTCATCAATGTAGAGTGTAGCAAGAAAATGACGTGCTAATGTGATTAAAAAGCCATACCGCCATTTTCTTCGTCAGTCCTCAATTTCTCTCAAGTGCTTGAAAGCCAGAGAAATTACATGGTTTACTTGGAAACCATCATGCCTGAGCTCCAATCCTGGTGTCGATCACCGGCACAGTGATCCCAACAACACCGAGCTTTAATATTATTATGCCTCAGCTCCAACCTTGGTGTCGATCACCGGCATAGTGACCCCAACAACACCGAGCTTTAATATTATTACATTTGATATACACATACAAAAGATATCATAATGAAATTCATCTAATCATTTATTCATCAAATCAAATGTAAAATGTCATCAATATACAATTCCCAAAATTCAAAATAAGGATCGAACATTATATATATAAAAAAAAGGAAATAACATAAATCTAAAACTCCCACTAACCAAGCATATCAAAAGAACTCACAATGCCCATGTTTTCAACATGTCGTTTGAAAACAACAGGCCTAAGTCCCTTGGTCAAGGGATCAGCCAGCATGGAATATGTGTCCACATGCTCTACAACTATGGAACCATATTTCGCAAGATCTCTGATAGTCAGGTACTTCAACTCCAAGTGCTTAGATCCACTAGAGGTCTTATTATTCTTTGTATAAAACACCGCAGCACTGTTATCACAGAAAATCCTCAGTGGCCTAGCAATGGAGTCCACAATACGAAGTCCCGTCATAAGGTTTCTTAACCAAACAGCATGAGTAGCGGCAGCAAAACAAGCAATGAACTATGCTTTCATAGTGGAAGAGGCAACAAGAGTCTGCTTCTTACTCTTCTAGGATATCGCACCCCCGGCCATCATAAAGATGTATCCAGAAGTCGATTTACTGTCATCGGGGCACCCGCCAAGATCTGAATCTGTGTACCCTACGACCTCCAAGTTGTCAACTCTCCTATACACAAGCATATACTCCTTAGTCTTCTGAAGGTACCTCATCACCTTCTTAGCAGCTATCCAGTGATCATTCCCAGGGTTCGACTGGTATCTACCAAGAACGCCAACTATGAAAGCGATGTCAGGCCTAGTACATACCTGAGCATACATGAGGCTGCCCAGGGCACTCGCAAAAGGTCTCTCGCTCATCTCTACTCGTTCAATCTCATTCTTAGGACATTGATCCTTATTGAATTTGTCACCTTTCACAACTGGAACATCTCCAGGTTTACAATTCTGCATATTGAATCTCTCTAAGACTCTATTGATGTAAGCCTTTTGAGATAACCCGAGTGTATGACGTGATCTATCTCTGTGAATCTCAATCCCCAACACAAAAGAGGCCTCACCAAGATCTTTCATGTCAAAAGATCTTGCTAGCATTTGCTTTGTCTCATGCAGCATGCCAAGGTCATTAGAAGCCAACAATATATCATCCACATATAATACAAGGAAGATGAATTTACTCCCACTGACCTTGAGGTATATGCATTGATCAACTTTATTCTCCTCAAATCCCATAGAAGTCACCACTTCATCAAATTTTAGGTACCACTGTCTAGAAGCTTGTTTCAAGCCATAAATTGACTTATTCAGTTTACAAACCAAGTCCTTATTACCACCAATATGGAAACCTTCAGGTTGCTGCATGTATACTGTCTCACTCAAATCACCATTCAGAAAAGATGTCTTCACATCCATTTGGTGCAACTCCAAATCAAAGTGAGCTACGAGGGCCATGATGATTCTAAAAGAATCCTTTGTAGATACAGGCGAAAAGGTCTCATTAAAGTCAATGCCGTCTTTCTGCGTAAAACCCTTTGCCACTAGTTTGGCCTTAAATCTCTCAATGTTACCCTTTGAGTTCTTCTTTGTCTTAAAGACCCATTTACAACCTATTGCTTTACAATTCTCAGGCAACTCAACAAGCTCCCATACTCCATTAACTGACATAGACTACATCTCTTCATTCATTGCATGCTTCCACATATCTGACTGAGGGCAAGAAACGGCTTCCTGATAGCTCTTTGGATCAACAATATCTCCAATGTCATACGCATCCTCACTAAGATAGACTTGAAAGTCATCACTAATAGCGGGTCTCTTCTCTCTAGTCGACCTCCTCAAAGGAACCTGTGGAACCTGCTTAACTGGTTGTGGAATTTCATCCACAGTAGGAGGATCGAACACGTCATTGGCCTGGGAGCCAACTATATCTTCTGTCTCAACTACAGTCTCAACTGGAACAATCGGGACGCTAGTCTCAGTTGGGACGATCAGATCCCCAGTCTCAATCGGAACAACACTCAAAACACTAACAACTGGAACAGGTAGTGGTAAAGAAACAGTCTCAGGCGACTCAGCATCAATATCATCAGATGGAACAATAGGATCTGCCACATCAAGCTCCAAAAACTTAGCATTCATGGACTCTACAATTCTGCTCCCCTTACCAGGACAGAAGAACCTGTATCCTTTAGCGCGATCTGGATATCCAATGAAAAGGCAACGACTCGTCTTGGGGTCCGTCTTTTTCTGCAAGGGATTATAAATTTTGACCTCAGCTGGGCAACCCCAAACTCGAAGATGGTTCAGGCTAGGTTTTCTTCCTGTCCAAAGTTCAAAAGGGGTTTTAGGAACAGATTAACTAGGAACTCTGTTTAGGATGTAAAGGGCTGTTTTCAAGGCTTCACCCCACCGAAATTTCGGCAAGTTACATCTACTCATCATGCTTCTCATCATATCTTTGAGTGTCCTATTGCGCCTTTCGGCTACACCATTTTGTTCAGGAGTCCCAGGCATGGTGTATTGTGGAACAATTCCACAATCTTGCAAGTATAAGGCAAACGGTCCCATATGCTGTCCTGTGCTACCATGTTTACCATAATACTCTCCACCACGGTCAGACCTTACAATCTTGATTATTTTTCCCAATTGCTTTTCCACTTCGATTTTAAAAATTTTGAACTTTTCAAGTGCTTCAGACTTTTCTTTGATCAAGTAAAGATAGCCATATCGGGAAAAATCATCAATGAATGTAATGAAAAACTTGTTACCACAAATTGTAGGAGTTAGGGGCCCACTAATGTCTGTATGAATGATCTCTAAGAGATCTAAACTTCTAGTTGCACCTTTCTTTTTGGTTTTAGTGAACTTTCCCCTTATACAATCCACACAAGTACCCAAGTCATCAAAATCCAAGGAAGGTAGAATATGCGCCTTTGACAATCTCTCAACCCTTTCCCTAGAAATATGACCTAAGCGCTTGTGCCACAACGTGAAGGATTTTTCCTCAATTTTAGACCTTTTAGCAACAGAATTCTCAACGACCAGGGATGAAGAAATATTATCACAATCCAAAGACAATTTATATAAACCATCAACTAAAGATCCATAACCAATAATTTGGGAGTTCAACATCAGATTTATCTTCCTATCACCAAAAGTAAAACTGAAACCAAGTTTGTCTAAACAAGTAACAGAAATCAAATTTCTCCTAAAAGAAGGTACATAAAAGGTATCCTTCAAAACCAATTCAAAACCAGAAGCTAAAACTAGGCTGACGTCTCCCACTTTCTCCACAAAGACTTCGAGATCATTTCCTACCCTTAGCTTGTTTTCCCTCAGACTGGGCTCCCTCAGATTTCTGAACCCCTGTAAAGACACAGCAATATGGGTTGTGGAACCACTATCAAGCCACCAAGAATCTATAGGAACATCAACTAGATTAGACTCAAGACAAACAAAAACTAAGTTATTACCTCCTGATTTCTGCTTGTTCTCGAGCCAAGCCTTGAACTTTCCACAATCAGTTTTCTTATGCCCCTTCTCCTTACACCAGAAGCACCAAATACCCTTCTGTTCAGGTGTGCTCTCCGCATTAATCACAGGCTTCTCCTCACGTAAAGCTAAATCAAGATCAGAAATTCCCAAAGAGAATTCCAAATCTTGCTTCCATTTGCCATAATTTGATCCATTCAAGATCTCAATGGAAGCAGAACAGTTGTTCACAGAAAAGTTCATTGTTAAGTCAAAACAAGAATGCATTAGGACATACAGGACAAGATATAGCTGAAAATGAAACAAGCTATCAAGGTGAGGCCAGTATAATAGCACATTCCCCTTTGGGCAGAATGCACAAACCAAGGTTACAACCTAGGTCAAAACCTTAGATGGGTTAATCCATGAGCACACACAAAGTTCAGAAAATTATCTCCTTTGGGCAGACAAATCTCTCAACTTGGTGCATTCCCCAATAACTCCATCCATTCTCAACTCTCAATCCAAACATACAACAACCCCCTTTGGGCAGGCAATCGCATGCAAAGATCAAAAGCATTCCTCAAAATACAAAAAATTTCCATGAACCAATACAAGTGGTTCCACTTTGGCGGTAACGACTCATACTAACCCATGAAAATTCTCGTACAGGAATCAATATTCTCTTGTCCAAAACCATGATCCAGTCAACAGGCAAATGCATTAAAAGAGCATCCTTACTGGTCATAAATCAATTATCAAGAGCATTCCCAATATGTTTTATACTTAAACAGTGATAAAGCATTCTAATTTTAAATGAAATCTAACTAGATAAATATTAACAATATTCATAGCAGCGGAAATTAAATAATCAAAATTAAACTTAAAACATAAGATCAATATACAATTATATGTTTAAAGAAATATTGCAATTGAATGATAAAAGATGTTTGGGAAAGATTTATCTTATCTTTTCCTTTCAAATATTTGATCTATCTTATCTTATCTTATTATCTTAAAAAAAAAAATATGATAATGCCAAATAAACAAAAGTATTATCTTATTATCTTAAAAAAATATTTGATCAAAATATTTGGCTGATATTATTATCTTATTATCTTAAAAAAAATAAGATAATGCCAAATAAACAAAAGTATTATCTTATTATCTTAAAAAATATTTGATCAAAATATTTATCTTATTGTCTTTCTTTATCTTATCTTTTATCTTAAAAAAAAAATAATGGAAACATAATGCCAAATAAACTAAAGTGAATCTAAACATAGACTGCATAATAATGGAAACAAAAGTGACTCGAAGTTCAGGAATTAAACATTATTGGTGAATCTAAACAGTAAATCACAGCAAAGCAAGACAACATAATGCCAAACCATTACGTAGGGTCACCGATATTTCAACCAGAAAAACAACGATTATTGGTGAATCAAGCAGCAAAGGTGAATCAAGTAATCAGGTCCTAAATCATATAAAGTAGGCTCTGATACCAAATGTAAGATAAATATTTTGCCAAGAACGGCACAATTTACATGAATTTAGAACACCGATAAATAGATAGAAATTTACTCACTTGTTGAAGACATGATTAAGAGTGATGAGAAATGTCTGTGCGTTGCGCAACCTTCAGAAATCCAAAAGCCAAGTCTTCCTTTGCCTAACCACACGCTCCACGTTCTAGAGTTCTCAATGGGGAAGACCCTAGTGAGCAGTTGAATGACGTGACGGCAAAGGGGACTTAGCCTCTCTATTTATTGACCCTAGGCACCTCCCATTATGGGCCTAGTGGTTCGGCCCACACTGTTTCCCACACTGATCAAAATTAGGTGTACAGAGCCCGTAAAAATCAATCACATTATTAGTGGGCTTAAGTATCGTCAAATGGATCATAATATTAGCCCGTTTTTGGCAAAACAAAATATTACAATTAATTGTAGCCCACATAAATTCATAGGAAAATTCTAACACAAAGAACCAATGCAGCAATGAACGCGATTATCCAATGAAGCTTAATTTATCAATTTATTATTATACGTGGAGTCATAACACTGAATTTGGCTAAACTTCCATCCTTTTACTTCCTGAAGCACATTATATGCCACATGTGTCATGGTCGATTCTTTAAACATGGGTAAGGAAAGGAAAACACAATGGCATTGACAGCTTAATTAATGAAGAGACCAAATGAATAGCAAGAACACAGGAAAAAAATGAAGAATCGGAAAAGCTTGTTTACAAAGAAAGAGGGACCACCATGGTAGGCATTGTGTAGCATCCTTACTTAAACCAGGCGCATCACAAGTGATGGAAGAATCGTGGGAAAGAGAAAATGAGATTTTTATTTGCATTTAAAAAAAAAACAATTAAATTACAGTTTTGTCCTTTATATTATGTTAATCTAAATAAATGAAAAATGATTTTTTTTGTCTAAATGAAAAGGTGTTAAGTGCTAACATATACCTTCTAATTTTTAAGTTGGTCTATGTTAGCAAACCCCTGTATAGGCTTCTATCTCTCTATTTGGCGGTAGGAAGGGAATATGTTGAAGATGATTTCTTATGTATGTGAACAAAATGTAGGAGTTTACATTTTTTAGCCTTTATTTGGGGATCTAGTAAGGGTGGGAGACTTGAGAATGTCTCCCACCGTGTGAGAGTCTTTTATTACCGTTAGATTTAATTAATTTTAAATTGATGTATGTAGGTTTTCTTATTTTTTTACCCTTTTTTCTTCCTTTTTCCCGATTTGTCCTTGGACAAAGTCTTATTCTCTCTCACTACCTTGTCGCCATTGTCGTTGCTCCAAACCACTAGCCACACCAGCATATCTGTTAGGAGTCCCACATTGAGTAGAATAAACTACTTGATGTGGTACTTAAGCCTTGAGGCTCTCCCATCTAATGGACTAGTCTTTTGGGTTGGGCTCTCCTCTTGTGCTTAAGTCCTAACAATTAGTGCTTTCATTGAGAGTCGGGCCACGGAAAGGGGAAAGGGCTACCTATAGGCTGGATTAAGGTGCAAACCGAATACTGATAGATGAGTGAAGCCGTCCAAAGGAAAAGGGCTACCACCGGGTCAGTGTCAATAGAGTGAAAGGACGTCGGCCCTTAAAGGGGGTGGCAATGTTAGGAGTTCCACATTGAGTAGAATAAACTACTTGATGTGGTACTTAAGCCTTGAGGCTCTCCCACCTAATGGACTAGTCTTTTGGGTTGGGCTCTCCTCTTGTGCTTAAGTCCTAACAGTATCTCTGCAATGGTTATCTCTTATCAACTCCTCCCTAATGATATTTATTATCAAATAGTTGTGCCACTGTTGCCCCTCGTCACAACCATATCGTCCCGACAAGGTCGTCATGACCCTCCTCTAAACCACCAGACGCACCATCGACATCTCTGTCTCCGTGAACCTTTCGTGTTACCCACAAGCCTTGGAAAGCTGAGTTAGGCAGTTCAAAATGAAATCTAAGATGTGTACCATGAGCTTCATCAACAATCAATGGAATTTTTCGAGAATGACACAGCTTAGAAATCTCGCTCAAGTTACTGCAAATACCATGATAAGTAGGTGAAGTGATGAAGACCGCTGCTGCTTTTCTCCCTTCCATTTCTAGTTCCAGCATGGCTTTCAATACCTGCAACAACACAATCATCCCACCCACAGAAGAAAAGCGAGAAGTAGATAAGATTACTATAAGAAAGTATTAACATTGAGGAAAGTGAAAAAAATCAGAGATTCAGAGCAAAAGCTCGTCTTCTATCTAGAGTTAAAAAACCTATTTTTGGACGTATTGGATTGAGATTTTAAAAGTTTTTTTTTTTGTGACAATTTTTTTTGTGTTATTCAATTAAGATTTTTTAAATAGTATAATATGTATTCAGTAAGGACTATGAAGATTTTTTAAAGAGATTGTCAAAATTTGGTGGTATTCAATTGAAATTTTTTACAATTTACAAAAAGTTTACTTAATATTCAAAAACATACAAATTCGATGGATTATTTTGTAGGGTGAATTTTGACGATTTTGCGTGATTTTTTAATAAGATGTATAAATATTTCTTTCTCGTATCACACAATATTTCCTCTCTTTTTGTTGAAGGCAACATATATAAATGTTGGTAGGCCATCTCTTAGCTCTACAATAAGGTAAAAGACCTTTCTACTTTTTTTTTTTGCCTTCAATCAACTTTACGAATTTATTGCATCACCAAAAAAAATGTAAAAAAATGCATTAAGACAATCTTCTATTCTATAGGGGTGTATTGTTAATCATTCTATTATAGGAACATTTGCTTATTGTGACTTTTTTTAACGCAATTACATTGATGTGAATGACTATTTTTTTTTTCCCATTCTCATGCCTTATTTTGTGTGTCGTTTTCATGACTTTTCAATTCATTGTTATGAGGAAATTAAAAAATTAAATATAGAAATTCTATTTAAAAATAATTTTATTTATAAATATTTGCAAACATATTACTTAATTAGTAATTAGTATGATAAGTATTATTGTGAAATTAATTTTCTTGATTAGTATAATAAAAAAAAATTAGATTAGTAATTCAAATGGGAGATTTGCAACAATGAAATAACAACGAAAAGGGCAAAAAAGAAAGAAAAGAACTAGAACTAGCTATTAAAATATTTCAAAAAATTATATTAGTTTTACTTTTTTATTTAAATTTTTTTTGTTATTTTTTATTGATTCTTATAAAATGATGAAATACTTTCAAATTTTATAAATTCTTATGATATAAATCTATTAAAATCCAAACTATAAAATCTTAATTGTAAAAG
Organism: Pueraria montana var. lobata; assembly: GCA_026413185.1. Lineage (NCBI taxonomy): Eukaryota > Viridiplantae > Streptophyta > Magnoliopsida > Fabales > Fabaceae > Pueraria > Pueraria montana. The sequence continues at coordinate 9,369,143 of CM048654.1, forward strand.
CCTTTAAAAAGTATTTTAAAAAATCATTACATTCCTATGTAATTTTATCCATTTATTGTCAAAATAGTCATTCAAATTCCAACCCAATACAGTTCCTTAGATTGTTTTTTCGAATGAATATGACAATTCTGTTCAAGTGAACTGCATGCATACAATTTTTCTATTTTTATCAGTAAATTTTCGCAAAGGTAAGCACAATATATATGATAGAGTCCCGATATTTTGACACCCACACAGTAACGAACCACTATTAGACACCTCCTACGTGGCTTTTTTTTTATTAAATTTTTATTTCATATTTTTTTAAGAAAAAGCTTTAACGCAACAGGGGAAAGAAGGGTTCACAAGTGTGTTACCTATCTGAAAGGAAAAACATGGTGGGTTCACCGTGGCTGCTGGCTTCACTCCGCACTTCACTGTCGAGGGTTTTCTCCTCTTCACCCCGCACAACCAATAGCGTCCCCCCCCCCCTCTCTCTCTCTTTCTCTCTTCGCGCGATGGACAAGGGTGAGAGCTCTGCCTCTGCATCGGAGCCAAACTTCGAAGAGAACCACTCAACGAGCCACAACCAGAACCCGCCCTTCATGACGGAGCACCACACACCTATGTAGGTTTTGATTGGGGAGTTCAAGGGGTCGAAGAATTGTATGGTTTATATGTGTGGGGTCAGTGACGGGGTCGCTTCTCATTAAGGAAGATGAGGGTCGCGTATTCATAATGGCATCGCATCGGATTCATTATTGTGGTGCCAGAGGAAGCGACGATTTCTACCTTAAGGTTAGAGCAGGTCAATAATCACTTACAAAAATAGTGTGAGGTTCGTATTGTATTGTTTGAATTACAAAAAGGTGTTGAGACCAGAAATCAGGATTGTTGGGAGACTGCAATGCCTCTGTTACACTGATGTACCTTTTCCTGCTGATTGCTTTGAGTTTCTGGATAAGTAAGTGTTTCATGGTCCTCCCTTTGCATCAATTTTTTATTCATTTTAACATTCAGCTTTAACATTGACGGGCCAATGTAGTGGTGGTTTGGTTAATAGGTTATTATCTTGCTTTCCAATTAGATTTAGATTTTAAGTTTGTTTCTTTTTTCCTCTATTTATAGAAGATATATGTTCTGACCTTAGATTTGAAGTGTGCTTAGTGCAAAGATAGTGTATTTGGTTTTAGGTTTAACTGTCATAACTTGCAAGTTGCATTTCTACAAAAAAACGTATTTGTAAATGCACAAAAGCTACAAAGTGCTTGCATTTCAACACCCTATTTGTGGAACGGGTGGTGATTAATGGAGCAAGCAAGGAAATAGGAAGGGCAGTAGTAGTGGCAGCGACTAAAGTCAGAGGAATGAAGGTAGTAAGCAATGGATGCTTGTCATGTTAGGAATATATTGAAAAGGATTTTTTGCCTTTGGTGTCATTAGCCAAACCAACTTCTTCAATCTGTCTTTAATCTTGTTATGATTGTTTCCAATTCTTCTTGGTTTGTGGCATGGAAAAGCCCCTTAATACCCATAATAAATGACCTCACTATGATTTTGGGCTCTATATCTCAAGTATATATAAAAGCAATAACAAACTTGGTATTTTTTTTCTTTGATATGTTGTTTCTTGAACGAAGATTTGAATAGCAATTTGAAATTTGAAGAATAATGAAAGAATAATTAAATTGAGTTTTTTTCTTTTTTTTTATTGCTTTTCCAGGTAGATTGGATGAGGTACTAGATCAACTGTACTTTTATGCTACTAGAGGTAGCATTTTTCTCTCTCTGAAACCTCAATTTATTTATAAAGTTAGTCACTTGAAAATATAAATTTATCTCTGTGTAAACAGATTAGTGTTCTATATCAATGTATTTAGTTCTAATTTGCTTGGTGTTTGTTGTGTAGTTCAAAATAGATATAGTGGAGATGGACCTTCATGGCATGAGGAGGAAGAGACTACTGTCCCTGTGCAAGAAACTTTGGCATCCCTACAATTTTGAAGAATAAGGAAATGGCAGATAGATTCTCCTTTTTAAGGTTCTCATCCTTTACACTTTTTTCTACCGTTCATCTATTATGGTAACCGCACAATCTTTGAAGTAACTACTCCTTCCATAGCTGCACACTTTAACGTGGTCTTTCACGTTTTTGCCTTGACACAACCAATGAAACTAAAGAACCCTGATATATGTAGAGTCCTAATAGTTTCTCAACCCCCTCTAATTGATTATGTCGTCGTTGTAACCGGGCAGGTAATGAACTGAACCTGAGAACCGGGTTGCGTAACACTCAGTAGAGGTGAGGGATCTTCCACAACGGCATGAAAGAATGCACTGCATCCGGCAGTGTGGAAAGCGTGGTGGTGATGAAGTGGTACACCATTTTGTGGAAAGGGTGTTGATGGAGAAGTGGTACTAATCTCTTGCATTCTATCTATTTCTTATCATAGTTATTTGCAATTCTATGTTGTTCTTCTAAACCAAGCATGGGAAGGAGATTGCATTTCAGAGTCCAATGCATTTTTATTTTTCCTCTTCGTGTTTAATTTTCAGTTCCAATTGGCAAATAGGAACAAATTCATTTTTATTTTTCCTCTTCTTGGCTATAAAGTTTTTTATCCTCTTTTCACTACCTTTCTCTTTCAGGTTGGTTCTTCATTCATCATTCTCTTTCCAACTCCTTGGTTAATTCCATGTGCAAAAGGCCTTATTTGATTTTCTATTTTGGTGATTTGATTAATTAATGGGCATGCTTGGGGATTTTAGTAATGGGAATGTGAATGACATTCAAGAAGAGGAAGGCATTGTGCAGCAAGGAAATGCTGGTGAAGCTTCTAAGATGGCATTTTAAGTACCTTGATTTTAGGCGACGCTATTGAGGTTGTGCTCTCAGGTGCATTCACCTTTTCCTTTCTAAAAGCATAGGAAAACTGAACTCTGATATTTTCCTTGGTGTTTTATAGTAATTAGTGCCTTAGAGAATTGTTGATGAGTGTAAAGTAAAAATTTCAATTTAGCTCATGTTCGTTGCATTAAGAAAAGAGAAGTAACTATTTGCTTCAAAAATGGAATTTTAGTTTGGAATTTTCCATTAATTTTGGGATGTTTTTGTTTTTGGCTGCAGGAAAAGATGCCAACTGGAGGAGGCAAGTCCATGTGTTATCAGATCCCTTCATTGGCAAAAACAGGATTTGTACTTGACTATATCTGAATTTCCTGTTCCAAGTATGCTTGAGTAAATGCTATTATTTCTCTCTGTCAAATTGGTTCATGTTATTTATTTTTTTGTGTATATTAAAAGATAAATTTAACTACCTATTTGTTTGCTGACAGTTCTCATAGGACATAAATTTAACTATCTTTTAATTATTATGCAGTCTCACCAACATTTCAAAGTTCTAATCATGCTCACCTGGTGACGTGGTGTCTTATTAGCATGATAACTGAGGTTGATGCAGTGAAGTTTTTGTTTTTTGTTTTTTTTTTGTTTTTTTGTGAATAGTGAAGTTTTTCTTTAACCCATGTTAGTGTATTGACTACATCCTTACTATTTCCAATTTCTTAACTATATCTTTTTAGTATATGGTGTAATCCTCACATCTCTTTCAGTGCATATGTTTCCAATGTTTTCTCAAAAGATTTTCTTGTACATCAATTTGTCATCCTCTGTTATGATTATATGCGTATGTTTCCAATGTCTCTTAAGGTGCCCCTTTAGTTATGCAGCAAGCAAGGAGGATCTAATACCACCTGTGTATATTCTCACATGGTCCATTTAAAATGCAATTATTAAAAATGCATTACTAAAAAATGCTATATTTCAATTTTACTTCTTTTTACTTATTGTTTTCATTTATTGAAATTTAAATCTGTCTATTTCTTAGTTTTAAAAATCTAACAATTAGTTAATTAAAACTGCACATTTTTAAAAATTTTAAAAATATACCAATTTGTTAATTAAATCTGTTCATTTAAAAAAAAATTAAAAATCTAACAGGTTGAATTAGAACTTCCCATTTTTTTTGTTTTCAACCTGTTGAATATTTTTTCTATTTCTTAAACAACTATTTTTTTTAATTATTTACCTCTGTTTTTTCAAACAGAGGGAGTTCAGCTTTAATCATTTGTCTTCATTTTTAAAAAATTTAAGGAGAGCAACAAAGATAATTAATTTTAATTTTACTACTTTTTACATATTATTTTCTTTCACTGAAATTTAAAACTGCTCATTTTTTGAATTTTAAAAATCTATCATTTATGCTGTCAAAAAAAGTCTATCATTTTATTAATTAAAGTTGTTTTTTTAATGTTTTAAATCTACAAATTTGTTAGTTAAATTTTTTAATTTTTTAAAAATTAAAAATCTACCAATTTGTTAATTAGAACAACCTTTTTTAATTTTTAAAAATCTATCAATTTCTATGTTACAACTGGTCATTTATTTATAATTTTTTAAATAGGTGGATTCCCTCCCAATTATACAACTCTACTTAAAATGTAGGTATATTTAACAATATTTCGGAGTCTACGGGTATATAGCACTTATTTGTTTAATACTATTAGAGAAATCTTAAAAAAGTATTTATAAAAAATTGATTATTGGAGGCTCTATTAAATTTGAATGTGATCAAAGCACAAAAAAAGAAGATAAAAGTACAAAAAAGAATAGGCGTTGTGAAAGAAACTATGAAAATGAAACTAATTTCATGTCTATAAATAATAGAAAAAAAGAATAAAAGGGTAATATAAAAGAAAGTGATATAAGATATTTAATGTGATATTACTTGACATACCTCTTTCGTCTTTATTTTTTAAAAAATAATTTATTAAATTACCATAAATAGTAGAGATACAAAAAGTATAAAAAAAGAACTTATAGAAATACATGCATTGAGAAAAAATATATTATTAAGCAAAATAATAAATTACAAATAATACAAAACAAAATAAAAGACATGCACGTAAACATGATTTAAGCAAAATAAATCATTAATAAACTAAATTAATAAACACATTAATCTAAAACAATGTTAGATAATATCTTTTCTTTAACTTTTATATATGTTTACGCTTTTATACATTGTAATATTTTTAAAATATTTACATGTATCTGTATATAATAATCAAGTTCTTTATATTATTAAATATGACTTGTAATGCATAAAAAAATAATATATTAAATTATCATATTACCATAAATAGTTGAGTTATAAATCAGGGGTCTAGTTCAGTTGGTTGAGCATGGTGTTTGAGTTATTATAACCCCTAGTATCTGTTTTCGATTTCTACGGATAAAAAAAAATTAGTTGAGGCATAAAAAAGTAAAAAAAAATGCATATAAATAGTCATGTATTTAGAAAAATATCGAACTAAAATTAAAATACACATCAATGCATAATAAGATAAATTTACAATATATCAAATTTATCTCAATAGAAATGCGGACACACATGTGTGACATCACCTGTGTTTCCGTTAGCCATTGATAAGATAATTGCATTGAAGAGTTTTAATTGAACTTAAACTAACATGTCATTAATATTATCAATATGTAATATCGTTTACTTTTTCAATTATTCTAGATGGTGAGTGACAGCGCCTGTGTTTCCGCTATCATTGGATATTTATTATCCCTCGTTCAACCTTGATCAATAAATAGATATTGTGTGATGTGAGTGACATTGTTTCCTCAGTAACTATTGGATCGCATGTCTTCAATAACAGCTGAGGTTGTACTCCTTCATTTAAAATTTTATCACAAATACAAAATATATGGTTAACTTTGAATTTGTAGATGGTTAACTCAAAATCTTTTTTCGTCAAATTCTCTTTTCTAACATTATTCCTCCAATAAAAGACCAACACTACTATTGCTTGTCTCAAGCTTCTAAAAGTGAACAAAAGTAGGTGAAGTTTGTTACTTAGGACAAGTGATCCAATAGTTACCAGTCTTTCCTACCACAAACATGTCATTAACTGGTTAATGAAACACATATGTAAGGTTAATTCAGTTTTCCATTTAGTTAAAGAAAATTATTTTTGTATTACATAGTAAGTTTACCTTGTTAATTTTAAAAAAGAACTAAAAAAGGATTTCATTATTATTTTTAAAGGTTCGTCATAGTTATTGTTCAATTAAAATTAAGGAGGTCATAAGTTTTACAAGTTTATCACAAATACAAAATATATGGTTAACTTTGGATTAGTAGATGGTTAACTCATAATATCTTTTCGTCAAATTCTTTTTTCTAACACTTTCCTCCAATGACAGACCAACACTACTATTGCTTGTCTTAAGCCTCTAAAAGTTAAAAGAAGCGGGTGAAGTTTGTTATTAAGGACATGTGGTCCAATGGTTACCACTCTTTCCTGCCACAAACATATCTTTTACATTAATTGGTTAATGACACACACATATAAGGTTAATTCAGTTTGTCATTTAGTTAAAGAATTTTTTTTTGTATTACATAGAAAGTTTACCTCATTAATTTTAAAAAGAACTAAAAAGGGATTTCATTATTATGTTTAAAGGTTTGTCATAGTGATTTTTCAAGGAGGTCATAAATTTTACAAGTTTATCATAAATATAAAATATGTGGTTAACTTTGTATTCGTAGATGGTTAACTCATAATCTCTTTTCGTCAAACTCTTTTTTCTAACACTATTCCTCCAATGACAGACCAACACTACTTTTGCTTGTATTAAGCCTCTAAAAGTGAACAAAAGTGGGTGAAGTTTGTTACTGAGGACATGCCATCCAATAATTACTAGTTTTTCCTAACAAAAACATGTATTTTACATTAATTGGTTAATGACACATAAATATAAGGTTACTTCAATTTGTCATTTAGTTAAAGATAATTATTTTTGTATTACATGAAAAGTTTACCTCGTTACTATTAAGAAGGATTAAAAAGGACTTTCATTATTGTGTTTGAAGGTTCATCATAGTTATTGTTGAATTAAAATTAAGGTGGTCATAAATTTTACAAGTTTATCATAAATACAAAATATATGGTTAACTTTGTATTCGTAGATGGTTAACTCGGAATCTATTTTCGTTAAATTCATTTTTTTGACACTATTCTCCCAATAACAAACCAACACTACTATTGTTTGTCTTGAGCCTCTAAAAGTGAACAAAAGTGAGTGAAGTTTGTTATTAAGGACATTTGATCCAATAGTTATTAGTCTTTCTTGACACAAACATGCCTTTAACATTAATTGGTTAATGACACACATAAATAAGGTTAATTCAGTTTGTCATTTAGTTAAAGATAATTATTTTTGTATTACATGAATAATTTACGTGGTCACTGTTAAAAAGGATTAAAAAAGACTTTCATTATTGTATTTGGAGGTTCATCATATTTATTGTTCAATTAAAATTAAGGTGGTTAGAAATTTGACAAGTTTATCACAAATACAAAATATATGGTTAACTTTATATTCGTAGATGGTTAACTCATAATCTCTTTTCGCCAAATTCTTTTTTCTAACACTATTCCTCCAATGACAGACCAACACTACATTTGCTTGTCTTAAGCCTCTAAAAGTGAACAAAAGTGGGTGAAGTTTGTTACTGAGGACATGTCATCCAATAATTACTAGTTTTTCCTAACAAAAACATGCCTTTTACATTAATTGGTTAATGACACACATATATAAGGTTAATTCAGTTTGTCATTTAGTTAAAGATAATTATTTTTGTATTACGTGAATAATTTACGTGGTCACTATTAAAAAGGACTAAAAAAGACTTTCATTATTGTATTTGGAGGTTCATCATATTTATTGTTCAATTAAAATTAAGGTGGTTAGAAATTTGACAAGTTTATCACAAATACAAAATATATGGTTAACTTTATATTCGTAGATGGTTAACTCATAATCTCTTTTCGCCAAATTCTTTTTTCTAACGCTATTCCTCCAATGACAGACCAACACTACTTTTGCTTGTCTTAAGCCTCTAAAAGTGAACAAAAGTGGGTGAAGTTTGTTACTGAGGACATGCCATCCAATAATTACTAGTTTTTCCTAACAAAAACATGCCTTTTACATTAAAGAATATTGTATGTACTGTGTAATGTGTGTCTAATGAGCACACTTAAGCTTTTATTTATAATATGAGAAACATAATCAGTATTGATTACATAGGATCAATCAATTACTGAGTAATAAGGAATAAAATCCCTGATTATTAGCTAATAATGAATAACGTAATCTGACACTCCCCCTCAAGCTGGAGCATATATGTCATATGAACCGAGCTTGTTACAAATGTGATCAACCCGGGAACCTTTGAGAGGTTTAGTGAACATGTCTGCAAGTTGATCTTTAGATTTGACAAAATCTGTGGTAATTTCTCCTGAGAGTACCTTTTCTCTTACAAAGTGGCAATCTATCTCGATGTGTTTGGTTCGTTCATGAAAAACCGGATTTGATGCTATGTGAATAGCAGCTTCATTATCGCAGATCAGTGTAGTGGCTTGAGTGTCTCCAAATTTGAGCTGTTGGAGAAGCTGCCTAAGCCATGTAATCTCGCAAGCAGCTGCTGCCATCGCACGGTATTCAGTTTCGGCACTGGATCTAGCAACTACTTTTTGCTTCTTGCTTTTCCATGAGATCATATTCCCTCCAATGAGAACACGATACCCAGAAGTAGATTTCCTATCCGATGGTGACCCTGCCCAATCAGCATCGGAGTAAGAAATAATGTTGGTATTGCCTTTGTCCTCATATAACATTCCGCGACCTGGTGCACTCTTGATGTATCAAAGGATACGTGTGACGACATCCCAATGACTATCACAGGGAGTGTTCAAGAATTGGCTTACCACACTAACAGCAAATGTGATGTCCGGCCTGGTGACAGTAAGATAATTAAGTCGGCCCACAAGTCGTCGATATCTTCCTAGGTCTTTCAAAGGCTCCCCCTGACCCGAAAGAAGCTTAACATTAGGATCCATAGGAGTGTCGCTCGGGCGACAATCAAGCATACCAGTCTCAGTCAAAATGTCTAAGGCATACTTCCGTTGAGAAATGGCAATTCCAGATGAGGACTAGGCAACTTCAATGCCGAGAAAGTATCTGAGGGGACCCAAGTCCTTGGTCTGAAACTGACTGTGGAGGTGAGACTTGAGCCGAAGGATACCGTCAGAGTCATCCCCAGTGATGACGATGTCGTCAACATAGACAACTAGATAGATACATAGGCCAGACGGAGAATGGAGGGAAAACACCGAGTGATCAGCCTCACAACGAGTCATACCAAACTGAAGTAGAGCGGAGCTGAAACGACTAAACCAAGCACGGGGAGATTGCTTCAAGCCATAGAGTGAGCAGCGAAGCTTACAAACAAGGAGTGAGTCACCGGAGACTGTAAAACCAGGTGGTTGATCCATGTACACCTCTTCTTGCAACTCACCATGCAAGAAGGCATTTTTGATGTCCAACTGGTGGAGAGGCCAATGTCGGATAGCGGCCATAGCCAGAAAAAGGCGAACAGAAGAGATTTTGGCCACAGGAGAAAAAGTGTCACCATAATCAAGGCCAAAAATCTGAGTATATCCCTTAGCCACCAAGCGAGCCTTGTAACGATCAATTGTGCCATCCGGTTTGATCTTCGCTGTATAGACCCAACGACACTCAACAGTGGTTTTGTTGGGAGGTAAGGGCACAAGCTCCCATGTGTTGCTAGCATCCAAAGCAGCCATTTCTGCCAGCATCGCCTGTTGCCAATTGTGGTCAGCCATGGCTTCACCTGTAGACTTAGGAATAGACACAGAATCCAAAGAAGAGATAAAAGAGAAATAGGAGGGTGATAAATGGGCACAATTAAGAGTACAAGCATATAAAGGATTAGGATTACGAGTGGACCGAATACCTTTGCGGAGTGCAATGGGAAGTTCAGGTGCAGGTGACGGTGGTGGAAGGACGTTTGGAGGAGGAGATGATGCTGGAGGATCAGTGGGTGGTGCTGCCGGTCGTGCCTGTGTCCGTCGGTGGTATATGAGAAGTGGAGGTGGGGTAGGAGCAACCACTGGTGCTGGAACAACAGGTGGAACCTCCAGAGAAATGTTTTCAACGGCGGAAGAAAAGAAAGGAGTAGTCTCAAAGAAAGTAACATCAGCAGAGACCAGATACCGTTGAAGTTGAGGAGAGAAGCATCTGTAACCTTTCTGGAGGCGGGAGTAACCCAGAAAAATACATTTTAGGGATTTTGCAGAGAGTTTATTTTTACCTGGGCTGAGATCATGGACAAAACACGTACTCTCAAAGACACGGAGAGGAAGGGGATGGAGGTCCTGTTGAGGATTTAAGATGGAATAAGGAATCTGATTATCAAGAACTGATGAAGGCATGCGGTTAATCAGATGACATGCAGTAAGAAGAGCATCCCCCCAAAAACGAAGTGGGACATTATGGTGAAGAAGAAGAGTGCGAGCTGTTTCCACCAAGTGGCGGTTTTTACGTTCAGCAACACCATTTTGTTGTGGTGTGTGAGCACATGATGTTTGATGAAGAATCCCCTGCGAGGTTAGAAAGGACTGAAACTGGGAACACAAATATTCTTTTGCATTATCAGTTCGTAAGATTTTAATTAAGGAGCCAAACTGATTTTGAACTTCAGTAGAAAAACTTTGAAAAATAGGAAAAACATCAGAACGATTCTTCATTAAGAAAACCCAAGTACAACGAGAGAAATCATCAATAAATGTGACAAAATAGAAATATCCTAATGTTGAAGAGACTCGACTAGGACCCCAAATATCGGAGTGAACTAAAGCAAAAGGTGACGCAGCACGCTTATTGACACGAGGACCATAACTGGTACGAGTATGTTTACCAAGCTGACATGACTCGCACTAAAAGGACTTGACTGTAGAGAGACTAGGAACTAACAAACGCAATTTTTCCAAACTCGGGTGCCCAAGACGTTGGTGTGCGAGAGGTAGAGAGGTAGAGGAGACACAGGCAACTGGAGGTGTAAGCTGATATAATCCTCCAGACTCATGTCCTGCTCCAATCGTCCGTCCAGTGCGTCGATCCTGTACAAGAACGGAATTATTAACAAACAAAACAGAAAAATTAAGAGTGCGGGTGAGTTTGCTAATAGAAATTAAATTAAACGGACACCCAGGAACGAATAAGACAGAATTTAAGGAAAGTTGAGGAAGAGGATGAGTTTGTCCGATGCCCTGGACTTTAATTTGAGAGCCATCTGCGAGAGTAACAGAGGGCAAGGAGTCCGAAAAAGACAATGAAGAGAAAAGAGATTGGTTACTAGTCATATGATCAGAGGCACCAGAATCAAGTATCCAAGGTCCAAGAGAAGATGGCTGAGAAACAAAAGCCACAGGATTACCAGACTGAGCCACAGCGGTAACAGGTGATGCGGGTTCGTTGGCTGCTCGAAGTTGGAGAAGCTCATTGTATTCGGCAACAGAGATAGTAATATCGGAAGCAGAAGCGGGATCGGAAGCCATAATAATAATAATAAAAAATATGGGTCAAGCAGCAACAGTACCAGACAGAAACAATTGTGGCCAAACAACAGCCAAATGGGCCAAAAATAGGTTCGCCGGAGAAGATGGAGCACGGCGGGAGGGTCGCCGGAGAAGATGGAGCACGCAGGAGGGTCGCCCGGGGGTGGGTTTGTCGGAGACAGCGTCACACGCTGATCTGGTGCAAGCGCGTGAGTTTCACGCGCCGGAGTGTGGCGGCGCGTGGGGCGGCGAACGGAGGTGGGTTTGGCGGCGTTGGGTTCGCCGAAGGGAGACGCTTCCGATCGTGGGGGCACACCGGCGAAAAGGCAACACGGTGGTGGTGTGGTGGGGCTCACAGCGTTCGCGACACTGTTCACGCGAAGAACAAAGGCACACCGGCTGGGAAAAAAAAAGGGATCTAACCTACAAAACTGATACCATAAAGAATATTGTATGTACTGTGTAATGTGTGTCTAATGAGCACACTTAAGCTTTTATTTATAATATGAGAAACATAATCAGTATTGATTACATAGGATCAATCAATTACTGAGTAACAAGGAATAAAATCCCTGATTATTAGCTAATAATGAATAACGTAATCTGACATACATTAATTGGTTAATGACACATAAATATAAGGTTAATTCAATTTGTCATTTAGTTAAAGATAATTATTTTTGTATTACATGGAAAGTTTACCTCATTACTGTTAAGAAGGATTAAAAAAGACTTTCATTATTGTGTTTAAAGGTTCATCATAGTTATTGTTGAATTAAAATTAAGGTGGTCATAAATTTTATAAGTTTATCACAAATACAAAATATATGGTTAACTTTGTATTCGTAGATGGTTAACTCAGAATCTGTTTTTGTTAAATTCATTTTTCTGACACTATTCCCCCAATAACAGACCAACACTACTATTGTTTGTCTTAAGCCTCTAAAAGTGAACAAAAGCGAGTGAAGTTTGTTATTAAGGACATGTGATCCAATAGTTACTAGTCTTTATTGACACAAACATGCCTTTTACATTAATTGGTTAATGACACACAGATATAAGGTTAACTCAGTTTGTCATTTAGTTAAAGATAATTATTTTTGTATTACATGAAAAATTTACGTGGTCACTGTTAAAAAGGACTAAAAAGACTTTCATTAATGTATTTGGAGGTTCATCATATTTATTGTTAAATTAAAATTAAGGTGGTCAGAAATTTGACAAGTTTATCACAAATACAAAATATATGGTTAACTTTGATTTCATAAATGGTTAACTCAGAATCTCTTTTGGTCAAATTCCTTTTTCTCACTATTCCTTCAATGACAGACCAACATTATTATTGCTTGTCTTAAGCCTGTAAAAGTGAATAATAGTGACTGAAGTATGTTACTGAGGACATGTGATCCAATAGTTACTAATGTTGTCTAACACAAAAGAGCCTTTTACATTAACTGGTTAATGACAAATAGATATAAGGTTAATTCAATTTGTTATTTAGTTAAAGATAATTATTTTTGTATTACATGGAAAATCGACCTCGTTACTGTTAAAAAGGACTAAAAAAGTCTATCATTATTGTATTTTTAGGTTCACCATCTTAATTGTAAATTAAAATTAAGGTTGTCATAAATTTTACAAGTTTATCACAAATACATAATATATGATTAACTTTGGATTCATATATGGTTAACTCAGAATGTCTTTTCATCAAATTTGTTTTTCTAACACTATTCCTCCAATGACAGAGCAGAACTGCTATTGCTTGTCTTAAGCCTGTAAAAGTGAACAATAACGGGTGAAGTATGTTATTGAGAACATGTGATCCAACAATTACTAGTATTTCCTGACACATACATGCCTTTTACATTAACTGGTTAATGACACACGAATATAAGGTTAATTCAGTTTGTCATTTAGTTAAAAGATAATTATTTTTGTATTAGATAGAACATTGACCTTGTTATTGTTAAAAAGGACTAAAAAAGACTTTCATTTTTGTGTTTAAAGGTTCATCATATTTATTGTTCAATTAAAATTAAAGTTGTCATAAGTTTTACTAGTTTATCACAAATACAAAATATATGGTTAACTTTATATTCGTATATGGTTAACTCATAACCTCTTTTGGTGAAATTCCTTTTTCTGACATTATTCCTCCCATGACAAACTACCACAACTACTGCTTGTCTTAAGCCTGTAAAAGTGAACAATAGTGCCTCAAGTATGTTACTCAGGACATGTGATCCAATAGTTACTAGTGTATCCTGACACAAACATGTCTTTTACATTAACTGGTTAATGACACACAAATACAAGATTAATCCAGTTTGTCATTTAGTTAAAGATAATTATTTTTGTATTACATGAAAAATTGACCTCGTTACTATTAAAAAGGACTAAAAAAGTCTCTCATTGTTGTATTTTAGGTTCACCATTTTAATTGTACAATCACCAAATAAAGAATCCAAAATAAATAAATAAATAAATTATTAGATTTGTAATCAAGGAGAATGTTCATTATTATTTCGATATTTATATCAACTAGAATAACAAATAATGGGGGCAATAGGAGAGGGGAGAGTTGAATCAGTAAATTGAACATAACAAGAGTAGTACAACAACTCCAGGTGCTTTGTACACTGTTAGTGTGTGTTGCCAAAAAGAATGAGTATATTGCTCTTTCTCGAGGATTATTCCACAAGGGCAGTGAAGTGGCTCATGAAAAACTTTCATGTGCTTTTCTAATTTTGCCTGCTAGAAAGCTTGACCACACCTGTCATAGTGAATGTGGTTCTTGGACTCCTCAATCCTAAGAACAACTCCATAGCCTGCATGTTGTCAGACAACATTGTGCCTGCTACAATAAGCTTCATGTAGTGCAATAGTCCTACTGGGTATATAATGCTTGCAGTTCCTATATTGTTCAGTATCCAGTTCCACAGATGACACAGAAGATGATGCTTGCTGACCAACTTTTTGGTTGAAATTATCCTGGACCCCGACTGATATTTTATACTTAGTAATTCCCTTGAAGCCATATACACCAATGTTGTAAGTCCCTGCACCCATGTACTAGCAAAATCAATATAAAGGAAAATGCATCATGCAGTGTCAAATCCGCAAAACTTAAGTCATAAGTGATATAGATAACTAGTCAAATCCTAACAGAAACTTCTAATAGATCAACCGGGGGCAAATTTAAAAGTATACATAAGAAGAACTTAGAAAGTGTGGAAAAAAGGATTAAAGAGTATCTCTATACAACAGTCAAGAGTAAGAAATATAAAAAAAGAAGTCACACTGAAGTTTAAAAAGCCATCAACCAGAGAGAAAGAAAAAGAATTTGATTTTAGCAAAAAAATTATAGTCCTTTGCATTGCATTTTGTTGCTACAATTTCTTATTTGTAATCTTTTTTTTTTAATCAGCAAAGGAGTAATGCACTATGCCCTCCTAACCCAATTTTTCTGCATAAAACATTCAGTTCACAGCTTATAGCATTAGTTATCATACTGTGTGATCAATATAACCATATTATCTGTTGGGTCTTTCCTATAATTAACAGCCCCCAAAAGTTTGCATTTTGTGATCCCTGTTCGCTTCATAAATACTACAGATTATAGTTCTGTTACATGATCCTTCCTAAAACATCTTCCCAACTTTAATCCAGCTAGCGAGTACTTTCTACCAACAAGGTTTCTGTTATGGCCAATACCACAACAATATCTACATCAGCAATATCCTACTCTTCTGCGACAATTATGTGGCACAAACCTTCCCAATGTTGCTCACTTCCCTTGTGCCACCTTCATTCCTTTGAGGATCCTCTTTCCACCAACACGTCCCCATCCCCCTTAACTTCAGTGCCCTCAACAGCAATCCATACCTCCGCAACTTCGTTCCCTTAATTCATCATTCCCCACTTCCCTTACTCATCGTTTAACTAATTCTACTATCTTGTAAATCATATCTACATTACTCAACCTTTAACCGTTATTGTTTCCTTTTGTGACATAACTGGACATGAATATGGGTTATAACTAGACATGTATAACCCATAGATGAACAACCAAACCACCACCAATCTTCAATGTTAGCAACGCACATATGCAACCACCCTCTGTGAAACGAAATAAAAATCTCAATTCAAGAAACTGTGGAGTTAGGATTTAGGGTTCCAATGTTCAAATGGGGGAAAATTTAGTCTATCAGACTACTGCAACTACCTTGTATGAAAGAAATAAAAATCTCAATCTAGGAGAACCAAACCAACCAATAACAAACAGGTTGCCATTATCGCTACCTGTATCCCACAAGTAGTACCTCCAACAAGAAACCATGTCTGTGACGACCCAAACAGTTTGGTTGCTTCGGTCTGTGCTTCTAATATGGGACCCTGGGGACAAAACAGGTTGTCAAGCTCTGGAAGCTCGGGCAAGTCATGGACATATGGTCTTGTTCCAATGAGCTGAGTCAACGAAGCAGGTGCGGCATGCCCTTTGGGATCTGCATGCATTTCCTTACCAAGTTATCTTCAAGGAAGACTAAAGCTTACATGATAATGATCTATGAATGTTCTGTTCTATTCAGTGCCAAAGAGGCCATGCCATTTTATTTTATTTTTTGAGGGATAACTCGTTGTTGGGGAAGATAATTGATAGAAAAATCTGACAATCTGAGTTATCAATGCTTACATTTTAAATATATTGATGTTATTAACGATATTACAGATGAATGAGCAAATAATTTATAGATTAAAAGATAGTAAATAATAATTCATCAAACATAAAATCTTGATTGGAAATCACGCACCTTTGATGATTTTCCTGGAGCAGTTCGGACATCACATGCACAATTTAATACAGTTAAAACTCATGAACTGCAAATTCTTATGCTGTTAAAATACTGAACTATGATGAACAGGAAAATGAGTCACATGTAAAATCATATCAACAGCAAGAAATAAGTATTACATTTGAAAAGGAAGCGTCTACCAATGTAACTGTGAAGAGTAAAATGAAAATCCAGTTTCCTTTCATTTCCCACTATTCTCATCATTGGTTGCATATTTGGTATCAATCTAATAGAGACAATTGACTCCTATAGAGGAGAGGGTCAACCAGTGAAACCCCACAAGGTGGATTTTCTCACTGACAACTACAGAAAGTCTCAAAATGGGCATGCAATTGGTAAAGCACTCATGCAAAAACCAAGATCAAGACCACCAAGAGAAGGATACGCTGGTCATTTCACAAGCCTTAGTTGAGCAAGAAAATATGAGTTGCAATAAAACTGTGACTAATTGCCCAAGCCTTGGAAAGAGAAAGACCTTGATATTTTGTAATGAGGGCATAAGCAGCTGCCAAATGGTATTTCACAGAAAAGATGGTTATCAGTTTTTTACTTTTTAGTAAGTCTGGAATGTGGTAGGCAAATGGCAACACCTTGTATTTAAGCTACTCTTGAGGATTAGGAAGAAATCTTGCAGCAAATGCCAAATGTCAAGCTCATGTGTGTTCTTGGCAGGTGTTGCAATGTATGAATCATAATTGGGCATGAAAGTGAAAAATGTAATGACCAGTTGATATGTTACGGGTATGAAAGTACGTGGTATCAATAATGCAGCTTCTCACCTCCTTTTTGCATGCGAAATCCAGGAACAATAAAACTGTGACTAATTGCCCAAGCCTTGGAAAGAGAAAGACCTTGATATTTTGTAATGAGGGCATAAGCAGCTGCCAAATGGTATTTCACAGAAAAGATGGTTATCAGTTTTTTACTTTTTAGTAAGTCTGGAATGTGGTAGGCAAATGGCAACACCTTGTATTTAAGCAACTCTTGAGGATTAGGAAGAAATCTTGCAGCAAATGCCAAATGTCAAGCTCATGTGTGTTCTTGGCAGGTGTTGCAATGTATGAATCATAATTGGGCATGAAAGTGAAAAATGTAATGACCAGTTGATATGTTACGGGTATGAAAGTACGTGGTATCAATAATGCAGCTTCTCACCTCCTTTTTGCATGCGAAATCCAGGAACTGGTGGAGCAGTACGACCTAAGTTTGTTAGGATCCTGTCGAATACCTTTTGTGTTTGATCACCAGTCAAGTCCACTCTTAGCTGCATTTAATCCACAAGATAGTTATCACAACATCAACAAGGAAATGAAAAACATAAAAATAACATGATGCGGTAATTTATAGAAACACACTCCAGTAAAAAAATAAAAATAAAAATTAAAGAATAGAAGGGGGAGACTAATGAGAAGGCATGTTATAGTGGTATATTTGGGCATATTTTGTGCATATTTGAAGCTGCAGGTTGCATTGTATGCTAGTGGCAATATCTGATAACAACCAAAAAATATTTTTCCATCAATGTACTCTATAGGATAAAGCAGTGACAGTTTTGTACAGAGAGATAGAAGAAAATATCAAGAGAAACAGAGAAACATGAGATAATTTCCTGAAAGAGCCAGAATAGCAAATCTACATTGAAACCAGTATTTGCAGTGTGCTCACTTGTATCTTATTTTCATCTTCGGAATCTACTACTATTTTGGCATTTGTTAAGATGGCTGAAATATCGTTGGAATCAGTAATTGATGCTTCTAAGCCTGCAAGGCAAGAGCATAATATATCAATATCAGTATAGCACTAGCTTTAACTCACAGCAAGCCCAGTTTGTCCAAAAGTTACCTGAATTAAGAGCTGAAATTGGTGTATTGAGATGTCTGAGAGTTGTCTGAGTGGGACTAGAAAAAATACCTAAGCTGCATGGAAGAACATAAAAGCAAAATAAATAAGCCGTATCTTATCCCCCATGTAAGTAATAGCCAACACCAACAGGGATGCTAAATATCATTCTCAAAGAAATAATGGTGAGTGGAAGCAATTGAGTACCTGCTCCTCCTCTTGGACAAACTGAGACTGAGAGAAAAAGTGCCTCTAGATTTTGCATTTGGACTAGCAAGAACGTGAATGCAGCTGGTTCTAGTTCTAGTTCTAGAGAATGGACAAGTTGTGAAAGAAGCAACTCCAAATGTTATGGAATTAGACTTGGAGGCCATCATCAAGTTCGTGTCGTGTCTTATGACTGGTGAATGATGATGTCTTATCCCTTACTCTTTTTGAGGATGTGCCGATGCCGCAACAAGGTGGGGTCCGTTTGTCAGGGACAGTCATTTATTTTTCTCTAATCATGTAATACTTTTTTTTTTTTTTCCTTCCCTGTAGTTCTCAAGCATTTCCTTCAATATATGCAGCCCCAGCGATTTTTCTCTTTCTACTGCACGCTAGTATTATACAATTTATTTTATTGATTTGTGGTTAATTATCTTCCTTAATCCTTGTAAGAGAATGAAAAGGTTTATTTTATTAATATTCTGCATTTATTGTTGACTGAAAAAGTATAAAGTAATCAAGTGTATTCTAGTAAATTAAATATAAATAAATAATGTATGAGACAATTTAAAAAATATTTTATAAAAAAGACAAACAAAATTATCAAGAGTCCAATATTTTTTTTATTTAAAGGAAACAATTGAGTTCTAGTACGATTTACAACAACTCAATCAATTGAGCTAGATCCTTCCGATAAAGATATCTATATTTAAGCATGGAAATAGTATATATATTTAGGAAAAATATACTTGAAGACTCCAAATACTACTCAACATCGAGTGAAAAAAAAATGTTAATGAGATAATAGTTTTAATTACTCAACTATGTATAAGGATATAATTAGAAAAAATTGCACAAATACATATTGAAATTCTAAAATAATTAAAGTTTAAAAAAAAAACTTCTGTTTCACATAACAATATTATATTATCAAGAAAAATATAATTGAAACATATAAAAATAAGTTTGGCTAAATAACTTTCATGTTCCCACATGAATATAACTTTCTCACTTCTCATCACTGTTTTTTTTTTTTATATCACATTTATCTTTTACTAGAGACAATAATATTATTTAAGTTAAGTAAAATAATATGGACAACAGTAAAACTCTCTTTCCAAGTATTTAATGCAACTATTATGGTCTAATTACTTTTCTAGAAATAATAAAAACAATATTCAGAAATATTTTTAAAAAATTCATAACAAAAGTAATAATATTACATTTTCAAGTTCATATTCTTGAGAATGAATTTTTTATTACCGAAACAAATACACTTTAGTGTGACGCAAAGACCAAAGGCCACCTGGGAAGTTTTAAGTTAAATGTGTTTCTCCCCAGCTGATTTACCGCAAACAACAATTGAAGAAAGCAAGGGATCAGATGCTCCACTAATATCACCACCTTTACTCCTAACATGGAGCATATAATCAACAATTTTTTCGGTAATAACCTCACCAGGGATCAATACTGGTATGCCAGGCGGGTATGAACATATAAGCTCCCCTGCAACCTCACCAATGCTCTCCTTTATTGTTACTTTTCTTTTACTTGCAAAAAAGGCATCTCTAGGGATCAAACTCATGATTATATCATCGAAGGGTGCATGACCAGCTAGCACTCTCTCTTCAGATTTCTGAATGGAAGCATATGTTGCAGCCAAATGCTTTATTCCCAATATAAGCCTTCGGACATGGTCCCTACAAGTTCCAAGATTAAGTGCATAAGTAATAGATCTATTCCCAACAAGTTCACAGATGACTCCATAATCTCTGTATAAGATTTCGTCTGCTTAGTAACCTGATAAACCAAGCTTCCAAAAACCTACAGTGAGACGCAATGGATCAATTGCAGGAAAGGCTGGAAAGCTTGAATTCTCAAGCACTGAGATACCAGGGATTTGTTTTAGCACAGACTTTGCTTCGTAGGCTAACGTGATTGCTTTGTTGAATACAATCTCAGGGCTTTCACAAAGTTGAGCTCTAGCAGCATCTAGGGATGCCAAAAGCAGAAAACTAGGGCTTGTGGTTTGAAGAGTTTGGAGACATTTAGAAATTTTTTCCTTATCTACAATATTTCCTGACATGTGCAGCATAGATGACTGAGTAAGAGAGCATAGAACTTTGTGAGTGGACTGTACAGCCAGATCAGCCCCTTGCTGGAGGGCCGAGTTAGGCAGTTTGGAATGAAATTCAAAATGTGCACCATTAGCTTCATCAACAATCAATGGAATTTTACGAGAATGACACAGCTCAGTAATCTCGCCCAAGTTACTGCAGATACCATGATAAGTAGGTGAAGTGATGAAGACTGCTGCTGCTTTTTTCCCTTCCATTTCTAGTTCCTGGATGGCTTTCAATACCTGCAACAACACCCAGCCATCCCACCCACAAATAAGATTACTAAAAGAGAGTATTAATATCGAGGAAAGTAAAAAAAAAACCAGAGATTCAGAAAAAAGAAAAAAAGAAAAAAAAAAAAAGCTCGTCTTCTATTCTAAGAGTTAAAAAAAACAAACCTATTTAAGCATGGAAATAGAATATGATAGTGTATAACGTGTGAATGACCTGTGATGGAGTGACACCAGTAGGAATGTCCCAATCATTCTGATAGTGAGAAACGATGTACTTAGGCAGTGCACCAGATAATACCAAAGCAGATATAGCTGATATATGAGAATTCCTTGGAAGAATGAGAAATTCCCCCGGAGAACAGGTTGCCATTATGGCTGCCTGTATCCCACAAGTAGTACCTCCAACAAGAAACCATGTCTGTGACGACCCAAACAGTTTGGCTGCTTCTGTTTGTGCTTCTAATATGGGACCATGGGGATAAGAGAGCTTGTCAAGGTCTGGAATCACAGCCAAGTCATAAACAAATGGTGCTATTCCAATGAGCCGAGTCAACGAAGCAGGGGCGGCATGCCCTCTGTTGCGTCCAGGAAAGTGAAAACTGGCAACATTTTTTTCGGCTGCGGCTTTCAATGCACTCACTAGAGGAGGTAGCCCATTTTCCTGAGGCATTGAAACGTGGTCGTTTGTCCCATTGCTTTCATCTGCCTCAACTGTTGCTGGTGCAAGGCTTCGTTCCTCCATTTGTTTAAACTTTTTTTTTTTTAATAAAATAAATATTTTTTTTTCTTTTTTTAATGTGTTTATTTAAACTGTTTTTTCTTTAAAAAATTACTTTTTTTAAAAGCAAATCTTGAACCTGATTGTTTAAGTTTATTTATTTAAAAAAGTATTTTTTAATAAAATAAACAATTTTTTACTTTTTATGTATTTATCTAAATTATTTTTTCTTTAAAAAACAATTTTTTTAATAAACATATCCTATCTGTTTTTATAAAAATATTTTTTTTTAAGTTTAAACAAATTGACTCCTTTATTTGCTTCTTAAAAAACACTTTTTAAAAAATTATTTTTTAAAAATACTTTTTTAAGATTTATTTTTTATAAAATTTAAACATATTCGTCCAAAATTCAGTAGCAGTAGCACTTGTAGCAGATACGGAAGGAAGGGTCGAAATCTGCTGGAAAAAAACATTCCGTGATTAAACCACTTTGGAATCTTCTACAGGACAACAACTGCAAAACCTACTTAAAAGCTAACTAATGTAATGCAATAACACCAAATGTTAAGCGTGTAAATCTTCAATTGAATGAAAATCAGAGATACATAAGGCGATGATTGAGTTTGAAATGTTCCACTCAGATCTCAACAAAAATGTCGCTGCACGAAAAAAGAAGGATGCAATGACAATCGAAATTGTTTTATTTGCATTATAGAAAATGAAGATTATAGGAAGCGAATGAGACCTGAGAGCAATGAAGCCTGAAACTCGAGTTGTTGGAAAAATCCTGCAAATAAAAATATAAAAAAATATATAAAGTAAGGAGATAAAGAAAGCAGGATAGGAGAACCACCTGAAACTCCAGTTGTGGTTGAAGCTTAGCCAAAAATGGAAAGGCCAAAACCATTTTGGCGCTTTGGGATTGCAACTTGCAAGAGAGTGGGAATGAAAGTGATGGTGTGGGTCCAGGAGACATTTCTTACATTGTGTTCGGTTGGAAAGAATAAAATGTAAGAAATGAAAATGTTATTTGAAGTTAAAGACAGTGAAAAGTAGATAAAAAATTTAAAATTAAAGTGATTTGATTTATAAAAAAAAATAAAGATTGTTTCAGAAATTTTCTAGAAAAAAGGACAAAAGACAAATGCATTTTTTGCCCGGCCAACGAGCAGGAGGAAATAAAAAAATCAAAGACTGTTTCAGATATCATTGTGCATTACAATACATTTCATCACATTTTTTAGGTAAAAGTGTTTTGCATGAAGCCCACGTCAAATCTGCAACTTTCATGCAACTTATTATTATTACACTTTAAGATTTTATTTTTGATAACATCAATAATTATGGCTAATTTTAAATAATTACTAGTATTTTTCATACATGAGCTATTTCATTAATTAATTAATTAATCATTTTTTATAATACATTCTTCATGACTTTTATATTCTTTATTAATTAATTAGTAGTATTTTTTGACTGTTATATTCTCATTCTATATAGAAAAGTTTATACAATATAACTTAAAGTTGCATTTTTTTTTCATTGTGGTTTTTTCTTATGGGTTTTTTCATGCAAATTCTTTTATTTTCTTGCAATTTTTTTCCTCAAATTTTGCTATGATTTTGGCAAAATTATGATTATTTCCTTAAATTTGTTGAAAATTCATTGAATGTTTGTTATGTTTTCTATGTATTCTTGTATAAATTTTGTTTTGTATAAAATAACTTAATATGTCTTGTAGATTTTTCACACAAAAAAATTACAAATAAATTTTCTAATTTTTTTATTCAGTAGTAGATAAAGGTATAGAAGTCGTAAAAAAATCAAAAGCGTGTTAATAAAGTAGAAAAAATGTATATTTTAATATCATGTAAAACACATAATTGAGAAAATAGTTAAACTTTAATAATATCATTAAATGTTTAAAATCACCCATAAAAGATGATATTATCAAAATCATTATAATTAATCTATATATTATAATCTTAATTATTTTGACCTCTCCAACAATTTTTGTCAAGCTCTGCTACTATATTTCTATTTTTTTCATTTTAATCCGTATAATATATATATATATCATTTCCTTTTAGTCTCTATAAATATTTTTCAAAGGGACTAATTCAAAATGAATAAAATGTTATAAGGGCTAAAACAAAACATACATATATTAGAAGAAGTAAATAAAAAATAATGAAAACCAAAATAAAAACAAAAAATTACAGGAACCAAATGTCAAACAAAAAAATTTTAGGGACGAAAAACAAAATATGACTATATTTCAAGAACAAAAACATATTTAAGCATTTAAATAATCATACAAAAAATTCCATTTACCCAAATACTCATTTTTTCACAAATATGATAATTAGCCTTCCCATTCACAATTCCATGTAATGCCATTTTTTAAAGTTAATTACCCTTATAATCGTCAAATTTCTTCTAATACTCCTCCTTTTTCTACCCATATGCTAATCATTTAATTATTTAAAAAAATATTACATTCACACTCCTTATACATCTCTTACACATTACATGAGAGTCGTGGCTACCGCTAAGCCAATCGGCAACCTTAGGCCCTTCCAAGTTTTTAAGTTTTTATATATACTTTTAAAAATTACTTTTAATTTAAACTATTTAGTGATAAATTTTTATTATAGTATTTATATTTAATTTATTAGTAATATTATAGGATTTAAAACATGTACACAAATAAATATTGCTATAGATTATTTGAGAAGTTTTATTTCTCAATTTAAATGCTATAAGAAAATTAGTTTATATTTGCTTTAAATTCAAAGAAAAAATTATATTAAAATGAATATAGAGATTAAATTTCATAAAATATTATGATTCATAAAAAGTTATTATGGTTAATACACATTTAGTTAAAGATTAATTATTTTAGTCTTAATTATTTTTTATGCATATCAAATGAATTTATATTCTTTCATTCACAACTTATTTTAAAAAATTAAAATATAAAATTACTTTGAACTTTTTTATTTGAATCCAAATATTTGAAAATTTTAAAGAATAATGAATTAAAAAAATATTGTATTAATCTTTGAACAAATTTAAATTTTAGTGAGCATTATATTATTTGATATTAGTGGTTTAGTTTTTTCCCCTAAATTGAAGGTACTAAAAAAATACTAACAAAAAAAGGTAATGTCTTGTTAGAAGTAGCAAACTATATTGAAAAATGTATTATTTTTAAATGCATGTAATGCTTATAAAATATTATTAATAATACTTGCAATTGTTGTCATTGTCAAAGGAATTTTTTAAAAATAAAAAAATTTAGATTCTATTTGATATCAACTATATTGCAAGATATTGATTGAATAAATTACCATAAAATAAGATGCTGAAATTTCTTAATTATTAAATTTTAATTAATAATTTTACAGTTAAAAGAATTAAAAGAATAAGAAATTCATAAATTATATTAGAATAGGACTAAAAACATAAAATTTGTCTAAGGCCTAAGAAATTCTATACACAACCCTACATTATACTAACCCCTCTTAAAATTTAAAAAACATTATACTTTGTCATATCAAAAAGGTTGTAATAACAAAATAGGGGATTGTATGTAATATCACGAAACTTTAGAGAATATCATTGTAATTTACTCTTTTTTTTACTATTATCACCGGTGCATGTATCCGTGTAATGCACGGGATAAATTATGATAGGGAGTGATATATTTTATTATTTTAATAAATAAATTATATTTCAAATATAAAATTGTGGACAAAGTAAAAATATTAACAATTTGATATTTTTGTTATCATTAAAGCAAAGATATAAAAAATAATATTTATCTATGCATTCACTTGTATAAATAAATTGTTATGAGACACTAGGGTCTAATGGTTATTTACTACTAAGCATTTAGTTTGAAAAAGTAATGCATCTCATAAAACAAGCTAGGAACCAAGCCCATAACAAGTGACGTGATGGCTTATAGCAAGCAATTATATGATAACATTTATTTTTTTATACCAATAATTGGTACATGACAAAGCCTTCATGATAAAAAAAAATCAATTTCAATAATATGACAATACATGATAACATTTATTTGACAATAGTATTCATCTATACATGATAACATTTGTCCTGGCTTTATAGCAAGCAATTATATGATAACATTTGTTTTTTTATACCAATAATTGGTATATGACAAATGATTAAGAAAAATAAACACACGAAACAATTCAGCATCAAAGAAATACTTGCATGAACTTCATACGATTAAATTGAATACACAGAACAATTTACCCTGTTATAAAAATTAATTATTAATGAATTAAAATATACATCTTAATCAATAATATGATTAACTTAATATACCCGACTTACACCAAAATTGTATAAATATTTCTCTGAACATCATCGTCCAATTCACTTTTCTTGAGAACGGGAAAATGAAATATTCAGGGGTCAACATGTTGACTTTTATATCTCAGACGACTTATCTGATCTTGAAAATTGAAAACAAAACAATTACTGAGGATAAGGATGAACATGTACATTAGTCATTTTGACTGGTATCTGTCACTGACTTGTCAACATTTGACTTTTCCTGTCACCATAACGTCAATGGCATATAAAAATCATGAAAATTTTTGTAAAACAATTATTCCTATCCTCCGTTGACATTCTATAAGTCTATCAACTAAATATAAAGTTAAAAATCTAATTAGCGTTTAATTGCCCATTGTTTCGGTCCTTCGACAAGGATTAGCGTTTAATTGACCATTGTCATGACTCGTGACATTTCTTTCCCAATGATTCCGAACTATACTTCACGCCTCGGAATCAATGTAGCATTTTCAAGAGGCGAAAATTCAGTGCTACTCTTTCACTTTTATCCATTAAAATGAGAAGAAGTTACCAACTTTATAGCCATTAGTAGTTACCAACTACTTGAGAATTTCTTCAGCTGTGTAAATCTTTGTCAACTGTTAAATAACCTTATGGTGTGACGCAAAGACCAAAGGTCACTTGGGAAGTTTTAACTTCAAGATTTACTTACTATACGTTGCAAACAACTATTGAAGAAAGTAAAGGATCAGATGCTCCACTAATATCAGCACCTTTACTCCTAACATTAAGAAGATAATCAACAGCTTTTTTGGTAATAACCTCACCAGGTATTAATACTGGTATGCCCGGAGGGTACGGACATATAAGCTCCCCTGAAACCTCACCGATGCTCTCCTTTATTGTTACTTTTCTTTTACTTGCAAAAAAGGCATCTCTAGGGATCAAACTCATGATTATATCAGCAAAGGGTGCATGGACAGTAAGCACTCTCTCTTCAGGTTGCTGAATGGAAGCATATGTTGCAGCCAAATGCTTTATTCCCGATAAAAGTCTTTGGACATGGTCCCTACAAGTTCCAAGATTGAATGCATAAGTAATAGATTTATTCCCAACAAGTTCACAGACGACCCCATAGTCTCTGTATAGGATTTCGTCTGCTTCATAACCTGATAAACCAAGCTTCCAAAAACCTACAGTGAGACGCAATGGATCAATTGCAGGAAAGGTTGGAAAGCTTGAATTCTCAAGCACTGATATACCAGGGATTTGTTTTAGCGTGCACTTTGCTTCATAGGCTAATGTGGTTGCTTGGTTGAATACAACATCAGGGCTTTCACTAAGTTGAGCTCTAGCAGCATCCAGGGATGCCAAAAGCAGATAACTAGGACTTGTGGTTTGAAGAGTTTGGAGACATCTAGAAATTTTTTCCTTATCAACAATATTTCCTGACATGTGCAGCATAGATGACTGAGTAAGAGAGGATAAAACTTTGTGAGTAGACTGTACTGTCAGATCAGCCCCTTGTTGGAGGGCTGAGTCAGGCAGTTCAGAATGCAATCCAAAATGCGCCCCATGTGCTTCATCAACAATCAAAGGAATTTTACGAGAATGACACAGCTCGGAAATCTCACTCAAGTTACTGCAAATACCATGATAAGTAGGTGAAGTGATGAAGACTGCTGCTGCTTTTTTCCCTTCCATTTCTAGTTCCTGGATAGCTTTCAATACCTGCAACAACACCCAGCCATCCCACCCACAGAAAAAAAAGTGAGAACTAGATAAGATTACTAGAAGAGAGTACTAATATTGAGAAAAGTAAATAGTCAGAGATTCAGAACAATGGCTCATCTTCTGTTTAGATTGTTTTAAATGAATATGAAAATTCTATTCATATCAACTGCTTGCATGCAATTTTTTATTTTTATCAGTAAATTTTCATGAAGGTAAGCACAATACGATAGTGGACAACATGTGAATCACCTGTAATGGACTGACACCTCCAGCAATGTCCCAATCATTCTCATAGTCAGGAACGATGTACTTAGGCACTGCACCAGATATTACCAAAGCAGATATAGCTGATATATGAGAATTCCTTGGAAGAATGAGAAATTCCCCTGGAGAACAGGTTGCCATTATGGCTGCCTGTATCCCACAAGTAGTACCTCCAACAAGAAACCATGTCTGTGACGACCCAAACAGTTTGGCTGCTTCGGTCTGTGCTTCTAATATGGGACCCTGGGGACAAAAGAGGTTGTCAAGCTCCAGAAGCTCGGGCAAGTCATGGACATATGGTCTTGTTCCAATGAGCAGAGTCAACGAAGCAGGCGCAGCATGCCCTCTGTTATGTCCAGGAAAGTGAAAACTGGCAACATTTTGCTCAGCTGAAGTTTTCAATGCACTGACTAGAGGAGGTAGGCCATTTTGCTGAAGCACCGGAGTGTTGTTGCTCAAAACGTGGTCATTTGTGATTGATATTCTCCCAATGCATTCATCTTGCCCTACAGAAGGCAGTGCAAGGCTTCTTTCCTGCATAAAATTGTTTGCTGTGAAGCTCTTGTACTAGATATTGACACGAATACTACTGGAAAAACATTCCACACCCCAATTAAACCACTTTTGGATTCTTCTCCATAACAATAACAGCAAAACATAATCAAACCCTAACGAATGCAATGCAAGAACATCACTTGTTAAGTGTATAAATCTCCTCTAAAATTATAATCTACAATTTAATTAGGAATGTGACTAATTTTGTACTACAAATGCTTATTAACTGTTGAGGCAATTGAAATTGAGAGATACATAAGGCAGGCGGTGATTGAGGTTGAAAGGTTCCACTGTCTCAGAGCTCAACAAATGAATATCGTTATACGAAAAAAAAGAAGAATGCAAAGACGCAATCGAAATTGTTGTATTCAGAAAATAGAAAATAGAGATTATAGTGATTAAGAAGTGAAGGAGACCTGACCTGAGAGCAATGAAGCCCGAGAGTAGAGGTGTTGGCAAAATCCTGGAAATAAAAATAAAACAAAGTAAGGAGATGGAAGGAGCAAAAGAGAAAGAGAGAGAGATTGGAGCTTACAGAAATATGGAAAAGCCGTAACCATTTTGGCGGTTTGGGAATGCAAGAGAGTGAAAATGTGGGAGACATCATCCCCTTCCACGTTTCCGACTACTGCTCCGCTTGCTGCGCTTTTTCTTTTTCCAGTTTTTTTTTTTTAGTTTCTTTTCTCTTTTGAGTTAGGTGGTGGAAAAAAAAATTTCTATCCACCATGTAAAATTTAATTTAATTCATCTAGTTGTTTAAAAAAAATACTTGAATGGATCATGTAATTAAATTAAATGGTTAAATAATAATACATTTTATTTTAATTTTAAATTTAATAGACTGTTTACTTAATACTTTATGGATCAAAACTAGTTTAACATATTTTTTTCATATTTATTTTTTTAAATTTTATTAAAAAAAATTAGAATAGTTACGTATATAGTATTTTTATGTTTTATTCAAAATACTTAAAATTTAAAAAAGTAACTATTTATTTTTAAAAAATATCTTAAAAATCAATCAAATAAATAAAAAATTATAAAAATTATTTAATTTTAAAAATACTTTTGTGGATAAAAGAAAGAGTATTTTTTTTAACAGAGAGAATATTTTTAAATAGTCATAAAAATATTTATTTTTTAAAAATAATTTTATGGATGGATTGAATATGCATCCATAAAAAATGTTAATAGATAAATTAGATGGATTTTATTTAACGGATCATGGTCAGATTGAATTTTTTTTAATAAAACTTTACGTAAATAAATTAATGGATTGTTAGTGGGAGTGAGAGTGTTATTTAAGAAAAGTAGAAGAGACTAGTACAATCCAATGCGTGAAAGTCAATTTGCAATACATGTTGAGATTGTAAAAGAAGATTTGAGTTTAATTTTTTCATAACACATCCTTTAAAAAACATGAAAAACTTTAAGTGTAACTAAATTCTGAACTAAGAATTAAGTTTATGACTGACTCAAAAGACTAAAACATGTAAGAATACCTCAATGTCTTATTAAGGAGTCAAAAGCCCTATTTACAATTATTATAAAAAAGAAGAAGAGATTAGTATAATTTTTCCATATTTTTATAACTACTATTTAAAATTTATTTTTAAAGTAGCTTTCAAGTGAAAAAAAAATATGAACATAACATTTTTTCTATCGAAAGTTCTCAAGGATAATAATTAAGAATTTAAATAATTTTTATTAAAAATTATGACAAAATGTATTAATAATATTAAATTTTATATTTTAAATATATATATATATTTAATTTTATAAGAATTATTTGTAGAATAATAACTAATAAATTTGTTGTTATAATTATATTACACTTTTGTTATGTATAGTTTTTCTCTAATTTTATATAGCTAAAATTAAATGTTTATAATAATAATAATAATAATAATAATAATAATAATAATAATAATAATAATAGACTATATTTCTAAAAGAATTAATTCAAGAGACACTCGTGGAATAGGGACGCATTATTTTTAATTTTTTTAATCGATACTTTTAATTGATATTATTTAATAGATAAGTATCTAATGGATCAAACGTGTAATTAGAAATAGGTAAAATTATTATTTTTTCTTTTACATTTAATTTAAGTTTTAAATTAGTTATTTATTATTTAATTTAATTTATCCTTTTAAGTTATTTTTTATGTATCAATTTTTTCTAACTTTTTAATTCAGTTTAATCTTCTAAATTATTATTTCATGATAACTTTTTTCCGCTTCCTTGCTTAGGGTTTAAGTTAAACTTTCATTCCGTCACTACGCACCTCAGTTGCCGCCTATTCAACTAGCATGCCCTTGCTTTGTTTTTATCTAATTATCTTAGACATTACCATTTACCATAAAATTTATCATTGATTAAATCTTAGACCTGGCCTTTATCTTTTCCAATGTCGTTAATCATCTTTGTCAAGCACCTATATTTACGTTAATCATCAAAACGTCCTCTAAATCAACAAAGTTAGAAGATGAAGCAGACTTGGAGAAAAATGGTGGTAAAAAAATAGTAGTAACTTAGAGGATTAAATTGAACACAAAATTAGAAAACCAAACTAAAATATAAATCAAATTTAGAGGACAAAAATTATAAATAGATAAATAAATAATATAAAGTTACTTTATTTATAATGAAAATTAAGTTCGAATATAAAAATATAAATGCTTAAAACTTCCAATCTTAAAACCATTAACTACATCCCACTCTTGAATTAATCCTTAATGCATCTCTCATATATGTTTAAATTGTTTTTTATACAGAAGTATTTACAATTTGAAAAAGTTTAAATTTAAATTAATGAAGTTTAAGATAGTACAAGAGATTTTTAATAGTCACTAAGTTTAATTGAACAATTCTTTCTGTCAAAAAAAAAAAGTTTAATTGAACAGTCTATTAGAGCAGTAGTTAAGCCCACAGGGTTGATCTAGTGGTGTAAGGTCTCGCTGCGTTCACATGAGGGAGAACGATCTATTTAGCGGGAGAACCCGTGTTCGATTCCCTCCACGTGCAAAATTTTCTTGGGCCAGCGGCAGCCACGCGCCGCGAGCGGGATTAGTCTCTGACCCAATGGGGTTGGGAACACCCGTGGTCTTTGACTTAGGAAAAAAAAAAGAGCAGTAATTAAATTTTTAAAACCTTTTTTTTTCTTTTTTAACGTTGAGCCTACAAAGCCTATCTAAATTGAAAAGTTCATGGAAGTCAATAACTAATATAAATTATGCCTTAAATACACTTTTTTTTCCTAATTTAAATATAGTATTAGAGTGGCGGTTGCGTGAGTATGTCGGGCTACTTACGCCACAAAAGTCAAATATAAACACCTCAAACATAAATGGTGTTTAGGCTATATTCATGTTTGTCTATTTAGTTTTTACATGTACAACTCAGAAGAGAATATCAATGTCATGTCCATTTTTTTATATTACAGTGTCCTCAATCTATTGGGTCAGAGACAAATCTCACTTGCATGCATGCTTGATTCAAGAAAATTTGGCACACAAAAAAAATGAATACAAATTCTTCCTAAATATATGGATTCTCCACATGTAAACACGTAAAATCTTACACCACTACATTAATCATATAGAGTTGTCCATCCACGTTGAATAGTATAACCAAGAACTATATATGGACCATAATTATCGGTATACAAATCAAAGCCATAAAGTCAAAATCTAGCCCCCGTGTAATTTACGCTTTTCTTTTCTTTTCTAGAATGGGACATACTCTAATCTTGCATAGAAATGTCAAGCACGAACGTTAATTGGGGTGGTAGCATTCCCTTTCCTAAAGTTCAAAGTCCTCGCTAGCATTAACACTATAAATAGACCTCCCTTTGTGCTCTCAATTCTCAACCTAGGCTTGTATATCAAACATTATAATTTCTCTTACATACCCTGTAGCTAAGATGAGCAAGTTACTGAACATTCCAATTGCAGGATTTGTGGCAACCTTTGTCATCATGGTGATGATGATGGTGCCCATAAACGTGAGTGCCCAAAACATAGGTGACATCGTCACACAAGAATTCTTCAACAGCATAATCAATCAGGCTGATGCTAGTTGTGCAGGGAAGAACTTCTACTCACGCGATGCTTTCCTCAATGCTCACAATTCCTACAGTGAGTTTGGTAATCGTGGTAACCAGGATGACTCCAAGCGTGAGGTTGCAGCTGCTTTTGCCCATTTCACCCATGAAACTGGACGTTAGTACTTCTACTATACATTTTATATTTAATTACTACTAGTACTGGTATTTATTTTTACTCTACATATATTATATATAATTTGAGTTTAATTTATAAGCACTGTGAAGTGTCAGCAAGATT
Organism: Pueraria montana var. lobata; assembly: GCA_026413185.1. Taxonomy (NCBI): domain Eukaryota; kingdom Viridiplantae; phylum Streptophyta; class Magnoliopsida; order Fabales; family Fabaceae; genus Pueraria; species Pueraria montana. The sequence goes on from CM048654.1 coordinate 9,401,824, forward strand.
TTTAAAAATGATCTGCGATCATAATTTTGGCCATCACATCATGGTTTTTCAAGTTTTCACAATCACAACATAACAGTAAGGCTTAATTGCAATTTTGGTCCCCCTATTTTGCACAATCCGTAATTTTAGTCCTCCTATTTTAAAATAAAGACATTTAGTCCATCTATTTTGCACAATCCGTAATTTTGGTCCCTCTATTTTAAAATAGAGACATTTAGTCCCCCAATTTTGTAAAATCCACAATTTTGGTCCCTCTATTTTAAAATAGAGACATTTAGTTCTCCAATTTTGTAAAATCCGTAATTTTAGTTCTTCTATCAAATTGAAAGTATTGACCGTTAAAAGATTAACGTCAGCCTTGACGTGGCCCAAATATAGTGATGTGATACAAATTTATTTGTTTAGTTTTTAATTATTCTAAATACTGAGTAGAATAATTGATGAAAAACATATTTTAAAAAAAGGTAAAACCATTTATTTTAATGGACAATAGTAGTCGTAAGTCCTAATATGAAAATCATGAGTCTTAATAATTTATTTTAAACAAATTCCACGTCACTGAAGCACATACCACATCGTAGTCAACGTTAATCTCTTAATGATCAACGCTTTTAATTTGACGAAAGGACAAAAATCACGGATTTTACAAAATTGAGAGATTAAATGTCTTTATTTTAAAATATGGGGACTAAAATTGTGAATTGTGCAAAATGGAGGGACTAAATGTCTATATTTTAAAATAGGGAGACTAAAATTGAGGATTGTGCAAAATAAAGGGACTAAATGTCTCTATTTTAAAATAGAGGGACTAAAATTGCGAATTGTGTAAAATAGAGGAACCAAAATTGCATTTAAGCCTAACAGTAATTATGGCTCTATCAGTAGCATTTGTTCTCGATTTTTTACAATATTAATAAACATGACAAAACTGCAATCACAATTTATATTTAAAACCTTGACTAACTAATAAAAAATTATGATAAGTATGACTTTTTAAAATAATTATCATAAAAAACAATAAACTTATCTTATATGAAAATTTTTAATTGGACGACAGTCTTTACGTTGTCATGCACTTTTTATTCATATAATTATAAGAGAAAATAATTTATATATTAATAGTATAAAACAGTTTTATATAGTTATTTAAGTACAAATCATTATGTATGGTATATTTGTTAATTTTTACAATAATTATCTTAAAAGTCGTATTATTAACGATTTCCTATTAGTTGACCATGAAACTTTATAATTATGAAAATGTTTAATTAACATGGGCATGTGCATGCAGATTTTTGCTACATAGAAGAGATTAATGGTGCATCAGGGGACTACTGTGATGAGACGAACACAGAGTACCCATGTGCCCCTAACAAAAATTACTATGGGCGTGGACCCATCCAACTATCATGGAACTTCAACTACGGACCAGCAGGGCAGAACATCGGATTTGATGGATTGAACGCACCAGAGACAGTGGCCAATGACGTTGTTGTGTCCTTCAAGACAGCATTGTGGTACTGGATGCAATTTGTGCGCCCTGTCATCAACCAGGGCTTTGGCGCAACCATTAGAGCTATCAATGGCCAACTTGAATGTGATGGTGCAAACCCTAACACTGTTCAGGCTCGTGTTAATTACTACACCCAGTATTGTTCACAACTTGGTATTGCCCCTGGTGACAATCTCACTTGCTAAGTTATCAGGGCCTTAGTATATATGATATATGGTACCATATGACTTCATACATTCACACGGAATATATTAACATATATCAGAAAATAAATAATCCAAGGCTTACAGCCTTATTTTGATTATTGTAATTACTACTGTTAGGAATGTATCTGATTCCGATCGATTGTGTATCCAATATTGAATAAAAATACCTTGTTTCTGTGGTTAGTTTGTGGTGGTCAGTTTTTATTGCCAAGACAAGATATAAATAGGACTGAAATTTAAATAACAAGTTTTGGGCATAATCAATATTCTTATTAACAAAATAGTTCATTATAACTTTTTTAATAAATTGAAAATCACATTATAACTTTGAAGATATGATAGATATATTTGATTGTTTAAATATGTGCAAGTGGCCGGTAATGTGTGCCAACTATAGGAAATAATGGATAAGTTTTTAATTACATCAAGAGACCCAGTAAATGTCCATCCCAAAATGAAATGGATTACGGTAAAGAGAGAGTCTACGCCAAAAAAGAGAGAGATAAAAAGGAAAGTAAAAAATATAAAGAGAGTAAATAATATATGTAATAAGTGATATGAGGGTGGATAGAAATAAAATAAAAGAAAAATAATTAAATATTTATAATTTTTCTAACATTAAACGGTGGAGGCTCCACTTTCTATATTCGATTTATACATGTAAAGTAGAAAGACTAATTCAAACAAACGACACACGAATAAGACCATTCCATTAATAGATTATAAGTGATATGATTCTTCCATTCATGGACCACAATGGTATATTACTATTTTATTTTATTTTCTAAAAGGAAAAATTGGTAAATCAGTGAAACACTCCTAATATTATCGTGTACGGTATCAATAATATGTTAGAAATGAGAGTAGAAATTCACCTAAAAGATTAGGTCACATGCCCATATTGACTACGTATTTGACATTTTAGACCCTAAAAGTACTTTCAAATTTAACTATCAAGTTTTATGTTGCATGTAAATTATTAACATAGACATTACTATATTCCTTCACTTTCATTTTTTATCCCTCATATTTTTCACCTTCCTCTTACCAATTCCATCATTTAAATTATACTATAAATATGAAACTAATTTATGAGTGATCACATAACACTAGTTAACGGCTAAATTCAGGACATTGCTAACAAAATTCTATAAGGTTCCAAACCATATATTATACCCAAATCAAGCCATTATCTTATATGTTATTAATATGTGTAGAATGTTAGATTAATTATTTAATTTATTTATTTTATGGAATAACATTAATCACGAAAAGACATTATGTGGTTCAAGAACAAAAAAACAGTACGTGGTTAAGTTCAGGGGTATGGTGATGACAATGCTAATAATTTACATGCAGTGTAAGACTTAATTAAAAATTCAAAAGTGCTTTTAGATACTAGAATGATAGTATGTGATTAAGTTCATGGACCAAAATGTAAGTAAGTTGTTAAGTTTAGGGACCAAAATGTCAATAATTGGTTATGTTCAGGGCTAAAATGACAGCAAGTTGTTAAGTCTAGAGACTAAAATGAAAAGTCAACGGTTGTCACGTGACATCCACGTGGATGACACGTGGTAACTACGTGGATGATACGTCATTACCAAAGGTGTCATGTAGGCACATTCATTAAGGTTAAGAGAAATGAGTTAATTGTAGGACCTATTTGTCGCATTTTTTGCACATTCGGAAGCTAAATTCGAATTTTTCATCTTTCAGGAACCAATTTGTCAACGTCATACACTTTAAGGGACCAAAATGGGTATTTCTTCTAAAAATAAACAAATACAATACCATTAGTTTATACAAATAACTGTTAACCGATGGTGTCTAACTCAGTTGATTGAACAGGGTGTGTGAGTTATTGTAAATTCTCCTGTACTTGTCTTTGATTCCTACGGATAAAAAAAAACTGTCATGGGTGGTCATGTGGCGATTGAAGAAGTTATTCGTGATGAAAATGGCACTGTCATTGTGTCTTTTGCTTTCCAGCTTGGGGTTTGTACCATAATCCAAGCTGAACTTTGGGCAATTGTGCTTGGGTTGCAAGTAGCCTGGTTAAGAGGTTTTAAAGATTTATTGGTAGAATCTGATTCTCTAAAGCAGCAATATCCCTCATCCAAGCTAGGTGTGCATCATTCCAATCTTGCTTTCAGCTCGTTTCGGTGATCAGAAATCTGGAGAATGAAGGGGGTCTTTTTTTGTGGAGTCACATATACCGCGAGCCAAATCAAGTCGCTGATATCCTTTCAAAGTTTGGGCTTTCTATTGATTGAGTCCAGAGTTTTTGATTTTATTCCTTCGTTCATTTGTAGGGATTTATTGAAGGCACCTCCCGTTTTTTCCTGGTACACCCCATTATAATTAATTAACAACTATACTAACTATTTTTCCCTTTTCCCTTTTATAACTCTAAATCCTCACCTTCAGCGCACCCCATGAACCCTAGCACCTCTCTTACCCGCACCTCTCTTGGTTGCTTCAGTTCCTGGCACACCCCAAGCACCTATTGAGTTTTCTTCCATTGCCTATCTTTACTCGTGGAAACACCAAGATACATTACGGATTGTATAATCCGTAATTGTATATAGTATTACGGATTCATCAATCCTTAATTATATAAAATACATTACGGATTGTATAATCCATAATTGTATAAAGTATTACGAATTGTACAATCCGTAATACTATTAATACAATTACAGATTATGCAATCCGTAAACATTCTAACACATTACGGATTATGTAATCCGTAATGTATATGTTACGGATTATGCAATCCGTAATGCATAAAAATGCATTACGGATTGCATAATCCGTAAATGAAATTGAATAGAAATTAACAAACACAAAGGACGCGACGCAATGCAATGCAAGGGAGGGAGGGAGGGAGGCTCATACGGCAAGTGTGATATCACCCAACTCAAGTTGAGCAGCAATATCCTCAAGCTGCTTCCTGATGCTTATGTCAATCAACTTGGAATTCCCGAATCTCACAGTGAAACCCGCCACCAAACTTGGGTCAAGGAGGGTCTTAATCCTCACGTTTTTCGCCCCAGTGAGTTTCTGAACCTGCTTCGCGATTTGGGCCAAGTGCTGCAACTCTAACTTCACGACAGAGGTCACGACCGCAAGCTCGGTGTCGGTCAAGGTGTTATAGACGAGCTTGAACTCCTTGGAGATCTCGTTGATGAGATTGATCCTTTGCACGTTGATGAGGATGTAGAGGAAGTTTCTCGTGTGGGGTTGGAAGCCTGAGGACTCGACAATCTCGTCCACCAGCTTGCGCTTCTTCTCCACGTCCAAGGTGGGGTGCACGAAAAATTTCGACACCTACTTGTCTGAGAATATCTTGTTGAATGAATGAATGAATTCGAAAACTCTGTGCAATTCAAAATGCATTTTTATGCATTACGGATTGAGCAATCCGTAATGCATAAAAATGTATTACGAATTGCACAATCCGTAACACAAATGTGTTACGGATTGTGCAATCCATAATAATCAAACCATAACTTTAAATCTTGTATTCGAAGGGTGAAAAGGTTGTGCCGACGACGCAGAGAAGCAAGTGAAAGGATTAGTCGCTACCATGAGAAGGTGCGATACGGTGAAGAGGAAGATGTAGAGAAGAAGAGAGTGAACGAGGGGAGAAGGATAAGATGGGAACTTTATAAGTCTTGGGGGTGCACCAAACAAAAAATGTGGTGCCTTAAGTAATTCCCTCATTTGTAATGCTGATAAGGCTGATGTAGCCTCTGTTTACTTTCCTCAAGGTTTTTAATAAAAAAAATTCTGTTGGGGCTCTAGCCCCCACTTGATCAACCAAAAAAAGAAAATAACTGTTAACAAAATATATTATTGTCAGTGGTATAAATAAAAGAATTGCAAACATAAAAATCAACAAAATTATTATTTTGGTCCTCTAACTTATTTTTCAGTTTTTTATTTAGTTTTTTTTTATTTCATTTTAGTTTAAAAAAAAAACAAGTTAAAAAACCAAAATACTAATTTTGTCCATAAACATCTTATGCATGTAATTCCATTGTGTGAATTGCTAGCAATTGCAGATTTGTCAGTAGTTAATTTTAAACTACTGACGTTATTTATGATATCACTTCTATTTGTGCTACTTTTGTCTGCATTAATTAAGAATTTTACCGATCTATCATGAAGTAGTTGTAACTAATCCAACTTTTTGTAACTTTAACATTAATGTTAAGCTTTTAATGTAACCGTGAAGATGCTGAAAGTATGAATATCAACTTCATCATTTTTACTTACTTTTATAGAAAAAATAGTAAGAGGAGGAAATTATGTTATTCTAGAAGTTTTTTTTGGATAAATTTTATAAAATTTATGGTTTAATATTATTTATACTTAATAAGAATTCTTAATTTAATGGTTAGATTAATAAAATTTAATATCAAGTGGTGTAACTCAGTTGGTTGAACAAGGTGCGTGAGTGTTATAAATTCATTGGTACTATCTTCGATTCCTACGGATCAAAAAAAGATTAATAAAATTTAATTTATAAAAAGATTATTGAAAAGAATAAATTTAATAAAATTTACTGCTGAATCTTGAAATAATAATTACAAGCATTTCCCAATTTCCCTGTTATTCTTTACATATTTTTTTAGGTCAGCCCCACTCGCCCCTCTCCTATCATTTGTGCCTTCTACTATAATAGAATAGAATTCTAGTCTTGCAGTCAAAGTTCAAAATATTTTATCAACCAGAGACATAAATTTTACTTACTCCGTTTCTTTCATATTATACGTCATTACTTTTAATTTACCTTAAAATATTTATCAATTTAAGAAATTAAAAATATTTTTAATAATGTCTTCATTCATTAATATCTCAGTTAAATACTTCATGAATCTTGTTAGTAAGTCTCTAAGAATACTGGTTAAACAATCAATAAATAAATTTCTTTTATTAACATTCATCGTAGAGTAATTGCATTGAAAATTACGGTAAAAACATGTCGATAATATTTTTCTATAAAATTTTCATCATTTGTTTTTTTAACCGATATGTTAAAGTTAAACAAACTTGTTAGCATTATTATACTTAATTAATTTACAATTAAAATTTAATTATTTTAATAAGAATATTTTAGTTTTGTCCCATTAATTTATACAATTAATCATTTTTTAATATATTTTTTACGTCATCATGTCATTGTGCAATGTTCGAAATCAAGTCTAATTCCACTTGAGCCAATTATATGATAAGTTGATATACATTTACATTAAGTTAAAAGACAATTAACCAGAAGCAGAAGAAATAGGAGCAACGCATACTATATAAATAGAAGTAGCAGTGTGCTCTGAATTCGCAACCTTGTCTATCAAGTGTGATCACACAGTAGTTTGATAGAATTCTCGACAACATGATGGTGAACAAGGTACATAACATTCGTGTCACAGGAGCGATGGTGAGTGCCTTGGTGTTGATGATGATGATGGTGTCAAAAGGAGGTGTGAGAGCTCAAAACTGTGGGTGTGAGGCAGAGTTATGTTGCAGCAAATACGGGTATTGTGGGAGTGGTGATGACTACTGTGGCAGAGGATGCAAACAGGGTCCTTGTTATGGCAGTACTGCCACACCCAACGATGTTTCTGTCTCTGACATCGTCACACCCGAATTCTTCAATGCCATAATTGATCAAGCTGAGGCCAATTGTGCAGGCAAGAATTTCTACTCACGTGATGCCTTCCTCGATGCTCTCATTTCCTACGACCAGTTTGGTAGGACTGGTTCTGTTGATGACTCCAAACGCGAAATTGCAGCTGCTTTTGCTCATTTCACCCACGAAACTCGACGTTAGTATTATTACTATTACTATTACTACTCTTTCATTTCTCCATATCCATACACATATATTCACATTGGATGCATTTTTAGTTGAGGATAAAATTAGATACAGTTGTTTAGGTGCTATAGATGTTTTTCTCCGATTAACACTGAAGTCTCATTTCAATAATATGCCTAATAAATTAGATGGATTATCGAAATGAAATTCTAATTCTTATTAGAAAATGACACCAATGGTATCTAAATTATATCTAAGTTTTGTTCTTTAATATAAAAGTTATTCTAGTTATACAAAAATGAGATAAATAAATCTTCATGCTATATGAATGATTAAAACTAGAAATTAATTATCATTGAACGTGATTCAGTTGCTAACACACACTTAGTTTATGAGAAAGGATATGTATTCAGTTTTCACATAATATATCTATGGGGAGGGATGAGAATAAGTGTGATTAAGTCCCAATCAAACATTAGTCCTATAATTGATTCAAAAGACTGAAATTTATGCAAATACCTTGAGATTCCACTTATAAGGTAAATGTCCTAATTGCGATGGTTAAAAAAATTAAAAATTAATTAAAATCTTATGATCATTCATGACTTCTTAAGGTCACATAATTTTCATGTTTTATGATAAAGCTTAATGGTCTATATTTATCCTCCTTGTTCTTGCATAAAAAGACTTTCTCATTTGAAATGTGTCTTGTACCGGGAATATTGTATATCTTGGGGACACATATATAAACTTTAATATGTGCATGCAGATTTTTGCTACATAGAAGAGATTGAAGGTGAATCAAAGGACTACTGCGATGAAACCAACAGCCAGTACCCGTGTGCCCATGACAAAGGGTACTATGGGCGTGGACCCATCCAACTATCATGGAACTTCAACTATGGACCAGCAGGGGAGAGCAACGGTTTTGATGGATTGAACGCTCCTGAGACGGTGGCCAGTGACCCTGTTATATCCTTCAAGACTGCATTGTGGTACTGGACACAAAATGTGAGCCCTGTAATGGAGCAGGGGTTTGGTGCAACCATTAGAGCCATCAATGGCCAACTTGAATGTGATGGAGCAAACCCTAAAACTGTTCAGGCTCGTGTCAACTACTATACTCAATACTGTTCACAGCTTGGTGTTGCTCCTGGTGATAACCTCACTTGCTAAGTTATTAGTTACTCAATATGTATCGATGGATAATTGGATCTGTTATGATATGATAGATATAATATCATATACATAATTCAATTCCATGTATTAGTAGAAGTGAACTAGCAGTGTTGAAAAGTTTAATAGCTGGAAGAGGATACATGTCTAATCCTCCATCTATCATATATATTATATACTATAAAATAAAAAGTTCTACTTGAGTTTAATATAGCTGGAAGAGTTCTGCTTGTTTCCTCATTTACCTTTATTATTTTTATTATTATTTAGTAGGAAAGGAACAAGAAGAGTTCTGCATGAATACATGTACACTTTTTTATTAGTTATTTGAAAGTTAAAGAAAGAAAAAACACGAACTTACGTGTTAGATGGAAAACACGGAAAATAGGTTGGCAAATCATGTTATGTTCAATTTTTTTCATACCAAAAGAGTATTACTCTGTTATTAGAGACACATCAGAGTTCTGTTATAATTATTTGGATTCTTTATAAGATGTGTTATTGGTATAGTTACCTTTTTTCTTGCGAGACTCCAAACTAGTACTCCCTCCGTTCCAAATTATATGACGTTTAAGGTTTTGGCACAGGTATTAAGGAATGTAATTAATTTGTTGAGTTTCCTATAAAATATTAGGTAACTTTCTAATATACTCTTTATCTCTCTAATTAATTATTCATAGTACACTACTCCCACTAAGTATTAATTAAGGGTAGTCCTGGAAAAAGATATTTAATGCAGCATTGGTTTTGTAAAACGACATCTATTTTGGAACAAATTTGTTTTTCTAAAACGTCATATAATTTGGAACGGAGGGAGTACTTTAACTATGACCCGAGTTTACCGTCATCAATTTTGCACTTAATTATGGATAAAAATTATTTGACATCCCTAGACAATTATATACTCTAATTAATTAATTACTGTTTGCGGTCCTCGTCACACAAGTACGCATTTTAAAATTTGAAATATTTATTAATTGGCACTCACTTAAAGTCGTTATGGTATTAATGGATTACGAACTTATGATCTAACTGCAAGATCTGCTAGTGCGGCGCAGTGGAGGATTATAGTGGGGACTAGAGGCCAATGGTTGAAAAGCTAAGAGCAGGACTTGGGTTGACTTGACGCAAATTAATCTCTTTACTGCTGAATTATCTATTAGGTAGGTATTCGATTGAGTTGTGGAATCTTGCAACACTTATTGAAGGGGTGGGAGAAATTAAGAAAAGGAGGAGGCATGCACATTATTAGACGACATATAGGGCGATTCAAGTTGGAGGTGGAGTTTTTGCCTACCTATGGCTATGGGAAAAACAAATTATGGCTCTTAGGCTTGACTTTGGAATTGGATAACATGTCATAGTGGTTCCACTCCAAAAATTTATATGCATTATTAGTGTTAGTGACTCGAATTTTTAGTTCGGCTCGAAAGCTTATTATGTGCCCCGTTTGTAATCGCACATATTTCTCTTGTACTGTTTTTGATGTGTACTAGTTGGGGTATTCGACAACACATATAATCGAGTACCCCCCCGATAGTATAACAGGTGTTCGGTGTCCACAGTATAGCCGAACACTCCAGCACCGTCCGGTCCGTTTGCCAGACAGGAGTATTCGGCATTTATAAAGCCGAACACCCTTAACCCCTCATCCCAGGGGCCTAAATAGTAGTATTCGGCACCTGCAGGGCCGAACACCAGTAGAGGTATAAACACCATTAGCGACTCATGACAACATAAACCTAAGGCTAAAAGGAAATTAAGTATCCTTAATTACCACAGACCTGTGATTAAGAAAAGGCCATGGCCCATGAGGGCCCAAGCCCAATAAGATAAGTATAAAAAGGGGATCCGCTCCCCAAGGTAAAGGATTTCTGAATCCTCATTTATTACACACATTAAATGCTCTGAGCCGAATCCTGACTTGAGCGTTGGAGTGTCTTTTGCAGGTACCCCCACCTTCCGGATAAATACAAAAGATCTTGGAACACAAAACAACAGCCGAAGGCCCCAGTATCCCTCGACAGGAACATTTTGGCGCCCACTGTGGGGCTCGGTAAAACTTTCCCCGTAGTCTCACAAGGAATGGTTACTACTCGAAGTCACGCACGTATGGAAGAACAACGTCTCGTCGACGAAAACTTGGTGGAAGATTAGACAAATCTTTCGTCAGAGCTAAGACAGTTGCAAGCCGACATATCAGCAATAAGGCAGCAACACGCTCAGGAGTTATCGGCCCTCCGCCAAGAAAACGCCGATTTGAGAGACTTGAACCGATCCAAGAGACCTGAAAATCAGCAACCAGACAAACATCACGAAGACGAGTCGGTCATCAACTTTAGCGTGCAGGGTACGACGAATCGGCCTTCCCTTTTTATCTTCAACACTCAGTCACGCCCCTGTAAACACCCTTTTGTCTCCGGGATTATGGAAACTCCCCTTCCTCCAAATTGGAAGAGCCTTAGTCTGGACCGATACGATGGTAGCACAGATCCGGATGAACATGTAGATGTGTATGTAACCCAAATCAGTTTATACACCGCAGAAGATGCCATTTTATGTAGGGTGTTCCCCACCTCCCTCAAGGGACACGCCCTTAGTTGGTTTACCCACCTACCACATAACTCCATCGACAGTTTCGAGACGTTGGTAACGAGATTTGGCAATCAATTCGCAACTAGCAGACCTCATCATCTAACTTCAATGGCACTAGTCAATATTCGGCAGAAAAAAGGGGAATCTCTAAGAGTGTTCATGGAAAGGTTCGGCAGGACTGCCTTAAACATCCGAAACCTAGACTCGGCGGTGGCCATGCATCAGCTGGTGACGGCTCTTAGGCCAGGAGCTTTCGTCAACAGTCTCTGCAAAAAACCGGCTCTCGACATGGATGACCTCCGGCGACGAGCAGCAAAATACATGCAAATGGAAGAATTATCCGAATACAGGAACCAGGCCCAAGCAGAGGCCAACCCAAGGAAGAGGGAACAAGAAAAGGATTATCAAGGAAAGGGAAAAGACAAGATCAACAAGGAGAAGGAATACCGTGGCTCCAGGTATGCAACTTACACATTGCTCAACTCTAGCCGATCCTGAATACTCGAACAGGCCCTGGCTACATAAATATTGGCCATGCCGAAGAGGGCCAATACTCCTCCTAAGGCCGACTACAGCAAATAATGCCGATACCACCGCAATAAAGGTCATTCCACTGAAGAATGCGCCACCCTTAAAGACAAAATCGAGGACCTCATCAAAATGGGGCATCTTAGAGACTTCGTCCATGATCCAAGGACCGAAAGGTCTCAATTTTGGAGAAATAAAAACAATGACAGAACCTATAGAACGGACCTTAGCCGCGGCAGGAGGGCCGAAAGACAAAGAAGCAGGTCCAGGGAGCGGCAAGACATAAAACCCTCAAATCCTCGGAAAGTCATCAACACGATTGCCGGGGGATTTGCGGGAGGAGGAAGCACCTTGTCGGCCCGAAAAAAGCACCTCCGGCTAGTCCGGTCAGTCAACATGACGTCGACTGCAAACAAGCTCAAAATGCCACCCATCACTTTCACCGATGCGGACTTTCAGGGGTCCGACCCAATGCAAGATGATCCAATGGTCATTAGTGTAGATGTAGCTGACTGCACAGTCCAGAAGACCCTGATAGATCAAAGAAGCTCAGCCGACATCATATACTGGAACACCTTCAAACAACTGGACATATTAGAGAATAAGCTCATGCCGTATGACGAACCCTTAGTCGGATTCTCTGGCGAGAGGGTTAACACCAGGGGATGTATAGAGTTAGACACGACCTTCGGGTATGAGGGAAAGGAGTACAAGACCATAAGAGTCAGATACATTGTGGTGCACGCCAACACCTCGTATAACATACTACTCGGACGACCGTCGTTGAACACTCTTGGAGTCGTAGTCTTCACTACACATCTAGCCATGAAATTTCCATCAAACCGAGGCACGGTCGTTACGGTTCACGCGGACCAAAAGGCGGCCAGAGAATGCTACTTAGCTAGCCTCAAGGTTACTCAATTGAAGGAAGACGAGTGCAAGTCGGTGTACATGGTCTCGGCGGCTGAACCCTCAGACCAAACTTTGGATCTCGATCCCAGAATCGAGGTGGACAAGCGGGTAAAACCGAACGAGGAGATCCATGCATTTCAAATTGGGCAAGAGAAAATTCAAACTACATACCTCGGAAACAACCTATCCGAAGAAGGCAGGCTTCGGATTCAAAGAGTAGTAAAACGAAACGCCGATCTCTTTGCCTGGAAGGCCGCAGACATGCCTGGCATCGACCCAAAATTCCATTGTCACAAATTGGCAATATGCCGAGAGGCAAGACCAATTTCGCAAAAGAAAAGGAAGATGGGGGAGGATAGGAGGAGAGTAGTAGAAGAAGAAGTGTCCAAGTTGCTAGCCACCAATTTTATCCGAGAGGTCAAATATTCCACTTGGTTAGCCAATGTGGTCATGGTAAAGAAGGCAAATGGAAGATGGAGGATGTGTACAGACTACACGGATTTGAATAAGGCTTGCCCAAAAGATGCCTACCCGCTACCAAACATTGACAGATTGGTCGATGGGGCAGCTGGACATCTTTGTCTTAGTTTTTTGGATGCTTATTCAGGATACAACCAAATCCGAATGCACCCTCCCGATGAAGACAAGACCGCTTTCATAACCGAATCAGCCAATTTTTGCTACCAAGTAATGCCCTTCGGCCTAAAAAACGCAAGAGCCACTTATCAGAGATTGATGGACAAAGTTTTCCAAAAACAGCTAGGACGAAACCTAGAGGTGTATGTCGACGACATGGTTGTTAAATCTTCCAAGCCTGACGAACACGCCAGGGACCTCGAAGAGATCTTCGCTGAACTCAGGAAACACAATATGTGCCTAAACCCCGAAAAATGTGTCTTCGGTGTCCAAGGGGGAAAATTCTTGGGTTTCATGTTAACATGCCGAGGCATAGAAGCCAACCCTGATAAATGCGAAGCGGTTATTCGTATGAAAAGCCCGAGAACCCCAAAGGAGGTCCAAAGACTCACAGGGAGAATTGCCTCTCTATCACAATTCCTGCCAAGAATCGCCGAGAAGGCAAAACCCATCATGCGTCTGCTAAAAATGGTCAAGAACTTCTCATGGAACCAACAATGTGAAGAGGCCTTTCAAGAGCTAAAAAAGACCCTCTTGGCCCTGCCCATACTCAAGAAACCGGAACCTACAAAGGATCTAGTGCTTTACATCTCGGTTTCTCAAGCAGCCATAAGTGTGGTGTTAGCGCAGGAACATGAAGAAGGCCAAGCACCCATATACTTCACCAGCCGAGTGCTACAAGAAACCGAGACCAGGTACCAGACAATTGAGAAGGCAGCCCTAGCACTAGTGAATGCTGCAAGACGCCTGAGGCGATACTTTCAAGGACATCGGGTGATTGTAAAAACCGATTGCCCAATTGCAAAGGTATTAAGGAAACCAGAACTAGCAGGGAGAATGATGGCATGGTCAGTAGAACTCTCCGAGTTCGACTTAAAGTACGAGTCGAGGGGTCCCGTCAAGGCACAGTGTCTGGCATATTTTGTCAATGAACTACACCCTGCTGAAACCTTTGAAGAAGAGTGGTGGGTAGTACATGTCGATGGCTCATCAAACCGAAGGGGAAGCGGGGCAGGTATCATACTGGAGGGACCCAACCAAATACGGCTGGAACAGTCACTACGGTTCGGTTTCAAAGCATCCAACAATCAGGCTGAGTACGAGGCCTTATTAGCTGGGCTCAGATTGGCAAGAGAGATGGGAGCCCGAAAGGTGCAATGTTGGAGTGATTCGCAAGTAGCAGCCGAACAGATCAACAGTGGTTTCCAAGTCAAAGACCCTCAGTTGCTGAAGTACTATCATACTTTCATGCAGCTGAAATAAGAGATCGAGGAAATTCGGGTAAATCATTTAGCCCGAGAACACAACGACAGGGCAGATCGACTCGCTAAATTAGCTACTACCCAAAAACCCGGACAGTTGAGAACCTTCATCCAGGAGACGTTGCCCGAACCGAGTGTAACCGCCGAGGAATGCATGCAGCTTTCGGCAGCCAGAAGTACGTGGACAACCGAAATACAACAGTATTTGGCACAAGGAACCCTTCCGGAGGATAAGGAAAAAGCCAAAAGGTTGCGAATCAATGCTTCAAGGTACATTGTGATAGCCGAAGAGTTATACAGAAGGGGATTTTTCACACCCCTATTAAAGTGTCTTGAGAAAGAGCAAGCAGAATACGTGATGAAGGAGCTGCATGAAGGAATCTGTGGCATGCACTCGGGGGCACGAACAATGGCAACTCGGGTTTTGCGAGCAGGATATTCCTGGTCGACCCTCAAAACTGACTGCGCCGAACACGTCAAAAGATGTAGCCAATGCCAAAAACATGCCAACCTTATCCACCAACCAGCGGACAAATTGCACTCCATTTCGTCACCTTGGTCTTTTTCCGTATGGGGAATCGACATCTTGGGTCCTTTCCCTATAGCCAAAGGACAGCGCAAGTTCTTGTTAGTAGCTGTCGACTACTTCACAAAATGGATAGAGGCCGAGCCCTTGGCAATCATCTCGGCTCAGAACGTACAGAAATTTTTGTGGAAAAATATCATCACTCGCTTCGACATTCCGTATGCAATCGTCACCGACAATGGTCTATCATTCACGGGCAAGAAGTTAAATACTTTCCTTGAAGGCTTGGGAATAAAGCATAAAGTTACCTCGGTCGAGCATCCCCAAACGAACGGACAAGCAGAAGCTGCAAACAAAGTCATCTTGGGAGAACTAAAAAGAAGGTTGGGAACAGCCAAAGGGGCTTGGGCCGAGGAGATACCCAAAATATTATGGGCATACAGGTGCACCCCACAATCAACCATCAAAGAAACACCCTTCAGAATGGTTTATGGGACCGAAGCAATGATCCCAGTCGAAGTAGGAGAACCCTCATTCCGAAGACAAAACTTCGAGACTCCCGAAAACGAAAGTTCCATGAGATGCGAACTAGACTTGGTTGAAGAAATACGCGACCGAGCACGTCTCAATGCCGAAGCATGCAGACAGAGAATGACCCGAAGATTCAACTAAAAGCTGAAGCCGCGAGACTTTAAAGAATGAGACCTAGTCCTAAGGGTGCAAGGCGACGCCCAAAGAGACTCCAAGGAAGGAAAGCTGGCAGCCAATTGGGACGGCCCATTCAGAGTTTGGAAAAACCTCAACAATGGGGCCTACAGGTTGGAAGAACTGTCAGGAAGAATAATATCGAGAACCTGAAATTTCACTCATCTTAAATTTTACTTCAGTTAATGTATCATTTCACTATGTATTCGAATGTTGTACTCTTTTCCCTCTTTCGATTTTTCATCCCTATAATAATGTAAAAGGGTTTTTATCGGATAAGGTTTTTATGAGGCATACCTCAAAAGAATTCTAATAAGAACGTCCTACGCTTCGCCATCATTATTTGAGTGCACCATTCGGATTTTCATCAAAATGATTTCCCTCCTGAGTGCTCCCACTCGGCTAAGGATGCACCATTCGGATTTTCTACAAAATGGTTTCCCTCCCGAGTGCTCCCACTCGGCTAAGGATGTACCATTCGGATCCCCACACCCCCTTTTTTCTTTATTTCAAACAAGAATTCCTCTTCTTACAAAGACACCGAAGATAACAAACGGTGACGCGTCACTCAAAAGCGCTTCCTAGAAGAACACATACAATCCTACTTTGCCCAAATTAACAACGCAAGTATCACAAGGTAATCAGACAAGAGTAAAAACGCGAAATAAACTTAACAAATACCGAAAAGATGAACGTATATTTCGTCAATTATCAAAAAAGGGGTCGAGTCATATACAAAACATTAAAAAGGCTCTAACGGCCTGAGACTACAAAAATTCTCTATTCTGTCGAGTCCTCACGAACCTCGGCATCAGCAGCTTGATCCTCCCCCCATCTTCAGTGGCCCCAGGATCCGCACCATCATCAACAGCCGAGTCGTAAAGAGGATTCTCCATAATGGCATCCTCCGAAATGTCATCAATAGGCAGTAGCTGCCCTTGATAAACATCCTTCTCCATGTCAAAAATGTTGCGGTCACGTACATTATTATAATAATGCGCTATTTTCCACAAGCCGTGGAGAAAACCAGCCTCATGTTCGGCTAAAATCTTATCTTTGGCCGAAGAAAGAATCCTCTCCTTGGCAGCACGCTCCGCATCCCGCTCCGCATCCCGCTCTTCCTGGGCCTCGGCCAACAGCACCCTTAGCCGCTCGATCTCATCAGATTGAAGCTTGGAATCCTTCTCGGCCATTATTACCTTGGTGTTTAAATCGTGAACATTGGCCGAGAGGTCCTTAACCTCCTCCTTCAAGCGCCCATTCTCGTCGGTTAGAACCATGTTGGCCTCCAACACTTGTTTGTTAGATACCTGGGCCTCCTCCAAACTCTCCTTCAACTTCTCAGCCTCCTTTAAAGGATTTGCGAACATATGATACGCAATGGCCGAAGCCCTTATCTGAAATTCGCAATAAGCCGACTAGTTGGCAGCAGCATCGACATTGTTAAGGATGGCCTTCCCAGTATCCGAGATGTCGCTGGAGCTCACCATCTTCTTCGGCCGAAAATCTTTGGCAAAAAAGCCCTCGGCGGTCAAGGCGTTGATGGAAGACAAAGACGCCGAAGCAGGAAAACCTAAAGTCTGTTGCTTCAGCTTCTTAGCCCTTTCTTCTTCCGAAGCCTCACGACTTCGGTGCCTTTTCTTGTGATCTCTATCTTTACTTTTCTTTTCTCCCGCCGGGGGGGGCACAGTATCTACTGGGGTTGGCCGAGGGGTTGGTTGCTTGGGAATGGGGGGCACTGAAGCGATACCAGATTTGTTCCCCGCAGTCCGAGCCCGATTCCTCCGAGCATTCCGGAATGAAAGCACATCACCTCCAGCATCAGCCATAATACCTACATAAAACACTTAGTCAGTGACAAAAGCTAAATATTGAAACACCAGGAAAGAAAGAACAAAAACCTTACCACACATGTCGGCTAAAATAGTGGAAGAATTTAACAAGGCCATAAGCTGCCTAGCTGGGAGCTTTCGGGGGAGAGACTCAAGAAAAAGGAGATCCTCGCGTTCCGTTTCGGTCATCATGGATTTCGGAAACTTGTCATAACGTCGAGGGTTTTGCTCCCAATAGAACGAAAATAGGGACTTTCCACTCATATCGTAAAGATGGTTAGTCCCTATGTTCGGCCTAACAACTACCTTAAAGAAACCGGTTTTGAAATTTTTGTAGGAGGTAGTAAATGACTGGAAAAGAGGCCTCTTAGGTTTCCTTATCAAGGAAACCCATAAACCGTCCTTGGGCCGAGTACAAAAGTAATACAAAAACACGCTTACCGAAGGCTCTATAAAGTTAAAAATACAGAGAGCTCGGAAGGCTTGGATAGCAGCCCACCCATTCGGATGCAACTGCGAGGGTGCCACGTTTAAAACCCGAAGCACCCCCATAGTGAAGTCGTCAAAAGGAACCTTTACATGTAGATCACGAAATACGCAATCATACATGTAAAAGAAGTCCCTTGTCGAGTCGCTTTTCCCCATGAAAACGAATTCAGGATTCGGCTCTCGCCGACAACACTGTAACCCTACAGGACAAAACTCATCTTTAGCAATGGAAGACACATCTACTTAGTTTACAAAGTTCGACACGCTACGCCTATCGTCATACCGAGACCAATAGGCCCCAACCTCTCCAGCAACCCAAGTATACCCTTCCAGGGTAATCGACGGAAATTCCCTTTTCGCTCGGGCAACCCGGGGTTTACGGTTCGGTCTTGTACCAGATGCCTCCCCCGCCGAAGAGGCTGAAGGGGCCGAAGGACCCATAACACTCTCACCCACCCCCTCTCGGACAGGAGACGAAGAAGGGGACACCGAATAGGAAGAAAGAAAAGACGAAGACGACGAGACAGTCGAAGACCCCTCACTAGAGTCCCCACTAATCGAGGAAGCGGACGGAATGTCAACTATTTCGGTTCCCCCAGAAAGCTCACGGCTAGCCGAACTCATAATAATGGAAAGAAAAAGATATAGCCGAACTCTCGTACCTTGATAAAGACGAGAAGAATGAAGCTAGAAGTAACTATTCGGCCGAGAGCAAAAGAAGAAGATTTTCGCGAAATCGTAAATATGGGGTGCAAGGACGACATCCTTCACCCTATTTATAGGGCCCAGGCCCATAACGGTCCAAAAACCCCCGAACATTGTCAACCGTTAGATCCACTAAGATCTAACGGTCCACATAGCGCAGCGCTTCGATCCCCCCAACCCAACGGCTTTTTTCTGCCATAAATGGCAGTAATTTCAAACGACACAACAATAAAGCACCAGTCCCAAGGAAAAGCCTCTTCGTTACCCTCCCTCACTCGAGGCTGGGGGCATGTGTACTAGTTGGGGTATTCGACAACACATATAACCGAGTACCCCCCCCCCCCGACAGTATGACAGGTGTTCGGTGTCCACAGTATAGCCGAACACCCCAGCACCATCCGGTCCGTTTGCCAGACAGGAGTATTCAGCATCTATAAAGCCGAACACCCTTAACCCCTCACCCCAGGGGCCTAAATAGTAGTATTCGGCACCTGCAGGGCCGAACACCAGTAGAGGTATAAATACCATTAGCGACTCATGACAACATAAACCTAAGGCTAAAAGGTAATTAAGTATCCTTAATTACCACAGACCTGTGATTAAGAAAAGGCCACGGCCCATGAGGGCCCAAGCCCAATAAGATAAGTATAAAAAGGGGATCCGCTCCCCAAGGTAAAGGATTTCTGAATCCTCATTTATTACACACATTAAATGCTCTGAGCCGAACCCTGACTTGAGCGTTGGAGTGTCTTTTGCAGGTACCCCCACCTTCCAAATAAATACAAAATATCTTGGAACACAAAACAACAGCCGAAGGCCTCAGTATCCCTCGACAGGAACATGATGGATTCATAGCTCCTTTATCCGTGATTTTTTCCGGTTTGGATTTTTC
Organism: Pueraria montana var. lobata; assembly: GCA_026413185.1. NCBI lineage: Eukaryota > Viridiplantae > Streptophyta > Magnoliopsida > Fabales > Fabaceae > Pueraria > Pueraria montana. The sequence continues at coordinate 9,421,625 of CM048654.1, forward strand.
ACGTAAATCTTGATGTTCTATCCTTTTCGTTCTTTCTCATTAGCCATTATTTTCTAACATGTACATTACTAATTTTCTATAATTTTATAATTTTGCGCGCGCGCACACACTCACCCCCCTTCGTCTATAAACATACCCTTAATTAACTCATATGAAGATATATCCTTTTTTGTGTGGCAGAATGAACCTTTTAAGAGTGTGTGTCCACATAACTTGTGTGGATATAATAGAAATTTATTATAAATACCTACTCTGATGTATGTCATTTATTTAACTCAAACATACGTGTGAGACTCATTCGCTTGTAGTGCTTTTTTTTTATATATAAAAAAATCAAGAATAGTATATAAAAAATTGAAAATTTGTTTACCTTTTATTTATTCATTTATTAATTTACAGTTGAACTGTTCGTTTGGAACTTGATCAAGTCAAAGCATGACATGTAGTGGATGAGGTCAGGAAGAGAAAGGAGATAGTTGATGGCTTTTGTCATTGTGACTCCCGATATATACACGAGTAGAGTAGTGGTTGTTAATTGAATTTTGCAGTCAATAATTAAAGTTGACTATTCAAAAGTTTAATGGGAAATACTGATTAGTACGAAACAACTTTCGTAAAACCGCACGAATCTGTTATTTTCCGTCAAATCTTATTTTACACCTTTTAATTAAGATCTATTTAAAAAAAAGGATATTGGTCCTCATCGTACTGATTTCTTTCATAGCAAATAGTACAGTTGAACTTTAATTTGGGTTGACATTTCGCGGAAACCACACCTTAGGTTAATTTTGTCCACACCACCATATGTGCATATATTAATTCTTAATCAACGAAGTAACAATATTTTTGTACATTTTTATGAATCATTATTCTTAAGACAATAGTTAAAAAATAAAATTTCCATTATGCCTATGACAATCACTAGCAAAATCGATCTTCACATCAATATGTGCATAAAAAGTAGATGAAAAGAGATATTGAGAGAGACTAATAAATTAAAAAATGACGTATATAAATTAAAGAATCCTATTTCAAATACACATGGATCTCTGCATTTATTAGATCCGTGTGCATCTTTTCTACATACATCCATTATTTATATGTGGATAGATAGGTGTGTCATGTGTGTTTACACCAATATATATAGACCATATATATTATGACCTAAAGAAACTTGGAATTAAAAAAGAAATTGACGAAAGTGATAAAATAATTGAGCTATTGATTCTAGCTACATGTGAACATGGGTGTGTGTGTGTGTATTAGGGTGAGGTATCAATGACCAGGGCCTTTAGGACTTGGTCCAGAAGCCAAACGCTGCATCCAAAACGCCATGGTTTTCTTGGCTTCTTCATAGGCTGATGAAGTGTATGTTTGGAGGTTATTAGCTCTTGCAAATGCAAACTCCTCCGAATGAGATAAAACTCTTGCCTCCACCCTACTTTGGCTAACCAAAATGGCAACAAACATAACAACCATGACCAAATTCAAAAGGGTGCATGCCTTTGAGGAATTCATTGTTGGAAAGTTTGGTGAAAAGATAGAAAAAAGGAGGGTTGTTGTGAGTAGCTACTAGTATCTCAAGTACACTGCTTATTAATTGCTAGGAGCGATGAAAGCTTTTGTGGTTGTGTTGTTGTGGCTTGTTGGTGGTGTGGAGGAGCAAGAAGTGGTGCCATTTTATAGTGAGACAAGGGGAACAAGTAAGTGTGTTAAATTTGTGCTTGTCTTTGTGGACTTAATCAGCTTTTTCAGTGGACATTGGTTTCAACGTGTTACGTGTTGACCAAGGATTTGGGGAAGTTGCCTAGCAATATGAAATAACATGTTTCTATATTATTTTCGTACAATACAAATCAAATTAAAAACATCAAATTTGATATATATTATAAATTTTAAAGATACATTATTAGAAATATAATTTAAATATACATATATAAAAACTATAATATGTATACTTTATATGAATTTATTTAGAATATACAGCTGTGAGTGTAAAAATTAAATATTTTTTAGCTGATAATACATGACAATTAAACTCAATTTATATATATAATTTGGCTACCAATAAAATAACCCAATCTAAAATATGACACGCGTGATTTGCCTGGAAAAGAGAATACATGGTTTCATGTTTGAATATGTCAAAGGGCATTAAAGTTGAATATGTTGATATTACCAATGTGTCCTTGTCATGAAGGCCAAATCCTAGGATAGTTTTGGTTATTAGTGTTGACAAGGCAAAGGTGCAAATATATTATGTTCGATTGTGTTATGTTTTAGTCGTATACCGTGATTAGAAAATTTGAATTGACTAACTACTCATATTTGACTATGCCAGAGAAAAAAGAAAGGATAATAGATTACACCTAACCTATTATTTAGAATATCACACTTAGTTTTTCAGTTTTTGACGGAGGAATTTAATAACAAGTTGGTGCTTTCTTCCAGTCCCAAAATTCTAACTAAAGTACCCACTTTTACTTTTTTTGCAAATTAGGGAGAAAAAAAAAAAAATATATATATATATATATATATATATATATATATATATATATAAGGAAAAGAAAGAAAATGGAAGCCGTGTTAGTTAGGCTAGTAGAATCCAATGGGACAAATAGCGCAAAAACAGTGAAGGCGCGCCCAGACATGCTCCATGAAAACCAGAATCTTCAACTGTCATATGTAATTTTTTAATAATTAAATTAATCAAATTCGCCTATAAAAAAGGTTAAATTATGTTTTTAATATATTCTACACACACAATTATTTTGCAATTAATTTATCATATACAAGAAAGGTATCATTAATTAATCAGTAATCAAAATTAAAAATTAAATCAAATTTCAATTAAAATTATATTTAAGTAATAGTGTCTGAAATGAATGAAAAATTATAAATGATAAGATTGGATACTCAATGCAAGAGAAGTCACTTGACTTAATGATAATGAAAATAACTCTTAAAAATATTCTCCCAAGGAATGAAGACTTATATTTTTATTATAGGAGTCAATTATCTCACCAAACTCTTAATTTTTATAATGATATATTGTAATATTATAGTCGTTTTGCTTTTGATTAATTAATTTATAATCGGGTCGTATATAGATTATATAAGTATATAGGGTTGAAGTTCTTTTTAATTGATCGAAACAAGTTTTCTCGTGATTCATTTTCGATTATTATAACACATAAACATTGAATATTTCAGATCATAGTTTGAATGCTTCTTATGCTTGTTTCTTCCGTTCACATTTGCTTTCTAGCTTTTACTTAGTAAAACCAAAAGGAATAATTTGTCGCCATACACTAAGAATTTGCCTGTATAAGTTGGTTCTTACATCATTAAGAATTTGGCTCACTTTTATCAGCAGCTAGCCTAGACACTATCAGTGTGTCCTTGCTTACAAAAAATATGCGCAGCAAGTAGCACTCATTAAACATTATTTTGATGGTAAAATTAACTCGACTCTCCGCAATTTTAACTCAGAAAAATGAATATTTTACACCAAGAAAACGTAAATATGGCTTAACAAAAGGTCAAAAGGGTTATCCTATGGATTTATGAACATGGTAGTGTTGCTAACCTTGCTCCTCATTGAAGGTGTTCACATACAAATACAAACTACGAGATTTAATACAGCATTGCTCCTAGTGAAAATTGTCGATAATAGCAATTGTGAGAAAATGTAGAGTTTTTGTGCAACTCATGCATTTTAATAGGAATAAAATAAGACCGTGATCGTACAAATTATATATTACAATAACATCACACTTAAGGACTTAAGGTGTTTAAATATAACATGAGCTACATGAGCATGCAGCTAATCAGTTAATTTTTCCAATCAATTTTTGGCCAGTAGTCGAACAATATCGTGATTGGTCTTTAGCTGTACAACGTTGATATCAGAAACAAAGAAACTAAATTCAAGCTTAAATAGAAGAAACAAAAAAGATTCCATGCTTCAAAATTCCTTTGCTCTTTGCCTCAATTGATCAAGTTCCAACTCAATCTCAGCATCTCGAAATGGAATTCCAGTGTTGGCGCTAGTGGTGCTACTTCTTCCAGGAGGAAGGTCTCCTTTCTGCTTGAAGAAAACCGTAAAAAAATTAAATGGAAAAAATTATATGTAGCACGTAGGTAGTATCGTACGAAACTTCCTCTCAGTCAAATTTACTTTCTTTAGCCAAATATAATGCTTTTGGGAAAAAAAAATATATTATTTTCCCGTTCTTTCACAGGTTTACCAACTTCTGGTCACAAACCAGGGAAACAACTTGCAAGACAGTTAATAAAAAAATTCTCATCCCATTATTACTAATCACAAACTATTTCCCATTTGAAGCATACCTTTGAGGCACCAGATAATTCTTTTTTCAAATTTGCAAGGTCGTCATCAACTGATGAGCCCTCAAGCAATGCAAACTGCAAAAATCAATAATTAATAGGAGAACGAAATCCATGAATTTCACAAACAATGAAGGAATAAGTTTTACAGCCTTTGCCACTCCAAACTCCCCAATTCTAATGCATGATAAAATAATGGATGATGTAGCCCATGAATCCATTTGACCAAGCCAAGGATTTATATAACAAATCTCAATATATATTTGGAACTTACGTGTCCTAAGTGCTTTTTGTGGTTCAGAGCTGTATTTAAATTATTTACCAAAGGAAAAGATTTACATAAAGAAGATTCTGCTACATAATCACTGGGCTCAGGGTTTATTTCTTTACTAAATAGCTTCTAGGGAAACGATTTCTACATTTTCCAACGGAAAGTGAAATAGGGAAAAAAAACTACATTATTATTGAATAGAAAATAGGCAAACAGAACTACATTATTATTGAATAGAAAACATAACTGTTTTTGACATTCCATTTGCAGGCAATTTATTCAATGACCCAGTGAGAAATGTAGTGAATCTAGCATTGATATCTCAGAAGATTTCAATTTCCATTATTTTGAACATTTACTTTTCCTAAGATGCAAGGGTCCTTTGATCCTGTTTCCCATAAGAATAAATTAAAATAAAAAAAATCTAGTTTTTTTTTTCCCTTTTAATTTGTATTCGTTCATTTCCAAGCTCAACAAATAATGCATACATATAAACTTGAAGTTACATGGTATACAAGCAATTACTACCTTTCCTTCAAGATCATCACTTGTCAACTGGCCAAGAGCTTCAGCTTGGGACTCCATTGCCAACACTATCAACATAACAGAAAATAATTACATAGAAAAATAATTTCATATACAATAATAAAAGTACATAAAAAGCTTACATAAATAATCCTGGCAGACGTTCACATATTTTTTATTCTATTGATTAGTTTGTAGTTTTTAAGCATGTCATATCATGTTAACATTAACATAAGCCAAGTTTCATTTTACTCATAATTTTCATCAATATTATAGATTTTGAATACAATTACACTTATTAGGATAATTAAGAATGAGCATGCATATGGTCAAAATGCCCATAATTCACAAAGTATAGGTTCAGCCTAATCATAAATTCATAATTGATAATTGCCTCACATTCCTACATTGTAGTGATTTTTGGGCAATTAGTTGATATTTTCCATGCTTTTGAGCTTTGTTTATCTTCAATTTAATTGAGTTTTAATAAAAGTTCAGTTTAGTTAGGAATTTCTAGTTTCTACCCTTTTATGCTTGATCTTGGATTGTTTTCTTGTGTTTTTAGGAACTTTGTTGAAGCTTAGAGTAAGCAATGGGGATGTTCCATGAGAGATTTGATGCGTTGAAGATCATTTGGGTTAAAGTTTAGAGCTTTGGAAGTCTTGCGAAGGCAAAAGAGCATTTTTTGGAAGTCCTGAGAGCTTTGCACACCTGTGCAAACCAAATCACATGCCTGTGCAAGTGTTGTGCAAGTTTTTAAAGTGTCTGAAATTTTAAGTCTGAGAGCGTTGCACACCCGTGCACTCTGAGTGCACACCTGTGCATCGAGTTCTGCGAGATTTATCTCTATTTTTCTGTTTTGATCTCTTTTGAGCTTTAACTCTTATTGACCCATAGCTTTAAATAGGGATTTTCTATTCTAGCCTAGGCCCACGATACGTTGGCTTGGTTCTCCATGCTTTCCTCATCTCTTGCTTCTTCCCCTATGGCTATGCGTAGCTAAATCCACTTTTGTTGGGGTTTGATGTAATTGAATCATCTTTCATGTAATTTCTACTTTATTTCTATTCAATTAAATTCAGTTATTGTTTCTCTTCTACACTTATTGCTTGTTCTTGGCTTGATCACCCGAGTGCATGATTCTTTTAATTGATTGTAATTGGAAAATTCAATTGATTTGCGAACTGAAGGGAACATCCAATAATTTTTATGCCTAGAGATAGGGTAAAAAGGATTGGGCATCGTTAAACCCTCATTCTTAATGCAAGTGTTTTGATTACACTAATTCAAGGAATTGATAGTGGAATCAAAAGACTTAGGTTCTCTCACTTAAGGGATTAAGGTTAGAATAAATTGTGGGTTGATGATAACATTTGTATAATTGAATAGGAATAATTAGGAATGCATGTTAAGTTGATTCAATGAAGTCAAACCCCGACAATTCCCACCATTGATATAAACCTCGTTTTCTACGCACACAAAGTGTTCGATAAAATTTCTCAACAAAAATTCTTCTCTTTTACTCTTTAATTCTTTTGCAATTGTCTTTAAATTTAATTACTTAAATTTCCTCAATATTCGTAGTTTACTTAATTTACGAAAATTACCCAATTATCGTACAAGTCCCTGTGAATATGATACTCTACTTATCATTGTGTTACTTGAGCAATTTGGTATACTTGCCAAAATCCCAACAATAATATATCTTGATTGTGCAATATAGCCCTTGTCATTTGTCAAAATCAAAATGCATTCAGATAGCAAAGGTTTTGAACCACTACAGGCTTCCACATGTCAGATATTTTCCCTGATTTTATAGTTTATGCATATGCTAATAGGTTATCAGTTTGCAAAAAGAAAAAAGAAAGGGAAGCAGGATACGAAGCATAGAACCTCAAAATATCTTGGGCATGGCAATGAAATTATACGTTTGTATGTGGTTAAGGGTACACATTAAGTATAGGGCTGGTTATATGGAAGTATTATTTATATATCCAAACAGCCAAAGAGTAGACTCAATGAATTTTCTTACCTTTCTCTTCCATCTTTTCAAAAGCTGAAAGAGCACTACTTGTATTGACATTTCCTAGCATCTCACTCACCTTGGTTGCAGTCCTGAAGGAACATCAACCAACAACCATTACTAAAAGAGCCAGAGAACATAAACTGTAAAAGAACGGAAGTCAATGGGTAAAAGATTTGAAAGACAAACTTTGCTGATTGAGCTCTTGCTTTGAGAGTATCCTTCTTCGACCTAGCCTCCTGTATCTTACTCTCCAAAAGCTACAAAATAAACAATTTATAGCTCATAATTGTGATAAATAAATGTTACTTATAATAAAAAATGCCAACAGTAGAGTATTAAACTAAAATTGTTCAACTGATTCCAATCATTTCTAGAAGGAGGCACCTCTTACAAAATAAGGTAGAAAAAGTGCAGTGTGTTGTGTCCACTTCCAGCAAACAACTTTCCATCTCAAGTTTTATTGTTTTAAAGTTTAAACTGCATTCTCCCCATCAACACTATAAGTCCATTGGTACATTTTAGGCTCTAGCCTACAAGCCAGAAATTAGTTTTGCTAATTTCTTTTTGCCATTTCCTTTATCATTCTCAAGATGATTTTACATACATAGCTAAGGTAAAGACAGGCTCAGCAGAAGCTATAGGAGGATACAATTGTCTGGTTAGTTGAGAACAGTGTAAGCTTACAAGTCAATAGGTTAAGGGTAGGTTTTCTCAGATGGCAATGGTAGAAAGCAAGCGGATTGTAGTCTTATTTATTGTATGTATTTTAGAGGATGAAACATTTGCAGTTAATAAGGGAGGTAATAGTGGTTAATTAATTTCTTTACAATGTGAACGGCACAAGCAGTGGAAACCATGGTTCATGGATTCTAGGGTTAATTCAAGGAAGGAAGAGACTTTTCAAATAGAAGATTTTAATGTAACATGCTGATGAAAATAGGTCACCGGTAGTGGGTAAAGTGGAAAGCTAAGTACAACACGGTGGAGCGTAACACCTACAGTTCCTTCATTAGGTATCACAGCTACAATTTGATTTCTCCACAGTCCACACAACCATGAATATAGCAATTTTCTACAACAATCCATTAAAATAATCATTCATCTTAAAAAATGAATTACAATGTTTAAATAGACGTCCATTAATATATCCTACAAGTAAATGGATGGAGAATGAAGAACCAAACTTTAAAAGATTAAAATTTCCTAGTTTCTACTGCAACCAAAGTCCAAACCCAAAAGAAATACTTGGGGATCAAAAAATAATCAATCATACCTAAATAATGTAGACCAAAGCAAAGTATAGCTCCTAGTGGCAATAAAACATGCCTAGGGAAAAATTTATAAAATGAACTCAAGCAACACAGCTTACTCTTTCTAAGAACCAAAGATACAACTATGATTTAGCAAGGTTTTAGGAATATACACCCATAACATAAGCAAGAGTCAAAACTAATCCAAAATGCTAAGCTTCGTTGATCTTTGACTCAGGCTTCCTTGACACTAGTGACTCCTATGTTGTGATGTCACTACATAACAATCCAGGGTTTTGACATACTGGGAAAAAACAAGATTTAGCTTACCCGTGTATTAGAGACAAGATTCTCAACAACAGTCTTTTGTTGATCAAGTTGAGCTTTCAAAGAACTGGCATTATCCTGCAACATATTAAAAGCATATAATGAGTTTTCCATTATGCGATATGCATGATAAGGCACTATTTTGAAGATGCACTTTCCTGAATCATAGAATAAAAGGTCAAACTTTGGCAAACTCCAAATTTTTTAATCTACAACACTGTCATCAGCATTCATATTTTCATCAATATCTGACATGAGTTGAAATGTATATATGAAAGCACTTTACAGAGTCAAGTCAACTATTGTGAAGTCTGACGTGTTGTCATCCAAAGATTCTAACAACTTCAGCTAATCAAAACACATTATAACCCATCGCAATCTGAATGGTTAATCCAAATCATAGACCTATAGATTTGGTTATGAGGTTAAATAACTTCAGAACACAGGGTACAGTTCCAATCAAGCTTTTGACATGCTTCTAGGAATGGGAATATAACAATTGCAAGCATCAAATGTTTCAATACTATTAAGCAGTGAGAGGAGGACAAATTGCTAAAACATTTAACAACCATGTGAAAGGAAAAAAAAAAATCAACAAATTCATTTGACTTGCTTACACTCCACAAAATTAAACAGTCCTTTTTAAAACCTAATATAGAAATTCAGACAAATATTAGCATAAAATTGTTCAACAAAATGAGAATGTACCGCATAAGATTTACGCCTCTTAAGTGCTTCACGAGCAAGATCTTCTTCACCTTTCTGAAGAGCAAGTTGCGCTTTCCGGTACCTATAAAAAGCACAAAGGCATATTTATATACCATTTGTCATTAGCAAATTAAGATAATAAGTCTTTCATACATTACCACTCTTCAGAAGCTTGTTCTGCAGCCTTGTATTTATTTTCCAACCGCTTTTGAGATGCCAACACCTACAGACAAAAATAGTTCAATGAAAATAAAGTTGAACTAACAATCCTTTTTGAAGTCAGTTTACAGCTGAATAGTTCGTGTATAATCATAAAAACTCAAACAAGCAAAACAATTATAAGAGTAATAATGATTGAAAGAACACAAGGAAACAACTAATACAATAATATTTTTATAAAATTTTCCAAAACAAAGAGATAATGTAAAAATCGTAACTAACTTGTGCAGTAGCTTGACGCATTTTCGTCAAGTCGTCGTTCATTTCAAGCACAGCTTGCTCCAATATTTTCTCCGGATCTTCAAACGAGCTTATGACAGCGTTTGCGTACGACTGCATTACTAAGATGACAAAATCTAACCATAACGACAACGACAATGAGAATATTAAAGCTAAACCATGAAAAACTAAACGACTGTCGTTTCAGTGCTTCTTTTCACCTTCACAACTCTGGCGAACCTATCGAAGAGATTCATGCGAGCACCGAGAGCACCTCCACCGCGCGTAGGCTTCGCAATTCTCATCACTCTAAGTTTCAGAACTTCCACTGCAACGATTAAGAGTCGGAAACACGGTTAATAAAGTTAATCACATGCTAAATTATCGATTGCGAGTAGCGGAAAGAGAGTGAGAATAGTATAATACCTCGTGCAGTGCCGAAAAAGGAGGTAGTGAGAGGCTTCTTAACTACGCAGAGAGTGGAGGAGGAAGAAGAAGATTGAAATGGCGCGGGGGGTAATCCCGTAAATATTTGAAGTTTCGCCGCCATTTTTGTGATCGACGAACGAGAAGAGAAGGATTGCAGTTGCAGATAGAATTGAAGATATTGCGATTTTGGGAACACTCCTCAGCCTTGCTCCTCCTCACGCTCCTCGATGCCAGCACCGTCCATTTGGAATGGGCCGAAACCAAGGTTTATTCTCCTAGTTCACAAATTGGGCCCGTCTCCTTGACCGGGCCATTGTTGCACGTGGAGTCCATGCAATCTGCTCCATGTGTTTGGAATCATTAGTTTTGTTTTTCGACCAGAAAAATAACCACTAATTTTATGAATTAATTTGATTTGACTACTAAATTATTATTTTTTTAGTTTTTTTAAAAACTGTTAATTAAAAATTTATTTATTTTAGTTTTGACTTTTAATATTTTGAACTAAATAATATGTTTTCTTGAAAAGTGTGTTCCTATCGTATTCAAGTAAGACCGTCTTTTGTGGAAGATATTGGTAACCTCATGCCAAAACAATCTTGAGAAATTAGGAAACTACAAAATTTTATCAGAAATTTATTACCATTAGTTAAATTTTACTGTCAGAAACTTATTATTATTATTGATTAAAATTTATTAAAAACTATAAAATTAAAAGTGAAATACATTAAATAATAAATAAGAGTGTAAGACTCATAAAATTTTATAATTTTTAATAAATTTCAGTTAACAATAAAAAAAATGTATAAAAATTAGGTTTAATTGTAATTTTTACCCCCAATTTTTTATTTTTTAGTGAATTTTATTCTCAATAAATTAATTTAACGTATTTTACCTTCAACTTTTTTAAAAAGTTATAAATTTTACCTTTCACTATTTTGCTGACATGACATACTAAAATAATTGTATTTTTTACCTCAACTTTTTACTTTGTGACAATTTTTACCCCTAACTTTTCATTTTTTGGCGAATTTTACTCTCAACTTTTATTTTTTAATGAATTTTACCATCACTTTTTACACTTATGTCAGCATGCCACGTCAGCATAATAGTAGAAGGTAAAGTTTGCAACTTTTTGAAAAATTTGGGGATAAAATACGCAAAATTAATTTAATAGGGATAAAATGTGCCAAAAAGTAAAAAATTGGGAATAAAAATTGCAATTAAGCCTAAAAATTAAAATACATTAACAACTGCCTATTTATTTCTATCTGCCACGTGGTAGGTACAAACACTTGCTCGAGCTCCAAGCCATGTTTGAGAAGATTCAGTTTATCCATTTTGCGGACATCATCGCATAACATCCTTGGATATGCCTACCATGGCCTCCTCTCTGCTTCTCCCACTTGGTAATCCCATTCACTTCTCTTCCTCAATTTTGCATTTTTCTGTTTTGCTCACTATCTCAACAATGCATAATTCTCTATCCCATCAACAAGTTATAGCCTTTTATAGCTTGACATGTACTTTAAAAATGCGTTTTATACAAAAAAGAAGTTATGTTGTGTTGATATATATTATTACTAGCAAGCACTAAGCAGTAGACATTCATAGAATGTGAATTCAGTTCAGTTTCTGCATAGTGTTGTTGGCCCAACTTCCCTTCTTCAATGCACTGTTGATTTAACTGCCACAATTGTTTTCTGAACTTAGTTTCCCTTTTGGTAGGTTCTACTTGTGGTAGAAGTCCCTCTTTTACTCCTCCTCAAAGCATTTTGGTTGACAAACTTCGAAGATTAGTTGTTAAAGCCAAGTCCTCAGAGACAAGGGAATGCACTACTGCTATGTTTAATGCCAATTCACGTAGACACTTTCTTGGGTTGGCTTTAGGAGTCTCGGGTCTCTTCATCAGTTCATTGGATGCAAATGGAGCTGGTTTGCCCCCAGAGGAAAAGCCTAAACTGTGTGATGATACTTGTGAGAAAGAGCTTGAAAATGTATGGTGAGATTACATAGTCCCCTTCTTTGCGTCATTTTTATGTTTTTCTCCATTTAAAACATTACTGGTGATTGCTGTAAATTGCTTAGAATGCATTCACATTCATGCGATTGCGTCACTTTCTGTAAGGTGAACCGTGTCTGAAATCTTGGGGACTTGAAACATAATTTATATAAATATTGCAGAAGACATGATAACCTCCACTGATAAGGTTCTTAACAAATTGTTGCTAGTCTTATAGAGATCACCAGGGCTCACCATGTGCTGTCCCTTCATTTCAAGTTTTGTGACCCAAAAATCTCTGGCAGTTAAGCTTTATTGACTTGCTGAAATTTAAGAATTAATATACTTGCACAGTGTCTAATCTACCCCCACATTTTTTCTAGAAAATAGAATCTAACATTCTAAGAGGAATGCGCAGAGATTCTTATAGTTCTACATATATGATACTGTATGATGTTCAATTGTACGCCATGCAATGAAGAATCTGTTATTGTTAGAAATAGTTAATCAATGTGATAGCACTTGAATTCAAAGGGACACACTTTTAGGAACCTTTGACCATCAATAAATGATTAGGCCAGTGGATTTTACTTTACTAGCACTTTAATATCCATAGTTAATGACTGATGCTGTCTTTGAATATTTTATGCAATGCAGGTGCCTACGGTAACTACTGGATCAGGTTTGGAATACAAGGATATTAAAGTTGGGCAAGGTCCTAGTCCACCAATTGGATTTCAGGTGTGTAAAGTATTCTGACTTGTTCAGGTTCATGTATGCTTGTCTCAACCTTTCAAAATGGCAGCCAATTCCAAATTTGAACTAGATCAATGCCTAACTACTTAAGTCGTATCTTGGGAACAACTGAATATGTTTTTTCTTGGGAAATGGTCTGATTATATATTTAATTTTACCTTCTAGGTAGAAAATACTCTACAAATATTGGTGATGGCATTACCTGATGTGGGCTTGCCATCTTCTAAGTTCTTCAAGATAACATATGCTTCTGCAGATTCAATTTGCCCTTCTTTGCTTCCTTTTTCATCAAAATTAACCTTTAGGGCACTGGATAACCTTCTCAAGCTCTTGAATCACAGTAGGCATATTTTTTTAAAAAAAAAATCATGTGAGGCAGCAGCTGCATTTATTCCGCAACCGACCCAAACTTCTTCACAATGACATGCTTTTTTGTCTAGGCAGTGGCCTCTAAACCACCTCCTGTCTGAACAAGCTAAAGTTTGTAATATCTGTAAAAATTAAAGTATCTGCATTTTTTCACCCTTGAATAAACTTGAAAGTGACTTCTGTCTGGAGTAGAGTTAAGTCCTCTGTCAGCAGGTGATACTGTTCTCAATATGCCAAGACGGACGTCATTTCCATATGCCTCTCTGACTACTCTATTGTTAATACCTGATGAAATGTAATTACAGGTGGCCGCTAATTATGTTGCAATGGTTCCATCTGGACAAATATTTGATAGGTACTACAAATTTCTATCAATCTTTCTTCAGTCCATGAATTGCTAGACGTGGAATGATGTTTGTTGTTGTGTATACATGATAAGTTTTATTTGACTATACAGAATTGTACAACCATGCCTAATCATATGTTGGACATCTAATTAAGAGAATCGTCAATCAACCATATTTTGCAAACAGTGAATACTATTGGAATGTTTTGGTGTTTTAACTTGTCGATTCCTATTTTAGTTTTTTGTTACCTTCCAATTTTTTGTTTTGAAGATCTTCACTTTAAACCCTGATTTCAATTATATGTGTACTATCATGTATGCACTTTGCTGAAAATGAATTTGAAGCCTGTGAAGATGACATAGACAAAGGTGCATTATGTGTTCCTCTTTTCCCCCCTTTTCAATTTTACAGTTCACTGGAGAAAGGTCAGCCTTACATTTTTCGCGTTGGTTCTGGTCAGGTAAACTCTGGATGTTGCTTTTAGTGTTATTAGGCTTAAGAATTTCACCTTCATTGTGTTTGATAATCCTTTTAAAGATAAACTGATATTCAACCGAATGAGTAACAGGTGATACAAGGACTTGATGAAGGTATTCTGAGTATGAAAGTAGGGGGGAAGCGTCGACTGTACATACCCGGATCAGTAAGCTTCTTTCTTGACAGTTGATGCTAGATTCTTGATAGCAACACATTCAAAACCTTAAACTGATATGTGTGTTTTTCCTTGTGAAGCATAGTACAACTTTTTCAATATTAGGCTTCCCTATTCCTAATTTCTCCGTGGCTATATGACTATGAGAATGAGCATTGTGCTTGAAATGTCCATTGACAATCTATAACAATCACTCAATACTGATAATTTTCTTTACTAATTGAAAATGGCAAGTCTTCGGTTATAATTGTTGGCTATATATCTTTTCTTTGTTTTTTAATTTGGCAGCTGGCATTCCCAAAAGGCCTTACTTCTGCTCCTGGAAGACCAAGGGTGGCTCCAAGCAGTCCAGTCATATTTGATGTTAGTTTGGAATATATACCGGGGCTTGAAGTGGATGAGGAATAAAATGAGGTTGTCCATTCTAGCTTTGATTGTACGTAATCAATCTTGTATCTTGATTTTATTTGTCACTATCACCATCACCATTCTATACGATCGTTAATTCTTTTTTGAGAAATATGTTGAGTAACATTGTTCTGACTTCTGGGTTCAAATATCACTAAAATTTTCCTTATGTTTCTACTTAAAGGGCTAGTAAACGTTCTATTGATAGTTTATGACGGATTATCTGCTGACCTAGAGGAAGACGAGATCTTTGTCCCACTAGGGGGTTTGGTCAAAACGTTAAACGTGGAACTTTCAGCCACATTAATAACTATAGAACAGGGTATACATATCAACGGTTCTGTTGGGCATGTATGGCATTTGGGTGGGAAATCGTCTAGTTGAATTCGCCAATTCGTGTTAACTAGCATTTCCATTAAAAAAAAATTGCGTACACATCTGGGTATTGATCGCTGTTCTGGAATATATATCGTCAATACAACAAAAATAGACTCGCTATATCTATCATTTGTTTTTGTCTCTCCTTTACAAAATATATTACAAGGTAACGTACAAGTAAAATTGGTTAAAAAATTAGTTCATTAACAAAAAGCACCACACACTGAGCAAGAGCAAAAGCGAAAGCGATAGAAAGCAAGAAAAGAAAAGGGGAAGTTGAGGAGAACTAAATTCAGAAAACCACAATAGCCTGCTCAGCTAGCTAAATGGCTAGGAGAGTTGTTGAACATGGTGTGCCACATAAATGCCCGGGAAAGCACCATCTCAAGCTCCTGGTGAGTCCAGTTCTCTGTTGGAAGGTTTTGAAGGAACATTACCAATTCTTGGAAATCAAGTTTCTGGAGCTTGTCTGACCACTAAAGGGAAAAAAAGAAAAAGAAAAATCACTTCCTACTAAATTAATCATTGCCAAAAGGCAAGAAGAATGTGTAAATAATCTAAGCAACTATACATAAATTCAAATTCAACAGGAAACAAAGAAATGCATAAAAGATTATGTGCTTAGGAGTGGTAGTAGACAAGCAGGGAATACAAGTTTATCCAGGAATGCTAGAATTGCATCCTTTGTACTGCAATTTTAATGCACATTGGAAATAAGCTAACCGATTTTAATGCAAGGAAGGAAATCTCAACAAAAGGCATATTTGACTTAAGTGGTAGAAAGTGGTGCAAAAGCAAATGACAAGCGTGTTATGGCAAAGAAAAATGCAAATCATGCCTAGCTTTATCCTACGTGCCAGAAGAGTTAAGGAAATATACATTAACAAATTGACTAACAAAGACTATTCACAATCAGCACAGCTACAAGATGAAATCGAATTCAAATAGATTATGTGAAAATGCCAAGGAAAGCTAGCTCACCGTTAGAAGGAAGCTGGCAAATATATATACTAGGAAGTCTGGTAAGGCATCTCCTTCAGCTAAATATGTGTCCCAGAGGCGTGTGATGAGATGGAATGGTATCTAATTATATAATCAGACATCATTAGTAAAAAGTCATAAAATCATCGCAGATTTATCCCAGACCAATGTTTCCATTCTGTCATGTTATCAATTATATGTATGTTCTTGAGAAAACTATCCCACTTATAAGAGAACAAAATATCAGTGCAAACCTCACGGATGAGAAGACAGTTGAACCAGCGGAAAGCAAACTGAAGAAATTCAAGTCCCTGATCCTCGATGTGCCGCGAAACAGGCTCTGGTGCAGCTCAAAAATTTCACTAGGGCACATCAGATTACATTTGAATACATACAAATAAAAATATAGCAACAAAAATAAGGAGAAGGTTTGGTAATTCATTCTATGAATTCCTTATAAGTGAACACAAATAAGATGATGATCAAATTTTGACACTTCTATGCAAAAGCAAATAGTAGGGAATGTATAGTTGAATTTTTCAAGCCATGGTGACACCCAAACAGATTATACTCTTCTACGTAGGAAAAAAAATAAAAAATGAGCACAAAGAATTTTAACCACAGTCATAATTAATTACAAACACCCACTGGCCACCATAAAATATACTCATTTACAATCAGGTTAAAGAATTCCAATAGGAAGAATTTAAGGCGGCAATTGCAGATGCTTTACAATCTATACAATGTGAATCACTTAAAGTTTTTAAAAGCTCTTTTACATTGCTATCTATACACCTATTTCTATGGCTGAGGGTAGAATGGTAATGTTTCATGTTCTCGGCTTCAGTGGTTCATATTCTTCTCTTTGTTCTAATTAATGGTGCAAAATATGCAAGTATTTTTACTATAAAAAGTCAAAACTAATTATTAATATGTTATGACACAAACAGGGTAGTTTAGCTGATATACTATTAAGCATATAACATTAACAACATTATAACAAACCAAATACATCTTCATAATCACTACAAGATAAATAAAGGAGGGAGAAGATTCATGTAAAACATGAAATATTCAACACACAAATAATATTGCTAAAATTTAGAATCAATGACACTTTAAAAATAGAAAATCAAACTTAAGAATAGAAATGGTACCAAATCAATAAAAAGTAGTGAGGCATTTAAATTTCATAAAATTATAGCGATGCTTGGAGGAAAACAAAAGGCCTTAGAAAAAGGTTACCATCAATCCTCCTGACCAATTCCTTCAACTTAAAAACAAGCCTCTGAATTCCAGGTTGAGCGAATGTGTAATGGTCTTGCATACCATCAAGCAACTTTGACAAGCACCAGTAGCAGTCAGCCTCTATATTAGAGATTATATCTGAAGATAAATCAGACATCGACCAATTATCGATACCCCCTTCAAAATATTCTGATAAGAAAACAACCAAAAATGGTGTAACAAGATCATTTATCCCCTGAACATATCCACTTGCAGGATGTCGAATGGCCCTGGTAAAAGATTGGGAAATTGTGTTAGTGAAACAAAATAAAAGACGAAATTTAGTAAGCATTTGTAAGTCAATGACAAGGGTTAAAGAGTTGCACAGTATCTATCATGGATAAAGACTGAAGCCAGTACAATTCATGTCTGCATAATTGTTAGTGCATATACACAGTATATACAGCAGCTTCTAAGCTGAGCTTATTCTCATTCAGATGTCATTCTGTTATTGACAGCTGTCAATTAGTTATACCAAGTTGTTGATGATCAGCACTGGGATTTTGTTTTGTATAAAGACTAATCTTCTCTGTATTACCATTGAGATTTAATAACATTAAAAATCATTTTCAGTTTTCAATTCTCCTTATTTTTCTCTCTGCTCTCTCTCTCTCTCCCTCTCTCTCTACAATCCTAAATTTTCTCACACTTTCTATTCATAATTAATAGTTCAAATCACTCTGAGAACAATGAACATAAAATGGGAAAGCTAGACCACAATGGTCTATTGCGATTCTGGCATCTTTTTTTTTCCAAGTCATTGCTCAAAAATGCTGCTAAAAAGAAAGCAAAAGTATATAAGACTAGATCAACTATTTTAAACATCTTCTGAATGTTTAGTACATATGCATCAGAAGGTAACCAACCATCTTGCTGATATATAACAGTGAAACCATTTCTAGAAGGGTTGTGTGATCATGCCCCTCCCAGGGCCCCTCTTGAGTATCATGTAGTATCATAAAACAGTTACCAGTTTACCTAAAGGAGATGTAGCAACTTGGAAACACATCATACCTAGATCATTAACACCTAACTTTTTTCAGACTAGATTGAGTACAGTGCCCAAAAAGCGAGTATAAGTCACACCTTATAAAACTGGTATGTACTCAAATGGTTGTCACGTCTGTAATGGATACAGATCCAGTACCAGTATTTGTTGGGTACACATTGGTACATACCCAATACTATGGAAGTCACATTGCATGACTTTCGTAGCCAAGCTAAGAGTCATCTTTAACTTAAAAAAAAAAATCCATAACAAAGAACACTAGATTAAGAATAATATCTGGCCAACAAATGGGTAACAACAATATCTAACCATGCATAAAGAATACGTTCCAATGATTTCTGAACTTGCTGTTGCTGGAAGAATGGAACATCAGGTACAGTTCTTGGACAATCAACACCAATCTAACAAATATACAATGACAACAGTCAAAAACAAGGACAATATTTTCATGAATAATTAAGATAAGAATATATTAAACCTGGGAATACCTGACGAAGCATATTAACCTCGTCATCTGAACGTTCTGTATCAGGAATATCATAATACTGAGAAATACAGTCAAGATACTCAAGGCGCTTCCTTCTTAGAACTCCCTCCCTTCTATCTGAATTAGGTGGTGCATATCCCTGTTGTCAATATATCTTTAAATTTCCAGGAAGACGAAATGCTATCCATAAATACATGTGTGACTATGGGTCAATAATGTTGACCCCTTACTCAAATGATTCTCTATAGTATAAATCACTTCAATTTTCTGTTCTAAAATCTTCTGTATAGTCTCATTGCAAAACATTTATGTAAGCAGCATCTAGATCTATTGTGAAAAAATATTCCCATGGCTCACCCTCTGTGAATAGAAGTTTAATTTAAGGCATCACCAAAATAAAATAAGAATCCACAAAGACCTGGAAATTTCTTATACGTACTACAAAGCTCCTTATTATTGCACTTTGTATGACTGAGAACTACCATCAGAGGCATGAGCTAGAGCAAGAGAAATAGCTGAAGGTCATAGAGCTTACCAACAGAAGTCTCCACACTTCAGGACGCATATTGTCTGGAACACCACTCCAAGCTAATTCCCGCAACTTGTCTACAATATAGATTTCAAGGAGGAAATATTTTATTGTGGTAGATAACCCTAGGTTTCCAAAAGGCTTAATGGCTTAAAAAAAGGAAAAGATAAAATTCAAGTTATGTACGATATCACAGGCATGGTTGAATTTCTGTTGCAATCTATTTTTGAACCTTACTGCCAAAACTATCTATAGGGAAAAGGCAACCACATTATGGGTATGTTCATATGAGCACACGGCTTATAATTCCACAAATGGATGCAGCAAAGTAGGAGTTACAAGGAAGAAGCCAATGAATGACACAGAAACAAATAGAAAT
The DNA here is from genome assembly GCA_026413185.1 of Pueraria montana var. lobata. NCBI lineage: Eukaryota > Viridiplantae > Streptophyta > Magnoliopsida > Fabales > Fabaceae > Pueraria > Pueraria montana. The sequence goes on from CM048654.1 coordinate 9,441,533, forward strand.
TTAGAAAGTTAAAATACCTAATATAACCACCGTCCCGGAAAGCACCTTAGTGAACTTCATAACTCTTGCAGAATCTGTAGCTCTAGCACCCATGGTAGACTTGCGGAATTCTTCGGGCGGGCTCCCTCCAAGGGAGGTCGACACTTTTAGCTTAGTGGCATTGGCAATACTAATTGGTTTGCTTGTACTCTGAAATTCCTCCTGCATCAAGAGTAGAAGTCCCACTTGATGAACTGATCCCCACCACTCATGTCAGTCTTATAGTTATGAATAATACTAATATCACCTCTACTGCCCCAGAGGTATGATCACTTGTGCCAGCATCATTGTGAGAAAAGCTCCGTTTGTAATTTGGTGAGGATATCTTCGAGTTTGAGTTATCCGGAGGGTCTACCTTACGGCTCAATAATATTTTACCAGGCATGCTACGACCTTTGAGTAACCTTGATAGAGAGACAACATAGATTATATTGCTACTATTGATTCTAAGGTTGCACTTGGAAGAGCATGTATTATGACATAAACACTTGTGTAAGTGTTTTATTTTATCCATAGGAATCAAATTCAGGCATCAAAGAGTTTACAATAACTCACACATACTGCTCAACCACCTAAGCTAGACCCTCTTGGTACTTGTGTAAGTGTTTAAGAGAGTTTATGAATATAGCTTATGACATATGTCTGTAAGTTGTTTTCAGCTTATTTCAATAAGCTCTTCATGATAACTTAATATGAAAACAGTTTAATCTTATTTCCTTTTCAATTATAGAAACAACTTTTAAATAAGTGCTTACATGATAAGCACTTATTCAATAAATGCTTAATTAAGTTATTTATCCAAACACACCCCAAGCTAAGCTAGTAGTAAGCTGTGTGCTTCCAGTTGTAGGCGAAACTGAATACAAAACTTAAAGAGGTAATTAATTAATGAATCTACTAAAGAGGAAGAAAATCAAAACCGTCGTGAGAAAGTAATTGGTTTTTAAATCAGGTTGAAAATACAAAATGGAAAAAATAAACCTGGATGAAGCAATAATAAGGCTCGATCTGAGAAGAGAGGAATTGGGGGGTTACCCTTGAACGTTTCTGAGGGTCTGATTGAATCTGGAGTCGAGGGTAGTAGCTATGTTGCGCACATCTTCTTGGCGCTTGTTCATGCTTACAGTGCTCCTTGTTTGTTTCAGCTACTGCTCTTTGCTTACGGAAGAGAATTGCTGAAACTAACACTTATTCATCCATCATCATTCAGCATCTATCTATTACCGCCAAAATAGCATTCTCAGTTCCACTAATCATGCTTATTTAATTATGGAAACCCACGTCGCTAAGCTTTGTTTTTCTTTAATTCCTAATCGCATTGCATTGTATAATTTGATTTTTTTTTTTTCCGACAGTACCTTTTTGTGCATTCGTTTCACGGAATTCTGATTACATTTTTTATTTTATTCTATGAAAAAAAAAATACTGTATGTATTGGTCAAAAAAAAATACTGTATGTAATAAAAAGACGAAAATTGGGATGCAAAGTACGAATAATACCGCGGAGTGGAATGGATGAAAAAAAAAATGCGAAGTAATAACACAACGTAAAAAATAATAAAAATATAAATAGTTGTGAATATTATTTTTAAAAAGGTCAAGTTTATTAAATATTTTATATTAGATGATTAAAAAAACAAGATATACTATATACTTAGTAATATCTTAACAAATCAAAATATTTTATTTGTTTTGAATCATTGACAAATGTTTTAAAGACGCTACCTAATCTTCTAATAAAAATAAATAAAGACGCTACCTAATATTTAATTTAGCACAATTATATCTGAAATTGAATCTGCAATTTGTATTTGCTTTTAAAAAAAGTATACTTGATTTCTCTATAAAAAAAAAAAAAAAAAAAAAGTATACTTGATCGAGAAAAGGATATCTGTTAACTTTAAATAAAAAGAGTGTATTTAAATGGTTTCATAATTTATTAGACGTTTACATATGTTTTATTATATTGTCGTTATAAAAAGAGTTAAATTCTTATATTTAAATTCACTTTACCAGTTTACCTAACAGTGTTCATGACTTGTTCTACTAATCCAACTTAAAGTAACCTTAATGGGTTTAAGATTGAGAAAATTAAACCCAGTATATTTTAGAATGAATTTGAATTATATTTTGGATTGTCTCAACCGGTCTAATGGCATGTATATTCTTTTAAAATATATATTTTAAATAATTATAAATTAATAATACAACTTCTTAACTTAATAAATAATGTTTATTAACATGATGTTATATTTATATTCATATAATTTATCTTAAAATATATACTGTAAAATATACTATATTGTAGTTGTATATTTTTTAATTCTAGGATTTAATTATATATAATATTAAGATTAATATATCGTGCTAACAAATTGAGTTTAACTTAGTTTTGTCCCAAATGTTTCAAGTCTTAATCGGATTGATTCAGGTTAATAGAATTGGCATATCAAAAATTTGGACTTGATAAGAATATAAGTAAACTCATCCTAACTAATTCGCAAACACTCCTAATTTTACCTTTAATTATATATAACTCGTGTAATAACCTATGTGTTACACAGGTGTTAAGTTTACAATTTTTATTTTTAATATATTTTTTATTCATTTTTAATTTTTATATATAAATATATACTGGTATATATAAATATTTAAAAGATATATTAACATAGTTAAAAATATTAATATATATCTTATATTATTTTGATTTATATAAATATTTATTTTCAAAAATATTATTTTTATAAATATGTTTGCATTTGTATATAATTCATATTAGATTTGGATTTAGATATATACAAAATTTTAAAAATAAGTGTTAATAATAAAAAAATATTATAAAGTTTTAAAGTTTTCATTATAGAGAAAAAAATGACTAGTATGAATAAATAATATAAAACAATCATTACTTCTTTGTGTTGTCGCCTTTTGCATCGTTCCTTCAGGTAATGGCAGAGAGTATGAATATAATTACTTCTTGGACACCTAACAGAAATCGTCGGCAGCCACAATCTTCGTCAACAAAGCTACGTCTTCACTCTAGCCCTCCACCTCCTCACTATGATAAGGGTCTCTTTTTTTCTTCATTCCTTTAGGTTTTTATTTATTTAATCTTGGCTTGTGTAAATTTACGATTGTTTCTAGCTCTATCTAACTTAAATTTATGTTAATTTTAGTAAATTTGTGACGCAATGCTCGCTTGGTCTCTTGCTCCTCTCTCTCTTTCGCTCAATCTCACGCTTAGTAAATTTGTCCATGCTTATTTATATTTTCAACATATTTTAATTGGATTGCATTGATATTTAAATCTTCTATGAAAAAAATGAGAACTTGACTGATAGTTTTCTCGTGAATGAATATGAATCAGAACCGATAAATATAAAATTTGGCATTCATCTATTTTCAACATATTTTAATTGGATTGCACTTATATTACATTTGTTTTGTTGATATGCTTTCGTGTTAGATCATGTATTTTTTTTAATTAATTGTCTAATACAGTCTTGGCAGTAGTTTTTTTTTTTTATAGTTAGTTCCTTGTAATGGTTCCTTTGCAAATTGTATTGAATATATTTCCATATCAAGACCATTGAAGCAGACTTAATAGCTGGTTTAGTTTTTATGCACATTTGATATCTTATTTATTTGCATAGGATAGTTGCTCATTTAATGGTGCTTGTTGCTATTACCTTTGGAGGCTGGTTATTGTGCCGTTATCTTATATTAACTTAGATTCTTACTGACTTTGGTTGTAGGATCTTCTCCTATTAACTTGGATTTATATATTTGATTTGATCTCTAGGGAGTAATATATCATATGAGGTGCCATTATTTTTCTTGTGGACCTATATAATAAATATGTTGTCCGATAATGGTGTCTATTTGTTAGGGCAAACTCTCAATATATGGTTTAGTTTCTATGCACCTTTGGATATCTTATTTCAATGCACCTTTGAATATGTCATAGTTCAATTCAGTTTGATTTTTTTTGTCAACCCTACATTTAGCATGTGTTTGGAAAACCATTCCTCCTTAACTCAATGATATGGATCTCAATATCTGGTTTAGTTTTTTATGCACCTTTGAATATGCCATGGTTCAATTCAGTTTGATTCTTATGGTTAGTCCTAGATTTAGCATATGTTTGGAAAACCATTCCATCTTAACTCAATGATATGGATGACTCGCTTCTTTGTTTTTTCCCATCACAAATTCACAATCCATCAAATGTTTGTAACTTCAAGCCTAATGTTTGCAACGGGAATGAAGTATGATTATAACATATAGGAAATGTTTGTAACATATTGTGCTTATAACTTCTAAACTAAAGTTCATAATGTGAGTGAAGTAAGCTTATAACATATAGGAACTGTTTGTAACGAATTGTGGCAAAAGGGTTGTGCTAACTTCTTAAGTATTTCTTAGTTAAATAATCACCTTAATTACCACAAAATATATATTTTTATGAATTAAAGAATAAATAAAATAATTTAGTGGCATTTTGGAGGAAAAAGAATTAATGTAGTGTTGCCACGTGACATTTGTCTTCATGACAGAACCTTTTTGTTCTTACTAGATTTGGTAAGTATTATGATGTGGTGGCTCCGTTGAATTCTCCTCCGTGAATGGTGTGGGTGTACCTGCAAAAACACTCTGACGCTCAAGTTAGAAATGCAGAGGTAAGAGGTGGGTATTTCAATTGGGAATAGAATTCTCGTACCTTGATTGCATGGAGTGTTGTCGTATTTATAGAGTATAAAGAGATAGATTTGATATAGTTATTTTTCTATTAAATCTCCTCAAATCTCATAATTCATGATAGAAGTAACTTATCTTCTATCATGATCTTGTGCCATGATCTTCTTATATCTTTTCTCTCAATAAGATATATTTGCTGTTATAACTGCCTAGATCTGAGTAAGCTTATTCTACTCGGCCAGGTCAACTACTCAGTGGAGTGCTGAGTTCGAGTAGTACACTTTTTATAATATATTATTGATTATTCATATACATGTTGATCATAATTAATTTAATTATTCAAAATCAAAATATATATTCATTTTAATTACCTTAATTTCTACATTTATATATTTTTATAAATATAAAAACAAAATAAAAACCTTAATTACGTGACATCTGTCTTCATGACAACACCTAATTTTTAAAAAAATAAAAAACTTAATCGCTACATTTATACATTTATTTATTTTAATTACCTTAATTACGTGGCATTTGTCTTCATGACAAAATCTTATTTTATAATATATTATTGATTATTGATATTGATTATGAGGAATGTTAGCGACACTCTTTTTAACACTTTTTTTTCCTAACATTCTTTTTATAATTAATTGAAATTTATTGGAAATCACTAATTTTGTTGGGTCCTACTTCTAAATCAAGAGAAAAATACATTAAATGAAAAGTATGACCCACCAAATTTGATGATTTCTAATATATTTTAACCAATTACATATAGAGTATTAGATAAAGTCTGTTAGCATTCCTCCATAATTATTGTTTAGTACCAAGTTAATGGAAAATAATTTTTGAATAAAAACTATTCTGGTTTGCATGAACTGAAGTTTAAATATATAAATGCAGGGATTCCAACATACAAGTTAGTGTTTGTATGAATAAATTAAGAATGTGAAAGATACAAAGTATACTCAAGTCTTTTATGGCCTATTTATATCCTTTTAAATAAGTTATGGTAATGCTTCTTACATGACGAGACATGTGAAACATCTTTAGGGTGAATCTCACGATTTTCATTGGACGTCCTTAATAGAATACATGTTAGATCTCATGTTTTGCAACTATATGGGAATCAATATAGGGTTAGGAAATTTTTGTTCGCTATAGAGTGTTGGGTCTTACAATTCGTGCTAGACTTTATTTTTGGTGAAATAATTTGTGCTAAAGTTTTTTTTTCGACTGCAAAAGGAAAAAAGTTGAGCTAAAGTTAATGCGTGTTTGATTTCTCATTTGAGATTTATGTTTAATACAAAATCACGTCAAACTTAATGTAAAAAAAACTAAGCAACTATTAATTACATTGCACTAAAGATCCATATCCAACAATACCTGATGTATTTTCAAACACACCATAAGTAATATTGAGTTAATGTATTGACTTTATTATTTATTGTGAGCCTAAATCATCTAGTCGAAATCAATGGTCTATTTCTATTGGTTGAGTAGTGCATGTGAGTTGTCGTAAATTATTGGAAGTCGAAGTTTAAATCAATTATAATTACGTTAAATATGAAAGGAATGGAAATTTAATATGAAGAAAAAAAATCAATCAATTTTGTTTCATAATAAGACATCTAAGAAAACAGTTTATGTTATGTTTTGTCTAACTTTTTTTTTTTTAAAGTCAGTGTTCAAAACAATTATTTGACGATTTTAGCTTAAAAATTCATTTTAAATTACAAACTTTTTAGTTCAACATAAATTATTTCACTTCGATTAGTTCAAGATCTGTTATTTTTGTTTTAATAGAAACTACTTTTCTCCTTTGTTTTTTTTTTATAAAAATTAAACTTTTAATTTTTTAAGAATTTTTTAAAATTTGTTTGGTCTAACTTTTTCTTTTAAAGAAATAAAAACTTAAAAACATTAAGTTAAATACTATCTTAATCATATTTAAGTTGATGTCCTCAATAAATGAGATGGATAAAATCAACTAACTTTTTTTAAATTATTCGCAGTATAAGTTATTTTATCATTGCTTTTTTTTTTTACGAAAACATTTCTACACCACAACCGATTAAAACTTGGAATAATAATAATTTAAAAAATCTAATACACATGAGGTTATTTTTATAATAATATATATTTTTAAATTATTGTGTTTAGACTTTCATTTATTGAAATTACATACTTTTGTCATTTGTCCATATTGAGTTTTTTTATAGACTACTTTTTTTTTTTTATAATATTTAACGCAAGTTACCTGATTAGATACTCAAAACTCAAATTAGTTGAGCTGAAATAATTTCACATTGTTCATGTTGATGGATAATATTTGTATTTGAATTTACATTTATATTTAATTTTGGTTTTATTAAAACAATGTGTAATTATAGTAATTAAATAAATAAATAAACAACAATGGCTAGGTCTCCATGTCTAACCATTGTACAAATTTCACCATGACGTTGCCGCCATTACCGTTCTGAAACTAGAAGCCAATAAACCCTAAACCTCACCAAACAAACACTTCACTGGTGAGAGGCTTCACTACGCCACCTCTTTCCATGGCCGTCAACGACGCCGATCAATCCAATAGGGCTCACAGGACTCGTCAATCCGGTGCCAAATCCAACAAGAAGAAGACTAAGAAGAAGCAGAAGCAGAATCCCGATGGCCTAGAGGATCCCAAAAAGCAAAACCCTAAGGCATTCGCCTTTACTTCCTCCAACAAAGCCAAGCGCTTGCAATCACGCGCCGTCGAGAAAGAGCAGCGCCGCCTTCATGTTCCAGTCATCGACCGCTCGTACGGCGAGCCCGCTCCATACGTCGTCGTCGTGCAGGGTCCTCCTCAGGTGCTTATTATTCTCCTTTCTTTCACTCGAATTTAGCACAACTCAATTCAATTTGTTGTTAGTGTTGCCTTATACTGGTTCGTGTGTTTGGTTTGGTTTCAGGTGGGGAAGTCACTGTTGATTAAGTCTTTGGTTAAGCATTACACGAAGCATAATTTGCCTGATGTTCGAGGTCCAATTACTATCGTGTCAGGTTTGTGATTGTTTTTATATGCCGTGTTTCTACCTGTTCATCAATACATGTGTGTATTTCACTATTTCTCCGGACTTGGTTAACGGTGATTTTTATCTCACATGTCAGGGAAGCAAAGGCGGGTGCAGTTTGTGGAATGTCCGAATGATATCAATGGCATGATAGATGCTGCCAAGTTTGCAGATCTAGCACTTCTTCTTATAGATGGGAGTTATGGTTTTGAAATGGTGAGTTATTTATTAGTTAATGACGATAGGGCTGTGCATTTGTTTGTTTGTACTCGTGTCGCGGTGCTACTGTGTGATTTTGTTGAAATTGGTTTGGCATTAGTTTTAAAGTATAAGGATACTGTTTTTTGAGATTTTACTTAACTTGCAGGAAACTTTTGAGTTCCTTAATATATTGCAAGTTCATGGGTTCCCGAAGGTCATGGGGGTTCTCACCCATCTTGATAAATTCAAGGATGCGAAAAAGTTGAGGAAAACAAAACAGCGACTCAAACATCGGTTTTGGACTGAAATATATGATGGTGCTAAACTATTTTACTTATCAGGCCTTATTCATGGAAAGTAAGTTGTTACCAGAAATCTGTTTTGTTGTTATACATTTTCTTCTTTTATATGTGCATGTTAGTGCTTAATAGTGTTTGCTAAGCTTTGTTACTAGTTTTACTTTATAATTATAATTATAATACTGACTTTCCTTAATTGAACAGGTATGTCAAGCGTGAAGTTCACAATCTTGCTCGATTTATTTCAGTCATGAAGTTTCATCCTTTATCTTGGCGAACTTCCCACCCCTATGTTATGGTAGATCGTTTTGAAGACATCACTCCTCCTGAAAAAGTGCATGAAAATAATAAATGTGACAGAAAAGTCACCCTTTATGGGTATCTTAGAGGCTGTAATTTGAAAAAGGGCAATAAGGTGTGTTCAACAAATCTACTATATTATTGCCTTTAGCTGAAACTAAATTCATTAGAATCTAGAGCTTTTTGGAAGAATGCACCAGGGATAGTTCTCAATTGATACTTAAGATGGTTCAGAACAATAACTTTTGATTATATTAATATTCCTCATGTTATTGTTAGCTCAAAGTTCACATTGTTTTGTCCTGTTTTAACTTAAACAAATTCATGCTTTATTTGTTGATTCTATCACAGTATACTGTTTGTTAACAACCAATTAGTGGGAAGTGGAAAAATTATGATCTCAATGTGATCTTAAATCTTATTATTTGTTTCTCTAATTTTTTCACAATAATTTTGCTTAAATTTAATTTCAAAACATTAGTGCATTTACTTGATACATGTTTATCAACTACTAATTTTATTCTCTATTCATGCACTCTAGCAACCACTTCCCCCCTGAAATATCCAAGAACTCTTTCCTTCTCCATAAGGGATTTATATGTATATATTACATAAAAGGAGTTCAGTTATGGACTTATGGCATAGTTTCACTGTTTTAGCCTTGATACTTGCGAGAAGTATTTAATTAATTTAGACTATCTGCCTAGAGCAATACAGTGATCAGATGGTACTTGGAAGTATTATGTTTATGTGCTCCCAAATATTGGTAGTCTAATCAGTATTTTGGAATTTGGAAATCAGGTGCACATAGCAGGAGTGGGTGATTATAGTTTAGCTGGTATTACTGCTTTACCTGATCCTTGTCCTCTTCCATCTGCTGCAAAAAAGAAAGGACTGCGTGATAAGGAAAAATTATTCTATGCTCCCATGTCTGGCCTTGGGGATCTTTTGTATGACAAAGATGCTGTATACATAAATATTAATGACCACCTTGTTCAATTCTCAAAAGTTGATGATGAAAACTCTGCTATGACAAGCAAAGGTCAGTAGATAGTTTCCTTTTCTTCATGCATTTTATTTTTATCCTTGTTCATTAAATCATATTATGGTCACATATGGTGGCAGAATAGAATATATTTCATGCATTTTATCTTTGTTTGTGAAATTATATTATGATCATATGGTGGCAGATCTTTTTACAGAATATTTCAAGGTATTCTGTCATGGAACTTTTATCATTGAATCATATTATGATCATATGGTGCCAGTTATCTATAGTACTCCTTTTTTACCTATATCATTTTAATATAATTACCGGTTACAATAGTATACTTGTTTGTTTTACTTTTCCAATTTCTTCCCTATTCCAATATTTTCTTTTTATTAATTTTATCTCAATGATTTGGACAGGAAAGGACAGAGATGTTGGGGAGGTTTTGGTGAAATCGCTACAGAATACCAAATACTCAATCAATGAAAAACTAGAGAACAGCTTTATCAATATTTTTGGTCAAAAGGCAAATGTGTCGTCAGAAGCTCTAGGTGATGCACATGGCACAAACAAGGATGTTGAACAGAATGACAAAACAGAAGATAATAACAAAATGGATTTGGATGGTTCAGAATCATCTGATCAGGATGAAGATGATGCCACAGACACCGAAGCCTCTGGCACTGATGATGAAGACAAAGATGAACCAAATAGTAATGCTAGGAATGGAGTCCACTTGCAAGAACATATTGAGTTTCATGATGGAAGACGAAGGAGAAGAGCAATACTTGGAAATGATGTTGATCAAAATGATCTGATGGTGAGCTTTAAGCAATTGTGTTTGTTTGAGTCATGCCTCATACCCATAGGAAAGAAACTAGATTGTGTTATGGCCATTCCCTTTCAGTTATTTTTTTTCCAGGAATCTGTTTACATAGGATCAAGCTTATACTATATTGAATTGTAGGCCAAGCTAAAACTTATATTGAATTACTGATTGTGTAGTCAATAAAATTATTTTTCTTTTGTTTCACTTTTGTTTATGTGATACATGTATCAATTTGCATCGATAATGCTCTACTGGGATACTCATAATTTCAGACTGACTTCATTGATAGGATTCAGAAGGAGATGAGGATGGTTCTACCAGTGGTGATGATGTAGAATCTTCTGATTCAGAATATTCAGAAGAAGAGGAGGAAGATGACAATGATAATGATGACACAAATGGTGCAGTTTTCCTCCTTTCTTTGTTAAGATTTATATCTTGTCTGTTCTTATCTGGCTGTATAAATGTGCTGTATTCATGCTCTCATCTCAGTACTAGGTCTTGGTAAATCCTTGTAAATTAATCAATGTTCTTATCCCATGCTAATTGCTATAAGTTAGTAACTTGTTACTGGAGGGTTTATATTTTTTTCTGACATTTCTTTCTTGATTTTCCTCATAGAAGATGACATGGGTAATGTTTCTAAGTGGAAAGAGTCTTTGGCAGAAAGAACTCTCTCACGGAAAACTCCTAGTTTGATGCAACTTGTGTATGGGGAATCTACTATTAATTCAACCACTATAAACAGAGAGAATGATAATAGTGGGGACGAGGAAAGTGATGATGACTTTTTTAAGCCCATAGAAGAAGTGAAAAAGGTTGGTCCTTTACTACATAGTCTGCCTTGCAGTTGCAGGACTTGTACCAAATTTCTATGTAATTATTGCTTTGCAATGCTTCTTTATCATTAATGACAATTAAAAAAAGCAATATTTGAAATGTACATGTTGGTATATTTAAAAATCTTCATTTAAATTTGTTAGCCCTCAGATTATGTTCTTATTTGCTTCATAAACTAAGGAACTGTGTGTTTGCTTTTGTCTTTAAAATCTATAGCAAAACATGAGAGATGGATTGAATGATGATGGGATGGTCAACACTGAGGATTGTTCCAAGTGTACACAATTTGTGGATCAGAGATGGGATGAGAAAGATAATGAGGAGATTCGCAACCGATTTGTGTCTGGCAATTTGGCAAAAGCTGCACTTAGAGATGGGATTAGAAATGCTTTACCAGCAGCTAATACTGAAGAGGAAAATGATGATGTCTATGGTGACTTTGAAGATTTGGAAACAGGAGAAAAGCATGGGAATCATCAGACAGATGATGCTTTTGCTGCAACAACACAAAAGGGAGATGATTTAGAAGCTGAGGAGCGGAGGCTTAAGAAACTTGCTCTTCGTGCTAAATTTGATTCTCAATATCCTTTTTTCTCTCTACTTATTTAATATGAACCGTTACTTTATAACCCCACCCCCCTCTTCTGCAAAAAACTAGTTTTTCTCGGAATAAGGGAAAATGCCACATTTATTGCTTTAAGGTTCTGACTTCTGAGTTTGGTAGAATCATGGCTTAAATTCCATACATAGCTTCTGTCTTATCCAAAGGTTAACACCCTTTCCCCTCTCCAACACACGCGCGGAAAAAAAAAAAAATCCTCCAGAGGACTAGACCTATGTTTGGTTTAAAGTTACAAAAGTACTTTTGCGAATTCCAATACAAACCTATGTTTGGTTTAAAGTTACAAAAGTACTTTTGCGAATTCCAATACAAAATTACTCGTTCCAATGCATGAATTGAGAAGGAAAGATTTGTTGCTTTTGAAGTAAAAGTACTTTTGAGCTCTCCCAACTTTAATCCATACATGCACTAGAAAGTAGATATAGTATAGCAACATTCTCAATTTGTTTTGTTTTCTAATGCTGTCTTGCACTTGTTACTTGGGTCCTAGTGGTGGAGCTTCTTTTGGTTGAGTCTTTCTTGTCCTTTCACTTCCATTGCTGCCAATGCTTGATGTTTTTCACCATAATTATGGTCCAAGCTAACTCAGTGATGGATGGACTACATACAAAACTTCATCAAGGTCCTGTCTCCTAAACTTTTGGGTAATAATATGGATCTTATGGCTCAGCCATTGATATGATAACAATATGGAATATGAAGTTTCTACTTTTTGTTTGATCCTGATTCATTATATTAAAAGCAAATTGTTGGGTACATTATGGCACTATATTTTGTTACCTTAATTGTGATTCACATTTGATGATGACTCTGGGTCACCTGAGGAAGATACTGGTAATGAAAATGAAGGCAAGTTCCGTCGTGGTCAAGCTAATGAAAGTAGCTATTTTGACAAGGTAAAATTGCTTACATTAGGTCTCAACTACCATGTTATATGATGGCTACTAACTCTTGGATTTTGCCAGTTGAAAGAGGAGATTGAACTCCAGAAACAAATGAATATAGCTGAACTCAATGATCTTGATGAGGCTACCCGATTGGAGATAGAAGGCTTCCGAACAGGAACATACCTTAGATTGGAGATTCATGATGTTCCTTGTGAGATGGTTGAATACTTTGATCCCTACCATCCAATATTGGTTGGAGGGATTGGTATAGGGGAGGAAAATGTTGGATACATGCAGGTCAGTGGAATTTTTAAAGCATAATTCCTTGTAAAGTTTAAATCAAATCCACAAGTGTTATAAACATCTTTAAGTCAATAAAACTATTGGATACCAAAAATGTCTACGATTGGGCAGTGATATTATAAGGGAAATATATGTTAATTCAAAGCAAATTGGTTGTGGTTTCTATTTGGCCAGATTGTTTAATGCAACAATCTCAAGGACAAGAGATGTGTCACCATCACAAAACTTGGTAGAGCATCAAAATTAGTATATCCTGTATTTAGGTTTGGAATAGTGCTTATAGCTGTATACCAGGATGGTCTGCGTAGGACTTCCTGTTGATGTTGAAGAGACAGAATAATTTCTTTGTTTTGTGAATGGTAAAATGGACCACCTATATGTAAGGAAAGGAACATAACGAGCTGTTTGTGTAGAAGATAAAAAATTGGCTTCAAAAACATGTTATTACATGTTAATTAGCAGTCCTGAGTTTAATTTTTCAAGTTGATTGAAAGTTGAAACTTTCTTGTCTTCGTTTTTTCTTTGCTTCCAGGCCAGGTTAAAGCGGCACAGGTGGCACAAGAAAGTTTTGAAGACTAGAGACCCAATTATTGTATCTGTTGGATGGAGGCGTTACCAGACAACCCCAGTTTATGCCATTGAGGATAGCAATGGAAGGCATCGTATGCTAAAATATACTCCAGAACACATGCATTGCCTTGCTATGTTTTGGGGCCCTCTTGCTCCTCCCAACACTGGGGTTGTAGCCATTCAGAATTTATCAAATAATCAGGTCAGGCGGTACATTTGTTTTTTGCTGTTAAATGCCCTTTAATTCATCTCAAACTATGGGATGTTTATTTTTGTAGGTTTTCCCTTATATTTGGTTCCTGTTATAATTTTGCTTAGTGCCTGAGAGGATGTATTCTGTTTATCAGGCAACATTTAGGATTACTGCAACTGCAGTTGTACTTGAGTTTAATCATGCAGCAAGGATAGTGAAGAAAATCAAATTGGTTGGTTATCCATGCAAAATATTCAAGAAGACAGCACTTATCAAGGATATGTTTACTTCAGATCTTGAAGTAGCTCGGTTTGAAGGTGCAGCTATTCGGACAGTCAGTGGGATCAGGGGGCAGGTCAAGAAGGTCTGTTAATTGTCCATTTGAGACAAATGACATATATTATACATTTATACTGATGATTTGTTTTGGTAGTTTCAGTTGGAAACTTAATAATTTAATTTGCCATCTATTTTGTGCTATGTTATTTTATTTAATCTGGCAGGCTGCAAAAGAAGAGATAGGTAATCAACCAAAAAGAAAGGGTGGGCAAACCAAAGAAGGAATTGCTAGGTGCACCTTTGAAGACAAAATTCTGATGAGTGACATTGTTTTCCTGCGTGCATGGACTCAAGTTGAAGTTCCTCAGTTTTATAATCCATTGACAACAACATTGCAGCCTCGTGACAAGACCTGGAAAGGAATGAGAACTGTCGCAGAATTGAGAAGAGAACACAATCTTCCCATTCCTGTAAATAAAGATTCACTTTACAAGGTATATTCTAGTTTGATACCAATGGATCATTTTCCTTACTGATGCATTTCAAGACATTTCTCCCTTATATGGTCGTGCCTACTTATTTTCATTTTCCTTTTCTTTTGGCAGAAAATTGAAAGAAAACCTAGAAAGTTCAATCCATTGGTGATTCCCAAGTCTCTACAAGCGGGTCTTCCCTTTGCATCAAAACCCAAGGATATATCCAAGCGAAAAAAGCCGTTACTTGAAGAGAGAAGGGGAAGGGGTGTTGTCATGGAACCTCAAGAGCGCAAAGTTCATGCTCTCGTTCAACACCTCCAGTTAATAAATAGTGAGAAGGTAAGTATGTCAGCTGATAGTTTGTTTGCTTTACTTTTGTTATTTGAATTTCTAGAAATTGGCTTGGGATTATATTCCTTTGCTAAAAAGTACTTCTGTTCCATTTTATTGGATGGCAAGTCTTTAAAATTGAGGATGAGTCAACTTCAAACACAGTAAATCTGCCTTTTATTTCACTCAAACTCTTTGAAAGCCTGTACTAGCCATTAGCCAATGACTTTGTAGCTTAATGGCTACCGTCCTCTGGAAATGCTTGATCCTGGGTTCTATTCCTAACCCAGCAATTACAGTGCATTTAGTAATATGTTTCTCCATCACATAGGTCTTTGGTTGGATCTTCCTTTTAACTAAATAATATAGTCATGGATTAATCTGCAAGTTTAAAAACTCAATTACAACTCTTGATGGGTTATTTCTTTTCCTTTTCTTGCCACAAGGTATTGATGGTGAATATGTCTTAATTACGAACCATTTCTATAGACTTTCCTGTTGAGAAATTTATTTCAAGTTGACTAAGGTGTAATTTCCTGCTATTGATGCTTATAATATTACTTAGAAAATTAATATTTGCTTAAAAGAGATATCTTGAGTCTTTTTTTTTTTCTTTTTCCCAGAGTTCTGTAGCAATACCATTCATAACAAGTGACATTGTTATGATGCAGCTCAATTTTTTCCATTTAAAGCTCTACTTTTGCATGTCGTTGTGCATGTCTTTTGACATACTCTATTTTCTGAGCCTCTTGCAGATGAAAAAGCGAAAGCTTAAGGAAGAGAATAAGAGGAAAGCACTTGAAGCAGAGAGAGCAAAAGAAGAGCAGTTGTCGAGAAAGCGCCAGAGAGAGGAGAGACGAGACAAATACCGGAAGGAAGACAAGCAGAATAAGAAACTTCGGAGAGCAGAGGTTTGAGTTCATGACTTGAATTCGTTCTGAAATTGTTGAGGCAAATGAATTTTGACGACATGGAACCATCACCCACCTTCATCATAAAAGAAAAATGAAAGGTTTATGCGGTTGCAGCTACATAAATTATGGAAATTAAAGAGCAAATTTCACGTATTCAGCATCATGTAGATTGTTTTTAATGGTGCTACGGATTTGTGGAATCACGGGCAACATTCTTGGGAGCTGAGAATTGAGCTTGCTTCGGCTTCTAAATCTCATATATGTCACGACATGTATTACTACAAATTTTGGCCAGCTAATGTCTACATATAGGTCAACTATTAGATAAAATTGTTTCGCGTGTTGGTAGTTACTAGTTAGCTTCCTAACGCATCCTGAATATCAATTTTGATCGAGGAGTTGACACTTCAACTGTGCTTGTGTAAAAATATTATTTCAAATTCCTTGGAAAATTAATTTCTATTGTTTTATGAACTGTGCTTATTTAGTTTTAGAAGCTTTTACCTAGTTATCTTCCTTTCCATTAAATTATCATCCACCGGGCTGAACTTATTGGTGAAACCGTGAAAGATTTGAACATTATGTATGAGGTAAAATATTAAAAGGCAATAACTTTTTAGAATTTCAAATTTTTAATTAAAGAAATGCTAATTTTTTTTTTAACTTTTATCTACCTAAATTTCTTTACTTTATCTCCTTACTTTTTCATAATTTTTATTATTAATTAAATTTTATTAAAAACTATAAAATTATAAGAGAAACTTATTAATAAGTAGTAAAATTCACAAAAAATTATAATTTTAATAAATTTTAACTAATAATATAAATGATATTCAAAAGAATGTATTAAAAGATGCATTATAATAAATATTCATAAACGATCTAATTTAATAAAAAAACTCATCCAGGAAACTAAAAATTGAAGACATAAAAAATAAAAAAATAAATGTTTTTATTGGATTGAATTAAATTTCATATTTAACTTTTGAAAATAATTAAATTCAAATTGAACTTACTTAAATATATACACGTATATATTTTTATCACGAACAATTCAATTCAAATTGAACTTACAAGTATATATACTATAATTGTTCACTTATTAAAGTAAGATTAAAATCAAAATTGATCGATTTCAAATCGCTTTAGATAATATTAAATTATATTTAAATTTTAAATGAGAATTGAAGGGTAAATAGCCATTTTGATCATTGAAAGTGTCGAGCGTTGACAATTTGGTCCCTAAAAGATGAAAATTTCGAATTTAGTCCCTGAAAGTGAAAAAAGTGCGACAAATTCGTCATCCCGTTAAACTCTTCTCCGTTAACATTAACAGAAGTGCCTACATGGCACTTTTGGTGATGATGTGGTAGCTGACGGTTGTCACGTGTCATTCACGTTGTTGCCACGTGTCATCCACGTGGCTAAAAGTTTACTTTTCACTTTAGTCTCTAAATTTAATAACTTATTGTCATTTTAGTCCTTGAACTTAACCACTTACTGACATTTTGGTCCCTGAAAGTACTTTTGAATTTTTAATTAAGTCTCAAGCTATATGTAAATTATTAGCATAGTCATCACCATATTCCTTCACTTCCATTATTTATTTGTCATATTTTTCACCTTCCTCTTACCAATTTTGCCATTTAAATTATACTATAAATATGAAACTAATTTATGAGTGATCACATATCAGTAGTTAGTGGCTAAATCCATAATAATAGTTAGTAGCCATATCATGAGTATTAGAGGACTTGAGTGGACATGACCCTTTGGTGGCACGCGAAACACGTGTCATTTTTCATTCTCTTGATAACGTTTGGAGTGTAGAGAGTGAAAAAATTGAGGATGAAGGAGGTGTAAGTGGGAGGGGGTGGTATAGGATCCATACGATCGTTTGGCACATAATCGATGATCAAAGTAAAATGATCAAACATATCCGAAAATGTAAACAATGAAAGTTGTGGTTTTCATGAACTACTACTGCAAGGTATATATAGACATTAAAAAATTTTAAATGTAGTGGTTACTTGAGAGTGTTGAAAAAGCTATTTGAAAATTTTTAATTGAATAAAATGTAACTTCTTAAAGAAGCTAGACAATGTTTATTAAGAAAAAATTAAATAGTTTTTTTAAGATGTTTGTGTTATTTTCCTATTAGAATTGATGTTTCAGTTGAATAAATGACGAACTTTGCATGCAGATGATGGAGGTGAAAGTCAAGATGAATTACAAAGTGTGGAAGAGGAAGGTGAAAAATATGAGAGACATGGAATGTATATGGTGATGACTATGCTAATAATTTACATGTAATGTGAGACTTAATTAAAATTCAAAAGTACTTTTAGGGACTAAAATAACAGTATGTGATTAAGTTCAGGGACCAAAATGACAGTACGTGATTAAGTTTAGGGACCAAAATATCAGTAAATGGTTAAGTTTAGGAACTAAAATAACATCAAGTTGTTAAGTTTAGAGACTAAAGTGAAAAGTCAACTTTTAGTCACGTGAATGACACGTGGCAACCATCAGCTGTCACGTCATCACCAAAAGTGTCACGTAGGCACTTTCGTTAATGTTAACGGAGAAGAGTTAACGGGAGGACGGATTTGTCACACTTTTTTCACTTTCGGGGACTAAATTCGAATTTTTCATCTTTCAGGGACCAAATTGTCAGCGCTTGACACTTTCAAGGACCAAAATGATCATTTACCCGAGAATTGAATGATAAGTTAAAAAAATTCAAAGTAATTAAATTGAATAGTTTTTTCTTAATATCATAGTTTTAAAAAATCAGCTCGGACCGACCGGAAACCAATTACTTAACAGGTTCAATCAGGTATCAGATTGAGGATGTTGTTGAACCGGTGTGACCCGGCTGGATTTTAGGTTCAATCAGCTATCAAATTGAGGATGTTGTTGAACCAGTGTGACCCGGCTGGATTTTAGGTTCAACCAGCGGTTAATGTGACCCGGACTGGTTCTTGCTTTTTTTTATTTTATAAAATATTGAAACGACGTCGTTTTGGTGTATTAAAAATTGAAGAAAGGATGGCACTCACAGCACCTCTTGTTGTCTGCTCTGAACTCAAGTCTCTAAACACAAAACCTTTGAACCGTCAATCACCCTCCACCGCGCCGTCGAACAACCCACGTCTGCCGGCGTCACACGTCGCCACCAGCAACCAGCATCGGCGCACCACTACAGAGTGCAGCACCTCGCCCCATCGTCGACGCACACGCACCAGAGCAGCAGGCCGTCGCACTCGCACGCGGCAACCACCGGAGCACCAGGTCGTCGGAGCAGGTTTCGAGTTCTGACCTCTGATCTGTTTTTTTTTTTTTTAATTCATTTTTTGTGTTTTGTGATTCTGATATTGGTAATGTTATTGATTCAGTTTTAAATTTTTCCACGAACATGAAGTGTCGTGTGATTATTATGGCTCATGAGAATCCCTACATTGGACAATGCTATATTGATTCTGTTTTTTGTGAATTCTGATAGTCGCAGTGACATGATATGCCTAAATTGGACAATGCTATTGTTGTAGCACAATGCTTCTGGTTATTTCTTTTTAATATTAAATTAAAAGTAACATACTTTGCAGGTTGTTCCTAATCTGTTGTCTTGAAAATGTAGAATTGAGCTAGATAGGAAATATTGACTTGCATGAGTCTTGATCAAATTGTTGCATATTTTTTAATTTCATACCTTTTTTAGGCAGGGTATGAAATTTTCAAAATTTTTAATAGAGACCGGGTCATGTGGTTCAATAAGTGAACCACTAGTTCGACCTTTGATCCAGTGTCTTGACCGGGTCGATCACCGGTTTGGTTTTTAAAACTATGGTTTTCTCTTCAAGATTGATGCAATCTGATATGCGCAAGACTTGAAGATAAATTAAAAAAAAAGGTCAAAGTAATTAAATTGAATAGTTTTTTTCTCCTTGGTCAGCATTGCATTAGGGTTATGAACCCAAATCGAAGTTGAAGAGCACTTGAACTTGTCACTGCCACAAACCCAAACTTCAACTGTGCCTTTGGAAACCTAACCTCTGTCAATCACTCACTTCAATTCGACCTAGAAACATCCCTATCAATTTTGTAGAACGGTTAAGCAATGATGAAGTTTGATAGAACAGATGCCCAATCAATTTTGTCGCATTTTAAGCACCAAGACAAACAGATTAAACTTAAGAGGAGGTAAGATGCTCATTATCCTATCTCAAACTCGTTTTTGTTTTTTTTGGGGGGGGGGGGGGTAAATATTAATTAAATTTAATTACACTAATATGAAATTGCTGCAGGTGGTTACTTGGCATTCCTTTCACAAAATATAAGATGAAGAAGTTGAAAAAATGTTTCAAAAATAGGTTAGTGCCTCATTCGTTCAATGATTTTGGTGCTAGGTTTTCACTCTAATGGGAGTTTTTTTTTTCTTTAGGTATTTGTCCGAGTCTTTAATCAGGGAAGATGATGTAAGCATTTGTATTTCCTTTGTTGTATTTTAACTACGGTTACTTTGCATTGCTCTTTGAATGATAAATTTATAATCCAATAATCATTTCAGATGTTTTATGAGTCAGTAAGAACTCATGTTGAAGAAGCCTTTGGAACGCAACACATTGAACAAGAGAATCATGTCCCTCAGGATGATATGGATTTGATTCAAATACCGAACATGAAAAGGTTGATATCATCATGCCTTGATAATTTGACTACCAAGGGTCTCTACCTTCTTGCTATGATAGTTACTGGTGGCTCATTCAAGTCTGAAATAACTCGTTGCAAATTGAAAAAGGTTATCAAGGGTTCTCTTTCAAGTGTTCTGGGTAGCAAAAGCCATAATTGTCTGGAGACTTGTAAACAGATTTTTTCACTTCTCACCAATCCACAGAATTTCCGAGACAGGTGTGAGCCTTTGGCTGCATTAAGATCCCAATCTCATAATGCTGCTGTAGCAAAGATATTGCGTGGACTTCAAGAATTGCCATCTCAGACCTTGGATGCCATGCGTAGAAAACTTAAAGGAGTGAAAGCACCAGTACCACAGTTACAACCCCACAGACATGGATGGACACGAGACCATCTAATCAAGGTAGTGAAGAAAATCAGTAGTGAAATGCTTTCACAACTTGATAGAGAAAGTGAGCTGCAAGAGCCATTAGCCAAAGCCATGGCAGTAGCAGACTTATCACAAAAGCTGACAACTGGTTGTTATAACTTATTTTCAAAAGAATTTTACCAATTCTCCCCGGAGGTGAAGTCCTTGCAAAGTGATATTATGAATGCTATATGGTCTGTTAAGCAAGTAGTGACAGTGCCAGAGCTAAGAAATTTACAGCTTCTCATAGAACCAAAGGCTATAATATCAAATAGGTCCATACGGACAGCTTTTGTTAATTTTTTGACTGAATTTCTTTTTGAGTGCAGTGATATGGATAGTGTTCCAAAGTCTCTATCACAGATCCTAGATGTTATTAACAGAGGTTCTAATAGCTGCACAAAGGATTTATTATTCAAGAAGAAGTATATTGAGGAAGAAGTTGACTGCATACTAAACATGAGTGCTTTGACAAAACAAATTGTTTTGGATTTGTTGCCTGACGATGAATTTGATAAAGACTTCACTGATGCTTACTCGGAGCAATTGGAAGAAAGTGAGTACAGCAGCAGCGATGAGAATGATGATGATGATGATAGTCAACTTCAGGAGGATATACAATTCAGAAATGGAACATCTGATTCAATGGATTCATTCTGTGAAGCAGAAAGTATTGGAGATTTTGCACCATTTGAGGAAAATGTTTCATCCTCCCCACTTACAACTAGTGATAGGTTGAATAGTGGTTCCAAACAGCTTCGATCTGATAACTGTGATACGCTGAATTTGGAATCCAAAGTTCACAACACTCCATGTAACATGTTTACTGACCTATGCCAAGGAGAAGGCACAGAGCATTTTGGTACATTTATGGCCAGCAAAAAAAATAATTCTTCAGTTGTTTCACCTGATAGAGAATTGGACGAAAATGTTGTAAAGGGAAATGATTTTTCTGAGTCTGATACTAAAGTAGATGCAACAGACAAAGCTAATTTGTTTTGTAAGGAGAAAGAACCCATGCCCACTAAGTACAGTGAATGCAAGAACCAATACCTCGCTATCCAAGATGCTTGTGATAAGACAAGTATGCTTGCATATAATCTCATAGGTCATTTGTTGGAAGAGTTTGTCATAATTGAAGGCTTAGATTCAAACTTGAGCAAGAGTTTATACCTCAATGGTAATAATCGCATTGAAGATGTTGAAGGTATGTAAAGTTTATGCTATCTTACCTATTATAACCAAACATATATTGTTTCTACCAAATTTATCCACTGTATGCTGTATGATCATATTGCTACTACATATTGTATTAAATGTAATTTTCACCTATGACATTATTTTGTATTTTATACCCCCTCCTTCAGCTTCAAAAAGTAAAAAGTATGTCACTATACCTTTTTTAATTGCTATTGCATGAAATGACCTTTGTCTCACCAACAGAAACTGCATCTTTTTCTAGAATGTCTTTTGAGTCCTCTTTTTGCGTATGTGTTCAGACGTTCAGTGCATGATAGAGACTAATGGTAACTGTAATTTTGTGCAAAACCTAAGATTGTTTCATTCTGTGGATGCCTGTTATTTCAACCATAACCTTGTCTTATGACTACAGCAGGAGTGCTGAACTTTGGAACTTATATAAAAAACTTTGGAACTTTGGTCTAATTGATTGTGATTTGTGAATAACATCTAACTAGTGCTTTGGCATACATTTGTCAATTATGATAGAGATTTGATAAGTTGTATCCAATACTGCTAGCATCATTGACATTGTGCAGTCTACATTGATGCCCCTGTTCTATTACGTGCAGATATAGAAGAGCAGTCATCATCTGGGAAAGATGCAAGAGATTTTGTTCAAGTAATTGAAAAGCTGATTCCTTCCTTTCCAGATAGGTATTTGTTACATTCCTCACATATGGTGGCATAACTAAAAGTATTGTATATGTAATGTGCATGATTTTATTTTCCTAGATAATCCTTTTAGTTGAAAACTTCTAACTTGCTTTATTCATTTGCATCATGTGGAGTACCACTCAGATTCAAAACAAATATATTAGATGATTACATGGGCATATAAGTGCATAGTAAACAAGCCACAGTTATGTTTCATAAGTATGAGTAACTCTTGTGTTTTGGACACTGCAGTAGCATGGATAGACTGAAGATGTTGATGGGCTATGATAATGGAACTTAGGGTTTCAGGTTCAAACGGAGAAAAACATTTTGAAATCGGCTTACCCAATTGTGAGTTGGTTTAGTGAGAGCTTTGCCGCTTCTCTCCAAGGAATTGTATAAGTCTCAATCAATTGTTTGCTATAACAGAAAAAGCTCCCCACCGAATTTTATAAATCACAATCGATTCTTTGCCATAACAGATAGTTGTTGTGAAAGTTAAAGTCCAGTAAAGAAAAAATGCGACATGCTAATGAGGAATATTTTCAATTACATAAATGTTAGTCATGTATGCTACAGTTAGCTGTGTAGTTAGCCTCTCCATCGAGTTCATAGCATCGCAAACAGAATTTATTGTGTAGAAATTTTTTTGTTAGTGTCAAGTGTTATTTATGGATGTTGTTTAACAAATGTTTGAAACATAATTTGTTGAAGAATAGATAATACAGATACTGTAGATCTATACTGTTCAGAAGGTGTGGCATCTCACCTTGGGTGCTTCAGTATTTCTAATGAGTGGGGAAAACAAGCTCTAGCTTCTAGCATTTAGTTAAATTCAAGAAAAAAAATGTTTAGGAAGAAAAACACAAGGCAACATATAAAAACATGAAGATACAAGGTAAAGTTGGTTTCTCATTTCTTTAGACGGGACATATATACATATGGAATGTCAAACTCTTCACACAGGATAGGAAGAGTCTGACAACTAGAATACAGTTACAGAAATGAACGCCTGAAGGAATCGTCAGGTTAATGTGAGTATTTGTATCATTTTTATCCTCTTCAACAAAATTTCAACATTCCTATCCAATGGAGTTGAAAAATACACATTTTAAATTAGCCAGAATAGAAATATAAATATATAACACTCAATCTCACTTTTGCAAACACCGATTGTAAATTGGCGTCTCTTATTTGGTAAGAATGTAATATAAAAGGGGGTCAGTTGTTTTTCTCACAACTCGTCAGCAATCTATAGATAATAATCAGATGTGATTAAAATTCTACGTAATACATAGTGATTTTCACTAAAATTTGACTCAAGGAAGGATCCATCACTATAGTAAGCTCTGAAGAACCTCATGGGAGATGCTACAAGAAAAAAGAGACGATATTTACGAGTTACGATTTTATTAATTAATCTATCTCAAGAATTTTGAAGAAGCAAATTTATTTGTAAACAATCTCCGTACGCAATAGGGGGTTTCTCAGGTAATTGAACATCACATACTTTGAATTCATTTCTTTAGAAGTTAGAATTAATTGATAAAATTAATTGCAAACTATTAAATATAAATAAAATTTTAAAATGTGTATCCAAATTATTTTGAACCACAATTTTTATACTAAAACAGTGTCAGGGTTGAACGAATTGATTTTGTATGTCAAACACTAAAAAAATCTAGGACATAAGGAGACCAAATGGGCAATGATTTATATTTTTTTCCACTCAATTTATTTCTTTCAATTTGTCGCCCCCAAAAGGTTAAGCAACATTTGAAAAACAAAGTAATACAACTATCTATACAAAGAGCATCCTACAAGATTCAGAACAAATTAGAAGGCAAGTGTATTGCTAGTTTGTTCTCTCTTATCGGAGCATTCCATTTACGGTAAAACAAACCAATCTAAGCAAAGCAATACTGAACTTAAACTTCCAAGATAAGCATGACTTTCACAGCTTCAGTATCTTCATTTGTATTGCTTTTCATCTGTTTCTCAATTCCTTAGATTGTATTTGGACTCACTCTATCAGTAAAACAAATTCACATCATCATTTTTTGGCGTCATTTTCCCATACATTGTCCCAATAACCACTTGGAGCATGCTTTGTTCCCTCAATAAAGTTCTGGTTTACAGAGGAATTGTGTGGCCCAGGTAGTGGAAGTCCATCTGGACCTGGAGGGTTAATCTTCTTGGGCTTAGTTCTGATTCCAAGCAAACGCAACACAAATCTAGCTAGCTCTCCATACAGTACACCAGAGCGATCAAAAAGCTGTTAAGAGACCAAGTATCCATATAGCATTAAAATAATATTCATACCACTTGAAAGGGGGGAAAAACATAAGTGATCTTTGGCATGGACTATCAGATTTGGCAACATGCTATGTGCAAAGAAAGTAAACAATACAAAATAGAATGGCTAAGTGCAATATGTATTAAAATTAAAATCAAAATATATAACAGAAGGTACACTAAGTGCATTTGTGTGATTTGACCAAATCACTTGGTTACTTTTTACGGATTTTTTAATTTGGATAAACCACAAACTTGATTTTAACAAGCTTTTCAAATTCCCACAATTCAAAGTATATCGAGCATAGATGATTTCATTTAAGTCTAATTTTGATCTTCAAATAGCCATAGGAGCATAGCATAATATTAACAAATGAACAAGAGAACATAAAATGGACAAAGAAAGATGAATACAAAACCTGAAGAAGTGCAGTCATGAACATATGGAAAGCCTGTGTGTTCTGGTCTATGAGCATTGAAATCCGGCCAAAAAAGTTAACCACGCCTTGCATCTGCAATTAAAGGGAAATAAATTCAACATATGCAAAGCAAAGTTTTCATCAATAAATTACAAAAGAAAAACCCATATATATGAAAAAATTCCAGGGAAGGGGAAAAAGAGAGAGAAGTAATGGTGTAGAATGAGAACAGTGAATGGAGTATACCAAAAAAGGGACATAAAATAACATTCCCTTTTCGGATGCTGATTGGATGACCAGGTACTCCTAAAAACAAGATGTTTCATAATGGATCTATAATCCCAACTATGAAGATTAATACTACCCCAGTTTCTGTTGCATTGCATCTTGTCTCACATGGTTCAGTTACTTGTGATTATTACCAACATCGAAACACAAGATTGAGGTTCCTCTTGCACAATAACATACAAGAAACATGCATTGTACTAAATAAAGGTTATTCCGAAATGAGAGAGAAATTGATATATATCCAACTAACAATAAAAAAAATATTAAATAAATTGCCAGTAATAAGGAACTATACATTACTTCATGATCTAGTAATTAGTAACCCAAAATGTGAGAACCAATGTCAATTAATGACGAAAAAAGAACTAAGTTAGACAAGGAATGATATTGCTCACCACACGCATAAAAGAAATCCAAAATCCTGGGGGCGATGGAGGAGCACCGTACGGATTATTGGGATCTTCAGCTCCATAAGGACCACCACCCAGGCCATGACCACCCATTGGACCACCAAAGCCACCATTATACATTCCCCCTCCATACATCCCCGAGGAGCCATAAAGCCCCCCATATCCTCCCCTGTACATACTATTGCCATACATTCCTCCGCCATGCAACCCTCCTCCCACTCCACCATAAGATCCATATCCAGAATTATAATTCATTGTAGAACCATAGCCTGTATATCACAAATGAAAATATTCATGAAAATATGTAAAATAAGAGGGCCAAATATGTGACACTAGAAATAATTTAAAATAAAAGGCACCTCCATAGCTAGTACTTCCATAATTCTGCTCCCAAGGCCTTGTGGGAAGGGGTCTCCCAAGAGCATTCCCATTGACAGTTGCAGCAGTCTTATCGGAAGCCGGAACTATTTCCCCAGGTTTTGCAGTCCCTGAAGCCTCAACTACATTACTTGTGCTACCTGCTGATGGGGGTTTAAAAGGTGCTGGCCCAGATGATGATGCTGCTTTCTCCCAAGGTTTTGGCGGAGCTGCAACACAAAACTATAAAATTGTTGGAAATCCCATGAAGAGGGAGAAGAGACACATTTCAATATTTCATTACCATACACCACTCAAGAAACACAAATTAAAACCTCTCTTGTCTCTAATGCTGACACAAACCACACACTTTATTTTGAGAATGCTCAGAATACAACATAGTTATTAATCAATCCCATTTGACTTGACCTCCAGAATTGCCAAATCAATAGATGCCACACTATGAAATCTAATTCATTAATATTTAATAATCTCCGTGAAAATCAGGTGAATCAAAAGAACAAGGAAAAGATTGCTGTTACCCTTTTTCTTTTTCTTGGCTTCACCAAGGAAAAATAGAACAACAATAACAATAACAATTAGGAAAATCGAAAAGAAACGCATGTATGGGAATGAAAATCAATTTAATCAACAAATTAGAAAAAGAAGAAATTAAAATTGAGGGTTTTGTGAACTGAACCTGAAGCTGATGGTTCCATGCGAATTGCGAACAAACAGCAAAAGCTCTTCCAGACAACAACTCAACGCGATTTACGTTCTTATGTTTATGTTTAGGTTGGTCTTAGAATATCTCAATCAAACAAGGTTATTTAATAATTAATTATCTCAACCGTTGATTTATCTTTGGTGGAGTGAATCTTGACGGTGGAAACATTTCAACGATTTTTCTTTCCATTTTTTTGAACAGACAACAAGGATAATAATTTAATTACTAATTCGTATTTTAGATTCAGAAAAAAAAAACTAATTCGTATTTTAGTGTTGACCGACCCAGGCAACATGGCAAGAACCTTCGTCTCCATTGTTCCAACTTTTATTACTCCAACACGTGTTTTTTGCTTCTTTTGTTACACGTGTTTTTTTTTTCTTATTATAAAAGGCAACTTCCCACAATGCGAATTCTATTGAGTGTTGACTCTCCTCTCAATGCTTTAGCAATTGAATTCATCTTTCAGAAATTCAAATTTCACTTACTCAACGCTTTTAATTGGTATCTAAAGATTACACTATATTATTGTTAATATATTTGTTTTGTTGTGTCAAAAAAATATATATATTTGTTTTGTAGTAACATAAAAAGATAAATTTAATAATTATTTTATATTTTTGAGAAAGTAAAAATATGTTTTGTTTTGATTAAAACCGATTTAAAAAGAATTGATATTCAAATATTAATTTAAAATAAATAATAATAATAAATAATTTATATTTGAAAACAATATTTTAAAAAAGGAGTTTAGAAAAAAAAATTATCTTATTAATAAGATAAAATTAAATTTTAAATGTATGTCTTAAAATTAATTTTTAGTCACCAGAAAACTTCACACACTAACTGATTTTTATTTTTCTACCTTACCATAGGTCTTTATAAAGCCACATAACTCTGGTAGCTGAAACTTGCCTAACCACAACTCCCTTTTGAGGAGGTTATAACTCCACTATTTATGTTCCTAACTTCCTATCATTTGGCAAGGAAAAAGAAACAAGGACTCAAATATACAGATTTTTTTTTATTTTCATTTTTTTTTACTTTTGATCATATTTTCAAATTACACATCTGTACAAACTGAAGATTGAGCTATTTACTTCTGTCCTGTCTACAACTGTAAACTTCTATGCAGCTTTATAATCTAGCATATTGAGAGAACTACATATTTAACATCCTAGTGCCTAGTGCTACCATTTGATTTTATCTTTCTATCTTCTAAAAACAGCCACCCTGGAAGATTGCACTAGAACAAATATTTGACCCAATGGCCACAAATGACACTTGCAAGATCTTCACAGAAATGATGAAATTTGCATGTGGCATAGGTGGCTAAAAGGCCAACTCCTCCAACCAGCATGCTTTTAGAATCCAGTGTGAACCAAAATTCACATAAGGATGAGATAAACTAACAAATTATTGTTGAAGCAAGACTTGAATTGTCACAATGAAGCCATGCATCATATCATATCATACACTATGAGATATCTGACAAGAAGCAACTATTGCTGCCACGGCTGCTTAAAACACAAGGCACATCACGGACAAGAAACTTCACACACCGTGTGCCAATGTCATCCAAAATTTCTATACACTCTTGCAAATCCGAGTCATTCACCAACATCACCCATTCCTCTTCATCATCTAGATATTTGAGCTGGAATGACCCATTTTGCAATTTGAACCTTGTTGCAACTTCTTCATATAGCTGGAAACAACCTGAGGATGGATCAAACTTGAAACGAACAGTATCTCCCCTATAGCTAGCTTTCACAATCATTTTTGACCCACTATCAACACAAGTTGATTTGACTTTTGAATGCTTTTGGTTCTCAAAGCTTTGAGAGCACGATGAGCTGCCATGCATCATTGAGCCAGAGCCATTGGATGAGTGTGTAGTGCCTGAGGAAGTAGGGTGGTTATGTTCATCAGCTCCTTCTACCCTATCTACACCAACTTCAACCTCATCAGTAACCAAGGATATTGAACAAGTTTGCTCAGGACAATCCTGAGTCTTGGTCCAAAGGCAGGCTTTCTGGCATGATCCATCATTCATGGCCATTGATTTTGAATCATCACAACAATCATCAGAAGAAGCATCGTCTTTCTTCAATTCTCCCTCACTGGTATTAGATATAAGCATACTCCTTGAGTGCACAAGCTGCTTTCCCATCAAACAAGCACCATCATCACCATCCAACTTAATTGTTAAATTCTCACTAGTGCTGCCAGGTGCTGGAGCTACTGAGACTGTTTTTTGTGTTGCAGGCTTAGGATCTTTCACAGAACTTTTCTCAGGAAACACAAGATATTTATGTGCTTCAATTTCCTGCATGATTGATCCTCCGGCTATAAACCCCCCAGTATAAGGATCAAACTTCAATCCTCCTTCCACTCCCTGGACAGAATCAAGCACAGTTTGTATCTTCTTTAATGAACGATTCACTTTATTAATCTTGCGGGATGGCCATCTTGAAATTCCATGTTGCCTGCATATCCTTTTTAGAGTTGTTGGGCAAACTGTTCAAATAAGAAATGTTTGTTAACGACAAATCTGTCTTTGTTAACAAGAATTACCTTTCAGAAATGTTTTACATCTTCAGTTTAAGATAAAATCATAGAGCAACAATAGTATATGTTGTCAAATTAAATTTTGTTATTAACAAGGATGTTAATGAACACCACTTAGGTTTGACACTACACTCGCATATCTGATATCTAACTTTGTGACGTCTCTCTTGTATCTTTCTTTCTAAACAATTCCACCATAAAAAATTCAATTCAATGAAATTGCATTCATGATTTTCCCTAGTAAGTAGTAATTTTGCGAGAAAAAATAAAGTATACAATGGCTTTCAGAACTTATATGTATGCAATTAAATGATGGAAACGATTCCATATCTGATTGATGACAAACATCCCTCATATAACCCAAAAACTTTAAGCTGAGTTAAAAAATGTGAAGAAATTAACATAAATAAAATCGGGGGTCTCACCACCAATGCTTTTTGCAGCATCTTTCAGACTACCAGAAAAGTATTGTTGGAGAACACTCAAGCTAACATTCTTCTCCACTGCAGTTTTCTTTTTCTCAACCTGCTTTCTTGATCCATTCATTGCCTACAAGACAAACTCCTACAATGTCAAAGTTCAATTCCAAAAAGACATTAAAAATCATTACACCAACAAGTTACCAAGTTGAAGCATAAATTCTATCAAGTTTTTTCTCCATTTTGTAATATAAATGAAATGTGATGGACGTTCAATTTTTTCTCCCTCCGTTCTATTTCACAAGGGTAAAAGGATAGGTAGAAAACTTGGATACAGTTCTCTAGGTGTTGTTTTCGAATTAGAATTGGAGTTACACCTTGGTAATCCGCATAATCCTCTAATGCAAACCTTTATTATGCGAACTACCGAGGTGAAACTCCAATTTTGATTGACGAACAACACAAACAGTATTTAAAAAATTGTCCAAGTTTTGTCCAAAGGATAAAGATACAGTCAAGCTATACCTGGCTATGAGCAGCTTCAATTCCATTATTTCTCAGGTTAGATGCCTTCAAGGACATCTTCTGAACCGAATCATGGTCATCATTTATGAATGCTATCTGAGAGTTTCTCCTGGACATAGGAAAAAAACCTGAGACTTTTTCCTTTGGAAACCCAGCTTGGGAGCCTTCTATTCCTGTTAACTCAGCATCTGAAACTGTCCTCAAACTCCTACAAATTCTCCGCATGGTACCTGAGAGATTGTCCAGTAAAAGTTGCTGTTCTGAACTTCCAGTCACATTGACAGGCAGAAAGAATTCCAATATGTAATCATCATCATTGGTATAGGTACTCCTTAGTCTAATTGCAACTGCAGCATTCAAGTTATATTTGCGCGCGTGATGAACAAGGGGATATTCACCAATATCATATGTCTTCACATCAGTATAGAAGAATGGATGATTTGATTTAAGAGCTTTCCCAGCTATACCTTGCCCTTCCTCAAGATGATGTTCAACGCATGCATGGACAAATCCTCCTACTGCAACATCATTTACATAGCAAGCTGATTCTTCAATACATAGTACACATTTTTCATTGGAGCTTGTATGACCCTCTTTGATTCGTATTCTCTCAGTTTCATCACCTATTCCCTCACTGTAGCAACAGGGAATCCATGTCAGTGCCAGTGGCAATCTATGTGCATGACACACGGCGCGTAACACATCAATTATCTCTGTTAAAGCAGCTCTTTTGTTACTTGATAGACACTGCAGAAAAAGAACCAATCTTGTAAGAAGCTCAGAAATCCAGGTAAAAACACATCTCAAACCCCTCCACTCCACTCATAATTCAGAAAGTTTGTGGGGGAAAATCAATAGGATAAGTTCAGGTTTCACCAAATACCTGGGGAAGAAGTCGTGGGGGCATAGTAGTCCTTAAATTTACAAGCTGCATAAAGTCATCATAAGGACATTTATCATTAGTACTTTTGATGGTAACATAATATGGAAATATCTAAAACATAGAAAAAGGTTACTTTTCTAAGTAATTGGAGAGTGTATCCATAACTGAATTGACTGAGATGCTTTTGAAACATATTAGCACAATCCTAGAGGTTTCTCAATCAATTAAACCGAAGATACACTATAAAATAACTCTGCACTAATGAATATAGGATGTGCTTACACAGGATGACTATAAACTAGAATAGATTAGTATATATGATTTTTATGGTTCCAATTTTTACAAACTAGTCCTAGTTTGATCACAAGAAATATGACCGCACCATGCAAAATCATCTTCTTGCCTAATTGCTCCTCAACCAGCAAGAGGTCAACATCAAATATATAAGAAGTACAAGATAAGATACTTTGTGAGGCAAGGTAGAAATTTCTCCATGATGACCTTATAATAAGACATCCAAGTCTCAAATAGAATAACACAGATTTGCCAAACAGACTCAATATAAGAAGGAATTGAAGTATATGCTAGAAAAAGCAAAAGAAAAATTCACCTGGAGTGCATGAGTAACAATTTCTAATTCTCTATCAAAATTAGGCTTTTCCTTTGTAGTGACTAGTTCCAGTACAGCACACGGCACTTGAGAGTGCACATCAGATATAGGAAGAGCAATAGATCCACGAATTTCATGATTCATTGCATGCTCCAACCTTAAGTACTCAGTTTTATTGTAGTAACCAACATTGGAGGTCCATTCGGGAACATGTGTTATAAACACGCGAGCAGGAAGCCCTGGACATGATCCTGTCTTTCCTTCTGCAGAAAATGTAAATGCCCTTGACACTTCACGATACCCTGCAAGCTTCGGATCTAACAAATAAGGTTGTTCACTTGTGCTTAATATGAATTCATCACCATGCTTTATAGGTACCCAAACTTGTGCCAACATTCCTCCATCAGCTGATTCCATAAAGAAGGACAAAGCCCTCAGCATTCTATCATCAAGTGACCTCCCTGAAGACCTTGAGATTATGTAATTGCACATGTCTGAGGTATTATGTTTTTGTTTTGAATCAAAGTTATTTGCATCATCTAAGAACCCAAGTTGGATGTCCATTTGCTGAAATGTAACTCTCTCCTCACAGCTAGGAGAACTTTCCATACCATTGTGAATTTCACTATCTTCTGTCATAAAGAATGGACCATTGCCATGTTCCACTAAATTCAATCCATCAGGTGGTGGATATGGTGCTGAGGAAAATGATGAAAACACATTTGCCAAACTCTGATCAGTCATGGATGGGCTATTGCTCCAACCAGCATAGGTATCAAAGTTCATGAGCTCTGAGAAGTTGCTAAACATGTCCTCTGAAGATGAATTTTTCATTCCACCATCTACTGATGTTGATTCCTCCAACTGAGCCCCAGGAGGTGTGGAATAGTCGGTTTCCTTTCCCTTAGGGGAAAAATGGTCTTCCATGATTAGGTTGGACAGAAAAATTGAAGTTAAAATTTGACCAATGTTAGTGTCCCTTTGAATAAAAATTTGCACCAGAAGCTTCTTCCCAGTTTACCAGCATCCTAAAAGACTGCAAGGTTAACACCATTATTGCATGCACAATCTCAGCAAAGGGTAGGGATTCAGGAAATTAAATAAAAAGTCACACAAAATTCTTTTGATCATAGAAAGAAAAACAACAATCTCAAACAGAAAGGAAAACAAATTGAATTCTAAGATGAATATTTAGATTCTGGCAATTCAGTGAGCACTGTTTTGAGGGAATTTTAATCTTCTAGATTTAATTAGAAAGCATTGATTTTTTACACTGTAATTCAATCACAGATTGTCATATATGGTAAGTTTGTTAATTTTTATTGTAACTACTTTAAATTTCATACCTGATATGATTTCTGATTGATTGATTGTATAAGATGATAGTATAATTAAACTCAATCTAAAATTCACCTCCCTAATTCATTTTGAACTATCCTCACCTCATTCTTAGAAAAAACCATCACCCCACTTAAAATCCTGTATTTGAAACTTGAGGGGATTAGGATTCAGGATTCAAGAATCATTAGTCCAAAGTCCTCTTTTTAATAAAAGTTTTAATTAGTGGAAGTAAATATAAGCAACTCATCACATCCTAGAGTCAAAATTCGCCAACCAACTAATGAGTAGCCACCAACTACCCTAAAGCTATTATTTAAAGCTTAAAAAGAATTCCAATCTTAAAAATTAAAATTAGGCACAACTGTATAACAACAAACTCAGCATAAAAGATATTTAAATAAAACATCATAACCCATTAATCAAACAACAAACTGATTTAAAATAATAAAAAAAAATAACAAATTTAACAATGAAATTGGGTTTTTCAAAAACCTGAATGCTTGTATCTGAGCAAGTGCTGCTAGTGAAAGAGTCGAATACAGAAATTAAGGCACCAAGACCAAAGTTTAGTGAAGGGTGTCAACCATTTTTAGCAATGAGAAAGAGCCAGTTGTCTAATGCACTTGTACTTGTGAGTGTGAATGCAAGCTGTTCACTAGGACATGAGTTCGAATTCCACTGTTAATGTGTGAACTTTGTTAGTGAGTAATCTATAAGTACATCTGTAAGTATTTTTTGAACCGTGAGGCCTATTTTGTTTCTAGTGAGCTCCCAAGACTCAACTTACCTATACACTTTGGTATCCAAAAAAAGAAACATGTCCTCAAATTCCAAAAACTTGAAACTTGCAAATCAAAATTCAAAATTTTCACAAACCCCAGGAATTGTCTTCCCTGAGGGAAGCTAAGTAGTAGTAGTAGTGAAGAGTAGGTGGAAAAGATAGCTTCTAGTTCTGTAAAAGGAAAGGGACCATAATAGAAATGAGTGGTGTTTGTAAGTCTATTGCGGCAGTTTCACATAAACCGGTTATTTAAAAGTACAAAAACTGGTTACTAAAAATAGAAAGCCGTTAATCGACCCTTCTCGGCCTCGGCCTCAGCCTCAGTCCTCGCTCGCTTAAAAGCTTTCTTGTTATGGATGGACACAACAATAATAAAATAATATAATAATAACTGCTTGTGCTGTGTTTGTGTAATTGATTAATTTATTGACCTGAAACTACCGCACAACCACCAGTATTGAAGCTGAATCAGGAATCTTATGGATAGACAACTATATTTGAATATTTCAATAAAGGAAAAAAAAAGATATAATTATTCTGGTGACAGACTGCGGATGTTGAGAATGATGCGCTTTTTGTTTTTTGTTTTTTTAAAACCTTAAGCTGTCTCCTTAGGTCATATTTTCATTTTAGTACCATTTATTTATACTTTTTGCTCATCATATATTTAATATCTTTCTTTTACAAGATTTTTTTTCCAGCAGTGCTATTAATTTTAAAAAGTTACAACAAATTGCCCTAATATCCGATTTAAAGTGTTATTGTTCCTTATTTAGCCACAAAACCTTTTTTAGTGAATGTTACATTACATTTTCCTAAACACCAAAAGAAAAAACATTACATTTTCCTTGTTTTTATGCTAGATATTATCTATTACAATAATAAATTTAAACTTTTAAAATTTCCTTGTTTTCTTATTTAAATATTACAATGAAATTTTATTGGATGGAAATATAAAGACTCTTTATATTATCAATGCATAAATTGTTTTCTCAATTTTGTTAGAAATATTTTACAATATAAAAAATAATTGATGACTAAAAAATCCAAGGATAAAAAGGATTTGTTAATTGATTATTTTAAATTTTGGAAAAATATAAATATCTCTATTGTTGTAAACAAGTAAAAAAAAATTGTTCGTAATGTGTGCATTATATAGTAATGTATATATTTTTATATTTTCTCGTTTATGATAAATACTTCTAATCAAATGTAGATTTTTCAACTTACTAAAAAGTAATATCTTTTTAACATCATTTGCTTATTTATAAAAAGTAATTAACTATATTAAATAAAATTTAAAACATTGAAAATATTAAAATAAAAAAGAAAAACAAAAAAGTTATAGATCATTTAGTTTGAGGGGAGAATATATTTTCATAAAAAATGAAAAAATATCACCGTATTATCATTTATTTCTTATTTTTTAAAGATTTGTACACAAAATAATAAAAGAAAGATTTTATTTTTATTTTTTTGGTAAACCTAGGGTATCCCTTGGCCGAAAGTCAAGGACTAACCCCTCGAGGGAAAGATTTTATTATTTCCACTATTTAATGAACAAAATTTTAAAATCAAGAACAAGACAACTTTTAATTATTTATGAAATAAAAACGTTTTATTAAACTAAATAATTACAAATTTTTTTATTATGGAAATAATAATTAAAATAAATGAAGTAATAAATATTTTTAAAAATCAGAAAACATATAATGAAAGTATTTTTATATTATATATAAATATATAAAAGAATATCTATAAAGAGTCTGGAGAAGTCATATTCCTCTTTTATGAAATTTTAATTGTACTGCATGTCAATGTAAAAGTATATAATCCTTTTCTTTTTCCAGCTCCTCAACCACAAAAATGAAGTGTTTTGTATACTTTTATCGATGTTATCATTAGTACTTAATTTTTTTTTTTGGAGGAATCATTAGTACTTAGTAATTCATTGATTATGTATGCTTTTATTAAAGTACAAACTGTGCACCCATAATGTGAGAAGGCTAATACTCTCTCCGTTCCAAAATAATAGTCTTTTTAGCTTTTTTAAACTATTTTTGCCAATAATGTCCCTAAACATAATTAAGAAGATAAATTAATATTTACATTGGAAAGAGACATCTGTCATAAAAATAAGTTAGTGAATAACATGATGTTTTTGTTATTGGTGAATAGTAGTATAATTTATGACAAAAGTAGTTGACAAAATAAGGATATTTTTGTCTAAACTTGTATCAATTGAATGTTTCTTAATCAGTATGCCACAATCTTAAAATATCATTATTTTGGAACAGAGGGAGTAGGTAACATTAAAATTCTTATAAATGTTTAAAATCAAATAAAATCATTTGATTTCAAATTGTTTATGTAAAAAGGTAGTTTTCATACCAGGTTATTTAATTATAGAAAGTGATATTATATATGGTTTAGGCTTATATTGATAATATTTTTTATTTTATTTCATTGTCTGGGGTGAACTTTCTTTTCCCCTCTAGAGGAAAACTTGTACGTATTGTTTAACAAATCCTGTAGGTGAGACGTGGGTGTGATTAATGATTTCTTGAGGCGAAAAAGCAAAATATGATGAATTTAAAACTATTTCACGTTACTATCCTAACATGAGATATTTTCAGCGGCATGAAATTCTTTTATATAAAATATAAATATCACAGCAAGTCAAGGACTCCAGAACAGATATGTATATATGATTCACTTTCTTAATGATTTAATCATGATTCATGAACAGCTCTTTCAATATGATGTAACCCTTTTTTTACGTGCAATATATTCTAATTCTAAATCCCTGATTCTTTTGGTAAAGAAATACTAATAGATCAGGGAAGAAGGCTTGTTCCCATATAAAAATAGGGAAGACCACTAACTTTTGAGCATGTTTGAGATAGTTTAAAAAAAATCCATCATTTAACTATTATCTACATTAATGTTATTCGGCCTTAGGGCCCTTCCCAGAATAAAAAAAAAAAAAAAACCATTAATGTTACTATTTAGTACGCAATAGTAACAATGTTACGCGCACATATATATTTCTAAATGCAATATTAAGTTAAAATCCATACATTTAACACATCAAGTAAAACACTAGTTAAGATTCTAAAGATATTCTATCACCAGTCTTTTGATACTTGAGGAGTTATATATTAATGTGAAGGATACAGTGCCCATGTATTATAAATTTGAATTGTTAAATGTAATTAAATATACACAGTAAACCACTATCGTAAATTTGAAAAAGCGAGTCTAAGTATTTTTTTTCCTTTATCTTCATATACATTCAACAACAACGATTATCAACATCTGAACTGAACACAGGACGAACACATCAATAATATAAACAGGCTACCGCAAAGCTTATAACTGAGGTTGGCCAGGAACATAGTTCAAACCTTCAATACTTATCGTATGAGTGCATGCCATCTTTGTGCAAAACTGTTGATTTTGTTAACTAATAATCATTTAGGCCTCACCAAGTAAGATGCCCATATCTCATTAGCTGGAGGAGGAGGCTGAACCCAGTGCCCTGGTATGCGGCTGGATGAAGTTGCAAAGAAACAAAATCAAATAAGATAAATGCTTTATTTTCATTTTTTACACTCATTGATTACAATGCATAATAGACATTAGCAAAACCAATACAGTTGCCGATAAGCCACATAACAGTGGTGTCAAGGATTTAAGATAAGCAATAACTATCAAAATAAATTTTAGTCGTAACTACAGCACTGGCATGTGAAGTAAGGACATAGGTTGCGTAATATAGTGTACAGATCATTAGTGTCATAAAAGATGGTGGTGACTTTAGTCAGAGTATTGACCTCTCATGACTATATTTTAATGACTTAACATCTGATGTTCTCTCTCTTAACTCAGTTTTCAAATGCAATCTTTTTTTTTTTTTAGGGTCCGCTATGCGAGCCAACCCTTTTGGTTTCGACAAATTGTGTCAGCCATATGCCTTGATAGCCATACAGCATTCACCAATCTAGGGTGAACGTGGCATATTTAGCCAACTGACCCTTTTTTTTTGAAATGCAATCTAAGATATGCCTAAAGCAGAAAATATTTCACTAAGCAA
The DNA here is from genome assembly GCA_026413185.1 of Pueraria montana var. lobata. Lineage (NCBI taxonomy): Eukaryota > Viridiplantae > Streptophyta > Magnoliopsida > Fabales > Fabaceae > Pueraria > Pueraria montana. Next base: position 9,480,085 of record CM048654.1, read on the forward strand.
CTTCGGTATGGCCTTAAAAATGAGGGTAACATTTATTGATGAGAGATTTATATGTAAAATTACATCGAACATTGAGATTTATATGTAAAATGTCCCTTAATGGTCACCCCCATTTTTAAGGGAATACCAGACTAACCCAAATAATTAAGTATTAGCATAAAAGTTTCAACGTTCTTATTTCTTACCTTCCTCCTGGTCTGATATAGGCATCCCATCCTCTTCTAACCTGCATGAGATTGTTCAGCAGCCTTAACATTACCAATCGAGAATTTATAATGATCAAGCAAGTGAATTAAACATAAGCTGGAAATTTAAAAAAAAAAAAATGTAGCATCATTGGGCTATTAGTGTACCAGTTAAGTAGAACTAGCAGCCTTCAAACACAGAAAAGTTGACTAATTACGTATGCATTCTAAGGAAAAGAGCTGTTTTGCAAGAGATGTAGAATTTAATAAATAAAAATAGTTGAGTTTACCTCAATAAGTGTGCCCATATCATTGTTGCTTCCATGATAATAATGGTAGAACTCAATGGGTAAATTTGCCAAAGGATCATAAGCTCCTCCATTGATCTGTCCTATTTTACTAGATTTCTTCTCATCAACTGCACCAGATTCCTCTTCAGTCACACTATCAACTATTTGCTCTTTGCTCTCCTTTACTTCACTAGCATCATTGTTTCCTTTTGACAGTTTCCCTTGATTCTGAATAGCTTTCCTGGATTCCTCAGCAGTTGCAATTGCATCTTTAGCAGCATCTGTTTCAACTGCAGCCAAAGCTTCACGCTCCTCTTCTTCCACAGCAGCTTGAACTCTCTCAAGAAACTTGTCATCCTCCTCTGGGAGAAAATGGCCTGCATAATTTGTAAAGAAGCATAGAAACATCAAACATGAAAAGAAATTAAATGTTAAATATGTGAATATTACTAACTCTTGCATACACAAAATGTGAACATTGAATGTATGGTTCAAATTGATATTTAACAAATTTGTTAAATATATTTCTCATGATACATTTATAAGGTGAATAGGTAGCTATTTGACAATAATAAAAAATGCTAAGCATTGGAGCTTGAACTCAAGCACACATAATTTATAAATATAATCAATCAATCATAAACCAGCATTCAGGACTGTGAATTTAAGGTAATAAATTAATATAACAAGTTCAAAAGTTATATATGGTAGCAAGGGTGGAGAAAAAGAAACCAAGCAAACTGATAAAGAGACCAAGTAATAATATGCACTATAATCATAAGACAGTTAACTAGAAGCAGAGTGATTTTCTTATATATACCTTGTTTTTTCAACTTTTGTATTCTTATGGAGCGTAACTCTTGAAGCTTCTCCACTACCAAGAGCAGCTCAAGCTGTGATATAAAATAATGTAAGAGAATCAATTAAATAACACCCAATAAGAACATAAGAGGAAGTGATGGGGGATAAAAATAAAATGTCATGATTCATATCCAGTAAATAGATATACAGACAAATATGAAAGCCATGCATATGCTTATTTTCTAAGTGATTTTGTGAGAGAGAAAAAAAAAAAGACAAGCAATGAACCCTTTGACAGACTCAAAATGACAAAACAGAAAGACAACAAGACAAAAGAACAAGGAGTTTGATGGTGAGGAGCTAAGGAACATAATGTGTTGAAAAATAAAGGGAGAAATTAAATGATTTAGGTAGTTAATAAGTGCAACCTGAGCAAGAGAAATAAAAGTCATAATATATGCTATATTGCATGGAATGTTTGACCAAGTTCTTCAGAGTTAACAGCAAGCATAAATTAAAAATGGTTTACCAGTTATTTGTACAAAAAGAAAGTTACCTCAGCCACTACTTTCTTCTTCTCTTCTTTGGCTTTAGACTTTGCAATTTCTTTCATCTTCAGTACCTGCAAATAGAAATTCCTCCAACATTACTAAGACTTGCAGTGCAAACTGATGTAACTGCTAATATATCTGTGAGCAACTTCCGAAACAATGAATCAGCATTACCCTTTCCCATTTTTTTTCACAGAGAACAGTAAGAAAACATAGTGGCAATTAGCTCCACTCTTAATATCATGAACTGAATGCCTTTCAAGCAGCTCCAGTCTTAATCCAAAACTGGAAGTATATAGGCATATACAGTACAGTAACAGGGAGTGCACCATAATTATGTGTAATGATGATTAAAGTATGAGAAGTTTACCATAATCAACTAATAGTTCATGTTTATTTAAGAACCAATCCTTGAATTTTGTCAGACAGTAATCATAAATCTTTTAGAAAACAGTTTTTAATTAAAATTTAAAATCATATTGACATTGTATTTCATTCTGCCTCTGGTAAAAACAATTACCAATTTCAGTCAAAATAAAAGTAAGCATAGCTTGCAAAAATTTCAATACCTTGCTGTTAGCAATTTCCTTGGCATGCTCCCTAGCGATCCATTCATCAGCTTCTCGGTCCATTTGTTCAAATTGCTCACGCTCCTACATTTTTTCAACAAAGAATGCAACCAAGCAAAGTTATTCAGTCTGAAACAGCAGCTACAATCAAGAGCAAAGAGAAAATCCTAACACAACCAAACCAAAGCAGAACAACCTTTGAAATCATCTCCGCAACACGCTTCCTCTTTTTCTTCCTCCATAGTTTATTCCGTTTAGACTTGTTCACCTTATTTGCAAGCCTAGCCACAGCAGATTTCTCCTCCCATGGACTTGCTTCATCTGCGACATACCGGAATGGCTCCAACTGAGCTCTTAGCTTTGACATCAAAGAATTTGCAGCATCCACAGCCAATGATTCTTGGGATTCTACACTAACCCTTCTGTCTTCTAAACATTTTAGAAAACCAGAAAGACCAGGTTCGTTTGAAGCATGTTTTAAATCTTCCAAAGACCCTTTACCATCTTTTATCATCATCAACATCTCTAGCTCCTTCTGCCTACACAACATAACAACACCAAACTAATTCAAATAACATGATAAAAAAAAAAAAATCAATGAGAAAAGCTTATAATCATAATCATAATGTAAAATAAGAAGAACGTACATTGCCTTTGCGAGATTAAGAGTGTGTTGCAATTCTCTGAGGCGATCGCAGACATTTGTGTTCTCCCAAAAGGAAGTTGAATTTGGTGGTTCGGAGGGTAATATCGGAAACCATGGAGGAGGTGCAGATTGAAAAGGAATCGGATTCATTGGTATGGAGTAGTGTGAGTGAGATTCAGAGAACGGAAAAAAAAAAACCCTAACGAGAAGAGGAATAAGGAAAAGAAGAGTGAATGGCAATAGCATTAAACAAAAACGAAGAGCAAATACAATTGATTTTGGTTTCCAGTGTCATGGATTTTGGGTCTTATTTGCATGAGATGAGGAGCACAAGCTCAATCCTTGTTTGATTTAAAATGAAGAAAATGGAGAGAAGAAGAAAAGAAACGAGGGAAGTAAGGAAGTAAATTTCATTTATGAGTCGGAGAGGACAAAATAGAGAAAGAGAAAAAAAATGTCAAAATGATAAATTAATATAGACTCATTAATATAATATAAAACTATAAGAAATTAAATTATAAATAAATAAATTATATAATTAATAAAAATTAATAATATTTAATAAAATAATTTATACTTATTTATAATCTTTATTAAATATATGTTTTTTATTTATCTTAAAAGTATTTTAGATTAAAAAAATAAAAAATTCAAAGGATTGATACAGTGATGTAAGATCCATATGTGTTCATATATGAGGACAATTTTTTTTTTAAAAGAAATATTAATTCAAAACAATTATCTGTATTGATTTTTATCAAATTTTAGCTAGTTTAAAAAATAATTCATTTTTTTAGAGTTATTTTTCGATCGAACCAACTAGTTTGATCTATTTTTCAAAATTATGCTTGATAGAGCGATTTAAGTCACTTCATTCAATTAAGGTCAAACTCATACTCAATATTTTTTAATTTTTTTCTTTACAAAACAATGTTATATAGTCTTTATAGTATTAATGTATCATTTAACTATGTAGGATTATGATGAAGAGTACGAGGCAAACGTTAAGTGTCATATTATCTCCTCAAGTTGATGACAATATAAAAGTACATTCCATTCATTTTTATGGCATTAGTATGAAACCTTTTTCTAAAATTTCCTGGATGAGGAAAAGAAAATGTAGGACTAAAATTAGGGTTGATATCTCTTTGCATGGAGATGAAAATTCTATGGTAAAAAAGTTAAATATTTTGTCTCATTATCTGTTCCTTTATAGCATATTTTATCTAATGAAATTGAACAAATTTTGTCCGGTATGTCATTAGGAAAAAGATTCATTGACACAATTGATGTCTCATCAATTAATGATGAAGGAGGAATTCAAATTTTTTTATAAATATTTTATTGAAATTAAAAATAGTTAAAGTTAAATTAATATTTTAAATTTATTAATTTTAATTATTAAAGTTTATTATAAATATTTTCTTACATTTTTAAACTTTAAAAAAAATATTATAAATGTTTTCTTAAAATTAAAAAAAGTTGAAAATAAATAATTAAATACAAATTTAGTAATTTAATTATTTTAAAAAATTTATAAATGATTTTTTGAAATTTTAAAGTTTTAAAAAGTATTATAAATGTTAAACTTACCTACCCAATCCCATTGGTATAAATAAATTTTATACAATCATGAATCACCATATCACAACTTATATACAAGGTAAATTTGTTAACTACCTTAAAAGTCAGGCTAATTTTTAATATATTTAAAAAAAATATTTTTATGTATTATTAATTATAAATATAACTTTTAGGTAATTATTGTAAATTTGAAGAAACTTATCATATATAATTATTTTTTATTAAACGACAATATAAAAAAAGTTCTATATACTATTTATGATATGTTAATTAAATAAAAATAAATATTATGAAAATTATTGTAAATTTTTTTTCCTTCTAAAAACAAACTATTCTCATAGCTAGAAGCCATCTCATGAGGCATAGGTATGACCAAAGTGAGTTTTATTTCTTTCAACAAAATCTTCTTTTTACACACAATTAGCAAATTATCTACCAATTGTGTTGGAGCTTGTTGATTACTGTAAAAGTTAGGCTAAAATACATTTTTAGTCTTTTATATTTTTTTATTATATTTCAAAAAGTTTAATTTAGTCCTTTACATTTTTAAAATGAGTCAATTAGTCATTCTGAAAACAATAATTATTTCCAATTTTGGGACTTTTAACTTTTTTGACTTATTCGGGAAACTTGACCCATTATATATATTTACATTAAAATTATAGAAACTACTCAAACCAAAAAAGGCCATAGATATGATGAAAATTGCACAAAAAAATGACTCTCACAAGCAACAGATTCTCAAATAAGTAAAAAAAAGTTTAAAATTATGTCTCAAAATCCAAATGAATCATTATTTTGAAAGAACCATTTTGACTCACCTTAAAAACATAAACAACTAAATTAAAAATAATTATTATATTATCGTTATTTTTTTGTTAAGAAATAAGATACCAAAGTCACTGAACTGAATATAATTTAAAATAAAAAAAATGTATTTTAGCATAAAATTGCTACTTATGGTCTTAATTATAAGTAATAAATTGGATTTTTTGTCCTAATTATAAACAATCACTAGCTTTTAATGTTACTCAAGATTAAATTTCTTTTATACCCTTAATTTATAATTTATTGTTAGCACTATTTCCTATGCATTCACTTATTTATATGATAATTTAAATTTATGGTAGTATTAATTAAAAATAATTAAACTAATTACTTCTTTTTTTTTTTTTGACAAAAATAAACTCATATCAATTCATTTTAAATTATGTCAGAAATACAAGAAGGAACTTGATGATAAATAGTAGGACTAGCAGTGAATATAGCTACTCTAGCTAAACTATGAGCAGCTACATTAGCTTGGCTCCGAGTAAACTTCACATTGAAGTGTGGATAGGATGAAAGTATATCTCTGCACTTACTGATAATGGAACCAACTCAAGAATAACATGAGTCATGTCCAAATCTATGGTCCATAGTAGAGCATTCAGCAGTCCCATTGCTTCACCTTCCAGAACCGAGATGCAAGGGCTAGACTAGACCATTAATTAATTACTTTTTTTTATCTTGATGATTTCTCTTATATAGTTTATAATCAGGATTAGAGGCAGTAGTATTATATTATTATTATTATTATTCTTTGTTAAACAAAAGCTTAAGCTTTTTTACTTTAGAATCGTAAAAACAGAAGAGAATCCCCCTCCCTGATTTCCCATGGTAGTGAGTGCGTCCTTCTATCTCTCCTGGCCATCTTTCTTAGTTGCTGAGTCTAAGTCTAACGTGTCCATCATTATCAACCTCACTCGCACACTCTTTTTTTGAATTTTGTTTCGTTTTCAAATACTACGTTTTTGATGTTATGCGGTAATTGGCGGGAACCAAGTGTCAATTCAGATACCCTTTGTGTCGTGGAATTGGCCAATTACGAAAGATTCGCGTGGAACTCGCATCGCAAAGAAGAATCTTTGGAAAGAAAAGAAAAGGGTGGGGCATCAATTTCAATGGCTAACCCTTCTGGGAATCACGAAGAAGAACAGACAACCCATGTTGGCGTTGCGTCGTCGTTTAACGGGAATTTGGCACCCGACACTTCGCCCACCGCGCTCGCCATGAAGCACAACCCTGGCATAGCCCTCAATTGGACTCCCCAGGAACAAACTATTCTCGAAGAAGGACTCTCTCTGTATGTCTCTCCATCATACCAATTTTTTTTTTTTTTGTGAATTAATTCTTGCTTTTTTGTTTTGATTTTTATTTTATGAAAGAGTTTTGTGCAGTGTAAGTATACGTTTGGCTTTGGTTTTTGGATATTGAAAGGGTGTCTGTCTGTATGCATATTATTTTGTTTTTTATGACTCCTGTGTATCGAATATTTAGTTATCTCACTTACCTCTATGGTTTATTTGATATGGGGGTACCAATTGAATCTGTGGATAACAATTCTGGGTTAAGCTTTAGGATGAGAGAGACAGAGGAAACTGTGTGTGTTCAATTGCATCTAAAATTTCAGCTAAAATACACTTTTGGTCTCTCATTTTGCTTGGTTTCAATTTGGTGTCCCATGTTTAAAAAGTTTCAATTTGGTCCCTTAAAATCTACTCTCTATTGAACAAATTGATCTTTTCATCAATTTCTTGCATTTTAATGGTGTTAATTTTGACTGAAGTGACAAACTCTCATATGATGTGGCATCTCTCACAGCTTGTCATGTGTCACCAAATTGACTAAATTAGTGTGGTGAACTGATGGAATGGAAGGACCAACTTGGTCTTTTTAAACTTAGGGAATCAAACTGAAACAAAAAATAAGATGAGCGATCAAAAGTGTATTTTAGCCTATATTTTCAAACGTCACCGTTTTTATTATTATTATTATTATTATTATTATTATTGAGGTTATTTATTGGCCTTAACTTGTGGTTTGGTTATTGCAGTTTGAAATCAAATATTGTCAGTACATGTATTTAATTTGATGTGTAAGCACACAATCTTGAATTGCATTATGTGCCTATTCAGTGAATTCATTGTTATGTTGTTTGCTTTTTGACACCTGTTCCTTGACTAAAAGTGTGTTTGATAAGTTCTATAGCTAGTCGTTATTTTAAGGAAAAGTCCATTTCTTTTTTACTTGTAGGTTTGCGTCTGAACCTAACCTCACTCGCTATGCAAAGATAGCACTAAATCTAAATAACAAGACAGTCCGGGATGTAGCACTGAGAGTCAGGTGGATGAATGTAAGCTACATACCTGTTGTTGTCTTAAGTCATTTATGTCATTGTGAATGCCTTAACCTGTTCTTCAGCTTAGATAGGATTCTTGGTAAAATTTCTTGTATAGAGAAGATACTTAGTACTATTTTTCTTTGATTATCTTTATTATTGCCTTAAGGTTAACAATAATCATCTTACCTTTCTGAAAGAAAAGGATACTTGATGAAGGTTCCACCATTAGAATGGTGCTGGACAGTTACATAGCTTTTGCAACCCTCTCACTCTTAATGAAAAAGAAAACAAGATGCTTGCTATTATTATTTTTGCACTATGAGATTGCTTTAGGCTTAGCTTCTGCATACTCTGATTAAAATGAAGACATTGCTCAGAGGCAGAGCTGGTTCGTTATTGTTGGCTCATTAGAGCAATTTCTATAGTAACACGCCTTTGCCTGCCCCTCTTCTTACCCACTTATGTTAAGCAAACATTATTTGCTTTCCTTTTGGGGGCATTGTTTGAACCCAGATTTTTTTAAAGTGGTTGTTTTCCCTGAAAAATGATGCATCTGGTTTGCATTTTTCTACAGAAAAAAGAAAATTGCAAGAGAAGGAAGGATGATTTTCCAAGGAAAAGTAAAGATAAAAAGGTATTGCTTTCATTTATTTGATGTCATATTATTAATGTATTAACCAAATGGGTGTTTTGTGTTTCACTGTTGTGCATACCAATGTAGACATACTTTTTAACATCTTTCACTGTCCTGTGCAAGCTAACACTATCTCTCTGTTTCTTTTTCACGACTTACTGAAAGCAAATGGTGAGCCTTTGTATGCTAAGAATTATATCATAATATTGTTAATGGGTTGGCTCCTTTGCTATGTTATTTTCTGTTACCAAACATCTACGTTGAGTCATTGACTGCACATTATGATATCATCTCCTTTTAGTGTTGTCTGGTCTTTTTCTATTTAGGTGGATAGATTATTACTATGAATTCCGTTTTTTCTCCATGGAAATTGCTTCCTGCTGGTTATGATTCTTTTTCTTTTGAAATCGACCAAGCATCATATATTTAAGTATAACCAGGGCAAAGCTAGCATGTCATTTCTCTCATCTTTACTTGTTAAATAAGGAACAATCTAACATGTTGGCTTAAAAGAAATACCAAGAAAAAGATGTGTAAAGAGGAAGCAAACGCCAAGTAGCATATATTTTCGTTTATGCAATACTGGATTTTTTTTCCCAGGTTTCTGATCTTGCAGTGAGGTCATCTCACTTTACTGCTCAACCCAATGTTTCCCCATATGCTCCTGCTATGACAATGATGGACAATGATGACGGCATCTCTCACATAGGTTGGTTCCTTTCATAGCATTAAATATTTTGTTGTTTGCATATATGATTTATCTCTTGTACACCCTTTTCTTTCCTTTGGATATCTCATGTATTTGCATATCCCTTGTGAATGTTGACGTATCTGCTTTGAACTTTGCATTGTGCTTTTTGTAGCTATTGGAGGCCCCACAGGTGAGCTCTTAGAGCAAAATGCACAGGCCTTGAATAAAATCTCTACCAATCTTGCTGCTCTTCAGGTGAGTTCATTCCATTTTTAACTGATTTAACCTGCTGTGTGCAAAAATAATCTCTTGATCTAAAAGGCTAAACACAATTTCTGAATCAACCTTGTTAGTTATATGTGCATCAAGTAGATTATTTTCTTCCAATTTTTCTCTTTCTCTTTTCCCATTTTCCCTCAATGTCCCTTTATATCCATTTTCGTCAAGGTCAATAATAATATGCTTATTAAAGGGATTACATGATCTTTGAGTTGAGAAATTGTCTGTTTTTTTTCTCTTCACTTTCATTTTTTAATATCTAGGTAGAGAATACTCATATGTTAGATTTTTCAGAAACCTTATTTGAGATTTTGGTTTGACCAGTGATTGTTGAAGGCTTGTAAAACTATGTTTATAGAGATCTGATCAATTATAATATATCTAAAAAGTAACAAAGAGAATGTTAAAGACATGAGCATAAATTGTATTCTTGGGATCTTTTTAAATTTTTTTAAAGTATATGTATTCTTCAAGTATGTATATGAATACAATTCAATAATTGAAGCAATCTTTTTATGTCTATCTGAAGCCTCTTACAAATTCAACTTTAAAATACCAGTGCAGGAATTAAGGTTGCAATATCTTATTTAAGCAGAATTTGACATTTATAAACTTACGTTGGGATAGTTCACCTATGGATTTATTGATCTTTGTGAATTAATGGAATAAAGGGGGAAGTTTAAGCATTCTATTTAACAGGCAATCATCCTCTAGGCAGAGTATCAATGCTTATATATATACTCACTGAATTTTTTCCCCTTTATGCTTTTGTTGCTTGGTATTATGTGCAAATTTAGTCAACAACCTAGCATCATTGTATCTTAAGATGTTGAAAAACTGAAGAAATGAGTAAAATAACTACAACTGGGGTATTTTATAATGTCTCTGATAGACGTAATATAGTTTAATTTTCTAGAACTGGTTGTATGGTTCATATATCTATATCATTTGCATTCTTAAGCCATTCATGGTGGCTGTAATGCTGCTGACCTTTAACTTTTTTTGTTCTCTTGTTTCCAGTTTCAGGATAACATCAATCTTTTCAGCCAAACGAGAGACAACATCATCAAAATTTTGAACGAGTAAGTAAGAAGCTTTTTTTGGTTGTTAAAAAATATTACAAAAAGGTATATTGGTCCAAGTGATCTATTTCTTTTTCTTTTTACATTATGGTTTGTGAATGACTGCAAGTCCTTAATCAATATTCAATAGGAAAACTAAGGGGAAACATGACAGTTCATTAACTCTATTTTTGAGTCTCAATCAAAAGGGATAATAAGGGAGAGAATCTCTTATATTTCCATAGCATATGATCCAAAATTTCCGGCTTCTAACTGTCTTAAAACTCCTGGAGTTTTTTTTGCTTTTATGATTTCAGCAGAGTTGGATATTTTTCAACAACAAACTTGTTTTTAGTTGTGAAATGTTATTGCCTTAAACTAATAACTGAATTAAATTGAGTGCTCTTGTTTTCCCCATCTTGTGTCTTGTCTTGTCTGGTGGTGATGTTTTATGTTTATTGAATTTGTTAAGAGTCTTGTAACAAATGCTCTATGATGTTAAGGAAAAGGAAGGTATTTATGAAAAACACGACATATAACCCATTTGGAACTTGAAAAGTCTATTTTTTTGTTTAATACTTTCTATTTTAAAATGCTTAACTGTCCTAAGGAGATCACTCTTTCGCATTTGTCTGTTAATTTTTTTTTTTTTTTTTTTGCAATTTGACTGATTCTCTTTTATTTTTTTGGCAGCATGAATGACATGCAGGAGGTAATGAAGCAAATGCCACCTCTTCCTTTTAAGATCAATGAAACGATATTCAATTCCATACTTTCCAAAACAAATCACCAGATGCAATAACGATGATTGCTCATTCATTGTGATATCTGGGCTTGCTTCTTCCATATTTATGGTTGCATTCAAATTGACCCAGCATTAAAGAAGAAAGAATGGAATAAGTTGACCACCACCCAGCTGAATTAGCCTTCATTTTTTGTAACGTTATGGCTTTCCTGCTCTTGCTCGCTTATTAAGTTTTTAACTTAATTGGAGTATAGGAACTAGTTGTTACAGTATTATTTTGGGGTTGAATTTAGGGACTCATAACAATAAGTAGAACTTAGTTATTTGTAAATTTTATTCTCCATATTATATAAATGGTAGATATTGTTTCCTTGTTTCTGCTCACATCTTTGGATTTCTTTGGGTTTTTTATTTGTAAATTTTTTCCTCCATATTATATAAATTTTATGAGTTATTTATTTATTTATTTATGGTGTAAAAAATTTTACACTCAACCAATTAAAAATTATGATAGATATAACTTTTAAATTAATTATTATAAAAATTAACAAATTTATTATACATAATATTTTATGGTTAAATGATAGTATACAAATCATTTACATTATCAATGCATATACTATTAACTTTAAAAATATAACATCATGTAATTTAATTAATTAAATAATGTTAAGTAGTCTCCTAAATATTAAAAAATCCTTCAAATGGTCCATGAATTTTATTGAAATACATCAATTTAGGAATTGAAGTAATGAGTATTCAATATTTTGGACATTACTTAAATAGATTTATTATTTTAAGGATCACTTAAGAGAAAATATAACAATTAAGGTACAAAATTGATGTTTTTTCTGAGAGAGGGAGAGAAACTAATAGCATGTTCAAAATAACTAAGGGTCCATTTGTTACAGTTTTTTTTTTAAAAAAAAATCACTCTTTTTTAAAAAAAAATCACTTTTAAAAGTTTTTCATTTGTTTATTTCAACTTTTTAAAATAATTAGAACTTAAAAAAGAATCTAAAATCTTATTAAAATCAGAAGTTCTTTTTAATAATTTCTCATAAAATTAACTGTTTTTTTAAAATATTTTTTTTAAATTAGAAGTTGTTTTTTTAAAAAATAATAATTATTATGATTGTAAACAAACATAAGTTATATTCTATTTTTTAAATCTATAAAATAATTACTAAATTATTTTATATTAAAATCACTTTTTTTATATCTGTAAATAAATCTTAGGAAATATTTTTTTTTTCAAAAAATTAAACACAAAATTGATAAAATTAAACAATTATTTTTTTTAAATAAGATGAAGTAAATATACTCTATAAAGTATAGGCCGAAACCATATGCATATATTTTCACTTCGTTATCGTGTGAGGAGTGGATTAATTAAGTTTAATATTTGAAAAGTGGAACCATCCTTCCTAGGTGAAAGTAATTAAGAGAGTGTTGAACACAATTTTTTCTTAAATAAAATTGAACAAGTTGGTATTATTAGACTTAAAGAAAATTCTTTATTTGGGATTTATAATTTGGTAAACAAATTCATGGTGTTAAACAATACCACTTTTTTTTGGTAAAACTTCTAACACCATGCATTATAATACAAGCAAACTGGTAATGGTTTTTGTGCTCACAATTGATCATTAGTTTCCTTTTTTGACCTAGTTACTTCAGATATGCAAATATGCCGTTGTAGTTTTGGATTTAGTTTTTTTTTGCATTTCGAGGATGACAAAAATCTAAAGTAGTTTCAACTGTAGTTGGATTTGGCTAATTTTGCTCTACAAGAAAGATGGCATATGAATTGTGAATAGCCTGAGTTCCCATGTGTTTTCTGTTGAAAGAATTAAAACTTGATCAGAAGGTGCTGGCTTAGCTGAAGTATAATCTATGGCAAGACATAAGATAGGAAGTTATATGTCAATTTTCACACATATATGCAGATGAAAGAATTTTGGGTATCCCTAGGTTGAGAAATTAAGCCTTAACTCCTAAGAAAGTTTTCCAGATCCTTTTTCATCTTTAGTTTATCAGGTAAAGTCATTTGAAAAGACTGCATGTATGCATTTGAGTACTTGTACAATTATAGGTTCTTTCATTGTAATTTTTTGTGACCAACTACTTTTTTTGAAACAATTTTTAAAATGGTCTCAATCATTACATGAAGCATATATTTTGACAAACCGCCAATGGGTTTTTAGTTCATATATGCCTATATATACAAAATGCATTAAAATTATACTAGCTAGTATCTAATCATCGACCATGCAAATATTTGTTAAGCAGAATCATCTTTGTTGTTTGGATTTGCAGGTGAAAGATGGCCATCCCCAAAGGCACCACCCATGGCCTAGCATCTATTATTGTGATCATAGCATTAATTCTCCCCAAAACTGCAGCACAAGCAATCTCCCCCAATGGTTCTGTTGCAAGTAATATAATTAAGAGCCTTCGTTAGAATTCTCTACAATCTTAATATATTATTAATATTCCAGTTGTTCTGCAATTGTCAAAATTAAGATTACAAAACCATGAATAATGCACAATAATGACTGTATATGAACAAACAATACATATGTCATGTTTGAAAAAGAAATTCCTGTCTTGTATCACATGAAATGGGTAGAATAAATAACAAACAATCATAAATTTGGATAAACGTAATGGAAAAAATGGAAAGTAAGAATATATGATTTTGTATTTGTTAATATTTTTTTGACAATAGTTATAAATTATCTATCTCTAGGCTTTAAAGAGAAGGACAATTACATACATGAAGAATTAAGAATTTTGTATTACTGCGATGTTATTTGGTTTGAAATACTTTTTGCGAGTAGTAATTATATTATTAGAGAGAGAAATGATTGGTGAATTAAGGTCCAAATCTCTAATGATAGAGGTGCACACATTTAATGTTTGACCATATCTTCAATAAGATTGCATTAGAAAGGGAAAAAAAAAGAGAGATTTGCAATAAAGATTTTACTTTCATAAGTTTACGAAAAACCATTTTTTGTACTGATCGCTTTTCAGTATAAAATCTAGAGAATGCATCGCGCTGTACAATTTTGTATTGATGGTTGGAAATGGTTTTCTATTTTAGCCAAAATTGTGCAATTCATGTTTAACTTTATCAAAATAGTATCACTTTTAAATTATTTACCAAGTTAGAGCAAGTTGTATTTGGAAAATACGAAGTATATAAAAATAAGTCATATCTGATGAGTATGACTTATCAAATTAAAATTTAATGCAAACAGATTTTATAAATTCGATTTCATAATATTTTAATAATAAAGAACAAAGTTGTGTATATGAAATACAAGTTTACCAAGGGGTTTAGTTCAATTGGTTGAGCAGGATGTGTGAGTTATAGTAAACATTCTGGTACTTGCCTTCAATTTCTACGGATCAAAAAAGAAAAATACAGTTTCACATTTTTTAATACATAAGTCTCACCAAATACAACTTACTCTGACTTAGTAAATAGCTTTAAAAAAAAAAGCCATCACAAGTTATCCAATATGATTCTGTAATGTATCTTGTATCCCCCACTACAGCACTTAGTATGTGTTCAAATTTCCTGTGTATCCTAGATTTTAAATGTTCTGATAAGAGCACATTATTTGAAACAGATAATGTGTCAAAACCCATTAAGCCGGACAAAACTATCAGAGTAGATCCATTAGATAATTTCAAAAAATACAGAGGAGGATTTGACATCACCAATAAGCATTATTGGAGTGTAAGTCTTTCTACCTGTGAGTCTAAATTCCTAACATCCATGATATTTTTTTTTTAACTTGTCTTTAATATTTGTAGTCAGTTTTCTTCACAGGAGTATATGGATATGCAATCGGGGTGCTTTGGCTTTTGTGTGGAATGGTGTGTGGATTGTTTTGGTTAACAATCAAATTTTGTTGCCAAAGTGATGGAGGAAGAAGGACCAAGGAAATTCTTCCTTGTAATTATAAGAGTTGTGATTTTTCGCCAATTCCTCTGGCTATATCATTCGTGATATTAATTTTGTAAGTCTTGAAACCTTTTGTGTACATATAGTATATACTAGTTATTGGTTCTCTATATGGTTGCAACATGTGCATGGTTGATCTACATATAGTAAACTGGTTTTTAAAGATATAACAAATCTTAAGTAAAATATTTTTATGCAGATATCCAATAAAATTTAATTATACTACACCATCCTATTCTTTAATATGATGTGGTGATCACATAAAAAGTAAATAGTCTATGCATTGATAGTAATTGATTGGTTGACAGTGTAAATTTTTTTACACTAATAGTGCGTATGAATTAAACTATAAGGTAAATTCTTACACTGACTATATTAATGGAAAGGAAAATGATCTTTGTTACAAGTTAGATAATAGAGAATCATTATGAAATGATGTTTGATCTCAAATTTTGTTGCTTTATCACGAAGGATGTATATATAATTATTGTTTTTATAGGGTTGCTAGTGTGTTAGTTTATGTTGGGAGTGCAAAATTCCATTATCAAGCAAGGACTTCAGTTAATGTTATAATCAAGATAGCAGATGACGCATCAGAAATCATACACAATGCAACAAGAGCGTTAGAAGAAATCCAAGAAGACTTGGTGGAATCCGGTATTAGTCCTGAGGTTTCTGGAAAACTTAACTCTACTGCTACAAAAATGGATAATGTTGTTGATAATATCGTGAAGAAAACAAGGAAAAATAGGCGCACTGTTAACAGGGCTTTCAAATTTGTGTAAGAATTTTCCGTGTCTCGTTTTCATTTTGAACAAAAAATTTAAGTGAATACCTAATTACCTGGAAATGATTGGATGCTAATTTCAACTTCAGGTTTATGGCAACCATTGTGATCATAAGCTTGAATTTAGTTGCAGTACCAATTTTGTCAGGTATGTCTAACTGGTCAATAATAATGGTGCTTAACATCTAATGACTATGATTTCTACATTCACATCCGTGACAATTTCAAATCTCTGTATCCTGTTTAGATTTTATGTCCATGATTGAAGGAAATTTTCTACATGAAATAGGTATGATTCTCATAATATGTTGGAATTTTCTGTTGAACAGTTTTTGGAGTACACATGTTTTGGAGGGCATTTTACCTGTAGGTAAACTACTAAACTAAATTGCATTTGCTTAGAACTAAGATTTTCATCCATGATTTTTTGTTTTTTTTTTCTCTCTTTTTTTCTCAGGTTTGTTATACTGTGCTGGTTGATGACGGTGATATGCTGGCTAATCTTTGGATTGTATTTCTTCTTAGAAAAGTAAAACCAAATTCTGGCTAATTTATTGATTGGTGTATTTATTCTCAAGAATTATCAATATTTTCCTACTAAAATATTTAGTAGGAGAAAAGTTGGAGTTTAATTACTAAAAACCTATCCTATTTTGCAGTTTTTCTAATGATATGTGCACAGTTCTTTGCAACTTCGAAGAAAATCCCTATAATAACAGCCTAACCTCCATCCTCCCTTGTGATGAATTGCGCTCAGCAAAATCAATTCTCCATGAAGCTGGTGCAGGGATCTCCATCCTCATCAATGAGGTAGCCTTTGCAAAGTCTCAAACACAAATTTCTTCTTGAGAAGTGCTAGCAACACATTCTATAACATACTCCTTCTGACACACATTTATTGAAAACTAAAAAATAATGAGACATATTAAATAAGAAGTGAATCCCACAAAAAATTATGATTTCTAATAAATTTCAGTTAATTGTAGAGAGTATGTTAAAAAAAGTGTGTTAGATGAAAAAATTATTAGGTGGTCATCGACTGTCATGATCTCTGCTAATCTTTGCATGACATATAATCAAGAGTTATTAATTTTTTCTCGTAAATT
Organism: Pueraria montana var. lobata; assembly: GCA_026413185.1. NCBI lineage: Eukaryota > Viridiplantae > Streptophyta > Magnoliopsida > Fabales > Fabaceae > Pueraria > Pueraria montana. The sequence continues at coordinate 9,497,156 of CM048654.1, forward strand.
GTAAAATTTAAATGTGTTATGTAAATATTGATTAGGACCATGACCAGGTAGTATGATATAAAATCATCTAATAATTTCTCATATTAGACAGTGTATTATTAACATTTCTCTTTTTTCTTTCACTCCTTAAGTATTATGACAATACTCTAAAACTATCCGACAAAGAAGACCAAACTCTATCTCCCAAGCCATACAATTAATGTTTCTATTTTTCTATATTATTCATATTGTGTTGGTGTTTAATCCAACATACTAGAGCTTACATGTCATAGAGGACTGATATTTGGTCATATTCATGCCTATCAAACTGAGTGTAATGTGTAAAGAAACTCCCCAATAAGTTATGCTTTATGAATCAATGAATTCAGCCAAAATCAAAGTACCATAATTATCAATATTTGCGACAGCAAAAAGAGTTTAATTTTCACATCTGATATTATTAGCCGAAAAGCATATAATGTTATTAACATATTATTCTTTGGTTAATCTCTAGGTGAATTCAAACTTGGGGTCTTTGTTTCCAAACCATGTTTATCTGTGCAATCCTTTCTCAGCACCACCTAAATATTCATATCAGCCAGAGTTTTGCCCACCTAATAGTATTCAAATAGGGGATATCCCCAAGGTATGCCACAAATAAGGATATTACTAACACTAACTCTTCCATAATCTTGCTTTACAGTTATTCTACTGGTGTAGTCTATATGTTTACTAACACTATCACTTCCCTAATCTTGCTTTATAGGTATTGAAGCCTTATACCTGTTTTGGTGATAGTGATGAAAAATGTGGCAGTGATGATTTCATGAATGGAGGTGAATATAAGGTAGTTGAGTCTTACACAAGTTCAATTCAGAACCTACTGAATATGTATCCTAGTATGGAAAACTTGATAGGTTGCCAGCTGGTAAAAGATGCATTCTCTCAAGTCCTTCTCAAACACTGCAAGCCTTTGAACAAATTTGCTAAGATGGCATGGGTAGCAATGGTGTTTCTTGCAGTGATGATGGTGTTCTATGTTGTGCTATGGACAATAAAGGCTTGTCAAAAGCATAGTTATCATCCTTCAGATGGTTTTGTGTAACACCTGTTTGTACCTTTTTCTTTTATAAAGGGTTAGGCTTATATGTCTAGGGTAAAAGTGTTTAGGTTTTGCCTTTCATGGTAGAAAGTATTTTTTTACCCAAAAATTGGTTTACATTTTTTTAGCAAAACTAAGTTGAGTATGTAGTTAAAAAATGGGGGGAAGGGGTGTTGGAATAAAAAACGTTAATGCTTATTATCTTTATTCTCTGTGCAGAAGCCAGAATTCTGTAAGCATATATCAAAGGCAACGAGATCTATAATAATATGTTCGATTGACAAGGATTAAAATAAATATTTGAATTCATAGCCATTGATTACTTGCTCAATGTAAAAGACTTGTTGTAATTACGAGCACGAATAAAAAGATTTGGTTTTACGTTCTTTCTCAATCAAAGTCTCTTATTCTTTAATGAGATTTTTATGACTCTTTTTGATCAGTAGATTTTTATGACTCTTAGATAATTAGTAGAGAAACAATTGGAATATTAAAGACCATAAAAAATTCTTTATGTATTGAATTCATTAAAATTCCTATTATATCAAATTTGGCAAATAATAATATTCACTCATTAACCCAAAGATAAAACATAAATCATTCTACATGGACAAAGTTTATTGACAAGTTTAAAGCAATTGGAATCAAAACATTGTAACTTAATTTGTATTATTGAGACTATCAAAAAGATTAAATCTACCACTAAGTTTCATCAATTTTACAAGGAAATTCAAATAGGAAATACACATTTCTGCTTGAATCAAATTGACAATCTAATGAATTTATTTTGTAACAATAAAAATCAAATGAATTTTTTATTTTTAAATTAATGTTTTAGATTCTATTATTTAAACCTCTCTTTATTTCCTTTTTATCCCTTCAATTTGAGTAATTTTCCCTTTTTATTAACTGTCTTTGACCTAAAATTATTGAAGAAAAAAAATATTTTTAATTTATAATAATATAAGTTTCAAAATTTACATTTAAAAAATACAAATCTCAGAATTTTATATATATAAAAAAAATGCAAAACTAAAAACTTGAAAAAATAAATAATTTATTTTTTATTTAATTCAATAACTCAAACAAGACCGGTTTTTCTCAGGTTAACCAAAACCCACCGTGCGCTGCCGCAGTGTTCTTCCCTCGTCGTTGCTATCACCGCGTAAATTTTGCCGTTTATATATAAACAAGCCTTATTTCGTTTGTCCTTAATCAATTATCCCAAGTTGCTGAGTTCTAAAATCTAACTCCATCCCTGAATTTTCACATGCATTGATCTTATAATGTACGCTAATTTCTCAATTTCCTAACCTAACCCTAGTTTCCACGATTGCCGTTTACTCTCTTCCTATAAACCTTATTTTTCTTTTCTCAAATGCCTCGTTACAAAGACGAGTCTCCTGCAGTTCGGGTCTACACTGTCTGTGATGAATCCAGGTACTGCTTTTTCTTATTCTTTCGTCACTTCAATTTATATTTTTAGTTGAAAAAAATAAAAAATAAAAAATGTTGAATTGTTTGGTTTGGAGGGTGCAGATATTTGATTGTGAGAAACGTTCCAGAATTAGGTTGTGGGGATGAGTTGCTGCAACTGTTTTCATCCTATGGAGAAGTCGAGGAGTAAGTTCATTCTTCACTTGGCAAATTGTGTATTGGTGTGTTTATTTATTTTTCTTTTATAGTTTGACTCTATCCATTAATTTATTTGAGTATTTTTCTATGCAGGTGTAAGCCAATGGATGCAGAGGACTGTGAGAAATACACTGATGTATTTTGGATCAAATTCCGCCTTGTCAGCAATGCCAGGTTTCATTCTGTTCTCTATTGGCAGATAAAGTAGTTATTGTGTTATAAATTTAAGGAGGAACAATAGCAACACAATATTTTAGAAACCAGTGTTGTTAAATTGTGGCGCAATAGCAATATTGCAACTTCGTTGTGGTGCCTTCTGCGAAAATGGCTAATGCAGCTGCTATTGGTGTTGTTGAGGTTGTGGCATGTGCTGCAAACATCGTGTTTTTGAGAGATGGATGTGGGACTAGACTGCACGCAACTTTTTTCCCATTCAGTCCTAGTGTCCCACTCTACCCTCTCATTTTAAACCTGTTAAATTTCTCCCATACTTAAACCTCTGTTCATGGCGAGTCTCTGGCCAATTGAATTTTTGATTTAATATCATGCCAATTTTTATGCATTTTATTTTTATTTGCATACAACTTAATTTTTTATACATATATAATTGATACATATCATATGTTTCAACTGCTATGCGACTTCTGCTATTTGCCCACATCGCTATCCGCTTTAGAATATTCCGCTATAGAATATTGCGGATTATTGGCTTTCCACCATTTTTTGCAATCTGTGGTTGATAGCACTGTTCAAAACTTTCTTAAAATTCAAAGGACCATACTAAATAACTGGACCTCATTTTTTATTAGTGGAATCAGTGTGCAATTTTACCCTATAATGATAGTTTGGAAAGTATGATACTGGCATTTTTTTATGTTATGTTTGAGAAATACCTGCTATCTATAATTTTCAGGTTTGCAAAAAGAAAATTGGACGATTTTGTTTTCTTTGGGAATAAACTGCAGGTCTCATATGCTCCTCAATTCGAGAGCCTGTCGGATACAATGGATAAATTAGAGGGAAGAAGAAGGGAGGTTTTAGCACGATTGAACCGTAAGTTAAAGCCTGCCAGTGGTTACATTTTAAACTTATGCATGCTACGTAGGATACACAAGTGCTTGTTATATGAATTGTTGTTGTATTGACATTTTTATCAATTTATTTTTCCCATGACATCAGCTAGAAGATCTAAAGAGACCACAGCCTCAAGCTCTAAGCCTCTGATTACATCAAAGACCAATTGCACACAACATTTAGATTCTAGTGCAAGGTAATTTATTTTGTCTGTGTTGTGCGGTTCCAGAATTTCAGTTGAAGCTGAGGCAACATTTGTAATTGTTTCTCTTTTTCCACTGTAGGGATGTAGAATTCAAAGGAGGTTCACACAGTGGTAATTTTCCAATAAGAATGGTCTCCTCTAATGAGGTTTGTTGCTTCTTTGCATATTAAAATTTTACTCTGGTCTTCTTACTATCTCCCCTTTGAATTGAAGGAAAATATTTGGGTGGGGAATGGTTAAAATTCTTCCTTGCAATTAATGCTGCTAGAATATTTGTAAGGACATTCTGAAGTTATTGAGTTTCTTGTCTTTATTAACTTTGTCTCTGAGGACCGGTTGGTGGACTCCTTTATGCAGTTGTATTTTTCAAATGTTCAGTTATCTTAATATCTCTGATGGACATTAGTTTTATAGTTAATAATTTTGTTGCAATCTGTTAGGGCCTTGATTGGTGGATCTGATATTATAGTTTCCCAAGTTATTAGACTTGATTAATTTGCTCGAACTAAGATGTTATATGAAAAGAAAAAAGGATACTTTCTGTTCATATATTACCTCATGCTAACATGTTCTATTTCCAGGATTATTTTGCTTCACATTCCATGAATCAAACAGTGAGTCTTGTGCGAGATAAGCTTGATAAGGTGATGCCTCCTTCTGCATAACATGTTTTAGAATCATTTATTGCGTTGAGGTTTGAAGTAATTTCCTTTTCTCATTTAGATTAAATCAAGTGGTGAGCATATACAAGCTGGATCTGCATCAAAGAAACAACGAGTTGATAATAGGAGGAGAATTTAATCTGCAAATTAAGATGTTCTTTTTTTCTCACCCGCTCTGCTTTAAATTAGCGAGCTACTATGTTTTAGATGATTTTGGGTATGTGTTAAAGCTCAATCCCCAAGCCTGTAATGAATATTTTGACAAGTGGAATTTGAGTACAGTCTCATCCAATTACATTGTGGGTCATATACTCTGTACCAAGATAGTTTTATTTTTTTTTTATAAAAAAAATGTAACTAGTAGCACATCAGCGATCCGTCCATGCAACAGTGCCAGAACACTTCCGAAATCCCTGTCGCCTTGCAATTTGTTTGTTAGCTTTTTGTTAACCAAGCCACGCCTTCTTATAGGAAACCTTATAATAAAATCACATGTTTATTACTTGGATTATAGTAGCAAATAGGGTTTCCATTTGGATTAGTGCTAGTTATTTCGTGCATAAATGATGAAATGATTCCACAGCTACAGCTTAACTGATGATGATCCTGTGACATTGGGTGGGTGCTGCACCAAACATTTTAATTGCATATGTACCTCAAACTTCGTACTTCGATACACACATTTTCCGAACCTGAAGAGCATAGCGAGATTTTAATCCTCTTTATTTTAGAATAGAGTACTACGTTCCTAGCATTAAATTTTGGGCAAATTACACTCGGTTTCTAAGATTTAATGAAATTAATTGTTGACCACCGGAAAGTGCTCTGCGTATCTGATTCATTTGCTTGCAGTTTCATTAGTACAACCACCCCTGAACCCGTGTCATAAATATACCACTTTCATAGCTTTGATCAAAGAACTTACTGCTAGAACTTGAGAGATAAATGCTGTTCATTCTCAGAGAGAGAGAAACTACTGTGCTGATTATTATTTAGCCAAGGTGGGGGCAAACTCTGGAGTTCATTTTCAGAGAGTTGAAACTTGAACTATACCATCGCAGTTACTAGACATTGTAGATGCAGATGCTAGGAGCCTAGGAGAGTTCTCTTGATATTGTAATTTTTGTCTTTTCCCCTTTGTCTTGTTATCGTCAATTACCAAAAGAACAACAGATACCCTTTCTCGGATCCTACATAGACCTCCCTTAATTTATATAACAATAAACAATGTAACACCATTTACCCTTATAGGCAATGTTTTAAGAATTGGATCGGTCATCGAATATGTGGAGGTACTAGATTAATAGGTCATTGATCAGATCGGTAGGTCACTGGTCTGACCGGTTTGACTCAGTATATATTAAAAAAAATTTAAAATATAATATAACTAATATAATTTAATCATTCAATACTCTAAATTTAAAATTATTGTCATTGTAAAGTACTTAATATTCCAAATAAGAAATAACAATCAATAGTTATGACAATACAAGTCAAAAAATAAGTTTTATACACAAACAAAATTAAAAAAAATAAAACACATGGTTTCAACACTTTTTTTTAAAAAAAATTACACTTCAACTGGTTTGACCAGTGATCAGTCGGGTCACCAGTTTTTTTAAAAACCGGCCGGTTCAACCCGGGTCGTACCGGATCAACTACATTTTCGATCCTTTCATCGAATTGAACTGGTTAGGCTACCGGATTCCGGTCAAACCGATCGGACCTGTCGGTCCGGTCCGATTCTTAAAACACTGCTTATAGGTTAGTATGTAACAATGTAACACCGAAGACTTGGAATTGTCATACCACTTGGGATTAAACAAAACAATCTACATTAAATTGAAACCAAATTCACTATTATAATCTCTCACTAACTTAACATAATAACTACTAACATTTGTCAATAAAAAAAAATGATGACTTGATTGGCTTTCAGCCAAACGTGCTTCTTCCAAATAATCTGGACTTGAAGACCGAAGACATGGTGAATTCTGTTAACCGTGACAATGAAGGGTGGCAGGGGAAACATTTCTTCAAAATGAGATTGTTGGACACTTGCGAATCTGATTCAGTTTTTATTCTTGTGTAAAATATGTATTTTTTTATTACAACGCGCGACACTCTTCACAGATTATAATATGCAAGATTAGATTCTTGGTACAGGGATGGTCACAAGATTAAATTTATAAAGGTTGTTTCAACTTTTACACATAAGAAATCACTACTTAAGTATTTCTTTAATCTTTGTGAAAAGAAAAGAGAAATAATATTAAAATGAAACATTTTTTTTGTATGCAAATAAAAGATTCGATTCGTTAAACTCCCACGCCAACTTTTAAAAAGGCTAAATTGTAATTTTTGTTTTCCTATTTTATTAAAACCGTAATTTTGGTCTTCCAAATTTAAAATTGAGAGATTTGGTTCTTTACTTTGCAAAATTGAGAATTTTGGTTGGTCCGTTAATTTGAGTGTGTTGACTGTTAATTTGAGAACATTGACCGTTATTCTGCTTATGTGGCACTATAATCTGTATTTAATTTAATTAATATTATGATTAGTAGACTAATTAATTTAATAAGATTTTAATTTAAAAAAAAATCCCAAATCGAACTCCAACATCAAGCATGATCAGTTGAACCTTATGCATCCCTGAATCCCGAATTGAATATCAAGCAAGATCGAGCAACATTGGACCAAGGATCATAATTGAAAAGGAGAAAAAAATCCAGATCTAGTGTTCTGAAACAGTGGCCGTTGTATAACTCCTTCAAGCAAGTTCTGAGCGACGGCGCACCCACGTCGTGATCGATCGGCTTTGCAGCCTTCGCGGTCTTGACCACTGCCACAGGCAAACTATTGTTACCTTACCTAATGGAGGTCACGTGAAGAGGCAATCGCCGTCGGAGAAGTGGCCGGATTGGAAACAAGCTCGTGGATGATTTTTGTGTTGAGAGAGAGTTTCACGCAGCCTCCTCAAACATCTTGACAGAGGGACAGACACATAACGTAGCACAAAGAAAGGCGATCTCACTCTCACCCCCAACCTCTCGCTTCCGGTGTTGGAGAGAGTGAGAGGTTGGGTGAAGGGGTGAGGATTGCAATATTGCAGGGGAGGTTACGATTCTGAGATTAGGTTAGTTGTGATTAATTTTTCATTCATTGAAAATTTCCTTAATTACTTAATTAATTATATAAAAACGAGACACCTTTAAATTAACAAATATAAATTTTGTGCATCACCTTGGTCAACGTTTAAATTAACGATCAACACACTCAAATTAACGGACCAACCAAAATCTTCTATTTTGCAAAGTAGGAAGACTAAATTTCTCAATTTTAACCTAGGAAACCAAAATTACAGATTTAATAAAATAGAAAGACCAAAATTATAATTTAATCTTTTAAAAATATGAATAACCGTCAAAATATCACTTCTCTGGCTTCTTTCAATTAGAGCAGTCTCGGGAGACCATATTAAATTTTTATTTCAAAATAGATTAGATTTAATTAAATGACAAAAATGACTATACATTGATAGTATAAAATAATTCATGTATGGTAAGTTGGTTGACTTTTACAAAATTATGTTAAAAGTCTTATCAACGGTGATTTGTGATTAGATGACAGTGTAAAATTATTTTACAATGTCAGTGTATCACCATTAAACTTTAATTAAATTATGTTAAAAAGTTATCATATTATTTAAAGAATATTAAAAAAAAAGAATAAAATTAAAATAATAAATTTATTTTCATTTTAAAAATAACCAATAAAATAAAATGCTTTCCCCTTAAAACAACAATTGAAAATTAAAAAAAAAAGGACTGGACTATACAAACGTGTTTGGTGATGAGTTGAAAGTTTCCAATGTTCGTCTATAAAAAGTAAAATTGAAAAACATAAAACATAATAAAAGATTACAAATTATGTTTTACCTCAATTTTATCTTAGAATTAAAATTAAAATAAAACATAATAAAAGAATAATTTTACAAACTCAATTTATAAAATAAAATTCATTCAAACCTAGTTTTACAAATAAAATTTGTGGCTTCACGTGGAACTCTCAAGGATGATAATGATGATTGCCTTTAATTTGATCCCCACTGTCCAAAATGATTCAAGTTCAGTGTATACCCATGGCTATGCGTCGGTGTGGAGTAATGTGGACCCATCCAGCCCAGAAATTTGACCTCACCATCTTTCATTTTCAAGAGGTACTGAAGTGACAAATAAATCAATAAACTAAAGATTAATATGACAATGTTTTAAATTTTTAATGAACTATTTCAATGGATAGATTTTTAAGAGAATTAAAAAGATGAGACATGAAACTTTAGGAGACCAGCCTTAGGCTTTATGGGGAAAAAATGTTTGTAATTTTATAAAATTTCTATATTATTTTAATGTATTAATTTTAAAACATTAAATATTTCTTTACTTTCATGTTTAATATTTTGAATTTCCGGATAACATTGCTCTTTTTTTTTTTTTTTACAAACCACAATAAACTCTTTTTTTTTTTTTTTTGAATAGAACCACAATAAACTCTATCGTACGAACATTACCACATATGTATTAAGTCCATCATATCATACAAATTCATATATATGTAAACTTATAAATGGCAGTTTGCTGATTTAAACACGTGATATATAAACTTTATACACACATAGATTGTAAAGTGATAGTTTGTTAATTAGAAGATGATTAGCAGAAAAAACTAATTGAGACTTTAAGAGCTAGTAAGAGACTTTAAGGGCAAGTAAAATTTTGATGTGAATGGAAGATTGCTCATGACGCGAAGATCTACTTGGTGAAGAAAGTTGAGATTTTGTGCTAGTTACTTGGATTCTTGTAATTATTTTAAACCAACATTGACCCTTTTTTTTTTTGCTTTTAGATAATCATTTGTTCTTCTAATGAGTGTGCCGTGGAAGCTTAAACTTGATACCTTTTCTTTAATTAACTTTTAGAGCAACTAATAATTGCAACCACCTCGTAACCTAAAAAAAAAAAATTGCAACCACTTCAACATGATTGATTATTTTACAAACTGCTGATTCTCTTTGTTTCCCCTGAATGAACCATTTTCATCGATACAGAATCATTAGGTAATCAATCGCTAACACTAACCAAAGGTACCAAACCAATTCCCCAGTATTCCTTTTTCGATGCTATATATTGAATGCCAGATTATGCTTCTAATCATATAAGTTCCTATATGAATTTTTTTTTAATGTCTTAACGAGGAAACACCAGTTTTTCCATTTTTTTAAAAAACGTTACCTTATAATATTATAGTTTTTGAGCGAAAAATAATTTTGTTTTTCATCTATCAAAACATTAAGTTACAATAAAATTAAAAAAAAAATTCAAAATTTTCCATTCAAACCAATATCACTTTCATTTCATTAGAAAATACAAGAAAAAATTGATGATATACTGGAAATAAATCTCCAAATTAGTGCTGCCGTGTCTCTTGTTTCTTCTTAAATTTAGTGTCTGATTATTTTAAACTTTGATAAAAATATTTTTTACATTCGTAAACTATTGAATGTTATTAAAATTTGTCATATTCTATAAAAATAATTTGAAATGGCAAACAAACAAGCAATTGACATTCCTCACATGGTAGTAAACGATGATAAAGAACTCGTATATATTACGTATTTTATTGATAAATGCTAAATCATCTCACTCTCCCTGGCCATGGATGCTTGATGGGTGGTTGACGAAACTTGCCTTTTTTTTTTTTTTTTAAATTATTTGTTTTAAGAATTAGACGTAAGTTTTGACTACTAAATGTAATTCTCCAACCTTTTACTTCCGTACTTGTAGACCGGACAAATAATGTAGGTTCTTCTCTTACGTACACAAGACTTGTTTTCAAGGATATATATTACAAAACTTTGAAGGTATTTTCTCTCTTCATTCTTTGTTGTTAAATTAGAGTATCTCCAAAGCTACAATGCAACTAAGGTGGGTTGCTTAATTCCTTTTTAATAAAGTATATCATGTCGCATTAAATTTAAGAATTTTAACAATGTTTTATTTCAAAGATATGTTATTTAAGAATTTAAATTAAGTTTCATTATTATTGTACTTAGGTGTACTCAAGTTGAAAATTTTTTCCCTTCTGAGTTTATGAGGCTATTAGGAGAGTAAATAGTTAATTAGTTTGGTGGTTTAATTAGTTAGTTTGTTGATGGTTAGCTTCTGACAAGTTATCTATAAAACCTACCTTTTTCCTCTTCCTTTCTTATCCTCTTTTTGTCAAATAATATGTTCAAATAATAAAAATCAATTAGTTATTATTTTTTATTGGAAAGAAACAAATATATTCAAATAATAAAAATCAATTAGTTATTATTTTTTTATTGGAAAGAAAAAGTGATACAGAAGTAAGAAAATAAACTAAATAAGAGAGAGATAATTCCATCTTGAAAGTAGATCATGAATAATGCTTAATTCAAGTTTGCACAGGATAAAATTGGAAGAAAAAAAAAAGAAGTGAGAAACATTCAAAACACAACGCGTGGTGCACATTTCACTGGTTTTATTTGTTTTTTTTTAACATTTATGAAAAAGTTTGAGTTATAAAATTACAAAACTTTTATCATTTTATACTTAAAAATATAATCTTGATCGCTAATGTTGACTACAGTACAAATTTGGTAAGTAACCTTCAAAACTAGGTCGACCCAAGAGTTCGACAACAACTCAGCCCAATAGATTGACTTAAATTTTGAAGAGTACAAAAATATAGAAATATTATAATTAAAAATAATCAATAATCACATTCAAAATTAAGATTAAAATGTGATAGTAATATTTTTTTATAATTTTTTTTCATTTGTAATTCTTTAATAAGTACTTTAAAACACTCACTAACATTTTCATAAATACTTTTTATGATGTTTTTTTTTCATATTTAATTACTTAAATTTAATACTAAAAATTGGTGTTGACAAAATTATTTTTTTGTTGTCATCGCATAAATAATGAACTACATCCACTACAACGTGACTCTTGTTTTTTTTTAGGTAGCCGACACACCATTACCTTGTTCTTAACACCAAGCGTTACCCGGCACATGCACCTTCCTGCATTCACCCCTATCTAGATTTATAAAATTGGAATCTTTCAATGAAAAGGTCTCCACCTTACTTATAATTCAAAATAAAAATAATACTAACAACGACATAAAATATATATATATATATATATATATATATATATATATATATATATATAGTAATTGTAGCCCTGCACAGATTCTCCCATTGTCCCTCTCAGAATTTGTTAAATGTTAATGCCCTTTTTGATTCATTTACACAAAAGTACCCCTCTTCTCTGTGTGGTTCAGTAACAAAGCCAAAACTAGAGTGGGTCAAGTTCAGGTTTCTCATTCTTGTATGAATTGATGTGCATGTGTGTTTAGATGTATTTGTCAGACACTGACAGCTTTTTTTATATCAATCATGCAATAAGCATGCTGCCAATTATGCCCCATTACCTATTTTTCCTTAAAAGCTTTTATCTAAATCCCATCTCATTGTCCAACATGACACAGTGCCAATAAAGGTAGCTTCCACAAAAGAATTGTGTTTTTATGGCTTCTAAATTTTACTCCTTGGTGGAGAGTGTAGACAAACAAAACAAAGCTGTTATTAGTATTATTATGTATGAAGTGTACAAGACTCTAATTCCTAAGGGGAAATAATTATCCCTTTTCTGGACTTCACATTATTGTCAGTGGCTCTATGATTGTAACAGTCTAGCTTGTGTTTCTAGGAAGGTGGGTGGGTTCTCCTTCTCATGTCCTAGCTGTACCACCCAATGATACAAACCACAATAGAAAATCTCTTCATCCTCTGGTTGGGGAATTCTTTTTGATAGCTTATTGCTGTCTTATTTGTTGTTCACTGTTCTTTTCTTGCATTTAAAAATAGCTACCAAAACTAAGGCTGTTTCTTTCTTCCTTTTTCAAAATCTGAAATATTTCTCAATGTATTGATAGTCTATGATTAAGACATTGTTGCAAAATTTCCCTCTCTGCAATTGTGGAATCCCCAAAAGGCCACACATTTATTGTTTCAGTTCAGATTTGGCATTCCATTCCATCAGTTGCAAGTTTGCTTAGAAAACGTCTACAATTCTACATTTTCCATTGTTCATCTGGGACTTGAGGGAAAGGTTGAAAACGCTTCCTTTTTTTTCCCTATCTTTATAACCCCATTTGGGTATTGGGAGAGTGATGCATATTGAAGCTGCCAAAACAACAAAAGATGGCAAATCTTGTTCCTGGGGTGCTTCTCAAACTTATGCAGCATATGAACACAGATGTGAAAGTAGCTGGTGAGCACAGGTCCTCTTTGTTGCAAGTGGTGAGCATTGTTCCAGCACTTGCAGGGGGTGAGTTGTTCCCAAATCAAGGCTTTTATCTCAAGGTTTCTGATTCCTTGCATGCCACCTATGTCTCTCTCCCTGATGAACATGATGATCTCATCCTCAGTGACAAGATTCAACTGGGGCAGTTTGTTTTCGTGGATCGTTTGGAGGCGGCTTCACCGGTTCCTATTCTTCATGGGGTTAGGCCTGTTCCTGGGAGACACCCTTGTGTTGGAACCCCTGAGGACATTGTTGCAACAACTCATTCACTTGGGTTCCTTAGTAATGCTAAGTCTCACAAGAAAAGTGCTTGTTCTGGTCCCTTGGACTTAGAGAGGTCCAAGTCTCCGAGGAAAGTGTTGAGCAATCACCATGTTGGGGAGAAGGAGAAGAAGGAGAAAGTAAGATTGAATAATGAAGATCAATTAGACAAGAAACCAGTGCATTTTGCTAAGAGTAAATCTCAGACAACAAAAGCAGCAGCAGCAGCAGCAGCCTATGTTGTTGATGTGAAGAAGGAACCCTTGGCGAGAATGAAGTCATTGAATTCAAGGACCATTCCTTCTTCCCCCACTAGCTGCTATTCCTTGCCTACTTCTTTTGAGAAATTTGCCAATGGAGTCAAGCAGCAGGCAAATATCAAGGGAGTGGACAGGCTAACTGCTAAGGTGGGAGTGGTGGAGATAGGAAAGGGTGTCCGTGGAGCTAGTCCTACCGGGAAGAGAATTTCGGTGGGAAACCCGATCAGAAATTTGGTTCAGGGAATTGAGCTTGGGGCTAAGGTGCTGCGTAAGAGCTGGGAAGGGAATATGGAAGTCAAGAAGAAAGAGACATCCAAATTAAGGGCTGCCAAGTGTGATCCTAAGCCGGAGGTTCGTGGCTCAGTAAGTGTGATTCACAATTTGCCTTTTTGAGCAACTCATGATGTCAAGCTACAAGATTTTTTGGATTTCATGTCATGCATTCCTTAAAACAAATTAGGCTAACTAGTTTGCCACTCTGAGATATCTGTATTTCATTACCTTTATCTTTTGGGTCAATCAAACAGTTATGTTCTTACTTTCACTTTATGGTGTTGCAGACTCCTAGGAGAAGCACTTCAAGTGAAAAGTTGCCCTCTAAAGAAGAGAGCAAGATGCAACCCACAAAGTCCTCCAAGGAAGAGCACAAGACTCAAACATCTGTAAAGAGAGTTGTTGCCAATGGAACTATGGAAGAACATGAGAAGTCAAGTAAGCAAAGAGTTTCTGTTGGAAAGAATTCGTCAGAAGTTTCTAACAATGGATTCCCTGGAAACTTGGTCAAAGTTTCTCCAAGTAGTAGAAAAGTGACAGATGCAAGTGTTCAATGGGCTTCACTCCCGTCATCTATTGCAAAGCTTGGGAGGGTAAATCCCCTGAAAACACTTTTTTGTTTTTTTCAGTTTTAGCTTTTTTGACTCTTTGTTGTCAAGTATACATGCTGAATGCTGAAGATAGTTATATGCAATCTTGTAATTTTCATTGACATGTTTTCAAATTTAGTTGAGGGTGAGCCTTGGCATAACAGTGAGGTTGCTGCCTTATGACCTGAAAGTAACGGGTTTAACTCTTGGAAACAACCTCTTTGCATGTGGGGATAAGGCTGTGTACATCTACCCTCCCCCCAGACCCCATTAGATGGGACCCTTATACACTAGGTTGCCTTTATGTTTTTGAATTTGGCTAGATAATGAGGAATTGTTCAGAGATGCTGTCTGTCATAATTTTTTTTGTACTTGTTCTCATTTGGTCTATTGGCATGTCCCCAACTTTCAACTAAGGTCATGATGGAGAGGATAATGCTAATGGGATAAATTCATCCAGATGCTTCTTTGTGACGTTAAATAAACATGAATATCATTAGTTTTATTAAAGCTATTGTTATGACAACATAATTGCATATAAATAAGTATGCAACAGCCAACAAGTATATTGCCAGATCATATGATTGGTTTATTCTTTGGTTTTCTGAGTCTGCCATAATAAAATGTTTTCTGCCCATGTTCCCATACCATGTCCTTATCCACTGGATGCATTATTTATTAAATTATCTTACTCATAGAACCAGCTATTTGGACAAGAAGTTTTGTGACTGTAATGTTTCATTATTATTTTATATTTTCATTTCTGTCACAGGAAGTGATGAAGCACAGAGATGCCGCACAGATGGCAGCAACTGAGGCTATACAAGAGGCTGCCGCTGCTGAGAGTTTGATGCAATGTCTAAGGTATGAATATATTCATATGAACAACTTTACTATGGACTGCTCAATGTCAGATCAGTACTTACCATCTTTAGTGTTTCTCAATATGGTTGAGATTTTGGACTGCTCATGTCAGGAAATTGAAATTTAGATTTTAAACCAAGACATATTACCGGTATAGGTCTGTTTTGGTAAATTCGTTACTCATTGAAGCATAGCACCTCTAGAGGATATGCAAAAACTAAGTGATTTATACTGATATCAATGAAGTAATGTTGATACTTTCTGATGAACTATGTCCAATATTGATTTCCTATACAGACATCTGATATACCAAAATGACTATGGAATCTGAAGAATGTGGGATGGCAACTTAAATCCTAAATTTTAGTAATAGCAAAGCTACATATGGATTTTCTTTGTCATTTTGTCTTACATGGAGTTACATTTTGTGAGTCATATAAATATAGTGTTTATTAATTTTATGCTAATCATTTCTTGTGTGCTTCTTGATACTGATTTAAATATTTATTTCTAAATTCGTTGAAGATACTAATAATTTAGTAACTTCTAAGGCAGAAAAAGGGTGGGTTCTAGGGGCTAGGGTCAATGTTGGGTCCAAGCCTACCTAAGGTCTGTTGTGTGTTTTGACAAGTATGACTCTTGGCATTTGTAGTCATGGTGGAGACTTTTTCGATATTTGTTGGATATATTTGGATAAAAGTGAAGAACAATGTGTATGAATGCAGTCAATGTTCAACTGTTAATTAAAACTGACCTATATTTGGCTGAGTTAAAAGGATGAGTTCAATTTTTTTTAAGGTCATCTGATGCACACATTTCACATGCCTGCTGAAAATATTGTAATACAATCCTTTTAGGTAATCTAGTTGATCAATCATACAGCCAGATTGGGGTTTAGCCATAGATGTTTATCATCCATCTTCTTCCACAACCATTCTTCTATTGTCTGGTAGGAATTATATTGTGTCACCCTCCTGCAATGCAGCATACCAGATTGTTTCTGACACTTATTTTGCGATGTTTCTGGCAGTGTATACGCAGAGCTAAGTAATTCTTCTAAGGAACAAAACCCGCAGCCTGCAGTAGAGCAGTTCTTAACTCTTCATGCTAGCCTAAATAGTGCGCGGATGATTGCTGACTCGCTATCTAAATCCATTCCAGATGATTCTTCTCCAGATAATGAAAGAAGCATAACAGAAGAAGCACTAAAACTCAAATCAGATAGACAAAAGTGCGCGAATTCTTGGGTCCAGGCTGCTTTATCCACCAATCTATCACCCTTTTCTGTTTATAACCGAGAACCTCTATCATCCAAGCTTCCAGCTTCAATCAATGCTCAAAACCAAAAGAACATCCTGGGAAGTAAACCAATGCTAGTCATAGAAAATTCAAGTGAAGATGCTTCATCAAAATCTCATGGAAAAACACGTCATACGGCTAATTCCAAAACTCCTCGCAAAGCAGGTGATGCATTAGCAAATGGACACAAGCAACTAGTCCAATCACCACCTGAGTGGGTTAGAGGAAATGGCCTTGATGAGGTGGTTGATTTGGCTGACATGCTGCAACTGCGGTCGCGAGATTGGTTCTTGGTGTTTGTTGAGAGAATCTTGGACACTGATGGAGACACTAGTTTGTCAAATAATGGCCAAATAGCAGGTATGCTCACTCAACTGAAAAGTGTGAATGATTGGCTTGATGAGATAGGATCAAGCAAGAATGAGGAAGAGTCATGCCAGATACCAGCTGAGACAATTGACAGGCTGAGGAAGAAGATATATGAATATCTTCTTACACATGTTGAATCCGCGGCCGCTGCACTCACTGGTGGATCACAATCATCACCTAGGATCCAAACAGCAGAGATCAAAGCCAAAAAGTGATGAACAAGTTCATAGCTTAGCTTAAGGATGCATTATTTATGGTGGCATGGGAGGAAATTTAGTCACCAAAAGTTGTTCAAAAAGTTTTCTCTTCTTCCACTCATTTTTTTGTACATAAATCCTGCATGTGTTTTGAGGTATAGAATATAGAGTGATAATTATTTATCTGGGGAAGTAGCCAATGTGATTTGTGAAGATTTTCTTTTCCTTTTACTAAGTTATTGCTCATATGAGAAATTACAGAAATTGAAACAGTGGACATATATAAGCAGAAGTTATCTTTGCATGATTATGGTTCTTTGTGATTCCCTTCAAATAACTAGCATATGGTTATCAAGTCATGACACAGTGATTATAACTTGTGTATCAAAATGTAAAATATAAAGAAAAACCTGTAAATACCAATATTCTAGCCTTAACTCAAGCAGAACAAGAAGCAACATCAATGGCGTGAAATATTTTACATATTAATAATATTTTTAAAATTAAAAAATAATTATTTGATAAATTATATTAATATGTTAAGAGTAATTAAATTTTTTTTCTCAAAAAGACTTTATCTTATGATGACTTTCTTTCTTCCTATATAAAAGAAGTTCTATCTGTACCATTATTGTTGCATTACTACACAACACAAGTGCATTTTCTTCTGCAACATTTCTTGTGGCTAAAAATCTTACATCTTACTATTTAGGGTTGAAAAAACATATTAAATGAAATTAATTACAAGAATTTCATTAGCAATTTTATATTCTAAAAGTTCTAAAGATAAATTTTAAATAAAAATAGATTTTTTTAAAATTTATTTTAAGAAAATCTCATCTTAAAGTTCATTGTAGGTGTAAACAAACATTGGGCTACCGAGATCCGAGGGGATCTAACTCAATTGGTTGAGTAAGGTGTGTGAATTATTGTAAACTTTCGATACTGTCTTCGATTTCTACGGATAAAAAAAAATTAAGCTGTACAGAAATAGAGAGCATAGAGTCATGTAATTTTGATAGTTTATTTATTGGCTAGATTGTTAAATAAGGTTGGTTCACTTAGTTGGCCTTTCTCTTACAAAGTTAGGGCTTAAACTTAATTTCAGGACAACTTTAGGCTGTATATAACCTCCTTATAAATGCTAGCTGAAATTTGTGATCATTCTTAACTTTATATAAAGGCAAATCTTTTTCTAATCTAAACTTTTTTTTTTTATAAAAAGAAAAAGTGCCTAGATTAATTATTGCTTCACGGTTTCAGAATCTACACAAGTGTAATCCTCACATGGCATGTTTTCCTAGCTTTACTTAGACCCTCTCGTTCACCCCATTAGAGTATATTCAGTGTGATAATTTATGAAGAGGCATCCGTTTTACCGGGTTATATATGATGCACTGCCCCATAACAAAAATGCAACTTTTTTTTTTTTTAAGAACTACAACAATGCAACTTTAATTTATGTATTTATTGTAAGAAAATGGAAAAATCATTTGTGGTCAATTTTGTAGGGTTGGCAAAACGGGCTGGTCCGGCCCGTTTTGGCCAGCCGAAAACGGGCCGGGCCGGGCTGGCCCGCCCAGCTGCCACAGGCTGGTTGTCCTGGCCCGCCCCGTCATAGAGCGGACTGGCGGGCTGGCCCGCCAGTTTTTTTTTAAATTTAATTTATTGTAAATAAAATATAAATAAAATAATTTTGCATCACTTGTATCATAAAAGGACAATAGAGAGTATTTTTGTTATTGTGAAGTGTGAACACAATTAAAAATTATTGCAATATTGTTTCGTTTTATTTAATAAACCACAAACTAATAGTCTTTTAACACCACAAGTTCAACATCATCATGAATAACATCTTAAAAAGGCTTATCACAAACTAATAATCTTTCAAAAATACATCACAAAATATTAATAGTCCCTAATAATTTATATTATTTTAGGTATATTAATTAAAAAAAAAAAGTGCTGGCGGACTGGCCCGCCCTGCCCCGCTTGTGGCCCGACGGGTTGGCGGGCCAGGCGGGACGGGCCAAAGCGGGCCGGCGGGCTGGAAACCCCACCCCGCCCCGCCAAAATATTAGCGGGCTGGCGGGCCGGCCCACCTGCCCGGCCCGCTTTGCCATCCCTACAATTTTGTATATATATATGATTACAGCTGCTCTCCTTATAACTTCAATATTCGATGTCAGCACGAATGGATGATAGAACACAGGGGGTCCTTGCCAACAGGGCAAAATGATCACCATCTTGTAATTTTTTTTTTTAAGTATTTAAAATGAGAATGAGTCGTTAATTTGTAACTTTACCCAAAACTTGTAAAAAAGCTGAACTCCTTATCCAATATTTTTTTTTGGTGACTCCTTACCCAAAACTTATCATAAACTTATCATCTTTTTATTTTATTCTTATAGATTTTAATGAAAATGACATTTTTCTTTTGTTTGGGCGTCAAAATTGTTATAATATGTTTACTAAATAGTGTACATGTCTCATGATTAATATTCCTTCCGAGTGAGAAGATAGAGATATGAGATATCCATAGTTTTGCAATAAATATAATTATTTTAATGCTGGTGGAAGTGTTCTAGAAAGTACCACTCCTCCGCCGTACGTTATTTTAAATTCGTTTGTCTCAACATCACAATTCACAACTCAACTCTTTTCAACTCAACTTTCTAAGCTGAAATCTGAAGCTAACTTTAGGGAATGAATGAGATGGCCAATGGTGGCAACACTGGTCATCTCTTCAAGCTTTTGCTTTTCCTTCTAACTCTTCACTCCTCACTCGCTGAGATTTTCTTCGAAGAAAATTTCGAAGGTAATCCTCAATCCTCACCCTCCACAATTTTCCTCAGGATCATTTATATTTTGCACCTCAAAACCACAATCAAGTTACACTTTATTTATTTAATTATTAAATTAATTATTTAAGATGGATGGAAGAGCCGTTGGGTGCTATCCGATTGGAAAAGGAGTGAAGGAAAAGCGGGTACCTTCAAGCACACAGCAGGGAAATGGGCTGGAGATCCTGATGACAAAGGTATTTAATTTAATTCAATTCATTCACATTATTAAATAATCAAAACTTGGAAATGAATTGTTATGTTGGTGACAATTATGATGTTGCAGGTCTTCAGACATATAATGACGCCAAGCATTTCGCCATATCTGCAAAGATACCAGAGCTTAGCAATAAGGAGAGAACCCTGGTGGTGCAGTATTCTATTAGGTTTGAGCAGGACATTGAATGCGGCGGCGGTTACATCAAACTTCTATCTGGTTATGTCAATCAGAAGAAGTTTGGTGGTGATACCCCTTATAGGTCCGTCAATTTCTCAATCTCATGCCATACGCATTTTCCTAGTTTGGTTTTGATTTAGACGATATATATGTGCTAACTTGGTTAAAAATAGAAGATGAGCTTTTATAGATATCGAGAATGTTAGCAGCACACTTTTTATAATTTATTGAGACCCGTGAAATTATGAATGAGACTTGTTACATATAGAGTGGGACTCACGTTGTGTTGTGAATTTCAATAAATTTCAGTTAATAGAATAGAATGTGTTAGAAATATAATGTGTTTGAGAATATGTTGCCCTTTAGCTTTTCGAGAAATTAAATGAAAATATCTTTTATAAAAATTAGTGCATAAGTTGATATTAGCTCATGCGAGAAGCTCAATTTATTTTACTTTCTTATTTTTCTTCTTCTATAAGTATGTATGAAGAAGTTTATTCAAACAGGATCTAACTCCTACACTTATTATTTTTATACATGTAAATGCTGTTTTTCTTTTTCCCCCTTGACATTAATTGAAGTGAAGCTTCGAGTTTTTTAATTATGTAGAAATATTTGCTTCAACGTCTTAGTTAGTCGTGCTGGGTTGAGTGAACTGATTGGTCTTGCTTGATGCAGTTTGATGTTTGGACCAGATATATGTGGTTCACAGACAAAGAAGCTCCATCTTATACTATCATACCAGGGACAGAATTACCCTATTAGAAAAGATCTGCAATGTGAAACGGATAAGTTGACTCATTTCTATACATTTATTCTAAGGCCTGATGCCTCTTATAGTGTCCTTGTTGATAATCGGGAAAGAGATTCTGGAAGCATGTACACAGATTGGGATATCCTTCCTCCAAGGAAAATCAAGGATGTCCATGCAAAAAAGGTACAACTTTGGGACCAGACTTAGTGTGTTGGCCTGCTTTTCTGTCTTGCCTTATTTGAATGATGAATATTTGTAATTGGCATGTTAAGATTATGAGCTGCAATGTTATAATCATGCTTTCTGGGGGTCTCAAAGGTCATAATTCAAAAACAACTTAAACATTCTAAGGGATTCTTTAATTGAGAAAGGAAACATTTTGGTTCTTTCGATATATCTTACTTCCTTATCTATCAATTTACCTTTCATCTGAAAGACTGAATCTTTTTAATTTTTCCTATTGCAGCCGGCAGACTGGGATGATAGAGAGTACATTGAAGACCCAAATGATGTCAAACCAGAGGTATTTTCCCCCCTCTTCACCCTAAAAATCTGCTGGTAACCTGTAATTTTCATCAAGTTTGTCAAACACCTTCACATTTACATTTTTAGTATTTGCATATACATGAAAAACCTTATTGATCACCTTTAGGAATTTCTACAGCGGTATGACTTTTCCATTTCACTTTAAGTTTAATGTCCACATGAACAATAGATAATATCTACTACCAGTGTTTTAAGTTGCGGTTTGTAACTGCAAATGCGTCTAGGTTTCATGGTCTCTGCAACCACAACCACAGTGCAATTTAGAACACTGTCTGCTACAACTAGCTGGGCTATTAGCAAAATTTTGTTTATTTTTGTATGGAAGAGGTTTCCAGTTTTTGACGACCAAAAATTCATTTAAAATTATAAGCATGGTTAGAATTACCTTTTTTTATTAATTACTCTTGTAAGTCTCATCGAGCGTCATAAAATGGTATCAAACTTTTGCAGATACTGCTTATCTTTCTCTCAGTCCCCTGTTACAACTATTAGATTATTTATTTGAAGGGGTAAATAAACAGAAAGTAGATTCTAATAAGGATAGAACATCAATTTGACAATTCTTTTTCCAAGTAAATTTTAATAGCCAACCTCTGCTAGAAAGGTTCTTGGTAACACATAACAACATAGTGATTTTTAGTTATATTTTCACGTGCTTCCTTCCACTTTTTGTGTTTTTATATTGCAGGGATATGATTCAATTCCAGCTGAAATTCCTGATCCAAAAGCCAAGAAGGTTGATTTGTTTTGTTTACTTCATATTTTTTAATTTGAAAAATGCCAATAAATATGTATTTGGATAGTATGATCACTATTATTGACAGTACACTTGATTTAGCATGAACTTATGAATGTTCTTTTCCTTCTTTTCTTCTTGTTTAATTCTTTGTTTGAGCAGCCTGTTGACTGGGATGATGAAGATGATGGATTATGGAAGCCCCCAAAGATTCCCAATCCGGCATACAAAGGACCATGGAAACGCAAGGTTCTTTAAGCCACACAATAAAAGTTGGAGGAGTCATAAATTTTTTAGGATTTCTAATTGTTGAAAATTGTTGAACTGCAGAAAATCAAGAACCCCAACTACAAAGGAAAGTGGAAGATTCCATGGATTGATAACCCAGGTAGATTTATTTTATATGCTGGTGATTTCTGTTAGTAGAATCAAGAAGTAAGCTTCAAAGCATTAATTGGGTGGTAACACAAGTGACATATTAGCTTATATTTTTAGGCTGTCATTTATGTTTGTGTTAACTTGTAACTGTTGCAAATATGAAGTTTGCTGACATTATAATGTCATATGGAATTAAACTGTAGTTGTTTGCTTACTTCTTGTTGGCTAGGGAAATTTGATTAGACAACAAAAATTATAAGATGGTATTCTGATAGTTTTCACTAGTTGACTACTACTAGCCTATCAATTCTTTTAGTAATATCCTACAGCCTCCATTGCAGACACTTGAACATATATAAGCCTCTGCATTAATGTTATGCATATTTGTTGTAGAACCTTTTAGACATACCAGAAACTTATGGGCAGCAATTGGTTTAGTCAGCATCTCTGAGCTGTCACATTGCCTGATCTTTACTTTCTGGTCTTGCTCCTGAAATGTTATGAATGTCATCTCTAATTACGAACCCTGCTTTTCCTTTACTGTTTCCTGCAGAATTTGAGGATGATCCTGATCTTTATGTTCTCAAACCAATAAAGTATGTGGGCATTGAAGTGTGGCAGGTGTGTCTATATATATACACATTTTGTTCTTCTTCTTTATTGATTGAAAGAGCATTTAGAAGTGCTTATTTTAGTTTATGAAAGTGGCTTTTGACCTTCATTAAGCTCTTTTTAGCTCATTTTAACAAGCTTAACAGTTAAACTTGTGAATAAGCTCTCATTTAATAAGAAATTATTGAATAAGTGCTTGATTAAATTGTTTACTCAAACATGCCCTGAGTAGTAATTGCCTTTAAAACTAGCTGTACTTGAATATTTAGCTATTATTGAATATTTGAAGTGTGACAATATTGAATTTTGAATTTTTAGGTAAAGGCAGGTTCAGTTTACGACAATATCTTAATTTGTGATGACCCACAGTATGCAAAGCAAGTTGTGGAGGAATTTATGGCTAATAATAGAGAGGTGAGCGTTTACTTTCAGACTTTGTATCTGTTATTTAGTTTGAAGGAGCTAGGAATTATAGTATCTGCATTCTCATTTTGTGTAAAATCTCAGGCTGAAAAAGAAGCTTTTGAAGAAGCAGAAAAAGAAAGAAGGTCTCGGGAAGAAGAGGTGATCATGCAAAGCCTAAATGCTTCAGCACTATTTTAATGTGTGATAATCATATTTGTATTGTTACTTCCATACAATACCAATACCATTTGATGTTATGATTATGTAGGAGGCACAGAGAGCAAGAGAAGAGGGTGAAAGAAGGAGGAGGGAGAGGGATCATAAATATGGAAATAAGAGGCGTCGTCGGAGGGTAATTTTTTCATCCTGATTCCACTCCAAAAATTGTTCTGGGGTGTATATACGCATTTATTTGTTAACTTTGCAGTAAAGGTTTGAGAACATAAAATCTGATTTTAAGACTTTGTTTTGCAGCCGGATCCCCACGATATGGATGATTACCATGTAAGTCTAAAAAACTCTGTTATTTAATATTTATTGGTGTGAATATGTCTCGTAATACTCTATTGCTTTTCGTTGTTCATGTAATGATGTGTGAACTTTGAGCTACTGAGGTTGAAGTTGCTAGTTTGCTTGAGTTGGGTTTGACCACTGCCCATAACTCGTTGCCTTTTAGGTATCAACCTTTTCCATATCCAAGTCATATACAACCAAGATATTTACAATAAGAAAGACATTACATGATGCACACACACACACACACAAAGTAAAGCTAAATAAAAACATTATTCAAACTTAAAATGTATACCTTCTAGCTGTGATCACAGGGTCATCTGTAAAGTCTGTATCTGTTCAGAACCTCAAAATATGCAGTGACTCAAAATAAACAATGGTATTCGAGCATCATAATAAGAAAATTATTGTCGTACTGAAATATGCAAAGTTAGAAATAAATTCATGAATTTTTATGAGACGTAAGCATAAAACGAGCATATAAATAATTTGTAAATCCTTTCCTGGCGGTCCTGCCATAGCATGGGATTATTGTGGGGGGATTACTCTGGGACCATGCCTGGGTAAGTTGTCAAGTAACTATTGAATGTTAGTTTGGGAATTGTAATTTGCTTTGTAAAGAGTGCTACCAACATACCATTTCTAACACTCTTTATTACTTATTAAAATTTATTAAAAACTATAAAATCATTAGAGAAGTTTATTAAATAAAATGTGAGATTTTTAAAATTGTTTTTTTTTAAATAAATTCCAATCAATACGGAGAGTGTTTATTTTTATTAGTAAAAAAAAAATGTGTTAGTGAATGTATTGCCAACATTTATCTTTGATTAAAATATCTCTGTTATGTAATACACAGCATTAAACAAGACCATTCCTCTATATCCTACGTACCTTTCAATAAATCGATGATCCACTTCAGTTCATGTCAGTGCATGTTTGAATTAATTTATTTTGAAGGGGAAATTTTTTTTTGTCTAAATTAATTTCCAATAAAAAAATGCACTTAGTCATGAGTTGACATGACTTCGTCAATAATTATGAATTCAGCGATTAATAAATGTCTGATATTTTATCTTACATTTGTATGGAAGCCATAAGGATACAATTACAATATATATTATGACACAAAATGCAATTTTCTGAAATTCTTGAGCTATTGTTAGATTCGTTGCATTTTAAGATCTTTGCATTGTGTCAAATTTCGTTTTCTTTTTGGGTAAAGGTCAGTTTTCATTCTAATTAAATATGTATTTGCTTGGTCTTTGACTCTTTCAGGATGAACTTTGAAGCGTGCACTCTGGGTAGGTGGCAGCTGCGTAATTGCTGCAATAAAATGCATCTTTGAAGTTGTGAATTGTAGGACCAAAGCTGCAATTGCACTGACCATGCCGAGCTGTACTGAACTGTAACATCTGAAATATGAGCATCAGTCATTATGTTTAACTCGATTTCTTTCTTTTCGATTATTAGGTAACAGCTGGTCAGCTGCTACTGTATTCAAGGATGAAATTAAAACTTTCTCTATCTCTAACCGAAAAGGGGGAAAAAAGAAATTTTTTTTGGGTACATTACTGCATTCTCTATATCATCAATACTTTTCATCCTATTGTTGCTGATGTGGTTAAGTAGGAGGGATATTTTTTTAGGTTGGGTGGTGTTACAGAAAAATTTTAGATTAGGAAAGAAACAGGGTAGATAAAAATAGGGAAGTGAGAATTAGAGTGTTTTTGGTAAGGCTTTCGAGGAGCTTATAAGTTCATTTGACTAGCTTATAAGCTACTTTGACCAAAATAAGTTTGTTTGGTATACGAGCTTATTTTAGTAACTTATAACTTATTTTGATAAGTTACTTGAAGTAGCTTATGAAAAATAAGTTAGTTTATAAATTATTAGGTTTTTTTTTTTCAATTTTATCCTCATTAATTTATTTGAAACTCTTTTTTGCCCTTTTATTCGATTTTAAAATCCTTTAACCTATTTTAATGTTCTTTCACAAGATGCACACTCACGAGACATGCATACACGACAATCAATTTGTCCGTTGTCATTGCTACACCGTTAAAACAATGTTAGTTTATTAAAAATTTGATTTTAAACAATGAGTAAAATCACCAAATTTTTATCATTTTTTTATAATACAAAATTTAAAAAATTATTATCCTACTTTTTAAGATGATAAGTTATTAGAAATAAATTCAAATATTAAAAATATTAATTATGTCTTTTTACGTCATTTGACATTATCAGCTAGCTTATCAGCTAATCTTATCAAATACTTTCGATTAAATCAGTTAGCTTATAAGCTTCCAGCTTTTTAGCTCCTGACTTATAAGTTTTCAGTTAGCTTATAAGCTTTCAGCTAGCTTATAAGCTAATTTTATCAAACATAGCCTATGAGTGTGTTTGGTAAGGCTTTTGAAGAGTTTATAAACTCCTTCGTAAGTTACTTGAAGTAGCTTATGTAAAATAAGCTAACTTATGAAAAATAAGCTAGCTTATAAGCTATTAGCCTTTTTTTCTTCTTATTCTCATTAATTTATTTGAAATTTCTTTTTATTCTTTTATTTAATTTATTTGACATATTTATTATCTTAGTTATTATGAAACTTGGAATTCTATTTTTTTTATTATTTTGGTTAATGTTAAAGTACTATTTATTTTAATGAATTAATACATTGTTTATTTTTTATTTTTATTTAAACTATTTGGTCACTAAACAAAAGTTGATAAAAAAATAATTTTTATTTTTTGTTTTAAAATAGTATTATTAATAAAAATAAATATTAAAAAAATTGATTTTAAATTATATAAGTTTATTTAATTTAATTCTACTTTTTTTAAAAAGGGAAAAATTTGATTTAATTTAAAATAATATTAGTTTATTAAAAAATTGATTTTAAACAATATGAGTAAAATCACCAATTTTTCATTATTATTTTATAATACAAAATTATTGTATTACTTTTTAAGATGAAAAATTATTAAAAATAAATTCAAATATTAGATATATTAAATATGTCCTCTTACGTCATTGGACATTTATCAGCTAGTTTATCAATTAATCTTATCAAACACTTTTAATTAAATCAATTAGCTTATAAGCTTTCAGCTTGTTAGTTCCTAGCTTATAGCTTATAAGCTTTCAGCTACCTTATTAATTAGTTATACCAAACATAACCTATATATCGTCAGAAAATATGTAGTTGTTATTTTCAATGTTTTTAAAACCGGACCGGTCATTGAACCGGTCAAGGCACTGGTTTAAGGTTTAATGGTTCAACCGTGGTTGAACCGGTATTAATAAAATAATATTATTTTAATTTTTTAAATATAATATACTAAATAAAAATAATATAATACGGTGGCATTGGCAATAGTTATTCATTGATCTCTTAATTATTCAATTGCTTGATGGCTAATGAGACAAAAATAATACGTTCATTCATTAAATTCCTATTTTTCAAACATATACCCCGTAATTTCATCTGAATATAAAAAAATAGTTCCCACAGTTTTCAAAGAAAAGGCACATAAAGTAACAAAGCAATGCAAACTTGGAAAAGCTGAATTTACGTATAC
Source organism: Pueraria montana var. lobata (assembly GCA_026413185.1). Classification (NCBI taxonomy): domain Eukaryota; kingdom Viridiplantae; phylum Streptophyta; class Magnoliopsida; order Fabales; family Fabaceae; genus Pueraria; species Pueraria montana. The sequence goes on from CM048654.1 coordinate 9,525,088, forward strand.
TTACTACAGCTATGTGCTTTTATATTATTTTTTATATACATTTATATTAGATATTCAAAATCAATACTCAAGGGTCTACTTACAGTCTACTTATTACAGCTATGAATTTATAGACGTGACTAAAGCCTGCCAAGTCTGTTGCTTGAAATTAATTACAAAGAAAAATAATATTTTTTTAAAACAAAAACGAGATAACTTAAACTTATGCTTCAAAGATTTGTTTCAGTGTTTCCATCTTGAATTTTCACACAAACGAAGAAGTCACCGCACTCCCACCATGGCAGCCACTGAGACCCACCATCGTCGTCTTCCTCTTTTACACGCATCGTGACCAGCTTTTTCATCTGCTCGAGTCCTCACACCGTATCACCACCATGGCAGCCGCTATTAGCTCATGTACATTGAAGATTTTACCATTCCCCTGATCTGCTTATGCATCTTTCCTCTTCTACTTTCTGCTTCCAATAACAATAACGTCACACTAAGAACAACCGGTTAAAATCGGTGAACCTCCGATTTTCACCGGTTTACCCGGTTCAACACCGGTTTTACCGGTTTCCATCCGGTTTTTTTGCAAAGCGGTTTTGGGGTTTATTTGGACCGGATGCCAAGCCGGTTCCCGGTCAGACCGGTTGAACCGGCCGGTCCGGTCCGATTTTAATAACCTTGGTTATTTTAGAACCTTTAATATAAACTTCAAAGTAGAAAGTTGAAGTTCATGTTACCAATGATTTAGTATCTTTAGCGTAAAAAAACACTAAACACGCAAGGTGTGGTTTAAATAACCATTTCTAAACAACATTTTGGATTAATGCCTTACCCAAACACAAATTCCAAATTCTGCGCTCCCAAGCCTTTTAGTGAATCACGGATGCTAGAAATTACTTTCTACTATATGCTTTGTAAATTAATTCTATCATTTAGAAGGATATCAGAAATATTATTAGTACAGTAAAGATGGCCAATAAAATGGCAATCACGGCTAATTTAAATGTCTCAAGTTCCAAGCTCCTTCCGCCATCTCATCATATAACTAGTTCCATCCCAACTCGAATACCCCAAGAAAAACCAGTAATCCCCAACTGGTTGATTTGCTGACTTCAGCTCCTCAATTTTACGAATTGTTGTTACTTGATCAAGGAAGTAGATTCCAGGCAGAATTTCAGGTGAATTATTTCCGGATACTGTTTAAGGATAAAAGAGGCATTCCGGTTTTCATTACTGGACCACCCAGGGACAGAGGAGCTTCTTTCAAATTTTCCAAGCCTTCTTCCAATTTAGGCATAAAACTCCATATTGTATATGTTTGTTGAGGATAAGACCTTGAAATCCAGTTACTTGATTGGCTGCAACAATGAGAATCTTTGATCCATCAAATGGATGAACCCCCAAAAGCTTTTCTGTGGCAATTAGCACTGAACCAATCACCACGTGATGCTTCATGCGGTTCATTTGATACAGGTGAATTCATCAAGTTAGGTCTGACCACCTGGTCTAGCATTCTGTCTTGACCTGGGGCTCCATGATATTTGTTACACGAATGAAGTGATTTCGAGTGGATATCAGTTTGCACAGTATCATATAAGTTCTGATTCTTGACTGCTCTTTCAGATAGCCACAGAACTGCCATAAGGAACCATGAAACAAAGTCAAGAATAAATTTAGACTCCCACAGTAAATGTTTAAGTTTGAAGAAACAAAAGACAATGCGTTGTTTGAAGCAGAAGGTAATGAAAGATTCACTAGCTACAATTATTTGATATAAAGTTTAAAACTTCAATTCTTAACGAAATATGATAACGTATCTAAGAGATATTTTTTCTTATTTTTATTTTTTATAATTAATTATAGGTATTATTAGTCTTTGGAATGTTTAATATTTTATTTAGAGTTGAATACATTGAATGCTTATATTTATATTTTATATGTATTATTATTCTCTATATATAGTTCCTTAGCTTAAAAAATGTAAAAAAAAAATCCATTATTTGACAAATTCACAATTTATTTTTTTAAAAATATCTTTTTTTCTACATTTTTGTTGGGTCCGCTGGCCAGCCTGTTTAACTGCGGGATTCGCTGGCTGGACACGGACTTCAAATTTTAGTCCATTAAATTCGAGGACTGGACTTAGATCAGTCTGTTAAAATGCAGGCTTCGTGGGCCAAGCCTTAAACGGACCGGACCAGCCCATATATCCACCCCTAAGTATATATAATTATTCTTTTATTTTGGGCAAAATAATAAAAAGAATTACCCAAGACTAAGAGTAAGGCTATGTTCGGCAAAAGTAGCTGGAAAGCTAGCTGGAAGCTGGAAAGCTAGGTGGAAGCTGAAAAACTAGCTGATAGCTGAAAGCTGAAAGTTGGTAGCTGGAAGCTGTTAAGCTAGCTTATTAAATCATAAGTGTTTGGTAAAACTATCTGTTGAAGTAGCTGAAAAATGTAAAATGACAAAAATGAACATATTTATATGATATTTTTATATAAATTTTAATTTTATTTTGTAGATAAAAATATATTTTGAGGTATTACAATTTTAATTTTTTAATTAATTTTAAACTCTTGTAATTTTTTATTTATAGATAAATTGTTTTCATTACATTTTTTGTTTCAATTATTACATTTTTTTCATATTAAGTATTCTACTATTAATCTTATACTATATCTTAAAATATTCTTAATCAAGTTTAAAATAAAGTAAAAAAGCATACACTTAAGTAGACATTATACTTTTATTATATATGTTAATTAGCATAATAGTTAAAATAAATCGCCTAATATAAAATTATTCAAAAAATTAAAAATCTAACATTCATCATGGTTAATTTCGTGAAGTATAATGTTGAAATAAAAAATTAAATATTATAAATAGTACAATGGTTAAAATAAATAGTGTAATATAAAAATAATAAAATTAACAAAAATAAAATAAAACAAATAAATAATAAAACTTTGTTTTATTTAAAAGGGGTAATGAGAAAATTTAATAAATATGTTAAGGATAAAAAAAGGAATAAAATATAAAAAGTTAGAAGCTAGAAACTAGCGTTTTAAAAAATCCTACTTCAAGTAGCGTTTCAAAAAACGCTAGAAGCTACTAAAAAAACTTGTTTACTAAACAGTCAAACAATCTTTTCAGCTAGTAAAAAAAGCTAGAAGCTAACTAAAATGGCTTGCCGAACATAGGCTATGTTCGACAAAACTAGCTAAAAAGCTAGCTGGTAGCTGAAAGCTGAAAAATGGTAACTGAAAGCTGTTAAGCTAGCTTATTAAATTATAAGTGTTTGGTAAAACTATATGTTGAAGTAGCTGAAAAATGTAAAATGACAAAAATAGACATATTTATATGATATTTTTATATAAATTTCAATTTTATTTTATGGATAAAAATATATTTTGAGGTGTTATAATTTTAATTTTTAATTAATTTTAAACTCTTGTAATTTTTTATTTATAGATAAATTATTTTCATTACATTTTTAGTTTCAATTATTGCATTTTTAAGTATTATACTATTAATCTTATACTATATCTTAAAATATTTTTAATCAAGTTTAAAATAAAGTAAAAAAATATAAAAGTAGACATTATACTTTTATTATGTTAATTAGCATAATAGTTAATTGATAAAAAAAACATACACTTGAGTAGAATATAAAAAAGAATAAAAAATAATTAATAAAAAATTAAAAATAGTTTACCTAGAGAAAAAAAGGAGAATGAGCAAGAAGATTAGAGAAAAAAAGAGTGATGAGCACGGTGATACATGTGAATGAGTGGAAAAAAACAAATAAATAATAAAATCCTTATTTATTTAAAAAGGGTAATGAGTAAATTTAATAAATATTTTAAGGATAAAAAATGAATAAAATATAAAAAGCTAGAAGTTGGCGTTTTAAAAAACGCTACTCCAAGTAACGTTTCAAAAAAAGCTAGAAGATACTAAAAAAAGCTTGTTTACTGAATAGTCAAATAAGTTTTTCAGCTAATAAAAAAAGCTAGAAACTAACTGAAATGACTTGTCGAACATAGCCATAGCCTAAGACTATTCCTTAATAGAAGGGCTCTTGACGTATATATCGTTATGAAAAGCTTTTAAAATTAGTATTTTAAAAAAAATTAAATACATGATAAATCATTATCTTTATATTAATATATTGATATGATCATAATCATAATTATAATATATAAAAAAATTTGTAAAATATTGAAATTAAGAAGTAATTTCAAGTAAATGAGGAAATAAGTGATAAAATGAATAATTAATTATCAGAATTTGAAATTTGAATATCATATAAATTTCCTTAATTTTTTAAATAATTTAATTACCGTATTATTCTTATTTTGAACAAGAATAAAAATAAAAGAAGTAAGTTAGATTTTTTCACCTTGTAAAAAAAATAGTGCTGAATGATTTAAGAAATTTCTGCCTAAAAATTACTTTAATAAAGATAAAGATAATTGATTTAAATTCAAATATATATTTAGTCTGTGTTTTTGATAATAGACTAAAAACACTAGTCTGGATGTTGATGAGTAAGAAAAGAATCAAATCAAAGTGTTCAGACATCGGATAAAGAATAAATACTCTTATTCATACGCTTATAGTATAGTATAGTATAGTATTCCATTCATATTGAAATTGAAAAAGAAGAGAAGGAAATGGGTATCATATGGAGCTATGGTACAAGGACGCGATGGTGCGAATGGTCGAGCTGGCAGATGTGGAGAGGATGGTGAGGACGGTGGGCATGGTGCTCGCGGCGGTCTGTTTGGTGCTGGTGGCCACGGTGGAGAAGGAGGTCGCGGAGGTAGAGCTCCAACAGGCTCTAGTTGATGTTGTTTGATGTACTTTTAATATGCACAGGGTACTTTATCCTGCTCTGATTTTATTTCCAAGCATATTTTATTTTATTCATACAATAAATTAAGTTAAAAAATAAGAAGCACAAAAAAATGCATTTATATTCAATGAATGAAAAATATTATTTTGATTTACCCAATTTTTCATCCTTGTGAGTTATATACATTCTCCTAGTTATTTTCATATAAAAAAAAATGTTCAATTCCATGGATTTTAACTTATATATACAATTTTCAAATTAATAAAATTTGAATTCTCGAACAAGACCGATTTGAATTGCACTTATGCACTTAATTTTTATAAAAAGCTTTCTCATTTAACTTCTCTAAAAGTTAAAATGCATAAATTGATTTAGTTTGTGAGGGAAGGTTAATTCATTTTACCTTCCTATTTTCTTCTCCTATAAGTATTTATGGAGAAGTTTATCCAAATAAGGCCAAAGAGTTGGATTTTATCTTGTTGTCTTGTTGACTTAGAATTTGGCAGTTCTAATTTTGAAGAGAGAGTGGGTTGGCCTTAAAAGCACAATATATCATTTCTAGTTATATTAAACTTAACGAATCCAAGCATTGAGAAAAAAAGTTGTTTCACTGTCCAATTAGTCTTATGTAGAAAAAGTAGAATATTGAGTGGCTAAACTGTAAATTTAGTTGACTATTTTCTTGGTTTTTATTTTACATAATGAAAATGTACGCTCTCAGCACTCAGCAGTACCTTGACTTGCATGTAAGTCGGGATCTTTTACATGAACATAACTTTTCAATGAACTATTTGTATGTGAGTCAAAATGTTTTTCAATAATGCTATTTCTTAATGAATTAGAGTCGTAATATAATCAACTGAATATTCATTACTTTTTGTTCTTACCAAGTTTTGGTAAGTCTTCCGGTACGGTGGCTCCGTCGGGATCTCCTCCGTGACTGGTGGGGAGTGTACCTGCAAAGACACTCCGACGCTCAAGTTAGAGGTGCAGAGGTAGGAGACAGGTATCACAATTGGGATTAGAATTTTCGTACCTCGATTGGGATGAGTTGTTCCGTTTTTATGGAGTGTAAAGAGATAGATTTGATAGGGTTATTTTCCTATCAAATCTCCTCAAATCTCGTGATGAAGATAGAGATAATTCTATCTTCTATCCTTATCTTATGACCTGATCTTTCTCTATCTTATCATATAGAAAAAACTGTTCTTTCCGTTATTATCCTCCGAGTCCGAGTGAGAGTTTCTACTCGGCCAACTGGAGTACTCGGTGGAGTGCCGAGTTCGAGTAGTACACATGCCCCCCAAGCTCTGAAGTAATGTAGGAGCTTAAGTATGGTTATACCAATTTCGGATTTTACTTGGCCGAGACGAGTTTATTCGTTCCTTTTGGACGGGTCCGAGTTTGGTTCTTGAAGCGTCGCGTCATTTGGTGATGATGTCGTTTCAGACTTATTGAAGTCGTAACGATTCCCAAGGGCGGCGACAGTGATTGTTTTTGAATTTTGAAACGGTCTAGGGATTCCCAAAGGTCTCAAGCCTTCCTAGCCGTTGATTGACCTAGTGAGGGGTCTTGATCCAACGGTTCGGACCATTTCGCCTTTTCGTATTCGCGACGCTTAGGGCCCTATATAAAGGGTACTGTTGACAGTGGTGTTCATTTTCACTTCTGCGTGTTTTATCCTCCTGCGAGATTTCTCTCCCTTCTGCCATTTTGTCCTCCTTCTTCTATGTTTTTCTTTTTCCCTGTTCAGGTACGCCCTTCTCCTTCCATTTCTCTTCTGTGATTCTATAATGTCTTCTTTTTCCGGGGATTCTGGGCGTTCCGGCGGGGGTCGTATGCTTGCGCCGGAGGTTCACCTTATCGGAGAGGGTTCCGATGATGGTTCTCCTTTGCACCGCTCTAGTTCTGGTGGAATTAGCGATGATGCGTCAGCGGCAAACGTTGCTGTCGCGGGTGTCGGGGTGGTTCGTCCATCCGTCGACCCTGCACAAGTACCTTTGGTCGTTCCTGCCAGGGGGGTGGTGGTTCTAGACGATTCCGAGGCCACTGAGGTTCGTCCTCTTGAGACTCGGCGTGGTCGACTTCCCTTTCCTCCCTCCTATCCCCAGCCTATAGAGTCTAGGGGTAACAAAAAGGTATATCCTCCTGTTACTACTTCCGGTTATTCTTGGGTAGCTGGGGAGGTGGGTGCGTATGCCTCTCGGTATCAGACCGAGGAGGCTTTGTCTGCCCTTCTTAAAACTATTGATTTGTGTCATTCGGAAGGGTTGGGTATGGTCCATGCCGAGCCTTGTGGGCCCGATGACCGAGTCTTTATGTCTGCTGTCCCGCACCAACCTCATTTTACTTTTGTGTATGAAGCTTTATTCTCAGTTCTCGGCATTACAGTGCCGTTTGATCAGTTCGAGGCTGACGTTCTTCGGGCACTGAATGTCGCTCCAACGCAGTTGCATTCGAACTCCTGGGCTTCTCTACAGGCTTTCCGGGTGCTCTGCAGTAAATTCTTTATTACTCCCACTACTCCTAAATTCTTGTATCACTATAAAGTTAAAGAGAGTCAGAAGGGCGGCTGGGTCTCCCTGACCGGGATTCCCGGTCGGTCAATCCTTAGTCCATATACCTCTTCTTGGAAAAATTTCAAGAGTGGTTTCTTTCGTGTCCGACCGGGTCCGGAAGGGGAGGTCGAGTTTTTTGATAGCCGTGGGAAGCCGAGGTTCCCTCTTTATTGGACCCGTTCCCCAAACAAACGGCTGTCTTGGCAGGTCGTGGACATGTCTCCTGAGGATCAGGATGACATGGTTACGCTGTGCAAGTTGCCGCGTTCTTTATCTTGTAAGACAGTTGTGGGAATTCCTACTTCTCGGACTCCGAGAGAGGATTGGGACGGTGTGTACCTTCTTTTTATTCGGTTTTTCTTCTTTTACTTTGTTTTTTTACTGATACTTGCTTCTTTTGCAGCTGTGATGGGAAAATTTGATTATAAGACGGCCAAGAAGCAGAGGCTAGAGAAGTTGAAGAGTAAGGAGCCCGCTGCTGAGGCTGTTCGAGTTGCTCCACCCATTCCTTCTCGTCGTCCTCCTCCTCCTTCTCCGAAGAGGGATCAGCGAGAGGTTGTTCAAGGGGGGATGGCCCCTCCAAGAAGTCGAAGCCGAGTCCACCCGATGCTCAAGCTGCGGGTTCTGCTGTTGAGAGGCATCCGGCTTTCCTTTCTATGAAAGATGGGCGGACCTCGCTTTGAGGGAAGGACTTCAACCCCGGGGCTCTCATTTTTGCCGACAATCTCGGTCAAGCCGATCGGGATATGTTGAGGGATGCTGGGCCGGTGCTCTCTATGGAGGCTGTTTGTCGCTTCCAAGCTCGTTCATGGGCCATTACTCAGTATTGGGCCGAGGAGTTCGACCGCGGCCACCGGGAGCTAGCTATGGTGAAAGAGGCTGCTGCTAAAGCCGAGTAGGCCCTGGTGGAGGCTACCCAGGCCAACGAGACTCTTCTCCAATCTGTTGAAGAATCTCGAAGGTCCCAGGAGGGGGTGGAGGCTAAGTTAAGGGAAGTTGAGAGTCGTGAGGAGGATTTAAAACTTTCCTTAGCTGCATCCGAGAACTCAGCTCGGGAGTTGCAGGCTGAGGTGGATAGGCTTGTTTTCGAGCTTGCTCAGGCGAAGACTGAGGCTGCCGAGTCTGAGGCTAAGCTTAAAGCCGATCTGGGTGAGGCCTTGGATGAGATTGTTAAGACCCATGAGGCCAGGTTCAGCAAGGCACTTCGCCAAGTTCGTTATTTCTTCAAGGATGCCGACACTTCTCTTTTTGATGTTGATAAGGATATCAATAAAGAGGGGCAGTTGGTGGAGGAGTCTGCTCTTGATGGTGAGGATGCTCCCGGCTATTCTACTCAGGAGGGGGGAGATGCTCCTGCTTCTTAGTCTTTTAATTCTTCTCGCTTCTTGTAAGGCTCATACCCGGCCTATCGAATAGGGTGCTTAATGTAATTTATTTGCAAGGCTCGTACCCGGCCTACCGAATAGGGTGTTTAATGAATTTTCTTCGTTATTTGTGTGGTCCCTTTTCGCGGTTTTTCGCTAACTCGCAAGAGGTCTGCGCGGTTAAGTGTAGCTCGCTTTTTGTATCCTTATAAAGGTCTACGCGGTTAAGTGTAACTCGCCTTTTGTATCCTTGAGGTTTTGTAAAGGTCTACGCGGTTAAGTCTAACTCGCTTTTTGTATCCTTGTAAAGGTCTACGCGGTTAAGTCTAAATAGATAATTTGAAGAAAAGAGTTTTATTAATGAGAGAAATTGGGTGTGCCTCGTTAAAACCTCTTTGACAAAAAATCTCTTAGGAAAAAATGTCAAAGTAGGAAAAAGAGTACATCACCACTTACAATTTTCTTAACTGTAGTAAAACTTTAGGTGTGTCGCGTTCCAAGTTCGGGGGATGGTTTTTCCGGATGGGTGCTGCAATCGGTAGGCTCCATTTCCCAGTGACTCGATTATTCTGAAGGGGCCTTCCCAGTTGGCTGCCAATTTACCCTCTTCTGTAGCTTTTCTGGCTTCCCTGCACTTTCTCCAAACCAGATCTCCAGCTTCGAAGTTTCTTGGCTTGACCTTAGTGTTATACCTCTTCTCGGCTCTTCTTTTACAGGCCTCTATTCTGACTCGGACCTCGTTGAGCGTCTCTTCGGTCATGTCGAGTGTATACCTTAGTGATTGATCATTGTTTTCCTGGATGAAATTTGTCCTTCGTAGGGAGGGTTCTCCGACTTCTATTGGTATCATGGCGTCTGATCCGTATGAGAGTCTGAAAGGGGTTTCCCCCGTTGTTGATTGTGGTGTGCAACGATATGCCCAAAGGATTGCGGGAAGTTCCTCGGCCCAACTTCCTTTAGCTTCACCTACTCGCTTCTTCAGTTCTCCGAGTATCACTTTATTTGCGGCTTCAGTTTGTCCGTTGGTCTGCGGATGTTCCACTGAGGTCACTCGGTGTCGAATCCCTAGGTTTTTGAAGAACTCTTCCAGGTTCTTTTCGGTGAACTGTCTACCGTTGTCGGATATTACGAGTGAGGGATGCCGAACCGGCATATGATATTTTTCCATATGAATTTTTGCACATTGTGGGCGATGATAGTTGCCAAGGGTTCGGCTTCAATCCACTTTGTGAAGTAATCAATTCCGACGAGGAGGAACTTCACTTGTCCTTTAGCGAGTGGAAAAGGGCCTAATATGTCTATTCCCCATAGGGCGAAGGGCCATGGTGCTGTGATATTGTGCAATTCCTCTGCTGGTAGATGGGATATGTTGCCATATTTTTGGCATTCTTCGCATTTTTTGACGTATTCGGCGCAGTCGCGGCGCATTGTTGGCCAGTAGTACCCGGCTCTTAGAGTTCGGGCAGCCATGGCCTTTCCTCCTGAGTGCATTCCGCATATTCCTTTATGCATCTCATTTACCACGTATTCGGCTTGAATCTTCGTGACACATTTCAGCAGTGGTGCAGTGAAGCCTCTCCTATAAAGGTCTTCTCCCTCTATGACATAGTAACTGGCCCTTCTTCTGATTTTTCTAGCTTCTTCTCGATTTTCTGGGAGGGTTCCTTTCTTCAGAAAGTTCCATATCTCGGTCATCCATTCTCTGTCAGTTGTGTTGATGTTAGAGACAATTTTATCGATGCTCGGAGCGGATATTGTTTCCTGTATGACAGTTCAGTGTTGGCCTTTCTTCTTTGTACTTGCCAATTTTGATAGCAGGTCGACCCTTTCATTTTGTTCTCTCAAAATGTGGTCGAGCTCGAAACTAATGAACTCATTCTTCAACTGGGAGGCCAAGTGGTAATATCTTGTCATCTGGGGGTCCTTTGTTTGGTAGGATCCATTCATTTGCCTAGTGACTAATTTTGAATCGCTCCAGCATCTAAGGTGTTTTGGCCCCACTTCCTTGGCGAGTTTTAGTCCTGCTAGTAGGGCTTCATACTCGGCTTGGTTGTTGGACGCGTTGAAGTCGAACCTGAGTGATTGTTCCAGGATAATCCCTTCAGGGCTTTCGATTATGACTCCTGCTCCGCTGCCTTTTTCGTTCGAGGAGCCATCCACATAAAGGGTCCAACATGGGAAGGGCGTCTTCGCTACTGGTGCTAGCTCGGCAATAAAGTCGGCTAGGCACTGTGCTTTGATAGGTCCTCTCGGTTCATACTTGATGTCAAACTCGGATAATTCAACCGACCATGCTATCATTCTTTCGGCTAGCTCTGGTTTCCTCAGTATCTGTCGTATTGGGTGGTCTGTTCGTACCATTATTGGATGGCTTTGAAAGTATGGTCGTAGCCGTCGTGCTGAGGTGACCAGGGCTAGTGCTAGCTTTTTTATCATTTGATATCTGGTTTCATCATCTTTCAACACTCGGCTTATGTAGTAGACTGCCTTTTGCGTCTGATTTTCTTCCTGAATAACCGAACTGATTGCGTCTCTCGAGACGACTAGGTATAGTATTAAGTCCTTGCCGGGTTCAGGTCTCGTTAGAATTGATGGTGATGAGAGTAGTGTTTTTATCTTTAGAAAGTTTGCTTCACACTTTTCATCCTATCCGAAGCCCTGTTGTTTCTTGAGTAGTTGAAAAAAGGGTCTGGCTATTTCTGCTGCTTTTGGCAAGAAACGGGACAGGGATGCCAGTCTTCCAGTTAGCCGTTGAACTTCTTTTATATTACCCGGACTTCTCATGCCTATGATAGCCGCACATTTCTCCGGATTGGCTTCTATGCCCCTGTGGGTGAGCATGAATCCTAAGAATTTTCCGCCATGCACTCCGAACATGCATTTCTCAAGGTTTAGCCTCATATTATGTTTTCTGATCTCGCCAAAAATTTCGGCCAGGTCTCCTGGATGTGATTTTGGTTCTCTACTTTTAACCACCATGTCGTCGACGTAGACTTCCAGGTTTCTGCCGAGTTGCTCTGTAAAGATCTTGTCCATCAGACGCTGGTATGTTGCTCCTGCATTCTTCAGTCCGAATGGCATTACCGTGTAACAGTAATTGGCCGTGTCAGTTATGAACGCCGTTTTTTCCTCATCCGGTGGGTACATTGGTATCTGGTTGTACCCGGAGTATGCATCCAAAAAGCTCAGGATCGGATAGCCGGCTGCTCCATCTACTAACTTGTCTATGCTTGGCAACGGGTATGAGTCTTTTGGGCATGCTTTGTTAAGGTCTGTGTAGTCAGTACACATCCTCCATTTTCCGTTTACCTTTTTCACCATCACCACATTTGCGAGCCATGTGGTGTATTGTACCTCCCTTATGAAGCCGGCGCCGAGTAGCTTTTCAGTTTCTTCTTTGACCGCTTTTCCTCTTTCAGCCCCGAGTTTCCTCTTCTTTTGGGAGATTGGCTTGGCCTCTGGGTAGATGGCAAGCTTGTGGCAATGGAAGCTCGGGTCGATTCCGGGCATGTCGACGGCTGACCATGCGAACAAGTCGGCGTTGTCTAACAGGACTCTGGCAATTGCTTTTTCGGTCTCGCTTGCTAGCTGAGTCCCGAGTTTTGTGCATTGCCTTGGTTCTCTTCCTATTTGGAAGGATTTTACCTGTTCTGTGGGTTCTGCTCTCGGCTCAGCCTCCCTGGGGTCGAGGTCGGCCTCCTCTATTGGTGTTGCGAGGGAGGCGCATGCTACGTGTTTTATCGTCAGTTCTGGGACCTTTTTGCCGCTGGCTATCTTTAGACTTTCTAAGTAGCACTCGCGGGCTGCCTCCTGATCAGCTTTGACTGTCACTATCTTCCCTTCTGAATTTGGGAATTTCATTGCCAGATGTGGAGTTGAGATTATTGTCCCTAGTTTGTTGAGTGCTGGCCTGCCTATAAGAATGTTGTATGAAGTGAGGGCGTTGACTAAGAGGTACCTGACTGTGATAGTCTTGGATCCCATCTCATCTCCAAAAGTGGTGAGGAGGTCAATATAGCCTCTGGTATCAACCTTTTCGCCTGCAAAATCGACTAACTGCTCGGTGTATGGTTGTATCTTATTTTCGGGGATGTCTAGCTGTTGGAAAGTGGACCAGTACAGGATATCCACCGAGTTGCCTTGGTCGACTAAAACTTTGCACACCAACCAGTTTGCGACTTCAACTTTGACCACCACTGGGTCATCATGATTGGGTTCTATGCCTTCGAAATCTGCGTCTGTGAAAGTTATAGGGGGCATTTTCCTGTGTATTCTGGGGTTTGTTGAAGCCGAGTTGATTGATCGGAGGCTGCGCAAGTGTCTCTTCCTTGCCGAGCTCGAACTTCCTCCTCCAGCGAATCCTCCTGCTATTGTGTTGATAACGCCTCGGAGTCGAGCTTCGGGAGGTTTGGTCTGTTGCTCCTGGCGGGGCTCTTCCGTGCGTCTGGCTTTTCTATCGCGATCGTCTTCCCTATCCCGGGTTCGTTCTCTCACGGGCTTTCGGCTGTCGTCTCGGGCGAAGCGTCGTAATTTACCTTGTTGGATAAGTTTTTCAATCTTATCCTTCAGGGTGGTGCACTCCTCTGTAGTGTGTCCGTGTACTCTATGGTATCTGCAAAATTTGGACCTATCTGCTTTCTCTGGGGAGCGGTTTCGAGTAGGCAGGCTTATCAGCTCGGCGCTGCAGGCTTCTTCCAGAACTCGCGCTCTGCTATCTGTTAGAGGGGTATAATGGGCAAACCTTGCACGGGGCGGTCTGTCGCTTCTAGGTTTGCTACTCCGCTCTCGGTTTACTCCTGGTTTCTCTCGTTCTTCCTGTTTTTTATAGGATTCGCCCCTGACCTGTTCCCTGAACTTGGTCATTTCTTCCATCTGAATGTATCCTGCTACTCTAGCTCTGAGCTCGTCCATGTCATGTGGTGGTTTCCTGCAGAGGCTGTCCGAGAAAGGTCCGGATTTTAGCGCCATAAGCATGGCGGTCAGTGCCACCTGTGGATTCAAGTCTCGGATCTTGACGGAGATCTCGGCGAATCTTTCCATGAAATCCCTGAGAGACTCGTTGTCTTCTTGCCGGATGTTGGCCAGTGCTACTGCCGTCAGGTGGTGAGGTCGACTCGTAGCGTATTGAGCACTGAAACGAGTGACTAATGTGGCAAAAGAGTCGATCGAGTGGGGGGGGAGTCGTGTGTACTAGTTCAATGCTGCTCCCTTCAAGGTCGTTGGGAACACCCGACACATGATGGCATCGTCGTTTGTGTACATGTTCACCTGTGTGACGAATGCATCGATGTGCTCATCGGGGTCGGTCAGCCCATCGTATCTGTCCATGGATAAGGGCTTCCACCCGGCCGGTAGTGGAGTCTCCATGATTCCATCTACAAACGGGTGTCGCCTCGTTGTCTCAGGTATCATACTTCGTCTTGGGGGCGCTCGCGATCCTGAGGCGGGTCTGGACTCTAAATGGGTTGTTGCTCGGTTTGCCTCGCTCCAAGTGGTATCTTCCTGCTCTGTTCGGTCATGTTCTGCTTCAGCATGTTGACTTCCCTTTGCAGGGCTTGGATCAACGGGTGATCCTCAAGCGTCTGATGCGGGAAGGGTGCCACGTTGTTGGGGTTACCTCCCTGGGTATCCCCTGGAGGTGGTACACCCAGGATTTGGGTTTCCACCCCCTGTGGTCGCTTTTCGTGGTTCGCTGTTTTACTCTGGGTTGTCATCATTGGAATAATGTTGTCGCGATTGGTGTGGCTGGGAATAGTTTCACCGAGCCCCACGGTGGGCGCCAAATGTTCTTACCAAGTTTTGGTAAGTCTTCCGGTATGGTGGCTCCGCCGGGATCTCCTCCGTGACTGGTGGGGGGTGTACCTGCAAAGACACTCCGACGCTCAAGTTAGAGGTGTAGAGGTAGGAGACAGGTATCACAATTGGGATTAGAATTTTCGTACCTCGATTGGGATGGGTTGTTCCGTTTTTATGGAGTGTAAAGAGATATATTTGATATGGTTATTTTCCTATCAAATCTCCTCAAATCTCGTGATGAAGATAGAGATAATTCTATCTTCTATCCTTATCTTATGACCTGATCTTTCTCTATCTTATCATATAGTAAAAACTGTTCTTTTCGTTATTATCCTCCGAGTCCGAGTGAGAGTTTCTACTTGGCCAACTGGACTACTCGGTGGAGTGCCGAGTTCGAGTAGTACACTTTTGGTTCCATTCTTTTATGTTCAAATGTTCAACATTTTTTTTTTCATACAGAATTCTATTTAATGCTATGTGTGTGAATTGCTTACCCAGACTTTTAATTACAGTTTGATCATTAAAACTATTGAATAATGAACCCTGGGTTATGATGATGAATTATCTAATGAATGGGAATTTTTCTGCAGCACAGTAAGAGTTGAAGAAAGACAGTAATTTCAATGTACTTGAGGAGAATACAGTGCAGAGATCGGACTTGGGCTTTGGTGTTGCAGCCATCGAAATACTTCTTTAGGCCAAGATTCTCTGATCATCGATATTTTCAATCTTTGTCCCCTAAGACCACTGTGGAAGAATATGCTTCACATGGAAGTGATTCATGTAGGCATACTTCATCTAGAAATAGTTTCACTGGTCTGGACAGAAGGCCTAGTTTATGTCTTAACAGTACTCAGTTACGTGCCTATAGTTCTGAAAGTGATGGAAGAAATGCAAGTGAGGATAAACATGTACATGTTAATGATGGAGCTAACTTTGATAAAGGACAGAAACAAGAGAAGTTTGGGAAAGATGGCAAGTACAACAATGCACATGCACGACTTGGAGAACAGGAACAAGAGGAATGGCTTAATAATGAGAAGCTTTCTATAGAAAGTAAAAGGAGTGAATCACCGTTTTTGACAAGAAGGGATAAGTTTAAAAAAGAGTTTATGAGAACAATTATTCCTTGGGAGAAGATAAACATTTCCTAGGACAAATTTCCTTATCACATTCAGTAATTACTTATTGCTCCTATTAGTTCTTTTTTCAATTTAGTGTCTTCTCTTATCTGAAATTTATTGTGGAATTGAATTGTATGTTTCCATCTGTAGTGAGAATACCAAAAATCTTCTGGTGGAATGTGCTGCTTCCCATTTGAGACATAATAAGCTTGCTTCATCTTTTGCCACTCGCCTCACATCTTCAAGTGGGAGAATATTGCTTCAGAGCATTCCTGGTCTGTCATTTATTCCGTAACTTTTGTCCTTGCTATTCTGTTTAATTTAGGATAAAATATGTTTTTGGTCTCTTATTTTATCTTGATTTCTATTTTTAGTTTCTCATAATTTTTTTTTACTGTTTTTAGTCCCTTATAAATTGTTCTATTTTATTTTTAGTCTCTCATAAATTATTTTGTTCTGTTTTTAGTCTCTGACGTTAATTTCAACTGTTAAGTGATGACATGACAAACATAAACTGTATGTGTGAAAATTTTCTAATTAAGTTTCTAGTGACTTTTAACCGCTACAAATTTTTTGGCGGTTAGAAATGTTTACTTTTGTAACATTTTTTGTGATTTCAGAAAATCTGGTGTTCGAGGTTTTGATTTTTTTATTATTATTTTTTTAACATTTCTGACAGTTTTAGTTTGCCAGAAAATTTCCAGTAGTTAAAAACGCTAAAAACTTAAACAGAAATTTTTCAAGCACAAATTATGCTCGTCACGACACCACTTAACAAGAAAATAATTTTTGAGGGACTAAAAACATAGAAAAAATTTATGAGGGACTAAAAACAGAAATTTAGATAAAATGAGGGACCAAAAACATATTTTGCCCTTTAATTTATAATGTTTATTTTGGATGCCATTTCACTAACATTTATGCCTCAGAAGTTTATTATAGTTTTTGTCTTAAGTCTGAATGTTGATGTTGTCTTTTTATCCTCAAGAACTGAGCTGTATCGTGAGAGATTGGTTAGGGCTCTTGCACAAGATTTAAAAGTTCCTCTGTTAGTGCTTGATAACAGCATTCTTGCTCCTTATGTAAGTTCCGAAAAAATTTAGACATTATAAGTTATTCAACGGTTTCTTGGTATAATAGCAGTGGTGCTAGAAAGAAAATATTTACATTATTTAAATTGTTATGCAGGATATTGATGATGATTTATCATCAGATTATGAGTCTGATGACGATAATGCAGAGTCTGGGGAGGAGGGTTCTCTGGAATCAGAGAATGAGGATGATAATGATGCTACAAATGAAGAAGAGTGGGCTAGCAGTACCGAGGCAAAGTCAGATGCAAGTGATAATGAAGATGCAGTAGCGGCTGCTGAAGCACACCTTAAGAAGGTTAAAGCAGCTGTTCTTCGGAAACTTGTTCCTTACAATGTCGAAGAATTTGAAAAGGTGTCTATGTAGTTAACTGTTTACTAGTAACAGGGTGTTTTCTTTTATGTCTTGGCTATGATAAAATGAAGTATCTAGTAACCGTGGAAGCTTTCAATTAGTGCACAGAACATAACTTAAGATGATGAATATTTAAAAAGTGGTATTCTAATGCTAGTGTTAATGCAAATCTATTTGTTCATTATTTTGAAAATTCACCCAATGTTTACTTTCACTCCATCTACACAATGATTCTACTTTTGTGTTATACCCTACACGGTAGTTACAGTGGACCTAAGTCCGGATATCATACCAAAAGGACTAGAGGAGTTCCCAAATAATTCAAAATCGCGTTAAACTAAACAATTTAATTTAATTGCCAGTTTGAGAAAGGATGTTCAATTACTCGTAGAAAAACAGAGTTCAAAGAATGAGAAACAACATAATTAATCCGATTAGAAATTTACCAAACAAGTTTGATCATGCATGTTTGTATAAACCCAATTATTTCATAGTTTTGCCAATTGGAAGTAGATGGTCACTAACATGCAATTGGCTAAAATTAGGATTGATCAGTTCCTATAACAGGCAAAGGATGAAATAATTCAATTGATAATCCAATTATCAAATATCTGCTTCAGCACGGTCGTGCTCGGAAAAGGTTGATGTTGAAGGCTCTTTTTGTGCAAATTAGAGCATGGTCGTTCTCGGAAGAGTATGACCGTTCTCGAAAAATGATGACGTTGATAACTCCTTTTGTGCAAATTAGAGCACGGTCTCGAGCATGGCCATACTCTTCGGGAAATGCCCAAATATTCTTCAAATCATCCATTTTTAGGCTTTTTTCATGTTTATTCTCATGGGGGTCTTCCTGTTACACAGTTAGCATAAAAAGGTGAGTTTTGCCAAAATAATTTACATAAAATAAAGCATTTTAGGGCCAAAACTCATGTCCCATTACATACAAAATATGGTTTATCAACCTCCCCACACTTGAGCATTGCTTGTCCTCAAGTAATTATTCTGACTCCCAAATTAAACTTATTTTTCCAAAAATCAAGAAATCATTTTTCAGGGCCCCAAAATTATTAAAGTACACAAAAGCTAAAATATACAAGCATATAATGCAATCCAAAACCAAAGGTAGTTCCTTAAAGAAAACCGTTAGGCTTTTAACTATGCCTAAATGTTTAGTTTCCAAAGAACATCAGTTCACTCATCTATCAATCTCTCAGTGTTTTAGGGACATAAGAAATTCACTCAAGTCACACTTAAGAAAACACAGTCACAAACCTATTTATCAATCAACTCAACTCAAGCAATTTTCTAGAAAATAGAAAAGTGAGGCATCACAAGTTGTAATGGGGCTAGGCTGCAGTGTAAGGTGAGAAAAAGAAATAACAAGATATGCAAAAGGCTCAAAACAGGATTCACAACTGGTGACTTACAACAGTAGAGGAGCAAGTACCATTTTCTTGTCTAAAAATTTCCCAAAGATTTTTTTTTTCTTTTTAGTCCAAGCTTCTTTTTCTTATTTTTATCTACTTTTTTTCTTTGCTTTTGTTTTTCTTTTTTTTTTAAAGGCTTTTTTATTGCCTTATTTTAATTGCAAAACACAAAAGAAGAAGCACAACTTGGATGATCTCTTCCTTTCACCTCAAATTTTCACTAATTGCTCCCCTATCCTTCAGGTCACCAAGCATACAAATTTACAAGATTTAACAGAGTAGGGTGCCAAAGAAATTTTCAACTTAAGGCTCAAAAAGGGTAACTAGGTGATTAATTGAAGCAAAAATTCTGAATTCAAGAAGATAGCCTAAAAATTGCCTCAACAATTCCATAAACCAGAAAATCATTCAAGGATATGCATTTCAAAATTGGTCCTAGAACATGCTAACTCAAGCGGACAAAAAATCACACACTGAAAGAAATCATGGCTCAAGACTCACATTTATGTGGTTAAGCTCAAGGGAAACTGTTCATTCAGAAATTTTCTGCTAATGTTTCACCTCCTTAGAGTGAATCCAACGTTCTCATATGCAAATCCTATTTATTTTCTTTTTTTTCTATTTTTTCTTCATTTTTTTCATTTTAATTTTAGGGGCTCCTAAAATTAAATTTATCAAATTTTAAGAAAATACAAATATACACAAAGTCATACAATTGCAATGGGTATCAAGCATATTATGTACCAAAATGCTCAGAAGTTGGGGGTGAAAGCATGTCATACCTGGTTGATGCCCTTCCCCACACTTAAGAAAGTGCATGGTCCCCAATGCATAGAACATAAAACTAAAACATATTGAATGCAAAATAGAAAAGCAGAAAATATAAAAAGGATACGCTGGCTTGAAGGCCAGTAAGTTTACAGGTTGCCTCCTAGAGAGCGTTTGTTTAACGTCACGAGCCAGACGTGACCTCAAGGGTTAGATCAACCCTTGAACAGGGAGATGTCCTTTTCCCATGGGGTCCTCCATCCCCACACTTGGGTAAGAGTTAGCCTCAATCATCTTCATCTTGTTAATGGCTTGCACAAAATTACATGAAGAGGGAGAGAAGGAGCTCTTTGAAGAACCAAACACATTGAACTCTTCCTCTTCATCACCTAGCCTCCAAGTTAATTTTCCCTACCTAACATCAATCAGTGCCTCTCCTGTGTTGAGGAAGGGTCGCCCCAAAATAATTGGGATTTCTTCATCCTCCTCTATATCCAAAATTACAAAGTCAGTAGGGAAAATGAATTTGCCAACCTTAACCAGTAAGTTCTCTACTACCCCACGTGGGTAGGTTAGGGTCCTATCTGCAAGCTTAATAGAGATGTTAATAGGCTGGGGTTCTTGCAACCCCAGCTTCTTAAACACAGAATAAGGCATCAAATTAATACTAGCACCTAAATCACACAATGCCTTATCAAAGAATGAGTTGCCTATAGTGCAAGGAATTGAAAAACTCCCTGGGTCCTTAAGCTTAGGAGGCAGTTTCTTTAAAACCATAGCAGAACATTCCTCATTGAGACCAATTAATGCAAAGTCTTTCTTCCAATTTCTTTTTATTTGAAATAATTTCCTTTAAAAACTTGGCATACTTTGGCATTTCAGCAATTGCCTCAGCAAAAGGAATGTTCACGTGCAATTTCTTAAACATTTCAACAAACTTAGAGAACTGTTTATCCTTCTTTTCATCTCTCACTCTCTGAGGAAAAGGAACATTTACCAGAGGAGATGTCAGTACCTTATTTTCATTCCCCTTGTCTTTTTCTAGGCTCTCTTAAGTGAGAACCTCCTCTTCTGGAACTAGAGCTGGCTCTTCCTTCTTCTTCAGCTCCTCCTTAGCCTTCTTGCTCCTGGTCATCACCATATTCACCTTCTCCTTCTTAGGATTTTCTTCAATTTGGGAGGGAAGGGTACCAAGAGTTCTTTGAGACAGCAGAGTTGTCAGATTAGCCATTTGTATCTCAAGAGACTTCATGCGGTCATCACTTTTAGCCATATACTGCATCATGGCATCTTGCAGTATTGGCTGCCTCTCTTCCTGTCTCATTCTCTGGTTTTGCTGGTGAGGGAGCCTATACACATTCTGATTCTGATAGGTATTCTGATTTTGCCCCGACCCAAGATCTTGGTTCCTCTAGTCTCCCCAAGAAAGATGAGGGTGATCCTTCCATTCTGGGTTGTAGGTATTAGAGTAAGGATCATACCCTACACTCTTCCCACCAGCATAGTTAACTTCCTCCATTGCTTGAGTAAAGGCAACACTCATTGGGAATTCTCACCCTTCATGAACCTCCCCACAATTACCACAAATAGGAGGTGGAAGAGCAACATTCAGAAGTTGTGCCTGAGCTTTCATCATGGTTTCC
Source organism: Pueraria montana var. lobata (assembly GCA_026413185.1). Classification (NCBI taxonomy): domain Eukaryota; kingdom Viridiplantae; phylum Streptophyta; class Magnoliopsida; order Fabales; family Fabaceae; genus Pueraria; species Pueraria montana. The sequence continues at coordinate 9,546,060 of CM048654.1, forward strand.
ATCTATCTTGTGAGTAACTCCAGCTTCTGATCAATGCCTGAATTTGGGGAAGATGACTCCACTTGATTTACTGACCTATTCAAAATTCGCTTATCTCCATTGTTGTTATAGGCATTAGAAGCCATGTCTTCAATAATCCTAGTAGCTTCTGAGGCTGGCTTATTCATCAATGATCCTCCATAAGCAGCATCGAGGCTTGTCCTATTATGTGTGGACACGCCTCCATAAAAAATCTGAATAAGCCTTTGAGGGGAGTAGCCATGATGAGGACAGCTTCTGAGCAGTTCCTGAAATCTTTCCTAAGCCTCTAACAGACTCTTTTGCTCCTTCTGAGTAAAATTCCCAATCTCTCTCTCTGTATTTGGTCCGTCTTCACCATAGAATAATATTTCCTCATGAACTTATTTTCACACATATCCCAAGTAGTGATATTGTGCTCAAGTAGTGAACAAAGCCAGTCCAATGCTTTCCCACTTAATGAAAATGAGAAAGCTGCCAGTCTGATGTATTCTGCTGTCACATTAGGATACCTAATAGTATTGGTAACCATTAGGAACCTCTGCAGATGCATGAGAGGGTCTTCAGCAGGTAGTCCATGAAATTGGTTACTCTCTATCATGTGCAAAAATCCTGGCTTTAGCTCCACATTCACATTCCCCAAATCAAGTAGCAATATACTGTTTACTATCCCCACTTAAGGAGTGAGATAATCCAACAGTGTCCGTTCTGGTGGGTCTTCAAGGACAATTCCACCACCATTACCACCATTTCCTTCAGCCATCTTCCCTTTTTGTTCAGCTCTATTCTTGCGAGCAAGTTTCTCAATCTCAGGTACGTTCTGAAGTGTTAGCCTCTGAGATCGAGTGAGCATACACTGTTAACACAAAGAAAACAAATTACAACGCAACTGGCAAAGGGAGTTTATCAAATAAAATAATTTAAAATTTTCATAATTTTCATAAATTAAAACAAAAAATTCAAATTAACAAGAACTTTAAAATAAAATAAAACTATAAACACTACAAATAAAAATTGTTCAGTTTTACAAAATAAATTACTCAGGAACTAGGCAACTAGTCCTCGACAACGGCGCCAGAAACTTGATGCGTAAAATATGTTCGCTTAAGGGCAAGCGTACCCTACGTGGTAGTTACAGTGGACCTAAGTCCGGATATCGTACCCAAAGGACTAGAGGAGTTCCCAAATAATTCAAAATTGCGTTAAACTAAACAATTTAATTTAATTGCCAATTTGAGAAAGGATGGAAAAAAAGAGTTCAAAGAATGAGCAATAACAGTTCAAAAGATTTTCAGATAAGGAAGACTAGGGTTATGATTTCAACTTCGCAATAAAATTCCCCAAAAGCTTATTTTAATTGAAATTCAAGAGTGAACGATCAATTGCTAATCAATCCCCTTAAATTAATTAACAGGCAATGACCATGTACAAAATTACAATCAAAGCCATAAAGAACGAAACAGAGTAGAAAGTTTACAAGTTAGGACCCTCGTCACGTTCGTCACATTCTTCCCAAGCCTAAGCCTTTATGTCTGTCACTAACTCTATCAGGGAGCACTCTTTTCGAAACAGAGTAAAAGATGTCCAAACCCTCACTTCTAATTTTCTATTTATAAAAAAGTGTAACTATCATGCGGAAGTCAGCACGGCCATGCTCAGGGGAGCACGACCGTGCTTGGAAAAGGTTGACGTTGAAGGCTCTTTTGGTGCAAATTAGAGCATGGTCGTTCTCTAAAGAGCACCGCCGTTCTCGAAAAATGATGACGCTGATAACTCCTTTTATGCAAATTAGAGCACGGTCTCGAGCATGGCTGTGCTCATTTGAGCACAGTCTTGAGCACGGCCGTGCTCATTCAGCATGGCCATGCTCTTCGGAAAATGCCCAAATATTCTTCAAATCATCCTTTTTAGGCTTTTTTCATGTTTATTCTCTTGGGGGCACACTTAGCATAAAAAGGTGAGTTTTGCCAAAATAATTTACATAAAATAAAGCATTTTAGAGCCAAAACTCATGTCCCATGACATACAAAATATGGTTTATCAAAATCACTGTAGCATTGTGCATAACAATTTAACTTAATTAAATCCCAAATCTTGTGATTTGGATTCTTAAATCTGAAAAGTATAATGGGAAAGTGGAAACAACTTCCCATGGATTTTCATTTACTGATTTCTTTCCAATATTAGGTTTTTAAGAACATGTATCTTGGATTTCTATATTATGAATCCATGATTCACTGAAGTCTTTCAGAGAACTGAAAATAGAAGTTCTTCATGTGATAATTGATTTCTGAGTAGTCAACTAATTAATATTTCTCTATATCGTGAGAGAGAAGTATATGCAGTTTTTTCCATTGGACACCTTTATTTTTGCCCCCTTATCTTGTGGTGGAATTATATATGCCAATATTTGTTCAGCATTTCTGTTTTTTTGACATTTTTTTTCTTTAAATAATGTTTCACTTTTATGGTAATAAGTTCAAGACTATCCACTTAAGTGTGTTTGATGCAAGTCCTTAGTTAGTGGGTTCATGTAATTTTAAACTTATGTACATTAGGAGTTTGCATAATGTAATTAGGGACTTGTAATTTTTATGAATGTCTTAGGACATAGTGCCCAAGTAATTGTGATGCCCATGTTCTGTCCAAAAATAATATTTTGAAACCTTTGTGCTAAAACTTGAAATGTAATATAGTTTGGAAGAAAGGCACTATAAGACAACAATTAGCAAGTTGTCAAATATTTTGAGAAGTGTGGTTCTAAGAGAGTTGCCTCGGCTGTTTCTTGTAAAACCATTGTATCATCCCCGTTGAACTTTGAGCTAGCACTCACCTTACATTGGCATATATAATTTTATCACAAGATCATGCTGGGGAAGATACCGACATCTGATGGTACAACTAATGCTTATACTATTATACATGGCAGGTGGGTTAGTAAGTCATCCCTATGTGTAGAAGTCAAATTGTTAAAAAATGCCTCTCACCTTTTGGCATTTTCTTGAAACCCTTTTTTTTTTTTTAAATATGCAAATATAGCAAATATAGATGATAACACAATATAAAGTGGCTTGCATTTAATTTGAGCTTTCACCTGAGGCACAACCTGACCTGGAAAAGCATGCAAGGTCACCCTTCAAGGAATCCTACAGTCCTATAATCAGTATTTAGGTTGTAGAGTGTAAAGTGTTGTAAATCCTAGTTACAGTGATTGGGTGTGCTGAGATTAGGTTTGAGTATTACACAATTACTCCCAATAATTTTCATTGATCATAGTGAATTTCCTCTATGTTTTGCCCATGGACGTATGCTTAATAGTTTGCTATAGATTGAACCATGACAAAATTTTGTATCTTTTTCTCTTCTTCCTATTCTCTATTCGTGCCCCTGGTTACAGTTTAACATGTGGCAGACAGTAGCTGGCCATCTGAACGCAATGTAAATGTCAATGTTGACATTCACTTTTGCTTTCTGCTTTTCACTTTTCGGGTGTGCAAAAGGTTTCTTTGCCTTTTTTTTCTATCTGATGATTACCTAATAATTGTTTTCTTGGGTTGTCTATTTAATTTTCATTTGTATTGGGAGATATCTATCTGCTATCATTCAGTTTCCTTACGTGATCAATGTGAGAACATAATGTGAGTTCCTTAGTGAAATGAAGCATGGAATCGGAGTAATGATGGGCGTATGGACTTGGAATAGTTGAATGTGTTTGTATTAATTGGGATTTTATTCTTAATTGGTATTTGGTCCCCCAAACAGAAGTTTTCATTCCCATGTAGTCCTTTTGCTAAGCCTCTGTTTATTTTATTGTCCATTAAGTGCCAATGTGACTCTTTAAAAATGAGGGACTAAATGAGAAACTCATGATATTTGGAGGGACCAAATGGAAAAATCATGATATTATGAGGTATTAAATACATAATTTAACCTATTATCCACATGTATTTGTATAATTGTATTGTCCTTTTCTGGTCAATGGTCATTGATTTTTATTTCTGATACTGAGGTGTACTGTTTGTTAGGATGTCTAACATTCATTTTTGCACTATCTCATGATGTGCTTAAAATTATGGCTTGATTTCCTTTAATTCTTCAAAATATTTTGTATTGATATACACAACAAATTAGGTGCAAGTGAGAATTATATGTTTCAAAGATGCTTATAGTTTGCAGATCATTCTTTTTTGCAATTTTAACCAAATGTGGATTTATTGCATGCCTTTAACTAAAGGTTAGAGAGGAGAGGTATATGAGGTTAATGGAGATCGAGTTGCTGTCATCTTGGATATTAATGAAGATAGGGTCAATGAGGGCGAGGTGGAGAACCTGAATGATGATCATACAAAACCTCCAATTTATTGGATGCATGGTAAATTTTTCTTATTCAAAATATAGAAAATGTCAATCATTTAAACTCTTAAAGCTAGCTCCCTTATATTTTGTATGTTTAGTTGATAGTTAAGAGATAATTTTTATGTTTCCAAATTTTAGCCAAACTGTCAATTTTGCTTTGCATTTTTAAAAGGTTCTCCCTTATATCTTCAACTGAATTTCCCATCATTCATAAAAATTATCATGGTTAGAATTGGATCTCCTTATTTCCTCATTAGTCTTGCATATCTGCTCTATTTGTTTCTCCAAACCCTCCACACTTGAGTCCATCCTTGTCGATGACATCCAGCAGGTCAAACCAATTGTTGGACTCGAGAAATGAACACACTCTGATTTCTAAATAAAAATAGAAATGGTATAGTTTTTAGGTCAGATTTGAGTAAGAACACAGGGTTTCGCTCTAACAAGTAACAAGGAGTTTCCTCCTTTGAAATAGAAAGAATAACATTCTTACACCTTAACTCATTGTTACAAGTCTGCAACACAACTTGTATTTCATTATAACTGTTACTTCATGACCTATAACTGCCTAACCAAAATTAATATAAAAATAACTACCTAATAACTTCCAATTATAACTGCTTAAATCAGATTTTGACCTATCATTTTGTAATAAGATATTGGCTACAATTGAAAAGGTCTTATTGATAAAACTTTCATTTATCCAAGATCTAGGCATAGGTGGAAAAATGGGATGAGTAGATTTTTCTAGTCAAGCCATAAGGTTACCTTGATCTTTGTCAAATATATGGCTCAGAGTTTGATGATTAAGTTTTTATAAAATTATTATCAGAGGTTGATGACTTGATGTAGTAGTTTGTGTCCTAGGAGTTAAAGAAAGTTTTTAGAATAATACTTATGAGTTGTAGCAACTTTGATATAAGCATGTGAACTTGAGCTCCCCTTTGGATATATAAACATTTTAGTTCTTTTGTCTCTAAACAACTAAGACTTTTTAATTTGCAAACAGTTAAGGACATTGAGAATGATCTTGATGCTCAATCACATGATTGCTACATAGCTGTGGAGGCTTTATGAGAGGTATATTGCTCTGGTATTCTTCAATTTTTTGAAATCTCATAATAAGATATTGTTAGGGGAGACTGTTATATTGCCTTGAATTCGAGGACAAGGGGGCCTCCTTACTACTAAAAAACAAACAAATAAATGATTCACCACTGCCTTCTTTTCATTCATAATGGGTATATATGCTTCTTACATTAGCCAATCATTGGCATACCGCAAAAGGAAAAGCAAAATAGAATATACACTATATGAGAAAAGAGAATAAACATGAATGGTAGTTGCAACTAATTTTGGTGCTAATGTCACCCTAGAGTGGCAGAGTGATTACACGAAGTCATTCAGGTAACCGGGTCTCTTAGTGACACGCTTGGGCCTTATATCTTGGGCCGCATTGCTATCAATATCCTCCCCTGGGAAATCAACCTTATCCTCAAGGTGATAAGCAACACAAAGGTTAGCCCAGTTCTCCCAAGTGGTATCCTCCGGAGGCAGGTCCAGCCATTGGACAAGAAGCAAATGAGTTGGAGGATCGGTGGTATGGTCCCATTTAGACGACAATATAGAAAGGGGTTCCACCAGGGGGTGATTATCCTTGGCTGTCGACGGGAGAGGAGCAAAAGGTGGAATGAGAGGCTCGATATGAGGTTTCAGCACAGAACAATGAAAAACATTGTGGATTTTAGAGGACTCAGGCAATTGTAGTCGATAGGCCACAGGACCAATCTTCTCCAAAATTTGGAATGGGCCATAAAAACGCTTGGAGAGTTTGTGAAACTGAGCAGCCGAAACTGAAGTTTGGTGATAAGGGCGAAGGCGAACATAAACCCAATCACCCACAGCATAATTCACATCCCGCCGTTTGCGATCAGCCTGGGACTTCATGGCAGGTTGGGCTTTGGCAAGACGACACTGAAGCATGGTGTGAATAGTCTCACGAGTGGTGAGAAGTGAGTCAACAGCCTCCACTAAAGAAGACCCCAACAAGTAATGTGGAATGGAGGGAGGAGGTTTGCCATAGGTAACCTCAAAGGGTGTGAAACCAGTACCAGAATGAAGGGAGGTGTTATAAGACCATTCAGCCAAAGCCAGGTATTTGGACCACAAAGAAGGATGGTCATGAGTAAAAGCTCGAAGATACTGCTCTAGGACACGGTTTATAACTTCCGTTTGGCCATCCGTCTCTGGATGATAAGAGGTGCTCATCTTCAAAGCAGTGTCATTCAATTTGAACAATTCGCGCCAGAACGCACTAATGAAAAGTGGATCACGGTTAGAGACAATGTTGTGAGGAAAGCTGTGTAATTTACAGACCATGTCCAAAAATAGGGAAGCCACTTTGAAAGCAGTATAATGGGAGGGAAGAGCACCTAAATGAACTCCCTTGGAGAAGCGGTCCACAAACACCAAGATTGTAGTATATCCCTAAGAAGGAGGGAGGTGAGTGATAAAATCCAGGGAAAGGTCCTCCCAGACACTATGCGGAATTGGTAAGGGTTAGAGTAGCCTTGCAGGTCGCTTAGTCTGATACTTGAGTTGCTGACAAGTAGTTCATTCAGTAACAAAAAGTTTGACATCCTGACGCATCCGGGCCCAGAAGAAATTAGACTGAAGATGATGGAGAGTCTTGGCTACCCCCAAATGGCCGCCCAAAGGGGTTGTATGAAACTCAGTAAGCAGCACCTTAGTGAAGGAATTACTAGCATCCAGCCAAATATTTCCCTTGTAAAAGATGAGGCCATTGTGGACTTGGTAGTCAGGATCCACAGCTGGATCATGGAGAATGCGATCATACAGAGAACGAAATTGCTCACTCTTCTGAAGAGAATCACGCAATCGATCCAAGAAAAGGAAGTTGGGCATGGATAACACAAGGCAATGTCCCACCGAAGTATCTGGAATCCTTGAGAGCACATCAGCAACAGTATTCAAGGGGCCCGATTTGTATTGTATTGAATAATCATAGCCCAACAGTTTGGCCAGATAAAATTGCTGCTCCGGAGTTTGAACGACCTGAGACATTAAGTCTTTAAGGCTCATGTGGTCGGTGAGTATAACAAAGGAATGCCCCAATAGATATTTTCGCCATTTACGAACGATGGTGGTAATTGCGTGCAACTCGCAAATGTAGGTAGAGGCATTCTATAAACGAGGATAAAGTTGCTTACTGAAAAATGCAATAGGGTGTCCCTGTTGTAATAACACTACGCTCATAGCCGAACGTGACGCATCTGTTTCCAGCGTGAAAGGAAGGGTAAAGTCGGGAAGGGCAAGCACTGGCGCTTCAGTCATGGCTTTTTTAAGCAGGTCGAAGGCTGTTTGAGCCTCAGCAGACCACAGAAAAGAATCCTTGCGTGTAAGAGCGGTTAAAGGAGATGCAATAGATGCATAACCCTTAACAAATTTGAGGTAAAACCCTGTTAAGCCTAGGAAACCGTGTAGGTCTTTGACGCAAGTGGGAATGGGCCACTCAAGGATGGCTTGGGTTTTTGAAGGCTCAGGCGCAACTCCATTGCCAGACACAATGTGCCCCAAATATTCCAGTTGTCGTTGAGCAAATAAGCACGTTGAGCGTTTTAGGAAAAACTGACCTGCAACTAAAGTCTGGAGGATGCACTCCAAATGATCAAGGTGTGTCGAAAATGAATCACTGTAGACAAGGATGTCGTTGAAAAATATTGCCGCGGAACGCCGGAGATAGGGTTTCAAGAGTTCGTTCATGGTGGCCTGAAAAGTGAAAGGAGCATTACACAAGTCGAACAACATGACAGTGTACTCATAATGTCCTTGACGAGTACAAAACACAGTTTTGGGAATGTCATCCTCAACCATCCGAATTTGATGAAAACCTTGCCGTAAGTCTAATTTGGAGAACCAAGAAGCATGCCCAAGATCATCTAGAAGTTCATCAATGGTGCGCATGGGAAATTTGTATTTGATGGTGATGGAGTTTAACGTTCTATAATCAACGCAAAAGCACCAACTACCGTCCTTCTTTTTGACGAGTAGTACCGGCGACGAGAATGGACTGCGACTCAACTGGATCATGCCAGCAGATAACATCTCCAAGACTTGCTTCTCGATTTCGGCTTTCTGGAAGTATGGGTATCGATAAGGGCGGGCGTTCACTGGTGAAGAATGGGGAAGAAGGTTGATATGATGATTGATTTGTCGTGGTAGTGGTAAGTGGGTTGGTTCAGCGAAGATAGTGGCAAATTTAGTGAGTAGGGTTGTGATGGCTGGATTAGGAGAGTGAGAAAAAGGGGGTAGGTCGGGTTGAGATACAAGGTAGAGGGTGAGGTGAAACAGGGCTGACGTGGCATGGGTCTGGAAGAAACGTTTGACCTGTTGGGCCATGGCATCCTGTGGCCCAGGGGTGATATCCGCTACGAATTCCATGGCTTGGCCCATGTGGGAGAAGCGCATTGTGAGAGCGGTGTAATCGGTGGTGATGGGGCCCAAACTCTTAAGCCATTGGACGCCCAATACCAGATCGGTGCCACTAATGGGGAGAATGTGGAGGTCAATCAAGAACGCTTGGACTTGTATATGGAGCGGAACCTAGGGGCAGAGCCGGTGACAATCCAACATCGAACCATTACCAACCATGACTCGGAGAGGGGAAGTGGTCTGGGTAGTGAGGACAACTCGGGGTTGGACGAAATTGTGAGTGCTCCCGCTATCAATCAAGATGGTGACCTGAGCTTGTTTAAGATGGCCATAGATTCGAAAAGTCTCCGGCACCGGAAGACCGGAGAGGGCGTTGAGGCTAATGTGAGGGGTGGAGCCATCTAGTGGCTCATCGGACGGTGGGGTAAGGATAAGCGGGTCAGTGACGGGTGGGTCGGGAAATAATAGTGGGTCATCAGGATTTGGATTTGTAATCATCATGAGAATTTGCCCTTTGCAGCGATGACTGGTAGTATACTTATCATCGCAATAATAACACAACCCCTTTTCTCGACGAAAAGCAATCTCATCAAGAGTGCAGTGAACGAATGGTACCTCGGGTTTAGAGCTCTGAGAAACCGATGGGATCGGAGGGGTAGTAATGGGAGGCTTATAACTGCGTCGACGATCGTTGAGTTTGTCTTCTTACAATTTGGCCAACACCACTGCCTGAGGAAGTGAGATCAGTTGCAGAGCTTGCACCTCGCGACGAATATCGGAGGAGAGACCTAAGACGAAGCAACTCAGGAGGAACGCAGGGGCGAGACCGACAATAAGGTTAGCGAGGCGTTCGAATTCTATGAGATACTCATTGACGGAGCCGCATTGGGTGAGCTTGAACAATGCGCCTTTCGGGTTGTCATAAAATGACGGTGCAAAGCGAGATTCGAGAGCTTGAAGAAAGCCCGACCAGGAAGTAAGAAACCCATTTCTGAACATCCATTGGAACCAGCTTAATGCAGCGCCATCCATATAGAATGAGGCAACCATGATGCGTTCTTCCTCGGGAGTGCCTTGATAATCGAAGAATTGGGAGATTTTGAAGATCCAACCCAAGGGATCTTGGCCATTGAAATGAGGTACCTCCAATTTGATGTGAGAACGATGCAATGGAGGGGGAGGTGGTGGTGGCGTTGGCGAAGTAGGAGTGACAGTGAGGGCGGACAAATGATCCAGGATCGTATCAACCTTGGTGGCAAGCTCTTGATGATTAGTGGTGAGAGTGGACTGGCTCTGAGTGAGGCGGAGGACGGCTTCTTCTAGGCTGTCCATGGAGGACTTACGCGTGTTGTGGTCGGCCATGGCAAGTCAAACCAATTGTTAGGGGAGACTGTTATATTGCCTTGAATTTGAGGACAAGGGGCCCTCCTTACTACTAAAAAACAAACAAATAAATGATTCACCACTGCCTTCTTTTCATTCATAATGGGTATATATGCTTCTTACATCAGCCAATCATTGGCTTACCGCAAAAGGAAAAGCAAAACAGAATATACACTATATGAGAAAAGAGAATAAACGTGAATGGCAGTTGTAACTAATTTCGGTGCTGATGTCACTCTAGAGTGGCAGAGTGATTACACGAAGTCATTCAAGTAACCAGGTCTCTTAGTGACACGCTTGGGCCTTATATCTTGGGTCGCATTGCTATCAGATAGCTACAATCTTGTTTTACTAATGGGTGAACCTGACTATTACTTTTGCAGGTTTTGCATCGCAAACAACCTCTTATTGTCCAGACAGTTCACAATGGTTACATAAAGCAGTTCCTTAGTCAAACCGAAATGAGTTTTTTCACAAGGTTTAGGAGATGTTTGACCAGTTATCTGGCCCTACAGTATTGATTTGTGGACAAAACAAAGTTCAGTCAGGATCAAAGGAGAAAGAACAATTTGTAAGCTTCAATTGCTATTTTTGGTCATGAAGTAATGAGTTTTAAATGTTCGCGACTGGAATGCATTTACTTCCATTTTGCAACTCATAACATTTTATTTTGACTTTTATCCTTGATCACATTTGATGTTTGACAGACAATGATACTTCCAAACTTTGGACGTGCTGCTAAGCTAGTAATGCTTTCTATTTTCTACAAATTTATGCATGCCCTTAAACATTCTGTTGTTAACTGCCTGTGAGTTCAAATTATGCTGCTGTCAAATAACTATTATCCATTTTTTTTCCTTTTTGGATCCGAATGAATCATAGTATGTTGCTAAATGTAATGTTTCTGAATTTATTCATGATTGAAATGGTTTAAATATGTTTTTAGTCCCTCAAATGTGGGTAATTATTTTTTTAGTCCTCTAAATTTGAAATTGCTTTTTTTAGTCCCTGGAATTTGCAAAATATTTTTTTTTAGTCCCTTTGCACAGTGTGAGCCAAACGGAGAATAAGAGATTCGTAATTTGTGACAACTTTTGACCGTCAGAATTTGATTTTCTATTTTATATTTTAAAGTATGATTTTCTGGTGGTTAAAAATTGTCAGAATCAAGTCAATAAAAAAAATTAAAAACTCATTAACTGCTTTAAAAACCGCTTTAATTTCTTTTATTGACTTGAATCTGGCTATTTTAAACAGCCAAAAGTCATACTTTAAAATTTAAAATATCAAATTCTGGTGATCAAAAGTTGGTACAACTTGCGAATCTTTTATTTCCCGTTTGGCTTACACTGTGCAGAAAGACTAAAAAGAACATTTTATGAATTTCAGGGACTTAAAAAAGCAATTTCAAATTTGGAGGACTAAAAAAATAATGATCCACATTTGAGGGACTAAAAATATATTTAAACCGATTGAAATTGGTGTTAGCTTTATCCTCCTCCCAAATGCACATTCTTTCTTTTCTTCCAAATAGTGGCTTTAAAGAGTTCAGACAATTTTTTTCTTTTTATGCATATTGTTACCTTTGTTGATAATACATGTGAGTTCAAATTATGCTTGATGTTTTAGTGAACTGCGAACCTTTTATTTTCTATTTTAGAATGCATTAGATAAGGTTGAGATCTTCCCTTTAGCCATTTTTTCTTTAACAGATATATACATGATTGATACCTTCCTTATTTGCAACTTACAAGTTATTGAAAACCATTAAGCTTCATGCTCATGCTTGTGTTTCATCATTATAAGAGAAATTCTTAGTTAGACACAAACCCAACACATCATCCTTACACACAATCAATAAAAAATTTACAACTAATAAAATAAAAAATAAATAAATCCAACCTAAAAAATAAAGAAACTAATATTTAAAACAAATAATCAAATCCCACGATTTTCTCTCCAATTTTTATCTGTAACAATATCTCTTTCCTTTTATTTCTATATATATATATATATATATATATATATATATATATATATATATATCAAAAACTTTGTTATGTGTGTCTCTATTTTTAAATATTAGCACCGTAATACACACATATAAAATAAAAAAATCATTAATCAAAAAATAAATAAATAAAAAATCACATGAATATTATAATAAAAATAAAACCAATACATATGATTAATATACCTTATACGATCTATAAATATATGCAAATTCTTCTATTTAGTACTTATCCATTATTTTTTTAAAAAATTTAAAAGCTAATTCATAATTTCATAGATTAAATAATTATTTATCATATTAAGGTAATATATCATTTAAAATTTAAAATAACTTTGTAATGTACATACTAAAATAACTTATAATAAGGTTGATTTTATTTCCATCATAAGGTTGATTTTAAAAAAAATTGGTTAACATTTTTTAAATAACAAAGTTCACGTAAAATTTAATGTCAAATTTTATTAGATGATAAAGATTTTGATATAGAAATAAAAAGAGAGATACGGTTATTAGGTAATATGATAAGAGAGCTATTTCAGTTAGATATATGATGATTCTTCTGTGGCTATATGCTACCTTTGTAAATATTACCAGTATTTTCCTTTTTCCAATTTTCTTGTAACTTGTAAGATTTGTTACAGCCAATTCTATGGTGCCTAAGTGCACTTGTAATCTGTCGAGGGTCTATCGAGGGTCGTGCGAGGTGGCGTACGGGCGGCGCGAGGTCTATCGAGGGTTGCGCGGGCTGCTTGAGGGTCGCGGGGGAGTCGCGTAGGCATTGCAGTGGTCACGCGGGCGTCACGGTGGTCGCGACTGCGTCGCGGTGGGCGGCGCGGGGTTGCTTGGTACAGGTCAGGGGAGTGGGAAGTCTAAGGGAAAGGGAAGGGAGTGGGCAAAAGGGAGATTTCACAAAAGTGTGGGGTGAGAATAGCAACTCCCTTCTCGTTAAATTTAAGCCCAGTATCAACTAGTTTGGATTTTGGATACATTCATTACAATTGCATATGTAAAAGTAAAACCCGAAAGGGGGGAAGGCAGTGCGTTGCGTTGGTTGCATGAATGGGGAAGGCGAAGGGAAAGCACTGTTTGGACAAGTACTACCACTTAGCGAAAGAGCATGGTTACAGGTCTCGAGCCTCATTGAAGCTGGTCCAGCTCAACTCCAAGTTCCACTTCCTGGAGTCGTGCTCGACCTCTGCACCGCCCACGGAGGGTGGATGCAGGTGGCGGTCCAGCGCCTCCCCGTGGACTTGGCCCCCATCGCCCCCATCGCCATCCAAGAAGACATCACCAAGCCCGAGTGCAAGTCCGCATTAAGAAGCTCATGAACAACCACCGTTGCCCCACCTTCGACGTCGTATTGCACGATGGTTCCCCCAACGTCGGCGGCGCCTGGGCTCAGGAAGCCATGAGCCAGAATGCCCTCGTTATTTATACTGTCAAGTTGGCCACTCAGTTCTTAGCCCCCAAGGGCATCTTTGTAACCAAAGTAATCATCATAATCATAATAATCTCATTTTGCTCTAATAATAATATCATCACCATTTCTTAATCTGATTTTGAGTATTGTTATTGCTGATTTGTTGTACTTGTGTGATGGATTTTCAGGTCACAAAATTACAGTTTTGTGGTGTATTGCTTGAAGCAAGTGATGTGGTGATTTATATTGGCAAAAATATCTCTCTGTGAGGATTTAAGGGTTCTGGGAAGCAATACTTCAAGCATCTTCTAAATTAACTACATAGCTTGAATTTCACTTTGTGATTTTTTGGCTTATTAAAAAAAAGCTCTATACTGATTTTTTTTTTCTCTTTTGTGTGTTGGTTTGGTGTAATATCTATTGGTTACTTGTAGGTGGAGGATTCACATTAGAAAAGCTCTTTCACCAACTCAAAAGCCTGACCCTATCATTTCAGAACAGATGGAAAATGAGCCTAAGGTGGACGAAGAAGATAGAATACTCAATGAAATGGAGGAACTGACTTATGTAATGGACTGCAAGAAAAAACGTGCAAAGAAGCTTCTTGCAAAAAGAAGAGCCAAGGATTTTAGCTTCATAGTTGCCACTGGTTTAGTTGGGAATGTACACATACTTAAATAAGTTTGGAATCTGTGCAACATTATTGTTAATATTTATTTGCAAACTGATATATGCTTACAAAATTATACATGATGTTTGGTCCAACAACTAGTCTTAGGAATTGTACTGGATCAAAACATATTGTTTACCCTCTATGTGTCATGACATTCTTAGGTCAATTCTGTCTATTCCTGTTTAAGTGGATGAGATCAAGCTGATTCATTGCTTTAATTATTTGAATCTTATAGGACAAGGCACAAAAAGCAACAGGGATGCAATAGAGGATGGTTATGTAGGCCAGGAGTTGTTTTCTCTTTCCTCTATCAAGGTTTTCTTTAATCTTTTCAACTTCTCTTGGTTTGGAAAATCATATAACCTGTTGAAGTGCATCAACTGCTTTTTCATCTTAAACTCTTTTTTGCCTCTTTAAAACTGCCAAAGTACAAGTTTGTTTGTTTGATGTATTTCCTAGAATCTACTTTTCCCTTGTAACTAGGAGGTCTAGAATATAATGTTAGATCACTCATGTTGGGCAACATTTAGCGAGTACCTTACTAATGCTTTATCTCTATATGGACCCATGCACAACAAACAGACTTTTTAGAGTGTTACATATTTCTCTCTATGTTTGCAAATATCCTCTGTAGCCTGTAAGAACTGGTATCAGTAATTAAGGAATAAGATAAGAATGCCACTGAATAATGAGGAATAGAACTACCGTGTATTATTCACAAACGGAAAGGAAAGAATTACAAGGCTCACTAGGTATTCGAGAGACCTAGTTCTCTCCCAATGGTCCTTTTTCACAATTTTTCCCCCGGTGCCCCCTTATGCAACTGTTCCCATCCTTATATTCCCCTCATCCAATTCCCCAACAGAATCAATATTCCCTCACCTCTCACTCTAACCTTGCTAGCTGGCAAAGTTAGTTACAAAACCCACTGCTCACACTCATGTCACACGTTGCACTTTTTTCATTCCTTTTATTCTTATTTTTCTCACAAACACCTTAGCATAAAGTGTTACTTTACCATTTACTGCCTCACTATTTACCGAGGTCCTAACAACACCCCCGCCTTCGAAATCCACCTTGTCCTCAAGGTGGAAGGAAGGAAATTGTTGTTGAATGTCTGCTGCCACTTCCCAAGAATTCTCAAAGTCAGGTAAGTCTTGCCATTTAATCAAAACCTCCAGCTCCCCTTTGTTATTAGTTTTAGTACTAAGAACCTCAGCTGGTTGTGCTTGTAATTCGCAGTCAGCAGTCAAAGCCACAGGCAGTGGTTGTGCCACCACCTTGGAAGATACACACTTCTTTAGAAGTGGAATGTGAAAAACAGGGTGGACTTGTGAAGTGGTTGGAAGTAGTAACTTGTATGCCACAGGACTAATCTTTTCCACAATCTCATAAGGCCCATAATAGTGAGGGCTCAATTTCTGGTTGATTCTTTTAGCCAAGGACCTGAGTCTATAAGGTTGGAGCTTCAAATACACTTTTTCCCTAACTTCAAACTCAATTTCCGTTCTTTTCTGGTTTACATAGGTCTTCATTCTGTTCTAAGCTCTTTCTAGCTGGAACTTTAACCCATCCAACATGTGATTTCGTTCATCCATCAATGTGTGGACCTCCATAACAGTGGACTCATTTCCTCCCCTGAGCAGAGTTGGAGGATCCCTTCCATACAATGCCTCGAAAGGAGTCATTTGGATTGCTCCGTGATAATTGGTATTGTACCAATATTCGGCCCATGTGAGCCACTTAGGCCATTGCTTCGGTTTAGACCTCGTAAAACATCTCAAATAAGTCTCCAAGCACTTGTTGACTGCCTCACTTTGGCCATCCATTTGAGGATGATAGGCCGAGCTATACCTCAATTTTGTTCCAGCCATGCGAAATAGTTCAGTCCAAAATGTGCTAATGAACACCCTATCTTTATCAGAGACAATGGTGTTTGGAAACCCATGCAATTTAACCACCTCTTTAACAAAAGCAGTAGCTACCTCCTTGGCAGTATATGGATGTTTTAATGCGAAGAAATGAGCATATTTAGTCATTCTATCAACCACTACCATTATGGTATCTACTCCCATAGCCTTTGGTAATCCTCCAATGAAATCCATGGCTATATCAGTTCATGTATTGCCTGGAATTGGCAACGGCTGCAGTAAACCAGTAGGGGATAGAGTTTGAGCCTTGTTTCTTTGACAAACATCACATTCCTTGATGTATTTCTAGATTTGCCCCTTCATGCCTTCCCAGTATAGTAAGCTGGAAATCCTCTTGTAAGTCCTGAAAAACCCAGAATGGCCTCCAATGTTGGAATCATGGAATTCTTGCAAAATTTGAGGGATCTTGGCTGAGTCTTTAGCTATCACTAGCCTCCCCTTATAGTGCAATCTGCCCCTCTTAAGCACAAAACCTGCATGAGAACTAATGTCTTGCAACAAGTCTTGAATTATGCCTCTCGACCGAGCATCCGCTTGAATCTCATCCTCCAGTTCAGCCCAATCCCCAAAGGAAATAGTGGAGGTTGTTGCATACTGCAGCTTCCTGGAAAGAGCATCAGCCACTCTATTTTCTGTTCCAGCCTTATACTTGATAACAAAATCAAATCCAAGTAGCTTGATTAACCATTTTTGTTGATCCATCCCCACAACTCTCTGGTCCAGCAAATACTTCAAGGATCGTTGATCTGTGTGCACAATAAATTGCTACCCCATGAGGTAGTGCCGCCATTTTCGACAGCAAACACAATGGCCATTAACTCTCACTCGTAAATGGATCTGTGTTGAGCTCTCTCCGAAAGAACTTGACTCATATATGCTATTGGGTGACCCTCTTGCATCAGAACTGCACCAACTCCCTTGCATGATGCATTAGTCTCTATAATAAACGGTTTGTTAAATGAGGGAACAGCCAAGACAGGCAGAGAGGTCATAACCTACTTTAGCTTCTCAAAAGCTAATTGGGCCTCTTTTCCCCAAGTGAAATTATCCTTCTTCAATTGTTGAGTTAAAGGCCAGGCTAGCTTCCCATAATTCTCCACAAATCGCCTATAATACCCTGTTAAACCGAGGAACCCTCTTAAACTTCACAAATCTGTTAGAGTTGGCCAATCTAGCATATCTTTCACCTTATTTGGGTCTGCCACAACACCTTTCCCTAAAATTATGTGACCCAAGTATTCAAGTTGATCTTGTTCAAAATAACATTTCTTCCTGTTTACATACAATTTGTTGGCTCTCAACACCTCAAAAATCTGCTGAAGATGGGTCACATGGACTTCTCGGTTTGGGCTGTAAATGAGTTTGTCATCAAAGAATACGTGCAAACTTTCTAAGGAAAGGTCTTAATACTTTATTCATGAGAGCTTGAAAGGTTGATGGGGCATTAGTGAGCCTGAAGGGCATGACAAGGGACTCATAATGCCCCTCATGAGTCTTAAAAGTTGTTTTATGTATAGGTAAACCCTGTGGGACTTGGAAGATGTCATTAAGCTCATCCATGAGGTTTTGGACCCTTGCTGAAACTTCTGAATTACCCTCCTTCTCTTAATCAACTGCTATTGGAGTCACTACATACCCATCTCCCTCAACTTTTAAAGCTCTCAAAGCTGTCTTCCAAGACATTTGTGTCCTGCATAAGGTTGGGTCCCCCTTCAACACCCTATGACACCCCTTTTCCTTCCATACAATTGTCATATCTTGGTAATTTCCCTTAAAGGGACCCAAGCTCTCCAACCAGTCCACTCCCAACACCACTTCTAATCTCCCCAGCCCCACCACAAAGAAATTTTGGACAATAAGTATCCCTTGCACCATCAACTCCACACCTTTGCAAATTCCATGTCCCTCTTCAATTGCCCCGTTTTCGACCTCCACCTTAAAACTGGGTATCTTTTCCACTTGTAGTTGTAACTTCTCTACTAACTTTAGAGAAATAAAGTTCGTCGCAGCCCCTGAATCAACAAGCACCACCACCTTCTCACCCTTGATCGCTCCCCAAACCTTTAATGACTTATTGGAAGTTAATCCCCAAAAACTGTGAGAAGATAGTTGCAAAGTCTTCAATTCCAATGTTTCCTCTCCTTCTGGTTCAACACCCTCCTTTTCCCCTTCTTCGTAGACCTCAGACCCTTCCTCCAGGAGGACAAACTAAAGGTGGCACATCTTTCAAACATGCTCTGGGTTCCATTTGTCCCCACACCGAAAACAAAGGCCTCGGCATTGCCTCTCTTGCAACTCCTCATGGGTCAACCTCTACATCCCACTAACTTTTTTCTCGCTCATTTCCCCAACTTCAGGTTTGGACCCACCCCCTTGGGAACCCCCTGGGCTGTTGCAAACCCAATTTTGGTCCCGAAAATGAGTTGGGCCTTTTGATGGTCCATCTAAAGTCTTCATGCTCGGGTTCACCCCAGCGTCTCTCCATGCCAAATTCCTTGTCTCCAACTCCAGTGCCCGATCCATCATGGCATTGAGGCTCGAAAATGCACCCACCTTCATCTCTGCACGTATTTCCTTCTTGAGTCCATTGAGGAAAATACTCATCAACATTTCAGGGTCAATGTGACGCTTGACCCCGATAACAAGCTAGAACTCCCTTCGATATTGCATCATGGAGCCTATTTGTCGAACCTGAAGCAGAGATCCATACTGGTTTTGTGCTACGCCCGGTTGAAACCGCTTGATGAGATCTTCCTTGAAGTCCCTCCATGAAGGAAATTGTGCCTGTTCCTCCCACCACTGAAACCAAGTCAGAGCATCGCCCTCCATTGCCCTTAATTCAAGCTCGAGCTTCTCATAATCTTCTATCTGATTCACTCGAAAATACCTCGCTACCCGGACAAGCCACCCGTAAGCATCATCGCCAGAAAAAAATGGGAAGCTCCACTTTCCAGCCCGATCCAGTCCATCGCGATGGTTGTCGGCCACCCCAACCGTCGTCTTCGTGTTGGTCGTGCTCTTCCCATGTTCTGGAGTGCACAATAGAGCGCGACTCCAACACTTCACTCCGCACAGGTCCATTGTGATGGTTCTGTTCTCGGCGATGACCATAATGTTCAAATCTCCGTTCGAAGTTACGACCTCGTGAGTGACTAACACTTTGCTCGCGTAGTAATAGGTCCATTTGACGAGATAGGTTCGCCAACCAATGTTATCAGACTCGGACCCATCATCGACTTCGTCAGGGTACTGGGTAACTGAGTCACGGATCGACTCGATGAGTCACTAATTGACCCGCATGACCCGATCTATATTAAAAAAATTCTAATAATTTCATAACCTGTAAACTTGTACATTATAAGATAAATAGTTATTTTCAAACCAGTAAGTATATTGGATGAGATAAGATAAATACAAGTTTTACTTGTAGATGACAATATAAGCCAAGGGGAAAAAGCCAAATTGGAAGTGACAATAGCTTTATCATCTTAAATCCTAAGATGCAATTATGCTTGGTAAAAAAAAAGTAAGCAAATTTATAAATAACATAAGTGTAAGATATAAATGGAATTTTCTCATATGAGTGTTGCTGTTCTCCTATAAAAAAAAACCAAAATTGCATGACCCACCGAGTCAACCGGGTCGCTGAGTCACCGATTCAATCTCTAAATCTGCCGAGTCAAACTGGGTCACACCGGGTCTGTTGCATGGCCAATCCAATTGGTGGCTCGTATCGATTGGGTGTCCAGTTCCCGGGTCGACCCGACTGGTCCGAGCCGGGTCTGATAACACTGTCGCCAACACTCACCCCTGTTCTTCTTGCAATCGCTCCACATTGGTGACACTCCGCTCAACCCCATCCAACCTTGACTCCATGGTAGCACGCGTGGTAACCATACACAGAGCCCTCAAGATCGTGGGCTCTGATACCAGTTGTAAGAACTGGTATCAGTAATTAAGGAATAAGAGAAGAATGCCACTAAATAATGAGGAATAGAACTGTTGTGTATTATTCACAAACGAAAAGGAAAGAATTACAAGGCTCACTAGGTATTCGAGAGACCTAGTTCTCTCCCAATGGTCCCTTTTCACAATTTTCCCCCCGGTGCCCCCCTATGCAACTGTTCCCATCCTTATATTCCCCTCATCCAATTCCCCAACAGAATCAATATTCCCTCACCACTCACTCTAACCTTGCCAGCTGGCAAAGTTAGTTACAAAACCCACTGCTCACACTCATGTCACACGTTGCACTTTTTTCATTCCTTTTTTTATTATTTTTTCTCACAAACACCTTAGCATAAGGTGTTACTTTACCATTTACTGCCTCACTATTTACCAGGGTCCTAACATAGCCCTTCCTTCATAAAGAGAACCAGACCAAGGCATCTCTTACATTTTGAATTGGGTTTATTCTTTCTATTCATTTAATGGTATATATTGTTAACTATGTAATTATGGCTTTGTGGTTTGAATTTTAATAGCAAATCATCTTTTCATGGTTGAAACATTTTCAACTTGGCATTAGTTATGTTTCTTGGTCGTTTGTCTTCGGGTTTCAGGGTAAGAAGGATCTGGTAGCTGTTGACAACACTGAATATGAAGGCGATGAAGGTGAAGTAGAAGACAGTGAGAATAAAGAAACCCATGAAGGCCCAGAGCATTCATCCAGTGACTTAGAAGATTCTGATGAGGAACGTAAAAGGTGATTGACATGTTCTTTTGATAGTTGCTCATGTTTTGTTATGTTATCACTTATTATTTAAATTATTCCTTAATAAGTTGTGATGATTTCTAATCAATGTTATACTGATATCAGATACAATGAACAAATGGAAGATTTGTTGGATCAAGCTTATGAGCGGTTTGTGATCAGAAAGGAAGTGCAAAACACTGGAAGCGAATTAAAAAATCCTCTGATGCAGAGGCCCAACTTTTGGAGGTATGGATTGTTTTTTTAATAATTATGGTATACTTAGACCTTCACCCTGTTTGAAGTTTATATAAAAGGAGACTGAGAAAATGAGAGATTATAATGTGATTCTTGAAAATCCTCCCATGTTTACTTTTCTGAATTTTTGGAGTTCTCCCAAAATATTTAGGATTTTAACATCCAGAGGACCAGAGGGAAGAAACACCGTTATTTAATCCACAATCTTTTACAAGTTTCCATTAATTTATTCCCCTGGCCCTTACATCCAAACAAACCTTCAGTGTCCAACTATGAAGCTTGCTTCTAATATAAACATGTTTTTATGTTTGCTGCTTGTTTTACCAACTTGCCCTCAAGTTCCTAGTTCAATCTCTTTAGGATTGGCATTTTTGTTATGTCAAATATGTTAGTTTATTGTTTAGAACCATGGAAGGATGCTTATTTTCCTTTTTCTTTTCCTTGAGGGGGTGGAAAATGAAATTTTTTACATTTATATTATGACCTTTTGGCTGTGCAGGATGGTGAGGATGTTGATATTGTTCAATCCAAGTATGATTCAGATGAAGATCAGGGTGATCAAGAAGCAAATCCATTGATGGTCCCACTTAATGATAGGGCAGAGCTCACCCAAGAGGAGATCATGAATAAGTGGTTTAGTCAGGATGTCTTTACTGAAATGGATATAGATGAGCCTAAGGAGAAGATATCCATTGCCAAAAAGGTCAAAGAAAATAAAACAGCAGCTCCAGCAGTTGTAGATGACCCTCTGTCTCAAGCATCCAAGGCAGCGGATGATTTTGAAATAGTTCCTGCACCTGATACTGATTCAAGTGATGATTCATCATCGAAAATTGAAAGCAAAGCTGAGATATTGGCTTATGCTAAGAAGATGTTAAGGAAAAAGCAACGGCAGCAGATACTGGATGATGCATATAACAAGTACATGTTTGATGACGAGGGATTGCCCAAGTGGTTTCCAGATGAGGAGAAGAGAAACCGGCAACCAATAAAGCCTATTACCAAAGAGGAAGTTGTGGCAATGAGAGTGCAATTTAAAGAAATAGACGCTCGACCTGCGAAGAAGGTGGCAGAGGCCAAAGCACGGAAGAAGCGTGTTGCAATGAAGAAGCTTGAGAAGGTACGGAAGAAGGCCAATGCCATATTAGATCAGGCAGACATATCTGATCGTTCGAAAAGGAAGCAAATTGAACAACTATATAAAAGAGTTGTTCCTAAGAAGCCTAAAAAGGAATATGTAGTTGCAAAGAAAGGTGTCCAAGTAAAGGCTGGCAAGGGAAAAGTCCTTGTTGATCGCAGAATGAAGAAGGATGCTAGGCAACGTGGAATGAGTAAGGCAGGAAAAGGGGAGGTTATAAGATGAAGGGCAAAGGATCTTCAAAGGCCTCTGCCAAAAAAGGAAAACAGAGGACTAAATGAAAAATAGGATGGTACGTGAAGATCTTTAAAGTTCAAATTGAGTTGTCTTATTTTCTGGGCCCAAATTTTGTTTTTCATTTTTTTTCTGCTTGTTATTGTGCAATTGATATTATAAATTAACGAATAGAGCTAGAGCTATTTTTTTCTTCACAAAGGCGAATGATGATTTAATTGAAATTTGTCTTAATCAGCGGCTAATAAAGTCTTTAATTTAGAAATTGATTATAGACAACGGTATTTTATTTTTTTAACTTTATAAATAACAACGTATTAGTATTAATTACATCATCACGCAACGACCCCCACCGTTGCCGCCGTCTCCACCGTGGCCACCATTACCCCCCCTCCAGGGCCTCCATCGCCGCCCTTCCCAAAAAGGCCGTTGTGGCCACCGTCACCTGCACGGAAGCCTTCATTCCTAGAGTCTCGCTTGGCTCTAACCCCTCTACCGCCGCGTCCACCCGCCCTGCCACCACCAAAGAAGCCATTGCCTCCATTTCCACCACATCCCCCGGGTTGCCCTGGGAAGCCATCATCGCCATTGGCACCACGGCCACCGCAAGTTCCAAGCATGTTACCCATAATGTTCTGGAAAATATGTTATGTTGTGAATGGTGAAATAATGTTGGAGGAGTTCTATACGTATAGGGAGAGGAGAGCGAGCTTGCCTTACCTTCCTTGCACGTAATTACTTACGAAAGTGACCACTGGTTCAGTTCTAGATAATGCCTGTTTTGGAAATTGTTCAATGAAATTCCACAGCAAGGGCCAATTATTAAAAGAAACAGAGAATATTTTTTTAATGATTCTAAAAATTCTGTTGTTGGTAATAAGGTTTTAAAAATCGGTGCGTAACGGCAATATCGTCCGCGACATCTCGGTATCGGACCGCGACGTTATCGTTACGCACCAATATTACGGTCAGAACAAAAATCACGTATATCGGACGCAACGTAACGCCGTTTCGGCTGCGACGAACGTTACCCGACCGCGACAAACATTACCCGGACGCAACGTAATGCCGTTTCCGAAAATGTTTGGAATCTAGTACTTTTCCGAGAATCGCGGAGAAAAAACAAAGGAGATCCAGGAGAAGAAGAAAAAACACACACTCATACACATTCGTACAATAAAAAAGAAGAAACGAACAAAAATTTCAGAAACCATATCAAATCAACATAAGAAAGAGTACTCCCCACAGAATCAAATCAGAATCAAAATCAAAAATTTCAGATTCAGACATTAGAAATTAGAACCCTAACCTCTCACTCACTCTCAGTCTCAGCTGTGTGAGTAGCGGAGCATCTTCACTCGTGAATCATGATCACAACCTCCACACGCGCACATCGTCTTCTTTGAGGTTTCCGTTCCGACTTCCGAGTCTTCCGAGTTCCGACTTTCGAGCTTCTCGTCGGTTCAACATTCAAGTATTTTATGGCCATGGGTTTCAATGTTTTAGTTTCTATTTCTAATGAGAGCGCGAGATGTGAGGATGAGCCGTCCGTGAGTGAGAGCTTAAGAGAAGAAAGAAAAAAGATGAAGTTTGGGAGAAGGAAGGACCGAGTGGGTGAGTCGTGAGTGAGTCTGAGAGATTGGGAACGTGAGGGAGGGGAGTGGGAATGTGTGGGGTCCGTGGGGAATTGATTGGGAATGTGAGGACTGAGGGGCTTCATTTCTTTGTTGCTTTGAATTTTTTAAAGGCTGAGATCTATTTGTTTTTGTATAATTAAGTTCTTTTATTGACTAAACGCACTCTTCTTCTCGCATTCACATTCACCAATCGCCAACCCTCTTAACTTTTACTATACCACACACACGTGGTGGTCCCAAAATAAAGATGGAAGATCTCACGGTTGGGCATACTTCAATCGCATCGACGTCCACCTTTCTTTATTGCTTATTTTGTACAGCGTAACTTATTTTGCATTTCTATAATAGGTAATTATTCATTTCCGAAAGTCATTCTTTATGAAAATACATGCTTTAAAAAATAATCAATATATGTTGTGAAGTCTATTTTTAAGATTTCCGTTTAATTATAAATCTTTATATATGAAATTGTTGAGTTTTATATTTAAAAGCTATTTTTGATTCATTAATAGTGTAAAATTTTTGTACTAGAAATACATATTTATTAAACCCATTTTAAAAATAAATAAATAATATACTTATTTTGATATTTATCTTTGTTGTAATTATGATGTACTTTAAATAAATTAAAAAATATATATCTTTACTTGTTAATTAACTTTAGAGATAAATTCACTTTAAATAAATTTTACCTATTTTTAGATACTAAGTAGCTTGTATAAGTTGGTAATCGCATACACTGAATAAAAATCATTGTAAGTATTTTAAAAATAATGATTAATAATATTTAATAACTTACTCTAAGTACGGTATTTGTCAAGGTATCAAGACAACTCCCTTTTAATAACCAACAAATGGCACGATTATTGACAATCTTTTGCATTGATATAAATGACTTGAACTAAATTAATATATCTAGCCTATAAAAAAAATTAATATTTTGACAATCTTTTGAATTGATATAAATGACTTCAATTATGTTATATATATAGCTAACAACTTATATATAATTTATGTTCTTGTTGTAATTTAAAAGCATGTTAATTTTTTATGTAGGTTGGTTAGATCATGTCTTCAATAGATCCATTTCCAAGTGGTAGAGCAGAAGGTGCTCCAAGTGATGACATTGGTTGGCATTTCGGAACACTTGTGCTGGGTAAAAGTAGAAGTCAAATAGTTTGTAAATTTTGTGGAAAAGTGATATCAGGTGGAATTACTAGGTTAAAGGATCATCTTGCACATATTCCAGGAGAAGTTAAGGGGTGTGGTAAGGTCACATCGTTGGTTAGAGAAAATATGATGAAGCTTGTACGTGAAAATAAAGCAAAGAAAAAAGATCTTAAAAAAAGAAAAGAAGAATTTATGTCAAGTTTAAGAGGGGATGAAGATGATGAAATTCAAGGTTTCATGGATGAGGATGCAGGTATAAGACAAGCTACACAAGAAAGTACAATGTCACATAGGCAATGGGAGGACAGGCAAAGATTCAGACAACAAATTGGACACAATTCATATGCAGGTGGTAGTAGCGGAGCTTCTTGCCAACGCCAACAAAGTGATGCAGAATTCAAATTGAGGTCTGTAGATGTTGACTTGGCTAGGAGTAAAAGCATGAGGCAACCCAAAGTTAGCCAGGGAATGATGAAAACTATAAGAAAAAAGTTAGGGGAAGCAGTGTCTAAGTTGATAATATATGAGCGTCTTCCTATGAACTTAGCAAATTCTCCATTGCTATACAATTTGCTAACTGCAACTGCAGAATTAGGTCCAGGTGTTAAAGGCCCTACTCCTTATGAGGTTTCAGAAGTGTACTTGGAAAATGAGTATAAGGATATGAAAAGTTGGATTGATGAACTTAAACCAACATGGAAGGAAAGGGGAGTAACTATAATGTGTGATGGCTGGACAAATAGCATAAATCACATTCATATCATGAATTTTCTTGTGTATTGTTGCAAGGGAACGGTGTTTTTAAAATATGTTGATGCCTCTGATGTTGCCAGTAGAAACACTGATTATTACTTAAGCTTGCTTGATCAAGTTGTGCAAGAGGTGGGAGAAGAATATGTTGTTCAAGTGGTGACTGATAATGAGAAAGCATTAAAAGCTGCTGGTTTGAAATTGATGGAAAAAAGGCCCCGTCTTTATTGGTCTGCATGTGCAGCTCATTGCTTAGATTTGTGCTTGGAAGATATTGGGAAAAAGTCCAATGTGAAAAAAATACTTGAAGATGCTAAAAAAGTTACTTTATTTATCTACAACCACATTTGGACTGTAAATCTCATGAAGAAGTATACTGATGGTAAGGAAATTATTCGTCCAGCAATCACATGTTTTGCAACACAATTTTTGCAGGTTGAATCAATTGTTAAGCAAAAACAAGCATTGAGAAATATGTTTGATTCTGAGGAATTTAATAAGTCCAAGTGGGGAAAGGAGAAATTAGGACCTACATTTGAAGCCAAAAAGATTGTTATGAGCAAAGAATTTTGGAACAAGGCTTCTGATATAATTAAGGTGTTTGAACCAATTGTCAAGGTTTTGAAATTGGTGGATGGTGACGAAAAACCAACAATGGACTTTGTCTATGAAGCAATTGATAGAGCTAAGCAAGCCATTGAAAAGAATTGTCGTTACCACACCCATTACAATGATATCATTGACAAAAAATGGTTTTTCATGCATTCTGATTTGCATGCAGCAGGTACATATTAATACCATTTTTTAATTTTAATTTATTAAAAAGACTTATATTTTATTTTGACAAACTAATTATTCTTTTTCTTTCAAGGTTATTATCTCAATCCCCAATTTCAATTTGGAGTTGTGCATGGAAGTGATGTAGCCAAGGAAACCATGGATGGAACTAGAAATGTAATAAGCAAACTGGAACCAGACATTGATAAGCAAATAAAAGCTATCAATCAAGTGAGTAACTTTTAAATATTATATTGCATTAAAAATTAGGAACAAAATATTTATTGAAGACTTATTTGGTATATTGGTGCTTGTAGTTGTTAGTTTTTTGAGATAAGATGGAGTCATTTGGAACAGTTCAAGCTCAAAGAGCATGTTCTCAAATGAATCCTGGTAAGATCTTATAGTTTTGTGTGATTAAAATCTAGGAACATTTTTAACTTTTATTCCTGTTGAATAGTTTTATACTAATAATTTCTTATTATTTATGTAATTAGCTGAATGGTGGTATGTATATGGATCTTGTGCTCCTGAACTTCAAAGTATAGCTATGAAAGTTCTTAGTCAAACAACGTCAGCTTCAAATTGTGAGAGAAATTGGAGTACATTTAGTTACATACATACAAAGACAAGAAATAGATTGAAGTATCAAAAATTGCAGAAACTTGTCTTTACATTTTACAATATGAAGTTGAAGATGAGACATACTATGAGAAGAAGTCAAGAGGAGATTCAAGATAGTTTTAATCCTATTAATCTTGATCATATATTTCAAGAAGAAGATCCATTATCACCATGGCTTGAGGAAAGAGAGGGGCCATTGTTGGAGGGAGCCCATAACTTTGATTTGCTCCCAATGGATTCTGATGATGATAATGAAGAAACAGTTGGTGGAAATGATTCAAATTCAGGTCAAACACCTAATGAATGAGGGGGTGATGGTGGTTTAAGTCCACCCAGCAATAACAATAGTAGTGGTAGTGGTGGTAATGGTGGTGGTAATATATCACAAAGTCAAGGAGGAGGTGAAGGGTCATTTGGTTATTTCTAAGAAGAACCATATGTAAGGCGTGATGAAAATATTATGCGTCATATGACACAAGATAGAATGGGTGAAGATGTGTCTGGTGATGTCATTGGTGCTAATAGAAGGAGAAATCGAGGGAGAAGACATGAAAATGTTGCAATGGATGATTCTTCCTCATCTAGTGTAGCACAATCCTCTAGTGATTTTGGTATTGTTGCATCAATTAAAGGTAGACAAGACAACTATCCACCATACTATCAACATCCTTCTTACATGTCACATGGTTATTATCCATATATGCCAAACCCATCATATTATCAACCTCCCATGAATTATAGTGACTCTTATGGTTCATCATCAAATTTTTCCTATGACCAACAACAAATGGAACCACCACGAAACTCTGGATATTATGATTATTTCTTTGGAGGATCAGGATATAATGAGGATCAAAGTCATAATGAAGGTTATGATCCAGCACGCCACTCTACCATGTGGTGACTAGTGAGGTAATTTCTTGCATAAATTATAAATATTAGTTATTTTATTATGATAAAGACTTGAGGTTTGATTTGTTTTTTTTTTTTAGCAGGATGATGGTCAAAATGTGAAGGCTACAATCATGCACATTGTCTACAATGCAGTGACCGAAAATAATGAATTTGTTTAAATTTTCTTATATTTAATAGTAGTTTTCTGTTAAGCACTTCAAACAAACCATTTATGTATGAACTTTATTTAACTATGAGTATTATTAATTTATTTATGTTATTGAGACACTAAACCATGTATGGATTTATTAAATATATTAGTATGTACTAATTTAATTTAATTTTAATACTTTAATTAGTTTTTTTACTTTGGATATCTCATTGGGATGAAAAAAATATATTAATTATAGGTTATTATAAATTATATAATTATACAAAACACTTTAATATAGTTTTGTGTGAAATTGTGAAGCATTCACGCCGTGATGACCGCAATCCGTATCGCAGAATCCGCAATTATCGTAACCGTGAAAACCTTAACGTGACCTCGACCGCGACCGCGATTTAAAACCTTGGCTGGTAATGATTGTTGTTTCTCATATGCATTCTCACTGTATCCAAATTGATTTTGTTCTCTTCCTTAATTTTGTGTAACTAATTTGAAGCCCTGTAAAGGAATATTAATATTACTTTTTGGTCCTCCTGGCACTGGGAAAACCCTTCTGGCCAAGGCACTTGCAACCGAAGCTGGTGCAAGTCATGGCCCAATGAAGCTAAAACTGAATCAGGAGGACAATTCCATTCACAAGCCCAATTTGATCTCTCTGAGCCACATTTAGTTTAAAATATATTATTTATTATTTAATTAATAATAGAAAAATAAAGAACAAAAGAAAAATTTAAAATCTGTGTGGGTATCTGATGGGTATTTGGTACTGTTTTGTCAATTGTATCCAACCTTGTTCATGAAATAAAATGTATATAATATGAGGAAAACAGATGAAAAGAATAATAATGTAAAAAACTAGGTTTTGTCCCGTGCTAAATTTGTTTATGTATAGAAATATATTAGTAATATGATTATGAGAAATAATATTTCTTTATTTATAAATGCATAAGTATTGGTCAATTTTTTAAAATTTAAAAAAATATTTTTTTAAAAAAATATTGTTTAAAAAAGTGAATTTTTAAGAATCAGATAGGATGTATTTCTTTAAAATAAAATAGTTTTCTACTTTTTCTTTTCTTTTTTTTAAAAAAAAGTTTAGATAAACACATAAAAAGAAAAAAGTATATTATTTTATTAAAAAATAAGTTTAAACAAACGGATCCAATATATAATTGATTTCTTTTAAATATGAGAAACTCAATCATATAATACTAAGCACATTTTAAAACTTTGTACCAAAAAAGAAGCACATTTTAAAATTAAAGATATTTTTTACCACTCATATAAATATGACAAATTTTAATATGATTTAAAAATTAAATAAATTTTAAAGTAAAACATTTTAAAATCATAGTAAAAATATACATTTAAAACATTATAATATAGTATAAAACTATCTTAGTTTCAAATGTGAATAATAATATTTTAGATTTAAGTCAATAAGGTTTTATGGAGTAAATTTTCTTTTCCAGATTTTTTTAAAATTTAATTTAAAATATTTAAAATTATATCTACAAATTAAAAAATATAAAAAACAATAAATTATAAATTTGAAGAAAAAAAATCAAACCGGGTTAAATAAAATCAAGTAAAAATATTAATGGTGAAGCTTATCTTAATTTCAACATATCTTTTGTTGTAAAACCTCTTATTTAAATCTTTTGTGTTATATCAATAGTTGAAAATTAAGAAACTATAAAATAATGTAAAAAAAATGTATTTCAAGTATAGAAATTATGAGTTGTATTTGCTTAAAATAAATCTTGCGAGATTTTTAAATTTAAATTTGTTACAAATTTGAATCAAAATATATATTAGTGTTATTAATTAATTTGAATCATAATATATATTTATACCACGTAATATTTGTCTACATGGCAAAATCTTCTTTTGTAATATATAATAGTAATAATAATTTATATATATATATATATATGAAAAATATTTTTTATGAGATAATATTTATTTCAATAATTTCAATGCTTTGATGAAATTAATTTTCAATTATAAGGTAGATTATATCTATTCACACATGCTTTTAATTATTTTGTTAATGAGAATTGGTTATAGTGTAAAACATATAAAATAATTAAAAATATACTTCTTTTTTTCATTTTAAAAGTGGTGATATTTTATCGATGAAATAAAAATATTAAAAATACTTTTTTTAAACTTATTTTCATAATATTATTTTAAATTGAAGTTTTTTTACATTTATTCTTTTAAAATTAATTTACTTCTATATTATAAATTAGAAGTAAAGGTGAAAATGTTCTCTCTTTTTTCAATTAAGGCTCTCCCAACTCAATTAAGCATTTTCTATATTTTTTCCAATATGTTATAAATGCATTTTACACACTAGTCTTGCAGTTAGACAAGAATTTTCTCTTTTAACTATCTCAAAAATTAGCTATTAAATTAAACAGTAATATCAATCCAGATTATAAATGAAAAATAAACCAATAGACTGGATTAAGACTTTTTAACAAAAATAGTAAATAAAAAAAACTATATACGAAAAACGTGTAGTTTGAAAAGTATTTACATGGCATGAGTTGTTTTTGCCACGTCGGAATAACGGAAGGCGTCAGATGGTGTGTCTCCACATGCACAAGCAAAAACTTGACAAAGGAGGCGCCACCCAGTGTGGCACCTTGTGTTGCTTTTCCAACAACAAGTAGCGCCATATGGTTAGTCTTCACCAAGCCTGACACGCGCTGTAGGTGACGCCAGACCAGGCGTCTTCACGTGATGGTAAGGCAAGGTGAAGAAGGCGTCGGTCAATGCGTCTTCACCTTGCTTCCTCGGGAACGCGCAAAATGCAAGTGACATGACCATTGCATGGTGATGCGATGTGAGGTGCAGACCAGGCGGGAGGTGCGATTTTAAAACGAGCGGAGGAGGAGAAGCTGCATGCGATTGAGATTGAAGGAAGGAGAAGTTGAAGCTGAAGGAAGAAGGAAGGGAAGCTAAGATAGTTGAAGCTGCCGAAGAAGTATTTGGTGTTGTCAGAGATTTTAATTTATTTTGGATATTATTGTTAGTCATTCTGTATTAGTATAAATATGTTAACATACAATAAATTTATAGGAAATGTTAGTGTTGTTCTGAATGTTTATGTAGTAGGAAAAGATATATATAATTTTTTTTTTGTTTAAATATTGTTGTAATTTTAATATTGATTTAGTAGGAAAAAATATAGTAGAAAATATTTGTTGTCATTTTGTTTTGTTTTGGTGTTTTAATAATGTTGTAATTTTAATATTGATGTATTATTTTTCATAGGATAGTAAGTTGTTTATTGGTTTTTAATATTGATGTAAATAGTGATGAATTAAAAAAAAATAGTAGTGTTATTCTGAATGTTTATGTAGTAGGAAAAAATATATTTAAATTTTTTTTTGGTTTAAATATTGTTGTAATTTTAATATTGATGTATTGATGTAGTAGGAAAAAAATATAGTAGAAAATATTTGTTGTCATTTTGTTTTGTTTTGGTGTTTTAATAATGTTGTAATTTTAATATTGATGTATTATTTTTCATAGGATAGCAAGTTGTTTATTGGTTTTTAGTATTTTTGTAAATAGTGATGAATTAAAAAAATAATAGTGTTGGAAATTTTTTCCCTACGTGAGTGAATATTTTTTTATTTTGAATACAAAATAAATGCATTAATTAGTGGTTACAAATAATTTTGGTATTATTAAATATTATATATTCTACCATTTAAATTTCATACATAGTTGAATATTAAATATTTATATATTTATTAATTAGTATATTGAGTTTTAAATGTAAATTTGTTGTACTTATTTTTTTAGGATACGTTAATTTTTTTTGGTTTTGTAATTATATTGCAGGCAAGAAGGCCACAATAGGAGTAACTGTCCGCGTTTTCGAATTGAATATGGTCTAAGTCAAGATGAAAATCAAAACATTCTGTGATTCAAATATCAATGCAATTTTCACTTCTTTTTCACTTTTCGCACCTTCACAGCTTCATCTATGCAATTTTTATGTAAAATATACTTCAACAATTATTTCAATATTGCATTCAAAGCTACAAACATTACACAAAACAAAAGTTCTAAACAAAGATAAAAAAAAACATCGCATGTAACACATGAAATTAAAAAAAAAAATAAACACTGAGACAAACACAAATACAAATCAAATCCAATGGCTATGGTCGCGTATACTTCAGCACAGTTAAGATTTGGGTCTTTTGCTACAATAGACAACATTTGATGCACATCATCATCATCTTGAACTTCCACTACCTTTTTTTAAAGGAACTTCCTCATAACATATAGGGAGACGAAAATGAAGGCGAGTTATCATTTTTGTAGTTGAAGGTTTTATATTCATCTGCACCAATGCCTTCAATCGAAAAAGAATTATGCCTTCCGTAACTTCAAAATGCTTTGCCTCACAATTAACAAATTTTGTACCTTCATCAGCAGTATCAACAATTTCGCCGTTATAGTAAACACAAACTTACACAACCGATGAATTCATCATGCAACCCTGCTTGCATTCATTCGCAAAGTTTTCCTTCAACCACACTGTCCTTAAATAGGAGAAAGGTAACCAGAAAATGCTACACTGGTTGTCGCCACCTCTAAACCTAGTGAAGACTTATTGGCTAGCGCCTCCTACACTGCGAGTACCGCTCTGTGTCAGCAACAGGAGAAAGAGAACCATGTGGCGCCTTTTGCACTGCGACAACCGCTGTGTCAGCAACAGGAGAAGGAGAAACATTTGGCGCCTTTTGGTGAAGAATAACCATCTAGCGCTACCTGTTGCTGGAAAAAGCAACATTAGGCGTCAGCATGGGTGGCGCCTCCTTTGTCAAGTTTTTGCTTGTGCATGTGGAGACACACCATCTGGCACCTTCCGTTATTCCGACATGGCAAAAACAACCCATACCATGTAAATAGTTTTAAAACTACACGTTTTTCGTATATAGTTTTTATTTATTTACTATTTTAGTTAAAAAGTCGGATTATTGTAGTATTTTACTCTTTGGTGCAGCTTAGTTGAGTCACTACAACCAATTAAGCTAGTGTCTATAAACATAGCCTATGTGGCTGCTTTGTGGTGCCATTCCATTATTTCCATATTACAATGTCCTTCTACCTTTCTTATTAAAAGGTTCATACATCGGTTTTTTTTATCAAGTCTATTTAAATTTAAATTAATATATATCTGTTAATATAGCCTGTGTGCGGCTGCTTTGTGCTGCCATTTCCATATTACATTGTCTTTCTGCCTTTCTTATTAAAAGATCAAAAGTCTATTTAAATTTAAATTAATATATATCAGTTAACCATAAAACATATATATAACATTCATACTAAACATCTGCCAACAGAGTTTGAGACGCAAGATCATGGCATCGTAAAACAAAAGAAATACATGCAGGGACAACAATATTCAAAACAAAATTGCATATTATGTGATGCACATACAATGCATAAGACATCCAAAACTAACTCTGATTGTTGCTGCTGCTGTTGCTCTACCTATTGTGATTGCTCTTGTTGGTTACCTTGCCAAACCCAAACAAAATTTTTAAAAAGCAGGCCTATGTCCTCTTCCAATATTTTCTCATATTCCAATGTATCTCCAATCGATTTTTTCACCTCCACCAAATGCAAAAGTGGAGTAACCTCAAAGATCTCTGCATCAATGGATAAAATCCCCTTCCCACCGTCATAAAGACCCTCCAATTTCAACAAACCAGCAACCCTTTTCTTTATTTCAGCTTCAGCCGCTTTGCGATTTCTTCCAGCCTGTACATGATGGCCGCTGCTGGTTGTCTTTAAGTGCTAAACCATCACTTTCATCAGCGCATTGTTCAGAATGATTAGCCCTGTTTTCCCTGTTAACACCCCCATGCTCTCAAAAAGCTTTAAAAAAATTGTTGTTACCAGCAAAGAAAGACTTTAATACATCAAATTTTATAAGAAAAACATGTAATAATTTATTTGAAAACCTCAAACTTACACAACTAAATTAGTTTACTCAAAAAATTCATAAACAAAAAGATACCTGTGCATTGTTTTCACACATGTTCAAAACACATTTGTTTATAAAATTAAATTTTTACATAGTGAGTATTCAAATAGAAAAAAATAATTCAACCAAAAACTAAATTTCTATATCCAAGCATAGAATCATGTACCAAAAACTAAATTACAATATTCCAACATACCAGAAAAATGTATTGTAAACTTCATGATTGAGTGAAAGAGTAAAGAAAAGTTGAGATACCTCTTAGCTCAAAAGACATCTGTCACTTTTCTA
Organism: Pueraria montana var. lobata; assembly: GCA_026413185.1. Taxonomy (NCBI): domain Eukaryota; kingdom Viridiplantae; phylum Streptophyta; class Magnoliopsida; order Fabales; family Fabaceae; genus Pueraria; species Pueraria montana. Next base: position 9,580,961 of record CM048654.1, read on the forward strand.
AATCACCATTTTCTGCACTTGAACTGGTTCCAAATCTTTTAAAATGGATTTTTAAGTGCCTGTCAAGATGTTCAAACAGTTCATATCAATCCAAAGCACAACACTCTTGATTGGAATTTTAAAATGCTAACATATTTACAATATCAAAACTTGGTTATGTGACAAACTAAAATATGTCGGTAATAGTTTCAGAAACCACAAAGCTCAACCTCACATTCAAATAATAATCTTTACATAAATATAAGATATAGAGAACAATTTTATCTTAAAATGAAAATTGATGGCCAAAAACAAGCTTTGGTTGAAAGTACCCAAACCAAAAATACCTTTTGCTTTGAACAAAGTTTCTCCCCAAAAAAGATATGCTCTTATTGTGACTCCTCCAAAAAGTACTCTTCCTTATTGACCAGTTAAAAATAATCAATTATTTGACATATTCTTGTCAAAGCTATAATGCAAACGTTACTAGATTTTAGAAAAAATAGAAGATTAAAAAAAGGTGTAAACATGTCTATATAGTAACACCAAATAAATTGGACTGTGTTCTAAAAAACACAAGTACAATTCTCAACTTCAAGCATTTGTTCACCACTAAAAGAATTTTGAGAACTCAAAAAGAAAATTCTCAAACACAATAATGGCAAAGAATAAAGCTCACATTGCCTCTTTTGCCACCGGTTTAAATGAATGCACAAATGCAAGTTGGATATTAGGTGCTGGATCCAGTAATTTATCTTGTGATGGTTGTATATATGTTATTTGCATCACGAGCTCAACTGAACAGCTTCTCACCTGTGAAGTAGAGGACAAGATATTATCATATTAAGAAGCAAACAGAAGGGCAATACTCAATATTAATGCAGTGAAATTAATATTTTGCGATAAAGGACATGAACCCCAAGTAATTGCAAAAGCCAGCTCAATGCCATGAAAACACAAACAAAACTTAAAACCAAAAACCCAGCTCTATAAAATACAACTCCAACTTGGATAAAGGTAATAAGCTGAATTTGTTCAACCTCTTTCGCATATTCTCTATAAGACAGCTTGTCGGAAACCACCCATAAGAAGTAGCCTTCTCAAAAAAATATAGGGAAAAAAAAGAAAGCTAAAATGAAAAGGCATGGTTATATGTATTATCTGACCCTATTTTAATTTTGTCTGACCTATACATTTCTTCGTGTCACCTGACCCCTTTTTTCCCATTTGACTCATTGACTTGTTTGTATCTTGCAATTGATAGTAATCAGTTATATTTTGGACAGATATTAAACAAAGCAGAAATTAAACAATGCAAGCTCAGATTTAAACTAAGTGTTGTGATAATATGGTGTGAGGTAGTAGCCATGGGGCTCAATTGGTGAAAGAAGTTGTGATATACATGAATGTTAATAAAGCAAACGATAATTTGTGCAATCACCATGTTATATATATAACTGTTAGTCGTACTTTCTACTTCACCATTGTTGCAACTTCAGTTCTCTGTAGTGGTGGTTGCATCACCAAATTTAACCCTCACAGTGATTCCCCGCACCAAGAAGAGAAAAGGGTCAATCCCATCCCATTCATCTCATCACTCAATTAAAAATAAAAATGAAATACCTGCAACAGAAATGAATGTTGACACCTTTCTCTTTTTCATAATGCCCAAAATTTTTCACTGGTTGCTATTTTAAGAATGATTGACAGGGAGAAAAGAGTGCAAGGCAAAGGTAGTGATTTTTTATTCGGAGAAGAACAGTGAAGAAGAAGAATGAGAGAAAGAAGGAAGAATTTTTTAGCATGGATGACCATCCTTTTCATGTATCCCTTCCTCGTGAACCTTATGGTGATGCATCCCTTCTGGTGCCTTTTCTGCGTTCCAACATTTCGCATAGAGACTATGGTCTTGGAATAAGGAGGTGAAGACTCAGTAGACACACCAATTTCAAAATTCAAATTTCAGCGCCTCTTCATTCACCTCATATCACGACAATAATTTTGGATTCACCTTACATTAGGGATGGCAACAGGGCGGATTTAGGTCTCTCCATCCCCACAAAAGATAAGGCGGGGTCGGGGTCGGATTTTTAAAAGGCGGGGACGAAAATATTAAATCCATTTCCATTTCCGTCAGATTTTATCGGGTTCGGGTAAACCTGCGGAAAACCCACCTCATGAATTTAAATTATAAATATTACAAATAAATTATATATATAATTCATTTTTCTTAAATTATTTTTTTACATACAGATTAGATTTTTTTATACAATATGAATGAAAAAACAAAGAACAAAAACCTAAAATATAGGATGCCTAGTTAAAGCAAATAGCACCCCGTCACAGGGGTGTGTTCTGGTGCTTGAGCCATTAAGGTCTAGAATGCCAAGATATGAGCCACTGTATTATTTTCTCCGACATTATGCAACCAAGAGATACATATATTAGATTAAAAACAAGTAATACATGTATAATTGAAATATACTCAATCTAATCCTAAAGAAAAATCTTATATATGCGTTCAAATACAAGTCACATACCGAGGTGCTATCTAGATGAGTCAGTAGTCCAGGATCTTAGGGGGCCGTGGAAGGAAGCTATTATTGTGAAATTACTAGGAAGAAAGGTGGGGTACATGGCAATGAAGGAGAAACTCAGAGTCATATGGAAACCTAAGGGAGAGATCGACGTGATGGATATTGGTAATGAATTTTTCATGATCAAATTCAATTACCAAGAAGATAGGGAGAAGGCTATCTCAGGAGGGCCATGGGTTATGTTCGATCATTACCTCGCAGTCAGGGAGTGGGTGCCAGACTTTGTTTCATCGGAGGTTTCCATTGATAAAACAATGGTTTGGATTCAACTACCTGGGTTGGGGTTGGAATATTACGATGAAAGTGTTCTCCTTGCATTAGCATCAGCCTTAGGTAAACCTGTTAAGGTGGACATGATGACACTGAATGCCACCAGGGGGAAGTTTGCCAGGGTGTGTGTGGAGATTGATTTGAATGAACCAGTTGTTGGTCGTGTCTGGTTTCGTGATCATTGGTTCAAGGTAGAATATGAAGCCCTTCATTTACTATGTGCTCAATGTGGCCGTTATGGTCATGTGTCTAGGAATTGTCCTCATATGGCTACAATTCAGAAGGATTCACCTGAAAATTTTCAGGTGGTGGTGCTAGAGAACCAGGTAGATGGTGATCAGACAAAGGAGAGACAAAACCCTAGCGCATTAATGGTGAGCATTAATCACGTCAATGATGGATTACATGGCGATTGGTTGACAGTTACGAGACCTAAAAGAGGAAATAAGGGTAAGGATTTGGACCCCCGGAAAGGAAGGAATAATGATAAGAGGTTTAATTCTAGAAATGACGGTAACGGAAATAAATTCCATTCTTTGCGGGATTTGGAGGATCCTCAATTTGAGAGTATAGCTGCCGAGATGATAGGAAAGAGAAAACATGAGGATAATTCTGTGAAACATGATAGAGGGAAAGGAAAAGTGGGGGACCCACCAAGTCAAAAGGTATGGTTGAAAAAAAAGGGCAAGGAGAGAGATGACGTGAAAATCCCAGTTTTGTCTGCATCCAAGAAAATTATTAAGGCCAAGAATAGTGAAAATATTCCGAAGCAGTGCATTGACTTGGAAGAGGGAAAGGAAATTAACGTGGTTGCTAAAAGGGATCTTCAAGTGCCTCATAAGAGTCAAGACATGCGTCCTCAGGATAGTAAAGCTTCTTTTCCAAAGACGAGGAATGGACCAAACCACCTTCAAATTCTGGATGAACCGCACCCCCCGGACCCACGTGACCTTAGTGGCACAAGCTTGGGAGTTGATGTGAATAGGAGCGTTAAGGGACGTGTGGAACCCATGCATGGTGCCATGCAAGAGGATGAGATGAAGGGGGACACTAATATGAAGGTCTCAATGATGTCTATTGGTGTTTGAGGGTGCGCTTGTTTATCTTTCACTCTTTTTGTTTATCATGATTGAGTTCCAAGATTGTAAAATTATTGCCTGGAATGTGCGTGGGGCCTCTGGTAAGAAGAACCAGAGACATATTCGAGAAGTTCTGAGCAAATATAAACCAGATCTTTTGTTTATTTTTGAAGTCCATACAACTTTTAATAATACTGTTGCCTTTTGGAATAGTGTGGGTTTTGAGCGTATTGCCATATCTGAAGCTCAAGGCCATTCAGGAGGAGTGTGGGCCCTGAGGAATAGAAGTTCTTATTTTACATATGATGTTGAGGATGTTTTTGACCAGGCCATGTCAGTAAAGTTGTCCATTGACAATAGATCATGGATTTGTACAGGGGTCTATGCCTCTCCTAATCCTATAGTGCGACGTCAACTCTGGGAACATTTATTTCTTTTCCGGTCTTCTATCATTTCTCCTTGGTTGTTAATAGGGGATTTTAATGATACTTTTCTGCCCTCTGATCAACGGGGAGCAACTTTCCAAAGAGGCCAAGCGGAGGTGTTCGCAGCTAATATTGATAGATGTGGTTTAATGGATATGGATCTCATGGGGGGTAAATTTACGTGGCATCGTGCTGCTTCAGGAAGTGTTCCTATTCATAAGAAGCTTGACAGGAGCTTGTGTGATCTCAATTGGCGCATGAGCTTTCAAGAAGCTGTTGTTGAAGTTCTTCCTAAACACCACTCAGATCATAATCCTTTATGTCTGCGGTGTGGGGGCTTTCCTAGCCATAGTGCAGCTCGCCCTTTCCGCTTCGAAGCCGCTTGGTGTACCCATCCAGACTATCATTCTCTGGTCTAGCAGGCTTGGGCTAGGGGGGTATGAATATCGCTGAGGCTCTTGGGGAAGTAAGAGATGCATCCCAAACCTTTAATAAGGACACTTTTGGTAATATTTTTAGAAGGAAAAGGGAGTTAGAAGCTAGATTGCATGGAATTGAGCGTTCCTTGGAGAATGTGGATTCCTTGTCTCTGACTATTCTGCACAAGAAGCTGTTTCATGAGTATGAGATGGTGCTCTTCCAGGAGGAAACGTTATGGTTCCAAAAGTCTAGAGAGAATTGGGTTAGATTAGGTAGCAAGAATTCTGCTTTCTTTCATGCCCAAACAGTTGTGAGAAGGAAAAGGAACAAAATCCATGGTCTCTTTTTTGAATCTCGGGGTGTGGTGTACTGACTCTGAACAACTGCAAGCTCATGCTGTGGATTTCTATAAGAGGCTTTTCTGCGTTTCTGAGGCTAATGTTGAAGATTTATTGCTTCCTCCTGCTCCTCATCTTTCCAGTCAAGAAAGCCTGCTTTTATCTCAACCTGTTTCTAAATAGGAGGTGTTCAAAGCTCTTCAGGGGATGCAGTCTTATAAATCTCCCGGTCCAGATGGGTTCCAGCCCATTTTCTACAAGATGTTCTGGGAGGATATTGGGGATGATGTTTGGCTCTTTGTGAAGAATGCTTTCGAGAGTGGCTCTTTCGATCCTAAAGTGGCGGAGACTCTTGTTGTGCTTATCGCTAAAGTAGACTCTCCAAAGTATATAAGGAACTTTAGGCCCATCAGTTTGTGTAATGTGATTTATAAACTGATATCTAAAGTTCTTGTTAATAGGCTGAGACCCTTCCTCCAAAATCTAGTTAGTCCCCTTCAGAATAGTTTCATCCCTGGACGAAGTACTAGTGATAATGCTATAATTCTTCAGGAGATTATCCATAGCATGTCCAAGTCCAAAAAGAAGAAAGGTGATGTTGTCTTTAAGATTGATTTGGAAAAAGCTTATGATAGAGTGGAGTGGGATTTCCTTCGTAAGGTCCTCTTTGATTATGGTTTTCCTGAGAATATTATTCATCTTATTATGGCATCTGTTTCTTCCTCCTCTCTCTCTCTCCTTTGGAATGGAAGTAGATCCCCTCCTTTCTTCCCTAAGAGGGGTCTCAGGCAGGGAGATCCTCTCTCGCCTTATTTATTTGTGCTTTGTATGGAAAGATTGGGTGCAAAGATTAGTGAGGCTGTGGATAAGGGGGATTGGGAACCTATTAGTATTTCAAGAGGTTGTCCTCGCTTATCGCATTTGTTCTTTGCTGATGATGTGCTCCTTTTTACTCGGGCCAAGCCATCTAAGGTGAGAGTTGTTATGAAGATCCTGAAGGATTTTTGTGTTGGTTCTGGTTTTAAGGTGAATGTGGAGAAATCTAAGGCGTATGCTTCCAAAGGTACCACTAATAACCGGAGGAGAAAGCTGGCGGGTATTTCCAATATTAATTTTACCAATAATATTGGAAAATGCCTGGGATTCAGGCTAACTCATGGAAGAGTCACTTCTAGTTTATTTGATGATATGATGGATAAAATTCAGCGAAGGCTAGCCTCTTGGAAAGGGAGGATTCTTAACAGACCTGGGAGAATTACACTTGCTAATTCTGTCCTCTCCTCCATTCCAGCTTATTCTATGCAAGTTCAATGGGTCCCTCAAAAAGTTTGTGATAGACTGGATATTATTAATCGCAAGTTTATTTGGAGTGGCACGGATCAGAACAAATTGCATCTTGCTAATTGGGATACCATTGCTAAACCAAGGAGTTGGGGGGGTTTAGGTGTGAGGAGATCCAGGGACCAAAATACTTCTTTGCTTGGAAAGTTGGTTTGGGAGGTGGTCAAAGGTAGTGACAAGTTGTAGGTGCAGGTTGTGAATTATAAGTATTCTGGTGACAACCTTGATGCGAGATTTAAGAAGGTGGGTTCCTTTTTCTGGAATTCCCTTTGTAATGCCTACTCTGAGTTAAAGAATGGTTTCTCTTTGCGCATTGGTGATGGGTCTAGCAGCTTTTGGTACTCTGAGTGGTTGGATGGAAGAAAACTTTGCCTTGACACTCCTTATGTTCATTTCTATGATCAACATTTGCGTGTCTGTGATGTCTACCACGATGGCAGGTGGAACCTTGATAGCTTGTACTCTCCCCTCCCTCAGCATATCCGACAAAAGATCAGCAATGTTTCATTTTTGTTACATGATGACGTTCCGGACTTAATCACGTGGGAATCTTGTGTTTCTGGTAACTATTGTGCTAGCTCTGGATATAAATGGTTGGTTGAAAGACATATTGGTCAACAACTTGTAGCTTGGAATTGGCTCTGGAAGAGAAATCTTCCGGAAAACATTAAGGTGTTCCTTTGGCAAGTTTGTAATAATGCCCTCCCTACCCGCAAGATGATCATGGATCGACACATCCCTATTTCTCCTATTTGTCCTCGATGTGGTCAATCTGATGAGGATGATTTTCACTTATTCTTTCAATGCAGCAAAGCGTTGGATGTTTGGAAGCAACTAGGGATTCATAATACTACTTCGGATAGTGCTAACATGATCCCCCGCAATGAGTGGATGCGTGGTCTACTTCATAAGTTTGGGAATATCGCTGGGGTTGCTTTGTGGGAAATATGGAAAGCAAGGAATTCTCATATTTTTTCCAGCAAAATTCTACCTCCATGGCTTGTTGCTAAACAGGTAATTGCTTTGCTGACTATTATTGATAAAGCTTTTCATGGAACTGTGGCGGAGTCAATCTCTGGTAACATTATTCCTCCAAGGATAGTTAAGTGCTTTTTCCCGAACCATCCTTGTGTTGCTGTTCATGTTGATGGCAGTTGTTTTGGATCGCCGGGCATGACGGGGTTTGGTGGCTTGATTAGAGATACATATGGCAACTGGATCTTGGGCTTCTATGGTGCTTCGGGCCTTGCTGATAACCTTAAGCCTGAATTGTTAGGTATCTATTTTGGTATTTGGTTAGCTTGGGAGAGGGGCTTCAGAAATGTTGTTTGTGTTTCTGATTCCCTTCATGCAATTAGTTTGGCCCAGGGTGAGTTGAATATTCATCATAAATATGCTGCCATTATAGCCTCTATTAAGGAGCTTCTGTCCAAGAATTGGGAGATCAATATTATTCATTCCTTGAGAGAAGGGAATGCGTGTGCGGACTTGCTTGCGAAGATGGGCAACCAGAGTATTGTGCCTTTGCATATTTTGGAGAATGCTCCTGCATCTCTTTCTTTACTGTTGGACGCGGATGCTAGGGGGGTGACTTTCCAGCAGGGTTAATCTTCTCTTTTCTCTTGCCTTTTGTTTTTATCAACTCACACCAAAAAAAAATATTAAGGACTGTGTAATTGTTGGCAAATCTAATCTCGATAAAGCTTTTTAGGAAAAAGATGAATTTTTATAAAAAAAATATATATATCCTGATTGTGTCGTGTAAAATAATATATTTTGAGTAAGAAAGAAATAAAATATTCACTTAATTAGATCCCACATTCACCTCTAATTAGAGTGATTAATCTTATGGTGTGGGCTGGGTTTATTTTTACAGCACTTATATATATATATATATATATATCGGGGCGGTTTCGGGGACAAGGACGGGATAGGGCGGGAACTTGCATACCCGAACCCGACTTCACTAGTTGGGGAAAACCCGAATCCAACCCCGGTCAAAGCGAATTTTCTCCGTCAAAGTCGAGGCGGGATCGGACGTGTACCCATAGGGTCGAGTTAAGTTGCCATGCCTACCTTACATTACGACACTCTTGAACAGTTTACACACAAAGTGAGTCGGTTATTAAAATAATTTCTCACCAAATTACAATGTACTTGAAAACTTATTCATTAAGTTTATTGATAAGTGGGCAAATTCTATCGTGAACCACCAAATAGATGGTTCACCCGTGCATAGTTTTAAAAATCGAACCGGTGACCGACCCAGTCAAGGCACTGGGTTATTAGGTCAATGGTCGAACCAGTGGGTTACCAATTGAACCGCATGACCCAGTCTTTATTGAAAAATTTGGAAATTTCATACTCTACCATAGATATATTATACACTTGTTAGTGAATATAATAATTGATTGACTTGGTTTAATAGTTGAGTCTGCTTTCCTCCTCCTTGAGGTACTGGGTTCAAGTACAGCATGATTCATTTTAAGTACTTTTTTCAAATATATATATAGCGTACATACCATATATATAAAAAATATTGCTAACTAGATGGCTTGGCTTAGTGGTAAAATGCGTTGGTATCCTCCTTGAGGTTCTGGAATTGAATCTAGCACGATGCATTTCATGTTTTTTTTCAAAAAATATGTCAACTGCACGACCTAGCCCGGGTTGTTACAGCCCGCCGATTCACCGTTGGACCACGAAACCGGCTGAGTCACACCAAGTCTTTCAGGTTTGATAACATAGTGAATAACACACCCGAACTAGTTGTACCTCCGGTTCCTGGTCGGACCGGGTTTTAAAACTATGCACTCGTGAGCCGCTGCTTTTTCATTTTTTTTATTAGTAAAAAGTCAGTTCTACCCTGATTTTTTTACCATTGGATATAAAATAAAATAATTGGTGGTGCAAATTAAAAAGTACTAACTGAATATTTGTTTAGTTAAAAATATATTAAAATGAAATTATATTATAAATAGACCATTTTAACCCTATATGAAAAACACCAGTTGTGGTGCTTGGTGTGAAAGGTGTTTGCGTCAGCGTAGCAATTGTGGTGCGGTGAAGGTGTTTGTGCCGGCAGTTGCGTTTGTTGTCTGTGCTTGGTATTGAGGATGAAGTAATGGAATTTGATATGTGTGAGAGCAGCACTTTGGTTCATGGATTCTATCATTCTTTTCGTTGTGTTCGTTTTAAAGGTTGAAGAGAAAGGAGGGGGATTTGTTGTGTGACACAAACACGGCTTGGTCGCTATAAGAAAGTGAATCCCAACAACGAAACTTGCTGCCGCAGTGGCTAACAAGGACATAGTAGATGAAGTGATGATGGTTGATTCGAAGTTGTTCAGATCTGAAATTCTTGAACTATTGTTAGATTCGTTGCATTGTGTCAAATTTCGTTTTCTTTTTGGGTAAAGGTCAGTTTTCATTCTAATTAAATATGTTTTTGCTTGGTCTTTGACTCTTTCAGGATGAACTTTGAAGCGTGCACTATGGGTAGGTGGCAACTGCGTAATTACTGCAATAAAATGCATCTTTGAAGTTGTGAATTGTAGGACCAAAGCTGCAATTGCACTGACCATGCCGAGCTGTACTGAACTGTAAGATCTGAAATGTGAGCATCAGTCATTATGTTTAACTTGATTTCTTTCTTTTCGATTATTAGGTAACAGCTGGTCAGCTGCTACTGTATTGAAGGATGAAATTAAAACTTTCTCTATCTCTAAACATAAAGGGGGGGAAAAGAAATTTTTTTTTGGGAACATTACTGCATTCTCTATATCATAAATACTTTTCATCCTATTGTTGCTGATGTGGTTAAGTAGGAGGGATATTTTTTAGGTTGGGGGGTGTTACGGAAAAATTTTAAATTAGGAAAGAAATAGTGTAGATAAAAATAGGGAAGTGAGAATTAGAGTGAATAGAAATAGGTGGAGTGTTTAGTTTAAGTGAAATATGATTTTATTGTTGCGGTCTTAAACTGCCGATAAACATTTAAAACTGTCATTAAATATCATTTTTTAATAATATTTAATTGGTTTATATATGATTTTAGTCCTTGAACTATAAAAATTTCTTGTTTTAATCCCTCAAATTAAAAATTACTTTTTTTTAGTCCTCCAAATTTGTAAAATATTTTTTTTAATCCCTCACCACATACTACAATAGTTGTGCCAAACATAAAATATTTAATTCACAATTTGTGATAACTTTTAACCATAAAAATTTGATTTTTAATATAAATTTTAAAAACCAATTTTTGAAAATTAAAAACTGCCACGAATTACATAATCCCAAAACATGTGTTGGCGTGGCGAATCCACTTCACTATCTCATCTTGACTGAAACAAACAAAATCCAAATGTTCCATGGCATATTTGTGGGAGAAAATTCCCTTATATGGAGTTTGAATATCATCATGTACATTTACGAACAACGACCCACTTCTCTTCTCTTTGCATTTGCTACCAATTCACATTTCAATAATAATAAAAGTGTATAGAATCTGTTTCAGAACCCGACCCCTTCTTGCTTCCATCATCCTCGCAACATTTCTACAAGAAAACCTATCATCAATTCAACAAATAAAACTGTACAAAATTCCCAAATTTCCCCTCCGCCAATCCCCGGTCACCGCCACACACTCTCTCCTATCGCTTCTTAGTCTCTCTCGCACCTCCGTTGTCGCTTCCGCCGCGCTCTTCTCCGATTCCGATTCGCTCTGAACCAATATGCCTCGGGAGAGCATGGGTTTTCGAGATTACCCCTTCAGGAAAAGGAGAGATTTGGGAAGGTTCCCGGGTCACAGAGAGGTGCTGATGTATTTGCAAGATTTCGCTGCTATATTTGAAATCGGTGAATTGGTGAGGTTGGGGACAGAGGTGATGTTTGCTGGGTTGGGTGAGGGTGGAAAGTGGAGGGTGACGTCAATCCTCTCTATGCTGGCGCCAAGATGTGCGAGGTGGAGGATTTGTTGGGAGTACGGGTAAGAGTGAGGTTTGCGATTTTTTTGTGTTCTGATTTTTAATTAGGAAAGGCAGAAGCAAGAAGGGAAGGGAATTAGGAAATAAAAAGACTCTCTTAATTTTTTGCAACTTGTGGTGGTTAAAAGCAGGCAGAAATTGAAAATTCTATATTCCTTGTTTGACTGTGTCAATGGCATATGTAGTGAAGGACTAAAAAAAATAAGAGTAAATTACAGCAGCACCCCCTGAGGTTTCATGTAATTACACATAACCTCACTCTTTTTTATTTTCCTACACTAGCACCCCTTTAAGTTTGAAAACATTACACTAACACCCCCTGATATATTTGTAAACATTACAGTGGCACCCCCTCAAACCTTACACTAACACCCCCTACAGGGGTGCCAAAGTAATGGTTAAAAAAGCAGGGGGTGCATGTGTAATTACACGAAACCTCAGGGGGTGTTGCTGTAATTTACTCAAAAAATAATTGTCAAATTTTAGGGACTAAAAAACACAACTTTATATTTGAGGAACTAAAAAAATAGTGACCTCATTTGAAAGATTAAAAATATATTTAAATCCATTTAATATTTAATTGTCACTAAAAACCTGTCACAAAATGTTAAAAAGTTACTATGTTTTTATAAATAAAAAAAATCATTTTTGTAGAGAAATAAGTAGGTGTGGGATTCTTTATTTCATTTCTACCACACATAAAAGGATGGAATTAAAACTTTCTCTATTTGCAACCGTAAAGAAAAATAAATGGGTGCAATAGCTACATTCTCTTAATCATATATTTTATTCTTCTTGAATGTATAAATATTTTCCATCCTATTGTTGTTGTGATGTGGTTAACTAAGAGGGATATTTTTTTAGGTTGGGGGGACGGGGGAGAAAATATTTAGATAAGGAACTCTCTTTCAATCTCTCTTCTTATTATCTCTTTTTTATTTCAGGGTTAATTATGTTTTTAGTCCCTGAAATTTTTCAAATTTTCACTTTTAGTTCCTGAACAAAATTTTAACTGGTCTTAGTCCCTGATGTTTATGTCCGTTTATGTTTTCAATCTCTACCGTCAAGTGTTCCGTTAAATGATGATGTGGTAATCACAGAGAGCGACACGTGTTAAATAATTGTGGCGGTTAATTTTCTGGCGGTTCAAAACCACCAGAAAATGCTTAGCTAACTTATTTAAAAGATGTTAAATGATTATGGCGGCTTAAAGCTGCCATAAATTGCTTCTTCTCATTATAACTTCCAAACCCAGGATTTATCATTCAACACACCAACCTTTTAAAACTTATACATTGCGTTTCCGATTCCTCCTTGCATTTCATTCTTTAAAACTTTATTCCACACATCTGCCATGAAAACTCAAACAAAAACTTAACGCACCAACCTCCATCAATTTTCAAAACTTTATTCTAAAATAATTTGGAGTTGAAGCACCAACCACCTGGAGTTGAAGCACGCACCACTTTGAAATCAAATACCAAAATAACAATTCAAATCAACAAACTTTATTCCAAAACACCGCACATGTTAGAAGCCCAAAAAAAAATCAAAATCATAACTTTATTCACGAACTTACATTCCTAGAATTTTCAAAACCATACACTTTTCAGAAACCAAGCAATTATACCTTATTTTCCTTAGAAATCTGAAAAATTGAAGAACTCACCCAACCCTAATGGAAAAAAGGAGCGGCTGCGACAAACGAATTCAGATCTAAAGGTGACGCTCTCAAAGACCCAAAAGTCGATTCAGAGCAAGTCAAAAATGCAATTGAATTCGGATCTGAAGGTCACGACGCTCTTGAAGTCAGAAACGCAGTCACAGTAGGAAATAGCCTTGTAGATCAAAACTCGCATGTACTCTCAAAGAGGAAAAAGGGTGCGAAAGGATTCCTCGGTTCTTGTTTTCTCAACCCCATTGCCTTTTCCCTCGAAACCAGAAATTGCTTCCCACAACGGACCCACCATCCAAGACTCGCCGGTGACGCTCCCTCGATTCCCGCCGCGGAAAAAGTCTCCGACTTTGGATGATTGATGGGTCCAAAGCCTTTCTTTGTGAGAAGGGTTTTAATTTAAAAGAAGCGCTTGTAAACAACGTTACTAATTTCAAGTTATTAGTGTTTGCAGTTCATGATGTTGTTCCTGAATCTGAGTTTGTTTGAATAAATTGCGTGAGATTCTGGCTAATGGGACATCTCATAGTTTGAATTTGAAATTTCAAACATTGGGGCATTTTGTGAATGTTTGTGGGTCATTGTCTGATGATGTTGGGTCAAGGTTTCATTGATTTTGGAGTGTCTTTCCTGTGTTGATTTGGCCAAAGTGGCTTGCACTCGTTCAAAGAAGGGACGCTTCAAGGATTTGTTTGTTGTATCAATTTCAGATCAGGAGTTGAGGGGGAATCAAAGGAAGCAATTTTTGGCGATTTTTGACCGTCAGAAAATAGATTAATACATTTTAAAAGCTTCCTCCAAGGAATTTTATGGCGGTTTCGTATTGCCAGAAAATAAAACCGCCATAAATATTTAAAAATAATTAAAAATTAATTGCTACCTAAGCACATAACGGAAATTTTAAACGGCAAGGACCAAAAACGAAAACGGAGATAAATATTAGGGACCAAAATCAGACAAAAATTTATTTAAAGACTAAAAATAAAAACCTAAAAAAATTTAGAGACTAAAAACATAATTAATCCTTTATTTAAACATCATTTATAAGTATTTTTATCTTTTTATCTATTTTCATTTATCTTATTTTCCTCGTGTCTACAACAGAGCATAAGTGCTAAAAAGAAGGGAGAGACGGAATCTACAATAAAGAGTCAAAAGTGCGTCGCGAAAAACAAGGAGGAAAAAGTAGAGAGGAAAAGAAAATAATAATACTATAATTTGGTGAATAATAGAATAGAAGAGAATGGGCAAATCAAATCATGTCATGATATTTGGTGCTGAAAAAAATAGAGGATACGGCATAGGGCTGCATCACATGGTTGTAATTGGCCAACCATTCTGAAGTGGTAAAGCAGTCGGTGCCAATGGCAATGGCATGGCACAAACACAACGCGTTAGGTTAGCCACACACACACACCCTTCCTTTAAACCTTATACAGTGACACAATCATCATTCATCATTTCACCAACATGCTCCCCATTCCAATCTCCACCTCAACTCCCCCACTTCCATGTGAAAATGTCCACAATCTTATTTCAATTACTTTAACATGTTAGGTATTTGTGTCTTTATGTTACTCATTCAGAAAACAAAAATATCATTTCTTATTACAAAGATATGTTAGTATGTTATATTAAAAATACATAAATAGTGGTAGTAATGAAGTTGATAATTACAAGTTGTTAATGGAGATTGGGAATAGGTAAATTATAGTATCAATATCCCCACCGTTATTGTCTTTAGAATCTTGGTTAAGAAAACTTAAATAGAAATATTTATTTTAAAAGAAAACATTTATCGTGTTAAAAATATATAAAAAAATTAAAACACTTTCCTTTCGATTAATGAAAGATATTTAATAAAGCTAGTGATTAAGATTTTGAATCCTTTTTCTTCTAGCATGAAAAAACTTGATTGGAAAGAAACAATCTACCTTTAAATGTCTTCCAAAATCCATAGAAAGATATTAATATCAACGAACAACTAAGAATACTCTTTGTTATCATGTATTTTTTTTAAGTATCTTCAACATACTCATTAAGAAGATTGTAAAAAGATTAAACATTGACCTTTATGTTGTGGGATTTTTATTGTATACTCATGAACACATAATAAGTTCAAAATAATTTTCATTCAAAATATTTATTATATAAAAATATAAGTCATTCAGTATTTATTTAATTTTTTTACTAAAAAAATGTCTTCGCACCATGTCCCAATGAACACAGGATCAGGATAGAAAACTCCTTGTGTTGTCTCTACTATAATGTTTTTAATTAATGTTGCAGATAAAAAAAATGCGAGTTTAAGTATAATAAAAAGACTATCCATTTTAAAACAAATCAATAGTGAAAGAATGTCATATTGTTAATATAATAAATAAAGGTTTTATTGGAAACTGAATAATAAATATATGAGAATATAGGCTTTACACTGATAATGTAAAGTAATTTTATAGTCATCCAATTATAAAACCATCATATATGATAAATTTGTTGACTTTTATAATAATTACTTTAAAAATTATATTAACAATGATTTTTTTTTTATTGATTCACAGTGAAAAAAAAAGTGAGACAATATTTGTTTGAGCAAATTATATTGCATCTTGATTTTTTTTTTCAAATTATACATAACATTATTTCTCTTTTTTTTTATTCCTAATCTAACTTCCTTAATGTTTAAAACATTACACTGACACATTTTATATGTTACACTAATCCCCTAATATTTGAAAATATTAAACTGACACTCGTTGTTGTAAACATAAACAAGGAAGGGTACTGTGTGTAATTAAAAAAAATTCAAGAAGTGTTAATGTAATTTGCTCTATTTGTTTCTAATTTAAATTAGAGTTTAATGGTTGAAATTATATTAGTATAACTTTTAAGATAAATATTATAAAAATTAGAGTAAATTACATTCGCACTTCATGAGTTTTTTTCGAATTACACACAATTTTTTTTCTATTCCTACATTAACCCTCTTAATGTTTGAAAACATTATATTGACACTCCTTATATATTATACTAATCCTGTTAAAGTTTGAAATCATTACACTGACACCCCTATAAGAGAGGTTGTTGTAAACATTAAATAAGGAGAAATATTGTGTGTAATTTGAAAAAAATCTCAGAAGTTGTTAATATAATTTGCTCTAAAAATTAACAAACTTATCATATTTGTTAATTTGTAATTGAATGATGATTTAAATACCTTTTTAGTCCTTGCAATTTAACGTTTTTTTACTTTTCGTTCTTTCAAAAAAATTTTAAGCGCTATATAAACCGCTTTAAGGACCAAAAACAAAACAAACATAATTTGCAAAGACTAAAATCAAATTTTTTTTTACAAGGATGAAAAACAAAAAAACGCTAAATTACAAAAATTAAAAATGTATTTAAGCCTTGAATGACATTATAAGATTGTTTTATACTATCAATACATATAGTTTATTTTCTCTTTTAATTAAGGCATTTTGTAAATATAATTTTACCTTCAATTAAATTCTACAGATCACGAAATCACTTGTGCTTGCTGACTAAGTTTGGATTCTGGTACGTTTCCTTCTCAGTTGATACATATTCGTTGATACAACTCATTCATAACTTACCTAAACCATATTTACTTCATGCTAACAATCATATTTTCCCTTCTATTCCTCATTCTATTTAGCATACTGTTCAAATCAAATCATTTGATTCTCTGCTGTAAATTTTTTTTACCAACTATTGAAATCTCATGCACTTTTTTAATGTGCAGTCACATAGCCTCAGTTAACCATGCTCCTCATGTAGCTGGAAGCAATATGACATTCCTGCAATTGTTCTACACTCTAACTATTACAAATCCGTTTAAATGTGTTAGCTGTTTCAAATTCTTCTTTCAGATTTTTGTCTTTTGTAAACAATATACTACCTAAATAAACAATAACATGACGTATATATCGTTTCACTCAATTCAATATATATGACATTGTTTACTTACTTTTAAAACATGCTTAACAATGGACATCACCTATGTGACACATGTATCGTACTAATTTTTCATCAAGAGCATCCAAGTTCAGGGAGGAAAGATGTTTTTTAGGACTGTGAATTGATTATTTTTATTAATTCAATTTTTACAGAATAAAATATTTACAATTTAATTCATAATAGAACTTTTATTTATTTCATGAATAATGTGGTATTTTTTGTTCAGTAAAAAGCAATACACAACTAATCCTTCAATCCCAACAACTTTGTTCTATTTTATAACGTGGCATTTATTTATTCACTATTCATCCATTATAAAATTAACTAATAATTGTTGCATGTAAACTCAAATTTTATTCTTATTTTAAAATTATAAAATAATATTAATGGTTAATTTTTTAAGAGAAAAAAGTTTTTTTGACAACAAGAGAAAAAAGTTAAGCACTAATAGTGTAAAATAATTTTATACTCTCATCAAATCACAAATCACCATGTATAATAATTTTGTTGACTTTTTCAGTAATTATTAAAAGTCATACTAATTATGAACTGTGATCAGATGTTTTACACTTAGTGTATGATCATTAAACTTATTTTTTAGTATACTTATTTTTTATTTTTTTATTAGTTTACACAATTTAAAGAAATCAAAGTATCTATTAACTATACCAAACTTGGTTGATAAAATAAAATGTATAATATGACGAAAACAGATAAAAAGAATAATAATGTAAAAAAATATGAGATGAATGTAGTATAAAAATAAAAAAAAAATTAAAAATGAAGGTTGGTGGGGAGTGGAGGAAGACAAAGACAAAGGCGTTAAAAGGTGGTGGGAGGGGGAAAAAGCAAAATCGTTTTCAAGCACACAGTATACAAGGAAGAGTGTATGTGTGTGTCAACTTAGTAACATAAATGCAACTGCTTCTCTTTTCATTCATTCAGATCAATGCACCTCTGTAATAAAAAAAAAAGATCAATGCACCTCTTCTTCTCCCTCTACCTCTAGGGTTTCTCCTCTTTTCTCACTTTCTTCCACGCATCTCATCCCGCAAAATTAAACCGCAATCGAATTCAATTCCCCTCACATTCAACTCTCCTATGCCGAATCTGCAACAGTAACACAAATTCAATTGCTAACAACTCACACTCTCCGTTTTTTTTTTTTTTTCCCTTTCTCTCTTTCTCTAAGAAGCCCGCACTTTCTCGTCTCTCCTCGTTTTACGAAACGCATCGCATTCGATGAGTGGTACGAAGGTACTTTAATTGATTTTGGTCCTCCTTGCAATTTTGTTTTCTTTTCCCTCAGCAGAATCCGAGATCGTGCAAAGATGTATTGTAAAAAACGGTTTCCTTCTTCTCTACGCTTCACGTCGTCGTTTTGTCGGTGTGTTGTTGCGTGAGAATGAATCTCCGTGTTCGTTATTTGATTTGGCGAATTTTCCTGTATTCAGATCTTTTGAGTGTAGATCTCTCTTACAAGGATTACTGTATTGGTTGGAAGCATTAAATTGGAACTGAATTTGCCTTGTAATTTGGAGAAAATGTTTGATTATAATATTTTATTTATTTCAAGGTAATTCGGTTTAAGAGTTTTCTGAGTGAAATTCGTATCATCTACTATGGCATTAGTGTTATTCACACTGGCATTGCAAGTTTTCGTTCACATGTTTCGTAGTGTTTGCTAATGTGCTCATATATGTATGAAATTTCTATTTTGGTTCCCTGTCAGTGTTAACTTTTATTTTGGCTGAAGAGGCGGCTATTGATTATGATTTGGCAATAGGTGTTGGTGTTGATTATTCTCTATCTTTTAGGAAAGAAGTGGGTTTTGCGTGTGGCCAGATGCGAGACAACTTTGCTTAAGGAAAGGTCTTCTATATGGATTTATGCGATTATTTTCAATACCACTAAAAACATTGCGTGGAGCTAGTCGGTCATTGAGAGTAGATCAATTTTGCAGTGTAGTGAATCTATCTTCATCATTGCAGATAGAATTGGTGAGCAGATCTCTTCTTCCTTTTCAAAGTTTTTATGATGCAATTAGATTAATTTTCAGTCACTTAAGCTAATAAGCTCTGGAGTCTGGACCAATATGCCGAAATCCTAGTATGAACTGTGTTACTTATCTCGTTTTTCTTTAATTTTTAGGTTCCATGCCTTAGGGACAATTATGCATATCTTTTACATGATGTGGACACGGGGACTGTTGGTGTTGTTGATCCTTCTGAAGCTGCACCTATCATAGATGCGTTGAGCAAGAAAGATCTAAATTTGACTTACATACTGAACACCCACCACCATCCTGATCACACTGGTGGAAATGCAGAGTTGAAAGAAAGGTATGGGGCAAAGGTATGATATTTTCATCTTCTGGCAAAGTTTATTTTAATTAATATTATAAATTTGTTTCAGCAAATGTAAAGAGAAGATTTAAAGTGAGGTTTACTTTGATTTATTTGTAACACTTCCTTGTCTTGCAGGTAATTGGTTCAGAAATTGACAAGGAAAGAATTCCTGGTATTGATATCTATTTGAGTGATGGAGATAACTGGATGTTCGCAGGCCATGAGGTGCATATATTGGCCACACCTGGTCACACCGAAGGTCACATTCATAGCCTATTTGCATTAGTAAATGTTACTCCCTCTGGTTCTTTTTATAAGAAACAAAAGGATGTTCTTTTTTTATTCTAATTATAAGAAACATAGACCCACTTTAAGATGTATTAATTGCTAGTTTTCTTTTTTACCTTTCATCTTGTGAAATCCATTAATGAGACACCTACTCATTTTTTATGCATTTATTGGTCTATTAACAATATAAGTTACACTTATTGGTGGAGGTGCAATGTCATTAATGTAACCACTACTTAAACCAATCAATTTAAGGGGGTATTTTTGGAATAAAATTAAAATTTATGACATTATTAATTATAACTAACTTAACTATTTTTATTGGTCTTGATGATTTAGTTATTTCTTTCTTATAAAAATGACCGGAGGGAGTATTATTAATTGTTGTCTGCTATTAGATATATTTTATATTTTAAGTTAATTGATAAAAAAAACAGCTCAGTTTTGGCTTGTTACTTTGGCTCTTTTATTCTCCTGCAGTCTACTTGACTATATAATAAATTTCTATATTCTCTTCTAACTGATGTATCATGTATCTCTGCAACTGCCATGATCCTGTCTATTTAATCTACAAATTTCAACTCCATGGAAATCTAAACCCTGTTTTCTTTGCTGTTATATTGACTAAACTCCTGGTTTTTACTTTAAGTCATTTGTGTTCTTCTTGGTTGAGCCTGACTTGCATATTATCTGCCCTCACAGAATCCCATTGAACTTCATTTCACATGGCTAGACTCTGGGATTTATTTTGTCAATACTATGGTGTAGGACTTTTCTATGAACGTTTTTTGGGTTATTGCTTTGGGTAGTGCTCTAGTGTTAGGCTTTGCAATTAACATGCTCAAGGTGCTGCTAATGTCTTTTATACGATTTTCTTCACTTCAACCTGCTGATCCTCACTTTTCCAATTTACATTCTGTTTGTACTATAAGCAGGTCATGTAAGCTTCTACTTTCCGGGTTCTGGGGCAATTTTTACCGGAGACACCTTGTTCAGCTTATCATGTGGCAAGCTCTTGGAAGGAACCCCCGAACAGGTTGATTTGAATTGCATTTAGTTTCTCATTTTGTTTTCTGGTTGTACATTTCTATCTTCAGGGACAAGTCATTGCGTCTTGTTGCAATATTTCTTTCTTGTTTTGTATATCTCATTTTAAATTGAACTACCTGCAGTAAACTTCAACTGCAAATACCTGCAGGAAAGGACTTGAACTATAGTGATTTAAACTTCAACTATATGAGGACTTCATGATATTTGAAACTTGTATTCTATTGTGAATGTAAATGCCAGTACAAAATATGGTAGTTATTTGACTTTATTTCTTGAATGTCTTGTCTAAAATGAGGTTACGATGTTTTTATTCTCATTTAGACAGACAAATTCTCCATGTCTGCAATCTTAGTGGGAACATTTGAATTGAATTATTAAGATGTTACTAGGTAAGACTAATTAAATACTATATTCTACTATGCCATTTCCTACTAATTACTATGTTAATATCAGAAATCACTTATGTCATTAAATATTATTTTTGTGGTTATAATAATGTTTTTCATATTTTTTTAACTTTGAATATATGTAGATGTGGATGTACAATTTTTTCATTTGTATATTGTGTCATATTGTTACATAAGGATAAGGCTTTTGTTGTTGCATCTTCTTTTTTTTTTTTTGAATATTGTGTCATATAATGCTTGCCCATAAGTTGAATATTGGATGTTGATTTCTAGATGTTATTGCAGATGTACAATGTGGCTATTAATGCAAGCCATTTCTTTTATGTGGTTAAGTCTGATACTTGATAAGCTAATAAAATTTCTTCCATGTTACAGATGCTATCTTCTCTTAAAAAGATCATGTCGTTGCCAGATGATACAAGTATTTATTGTGGTCATGAATATACCTCGGTTAGTTGTTTCTACTTTCATTCTTTATTTTCCCTGCTTCTTTTCTAAGCCCAAGTGCTGTGACCTTGACTTGGTGCTTTGAAATTTGGCAGAGTAATTCAAAGTTTGCCTTGTCTATAGAACCTGAAAACAAGGAACTTCAATCCTATGCTGCCCATGTAGCTAACCTTAGAAATAAGGGCTTGCCCACGGTAATTTTCAGAACTGAGCTTCTTTAATGGATGGTTTCAAGTGTCCTCTGTAGTGGCTCTTGACTAACCTGTCTGTCACAACTCATTGTTATTAAAGCTTGCATAGCCTTATTAGTTGTTGGTGTGTTGGAATTTTGTGTTTTTGCTTTTACCAAATTATTACTGTTTTCTCAGATTCCAACTACGCTGAAAATCGAAAAGGCTTGCAATCCATTCCTTCGCACATGGAGCACTGAAATCCGACAAAAACTAAATATTGCAGCCACAGCAGATGATGCAGAAGCCCTGGGTGTTATTCGGCAAGCAAAGGATAAATTTTAGAATTTTTTAATTAAATTTTAAAATTCTAAAGATACTTATTCTGTATAGATTAGGTTAATGAATCCATCAATGGAATAATATTTACTTGGTGTTATCGTAATATAATTTTTCAGTTTTCTTTGGGTTCATTTGAGATGTAAATTAGATTTCAGTTTTTTTGGCATGATGGGAGCCAAAATCATGATGGTGCGTGGAAGAAGCTCATCACTCAGACACTCCCCGCTCATGTTAGCATATTATATATATATATATGCAAATGTTGAGAATGATTGAGAAAGTTGTATTTTGATCCATTGCACTTTTGTGACATGATGATTTTCAATACTTCAAAGACTAGTCTGTACATATAAGAGCATTAACGTTGGCTTTATCAGTAATTAGGCTGACGACATTTGGCATTGTCTTGTATTTCCCTCATTATATGAAGGCATGAAATGTCAAAGTCTACTATGATCATTTTATAAACAGACGTATCGGCTAAAATGTTACATAAGATTTTGCGATTGATAGCATAGGACTCCAAACCAAAGGATAGAGGATGCAAGCATTAAAATAATGTATTCAAGCATGGATTTGATTTCAAAATTTTTTGTTTATACGTGTTATTAACTCATCGAAGATTATATTTTGGTCTGGCAGTGGTCGTTGGCTGTAGTACCGACTTATTTCCCATGTCCTCACTTTAGGAAGTAAGTTGAGTAACTTTTTGAGGAAGATTGATGTGGAGTTTAACCCTTTACGAATAGGACTCTCAAGTATGGTGGGTTGTTACTCTCACACTTTTACGTTGATGGATGGATTCACCTAAAACCCGAATCTGCAACAGCTTGGGCATTAATCGCCACTCTTGGAAGAAACTGACAACGCCATCATCATCGTTCTCGAATATGACAGAATTACTTTATGCGCTAATCCTCTGTGTACAGAAAATTATAGACCAGCTCATGTCATCTCATATCTGTTGGTATCACCCCATAGGATCATTATTTGGTTAACCACTTCCAATTTGGTACAGTTGGATGTGTGTCTTAACGTTTACGTCTTTTGTCTCACGAGTCAGAAAAGCACATAAAATGTGCAAGCACTGCAATTTAGTGCCCCCCCACACAGTCATAGCATGCCAGTGTAATCAGTAATGTAAGTAACACTAACGTTATGTAATGGTTATGGTATGATCAGTTTAATATTATAATAATAATAATAATAATAATACAAACAAATGTATTGGTAGTTGGTCCCGTTGTTCTCCCTCCATGTGTAGCATTAGCATCAGCATCAGAGTTATTACGCGTCATGATCAGATTACTAACCCTCGCCCTTCCCTTGTCCAAAAGATTCTAAGAGGGGTCCCCACCCACTCTCAGTGCGATTTGCTTTGCAATACAGAGTAACAGTTTCCGCGCCAAACGAAACGCAGAACAGGTTAATTTAGCAACCAGCAACTACACTCTCTCTTTCTTTCTCCTTCTCTCCTTTTTCTCACATTAATAACATTGCACACGAATAATTCAATTGAATATATAGAATTATATATGATATGATACTACATTAACGTTCATCGTTTTCGCAGTAACAGCAATGGCGGTGGACGATCGGTTCGCAGATTTGAACCCTAAGACGTGCGTGGTTTTAGGCGGCAGAGGATTCCTCGGAAGATCGTTGGTTCTGAGGCTGTTGAAACTCGGTAACTGGATCGTCCGAGTTGCCGATTCCGCTCAGTCTCTCCAACTCCACCACTCCGAGTCTCTCCTCGAACAAGCTCTCTCTTCTTCTCGCGCTTCTTACTTCCACGTCGACCTTCGCGACAAACAGAACATTATCAGAGGTGCGCACGTTTATATAACACTCGAATCCGCGTGATTTTCTTTCAATTTCGTTTGAAATGAAATACGCCGTTTATGGAAACTAATAGCAGCGTTGAAATGCGTCTTGTGCAGTTCTAGAAGGTTCCTCTGTCGTGTTTTATATGGATGTTGCCGGCGTCGATGTGAATGACTTCTATACTTGCTATAAGCTTATAGTTCAAGGTAATCTTCCGTTTGTTGTGTTAATTGTCGTCGGTTTGATGTTTCTGGCTATGTAATGTAATTTGATGTGATTTTTCTTTCAGGTGCAAAGAATGTCATTAGTGTTTGCCGAGAATGTAGAGTGAAACGCCTGATATATAACAGTTCTGCGGATGTTGTATTTGATGGTTTGCATGATATTCGTGATGGAGATGAGTCGTTGGCGTATCCGTGGAAAGTATGGTTTTGTTGAACGAGCTTCTTTTGTTTTCCTAGCTAGATTAGATGATTTTGGTTTGCGAATGAGAATAAACATTTTTAATAGGGGGATGTGAATTGCAGACTGATAACATGTTAAGTGACCTTAAGGCTCAAGCGGAAGCTCTGATCCTGAGTGCCAATGACATTGATGGCCTGTTGACATGCTCTCTTCGTCCTAGTAATGTTTTTGGACCTGGTGACACAGAATTTGTGCCATATTTTCTCAAGTTAGCAAGATATGGCTTTGCAAAGGTACTTTTCTTTTTGCCCTGGATATATTTTTTGTTTTTGGTTTATAGTTGTACTTTTTTAGGATTCATTTGACAAATGAAGGGGGAAGTTGTTTCTAATAATATTCCCTAATGTAGGTTTTACAAAAAATATCTTTTCCATTCTTATAAATCAGGTTGTAATTAACTTATGTCAGTTTTCTTGAACACTTGAAAAGAGATTATTTGTTTAACAACTCTTCCCTTTAGCTGATTTTCCCTCTCAAAAGGTCATGACCAATGGACAGATTTTGGATTCATGCAACATCTTGGTGTTCTTTGTTATGTACCTATTTGAATTTGAATAGAATCCCCCAACCCCTTCCTCTCCCCTAACAAAATAGTGTTGTTTTTCTAAGCATAGGAGGTAAAGATATTAGGTTCTGAAGAAAGCATTAAGTAGTTGTTTTCTGCCTTTTGTTTTTCTAAAAGCTATTCGTTTAGAAAAGTTTACAGAAAAACCTTTACTTCATACTGTACTTTACTTAAATAGTAAATATAATTGATATTTCTATGCCATATCTTTTCTACTGAATTTTGAACTTAGATCTGTCTGATCCGAAGCTCTTTTCATATGTATATAGCAATAAACATAGGGTGTGTTTGGGACAGCTGGAAAAATTAGAGTATTTCAATAATCGATTATTTTTATAATTGATTATAATTAGAATCAATTTTTGTTTGGGTAAGTTTGTTGAAAAGTGATCTGAAGATAATTAATTTCGTTTGGATGCAACAAAAAATCAGCTTTTACATGTAAAAGAGTATAAAAGCAACTGAAAGAAAAAATAAGCTGTTGAAAAATAATCATAGGCTACAAATTTTCAGATTCTTAAAAACAGCTTATTTTTCAGAAAAAAAGCTTTTTACAAATTTCAGCTGATGTCCCAAACATGCAGCTTATTTTATAAACAACTTTTTTTTTCCCCATAAAACAGCTGAAAATTGGGATTATAATCTTTTCCAAACATGCTCATAATTTCATACTGACACTGAATTGATTACTTGAGTCAGTCACTTAAATCAACAATTATGGGTCCTTGATTAGTTGTGATTATTGGATATGCTATAAATTCTTTCCTGCTCCTTATGAAGCTAAGTTCAAAATTTCCTACTAGTCTGGTCTTTAACCGAGTCGAATGATATTGTGTGATCTATGTAGTTGACCTCACCTAGTGGGATAAGACTTTTGTTAGTTGTTGTTTTCATATATAATGTGATTCATATTGGTTGGCATTGCTGACTTCAAGTCTTATTTTAGAGTAACAATTTCTCATTTCAGTTTATTATAGGGACTGGTGATAATCTTTCAGATTTCACCTTTTCTGAAAATGTTACTCATGCCCATATCTGTGCAGAAAAGGCCTTAAATTTCCAAACGGTTTCTGTGGCAGGAAAGGTATGTGTATATTGAACATCAATTTACTGCTTGCTCTGATTTGATATTCATGCATAATGTATTTTCTTTTTGTGCAGGCATTTTTCATCACAAATTTTGAGCCTGTGAAATTCTGGGAATTTCTCTCGCTTTTGTTAGAAGGTCTTGGATATCAAAGGTAAAAATGAGCAACCTGTTTTGATATGAGTGGCATGATATTGTCTCCAATGTTACTGATGTTTAGTTGTATATTTTGACATGATTGTATGATATAGCATATGGGAGTTTTAGAAGAGGTAAAAAGCTTTATAAATTATATTTTATCTGCTCATATCTTTGGGAAAATCTAGCCACAAGCTGCTATATCAAATTAACTCTTTCCTGCCATAGTTATCAGAATCTTAAGATTCACGATTTGAATCTTACGATTCGATACGATTTGACTGCCTACCGATACATATCCTAAGATGAATCTTAAAAGACTTTGTATCTTACGATACATGAATGAATCATGTGAATCTTACGATTCATGAATGAATCATATTGAATCTTACGATTCACAAGATTCAAGTATTCGTTATTTTTTTAGTTTTGTTTCACCAATTCTCATGAAAAAATTGAAAAGTCATATATGCTTAAATTATTTAATAAAAAGGAATTGAAAGAACACTTCTGAACTTATCTTATTTGATTACTCCACTACTTTATTTGTTGCTTACTCATTTAATGCATGAACTTTATTTAGCTATTTAATTGCTTTGTTTTCATTCTACCAAAATAAAAGCTTCACAAACTCAAATTTAACAGAACTCATGCATCTCATGCTCCCAGAGTTATGTTTTTTAGTTATTGATCATGAATATGTGCTTTAATATGATTTTTGTTAGTTGTATATGCTATGTTTTATTATTGATCATGAATCTTACGATTCACGATACGATTCGATTCACGATTCAGAAAATGAGCCTTCCGATTCACAATTTGAATCCCGATTCAACTACCATGTTTCCTGCCCATTTAGGAGACATCATAACAAATTAGCTCTTTGTTTGGTATATTTGCTCCTTTGACTTGCTATTTCATTCACTTCTGGAGGCAACAATAGGTTATTTGTGTTTTTTCTTTATTGCTGATTTGTGACCTCTTGTGCTGTTAACCAAGTCAGAAAAATCCTTGCTTTAATTGCAGGCCATTCATCAAACTTCCTGCTAAGTTGGTGCAATACATTCTATCAGTTTTAAAGTGGCTACATGAAAAGTTGGGACCCAGATACTTCAGTTATCCTTTATTAGTTCATTTTTTTCAGTTAGCTTCATACACCCGAACTTTCAACTGCATGGCAGCTCAGAAAGATATTGGATACTCACCAATAGTCTCCCTTGAGGTTTAATTCTTCTTGCTTCTTTTTAAATTTTTACTTGTGTTAAATCTCCTATATTCTTGTTACTTCCCAGTGATAACTGAATTATACGGGGCATAAGTGTAACTATGCAACAACCTCCAAAGAGGCAAAATGAAGATTCGTTAAATAAAATAAGTTGTTCCCTTTTCAATACTGTTCAGACCCCCAATCCCACACACATACAGATACAAAATTAGGCTCTTACTGATATTTTCCTTTCTATGTGACTTTATGATGTTCTAAACAGAGTGAAATATACTATTTGGCAATGTTTATATATGGCCTGGAATTTCTTACTCTTAAGATTTGCATTTATATTTGCCAATATTGGATAATACAGGAAGGAGTCACATTAACCTTAGAATCATTCTCTCATTTAGCCAGAGACTCATCTTTTTCAAGATGCTGCAGTTCCACTGAACAGTCAAAAGCGGATAAGCTGCTGGGTGGAGGAAAAGGTTAAAACATAATGTTTACAATGTTTACATACATCAATTAAGGTTTGCTATCTTTAGTTAATGTCAAAGCAACTTTTGGTGGAAATGGAATGACTTGGAGCATATTGATAGGCATACCTTACTGCATGAATATGTGGCTCATCTTGTTAGAATAGTTAACTCTTAACCTGCAAATTAACTAATTAAGTTAAACCTGACACAAGCATAAGGGCAACACCACCAACCATAAATGCCTTGCTCGTAGGATTGCTCCGATATTTGCATATTCTTTTTTACTTTAAGGGTGTGCTTGGCTCAAATGAAAATTTCTTTGATCTTGTATGATACAAGTTAAATGTAGCTGTGTTGAAGAGAAGCGCCACTCATTTGCACTCCATACTAAATATTAACCTCTTCCTATTGAACTCAAAAGTGAGTTGAAATTGATTTTTTTGCCCATGTTTTTCCACTCTTGACCACACATTGAGGATTGAGAATAAAATCTTTTCCATCCCAATCTACTTTTACTGCTCTCCCCATTCTCACCTTCCCTGCCAAGTGTACCCTTAGATTGCTTCAGTAGTGTACTTTTCTTTTGTTACTTTTTCATCCATACCAACTACTACTCGGTACATAGTGTCTTTGGGTCACAAAAATGAACTCACTTAAGTTGATGAGCAAATGGATTTATTTTATCATTTTAAAATCACTTTGGTAGAATAGATTTGAGTGTAATCATTATGAAACTGAATATTTGGCAGTACATATGTTAACCATTCTGAATCATTTTTAGCTTTATTTTTACAGTGGCTGACATTTTGTTGTGGAGAGACGAGAAGAAATCTTTTACATATTTCCTTGTGCTGGTTTTGTGGTTTTACTGGTTTTTCCTTTCCGGAAGAACTTTTATATCATCTGCTGCGAGACTTTTGCTGCTTGCCACATTACTTTTTTATGGACATGGTTTTCTGCCATCAAAGTTGTAAGTGCTTGCTCATAAGGACTGAGACTTTAAATTTCTGTCTTTTTAACAGATTTAGGAAGCTTTATGCCTTCAAATTGTGTATAGCACAATTTTCTTTTGAAAGCCAGTTGCTTTATTGAAATGATGCTTCAACAATTGGTCCTCCCACTGTTTTCATCCTGCTGGTTACATCTTTGGCATGGCTGATATGTTCTAGCCACAGCTTACTTATTTAATTAAATTATTTCAAGAGTAATATGGTCTATATGTCAGCCATAAAGGCTACTCATATCTCACCACAAATCAGTGCCAAATACAGGAATTACGTAGTATACATTTAATGAACACTTAAAGATTGTTTTGGGAATTTTGGCTCTTGACAACTTATACCTTCACTGGAAAAATAAATCGTTCTCCAAGTACTAACTGTATGACACTTTGTGACAGATTTGGTTTTCATATACAAAGGATACCCACGTCTTATTTTGAGATCTCTGATACGGCAGTGAAAGATTCAGTTACCACTACATTATATCTTTGGAACAGGGGTTTTCAAAATATAAGAGGACTGGCCCATGGGGACGATTGGTCTGCATTCTTCAAGGTAAAAGATGTGGTCTCCTTTTAAAAAATTAAAAAAAAAAACGAAAATCCCCTCTTTTCTTGTTCTAATTAAATATATTGTAATTTTTTAAAAATATATGATGTAGGCATTATATGTTTATTGAGAATGCATGTACTCTTTTATGTCTGGATCTATTGTTTGGTTTTGGAAAAAGGGTTCTAAGTTTCTATCTTCTAATTGGTCTGCGGGTCATCATTTTGCTTTCTGTCTTACATACTTGTTTGAGAGGTTGGCTTGAAAGAATGAATAATTCGTACATGAATGAAGTTTTACTATATGTAGAGATTCTGGGAATCATTTCCTTCATGTTTAATTTTTTTAACGCATGCAGATTGCAGTTTTTCTTTACCTTCTGAAGTTGATCCTGTCAGAGTTGTTGACAAAAATGATAGGCATAGGTATGAAATTGTTGACGTGAGTTCCAGAACTTCGTTGGTTTGTGGGCTTTCATTTTTACACAATCTGACTTGTTGTGTAGGTTTGGTGTTCGCATTTATGGCATTTTTTGTTTACGAGCAATATGAATCGGAAATTGATGGGTTGGTGGATATTCTGTTCACCAGTTTGAAGGAGTTCATGATATATTTGATGAGAATTTCACCTGTTTCTATATCGCGGCTTCTGCATTATCACGACAACTTTCAGCACTATGAAGGACCAAGAAAGGTAAAAGACCTGAGATAGCCAAAAAGAAGGGTTTCAGCTTCGTTCTGCGATCTTACACCTCCATTACGCTATCTATTTTACATACCAAAAAATTGAAAAAATAGCTTTGTCCCATGAAAAAGATAGGGAAAATATACTCACGTTTAGGAATGCTCTCTCTCTCTCTCTCTCTCTCTCTCTCTCTCTCTCTCTCTCTCTCTCTCTCTCTCCTGTAATCACAATTGAACTAATGAATCAGGCCGAAGATGTAGCTGTTTGAAAGAATTGTGATACTGATACTCTTTTTTAAGTGATGAAATATTAAGAAACAGATTGATGGTTAATTGACAACAATAGTTGTACAAATGGAATGTGCAGTTCAGTGTTACTGACATACTAATTTTGGTATAAATAACAAGTATTTTCTACGGTAATCAATCCTGGAAGAGTCCGTATGACTTCTATGGCGACATATATTGACATACTAATAATTAGTTTTGTAAAATTACTATTCTCTCTCATTTATTTATTAGTTTTTTTTTTGTCTGTGTAAAATAACTTACAACGACACTTATTTTGGGACGGAAAAAGTAGTAAGTACACTACAAAACTGACCGGTGAAGTATGGTGATTGGTGAGGAGTTAATAATTACCCTTTTGCATTTTCGTCTTTTATATTTTAAAATTTTTATTTTGAACCTTTTAAGTTTTTTTAAAAATCTCAATTTTATCTCTTCGTTAATTTTACATTAATATCGTTAAAATAATCAATTATATTATATAAAATGAGGTTTTGCCACGTAGGTTGATGCCACATGGCAACATCATATTGATTTTTTTTCAGTTGAAATGAAAACGATTTTATTTTTATGGTAATTTTAAATTTTAAATTGTTTAATTCATATTAATTGATAACAATAATTTAAATTCATATTCAAATTTGAACGTGATCAATATTTTAAGATATATATGATTTGAAATTTTAAATTGTTTAATTCATATTAATTGATAACACTAATTTAAATTCAAATTCATATTCAAATTCAAAATTATAACAAATTAAAATAAAGAAACTGTGCAATTAGATTTTTTTATCTCATAATTTTATAATGCAAATATATAATTGATAATTTAAACAATATCAATATATAGATGTGTAGATGATAATAAAATTTGAACATTATCAATATTTTAAGATATTTATTATTTAAAATTTTAAATTATTTAATTCATATTAATTGACAACACTAATTTAAATTCATATTCATATTCAAATTTGAACGTGATTAATATTTTAAGATATTTATGATTTGAAATTTTAAATTATTTAATTCGTATTAATCGATAATACTAATTAAATTCAAATTTCCATTTTAAATTATAAACTATTATTATAAATATTAGGGAAAAGAGCATTAGGCTCTCCTAAACTTTACTCCTTTTGCAAATAGACACCTTAAACTTTATTTTTGTCCCAATTAATCCTTAAACTTTACCTCTTTTGTAAATAGACACCATGAACTTTAAATTTATTATGATTGATATGTAAACTTTAACTTTTTTATAAATAGACACCTTAAATTTTAACTTCATTTCAATTGATATTTAAGATTTATCCTTTTTACAAATATTTTTTTTCTAGTTATTTATCTTAAATGTTAATCATTCATTAATTTTTTTTGTCACAACTTATTTTTTCATATTTAAAATATATAAAGAATATGAATTTAGAAAATATATATAGAAAAGGGAAATAATAACATTATTCAAAAAAATATTTATTACATTTTTTAATTCTAAATCTTAATATGTTTTAATGTTTGGAAAAGGGATGTATAGAAATAAAACTAATAAATAGTTGAGATTTTTTTTGTTAGTAATTTAACTCCAATTTAATATAAGAGATTATTTATGAAAGATACAAATTTTAAGAATTAATTGAGATGAAATTGAAATTTAGGTGTTTGTGTACAAAAGATGTAACGTTTAAGGATTAATTTAATTGAAATTAAAGTTCATGGTGCCTATTTGCAAAAGAGATAAAGTTTAATGATCAATTGGGACAAAATGAAAGTTTAAGGTGTCTATTTGTAAAATGAGTCAAGTTTAAGGGGGCTGAGTGTAACACCCTAAATCCGGGTTTACAAATATTCTCATTTACAAACTTATTTTAATTCAATAAGCATGTTAACTAACTTTAATCTTTTCCAAAAACTGTGAAGTTAATAAAACATAGATCGGAATTTTATCGGATGTTTAAAACTTTTCATTAATTAATTTTGGAAGTTGCGTATCACTGCCTCAATTATAAGTATACTTGAAATAGAGATTTTCATATCCCAAATACTTTTCGGAATAATAGTAATATATATACATTTCCAAAGCGTATACCAAATACATATACAAAAACTGAATATACATGCCATCAATCTGAAGCCTAGGTCTACTCATGCCAAGATACATGAAAAGGAAAAAGGGTCCTAGGACTCAGAGCAGACATCACTAATACCCAATCCTGCATGTTAAACCAACCTCCAAACGAAAAGTGACGAAGCTGATGAAGATAACGTCTTTATGACCTCCACAAGTACTGCCACCGGTTCCTAAAAAAAAATAAAACAGAGGGTGAACTCTCTGCTTCATCAAGGAATACACACAGAACGACTTCACAGTCACATACACAATCCTACTAGCCACCACGATGTGGTTCTCTAGCGTTCACACCCGAAACCTATTCGTTTCCATAACTATTCTTGTAAATTATTTCATACTGGCCAGCTGCCACTGGAACTTCCAGAACTCAGTGGTCTTACACATTTTTGAGTTGGATGACTGTTGGGAGTACACCCTTCACCATGGTACAATGGCGGGCTCTCACCAACCGATGATGTCTCGTATTTTTGTCAGGGTGGCCGAGTCAGCTATGTGATCTATCGTCACAACTCAGTGCCTTACCCTCCAAGGTCAACCTGCCTTACGATCATCTCCCAGGTACCAACTGTGGTCATCCATTACTCCGAGGACTGACTCCTCAACACTCTCTCACAGAGTTTATTTTCTTTCTTCGTCGCATGTGGGTTTCCCGCTGCACATGGTACAGGTGCGGACGAATTGACGCCGAGCTAAAGGTACCACCTCTACGCTCACATATGCACATATAAATAAGGACTTTGCCTTTATCGCTACATCGTAACGATCTCGTCACCTCAAGTGACGCGTCATTCGCAATCCGACCTTGGTTCACAGATAACTCGCAGCTGAAATATCCCACGCGACCTTTTACAGGTCTGTGTGAGCTTTTCTACCACAGGTACTCGACGGCGGTCCTTAATCAACATATGTCCCAGACATACAACACGGAGATCAAACTCCCCCACTATCACAGTGGTTAAACATCACGACCCCGTCATCTCACAAGCACAATGCTCACCGTAGATAAAGCCTCCACACGACCTCTCAACACTTGCCCATTTGGCTTCCGGTCACGTAAGATTATCCTTCTAAATCGACGCGTAGCATTTATCTACTACACCAGTCACACGTGACCCCCAACGAAAAGGTTTCCCTTCTCATTCGATCCTTACCAACACAAAACAAGGATCACAGAATTACTTATGCCAATCATCAATTACTAAATTCACACTCTTTTTATGCATTAATTCATTACTTTCCGTCATTTTTATCACAAAATCACCGTTTTCACCAAATGTGCTCCGCATGGAGTTCATTTGTTCCCACGAAGATTATAAATCCTCGTCCCCACATTCAACATCCAAAACACATCAAAATCATGCGCACACAACTGTTCCACAATGCCCAGGGTTCACACCCCCCAGGTCTCAGTCACAATATACATAGTATCAGTTAATTTGTATAATGAATCAAATCATAGATAATTAGTCATAGCATATTGATGAATATTCACCTTTAGAGGTAGAATATCATCTCTCAAGCTTAAATACATCATATCACATCAATAATTTTATCACATTAACAAACTTGACCAAATGAGGTCGATTTTTCTTTGACAGTACTGAATGTGAGCTCTCACTGATACAAGCAAATGACGTCGGAATTTAGAACTTTTTATATCAAATCAAAGCTCTTGAAATCTATTTTATAGAAAGGTATCCCACTTATAAAATCAACATCTAGAAAATTTTATAAAAATTTTCTAAGTCAGCAGCCCAGAATTTTGAGTGCTCACTGAACATAGCTCAAAGAAATGTAAATTTCTCCCACTTCCCAAATTCATTTTGAGCTGAAATTTTTACAGTAGAAAGGTAACATCTTTGTATTTTTAAAAAGGTAACCCTTACCTCCAAATTATTTGCCTATTGTTCCCAGTAAATTTGTTTCTAACAGCTTAAGTTTCAGACTCAAAACAGAGCTCAAAACCCTTGCCCTGTTTCTTTTTAAAAAGTTAATTTAGAAATTGGACATGATAATTTTTGTAATTTATATTGTTAAAAATCTTGTTTTGTCTAGTTTTTAATGGTTCAAAAACGAAAAAGAAACATTAAGCACACAACTAGGAATTTGAGAAAAACCGAGACATGTTTCAGGGAAACTTGAAAACAGAACATCCATTTTTAAAGCCACGGATGAACTTCAAAAAGAGGTTTTCTCTCCATGATGTCAAAATAAAAGTTGTTTCTTTTTGTGTCTATTTTCATTCAAAACAAATTTCATGAAAAACCAACGGTTAGATCTCTCAAAAATCACAAAACCGTGGGATCTGTCCAGGGACATGCGAACCTGACAGCCACTGTTCCATTATTTTGGAGTTTGTTTTCAACATACAACCTTCATCAATTAATTCTACGAAAATTGGGCATGGATTCCCTTGTTCCAGGGACCTTTCCATTTAGTTTCAAAAGAACAAAACAACACTAAAGTCAGGACATGCACCCACACAGTCACTGCCAAGGGTTTCAAACCCATTTCATCAACTTTTTACATTCAACCATTCAAACAAACACACACAACAGCCAAGAGAGGCATACATGCTGTAGGTAGTTGAGTCCCCTAGCTCTCAACCACCCTTAAACTAAAAATAGAATTCACAAAGAGTCCCCCTCACCTTAGATTTTTTTGTTCAGCTGAAATAGAGAAAGAGAAGATAAGTTGTTGGTAATTAGGAGTGAACCACCAAGCCTTGTATGTAACCAGCCAAACAACAAAAATATAATTTGTCTTCTCCCATGGTAGCTCTCGGCGACGACAGAGAAAAAAAAA
Source organism: Pueraria montana var. lobata (assembly GCA_026413185.1). Taxonomy (NCBI): domain Eukaryota; kingdom Viridiplantae; phylum Streptophyta; class Magnoliopsida; order Fabales; family Fabaceae; genus Pueraria; species Pueraria montana. The sequence goes on from CM048654.1 coordinate 9,616,327, forward strand.
TAAAGGAGAGAAGAGAGCTTCTTCGTATGAAAAGGAATGAATGAATGAATGAAGAAGCAAAGCAATTCACGTAATTTATTTGGATACAATTTGTAATTTTGCTATTTGCAGCCATCGTTATCAAGGACACCCCCCTTCTTTTTTTTTTTTCTACAACTTACGGAACTTACGTAAAAGTTCCAAAATCTCACAATAACACTATGACACATAAGAAAACATAGAACTTAAGTTAATTATTATATCAATCAACATAATTTAAATTTCATTTGCTCTTTCATTATTAATCAATCACTTAATCATATAATTAGGAAAATCACAACGTTACCATTCTCCCCAACAAGAAAATTTTCTAATTAAATCTCTCACGTTCATACTTATTGGGTTGTAATTTTCGGGGTGTTACACTGAGTACTTTTTTCCCTAAATATTAAGCACACAATTCTATTTTTTCTATTTTTAATTCATAAAAATACATCAATTATAGTAATTAAGGTGATTAATTAATTAATCATTCACAATTTAAACATTCTAATTGATAATACAATTATATATTCTAATTCAAATTAACTAATATCACTAATATATATTTTGATTCAAATTTAAATTTAAAAATCTCGCAAGATTCATTTTAGGCATCTCGAAAAAAAATTCTACTTGAAATTCCAATAATTTTTTTTCATTTTTAATTCATAAAAAATACATAATTATATTAATTAGGGTAACTCTAGTCAATATAATTTTTATAATTTAAAAATTAAAATTGATAACACAATTATATTCTTATTCAAATCTTGCAATTAGATTTATTTTTATTTCATAATTTTGTAATGCAAATATATATTTTGGTTCAAATTAATAAATAACACTATTATATATTTTGTTTGAAATTTAAAGTAAATTTAAAATTATAAATATTGCTAGATTTGTTTTAGTATATCAATCTTTACCATTATTTTGTTACAATGTTATAATCATGTCATTAAAATGAATAATTTAAATTAAATTTAAGTAGGTCAATCTTTACCATTAATTTGTTAAATTTTTATGAATATAAACTCTTCTCTCATATCTTGTATTTTTATTAGATAGACGCGGATGTGAGACAAATGTTAAGATTCATTTCAAAATGTATTGAGGAATATTTAAAATTCAAAATTAAAAATAGGTTTCTTTTTACCTTTTATCCTTATAGTCTATTTTATGTCTCTAGGTACGATTTTAATCTTTCAATTTTTTTCAAGTTAATTGAGTCCTTTTATTTGTGAAAATTAATTAAATTTGATTTTTCTCCATCAATTTTCTTTTATTTAAACTTCTCAATTTTATCTGTTATCTACATAATTAAATCTATTAAATTATATTAAATATTCTTCTCCTCAAAACTCACCGATCAAAATAGATCAAATTTCCCTAAATAATCAACATCATATAATTAATATGAATATTTTTTATTTAGGCACAATAATTTAATTAAATAAATCTTAAAAGATATATCTAATATGTTAATTTATTTAGGCACAAAAAATCTATTTTATATGTTTTAAAATATTATATTTTAATATTTATAATTATTACTTTGTAATTATATTTTAAATAATTTAAATAAAGATAACATTACAAATTTTTAATTTATTTTTAATATATTACGAACATATTGTCTTTAAAGAGAAATATTATACTTTATAAGAAATATAATTACTACATAAACATATATTTTGATTCAAATGTATACATGTACCATTTAATAATGTGTTATAGTTCATTGTTGGTTATGTCCGTAATGATACATTGAGTAGTTATTGATCAAGTCTTACTTTCATGCATATGATCATGAATTGAATTATAACTAACAAACTTCAATAACCTAATTATTTTCTATACATAATGATAATAATGTTACATTAAAGTAAAACTAAAAATGAATTAAATCAACTTGGAATTAGGCATGGCAACGGAACGGGTCGTGGACGAGTTTGGCACTTCCCGTCCCCATTCTCACAAAAGGCGGAGTGGGTTATAGTATAAAAGAGATAGGTTAAATGTATAATTTTAAATTTGTTATTTAATTATTATTATAAAAATAAACTTATAACAATAAAATTATAGTTAATTGTATATATATGTTGTGACAAAAAAATTATAAAAAAAATATATAACGGTGGCTGGTATGGGTACGGGGATGGTTAGATATCCACCCTATTCCCCATTAAAAAAATTTGGATAATACCTGTACCTGAATCTATACCCGGTCAAAGTGGGTATTCCTATCAAAGTCGGGTCAGATTCAGGTTGGTACTCACGGGTTCAGGACTTTTTGTCATGCCAACTTGAAATTACTAAAGAAAATTTCACAGTCTCTCAGTTATTAGTCTAAATAAAATATTATTAAAATATCATTATATGCATTATCTTATTTTTGTATTGATCATTAATATTTTTATTGTAATCTACTGATGTATAAGTTCAATTGTCCACAATTTTTTTTTAATAATTAACATTAGACATTTATCTTCTGTATGATGAAAATATATTTTTTAAAGAAAAATTAATAATTACCAAATATATTATAAATTTTGTTATCATTAATATTTTTTATTAAAATTATGTATATATTTAAATTATATATAAATGCAAATATCTTTATAAAGATAATAACGTTCTAAAACAAATGTTTATATAAATTAAAATGATATAAGACATGTGTAAATATAAAATTATTTAAATATATATCAATATTCATAATTAATTTTATATATTTTTTACATATACATACTAACACATACATATATAAAAAAATTAAAAATTAAAAAGTACATTAAAATTATAAATTATAAACTCAACACCCGTGCAAGGCACGGGTTATTAAGCTAGTTAATTTTAATATAATGGTAGTTAAAAACAATCACAATGTTTATATTAATTATAAGTATTAATTAAGTTAAATATTGTTGTGGGTTTTAATCACAGTTTTTTTATTAAATTTTTGAAAATTATAAACACCTTGTTCATTCTTAAGGTTTAATCTTCGTCCCCACAGATTAACAGAAGCAATTTATAATTAGCAAAAAACAATTAGATTTTAGGACTTTATTTTACGTTTTTGATTAATTAACCATTTAATGTTTATTTCGGCATTTGTAAGTGAAATTTAATGGGCTTAAGTAGAAAACTATAAATAGTTAACAAATACCGAAATAGTTCACCGTGAGAACTTAACTATTTCACGGTGAACTGTGTTAATGGGCTTAAGTAGAAAACTAGAAATTAGAATCTCACCCTTTAGGCTGGAAAACAAAGAAATGAGAAATCCAAGATATATTAAACAAAAGGTTAAATTAACATGTAGGTCCATGTACTATTCGACAATTTTTAATTAGGTCCCTGAACTATTTTTTTTTTCAATTGGGTTCCTGAACTTTTATTTATTTTTTAATTAGGTCTCGACCGTTAGCTCCATTAACGGCAGAGACCTAATTAAAAAATAAATAGAAGTTCAATGACCTAATTAAAAAAATTGTTTAGGGACCTAATTAAATTTTTTTAAATAGTTCAAGAACCTATTGAGTAATTCTCAAATTCTACTCAGGCTATCACACTATACTTCTCAAGAATGTGTAGACTACTTCTAAATTCAGTATTGTCCATCTTACAGATCTGCACTGAGTATTCTTAGTTCTTCAGGTCAATATTTTCACCTGTCCAGTCCAGTATTTTCACATTTGCCGATTCTAAACTCAGTATTCTCAACCTCTGCAGGTTTTTTAACCAATATTCTCAAACTCTGGAAGCATTAATCCCTTTACTGCACTTTTAGTTTCCCCTTACAGATTCTATTCGGATAGACCTAATGCACTCCTTCTAAATACATTCTTCAATTAAGTGATATTTTTTGTATGATTTTTAATTTACTTTTAATTTATTTAGTAGGTCCCTGAACTATTTAAAAAAAATTAATTAGGTCCCAAAATAATTTTTGTAATTGGGTCCTTGAACTTCTATTTATTTTTTAATTAGGTTCCTGCCGTTAATGGAGTTAACGGTAGTTAACGACAGAGACCTAATTAAAAAATAAATAAAAGCTCAGGGACTCAATTGAAAAAAAAAGTTCATGGACCTAATTAAAAATTGTTGAATAGTATAGGGACCTACAAATTAATTTAACCTTAAAAAAAAGTAGGGTTAATATATTTTTAGTGTCAAAACTTTTTGTAAATTTTATTTTTAGTCCCTAAATAAAAGTGTTTTTGGTTTTTATATTTTTCCTTTGTTAAAAGTTTTAGTCCTTGCTATTAAGTAATATTATTGACTAACGACGTTAACAGCTAACTTGTCACATCATCAATGAATATGACGAGACAACCACGCGTAATTTTTTTGGTAAACTATATTTTTAGTCCTCGTAAACTAATCTAATATCATCAATTGGTCTGAACAAATGATGACATGTTTGTGTATGTTGATAGGATATAATATTTTAAAGAATTTTTCTTAAACCCATAAATATTTTTAAGAATTTTTTTTAACCCATGGCTTGTTTAATGACACACTTTTTTGAACACACCCTCTCTTATTGGTTGAAATTTCTTGAAAATTACCAAATATTGTGGGTTCACATCGTATTTAATGATTTTGTTGTGAATTTGTAGTTTTCAATAATTTTCAATCAATTATAAAGTGTGTGTTAAAAGGAGTGTGTTGCTAACACTCCTCCAATGTTTGGTGCACATCAAATAACAAATCACGTAATGATAGAATATAATATAAATTATATTTAAATCACAAAATTATTCTTTCATTTTTTTTGAAAAGAAAATTATTCTTTCATTAAAATTATATATATTTTTTAAAAATTAAATTTTAATTTTTTTTACAAATTATAAAAAAAAATTAACTAAATTATGCAAAATTACATCCTTGCTCCCCTTAAGAAAACATTAGGTAAGATAAATGATAGAATGACGCTATCATATCTTATTAACGCAATAAACAACGTATTATAATAGGGTATGATAATTATCATATCATATGTGACCACCAAAGAACCCTTTTATCTTTTAAAATATTTTTTTTATCTTTTTTTAAATTAAAATTAAATATTTTAAAGAAATTTTAATTTTTAAAAATAATCTTCTATAATAATATAAAATCAATCAATTATATTACTCAGTGCTCGCATCAAAACTTTAGAGCTTTTATTTTTATTGATTTTACTTGCTTCATAATTTTATTATTATTGATGTTTTTTGTTTTATAGCTTAATCTTCTTTTTGTCTTCTTTCTTGGAGGTAAGTTTCTACCTGTTTCTTCATTCTCTTGAATTTTTTTTTTTAATATTTGCCATTTAACAGTTATATGTTGATATTATTTGTTTATTTCTACATAACATAATTTGGTATATTATAGATGGCATAAATTGGGAGTAATTGGTAGTTTACACTGTCAATTAATTATATTTCTGATATTAATTTGTGATATTAAAATATTAGATAAATAGATAGTAGGGATGGCAAAACGGGCCCACCGCAAAAATGGTGGGGCGGGGTGGGGTTTTTGGCCCACTGGCCCGCTTAGGCCCGGCTCGCCTAGCCCGCCAACCCGCTGGGCCAGAGGCAGGGCGGGCCGGGCTGGTCCGTCAGCCGGTCGAACATTAAATAAATATTATATAATTATATTTTAAATTTAATAATTAATATTATAATTTAATAATTCTAATTTGGTTTTAGTTTAGCCAAGGACTAGGGTTCCACAGACTTCTGCAGTTCTGATTTGTTTCTACTTTCTCCGTTTCTCGCGAGTGCCAAGTTCCAAGTTCCAACTGCGACGCCGACGGCCCGACGCGACTTCACGTCGTCTTCGTCTCGCCGGCGCCGCGAGTGCGAACTACGACTCTTCCTTCTTCGCGCCTCTCGGCTCTCTCAGCTCAGTCTCTCTGCCTTGCGAGTCCGCAACTCACTCACGAGTCGGCGCTGCCCCTGACGGCCTCACCTCACCGCTTGTCGCGCCGCTGCCCCTGACGGCCTCACCTCACCGGCGTCACCGCTCGTGGTTCTGTCTCTCTCCCATTTGTGGACCGTCGTGCATCAAGTACTATTTACTATTGTTCTTCCATGGTAGCTTGTGCCTGTGCTTGTTGGTTGGTTCTCTTCTTGTTGGATGCTTCATGCTTGTGTGGTGGTCGAATCAACTGGAAGAATAATGAGAGTGTGTTGTGAGTTGATAGTCTATGAAATTATGTGTGTTGTGTGCTTCTCTTTTCTGTGACATGTGATTGGATTCCCCAAAGAAATTATGTGTTGTCTTCTGAGTTGTGAGTGTTGTGATAGTTAGTATTATTAATTTATTATGAATCCGTAATTGACTAATTGTGTTTCTTAATTTTCCCTGAAACTGAAATGCTTTAGTGTTGGTGGTTGTCTTAGACTCTTAGCAAACTGAAATTTTGATATAATTTTAATTGTTTAATTTTAAACAGGATTTTGATTTGGAAATTAAAATGGATGAGTCAATTAGTAAGCCCCCTTGTAATGATGATGTCAATGATGATGAAGTTAGTGATGATGAAATTGAGGCTGGGGATGTTGAAAAAGAATCTGAATGTGTTGAACCTAATAAGAACAAGCTTAAGTCCACAACATATGAATGTTGGAAATTTTACACTAAGATTGGTGTGGGTAAGGATGGAAAAAAGAGGGCAAAGTGTAATGGTTGTGGCAAAAATTATGTAATTGGTGGCAAAAAAATATGGGACTTCTCATTTAAAGCGTCATATTGCCAAATGTGAGAAAAGCAAATATGAAGATGTGGGTCAAATGATTTTAGATATGCAAGGAAAGTTGAACCCAAGAAAAATAAATCAAAGGGTATCACGTGAGTTGTGTTCTAATCTAATGATTAGGCATGGTTTGCCCTTCAATTTGTTGAGTATCCAGAGCTTAGGGCTTGGATAAGTTATTTGAATCCTGATGCAATTCCAATTTCTAGAAATACTGCCAAGGGTGATATATTGAGAATTTTTATGAGAGACAAGACCAAGATTAAAGAAGAGTTGGTTGCCATTCCTAGTAGGATTTGTTTGACTTCTGATTTATGGACATCTTGTAATACTGAAGGTTTCATATGTTTAACTGCTCATTTTGTTGACTTAAATTGAAAGTTAAATAGTAGGATTCTTAACTTTTGTCATATGCCTCCCCCTCACTCTGGTTTTGAGTTGTCTAAGAAAATTAATGAACTTTTGCATGATTGGGAAATAGAGGAAAAAAAAATTTCTATCACTTTAGATAATGCTTCTGCCAATGATGTTATGCAAAGGACTTTAAAAAGTCAACTTGTCTTGCAAAAGTGGTTGGTGTGTGATGGTGAATTCTTTCATGTCTGTTGTTGTGCACATGTTTTAAATTTGATTGTTCAAGAAGGATTGAAGGTACTTGGAAATATTTTGGATCAAATTAGGGATAGCATCAAATATGTGAGAGGTTCGGAGAGTAGAATGATCAAGTTTAAACAATGCATTGAAAAAATTGGTGACATTGATGCATCAAGTGGCTTGTGTCTAGATGTTCCTACAAGATGGAACTCAACTTATTTGATGCTTCAAAGTGCTCTTAAATATCAACGTGTGTTTGGAAGCTTACACTTGGTTGGTGAAAATTACAAGTATTGTCCTTCAGAGGAATAATGGAAAAGAGCAGAAAAGATTTGTAGATTCTTGTTGCCATTCTATGATATTACAACCTTAATTTCTGCAACAAGTTACCCTACTTCCAACTTGTATTTTTTACAAGTTTGGAAAATTCAATGCCTCTTAATGGAAAGTGTAAAAGATGAGTATGAAGTTATAAAGGACATGGCTAAAAAGATGATGGTGAAATTTGATCAATATTGGGATGAGTATAGTGTTGTGCTTGCATTTGGTGCAACTTTAGACCCAAGGATGAAGTTGGAAACATTGGGTTATTGTTATGAAAAGATTGATTCGCTTACTTGGGAAATAAAATTGGAGAACATAAAGAAAAAATTGTACATGCTTTTCTCCCAATATTCTAGCAAAGGTTCCACCTTAAATGCTCGAAAGCATAAAAATACTCATTCTTCATCCTCAACTGCTAGCAAACCAAGCCTTTTTTATGTATGTTACTCACATTATTTTTCTAATTCAATTACTTTATATTTTTTACATTATGTATCATGTATGTTTCTAACTAATTTTTTTTTCATATTAGGAATTAAAAATGCGTAAGCTTCAAGATGCTAAGAACACTGGAAGGACTCAACTAGATATTTATTTAGATGAGCCAACTTTGGATTTTGATTTCACGGAGTATATGGATGTGCTACAATGGTGGAAGAATAATAGCCAACGTTTTCAGATCTTTCCTTAATGGCTTGAGACTTGTTAAGCATCCCCGTTACTACAGTTGCATTTGAATCTGCATTTAGTATTGGTTCTCGGATCCTTAACAAGTATAGAAATCGCCTCTTACCTGAAAATGTGGAAGCAATTATTTGTAGTTCCAATTGGCAACATGGTTTTTGAGAGGGTAATTAAATTAATCTAAATGTACTTATTTGTATATTTTTATTATTTTGATAACCATTTCGATGTTCTAACTTTGAATTGATTTTTTTTTTTCAATCAAATGTGATGTGGACGATGAAGAGGAGGGTCACAAAGATGGCCAAGTGGAGGGGACTTCTTCAAGGGGTGCTTCTAATGTTGTTGAAATGGAAGATGATGTTTGAAACTTTGAATATTGACTTGTGCTTTTCACTTTGTGTTATGGATTTGACTTGGTAGTTTGTGGTGTATTTTGTGGTGAAGACTTATTAACTAATAACTATTTGTATTTTATTTTGTGGTGTATTTGTGATAGACTATTAGTTTGTGTTGTTGAGCTTTTGTTTTGAATGAAGAGGAACATGTTGAACTTGTGGTGTATTTGTATTTTGTGGTGTATTTTTGAAATTGTGATAGACTATTAGTATGTTATTCATCATGTTGAACTTGTGGTGGTGTTCAAAGACTACTTTTATTTTGAGACATCTTGTTTATGATAATGTTGAATAATTTTTATGTCATTTTATATATGTCTATTTTTGTTTAAAGCATTAAAAAAAATACAATTTTTTGCCCTAAATCTGGCGGGCCAGGACATGTAGCCCATGGCAGCTATGGCGGGCCACAGGCGAGCCGGGCCAAAATGGGCCGGGCCAACCCGTTTTGCCAACCCTAATAGATAGATAGATAGATAGATATATAATCAATTAATTAATTATTGATTATTAATTTGTGATACTAATATTAGTCAAATAGATAGATAAATATATAATCAATTGATTAATTATTGAGTAATTGTGGAAATTTGAATTAGTTTTAGATTTTCTTTAACTAATATAACAAATTAACATCATTATCTACATACTTTATATATACAAAAAATTCATTTCCTTCTCAATAAACCCGTGCATCGCACAGGTACTATCTAATATTATATAAAAGAAGATTTTGCCACCACGTAGGTTGATGCCACGTGGCAATATAATATTAATTATTTTTCTGCCGATATGAATACAGTTTTATTTTTATGATAATTTTAAATTTAGAATTGTATAATTCATATTAATTGATAACACTAATTTAAATGCATATTCAAATTTGAACATGATCAATATTTTAAGATATTTATGATTTAAAATTTAAAATTGTTTAATTCATATTAATTGATAACACTAATTTAAATTAAAAGTCATATTCAAATTCAAAACTATAACAAATTAAAATAAAGAAATTGTACAATTAGATTTTTTATCTCATAAATTTATAATGCAAATATATAACTGATAATTTAAACAATATCCATATATACATGTGTGGATGATAATAAAATTTGAACATTATCAATATTTTAAGATATTTATGATTTTAAAATTTAAATATTTTAATTCATATATTCAGTTAATTATATTAAGTATAGTAATTAAAATCATTAGAGTGAGTATATAATTTGATATTTTGATTAAATTAATCAATTAAATCTTAAATAGATTTTGATTTTATATAATTCGGTAATTAATTATTAAGTTTTATGGATTTTATTTTATAATTATGAAATATTTTTTATTATTGTGATTTTATGATTTACCGTAAATGATAATAATAATATCAATTATATTATATAAAATAAGGTTTTGCCATGTAGGTTGATGCCACGTGGCAACACCATATTAATTCTTTTCCTACCGAAATGAAGACGATTTTATTTTGATGATAATTTTAAATTTAGAATTGTAAAATTTGTATTAATTGATAACACTAATTTAAATTCATGTTCAAATTTGAACGTGATCAATATTTTAAGATATTTATGATTTAAAATTTTAAATTGTTAAATTCATATTAATTTATAACACTAATTTAAATTCAAATTCATATTCAAATTCAAAATTATAACAAATTAAAATAAAGAAATTGTGCAATTAGATTTTTTATCTCATAATTTTATAATGCAAATATATAATTGATAATTTAAACAATATCTATATATACATGTGTGGATAATAATAAAATTTTAACATTATCAATATTTTAAGATATTTATAATTTGAAATTTTAAATATTTTAATTCATATATTCAGTTAATTATATTAAATATAGTAATTAAAATCATTACAATGAGTATATAATTTGATATTCTGATTAAATTAATCAATTAAATCATTAAATCTTAAATAGATTTTGATTTTATATAATTTGGTAATTAATTATTACGTTTTATGGATTTTATTTTATAATAATGAAATATTTTTATTATTGTGATTTTATGATTTACCGTAAATAATAATAATAATATTATTATTATTATTATTATTATTATTAATATTATTATTATTATTATTATTATTATTTTTATATATCATAAAAGAATATTTTATCACGTAAGTAGATGCTACGTGACAATACCACATTCATTTATCCCTTCCAAAATGCCATTAAATAATTTATTTTATTTTTAATTGATAAATATATATTTCTGGTAATTAAGATGATTATTTAATTATGAAATACTTCATTACATTAATCAATCATGACTAGAATATTCTAATTAATTAATAATATAATTATATAATCTGATTCAAATTAATTAATAGCACTAATATATATTTTGTTTCAAATTTAAAAATATTGAGAGATTTATTTTAGTAGAGCAATATTTACTACTATTTTGTTACAATATCATAATCATGTCATTGAAATGAATAATATAAATTATTTAAGTAGAACAAGACCATTAATTTGTTACAATATTTATGAATATGAACTTTTCTCGACGATTCAAAATTCAAAATTATAACTAATTAAAATAAAGAAATCGCGTAATTAGATTTTTTTTATCTCATAATTTTATAATGCAAATATATAATTGATAATTTTAACAATATCTATATATACGTGTGGATGATAATAAATTTTGAACATTATCAATATTTTAAGATATGAGGAATGCTATGGTCACACTCTCTAACACACTCCCTTAATCACACTCTCACTCATTGGTCCACGTCATCTGTTTTTTCTAACCTCTCACCTGGTAACCGGCACTCCCCGTTTGTATCAATTATGATAATTTTTATTTAATTTAATTTTAATTTTTTTTATTGAATCACAAAACTCAAGACTGCAATGTCGTTTCCATGAAACAAATTCACGACCTACGCAAATCCTCCAATTTCCCCTGCACCCAATCCAAATCCATCCCCTCTGCTACCGCCACCTTCACCTTCTTCACCGCTTCATTGTGTCGGCACCGCTTCCGCCCTCCCTCCCCGCCTCCACCCCCGCACTACCGCCTCATTGTGCAGGCACCACTGCCGCCCTCCCTCCCCGCCACCACCCACATCTCCACCCTCGCGCTCCTCCCCTCCCCAATCCGCCGCACCAGCTTGGTGCGCGCCGCTGCCGCCGACCTCGACCATTGAGGCTCCTTTCTGCGTTTATAACCCCACAACATCAATTCGTTGAAAATTCCTCTTTAACCCACAACATGAATTCATCATTCACCTTATTTGGGGTTCAAAATCAAAACCCTATTTGTGCATTTTTATGTTCTGAAACATGACGAAACACTATTGTGTGGCACTTTCTCCGGCCAATTCTAATTTTTTTCTGGCACCTTTCTGGTTTTTTCAGCCTTGATTTGTTCTGTGGCACTATCTCTGATGTTTTATTTTGCTGTCTTCACTCAGTTCACTCTTTTACTGTTCTCTGCTCACATATTGTTCTGCCCTTTTTATTTTGTTGCAGTAAACAATTTTGCTCAGGGTGGTGCTCATGTGACCTATGGCTCTGCCTCTGGGAACCACATTCACGACCATTCCATTGGCTGATTGATAAAAATTTTGGTGTAGATGTTGTATGATTCATGCCCGAGTCTCTTATGCTATGCAGTAATATGCATTCAACTTTAATAAATATAATTGTTTATTTTCCTACAGGATATGATATAGCAATAGCATGATAGTAGACGCTGAGGAGCAAGGACTCATCAAACTGAGTGAAGTTAGTTCTTGCTTTAGATTGTCCTTTCCTTGCATATTTGAATTCATGTTGAATTTTTTTTGCAGGTTCAAGCAACAAGCTTCGAGACAGATTTAACTGGGTCAAGCACAGTCAGTAACCTTAGTGCAGATCACCATAAACAGAGCCAGTCAATTTTACATTTTGGGACCAAGAAGTGTTTGAGAATACTGATATCTGTTATTTTACACGACAATGTCACGAGAGAGAAAGCCTATAATTTTCCTTCAATTTTGCATCTGCACAATATGAAGTTGTAGCTTGAAGTGGAAGTCCATATCATTCACCCACCAACATTCTAGAGCAGTAGCTTGAAGTGAAAAAGCTTGGGAACTTGCTTGATATATTTTGAATAAAAATGGTTAAAGAGCAAAAACTTAGATGGAGATTTATTCAGCTTTAGTGATCTTTTTTGCTTCAAATTGTAAAGCCATTTATAGGCTAATAAATACAATTTATGTTTTTGATTTGTAAAGTAAAGCCATTTAAAGGCATGCTAGTGTAATCACAAAATATTGAATAGAGATTATTAGTTCCAGGTCAATCCTACTTGATTATCATTTTAACAATTTGTCAATTTTTTTTACTAAGCAAAAGGAATATCATTGTTGCTTTTGGCTTAATTAGTACACCCCTAAAGACACCACTTCGCATTGTCATATGAAATATGCGAATCTGTGAAGATTGCAATTCCTGAATGAACTTAATATCAAAAGAAATTAATCTCAAATGAATGTGACCGTAAATGGAGATAACCATTTTGAACATTCTTGTATGGACTACTGGTCGTTCAGTCCTTGGCAACAGAGTTGCCTGTTGCTGGATGCAACTACAAATGTCTATTATTCTAATTAAACTAACTTCATTGGCTTACGTTTAAAAAAAAACACTATATAAATACACTATATAAAATCACAATTATAAATATCAGATATAAATACAAATCTGAATCCTTTTCTAAATATCAGAATCCTTTTCTAATTATCAGAATATCAGAATCCTTTTCTAATTATCTGAACATCCATTTCTACACATATCTGAATCCTTTTATAAATATCAGAATATCAGTTATTATAAATACAAAAGGAATGATAATAGTTATTCTATAGACAAAAAAATAGCAATAGTTTATATCCATCCAAAAGATACCCAAAAAGAATCATCCAGTTGAATCATCGTGTCTTTAACAAAAAAAATACCCAAAAGATATCTACAAGTTCATATCCACTAGTATTAAATCAGAATCAGAAAAAACAAATATCTAAAGAAGTTCATATCAGAATCCTTTTCCTAAATCAGCAATAGTTTATATCAACATTATCATTGTGCCTGCAAGCAAAAGCCCCTATAATGTTCATGTCAGCATTATTATTGTGCCTGCAAAAAAGAATAAAACTAGAGTGTTAGGTGGTAACTCAAAGTACAGCTATTAATTAAACAATGAATTAACTCAATCTAAATTATCACCAAAAGGAAAAATAAATAAATAGAAGTAAAATAAGGTTTTCATACCATTCTTGTTGATGCAGCCATCACTTCACCATTGAGAGCATCAACGGTAGTCATTGCTTCTTTCTGAACCAATCCAGACTTCAAATTCAAATAATAACATGACAACAAACACAGGACAATGAGAAATCAATTTCAAATAATAACATGACAACAAACACAGGACAATGAGAAGGGGTAGGGAGGGCGGCAGTGGTGCCTACACAATGAGGCGGTAGTGCGGGGGTGGAGGCGGGGAGGGAGGGCGGCAGTGGTGCCGACACAATGAAGCGGTGAAGAAGGTGAAGGTGGCGGTAGCAGAGGGGATGGATTTGGATTGGGTGCAGGGGAAATTGGAGGATTTGCGTAGGTCGTGAATTTGTTTCATGGAAACGACATTGCAGTCTTGAGTTTTGTGATTCAATAAAAAAAATTAAAATTAAATTAAATAAAAATTATCATAATTGATACAAACGGGGAGTGCCGGTTACCAGGTGAGAGGTTAAAAAAAAACAAATGACGTGGACCAATGAGTGAGAGTGTGATTAAGGGAGTGTGTTACAGAGTGTGACCATAGCATTCCTCTTAAGATATTTATGATTTGAAATTTTAAATTATTTAATTCATATTAATTGATAACACTAATTTAAATTCATATTCATATTCAAATTTGAATGTAATCAATATTTTAAGATATTTATGATTTGAAATTTTAAATTGTTTAATTCATATTAATTGATAACACTAATTTAAATTCAAATTTCCATTTTAAAATATAAACTATTATTATAAATATTAAACACAGACGTCTAAACCATTCAATTTCAATTTCAATTTGCATTAACTTCGTCGAATAATACAATGTCTCCCAATTTTGACTCAATTGCAAGTGTTAACGTCCAAAACGAGTGAAAGACATGGAGATTACAAGTCAGAGTTTTTATCTTTGGAGAGTCTCAAACTTCAAATAACCACATCTAAAGGATTTTATCAAAATGGTCATCATGGATGACAAGGTATCTATTAAATATTATTATTATTTTTTATTTATGTACTCATTGTATTCATAACTACTGATTTTCTTTTATGCAGCTTGACAAAATTTAGTGTACCATTTGGAATTCAAGGGAGGGGACGTGCTACGAGATTATAAATTTAATCGTGACCATAAACAATTATAAATACAAGGCCACGAATCATCCGTATATGATATATTTTAAACAAGTGACCTTTGTGAAACCGATTGCTGATTCTATCCTATTTTTTGGATTTACCTTCGCACCCTATATAGATATTGTTGATTTCTCATTTTTTTCCCTATCTATTATGTTTTTATAAAAATCTTTGAATGAGAATTTAATTTAATTACTATTGTATTTTTAATCAATATTTTATTTATCAAGTTTTCATAATTAATTAAAGTGCGGGTAACGAGTACGGACACGGAGACAGACATTTACATACCCAATGGGGAAAGATACGGGTATTAAAGTAACTATCCAACCGGTGTGGGTCTGAATATGAGAATTTTTTTAAAGTATGGTATGGGGACAAATATTATAGTACCCTAACCAGACTCTAGCCATTGTCATCCATAGCTATGACACGACTTTACACTTTTAGGGACTAAGTTTTTTTGCCAACATAATATAAAATTTTTGGCTTAAAATATGATTTGAGTCCCTTAGTGTCTCAATTTCGCAGAAAATTGTTTTTAGTCTCTCAACTTCACTTTTGGAGACTAAAAAATGACTCAAAATATGTTATTTTTAATCCATCAAATTTATTTTGGGGGACTTAAGTAAAAAAAAAACTTTGGGGAACTAAAAATAACATTTTGTAAATTAGAGGATTAAAAGAATAATTTTTAATTGGTGGACCAAAACCAAAACTACTCCAAATTTGATGGACTAAAAACATATTTAACTAAGTCAAAATATTTTATATTATTTATTTTTATTAAAATTAAGTATATATTTAAGTTGTATACAAATGCAAATATATTTATAAAGATAATAATTTTTTAGAAACAAACATTTATATATTTATATATATATATATTAAAATGATATAAGACATATATAAATATAAAATTATTTTAATATATATCAATATCCATAATTATTTTATATATTAAATACATATTTGTTAACATATATTTATATAAAATTTAAAAATAATTAAGAAATACATAAAAATACAATAATATAAAAAATGTAGA
The DNA here is from genome assembly GCA_026413185.1 of Pueraria montana var. lobata. Taxonomy (NCBI): domain Eukaryota; kingdom Viridiplantae; phylum Streptophyta; class Magnoliopsida; order Fabales; family Fabaceae; genus Pueraria; species Pueraria montana. The sequence continues at coordinate 9,632,610 of CM048654.1, forward strand.
TTATATATTTAACACCTGTGCAAGGCACGGGTTATTAAGCTAGTTGTTAATTACAAATCTTGAATGTAATTCATATATTTAAAAATAATTTTTACTGTGAATTTTAGTTATAATAATATAATTTATATATTAAAAATTTAATTATATAAAATAAATATTTATTATGTAAATTGGATAAAATAAAAATCCTAGTAATAAAATATAGGAGTAAATAAAAATCTTCAGAAAAATAAAAATAAAAATACAGGAGTAAATATTATATTGGATTGGTATATTTGAAACGGTGCGAGTATCCGAAATTTTACCACCCGTGAAAGCCGAACATTCTCGGTCTTTCCATCGGCATCCCAACAAAAAACTCAACAAGGAACCACATAAATATTATTTTGAGTTTTATTTTTCAACCCTTTCTCTCTGCATCAAAATTTTCATTCTCTATTCTAGGGTTTCTTCCGCTCCCAAAACAATCTCGCCCCGAACCTCTCTCTCTCTCTCTCCAAGTTTCGTTCGTTGCATTCGCAGGGAACCTGTCCGTTCGCAATGCCGCTTCCGGCGAAACCGATGAGGGATTCCGACGAGTCAGCGAGTCCGTCGAACAACCTGTGGGTGGGGAATCTGGCGCCGGACGTGACGGACTCCGATCTGATGGAGCTCTTCGCCAAATACGGTGCACTCGACAGCGTAACCTCGTATTCCGCTCGCAGTTACGCTTTCGTGTTCTTCAAGCGCGTCGAAGATGCGAAAGCCGCCAAGAACGCTCTCCAAGGTACCTCTCTCCGCGGCAGTTCCTTGAAGATTGAATTTGCCAGACCGGTTTGTCCTCTCTCTTTCTCTGCAGATTCCTGTATTCTTCTTCTTCCGATTAACATCCTCTTATTATTATTATTATTATTATTATTAAAATTGTTATTATTTTTGCATTCTAGGTTTTTTCTTATTTTTAATTTTGTATCTTTTTCTCTCGTTGCGAGTTGCCTCACGAAATTGCTCGACATGCATGCACAATACTCTATCCAAATCCCTAGTTTCAACAACTTTCGTGCGTGCTTGGGTCGCCGTTTGTAAAATCGATTTGCAAAATTGATTTTGAATAAAATTAATTTTGGAAAATTATGTCTAGTTGATTTTACTCTGAAAGCCAAATTGATTTTAAAGTTAGTGTAAATTTTTAATCGAATGCAAAAACTAATTTGGCTAAATCAATCTTAGCTAACAATAACCTACATTACATTAGGAGGTAAAATCAATTATGATATGGTGAAAGTGTGAAACCAAACACACGAATCGAGAGTTTGTTTCATACACACATTTAACGAAGGAATAGTGTGTAATTCGTTGTTTCTGCGAAGGTCGGTGTGCTGGGAATTTACGTTGAGCGAAATCCTTTATAAATTAGTCGTGGTGGTGAATCTGGTGATTTAATTAAGACACACAATTTCTAATGTTTAACTATAAAAAAATTCAAATTGTTAGAAATTAGCGGGGCGAATATTTGATTCCCGAGTCATGATCGGTAAAACTGGTTGGAATTTGGTGACGTTACTCTTGTTCTGTTGTTAATGAATGTTTCACATCTCAAAAGGGATCCTGAAAGCTTGTTTTGTGGTTCGTTTTATCAAGTTCTAAAACGAAGATCTAAAATGTTTAAGAAGATGCAAACTTGACCCTAGTTATACAACTATGCATCGCTCGAGGCGACAATGTTGTAGAGAAGTGCTTCACATAAACCGATATGAAAATAATTTTGTTATCTAATATGAGATAACTTTAAAACGTATATTGACCTTAGAAATGTGCAGAAATCGATTTAAGTGCGCGAATATTTGAGCATGTCCAGGGTATGCTCGTGTGTGGCTTTTTTATTTCTTTTCGGAATTCATTGAATTTCTTGGGGCAACACTTAAAAAGCATTGGCTTTAACCGTGAGTAACATGCAAATTGCAAAACAGCAACAGTGAAGTAAAGCTCCTTGATTTTTCTGTATGTAATACACCCTCGTCAAACGTCAGAATAGAGGCTTGAACTCGGATAAGCGGCGGGGACAATAATTCTTCCTGCCTTATTATAAATCATAAATACACAACATAGTGCGAAAGAACTATGCCTTGCTTTCTTCTCTTGTCCTGAAACTCCTAAAAATAATTGGCAAGAAAAAAAAAAAAAAAAAGCTCCAATCTAGCAGTGCAAACCCAAGTTTAGCTAAAACCAAAAGTTTAACTTAAATGAAATCTTTCAATGTATCAGTTAAGGAAATCCGATGTCGTGGATATTGGATTAATAAGCATCATGTAGGCATCAGAGTGAAGTGTTTTTTGAGGTCTGAAATTGGAATAATTCCGAAAATAATAATCAGCACCAGAAAAGAGGAAAAAGAACATAATGCGGACAATTGGGAAGAGTGCTTTTCGAAGTCAGATTGCAGCATATCTGATGTTAGATTTAGAAACACAAATATGGACTTTTCCATTTAATTACCACTGGTTTACTGCTTGTGTGAGGTGATGTGCACCTAGCTGTTCTGTACCGAGCATTATTTGAAAAGAAACCTACGTTACTGCAAAAATCCGAACTATCACTGTTACAGCCATCAAACAATTTTATATAGCTCAGTCCTACTTTAAAAAAAATGCCAGCCCTTCAAATAAAGAAACTTACATGTAAAGAAACTGAGACCAGTAAAATTTAAAACAACACTGGTGCAATAGTAGTACGAAAATTCTACTACTCTATTGAAAGAGAAAGTTTGACAAAAATCAATCATACAAAGAAGGATATCCAGTTCTTAAGTTTCTCCTATATTATGATTTTGAAAGATGAAATTCCAAAAAAGATTAGAATCATGCAAGAAATAGAAAGTGCAAAGGGATAGGAGATGTGGGAATAATATTATTTGAAGTGAAAGCCGTCCTTAAATCAAAGGGGAACTTCTGCAACTATTACATGGTAGCTTTGGTTTGAATATATAATGTTTAATATAATAGTCTTTCATCATGTTTAGTTCAATTTATTTACCTCGACATTTAACATTCATCTAGAATCAGAATTACTGAAACAATTTTTTTTCTTTATTTACCCAATTTACTACATCCTTTCACCTTTGATGTCTACATGATCAAAATAATAATTTAGTTGAGTTCACTTTTTAGTTCCTACCATTGGATGAGTTCTGTTATGTGATGAAGTGACAGACAGATGATTGCCTTTTATTGTTTTTTTCTTGGCCAAACCAAGATGTGACTTTCTTTTCAATAGTTCTACTGGGAAATCCAAGGTAGGAGTAGTGCCTTTGAATGTTTTGAAGCAAAATATAATGTGCCTTTAAACAGTAGCAAATGTTTCAATTGTAACATGTTTGTTACTTTTTTTTTTAATTTTTTTTATAAATGTTTATGTAGATGCTAAGATCTTTATTCTTCTAATGTGTATTTAAATTACCAAAAAATCCTGTTCTCAGGCAAAGGCATGTAAACAACTTTGGGTGGGTGGTATTAGCCAAGCTGTTACAAAGGAAGATTTGGAAGCTGACTTTCGTAAATTTGGTAAAATTGAGGATTTTAAGTTCTTCAGAGACAGAAATACTGCATGTGTTGAATTTTTCAATTTGGAAGATGCTACTCAGGCCATGAAAATCATGAATGGGAAACAAATAGGTGGGGAGCATATTCGTGTTGACTTCCTTCGATCACAATCTACAAAAAGGGTAAGTTTATATTTTTATATGTTCTTGTTTGCTGTTCTTCCATTTCCTTCTATTATTCAATTACCTATTACTACATTGATCCTGATGCCTTAAGATAGTACTAGTACCTATAGAGTAATTTCAATTAGGTTAGTGGGGAGTGATTATTTGAAAATGACACATCTGGAATTTTATTAATCGCATTAATAAATAATCCATATTTTACTGAACTTTTTGTAAAGGTTTTGCAGTTAAAACTGTAATTTGTCTGATTGGGTCAAATGTTTTTGTCTGATTGGGTCAAATGTTTTTGTCTGATTGCTTTTATTCTACAAGGGGTATTGGGTTGTTTCCTTTTTTCTCTGTTTGTTTGTTATTTCGATTGTAGTTAATGTTTCCTTTGCTGATTGCTGTAGGATCAGTTTCTTGATTATGGGCAGTTTCAAGGAAAAAGCTTGGGGCCTACTGATGCTTATTCTGGACAGAAAAGACCACTGGTGAGGGCCCTTTGCACTGTGCATCTTATTGCAAGTTTATCACTTTATTGTATTAGTCCTGCTCATTTGTTTGTCATTGCCTTGTTGGATGTAATGTGTCGGTTTTAGGAAGACAAGACATTATTTAGACAAGCATCCACTGCATATAAAATGGTTAATATTTTCTGTATTCCTGTGGCTTGAACTTTGTTAGTTCCTGTTATTAATGCTTTTTTCTTGTGTCAACAGCATTCACAGCCTCCAATGGGGAGGAAAGGCGACGGTCAACCAAGTAATATTTTGTGGATCGGTTATCCGCCTGCTGTTCAGATTGATGAACAAATGCTCCACAATGCCATGATTTTATTTGGTGAAATCGAGAGAATCAAGAGTTTTCCTTTGAGAAATTATTCTATTGTTGAGTTTAGAAGTGTTGATGAAGCTCGACGTGCAAAAGAAGGCCTTCAAGGACGCCTTTTTAATGATCCTCGAATAACAATTATGTATTCCAGCAGTGACCTAGTACCAGGCAGTGATTACCCTGGCTTTTTTCCTGGAAGTAATGGACCGAGACCTGATGTATTGCTGAATGAGCATCCATTTCGACCATTACAAATGGATGTATTTGGTCATAATCGTCCAATGGTTCCAAATAATTTTCCTGGACAGTTACCACCTAGTGGTATTATGGGACCAAACGTACCAATGCGACCTTTTGGTCCTCATGGTGGTGTTGAATCTGTTCTTTCTGGCCCTGAGTTTAATGAGATTAATGCGCTCCACAAATTTCAGGATGGTAGCTCCAAGAGTAACATGGGTCCAAACTGGAAAAGGCCATCTCCTCCTGCACCAGGGATACTCTCTTCTCCTGCACCGGGCGCTAGGCTTCCTACAAGATCAACCACTGGTGCATGGGATGTACTTGACATAAACCATATTCCAAGAGATTCTAAACGTTCAAGGATAGATGGACCCTTGCCTATTGATGAAGCCCCATTTCCTTTGAGGAATATAGATGATCGGGGGTTAGCTCTAGAACAAACGTATGGGATTGATCCAGCTATTGATGGAGGTGTTTCTGGTCCATATGGAAAGAGTCACCTTGGTCCAGTGAGCTCAAGGATTACAGCTGGAGTACATGGTGTCGTCCAACCTGATAATGATCATATTTGGCGGGGAGTTATTGCAAAAGGGGGAACTCCTGTTTGTCGTGCTAGATGTGTCCCAATTGGGAAAGGAATTGGGACTGAGCTGTGAGTACAGTTTTATCTGTCTTTAATCTCAATTGAAATTTGCAAATGTGAAAGAGGAAGAAGAAAGTAGGAATATTCCTTGGAATCTGTTTCTTTCTGTTGACTTCTTTTGCATTTACTTCTTTCTCATTGCTAACAAGGTCCACATGTAGCATATTCTCTTTCTTCTGTGTGTTGTTTCTTTTCTGCAAGAAATATTTAGGTTTTATGAATTTTACTGGTTTGTGCTGCATGCTAGCTTTTCTTGAATATCTTTGTTCTTTTACTGCATCATCAGGAAGAAATGAAGAATGGGTGTTATTTTTCTTATATTTCATTTCTGAGAAAACCATTCTTAAATTTTATGTGTTTTTTATTATATTTTTGGTAAAGATGCTAACTGACTTGCTCATTTTTATCTTAAGCACAAACAAATGGGCCGTTCATTGGGCCCTTAATTTTTGGACACTTTTGCCTTGAAAGTTCTAGTTTCTTGTCCTAACGGTTGAAATGTATACCTGTCTTTAGGGTACTGTTTTAATGTTGTAATTGAAGTTTGTATTGTTCTTTTGCTGCAGTCCTGATGTTGTTGATTGCTCAGCTAGGACGGGATTGGATATACTCACAAAACATTATGCTGATGCAATTGGTTTTGATATTGTTTTCTTTCTGCCTGATAGTGAAGACGATTTTGCTTCATATACTGAATTCCTCCGCTATCTTAGTGCCAAAAATCGTGCTGGTGTTGCCAAATTTGTTGATAACACCACCTTATTCTTGGTGCCTCCTTCTGATTTTCTCACAAGAGTTTTGAAAGTCACTGGACCTGAGCGTCTATATGGTGTGGTTCTTAAGTTTCCACCAGTGCCAAGTAGTGCACCTATGCAACAACCATCACATTTGCCTGTACCGACAACTCAGTATATGCAGCAGATTCCTCCTTCGCAGACTGAATATGGTTTGATTCCTATAAAAGAGGAACAGGTTTTGCCAATGGATTATAACAGACCGTTGCATGAGGATTCTAAGCTTCCTGCTAAACCAGTCTATCCACCTACAGGTGGGCCCCCTTCAGTTCATTCTGGGCCTCCAGATTATGCTCCTAATAATACTGTTGCTGGGTCCCAAGCTGGAGTTGCATTAACACCTGAGCTTATTGCAACTTTAGCTTCTTTACTCCCTGCAACTACACAATCACCTGCCACTGATGGTGCCAAGTCAGCTGTAGGTTCCTTGACCATGAAGCCTCCATTTCCTCCCATGACACCAAATGATGGAAATCAATCTCATTTATGGAAACAGGATAATCAAATTGCAAATCAATCCACTCATCCTCCTCAACAGTTGAGGAGTATGTATAGCATTCACAATGCTCACTATCAGCCCTATCCACCAGCATCTGCTCCTGCTGGCAATCCTGCTCAAGTGGTCTCTGGCCATGATACTGCTGCCAGCATGCAGCACCAAGGTGCTGTTTCATCAAGACACATGCCTAATTTCATGATGCCTACTCAAAGTGGACAGGTAGCTGCATCCCCCCATGCCAGTCAGCATTATCAAGTTGAGGTCTCCCCCAGCAATCAGAAAGGCTTTGGAATGGTGCAGGGAACAGATGCCTCTGTTTTATACAATTCTCAGGCTTTCCAGCAACCTAATAACAATTCTCTGGCTTTCCAGCAACCTAATAATTCTATTGCCTTGTCTAATCAAGTTAATAGTGCTAATGCTTCACAGCAGCAAACTGCCATGCCATATACAGTGGACCAGGTAAACTCGGACACCCCCAATCAGCAACTTCCTATGTTTGGAGTCGGTCAAGGCACACCAGAGGTGGAGGCTGATAAGAACCAGAGATACCAGTCAACATTACAGTTTGCTGCCAATCTTCTTCTCCAAATACAACAGCAGCAGCAACAAGCCCCAGGAGGACATGGGCCAGGAATTCAACAATGAGAATTGGTTTCTGTAAGTAATCATCCCATGACTAATTCTTTTATATATGATCCCTGCTATTCACTAACCTTGGTTGAATGTCTAATTTTCATATACAGATTCTGGCCATATTTCTATTATTTTTCTAAATATCTTTTTTATGTCATTGATGTAATGATATATTCCACATGACTTTCTGGTTGCATATGTTAGTTAGTTGCAAATGATCTGATGGTTCTAAGCCTGAAATCCTGAAAATCGTAGAGACAACAAATATGGACATCTTAAGCATATGAACTTGCAAAGACATAATAAGCATATGAACTTGCAAAGACATAACAAGCACTTGTAAACAAATATATGTGGTAGGAAGTCTGTCCAAAGTTTTATGGGGAGGATCATAGAACAGGCTAGTTGTTCTGTTTTGGGCATTTGAAGAGAAAGTGCAATTGTGCAAGGCTGTAAGTTGTAGGTTTCTTTCTTTAGATAATTTGGGATTAGGGTATGTGATCTTAATGATATCATTTCCCAATCAGTCAAACGATGTTTGTCTGAACTGCTGTAAAAATCCGTTGTATTTGTTTTGTCCTATTAATCCTCTAGTAAATTGTGATTTGGATCATTCATCCATTATTTCCTTCTCTTTCTTTCTGTTTGACCCTCATTATGTTTATAACTGTCATCTCCACTTTGCTATGAACTTTTTTACAAATTGTCATGTTATCAGAAGGCCATCAGGTTTCTTGAAAGATTTATAATATTCTCAAAAATCTATGCATTCATTACTGTGGGTATGAGTGAAGATATTTGGTTCCAAGACCTCATTCTATTTATTGTTTGGTTTCCAAGCCATCTGCCTGTTCCATATGGATGTGGATCCTATTTCTATTCTATCCCTTTCTCTTTCAGTAGTGTCACATCTTTCATAGCGACCTTAATGGGATTAGGGTTTGAGTATTGAGCTGCTAGTTTTTGTCATTGAACCACTTCAAACTCTGTTGATTTCTCTTGTTTTCTGCTGCACATCTGGTTATAGCAAGGTAACCTGTTAATGTTGCTTGCTAAGCATTTTTTCCTTTCCCTCGTCATCTATCTTCTTTGATTGCTTTATAGCCATCAGGCTAACAGCTGAAAAGTTTTCTCTAGGCATGTTAGGAAAACTCGTGATTTGAATTTTAATAGAACATGGAATCACTTAAAATTTCGGGCAGTGCGTAGGATTGGTATTTTTATCTGTAAGGATTTGAAGAAATTCATCCTGGTTGGTCCAATTAATTTGTTTTTGAATGGTGGATCCAATATCAATTTGCACTTTCTCTTCAATGCTGGTTACATGATGTCTTTGGTTAAGAGCTATAGCTGGTTTGCAATGGCAGTTTAGTCATCATTGATAATAGGGAGGATCATCTGTTAGGCTTCTGCTTTAGAAACCCATCATTAATAATGTGGTTATTATGTCCTTGTGGGTAAAATAAGTTTTGTATCTTTTTAGTATAACTCTCCCCATCTAATATTTCTGCATTAGTTGGTAACACCATTTCATCAGCTGACTTATTTCAGATATCAGTAGATTAATTTTGTAGCAATCCCTGTGGTATATTACTGTTTTTGTTTTCTGTCTATGATACATGTCGTGTGTTTCTTTTTGTTTTTGTTATTTCAGTAGTGTACATTCTCAGTTTGGTTGAATGTGTTATAAATACCAGTAACGTGACATAAAAGCTTGGTGTGGGTATAACTTATTCTCTTATATGTTTTGTATCCAATTTTTTTTTTAGCTATATAGGCTGTGATCTTTCTTATCTTCTATTTTCACCCCCTGAAAGGTAGTTTTTAGGGTTGGAAATTCAGCCACTTGCGACTTGTGAGGTGTAATTTCCACTGTGTAAGAATCTTGAATGTGCTTCTAAAGATTATGTGAAGATACTTGCTGATTAAATTTGTAAATTGTGTTGACTTGGTTACTACTTTCCTAGCTAACCATAATCAAGGATTGGTAGATCTAATAAGCAATTTTGGTCCCACATGCCAATTGTGGTTTTCCATTAATTTTCCCTATGTTTCTTTCGAAATTCAATCACCCTTTAACTTGTTGAGACTTGTGAGGGCTTAATTCCCACTGTGTAAGAATCTTGAAGGTGCTTTTTCAGATCATGTGAAGACACTTGCTGATTAAATTTGTAAATTTAGAGTTAACTTTGTTTACTACTTTCCTAGCTAACCATAATCAAGGATTAGTAGATCGAATCAACAAATTGGTACCACATGTCAATTGTGGTTTTCCACTAATTTTCCCTATGTTTCCTTCAATATCGGGACAGATAGAAATTACAAATTCTGCTTAGGGATATGAAAGATTTAATTATTAGAAGATTAATGACCTCAAGATCTTGACACGGATTGAAATTTATAGGAACTATGAATCTAATCCTAATTGGTCACCAACTTGGTTAAGAGTAATTTTTTCAAGTGACTAGTAGGCTTATGAAAATTTGGACAGGAAACTTCATCTGAAAACTTTAGATCCTACCCACACTATTTAAATTTAAGGACAATTATATAATATTAATGTGGTATCTGTGGCATGTGCTAGACTCAACCATTTACTTCTTAATATGCGGGTCAACTTCTCGTAATAAAGTAGTGTCTAATCTTAGGAAAAGGTGTCAGGAATGCTATGGAAAAGCGTCAGGATTTTATCATCGTTAGAGGGCTAATAAACACTTAATTGTATGAATTCTTATGAATGTTCTATCAGTCCTGATTTTTGTTTGAGGAGACATTTGTTTATTCAGTCACTTTAATGACGTCGTGTTGAGTATCAGCTAGTTTTGGATTAAAGTATGCGTAACATTAGAAATTGTTTTATTGTGAGCATTTTCGTACAAAATTTCTTTCATCCGTATTTGACTTTGGGGTCCTGAGTTTGTTATCTATTGTTATCGATGCCTTTTATCCAAACAGCTAGAGGTAATTAACTTAATAAAATTTATCTGGATATAAAATTCGAGGAAAGGTACTTGTTAATAGAATATACCAAAAACTTTAGAACTAGTTTTTAACACTGGAATACAATGATAACATATTTTTCCCAAAAAGAAAAAAAGGGGGTTTTCCGTCCACTGTGCCGATTAATAGTTAATGGCCAGTGTCCGGGGAGTGTTTTAGTGCGCAGGGTATTCACCTTGTGTTGCTGCTCCCATTAATGCGTTAAATTATCTGAGATCACTGGCTATTCTGAATCCCAAGGATTGGACTCCTTTATAGGAACACTTAGATCAGGTGAGAGGTGCTTAGAGATTCTTGTTTGGTGCTGTCGTATTGTTGATTTGTCGTTAATAGTTCGATATGCGATCCATTAAGTAACTGATGCATGCATTCGATGCTTCATTTCATAGTTCAGTCTTCAAATTAAGTTCGTACTTCGTAGCTCTGCAAATTTCTGCCCGATTAGGTTTCTACATTAACCAAAATGGTTACATTGATGAATATAAAATTATAGATTCAACGATCTGCCAACATTAACGATTCAAATGGCCATCAAGGTCTGCCACTACACCAGTTTAATTTTAGACGAGGAATTGTTTTTGAGTGTTTGGATGGTGTCGGTCATATATATACGTTATGGACCTTATTCAAGAAGTACGATGTGATTTTTTTTTCCTTCTGAAACACTGCCTCCCTCTAAAAATAATAAAAATGTAACCTATCCATGGGCAAAAATGCTGATTCATAATGGTTTTACGTGTTTCAATTATAAGTTTTTTGTATTTTACGTCAAGGTAGTTTCTGCACAACGTAATTGTGAAGTTACCAACAATTGTTTAACAGGTTTTGTCAATCCATTATATCCTAATTGTGGCGTTTATTTTTTCTCTCTCTATTTTTTATGGACGCGTAGGAAATGACCGTGCTTAGGGAGATGCATGTTCGCACGCGACAAAGGTAACGGCGACTCGGCGATTGTTCGACAGCTATTTTATTTAATGATTTATTAAAGGAAGTAGCTCTTTTATCACCAACTTACTCTTTCCTGTTAACATATTTGCTCACTACAATCTACAAAGGTGTAAGGTTGGTTTTTGATTGTTGGTACTGTTTAATGTACATAACAATTTTCATCTGATGTCGTTCTAACTGGAATACAAGTTTTTTTTTGGGCTACCTATCCGACGTGTGAGAAAAATTGCAACCGACTGTGGGTCCAATTACGACTAGAATGTTTCGTTTTTGTTAATTGTTTTGTCGTCGTGTCACTTTGGGAAGGGAATCGCGTGAATGCCAAAATGGTGTTAATGTTTGAAATAGTTGCGAATGCCAACTCCAAATGAGATTGCTTAAAAATGTAGAGTACTATGGTTCGTTCAAATGATGATGATTATGATACTGATCGGTTATGCAATGTATTATTTGAGATCAATTAAAATTTTTTGGACTAAGGAAAAATAAACTAACGTCTGATAGAATTTTACAGTGAACTGAGAAAAAAAACTACGATGTTGTTTTTAATATATAAAACCAAAGGAAGACAATCACTTCCACAATATCTTGACCAATTCAACTATTTGACTTTAAATTTCATTACACCAAATAAAACAAGGCTAATGCTAAGATTTTTTGGTCTCTTACGAGGGTTGGGGTATGATGGCATGATTTACCTGGTAATTTAAATTATTACAATTTAGGTTATGTTTGAATGGGTAGAATATGTTAAAATAGAATGGAATAAAATGAAATATAATGAATAAAATTTCTATTCTATTGTTTATATTTGAACAGAATTTTTATTCTGTTGTATTCCTCCTAACTTAGAGAGAGAGAGAATTTTTTTTTTTGGAAGAGAGAGGGATAAATGAAGATGAATAATGAAATAGGTTTTATTATTTTCTTCTATATTTTATCTGTATTTTATAAATCCAAACAATGAAATATAATTCTGTTATATTTTATTCTCCTCTATTTATTCTATTTTCCTAATCCGAACATAGTCTTAACTATTGGTAAAATCTTCATATTATTTACAATTTAGGTATTAGTAAAATTTACCCTGCAAAGTTCAGGTTACTAATTAAATTATACATCGTGGTTAACCAATAAAAAAAGACAGACTATTCTGTGATCGTGATTTTTGTGACATAAAATCTTTGGCAGTCTCCTTGTAAAGTTTCTTATCAACTTCTATCAAATTGTTGTAGTGAAGATTCTTTTCTGAATAGTCTATCTTGTTTTTTCTTGTTATAAAAAACAAAGAAATAAAAAGCAAGTTTGTGTGTCTTCTGTTTTTCTTTTTCGAATTCATCCAATTAAAATTATCCTATAAATTTACCTAAAAAACAATTTTAGCTCTGTTTTTTTATCACTTTAGAACAATTTTTTTGTCTTTAAATTAATCTGAAATATAAATAGTGGAATAATTTGATATTTATACAAACTTAACGGTATTTATCAGAATATTATCGAATTAGCACTTTTTTTTTTAACAAATGTTCCTTTTAATCAGATGCTCATTAATTTTCTCCGTCAAATATATTAGTGACAATTGATTAATTTGATAAAAATAATGAATAATGCAACACTTATAAAAGTAGCTAACAATTATTATAAAATTTTGCTAAAAACATGTAAAAATCTTCTTTCGGGCTAGAACAAACATCAAGCCTTATCCTTTTGTCTTTATTTTAGTTTGTTTTATGCACATTTTAATTATAAATTATTTTACACAAATATTAAATAAAAAATCAACTTATTGTCACACCATATTAGTGAGTAAGATGATATGGCAAAATAGTTAAATCTTATTAAAAGTCTGTGTAATGATAATTTATATCAAGAAGGTATATAAATTAAAAATAACTAATATATACTAACACTCTAAAGAATTTTTACTATGTCATCTAATAACAAATTTACATATGATTTTTAACTGAATGGTATGTTTGGTAGGGGAAAAAATAGTAAGAAATAAAATAAATGAAAATAAGAAAGAAAGAAAGAAATATAGTGAACCAAAAATATTTGAGAAATAAAATAAAAATAGAGATGTTTAATTTTTTAAAAAAATAAACAAAAAATAGGAAAGATAAACAGGAAAAAAGAGGAAAGAGTGATACCGTTCATTTCTACTTATTTTTGGAGAAAAATAAAAAAGGTGTGGTTTTTTATTTCTCATCTCATATATTTCCTAAACATGTATGATCATTTCTCATCCTTTTATTTGCACTCTCCTCCTTATTTTTTGTTTATTTCATCTCTACTTAACACACTAGTGATGATTTCTGATAACATATACTAACAAAAAATGATAAGAAAAATATAAAATATATATAAAAAAAGGGTCCACAATTATATATGTGAACTTGTGAAGCGGTTATTGTTTGTTGTTATTTTATTGGGTTAATTGCAAATTTTACCACTCAATTTTCATAATTTTGTGAATTTTACCTTCCAAGTTTTAATTTTACAAATTTTACCACCCAAGTTTTCAATTTTTGCACATTTTACCACTATGATATTTTACCAAAAAAAAGTTAAAGAATTAAAAAAAAAAATTGTGAAACATCATGTGGTAAAATGTGCAAAAATTGAAAATTTAGGTGGTAAAATGTGCAAAAATTGAAAATTTGGATGGTAAAATTTGCAAAATTAAAATTTGGGTGGGAAAATTCGCAAAATTATGAAAGTTGAATGGTAAAATTTACAAAATTAAAACTTGAGTGATAAAATTTATAAAATTATGAAAGTTGGGTGGTAAAATCTGCAATTAAGCCTATTTTATTTAATTTATTGCAGCAGTGATTGATGTGAGTGAAGCAATACTACTGCAATAGCGTGTAAGCGTGCGATCGAGAAGAGAAGCATCAAGCATGGGGTTGGAATCGGTGGGAGATTTAGCGATTAACCTAATTCTGAAAAAGTTAGGAGCCGAAGACATTGCGAGAGTGGCGTGTGTGGGCAAAAGGTTCAGTTCTTCCGCTTCCGACGACACTCTTTGGATCAATCTCTGCTTCCACGAACTCGCTTTGACCCAACCCATCGATCATCTCGGAAACCCTCTCCCATCTTTCAAGGTCACCCCTTTTCCCTTCATTTTGAGTGAAATCTCTGTTTTCAGATGACAATTATGTGGGCAAAATGAAAACCCCTCTTTTTTTTTTTTTTTTTTTAAATTTGTCATTGGCTGGTTCCTTTTTCGGGTCAAGTAATAAAGTTCTCTTGTCGAGTTTGTTTTGTCTCTGCGTCTTTCAATTTCAAGCGCATGATGGGGTCGTGCTTTTGGATGTCATTGTTCTCCCTTGTGTGCTGAAAAATAAGTTTGTTATGTTTGACTTGGTCCAATTATGAAACAAGCTAAACTTATTACCCTCGTTAATTAAAAGTACACTTAACTTGTTGTAGATGGGTTATGTTTGAATATCTAATGCCGTGTGGAATGGAATGGAAAAAGATGGGATGGGGTAGAATGAAATTATTGTGCTTTTGTTTAGGTTTTTTTTTTTTTTTTTTTTTTTGGAATAGATTAAAGTCTACATTTCATTATTTGGGAACTAAGAAGTGAATAGAATAGTGAGAATTATGATTTTATTCGGATGGTTTCGTCTCGTAACCCCTATTTTGGGGCTAGAAAAGAAAAAAAATGAGAGTATTGGATCATGGAATGGGGTGGAACTGTGGAATAGACACCATCATGTTCCATTCCATGCTTTCCGCTTTTTTAAGAAATCGAAACAATGACATATGATGACATTCCATTTGGTTTCCCTCCATTTCTTTCCATTTTTCTTACACCAATCAAATTGTAGATTTAGTGTACTTACTAGTTACTAGCATGTTTTCTTGGCACTACTTATGAAACTAACTTGTGGCTTTCCAGTATGCTGGTTGATGGAGCTGCTAAATTTAGGGTTATAATGTGGCATCTTTTTCTTTCTTTCTCATTGAGAATGTGATGGATGTCCTGTTGCAAAAGACTGTTGATAATAGACACCTTGTGTATGCTAAAGTTCAAATAATATTTTTGGTACAGCTAGAAATCAGACTATCTCTGTATTATGCAGGAATGTTATCAAGCATGGAGAGGAGCTTTTGTTATGTATCCTTGGTCTCTTGTTAAGCGTGTAAAAAGGTGCTGGGATAGAATAAAAACCTGGTTGACCAATAATTTTCCTGAAGCTGAAGCCACTCTTTGTAAAGGTGCAACTGAAGCTGACATTCAGGAGTTGGAGAATGTATTAAAGGTGAAATTGCCACTTCCTACAAGGATCCTTTATCGTTTTCACAATGGGCAAGAAATTGCAAAAGCAGATCCAGAAACTAGTACGTTTGGCAGTTCTTTGGGTCTAATTGGTGGCTACTCCTTCTATAGTCATTTGGTGAATGTTTATCTATTACCTATACGTCAGATAATCCTAGAAACTCAGCAAATTAGGCGTCGCTTGAGCTTTTTAAGAAAATCAAAGTATGTTCTCGTGGCTGCTTCGTCCACATACAGTAGAAAGTTATTTTTCCTCAACTGTACCAATGGTCAACTATATGTTGGGACCAGGGATCTTACTGAAAGAGACATAATCCCTTGTGTACCTCATGATCTGATTAGTTTACATCAGGAATTGAATAGTTCAGAGCAACAAGATGCCATGCTACTGTGGTTAGAAGAACATGGTCGCCGTTTAGAACATGGCTTTATCAAACTTCGTGATGAAGGAAATGGAAAAAGCATTAATCTTTTCCCAGAAGAATCGCCTCTTTGTTCAACGGCTGTTACTAATGGTGTGAAGGTAAAAGAGTATATACTACTCTTTAGTCTTTATGCTTGGTCATTGATGATGCATGAGATATTCCAATTTGCTTGTCTATTCTCACTATCACTGGATTTTGTTTTTACAAGTATTGCTTTGTTGAAAATCAGAATATTATATTCTGATTCTATTAATAATAGCGGTTTATAGGAACATAATCTTTAATTTAGAGGAAACAAAATATCCTCTATTTATGTGTAATTAATGTAATTAACCTATATAAACACGCATCCGCTGTGTACTCTAACACACAATTTTCACTCCATTATACCTCTGTTTTTCTTCTATTTTAACATGGTATCCAGAACCTGATAGAGGTATTACGAAAATTGTGCCTCACCGGGGACAGACCTACTGTCCCCGGTGGACCCTTTTGATTGTCTCCCTTCTTTTGGTGATCAATTTCGCACCTTCGATGACTTTTCCGGCCATCGCCTTCTACTCGCCCCACCGTCACCGACAAAAACCCACTCTGTCCTTATCCCAGATGCACTGGCCTCGTACATGTCCCAATTGCACTGGCCTCGTCCTTGTCTCAGATGCATTGGCATTGTCCCAATCATTGACTTGGTTGCTGTCCTTGCGGTTCGATCTGGTCAAGAACCGTCTATTTGGGTCTTCACTAATATTGGTTTGAAGCTTCTAAATGTTGGTTTTAAGAAAGTCGGAACTTGCTTTGCTTGCCATGAATTTTCTTAGGCTGATGGGTATTCCAGCTCTCTGGCAATGTTATCTTTCTAGCAATATTCCCCGACTTCACCAAGATCCCAAAGTTGTCTTCAAAATATTGTTTTTAGTGGAGCTCAATTTTTATGTTTTTGTTGGGAATAAATTTTCTTGTAACAAGCTGAGAGCTTAGTAAGCTTCAGCTTGAGGGGGAGTGTTGAAAATCAGAATATTATATTCTGATTCTATTAATAATAGCGGTTTATAGGAACATAATCTTTAATTTAGAGGAAACAAAATATTCTCTATTTATGTGTAATTAATGTAATTAATCTATATAAACACGCATCCGCTGTGTACTCTAACACACAATTTTCACTCCATTATACCTCTGTTTTTCTTCTATTTTAACATGCTTAATTCTGGTGATTCATTTTCTCTTGGAAACTAAGTGTTGTTTATATATTAAGGTTCGTGCTTCTGCATTGGTTATCCCTGAGTTGATTGATCTTCAAGATGACCTTGAAAAGTACTTATTTGCTTATTCAATCCGCTTGTCCCTTGAACCTCAAGGATGCGTGATTAATGGAATGTCCTTCAGCTCTTGCCAGCTCCATTGGAGGCACTGGATCATCCGTGCTAATGATATTGTTGTATCTGATGTCGATGGAGAAGCTGTTATAGGACAGGTATAAGTCTCCCCCCTCAATTTCCTTTTTTCAGTGTAATTATTTTTTTTTCTACTGAAGTACTGATATTTAATAAATATGTCTAATTCATGCTTTGGCTGTTGGAGATGTGATCTTTTAAAATTGAATAAATTGTTTTGAAATGCCAGGTGAGATATTAGCTGTGAGTAGATCTTCAGTGCCTGGGCAATAACTTAGTTGCATTAACTTTGATTTTACACATATCAGGATCAAAATTTAGATGCAACAGCTGATCTAAGTTCATTGTAACTGATCAAGGTCTCACTGATCTAAATGCATAGATACTAATCAAAATGTTTCACCTGTTTTTTGGTTTGTTGAATTTTTACAACAAAAAGTTTCTGTTTCAGCAGGGAATCAATTGTAGAATTTCCCCAAAACTACATATTGACACTCTACAATTGCTTTGCTATGAGCTGATATCTGTGGCCCAAATCTAGTAAAACTTTGGGGCTTTGATGTTCAGTGCATATATTGATTGAGTGCATCCAAGTGATGCTACTAGTGTAGTTAAGCTGGTAGTTTACTTCATAGCTTGCGAGTAGATGAGTCATCCTTAGGTTCAACTCTGTTAACCATATAAAAGTTGTACTGATTTAGTGGTTCTGATTTCCAAAAGTAGAAAAGATTTATAATTCATAGTTTTGCAACTTGGGAGTATGTCTTAGAACTTTCTTTTTATTAGAAAGCGAAGAAACTGTCTTCATTTTTTTAAATCCAAGTAACTTTGGCAAATAAAGTGGTCAATACGTCAAACTACTGAGTTCTGAGTATGTCTCTGCAGTTTCCACTTTTGCGTCCAGGTGCTCAAGAATTTGTTTATCAGAGTTGCACGCCTCTACCAACACCATCAGGTTCCATTGAAGGTTCTTTTTCATTTATACCTGGCAGGTATGCATTTATGTTATTTTAATTATTATTTGTGACAAACAAGTGATTTGGTTATCTATGATTAGTTAGGCAATGTAGGAATATGTGAATTGAGGATTGAGGAAATTTCTATTACAAGTTTACATGAACCTTTTTTTTGTTTTCCTGATACATAGTACACATGAACTTTATACTTACGGTTTGGGTTTTGTGAAGGCGGATTATAATCAGAGTGTGTGTGTGTTGGGTGGGGGGTGTTGAAGATACTTGGTGGAACTTATGGGATGAAATGAAGATCCAGTGGAAGAAAAATTCAGATAGGTGGTTTAGGGAGTTCAGAAAGGCCAAGTAGAGGAATGGATCCTCTGCAGTTATATTTTATCAATATAAAATATTTCTATTTTGAAGTTAAGGTTTAAAAGAATAAACATTGAGATCATGACAATTGACCATGTCAAAGTTTTTTTAAAACTCGAGAGGATTCAGTGATAAGTAGGTTGTGCATTGATAGGCAAGGCAGAGAAACCTGAAATTGTCCACAAAATTGTCTGTGGTGTCTTCAAGGGTAAATGATGTTGTGTTCAATGTTGTTTCAGATCCACTATGGCGTCTACTACTGCTTGAACTGTTTGTATACCTTGTATCTTTTAGATACGCCTACTTGAACCACATTTATCATTCAAATCTTAATGTCTCCATGGATGATATGGGATGCCTCTATTTACAAGCATTAAAACCCATGCATTTGACACCCAAAGGAATAAAATTCAATTGTTATAGTCAATGAGCTAGTTTATCTTGTTTTTTATTCTAATTTCAGATTGGCAGACCCAAAAGGAGACTCTTTTGATGCTACAGTGGCTCGTTTCCCGCTCCAGCTGCCTGACTATATATTCTGATTTTGATTCTGGATGGGGGCAATTGCAGCTCTCAGATATTGTTTGGGGTGCATTATGTCACTTTCGTGAAAGTTTTTTAAGTTGGACCTGCACAATTTCCCTATCTATCTGTATCTAGTGTAGTAATAATTCGATTACTCGTGTTCTTGACTTGTCTATTAACTACCTAGCCTTCACTCATTGTACAAATCTATATGCATGCAATTCAATGATACATATTTAGTATTAGTATTATCGTCTATACCGTTATGGGAACGTGTGTGTGGGGTCATGGCGGTGGTTTGAAATGTAATATTTACGATACAATGTTAGATGTAAAGTAAAAAGGAATGTCAGAGAATCCGATCCATCTGCTTTTGTTCTCGAAAGTGAATGTATTATTCTAGTTCTAGTATCAAAAAAAGAAAACAAAGTGAGAATGTATTGTATTTTGTTCTCCATAAAGCTAAAAAAAGGTGCGTTGCAAAAAGGTTTTCTTTTTCTGCTTTCAGTAACTATTTATACCGCTGCTTACAATGTCGTGTTGTGCAATACGACACTAAATTCTTTCTCACAGCATATTGTCTTCTCATTCTGAATATAATGTTCGAATTTCTTGCCGTTGGTTTTTTTTTTTTTTTTTTTTTCCAAAAAGATTGAAAAAAAAAAACTTCATTAATTTGATCTCTATCATAAGAGAAGCAAAGTAGATACAAAATTTGTCACGTTAAAATTTAGCTGATGTCTATCATAAGTGAAGTGGATACAAAATTTGTCACGTTAGCAAGACCCATTTAATTTGAGAATTTAATGTTGAGGACATAATCTTGATTTTAGTTTTTTTTTTAAATACTGTTATATCAATTTATATTTTTAATAGGTAAAGAAAATAAAATACTCCATAACAAAAAATATTATCACGCACAATAATTTTTTGAATCCATATCCATATTATGATGATAATATAAATAAATGTTTAGAGTGGTTATTTAATTTAAAAGGAACATTTAAGAAGAGAGTTCTTAGCATGATGAAGTATTTAATATTATTAAAATGAATAATTGTATAAATACTAAAAGAACATTGAATTTGATTTGTTTAGAGTACTGAATAAATCATATATTTAATATATTAAATAGTGATCTTAGCAACAAGAGTTACATTACATTGTTGATAAAATAAATTATTATGACACTTTCTATATTTTTTATTTCTTCTTTACTTCAACTGTTTTAGTATAGACCTCTCTCTTAGAAAGGAAATATATAAATAAATTTTTCTAATAATGATAAGTATTAATTAATTTTTATTTAAACTTGTT
The DNA here is from genome assembly GCA_026413185.1 of Pueraria montana var. lobata. Lineage (NCBI taxonomy): Eukaryota > Viridiplantae > Streptophyta > Magnoliopsida > Fabales > Fabaceae > Pueraria > Pueraria montana. The sequence goes on from CM048654.1 coordinate 9,653,169, forward strand.
TAATGAATAATAATATTGAATTATTTCAAAGTGTAAAAAAGAAAACATTAAATGTATTTAAAATTTAAACATATTCTAATATTTTCTATTTTAATCCGATTAACAAATAATATTATTAGGTTTGACCAGCCCACAGGACTCGAGAGTTACAGGACCAAATCAATAATCAATAATATTACAGGAAGAAGTTTAAATTTAATCTTTTTTTTTTCAAAAAAAAAATTGAATAGCTGAATGAATGATAGTAACATTGAATTGAATAGAAGATTGAGGTGCTTTGGTGAGTCAGAACCTGGAATCTCTGATCTTCGATTTCTCTCTCTCTCTGTGTTATGCGCGCGTGTGAGTGTAATGTGTGTTGAATGTGATTGTGATGTGAAAAGGCAAATGTAATTCGTCGCTGCTTCTTCCATTTCTGAATCTGGTCTAACGCAAACGCAACCCATCAAATCAAAGGAAAGGTACTACAATACAATCTTCTCTTCCTTTCAACTTATCATGAATGAAATGCCGACTTTCAATTCAACACACACCTCTCTCTCTATCTGTTATAATTGAATTGAATTTGATTTTGTTTGTATTGTATAGGGAGAATCAGATTCGGTGGCAATGGATAGGGACAACAAAACCCCTTCCTGTTCTTCTTCTTCTTCTTCTTCTTGTTACGTGAAATCAGACCAACAAGCAGCATCTGCATCTGCATCCTCATCCTTCAGCCACGACATCAGCGGAATGCCCGATAATCCACCGAAAAACAGAGGCCACAGACGCGCCCATTCCGAGATTCTGACCCTTCCCGACGACATCACCTTCGACACTGATCTGGCCCTGGGCGACGGCGACGGCGACGGCGACGACGACGACTTGCTCTCCCTCTACCTCCAAATCGATCAACTCAATCCCTCCCCACTGCCTCCTCCTCAACCCAGGGTTAGACACCAACACAGCCACTCCATGGATGGCTCCACATCCATCCAACCGGAGATGCTCGTCTCCTCCGCTGCCTGCATTGATACCAAAAAGGCAATGTCTGCTGACAAGCTTGCTCAGCTTGCCTTAATTGATCCCAAGCGGGCTAAAAGGTTCCTCCATTCATTCCACTTTTCTTCTCTCTTTTAATTTCATCTCTCAATATACTACTACTGTCTTGTGATTGCACTGATTGGCATCGATGGTATTGTTGTGGATCTAGATATTCATTGCATAGACATTGCCTTACTTCAATAATTCTTGCATAGACCGCAGCTTTGGGGCAGAATAACCAGAAAATAAGGATTTTCTGCATTAATATAGTTTTGGAACTTCTGGTACTGTTACTTTGTGAACAAGTCATGGAGCTTGGTTATTCTGTTCTCAGTTTCCGTTTTCTACCTTGCATGGGGTTGTTGATGTATTTTGTGGAATAAATTGCTTATATGAAATGCCCTTCTAAGCAGGAACCATCTCTCCACCTTTCTATGCTAGTAAATCAACATTCCAGCTTGTATATACTCCCCTCCAGATCAAAACTCTTGATGTTTTAGCTTCTTGTTTTTGTACTAAAACTCTTTATGTTTTACAGATTCCAAGTCTCATTAATTATTTTCTTTCACATATACTCCTATTTAACATGGCCTAAATTTTCACAACTACTTTCATCATAGATATTAAATGAGGGTATAATAGACTAAATATATTATTTGTGAGTAGTATTAAATGTTTATTAAACTGTGTGCATTAACCTTAAACATCAAGAGTTTTGGTCCGGAGTATGTGGAATTTCTGTATTCCTAGTCCGTTGGACACACCTGCCCCTTTTTGTTCGCACATGCATTTTAAAATTGAAGGGTGTATAGTGTACTGTCTATCTGTCATCTGTCAATACTTGATTTAGAAACACTTTCCACCAATCTTTTTATTAAAAGTAAAAAAGCCTTTCCGCCGTGACTAATACTCTGCTGCATTGTGTGTGATAGGATATGGGCAAACAGACAGTCTGCTGCAAGATCAAAAGAAAGGAAGATGCGTTACATTTCCGAGCTTGAAAGGAAAGTGCAGACATTGCAAACAGAAGCAACTTCCTTGTCTGCACAATTTACTCTCTTGCAGGTATTTCCTTAACTCACCATTTTCATCTCATGTTGTATACTTTTCTGTTCTACAATATTCAACTTCTGTCAACTTCAGACTGCTGTTTAGATGTGTTTGACATCCCGTCCTCTTAGTGGTCTACTAATGCCACTATGTCTCCTTCTGACTGAAAAGCAAATAGTAGGGAATCTAGGGATTATAATCAATGTATTTTTGTCTCTTATGAGCAGAGAGACACAAATGGACTGACTGCTGAGAACAGTGAGTTGAAGTTGCGGTTGCAAACCATGGAGCAACAGGTCCACTTGCAAGATGGTAAGCTCATGCTGTTATAAATGTTTGAGGCTATTGCTCGACCTTTTTCTTCTATCTTTCTATTTTAAAATAAAAAGAATATTGGCAGACATTGTAAGCCATATGACTCATGACCTTTGTTGATATATAATTTTTCCTTGATGAGACAATGATTTGATCAACTTTCTTTGTTTCTGGAAAGGGGAGGGGGTTGCTCCATAGCATGTGTAACGATTGGTAGGTAATCAGCTGTGTTAAAACAGTGGTTAAATACTTAAATTGAATAGAACTTCAATTAATTTCAAAACTAGGAAAGGAAAAATATAAAACTGATTATGATATATGTTTTAAATTGCTACTTGGAAATTAGAATTTATTTAAGTTGATGAACTAATGTGTGGCATTTTGTTTCCACCTTTCATTTAAAGGTTTATGCATTTCTTTTATGACATTAGTAAGACTGTCCTTCAAATTAATACATTCGTCTTAGATAAAGCCACCTCCCAAGTGTAAAAAGCCAGCTGCAAAATTTTGTTGGTTGATTGGTTGGCTTCTTGGGTGCATTTGAAACGTACTCTTCTGCTTGGAAATGCGATTTCATGATTCTGTTTTGAATATGTGCATGGAGAGTTCGTCCTGATTGAATTGATAAAATTCAAATTTACCTGTCCATGGAGTGTTTGTCCTGATTTTAGTTCCTCCGTCACAAGAATTAATTGAGAGTTTTTTCTACCACCTACAGCATTAAATGATGCATTAAAAGACGAAATTCAGCATTTGAAAGCACTGACTGGACAAGTTATGCCAAATGGAGGACCTATAAATTTTGCTTCATTTGGTGGGGGGCAACAATTCTATCCCAATAATCAGTCTATGCACACTCTTTTAGCTGCACAACAGTTTCAACAACTTCAAATTCATTCCCAGAAGCAGCAGCATCAACTTCAGCAGCAACAACAGTTTCACCAGCATCAACTACAGCAGCAACTGCAACAGCAACAACAACAACAACAACAACAAACAGCAGCAACAAATGGGGGACTTGAATAGGGAGGGGACACAGATAACACCTCATCAAATGTAAATCCTTCAGCAGTCGAGGATTTTAGAGACTACAATTTGCCTTCTCTTTATCACTTCGTGTTTAGAGTTTGTTTAGGTCACAATCATTATATTTCTTATTAATGAACAGTACAGATAGTCCTAGTTAGAGATTGAGAATTATGCATTGTATCTTGGCTATGTAAAATTCTTTGGCACCTTTGGTTATGGATATGCAGGGCGGATTTATGTTTGTTGAGTCTTTCAATTGCTTTTGCCTACGGCTATTAGTGTGTTTGCTTTTATGTTTGAAATGCTCAAACCGAGATTTGATCCAATCCAACAAGACATATAGTGTGTTTATTTTTCTGTTAAAAGCCTACAAAACGGACGTTCAACCAGTAGCAAGAACTTGTTGCTTCTCACAAAACTGAGCTTTGGAATGTGTGCTCACATAGTGAAACGGAAAAACAAACATGCACATAAGCTTTACCGTTGAGGTGTCTTGAAAGTTGTGTCAACTATAAACCAATCACACTATGCTTGCACAAGTAGCCTGTTTAGATAAAAAAATACATTGTCTCACAATTTCCGCAGGAATTACTCTATGTTCTCCTAAACTAGCATCCCATCGAAACACTCGGGGTGTTTGATAAAGGGAATTCTTTTAAGTTTATTAGAAATCTTAGGTTGAGAATGTTATCTTTCTATGTTTCATATGACAATATTCTTAGAAATTATTTTTAAATAAATTTCTCACTAAAATTTTATCATAGGATCGGGTGGGATTCCAAGATTCCCATGAAGAGAGAAAGTTTTTCAAAAATTATGTCTCTTGTTTACAGAAATATTTTATGACATTTACAAGAAAAATTATTTCAGGAAACATGATTTCTAAGAATGAAAAAAAAATTCTATAAAAGTATTTATCAAGTTATTCAACTTATAAAATATTTAAGTTATTTAAAACAAATAAAAATTAAATATCAAAATTAACTCAATTATGTACATTAAATGTGAATATTTTATTTATTAAGCTATTCAATTTATAAAGTTAATGTTATTTAAACAAAAAATAAAAAATAAACGTGAAAATTAATTAAATTAAGTATATTACGGAAATTATTCTTGTAAATAAAAAGAAAAAGTATGAAGAGGGGGAAAAAAAAAAGAGGAGGAGGATGGACATAGCAGAACAGCTTTTTCTTATTAAGTATATTACGGAAATTTCTCTTTTCTTTGTAGTTGGATTTTATTTTAGCCTTTTTGCTTGCGAGTCCTTCTTCTCTTTGATTATGATTTATGAAGTTGGTGCCCCAAAAGAAAGCAACGCCAATTGTGCTCCACTCCACAACGTCACCAACCATTCCAAGAGTAGCAGAACACAAAGAAAGTCCATTCCTTTGGTGATTGGAGACTCCTCCTTCCCTTTCTGTTTCACAACAAACGTAGGTTTAATCATTCGCTGCTTACTATTTCTTTCTAATTCCCCCCTTTCTTTGTAATCGTAGGAAATTCATTCGATTACTAGGGCAGCCCCCAAATGCTCCCCATACGGTTGATAAAATGCCTTGTACTAGCTTTTGCTCTTGGGTGTTTCCAATTTCATAAAGATTTGAGTAGTGGTTATTGGTTAATGCTATTAAATACTGTGTTTGAGTGTTTATTATTCCAGTAGTTCTCTTTAGAGTGTTATGTTTGATCGAGTAAGTTCCTCTTTGGCCAGCTTGTGTTGTATGATTTAAATTCCTAGATGTGAAGAAAAAGAAGATACTGAATTGTGAATACCGTTTTCTTACTCACTGATGGTGTGCAAGAGCCTATGTGGATCTCAGATAAAGCTTTTAGTATTTATTTGTTGATATTATACAGATGAACTCTTGGATCTTGCTGTGTGTTAAATCCATGAAAATAAACTTACGGAAGCTGAGGTTAAGAGTATACATTGTTTTATGGTAGAGTTATTGTCTTTTGTGTGTTGTTTTCCGATTTCACATATAGTTCTTTATATTTTGATGATTTGTGCATATGATGAAATGTTGTGCTATGAGATAGTAATTAGGTAGAAATAGTTTATTGTTGCTACTATAGCAGTTGATATCGAGTCAAATATTCTAGTAACATGAGAAAGGCCTGTGCAGGTTTTTGAAGTTTAAAAGCTGACCTTCATGGAGGATAGAAATAACCATGATGAATGTTGGGAAAGCAACAGTGTAGACAATGGTGCTGAATCCATGGAAGAAGTAGATGAGCTAGACGTAATTATGCATGATAACATGAATGGGGATTTTGAACCTTGTGAGCCAGCATCAGGGATGTCATTTCCTTCCAAGGAAGCTGTTAAATCATTTTATAGGCAGTATGCTTCTAGAATGGGATTTGGTTTCATTGTAAGAAACTCAAAAAAAGGACGTGATGGAAAGTTACATTACTTTATACTAACATGTTCACGAGAGGGAACTCGTGTGCCAAACACTTTGAAGACATTGCCCACAATCAAGCATAATTGTGAAGCCAGAATTACAGTTTCCTTCAAAGATGGACTGTGGTACATAATGAAAGCGGTACTTGACCACTCTCATGAACTTAGCCCTACAAAGGCAATGATGCTCAAAGTAAACAAAAACTCTAGCATGCATGTGAACAGAACAATAGAAATCAATCATGAAGCAAAGGTGGTGATGAACAAGACCATCCAATCTCTTGCTTGTGACGTGGGAGGGTACAGAAATTTATCATTTGTTGAAGGAGATGTAAAAAATCATGTTCAGAAGGAAAGACGTACAATTGGAAAGGAAGGTGATGGTAAGGCTCTAATGAGTTATTTTTTAAGGATGCAGGAGCAAAATCGTAATTTCTTCTACAATATAGACTTGGATGATTTTTTTCGTGTAAAAAATGTATTTTGGGCTGATGCAAGAAGTAGGGCAACATATGATTCATTTGGGGATGTGGTTACTTTTGACACAACATATCTAACAAAAAAGTATGACATGCCATTTGTTTCATTTGTTGGTGTTAATCATCATGGACAACATGTTTTATTCGGATGTGGTCTACTCTCTAGTGAAGACACAGAGTCATTTGTGTGGCTGTTTGAATCCTGGCTTCGTTGCATGTCAGGAAATCCTCCAAAAGGTATAGTGACTGACCAATGCAAAGCAATCCAAAATGCAATTCAGCTAGTCTTTCCAACAACCCAACATAAGTGGTGCTTATGGCATGTAATGAAAAAAATCCCCGAGAAGTTGAAAACAAACACTGAATACAATAAGAATATAAAAAGTGCCATGAAAAGTGTAGTTTATGATACCTTCACAGAAGCTGAATTTGAAGATCAATGGAGTCATTTCATAAAAGGATTCAATTTACAAGACAATGAATGGTTGAGTGAGTTGTACAATGAGCGAAGCAGATGGGTTCCAATTTTCATAAAGAAGGATTTTTGGGCGGGAATGTCTACCACTCAACGAGGTGAGAACATACATCCTTTCTTTGATGGATATATCAACTCAACAACATCTTTGCAACAGTTTGTCCAACTGTATGATATTGCCCTCTATGGCAAGGTAGAAAAAGAATTTGAAGCAGATTTACGATCATTCAACACTACTATTCGTTGTGGGTCAAATTCAATGATTGAAAAGCAATTCCAATCTGCTTATACCCATGCAAAATTTAATGAGGTGCAAGCTGAATTTAGAGCAAAAATTAATTGTTCTGTGTCCCTTAGGCATGTGGAAGGTAGCATTTGTACTTATGATGTGTTGGAGGACATAATAGTTGAAGGACAACCAAAGGAAGCCATTTTTGAGGTAGTTTTTCATCGTGACAGCCATGATTTTAGCTGCAAATGTTTATTGTTTGAGTTTAGAGGTATTATGTGTAGACATTCGCTTATTGTATTTGCACAAGAAAGGGTGAAACAAGTGCCATCAAAGTATATCTTGCCCAGATGGAGCAAAAATATAAAACGGAGACATTCATGTACTAAGAGTAGTTATGATGTGACACAATTGAAGCCACAAATGCAAAGGTATGACAATTTATGCAAGGACTTTTATGAGATTGCAGAACTTGCTGCAGAGTTCGAGGGTGTTACCCATTTCCTCCAAAATAGCTTGCATGATTTGAAAAGGAAGGTGCAATCCATGGCTCTATCCACTTACAGGCCTTCATTCTTACCTAAATAGGAAGAAGCAAAAGAAAGACCCAACAACCAGGTAAAGTGACTCTGCTGCCTTGACTGTTCCGTTACGCTTGCTTCTAGGTGAAAAGGGAGAAGAGGGATGGGATGGAAAGTAAAGGGGATTGAGGGAAGGAATAATATTCATCTTAGGCTTTTTGCTAAGTTGGAATTTTTGCTTTTTGGTTGATGTGGCACACCACCTTAGACGGCCTAAGTATATTATTGGTATGCAAATATCATGTGTATATAATTTTAGATGTCCAAATATTTTCCCCTCTTCTAATCTTACTGCTAATGTGCAACTGTAGATTTTTGTATAATCTAATCAAATAAACTGATTTTCACTTTTGAACCATCTGGATGTGCATGAGAATGCTATCTTGAGTATGTAATATTTAACCACAAAATTTAAACCACCCTCCTATTTGATCTGAAAATTTTATCTTAAAAAGTAATCAGTTTTGTTTTGTGCTATAATATATGCAATTTCAGCTGATTCTGCATATTAGCGACATACCTATATTTGAATAGATGGATATGTAGGAATTTATTCAAAGTCTGAAAAGCCTTTTAGAAACCAAACTGGAGTAAATTGGAAATACATATGCTGAACAAACAATATATATAAACTTTTTTGAGCAGGTCTGCAGGATGAGATGGAAGAAAATCTAGAAACATTTTTTTTTATCAAATAACAACAGTATCAGATAAAGTTGTTTGGGAAAATTAGATTTGGACATTGAGTTGACCTCTACCTTCAGATATAGGAGATCATGGATTGGGTTTCAATTTTACAACTGTACCCCTTTTCTCAACTCTTCCTCTCCCACCCTTTTCTGTACTCTTTTCTGTTTGCTTTTTACTGAGAGTCCGACTACATTCCATCCGTACAACTTTCTACATACTACAGAAGTCTAACACTATGGAGTATTACTGTTCTCAATCACAAGCAACTGACCAAATGTGATATTTACTTTCATTTTTATACAATTCTGACATGAACTCAATTGTCCTAATTAATTATGGAGTTTAGGACTTGTAATGATGTTATTCATACTTATCTAAGTCATGGTAAGAGTGGAATGAATGAATGTAAGCAGATTATAAGTTTAAAATCACTCTCAATGTTGAAAAAGAATAACGCTGAGCTGATGAGTAGCAAAGGCATAAGAGTCTTCAAAGTCATTTAATAATCAATATCGTTGTTACACTCACTTATGCAAGCAGCCATATTTTATTAAGATCTTATTAAATTTCTTTACAAGCACTTATACAAAATAAAATGAATTGGGTTTTTATCGTAAGTTAAAATCAATTTATGCACTTTAACTTTAATAGAATTTTTCTTATCTAACTTTTATAAATTGGTTTTAACTTATGGAAGAAAATTAATTCATTTTATTTTTTTAATTTTTTTCCTATAAATGTTTATCTAAACATGGCCTAAATACATTATATCATCAAAATTGAGAATGGCTTTGGACTGAGGCAACTAGAATGAACTATAATTTACTGATAAAGGAGGGTGGCAATGTGATTGAGCCTAACCAAAGAAGCCTGCCAGTAGTTTCTTAGTTGCATTCTGTGACTTGTGCTTGAAAGAATTCTAGGACACAAAAAATGGGACCAGATTCAGTTGTAGAATTATGCACTGGTGGCGAACGTAGCATGTTATCCAGCAAAGCTAAGTTTAAGCTTCATCTATTTTTGTTTGCCTTACACGCGCATAGTTTCATATTTGAAATAATAGTAATAATAATAATAATAAGTATGCATCCTAATTCCTAACTAATAATCATATTACATCAGATTATTTGTGGAAACACATATATCGAGGCTAATCAGGTTGCTGACACCTTATCTAAGTACGGTCTCACCATTGATGTTGATGGTCGCATTTTTAAGTTTACACCTTTGCAATGCTGTTATGACTGATGTAGCCTACTAGCATCTGTTCATTTCCTCGTGAGTTTCAATAATATTCTTCTGTTAAGGCGTTAGCCCTGTTTATCACCCAAAAAAAAAAAAAAAATTACATCAGATTATTTATCTCCATACAATTGTAAACACATTGAAAGAAGTAACATCTTGCATGTTGTCTGTAATAAACTGAACATTCACTAGAAGCTTAGCCGAAATACAGAACCTATACCTTTAATTTTGGCACAGTTGCAATACCAAGGTATGAGCTTATGATTTTATTACAATGAAATGAGTGAATTAGAGTAAATGAAAAACGAAATTATCTTTCACTGATCATGCTATATATGTTTGGTTACCATGATTTTATTTTATTCAGTAATTCAACTCAAACTTTGCCAATTTCCATAGGACAATAATAATAATACTAATATTACGTAAAGTGAACATAAACTCAACAAAAAATTTACGTGGGTTCTTACCAAAAATAAATAAAGGATTTATTTTCTTAATAGGATCGATAAAAGTCTACGCCCCTTTGGCACTAATGGGTTATCCTTCGGAGCCATCCCCAAAAATCAAAAATAGAAAGAAAGCAAAAAATAATTAAATTAAATAATTAAATAATAAAAAGAAGAAAGTTTGCAAAGCTTAAGGAGAAAAAGAAAAAGAAAAAAAAAAGCTTTTCCTTCTGAGGTCTACCTGATCTTGATTCCTGAAGCAAGCATATCCTAAATTCACATCACAAAACCCTAATTTAAGATCTCAATTGTGATATATATAATTAGTTTCGCTCCTCGTTGCTCTCAATTGTACGTGAACAGGTTTGCATGTCTATGTATCTGAATTTGGAATATACATACACGTACATAATTCATATTATACGTATTCATTCCCTGCATGATCGAAAAAGTCTCAGCATTGGTTTCACTTGTTGATAAACCAGCCAATTACGTTTTGGTGTGCATATTATATACGCTAATGACATAATCTATTGTTGAATTGCCATATTTTGTTAAATAAATATTCATATCTGGGGCCTCGGGGCGTTGCTGAAGCATATGAAGTTCTAAATGTGGGTTCTTCAGAGATTGCACTCATAGCCTCACTTTTGCAGCAAACTGCACATGTTTACTCTACTTTCTTCCATAGGGGTCTACATGATTTCTAGAATAATTTTCTTCACAAACTCTACTTAAGTCTAAGATATACTGCCATGATCTTAAAAATATCTCAACTCAATCATTGTTATATCATGTGGATGATGACAATGGAAATATGGAAACAGTGTGATAATCAACACCTTCCTTGTTTATATATAGAAAATAGACTCTGTTTGCATTGAAGATGGCAAGTAATTAAATTGCACCAAGAAAAGTTAAACATGGTGTGACATGATTAATACATAATTTTGTCCCTTAAATATATAGTCAGGGGTTTGATCCCCAAATCCATATATATGAAAAAATATCTATTAGGAGGAGTCAACTTCTTAAATGGATCAAGGATTCTTAACTCTCGGTCAAGAGATACTTTGGATTCACTCAAAAAAAATGTTAAGGGGTTATTTCAATTTATTCCACATACAAGTTTGAAGGAAAAAAGTGATTGTGAACGATGTCTAATTAGGTAATTGAAAGCATTCAGGGAGTTCCATCATGTCTGTCCGTTGGTGCTAAGCTTTCTAGGTGACCTATTTCTATGTTTCCAGGTCATCAGCCAATTTTGGAATGAATATTTCTTTTCTCTATGCATGTATATGGTAAAATCTTGCGCAGTTTTAGATGACTGCTGACATAAACATGCATCATATTACCTTTTATTTATGTTGTTGCCAATTCTTTTTGGTTACTGTAAGTTTATATTGTGTATTACTTGGAAACAGTAAACTTATGGCTGGCCCTGGTGATCCAAAGAAATCAGAATGGATAGATAGAATAAGATCTGAAGGATCCATTCCACTCCTTGATCCAAATAACTGTTCAAATGGTTGGGCTACACCTCCTGGAGCTGCATTCAAAGTTAGAGGTCCTGAGTATTTAACAACAAAGGTTAAGATTCCTGCTGGTGATTATCTGCTCAAGCCTCTTGGATTTGATTGGATTAAAAGTTCAGCAAAAATTGGTGAGATATTGAAGCATTCAAATAGTCGAGTTAGGAAGGTCATTGATTTTGAGTTTCCAGCTGGTGATAAACCTTTTGTGTGGGCCTTCAATGTTCAACTTCCAACCAAGGATAACTACAGTGTGGTGGCATATTTTACAAACAAAGAGCCTATTGCTGAGGGGTCACTAATGGACAAGTTCTTGAAAGGTGATGATGCTTTCAGAAACTCAAGGCTTAAGATGATTGCCAACATTGTCAATGGTCCTTGGATTGTGAGAAAAGCGGTTGGAGAGCAAGCAATATGCGTAATTGGGCGTGCCCTTTCCTGTAAATACTGTTTGGCAGAGAATTTCATTGAAGTAGATATTGATATTGGATCTTCCATGGTAGCAACTGCTATAGTTCACTTGGCATTTGGTTATGTGACAACTTTGACTGTTGATCTGGCTTTCCTTATTGAGAGCCAAACTGAATCAGAGCTTCCAGAAAAACTCTTAGGTGCATTCAGATTTTCTAACCTCAATCCTGCTTCAGCTAGACAAATTGACCCATCTTCTGTTTTGAGCACTGGTGGTTTACAAAGATCTTTATCTAAAAGATTGTGGAAGTCAATAGGGCAGATTCTTCTTCCTGGTTCTAAAGAAGATGGCTCTACTTCTGGCTCACAAAATACCAAAACTGTAGATCACAAACACAGTCCGAATGACTTCAAGAAATGGTGAGTATTTGGAGTTGTGATCAACTTTTAATATGATTATTTTAGATGCTTTGGAAATTAAGCTACCCTCAGTATTCTTAATTATTCCATCTATGGCTTCAACTCTAAAGTGAATCACATCAAAAGAGCTTGAGCACAATAAGTCCCCACGTATAAATTTTAGGTTTCAAAATGTCTATTTGGAGTTTGCTGTACCTTGACTTCTATGTTTTAATTTTTTGTATTTTCTGCATTATGGTCTTGTCTACAGATATACCGGAGGAATTGAAAGGGAAGGAAGGTCATTTCAAGTGATTATTTTTAACAATTTATTTTAAAGGTAGAGTTCAAGACATTCTTCGGAGGAATTGAATGGGGAGGAAGGTCACTTCAGGTGGTTATTCTTTTAAATTTTAACAAATTATTTTAAGGGTAGAGTTCAAGACATTCTTTGCAAGACTTATGGCTACTTAAAATTGGAATGGCCTTTTTTTTTTTATAGTTGGTTATTATGTAAATCTTTTATAGTAATTTATTTTTGTAGAATTTATATATGTATAGTTGACAAATTAGAATTTATATGCAAACTGAAATCACGACGCAAGTTACTGTGTGATTATTCGTTGTTGATTGAAATTTAGATTGCCGAAAGTATTTTAGTTATATATTTTCTTTAGTAATTTATTCTAGTAGTTTAAATATTTTTACACTTTACAATTCAGTTATATTTGACGCCTAAAATCAAGATGGAAGGTGGAACTCTGCAATGTGGACAATCCTGCAATCTTTTTCCCCAGTTGAAAGGCAGGGAGATGCCAAGGGAAAGGACAGTGTAGTGTTAACAGAAAAATTTGCAGTTAGCATTCTTATTTTGTTATCACTGGTTCGGCTTATCTGTCAATTAGTTATCATAGGATATGATATTATTCTCTGCTCATGTATTTTTTTTTTTTTGGAAGGCTATTCTCTGCTCATGTGTATATGCCTGAATAAATTATCTACCATCACAAGCTTTATTGGCTTAGACAATATTAGCTGTATATGCCTGAATAAATTATCTACCATCACAAGCTTTATTGGCTTAGACAATATTAGCTATTGATTTGAGCAGCAAAATAACTTTTAAAAACTAGAGAAATATGAGTTTGATGCCAAATCAATTACTGTTATTTTCGCACCTATTTGTTGACATTGAAAAACCAATTCTCGCACTTTCTAATGAAAAATACATGTTTCAATTAAACCTATCACTTGAGATTAATTTGAATGCAAATCACAACTACGTTTAATTGTTCAAAATTAATTCTATTAAAATAAATTCTTTCCAACTTTATAACAGACGAGTCCTTAATCTATCTCCATGCTAGCTTGATACTTTTCTTGAAGGGCAGATTGCGGATTGGCAAGTATCATACACATAAAATTGGGGCTTTCACCAAAACTCAATCAAACGGCCAAGACAACTTATTTTAACCATTCAACTAAGAAGTCACACACACACACACATGATGAAATTAGTTGATTTTGAAAGTAACTTTTCAATAAAAAAATAACCACTGCCCTTTAAGACTGTCGAGTTAGATAGGATAATCATAGAAGCTCAATGTGGATGTACAATGGTTTAGCTCATTGTGGACAGTGTTAACATAGTAAATACTCAAATTGGTCCTTCAAAGAATCAAGAGACATCAAGTTGGTCCTTTAAAAACATCAAACATTAATTTGGTACCTTCATTCATATTTAAAATTAACATCAATTTAGTTCATCAATATATCTTAGGATACCAGTTTGATTCCTAAATTGAGGCTTGTTTTACACTACAAAGAAACAAATTAATGTCCAAAAATCTTAAGAGGACTTTGGACTACCAATTTGAGCATTTACTCAATGGTCATCACTTGATATAACAACATCAACAATAAGCTTTGCAAATGAACAGAAATGCAGTAACCTGTTAACATATATCATAAACTGTTCTCCTACAGTTCACAACGTGTAGTTACAAACTGCAGAAATCATGAAAAGCCAAACCAGATCATTCAGTGACCACTGATCATATCATACAGTCAATAACGTAGTAGACCATGAGCCCAGACTGTAGAATCAACTTCAACTTCAATTATTTATCTAGTAAAATGGTAATAAATATATCTTAATATGATCTAATCGTCCATGAGCACAACAGAATCAGATTCTAGCCCACAAATTAAACAAAAGGCAAAAGGTAGCAGAAATTTGCTCATAGCAGAAATTTGCAATGAGCAGTATCATTTCAACAGGTGGATAAACAGCATCAGAGAACATTCATTATCACACAACTAAAGATGCAAACTCCAAAAATGGATATACTGAAGCTTTAAACAAATTCTATATTGGAAGAATTAGAATCACATTGCTATCAATATTGAGTATGTCAAGGCAACATCTGATATCACAAGATATATCAGTTTAACATTAGACAATTTCAACATTTCCATTTGGCAACGCACTCATCTGCAGTGTTCTGCCACTGTTTGATGCCAAAAACCGCACAGAGGGTAAGGAAGGATCAGTAACAGATTCAATCTCAAGAAAGTTTAGGTCAAGCGCACCAGATCTCTTCAAACTCAAAACGAAGACAAGTGCAATCCATCCCAACAAGGAAAGTGCCCAGTAATTGCTCATCCCATGAATCAAACCCCATGCTATAGCATATCCAACAACAATCCCCGATAAATGGCCAAGAAAACTCGCCTGAGGAACAATGATCGAAGTGAAAATAAGCGATTCAAACGGCGCAAAACTGATAGGAAGAGAAAGAAACCCAAAGAGATCCAACTTGGAAGATGGTTGCTTCACAGAAAGAATAGTCATCCACCCAAAAACAACACAAGAATAACCAACAGCAGTCACTCGACGAAAATACTCAAGCTTGAACCTTTGAATCAACAAATGATACATTGCCAGAACCAACACTCCTGATAAAACAACCAACACAAGTGTGTACTGCAAGTAGTACTCAACGCCAAGGCCCAAGTGACCAAGCTGCTCTACCACCCCAAGACTCCAAAGTGCACTCATATTAAAAACAAGATGAATAACACTAATATGAGAAAAAGCAGATGTGATTATCCTCCAATAATGCCCTTCTACAGCAGTCTCATAACTCAGACCCACATGTGAATACCCAATATTTTTCTTCTGTATGTAGAACCAAATCATGCTGCATATTCCTATGATGCAACTTGTGGCAGGTTTTTCCAAGATCTCATAAAACAAAGGCTTCCCCATTTCCCAAAACCCCTTCTAATGTCGCAATCACACAACACAACACAGTGTATTCAATCCAACGATACCAAATTCAAGGGTTTTTTTTTTTGTTTTTTTTTCAATTTTCAGGAAATCTCAGAAATTAATGAGACCCACCAAATGAAAAATTGCGCACGTGTTCCCAAGCACAGAACAGAAACTTTTCTCAAGGAATTGAACGAGAACAAAACCAGAAAGGTAGTGTCTTTAACTTGATGGAGTTCACAAACAACGCTGAAGAAGTTGAATTGTATGAAATAATTGTGGGGGTTCTATTCAGATTCAATAATGGGTTTTGTTTTTGTGATCAGAAGAATGAAGAATCGGGCTCACCTTGATTGAGGGTACTAGACGATTCGAGTGCTTCGATGGCCTGCGTTTTCTGAAGCATATGCATATTTAACTGCCTATCATTTTGTCAATTAATGATCTTAAATTACATGATATGATGCTAGGTGCCTTTTTTTAATTTTTTATATAAAAATTATATTTAAATGCCAAGAAAATATATATGCTGGTTTAAAAAATAGTAGTAGTATTTCTTTAGTGATAGATATTATTCCTTGTTTTACATGAAAGAAAGAAGCTGATTTTTTTTAGATTTTTTATAACAATCTTTTTTATTTCACATGTGATCATTATTATAGTCGAGCTTTTAACTATATAAAGTGGTTTTTTTTACAATATGTACCAATAGAAAACACTATAAATGACAGGAATAAAACTTCGTACCTTGAAATAAACACCCCTTAATAAATAGAAATTTTTTTGTGAAAGATTAAAAATGGCAGGAATGTTAAATATCACATTACTAAACCATAAATGTATAATTTTTCCAAAATAAAATGTAAGAAATTTACACATTAACAATATTTCATAGATTTTCGAATACGTTCTTTTATATAAGGCTATAAATGAGGTGAGTTCATTAAAAAGTCAATTAAGCTCATTTGTTTAATTGAGAAAACAAACTCAAGTTTAAAATTGGATTTAATTATCTAAATATTTCAAGTTTAAACTTTACAAATTCAACAATAACCACTTGTGAACAACTCATGTGTAGAGATAGAGCCCACCTTTAAACTAAGGAAGGGCCAAGAATTAATAAAACTTAATTCATTAAAAACTATTTGATTATGATAGGGTTTTTTTTTTTTTTTTGAAGAAATTTGATTATGATAGGTTAAACATTCAATTATCAAATCTTTTAGTATTTTTTTTTCATTAGATGATACTTTTGGTTGGCAGAAGAAACTAGTTCAGTCAATATATAGGTCCTTTGGGTTCCTTATTGTTATATGTTAAGTTGTGCCAACAATGTAATAACTCAGCAAGATTTCAAACAACTTGATAGAGTTTGTTTCTTCTTTTCTCAATTTGTAAAATTTGATTCAAGGTTGTTTCGTCTATATATTTAAATTTAAGAGTAAAATATGTTTTTGATCCCTATACTTTCACTAAAGATTTATTTTAATATCTATACTTTCAAATCAGTCATTTTGGTCCTTAAATTTTTAAAAATATGTGGATTTAGTCCCTCTCCTTTAACGATATTAGTGTTGCTAAGAGACTAAATTCATATGTTTTTTAAGTTCGAGATCAAAATAGTCGATTTGAAGTAGAAGGATTAAAATTATTTTTGAGAGAAAATATAGAAACTAAAAACATATTTTACCATAAATTTAAATAATATGACTGATAATGTAATTTGTATTAAAATGAGACTTTTGATCTGGTTAGATATTCATGTTAATGAATTATTGTATTGATTGCTTTTAGTTATTACATGATATAATATGATTCCTTTATTGCAATATGTCACAATTTCAAACTTTATTCATTAGAGTAAGGCATGGCAGGCAAATTCGAAGCCAGGATACCCATATGAATTTGACGAAAAACATCCAATTTATTTAGGTCATATTAAATAAGAGTATACGTAAAAGAAAATAATTAACGAGACTTAGGAGAGTATTAATGATAAGGTTAGTATTGAAAAAAATATATATTTAGAACTATTTATTATTATCAACTAATTTAGTCACTTTTTTTGATAGGATGAATTATGTAATTCAATGTATAAATAGAAACAAAGGAGAAAAAATTACATTGCTAAAGACTATATTGGAAACAAGCACAAATGTGTCTAACTAAATTAAGAATATTTTCTTAACGTCAAACTTTAATGTTTAGTCAATCTTGGGTGCAACAAAACAACCAACCTTAACACATTAATTTCCTGTATGGTTTAACCACTCAATTAAGCGTATCAAATTAATCTGTTTGCTCTTATATATAAATCCTTTCGTAGCAGCTAGTGTCTCAATTCACTCCCACCAATTAATGTTGTTGTACTAGTTGTCCCTTCCTAATGCCAAATTCCAAAGTTCGTCCCATCAAATTGTCCAACAATGCAGATGCACCTTCTAATTACTCCCTTCAATTAACACCCAACTTATTGCAACTTAATCATATGCGTGGTCGCGAATTTTGGTAAGCAAGGCAGGCATTTCTGAACAGTTACCATTTCAATTTGGAAAGAAGAGACAATGGTAGCTTCAAGGAGAAGTTGAAAAAGTCAGTGAAAGTGGTGAATGAAGCTGCCATGAGAGTTGTTTTGGGCATGAGTCAAAGGGTGTACAAAAGAAGGCTTGGAATCAGGGCTTATAGGGTCACTATGACTTTACCTTCTACTTTTCTTGTTACCATAAGATGTTTTATGCCATGGTTCAACAAAAGGGATATTATGTAAACAACCAATAAATTAAGTATCAACTGCACTTATAAGTTATAACGGTTTTGCTTTGCTTTCAATTAGGAAAATTAAGTATTGACCCTTTGCTTGTGAACAAGTTCTCCAGATATAATGAACTCCTTAACTGAGAAACTACTTCCTATATAATGAACTCCTTAAAAGCATGTGTTTGCTTCAACATCCAAAATCCACGTTTTTGCAAGAGATTAACGTTAAATTTGTAAAATAACAAAGGAGCAAGTATTAGTTGTTTTCAGCGCATTCATAGATAGCTACACCCAACAGTGTTTTTTTTTGTTTTTTATTTTTAATGATAGCACTGCAGATCTAAAACACACAATAAATGTAAGATGTATTTGGTATGTCAAATTAAATTAGTTTTAACTTATATATAATGAACTAGTATTTGAGTAAATAATTTAATTAAATATTTATTAAAAAAATGCTTATCATAATGTAAGTATATATTTCTATATAAGTTGTTTATATAATAGAATAAAAAATATAGTTAAATTGCTTTTATATAAATTGTAAGTTGTTTTCATAAGTTATCTTGAATAGTTTATTGTAATAAACTTAAAAACAACTTATGAAAATATCATAAATTCTTTTCATAAACTCATTATAAGTTTATAATTTTTCCTTTTATTTTTATCTCGACTAATTACATATGCTAATATTTTTTTAGCTATTTTTTATTCATTTTTATGTTGACTTCACTAACTATTTTAATATACTTTCTTATTAATTTTATTTTTAGTAAATTATTTGATCCTTAAAAATTAGTAAGAATTTAAATCTAATAAAATATCTAAAATTATTACTTAAAAATATATTTGTATTCATAAAATCAAAATATAATTTATATAAAATATAATATAAATATATCAATTTATATTTATAACTATTTCACCAACTAATTTACTAAACACTTTTAATTTAATAAAACTTATAATTTTTCAAATTTTAATTAAAAACTTATAAAGTTTTAATTAATTTATCATCTTGTTTTTACCAAATATAACCTTTACTTTCCTTCGGAAAAAATTGTTTGGTGCTTGTCATACTGTAAACAGTTATTTCTTTAATTTCAAGCTCCTGTTTTGGTTGGAAGTGCGACCTAAAAAAAGCAAGAAATAGTTGAAAGTCAAGTCAGTAGCTGAACTGCTGAACGACACGATTTTTTTTTTACCTACGGGTGAGATTAATGATTATCCAACAAAATCCAAATAGATGGGTATTCACCAAATGGGAATGTAAATAATTTAAAAATATATATATTTAATTTAGGTGATAAATAATTTTTAAAAGATGTATATTTTATACTAAACTACTTTTAAAATGTATAATTTCATTTATAAGAAATATATATGGCTAAAACTTACAAATTTTAACAACTTTAATACATGTGTCGTGTCTTATATAAGGACACTTTTTTAGTGTTAAATATATTTTATTTTATTCATAAAAATGAAATATAATTAATTAATTAAAAATAAAAATTAAATATTTTTTGTATTTTATATAATAAATATTTTAATTTAAATCCTTGAGTAGTGTTCGAAAATTATGAGTGAGTCATCAGTGAGCATTTGTAAAATGTAAAAAGAATTGCGCAGAGAGTTATAACTCTGATTTGTTAGAACTTCGTAAATATCAATCTCAAACGTAAAACAAAATGACGGTTGATGAAAAAAACAACACTATGGATAAGCATCAAAACCTCTAACCATCGCCATCTACTGTATTCTTTTTTATCTCTTACAATTGTTTTACGTACCATAGGCTCCCTTTCTACTTCTGTGTGGTCTATGTCATTTTTTTTTCTTTTTAAAATAAAGTTCATTTTGTTGGTTTCCATCATTCTTGTGTTTAGAGACTTCAAGTGAAACAATAACATTAAGAGGGGTTAACTTCTATAAAGTTCATGCTGTTGTTGATTTATACCCTTAAAAATGAGGTGTAAATACGTCATGTTTTCTTCCTCTTGTGAATTGTGATTATAATTACTATTATTAGAATTTAGATGCATTCCCTTTGTCCATTTTTACAGATCATAACAAAACAAAATTGATTGCACTAGTCAGAGTCAGCAACTCTAGGACACGGACCACACATGAGAATATCTAAAACTAGAACTTGACGAATTCGATGTGGGACTTCCACAGCCACATCTTCCTTATTCTGATACGTAAGATCTTAATGAAAATCCTTATCTTCGCCTTCACTCCTTCACCAACTGCACCCTTGTCCAGTCACTTCCTTTTCCATGGCCCAAACACTTTCTCCCTGCATTAATTACTTAGCACTGTCATTGTTAATGCTGTCTTTTGTTTTTCACCTTCTTTTTTTGTGTTCATCTCCAACTTGATCTAACCATTTACACATATTTTCGGCTTAGAACGACCAAAACTCCAAAAGCAGTTCACATTACAGGAAGTGTTGTCTACTTGTCTTATCGGGTAGTGGCTGAAGAGGCACTCCTGTTTTGTGTTCATATTGATATTGGTACGGTGTTTCTCTGAACCCCATTTGCAAAAGGAAGAGAGAGAAGAGACACTGCCAAGAAGAACATGAGAATTCAGTGTGATGTGTGTGAGAAAGCCCCGGCAACCGTGATTTGTTGCGCAGATGAGGCAGCTTTGTGTGCCAAATGTGACGTTGAAGTTCATGCTGCAAACAAGCTTGCAAGCAAGCACCAGAGGCTTCTCCTTCAATGTTTATCAAACAAGCTTCCCAGATGTGACATATGTCAAGTACACTCCCTTTACTCTAAGTCCATCTTCTAGTTTTTTTATTTTTATTTTATATTATCAAATATTCTTTCACAATTTGTTGTGCTTGGATGAATGGATCGTTTAATTCTGCCAATTTTTTCCCCTCAATAGATATCAGTATGAGAAGCAACTAGGATATATCTAGGAGAGTAGTTATAACCTTGGCTACTATTTCAATATCAAACATAGAGATATGTAGCACAGGACGCCAGATCTAAGTTTTATTAAATTAAATCTGTTTGACATGTATAGTTGTGCTTTTAATGGACCAGTCAATTACTCCCATGGCACACAAGAATTTATCCCAACAGAGGGTGTTTAAGAAAACTTCATAGAAGTTCAGTGTACGGATTGTAAAATTTGATTCCATAATCCTTCTAGTTAGTTTATACTGTCTTAATCCTATGATATTTCTTTATGCTTCTTGAAGCCACAAGTTTCTGATGTTTTAAAGCACTACGTTTATGAAAAGAGCTAAATGATCATTAAAATTGTCTGACATCTGTCGTGTAATCTTGTGACAGGAAGATGTTATCATGTTAGGGATACTTAACTGTACTGTTTTACAAAAACCTTATTGATCTTTGGTTATTTCTATTGGGGATCCCACATTGATTGATTAATGATATGACCATATATTGATCTTTGATTATTTCTATTGGAGATCCCACATTGAATATGGATATGACCATATCACTAGTCAACTTGAGATCTCCAACACAACATCTCATGACAAGAACTGAACATCTCAACTATATCAAGTATAAAGTTTGTAGGACTAACGACCGAAGTGGCCCAATGGATCCAACAATAAACATTAAGATAGACTCTGATACCATCTTAGATTTCTTTTGATCTATTTAAACATAAAGTTTTTATTTTGTCTTTTGAACATTTATAAATCAATTTGAGCCCATTAAGGGTGAGAATGTTGGTTGCCCAAAAAGCTGCATGATTAATTGCTTTCTGTACATGCTTGTGAAAAATAATTGCTTGTTGAGTGTGTTTACAATTTTCACCCGGAACTTGAGCTGTGTGGAGACCTGGACTAGTTTAATTGATTTTGGTGTAGAGTATGAGTTGAAACCTGTGTTGAACATGGATAATTTTATTAACTTTCTCCTATATGTAATGTAACTGTAGGATAAGCCAGCTTTCATATTTTGTGTTGAGGACAGAGCACTCTTCTGTAAAGACTGTGATGAACCAATTCATGTAGCCAGTAGCCTTTCTGCAAACCACCAGCGCTTCCTTGCTACTGGTATCAGGGTGGCTTTGAGTTCTAATTGCACCAAAGGCAATGAAAAAGGTCACGTGGAACCATCTAATCCAAATGCACAAGAAGTTCCTGTGATAATTCCTTCTCAGCAAGTGCCTAGCTTCACATCCTCTTGGGCAGTTGATGACTTGTTGGAATTAACAGACTTTGAATCCCCTGACAAAGTAAGGCAGTTTTATTTCACAACTGTAGTTGCATATATTAGCTAAGAAATTAGAGTGATTTTGATAAAAGAACCTAGTATGATTAGGACGGACCATTTTGTTTTGTAGCCACCAAAAATATCCTTTTTGAAATAGCATACAATAGCCAATCATCACGGAACATGTGAATATCATAAAATAGGCTTAATATAGCTTGAAACTGTGGACACAATTATTTTTATCTGGAAAAAATTTATGTATATTCTTCAGAACATAACCCCTTCCCCCCCTTTAAAGAAATAGATAAGGCTTGTCATTAAATGATACTTATACAATGACAAATAAAAACAGACACCCGTGAAAATGCATAACGTTTTAAGTTATTTTTTCAGGACCATGTCTGGTAACTGGTTTGTAACTAACCTCTCAACCAGTTGGTCTGATGCAAGTCTCAGAAAAATTATGCACACATATTTTTCAATTGATTACTGATTGAGAGACTATGATTTATGATGGAGGGAATCACAGTGAAGAATTGTACTCCCACATTGCAGTATAATGGTTTAAATGTTTCCTTTGTACATGATCAAGCACTAAATTCTATATGTAAAAAAAATCCATAAAGGAAGAGGCTAGTTCTTTTAATTTAATAATTAGCAGGTAAGTTAACTTCTAGTTTTATGTAGTACATTCTGGCTCTTGATTTTGGTTTATTTGACTTTCGATGTTTTTAAACAATGCTTTGTATCATATTTGCACCATATTTTGTTGAGGGCTGTGGTAAGGAGATTTTATTCGGTTACTTAATCATACTGTTCCTCGTGTCTTATTATAATAATGTCTGGAACTGTTTCTTTTTTTCAGGTTCAAAAGCAATCCCTGGAGTTTGGAGAGCTTGAATGGCTAGCAGATGTAGGCCTTTTCGGTGAACAGTTTCCTCAAGAAGCTTTAGCAGCGGCTGAAGTTCCTCAGCTTCCAGTGACACACACTAGCAGTGTTGCCTCACACAAAGCCCCCAAATCCTTTATGTCTTACAAAAAGCCTAGGATTGAAGTCCTGGATGAAGATGATGATGAGCACTTCACTGTACCTGATCTTGGCTAAGGCACATGGCCATGTAAACAATTGCTTGAATCTATAGGTTGATGAGTTGTATATGCATACTAGGTGGAGATGTTGATGAACTCTTCAATGTGCCTGAGTTCTGATCTTTTGGATGAAACTCAGGACCATGAGGACTATTGCATGAATCTGTAGATTGATGAGTTGTATATGCATACTTCTCTTAGGACAGTAAGTAATGAAGAAGTATGTTAACTAGCTGTGTGGAGTTGATAAATATCTCATTTTAGGAGCTTTGAATGGTTTGATATTTAGATAATAGCATAAATTAAACCTTAGGGGATTAAATTTTCCTTGGTCTCTGTGATCACTGTTTACACTCTAGAGGTGTTCACACCACACTATCCACGTGAACTTGGATGGTTAATTTCATATGTATGCTTGTGTTGAAGATCATTTTGGCCTAATAGCTACGATGAGGACATGCGGTACTACTTGTGGTTATTTTCAGAATGACATTCGTGGTTTCAGAACCTAACAGCAATTAACTTCGCGAACAATCAATTCTCTTGTTCCATTCCCGAGAAACATGGATCAAAAGCAGTAAAAGCACAGAGATCCAGCAACAGAATGTGTAAGGTAACACATGCTATGTTGTTCCCCAGCTCTAAGCAATTTTGGTATATGACAGGCAAAATTCAACTTTATGACGACTTTTGTTAGATGACAACTCATGGACTGTTCAACTAATTGAGCTAAACCTTTTTGGTAGCTTTAGTTTCCTTTTGACTTTGATATTATGCATACAAAAAGCTGGAAAAAAATATAATTACCAAGGTTTCTTACAAGAAAAATTTTGTAGGAAAAAGGGTGAAAAATTATTAGTCATGACACAAAAAATCAACATGAAGCTCAATTAGGGACTGTCAAAATAGATGCTTTGGATCAATATGTCCTGGAATCACCTATCATCAAATTTTAAATACTGAAATGAAAAAGAGCACTTTAGTTACTTGTATTCAAAATCGTAACATATCATTTCAATATTGATTGTGTCCAATAATTTTAAGTTGAGTATGTGTCTATCAAATTTCGCTTTTCATGCATATAATAAAAATTGAATCAAAACGAACATGCTTAAAGGACCTAATTATTAGTTCAGTTAGTTAAGCAGGATGTGTGAGTTATTGTAAAATCCTAGTACTGTCTTCGATTCCTATGAATAAAAAAAAGACCTAATTATTTCCTATAATAAAGATGAAAATTTTAAATTAAAGTATAATTGAAAATGAAATAAACCTACTTTAAATCATTAGAAAAAAAAAATTACAGGTCTCTCAATTGTTATTAGTTGAAACAAAGTAAGATCAACAAAATTATTATATAAACATCATTTTATCTTTATATTTATCATTATTTTTTTTATTGTAATCTATAACTTTAAATAGTCACAAATCTATTTTTTCATAATTATGTTAATTATTACTTTCCTTTATAAAGAAAAAGGAAAACTAATCATAAAAAATAATTTTAAATACTTTGTCTATGTTCGGTAAGTCATTTCAGCTAATTTCTAACTTTTTTACTAGCTGAAAAGCTTGTTTGACTGTTTGGTAAACAAGTTTTTTTTAGTAGCTTCTAGCATTTTTTAAAACGCTACTTGAAGTAGCATTTTTTTGAAATGCTAACTTCTAGCTTTTTATATTTTATTATCTTTTTATCCTTAAAATATTTATTAAATTTTCTTATTACCCTTTTTAAATAAAGCAGTGTTTTATTATTTATTTATTTTTTCACTCATTCACACATATCACCGTGCTCATTACTTTTTTTTTTTTAACATTCTTGCTCACTCTTCTTTTTTCTCTAAGTAAACTATTTTAATTTTTATTCTTTATTGTATTCTTTTTCGTAATTGATAATGAAATTCTCCTGTTTTTTTTTTCTAGTGGTGTTGTGGTTTGTTTCTCGGCATTCTTTGAAACTTTCGGCCATTGATAATGAACCTTGCGCAATTGATAATGACAATATCTTTTTTATATGCTTAATTGGATGTGTATCAACAGGTGTTCAAGGTTCAGTGTTATCATGCTTTTATTGTTAGTTGTTTATTTATCTATTATTTTTTTGAATAATTTTATATTAAATTATTTATTTTAATTATTATGTTAATTAACATAATAAAAATATAATGTTTACTTAAGTATATATTTTTTATTTTATTTAACTTGATTAAAAATATTTTAAGATATAAAATAAGATTAATAATAGAATACTTAATATGAAAAAAAATTAATAATTGAAACTAAAAATGTAATGAAAATAATTTATCTATAAATAAAAAATTACAAGAATTTAAAATTAATTAAAAAATTAAAATTATAACACTTCAAAATATATTTTTATTCATAAAATAAAATTAAAATTTATATAAAAATATCATATAAATATGTTCATTTTTGTTATTTTACATTTTTCAGCTACTTCAACATATAGTTTTACCGAACCCTTATAATTTAATAAGCTAACTTAACAACTTTTAACTTTCAGCTACCAGCTAGCTTTTTAATTTTTAGCTAATTTTTCAGCTGATTTTGCCGAACATAGTCTTTATTAATATTTTTTATTAAAATTATGTACATTTAAGTTATATATGCTTGAAAATATTTTTTAAATACACATTTATATAAATTAAAATATATAAAATATCTGTGAATATAAAATTATTTAAATATATATACATATCCACTTAAAATACATTAAAAAGTTATAATGATATAAAATAAAAAAATTGTAAATTATAATCTTTAACTCCGGTGTAAGACACGGATTATTACATTGGTGTAAAGGCAACTACATGGACATAACCTCTCCAACTTTTTATTCATTTATTTTTACAGAGGGTTGGAGGATTGCTATACACCACGAACCAATTTCGTGAAATTTATTTATTTTTGGTAAAAAGAGGGGCCAAGGCTCAATTCCGTGAAATTTATCATAAAATAAGACATCTGGTGTTCCAGGCTTCACGCACATGCTCCTTTATCTTTTTCTGTCAATTAAAAAAAATGAAAAAATCCACTTTTTATTAATATACTTGCTCATTAAATAAAAGACAGTAAAAGCACTTTTTGCTTTTAAAATATTAAATGTATCTTTTCTTATAAATTTTTTGTAGAATAATGTAAATAACATAACATATCTCTAATTAGAGTAATAGACTAAACTAACCACTAGAGTAAATCAAACAGTCTGTTTCAACACTGGTTGAACCAATTATTAACCCAAAACTTTGGTTGACTCAATACTCGATTTGATTTATAAAAATAAAAATCACATAATAAAGCAAGAATTTAATAATAAAAAGACAAAACAGTTCAAGTCAATTGTGGGCCGACCTGATAAGGACTCAAATTTTCATTCAACCAATGATCTCAAAATTGAAAGAAATCATTTAGCAAAACCCCAAATCATATGATATTACCGTTCATGCAGAAGGGAGGGAAAATAAAACAAGAAAAGCAAGAAACAAAATCAATCTTAAGTTGATAGCAAGCAAGTCCAACGGAAAAGTGAAAAGGATGAAGATAAGATATATATAAAAAGAAAACCAAAAGATACTAGCACTAAATTTCTATGCCTCTTTGATCAGCTTGAGGGCATCAGCCTCTGTGGGAAGAGCAGGGATTGCTCCCTTTTTAGTAGTTGTAATTGCTCCACACGCATTTGCAAACTTGAGTACTTCCCTTAACCTTGCTTCATCCTGCAGTTAACAACATGTGAAAATAAATCAATCACTAAAAATTATGAAAAATGATGATCTTTACAAAAAGATTAGAAAAAGGCTTTACAAAACAATACACTTAAAAATGCATAACAATAACTTCTCATTTTAAACGAGGCAGCTAATGTGAAGGTTTATGTAGAGCGTAGTTAAAACACTCACTTCAAGAATGGATTGATCATCCACAATCTTGCTTAATAGAGCACCGACAAAGGAATCACCAGCGCCAGTTGTGTCAACTGTGTTGACATGAAAAGCGTCCACTGATCCATGGAAATTCTGGTTTGTGCAAAAAAAGGAGAACAATTATTACAAATAGAAAAGGAGTAATCAGCCATTTTAACATACTTTGCAGAACATAACCTTTTAATCTAAGTAAAATGTAAATATGATTATGAGAAAATGACAAAAATAAAATCCAAATGCAGAAAGGAAAGTTTATTCATAAGTGAAGCAAGTCATGTTATTTGCTAACAGAAGTTGATTGGGGCCATAGGCCACAGCACACGGATGAATATATCTTATAGGCTCATTCAGATGAAAACTGAGAGTCGGTAGAATTTGTACCCTTTAGGGAAAAAAAAAAAAACGAAGCAGGAACAAGAATAAAACAGTCTTCCAATTAAAAAAGAAAAAAATAAAACAAGGAAAAGGTGAGAAACAGGATGACACTGGGGACCAAGGAGGTTGCAGGCATTTATACGAGTGCTTACCATACCACTACCACCCATTGACAGCTAACCAAACATATATGATAGAGTACTACAATGAACTGGACACAACTAGGACTTGAAAATTTGAAGAATGGAAAAAATATACAATACAACACAGTTTGGAAAGTGAAAAAAGGATAGGTAAATTGGAAGAGTAGAGTGTTTTTACCTCGGTATAGTACCTAGAACCATGTTCCCCAAGAGTGACAAGGAGCAACTTCAAATTGGGGTGCCAGAGGGAGAGAGCAGATGCATCATCAATTTTGTCACTTCCGGTTAGGAATTCCAGTTCGACATCACTGACCTTGATGACATCAGCCTTGTCCCATATGCTTAGTATTTGCTGACGCGCTTCCTCAGCAGAAGGCCACAAGGGTAGTCGCAGGTTTGGGTCATAAGAGAGCAAGCACCCTGCTTCCTTCGCAACTTCCATTGCCTTCAAGTGTGCTGATCTGCATGGCTCCACGATCAAGCTTATGGATCCATAATGGAATACTTTTGCCTGCTCACAATTCAAGTTTCACATTCAACCACCCCACATCAAAATCAAATTGATAAATAGTCTATGCACAGACAATATAAACTTTTTAATACTATCATACAATCACACATTGTTATTTATGATAAAATTATTGACTTTTTACAATCGTATATCACCAAATCCATTACCAAGAGTAATTCATAACAAATCATCCTTCATACGGTAAAATAATTATTTTAAAAGTTATATGTAACATATCTGGTTGGATGACTGAGTAAAGTCAATAAAATATCACCAAATCCCCTACCGAGAGTAATTTTGGAAGTGGTTATTCTTCATACTCCAAAATTTCAAGCACATTAATTAAAAACAAAAAATAAAAAGACTCTCTGTTCATGAATTCATTACCGTACCCTGCATGGCAAAAGGCCGGCAAATTATTCATTTTTTTAAATTATGCACGTGCTCGCTAGGCTGTAAAATGTAAACTGTGGTCCTTCCTTTGCAACTCAGAACAAAACAACAAATAAACAAACAGTGAAGTGTCTCCCATTCATGATTCGCTGATAACCCCGATGGTCTGGTCTCTATCATCCTCCAGATTCAAGTTATTTATGGAAATAAAAATAAAACCCGGTATTTTGGTCACACGAGACCAACAAAAAAATAATGCAACACAATATGATAAAAAGATACTCAATTAACAATGCAGCACAATAATAAAACAACAAAACTATTTGTTTCTTCTTTTTCTCCTCATACAAGGACCGTTTGAAAACAAAAGCTATATACCCATAAATACTTTTAAAAATTAAGGACACTTGTTATATATCAAAAAATCAATTTCTCACGTCATACATGATTCAATTCAATGTAAAATTTATTATTAATTATTAATCTTATTTTATACTAGCATCTCAAATATTTTCAATAATTTACAATTAATTATATCAAAATTAATTTTGTTTCACTTTAATAAAGTCAACCGGCGCGTGAGAAAGACAACAGCAACAAGTCAAAGTAGATGACAACAAGAAGAGCTTCGTTAATGTTCCCACCCTCGACCTAGCGCGTGAGAAACCGGGATTTAAAATAAAATTAAGAAAATTGTGACAAAATTAAGAAAATAAAGGTTGAATTACTCGTGTAGTCAATTCTTATGTGTTGTATAAGTTTTACTTTTAGATCCTGCATATATACTGTTTTAATTCTTATGCATATACTCTTTAATACGTCTTATTCCTACAATTTTGGATTTCAGAGACTACAACATCATAAAAGATTATACAAGTACAAAAATTAGATGAATAATTAAAACTGAAAATTTCTCTTTTTTTGAAGTACGTTTGAAGAAAAGAAACAGTGGATCCATTATGTGGAAGCGGGTCCCGACCCGCATTGTCCACATCGATCAAAGTTTCAACCAAAACATGGAAAAAACACGTGAGACACGTCACGTGACATGGCACCAACTCTACCAGCTTTTGCGATCTGATATGATTGCGAGTTAGAAAAAAAGGAAAATTAGTTTTTTATTTTAATTTATTTAAAAAATACTACTTAACATGCTGCGTTTGTTGGGTTGGGTTGGGTTGGGGGTATCCTAGATCCACTCGTGGACCCCACCGCCCAGAAGCTGACTCAGCAATATCCATTACCACACGCGCGTGAAACACAAACACTAACGAAGAAAGGAAAAAAAACGAGAAGAACTGAGAGTTGAGAGGGAGAGAAAGATTTTGCGTACAGATCTGATGAGTTCGAGATTGAGATCTTGGGGCGTAAGGAGCATGTCTGCGCTGGGGTTTCGGTAGAACATGAACTCACGCTCTCCGTCGGCGCGTAGGGTCACGAACGCGAGGGCGGTGCGCGCGCCCTGGTCGAAGTTGATCCCGTCGGATCGCACGTCGTTCTCCTTCAGGATTTCGGCCAGCATGTGCCCGAACTCGTCGTCGCCGAGCTTGCCGACGAAGGCCGCCTTGCCGCCGAGCCTGGCGACGGCGATGGCGACGTTGGCGGGGGCGCCGCCGGGGGCCTTCAGGAAGCCCGGAGCCTCGGCCAGGGACACGCCGGAGACAGTGGGGACGAAGTCGATGAGCATCTCGCCGAAGCTCACGATGAGGCCGTTGCCGGTGGCAGGAAGAGCATTGGTGGAGGCCATGGTTTTTGTGAATTGCAGAGGTAGAAGAAGAAGAAGATGAGACAGTGACTTTGGATGATGCAATGGTAGAGTTTATATAGAGAGTGTGAAAAGGTTAAGAAAATCAAACAGTGCTTTCATTGATCTTAAAATTTTGGTGATGAGTCATTGGTTTTTACCTTTTTTATTTCAAATCTCTGTTACCTATTTAGTAGTACTGTGGAATGTGGATAAAA
Source organism: Pueraria montana var. lobata (assembly GCA_026413185.1). Classification (NCBI taxonomy): domain Eukaryota; kingdom Viridiplantae; phylum Streptophyta; class Magnoliopsida; order Fabales; family Fabaceae; genus Pueraria; species Pueraria montana. Next base: position 9,684,145 of record CM048654.1, read on the forward strand.
CAAACAAGTCAGTGGATAAATATTTAAAACATAATTTATCTAATTTTTATAAATTATTTTTTGAGTTTAATAGTTATATATTAAAGTAATTTTTTTTATTATTAATCAATCAGATATTATTGTTTGTATGATTTTTAAAATAATGATTATAAAAATTAATAAACTTAATATATATAGTAATTTATGATTAGATAAAAATGTAAAATTTTACATTACAGTTAACTCTTTTCTCATTATCTAAGATATGTATATTCGTTTTATTTTTTTACAAAATAAGTATATTATTTTGAGTAAATGAAAAGAGTTCTATTCAAAGTATGATGGGATATTAGGTATGCCACTTTATTCGATTGACATGTAAACTATGATTCCTTTGTGGGACTTTTTTAACTAAACCTTCCCACTTTAATTAATAAGTGCATTATTCTTCTTGAAATGAATAATATAGATAAGTATATTATTCGTTTTAAAATTTCTGAATGTGTTTGTAAAACGCGACCTTATCCTTTTTTATTATAAAGAATATTATCATTAATCTAGTAATCTATCTTTATTCGTTTCTTAGCCTCATAATAATAATAATAATAATAATAATAATAATAAAAATAAAACTTTATTCCTTTCTTTTTTGGAATATAGAACGATTAATCAATAAAGATATTATAATTATACTTGAAATGTAAGTAAAGAATGATGATGTATCATCAATTAATTAATGATAAGAATAAGTAAAATATAAATAAATGAAAACATTTTTTTTTTTTTCTTTTGCACAAGTATCCTCTTTCATAAACAAAAATCATGTTTAAGAGACATTAAATGTTATGTGTGAAATTATTTAATTATAATCATTATGTTAAAACTGACTATCTAAATTGTATATTCCATCCGATCTTATTATTATAAGGTCTAATTAATTAATTTATCATGATTACGAAAATTGATTAATTTAGTTGAAAGCACTAAATTTATCCTAAATTAGTTCTCTATCTGTTTTTTTATCTGTCTTTTAAAATTTTTATATAGAAACCAATAAATATAATAAATTTTCTTGATTCTAGAACAAAACTAACAAACATTATGGATTATGTTTCTCTCACTGTCATAACATTCTAGAACTAACTTTAATTAAGAGCATTTTTGTAAAAAAAAATAATTAATACAGAAAATATTGTATATTGGGTCTTATAATAAGGATTAAACCACACTTTTAATTTGGACCTTACAATTAAGACCAAAGCCCAAAGGGAGTATTTAATTACAAATTATACTTGAATTTTGAACAATCTCAAACGATCTTTAATTAAAAAAAACACATGAAATTTATAATTAAATAAGAGAATATAGGCTTGTATTGATAGTGTAAAACAGTTTTATACAGTCATCAAATAACAAATCACCATGTATGATAAATTTATTGATTTTTACATAACTACCTTAAAAGTCATACTAACAATGATTTTTTATTAATTGATAGTATAAAAAATTGTATATCGATAATACATAACTCAATAAATATTAAACAATCAGAACAATCAATTTTAATTTAATAATTATAGTTAAATATTTTTATTTTTCATAATAACTAAAATTCTCATATGATATATATTTGAGAGATTAAGGGGGGTGTATTCAATTAAGATTTTGAAGGATTTTAAAAGACCTTTTTTTTTTGATAAAAAAGTTTTGTGGTATTCAATCATGATTTTTAAAGAAGATAAAAAAGTCTTATGGTATTCAATAAAGATTTTCAAGATTTTTTTTTCATGACAACAAAATCCTGTGGTATTCAATCAAGATTTTTTACAACACAAAAAAAGTCATATGGTATTCAAAATCCTATAGATTTCGATGGATTGTTTTGTAAATTGGATTTTGATGGATTTTGTATGATTTTTTAGTTACATGTATAAATACCACATACATCAAACAATCTTGCCAAAACCCTTGGAATTTTTGTAAACCCTTGGGATTTTTCTACTCTTCCATTCCAGACTTTTTCTTTTTTCCATCATCACGCATATTTTTCTCTCTGTTGGTGGTAATATTGCTAGAGTAATGGTGCTAATATTGCTAGAGTAATTGGTCATCTCTTTCTTCTAATTTTACACACGCTCTTCATATGATCCTAACAGTGATGCGTTCATACTGTCAAATCACTACGAACCACCTTACCGGCCTAGATCATCTAATTAAGTCCACCATCCCATTCCCTTAGGTTCGGAGGTTTTCGCTAAAAAATTAAGCTATCATAAGAGGAGTAGATATGAGCATGTAGAAAGTTCTGGCTCATCATGATCAACAATCAAGTCAAAGTATTAGAAGACATTTCTACTGACATTGAGACTATTGCTTTCAATTTTAAAAAAAGAGAAAGAGATAGAGAAATATTGAAAAATATTGTATTGATTTTATTTTTTTATCCAATCTTATCATTTATTTGTTATCTTTTTCATCGACTATGGTAATTTTGAATGTTTTCTAAAAATTCATGGAATCCTAAATCTTGTAAATCCATAAAGTCCTTTCAAATCTATGAATTCATATTTTATAAACCCATTAAAATCCAAACTACAAAATCCTAATCATAAAAGTCTTTTAAAAAAAATCTTAAAAGCCATTACATTCCTACAAAATCTTTTAAAATCCACAGGATTTTTTTATGCAAAAAAAGTCTGTTAAAATCCTAATTGAATACACTCCCCTAAGTTACTCAAAGAGTATCTCTCAATAAAGTTACCCATTTCAATAATTTTTTGTATATATTAAATTTTATTAATATAAATGTTAATATTTTTATATTAATCCAATAATCATGCACAATAATTTTTAGATAAATAAGATATTTGTATTTTATTTACTTATATTTTTAAAAGGTATTTTAATTTAATTTATTTAACGAAGCATAAAATAAATTTAAAAATTTATAAATTTGATCTACTTAATAAAAGTTGTTAATTTAACGACTGGTTGATAAAATTTAATATATATATGTGGAGAATTGAATAAGTGCGACATGCGTTTCTATTAATTATCAGGTGTATATAACTATATATACAATTTGGATTACATATGACTCGGCATATTTAAATTGATAACAACCTGATAAACTATCTAGATAGGATACAATTCAAACTAGTAATAAACACAGCTTGATAAACTATCTAGATAAGATGCAATTCAAACTAGTAACAAGCTGGAACATGATAATAAGGTGCATAACAGTCCTTGATTATAAGAGACGAAGGTGAGATAAACTGGCTGGTCTTACAATATACAAAGAGTTAGTGAATGAAGAAACTTTACCAAAATAATTATTCGTAAAATGATTTGATCTCTTCTCATATGTTTTGTTTAGTACTAGTGTTTATGTAACATTAAATTATTTGAAAAATCATTTTATTTTTTATCTTTTTTTTTTTTTTTGAGGGAACATTTGATTTTGATCTAGGAATAGAAAAATGTGTCCCAACGGAGATCTGATCTGATCACAGTTAAGTCCAGCCCTACTGGAATTGGACAGTTTAACTAAGTAACAAACGTTCCTTTGAAGAAAAGGTGTTGTTTTGTTCTCCACCTTCAAGTCATGATTAATCCATCTAAGCTTTCCTCAGTCCCTACTACAAACAAACTAAAGTCTCTTCAAAAGTATCAATGTGACAACGTGGGCATGAAAAAGGGGGAAAAAAATTAGCATCCAAGACTGGGTACGATTATTAATAAGATAAGATGTATATTCATATTTTTCATTTTTCAATTTCATTTTATTTTTTAAACTTACTCAAAATTTTCTTTTGTAGAAAGTCATTTTTAGAGATTATTTTGTATAAAGTCAAATAATTTATTCACCAGAAAAAAAGTCAAATCATTTAAATTACCTTCTTTCATACTACATCATAAGTAACTATAGGTATCGGGTACCCAAAATATTGGTTTAGGTAATAGTACACTAAGGATTTTTGGATAAGTAAAAAAAAAAATTCTCACGAGAACGGGGTTGTGCAAACAGGGGAAGGGGGTGAATACTTTTTTTTTTAATTTCAATTTTGCCCTTTTAATCTCAATTGTTCATCTACATAGTTCTTGATCCAATAATGATAACTTGGCTTGGTTAGTGGTACACCATTTTTTGGTTGTGTGTAGTAAACTCCCCCTGCTCCCAAACATATTAAGTATATATTTGTCTTAGAATTAGAATGGGTTGTAAACACCATTTGGACCAAAATGAAAAGTTTTGCCTCTCACAAAATAGCCATGGAATGTGTGTCTGTGGTGACATAAATATGTTCAAAACAATCTATAAATTATCATATTTAATTAGATTTTGAATAGTTTAGAGTGGTTCAAATTAATTTGATTGTCAGTTTTATTGAGTGAACCATAACCAGATAAGTATCTTTTACATGGTTTGACTATCCAATCTGATGAGTTTTTAACGTCGATAATATATTCTGGTAAAAGAGTAACGTTTTCCATAGTGTATCACTAAATTCATATTAAGTTTATTAAAATTTTATACTTCATCAGATTATAAAAGGGTTAAACATATTTTTAGTCTCTATAAATATTGAAAAGTTCATTTTTAGTCCCTCAATTTTAAATTGACGATTTTTAGTCCCTCATTTTATAAAATGTGTCACAATTGAACCCAGTTATTAATTCTGTCAATTAGCATTAACTGTGATTTAATTTTTAGTGATAAAAAAAAGTTACAAAATGTGAATTATAGATTACAAAATGTGATGGTTTTTAACCACCACAGAAATCACAACGCCACAAACTCTGACATCCTCACCGCCTTTGACGCCGTCGTGAACGAAGGTAATATGTGGCGTTGTAAATTTTGTGGTGGTTAAAAATCGCCACATTTTGTAATTTAAATTTTGTAATCTATAATTCACATTTTTGTAGCGATTTTTTACTACTAAAAATTAAATCACCATTAACGCTAGTTGACATAATTAGTAACTGGATTCAATTGTGACGCATTTTATAAAATGAGGGAATAAAAATCATCAATTTAAAATTGAGGGACCAAAAATAAACTTTTCAATATTTATAGGGACTAAAAATATGTTTAACCCAATAATAAAATTATCTTTCATTTGTTAGTGAGAGAAAGAGAGGAGTACTCAACTTCATATGTCGCTGTTTCTTAGTTTTAGAAAATTAATTATCATATTTTGTAATATAAAATATGTTTTCTAATGTAAACTTACACTTTATAGTTGTCATTAATATAACACACTTTGTTTACATTCAATAATTTAAACAGACCTACATGATAAAATGAGTGGAAGCAAGCAAGAACCTAGTAGTTATGATAAGGAGGCGGCATTGTCAGGTGACTCAGATGCCATTAGAAGTAATCAATCATGAAATGGACAACGTTACTCTTGGCATTGAACAACAGTGTACATCAGGGATATTGGCGCAATTTTGAATCAACGTGTCAAAAAATCATCAGCAGTAGCATCAATACATCCATTGTAACATAGAAGTGGCCATATAAGTATAATTTAATATCCAGTACTTGCATTTGGAATTGGAATTAGAGGTGCTACTTTCAAGTCCCCATAGCTGTTGGGAATTCAGATGCACATGCCACAGACCCAAAATTAATTTAGACACTTTCATAATTTAAAAATAATTTTACCAAAATAAATTCCGTTCAACTTTTAGCTGAAGGAACCATAAATGATTTAATTAGATTTGTATATGTTAGTGCTGGTTTCTTTCTCGTTTGACATGTTATACTTATAAGAAAAGACTCCATGTTCTATAATTTTTATTCCCATAATCTTGAAATACATCCTATGGGAATATCTAGATTCAGCGTTGGTTAGTATTTTGACTATTTTCTAAGACATACATGCACACAAGCGATGAGATAGTAAAATTAAAAGCCTAACTGATAGTTTTGGTAAATTCAAAATCTATTTTCAGCATTTAAGAAAACAAATAAACTATTTTTCAAATTCCTCCAAGGTATATTTCAATGGACTACTTGATTTTCTGAAGGTAACAGTTAACAATATATATTTAATCTCTAATCTAGTGAATGGAACTTGTTATAAATATTGATTATTATAATAGTGGCTATGTTTAGACATTGATGAAGAACCTGAGGTCGAGCTTACACTTTCATCTTGCATTTTAGTAAAATATACCTCTCTTTCTTTATCACCGTTGGAATCCACAATGCTGTCCTCTTCAGAATCTGATTCATTCATTGACATGTTTTCATCTTCAAAACTATCTTCTGTTTCTGATAGCTCCATTTCCGTGGAATCTGCTTCAGTCTCTGAAAGACTGGCTGAAAAATCATCACTAATTCCATGATTCCCTTTTTCCTTGGAGTTTCCACTTGGATCTTCTAGCATTGATAAGGGATTTCGGTTGTTTGGATCACCATAAAGTGCAACGTGCCTGTAATATAGCTCTAATTCTTTCTCTGCAATAGCAATGAAGCGCCTCACTGACTCAAGTGATTGCTCATACTTGGATTTTTCAAGTGCCTGCAGGCAAAAATAAGATATTAGATTAAACTACGAATAAACCAACAACAAATCACCAATCATTAAAAAACACCTAACCCACTATTACTTGTCATTGAGCAACTGAACCACAGCTGCTAAATGTCCCAATTCAACTATTTTGTATAAGCTCTCTCATATTAGCTTCTCTAAAAGCTGATTTTTAACTTATACATAAGCTAATTTTAACTTATGAAGAGCTTATTTTATTTTTTCTTCTTATTTTCTTCTCCTACAAGTGTTTTTGAAGAAATTTATCCAAACAAGCCCTAAATATCTAAAAAGAATTTTAGGAAGGGAAAGATGACTGCAGAACACTTTTAACACCATAACCAATCAACCAGCTATCAAATTCATAGGTCATAGCATGAGGTTTGAATTGTCCATGACCATACAACTTCAAAATGCAGACTGGATATCACTATATTATGATACACAAAAAAGCATGGCATAAGAAACTACATCCTATAGATCAAATGCTACGGATTTAAACACTGGACTAGCCTGGCTCTACCCCTTATTTTCTTAGTCTTTCACCCATAATATTCTCACACTGCATTGTCCCACTTGACAGCTTGGCACACCTTGGAACATTGTCCTAATCCTACTTCCAACTTATTCTTTGTTCACTGCTTGATTTCACAGCTTTGCAATACCAATCATTATTTATTTACAAGCAGATGCAGAAAAACATGCAGAATGAATGCCCTATAACAGGATATATTATGGAATGGAAATAAGAAGAGAAAACAATTAGATCAGAGACTTCTTAGTCAAGTTGAATGTACACAAAGATTTACTATTTCTATGGTATAAAAGGCCTCATTCAAAACAGAAAGTGATGCGTGTAGAATTAAAATTTAAAAAACAGTTGAACAAAATGGGGGAAAAAGATCTCGAAAAACAGTAAGTGAACCAAATAATGGTGCAGTGACCTTTAAACCGAGGCTAGTACGTGCAAAACAACTATGTTGATTATAGCTTGATTGCTAACCAAAATATTACAAGGTATGACAATTCAACAGTTTCTAAATGGTCTGAAATGAATTTATGGAGAAATGTAAATGCCTGTCATAAGAAAACAATTTTGAATGGATGAGACATGTGTTAGTGCAATTACATGGGTTCAATATAATTAAACAACAAATAGTTTTGTATACAAGCATATAATGAAGGACTTGGCTCCTCTAGTGTGAGGGGAGTGTACTTTCAAAAATAAAGCGCACAAAGTAACAACTATTGATTAGAAAATCAATGATTGAGATTGTAGTTAATTACAGAAATTGTTATGCATGTATTTGATTTTATCCCTATTCTCAATCATTAATTTTCTAATCACTAGTTGTAAGTGCACTTTATAGTTTATCCTCTAAGTGCACTCCCCTCACTTTTAGAAGAGTTGGACCCTATAACGAAAATACACAATCCTGGTTCTGATCACTGTTGGAGAGGAAAGGGTGAAAATATTTTTTTCTACTTACACCACATTTTACAAAAGAGTTGCAAGATATGAAGATTTTCTGCAACTGAGAATGCAGGTAAAATATCGAACACACATTTCATTTCCAATGCTTTTAAACAATGAACAAAACAGCAATCATGCATTTCAGATCTTTTATTTTCTTTTTTAATGAAGCACAAAAACACACCTTTTTCTTGGACAGGGTATCAATTGGTGACATAACCTCAGGCTGTTCATAGTTCTTTCCGCGATAAAATATTATAGTGTCATCTCCAATTATTTGAAGTGGAATACCACCACTCAATCTGGCAAGTTCTTGTGCATACTCATGTACTTGACCAGGTTTACAAGGCTTGCATATGACCTTAACAGTCTCATGTTTCTTCCAATGCATATGCATATTGAGAACAACCCCTCCAAATAATCCTCTTCTGCCAATTTGTAGATAATTAGATCTCTTCTGAGCCATTTTCTTCAAATAAAACCGTTCCTCCCCCGTCAAGTCATCAGGCTTTACAACAGGACCCTGAGCTTTAGGAACTTCATATCTTTTGAGCCTTTCAATGAGCAATGCTTCCTTAATTCTGGCCTGGGGTTAAAACCAGATCATGCAAAATTTTAGTAGAATGTATAGGCAGATAAGCATTTCAAGATTTTTGTGATTGTTGATGACAAATTTAAACACTGGAAATACACAAAAATCAGAAAATCCCCATTAGAACAATGCTGCAAAGAAAGAAGAGATCTTTCTGACCAACTAAAGTTACAAACAACCAGGGATCACATATCACGAGTAAAAATCAAGCATGCATGCCTCCAGACCCATAACTGCTATTGCCAACTCTCCAAATGGACAATATAACTAGCACAACCAAGAAATTTACCATTGCTTTAAAAATTTAGAAAAAAAAGAAGTATATATCATCTAGAATCAAGAAGTACAATAAAAATAACATCTTTTAACAAAGCATGTTGATTCTTAGTTTCCCCTCAAAGGGAAGAATATACAAGCGAACAGATTTAACATCTGGCTCTAGTTCAATCCAATTAGCCTAAAAGTGGGAAATTTGATCACTTGATATCCATACATATCAACACAAGCAAATAAAGACCATTTAAATCAAACAAATGAAGCAGTATGCTGCAGAAATCCAATCATATCTTACTTTTTCAATCTTGTACTTGATTCTCTCATCTGCACTGGCAAATCTCTGCTTCTTCTTCTTCCCTTTGACACCAAGTTGGCGGGGGTCCTTCCTGTTGGCCGCTTTCCTCTTCTCTTTCTCTCTCTTTCTCTGCATCTTCAACCTCTTCTTGGTCTTCCACTTGTCCTTCTTCGGAGGCTCTTCCTCATGAGTCTCAAACTTGGTCTTCCCTCCCGTTATCACAAGGTTCACCCTGCCATAGCTCAAATTTCTTAAACCCCTCCAATAATAACCTTGCTCTCCTAGCGAGACACAGTGCCTGAATGGAGAACACATACACATCTGAGTCCTCCCAACAACTGACCTAGAACACAAAGGAATTAGAATATAATATAATATAATAGTACCTACACATAACACATGTCAATTCAAAGCCTTAAACTTTCAACAACCCAAGAAAAACGAAATAACCCATGTTAGGTGCTTCGATAAATTGCCCATATAACACAATCTCATTGGTTTTGGGTAGTGACTTAGCAGAAAACTATAATTAACCAAAAAAAAAGTGACGGTGAGAGAGATGAGAGACAACCTGGGAGAGACCGAAGACGAGGTAGAGTACGAGAATCTGAGAGCAAAGGAAGGTCTCCTTATGCTGCGGAATAACGAAGTTGCCATTGTTGAAGAAGAAGCAGCGTCTTGTGTTGTGTTATCGAGTAGTGTGTTGCTGTTGATGTTGTTCTTCAGCTGCACTACCCGTATTGGATCGGTGGGGTTAGAGTCCGGGTGCTAGTTTTACGGGCCTGTATCCACATCATTTGACACGTGGCAAGCATCCATTGGGTCAATACAAAAAGTTGACTATATCACGAGAGTATGTCCAATGGATTTTCGACACGTATAGAGGGCATTCGGGGTCCATATATTCCTCGCCTTACCTAAATCATTTCCTCTGTGTTCTGCTGTTCTCTCGGTAGCACGGAACAGAAGATTAAAAATAATTAGCGGCATCGCAGACCGTTTCTACCACAATCCAATTTTCAGTGAGTTTTTTCTTTCCTTTTCTTTTTGAATTTTTTTTTATTCATTTCGATGTGTAAATTCTGTCGACGATTTTGATTCAGCTGGAATTTTAGGGTTTTGCTTTCTTGTAGTTTGGGGGGTAATAACTGCATAATTGCAATAATCCTCTTTCTTTGTATTTCTACGGAGGATTTCAAAGGGTATGGGGCAAATAACTCAAAATTGAAGCTTGGCGTTGTTGTTGTTTTTCTCCACTGTGCTGATACATGACTCTGTTTTTCCTCTTGTACGTTTCAAAGGTTTTGGATTTTAACATTTGTGCTTAGAAATTCTTGCTAGAGACGAGCAAATTCCTGTTAATGCTCAGTTCTTGGTCTGATAGAATTGGTAATTGGTAAATTGGAAAGGAAAAGCCATTCAGAAATATAAAAATTATCATTTTTCCCTTGTGGTTTTAATCAGGACAAAACTTAGATAAAGATGTTAGAATTTAGATGTTTGTGATACTGTTCTCTGATAAAAACATGACATACGTGATATTTTACATGGTTGAGGCATAAAAAATAATTTACATGTTGTGTATTTATCGGAGAAGAGCACTACAAAGTACAAACACTTGAGTTCAGATCCAACGTAAAAAATATCCTGTTTTGTTAAAATATATTATATTGATAGTGCAAATGCACGTATTTGGATGCATGTGGCATCCTCTTAATTTTTAGGAGTTCTGTAGGGTGCGTGCAATTCTCCACTCTGATGTGGATGAAATGATTATTTTTCAATTATTAGTGATTTAATGGCCAAAGATGTCATTGGCTTTAGTACATTTTTAAGATTTAATTCGCAATAGGTGACAGGACATGTGGAAACTTAATAAATTTTGGAATGCTTGTTGTAGTAGATAAAGATACTATGAGTGTGAGTCATAATTGCTGAGTTGCACTCATTTATTTACGGTGGGAGAAATTGTGAAGATCTTATTTTTGAGATCATATAATTCCGTAACTCATGCTTAGTACGTGTCACTAATGCCATGGAATGTATGCAAAAGATTATCTGCTTGTTGGGATTAAAGTAGTTTTATATTGTTCACTCATTTTGCTGGTTTTGGAGGAATTTTTTTGCTGGAATATATATATCATGTTTGATTGCTTTATAATGTAGGAATCTTCAGAAGAACATAAACTCTTTCTGACTTTGGGATAAGTGTTTTTTTATTCAATGCGGTAATCTATTTGGGTTGTTGTGGAGGAGTGTATTTGAGAAATACTTGGTGATTTAAAGGCTGTTCTCTATTAGTGATTTAAAGGCTGTTCTCTATTAGTGAATTCTATGTTCTTCGCTTCAATTTTAGAATTTCATGTAAGCTATATTGTGTTCATTGTACTCCTGTCTATATGTTAGACATTCCCAAATATCAATAGTTGGTTACAAGTTAATTATAGTAGAGTATCAATAGATAGTTAAAGAAGATGGAAGGAATGGGAATTAGGATTATGTTTATTGACTTGTTCTTTATTTGTATTTTCAATGAATCAGTTATTCATCAATTTCATAGACTGTTGTGTTGAACTGGAATATCAGCTGTGCACTGAAAATCTTATACCAGATTCTTTTGTTGCCACAGTGGAGTTTGGGAATGATGACTCTATTACTGTCGAAACAGTGGGAAATACTGCTGCAGGTGAGGTTAGTAGCATAGCTGATGACAACAGAGAAGGTGGAAGTTCTGTTGAACCAAATTCCAAACAAGGTCAAGATGATAACGTGACTCAAGATTCCTCTGGAGGGATCACTATCCCATCTGCAATTCCCACAGTATCGGTTGTTTCAGTTGAAGAGCCCTATGTGGGTCAGGAGTTTGGGTCAGAAGCAGCAGCACATGCATTTTATAATGCATATGCCACAGATGTTGGATTCATCGTACGTGTGAGTAAACTCTCGCGGTCAAGGCGTGATGGAACTGCTATTGGACGCACTCTTGTTTGCAACAAAGAGGGTTTCAGAATGGCTGACAAACGTGAAAAGATTGTGAGGCAAAGGGCCGAGACCAGGGTTGGTTGCAGGGCAATGATTATGGTGAGGAAAATTAGTTCTGGCAAATGGGTTGTTTCAAAGTTTGTAAAGGAACACACACATCCTTTGACTCCTGGCAAAGGTAGAAGGGATTTCTATTATGAACAATATCCGGTCAGTTTCTGTTCTTTCACTACTGAACAACTGTGCATATTATTATGTTAGTTTATTGTGTCAAGTGTTACTTGTGCTTAATAGATCAGTTATGGAATCTGAGTCAGATCATGATGCTCATATTCTGCTAAATATTAGAGAATTTCAGGCTATTTCAGAATGAAGTTTTCAGGATAATATTTGTTCTTTTAACATTTTCCAAGTTCCAACTCTATAGTGAATGAAGGTTCTGTCTTTTTTCCCCTTAATGTAACCATAATCCAGAGAATTTTCCTCTTCTGCATTACCTCACATCATTTGAAATTTGCTCAAATTGGTCTCATTACCCTTTCCCTTTTACAAATTCCTTTACTCATGATGTAATGCAACTCAGAAAGTGCCATGTAAGTAAAGAGCAACTTGCGTGATTAGTAAATATTCTATTATGCACTCCTTTTCAGTTCTTTTTTATCCCACTTAACTCTTTTTTTATGCTAATTTTAGACTGAACAAGATAAAATTCGGGAACTATCTCAGCAGTTGGCAGTTGAGAAAAAGCGATCTGCGACCTATAAAAGACATCTTGAATTGATATTTGAGCAAATTGACGAGCAGAATGAGAACCTTTCAAAGAAAATACAGCACATAGTAGACAGTGTGAAGGAGATGGAAGCCAAAGAACAACATAGTAGACAGTGTGAAGGAGATGGAAACCAAAGAACAACAGAGTAGACTCTGATAGATTCAACTTTCAACGTGATACTTTTAGTTGGTAGAAGAAACTAGTTCAGTCAATGTAAAGGTCCTTTTGAGTCTATTATTGTCAAGTTGTGCCAACAATGTAATAACTCATAATAGAGTTTCATTCTTCCATTTTTCTAGTATTTTCCTTTGTATATAGAATGAGACTGCTGTTGAGAATACTGTGGCTGAATATTCATATTTCCTTCTCTTTCCAAATTTCCACCAATGGATTTACAGTATTCGTCGCTTTAGTTATTATACGATATATATGATTCCTTTGGGGCAATATGTAACAACAATTTAGCCTTCACTCGCTTCTTCCGTTTAATGCCGAAAATGGAGACTTTGCCCACATATGTCTAGTAAGTGGGAGTGTTTATTGCCATTTTTATTTAATTAAATTTCTTTAAAAAAAAATGTTATTTAGATAAAAATAAGTTGAATATCAGTCTAAATGAAAAGGCAAGTAATTAAGAAAATTTGTCTCTAACTCAACATAATTATAAACAGGTTAAAATATTGTATATTTCTAAAGTCTAACAATAAGGACAAGGATAAGACAACTATAAAAGCAGTACCTAAACCCCTAACTCCTAAAGCATGTTCCTAGTCACAATAAATTTTACATACACATCCTTCCGCAAAGAAGTGAAAATCTGGCATAAAATAGAATTGGAAAAAAAAAAAGTAGATACAGTTGTTAATTGGCGTAATTAATCTATCATATAACATGCCATTATTGAAGGATTTGACTCCAATAAGGTTCAACACTTCAACTTGCGCGACGAGACTTAAAACAAGGAATAAAACCAAACCAGGATCCTTTAACTCTATGATCACCTTCAGAGTGTTGGACACCAACATCTACTCTAGATTCATTAATATTAGCTCCATGATCATTTTTGGATTGGGCATCAACATTTACTATAGATTTATTATCATTAGCTTCATGATCATCTTTCGAGTGTTGGGCACCAACATTTACTCTTGATTCATTAACATTAGCTCCATGATCACTTTCGAATTGGAGATCAACCTCTACTATAGAATCATTATCATTAGCTTCATGATCACATTCCGAGTGTTGAACACATACATCTACTATAGATTCATTAGCATTAGCATTTACATCATCAGAACTAGATTCAATAAGCCCCACATTAAGATACGTTTTTTTCTTAAGGGCCTTTTTAATAGCCATTATAAGTATTGAAGCATCTTCGACGCCATTAACTTCAACTTGTCCCCTCTCGATGTTGATGTTAAAACCAGTCACTCCTGCGTAGGAAATTAAAATACGAAAAACTAGTGAAGTACCAAATTAGAATATCATTAGTGTATGACTCAAATAACATTAGGCTTAAATATGTTTTTAGTCCCTCAAATATAGGGGTATTCATGTTTTAGTCCTCCAAAAATGAAACTAATTTTTTTGGTCCTTTAAATCAGTGAAATGTTTTTTTTAGTCCCTGGACACTGACGAGGTTAAGTTTGGTGGTGACGTGGTTGACGGAATCCATGTCAGCATCTGCCACGTGTCACTTAAGTGAGATGGATTTATTATTTAGTTTATAATATTTTTTCAGCTCTTAAATGCTTGTTTTGGAAACCCTAATAAACATTGAAGACAAGTGCGTTGTTTGGCCTCATCCTCTATAGAACTGGCGCATCTGAGTAGTTGTTGCATTTGGTTGGCATCTGAGCTTTGCAGCAAGAGGTAGAAGCTTGCAGCCTTGATTCGATGTCGTCTTCATCACGTGGTGGGTTTCGCAGATATGAGTTGTCACGTTCTTCTGCAATAGGTCATTCTACTTTATGGGGCTAGCGAGCGATTAAATGTTTGTGCAGGGAAATGGTGTTTATATACACAGCAAACAGCGAAGCAAACCCTGGAAGGGAATTTTTTAGATGCCCAAACTGGAATGTATGGGTTTTGTGATCTATTTTTTTGTGGAGAATGTATTGTTTGTATTTTGATGAAATATTTAATTTCAAATGTTTATGTTTCTTTTTTGCAGAACCCAAATTCGTGCAATTTCTTTAAATGGTTAGATGAAGTTGATGTTGATGTGTATGCAACAGAGGAAACAAGCTCTGTGTCTGAAAGTGAGCTTCAAGAGGCAAGAAAAAAAGATAGAAAAGCTACAGAAGAAGCTGGGAGATGAGAAAAGGAAGAGAATGATATTCATATGTGTTGTTGGGGTGTCTTGGGCAATGACATTTTATGTGTGTGTACTGGTTGTGTTGAACAAAATGCTTCCTTGAGGATGTAGACAAAATGGGGTGCATTTTGAATAGGGGTAGTGTAGTGGTGGACAAAGAACAAATCCTTTTTGTAATTGGTTTGAAATGTGTAATGGGTATATTAGAATGCTTAATGTAATGATCAACATTATGATTTCTGAATGGTGCAATGCTTTAATTGTGAAAGTGACAAATCTGCACGGTTTAATATGATACTAGTACTACTATTACCCGAAAATGGAACAGCATAAGCATATTTTATAGCATCATCTGCACGGTTTGTCGATAAGAAAATGCTACTCGGTTCTATATCAGCACATTAGTTTAATATGAATTTAATGAAAGTAATTGACAAGGACTATTAAAGTGAACAAAAGTAGTTGGTTCCATATCAGCATATTTTAAAATGAATTCAATGAAAGTAATTGACAAGGACTATTAAACTAAACAAAAGTAGTTGGTTCAATCATTTATATATTGATTTCAAAGTTGTGGAAGACAGCTGCAAAGGTCACTTGCCATATTAAAATGTAAACATAATGGCCACTTAACATAACATAAATGACAAAGGCCACATCCAAAAAAAAAAGTTAAAGTAAAGGCCAAAATATTGTCAAAAGATATTGGCCATCTAGTTACACAGTGTCACGGAACTACCCATTCCCCCAAAATAAAAATACTGTCAAAGTTCCCTTCTTTCAATAACATTGTTTGCCCCCAAAAAACCCTAGATTCCACTATCTACTCCTTCATGTGTGGCTGCTCTGAGTGCATCCAAACTGCATCTGGTCTTGGCCTTCTTCAGTAGGAATAGATGAACCAAGCTCTTGGTGACAATCCTTACTAGTGCTGCATTGTTTTTCCTTCATTTGCTGAAGCTTCTTAACCTGATTGCATCATGACATGTAAGTTTTAGGAAATTTTAAAAAGGTTAATAGGTAATAGATCTTGTATTTGTCACCTGGTGATTTGTTGCAGCAGCCACACACTGAGCAACAATGTAAGCTTTTAATTTTTTACCAATTGTTGCAGCAGCTGCACCTTTTGAAATACTACTAGCAATTGCTGGTTTTGGAACAACACTAGCTTTTGCACTTGAAACAGTAGGGTTAAGAACCATTTCCAACTTTCCTTCGTCTCAAACTCAACAACAGCCCATGCTAGGGGGAAATATTGATCATTTCCATCCCTGCCCACTACAACCAGCAATTGGCCTCCATAAGGAGTCTTTAGATGGCATCCGTCCACCCCAATGAATGGTCTGCAACCAGCCAAAAAACCTCTTTTACAACCATCCAAGCACATATAAAATGCTCCAAATCTTGCTTGCACATCAAGAGAAGATCTTAATAACTCTATCTTACAAGTGTTGCCTGTATTTTTACCATGTAACTCAGCAATATATGCAGGCAACATAGAGTATTGTTCAATGGCACCCCCTACTATCTCTTGAATAGCCAATTTCCTAGCCCAATCTGCCTGGGCCCGAGATACACCTATAGAGAAATTTCTCCTAATGTAATCTTGAATTTCAGGTACTGTCATCCTTAAAGATGTTCTGAATTTGTCCTTCACAACCTTAGCAATCCATTTTGACCCAGCATTTTTGTTGTCAAACACTCTTCCACACTATGTCCATTCACACAAGTTTGAACCCTGTAAGTTTGCTTGTTTGTCACCTTGCTACACAATATGACAAATGGACATCCCTCTTGTTTACACCTCATCCTTACTCTTACTTAATCATTCTTGATAAATTTCAGTTCTCTTCCATTCAAAACAGCATGTTCAAGAAGTGCTTCCTTGAATTCTTTAAGGGATGAAAATTCCATACATGTCTTAAACTTGAATTGTTTACACATCTCCTCCTTCCTGAAAACCACTGGAGTTACTTTTGGATTTGCATCTCCATCAGAATCACTGTCATCAATGTCACTGAACAGTTCCTCACTATAATAATCTTCACCAATTTGGTGCATCTCATCCTCTGCACCTAATTGAAACTGGATTCCAAAAATCGACAGTAACATGACTTTCAAAGTCAATGCGATTTCCACGTGCACTGCCACCTGCACTGCCAGCTACATCTTCTGAAAATTTGCCACTGCCACCTGCACTGCCAGGTACATCTTCCGAAAATTTGCCATTGACACCCTCATCATTTGCCTGACTCCCACTATCAACACCTTCATTACTTTCAACACCAACACCATCATGACAAATTGCATTTGCCTTGTCACCAACTTCATGAGACTCACCATCCTTCACAAAATCACCATCCTCACCACCAAGTTTCTGTATTACTTCAGCAGCTGAAACAGTGTGTTCTACATAAATCCCTACTTCACAATTATTCAACAATGCAAAATTAGCCAAATTTATTGCATCATTGTCATTCATAAATGGTCTCAGGTTCCCTTCAAATTCCTCTTCCTCTGTTTTCCACCAAAATTTCATTTTCCCATCATAGACTGTGTTCTTCAGTAATCCCATAGCTTCAAAGAATGACCATCTATCAATGTCCATGCCATGGAAAGCAGTCACTTCAACATCAGCATAATGCAAGGATGGCTCAAATTTAAACTTTCCCATGTGGTGCATTACAATCGTGAAGGTTTGTCCTCTGCCATCCATACTGTATAACCAACATAAAACAAAATTAACATTTCAAATTAATTAACCCCAATTTAAACCCTAGAATATAAAAACCCCAAATTAAAATCCCCAGAAACCGTAATCCAAATTTAGAAAATACCAATTGACAAACAATATTAATTGGGCATAAGAAAGTAAAAGCCACAAACAGCCGAAACCCCCAATTTCGAAACCCCCAATTTGCGAAACCCTAATGTGGAAATTATACAAACCCTAATTTTGAAATTAATTAACAAGTAAACCAAAATTACATACTCAAATGACATGTTAATTCCTTACCTCAGAAAACGACTTCAACACCGTTCAACAGAGACACAGAATATACCAACGAACACACGCCGTTCAACCTTACAAACGGAATCTTCAACACGAAAGTTCCTTTCAGGACCAAAACGCCGTTCTATGATCAAACAGACGTCGTTGAGGCACCCCCCGCACCGTTCAGTCTACAAACTTCGTTCATACAGTCCAGACGAGAAGTAATAGAGGAGAAGTAACGGAGTTTTCGAAACAACAAACGAATGCAACAAATAGCTTATGTTGTTTTCAACCTAAAAAAATTAAAAAAAAAATCCATGTCAATAAACATAAAATGCGTTGACTCCTTGACTACTAAAACTGTTTGCCACGTCACTTTTCACTTGACGGTGTCTTAACGGAAGGATAAAAAAATCATTTAACAGTTTTGGAGGACTAAAAAAATCACTTTTTTTTTTCAAGGACTAAAAAAACATGACCCATATTTGAGGGACTAAAAACATATTTAAGCCATAACATTATGAAAACAAAAATTCATTTATAAAACCAAAAACGGTGCCGATTACGTACGTACCCTTAATTGTCCTAAGTTCCTTCTTCACTTTGCGAGCGCAACCTTGGCAACACAATCTATTCACCTTCAGAACATGAGTCTGAAATTTTCAAAAGCACACATATGTAAATATAAATCATGCATAAATTTGTTAATGGAAGGTGTAGGGAAATATCAAATATGCATATGTCAGGGGTTTTGTAGGCGTTACCGGCTCAGAATTATTCATTGAGAAAAACCTTTGATGCGTTATCTGTCACTCTTGCAATTACATAAAAAATTGCAAATGTTAAGTACTATCTTACTCTCACAATTACAAGCAAATTAATACCAAGTACTTCCTATAAATAGAGGCCAGCAGGAAAAGGCAGGTACGAAGTTGATTTGGAAAAAAAAAATAGAGAAGAAAAAGATGTTTAAATCAAATCAAATATCTCTTCAAAAAAAATATATCAAATCAAATACTTTCCATAATTTATTTGTTAATTAAACCAAATCAATATTAATTTATGATATGGGCAGGCCTTCTATCGGTCATAATTGCTAGATTGGATAATCCCTCAAATTAAATTGTTCGTCATTGGAGAAAATCTTAACCATAATGATTGATAGCCATGAATGCGTTGATCCCTCAATCAATGTCACTTGAATATTCCTGCTTATAAGTTGTTATTTTTGTGGAGGCCATAAGTATCACTTATGGAAGGTAATCTTGTTTATAGTAGGATAAGACTATAATGGGTGCAAAAACTTCCTTCTAAGGGGGCGTTTGTTTCACGGAATCTCATTGGATTCTCGGAAATGTGAAAATGGAAATATATATTCCTATGTTTGTTAGAAGATAATAAAAAAATATTCTCAGGCATAATTCATTTCCAAGAATCCATATTATACATGTTTCTCCATCTTCCTATTCCCATGTAAAAGGGTGGGAATCTTATATTCCCATGGGAATGTTTAAAATAATTTCTCACTTCCCTCTTATTGTACCTCATTTATTTATTTATTTAATATTTTTGTTTTAAATTAAAATAAATTAAAAAACATTCTCAGGAATTAGAAATATTTACCAAACACCTTTGATGAGAATAACATTCCCAATAATAGCATTCCCGGGAATATGATTCTCCAAAATATAATCAAATCCGTGCCCCCTAAGTATTTAACCCAAGTTCATATCCAGAATTTAAACTCAAGTTACAATAATCTTTTATTAGTTGATTCACATACTCGGCAGTATACGAAAGTTAATTTTTTGATAAATTTTAATTTTTTATATTTAAAAAAAAAAGTGAGTGGCCCATGATCTAACTCGTTTGGTCTATGGCTTGCCAATGAGTAGGCAGGGCTAGCAAAATTCCATAATCGAGTCAACCCAACTCTAAATCGGTTGAACTGGCCCAAATTGATAGCTTTATCCCGTGTAGTATTTTTTAATTTAAATAAATAAATAAATAATATAATAGAATTTTATTATAAATCTATAAATATTCTAAATGAAAAATTAAAGAGAAAATTCTTTTAAAATTGAGGAAAAAATTATGAATATAATTTTTTTTATCAAAGATTATAATTTTTATTGATGTGTTGTATCAAAATTTAAGATTTAAAAATTAAATTAAAAAAATTGATTAAAATTAACAGTCTTAAATTTTATTTTATATAAAATAACATATCTTTATTATTAAGATCTAAAAATTAAATTTAAATTAAATTCAAAGAATAGAATTTGAACATAATTAAAAGATAATATATAAATAAATAAATAAATAAAATGAAAGATTTTAATTAGGATGCAAGGGTAAAAAAAATATTTTTTATTTAGTAGGTCATTCAATCATGTATTATAATATATGATAAGATTATTGACTTTTGTAATAATTATATTTTTTATTATCAGTTAATAATTACTTTAAAAGTCATATATAAAATAATTTTTAATTAATAGTTTAAAAATCGTTACATTGATATTACACTCAAAATCGAATGTTCAATGCAGAAGAAGTCATGTGGCTCCCATTCAAGAGAGAACACTTAGATTTATCAAACATGAAGAAAATAATGTTGTGCTAAAAAAAAAACAAATAATTGTGTAAAGTGATGTAGATTTTTGAAGTCTAACAATAAAGATAAGGACAAGACAACTATAAATACGATACCTAATAAACTCCTAACTCCTAAAGCATTTGCCTAGTCTCAAATTTTACATACTCATCCTTCCATAAAGAAGTAAAAATTAAGCCTAAAATAGAATAGGGGAAAAAAAAACAGTAGATAAAGTTGTTAATTGGCCTAATTAATCTATCATATAATACATATGCCACTATCCAAGGAGAGCCATTGTTGAAGGATTTGACTAATTAAGGTTCAACGTGCAGGACTAGACTTAAAACATGGAATACAGCCAACCCATGATCGTTTAACCCTATGATCATCTTCAGAGTGTTGGACATCAACATTTACTCTAGATTCATTAGCATTAGCTCCGTGATCACTTTCCGAGTGTTGGGAATGAATTTCGACTATAGAATCATTAGTTTCTTGATCCGAGTGTTGGGCATGAGCATTTACTCTAGATTCATTAGCATTAGGTCTATGATTACCTTCTTCCGAGTGTTGGGCATCATCATCTACTCTAGGATGAAACGCACGTACATGCACTTGTTTTTTAACCGTTTTTTCAATAGCCTTTTGAAGTATTGAAACATCTTCCAAGTCACCAGAAACATAAACCACGTTCAAGTCAGTGTTTATGTTGACATCAGTCACTCCTGCGTAGGAAATTAAATGACGAAAAATTAGTAAAGTTGTTGAATTAAGATAATTAGTGTATGACTCGAATAACATTATTACTAAAGAATAATATCAGGAATTCAAGATTTTTTCATAGTTTATTCCCTCTTTTGCCATACCTAAAAAAGTCCATGAAAACAAAAATCGATACATAAAACCTAAAACCGTGCATATTGCGCCATACCTTTAATTTTCCGAAGCCGCTGCTTCACTTTGGCACGGCAATTAATGCAGCATTGGAGATTTACTCCCAGTTCCCAAGTCTGAAATATTAAAAAGCACACGTACGTAAATATAAACCATGCATAAGTTTGTTAATGGAAGGTGTAGGGAAATATGCATATGTCAGAGGTTTTGTAGGCATCACCCCAGAATCTTCCATTGAGAAAAACCTTTGACGTGTTATCTTCTCACAATATAAATGCTAACTCTGGATTACAAACAAATACTCCTTTCTTCTCATAATTATAATGTGTGTCGTGTAAGAAGAAAAAATAAATATTATTATTTTTTAATGTAATATTTAATTACTTGTTTCCACTTTCAACAGTGTTATTTTAGCATTTATAAATTTACTATTACTACGAGACGGAAGAAGTATATATTTGATATGAAGATGATACGACCAAAAAAACAAAATTGGAGAAGAAAAAAGGCGTTTAAATCAAATCAAATACTTTCTAGAAGTTAATTTTTAATTAAATCTCAAATAAAATCAAAATTAATTTATTTTTTAATTAAATTAGATCAAATATTTTTCATAATTTAAATTAAACTAAATCAGTAGTAATCTATTTCTCAATTATTTATTTAAATAAAGGAAATTTTTCTTTCCGTAATTTTATTAATAAGCATTTAAATTTATTCAATTAACATTAAATATAATAGAATATTTGAAAATAATCATTAAAATAATTTTCTATTAATTAGAAATTTTTTAAAAAATTTCAAATTTAAAAGTTTCAAAACATTTATATTTATTAATTAAACCAAATTAAATCAATATTAATTTATTTGTTAATTAAATTAGATCAAATATTTTTTATAATTTAAATTAAACTAAATCAACAGTAATATATTTGTTAATCACTTATTTAAATACAGGAAATTTTACTTTCCATAATTTTGTTAGTAACTACTTTAATTTATTCAATTAACATTAAATATAAAAGAATATTTGTAAATCATCATTAAAATATTTTTATTAATTAGAATAATTTTTAAAAATTTAAAACATTTATGTTAATTTATATTATTATCACTAAAATAATTATGTATTTATTAAATTAATTTTGTATACTTTTTTATCTACTTTTTATATTTTTTATAAATATATCCATGCATATGAATTGTATGGGTTACTTATTATATACCAGTTGCCATGTATGTGTGCGTATATAAACTTTACAATTAAAGTTTGTTAAAACTTCTCATTATATTTTACTTTCTCCTTGAAAGAAAGTCGACGTTGACGCTCATATCACAACAAAATTTATGTAAAACTTGTATAGAAAATTACATTAGAATTTTAGGAAGGATACCTGATGGAATTAATAATGCTGATATAATAAATTGATTTCTTTTTCAAATTGATAATGATTTGCGTTTGGAAGTTTTTACTATAAAAGGTAAAACTCAATATAAAATCCAGAACCAATTTCTTATTGTAGAACCAACCATTATAGTATGTTTGGAATTGTGTTTTACAACCACGTTCAATACCAAATTCATGTCAAAGTGACCAACTTAACATGGAAGCTATATAAAAACTTCCTTTAGAGAGGGAGATGGATCCAAACAACCTGAAACCAAGTTAAACTTGCACAATTTATCTAAAATCATGTTAACTAGTATTTAACGTAATTATAGAAAATTCAGCTGAAAACCAAATGCACACATGTAATCATTAATCAATGAAATCTTCTACATGACCAAACTTATTTACAAGTTGTGAATCGATTTGAATTGAAAACTTGAAACATTAATTTAGTGATCACATGCATGGTTTTTTTTTTTTTGCATAAAAAGTAGGCTAACATTAACTAACTAAGAGCAGTGAAGCCTCCTCCCTTCATCATTTGCCTGAACTCCTTGTAATTAACCATGCCATCTCCATCAAGGTCGACTTTCATGATCATCTTCTTGCACTCGTCGAGGGTCCTCCCCTGTTTGAGTCCGAGGGAGGCCAGCACTGTCCGAAGTTCCTCGACGGTGATGAAGCCGTCGCGGTTCTGGTCGAACACGTTAAAGGCCTCCCTCATGTCCTCCTCCTCGTCGCGCTCCTCCATGATGGACTCATACAAATCCCCAAACTCGTCCATGTCCACGCAACCGTCGCCGTTGATGTCGATCCTCTCGATCATCTGTTCCAGGTCGTTGTCTGGGATGAAGATTCCCAAATTCTCCAAGGAGTCGCTCAGCTCCTTCAACGTGATTCTCCCGTCGCCGTTGCGGTCGAACATTTGGAAAACGCGCTTCAGCTCCACAGGGTCCATTATTAACTAATCCAAATAAAAATTCTCAAAAATCTAGTTGCTAATAATAATAATAATGTGGTGGATGATGGAGTTAATTGAGGAAGAGGAATTGAAAGAGGGGTCTCAGATTGTTTGTGACCAAACAAGGAGGAACGAATTTATTAGGAGGTTGTGAAGAAGGGAAATCCTGAGCAAAATAGTTGGCATAGAGGGACTGAGACAGCGAATTTGTAGTGATTGTTGCTTTTTTAGTATGACTTCTTGAGAGATTTTTGGGCACCAAATAAGGAGGCTATTGCAAAATTTATAGGACAGCAATTCATGTAGTAGGTTTTTCGGGATCATGTGTGTGATGAGTACTATAATAACTGTTATTTTATTGACAGGTGTCATATGACAGCAAGCATGGAAATAATTTGATATCATGTTGCTTTTTGACTTTAGTAACATTATGATTTTAGAAAATTTACGTCTTTTCTTGTTATTCATATTTGATTTGATAATTCATCTGCATGTACCGTTACTCAACTCAACGGTAAAAGAAGACTCAAATTCATGATTATATATTATGAAAATTAATTTAATGTAGAATAAATAATAAATAGCTATATTATAATTGTTTTTTGTATTTTTTTTCCTAGATTAATGTATTAATAAGTAAGAAAAATGAGTTAAAGTGAATAAAAAGTTATATAATTTTGCTTTAAATTAGTATGTTTCTCTTAGTAATAAAAAAAATTATTTTATAAAGAAAAAAAATATGGAAAAAAATGATTCGAAATGTGATTTTATCTAAGAAATTGTGACAAACTCTGTTATTCGAAGAAAACAAACAGCGGATTATTTTGTTATTGAGAAATATTACAACAGCACTTTCACTCATACACGTATTTGCTAGGTGGACGGTTGCAATTATCATTGAGATTGATGCAACTTTATTTTTTATTTCAAAGACGCGTTGATATAAACCATTGCTTTAATCGCGGTATATTCAACTGGGATGCGTTGTCCATCAATAAGGGTCGTTGATGCCAAATAATTGATTACAAACAAAAGAGATCATGGTGCTACATTTAATTTAGGCTTAATTATATTTTACATTCATTTAGTTTGAGTCTTTTAAGTTTTTTTAGTTACTTAGATTTTTTTTTAAAAAATTACTAATTTTGATTTTTTTTAACCATTTTTTTCTATTTTAAACTTGTTTTTTACTCAAAATCTTTATAATTTGCATTGAATTTCACCTAAATAAAAAATTTAAATACAAAAAATTGATACAGAGCCCAAATTTATTATTTTAAAAATAAAAAATTCAATTAGCTTAAAAATTAAAAACAAAAAGTATATATCTTAAATTAAAAGAAAAAAATACAATTAAACCTTGAATTTAAAAAGTTACATGTCTCCGCGCGCATGTGACCGTTGATAACGGATCTAAGAGCTGGAAGATGGACCCCGCCAAAAAAATGAGGCCGGCATTATTATATTTAATATTTAATTTAATGTACTACATAAAGTCATAAACTATATAGTTTTTTATAGAGTTGGATTTTCTCAACGGATATTTCTATTTGCGCGTGTTCGGTGGAGCGATTACACTGTAGAGTGGACAGCCTAACTCATCAACCTAATTTATGTGTTGAAAATGAGAAATGCTATGTTGGTTTTTTCTTCACTGACTTTTTCAACACAGACGAAGAATCAGTAGACCTTGTAAGATTCTTGTTCTGGACTTTTTCTTTTTCTGCTGTCAATTAAAGGTTCTTCTACGTGCTTCCTTCTTTTTTGTTTTGAATAACTCCAACACTTTTGTATATAGGTTTAATATATTTCCTATATTGTTTTTAACAACATTTATTTTTATTAATAAAATAGTTATTTTAAAATAATAATAAAAATGACAAAAATTGTTTTACTTTTCCATTCTTCCTTTTTAAACAGTTAATTTCTTAGACCAAATGATGACTTACTTTTTGTTTTTCTTTCTTGAGTTTAATTTTAATTAATATATTATCAACCAATTAGGAATTATTTTAGATATGATATTCAATTCGTGACTTATGTTGAAAAACACAGTAGAGATCGAAGAGAGATTTCAACAAAGAAATAATGAAAGAAGAATCTAAACATTAATGGAATGAGAAATATTATTATAAATAAAGTTATAATCTGACTGACATAGTAGTATTACTAACAGGCATGTAACTGCCCAACTAACCATAGATATAACCCATGAATTTCTAATAGACACTGCGCTGAACTGAAGACCAGGCACCACGAGATTTAGGGCTATAATTTTTTTTTAAAAATAAGTTTATTTTTAAAATAAACCAGTAAACGTGTATTTATTATATATAACTTTAATTTAAAATATATTCTTGTATTAACTTATAAAAAAAAAGTAAATATACTCCTTTTACTATTTTTTTTTATAAGAAATTTCATGCTGAAGTCCCTACTATATGGAAAACGTAATGAACAACCATAGCTTGAGCTAGCTAGTGTATGTTTAATTTTGAAGTTTAATTAGGTTCAAAATTTATTTTTAAAATGAAGAGAATAATGCTGCTGCCTTCATATTTTGGTATTATAAGTTCTAGAGCTCCAGTGAAGTTGAATTGGTCTTTGTTCAAAGTTGATTTAATTCTTGCAGCAGTACTGAACTACTGATGTTAGAGTAGTTACAAAATCTGAAAATCGTCTTTAAGCTCACTGAATTAATGTTTGACTGAGGCAACAAATTGATATAATAGTATTATTTTACTTTCCCACCTAGCTACTTAAATGGTTCAAGACAATTGACCTTTTCTATTTTCTAGTCTTTACCATCACTCCGTTATAAAAGTGTAAGAAAAATGTTCCGTCCCAAGACGTACGGCAAGACCTATTCTTAATTTATTTAGCAAATTACAAGCATTATTAACGATAAAAAAATAATGTTTTTTTTTTTACAGGATATTAATAGTGACAGTTGCTTATATAGTTTAGTTATACATATATACTTTATATTATGGTTTTCTAACCATTCTAATGACTTGTTCCAATAACAGATAAGTTGTTGTCTCTGGTTTTTAGAACCGTGTTTGGGGTACTGATCTGTTGCACTATACTTTATTCACACGAGTCAAGAAACTAACAAAATATGTATCCGTATTAGTGGCAGTAGACAGTGCAGCTAGATATGTATACTTTGAAATAAATTATAGAGAGGTTTGAGGTTGACTAAGCTACTAGATTGCTTCCTATACTAGAGACAAGCATAATTACTGCAAAACTAATTAAATTACAACCAGACATGCATGTTTAGAGGATACTAGTTCAATACAACTTATCTGTTTTCAGTTCCATTCCCCACTAACTAGTTGTATGGTGAGCTGGGAGATGGTGCTTACAAGGTGTAAAGATGTATTTTTGAACTTGTATTATTTATATAATATATTTTTCTCACACTTTCTATAACATATTTTTTATTTTTATCTTTTCTATCACATTATTTATCTTATTTTTCACGATTGTCTTTCTATCTCTTTCATGGTTATATAAATTTCTGTTCAATTATACAAAAATAATTTATCATATTTTCAAGTACAAGCACCGAATGTAAAAGTTTTATATACTTGTTCTATTTATTAAGCTGTTACTTTAGAAGAAAAATTTTATTTCTATTTTTATGTCATTTTAAAATTTTAAGATGACTTTAATAACTAGTTTCTCCATTATAATTCTATAAAAAAGAAAATAATAATAATAATAATAATATGAAATGTCAAAAATATAATAAATAAGAAAAAAGATAAAAGACACATTGGAAAATTGCAAAACAATTATTAAATGAAAAAATTAATTGCATTTATAATCTATGTGATATCAATTTTTTTTGACGATTATGTGACATAACTTTAAACGAAAAAGAAAAAGAAGTAATTAATACTGAGTTGATATCACATTTTTATCATGATTTTTTTCTCCGAATGTAGTAATAAAGTTTCAAATATGACTTTATGTAATAATGTTTAATTTTAGAGCTTAATTTTAATATGTTGTCAATGTAATTTTTTTTAAAATTTTACTATTAATTAATCAATTAAAAATTATTATACTTTTACAGTAATCATTATAAAATTTAATATTTTCTAATTATATGACAACTTCATTTTAACTATTTAATTATTATTATTATTATTTTCTCAATTTAATTATTAAACTTTTAATATGAAACATTGTTAATGTATGAACACTTATCGCTCTGCAGTGAATTTGCATAGGTACATATGCGGTGGCTAGCAAACTCGTGTGCCGGTGTAAATATCGCAGCGGAGTAACTTAATCCAGTTAACGGACTTATAATATATATATTTTTTAATTATTCGGTAGCTCCCTAAACTTTTATCAAAATTTTATTAACTCCTAAATTATTTTTATTTTAATTGAATCCAATTAAAACAAAATAAAAAAAAGTTAACTGGATAAATAAATTAAGTCCTAAATTATTTTTGTTTTCAGAAAAATTTCTTAATGCTTAAAGTTAATTAAATAACTGTAACTTGAAAAAATGTTTTACATCCCTAAGATTAGGAGTGTCATGGCGAATATATCATCTAATTCCTGTCATTTTCAACATCATAGCTGGGAATTGTAAGTGAACAGGACGTGTTGATCAATTATATCACTTTTTAATATATATATATATATATATATATATATATATATATATATATATATATATATATATATATATATACTTTAATTAGTATCAGGTTTGTATCTATAAGCTTAGCCTAACTCGTCTGTTTTTTTTAATCATTTTCAAGTGAATTAATCCGTTAATTTTTCAACTAGTCTTTTCGTTTTTTTGTTAAGTTGTTATAAGATTGATTAAGTCTCTATTAAAAAATGTATTGAAAACATTAGTAAAGAAATATTTAATATACTTTTATTTAATATTTTTAATTATTTAAAAAAGGTTATATTAAATAATTTTTATATTTATTACGTAATAAATACTTTTTAATTCATTGTTAACTAAATCTATCAAAAAAAAATTCATTGTTAACTAAACACTGGTTAACATTTTGTCTACCGTTAACGAAAATGGATTAACCCTTGCCAATGTACTGTTGTTGGCGTTATAACCCTTCAATCGTGCCCACCTTACAATTTACATGAAAGAGGTCAACTGCCGGATTTCAATTTCATATTGGTAAAATATGTTTTTGGTCCCTATATTTTTATTAAAAATTGATTTTAATCCTTATATTTTCAAATCAACTATTTTGGTTCTCAAACTTTGAAAAACATTGAATTTAGTCTCTCTTCTTTATTGATATTAGTGATATTAAGAGATTAAATCCACGTGTTTTTCAAAGTTTAAAAACTAAAATGATCAATTTAAAAGTACATAAACTAAAACCAATTTTTAGTAAAAACATCTTTTATCCTTTAGGAAAATTGTTCATTGTTCATTCCCAAAGTTCCCATGACTATGGCATTGGCACATGCATGCAGCATGCTCCATGGTTTATATGCCATTTTGGGTGGTTTATCATTTTGTACTTTTGTTGGTCTGTTCATTCAGCATTTTCTCATGTGTCAGAATGCAGCAAAGCTGAATGGATGAAAGTTGAGTTGTTTGTGCTTGAGAATAGCAACAAGCAACTACTAGTACTGTGGTTGTTAGTTGTTACTCTACGGTAGAGTAACAAAACGCATGACAGACCACTGTTAGCATTGTACATATGAAACAAGTAGCAATAAGGGACTTTTAAAAAACAAAAAATGAAAAAGAAACAAAGACTATATATATATATATATATATATATATATATATATATATATATATATATATATATATATATATATATGGGGAATGTTAATATCACCCACTCAAAAATTAGAAGATGTATATTAGCACCCAATACCTTTTCACTTGGACTAAAAAATCATTCATCATTTATTTTACATCAGCCTAAATTAAAGGGCTGTTAAGTAATTTTAATTTTACTTTATTTTATTTTAATTTTGAAAATACAAATTACCCTTTTTCTCTCTCCCACGTTTCTATCTCTTCATCCATTGATTTCTCAATTCCAGATCCTCTTCACGATTTCATCTTCTCTTTTATGGGGATAATTGTTGAATTCAATTTTGGTTGGTTGCATAAATGGTTGATAATTTTTTTTCAATGGTTTGAAGAAAAACAAATTGTTTCCTTCACTGCAATCAACAAAGTGCTGCAGCCTGCAAGCTCAATGGTGGTTTGTCCCACGCGTCTCATACCAGACAATTTGTTCCAAGCCAAACTCAAAGAAACTGCCGATGATTATCATCGGACATCCTCAATCTCGGACAATATATAGGTTGCTTGTTCAAGGGAAAAAGAATACAAGATTTTGGGATTTTGCATTTATTTTTAAGAAATAATTAAATTAAAATTACATAACGATCCTTTAATTTATGCTTGTTTAGTGGTCTGATGAAAGGATAAATGGGTTTTTTTGTCCAATCGAAACGGTGTTGGCTGCTGACTTACACCTTCTATTTTTTAAGTGGGTCTATCTTAGCACCCCCTATATATATATATATATATATATATATATATATATATATATAATATATCTAGTGAAAGAACTTATCTTATATGAGAGTGAGAGGAATAAATATTGACCATTAGATCTTATTTGAATGGTCAAGATTAAAACACACTAAGTCATGTGAGTTTTTTAAAAAGTCACATTACTTTTTTAAGTAGTCACATAACATTAAATATTGACCCTCCATGTATGGTTATATGGTCCAGATTTAACCCTCTCACTCTCATATAAGATGTTTTCCTCTTATAAGATATGTCATCGACTTACTCTTCATCCTCACCATTCATTTTCTTGAAATCTAATGGTTAAGATTAGTTACTCATTACAACCATTAAATTTCAAGAAAATGAATGACAATGATGAAGAGTAAGTCTCTTAGAGTTACTTTTGGAGTAAGTGGATCCCTCATCTAGATCTTATTTGAATGGTCAAGATTAAAACACACTAAGTCATGTGAGTTTTTTAAAAAGTCACATTTGAAATATATATAAATAGCATTTGAAATGGTCGCCCACAAGATTCGAATTCTCACGAGAAATCCCATTAACAAGCACACCACTTAAAGCAGTAATTTTATTGACTGACAATCAATCAAATTTTAGAAACATTGACAATAAAGGGTGAATTTATTTGAGAAAAGTGTATTTTTAGTCTTTATATTTTTAGTCAAACTTAATATGAGTTTCTATATTTTTAAATCAATAAAATTAGTTATTTATTTATAAAAAAAAATTGTAACACTTGTTACTCCATTAATTCTAATAGTGACCATGCTAACATGACAAACGATCTAATGACATGTGTTTTGGTCTAGGATTCCTCCTGGTAGAGGTTGTCTGCCAGAACATAAAGTGTATTCCGTTTTTCTTATTTTGTCTTTCCCCTATATATAGGTTTAAGAGATAATATAATCATATCTTATATCTCGTGATATATGATATGGCGTGCTATCATAAAGATTAAGACCAGATATAGTTTGGATAAATGATCAATTATATCAAGATACGGTTGAGATAATCATGGACTGGGTCGGTCGGGATAGGTCAGCTCTGGGAAACCGGAGGGTACAACATGGAACCACTATAAAAAAAAGTGTGATTTGTAATAGTCCAAAATGTAGCTTTTTAACTATTTAAAACTCCCAAAATATGCATTCAAAGTATGTTTAAATTAACATTTTTTGATGATTTTTTACTTCCACAAAGTGATCATAATACAGAGAATTCAACACCCTTTTCTTTCCAAGCTTAACCCTATACCCCAACCTTTCTCCAACCTCCTTCTAGGAATAAGCATGACCTAACCCGAACCGCCCCGAGGTTGATATGGATGGGTTTAGGTTATCAAATTAAACCTACAAGTGTTTTTTAACAATTATGTATTAATAATAAAAGTTATTTTTATTAATAGATAACATTTTGTATAATATGATATCCCCTATATATATAGATGTGTAAGTCTATCTCCTTTCTCAAGCCCCCACTCCCCCTCGCATTCACTCTCATTTGAATACTCTCATTTCATGAAGGGGTGAACTCCACTCTCATAACATGCATGTGGTATACCCTCAAACTGAACATTAGAAAACAAGTTGTAATTGAATATCAGAAACCAATTAATATACTAGTATTTTATATACATAGTTATTAAGTATATTATGCAATTATAATGAAATTATTTATTTTAAAACGTATATTGCATAATATACTTAATTTAAGTTTTATATTTCTTTTATTCTATGATTTAACTATATATATAACGTTAGGATTAATATATTGTGTTAAACAGTTGGGTTGACCTGATTTTGTCCCATATATTTTAGGTGTTAATCGGGTTAGGTCAGATTTAAAATAAATAACTCAATCAAATTTTTGGGTCGTATTCCTTCAAAAAAAAATTGGGTCGTATTAAGACAATGATTAACCTTTCTCAATCCATCCCTAGCTCAAATTGTCCTTGATGAAGTTGGAATTAGAAACAAAAGGTGAAGAAATAGTGTAGTCCCTTCGTAAAGGCATGCACATAGCATCTTCTTAAGGATCATGAGGCACGTGGAATCATCACCCACCTCCACCGGAGACCTATTAGAAACTGGTGGGAGACAACGTTGACAGATTTCATAAGAGTGCTTGTAGTAACTATTGACATGTATCCCTTTCTTGTTGAAAGACTCATGGTTCAAAGATGCAACCGAGTGACATTGCAAATAGAGAAACATAGCATGACACAACAATGACATTCACATAATTTGAATTTGAGGTGAAAGTGAAGTGAACAATTAAGGATCATCTGCCACTTGACAATTTGACCAAACACAATGCAAAAATTGGAGAAAAAAATGAGGACATAAATTTTGGGTCTTTTTTTTTTTTGAAAAATCAATAACTTTCTGCACCTCAAGCTTATGTCCTCACCTTGTCACATAATTTATCAAGTATTTAATTATTCTTTAATTAATAATAATGAATAATTTTTTTACTAATCAATCGGGTTTAAAAGAAGATGATTATTGCCTCTCCTTCTCTTATGCTTGCTTCAAAGGACAATATAATCATTTTACGATGTAAAAATTCACCAATAATTATTAAGTTTAAACAATCTATGAATACAAGTTTTGGGGAGTTTTAAATTGTCAATAAGAGTAAAAAAGTTTTTTGAGCATGACTTTCACTCACAATCACTGTTTTTATCTTTTGAGCATGCATGACTTTCACTCATAATCACTAAGAGTAAAAAAGTTTTTGAGCAAATTACAACAACGCTCCCTGACATTTCGTATAATTACACAAACACTCTCTGCTTTTTTAACCATTACGTTTACCTCTCACTTCCTTGTAGGAGGTGTTAGTGTAAGATTTGAGGTGTGTTGAGGGGATGTCAGTGTAATTTTCAAAATATAAGGGGTGTTAGTGTTGGAAAATTAAAAATGGTGATGTTATATCTAATTTGATAAAAGTTCATGGGATATTGTTGTAATTTGCTCGGTTTTTTTTCTCTTTTTTTATCCCTATGTGAATTTTTAACTTTAAAATATTAAAAAAATTAAATTATAATAATGGTTAATAAATTAAAATTTTCTTATGAAAATTTTCTTATGAATATAAAAATTAAAATTTATCCACATCTAGTGTTATGCATGTAATGTTTTTATTTTTTTAAAATATATTAAAGTAATAAAAAAGATTCCTTAACATTACAAAAGTTTGAATTTTTTTATCTAATACTACTCATTTGATTTTTTATTTTATTTTAAATTATAATAAAAAAATATTAATAAATTGAAAATTTTCTTATTTTAAAATATTTGTATGGGCCTTCCAGATAGTAGGTTTGGAATCTTAGTGCAATGACACTAAGTGCTAGGGTCTAACGTGCTAAGCACAACCATGCTTGTGCTAAGCGTGAGACCCCTTGAACAACATACACTTTCATCATGTTTTTAGTCATGCTTATGATGCTTTAACCCATGAATTAATGTCTAAGGATGCACCATGCATATATATGAATGTTAATTAGTGTCCTATAGAGGAAAGAGGATAGCAATTCCTCCGGATACTAAAGGATCATACAGTTGTTTAAGTATTAACAAATAACATGGATAAGACTTGAGGTACCTTTTTGGTGTTGGGTGGGATTCTATCACTTTCCATTCCCAAAAGAGTGTTAGACACCCCTCAAAGCGAACGATATAGAAGTATGAGATCATGGTATAGACCAGGGAGACGCTCCTTGAAGAATTGAGTTTAATACTTTGTCGTAAGATGGAAATGAGGAAAAAGAAAAATGTTAAACATGCAAAAGTTGATGTTTTATGTTTATGCAACATTTAAGCAAAGTTTTTAGGTAAAATCAGTGTTATCAGACCCGGCCCGGTCATCGACTCGGTCAGGATACTGGGTCACTGGGTCAGGGGTCAACTTGGTGAGTCAATAGTTGACCCGCATGACTCGGCTTGTATTAAAAAATAATAAAAAATTCATAACATGTAAACTTTTTAATAATTTTTTTTAATAATTTCATAATCTGTAAACTTGTACACTTTTTTTTTTTGTGTGCAGAAAAGATAGCTTATAAACTTATACCCTTAAATATTTAAAGTTTAACAAAATTCAACACATTTAGAAGCATAGTTATGAACTTGTTTAAGAATCTTGAGCAGCATATTTTTTTCTAAAATTCAACATACACAACCTTAAGTTATAATTTAAAATATATCATTATCATCTATTTATTAAAAGCTAAAACTATCATTGTTGTACACCGGCAGACATAATATATATAAACCTATTTTATTTAAATAATACAATTTTTTCATTCATCCCATTATTGCTCTGATTAAAAATAATAATTTTTCAAACCAGTAAGTATATTGGATGAGATAAGATAAATACAAGTTTTACTGGTAGATAACAATATAAGCCAAGGAGAAAAGGCAAAATTGGAAGTGACAATAGCTTTATCATCTCAAATCCTAACATGCGGTTATGCTTGGTAAAAAAAAGTAAGCAAATATATAAATAACATAAGTGTAAGATATAAATTAAATTTTCTTATATGAGTGTTATTGTTCTCTTGTATAAAAAAAAAAAAAAAAAACCAAAATGCGTGACCCGCCGAGTCAACAAAATCGCGGGTCACCGAGTCAACCTCAAACCGGCCGAGTCAACCCGGGTCACACCGGGTCGATTGCATAACCGATCCGATTGGTTACTCGGACCGGTTGGGTGACCGGTTCCCGGGTCACTGGGTCGACCCGGCCGGTCCGAGCCGGGTCTGATAACCATGGGTAAAATATATATTTATGAGATATGTTTACATCATTGCATGTTTACAACATTTAAGCAAACCTTGTCTCACTGGTTTAGCCTTATGTTTTAGATTGAACATGTATACATGTGAAGTAGCCTTGAAGCAAATTGTATTTTCGTAGGCTAGTTTTTGAAATAAAGCAAATTGGTACTTAGTATATTATAACTAAATTAAAATAAGTTATTAAAAGTGTAATATTTATTGTTACAACGTGGATTTTGGTCTAACTCAATCCTACAAAACCAGTTTGTAAAGTGAGGATTGTTCCTCACTTATATACCCTATCCTGACACTATCTTTAGGCAATGTAGGACTTCAACACGCTCTTTTTTGTCTATGGCTACCCATCATAATGTGGATTTCAACACATTCTTTTTTTATCTACGGTTACTCATCATAACTAAAGTGAGCTAAGGATAACCACAATTAAGGTGACTTTTCAAACATTTTTCAATGTTGGAATAATTTTCAATAAAAAACATTTATTTATTAATTTTTTTAACAAATATCTTTTGAAAATTAAGAGAGTCATTAGACGCAAACATTGAAAAAGAAAGTATAACTTTTTGGCATAATAATGGAGGTAGTGTTCAAAATTCAAAAATTTGAACAGCCTAATCCATTATCCACATCCAAGAGGAGAGGAGGGAAGTGCACCGAGTGAGGCCCAGTAAACGGCGTTGAACTTGATGTAAGTAATTGTTCTCTACTCGCATACACGTGGCGCAGCAAAGGGCATGCCTGTCTCTCACGAAATTGCCACTCTCTGAAACCAAACCTTCCCTCTGCTCTAAAACATAGTAGTCCCTATTCTCTCTGTCTGCGACATTTTTCCATCGCCATCAGGTATCATCGCTTCTCTGTCTTTTTCGATTTCTTAGTAGCTACATCATGTTTCGCTCACATTTGTTGTTTCAAACATACATACATACGCACTTAATTTCATTTGGCACCTTCACTGCTACGTGTCTTACACCTAGGTTGCTTCTTTGTTAGAAATGAAATGTGCAATGGGCTTGCTTAGAAATGATAGTGCTCACTCGTAAGCATGTTTGTGAATGTGGTTGCTCAAAATATACCCTAATGATTTATTGTGAAGCTTCTTCCCTAATGGTATGTAATTTTCCCCAGTAGAATTCCTTATTAAATGCACAATAATAACAGAGCGTTTGAAGAAGCAATAACACTAGGCAGAAAGTTTCTGAAAGGGATTTAGGGTTTTTTTTTTTTTTTTTTTTTTTTTTTTCTGTGTTGGGGTCAAGAGGTGAATTTTCTTAAAAATGGAATTGCTCAGTGATTAGGGAACGCTGAAGTAGATCTAAGAAAACTAGACATCGCAGTGTGGTGGTGCTGAAAATGTACAAATATTTACTCTAGGATTCAGATGTATTTGTATACTCTAGGATTTACTCACACTCTATTTTGTCTTCTCACTTTGAGAAGCTTTGGCTCTGCCTTTTGCGCGTGGTCTCATTCCCTCTTCATTCTGTAAATCCTCCAATTTACAAGGAGTGGGGGACAAATGCATCCATGTTTGATGCAAGATCATTATCTCTGTCGGGCCAAAATCCCGCTTCTTAGCACTGCAGCCTAAAGATTTCATCTGACTGGCCAAAACTAATCTGACAAGTGGGTGGAAATTAATTTTCCACTGCTCCTGATTTTCTTTATTTCATGCATTAATGTTTTGTCTTCTTCAAGTTCAACTTTGGCATGTGATGCCAGATTTGGCTGGACCCACAAGATTATCCCGGGTTCAATTGTTCAAAAATGGTTACTGATGACCTTGTATATCTGCCTTTCATATTTCATATTTCAATTCTCTAACAAAATTTTTCTTCTTGGATTTTTTGAAGAAATCAGGAAGCAAGTTATATATTTTATAGCAAGTGGTAGGTGAAGTGCTTCTTTTGAACCTGTTAATGGATTAGAATAATGATTTTCTTAGTGAGGAAGGCAATTTAAATTTCATTGTTCCATTAATGGTTTACGAAATTGTTCAAAAGTTGAAAACCATGCTTGGTGTATACTTAAAAAGTTCATAATATGAATTTCACAGAATGTATTGCTCCTATGACTAGGTGTAGATGTGTACAAGGCAAGGGCAGATGGTCTGGATGAAAAGTTATTCCATCTTTAATTTCATTTTTGTTTTCTTTGTACAATCTGTTGGAACATGTCTTGTTTAATTGTGTTCAGCAAATGCAGGAGGCGTTGGCTATACAATGCATGTAGGTGGTTTGAAGAAGACCAAGTCACCAGGAAGAAGCTTTGACATTTGTTCAGGTAAAATGAGAGACAGCACAGTGCTAAATTGTCACCAAAATAATGGTGGAGCAGTAGAAGCAGGTGCACCTTCAGTTGAGAAAGATTTTGCTTCTTCAATAAAAGCAGCTACTGAAGTTCCTCCATCCTCTTTTGAGTTCTATGTCTGGTCAGATGTGGGAGTTAATCTTCATGTTGATTTAAATTTGTCCCCATCAGATTGGATTAACAGGTTTAGAAATGAGGTTTGCATAAGTGAGAATATGCATGGAAACAAATCCCGAAGCCTTAGGCAGGATCTCAGCGGCTTAGGAGAGAAGTCCACACAAGGTAAACCTTCCTTTTTGTGGAGTACAAATTCTGGTCAAATTGATGATCATGATAGACAGGCCAGATCTTCCTCAAGCTTGAAACCGACAAAAGATGGTGCTACAGAGTTAGATCAACAGAATAAAGATGACAGTCCTTTGATATGTGATTCAGTAACTCCATGCAGCATGACTATAGAAGTGAAAGATATTTTACAGGAAAATCATTCAACTGTCTCAGCTGAACTGAATGTAAATGTGGTAGACAATTTAATGCAAGATCAATCAACTGTCTCAGCTGAAGTCAGTTATGGTGCCCCGAACAATTTTATTTCTGGTGCTGAATCTTGTGCTAAAGATGCATCTAAGAAAATCATTGATTCAGATGCTACCAATATGCCATTCATCAAGTCACTTTGTGATTCTGTTGTCAACTCACTGTCAGATCCTGGCACACTAGAACTTCAAAATTCAAAGCCTGATAATGAATGTTCTGAGGATTGTGCTCTGCTAAATGGTCCTTGCTTTGTGAACCCTGGTGTGGTGTGTGCTGGAGCTTCATTAAGTAGTTCTGTGGGACTACAAAATTCAGAAGTTATAAGTTGTCATAAATATGCATCAGTTTCACTCTGTGACAATGATGGTTCCCTGGATTTAAGTGATCCAAAGAGCTCTTCTGACATGGAACAGGGTACACTAGTCAAAACTAAGATTAATTTTGAAACTGACAGTAACAATTTCACATCACTAACTGATGAATGGGTATAGTGCTTTCTCTAGCCTTCTAGATGTACATTAGACTTGATGTGGCTGAACTATTCCAATTCCAACTTAATGATTTGGTGCTTGGTATCATACTGTGTTTGACAGATGTAATTTGGAGAGCCTTTCAATCATGAAATCGAGGCCATTGAACTGTAAACAGAAAATTTTATATGTCTGCCAGATGTGGTGCTAATGTATTAAGCTTATACATATGCAATAAATTGTTGAAGAATTTGAAATCTACCAGTAAAGAAAAAGAAATATGAATGGTTCTTGTATGCTGTTGCCTAATTAATTCTGTTTCTCAAAGTCTTTAGATTTTGATATCTGACATTATATTAGGGTTTTTATTAACTGAAATGATATATTTTTCGTTGTAATTAAATCAGTATTTGTGTGCTGTTTATTATCTTATTATTTGCTGGTTGTTTATTTTGGTACTAAAGCTCTTCATACTTTTGTGTCTTGGAATAGTCCATTGTACCCACTGTAACACATCTGTGGATTTTTATTTTTCATGTTTGTGATGTGTTGCTGGAGATGATAAGGTATATGTTTTACGTAAGAAAAGAACGTTGATTATTTAAAATATTAGCAACCTAAAAGTTTTGATGATCCTTTGCAAGCTTCTGGAATGTTGCTCTCATGTACCTAATATTTGTCTTGTTTTTTGTTTAGTGTAATCACTTATGTTAAGTATGTAAAAACATTCTGTTGATTGCAGGAGGTGGGCAAGATTGTTGGTGGAAGGGAGAGTTCAGAGTAATTACTCTTACTAGTAATATTTTTCAGTGTTTTTAAAGCACTTTTATGCAACTTATTTGAGTATATTTATACTGTGCTTTCAGATGCTCCCAATTTGATGATCCACTTAAGAAATCTAGCCTAGATTATAATAATCAGGATTCTAAAACAGAGCTCCGCAAAAAGAGAAAAAACAGAGACTCCGAGATTCAAGGTTCAACTGGTAAACCTACTACTACAAGAGTTCTACGAAGCATGAAGAATACTGCTGTGATGCTGCCTAGAAGATCCAAAAGGCTAATCTCCAAGGTGCTTTGACATTTTGTTATGGCATTAAAGTAAAACTATATACAATGAATATAAAACCTGAAAAGTAAACAAAGTTATTCAATTTGATTGCAGCCTTCTGTGTCTTACAAATTGGTAGTTACCGTATTTACCTGATATTTAAATAGGATGTAAATTTTTAAATTCCCCTTTGTTATGCATTTTATTGATAAACCTCAAATGAACTGCTTTCTAATTGTTATTACTATTCAAAATCTTCCATGCTCTTGTTAGGAATGAGCAAGAGCCACAAACAGGGGCTAAGAGAACCTTGCAGGTTTACTATAGAAAGAAGTTTAAAAAGGGGAATAATATGTCTGATTAGTTAGTTAGAGTACAGCTAATAGATAGTTATGCAGTCGGTTAGGAAAGGGCCTTTAAATAAGATTTCTAAAGTGTAATAGTGGCATGTTTTGTAATAAGTGAGTTTTGACTGGGCATATTCCAGTGTGAAAGGAGAGGGCTCCTTTGTTCTGTTATGTACTATTCTTTACCATTCTTAGCAATAAATCGTCTCTCTGAACCTTTTCTTCCATAACCAGTTCTGTGTGAGGACTGTTTTTCTTACTCTAAAAAGAGATTCCTAACAAGTTGGTCCGACCTACCGGATTCGATTGCGGAGCGATGGAGAAGATTGATGCGAGATTCTTGGCATTGGAGTCTTTAGTGGAGTTTTTGAAGAAGGTGACCAGCAAGCAAGGTTCTCATATTGCTGAAATCAAGAAAAGTGTCGAAGATGTGAGCGAGATAAAGGCTATGTTAAAGAAGTGGATGCAAAAACAAGGTATCACCAACGACGAAGAGGAGAGCGTTGGCAAGAACACGAAAATGATAGAAAAAGTTGTAGAGGGCGGTGAACCTAGCGACGGAGAAACGCAACATTCGTGGGTGAAGAGGGTAGAGCTACCTACGTTTGAAGGGAGCGATCCATTGGGTTGGGTTGGGTTGGGTTGCGAGGGCGAAAAAATTCTTCGAGGTGCAACAAATTAAGTCGACGGAGAAGTTGAGACTCGCGTTCATTAGCATGGAAGGGAACGCAGTTCACTGGTTTCAGTTTTGGCGGAAAAAATCCAAGAACCCTTCTTGGGAGGAGTTCTCTACGGCACTGTTGCGAAGATATGGAGGGAACGGTCTCGGATCAGTGTATGAGCGATTAGCGACATTAAGACAAACCGGGAACGGGGAGGATTACGTTCAAGAATTTGAACTCTTGGTGGCACAGGCAACCACTGTTTCAGAAGATCAACTACTGGGGTATTTCTTGGCAGGATTACGCCAAGACATTAGGGGACAGGTACGACCCCATGACCCAAAAGACCTGATTCGAGCCATGGAAGTAGCACGTGACATTGAAGAGTCCATGAGGGAAGTTCAAAATTATGGGGGGTCCCAAAATCGGAGCACAGGCACGAGTTTTTGGTATCAAGGAGATGGAGGAATTATGTCTCGAATAAGCAATCAAGGAGGTTCGAATAGTGTTCAAGCATCAAATGGGTCGGGACGAACATGGCAAGGAGGACGAAAGGCGGCTTCATCGTCGTCGGTAGCCAAACCAGGGGAAAGTGGCATTTCAGGCTTCCGGAGTAGAGGTACCAGAAATCTTCCATACCCAGAATATGTCAAAAGGAGAGATGAAAACCTTTGCTATCGGTGCGACTTAGTGTTTGGGCCAGGCCATAGGTGTCCTGAGAAGAGCTTGCGAGTAGTCCTCTTAGCAGAAGATGAACACATTAATGATGTAGGGGAGATTGTTCAAATAGAAGCAGAAAAGGAAAATGAGAAAGATGAAGATGACAACCACCATGAGGCATCTTGCCAATGGATGGATTTGTCAGTTTGCTCAGCTGGGGGCATGACTCAACCACAGACGATGAAGTTGCAGGGGATGATACTTGGGTAGAGGGTACTGATCCTGATTGATAGTGGGGCCAGCCATAACTTCATTTCTATTGAGTTAGTGCAGAATTTGGGGTTAATCATTGAACCAACAACTCCATACAAGGTGAGACTGGGAGATGGACATAGAAAGCAAACTCAAGGTCAGCGTAAAAACTTAAATGTGAAAATGGGGGAGTATGAATTTACAGGAGAGTTCTTTTTGTTTGAATTAGGAGGTGTAGATGTAATTTTGGGAATGGCTTGGTTAGCTACTTTAGGAGAGGTTAAAGTCAATTGGAGGACTCTCACCATGACATTCTTGCATCAAGGGCAAAAAGTTGAGATAAAGGGTAACCCCAGCCTGTCAAAAGTTTTAATTTCATCCAAGGTGGTGATGAAGCTTTCAGAAGTGGAAGCTATGTCCATGTTATGGCTAGTAGAAAAGCACCCATATGAGTTGGGGGAAGACAAACAGGGGGAGTTGTCTGAAAAAGAAGGACAGCTTCAACAGATTTTGGAAGAGTATGTTGGAGTGTTCTCTGCACCAGAAGGTCTACCTCCTAGTAGAGAAATGGATAACCGAATACCCACTAAAGCTGGAGTGGATCCTGTAAATGTACGACCTTATCGATATCCACATTTTCAGAAAAATGAAATTGAGAAACAAGTAGCAGAAATGTTATCAACGAGAATAATCAGACCAAGTAACAGTCCATATTCAAGCCCAATGATTTTGGTGAAGAAAAAAGATGGGAGTTGGAGATTCTGCATTGATTATCGAGCCCTCAACAAAGCAACTATTCTAGATAAATTCCCTATACCGGTGATTGAAGAACTATTGGATGAATTAAATGGGGCTGCCTATTTTTCTAAAATTGACTTGAAGGCAGGGTATCATCAAATCAGAATGCATGAGGCAGACATACACAAAACAACATTTCTAACACACCAAGAGCATTATGAGTTTTTAGTCATGCCTTTTGGCTTGACAAACGCTCCAACCACATTTCAATGTGCCATGAACTCCACATTGAAGCCAATTCTCCGAAGGTATGTCTTGGTATTTTTCGATGATATACTGATCTATAGTCGTACGTGGGAGGATCACTTGAGCCATTTAAGGATGGTACTGAATACCTTACAACAACAACGTTTCGTTGCGGATCTAAAGAAATGTAGCTTTGGAAAAAAAGAGATAGGGTATTTGGGACATATTATATCTCAAGCCGGGGTTTCTATGGATCCTCAGAAAATTAAAGCAATATTACAGTGGCCTATTCCTAAATCCACTACAGCCATGAGAGGGTTTCTGGGTCTCACGGGTTATTACAGACGTTTTATATGCAATTATGGCAAGATAGCTCGTCCCTTAACAAATTTATTGAAGAAAGGAAGATTTGAGTGGAGTCAAGAGAGTTTGGAGGCATTTAGACAACTTCAAAAAGCCATAACCTCAGCCCCAGTTTTAACAATGCCTGATTTTTCTCAGCCTTTATCCATTGAGTGTGATGCATCTAGTAAAGAATTAGGGGCAGTTCTATTCCAAAATAAAAGACCTATAGCATTTTTCAGCAAAGCATTGGCTGAATCATCCCTCACCAAATCGGTGTATGAGAAAGAATTGATGGCTTTGGTGCTGGCCATTCAACACTGGAGGCCATATCTCTTGGGTCGAAAGTTCACAGTATATACTAACCAAAAGAGTTTGAGGCATTTATTGGAACAACGAATTACAACTCAGCACCAACAAAATTAGTTAGCTAAGTTGCTCGGGTACGAATTTGAGATTCTGTACAAGGTTGGGGCTACAAATAGAGTAGCAGATGTTTTATCAAGAAAAGATGAAGATAAAGACTTGCAGGCCATATCCAGATCTTTGTGGCAAGATGTGACAACCATTGATGAAGAGGTAAAAGTTGATCCTGTGCTGGCTAAGATCAGGGAGGACCTGCAACGGGACCCAAATTCTCATCCACAATATTCTTTGGAACATGAGAGGCTGTATTATAAAAGGCAACTAGTTTTAGCAACCTCTTTTGCATGGATTCCACGATTACTGCAAGAGTTTCACTCGTCACCAACAGGGGGACATTCTGGAATCTACAGAACATATCGTAGGATTGCTTAATCACTATATTGGATTGGTATGAAGGGAACAATTACTGATTTTGTGGCGGCGTGTCATGTGTGTCAGCGCTGCAAGTATCAAGCATCATCCCCAGTAGGTCTACTTCAACCTTTGCCAATTCCTAATGCTGTTTGGGAAGACATTAGCATGGACTTCATTGTGGGCTTACCAAAGTCTAAGGGTTTTGATGCTATATTGGTTGTAGTAGATAGATTGAGTAAGTATGGCCATTTCATTTTAATAAAACACCTATATTCTGCTCGTTCCATTGCAGAAGTATTTGTAAGAGAGGTGGTTCGATTACATGGTGTACATACCTCTATTGTAAGTGATCGAGACCCAACCTTTGTTAGCCATTTTTGGCAAGAATTGTTCA
Organism: Pueraria montana var. lobata; assembly: GCA_026413185.1. Lineage (NCBI taxonomy): Eukaryota > Viridiplantae > Streptophyta > Magnoliopsida > Fabales > Fabaceae > Pueraria > Pueraria montana. The sequence goes on from CM048654.1 coordinate 9,728,394, forward strand.
GGTTACAAGGTACGACTCTTCGAATGAGCACTGCATACCACCCAGAATCCGATGGGCAAACTGAGGTACTCAATAGAACCTTAGAGACTTATTTATGTTGTTTTTGCTCAGAACAGCCAAAAATTTGGGCTGAGTTCATACCATGGGCTGAATATTGGTACAATACCAGTTTTCAAAGTGCTGCTCGTTGCACTCCTTTTGAAATAGTGTATGGAAGACCCCAACCATCGCTGGCCAGATTTATACCTGGAGAAACGCTAGTAGAAGCTGTAGCACAAGATTTAATGGACAGAGACGAGGCATTAAGACAACTGAAGTTTCACTTGGGAAGAGCACAAACTCATATGAGTCACTATGCTAATGCTCACCAGACACCTTCTAAGATTCAACCTGGGGATAGGGTGTATTTGAAAATCAGACCCCATAGACAAAGTTCCATGCCCACTAAACTCCATCCTAAACTTTCAGCTCGATACTATGGTCCTTATTTGGTTCTTAAACAAATTGGAACCGTAGCTTTCCACTTGCAATTGCCTGAACAAGCCCGCATTCACCCTGTCTTTCATGTGTCTCAGCTCAAGAAAGCTGTGGGGAGCCACCCAGTGGAAGCTGACCTTCCATCAGATCTCCAGGGGGCTGCCACATATTACCAACCTGTCACCATTCAAGGATCTCGTGTGATTACTCAATATGGAGCTCCAGTACAGCAAGTGTTAGTACAATGGCAGGGCAAAGCACCTGAGGAGGCTACATGGGAAGATGTATCTACCATCAAAAGTCAATTTCCAGATTTCAACCTTGAGGACAAGGTTGCTTCTGAGGAAGGAGGTATTGTTAGGAATGAGCAAGAGCCACAAACAGGGGCTAAGAGAACCTTGCAGGTCTACTATAGAAAGAAGTTTAAAAAGGGGAATAATATGTCTGATTAGTTAGTTAGAGTACAGCTAATAGATAGTTATGCAGTCGGTTAGGAAAGGGCCTTTAAATAAGATTTCTAAAGTGTAATAGTGGCATGTTTTGTAATAAGTGAGTTTTGACTGGGCATATTCCAGTGTGAAAGGAGAGGGCTCCTTTGTTCTGTTATGTACTATTCTTTACCATTCTTAGCAATAAATCGTCTCTCTGAACCTTTTCTTCCATAACCAGCTCTGTGTGAGGACTGTTTTTCTTACTCTGAAAAGAGATTCCTAACAGCTCCCAAATGAAGTCAAAGGATTGGTCTTTTTAAATTCAAATTCCAATTTTTCATTTTGCCTTCTAATTATTTTTCATTTACTGAAACCTGCAACAGCTATTTTATTCACCATTTTGTTATGTACTTGAATAGTTGGCTTGCCTTGCCTGTTATGTACTTTACTGCAGATGTTATTTTCTGTTAGAAATTAACTTTCATTTGAGTTTCTTTTGTATATGTTTAATTCTTCCGTGTTTTTATACTATTTGTTTCTCTTGTCCAGTGAATTCATGAAGTGCTTTGTGCGTCATTTGGGGTAAATAGTTCGAGATTTTTCAATGAAATTATAATCCACTATTCCAAAGAGGAAGAATGACATTTAGTAGGTATGAACTAGCCCCTCATCCTAATTTTGAGAAACATATAAGGAAATATGAGATAGGTCATGAAATTGATCTTACATGTTTATATGACAGATCAGAGAAATCAAATAACTCTATCTCATGACTTACATTTTTTTTCTTCTGTAAATCAGCAACTTAAATTTGTTATGTCTGGAAAATCATTTTGATGATTGTCTGATATGTGATCAAGATTTTGAAACATATGGGTCAGAAATTGAAATAAATATACATAGAATTTCAACCCAAATAATTTTATTATTTTGTTGCTGCTCTTAAATTTGTTTTGCGAATTGAAGATAGTTGCTTTGTTTTATGTTTTCACTAATAATTATAAAAGTGCTGTTTTCAAGATTTTACGTGGAAAATTGTGAAATCTAGACAGACACATGAAACAAAATGGAAATAGGATGGGTTTTTTTTTTTTTTTGGATGGTGTAATTACTAATGAAATCAAATCAATTAAAGAAAACAGAAAAGAAACCAAACACTCTTTTTAATTTTTGGCATCTGGTTATATGCTGAGAGGCCGTTTGGCCCTTACAGTCTAGTAACATTAATTAAAATTTAGAATGATGCTGCTAATCACGTTAATTGGTTGCAGGTTGCTTCATTCTTTTGAAGGAGTTATACCCACAGTAATAAAAAAACTAGGTAATATTTCAGTTAAACAGTTAAAGAATGAGCTATAGTTCTTTCTATTTTTGGTATTTAGAAATGATGCAAGTACTTTTTTGTTTTAATATGTATCCCTTTAAGACACTATTTCTGATTGTATATTTATATGGATCATATTATTTATCATTAAATTTACTTAGCTTGATGTCGGCCAATTTGTGGCATAATTGAATTTGAGTGTTGAAAACACATGCAGGCTAACCTTCATGTTTCACCTCTGCCCGTGTTTGTGGAAACCCGCGCACCATGTTGTTGTTTTTCGCGGGGTGGAGTTTAGTGAGGGAAAAAATATGATATATATATTTTAAAAAAATTAAGAGAGGTATGTAATAATTAAAATAAATTAAAAATTAACATATTACATTTAAATTAATTTATTATTTTTTATTTAAAAAAATTAAATTAAAAAATATTTAATAGAAATGAAAGTTTTTTTTTTCTTTTAAAATTTCACTCCTAAGATAGCAACGAAGAATGAGAATGGCACTATCTTTTTTTTTTGCTATAGAAAATGCTACTATATTTGGTCAATGACAGCTAATTACACTTCGATGCTACCTTGTGTATGGTACTGTTCTGTTCAGTTTGTAATTTTTTATTTAGAGCTCACAACTTTATGGTTAACTTTGTAACAATATTATAAATTTTACACTTTATTTGGAAGTAAAAAAGAAAAGAAAATGATAAAAAAAATATAGAGGGGAAATTTTCTTTACTTATATGATTTGACAGAAAAAGAGAGGGGAAAAAAAATCATAAACATATCTATTATTCTACCTTGCTGTTAAATAATTGATGTTTTAAATCGAATGAAAATGATATTAAGTTATAACATCGATTTCAACTTAACTAGTGATATCAAGTTCAACTTCTAGGTTGTTGCGTTAAATATTCGGAGAAAAAGTTTTGTCGTCTATCTTATTGTCACTCGTGAAGGATACATGTGGTTCATACAAAAAAATATTTAATTTATCAATTTGTTAGATTATTAGATTTTAATCATCTAACATTTGTTTATAGTCAAATTGGAAAGATTTCAATAGAAAGTGTTCTTGTACACCAAGAAGTCCCACATTTTAGGAGTCCAGACTAAAGATAGTTTATAAGCACCCTCCTCTTCAAGTCAAGGAGTGAGCATTATGGATGCAGGAATAAGATTAGTTAGGGTTAGGCTTACCTCTTCCTCTATGCACTTTTTATACATGACATTTATTTTCATTCATGGCGAGTTCAGTTACTTGTTTATGAGTGATCACCCTCCCTAACTTTTAGGGGGTATAATTATAGTGGATTGTGTAAATATATGGTACGATTTGTTATTGTCGTTTCCTACCCTATTTCCTGTTTACCTTTGTTGAGTATACATCGGTAGGCGAACGAGGTGTGGGTTAGAGTCAAGTTAGGGACTGAGCATTATGAATGCAAGAATAAGATTAGGGTTACGTTTACCTCTTCTTCTATGTCTTTTTTATACATGACATTTATTGTCATTCATAGAAGATTTAGTTATCTGTTTATCAGTGATTATCCTTTCTAACTTTCAAGGGTATAATTATAGTGGATTGTGTAAATATGGTACGATTTGTGATTATTGTTTCCTACCTTGTTTTCGTATTTACCTTCAATGGGTACACCTTGGTTGTCGAACTAGGTATGGGCCAGAGTCACAAGGAGGGTGACCTATTGTTGGATTTGACTAATACAAAAAAAGTTACATATGTAATACCAAATAGACTATTTTACTGGACGTTGATTAACTTATAATTCATTTTAAACCTCTGATTAGCCTACATGGTAGAATATTAATATCAAGACTTAATTAAATTTTTTAGTCCTTAAAACTTGGAGTAAATTTGTTTTTGATCCCCCAAATTAAAAAAAAAGAAAATCATTTTTAGTCTACGATTTCAGAAAATCAGTTGTTAGTCTTTCAAGATTAAAGACAGAAGACGATAAAGAAAGTGATGAAGTGTCTAACAAAAATGTGTGCATGGCTAATGCTGACATGGTTACGTCACCACTTCTATTAATATCGTTTGCTTCTAAGGACTAAAAATATAATTAAGTCTAATATCAATGTTAATTTCTGCAAATATCCAATAACTCAGACATGATTCGTCAATATTGAAGATTAGTTAGCTCAATTTGCAACATTAACTGCTGATAAAGATCCCCTCGAAGCTTGTGTGTTTTCTTTTTCCATCTAAAGATTATGAAAATGAGTGATTTTCTACAATTAGCGTTTCTATCAGAGGGAGGAAGCAGGAGTCTATAAACTAATCAGGCAAGAGGGTTTATTTCGGTCTTTATAGGGGTAGACACAATGGGAGCCATATTGTGAAGGTAATACCACGTTATGCCAAGAAGTTTGGCTTGTAAAACATGTAACGTAACTAGTTTTAATTGCTTGTCCCTTTCCTTTTCTTTTTATAGCTAGGTGCCGACGGTTAATTACACTTCCCAAGCTTAAGACGCACAAAAGTAATTAAGTAACTCATTATCTATCATTCGTGTCTTGCATTACCTCACTCCGTTACAACTTTATAAAATTTGAATTTTGCGCTCCATTTTTCAATGTATCTCCGTTGCGAGCAATTATTGTTGAGTGAAACTAATCATTCATAAAAACGATAGTGTATTCTGTCAAAAAAAAAAAAAACGATAGTGTAGAAGGTTTTTAACGAAAATGGAATTTAAAACTATAAAAATGCATAAAAATTTAAAACTAGTGGAATTCGTAAAATGCATAAGAAAGTTCAGAATAATAATAATAATAGCAAATATGTCATACATACACGAATATTTGTAAATTTACGCGAAATGTGAAAAATATTAATTTTAAAAATATTTAAGAAAAAATGTTTTACCAACAATAACGAATATATATATATATATATATATATATATATATATATATATATATATATAAAGATGTTTAGAACTTTTAATTTGAAAAGTCTTAAAATTAATTCAATTAATAGAAGTATTATTTTAATTATCATGTAAATATCCACTATATTTAATGTTAATTGAAAAAATTTAAGTGTTGATTAAATTAATTAAAGAAATTAAAAATCTCCTTTGATTAGTTAATTAATTAAAGACACAAAAATTTATTTCATTTTAGAGTGATAATTTATGGACACATAAATAATTCAAACACATAATTAATATGCTTCATTTTTTTTTCATCTTTCTCTCTTGTCACATCACATCACCAATTATATCAATTATCTCTACTCTTTTTCTATTTCTCTCAAGTCTCGGGGTCTACATTAAGAGAGGTGCCCTTGATTTTTTTTTTCCTTGATTTGTTATAGGTTTATAAGACTCATGTTATAAAATAATGAGAAAGGCAACTTATTGCATGAAAAGGACAATAATCATAGGAGTTATTTTATTTTATGAAAAAAATTCACATTTGTTTATACACTATTACATTGACCTCTAGATATACCTCAACTTCTCTGCATATATATATATATATATATATATATATATATATATATATATATATATATATATACATGCATAGTATAATAATTGTATATTAAAAGCGTTGCTATATACCATTATCCTAAAGTTTATATATGTAACAGTCATGAAAGTGGATTAGAAAACAATCTTCATTAACCATGCACACACCAACTCAGAAAAAAAAAAAAAAAAAGAAATACACTGGAACTCGATGACCATGAAAATGGGAGAAAGGGAGCGGAAAATGGGAAGAATTTAAATGGAGGAGGGACCCAAATGAATGGTGATGTGAGGTTTTGTATTGTTCCAACTTCCAAGCCATTAGCCACGCCTGATATGCATATCCCATAGCAAAGTAAAATTGGAAGTGGTGGCTGAATATGGACTAGTCCAAGCATGAAAAGATTGAATTGCATTAACTTGCTCATTTATTGCATTCACCAACACTTTGCCCATACGTACAGAAGTAGCAGTTTTGTGTCATTTAATGCACCGTCTCTCCCCCAGCCTCTTGTCTGCAACAACAACAATACCCTGCAACCACCCTCAACAATCCCTCTTTCTCTTTCACTTTCACTTCACCTTCACCTTCCCTTCTCCTCCAACATACTACCATGCTCCAAAATAATGCATTGCAAGAGTTTTTCAAAATGTGGGTTGACTATCTGATTCAAAGAGCATGGACCATGGCTCCAGTTGTTGATCTAGTGAGTTAAAAGTCTCTCTTGTGATGAAAACAGTTGGATTTGGAGCTAGCTTTTATTATGGAAACTTTTATCTTTCTCACCAAGCCAACAAGAAGCATGGGATTTTCTTTCCTAAGCATTGGAAGTGGACACAAGATCTAGCACACATTTTGCTGGCTATTTTATACCCGTACCACTCCTTTTTCTTTTCTTGCATTGCTAGTTATCCATGGAGTTTGTAAGAAATCGTGAGGTAATGGTGTTTTAGCTCTTAATTTGATGAAGTTTGCAAGACTTGTTCTTCCCTCTAAACTGCATTAGCATTTCCAACCACTTTTCTCTAATGGAAGCAAAGCCAAAGTCTATGTCCAAACAACCTTGTTATTATTGGTGAATATTCTACAATATACATTTTTATCTGTGCAATATTTGGGTTTCTTTGTATCATGGGGTTCTCATTAAAACACCTATGTTCAGTTGGGCTTCTATTTGAGCTGGTGGTTTTATCACACTTGTGGTTGCAAATTACATGTCTTGGTTCCATGTCATCCATTGCTATCTCTTATGGCGAAAAGGGTTCTGTGTTTTGTGGTTTGAAATCTGATGGCTCTCACACAGTGACATGTTATGGATCCAACTCAGCCATAATCTATGGAACACCAACACATTTCTCATTTCTTGGTCTAACAGCTGGAGATGGCTTTGTCTGTGGGCTTCTAATGGGTTCTAATCAACCTTACTGCTGGGGTAGCAGTGCCTACATTGAAATGGGAGTGCCTCAACCTATGATCAAAGGAGCACAGTACCTAGAAATCAGTGCTGGTGATTACCATGTCTGTGGCTTGAGGAAACCTATGACTGGAAGACACAGGAACATTTCCTCGGTTGATTGCTGGGGCTACAACATGACCAAGAACTATGTGTTTGGTGGACAGATTCAATCAATCTCAGCAGGTTCTGAATTCAATTGTGGCCTTTTTTCTCAGAACAGGACTGTGTTCTGCTGGGGTGATGAGACTAATAGCCTAGTGATTAGTTTGATTCCTAATGACATGAGATTCCAGAAAATTTCAGCTGGGGGGTACCATGTGTGTGGAATCTCAGAAGGGGTGAACTCCAAAACTGTTTGTTGGGGGAGAAGCTTGGACCTTGAGGAAGAAATTTCAGTGTCACATGCAGGTCAAGGAAATGTTGATTTGGCACCAAGTGACCCCATGCTCTCTGTAGTGGGAGGGAAATTCCATGCATGTGGCATTAAGAGCTATGACCGTGGTGTGATTTGTTGGGGCTTTATCATCAAACCAAGCACTCCATCTCCTAAAGGGATTAAGGTTTTTGAGGTTGCTGCTGGTGATTACTTTACTTGTGCTGTTCTTGCTGAGAAATCTCTTATGCCTGCATGTTGGGGTGTTGATTTTCCCACCTCTCTTCCTTTAGCTGTTTCACCAGGAATGTGCCAACCTGCTCCATGTCCTCCTGGTTCCTATGCCAATGATCAGCATAAGAGTCTTTGCAAGTCACCAGATTCTCGTGTTTGCACGAGGTGCAGTGGTGCTTGTCCTCCTGAAATGTATCTGAAGAGTGCGTGCAATTTGGCTTCTGATAGAGTATGTGAATATAACTGTTCTTCTTGTTCTTCATCCGAATGCTTCTTGAACTGCTCCTCTTCATATTCCAATGCTGCTGCCACTGAGAAGAAAACTGAAAAATTTTGGGCATTGCAGCTGCCAGTTGTTATTGCTGAGATTGCTTTTGCAGTTTTCATAGTTAGTATTGTGTCAATAACTGCAGTTTTATACGTCCGCTACAGGCTAAGAGATTGTGAGTGTTCAAAAGGGTCAAAGGTGAAGAAGCTTAATGGGAATTCTTCCCTCCAAAACGAGAACAAGGTCAGGCCAGACTTGGAGGAATTTAAGATCAGAAGGGCTCAAATGTTCACCTATGAGGAGCTTGAAAGTGCAACCGGTGGATTCAAGGAAGAGTCCATAGTAGGGAAGGGAAGTTTTTCTTGTGTGTTCAAGGGAGTTTTGAAAGATGGGACAGTTGTTGCTGTCAAAAGGGCCATAGTGTCCCCCAACATGCAGAAGAATTCCAAGGAGTTTCACACTGAACTTGACTTGCTCTCAAGATTGAACCATGCCCATTTGCTCAACCTTCTAGGGTATTGTGAAGAAGGAGGAGAGAGGCTTCTTGTGTATGAGTTCATGGCTCATGGCTCTTTGCACCAACACTTGCATGGAAAAAACCAAGTGTTGAGGGAACAGTTAGATTGGATAAGAAGGGTGACAATTGCAGTCCAAGCAGCACGTGGAATTGAATATTTGCATGGCTATGCTTGCCCTCCTGTGATTCACAGAGACATCAAGTCCTCAAACATCCTCATTGATGAAGAACACAATGCAAGAGTGGCTGATTTTGGCTTATCATTGTTAGGTCCTGCAGATAGTGGTTCACCACTGGCTGAACTCCCAGCTGGGACTCTTGGCTATCTTGATCCTGAGTACTATAGGCTTCACTACCTCACAACCAAATCTGATGTTTATAGCTTTGGTGTTCTCCTTTTGGAGATTCTAAGTGGTAGAAAAGCCATTGACATGCAATATGAAGAAGGGAACATAGTGGAATGGGCAGTGCCTCTTATCAAGTCAGGAGATATAACTGCAATTTTGGACCCGGTTTTGAAGCCTCCTCCTGATCTTGAAGCATTGAAGAGAATAGCCAATGTGGCTTGTAAGTGTGTGAGAATGAGAGGGAAAGAGAGGCCCTCAATGGATAAAGTAACAACTGCTTTGGAGAGAGGGCTTGCACAGTTGATGGGTAGTCCATGCATTGAGCAGCCAATTTTGCCCACTGAGGTGGTTTTGGGAAGCAACAGATTGCACAAGAAATCATCTCAAAGGTCTTCAAACAGGTCAGTTTCTGAGACTGATGTGGCAGAAGCTGAGGACCAAAGGTTTGAGTTTAGAGCACCCTCATGGATAACTTTCCCCAGTGTGACATCTTCTCAAAGGAGAAAGTCATCAGTGTCTGAGGCGGATGTTGATGGGAAGAATAATGCAGAAGGGAAGAACTTGGGCAATGTTGGAGGGGGAGGTGATGTTTTGAGAAGCCTTGAGGAAGAGATTGGTCCTGCTTCTCCAAGAGAGAGGCTGTTCTTGCAGCACAACTTCTAACCATGTATTATGTTAAGTTTGAAGGAAATTAAACTACTCAGGTTTATAGTTCTCATGTTATTGTGGCTTTTGGTTTAGATTCTTAGGAATGGAAATGTGGTGAAAATTTGTGAGGTGATTTTCCTCCACAGATGCAACCACAACTAATGTAATGCTGTTTCATGTAACTTTGTTTCTTTAGTCTCATCATAGATGCAAGTCTGACAATTATTATTTTAAGGGTTACTAGTATTTTTATAGTATTTTTAGTTCATGAAAAATATAGATTTTTTGGTTTAGTCTCCAAATCATAAGTTTTCGTCCCCTGTACTGGTAGTTTTAGGGACTAAAATTTGAGTATTTCAAAAAACAAGGCGAAAGCCGAAAACTTATTGTTTTAAAAGTTGAGAACTAAAACCAAAGATAACTCTTTTTTTTTTTTTTTATGTTAAAAACACTGTTAATCCTTATTTTAATTTCTATCTTCAGAGAGCAGTGTTTCAGAATCCTAGTGGAGTTTCATTCTTTTATGCAACTACTGTTGGATGTTATGTAGCTATGGTATCGTGTTATTATGGGGTGTAAAGTTTATCATCTCCGTTAAATTCTATGATTCATTTGAAACTGAGAGTTGGATTATAATGTAATGTTTTAAATGACAAATTGGACTTTTGTTTACGAGCAGTAATTTGTGATATTGAGATCACCGAAGGGTCCAAAATAAGATAATAGGACTTTATGGAATTTTACAATTTTACATGCACAGAAGTAGGGAAAAAGAACAAACGATAAAAAAAATTATTATTAAAACTGATGCCCTCACGCAGGATCGAACTACGGACCTTCAGTTTACAAGACTGACGCTCTACCACTGAGCTATAAGGGCTAGTTGACGTTAACTAACCTCACCAATATATTTGTACCTAAACAAAAAAATAGTTTCAATATCAATGCATCATCAAGATTCAAGGAAGACTCCCAAAGGCCTCAAGTGGAACAAACTTATTAAGCACGAACCTCAAACACTCGTACCTATTAATGCTTATAATTTAAGGTAATAAATTCAATTCATAATTAAAGGAATTTTTACATAATTAATCTCTAAGAAAATGTTATTTTCTCTCGTGCCTACGTGATATTTTGCATTCTTTCTTTTACACTTATCACTTACTGGTGCTTGAATAAACTTAATTAGATAATTAGTTAGCAGTTTAAAATTTTTAAGAATCAATCTTTGAAAGAACAATACTCTTAATTTTTTTATTTTATTATTTATGTGAACCATATACTTAATATTTGGGAAAATACCCAACATAGTCATATGCTCTATGTTTATCTAATAATTTTTTCTCTTAACAAAGTAATAGTTTTATTGTGGTATGCTCTTGGTTCAGCAAAGGGTCTTAATATAATTTTGTTCTCTTCCTAAATTAAGACTACTTAGTCTTCTTAGAAATCTAGCCATATTTTAATCTTTATTAGTGTTTTATGTATCGGAACCACCTCCTAACACAAAATTAAACTGGTCAATAGATTTACAACCTTTTTTAGGTTTTATTGCTTTGACCACTGAATTTAGTGGTTGATTAACGACTTAACATCTATTAGCAGGGACGGATCTAGAAACTTATTAAAGGGGGGGCTAGATTTTTTTTTCCCTTTATAATTGTTTAAATTTCTAACTTTTAATAAATAATAATTTTTTAAAAAATATTTATTATTTTTTCACGTAAAACTTAAATTAATTTTTATTTTATATAATAATAACATTAATCGTTACCACAATAACACAAATACATAACTAAATTTACATAATTTTACACTAGTTATCATCTTAATTATCGCAATAATAATAACACAATTAGTTTTACACAATTTTATACTAGTTAACCTTAAATAGTATTATAATAATAACATACACAATTAGTTTTACATAATTTTATACTAACTAATTTAAAAATATATATGTATACACACGAAAAATCCCGAGTGAAGGGGGGCTGACGCCCCTGCCCGCCCCCCCTGCATCCATCCATGTCTATCAGTGACAAACTTAACACTAATATTGATTAAAATATTTCTAAACTTCTACTAAAAACCAAGTCAATACCAAATTCTAATTATCCACTTTTATTGCTTAGACTCTTATACCAAGTGAGTGACAAATAATTATTAGGGAAGAGGTAGTCATATTGAACATGATAATAGAGTAGAATTTGAAGATAAGGAAAAAAAATGCAAAATTGATAGTATGAAAATTTTGAATAAGAGATAATAGAAAAGGTATGAATTGCACTTACAAAATTGAAATAACAAGTTGTACTTTTCCTGAATAAAGAAATTTTGAAAAACAAAAACATTTTTGCATGCACAGAAGTAGGGAAAAAGAACAAACGATAAAATAAAAATGATAATTAAAATTGATGCCCTCACGCAGGATCGAACTACGGACCTTCAGTTTACAAGACTGACGCTCTACCACTGAGCTATAAGGGCAATTTGTTAGAGAATCTCGTCACTAATATTTAAAAATTATCTCGCCTTCCATATCAGAAAATAGGAAAATTTGTCTTCCTACTGATTTGGGAAAGCATTATTTTGTGGGTTTTCGTTCTTATGGCTCTTCCTCCTGCCCTCACCGAGTCACTAGTCAGCATTCTCTTTATCTCACTTTAATTTGACATTTCTCTTCTCTTTTCCTTTTTTGTTTTTCCCTGCCACAGTGACAGGAAGAGGAGATAATCCAATTTATCGTATGAGTGTTTTGATAACACACTTTTTCGTATAGAGCAATGTTTAAGTCTCACCTATTTAATGTTATTAAAAAAATAAACATAAAAATTTATTAGAATTTTGTCATATTTAAATTTGGTATGAGATAATTTATTCTTGTTTTGTACATGTAAGAAAAAAAGTTGTAAAAAAATTTACAAGGGTAATGAACAAGGTTAAAATTTGATGTAATAATAAAAAAAATACCAAAAAATTTAAAGTTTTAAATTAAATTATAAAAAATATCCCATGGAACTTGTAATAAGGTCAATTAACAGTAAGTGTTAAATTTGATACAGACACCAAATTATGCCCCACGATGACTTATAATATTCTCATCAACTATTGCAAATTAAATTAGTGTTATTTTGGTAAATTAAAAAAAAAAGTGTAAATTAGGTTGGTTTAAGATGAATAAAAATATATATATTTATCAATTTATTGCTTTTCCAACACATTAATAGATCAAATTAGTATTTGTAAGAACTTTTATAATCATATTGATCGAATTAATTTTATTAAATTTATTTTACTAAATCTAATATGAAAGAATTAAATTAAGTCATTCTATTATTTTTCTACTAAAAAAATGAATAGGCTTGGTTGTACTTTTGCTAGTGATTTGCTTCATCCAGGGAGGGAATTCATGTAGGAACGGATAGTTGATGCAGAGACTTAAATTTTATTTTCACTATGATATTGCAGATTTTACTTGTTGCACAGGTGCACCACGATGAAGGGGTGCACATTAAACTTTACCATGGATAAGATCAAAGCAAGCAGCCCACACTGAAATAAGGATGAATTGTATACAACTTTTTATTCGAGCTTCTACAATCCTATGTTTAGATTGAGGGAAAGAAAATTTTCTTTAATTTAGCCGAGAAATTAAAACGAAAAGTAGGGGGCGAAATAAGAGAAGTAGTTCCTTTACAAAATAAAATAAAAAAAAAATCAATTCATTTTAAATATCAACATTCTCTCACACACTCGTTTTGTTTCACTTCATCTAAACAAAGGTCAAAATACTCAAATGCAATGTAAAAAGAAAAACAAAACAAGAATATAATTTCAATAGGTCATGAATAGCTACTTTTCACAGGTAAACGAATTACAACAATTCGTATACTATGTACATATTTACATCAACACAACTATGCATAAGGGGGGGAGTGGGGGAGATGACAACCAAATAAAGCTACAAAACTGATATACACAAATTCTCTTCACATTCTGACGTTGATAATCTGGTTTCTCTCAGAATATTGTACAGATGCTGAAAATATTCAGTATGAACGGTCTATTAATGTTGAAGGCAAAACTGTTGAGCTACTAAGAACATCCGATCAAATCCAAATAGAGGGATTTCTAAATTGTGTTGCCATAGCATCCGATAGAAACTTGACTAGTTTTTTTCTCTCAACATTTTTCTCCTTCTTGTGTTCAAGGTGTCGAACCTGGAGGCAATATGTAAATTAGTTAGGACTTAACATAACATTGTCTTGGGATCTTTAACACTTATCAATGCTCATAGCAGTTATCTAATAATTTTATTAACGAACAGATAATAATAAGTTTAACATAACATCAGAGATTCAAGGAAAACACCACACAACTCAACCAGTTGAACAATGAAAATTTTTAGATATGGAGCATATTAGGTTGGCCTGTGGACAGAAGAGATCATCCAAGGATTGACCCATAAAAATAAAATTAATGGATGGTGAATCTGTCACATTAATTATATAGATAAAGAGGGGTTAAAATTATGATGGATTCCCAGGGAATTTTTGCATATGTAGCAGATATTTCACATTAGAGAAAGGGAACAAAAACAAATAGTACTCTGATTCCCATGAAAAAGCCTTAATCTGTCTCATTCACTATCAGAATCTTCCGTAGCTATCTGATCGTACAACCATTTCATCCACCTGTCCACCGGCCTTCTAACGTCCATATTTGTTCTCACTGCTTCCCAAAACCATTCTAGGTCATAGTCATACTCAATTTTTTTAACTTGTTCTTTTAACTGCTAGCAGAATTATTTGTATCTCTAGCTAGAAGAATGACCTAGTTCAATTTGCATAACTAATACACTCACAAAGTCTGAGGTTATACATGAAGTAGGAAGTCATGCAACAAAATTCTTTTGATGCAAGTTATGCAACAGCCATAAGATCAATAGAAATCACTATCGAACCACCCTCGGAGAATGGAATTGCAAAGCACATTACCTTAACAGAATCTGTCAAGGAGATATTTGTATCTGTGATGATGACTAGACATTTGATACCATGTTCATTAGCATACTCATACTGCTCTGTAAGACTTGGATCAGGGGTAGGAACAAATTCAGCCTGACAATAAGAAAGATGAGTGAACAGAAGCAAGTAATAATACTCAATTATGCAGATTATAGTTGTTTGGATATCTCAACCTTAAAGTTCTCCTCCCATAATTCAGCAACTAGCTCCATGCGCTCCACCAGAAGACCACCTCCTCCTCTAGAACAGACAAGAATATTGGTGCTGGCTTCGTTTCTGAAACAGTTGAGGAAAACCAACAATCAAGCTTTATCCTACTAAGTGTTTGTGTTAGTTGTATAAATTAAAAATATAGCTGAAAAGATAATAACCTAAGTGTCAAAGAGTTTATAAAATGTTAAAATAACAAGACCAAGGAAAGTACGAGTTGAAGGACACTAACCTATTGGGCTTGAAATCTACAGGACAGTTCTGAATTATTGTCTCCAGTGCAAGGCTAGTCCCCACACCAGTGGGAGGATTTCCTTTCTAGATAGCAGAGAAGACAAGTAATCAGAAGCAATATAAAATTCAGAGAAAAGAAGCTTTAAGTTGTCTAGGAATGCAAGAGGCAAACATCATCAAAACTGAAGCACATGCAAGTGAAACACGAGATATCATCAGTGGCAGATAATTGACGTTAATATGTTTGGGGAAAAGGTTAGCATCAATACATATCTGGAGCATGAGGGGCAAACCTGATTATTGCTTATAACACAATTTATGATCCAAGCAAAATGCAATTGAATTTTATAATTGTTAATGCATAGGTACACATGATTATTGCACATTCTAGAAGTATGTTTAACAGTCAGAGAAATACAGAGAGAAAAATAGCATAGAATATACAAGCCATCTCAAAGTCAATCAGAAGAAATAAATGTGTACGCATAACCTACATAGTCACTACTCCACAACTGATGAAGCAAATAGTCATATCGACCACCAACAGCCAGCAAGGCACCTTCAGAGAGAGATCCAGGACTGTTCTCCTTCCTTAAGTATACCTTCCAAGACAAGTTCAACTTCATTAGAATCACCAACGCATACATATTCTAGCCCTTCTGATCCTTGATATGCAATTCCAAGAGCCATTGGGCAATAAAAATATTTTAAAAATTAAAATGTACCACATTTCTTTATTGATAAAAAAATGCACAATTTATGGAGCAGGGATGACTTTATTTTACAAATATTCCATGACTTGCCTAATTATAACAATTTCAAATGATAGAAAAAGTACATAAATATATATATATAAAAACAGCTATAAAACACTAGTGAACACCAAGTGTCCTAAATTTTATAAATAGTTGAATAAAAAAAAACTGGCTAGTAGATTGATGGATTCAAGTTCATTCTTCTTTCATATGAAGCAATATAAATTATATAATCAGATGCTCAGACTGATAATTATTAGTCGGCAACTTTAGCTCCATACCAACAGTTTGATGTTAGTGTTTGTTATGACAAATTATCCTTTATCATAGTTGTTTCAATTCTTTTCCAGTATAACCTCAAGCAGACTTTCGTTTATAAAATGACTTAAGCACACAGAATCATGAAAGTATTATCCCTTTACATATTTTTAATTGTTCATAATGTAGCACTTGAAGTTGGATATCATTCAGCCTCAATCGTTGTCAATTACCATATTTTTACAGAATAGCTCTTTCACACCTTGGAGTGAAGCTTTTAAAAGAAGAGCCTGGAAGAGTGTCAGATAACACAGTATCTCCAACTCCAATCCAATAGTTTATATTTACAAAAGACAAATCATAAGTAGGGAGTGAGAAGTGTTTGTTACAAAATGCAATCATGGTATTGATACAACAAAGATTTAGTAATTTTTTTAAGAATTAACAGAAAAAATAATGGTACCTGAAAAAACAAATCTCTATGATAACTTTCAGTTGGTGGCATTAATGCATCTATATAGATATTTTTGTCAATCCTCCAAATTCTCAGGAGACTGACAAGCTCAGTCAATTCATCAAGTGCCTTGAATGCACGTTTATCTGCAATAGTTTATAATTTGCCAGTAAGCATGAAGTTCCTTCTATCATATGTATTTGTATATTACAATCTGACTATAAGAATATTACCAGATGGAAGAGCTCCTCTTAATCGGGGGAGTGCCTGATCAGCAGGTCCACAGAATCTTAAACCTACAGTCTGTAACCTATTTACCATAGCCTCTGCTAAATTCAGTTCCTGGAAGAGTATTAAAATTGCAAGTGAATAATTTCATTTGAGAATTGTCTTCTTTGAACATTGTAATTACCAAAATGAAACTACGACAACTTCAACAATACTCATTGTAGCCAAAGATACAAGATTCTTTACAAATTTTCTCACCTGCAAAAGCTGCCGCCTTATCACGACCCATTTTGATTTCCTTTCTGAGGATTGTGGGCGCAAAGAACCCATCATTGAAAGAAGCTTCAGAAAATTAAAGATCTGTTATACTAGATCCTCACAAACTTAATAATCTAGGTTTTGTGATTGCATCACTAACATACCTCTGCTACTTTGAGTCTGTGTTCTACCTTGATTCCAATCCATGACCAAATTGCATCCAGAAGGTCACCATGGTTGAGATGAATGTCACATGAGTCTGCATGGAAAAAACAAGTGACTATGTCCCTTGTGACCTGTAATACAATTGATAAATAAGTTTTGTACCACAGAATGGTCAACATCATACAACACAAGTCTGAACGATTTCAGACATATGAACAAATTTCATGTTGGGGTGAAGATTCTGTCTGTTGAGATTTGTTAGATTAGATTCCCCTATTTCCTTGTTTCCTAAGTCGTGTATTTCCTTGTTTACTAGGATTTCATTATCTGTACATATTTAGGGTAGGAAAATTTCTGTAAGGAAAAAATATGTTTTTAGTCCCTGTACTTTGTAAAACTATTGGTTTTAGTCCCTGTACTCTACCATCAAACATTTTGGTCTCTGAACTTTTAAAAATCAGTGTTTCTAGTCCCTCAGGATAGATGTTAGTGTCTGTCCTGAGGGACTAAAAACACATATTTTTAAAAGTTCAGGAGCTAAAAACACTTATTTTTAAAAAATCAGGGACCAAAATGTTTGATGAAGTACAAGGACTAAATCCAAGAATTTTACAAAGTATAGGGATTAAAAACATATTTTTACCTTTCTGTAAATACATTATCTAATCCTTGAATCATAGGGATTCAACTGTGTAGTGAATCTAGTGATTATAATATAAATTCAAATGGATGACAACTAATATCTCAAGCAATTTAATCATATCTCAAGTTTCACAAGTCTGTCCTCTGTATTTTATTTCAAAAATAGTATAAAAAATTACAGATTTATTTACCATGCTAATGAAATCTAGGACTTGAGCTTCAATTGACAGAACCAAGTTGCATAGCAAACTACCAAGCATAATAATGCTATCATGGATAACTACTTATAACAACTTGCAGAACTTAATAATGAAAAAGAAAATGAAACCTGAACAAAAAATAGAAAATCTAACAATATGCAGTAGAAAATAGCACCTTTATGACCTCTGCTTCTGTCAGTGCTGAGGTACCACCAATAATGTCAAAATCTCCCTGTGGTCAATGATTTCATATTAAATGAGTTTGAACACACAACAAAATTTGTTGGAAAGTTCCATGAAAAACATCACAAACCATCATAGAAACTCCAAATGGATTCTTCATGTAATACAAGAGAAAATACACGTGATAGTTTTATATTCTTTCACCAAAAACCAAGGACAAATTATCAGTTATTATTTGTATGGTTCCCTCAGATTGATTCAGTAAAAGGGAGGAACAATCACAGAAAAACTCATCAGAAATAATATGTAGAATAGTACCTGAAGGTAGTGGTTTGGTGATGAATGACCAACTGCTCTTCTGAAGACACATGATATCTCATATCGTTTGAATGAAGATTTCTACACATCATGTAGATTTATGTTTCACATTCAATACTCATGCCTTGCTGAAATCCAGCTAAAATAATAGAGAAGCTATGCAAAAACTGCCAAGGACATTTTATTTCTTTCTGATGCAGTTCAGATATAAAACATTTTTCTTCCTCTACACTATATTTTTTGTTAGGTGGAGTGAAGATGTTATGAGCAAGACTGTACAGATAAGTCAAAAAAAAAAAATATATATATATATATATATATATATATATATATATATATTTCTATAAAATTCTTGTTTTGACATTCTCAATTTAGATCGTTTCTTGAACATCATTAGGTTGTGCAGTGTTTGGAATTATAAAAAATTGAAAATGTTTTGATTTGATTTGGAAATTCACTTTCATGTTTGGAACTTATTATGATAAATTGGACTATCGAATCTTATGTTTGGAACTCATCAATACCATTGAATTGATTTTAAGTAATTTTAATATTTTAAATTTTTACCCTTATAATATAATATCTCATTGTGAAGCTAGATTATAAGAGAGGTAAAATTAAAAGGGCAGCAAGGGTAAAATAGTTATATATTCAAAGTCAAATCAAATCCTAACAAATCCCACCATATTTGACTGTATTTTTAAATATAAAACATTAAATTTCATGGGATTTAAAAAAAAATCATTTTCTATTTTTTAAAATACCAAACACAAAATTTGATTTACATTCCAAACACACTCGTAAGAACAATAAATTCATTTTGTTAACTCTACATCTTAACTGATTTCCATCTAAGTAGGATTTAGGAAATCCCGTAGTTATTCTGTTTGGAAGACCAACCACATCACAGTTATTAGCACTCTACAAGCACAAAGTCACAATATAATACAAGACCAAGTATAGTTCTGCGAGCATTATTTTATATTACCACATCTACCTAATGATGCCATCTAATCTACTATTATAGTTTCTTAAACAATTTTATGATGCAAAAGAATTTCAAAGTGAATCTTAATATCAGTTTCCCAAATAACATATTTTTCTGCTTGAAGAGCGTTGTATATATACATAAATCTAATATTACAAAGCACATTATTAATTATTTTCCATCTATTAAAAACACTATTAGAAAATCGTCTAACAACTCTACACAAGTGAAAGTTTATATCAACAAATCCAACATTACAACACAACCAAAAACTCCTGCCTTCAATGGTATACCAGTTATTACGATATTGACCATTTTATATGCAATTGTTAAATTTTAACATAATGAAATATAGTTGAAGAAAATGGAAAGAAATAAAATCAAGCTAAAACATCCAGTACCTGGTTAGATATAATCCAGTTCACAAAAGGCAAACGCAACTCATGGCAAAGTTCAAGCATGTCTCCTCCATGGGTCAGAAGTTTAACTGCATTTCTACTCAACAAAAATCAAAAACCAGAAATCTTATATCTAGGCTGTCATGTCCACAAAGAATTATTTCGCAAGGTAGGAAAGAATTTTAAAAAAGATATTGACCTATTAAACTGTGGACAATCATCCAATAATCGCATTGTTGATATTTCTAGGTGCTTTGCACAATGCTGTCTGAAAATTTCCCTGTTCATATCTACAACATAATCTCGAACCTCAGTTTCGAATTCTGTATACTGAATGGATGAACTGTTATCTCCAACTGATCCCAATCTACCAACCTGACGAATGTGTTTTGTGCTTAACATCTCTTCGTCAAAGATAGCATTTAAAACTTTATCATATATGCTTGTATCCTCTGATTTCTGCATTGTTCGTAGGATATCTGAACATAGAGAATGAACACTTGTTCAGGATAACGCAAGAAACTTAAAAAAATAAAAATAAAAATAAAATCCAAAGCAGCATGTAATTCTTAGATGTCAGCAGTCTGTACCAATAATCACAATTCAGCATAACATTTCAATTTGCATTATTAACAGTACTTATCAAGATCATCAGATTGTTCCTACATTTGTACTCCTAGGCACTCAAAAAATGTTTCATATTCATAGAAGAAATAAGCTATAACCTAATGTTGTATGATATATAGCTAACCCAACCTAATAGGATAAGGCGATGAATTATTTTGAATTATTTTATACAAGAATACACAGTATTAGAAAGCACAAGAAAAGGTCATAATCACTTGCCATCCAATAATTCAGACTCCATTCGTTGAGGAAATGCATTTTGCAGAAGTTCTGTGGCAGAAGGGCGATCTGAAGGAGCTGGAAACATTAACTGCCGCAGCAAGGATTCCTGTTCTGGAAACTCAGCAACCCAAGTAGGTGGAACTTCCCCTTTCTGTTTCAGATCAGATAAAACAACATGTCTCTCCATTGCTGTCCCAAATGGGTGCCAAAGCTCAAAGAAAACCACTCCTAAGCTGTACATATCAGCCTGTAACCCAAATAAACTCAAGAATTACATGATTTGGCATAAAGCAACATATATGGACGCATAGGATGTGAACAAGTATGAACCAGCTGATTAGAATAAAATAACGATGAATGCTATACACCTTTTCATCAATCTTGGGCCATCCTTGCTCAATTTCAGGAGCTGTATAGAAATATGTCCCCACTTGTCCAGTGCCTTCAATGGAAACTCCAGTTGCATCAGCAGGATGGCCCAGATCTTGATCCAGCTGCTCCAACTTCAAGAACTTGGCTGGAAAAAGGGGGAATAGTAGAAAAATTGATGTTGCATCTAAAAACAACCATTATTCCCTACCAGAGTAGAAAGCTCAAACTTTGACAGGGAATCATTTTATATTATTTTTCAATTAAAAAGCAGGGAAACCATACTAAGAGAGGTACCTAATGCTACTGTGTAAACAGGTGGATCAACAATTCAGGGAAAAAATTGCATACATGTGCAGGTATTTACTATTGATCTTAACCACAAAAATAGAAACACAACATTGATAAACGAACTTTGTGCAAGCAAACCAAAATCAGAATGCTTACTACCTACTAGTCAACATATTTCTTGGCCTATCAAAAATTCTGATAAATTCATGAGCACCATTCACACATATTGAAGTTATCGATTGTTACAATAAGCAAGATAGACTAAATATTTGAAACGGACATTAAGAGAAGGAAAATAAACAAGTAATGAATTCAGAATCTTACCAAGACCAAAATCACCAATTTTAATATCATTGCGAGCATCAAAGAATATGTTATTTGGTGTCAAGTCCCGATGAATTATTCCTTGACCATGTATGTGTACCAAACCTTCCACTATTTGGCGAAACAAATGCCAAGCCAGTTCTTTGTCAAAATGATTATATGATTCAAACATCTGGCGAAGAGTCCTTTAAATCCGACAAACCCACCCACACAAAAAAAAGGAATGAAATGTAGTGAATACAACATATGGATTATGGAACAATAATGAATAATGAGTGTGCTTGTGAATTTGTGCTTTCATGTAATACGGTATCCAAGGAGTTTGGAAAGTACATTTTGTCTCAACTATCTACTCTCATTCTCTCTATTTGTTTGTTGCTAATAATTTCAATTCCAAAAATGAATAATTACAGAACCAAATTGAAAGAGAAAAAAACGAAGAATTTATGTAGATTAAATTATCAGGGGAGAGAAAAGATGTTGTAGACTCAATAACACTCTAGGCAGTGGCCAGAATTTGAGAGAGTAAGATTGTCTGAAGACTTTAATTTTACTTGTTAATTGTTATTAATTTTCTGTAGAAAACCATGCATAGTCAATCAGAGATTTTTGGAAAACTTTTATAACAGGTACAGACTATATCCCTAGAAGACGAAGTAGGGTCATTTAATAGAATTTCTTAATCAGTTAGGACATTCCGCAAATCACAGGATTTAACCTTTAATTCATTTCTTTCTTCTTTTTTTTTTTTTTTGCATTAGGTTCTTGTGTATATAGCTCACACTAACTATTGATCTATTATTCAATATGAATGAAATCTCTATTTTTGAAATTATGAGATTTGCATTGCAAATATAACTCCCAAGACTCTAATCACCCACAAACTGAAAGGCTGTTCATTAGATGGTTATATAATTTCCACTGGGTCAACTAGGTAACATTAAATATTCCAACTTAGCATATGATAACACTAAGATTTCACATAACAACATCTGAAGTGATGGATTTAACTAAAGGATCACTTGACTTAAACGCCTAAATTGTTGCAGAAAGGAACAGGAGAAATTCTATACTTCTAAACAATCTTTCCTTGCCATATCTTGGGAGGGGGCACTGGACTTGAAACTTGGACAAAGGATGGGCTTATGACAAGCTTATTTGCATGGTAGCAAGCATGGTCCCACAAATAAACCTGAACATAAAGAACAGAACTCACTGAAAATCTTACCTGGGACAGTACTCCATTTGTATATAAAGGTAAGTTGATTCAAGCTGATTCTCATGCCCAATGGCATCGTTGGAGGTTGCAGCTTTGTAGCTGAAAGTAGAGCTAACTGTAGTCTTTGAACCCCAAGCAGTATCACCGTAAGAATCAGAAACTCCAGTTTCAAACCATGCCTGGAAGTTTTATGGTTATTAAAATCATCATATAAGCACATAATATTGTGGAAATAGATAAAGGAAAGCTTATGTTTGTATCTCTACTCATTGACTCTTCCAGAAACTGTCCTTGGAATATAATTAAAGCAGTATCCAGAACAAGTTACTATATTTAAAAGACCATCGTGGGATGGTCAACATAACAAAATATACGGTTAATACAGAAACAAAAGGAAATAATAAATTAATGCAAGAAACAGAAAAAAGTTTCAATAATAAGCAAAATGGAGCACAAATTAAGAAAGTTCTACCTGATAATACCGAACAACATGTTGATGCTGTAAACGAGAAAGTGTAGCCACTTCCCTGATTTTCTCACCATAGATAAATAGTAAGCAAGTAAGAAATGGCAATTAAAAAAATCATACAGGAAAACAGAAGAAAAAGATGGGACAATGGACAAAACAGACAGCAGTCAAATAGTGACATTATTCTCTTTTATTTTTTCCAACACATGTAAAAAAAGTGAGACATGAGTGAGACATGGAGGCCAACATTAAGGGAAACTTGTAACATTAAAACATGACATGATACAGTAAACAAGATAATTGAACTTGACTTTACAACTCCATACAGAAATCAAATTGACCCAGAAAAAAATATCCCTATATACTGCAAAGATAAGGAATATCGCAATGGACCCCAGCAAACATATTTATTAGTAAATTGCAAGTCATACTAGCTTGCCCCTTTGTTCTCTTTAATTCTCCTATGCAAGTCATTTAAATTTTATGCAATGGAACATATCATCATCAATCATGAAAATATGGCCAGAACATCTTTTTGCAATTTTTTTCTTTTTTCATTCTCTATTTAATCTGCCGGCATCTTCTGTTATACATCCTATCTTCTGGCTCTATGATATATTATACATCAAATAAATTCTATCTTGATTCATTTCTATAATTTAACATACAAGACAAACTAGTTGATGCAGATGTTCAGGGTTTAATTAATTTTGAGGTCAAAAAATAAGGAATGAAGGTTAAGCAGCAATAAACATTAATAAGACTGAAGGAAGGATTAATGCAAGTATTCTTGGTATCTTGGAACAACAATTAAAGCGACAATGAGATCAAAGATGGCCCTGAGACAATAGGACAGGTAGATGAAATGAAAAGCTGTGCCCAAACAAAGTGTCATCAAAAGAACAGTAGAAGCTAGAAAGCTCTACCACACATCCCACAATACATTAGGGAAATCAAAAACATTGGGCTATAAAAAAGATGAGTGAAAATGTTGACAACTTGGCAAGATTAGTTTGCCAGGGCATAATCAAACACCACAACAGTTAATACTTTTATTAGATTAGCAAGTTTTTAAACTACCAATTACAATTCCCAATTCCCATAGGAACAATACCACTTATTTTACGTCAAAGAACAAAACCAATCCTGGGCTTCCAAAGAGGGTAAAGTTTCCTCAACAAACATGCTTACTGCATCAAAATGCTGTTCCATAACCTCAATTAATCATAAATTTTAGCATGCAGGAGTTGAATTAGAAAGTGCAGATGAACAATCCAACCCACTTTGTAATAAGAAATTGAAGATATGCAACAACTAGATTGCTTAAAATTTTCCAATGTTAATAAATATGATTGCAATGTAAGAACTATAATAATCATGCACTGAACTGTTGTTATTGGTGACAAAATTACACATTAAGTGACAGTTACAATTGCCAAGGGTATAACTAACTCCTTCCTAGCTTATTAAGGTTTACCTTAGTATTCGATCAGGCATGCTTTTGTCCTTGAGGCGAATTTTCTTTACTGCATACTGCCTTCCATCAAGTTTATTTTTGCACAATACGACATGACCAAAACCACCATGACCTGTTTCCACGGCCAAGCAAAACCTTTACTACAGAAATAGAAAGGTTTAATAGCACTTTTAGTCCCTTTATCATGACCAATGTGCAATTTTGGACCCCCAATAATTTTTGTTCAATTTTAGTCCTTCTGTCCTTTAATTTAATTGCTACAACTAAGTCCATCTGTCAGTTTTCCTCTTGCTAAACTCACAAATTTCATTTTCTTACCAAAATCTCTATGAATTGAATCATTTAAATCATTTCAAAATTCAAACCCTCTTGCTGAAAATACACCAAACAAAACATCATATTTCACCCAAAATAAGAAAATTCTAAATTTTTCCCTATTCACAACCCTAACCTCACATCCTACAAATTTCTGGCTTGAACCTTTCAAAACATTTTTTGTCCTAAATGTGTCCCAAACCCCCAATTATTTGATTAAAAAATAAGGACTTCAGAGTTTTATATAGAGGACAACTGATTGGAGGATTCAACTGAATTTAAAAAATTTGAGGATTAAATTCAAGCACAAAATTATTGAGGGACCAAAATCACACATTAGTAATAGTAGAGGGATCAAAAATGCAATTAAGCCAAAAATGATAAAACCTAATTAATTAAGAATATACTACTTCATCCAATAGCCAAAATAGAATAGAGCATTATTTTCAAAGAAGCAGCTGAAGTATAAAAAATTAAAATTTTGTTTACATGGGGGAAGGGGGACCGGGGAGGCTAAAGAAAATAGTGTGTATTATTTGCTTACAAAAACACTCGGGAAATTGCAGCTCAAACTCTGGCCCATCCAAAGAAAAGGAAATAACAGTGAACAGAAAATTGGACTATGTTTTAAGATCATAATGGTCCCAGTGCTTCATAAATTTCTATTGTTTCCAAAGCTATCATGACTCCACTTATCATTTCCAAGAAACACAAAGGACAGCTGGACAGGCAATCAAGATCATCAACAAAAAAGAAAAATATGATACTCAACTAACCATCATGGTATACATATAATGAGTATGACATCACAGAATTATACACATATGATATAACTTAAAACAGAAATCCATGAAGTTCCTTTACCAAGAGGGCGTAGCTCCTCAAAATCATTCAAATATCGAGAACTATGGGGAACTGTGTTTGAGCCTCCAAGATCAGGTTTCCAAAATTGAGATATTCTGGATGAAGCCTAGACGATAAATAAATAAATTAAATAAGTAACAACAAATGTAGTGGTGAGAAATAGAACATATGTCACTATGGATTTGCCAACCAGGTGTTTCTGGAACACACGATCAAAGGTTTTGTTGAAAATGGAAGGTGGTTCAGATGCCATATCACATGCTGAGTCAGAAATGATCTGGTAATATAACTCAAAAGGATTAGAATAACTGCAGAACAGACATAATTTAGAATTTAAAGCAATATTATTTTTATTTTTGGTAAAATAGTGATCTTTTCATACCCCTAAATTGTACAGCTCTGTTACCATTTGTGGCAAACAGTCACCCAATGTTCCCTTAGAAGCACAAACAAGGCGAAGCATGTGAACCTAATACAAAAGAAAGAAACCCATATCAATGCTGACTAGAATTCTCATGTGAAGTGAATCTGATAACAATAATTAGAATTTTACCATTATTAGATCCTTTTCAACTGTTTGAGATGGTTGGTGATGAGGCAAGGATTCAGAAGACAAAGACTCTGAAGACTCACTTTCATTAATACCTTCATTATCTTCTGTTGTATAATCATCAACGATAAAATACTGCAGGTGTAACAATGGAAAATAAAGGAGTTGACACAAATGTCTCAAACAGATGCAAGCCAATTACAATGCTACCAAGAAAAGCATAATAATAACATAATTTCTAAATTTCAATTAAACATGAACCACTTGCCATTCACCCAAAGAATGGAGACACATTGCATCAATTCAAGGAATTTCATCATAAATATCCTTCTTGAGTTATCTTTATTAAGTAAATTAGAACAAACCTGGACCTATCTGATGAACTGTAAGAAACTAAGGCTATCAATCCTGGTAAGGTCTGGGTGAAAAAGATCAGCTAGATAAGGATTTTCTTATGAAGACTAATATGAATAGGTTTATAACAAAGCGTGATATAGGATGACATATACAGACATATAATATTTAACTTGTCCACCTATAAAATTACCGTTTTTTCCTGTTTTTAACTCTTATTTATTGTGCAATGATTTCAAACATCAAACTCAAATCCAACAACAACAACAATCAATCCTTTTTCCACAAGGTGGATCAGCCACATGGATCAAACAACACCATAATGTTTTGTCATAAAGCATGTCTATGGACAAATTTGAGTTCTAAATCCTTCTTAATTGTTTTGCCTATAGTTTTTCTTGCCCTCACTCTGCCTCTAGCAACTGGCTACCTTCCATCTGACATACTCCTTATTGGGGCTTCTACAAGTCTTCTCCATGCCCAAACCACCTAACTGAGATTCTACCACCTTTTCTACAACAGTTGCTACCCCAACTTTTTCTTTAATTCATTCCTTCCTAATCCTATCTTGTCTAGTATGTCCCTTATTCAACGCAACATTCTCATCTTTGGTACATTTCTCATCTTTTTACCACCTTACATTCAGTTCCATACAACATTTGCAACTTTTAAGGCCATTAAGTAAAATTTTCTCCTTTTAAGCTTTAGTAGTACCTTTTTATCACATATAACACCCGAGGCACTCCTCCATTTCATCCATCCCGTTTAGACACTATGGTTTACACCTCCCTCTATTTCTCCATCATCCTATATGACAAACCCTAGATACTTAAACCTTGTAACTTGTCTAGTATGTCCACTCATCAAACTCACATATCCATCCAGCCAAAAAGGCTGATAACTTGTAATTTACCTGATCTGCATTTGTCATCTCCCAGTGCCAAATTAATATTCAACAGTCTAATGTATTAAACCTTTTGAGAATTTTACATCACAAGTATGTACCATCCACTTAAATCGCTCAACTTTAATTTCCCTTCAAAACCAATGACCTTTTCATAACCATTCTTTCTTTCAGGAGGAGAATAGGGTAACAAAATCCCAAAAATCATTTAAACACTAGTCAATTTTGACAGTCAGAAACATTATTCTAGCCTGCTAGAAATAATGACCTTAACAATGAATGCATCTAAAACTATTGCCCTAGTCAAGACATTAATGTAGGACACAAACAAAAGAAAACAATAGACTGAAATCAAACAAGCAGTACACAGAAATTACAAGAAGCGCATCATATATTACCTCTTTCTCACCTTCATTGTCGTTCCCTACAAAATTCTCCACCAAAGATCTACTTGAAGGAGTCAAAGATAAACTATTGTTGCTGTCTTCACTAACTTCTCCAACAGTATCTAATTTGGCAGGAAGTTCTTGCATTATTAATGGTGTTTCCTTACTATCAGGTTTCTTCTCCCGCAGTTTTGAGGCATCTAACTTAGATGGAGAAAGAGAAGAACTTTTTCCTGCAGTTTCATCCAATCCAAAACCCCAACTCCATGTTTCTCCACAGCCACTGAAAAGGTCTATAAAACCGTAAACAAAAGAACCCTTCTTATTTAAAGATGCCATATCTTTGGGAAACAATTCTTCATTGCTTTCCACCGTCGAGTGTAAAAGCTTCTGCAGATGGAGGACAGAAACATATTACCATCAGTTTAAGCAGCAAAATAACTTGTTTTTAGAGATAAATCAGTAAAAGCTACATGCAATCACAATTAAAATATTAACAATTATAAAAGAAATTCCAATAAAGCATTTAGCAGCAACAAAGTCAGAAATGTTCCAAGGTTAATATTGAAATTAAAGGACATCAACAGTTCAACACTGACTTCTTCAAGCTTATTTTTCTATTAAAAGCAAAACCAATGTAGTTATTATGATAAAAAGATGAAAAAACTTCAGTAAATAATAATAGTTATGATATCTAAACCGAAAATATGGAATAGTGAACTCACAGAATCATTTGATTTGGCAATTGGCTCAATACCAGACAGAAATTCTTGAGCAGCCTCTACCAAATTATAGATCATTACGCGTCCTTCCCTAGCATTTAAAGTAGCCTGAAAAGGACAAGAGCAAAGTGCAAAATAAAACATAAATACATTTTGCTCCTTCTAACATAAGCAACCTAGAGGCAAAAGACAGACGAAGGGAGAGAACTAGTATTTTAGCCTCTAGAAATTAATCCTAGTTATTCAAGAGGAACTAGACAGAAACTAATCCTCTTTTTGTGACTTTTAGGAATTGCTAAAATACTAGTTCCTCTTGAATAACTATCTTTCAATTACTTTCCTAGTCTTTAGCAAGAGAAACAATGAGACTTTTAGGAACTAAAAGCAAAAGTAACACTGGAGAATTCAAAATTAAACCATATAGTAATATACTAAATTTAGTATCCTGCATCCTGCCATTCTGGTGCCATATACCTCCACCTTCAATCCTATTCCTACCTCAATTTTTCATTGGAAATTCTACAGATCACATTTTTAAGATTTTTTGTTTTTTATATATTTATTCCACCTTTAGGTGACCAGTGCCCTTTCTATAAACTTTGGCACCACAAGACATGGTTGTTCTAACCACAATTTCATCCTTGCCACAAATATGATCACAAAGTTACCACACAAACAATGCATCACCAGTTAACAACAGCAGAAGAGTTAGACCTGATCTTGGAGGAGAGACAAAAGCTTATCAGCATCAGTTTCGGATAACCCTTTCTCCGGAGTAATCTGCAACTTGGGGCACTTGAAGGGATACCCAGGCAAGCACCTAACAAGAAACAGAGAGAGACATTGATTGAGCCGGCAGCAACAAAGCTCCCCTTTAGAAAAAGGAAAGGCTCACTAACTAAACTTACCTGACAACAAGAACAGCAGAAACATCTAAGTCCTCATAACCCATGTCCTTCGAGTAAGGCCTGCTCAATTTCATGCAGAAAACAACGAACAACAAGAGAGATAATTATTAACGGCACTAATACATATCAGAGTTTAATTTCGATGCATTATCAATCTAAACTGTGCACTATCAGAGTTTAATTTTTATATACTGTCAATCAATTAGAAATCATATTAGTGTAAAATATGCACTATCAAAGTTTAATTTCTATACATTGTCAATCAATCAGAAATCATAATAGGTATGACTTCGAAGCTAGTTATTGTAATTTGTAAGAGTTAACAAACTTACCATACATAGCAAATTGTAATTGGAAGACTTATACTATACTATTAGTGCATAATGGAGTATTTACTCTATATAACACATGAAGAGAAAAAAAAAAAAAAAATACCTGAGCTTAATAACTACTCGAGGAGGCGATCCTGGAAAAACCTTGCAGTCGTCTTCGAAAATTGCGCATCTAAAACAACAACAAACGTACATTTCAAGTTAACGAATAAACGAAGATCAGTTGCATCGAAATCGAATCAGTGTTAATAGATAAGCACGTTGGAGCTAAGGAACGAGCTTACAATGCAGTAATCTCTTCGGAGAGCTGGTCGTAATCGTCGGCGCCAAATTGAGCAGCGTGATCTTTGGACTGCGTTCTCCCCTTGCTCCGGCGACCGCTCCCGCCGCCGCGCTTCTTCTTCTTCGAACTGTGCCCCATTCTCAGCTGAATCCGATTCGGTTTCAATTCCAAAGGTCAGAGCGAGGAAGAAGAGGGGTTTCGGTTCCGAAATGGATCGAGAAATGAATGAATAGTGATTGAGGTGGCGAGATTTTGGTCTTCTATAGTGAGGGTAAAAATACGAGACGGAGACGGAGATGGTGGTAGTCAGAGATGAGTAACGCTTCATTCATCTGCACCAGTTGCGTTTGATTTCTTCATTTCAGTTCACATGCAGTGCAGTGCAGTCACGCTTATGATACTCTCCTACAGGGGAAAAAAAAAATGCTAGTAGTAACAGTTTGGAGTTTTGTTTTATCACGACACTAACACTTTTATCAAGGTTGGTTAATTAAATCCAAAACAAGGGTTAATTAAATATAATGACTGTCTGTACACCCAACAAAAATATAATGACTGTCCATGAAAATGTGAGTATAGAATAAGCTTCTCTCTTTTTTTTTTTTTTTTATAACTTAGAATAGGCTTCTTTAAAGGAAGTAATTTCACTTAAAAAAATAAATTAATAAGAAATTTCAATTGTTAATAAAAAGTTAAAATTAATATTATGTTATATACGTATGTTTTTTTTGTACATATATTATGTTATATATGGTAATTTTTTTCTTTAACAGCTAAAATAACTTGTTTAATTCTTACTTAAGATTCAAAATCATGGAAATGTGAATTGCCCGCCCATATACTTAATAACGAATTTTTTTGGGCTTATATACAATGAAGCCCAACACCCAATGACGTTGGGTGACACATTGACGTGGATATTCTTTTCGTAACCTTTTTATTTCTAAGCATACCCCCTTTAATTTTTTATTAAAATTTATTTCAGCAATGTACAAGCACACCACTTTGTACACGCACACAGATTGTACCGATCACGAGTCCATTTAGTAGTTGTTAGCTCCCGGAAATTAGTTTTCGAAATATTAAAATTTTAGCACTTTTGAAAAAAAAATTCTAAAATGCATTTAATATATTTCAAAATTATTATTTGGTTAGCTTCAGGAAATTAGTTTTAGAAATATTAAAATTTTGGTACTTTTGAAAATTTCTTTCCAAAATGTATTTAATATATTTCAAAATTATTTTTTTCGAATAGAGTATTTTTTGAGAGAAAAAAATACAAAATCACACAAAAAAACAGTAGGTACAAATAGAAAATGGTTTGGAAAAAAGAGAATAGGTTCAAAAAGACGCCAATATAAAAAAGGGGTATCTATTGGGAAAAAAAATTGGGGGTTGGGTGGGTGTGCATCATAAAACTTTCATCAATGACCATGCATTTCTAGAGTCCCTACTTCAGAAAAGTATCCCAATTAAACGCCAAAACAATGTGTTAACTTTCCACTCAGTATGATTATTATACTAAACAAACTAATATTTTATAGAAAATTAAAGTGTGAAAAAAGGCGATAAAAAAGGTCAAGTTAATAAATCAAGTAAAAGTTGTGTACATAACATCATGTAAATGGCATTACTTTATTTGCTAGTTCAGAGTAATGTTATTACTCACAACCCAAGACACCCTCACATACAAAGAACAACTATGTCACCACCACCAGCCATCCCATAAACTATTAAAAAAAAATGAATTTCGTCCGAAATATATAAACTATACATATACATCAATATCGTACAGAACGTATCTGAACATTGCAAAACAATATGACCGGCCAACAACAGTGTTGCGCATAAGATCAAATTTGTGGTGTGTATTGTGTAATGTAAGTGTGTTCGGAAAGAGCCAAAACAAAAAGAGAAAAGGAAAAAAAAAATCCATTTTGTTTATACCCTTCATATTTTATGCCATTCATTTATTTACCCTGTAATTGTCCATCATTTGGCTTATTGTACAATCATAGCAAACTCAAATTTGCACATACAGAAATTTCCAGAAAAGTGGTGACTCTTTCTTCTTTTTTTCTTGTTTTTAAGAAAATACAAAGGAGTCTATTCTGCCACATATTTTAGTTTCTAAGAAAAGAAAAGGAGTCTATTTCCTGTGCCAAAGAAATTAATTATGCTGAGAGGGAAAGAAAAGAGTAGACAGGTGCAGATAGAGAGTGTGATCTAGCCTCACCCAAATTCAGCCAATCACAAAGTCCCATTATATTACTTTTGATTAACTCGTCACAGTCCCTCCCCACACATTCCTTATCCCCTCCTTCCAAGCAAACCTTGAACCACCATATCAAAAAAACCCTCCAAATCACATCACACACACACACACTCTTCTTTTACCCTTTCTTTCTCCTTCTTTCATGTTATCCCAAACAACTAAAATGGCAACTAACTCTCTCCATTACTCCATCCAACACCACCATTCCCTCATCAAACACCACCACCACCCCTCAGACACCCCTCCCCCCACATCACTCTTCCTCAAACCCCACACACCCCCCATACACCCCAACATCACTCTCTCACACACCACTCCTTCCAACTCACACATCACTTTTTTCTCTCTCTCTCAAACCACTCCCTCCTCCTCCACCACCTCCCCAACCACCCCCTCCTTGGACACCCTCCGCCAACACCTCTCCGCCAAAAACTTCCAGCTAGCCGATGAGGAGACGCGCCGTCTCCTCATCGTGCTGGCTGGCGAAGCCGCGCAGAAGCGCGGCTACGTGTTTTTCTCGGAGGTGAAGTTCATCTCCGAGAGCGAACTCAGAGCCATTGACACCCTCTGGAGGGAGCACAGTGGCGACAAATTCGGGTACAGCGTGCAGAAGAGGATACTGGAGAAGGCCAATGGGGACTTCACCAAGTTCTTCATCAAGGTGGGGTGGATGAAGAAGCTTGACACTGAGGTGGAGCAATACAACTACAGGTCCTTCCCCACTGAGTTCATCTGGGAGCTCAATGATGACATCCCAGAGGGGCACTTGCCTCTCACAAACGCACTAAGAGGGACACAGTTGCTCAATAACGTTCTCAACCACCCAGCTTTTGATGTAGTTGATGATAACAAAGTCGAACAAGAGGGAGAAGATGCTGAGAACAAGGACAATGGTGCAATCACAGCCACAGGATTAAAGGATAATGGTTCATCGTCAAACACATTGGGTCAGAGGATCTTCAAACCGGACTATAGCTTCTGAGTGAATGAACAGAGGATTGGAGGTTAAATTTTACGTATAAAATAAATATATAGTAACTAGTATTAATTTATTATCAACCAGTGAAAGTGGTCAGTGGCAACCTCATTGTATTTTCTTTTTTCTTTTTTCTTTTTCTTCCTTTTCCATCATATCAGTTTTTTTTGGGCCACTGTGCTCTTAAATTTTCTTTGCCTTTATAATTAGGCTGACTGCGTTTTACAATCTCTTCAACCGAAGGTTCATTTGTTGCTTGTTAACTGTTCCGCTCGAAATTTAATAGGATAATATTTTTTGCTAGTTACTTTTTGAGTTTTTGCTTTTTAGCATTATTGATGCGAGAGAAAAGGGATGGTAAAAATTACAGATGAAAGATATTGTGTAAATGTGTATAATATTATTGTTAGGAAGCTTAGAAGTTTAGAAAAGGGAAGACAAAGTCCAGACAAAGAGAGGGGAAGAGAAAGTAAGAGAATTATCAACCCTCATTTTTTGTCCATAACCAAATTGGAGCGAGAAAGGATAATAACTTTTTTTTTATAAAAAAAAATAGCATTTATTATTTGCTCCATAAGTTCAGTCACTTAAAAAATATAATAATAAGAGTTTATATTAAAATTTAGAATAAATAATATATGTATTGTCAATGTAAAAGATATCATTGTTATCTAATCACAAACCTTCAATATATATGTGTTGACATTTATAATAACTATCTTGAAAGACAAACCAAGAATGATTTATAAGTAGTTGATAATGTAAAAACTTTTACATTGATCACCCATACTGATTTTATACTTACAACATTTTGCCTTCTCATTCCCTCCCTTGATAATCCATTCAAAGTGAGGAAAGCAGCCTCTGTTTATAAGCCATTTGGCCTATTTTCCTTCCCTACTATTCTATCTCTATCACATTCTCTCCAAAACTTCCAAATACAGCCTAAAGTACACTTCTTTCAAAATTTGGAAAGGAATAATAATGAGCTAAATTTTACAACATAAGGGCAAATGGATGGTACATATAATTTCCATGGGTTGATGATTTACACGAGTTGCCTCCTTGGTCAGTGACATCAAATCAAGAGTTGCCTCCTTCGAAACCAACGTTTTTAGTGTTACAAAATCTAGAACATGTACATCAAATGTAACAAAAAAAAAAAACAAAGTAAGTTTGTATCGCAGCACGAAAATTAGATACTTTTCCACTTCGAGAAAATTAGTCAACCAACTCAGCATTGCAAAAGAGAACATGCCAAACTTGACTCTAGTTCCGAAGAAATCTTAATCTTTTCCATAGCAAACTGATGAAGACAGCTATTTTAATGTTTGACATAATGTAGACAAATTTCAACAATGTCAAAGAGACCAAGACTTACCCAGCTAATAAAACTATGCACAGGGGCACAGTCTCCTTGTGTGCTGATGTAAACCATCACAAGAAAGTATAGACTGTGTTTCAGTGTACAAACATGATCCTGGATTCTGAAAATAACACAAAGAAAATATCAATTATAAATGTCCTGAAAACTTTTTTTCCATGATATAAGTTTCATCAGTTTTGCAGAAGTTCAAATTAACTGAATATTTCAGCCATACACATTCCGGTCTTTTAATTGACACGCTCATATTTCCAGATAACATGATTTCTACAAAATTAAAAGGTCCAGATCCTCTAATTTCCATGGATGAACAATTCAAAGAAAGGTTGTTTGGTACATTGTATGATTACTGCATAATAAGCATTTAATATAATATAGCCTATGAAAGTGTGGGAGACCATATAAAATTCAACGAATTTCCAGCCTATTACTATAGTGGCATTTGAAGAGAAAATGAAAAGGCTACAAGCCACTAGAACCGTTCTCATAACTTATTGATGACCAACTGGACACCATCTCCAACACGGAGTTTTGAAATTAAAACCACCAATTCACAATGGTTCTGTGAAGGTGCCAGACATGAAAACAAATATTATTTTGAAGGCTATATACAGGGTGGAGGCCACATGCAATTTCAAATGAAATCCACAGTTTAAAAGGACTCATCAAATACCCAGTATTAGCAAGTGATTCTATGAAATCATATCATCTAATCCAATTTATATAGGAAAAAATTACCTATTAGTTAATCAGTATTCATCGGTTTCTAGAATCTAACATGTTTGTATTTTTGTTAAATCATAACTATTACCAGATGCACTGGGGCATCATAAACAACTTCAGCAGGTTGATCTGCTCCAACACTTGCCAAGCAAGATCCCTTGCAACTCATATATTTCTGAATACTGCCAACATAGTCAAGACCAATTGATAAGATCAGTACATCAAAAGAAAAGAAATAATTATCAGCATGCATGATATCCGTTCCTCACTCAGTATCGCTTTGTGTGCCAAGACATATCCATGGTAACTGGCAAGTAAGTTTGCAACAAGCAACAATAAAGGTGGAAAGAAAAAGAGGAAGTCCAGAAAATTAAATATGTGATGAAAATCATGCAAGTCAATAAAATTAGACATCTTGTGCACAGTGAGGATAAATTATACAAAGTAAAGAGTACCATTGAAATACATGCATCCACAACAGAATTTAGAACACGATTTTAATGCATCACTTACATGTCACAATGATTAAGCACTACAAGTTTATTTGGTACACATGATTGTCCTCTTGATTTGCAAACTGAATTACATGATTCACCTTGCCTGTCAAACAAGTGATAAGAGGTTCAACTGCTATGCAACAGCAAGAAACTGCAAATGTCAGCCTTAACGAAAGAAGCAATCTCAGTAATAATTCACCTCCCAACAACAACATTGATGCCAGTCAGCCTTGCTTCTGTGAGAGTACTATTTTTCCCTGCTCCAATGCATAAAAAGGAACAGATTTCATCAAATAGTGATAAATAGAACAAAATCATAAAGTATTGGTAACACAAGACCTAAACTACAACCTTTCCATAACAAAAACACAACTGTAAGATATTTATCTAAACATCTTTTAGAATACAAAGTACAATGTCATTCAAATGGATTGTAGACTGCTCTCGCCTATCAAAGACTAGTTAACTAATATTATTTCACCGTCAATTTCCCTTTGGCTGGGCAGACCACAAAATCCTAGGCTGCTATAATTATTACTAGGCTATCTGCATCACTAACTGATGAGATTTTAGAATCTGCACCTTGGTGGGACAAAATATGATAAGGAACCTAACATAAATTAATTACTAGGCATTAACTAACATAACAGTTTCCTCTTCAGACTTACCAGAAGAATTTGATGGAAGAGAAAAGCAGTGGTGGAAGTCACTAATATAAGCATTTTCATGGACCTGAAACATTACACACAAAGATAGAAACATTAGCAACTCATTGTAAACATGTTTTTCAAGCTCAAGTTAACTCTTGGACTCTAATGAATTTATGATCCTAAGCTTAAAAAAAAATAACTCATGCAAATTTTTTTGTCAAACTTGTACGAGTTTATGTACACTGACAAAAACAGGAAACTCAATTCAACTGATAAGTTTACAAGTTTGAGCTTACACGTAGTTTTGGCCTCAAAATGCACAATTTTAGTAGATTTTATTGGATATTTGAGTTTCCTTTGTTTGCAATATGTATACAGTTTATGAACCTAATAATAATATTTTGTTCTATTTGGCCAAACTACAAGACAATGTATATGTGGAGCCTAGTATTATAGCATTGAGTCACGTTTTTAGTTTTTTTTTTCTTTTATTTACTTTGTTTTAAAGTTGGAATTTTAATATTAATTACGCATATGCTATTATGTTTGGTTAAATAATATTATTGACAATGTTGACTGTAATTTGTAAATATTAAACAGCTAGGAAATATAAAGATATTAGACACCAAGATATCTACGTTCCTCTTTTAGACCCATGTCACAAGGTAAGCAAAAGGCCTGTCCATGGTGGTACAACTAAAATTTAAAAAGCATGTGAGCTCATATGGTCTTGAATATGTCTGAAATAGTAATTACTATTGGACTCCATTTTAGCGTGTCTAAAGAAAGTCATTATACAAGGTAAACCCTTGCATAACAGACTAAAAGGGAATCGGACCATATAGGCCTATATCCATGTAATTGTGAGAGAAAACAAAGAACAAAAAATATGCTCCAAATAAATTGTTATGCTGATTGTGAGATAAAAGTGTATGGGGAACACAGTCAACTCCTTCATAAATGCCTAGAAATTGACTAATAAGAAAAGCTTCTATATCAAGTCTGACAAAAATCAGTTGCCATGAAAAGGGTATTCTTTTTAATAGAATAGGCAATAAGCAACCTTGTAAATGAGGGGGAGTGTATGTTACTAAAGGTATAACCATATAAGTATATTTCTAAAAGAAAGTTAAAATTTCAAGAGCAACAAGATAGCTGGAATGCAGGAGTATGCTCACCACACTCTCAGAACTATGACGGCATCTCCCAGCACAGTAGTCAAAAACACTTGTGTAAGTCCCTGCCAAAAAACAAATGATGTGTGTCAGAACAAATAAATTAAATTCAGGCTTTATCAACATTACTCCAACATGCATGGGAAATTATGGGTCACTTGAGAACCCATCAGCAGTGAGCAGACAGAGAACCTAGCCAAAAATCAGGAGAGGAAAGAGAAAAATGAAAATCTAATTGTTTATGCTTATTAAATCCTTCCTTTTTACAAGCAACAATACTCATCAGAAACATATCAGTCATTAAGGCAAATGTATGAAATCAGTCAGATGTCTAGGCTAGTCAATCCAAGGCTCCAAACACAAGTCTACATTACAACCAAACAAAAAGGCAGAGTAGAAGTATTACTTGCAGTAGCAGGCTTAGCAACCTTCATCTTCAACACTTGTTCCTTACTTGTCTGTTCAATTAAGTTAAGCCAATGCACACTAAGCACTTTACTTTGTTCAATTGGATGATTCCCCAAAGAGGGGGAAGAGAGAATAAAGTGAAATACTATCATATAAGAGATTACCAAAGCAGGTTTGAGGCAGCAGGAAACACAATATTCATAAGAGTTGCAACATTGTGAAAGAAGACTGCATCCACTGCAAATAGAATCAAAAGTCACAGTGTAAGATAGCAACGACATAGTTGTTGTTTGTTCGTTCAATTGTTCCCTTCAAAATCAAATACAATAAATCAGTTAGGAAACAGAAAAACTCACTGACAAGAGAATTTCTCCCCTATTTGAGGGCAGCAACGAGAGCGTGAATTAACAGACCCCGCATTACACACATAACCTACCAATCAATACAAATTAATACCAATACCAATCAATAATAGAACAGTAATAGCAAACATTATGGAATATAATATAATATAATATAATATAATAATAATATCATAAACAAATTAAGAAAACAAAAAACAAAATTGTTATGCTTAGGAGTTACAAACCGTTGTCATCTGAAAGGAGGTATCTGCCTTGAACGGTGGTTTTGCAGGGATGAATGATTTGAAAGCTAACATCCTTCCTGATAGCAGTGATTGTGGATGAAAGGTGAAAGATTAAGAGAATAAGCAATAAAATCCTTATCCCTATGTTGTTCCTCCTCCTTGATGCTGATGCAGACACTTCCATCATGGAATCATGTGATATGGCTTCAGTTTCAATTCAATTCCCACCTTCAACCTCAACCTCGACCTCGACCTCGACCTCGACCAATCGCAGGTTCTGTTACTGTACGAGGTGTTGATTGTTCTGTTCGCTGTTTCTAGCGGACCCGTGCTTGCCTGGCCCAACACTTTCGGAGTACGGTTTTGGGTCAGTCAGAATGGGCCCAACTGATTTGCTACAGCACTTAAAAGGCATTACTATTGGCACCCCAAAATAATTATTAACATCCCCCATTTTAATTTTATTTTTTAAAAGACCAAAATACCCCACCCTTTCCCTTATTAAACCCTAAACTAAACCTTTAAAACACCCCACCCTCTGCCCCTCTCTCTCTAATTCTCCTTCTCCCTCTTGTTAAAGTTGAGCTTTCACTGTTTTCATTTCTATCAAAATCAAGCTTTCTCTCAGCCTCATATGAAATCTTGAGCTCAACTTCTTTTTTTTTTTTTTTTTTCTATTTTAAAGATTTGCTGGGAACTTGCTTCCTTTGTGTATTTGTGAGTTGAATTGAAATCCATGCATTTTTAATACGTTAATTAGTAGGTTCATTATGTCATGTGTGCGAAATATCAAACTCATCAATAGAGTGGGCCTTAAGGAGGAGCAAACAAGTCCAACTTAAGCTAAACATGCACCATCAACTTGTAGGTAGAGAGCTATGACAGAGTTAGAGAAGCGACACGTTGTGACTAATGGCGCAGGGCCAGACTGCGTTGTTGAGCTTGAGGTTACTGTTGCACTGGAGGCACAGGGGCACCAAAGGTAGAGCCAAAACTAGTAGAGGCCAAAGGGGTCATGGACTACGCGGTCTCCTTATAACGGAGGTCTTTTAGACCATTTTGTATTAAGGTCCTACTCGGACCATATTACCCCACGACTATGGGAAGGAATAAGCAAGCCAACATTGAAGCTTGACAATCATGCAGATAAGATCATGGATATGTGTGTACAAATGAGGCTGTAGAAAGGCATGTCAAGGAGTCAAGGTTGGCTCCTTTTATACACGCACAGTATGACATAGTAAATAAAATGCTATATGCATTTATTATTGAGTAGTGGCATAATGACACTAACTCATTTTACCTTATTGTATGGGAGATGATTGTCAAACTAGATAATGTGTCATGTCTCCTACGCATTCCTATTGATGGGAGACCCTGTTCCCACCATCCCTTTTAACATGTGATAAGGCCATAGTGCTGTTGGAGGCGATGCTCGAAGTTAGCTGCTTAAACGCTATTTCAACTACCTCCAAAGGCTCACACGTGACCTTAAATTTGTTGAGCAAGTTATACAGGCAACACCTGGCAGCAAGCAAGACGGTATTTGCAGCGTTAAGAAATGTGTAATGGTGTCAAGAGATGACAATTACATAAGTGATAGAGTATATTTAAGTCTTTTATGATTTATTGTCCTTCGTACCTTCCGATTTTTTATAATTTTTTTTCATTTTAAAGAAATTAATAATTTTTTATTAAATATTATAGTAAAAACGTATTGGCAATATTAAGCTTTTACTTGAATGAAAAGAAGAAAAAAGAGAGGAACGATTTTTTTTTATTGTTTAATTCATAAGAAGACAAAGAGAAAGAAGAGATAAAAATTGATTAAAAAAAATCCTCTCTAATTCAAAATTCAAGCTTTTCTCTCTTTTTATATTTTCTTCTCTCTTCATTCTAAGAAAAGGTAAAATTTTCTCTTTCTAAAAAAAATTGTTTACTTTTAATTCGCAACCATTGCTTCAAGGACAAGGAAAAACAAAATAATGATTTTCTTTTATCACATTAACATATATAAAATTCTTAAACTTTTATAAAGCATAGCAAAGTTAACATCATAGTCACCGGGCAAGATGGCTTACAGGCTAAAATGTAACCATGCAGTCAACAAAGATAAAAGAAAAGAGAACTTTCCTTTTTCAAAATCCAATCAAATTTCGGACCGTTGGGCTTTTTCGGTGGTTGCAATCATTATATGGACAAAAAATGTAGCAAATAAATAGACACCACTATTTGTATATATCATGATCATAATAAATATAATATCAGTTTTTTTTTTTTACCAATTTAAGGCATTTTTCAGAATCAATTACCCAAAAATATAAAATATATTGATTTAAGGCGATTTATCTCTCATGTCCTTATTTTATTATTTTTTACATGTCTATTTTACCTTAACAACATGGGACATACATCTAGAATTATATATATATAGCAAATTAATACATGTTAAATACTAAGAATGTTTTACCTTTTACATATTGCAAGATACACGACATAATACAAGAACAGTTACACCTCTACATTCTGTTATATAGAACTAAAAAAAGAGTCCATAGAGTGACACGTGATAAATTCTAATGTGTTTTGGCTCTGCAATAAACAAAACATGTTTGTCAAAACAAAAAAAAATTGTTTTGCCTATTACAAAGACAAAATTACCTTTGTGTGGATGAGAGTCATTTACAGAAATATTTTGTTACATGGCAAAAAGTACCCTAACGATGATTTTTTTACACTTTCTCAATAATTAAATTGAAAAAATGTCTTAAATTGGTAAAAAAAATCCGCAATGTTAAAAGTTTTAATGTATAAAAAATCTTCATAGATTCATTTTGATTCCTTAAAAGTTAAAAAAATTTAATAAATCATAATTGTTTTATCTTAAAATATTACTTTATCTATTTATTAGCCGATCAAGTTAAATAAAACATGCATTTTTTTTCCTCTCTGTGAAATCACAAATTGATGTAGATTATTTATATTACTCAAATCCTCTACTGGACTGGTTCGAAGGAGTTATCGAACAAACACAAACAGATACTAAAATATATAGAAGGGGTCAATCATAATTGGTTGAACAAGATGTGTGAGTTGTCGATATTTATTTTTGATTCTTACAGATAAAAAAAGACTAAAATGTAAAAATACATTTTTCTTGCAATTTTATCATACCAATGCTTTAGAATTATATGAGACTGAGAGTATAATTTTTTTTACTCTGTTTATTATTACTAGGGGAAAAAGAGACACTTTGTGTTTCACTGTTTCTCTGTATTTTCTTTTTTTAAAATAAAAAAAAGAAGTTATATAATAGTGGGTGAATTACAAAAGTAGTTATAAAAGATGTGAGAATAGATGTTAATTTTTGTAATATATAAACTGAAAGGAAAAAAGATGTCAAAAAAAGGTGAAAAAAATTAGAAATAATTATTATATTTATATATTATTTAAGAATAAAATTATCTTAAAAAAGTGAAGACAAAAAAATGGTATCCTTTTATATAATTTTTTTTGCATGTTTGGTAATATAGACCGGCCTAAAAAATAGAAGGGATAAGTTGGCGGCATCCACCTTTTGCTTTGGAAAAAAAAAAAACTATTCTTCCTTTATTAGCAGCCCCTATATATATATATATAGTTGCTGATGAGAAACGATCTAAACTAAAGTCACAAGGGGTTAAGCAACCATCCATGTCACGACGTTGTATGATTTGCGCGTAAACGATCATGAAGCGCAACAGAGTCATCGTGCAGTCAACTTCCCAACCACACCCATGGTGACGTTAGCGTTGTATTTTTCTATTTAGCAATTTTCATTTCATGGTTTAACTCAACAGTAGCCAAGTACATGTTGATGCTGTAACGATAGCGTTGTTTTCCAATCAGCATTAATATCCAACTGAAAAACAACGAAAATGTCGGTGCACTGTTCAACCCTCTGTCCCCATTGCCATTATTCTTAGATTACTTATATTTATTGTTTTGCTTTGTTATTCACTCGTTTAATTTCTTCAATTTCATGTTGAATCTGAGAGAGTCGTGTGCCACAATTTTCCTAGCTTTAATTGGAGTGATTTCTGAAATTTTGTGTTAGAGTTCAGTTCAATCCAGATCGTGACCAGAGAGGCAGAGAAAGACCCTTGATTTTGCAACGGTTTGAATTTTGGGTAAGTCAATGTAGCTTATATAGCTTCTTGGTTTCCACTTTTCATCCCTTGTTTGATTTTTTATTTCTTTTTTGGCCTAAATTCATTAAACCCTCTTGAGCTCAGGATTTGACTGGGTTTTAATGAAGTTGTAGTAGTAAGCACGATGAACAAGGATTGTAGATAAACACTTGTGAATTTATGTTGTTGTTGCTGGAATGTGACCTGTGGAGGCAGTTTTCAGAGTGAGTTGATTGACATTGAGGAGATTCTTCTTCAGGGTCCATAGCAAAATGGGGGTTATGTCCAGGCGGGTTGTGCCCGTCTGTGGCAACCTCTGTTGCGTCTGTCCTGCTCTGCGGGCAAGCTCCAGACAACCGGTGAAGCGTTATAAGAAGTTGCTAGCTGATATTTTCCCACGCAATCAGGTGACATTTTCAGCTCATGATATGCCATTTCATTTCAGATATCAGCTTTGCTTGTCAGTTGTCATTATGCTAGTTAATTGCTTACTATAGTTACCCCTTTCTTCCCCCTTGCATAGCAGTACATTGAT
Organism: Pueraria montana var. lobata; assembly: GCA_026413185.1. Taxonomy (NCBI): domain Eukaryota; kingdom Viridiplantae; phylum Streptophyta; class Magnoliopsida; order Fabales; family Fabaceae; genus Pueraria; species Pueraria montana. The sequence goes on from CM048654.1 coordinate 9,772,286, forward strand.
GTGTAATTAATATTAAACACCTGTTGGTTGCTTCAACATTTATTGTGAAAACCAACAGTATTCAATGAATATATGTTTGACAACTCATCAAAGTACTCATATCCAGGGAAAAACATGGGTATTGAAGCAAGAATTTTTCGTTGATATAGCAATTATTTTGGAATATATCATGAGATGGTTTTTAAATCTTTCCGAGGCTGGTACTTAATTGTTTAAAACACACTTCTTTGCTATATGTTACTTCATTATGTACCATTGCCACTCTTAGAGACTAGTCTATTGTGTTCTGAATAAGAATTTTCAGTTTCTGAAGAAAAGGGGTACAGCAGGATTCATAACAGTATTTTTTTTATTCTAGTAAATATTATTAGAATTTAATAAATATTTAGATTGCTTTGGAGCCTCTCTCAGCCCTTTTTCTTTCCCCTGATCTTCACATCATCTAATATGCATGATAGTTACTGTGTTTGGCAGGAGGCTGAACTTAATGATAGAAAAATTGGAAAACTATGTGACTATGCTTCTAAGAATCCACTGAGAATTCCCAAGGTAATGTCATTCTTAAAAGTCTTTTATTTTCTTTATCACTTCAGGTTCAATTGCGTCATGTAGTCAAGACAAATTATGACACGACTGAAAGAATTTAGATAATAATGATTCTCTGAAGAAACTATTTGATTTGATTAATATGATAACATGTTGAAACTATTTTATGTCTGAAGTTATATTTGGTGCAGGAGAAAATCTCATTGGCTTCCATTTAAGTTTTTCTGGTATTTTATCTTTGCAGATTACTGATAACTTGGAGCAAATATGTTACAAAGATTTGCGTTATGAAACCTTTGGCTCAGTGAAAGTTGTCCTGTGCATATACAGGAAATTCTTATCGTCATGTAAGGAGCAGATGTAAGTTTAATGACATGGATATAGATTGTCATCATTCTGAAAAATTCACTTTTAATGAGTAGTAATAGATTGCCGGAAGAAAATTTTACACGCATAAAATTTTATATTGAAAGTTTCCGGTCATTGCTTTTGTAAATTTTATATGCTCCTGATATATAATCCAATGAGAAACCTGTTTCTTTTAGATAATTGCTAACTAGTGAAAGTTGTCCTGTGCATATACAGGAAATTCTTATCGTCATGTAAGGAGCAGATGTAAGTTTAATGACATGGATATAGATTGTCATCATTCTGAAAAATTCACTTTTAATGAGTAGTAATAGATTGCCGGAAGAAAATTTTACACGCATAGAATTTTATATTGAAAGTTTCCGGTCATTGCTTTTGTAAATTTTATATGTTCCTGATATATAATCCAATGAGAAACCTGTTTCTTTTAGATAATTGCTAACTAGTGCCTTAAGGACACTATTTATGGAAACAAAAATTAGAATTTATTTATTGAAAAAAAGTATTAGTATACCGGAAACAGAAAAGTTATTATTTTTTTTTTAGTAATTGAAAGCATTGTGTATTTAATGTTCTTTAACCAGTGCTCTTAAGGCACTTGTTAGCACGACCTGTTCTTTGAACTTCTACATCAATCTTAAGCCACTGAATATATCTAATATGATGTCATTTAAAACCTTTTTTTTCCCACATAATACTGGTTATTTTATAATTTGTGGTAATATAAAACAGTGTCAATATTTTTTCTTTGATGGCTTCTTCTTTTTATTTGAAATATGTGATGATATTCAAATGATAATTCCTAATTGTGCAGGCCGCTTTTTGCTGGTAGTTTGTTAGAGATCATTCGAACTCTTCTAGAACAAACCCGAACAGATGAAATCAGGATCTTAGGCTGCAACACTCTTTTTGATTTTTTAGATTGCCAGGTAGTTGGTTATTAAACCTTTCTGTCTTTTTGGAATTAACATTGTTCACTGTGGGATTGACTTATGTGGATGATGCATAGTTAGAGAGATCTGCCATCCCTTTGAATTCTTTGCTTAAATTTAACTTTCTGGTCTCTGGGTGAAAGTTCACGAAGGCAGTAAAAATGGATACTACTGAAGGTCAAAAATCATAGTTCCCCTTGTGGGGGTGGCTTGTTGGTGCTAACTGCATTTATACTCTGGCTACTTGCTATATATTGCATTTTGCAGACTGCATATAATTTTTTTCCCCAAATTTTTTGAAAGGCATAAGTTTTTGTGATCCTGACTTTTTTAAGTTAAACATAGACAGATGGTACATACATGTTCAACTTAGAGGGATTTATTCCTAAACTATGTCAACTGGCTCAAGAAGTGGGGGAAGACGAACAAGCTCTGCGGCTACGTTCAGCTGGACTACAAGCTCTATCCTATATGGTACTGTTCCTTTCTCTGGTTCATTGGTTATGTCTTTTGGAAATTGCTTATTCATTACTGTAATTTGACATAATTAGGATCAAGGACTGCTCTTTTCTTCAGCGATCAAAAAACACAAGAAACTACATAACTATTTTATGAATATGAACTCTATGCATAGGATTAGAATGTAAATTAGAGGTGAGGATAAGTGTATGGTCTTTAGCAGTTTTAGTGATCACTGATCATGTTATATGGTAATAGCTGTAAAAAGCTAGAAGATTTGATTTTGTAAATGATTGTAAGAGTGAGATGTAAATAATTTGAACTGGTTAGTGGTTACGTTATTCCTACCACAGTATCCTTTTGTCAGTTGCCTTTTAGGTCACTTGTACCTTTGTTTGTTGATACCTTTTGCTTTTCCCCTGTTTTCTGTGGATAGGTGCGTTTCATGGGTGAGCACTCCCATCTTTCCATGGATTTGGATGAAGTGAGTACTATTTCCATACTCTTACTTCTTTTGGTTAATGTTCAATTGGTACAAAAAGAGACATAAAAAAAAAAAGGGATGCATTTGTTGTTTAAGTTTGATTTTTTATGTTTTTATTTTTTTATTTTTCCAAAATTTGAACCCAAACTTGGGTATTTAATTTAGAGCTCAGCTTGCACTTGTAGCAACAGACAGTTTTTTTCAATCTAATTATTTTCTTTTTTGTTTCTTGTTTGGGCGGCTGGGTTTTGAAATAGATTATATCAGTGACTTTGGAGAATTACCCGAGTCTCCAATCTAACTCCAAACCTGCCATGGAAGATAAACCGAATTCAGAGTCCCTGGACCTGTTGGTACAGGGATTTCCCAAAGTAGAAGACCCTTTAACAGATATCTCTAAGAAGGATCCTTTGTTGCTGAAAGCTGTGACTGGAACTGAGATAGACTATGTGTTGTATGTTGCACCTTACTCTTCTCCACCACCCTTTATTATGAAGCCAACAGTCACTGTCCCAAAGCGCTTATTTGTTCACATCTTTTACAGGGATACTGCTAAAGATCCTACATATTGGTCAAAGGTTTGCTTGCATAATATGGTCAAATTGGCAAGGGAAGCTACAACTTTACGGCGTGTCCTTGAGCCTCTTTTTCATTATTTTGATACTGAAAATCAATGGTCTTCTGAAAAAGGAGTTGCTGCTCATGTTTTAATGTACTTACAATCTCTTTTAGCAGAATCAGGTAACTCTGCATTATTCAGTGACATGATTTTCCTTAAAAAAAGATGTTTTTCTCTTATTTCAGTATATTGATTATCTCTTTTTGCACACCAGGAGATAACTCCTGTCTTCTGTTGTCCATTTTGGTCAAGCACTTGGATCATAAGAATGTTGCTAAGCAGCCTATCCTTCAGATTAATATCATTAATACTACAACAAAACTTGCACAAAATGTGAAGCAACGGGCTTCAGTTGCAATACTCGGTGCAATATCTGACCTCATTAAACATTTAAGGAAGTGTCTGCAAAATTCAGCTGAAGCTTCCAGCATTGGAAATGATGGGCTTAAGTTGAATATTGAACTCCAATTTGCCTTGGAAATGTGTATATTACATCTTTGCAATAAGGTATGCTTAACATTTTGTTTGTCTTTCAAACTTTGTGCTGCTTCTACTATATAACATTTTGAGATTAACAGGTTGGGGATGTCGGACCCATTCTTGATTTGATGGCTGTGGTGTTAGAGAATATCTCGAGTACAACCATCATAGCAAGAACAACAATCTCTGCTGTTTATCAAACTGCAAAATTAATCACATCCATTCCTAATGTATCATATCACAAAAAGGCAAGTTCTGAGTTACTTTGACTGGAAATGAACTTTTCTATATGCCTGATAGTAAAACTGTATAAACTTTTGGGTAATTTTTGGTCCTTTCAGGCTTTCCCTGATGCTTTGTTTCATCAATTGCTCCTGGCGATGGCTCATCCTGACCATGAAACACGAGTTGGAGCACACAGCATCTTTTCTTTAGTGCTTATGCCATCTCCATCTTCTCCCCAGTTAGACCAAAAAACAAAGATGTCTCAGAAGGTACCAAGCGAAAGCTTCTCCATTCAGCATGAAAGCTTTTTAGGAGCAGAACAGATCAATGGGAAACCTATGGAAGGAAATGCAGTAGTTGGTGTTAATGGGAAATATGCAGTTCATCCATCTCATGGTTACATCTTTTCTGGTGCTCTAACTGATGGAAAACATGTACAGAATTTTTTACTTATCACTTTTTAGTTTATAATGTTTATTTTATTCATTGTTATTAATTGTATTAGTAGACATGCAACTCAATAGTTGTTTTTTGGAGGACGGGGGGGGGGGGGGATGCTGCCGGCAGTGCCTACTCTTCTTGTTTTATATTTTATACAAATTTTATTAATTCCTGTTATATTACTAATATTAGGAAGTGATTTGGTTAGTTTAGATTATATTTTTTTCTTTTTCCAATAGTGTAGAGGACCTTAGATATTTCCTTTTGCTGTAATTGCTAATCAATATTGCATGACTTAACACTTTATTTTTTCAGGAGCTAAGTTCTTTTCGGTTAAGCAGTCACCAAGTTAGTCTCTTGCTTTCTTCAATCTGGGTTCAAGCAACATCTGTGGACAGTGACCCTGCAAATTTTGAGGCAATGGCTCACACTTATAGCATTGCTTTATTGTTCACTCGTTCAAAGGTGAGATTGGTAAAATACTAAAATGCAAATGTCTTTTTTTTAGATTTAAAGTCCCTAAAGACAATAAACTAATGTTTTTGTTCATTTTCTTTAATTGTTAATTATTTATAACAGTTTACATTTTTAATTACCAGTTGACTGCTGCTGGGGTCACTTGTACTATTATATCTTAATCTTATGTTATTATAAAGCAGCCTAGTTCATATTCTTACACTATTACCTGGGTCAAGAACAGCTATTAATGTGTATTTCAATTTTGTCCGAAATTATCAACAGTATTTTGTGGTAGTGGCCAATATTTTGACTGTTTTAATCTTTTTGGAAATGAAAATGAAACACCATATTTTCATAATTTCTTTTATTAATCCTGATAGCTTATAAACCAAATAATTTTCTTAATTAATTTGTCTAAGTTCATGATGATGTGAATTGCTTTTGACAGACATCCAGTTACATGGCTTTAGTAAGATGCTTCCAACTGTCATTTTCCCTCATGAGCCTCTCTTTGGACCAAGAAGGTAAGTTGAACATATAAGTGATTTTTTTATCTTATAATCTTGACGTGCTGCCTTCTTTGCACAATTCTTTCTACATCAACTTGATTTGGAACTAATACAAATTGCCTATTGTTGGAAAGTCCCACATCAGCTGCCTCAATTACTGGGGTGAATTTAAATACCTGTTGGAGAACTTCACCTAATGCCAATTGGTTTTAACATGAAATCTATCATGCCTGTTCTCTACATGTAGAGATAAATGTTTTTTATGTTGCAAATTTTCTGACATGCCTGTTCTCTACATGGCTGTTAAAGGAGGTTTACAACCATCTCGCAGGAGGTCTCTTTTTACTTTGGCATCGTACATGCTTATATTCTCAGCCAGGGCAGGCAATTTCCCCGGGCTAATTCAGAAAGTTAAAGCATCCCTGACCAAGATAACTGTTAGTTTCTTCCCTGAATCTCTTATTTTGATCCCTATTCCATTGCTTTTTAAAATTGAACTTTATTATCTGCTTTTTTTTTTTTTTTTTTTTAATAATGATCAGGTAAATTAATTAGTGTTGTAAATCCACAGGTAGATCCTTTTCTTGAGTTGGTCGATGATGTCAGGCTGCGGGCTGTTTATAGAGAATCAGAGAACATAATTTATGGATCTCAGGAAGATGATGTTTCAGCTATGAAGACACTGTCAGCAGTAAAATTGGATGACAAGCAGTTGAAAGAGACTGTAATATCATGCTTCTTGACTAAATTTTCAAAATTATCAGAGGTAATGTGAATTTCTATTCTTTTTGCTTAGATTCAAGGTTGGGAAGTAGCCAGGGTTAGGAGGATGAAATAGGCACTACTGTATTTTAGTTTTCCATTAGTTGAGCACATTGACCAGTAAAAATCACATTATAGTTGGTTTCAATGGTGAATTTTATGCTCAAGCTTTTACTGAGTATGAGATGGTTGAATTGCTTATTTGGAATTGGTGTCACTATCACCCTACTTTTGGTTCAAGGATAGAATAAGAACTAACTTTCTGCTTCTTATCAGAAATTACGAAGGTGACACTGCCTTCATAAAGAATGAACTAGTTACATAAGCCATCAGTAAGGGAACACGATAATTTATCCCAGATAGAAAAGCTTATGCATCAGGTTTAGTTGGGTTGACAAAGAATGCTTAGGTATGCTGTCTAGAAATAGTTGAATTTAAATAGCTAATTGGTTGTGTTTGGTTCAAGTTTCTACATTTGAAATTGTACTCTGTATCTGTCCCAGTGGATCATTCACATGCATTTGTTCTAGAAACTATGCCAACCTTTTTCTTATGGAGAAAAGATAATTGCAAATATGATATTTGGTATGGAGAATGTTACAAAAAAATAGTTGCAAACTTGCAATTGAGTTGCTTGCAAAGGAATATGCGAGTAGTGGGTAAGTATAAATAACATGACTTTTTCATATTAATCAGGATGAGTTGTCAAGCATAAAGAAGCAACTTGTACAGGGGTTTTCCCCTGATGATGCATATCCACTGGGACCTCCATTGTTTATGGAGACACCAGGGAAGTCTTCTCCACTTGCTCAGATTGAATTCCCAGATTTTGACGAGGTAAAATTCCTCAAAATTGCTTTTGCATCTAAGTTAAGTGGCTTTAGAAAACTTTTGTGTTACTACTTCTATGACGTGTTGTTTCTAGATTGTGGCTCCATTAGCTTTGATGGATGAAGAGACCCGGCCCGAACCAAGTGGAAGTCAGTCAGATCGTAAATCATCACTATCTAGCAATAGCCCGGACATTCTAAGTGTTAATCAACTCTTACAATCGGTAAAATGTGATACACTTTTATATTTAGTTTTAGCTGATTGCTATGTGATTGTATTTTAAATCAATCTTGTATCCTTCAGCTGGAGAGTCGAGACTGGGTTTCTTCTTCTTTTAAAGATATGATTTTATATTTGGTTCAGGCTGCTCGGCTACGTGATTGTATTTTAAATCAATTTTGTATTTTTCTGCCGGAGAGTGGAGACTATGTTTTTAAAGATCCTATGTGGATTATTGTATGGATAGGTTTTGGAAACCGCACGACAAGTGGCAAGTTTCCCCATTTCCTCAACTCCTGTACCTTATGATCAAATGAAGAACCAGTGTGAGGCACTTGTAACTGGGAAACAACAGAAAATGTCAATTCTTCACAGTTTTAAGCACCAGCAGGAGACTAGGGCAATAGTTCTTTCAAGTGAAAATGAAATGAAAGTTTCCCCTCTGCCAATTAAGGTTAGTATTTTTTTTTATCATGAGAGTTTATTTCTTCAGCAAAAGAAAAATATATAGTGAAAGAATAATTTTTCCTTCAGGATCTATGTGACATTCAATTGGTTATACTGCTCAGTTGATTGTGTGGAGTATTGAGTGTCCTGGTTTAGGTAGCTTGCGAATTAAACGTTGATCAAAAATAAAAACTGAAGATGAAAGTCACCTACAGACCTAAAGACAGTAGCAAATCATTTGCTTTATTATGATTCACAGCCAATAATAAAACCTTTTTTTTCCTAATAATCTTCCATAGATGATATTCTTAATCTCTCAATATCTTCTGAATCAATAACCAGTTATATTATTTAGGAAAAAAAAAAAATCACTCACTAGCTTAAATGATGTATTTGGTGAGCATATTAAGATGTACTGTAGGTATAGAGTTCATTTATTTGTTTATTGCTACAATTTATGGAGAGGCGACCATTTGGTCACACCCAGTTTGAACCTAAGGGTGACACCTGCATGATGCATTACAATCAGGTCCAAAGTTCGGATTATACATAAAGTTGTTTGTTAACATTGAAAGGATTATTATTTGTTACTTTGCCTTTGTGTAGACACTGGAGTATTCAGAAGGTGATCTGAAGTTAGTGAGTCAGGAGCAATTTCATGCACAATATCAAGTTCGCCTCTGTTCAGATGACTTTGGACAGCAACATTCTTTGAAACTACCACCTGCAAGCCCCTATGATAAATTCTTGAAAGCTGCTGGATGCTAATGGTACAAGATTGGCATAATAGATGCGTATGTAACTATTTATATAGAGATGAACACTTTTTTTTTTGTTAGTTGTCTCTTTACCAATCAGTTGGTCTTATTTTCTTTCTTTTTGTAGTCGTAAACTGGTTGTTTCTTTAGCTGCCTTCCACCCTACATGCCCAAAGTGAGTAAAACGTGCTCGATAGTGCCACAGTGTATGTATTTCTCTTTTTCTTTTTGTTAGGGGAGGACCATGTTTCTTCCGGCAAATGTATGATTTTGTGGGTAATTTTTCACAATAATTGTCAATATTTTAAGGGGTTTATTTTGCTTGGTTAACACTGTTTTCACCATGTTATCCGTTCACTGTATGATGAATTATTTGATTATCAAATGCTAGGAGCTTCCCGTGAGGAATGATATTTTAATATAATAATGTGATTTTTTTGTCTTGTTTTTAAAAGGACACTAAACTGATCCTTTTGATCCTTTTAACCACTGTGTTAAAAGGATAGTAGTGGAAGGTTTTGATAGTATGCACGAAGTTATAGATTCTAATATTAATGTGATCGTTAAAAAAAAGAAAAATCCGAGGAAGCAAATTTTGGGCAAGTTATTTTGCTTTCATGCTAATAATTTGTAGACGTCGGATGCCAAAAAAAATTGTAGACGTCTCAATAATTTTAAAGACAACTGTACGATTACAACCTTGTCTCTTAATTTAATCAATCCTTGATAATCTGTGTCCTTCCTCATTTTGATTTGCAATTTTTTTTTTATCAATGGTGCTCGTTAATCGTTGATTTACTTTTTACTTTCAGTTATTTATTTTTTCATAAAAGGGTAAAGTTTGAACATATGACCTTTTTTCATTGCTAAATATAAAACCTCATAACCAAAAGAGTAGTTATATTTTGGCATCTCACTTTTTTTAACATCCTATCAACATCTCTCATTTCTCTATCTATCTTTCTATCACATCATATCACCTATCATACCTATACTTTTCTATCTTTTTTTCTTCTCTTTCTAGATGTAAACTAGCATTTGGAGTGTCTATAAAACATTATTCTTAAATAACACATACTGACACTCACATATATGTCCATTGATGACATCACCTTTTGTTGTACTTCTTTGTTTAGTTTATATAATGTTTAAGATTTTGACATAGGTATTAAAAAATGTAATTAATATGTTGAATTTCCTAAAAAATAATAAGTAACTTTCTAATATACCATTTATCTCTCTAATTAATTACTTATTATATATGGCTCAAACTAAATATTAATTAAGGGTAATCCTGGAAAAATATATTTAATGCAGGGAGAGGGAGTACTAGTGTAGATGAAAAAATAAAACTACATCACTAGTCATGTTACTGTTAGTTCGACAAACAAAACAAAACTAATAAATTGATCAAATAATTAGTTCGGACAATTAAAAAAATAGAAAGATAAAAAGAGTTGGTGGAAAATTAATGAAGCGGATCAAAATAATTAGTGAAACCGGTATCCGAAACTGATTTTTAAAAAAATGTTATTAATTATTTTTAATTTTTCTTTATTTTATCTAATTTAAAATATTTTTAAGAAAATAAATATACATATACGAGTTTACATATATGAGCGTCAAAGTTTCTGGAGGTACACTCTTCTTCCAATACTTATAGAAGACTCCTCGTTGATGCAAATCATAAAAAAGCTTTATGATAGTTTAAAAATTATTTTTAGTTGATTATTCAATACAATATATATCACTAATTTAACAAAAATAAAATCAATAAATTATAAATCGGTATCTTTATCATTACCGTTCCTGTTTTGAAAAACAAATGTTTTATTTAATGGAAAAAGAAATATTTTCAAGGGTTGAGATCTTTGCAGTTAAAATTTTAACCGTATAGAATCTTGATCCGATGGTCTGAAAAGAAAAATAGAGAACAACATTTTGGTTCCCGCCATAAAATGTTTGGGTTTCTTTTTGGGCTCCGGAATGGCCCACTACGCGCTTATTGGGCGGGTCATAAAGAGCGGATCAAGTCCGGTTTGTACGGATCCGGGTTGCACAGTAGACAAATATTTGGCGTTTGGTTTGGAGCTAAGTGTGAATGGGGAGAAGAGAATAGAGAAAGAGAAGAAGGGAGAACAACGAAAAGGGTTTTGGTTTTGGACTCTGAAACTCAAAGTGATGCGTTTCATCGTTCCTCGTGCCACCTTCGCCGAAACCCTAACCTCGTGCATTCATTCCCCGCGATCAGGTTCGCTCTCGATTTCCCCCTCTTATTCGCGTCCTTTTCTGTTTCCAATCCTCACAAAACTCGCATCACTCCCAACTTCACTGATTAGTGTGTTTTTTTCCCTGGATTTTGGATTATCCTGTTCCTTATTGTTCGCTTCACTCTTCGTGCTGCGAAAGGCGTTGCTTTTTCCTTTTATTAAATAAATTTTTATGTTGTTTTATCGTTTGAATGATAAATGTGGTGGTTGTTTGGAGGTTAGTTTGAGGATTGCATGTTGTAACCTGACACTTGTATTTATGTTGAATGTTGCATCTCGATTTGAGGATGATGTTTCTGATTTTCGCTGCAGCTTCTCTGTCTTGTCTCCTTATGATAGACAGCATTCTGTATTAATGTAAAAAAAATCAAATTAGACTTTTTAATTTCATGTTTATGTAGTTTTTGCACCTAAATCATCTTGGACATACATTTGACTTCTCAAAGTTCTATAGAACAATTATTTTGTTATGATTCTTGGACTAGTATTAAAATTTTTATTCATGCAAGTGGGAAAAGGCTTTTGTTGTTATTGTTATTGTTTAGCTAGTATAAGTTTTAAAAGGTTTTATGTGAACCTGTGGTGAAGTCCTTTAATTGTTTGTTTCATGCTTATGACATGATCAATGTGCTTTTTATCCAGAAGAAAATGTTCAAAAGCAACTTTATTTTTTGGTATTCCTCATGCATTTAAGGATGACCTTGGTGTGAGATATGTGATACCCTTGGCTTGGTGTTTTTGGTTAAGCTTGTGTTATTTTTGTGTACTCCTGTGTCTTGGGAAAATTTTAAGTGCTGTAGATTCTGCTGATTTCTGCAGGTGTTGCTGACTTAGATCTGCTGATCATGTGATTTTATTTTTAATTGCAAAATTTAGCATTGCTTCATGTATCCAAAACGGTCAGGCCAAGATGGCCCTGTTTCCAGACAGGTGCGCTCAAGTGATAGGATCAAGACAAGGCCAAACATTTATGGCCGGCCATTCTTGTATTACAACCAAAATCTTAGGCGCACCAGGAAAAGCAAGATCAAGACAAGGACCGCAGCTTCGCAGATTGCTAAGATGTTGCGTCCAGGGAATCGAAAATCACAAGATTCTAATACTAATGTAAGTATCTGTGTATCAAATAAGTTCTAGAAGCATAATTCTTAATGAGGATGACTATCTATTTTATTGTTTAAATTGCATAGATTCTGTATATAAATCACTCAGATTGTCAGACGTGACATGGATGTCAATGAAATATCCTCCCCCCTCTAAGTCAATATGTGGAAATGTGAATATATCTATGAATTTTTTTTTGAGGGTCAAGAATATATCTATGAAATTATTAAGGTCATTTGGTTTGAGAATTGAGAAAATGTTTTCTATATTCACTTTATTTCCTGTTTTCAAAAGTTTGTGTAGGAAATAGTGAAAACATAAAACAATGAATTGTTTTCACTATTTCCAATATAAACTTTAGAAAACAAGAAACAAAATGAAAACATGACATTTTTGTTGTTAAAAGTGAAAACAGAAAATAAAAATAGAAAATGTTTTCTCAAGCCAAACAGCCCCTAAATATATTTTCTATTTTATTATGTTTTACTTTTTTTTACCTATTTATCTGCCTTTTGTCAACTTTTTTTTTTTCCAATAAAAGATGCCAAGTAGATTGACCCAATTGTGAAAGAACTATCTTGAAGTAAGATTGAATTTTACCGCTTCTGTACCGGCTTGGAATTTTGCATCCAGTTTCTGGTTTTTCACCTTCCTAGGTTTCAACATTTCTTAGATTTTCCCTGTTTCTTGGAAACCCTAATGTAGAGTCATAGAGGAGCTGACAAACCTGCTTTATCATTATACTGCTTTGTGCTTTCCATTGTTATTCTTTCCTTGACTGTTGACTGTGATATTTGGATTCATCTGCTTCTTATCCGGTAAATCCTCATTCCATATTGTTGATTCACAGTCCTCTAGTTTGAAATGTTTCTCTATCCGGCTCTTTCTTTCAAACATTAAACCCCCCTCCAACTATAATGTCAATACTTTTATTTGGGCAATGGTACTTGATAGAATTAATACAAATGCTCTGTTTACAGATATGTATGCCTCATAAGAATCATGTCATTTGCTGAGTTTGATCAGATGATAAATGTAATTTGTCAGTATTATATGGATATATTTAAATCCTTGGGTTGTGTTATCTGTGCTTCTTGCAGTCTGGCTCTGCCAACCTTCGACGTTCAACAAGGAAGAGAAGGCTTAATGTAAATCTTGAAGATTTTACAGACAGCTCTGGAGCTGAAGATGAAGACTTAATGGTGAGGTTTTATACTCCATTAAATATAAATTTTTGTTTGATAAACTTGAATTTGCTATAATTTGGGCTGAAGGTATGTGGCCATGTTTCAGAGACCACCTACATATCCATCATTGAGAAACCGGATGAACAATAGTGTCAGACGGGATGGTTTGATGTCTAATAAGCGCAAAAGAGGAGCGGAGACTAAACAAACACCTCGACGTGAAGGTCTGCGTCCTCGTCGTTCAAAGGGTGCTGCAATAGAACGATTAATTTCAGAATCAGATGATGAGCAAGACCTTTCAGAGGAAAAGGTTGATCAGGATGAAACAGAAAATGGAAATGATGCAGATGATGGCCAAAATGAGATTGAGGGGGATGCTGAGGGGGAAGATGAAGGTGAGGATGAAGGTGATGAAGATGGTGATGATGAAGAGGGTGAAGAAGAGCAGGATGGAAGAAGGCGCTATGATCTTCGAAATCGTTCAGATGTCCGCAGGTTCTCTATGGAGGAAGGGAAGGCCCGGCCAAGATCTCCTCGAAGAGTGTTACATCAAGGTATGGGAACTAAGGTCAGCAGGGATGTAAGGAAAGGTGGAACACGAGTTCATAAGCGTCATCGTTTAGCGAGGCCTGAAGATTCTGATGACTCCCTTCTTGTGGACGAGCTGGACCAAGGCCCAGCTATTCCATGGGGGCGAGGTGGCAATAGATCTGGTCCGCCTTGGCTTTTTGGGGGCTTAGACATGCATGGAACAACAGCTTTTGGATTAAATCTTGCTGCATCAGGTTGGGGTCATCAGGGTGATGCTTTGGCCACTCTAACTTCGGGGATTCAAACTGCTGGACCAAGCTCTAAGGGAGGGGCAGATATCCAACCCTTACAGGTTGATGATAGTGTTAGTTTTGACGATATAGGTGGGCTCTCTGAATACATTGATGCTCTAAAGGAGATGGTTTTCTTTCCATTATTGTATCCAGATTTTTTTGCAAGTTACCACATAACTCCACCTAGGGGGGTATTGTTATGTGGCCCCCCTGGCACAGGGAAAACATTAATTGCAAGAGCTTTGGCTTGTGCTGCTTCTAAAGCTGGCCAGAAGGTTAGCTTTTATATGCGCAAAGGAGCAGATGTGTTGAGCAAGTGGGTTGGTGAGGCTGAAAGACAATTGAAACTACTCTTTGAGGAAGCACAAAGGAATCAACCTTCTATTATCTTCTTTGATGAAATAGATGGACTTGCACCTGTGAGGTCTAGCAAGCAAGAACAAATTCACAATTCCATCGTGTCCACTTTGCTTGCTTTGATGGATGGTCTTGACTCTCGTGGGCAAGTTGTTTTAATTGGAGCTACCAACAGGATTGATGCTATTGATGGAGCCTTACGACGCCCTGGTAGATTTGACCGTGAGTTTAACTTTCCCTTGCCTGGTTGTGAGGCACGTGCTGAGATATTAGACATTCACACTCGTAAGTGGAAGCATCCTCCACCAAATGAGCTGAAAAAGGAGCTTGCAGCTAGTTGTGTAGGTTACTGTGGTGCTGACCTGAAGGCTCTTTGTACTGAAGCTGCCATCCGTGCATTCCGTCAAAAATATCCACAGGTTTATACTAGTGATGACAAATTTGTCATTGATGTGGATTCTGTCAAGGTAGAAAATACTCATTTTATTGAAGCCATGTCTACGATTACTCCTGCTGCTCATAGGGGAGCTATTGTGCACTCTAGGCCTTTGTCTCTAGTAGTTCAACCATGTCTTCAGAGACATTTAGAGAAAGCCATGAGTATTATATCTGATATTTTCCCTCCAGCTTCAATTGCATCAGAGTTGACCAAACTTTCGATGCTCTCCTACGGGTCTGCAATTCCACTTGTGTATCGGCCTAGGCTTCTGCTTTGTGGTGGTGAAGGTACAGGGCTGGTAATTATCTTGGAACCTTTTAATATCATTGAAAGTTTTTCATTACAGCAACTGAAGACTGAATATACTTACTGCTCTAGTTTAACAGGATCATCTTGGCCCTGCGGTTTTACATGAGCTGGAAAAATTTCCTGTACATTCATTAGGACTTCCATCTCTTCTGTCAGATCCTAGTGCAAAGACACCAGAGGAGGCGTTAGTACATATATTTGGTGAAGCTAGAAGAACAACACCATCAATTCTCTATTTACCACAATTTGATGTTTGGTGGGAGACTGTGAGTATATCTTGGTTATCTGTAAATATACATGCTAAATGAACTGATATGCATGCCCAAAATTTGCTACTCACTCTGACAGGTTTCCTAATATTGAATTGCTGTTTTTGATGTGACCTATGTTTGATTGGTTTAACTATCTTGCAGGCTCATGAACAGCTCAGGGCTGTTCTCCTGACTTTGCTAGAAGAATTACCATCTGACTTGCCTATCTTACTGCTTGGTACATCCTCGGTTGCACTTGCTGAAGTTGAGGAAGTGCCTACTTCCATTTTCCCTCATCGCTCAGTGTATGCTTGATATAATTTACTGCAAATCTATTTTTTAGTTCCGAGTCAAAGAAAGTTTCTTTTTTCTTTGTACCAGTACTACGTATGTAATTATATTGTTATAAATGGGTGGTTTTGTAGGGTGGAAATTATTAATGGAATTCAACAGGGCTTACATTTTTTATAGGATAAAAAATCTCTTAAGTTTGCTGATGTAGAGCTAGTGTTTTCTGAAACTTTTTGTCAAAATTCCTGTTTTTACAAAGGAAATATCCATCACATTACTTTTCATGCATCAGTACTATTAATCAAATGTATTTCAGATGATTAAGAGGGGTAAAAATATCAGCATTGCAAATTTTAATGCTTCCCATTATTATTCAGTGCCCTAATTTTTTACCAAAGCTTCTATAGTTGGTTATTTATTCCCACAAGTATTTGAATAACTGTAGGCTTGTTCAAATGCTAAGGCTGAACGTTTCTAATAATCTATATATTCCTCTTTGAATCTGAAAAGTATTCTTCATGCCTTTGTTTCTGTGTTCACCCTCTATTTCCCTTTGGAACAGTTATCAAGTGAATATGCCATGTGCCAAAGATAGGACTTTGTTTTTCAATCTTTTGATAGAAGCTGCTATGTCGATATTGTTGGAGGGAATCAACAAGAAATCTCAGGATACAGGATGCCTCCCTGAACTTCCCAAGGCACCGATATTGGCTAGTGGTCCAAAAGTATCTGAGCTAAAAGCAAAGGTGGAAGCTGAGCAACATGCACTTCGTAGATTGCGAATGTGCCTTAGAGATGTTTGCAACCGGTATGTCAACCTATGCTTTATGTACAATTGTTTCCTTCATTTGACTCATTGACGCCTTTAATTAACTGTATGCATCCTTTCTCTCTCTCTCTGAATATATATTTTTTTGTCCCTATTACAGGATACTGTATGACAAACGATTTAATGCCTTCCATTATCCAGTGACAGACGAAGATGCACCAAATTATCGTTCAATTATACAGAACCCAATGGACATGGCTACCATCCTGCAGCATGTTGATAATGGCCACTATATTACATGTGCTGCATTCCTGCAGGACATCAATCTCATTGTTTCCAATGCAAAGGCATGTATCTTGTGCCTTAACTGTTCTTTTTTTGGTTGGGCAATATATATATTGAAAATGCTTCATAAAATACTTCTAGTATTCAAAGCATGTCCTAAGTTTGGTCCTTCTTTCTGCAACTCAGGCTTACAATGGAGAGGACTACAATGGCGCTAGGATTGTCAGTAGAGCTTGCGAGCTCCGTGATGCGGTACATGGACTTTCTTTTGCCTTAAGTTATACATTGGAGTTTTTGATGTTGACTGTTGTCGAGCAAATACTCTTCTTTGTCTTACTTTTTTCAGGTGCAAGGGATGCTCTCACAGATGGATCCAGCACTGGTTGCATATTGCGACAAGATTGCTAGCCAAGGTGGCCCAGTTCAGTTGTCTGATGAATTAGGGGATTCTACATTCCCTGCTACTCCTGTTGTGCAGCTGGGTCATAGTACTAGAATGAGTGCTCGACTTCGTCATGTCCAACCAGAGGTTAATATGGATCAGAGTTATGAAGCATTGAAGCGAAGTAAGAAGATCGCCGAAGTGCATGCAGGTATGAATTGAATGTCTTTGTAGTATGAATTATTTCTGTGTAAAATGGTTTCCTTAAATGTCATCCATACATACTATTGTTGCTGTTTTTCTATCATGATTCATGGAAGTGTGAATACTTTTAAGTTATCCAAATTAAGACAAACAATAACGGAACATGGAAGTATCACTTTTTAACCTGAGCTGTTATTTTGGTCGTAATTCATAAGCATGGGTGATGCGTGATAGTCGTTTTTTTTTTTTGGTAAGTAGGTTGACATCTTTAAAAATTGTGGATTTTCTATACTACTTGCTTGTCATGCACTTTTATATGCTTGGTTATGCTTAAAAAAAATGATACTGGTGTTTCTGGATTTCCTATGATTAATTTCTGGTTCACTTTTTCCTGCTGTTCGAATACTGATTTTAAAGTTTATTCAAAATTGTGTTTTATAGCAGAAGACAAGTCACAAGATTCGGTACCATCAAAGTCTTCCCAGGAGCAGCAGGCAAATGACACAAATTCTGAAAGGGTGGAACCTGTGTCAATTGAAGGAGATTTGCATGGAACTTGTACAAATAACCTTGCTGATGGCAACAGTCCTGATGATGTCACAATGCTAGATGGTGAATTTTCAAGAGAAGTAGAGTCTATCGAGCAGCTTTTTGTGAAGCGTAGTGAAAATTACAGCATTCCACAACTTGAAAGGCTGTACACGAGAATTATGAAGGGCGTGTTCGAAACCAAAAATAAAGGAGTGAATGGGGATCTTAAGTCTTCGGTTTTGATGTTTTTGTTGAATTTTGTAGAGGATGATGCAAATTTCTAAATACTGGGTTTTTCCTTCTCCCTCCATGATTTAGAAAAAGGAAAGATTTTTACTGTAAAGTCGGGATTTTTTAATTTAAATGTCATTTGATTGAGTACAAGAGTTTCCCTTTCCCCGAGCCACAATTGTCCAAACCGATGTATAGTTGTGTAATCATTTTTTCTGTCTCTATTCTGAATGATTGTAATTATATACGATATTAGGATTAGATGTCTATGCCAACAGCATGCTTAAACGTTAATGGTCAGTCAGACGGATAAACCTTTTTTTCAACTATAAATCAGGAAAGAAAATATTTTATTTTCATTAGCATATCGCTCATTCTCTAAACGTTAATGGTCAGTTATTAATTTCGAAGATTTAAGTATAATTATGTAAATTAAGTCTAACATTTAACCCTCATGATGGATGCCTTTAAAAAGAAGTGTTGGTGTTTAGATTTTTGTTCATGTTTTAAGTCGTGATTTAGATAAAATCTTTGTTTCTGTAGATTTTTTTCAGAAGTTTTGGGATTTCTAAATGAAATCTCAACATGTTAATAGTCATGCATTTTCTTTTGTGTTTTAAGTGCGAAATTCTAATTCACGAAAACATAAAACTCAAGGAAAACCATATATCAATACAGGTGTTTTTGATGTTCAAGTAATTGTACCAGTAGAGTGAAGGCTAAATATGAGAATAGAATGATGACTAATGTATTAGAATAGAACGTACCCAATCGTTTCATTTTGTTCCTTTCTCTTGACTCGTGAGTTCGTTTTTTGCTACTTATTTTTCTCCCTCAATTGTCTAAGTGCATGTTTGGTTTTTCATTGGAAGGCCTTCAAATGGTCGTTGAATCAAAAGTTTCAAATTTCCATTTCTCACAAAACGTGCGTTGGAATGTATATCCGTTCATCTTAATGTTAAACTAAACACACCCTAAGTTATCTAATTTTTTTTGTTAGTCCTTTTCTTTATTTGGTTTACCCAAGAAAAATTTGCCCCAGTTATCTTTCACATATTTAGCAGTCCTCTTAAAACTTTTAATAATCTTAAATATATTCAAGTATTTTTTTTCTCTCGAATATGATATCTATCAAGATCTTTTTATTAACAATATTTAAAATTTCATTACTAATTTAGTATTTATTTGACAATTCACCATATGTTAAAGCAATAATTTTTTATATCCCATAGCAACGTCCTTTACTCACTTTCATCGTGTTAAAAAAATTAAATTTGAAGCGAGCAATGGCCATTTGCAAGATTATATATTCCTTCCTCGCAAATATTATGTGTTGATCTTGTATAACATTCTTTTCATGACATTCCCTAGAATAATGTGATGATCCAAATAAAAAATGAATAATGTTTGTTGACCCAAAAATAAAAGCCAAGTGTTGATCCCAAAAATAACAGTAGCTAATTTTATTTTATTTTTTGTTAAATTACACCTATTTGTTATTTATATTCATTTAAAGTCTTAGTTTATTTCTTTAATCACTCAATTTAATCATCTAACTTAATTTTTATTCATCTTCATTAGTTTTTTTTTTCAACTTCTTAATTGAAGTAATACTGTTATCCATACCAAAAAAAAAGTTAACATTGTTATCGTTGTCAAGGAGATATAGCTTAGTTAAATGAACAGTATACGCAAATTGTTATAAAATCTTTAGTACTAGAGTTCAACTCCTCCCTTTGAATAATAATAATAAAAAAAAATACTATCATTACTATAGTTTTGAGAAAATAAATGAAATGGAAATGTAACACACATATGGATAGTATAATTTATTTTGGTTTTATATTTTCATTCTTCCCTCAGCTTCCTCTTCTTGCTTCCATATCCTTGGGTGGAATGACCTTCCCTGCTATGTTTCAAACCCAGACTCGCACTTATACTCCCTATCCTTATTATTACTTATTTTGTTTTCCTAGGCTATTTCGGGATTATCATTCTAATTAAACCCCTTAACTTGAGTCACTTTTGAGAATATATGGTAATTCTAAAAGAAAATCAAGAGGTGAGGGCAAAGTTGAAACTCTAACAGTGGGTGTGTTTGGTCAAATGTGACGTCTTGATGGAAGCTGCTGGTTATAGCTTTTGTGTCATTTTAACATCTGACATTTGACATGATTAATTTCATGCGCAACGTGTTTCCAAACAAGACTAAACTGAGATATTAAATATCCATAAGGAAAGTTATAATTAAGCCTAAGTTTTTTGGAATAATAATGCATAATGATCAAACAAGAAGTTACTCTGGGAAGAATTGTCATTAATCCCATCAATGCGTCTATAACAAAATAACCACATGAATATTACAGTTTTCTTTATATTGTTATTATAGAGGAGAAAACCAAGAACCACAAGGGAAGCATGCCATTTCTAAGCTTCCAACATCACTGGGTTAATTTTGCCATATTTCTTAAGTTAGTCAACATCTGAGCTGCAGCTGATTCTCTTGCTTCACGAGGACTGGAACCCACGTTACCCTCAAATGAACACTGAAAATCCACTCCTTTAACAGTTACGTTGGCTTTGAGTCCACCTTCAATAGAAACACTCGTTAGATTTGATTTGTCAGATCAGGCTGTATAATATTTCCTAGTGGTCATTAATAAGGTGAACAAAAAGTGCAATGATAAATCTTAATTATATCTAGTTAAATGTAATTTAATAGTGCATAACTTGATTCGTGAAGAGAATTTATGCTGCTCATGTACTTTGGCTAAATTAGATAGTCTTACCATCTGCATGGGATAATTTATAAGCTGGTAGGACCCAATTGTTTTCGCCACATATATTGTCTAGTTCCTGCAAGATTAACAAGGTTCTAAATACTTGTTTTCAATGAAGATAAAGGGGATGGTTGGCTTGTTGTGCTAATTAATAAATCACTCCCAAATATATACTATTGAAAAATGTCATAAAAGAAAAGAGAAAAGATCACAGAACAGAGGTTGGTAAGTAATATGTCAAACTGAGGTGCTTCACAAAGATGTACACAGCACAAAATGAAAATAGTTAACCTCTCATGTTGCACTTTTTGAAGAATCTTTACCCATATGTGGGTATATATTTGAAGACTTGCATTGATTACTAAGCTTTTGGTGTGCAGTAAAAAAATGTGTACAATTGTAAAGATGAAGCCAAGCAGCGTATAAACGATGCTATCTGAGGGGCATTGTTCAAATCAACTCCAATTTACATACCCAACAGAAATACTTAAATCACTTTATTCTAGTTTCAGTACTCATGTGTCTGCCAGAAACGATGCTTCCAAGAAATTAGCAACAACCATTTGATCCTGTGTGCCTACTGCTAAATAGAATAATAAAGCATCATATAAGTGGCAAAACATTTTCTACTTTTTTACTCAAATCCCTGAAATTACTTAGTGATCATATTAATGCTCCACGATTAGAAACACAAATCATAGACCTAGTGTAGTAATAGGACAAATAACCCAACAAAACATATTTTCAGGTTTAGTGTAGTAATAAAAAATTCAAATGTAAAAACTAGTAAGTAAATAGAATATGGCTTGCCTGGCATGAACTTTGTGTGGAAAAGACAGCCTCTGACAATTTTTTCCTCTTAAGAGGTAAGCTTTGTTGTTCACACATCCTTTCTTGATTCCTTACCCATGTATTACAGCCTTCTATAATTGATTCAATCTTCAATTTAAAGTTGTCTTCCCCGTCTATGTTTGTCCAAAATACACAAATAAAATCAGTGGTCGTTCACACTTCACAGTTAATCTTTATTCCAGTATCTGGTTCACAGTTCAATTTAATGAACCAGAAACTGAATCATACAAGGTCTGAACAAGGTATCAGTGGTTGTTCACAACATCAGCAAGGAATCTGGTACATTAAATCCAAAAGACACAAAAGGTATCTGGTTCACGGTTCACACAAGTCAATTATTTTCTCAGGCTCTAAGTAATTCTAGTATTAAAAAATCATCAGGATTGTACACTGTAGGATTCCAATTTGCAAAGATAGTATATATCAGGTACAAATTAACACAATTGTTCACATAGCAGATCTAAGATCCTCACAGCAGCTTAAGTTGGTAGAGAAATTAAGTTGGAATGATATTCACACAAGTCAGATAACCAAACATGAATAACCTTAATGAGTTTCAAATTCAAGGATAAACACTCTTTTGATAAACTTCTTCTTGGACATAACATGCTTGTTGAATTCACAATATCTTGACAATTCAAAGTATTCCATATGTGTGTGTGTGTGTGTGATTGTTGACTTCATGAGATCTTGACACCATACGGAGGGATTTTCGAATTGATGAGACCTAACACCATTCATATTCCCTTACAAAAATTATGCTAGTTGAATTCATGAGATCCCAACACCATGGACATGCCCTAGAAAAAAAGGAAGAAAAAAGAACGATGTTGAATTTAATGAACCAGATACCTTGCTGATGACACTGAATCATACAATTGGTCTTAACTATGAAGTAGAGAAAAATGCCTACAAGAAGCCAACAATCACTGCCTAAACCAGTACCAGACTTGCTTGAGAGTTTGATTGATGGCAAAATAATAACAACAACAATAAAAACAATAAGGAGAGGATAAACCCTGAGAAACACTATAAATGGGGGAAGAAGGGGGGGGAGTCATACTGATACAATAGTACAACAGAGAAGCAAAACAAAGAACACTGAAAGCAAAACATACCAGTTAACATTCTCTGAATTTTTTTATCGCAAACTGCAATCTCATCATCTATCTTGCGCTGCTGAAGGGCCTGAATGGAGTAACTAAGTCTAAGATAAATACAAATATGGAATTTCTGAACATTCAAAACATAGTAGCAAGGTAAATCCTTAAAGTTAAGTAAAACCAGTAAAGTAGGCATGGCTATGGAAGCAGTCGATGGGTGAAAGAGGTAGAATACTATTTTAATGGTCCAAATACAATTGATTATAATGACAGTACCAACAATTGGCACACAGCGCATGGGAGCATGTACATTGTGTACTATGTGCATGTGCTACTCATTATTTTTAAAAGTAAAAGTTTGCAGTAGGTAAGCCAAAAATGATGGAAATAAGCAACTTATTTCACTGACAGTGTGAATTCAGCCAAGTTACTAAAACATAAACGCATATATGTTTTAAGATAACATATATATATGTTCTAGGATAACAAGTGTAAGTTCTCAGTTTGTCCACGCATAGCTACTGAGAATGGATACAAAGTATAATCATTCTTGTCATTAGAAGAAAGCAATGAAAAGTTTTACCAATTCATTCCTCTTTCGTATCAAAGCAGCTAGGGCAGTTTGAGATAATATCTTTTTTGAATCTGAAAGAACTTGGAGCTTCTCTAGATCTGACTTAGAATGATTTGCAGTCTGAGTAAAGTTAACTGGTGTGCCTTTTTCAGATGAGGTATTGGGCCTATTGGCATGAATATTGTGCAAAGAAGCAAGATCGTCGATTCCACCTTCAGCAACAAGCATCCTTGTTGAATCAACTTTTAAAACCTGCCAAACCAATGACATTCTGCTAGATGAGAGATAATAAACAATGGAATTAAGCTCAAGAATCATGATAGCAGCAAGATGATGCTCATTTAGAAACATAATTATGATGGGCTAATAAACATTGAAATAAAGCTCATTTAGATAAATGATCAGCAACATAATTATGTTAAGATTTATCTTATCAATAGAATAATAGTACTAAATATATTTCATGAAAATTAAACATGACCATTTGACAAATTAATATTTTGATACAAAAGAATTTTTGGTACATATACAGAGGAAATTTTTAATGAAGTATACTGTATAGGGAACATTTTGATTATTTTGAATATTATAACTAGATGATAAGTTGATATTTACAGCTGGGAAATCCTCTTCTGGACTTTAATGCAGATCTAAGATTTTTCTGCTCACAGGGACAGATACCATATTCAATTTACAATTACAGTCATCAATTATTCACAAAATGCAACTCTTAGGTAGTGTTTGGCCTGGTTTTTTTGAGCTTCACTTCTTAAAATCAGAAGCCCCTCTAATTAGCTTATTGAAGCTCTTTTTAAGGGCTTTTGTTCATTAAAATAAAGATACTTTATTTTCAAGTGCTTTTCTAAATTATTTGGCCCGGCTTCTCTTTTAAAGTTGAGACAAATTCTACCCTAGTTCGATTTGTGCAGGTGTACATAAATTAGTGTCAGAAAAGGTTAGTAGATATATTGATTAGTTGGTCCAAAATTAAATGGTTATGGACAAAAAATGATGATTTTGCAAGTAAATTTGATTGTATCCCGATATTTTTGCATATATTCCAAAACAATATTCCCAGATATGCCAAAAATATGGTAGCTACCATGTGATTTGCATATACAATATAAGCAAGTTTCCAATTTTGGAGTATTTTTGCATTAAGGATTCTTGTATAGCTAAATTATAGGTTACCTAAGAGCACAAAGCTTGTGTTTTGAAGAAGATCTTTGCTCAAGGAAAAAAATCTAGCCAAAAAAGGGTCATAATTTTAGCTATTTAATTGCGACCCCCCCCCCCCCCCTCCCCCCGAAAAAAACAAAAAAAAACACATCCAAACACAATATTATTAGAAAAGGTAATCGAAGAAATGAACACAATCTAAGGAAAGCAATCAACTTAATAACTAGAAAAGTAGACAGGTTTCAAACCTTAACAGCACTTGCAGAGCCAATAGAATTATACTTCAGAGATGGATTGTTTTTTCCTTGATCTGCGCCAACTTGTACAGTATTGCCAATAATATACTGGCATTTTTCTTTGTTCTGAGATTCGAAAATTGAATTTTCATTCCCATCCATTTCCATGGGTTCATTGATAGAATCAGGTAATGCAGGTGTACAGCTTCCATTGTTCTCTTTCTGCTTCGGTGAATCAATATCATCACTGTTTGGCTTACTATCAAGAGCAGTAAATGTGTCCACCTTTATATTTTTCTCTGTTACCCTTGAATCTTGCAAACTATTTGAGAATGCTTCTCTGCCAAGATAGAATATATTACATTAAAAGTGAACCTCATGGAGATAGTGACAAAAAAAAATGGAAATTAGAGGAACATTGTGTTAAGGATTTGAGACAGCCAATGCATGGATGAGCTTGGAACATATTTCTGCAAATCATCCAACCATGCAGCTATGCAACTTCTGACTCTATGCAACAAGGTTTCATCAATATTTGGAACTCTCATACTGGATGATAATTCTAAGAAAAACTGAACGTTTACGCTAAAGAATATCTTTAAATTCTATGATATCAAGGCCTGAGAATGCTAGAATCAAAAGGCTTTTTGAATAATTCAGGTCATTAGTAAATCCCATAATATGTAATTGATATTGTGAAAGTATCAAAACAGACTCGTTCAAAAGGTGCCACTGAAAGTAGTATCATAGAGGCACAATCATGGTCACTGAAATAAAATTTGAAGGACAGACATTAGTTGTACTTTTTTCTTATTCTCATAGGTTGCCAAACTTATGACCTAAAGTCAAGTATACTTGATGAAGTCATGAAGCATAAAGTGAAATAGCATTGCTTATGGAATATGGATTCAAAATACTGCCAAGTCAATCTAAATAAAGATTTTTACAAAGGAGAACCATGCCAACCTAGAAATCCACTTTGAGATTATTTCAGAGTATGGAAGCACATGGAAGTAATCGATTACTGGAGTGATTGTCCAACTTCTAGAACTCTTAGTGACCAAAGGACCCTGCAAGCTATGCAAAAAGAAGACACAAATGTTATCCAGAAACATATGCAGAGTCAGCTTTACTTCATCATTACATTTGAAAGCTCAGAGACAAATATCTAAGAATTAAATTAAGAACAAACTATTACTTCAGAAGCAACAGAATGTACAACTCTACTTACTGTAGACATCATTCTTTGATGTCCAGTTACATACACCCTTTTGATAAGATTACAACATTTTGGCTAACAAGTAGCCATCCTATCTAGCCAAAAACATTTGTGCAATTTTTTTTTTTTAAATATCAAAATGGAAGGTTAATATAGCATTTAATTCTCAAAGATTTATAAACTAGTTCATAACTTGATTCAGTAGTAAGTGACATTAATGTGTAGTACTGTAGTATGAGCACAAGTATATTTTACTTTGCAGCAGAAAAAACAGATGACTCCACCTGAATGCCTGACAGGAAAAAGCCACCATTACCCTGTCAACAGAACCCTCGGGACCTGAGTCATTAGACAATAGCAATTAAAACGAACCTTTTAATTAGGTCTTGGAGAGGAAGTTGAATAACTTCTCCATTGCTTGCTCGGGAGCACTGCATTATATAAAAGCGAGAAGCTGCCTTCTCTTTGCTCTCAGAATAGATGGTGCCACTTTCCAAAAGCATAATATCAGTGTTATTGATACCTGTACCACAGTACAAGAATCATATTCAGCTATTTATGTATCAGAAGCATATGTTAAAACTAAAATTAAAACATTAACTATCGGGTGCAAATATATGATGCAATGATATTTTTAGTATAAAAAGTAAAATTTCATTAGAGAGAAAAAGGATAGAACAAAATCCGGACACAATAATAACCTCAAGTAGATAGAGATCAACCCTAGGTATACAGCATGATGCATGTAGTGTTGCATTCTAATCAAAATGTGGATAAGGCTGACCGTTAGTTTTGAGGCTTAGAGGAAGTGTTGTAACATGAAATATTTATTTCCTTATTTCTGTTTTTATAAAAATTCATTTCAGAATTATTTCCTGTAATTATTTTCTTTTATTTCTATAATTAGGATAGAAAATCAGCATTTTTTTTTTGCATAGGCTAGAATTAATTAGTCAGTTACAGAAATCACCAGAGAAATAATATTCAGTTGTTCACTTATTTCAAGTCCTACTCCTATGAATATTAGATGTTTTGCATAACCCATGTATTTACTGAATAATAACAAGGCATTCACATTCACTGAATAATCTCTAAAATATTCTCTTCTATGTCCCCCCCCCCCCCCCCCCAAAGCTCCCCTTTTCTAAATTCAACAATAAGGATAATTACCTGTGGCTTCCTTTATAGCAGAATACCCAACTTGCAGAAACACATCTTCATCAACTTTTAATCCATATCTTGTAGGCTTTCTAAAGACTCTTTTCTTTTTGTACTGTTTTTCAGAACTTTGATTGGAGGTGTCCGGACCTTTTTCAACCAGAGAACTTTGACTGGAGGTGTCCAGACCTTTTTCAATCAGAGACCATACCCCACTGGTAATGGAACTAAACAGCAAAAAGCAGTTCTCCTTCTTACTGTCGATTAAAAGGATAGCAACTTTTGTAATGGGCCATCCCTCTATATTAGGAACATTCTTTGATGCATCCAAACATTTACATACATCACATGCTTCCATAATCATTTTTTCTGTCAATGACAGCTGCTTCTCCACATCAGTGAGCTCTTCTTCATTTAAATTTTGCATGAATTGCATATATGCTAATAAAGGTGGCCTCAAAACCACAGCCAACTTGCAAAATTCGTTAAATGGCAGATATGCTAGCCCTGGATGCTGTTTCCTATGGTAGTAGTTGTACAGTAAGACAGCTGAACGCACCTAACACCAAAAAACTCAAAAAACAGAAAAATCAATAACTAGAGATGATGATATCCTCCTCATGCACTCCTATAAATCTATAATCACATATTTGTGATACTAGTAATATGAACCTGGGTTGTTTCTTTCTTTCCATTTTTAATGAGATACATGGGGACAAACATAAATGCACCAGGCGGCTACACAGGAGCCCTCCGAGGTTAAATGAAGTAGCATTATAGTTATTAAAGTATAAGGTACATTCCGCTAAAAAAAAGTTTTAAATATAAAAGAACAAGACAGTTTAGCTTATTTATTTATTTGAATTATACTGGCCAACCCCAAAAATCAAAGATGTCACATAATGAGTGGTTACTGTATAATCTGAAATGCAAGTAAAATACCCAATTATTTGAAAATGCACAATGCAGACTTGGATTGGACATGACATAATCATCATAGCATTTATAGTATGATTATTAAGAAAAAACACCAAATAAATATTTATTACTTAAGCACTGAGGTTTAATTCAAAGAGTGATGGTTAACATTAGGAATTGTTACTCTGCTACCTAAAATCAAAATTTTGTTTAAACAGATACTCCTCTTTAGTTAAGCAGGTCAAATCTCATTAGCCATAGGTTGCAAGTTGTTTAAAGAGTTGAAAATGTTATGCATAGCATAACTAATTGATTTCATTTCACTGGGGGAAACTATTATCTATGCTTTCTACACTCCATGCAGGCAAAACATAGAAGTAATGTATATAGATCTGTACAATAAGGAAGCCATAAAAGTTTAAAGAACCTCTATTCCTCTAATATGTTGTATAATTCTTAAAACCAACATCTCCAATAATGCTCCAAAACATGTAATAAAACAAACCATAAAGAAAAACAGCATAACCTAAATAGTGTCCAAATAAATTACATAGGTTAATTGTCAGATTGTTGTACAAGCATAAAAGACACAGAAAAAGAGACACCTGTTTTGCAACTAACTTCTGTTGAGATGGTGTGGGATTACCCTGGACAGATGATTTTGCTGGCAGCAACGGGTCAACCAAGTGCTCTATGAATACCTGAACTGCATCCTCGGTTGGACAAACATCTGATTGACCCATGTTTTATCCAGTGATTTTCAAGGCCAATCAACTTGGGCTGTCCGAAGCCACAACATAGGAGGACAAATAAAAAACACTGATTACTATTTTGACAGAACATACTTGTGAAACAAGTGCATGAGTCCCTTTGTGTGTGCAAGGAGAGAAACACAAACTACCAACATTTCTCAAAACGACAAGCATTTTCCCACTAGGTAAATCAACTACAAGAAACAAATGACACCATAGCAGTTTATCCTGAATCATGTCTATTGTCAAACCATTGACCTCTAAACTATGAAAATTTCTTAGAAGAATTTTAAAATGATAAACAAAAGAAAAGGACAAAATTGTACCGCATAAAATTTGCATTATCAGGAAAGAAACATTTTTCTAGGCATACAATTTTTTTTTTTTTGAAAAAAAACACACTAATTGTTGGCTCCAATGTATAAGGAACTTGATTCCCCTTCAACAACGTCTCAAGTCTGAAATTTGTGGATTGAAAAAAAAAACTTGGGAGATATTTTCTCCTTTTAAGTCATTCCACCATCTCAATTCAGATTATTCAGACCCAATGCCATTTTTTTTTAAAATGTCAAAAAAAGAAAAAGAGAAGAAAAATGAACAGCCAGAGCAAAATCATCAAATAACAAAAGGGACACTCTTTGATTGAACATGCATGATGCATGATCGCCAAAATCCAAACTTTACCAGCAATGAATTTCAGAAACGTTTCCACACTCTTGACAGTAACCTTTCCTCAAAAGAGTGATGGAAATAAGGTTTTACCTCACAATTTTCGAGTTCAAACGCTACACTGTCTTCTCTGATCAACCTATACAAAACCGAATGCATGTTATGTTAAACACTCAAACTCAAGCCGAAAAACCAATATAAAATAACAAATAAAAACGGAAACAAACAATTTGATCGGTTTCAAAAAACGATAAATTTTTTTTTTTTAAAAGAATCGAAATGCAGAGCAAATCAAACAACTCACGAGTTGGAGAAAGAGTGTTAATGGTCAACAAAGTGTTGGCTCATGTATAGCACACTGCGCTCAAAATTTTGATGATAGCATTTTCACTTTGCATTTTGGCTTTGGCAAAGTTTATATAATAAACCCCACCAAAATACTAACGTACATAAGAGTCTTTTCCAAATTTTGCAAACAATGATTATAATTTAGGGATAATTAAAGTGATCATTCCTAATTTCTGGGGTTATCGTAATAGTAAATTATTGGCTAAATTAAAAAGTTGAGATTTCAATTTGATTTTTTTTTAAAAAAAGTTCCACTTTTTTTTTAATGGAAAAAGTTTCACTTTTATTCCTTAAATTTTTTTCATTACATCAAATTGATCCTTGAGTCAGTTTTTGTATTATTTTAGTAAATAACATGCATCAAATTTGTTAGAAATGTCACGTCATCAGCTAAAATTGACATCATTAATGTCAAAAAAGTTAAATAGTAAAATGCACAACATAAAAAAATAAAGATAATTGAAAGTTAGAAAATATAAACAATTGATATATAAATAAAGGATTAAAAGAGTTTAAAATTAATTAATGACTAAAATTATAAATACATCAATATATTTTTATCGATAAAAATAACATTAGAATTAGAATTATATAAAAATATCATATAAATATGTCTATTATGTTATTTTACATTTATCAACTTTTCAACAAATAATTTTACCAAATTTAAAAAGTATTTTTGCAAATTCTAATGTACAATAACGATTTTTAATCTTGAATAAAAAAACAGAAAATTTGTTGTTTCTGGAATAAAAAGTACTTTTAAACTCTTCTAACTTTAATCCAAACATGCATTAAATCAATTTGCATAAAATGATTTTTATAATATATTTGTTCGGTGGAATACCTTCAGATCCGATTCGACGGTGCAGATCCAGTTCAGATCTAGAGAATTGACGATGGAGCACGGTGGTGGAGTACCTGCAAGCACTCTAAGTGTGACGCTCAAGTCGATGTTTGTGAGAGAAAATGAGAGGATAATAAATATAAAAAAAATACGATTCATTAAATGTTGATTAATAAATATAAAAGGAAATCAATAAATATTTGGTGGAATACCTTTAGATCCAGTTCGACAGTGGAGATCCAGTTCAAATCTAGAGAATTGACAGTGGAACACGATAGAGGTAGCAAGTACGATGTTGGTGGAGTACCTGCAAACACTTAACACTCTGACTGACGCTCAAGTCAATGTTTGTGAGAGAAAGTGAGAGGATAATAAATATAAAAAAATGTGATTCATTAAATGTTAATTAATAAATGTAAAAGGAAATTAATAAATATATTTGTTTGGTGAAATACCTTCAGATCTAATTCGACGGTGGCGATCCAGTACAGATCTAGAGAATTGTCAGCGGAGCACGATGGAGGTAGCAAGCACGATGGCGGTGGAGTACTTGCAAGTTGAGGCTCAAGTCAATGTTTGTGAGAGGAAGTGAGAGGATAATGAAAGTTAGAGTTGTTTCATGCTTGAAACCTGCTTATATACTCGAGTTTAGGGTTACAGTCAAGCGTCCTGTGTGACTCGTGTGGGGCTCACGTGTCCCGCGCATGTCCCCTTGTAAGCATCGATGACTCAGGATTGTCAATCAGGCGGGACTAAGTAATTTTAGGTGTTGTCCAGAGATACTGCTCCATAACAATATTCTTAAAAAATATTAATAAATATATTCTCAATTAGCATTTATGTACAATTAATAATTATAAAAAAAATATTAACTATATTCTAAAAAAAGTAACGTAATATAGATCAATATCAATATTATTAATTATATAATTAATATTATTAATTATTAATATTATTAATAGTTCAATCACCACCAAGCGTGTGGATCAACTAGTGCGTGGTTTCCAGTTTAACCAAAGGACTCGAGTTCGAGTCATGTGTATGTAGCTGCGTTAAATACTCAGAGAAAGTTTTACCGCTCATAGTAGTTCTCCTGACTCAAACAGGATTGTCTTGGTTTAGACTCCCAACAAAACAAGTCAATCCAAAACTATTAATATAAAATTATGTTAAGTATTTAAATTATTTGAATTAATTATTAATATAAATTAATTACACAATCCTAATAAATATTTGAATTAATTAATATAAATAATTTTATTTAATTTAATATAAGAAATTTTTATTAATTATTTTGTTTATTTTTAAAATTGAACAAATAAGAAATAAACGTAGGCTAACTTTGGCAAGCCATTTTAGTTAGCTTTTAACTTCTTTTACTAGTTGAAAAACTTATTTGACTGTTCGGTAAATAAACTTTTTTTAGTAGTTTATAGCGTTTTTTAGAAAGCTACTTGAAGTAGCGTTTTTTAAAACACTAGTTTTTTTTATATTTTATTCCCTTTTCATCCTTAACATATTTATTAATTTTTCTTATTACCTCTTTTAAATATAACAATGTTTTATTATTTATTTGTTTTATTTTATTTTTGTTATTTTATTTTATATTTTTTTATATTACACTATTTATTTTAACCATTGTACTACTTATAATATTTAATTTATTATTTCAACATTATACTTCACGAAATTGACAATGATAAATGTTAGATTTTTTTATTTTTTATTTTTTTGAATAATTTTATATTAGACGATTTATTTTAACTATTATGCTAATTAACATAATAAAAGTATAATGTCTACTTAAAAGTATGTTTTTTTACTTTATTTTAAACTTGATTAAAAATATTTTAAGATATAGTATAAGATTAATAGTAGAATACTTAATATGAAAAAAATATAATAATTGAAACTAAAAATTTAATAAAAATAATTTATCTATAAATAAAAAATTACAAGAGTTTAAAATTAATTAAAAAATTAAAATTAAAACACCTGTAAATATATTTTTATCCATGAAATAAAATTGAATTTTATATAAAAATATCATATAAATATGTCAATTTCTGCCATTTTAAATTTTTCAACTACTTCAACATGTAATTTTACTGAACACTTATAATTTAATAAGCTAGTTTAACAACTCTTAGCTTTCACCTACCTGCTACCTTTTCAGCGGCTTCCAGCTAACTTTTCAACTAGTTTTATTGAATATAAGCATAAGCTATGTTCCGGTAAAACTAGCTAAAAAGCTAATTTGTAAAACCAAAAGGGTTGGGGCAGTGGTATAAGGCCCCGCTACGTTTACATGTGAGGAACGATCCATCTAACGGAAGAACCCGTGTTCAATTTCCTCCGTGTGCAAAATTTTCTTAGACCAGCGACAGTCACGCATCATGAGCATGATTAGTATCTGATCCAGTGGGTTGGGGGCAGTGGCGGATCTAGGACCCTAAGTCAAGAGGGGCAAAATATATACATTCAAAATAGGATAAGAGATATGATAATGTTATCATATCTGACTGACGCAACAAACAATGGATTATAATAGAAAGAAGATAATTATCTTATCTTATCCTATCATATTGAGTCGGTTGGAACAAAAATTTAAAATTAAATACTTAAATAAAAAATAAATACATGAAAAGAGTAGAAAATTAAGAGTAGGGGGTTCAAATATATAAAATTAGGAAGAACAAAATGTACACATTAAATATATTTATATATAATTTTTAAAAGTGAGGGGGTGCAAGTGCACCCCCTCAAATATACCTGCATCCGCCATTGGTTGAAAAACACCTGTGGTCTCTGACCTAGGAAAAAAAATTAATTTGTAAAAGCTTTCGTATAATTTTTCTAAAATATGTGATATTTCACTTAACGATAAGCTTAATAAAACAGGCCAACCAGGAATATTTATCCTCCGCATCATACAGAGTAAACTACTTAGTGCATGTTTGATTTTCAGTTTAAATTGCTGCTACACGAATTTCAAAATAAATCCAACTGATGAAAGCAAAATGAACGCAAAAAGAAGGATTATGATCCGTTGGCAAACTTAATTTTGGTCTGACAAATGTTTAACCAAACATGCACTTACTAACCAATAATGAAACGACATGTCTCTGATACAATAATACATGATTCAACTCTCAAATCGAATCCTGGTCGTTTCTGTTTCTCCTCATAGGGGCGTGATGATGTCTGAGACAACTCGAAGCTTTTGCAAAGCCACTCCCTCCAATACCAACACACCCACTTCCATTGTTGAAGCCTCCCATTCCCAAGTTCGTGTCTTTGTGAGGAGAAACAAGAGACCCAGAAAAATGGCCGTCAAACTTGAAGAACACGACCATCTTCCATCCACCCAGGACCGCAAGGTGTCAACTTTTCAATCATTCTTTTCTATTTTCTGCATAAATGGATCAATGGGTGTCTAAGTTATGAATGCAACTTTTCCATCATAGCTTTTCGTGTTGTTATAATAAGGTTTTTCACTTGCAATGGGTTATACCAGGTTCCAGTTACACAGAAGTTTGGCCTACCAGAAATTGAAGAATTTGCGTATCGTGGAGCAAAGGAATCGACTCAGTGTGGTAAGTGTTTTTTTTTCCTTGAAGTTTGCAATGTTGATTGATATTCCCTATTTTCACTGATGGCATCTTGAACCATTTATTTATGACGTAATCTTTTATCTGCTAAACATATTTAAATTCACAGCAGCTGCAATGGTCCCTACTTAGGAGTGTAATGAATTGTTTCATAGGTTACTATAGTGATTTGAGAATAAATTGATCCGGTTTATGGTGAATATATAAAGCAGGAAGATAATGGGATTGCCAAAAACAAAGTAAGAATAGGAACATAAGAATGAGTTTAGAAAGGTATAAATGTAATAATGCTGTGCTTATTTTATTAGCTGCTTTGTTGTATTATCTCACAATTAGTTAAGAATTTTTGGTGTGTTCCTCATGGAGAATGTGATTGCTAGCTATAAGCTATTGTTATTTTTCGAGTTACCCAACTAGGGTTAGAACTAGAAGTATGCATGAATATTCTCATGTTCATCTATTCTGATTGAAGGATTGAGTTCTCATATTAATGGCTTTCCTTTCCAGGGAAATCTGAAATGGACTCAGATGTGATTCCAGTGGCAAGTAAAGTTGATTCAACAAGATCTAGTGGTAAGAACTAGAAGTGATACAGTATACTGTATATCGGTATATAGTTGCAAATTCCATATCTTTTTTCCTCAGGAATATATTTAATGAAGTGTATGTCATTTAATTTACTCTTGGAAATTAAAATTTAATTGTGGACATAATACCTGTCATTTTGTAAGCATATTAATTCGAAACTAATATATGATATAGGTGAATCACCTGCCCACTGGGAAAAGGTGCTTGAGGGGATTCGCAAAATGAGGTGTTCTGCAGATGCACCAGTAGATACTATGGGATGTGAGAAAGCTGGTGATACATTACCTCCTAAGGTCTGACTCAGTATTCTACTGCTGTTAATTTGATCTATAGAAAAAAGATAAGCGTTTATTTATTGGTTTCTGTCTTGGCACTTTTAAATGATTACTAAATATGCATTTGAATAGAATATGGCTTGACACACAACTTTTTGGGGGCTGAAAAAGACAACACGGTTAATGCTATTGATTTGACAAACCAATAGTCATTCATCAATCAGTATAGCCATTGCTCATTCAATTAGTAGATGATGATCAGTTGATGGCCAAACTAGTCAATCTTCTATGTGTCAGTCTTTTTGTCAGATGAATTTCTTTTTCTGTACTATTCTTTATAGTTGTTGTGATTACAGGGACATTGTAATTCCTTTAGCTTGTATATTTTGTATGAAGCATGATGTGAATAAGTTTACCCTTATCTAAATTCCTATGTGTATAATTAGGAAAGAAGATTTGCTGTCCTGGTATCTTCTCTTTTATCAAGCCAAACAAAGGATCCTGTTACTCATGGTGAGTATCTTCTGAAGTTTATAGTAAAAAAAAAAAATGTTGATAAGTTTCTTGGCTTTTGTACATAGAGATGCTTTCTAAGATGATAATGTTCTTCTGTTTTTTGATCAAATACCTAGCACACTGTTGCCTTATGGAAGTATAAGATTAGCAGCATTAACCTGCAATAAGGAAACATATCTCAGAGTAGCAGAAGTTTCTTATGTCGACTTATTGAGATGGCTAATGAAGAGAAACTGATAATATTGGTTGATATGAGATTATTAATGTCTAGAAAGTGATGACTTATAGCGGCTTGTTTTGGTTCAAATTGAGGTTGTCTTGGATTTGGGTAGTAAGTTTAATATGCTTGTGTTTTAAGTTCTGAGAAAGCTTGAAAGATTGGTAGGTCTGCCAGTGTGACAAAAACCCTGTTACCAACATCTTTAGATTGTTGAAAGGGGATTTGTAAGTTACTTGCAAACGAGGCTTCTCTGCATTTGAAGTAATTTAAATGAACATTAATAGAGCATTTCTTGTGATGGTAGAAGACTAGAAGGGTGTTACCAACCACCTAATAAAAGGTAAAAGCATTACTAGAAGAAAAAAGAAAGAAAATGCAGGAAATTGGAATGTCAAACATGTTTTCTTAATAAAACATGACATAACAAGTAGTAGTAGAAGGAAGTGATTAAGAGAGGAAGTGTAAAAGCAAAAATGGATATTTTCTATATATCTTGATATAGATGATTGAATTCTGGAAACGAATATATTGCAAATTAATTGCTAACTTAAATAATTTGGCCACATTGTACTTTTGCCCCCAAGATTTTGTTTACCATCTGTCTTGATGTATGTAATTTATACTTGGTAGTTGCTCGAAATTTTTTTTCATGCTTCAACTTCAGTTCTAGTTACAAGTGTGTTTTTAAGAATAGGAGCAATCCAACGTCTTCTTCAAAATGATCTGCTTACTGCTGATGCAATCAATAATGCTGATGAAGAAACCATCAAAAAGCTGATTTATCCTGTATGTTCCTTGTTTCTTTTAAAGTTATTGCCTCTCCTGTGATTCAAATAATTTGAATTTAAGTGGCAAGTTAAGGAAGATACTTATGAAGCTTCCTGTATGTCTTTGCTTGCATGTTATCTTGCCAATTTCTTTTTAAGGCCTTGTTTTATTTTGTGTTGTATTGAACTTGTGTTTGTACTTTTGGGCATTGTTTTTTCCAGGTTGGGTTTTATACCAGAAAAGCTACTAACTTGAAAAAAATTGCAAATATTTGTCTCATGAAGTATGATGGAGACATACCTAGCTCAATTGAGCAACTACTGTTACTTCCTGGCATCGGTCCTAAGATGGCTCATTTGGTATGTGTAATAGCTTTTCTAATTCAAGCAATGTGTTTCATTAGTTTTCTGAAGTTAATTTTGTTTGTGCACATTAGGTTATGAATGTTGGATGGAACAATGTTCAAGGGATTTGTGTAGATACTCATGTCCACCGCATTTGCAACCGGCTTGGGTGGGTCTCAAGATTGGGCACAAAACAGGTTCCTTTAAGTTTGTCAGCTTCACATTTTATGTATGGGGCATTATTACCTAATTTATTTATTTGTTCTTGCAACATCTTGGCGCTGGTGAAGTTGTAATGAACATCATTAGATTTGCTTCTTTTAGGAAAAAAAATTAAGCAAATTATTTTCCACACCACACGCGTGCGCCGTGCGCACACACATATGTTATATGAAGGCATATTCTATCGCTGATATATGTTAAATTATAAGATCATAAATTATCACATTTATAGTAACCAAAAGAGCAGAAAAGAATTTGTCACATTTATAAAAATTATTCAATGTTAGTCAGCGATAACAAATAAAGCTCTTTCAAGTGGCTTGGATTTAGTTTCTTTTATCACTGTGTTTCTAAAGGTCACAATTGAAAGTTACCAATCCTTTTAAATTTGCTAGAAAACTTCGACACCTGAAGAGACAAGAGAGTCACTGCAACGGTGGCTTCCAAAGGAAGAATGGGTTCCAATAAATCCTCTATTGGTATGTCCAACTCATTTTCAAAGTCCTACTAGAACAATTTGCTGTTATAATTGAGTTATATTATTCATACAATACAACACTTTTATCTCTCTTCAATCTTCATTACTTAAATCATCTTATTTCATGTTTCTCTTTATTGTACAAGTATAATTTCTTGTTATAATTTGCTATGTTTTGCTTCATTAGTCAATTTTATATGGCAAATTAGTGTAAGATAGTTATTTAAATATTTTACAGCTATGTGTGGAACTTGTGTGCCAACCCTGTCCATCTTTTTGGCTTGTTTGTTACACCAATGTAAATAAGTAACATCCTCTTTTGTGGGTTGAATATAAACAGGTAGGATTTGGACAAACAATTTGTACGCCTCTAAGACCTCGTTGTGGAGAATGCAGCATAAGTGAG
The DNA here is from genome assembly GCA_026413185.1 of Pueraria montana var. lobata. NCBI lineage: Eukaryota > Viridiplantae > Streptophyta > Magnoliopsida > Fabales > Fabaceae > Pueraria > Pueraria montana. Next base: position 9,810,323 of record CM048654.1, read on the forward strand.
TTATGTCCCTCAGCCTTCAAGGAGACCTCAAAGTCAAGTCCATCTTCCAAGTCCAAAAAGTCTGGGGGACTGAACAAGAAGCTTTGACATGGACAAGGACAACCCCCAAAAGAACATGAACCTTTAACAAATTGTTTTTTGGTCACAGGTTTAATTTGAACGAGTGGTCGTTCTCTATTTTCACATGTACATACATATTTCTAAGTACGGACGTGACCAAATTACTATTAGGCTTACATTACATCAGCCCCACATCTAGAGAGATGTATATTTTTTTGTAAAAATACTTGTATTCACCGTTGGATGATCTGAAACCTGGGGGTTTTATAAGCCTTGATTCAATGTTCATTAATTATTAGAGATTCTACAAGTTGAGGGGTATGCAGATTTTCAATTTTATATAAATATAGCTACTTTATTCGGTCAGAAAAAATTTACGTAATGCTGCAGATTGCCCTAAACTGAAAAGAGAATGGTTTGCACATATATTTTGTGTAGAAACAATAATTTGGAACAAACTTTTGTTGAATTGTCTATTTGCTTGAAGTAAATTCTATAATGACTTCAGTCACAAGCATTGAGCTATCCTTGTAACAATTTGTCATTTAACTAATTAATTATTCTCTACTTAATGATATATTTAACAAAACTTCACATTTAATAATTTCCACTAGATTTTGCATTGAATTGAAAATTTTATACAAAGTTTTATTACTAAATTGCTTTTAGAATAAAAATATCTAAATATAAATCATTTTATCAAGCAGAACACCATTTTGGGCTTTACTGTTCATGAGATAGCCCAGTCTACTCGTTAGTAAACTCGGCCCAATAGAGTAAAGTCTACCGTCATCTTGTGTTTCGTTTCCACTTTCCAGAGAAGGAGTTTAGGAAGTGTTTGGTTACTTCTCAGATTCTGTTCCATAGAGAGAGAGAGAGAGAGAGCGATGACGGTAGCAGCAGGAATCGGTTACGCTCTGGTAGCGTTGGGACCCTCTCTCTCCCTCTTCGTTTCCGTCATTTCCAAAAAACCCTTCCTCATTCTCACTGTTCTCTCCAGGTACATCACCTTACGCTCCATTTCTTTTTGATCTCATGTAATCGCAAACTTTATCCCATACCTTACTGACCCACGCTATGCAAGTTAGGGTTTTATGATCACTGTTGTAGTGACTTCAAATGAAACTTTGATGGATGCAGTACACTGTTGTGGCTTATTAGTTTGATTGTGCTGTCTGGAATATGGAGGGGGTTTTTGCCTCTCAACACAACAGCTTCGTGGCCTTTTGGAATTCTTATTTTCTCATCTGTTGCTTTTCAAGAAGGCCTCAGGCTTTTCTTCTGGAAAATATATAAGTAAGCTTATATTGCTTTCTGCTCTCCTGTAAATTCTTGCATTCAATTCATTCCCCTTGTTTTCCTTTCAAGTGCTTTGATATTGTTATTAGGTTAAATTAAAAATTTGGTTCCTAGTCCCTATATATAAAAAATATCAATCTACATTTTAGACCTATATGAAAAAGCATTTGCAAATTGAATCCTATCATCTGCCAAAGTTGTGATGGTATTTGATTTGGGGCATATACTTAACACCGTTTTTTCATTTTAGAATGAACATGAAAAAAAGTTCAGACTTCATTTTAGTTCCTTCCTACATTAAAAAATTCTATATTTTGGTCCCTTCATTTGGCATACCGTTTTTTCCTTTGGTCCCTATGTCAAAAAATCATAACAACGCTATAACTTTAATAAACAGTAAGAACGAAATAGAAACAGTTGTCATGTAGGAACCAAAACAAAAACAGTGTTGACTATAGGGACTAAATTTAAAAGTTAACCTTGTTGTTGTTGTTGTTATTATTATTATTTGCTTTTACAAACTCTCTCACAATATAATGGAGGAAATATCTGACCATTTTGTAGAAACTGTTTTTTTATTGATATGGTATACGCATGTTGCTTTTGCCTTTTGTGTCTGGATTATTTATTTTATTTTTCCTGTTGATCTTGTGTAGGAGGTTAGAAGATATGTTAGATGCCTTTGCTGACAGAGTATCAAAACCACATCTTCACCTGACAGATAAGATGCTGATTGCTCTGGGTAGGAAAATGGAGGCTTTCATGCCTATTTTCCTATCCTTAAGATTGCAGTTGTTTGGTCAAATTTGAATAAGTCTATTAACTATTTTGTCAGCGGTTGGAACAACCTTGCTGATACTGCTTACTCTTTTTCCCTTTGTTTTGGCATTTAACTAGATCCTTGATTGAATTTAATTGTATGATAAAATGAATAACTTGTTAAGATGTTATTGAAAAAAGATATGGCCTAGGAATAAGATCTATATTCTGAAAAATAACCTGTGTTTTTTTAATAAAATGTATTTTGGATTTTTTTCACAGCTGGTGGGTTGGGTCATGGTGTTGCCCATGCTGTGTTCTTCTGCATCAGCCTTTTAACTCCTGCATTCGGTCCAGCAACATATTTCGTTGACAGGTGTTCAAAAGTTCCATTTTTCCTTCTTTCTGGTGAGTTTCCCCACTGCTGGTTGTTGTATGCATGTATATGAATAATATGGGATATGACAGCTTCTAACTTTTGAAAAATTTGCTATATAAGGATTTATTGCATATTTATTTCATTAATGTGAATGTATAGAGTCTGGATTGGAATTGCGTCAAGAGAATCTTGAATAGGACTTTCCTATCAAGCCTCAGTTCTTATACATAAACAACAGTAGCTGGGATTTTTTTAATTTCAAATAGTGCTATGGTATTTTTAATATTTCATTCTCTCCAATTAGTTCACCATTTTTTATATACATTGCAGCAATTATTGCTCTTGCATTTGTCACAATCCACACTTTCTCAATGGTCATCGCATTTAACGGGTACACAGAGGGGAACAAAGTGGATCAATATTTTGTTCCCATTGTTCACATTGTTGCTGGAATGGTGGTAAAATCTCACTCTCTGCATCATATTTTTGCCCTACAATTTACAACTTTAACTAGTAACTAGCCATCTTTCTCTTGTTCCATTACCATTTACCAACCTCAACATATTAGCTGTTGTCCAGCTAATATTTACAACACCAACATATTTACAATATTAGGCCAGTGCCTGAGCTATGATGCAAAGGTATAACATAGCCTATATTGTCCAACTAATGTACTCTTGAATCCAGAAAATTTATTGGAAAATGGTCTCCACTCTCCAGTTTGTTTTATGACAGTTTAACTTTGAATCACTTTGGAGCTTGTTATTTGGATTACCCGATTTTTACAGTCTAATTCATCCCTTCAATATTAAAAATCTTATAACTAAGTTAGATACACTCAGAACAATGATGTGGAATTAGTGTCTATCAGTAGTACTGCAGCATAGGTGAATGCCTTAAAATATCATAAACTCCAACTTACATAAAAGAACAAAAGTACTTTATAGCCCAGATTATGTTACTGCAATGAAACTACTGCCATGTTGCTTTTGTTTTAATTTGTTGGGTTTCACAGGTTTCCTAACATTGTTTTAAGTTTTAACTTAGTGTTGCCATTTTTGGTAAATGGTGTTACAGCTTGTTGGGGATAACACTGCCAAACTGCCAAACTATCATATATTGATATGACAAAACCATGAAAAAAGAAAAGGCAGCACACTGATGTCAGTAGTGTAGTTTTTAGTTTGTATAACTTTCTGTTTGTAGATTTGTGAAATTGGCAAGATGATCAACTCAATCATGGTAGGATGTAGAGAAAGGATATCAGTCCAAACTCCAAAGTATAGTGAGTCAAGCTTGAATAGGTGGCAAATGTAGCATCTAGTGGTACTTGTCTGCTTGAATTTGGATAAGTTTCAGAAAACATTGAAACTAAAGAGGTCCCCTGGATATATACTTTGAATTGTTGTTATTAGTTAAGAACTTAAGATTTAGGAATATAATTTTGATATTTTATGATATTTACTTTTGCCTTCAATTAATGCTTAACTGGTTTCTTTGACTTGCTGTTTCCTTATTCAGACTCTAGTGAATTTGGCGCCTGGTGGTTGTGCTGTTGGCATTCCTCTTCTTTATATCGTTGCTATCTTGACCTTGATTCATTGTGGGAGGATGGTTTGGAGAAAATTGACAGAAAACCCAATCAGGCCAGGTCACTCATAGTTAGTGATAATCTTTGTAAAAAATTTCGTCTATAGTTGCTTAGTGCTCGCCATTCCGGAAGAATACCAAGATACCAGAAATTACATTACACAAAAGGTGTTTCACTGACGTTATGCTCCCATCTTCTTACAATGGGTTACTATGAGTGGCCTTAAGTTAACTTTTCGTGTTGTCAGTTTCACTTATCATAACTGCGATCAGGTTTACTGCAGTTTTGGTTGCAGATGCGGGTTTGCTGAAAGTCTTGGTCGTTTAGTATTCAGAAAAAGAATATATAGTAGATTAAGAGATTATTACTTAAAATTGGGACATTATGCCCCTCTCGTTGAAATTCCATTTCATGTCAGAATGTTAATTGGTTATATCACAGTAAGTGTATATATGCGTTATCTCCATGAGATGAAAGTTAATTTCTAAGTTACACAACATACCCGCTAGTGCGTTTCAAATTCAACTCTAGTACAGCCAGGTATGAAATATCAAATATATTTAGCTGAAAACGAGTTAGCTGAAAATTATACATACGCAAGAAGCACATAAAATGGTTCAAGAAGGGGAGAAATTATTGGAAACGAGAGCATTGCCTCAGCACCCCATGCACAGTTTACTGAAAGTTCAACTCGCCTCGAGGGAGACTCATGTTTATTGAGAAAATAACAATGGATATAACTTAAGTACGATTTTATAGGTGTTTTGGGTGTTGTTTTTCAATCAGTATGAGAGTTTTATTTTAGTAATCTATATTGATCCTTAATACAAACTTTTCTTATGTAGATTATTATGTTAAAACTCTAATTCTAATTGGAGAATAATTCCAAAAGCATTTATAGAATTGTATATGTTTATTTTATTTTTTTAGGTGTACGTATCTAAGTTTTGTTTAATAACAATTTGCTAGTGTTTTTGGAAAACGACCCACGTGGCCCGGTGGATGATAAAATTCACGAGTTTGTTTAATAAAAATAGCAGATAAAATCTTTAAAAACTTAAAAGTTAACGAGTAATTGATTGAATTAAACTATTTGATAAGAATAATTATTAATTTTAATTAATAGGTATAAAATAACATAAAAACTAGATTAAAAAATTTAGTCATAATTTGAACTTATATATATATTACTTTTTATATTTTAATTTATTTTAAATGATTTATTATTTTAACAATTAAGCTAATAAATTTTAATTTTAATATCGTTTTAAAATATTTTTATTAAATGAAATGAGATAATATAAATTAATTTGCCAATTAATTGGCTAACTGAATATGGAAGAGTGCACAGTGCAAATGCATCAGCACTGGCCAAAAGTATAGCTGCCGTAACCAACCTAACAATTTCTGCTGGAATAGAAAAGAAAATGTCACCTGTTTTTACCTAGTGACCATGCACTAACGTAGATAAGGTATATGCTTCAATTAGATTTTGAGGAAGTATACCTTAGGCTTTCACCATAAAAATGGCAGGGTCTTATAAAGAATTCATGACTCATGTCAACCTTGTTTGAATATTTATCATTCAGTGTCAAGCTTGCTTTTTATCCTGTTTGGAAACTACACATTCACTTGCATGAGTTATTAAAAGAGATTCCTCCAGCATGAAAACATCATCACCATTAAATTCTGAATCAAGCCCTTCATGTCCATCAAATTCCTTGAGCCCCACCAATGTCTCAATTGGAATCTCAGGCTCTTGGTCCAAAGCAAAATCTTCTCTAGTTAATTGAAGGTCATAGTTTGACTCATGATCTTCATTAAGAAGAGTCTTGTCAACAAATAACTCTTTGTTGCCATCTTCACTGCCTTTCAATACAACTTTCTCATCATTCAACTCTGAAGTTACTATCTCTGATGAACTTTTAGATGACATATAAGGTTCATATGTTACTCTGCATACAGTTTCATGGCCTTTATTATTACCTTCCCTTATCCTTGATGTCATTGGTCTTGAACCAAACACAACCACCCTTTTCCTAGGTGAGATACAAAATGGACTCCAGGATTCCTCTGAATGATTCCAGTTGAATTTCCCTTCAAATGGCCAAAAAAGTGGTTCATCAGCATTGAACTCTTGCATATCTTCAATTTCTAAAAGATGCTCCACTGCAATATTATCTTCTGGTCTGTCACAGTGTATTCCATTGGTGCTAAGAGGAGTTGAAGGGTTCTCAGATGAACATCCATAATAAGGCTTTGAATCTGAGATCCACTCGGAGTCTTCACTTTCAAGAGTGAGTAAAGAATCACAGTTGAAGTCACACTTGATACAAAGATGAATGGAGCTGTTGGTTGATGAACATCCACCATCAGTCCCTGACCCTGAAGCCTCAGAACAGCCACATGGAGAATTTGTAGCAGTTGCATCATTCACAGTTCCAGTCAAACTCATTGTAGAAGCTCTTGTTGAGATCAGTGCCTTGCTGTTAAATTGGATTAATCAGAGATTGTCCTTTTTTTAGTATTTTTTTTCTCTCAATCACAAAGGAAAGAGAAAAGTCAAATATGTCAAGGAAATATATAAGAGTAATGGTAAAACTAAAAGGATAACAAGAGTATAACTTTTTTCTTTGAGAATTTTCAAATCAGCATCTAATTTAAAGAATAACATTCATTGCAACTTGCAAGCATTATGAACTGAGATGAAAAGTTTATTGAATTTTCAAGGGTTCGTTGATTAAGTAAAGCCAACCATTTCCCCTGTTGTTACCTAGGAATTCAAACTCACGACCTTCTAATATCATTTATTGGATCAACTACTTACCAGTAATCCAAAACATAGTGTAAATTTATTTCCTTTTAGTACTCTTTAAATTACATTTAGTTTAAGAAGCCACACATGAGAATGTTAAAGTCGATCGAATTCCACATGAAACATTTACCAAATAAAGCCAACAGACAACCTACATAACAATACTTATACAAACGCACATAGTCAAAGGAAGAGGAACAACCCCTATAGTATAAATCCTACAGTGTAATTAAACTGAATTGATGAGTGTGATATAAGGAAAAGAATTCACAAAGTAATTATGCCATCCAATTTATTTGTCATATACTATTAACTAAGATCTAAGCCTGTATGGCTCATGGCTGTATTTGAAGTAAATATTTTGGCTGATAAAGTAATATAAATGAACAAAAAAAAGAGACCAAAGCTCCCATATTTACCAGAAAAGGACCAAACAGATAGCTTCCCTTGGGAGAAAACACACCGTTAAAATGGGTGAATAACAAAGGGGAGGGGACAATTAGACACAATCAACTCAAACAGAGTGTTAAGGAACAAATCTTAAGCCACTCAGAAGAGGTTCTAGCAGTTTTTTAGTGGGGCCTATGAATTTTAATTTGATGACAATAATACAATACAAGCCTAATTCACCTAGTGCAACCTACGACAGATGCATGCATAGTAAAAAACAGTAAGGAAGAAAAAAGAAGATAAGGAACTGCACTTAAAAGCCATTACCTTGCTTCCACTCTGAAAACCACATAACATGTTCTGAGTCTGATCAAAGCAAGAGATTTTGAGAGAAGAGAGATAAAAAAAAAAAAGGTTTGGGTGAAAGAAAATGCCTAGAAAGAACAGAATACAGTGCTTAAATAGCAAAGAAGAAAAGGTAGAACACTGTCTTTTACTTGTATTGTACTGTTACAAGTTCAATCCAATACAAAGCATGGGGCAAAAGTTGGAGTTTTGCGCGCTCCGCTCACTGGCCATGCTGACACAATTGAGCTCCATTGGCGAATTCGATGGTCCACTCATTGTTGCCCATAGATTAATTCTTTAAGAGTGTGATCAGACCATTTTCCATTTCATTAATTTTCTTTTAATTCTCCACTTCAAGTCCACAGAGGGACACTCGGTAACTTTCTTTTTTTTAAAAACCACATGTACTGTTTTAAGAGATAATTGTCGTATAGAACATAACTGTAACAACTGTTACAAAAAACACTCTCTTAAATATTAAGGCAGCTGCATATCTTAATCTAGTAACTTCCTTCCTTTTATACTACATTTTTATTCTTATTTATTTTTGTTAAAATAATATCCAAATAAAGCAAATTTTGGCATCCAATAACAACCAAAACTCACCGTATTGTGATAGCAGAGGCACTGAATCATGTGCAGAAAAACAAAACAACATGGAGAGAATATTTTGTGATTGATTTACATGCAAGTTTTTAACCAAAAGCGTGAAAAAGAAAATAACAGTCTCAATGCCAACCAACTAACTTTTTCTTTTATTTTTACACATCTTAAGTAGGTTATTAGAAAATTTTGCCTTTTCCCTCCCAATTTGAGGCTTGGTTGGACAGTTGAGGCATGGGGAGATGCTTACATGTGCATTTAACATTTTGACATCAAAATATATGGTAGGAAGTTTTGACCAAGGTGTAAATAAAGATTTTTTGTCATTTTTGTGAAATTTCACTATTGATCAAGATTAGTGTGTTTAATTATCCTATTAGATCATTTAATACAAATGAAGGATAAAATGATAATTTCTTGAGTATTAGGAGTCATACGGAATGTTTCTCTGCCCCTAACTGGAGTATTTTATTTTATAGTGTCAAAATCACTTCAAAATAATACTACGGGCATTTCAAAAGTTGGATATTTGTCAACAATATTTTTGTACTATGTACACTAATTAACGATAATAACAGAACAAGACATTTGAAATTGAACAAAATATTAAAATTAAATAAATTGAAAGAAATACTATTGAATAATGATAAATTTATCACTTCCCAATCACTATTTAAGTTAGACATAACACAAAAATAAACATAAAATTAATGTTCAACAAAAGAAAAAAAAATAAAAAACTAAAGTTTATATGATTAGCTAAAACCTAAAACAAGATATACTCTAAAACAATTGGAACCAACTAGCAGCCATAACAATCACCATGCAACCTATGACAATTCTTAGCTTTTTTATATGAGCCTTAAATTCTACAAGCTCCCTCTTTAATTAACACTATCAAATCTTCTTTTTGTGTTTCAACTTTCTGCTGCAAAAGCAGTAATGCAGCCTTTTGGGCCACCATTTCTTCCATAAGTTCTTTATTTTTGTTCATTACACCATTAGTAACCCTTCTTGCTTGACTCGTTGTCGGGGGGTCAAACCAAGAAAAATAGTCACAATGACTAGAAAACCCATCATATCTTCCACATCCATACAACCTTCTACCAGGGTTCCTCTCAGTCCATGATGTTTGCAACTTGCATGGAATTCCACAGTTGCAAAACTCATTTGCATCAATGACATTGGACGAGTCAAAACTCCTACCATTAGAAGAGACAGAGTTTTCCGTTGTAGATATTTTCACAACTGAAATGAAGCAAAACATTTTCAAATTAGCCAATTTCCACTGCATTATTTTTAACATATAAATCAATACAATACTGTTAGAAAAACTGAACAGAGCATAAGAACAGCAAAAATATAAGCGTATAAGAAGAGAGGAGCAGAGGAGCAAAACTGGTCTGGTATATTTCAGAATTGCATATCAGTTTTGCACACTTTGATCTGTTACAGCAAGAGCTTAAATACAAAGCTAACAAGTTTCTAATTGGTTGAAACAAACAGCAAAAATAAAGGCTAATTAAAAATAGGCATCATTAGCCCACAACTACCTAATAAATAAAAGCATGCTTAAAAAGTAATCAGAAAAGTTGCAGGCACATTTAAGATGACAGTAGAAAAATCTCAACTGCCAACACTCCTCCTTGAGATTTTTCTTTAATACTCCAAACTTTGGTTTCAACTATCATCCCACATCTTCTGAGGATCACCATCAAGTAGACAAGCATTTGCATCCCCTTGCTTAACAGTAATTATATCATCTGAAACAGGAATGCTTGTAACCTCCTTAATCCATTTTTTTATTTCTATGAACCTTAGCTTTTGGTGCTAGACAAGCCATGATAGTTGCAGCAACATTAACAACACTGTACTCCTCTATGAAATTTATTTTTATCTTGATAAGAAGGAGTATGACAATCCCAGCAAAGTCTTGCCAATCAAGAGATTTACCTCTTGCATTTGCCAAAGTTATGGCCATGATTGTTGCAGCTTCCATGACCCATGAAAAAAGATTCATCATAAAACTCCAAAACTTCAAAAACTTGTTTTCCTTCTTCTCTTCAAGTTTGTTGTGGCCAAAGAGGTCCAACTTCTTAGCAACTTCTGTTGCAGACCCTTTTGAATCACACTTTAGATTCTGAAATACCTCCTTCTCAAGTGGCATGTTTTCCAAATTCACAGCTTCCTCCAAAACAGCATGCGTGGCCTTTTTCTTCCATTCCACTGAAAAACTTTTATCTCTCATTTTAACGGACATTAGCTCACATCCAAGAGGATCAAATATGGTGCATCTCATATTTTCAAAACACAAGGAATAATTCCTTTCTAGCATTTGTCCCACACTTAACAGACTTTGATTTATCTCAAGCACAAATAACACATCAAAAATATATTTTGCACCTGCTGGAGTTTCAACAGCAACAACTCCTTTGCCTTTGACATCAACACATTCACCATTGCCAATGGTGACTTTGGAGAAGTAGGATTGGTCCAATTCCTTGAAGATGCTAGCATTGTGGGTCATATGATTTGTGCATCCACTGTCTATAAGCCATACTTCTTTGTTATTACTTGCTGGACAACAAGTAGCAGCAAATAAATGCTCCTCATTTTGTTCTTCATGCTCCACAACTTGGGCTTGTTGTACCTGTTGGTTTGGCTTATTTTTACAAACCTTCTCCACATGACTAAATTGATTGCAGGCCCAAGATTTAATGCTTGGCCTAAACTAACAAAAATATTCAGTATGGTTGTTCTTCTTACAATGGGGGCAAGGTGGAAACTTATTTTTCCAACCTCCTCCTTTGTTGTCTTCTTTCTCCCCAAAAAAGGCTTTTTCCCAGAACTGCTCCAGCCTTGGGCTTTGCCTTTGGAGTGTGCCACAAGAGCACCTTCCATACTTTCTTCCATTCTCAGAGATCTCCTGTGTTCAGTGGCTTGCAGAGCATTCACAAGCTCTGCAATAGATATTTGAGAAAAATCCTTATTTTCTTCTAGAGAGGAGATTTTTGACTCAAACCACTCTGGAAGACACACTAGGATTTTCTCCACAACACTTTGATCACTTAGCTCCTCTCCAAGTAATCTGATTTGTGTAACCACCTTTGAAAGTCTATCAGTAAAATCTTTGACAGATTCACTTTCCTTCATTTTCACAGCTTCAAACTCCCTCCTTAGGTTCAGAACCTGCATCCTTTTTGTTCTTTCACTCCCTTGGAACTCCTCCTTCAACTAATCCCATGCCTCTTTTGTAGTCTCAAGAGTAAGGATCTTGATAAAAACATCATCATGTAATGCTGCTTGTATAATGGCAAGTGCTTTGCCTTCCTTTGCCAATTCCTCATTATGACTCTTCATTTGAGCTACTGTTGGGTTATTTGGTAATGACGGTGGATTACTTCCATTTTCTACTACATCCCACAAACTTTGAGCTCTGAAATAAGTCCTCATTTTTGCAGCCCACAAATGATCATGTTCACCTGCAAATACAGGAGGTGGAGGTAAATAACTACTGCTAGAAGCCATTTTTGTGTTTGAAAGTTTTTTTGTATGGGATTTTCTCTCACTCACTGACTCTGGTTTTTCACTCTCTTACAGTCCCTTAAAGATCATTTAAGCTCTGATACCATGTTAGAAAAACTGAACAGAGCATAAGAACAACAAAAGTATAAGCGTATAAGAAGAGAGGAGCAGAGGAGCAAAACTGGTCTGGTATATTTCAGATTTGCATATCAGTTTTGCACACTTTGATCTGTTACAACAAGAGCTTAAATACAAAGCCAACAAGTTTCTAATTGGTTGAAACAAACAGCAAAAATAAAGGCTAATTAAAAATAGGCATCATTAGTCCATAACTACCTAATAAATAAAAGCATGCTTAAAAAGTAATAAAAAAAGTTGCAGAAACATTTAAAATGACAGTAGAAAAATCTCAACTGCCAACAAATACTCCTACTTAAGAAGCATGACACTTCCACATCCCAATGTTTTCATTTAATGAAACTTTTTTGCATGAAGGTGACTCACATGTCAAATTTTTACATGTATACATTACTATTACTACTACCCCAATAGGCTGAACCTAAAGTGTTAACATAGATTGTATGTCCCATTGTCATCCGTTGTTGGTACGTAGTAAAGACAACTAATACAGTGGATGGGGATGGTTGAAGAGAACGCCACTTGGGAGGATGAATTGCACCTTTGAAGCCAATTTCTTGATCATCTCAGCCTTGGGTACAAGGCTGTTCTTCAAGTGGCGAGAAGTGATAGGGTGTATGTGAACAATGAAATTGTGCAAGACATGAATCAGCTGATGATGGACTCTATTTAGAGGAGCTAGCCCAAAATATTATGCGCACGCAAGAAAAAAGAAATATTACATAGGAGGAGAGTTAGTTACACATGCCGAGCTGGCCAATTTAATTGGTTATGTTATGCTAATAATGGGAGAGGGGTATTGGGGGACGTACATTTAGCTATTTTTCCTGGTTGTTTTGGATACAGAATTAGTTTTCTCTTAGGAGCTTTGGATTTGCTCGAGTTTCCTTCATTAATAATGACATGAGGTGAGTACTAAAATTCTCGTAATTTGATGATGACAAAATACAATAGAAGCCTATCACCTGGTGCAACCTACGGCAGATGCTTGCAAAAAAAAAAAAAAAAATATGAAAGAAAAAAGAAAATGAAGAACTGCATTTAAATTAAGGCCGTTACCTGTTGCTTCTACTCTGAAAACAAGATAACACGGTTCTGAATCTGATCAAAGCAAGAGATTTTGAGAGGCAAAGAGAAAAAAAAAAGTTTGGGTGAAAGAAAATGCCTAGAAATAACATAACATATTGCTTAAATAGAAGAGAAGAAAAGGTAGAAGTAGAACACTGTCTTTTACTTGTATTGTACTGTTAGAAGTTCAACCCGAAGCAAAGCATTGGCCAAAAAACTCCATTGGTGAATTCGATGGGTCCACTCATTGTAATTACCAATTAATTAATTAATTGTTTGAGAGCCTAATCAAACCATTTTCCATTACATTAATACCCTTTTAAGACTGTAATTCTCCACTTCCAGTCCACAAAGGGTCTCTTCAGTAACTTTCCCCTCCTTATACACCACGTTTTTATTTTATTTATTTTTGGTAAACGAATATCCAAATAGCCTTAAACCATCCAATAACAACCATAACTTTTCATGAAAATCATGTGCACAAAACAACCGGGAGAGAATATTCTTTCGTGATTAATTTGCATGCATGTCTTTTCTTTTTGACCAAATTAAAACGTGAAAAAGAAAAATAACAGCCCTAAGAAAATGGCGGGACCAGCTACGAGTTCCCAATGGTTCCAGCTCATAAATCAACACCTATGATCCCCCAAAACCAAATATAGCATCCCCTTCTCATTCTCATTCTTTCACCCTCTTCGAAATTTAGCGTTCCCCAATCTCCAAGGTCGCTCTTTGTCTTCCCATGGAGATTGGGTAACACCAACGTACGTAACTTAAATTCATCACAACAACCCCTTTGAATTGTACATTATAATACTACACAACAAACACCAACCTAATACAAACACATACATTGTTATCATTATTGTAATATATAATCCAAAACCAAACATTTTATATACATTTTGAAAACAACGTTGTTTGAGTTATTATTATTGAATTAAAACCTATCATCCATGGGAAGCTGCATATCAACGCAAGGCGTGAAAACACGCAAGAGGCTGAGGAGCCCGAACAAGCCCTCCTCGCCGAAAGGGCATGGCGGGCACGAGCCGGCACGAAAGTCGAGCATGGTGGCGGCGCGTAGGTCGAGCGTGACGGCGCGTCCACTGAACGTGGTGGCGAACCCGAGCCCCGGGAACATATTTGACAAGTACCAGTTCGGGAAGGAGCTCGGGCGCGGCGAGTTCGGCGTGACGCACCGTGTCGTCGACTTGGAGAGCGGCGAGGCGTTTGCGTGCAAGAAGATAGCGAAGACGAAGCTGAGGACGGAGATTGACGTGCAGGATGTGAGGAGGGAGGTGCAGATCATGCGGCACTTGCCTCAGCACCCCAACATTGTTGCCTTCAAGGAGGCTTATGAGGACAAAGACGCTGTTTACCTTGTCATGGAATTGTGTGAAGGTGGCGAACTCTTTGATAGGATTGTTGCTAAGGGACATTACACCGAGCGTGCTGCTGCTAATGTTGCCAAAACCATACTTGAAGTTTGCAAGGTACGTACCTGCCCTTTTGTTTTGTTTCACGGATACCAGTTCTTTGTTTTGTTTTTGAATGTTTGCTTGTATTGAAAATGAAAATGAGTTACCTGCATGAATTTGCATGTGACATATATTTGAGTTTTATTAACTTTTTCTCATAAATTTAAAAATTCGGTTATGTGTTACGTAAAAATTGACTGGGATCATGGCCATGTAATGGTGGTTGTGGACCATGTAATAATTTCTTGCATTACATGCATGGCTTTGCTCTCTTCTCTTAGTTTTTGTTTGTATATTGTGAGACAGGTTGCGTTTGTTGGGTGTGTTAAAATGGGACAAAGTGCAACATATGGGTTATTAGTTTATTTTAAAAATGTAGCAGAATAAAATACAAGGTTAAAGTAATACATTTGTTTCACCCAGAGAAGGTGAAACCAAAAAGAACGAAATAGAACAAAGTTTGCACACACCGTAGTATATTTTGGTATTAACAGGACAAAGGGATGTTTGCCTAACCATCTTATAACTTTTTGGGAAATTTGTTTTTTTTTTTTTTTTTTGCTTAGTATTAAAGCCTATGTAACCAAAGGATACAGCTGAAGATACACGCATAGATAAAGTAGTACCAAAACTCCTATTCGTGTTAATCAAAATATAGGAAAATGTTGAAATTTTTTTTTGGTAAAGTTGAAGTTGATGTCCTCTAGTGAGTTTTGTACCACGAGTCAGCATAGGAGATTGTTTTAGGCTGGGGAAGGAAGGAACTTGGTACAAATTAAAGGAAGACAACCTTCCTTGCCTGCGCTGTTTATTAATGATTGTGACTTCATATTTAAGGGACCCTATACTTTTAAATAAGAGTGATGTATGTTATAATTTTTACAACAATTTCTACACATTTACTTCTGTATCTTATCTTTTGTGTAGAAATTTTGTGGTATAAATACGCTACTCCTTAAATAATGAAGCTAAAGAAAAGGAGTACTTAAATTTTTAGTCAGACATATAGGCATTGCACAGAGAATGGAGAATATAGTTGAATATGATTATGTGAAGTCTATAATTTCTGAAAGTGTCCTGCTGTAGATTTTGTCCTGTTTTTTCTTTCTTTATTGGGATGATTTTGTGTTTTTTTCTTCTTTGAAGCTAAAACTACAACTTATGATCTTTTCTTTTTTCTATGCTCTCATTTGTATAAACAATTTATTTTTTTTTGCATTTTTTGCAGATGTGTCACGAGCACGGAGTAATACACAGGGACTTAAAGCCAGAAAATTTCTTATTTGCAGATGCAAGCGAGACTGCTGCATTGAAGTCAATTGATTTTGGCCTTTCCACCTTCTATGTGCCTGGTAAAGTTTATATAATTTATGATTTTACTTTAGTACTACTACTAGTTTTATTGCATGACATATATTTTTCACTGTTTTATTAAATAAAATAAATTACTAACTTCACAATGTGGTGACAGGCGAAAGATTCAGTGAAATTGTTGGAAGTCCCTATTACATGGCTCCCGAGGTTTTAAGACGTAACTACGGACCAGAAATTGATGTCTGGAGCACAGGCGTAATTCTTTACATTTTACTTTGTGGCGTTCCACCCTTTTGGGCAGGTATGTATGTTCCATTTTGATTCATGCATGTGAACAAAGCAAGAAAAATAAATTCTAAAGTCCCTTTTCAGAAAGTTTAATTGTTTCATGGAGTTCATTCTGATAATGGGATTATAACTAGTACAGAATCTGAGGAAGGGATTGCACAAGCGATCATCAAGGGAAAAGTAGATTTCACAAGAGATCCTTGGCCTAAAGTTTCTGATGAAGCTAAACATCTAGTTAAGCGCATGCTTGATCCAAATCCATTCACCCGGATAACAGTTCAAGAAGTTCTTGGTATGTGCCACAGATTTCAGGCAAAAGAAATAGTTACTGTTTTTTAATGAAGTTAAATATACAAATATGGACATGTTTAATAAGCTGCATTAAAATCTACTGCTTAAGAATTGAAAAGAAATTGTTACATATGTTGGAGTAATTTGGCTTGGTAAAAAGAATTGCCTACTCAAACTCATTAATTGTTCTAAAAGTTTATGTGTGTCGGATAGTTAATTTAGTCACATGGAATGTACTGATAATTATCTTCTGTGTGAAGATCATTCCTGGATACAAAATAGGGAGCATGGTCGAACTATTTCTCTTGGAGACCAAGTGAGAATGAGGATCAAGCAATTCTCCTTGATGAACAGATTCAAAAGGAAGGTTCTTAGAGTAAGTTCTAGTATATCCCTTTTTAATTAAAGGTCAGGAATATTTGCTACCTTAAATTCAAAGTAGCATTACACTATTAAATGGGTTCTCTCTTCAGGTGGTGGCGGATAACCTGTCAGATGAGCAAGTTGATGTGTTTAAGCAAATGTTCGATATGATGGATAAGGACAAGAATGGAAACTTGTCATTTGAAGAGCTCAAAGATGGCCTTTCAATGATTGGGCACGCCATTCCTGATCCTGATGTACAAATGTTAATGGATGCTGTAAGTTCTCTTTACATGCTAAATTAAACAATAATAATATATGGACACCTCAACAGTATAAACACCTATTTGATACTTCTCGTTTCTTTCTATCTGTCTCACATCATATCACATATCATATTTGCGAATCTCTTTCTTGGTGTCTATTAGCATGCAAGTGTTCATAAACATTATTCTAAATTAAAAGGCAAGCATGTATGCATGCATGGTTGCAAATGTGGGATAAGAGAACTCTAACCATATATAAGAAAAGAAACTTAAGAACTGTTTCAAAGTTCATAATAACTTCAAATTCTTTGAATCTTCTCTATACTGCTCATGACAACAGGCAGATTTTGATGGAAACGGCTCCCTCAATTATGATGAGTTCATCACAATGAGTGTTCATCTGAGAAAGATCGAAAGTGATGAGCATCTCTCTGAAGCGTTCCGTTACTTTGACAAGAATCAGAGCGGATATGTTGAGTATGAGGAGTTGAAAGATGCCTTATCAGATGATGACTCGGTAGCCAGTGATGACCAAGTGATCAAAGACATTCTAAACGATGTTGACTTGGATAAGGTAAGAACTATGAAGTAAAACTAGTCATACTTAATAATACCCTTAAACCTTGGTTTTGCATCTAACTGTTTTTGCTTTGTTTTGCTGATCAAGGACGGTCGAATCAGTTTTGAGGAGTTTAAGGCAATGATGAAGACAGGAGGAGATTGGAAAATGGCATCTCGCCAGTATTCAAGAGCATTGCTGAATGCATTAAGCTTCAAGATGTTCAAAGACACATCTAGCAATTCTGTTAAGTGTAACTAAGTGTATTTAATGAGGGGGGTAGGGGCCAAAGTTCTCAGTTAATGCCTCCTGAAACAGGGTCAAAAACTCACATGATGATATGCAATTAAGCGGCATTCTGTAATATTTTGAGCTGTGTACAGTTTGGCTACTCGGGAGTAATTGGAAAACCAACCATGGAGAAAGTGAGGAGCTCTTGTCATGTTGTGATCTCTATTAATTTCATTTTTTTATTTCATTAATTGTTGTGAAAATCATCTAATTGAGGTTGGAATTTGTCTTGAAAATGGGATGTTCTAAGAAATGAAATGCAGAACTAGTGACATTTTGGTTAGAAGGTGGTGTACAGTTTTTGGTGCAGCAAATGATTTATTGACCACACAAAATTATATAAGACGTATTTGAGTATTTCACCACATCGAATTTGGCTTCCTTGTGGTAAATTAATGTTTGTAGTATTTGGTGTAGAGTTATAGAGAAGCCCAATTCAGGGTGGTGAGGTCCACGTTATGTAGTCGATGTAGTTAATAGATCATTTACTATACTAATATTTCACGTTATAGCAGGGAATCCAAACACATTTCGGTGGTGTAGACAACTTACAGTGTGCTTGCACTATTATTTCAGAGTCACCAAATGTCTGTTTACACTTTCCAAGATACCAAACGAAGAGCAACATTATTGGATTGAAAAAAAAAACGCGGATTAGATTCAATTGAACTGTTTCCGAACACAACTTTAATTTCATCTTTTCAACATTCCTAGGACAACAATAATAAGAAAAAAAAGTATACAACTTACCTTAAATTTTGCATCTTTTGCAAATAGGTAGCCACTTTAAACTTTCATTTCATCTCAATTAAATTTTAAATTCTTTTTTTTTATATATATTTATAATAGACCCTTCATATTAACTAGCCTGTTGGACTTGGTTACAAGTCTTGAAACGTTGTGCTATGTTGGCTGGTCCGGAAAGTATCATTTTATGTTTGGACAAAACACATGTGAATTTAATTAGAATGTGTTCAGGGTGAATTGGGAATGTTGGTTCTGCTATGTACATTGGGTGTAGGATTTCTTCCTGTCTTTCTAATTGTGCGCTTGTTCATTTCCTCTTACTTTTCTGTTTCCAAGTTTCGCCCTTTCTTTCGAGTATCTCTTTTAGCTTGCTATGCTTTCTGGAAAAAGTACTCGCCCTTTTACTTTCACTCTTTTTTGTTGTCTGTTTTTGTTTTCTTTTTTGCGATGGGGGGGTGCTTTGGATTCTTATCCTTTTTCGGTAGGGTTGCTGTACACAATGGCCCCCCTTCCACCACAAACAGGGACCACTGTCCAAGGAGACGATTGGTTGGACCAAGTTGCAAATAACTACACTTCTACATGAGTTAAACAATTCCATAAAAAAATGATTGTACAATTAATTATGTAATGATTGGTACAATTTTCTTAATTACACCAACCATTTTCTGAGATTGTTTAACTACATTTTTAGTTTAAGTTAGACAATCCCCTACATTTAACCGTTAAACCAGGTTCTAAGTAACAAATTCTATCCAATTTTTTTTAGTTATATCAAACGATTCAGTTTTTTACTCGACAATTTCATACTCGTCCTGTATACAAAAGGAAAAATAAGTAGCAGTAGCACAACATCGACATTGGCTCGGACTTAGTTTGGAGACACATCACGCATCTAATAAGACCCCGCCAAATTATCACGCTAGCCACAAAATTCACAAAGGTGCCATAAATTTCAAGTGATACAGTATAATATTTATTGCAGTCCCTTATCATTTTTTAGAATGTAATCAAATCCTGAGCTTATTATACACGACTAACCCTAGGTATCTTGGAAGCTGCCAAGAGACCAACTGAAAGAGTGGGCACAAACAAGCACATTTGTGTTCATCTCCAGCATCTGTTGTCTTATGATATTGAGTTACAAATGCCTGTAGTAGAAAACCTCATACGTAAATCAGATAGAACACTATATACATCAAATTGGGTTGTATTGAATAGGAGGGCAACCTTTCTTCCATGCCTTACTCCTTTTATCCTGTTGTATTTAAAGAGCCTCACAAAACTGGAGACTGCATATATCTAAACATACAGAGGAATGATTCCATCTCAGCTTTTGGTGCAAGTGCGAAGGCCTTGGGCAGGAGACAAGTGTTTCAAATGGAGAACCAAGTCTTCATCGACGCTGTTGATAGCACATCTGGCATGTGGTGGCAGATTTGACATTTGCATACGTACAATGCTCGCAACACCAATGACTATCATCATTCATTCTGCTGGACATGCTGGTTCGAAAAGTTCCCTTTCCTCTTCCACCTCTCCCCTTACTGCTCCCAGCAGCATTTTTTGAGCTCGTTGCTTTGCTGAAGGAAGCTCCATTACTATCCACATCAGATAGCCCATTCTCTAATGCCCTTACTAAATTCTCAAAGTAGTTTCTAGTCACACTGCCAAAACATATGTACCAGAAAATGAATCTAAATCCGAACTCAAATCCAAAAAAAAAAATCATGAATAAATAAACAAAAACCAGAGTTCCAGGCAAATGCTTAAAAAATGAGTAATATATACCTAGTCAATCCAGCTAGCTTTGTACGAAAGTCATTGAATTCTCTAGATGGATCATCAGCACATAGGAATGGCTGTAGTTCCTTTTCTGCGCATTGATGAAGTCTCTCCAGACCAGATTCTGCTTCACCTGAAAACAAATTATAGTTGAGTATTATTTACAGAGGAATCACCACAAAAATTTATAATTAAACTCAAGTTGAAAAATAAAAACCTTGTAAGTACTCAAAGAACTGTTTTTTTGCATGCTCATGCTCCTGCAAATAGAACCCATATGCATATGTCCATTTCAGCACTCTTCTACACTCCACTATCTGAAAACATGAAACACTTATTAGAAATAGAAAGCCATCTATTTCACCCCAAAATGAATTTTATGCAATTGTCGCTGCTGTCATTGAAATTCTCTACAGCTATAATAGCAAAGAAAAATGTAATAAGATTACTAGCACTAAAGAAATTTCTCACAAAATCACCAGCTTCAGGAAATAGATCAAATGATCAATGAATAGCATTAGAAACTGTCCCCCAGGGGGAGAAGAACTAGTCTACTCTTATAATCAAAAGCATATGTTAAAAGCTTCATAATTCATTACAAAGCAAACTGAACAAAACATTAAGAAAACAATAATTTACTTGTAGCCAGGCTTCAGTTATGAACTTAAGCTGTGACTCAGGCTGACACTGTATGTCACTAAGCTTCTCAATCTGCACCCCAAAAATTAAAAAGAGAAAGAGAGAGGATTAGTGAGCAAATATATGATTCCTAGGAAGGAACATAAACAAAAGATCGTGCAAGAATAAAAAACACAGAATATTTTTTGACTTATGACATGGAAAAATAAGCTATACCATGTTAGAAAGTGCATATTCATGAAAACGTAGTGAAACATGCTTGAAAAATAGATATTACAAGTGCGAACAATGTTTTTTCAGTTGCCAAAAGTTACATACAAGCTTAAAAAAATATTTAAAAAAGAGAGAGAGATGGCTGAACATGACAAATGTACATGTAACTTACATGAACATTTTGCATCTGCTGTAGATCTGCAAGAGCTTTCTGCCTTGACTGTAGACAAGAAAAAGGATATTGCACTGTTATATCAATATATAATATAACCACATAAGATATTCTCTGGTTTAAATGCATATACTCAGATAAAATAATAATATAATAATATAGAACACAACTTAAAGTAGAGAATCACTAACAAATCAATGTCCATTAACATATAAATTATAAATCACTAAAATTAGCCAGTTAGCAGGCTTCCACATGGTAAATACATAAAAATATGAAGCATATTAAAACATTCCTCATTAGTTCAGGCACAACACTGTCAATGACCAACTCTTCTCATAGCTTTTGCTAAGTAAAATTGTAAAAACAGGAGCTATTATTTCATATTACATCTCTAACATGCCCAATCACACGAGCACTTTAGGCTTGAAGCATGGATAATGCACAAACCCATCTATCTAATGCTGAAAATCAACTTTTTAATTTTTATTAGGAGAAAGAGAACAATAAAGATCGTACTTTAGATCATTTGGTCACAAATTCTAATAGACCAATACTCCTAAAAGGTGAAGGTACATTGATAGATTTTTTTTCTTCCAAATTTAGATCTCTACCAAACATGAACTGAAATAATATACTTAGAAATAGTCATTTAGCTCTCAAGATGGTAGAAATACAAGCAAAATACAAAATATGCAAGCATAAATTCAGAAATTGCAGAAGACAAATTCCTAAAACAAGACTACTGAACAGTATCAACTGGTGCATACAGATTGATTGCTGGCCCACCGCTCGTAATAATGTGTGTATCTCTCCAGCGAATTCTTTGCCATTTCTCTTCTTTTTTCAGTATCATCATACTACAAGCAACAAAATTTAGCTCATAAGCTAATACCATTATCCAAGTAGATGTGGACAGAACAGTGAGCTAACTATAGCCAGAAACCTGAACTGGGAGAAGTTGAGTATTTGTATGTCCCTTACCACTCCTTCTTGTTTAGCTGCTTCATAACGATTGCAAGCATAAAAACCACCAGTTCTTTCACCATGGTCTGACCATGCACCAAGGCATAGCCTATGTAGATAAAATATTTTAAATTCATATATAAGCTCAAACTATTTGAAAAGTCAACCCCCCCCCCCCAAAAAAAAAAGGGAATTTATATTTCCTCCCTTGTAGTAAAGAAAAACACCACCGCCACTGTTTTTCCTAATCCAATCTTCTACAAAAATGATAATGAAAACAAAAAAAGTAGAAGAAAAAAGATGAAGCATGCAACATGATTTTGTTAAAAATTATGAAGGGGAAAAAGGAAAGAAAATGCATACCAGCAAAATTCAAATTTACAGGGCGGAGTGCATGTCATGTGCATGCACCCTTGATTTTTTTCAATTGGTCGCTTGCACTTGGGACATGGCTTTGAGTTAGCAAGTATCCTGAAAGTCATCATATTAACAGTAAGATGAGGCTCTGAAGTCTCAACTACCCAAAAAAGCCACAGTTTATCCTTAACTAGTTAAATAAATGTAATACATGGAGGAAATTCAAGGATCGTCATGGAGATGAAGACAATACATAATGAAAAATAGTAATCGTTCCAGTGGTAATTGTCCCCTGAGCATCCACCCAGACAGTTAACCACTTTTAAGGCATAGTTAACCCCCATTACACATTTCAATAACCCCAGACACTACTAACTACTTGTGAGGCATATTTAACCATTAGTGCCACAAGTACATATTGATAATTGCATACACGCATTCATTTACTTTTAAGCACATGTAAAGCAAAGTTAACCACCATTAGATATTTCAATAACCTCATGACACTATTAATCACTTCTAAGACATTTAACCATTAGTGTCACAAGTACAAATTGATAATTGTATACACACATTCATTTACAAAAACCACTTGTGAGGCAAAATTAATCACCATTAGACATTTCAATAATTTCATGACACTATTAACCACTTGTGAGACATATCTAGCCATTAGTGCCAAAAGTACTAATCAGTATCAATAATTGTATACAACCATATTCATTTACTTTTAACAACTTAAAAGACAAAGTTAATCATATTTACAGTTACACGCATGGTTAACCACGTGTGATGGGTGGAGAATCCCAGGGGTACTTAATCATTACTCATACAATCCCAATTCCCAATAGTCCACACATTATGAATTGTTCCGGAGAATTTGCAAAGAAATCCAAACATTAAGTAAAACACTGTTCTGTGTGTCTTATTTCTTTCATTCCTTCAATCGAAGGAGACACACCCTTTAGCCAACATTTAACCCGATTCAAGCATAAACTTCAGGACAATTTTTCACCCCTCAAATACTCTCCATTGGAGGTGTCCATTTTAGACATTAGATATCTGTAATTCTTTGAGAATATCACATTATTTCAATTACTAATAGAAATCTGTATGAGCAATACTCTTCCAGAAAAATCTCTACCAATTCATGTTTTCAGACTCTGCACTGTTCTTCAAAATCCACTTTGCCACAGTGCCACAGTCCACTGGACGATGAGCCTCCTCAGTGCACTGTAGATCCAAATACACATCAGTTGGCTAAACAAACAAGACTCTAAAATGCAAAACTGTAACAATCTGAAAAATCCATACACAACTTACATTCCAACAAAAGCTATATGAACAGAAGCAAGAGACATCATAATTTCCAGTACTACCAGCATCAAAAGTAACTGCATATTCACAACCTGGAGCAGGACACCACTTGGACTGGACAAAATAAAGGATGTCAAAAATAAAATTATTATGACAGTCAAACAATGAGACATATATATTAATAATGATCAAGAAAAATAGAGTTGGTTATTATAACACAAGATAAATAGTGAACCATTAATCACATAATTATAAATTTAGGGTTCGTTTATTTAAGATTTTAAAAAGTGATTTTAAGAATATATAAAAAAAAAGTTATTCATTTCATAGAGATTTTATGAAAAACAGCAGTTTTTTTTTTTTTTTTTTAATTTGGTTACAACGATAAAATGTACTTTTTATTTTAACAGGTAGTTATAATTACAACTTTTTTGAGAAGCTACTTTAAATAACTTCTAAAAATAATCAGAAATTTGATTTTTTTTTTTTCAGATTCGGATTTTTTTCAAAAGCTTAAACAAACAAGCTAAAAATTTTAAAATGCTTTTTTCAAAATAAAAGTGATTTTTCGTCAAAAAAAAACAAAACAAAATAAACAGGCTCTTATATCCCTGTTTGGTCAGGAAGGATACATAAATATGCCAAACACTTGATTCAACAAGCATAGACTTATGAACATGTAATGAAAATGAAACATATAGTCACATGGATTTTAGTTGGCAGTATGAAGAAAAGTAAATATCCCCTTCACTACATTATCAACATCATAATTCCATATCTAGGACACACCTTCTTATTGTCTTCAATATAAGATCTAAGAAGGTAACGTGCATATTTCTGATTATCTTCTTCGGAGGCTAAAAGATTAATAATATCTTGACCAACAGCAGCACCACAACTGGGATCAGGACATCTCAGCATCAAACATCCAGGACCATCATTAATGGATGTGCTGATATAACCTAGCATGTCCAAAGGACAGAAGAACATGATACGACAGAAAAAGAAAAAAACAGAAGGAAAGGACATTAAACAATACATACAGCAAGTCAGCTAAGCTAAGCTGTCACTAACCCCCCCCCCCCCCCCATCCCAACAACAAAAAAAAGGAAAATTGCAACTTAAACCAAAATGCATTTTTATCACCAGATGCCAAGATTATATCTGAGGTCACAAAAGGTCAGAGTAATAGCACACAAGACATACCTTCCCAGCATGAGATACAGTAAGGATGCCCACAGGAAGCCATTTCAATCCTAGCACGAGGATAATTTTCAAAACAGATACCGCAAGTAAGCTGGCCACAGAAAAAACGAAGAAAAATAATTAAATACAAATAGAGCCCAGGCAAGAGGAGAAAATAAAATCCAACTACACAATTGACCAATTTTAAAACCTATGAAGCTTGGACTCTACCACAGCCAATAGACACAACACATACACCCCAACACATAATGTCCAAAATATAGGACACTGGAACAACACACACACGAGAGACAGAAAAACTCAAATGAAATGAAATATGAGCAAGAGGAACTAATAAAATATCTAAATCAATAATGAATATTTGTATATTCTTGTATAGTACCTTTTCCCTATGATAATGAGCCACAAAATGAATATTTAGAGACATCATTTTACAATGTAAATAATTGGTCTCTTTAAAAAAAATCCCAAAACAAGAAGCTGAAATCTCTTTTCAGAAGAGGTAAATTTGCCTCCTCAAACACCAATTTGCTAAGTTTTACATTTTTTTATGATAGTGAGCCCCGCCAAAAAAAAAGAGTCATTATTTTTTAATATTTTCTATTATATTTTAAGCTGACTTTTCTAAATGTTTAAAAGAAACATTCTTATTAATAACATTAGTGTGTGTCCATCCATACAATACAAAGGTGTCGGCTCAAGTGTCTGAATAAACAAAAAATAACTTTTAATTGGATGCCTAATGAAAGTGCTGGACAGGTGTCAGTATGGGTGTTAGAAACATGTCTAATACTGTGACACTTCAAACAGAAGATGTGTCTGAGCTTGATAGTATAAACCCAACAATCCGTATCTCACCTCTCTAGTATCAGTATGCTGGACAATCGGCTTCTCCAACAAGCCAACTGCTTTTCGGACTCGTTCTTCATCGGCAAACCATGCATCATGCACTCTACTGACGCTCCTGCAACACCAATTCCTCTATTGAGCATACAATGCAGTGAAAATCTTACATGTCATACAAATGCAGCACAAGAAATGAACGTTTGGAAACACTGAAGAAGGTAAGATCAGCATCACACAGAGACAAAAAAAAATGGGACAAAATGTACACAATAAGGTTTAAAAAATTGAATTTACCAATTGTGGTGACGGAGTAGTATGCTTGCAAAAAACCTTGATATGGAAAGAACCGCTGCTACTCTAGTGATGTCATCTTCCTGTCTTAGACGGATATCAGATTCCTTCAAGATGGTAAAATTTTGCTGAAATCAAAACAGGTATAAGAAAATTAGTGGGAAACTGATACATGATTGCAGAAACCAAAAAAATGGAGCATCTAGCAACAACCCGGTTTTTTGAACTGGAAACTGTAGAACTCACATTCAATCCAATCCATGCAAAACCAAGAAAGAAAAACCACGGAAAAAAAAAGGAATTTTCATGAATATGACTAAAATGAACCTTAGGAATAAGGAAATAATCTAACCATTGAAACCAGCCTCCTCTTCTCTCAATATATATAAAGAAATGATTAGTGCTAAGAAGATGAGTTGGGCATACATTTCTGCCACACCATAACTAAACCACTGAATTAGTCCCTAAAATTACTATTGTTACTCGTAATTTCTCTAATTAGTCATGGAATTAGGAGCATCAGTCAAATTGTTCTCAGAAATTACAGAAACATCACTTTGGCTCATAAAACACCAAACCAAACCATGAAACTTGACATTCTGATTCCTGAAATCACGACAAATTCAGAAACTTGACATTTTACAATCTCAAAGAGTAAATTGATTGGCTAGTAATTTCTCTACTTTGGTGCATTCCTCGTAACTAAACACTAGGGAAATAAACAAGAACAAAAGTCTGAAGAATCGAAGTGATTCGGAGAAACATTCTCCCATTGAATCAAAAAAGGAAGAGAGAGAGAGAGAGAAACCTCAGGGCGACGAGACTCAATCCTGTCGGCGTCGTCGAAGTAATCATCGGCGCCGTCATCGTAGTCGCTGTAGTAGTCCAAGGGAGCGTCCTCGGTTTCGCCACTGTAGAAATCGTCGTCGAGGGACTCGACATCGTTGGCGTCGTGCATATCATCTTCCGAGTCCATCGAGGAAACCTAACCCCAAGGGAAAATTCAGGAACCAACGATCGATACACACGGTGGAGTGAATGAAAAGGGGACAAAATCTAGGGCAGAAGAATTGGGAATTGGAAGAAAAGAATGCGTGTTCTTCTGGCTTTGATTTCCTTTTTGTTTTTTTTTTATGTTTTTTTGGGACTAATGAAAATATGAATATTGATGGATAGAGTTATATATAGAGAGAGAGGAGTATGCAGAGTGGAAGAGATATTGAAGGGGGGATTATTAGTGCGCAAAGAGGGGAAGGGAAGAGAGAGAGAGAAAAGAAGAATAGAATAGAAAAGTGGGAAGTGAGAAGAGAACTACCAAACCAAACGTGAGCAGAGTTAAGTGACAGCTGAGAGAGAGAGAAGTCAGCTACGAAACACGAGACTATTGACTAGAGGCGGGTTAAGGTTAACCTTTGTATTTTGTAGACATAAATCAACATAAATGCAATCAATTAGGAAAGAGGAGGCATGAAATTACTTTAAAGAGTTACTTTCAATTTTTATCATTTATTTTTTTAAAATCCAATGATTTTAATAAATAATTAATCTTAATAATTAAACTTAAAAAAAATAAATGATAAGAATCACCTTAATTATAATAATCTTAATGAATGATAAGAATGAGAAATAACTCTAAAAAATTTACTCTTTGAGTAACTCGATCCCTTCTCATTATAAAAATCACCTTAATTATAACTTTTAAGATAATTACTAGTGTAGTAACTTTTGATATATTGGGTGTTACACTTATAATATGTCATTTTTTTAGGTTTAAATATCTTTTAGGTCCTTGATAAATTAGCGATTTTTGTTTTGAGTCCCTATTAAATTTTTTCGTTATTTTGGATCTCTGATATATTAAAAATTTTGTTTTGGATCCCTGCCGTCAGTTAAGTGATGATGTGTCCGTTAAAAATTTTAAAATGTGATTTCTTACTGCTAAAAAGCCGCCACTATTTATTTTGAAATTTAAATCACAATTTCTGGCGACTAAAAACCACAAGAATTAATTCAAGAAAAAAAAAACTTATCTCATAGACCCAGATCTTCATCACAAACCCAAATCTTCGTCCCAAAATCAAATTTCTTTAGATTAAATTATAAAAAGAGACTTCAGGAAAAAAAACCATTAGATCTATACAAGCAGGAACAAGATTCAAAACCAAAAACCATTATATCTATACACAGTGAAAATAGTTGCTACAGCCAAAGGGAGACACACTCAGTAGCGTAATAGAAGGCATAGGTAGCGCACCCCCTCCAAGGCCCAACCCCTCCTCGACTCGGGCCCTACTTTGCCCTCTCCCTTGACGTCATCGCCGCTCACTCTGACATCGTCTTCTCCATCGTCGGCTACCACCATGGAGACCTTTGTCGCTGCGAAAATCGTCGATGCAGCCACACCCAAAGCATCAAGCCTTCAACCGGCCAAGCCGGAACTAGTTACGGCGGCGACACCACCCAACCTCGACCTAAACCCCACCACACCATAAACCCAACAATGTGCAACCTGTAACACCCTAAATCTGGATTTACATATATTCTTATTTAAAACTTTGTTTTAATGTAATAAGCGTGTTACTTCGTTTGATTTTCTTAAAAGAAAGAAAGATCCTTTATTATTTTCTAAATCGTGTTAATGAAATTTAATTTCATCAAAATTGTGAAGAAAAAAATCATAGGTTGGAAATTCTTAAAAATCATTATAATTGTTAATTATGAAAATGCAATATCGCTTGATATATGAAATATGTCACTTAAAATTCTAAAGAAGAAATCCATCAAGTGTCCCAAGAAACTAGCCTCTATGGCCCCCAAAACACATTTATACATGGAGAGTAGCAAGGTGTATATATCCCCATGATAAACAAAATACGGGTGGTAAGGAAATGTAATAGATGAAATATATACAAGGGTTTGAAATCTAAGCCTACCCATATCAAAATACATAAAAAGGGAAAATCTAGTCTCAGAGCAGTCATCACTAACACCCAACCCTGCATGTTAGACCAACCTCCAAACGAAAAGTGACAAAACTAATGAAGATAACATCTTTATGACATCCACAGGTACTGCCATCGGTTCCTAAAATAGAAACTTAAGGGTGAACTCTCTGCTTCATCTATCAGACACACAAAATGACTTAAAAAGTCACATACACAATCCTACTAACCACCACAATGTGGTTCTCTAACAATCACACTCGAAACCTATTAGTTTCCTCATCTATTTCTGTAAATTGTTTCACACTGGCCAGCTGCCACTGGAACTCCCAGAACTCAGTGATCTTCCACATTTTTTAGCTGGATGACTGTTGGGAGTACACCCTTCACCATGGTATAATGGCAGGCTCTCACCAACCGATGATGTCTCGTATTTTTGTCATGGTGGCCGAGTCAGCTATGTGATCTATCGTCACAACTCAGTGCCTTACCCTCCAAGAACAACTTGCCTTACGATTATCTCCCAAATACCAATTGTGGTCATCCATTACTCTGAGGACTGACTCCTCAACACTCTCCTCACAGAGTTTATTTCTTTCTTCGTCACCTGTGGGTTTCCCGTTGCACATGGTACAGGTGCGGACGCATTGACGCCGAGCTAAAGGTACCACCTCTACGCTCACATATGCATATATAAATAAGGACTTTGCCTTTATCGCTACATCATGACGATCTCATCACTCCAGGTGATGTGTCATTCGCAATCCAATCTTGGTTCACAGATAACTCGCAGCTGACATATCCCACGCGACCTTCTTGCCATCTTGCAATTCCAGCAATCTGCCATACACTCATATCATCCTTATACGACTCTCAACTCAACATGATTCACCACGCGTAGACAATTTTATTATGTTTTATGTATTTCCTTGCTCTCTAAAAAACTTTACAATTTTATAAATGTTAACTTACCATTTATTCCTCCACGCAAATGTGCTAAATTCTTTCTATGTCCAATGCATAAAATAAAAAGTTCATTAATTAATTTCTATTTAATAAAAATAAAATAAATCTTTTAGCCTAATTAATTGTGCTCACTGTTCAAGTTTCATCTATCTGTTACATGGCAATCTAGCCACAAACACTAGAACATAGTTCTAGTCCTTATAAGTACTCGCAACCGAGTCTTGTGAACAACAAATCACACAGACAAATAACTTTATCACAAAGTTTAACCTATTTGGACTGTATCACAAAAGCATACAAAACCACACTTTTAAAAATTAAGTACCCAAGATTCTCATCTCTGGGACTTAAACCCAAAACAAAATAGGTCAATGGATATTACATATCCACTATCTTACAAAATCACAATTAATAATAATAATTGCCACAATTCAAAATAACACACATATAGTAACAAAATTGACTAAAAAGGCAGATTTCTCTTTACCAGTACTGAATGTGAGCTCTCATTGATACAAGCAAATGACCTCGAAATTTAAAACTTTTAATATCAAATTGAAGCTCTTGAAATCTATTTTACAGAAAGGTATCCCACATATAAAAGCATCATCTAGAAAATTTTTATAAAATTTTCTAATTCAGCAGCCCTGGATTTTGAGTGCTCACTGAACATAGTTCAAAAAAATGTAAATTTCTCCCACTTCCCAAACTCTTTTTGAGCTGAATTTTTTCAGTAGAAAGGTAACCTCTTTATATTTCTAAAAAGATAACTCTTGCCCCCAAATTCTTTCCCTACTGTTCCCAGTAAATTTATTTCTAACAGCCTAAGTTTCAGACTCAAACAGAGCACAAAAACCCTTGCCCTGTTTCTTTTTAAAAATTTAATTTAGAAATTGGACATGGTAATTTTTTTAATTCATATGGTTAAAAAGCTTGTTTTGTCTAGTTTTTAATGGTGCAAAAACGAAAAATAAACATTAAGCACACAAGTGGGAATTTGAGAAAAACCGAGACATGTTCCAGGGGAACTCAAAAACAGAATAATCATTTTGCGAGCCATGGATGAACCCCGAGATAAGGTTTTATCTCCAAGGTGTCAAAATTAAAGTTGCTCCATTTCGTGTCTATTTTCATTCAAAACAAATTTCGTGAAAAACCAATGGTTAGATTTTCCAAAAATCACAAAATTATGGGGGCTGTCAAGAGTTGGACGAACCAACAGCCACTGCCACTTTTATTTTTGGGGTGAATCTCACATTGAAAACCTTGTCAAACAATTTTAATAAAATTTAGGCATGTCTCCTTTATTTTAGGAGCCTTCCCAATTAATTTAGAGAGTCAAAAATAAAAACAAACAATCTATGCACACTCACACAGCCACTGCTAGGAGAATCATATACCCATTTTTCATCAATTTCAAACTCAAACACCACCCAATCAAGCTTAAAGAGGCATTCATGCATGTTGTGGTTGAGACCCCTAACCCTCAACCACATTTCAACAGAAAATAAGTGATTCCACAAAGAGTCCCCCTTACCTTGGTTGATGCTTGGCCGCAGAAGGAAGAGGAGAAGAAGGGATGAAGAGAGTTTGATGCTAGAAGGATGGGGAGATGATAGCCTAACTTGCATGCAAGGTGAGCAAGAAGCAAAATAGCTTCCCTTCTTGCTGTGTGATTCTCGGCCAGAACAGAGAAAATGAGAGAGAAGTAGGGATGGCAAAACGGGCTGGCCCGGCTCGTTTTGGCCCAGCCCGCCTGTGGCCCGCCGAAAACGGGTCGGGCTGGCCTGCCAATATGGGGACGGGCTGGAAAGCTTGGCCCGCCCCGCTAGTTTTTTTTTAATTTATTGCAAATAAGATATAAATAAAATGATCTTACATCACTTGTATCATAAAAGGATAATAGAGAGCATTTTTGTTACTATGAAATGTGAACACAATTAAAAATAATTGCAATATTATTTCATTTTCTTCAATAAACCATAAACTAATAGTCTTTTAACACCACAAGTTCAAAATCATCATGAATAACATCTTAAAAAGGCTTACCACAAACTAATAGTCTTTCAAAAGTACACCACAAAATATTA
This sequence comes from Pueraria montana var. lobata, assembly GCA_026413185.1. NCBI lineage: Eukaryota > Viridiplantae > Streptophyta > Magnoliopsida > Fabales > Fabaceae > Pueraria > Pueraria montana. The sequence continues at coordinate 9,842,688 of CM048654.1, forward strand.
ATAGTCCCTAATAACTTATACTATTTTAGATATATTAATTAAAAAAAATTACTGGCGGGCAGGCTTGCCCCGCCCCGCCTGTGGCCCGGCGGGTTGGCGGGCTAGGCGAGGCGGGACAAAGAGGGCTGACGGGCTGCAAACCCCACCCTGCCCCGCCAAATTGGTGGCGGGCCGGCCCGCCTGGCCTGGCCCGCTTTGCCATCCCTAGAGAGAAGAGAGAAAACTGAAATGATTTGTGTGTTGTTGTTGTTATGTCCGTGTGGGAGAGGAAGAGAGGTTTTGGGGTTACTTAATTGCCAAGTTAGTTTGTGATTGAAGTGGTGTGAGAGAGAGAGAAGAGACCGTGAGTGTTAGTCATGAAATCTGATTGGTTGGGGATGTGAGGTGATAGTTTAGGTGCTAAGTTATAAATTACACAGTGTAATTTTACACTGTGAAATTGAAATGGGACGTGATTTTAAATTTTAAAACCAAACTTTTAAACATCTAATAATTAAATAAGATAATACAGACAATTTAAGCACAGGAAATCTCACAGACAATTGATAACTGCCTTTTTAACTTAAATTGTTGATAAAAACTCAAGGCAATTATCTTAATAACCCAAGCTTTATAACTTTGTTAAGCCTCATTTTTGCTTAAATTTTGTAATTAATCTAGACTAGTTGTAGAATAGTTAAGTAGTTGAATTTTCATCTAATTAGTTCTCTTTTCATTTAGAAGCTAGAGGAGTCATGTGACTGGTTAATTGAAGCTCAAGTTTTGTTCAAGTTGAAGTATGGTCGGTGCTTAAGCGAGATCTCAGCCTCGCTTAAGCGAGGAGCCTTTTATGCTGTCTGTTGTAGTGCAAACCTCGCTTAAGCGCCCTTTCCCAGCGCCCTTTCCCAGTGCTTCAGCGAGAGGTCTCTGGTGAGATTATCTGGTGTTGCCGCGCTTAAGCGTGGCATATCCCGCGCTTAAGCGCCATTTGTCCAGAGCATCTGGTCTTCTGTAGCACTCGTGCTTAAGCGAGATATCTATGGCGCTTAAGCGTGAGTGTGTCACGTGGATGATTATAGAGGCACATGCTAGTTTCTATTTAAGGCGCGAAACCCTTGCTTTTGGACACACGGAGAAAAACAGAAAGAAAATACTCTCTTCTGAAGTGGAGCTGCTTTGAAGTCCTCTTCCATGGCTCTCCTTCCAATCTTATGCATTCATTCTTCCTTTGTTGAGCTTCTAGTTCCTATGAGTAGCTAAATTCCCCATGTGTTTGGGGTTGGATGTAATGTCACTATCCTCTGTATCTACTTTGATATTTTAATGTATATTCATTTTCTCAATCTTTTGTTTCACTCTCTTGCTTTACCTTTTTCTTGTGGATTGATCAACCACTTGTTTTTGGGATTTTACTCATTGGAAAATGTTGCTAAAAACCTAGACCTAGAGTGAAGTAACTAAGGGTTATACACTAGGAATGGTGTACTAACCATTAGTCATCTTGTTAGACCTTATGCTTGATGCAACTGTCATTATTACTCTCACTAAGGAAGTAGGGGATGATAATGAGAGTTAGAATCTAACCGCTAAGGAATTAGGGTTTTGGTGATACTTATGGTTGATGGATGATTGACAAAAGTGAATATTATTGATTATCCTTCATAGAAGTAAAGGGAAGTGACATGAAATTCAACCCCAGGCACGTTTTTATTATAATCTTTGAAATTTCAATTTATTGCATTAATAGTATCGTAAAGAAAAATTTCCAAAAAGAAAAAGAGTTGAAGTCCTTTTTAATTCCTAGTTTTACATTCACTTGATCGTAGCTTTATCTTATATTAACTGCAAATTTAATTGCTTATTCTTTAGCTTTTGTTCATAATCTGTCAGCAATCTCGCTTATTATTACGCAAGTCCTTTGGGAGACGATTCAAATACTTATCTTTACTTGCGCGATTGGTTCACTTGCCAAAACGCGAACAACAATTCAGTTACAAGAAATTTTAATCCCAGACAAGTGGTACAGAAAAGTAACTACAGAGAATTAATTCTAGGGAATTAATTACAAAGAGTTACTCACGGATAACTTTTTATTACAAGCAATTAATTTCAATAAATTAATAACATAGATTTTAATTACCGAGGATATTATATCTTTTGATTTTTATAAACATTTTTCTTACTTGACCATTATAAGGAAACACTTATATTATTTACTTTCCTTCATTTTCCTTCATTACTCAATTAATTACTAACTATATTTTAATTACTCAAAACATATCTTTTTCTTATTTTAAAACAAATTTCAATTAATTTCTAATTAAATCTCTCACGTTCATACGTATTGGGTTGTAATTTTCGGAGTGTTACACAACCCTACGCCGCACCACTTGACCACTATACCTTCGCCCACCACCTTACCTCCTTAGATTTGCCCCTTTCCTTTCGAAACCCTCCACCGCAACGACAACACCTCCACCACAACCATTCTCCCTTCCAAACCAACGACGGCAACACCACCGCAACCACCCCTTTTCTCATATCTGAAAATCGCAAACTACCCTCCTTTTCTCAAACCAGGAAAAAAAAAAGCAACCCCTTTCTTAGATCTGCGAAAAAAATGCAATCAACACAGGTTGAAAACCTTCATTTATTTGTTTTTTTCTTTCATTTGTTCACTCTTTGTCTGATTTTTCTTGTTCCTCATCGCGCAATGGCATTGTTGGTAGGGATGATTTTTGAGAAAGTGTGGGTAGATGCGTGTGAGGTTGAGATGAGCTTGAGTGTGTAAGATGCTATATATATTTTTTTCTTTTTATCAACATTGAAAAACACACAATTGATAAGCATTGTATTATTTCTTTTCTTTTCTTGAATTAATTATGCCGGTTTTTAACCTCTAGAAATTGTGATTTAAATTTCAAAATGAATAGTGGCGGCTTTTTAGCCGCCTGAAATGACATTTTAAAATTTTTAACAGGCACGTCATCACTTAACTGACGGCAGGGATCAAAAACAAAATTTTTAATATATTAGGAATCCAGAACAACGAAAAATTTAATAGGGACCCAGAACAAAAATCGCTAATTTATCAGGGACCTAAAAGATATTTAAGCCTTTTTTTATTAATATGATATCTTTAGTGTTATATTTGGAGTAATATAATCCCTTCTCTAGTTTTTCTTTCTTCTTTTTCAATTTCTCCTCTTCCTCCTTCTCCTTTGAGCTTCCCAGTCATCGACATCTTCGCCATGCCTCAGCCACGCAACTACAGTGCCACCACTGTGTCACCACCATCGGCTTTTCTCTCTTTCTCCTAGATTCACACCACTACACTCCATCGCTGCACCACCGCGATCAGACTTAAGGTCGATTTTGACCGATTCAAACTTTGAAATTATACTTAAGCATTTTGAGGGTGAGTCCATGTTATGCTTTGAGTCATTTTAATCTGGTTTAATGTCTTATATTCTCTTTAAAATATAATTTTTTGAATAATTGTTTATTAATATTAAACTTTTTATTCAATTTGAATGACATGATATTATATTTATATATAATAATATTATTCATTTTAAAATATATATTATAAAATATACCTTAATTTGAATTATATATGTTCTATTTTACAATTTAACTATATATAATGATAATATTAATATATTATGATAAAAAGTCGAGATGACCCAATCATGCCCCATATATTTTGAGTCTTGATCGCATCGGATTCGAATTCAAAAAAATGATCCAATCAATATTTTAGAGCATATAAAGACGAAGATAAATCCATTTCAACCCATCTCTACTCACCTGTAATGAGGAATGCTAGCGACACTCTCTTTCTAACACTTGCTTAATGATTGGCTGAAATTTATTGAAAATCACCCTCACATATCATTTAATGATTATCTCTCCTGATTTAAATATAGGACCCACCAAAATTGGTGATTTTCAATAAATTTTCTCTAATCATTGAGCGAGTGTTAGAATGAAAGTGTCATTAGCATTCTTCCACCTGTAATATTAGTATTAGTGTTTTGTGAAATGCATTAATTTGATAATTGAAATAGTGATTAAATACTTTTTTCTCGTACTTCTCTTCCGTTGCATGCATGCGTGTATATGTGAATTTTAGAGAAAATAATTAATGTGATTACTGATATCAGTATTAGGATAGGATAAAGGTACACCTTCAACTCCTTTGATGACTACCAAAATGCCAAACAAGCATGTTAAATTGTTAACTATATATATACACTTTCTATCAAACTACAATATATAGAAAAGTGCTAGTTTATATGCTTACTTTGTTATAACTTAGTATTGATTATTTTTTTTGGAAGGCAAAGAGAATATATTAATGATTAAAAGGACAAAGGTAGCCTACAATGTAGGGTGTACAGTGAGTCACTATACACATCATCAAAACAAACTGGGGAATAGAAAAGTAACAAAAAGTCTACAAAATCATACTTCTCTACAAAAAGTACCAACATATCACCCACTCCCCATAAAAAACATCCTAACAGATTAATACACCAGGATGAATAAAAGACTCTCGGCTTGGTGCCTTTTTTGTATAGAAGCCATTGCCAAGAAATGGACTTTATCTTGGAAATGATAGTACCGACTTCGACCACTTCTCCCCTAAAGATAATGCTATTTCTTGCATTCCAAATGGTTCAACATGTTATGTGCCAGAAAAGAAATTTCCACCTACGAGCATTCAACCCACTGGGAAGGAAACCCATTTGAATGTGCAACTGATTAATATCATGAGGGAAAACCATGCATACTCCCAACCATTGGACAATTGCTTTCCAAATAAGATCTGAAAATGGACATAATAGAAACAAATGGTTTTTGTCTTCAGTAGCCGAGTGACAGAAAACACATGAATGTTCATAATTTCGAACAACCACACCTCTTTTGTACAGTTGGTCATAAGTTGGCAACCTATCCAACAGAAGCCTCCACGAGAAAATGAGAACTTTGGAGGGCACATTTGATGTCCAGAATTTTTTCATGGAAGACTCTTCAATATGGATACCCAGGTTGAGTTGACGGTAGCCTATCAACAGATTGTAAGCCGAGGCAACTGAGAAAACATGAGAAGATTCGAGGTCCCAACCCCACTTATCTAAGACATATATCTGCAAAGAGACCCACTAAAGCAATGTTGCCAACTGAAGTAGAACTTCTTCTTCCCAGACAAATAGAGTTTGCCTCCATGACCAGACCCACCGAAAGTTCTGATTCACCCATTCTCCCATGTCAGAGATGTAACTATGTTTATTTTGAGCAAGCTGGTAGAGCCTTGGGAAAGAATCCTTTAGACTAGTGTTTCCTAACCACTTGTCAGACCAGAACAAGGTTTGTTTCCCACCACCTACTTTTCTCAAAATGTGATCATCAAACCAATTGCTTGGGCACAACAGATGAGAGGACATCCCAAAGATATCCTTCCACCAGATTGGCATTTTGTTATTTAGAGCTTGTAGCTGTAAAGATCCAAGTTGATTTTCGTATCTGTGAGCCAAGAGTCTATACCACAACGACTGTTGTTCTATTAGAAACCGCCACCTCCACTTAGAAAGCAAACAGATGTTGAAAAGCTCAAAGTTTTTTACTCCTAGTCCTCAGTTTTTTGGCATACACACTCAGTCCCATGAGACCCAATTTATCTTCTGGCCTTCTGAACACCCGTGCCACATAAACCTTCTTTGGATATCAATAAGGGAATATAACACCTTTTTTGGAGCTCTGAAAAAGGAAAAATAGTATAAAGGTAAACTATTGAAAACAGAGTTTATGAGCACAATCCTTCCTCCGATAGAAAGATGCTTGCCCTTCCATGTAGCTAGTTTCTTTTTGTATGCAGCAATGACTGGGTCCCAGGTACTGCACCGTCGTGGGTTGGCTCTAATTGGGAGTCCCAGAAATTTGAAAGGAATTGATGCAATGTTGCAATGTAAGAAGGCTTCCGCTGCTTGTAAGAAGGATTGATCCACATTAATTCCATAAATATGGATTTTATGGAAATTAACCCTCAGCCCTGACATTAGTTCGAACAATCTGAATATTGCTTTGAGAGCCCACAAATTACTACCACAAGTATCTCCTACGATGATAGAATCATCTGCATACTGCAAAAGGGAAAATTGGAGCTGTTCCTCCAACTTAATTCCTTTAAACACACCAGCCTCTATAGCACTTCTAAACATACCGAAAAGCCCTTCTGCAACCACCAGAAAAAGAAAAGGGGAGAGAGGATCCCCTTATTTTAGTCCTCTCCTGGCTTCGAATTCTTAAGTGGGGCTACCGTTAACCAAGATAGAAATTCGACTTGAGAAGACTGTGGCTTTAATCCATGACCTCCATTTATCATCAAATCCCATCCAAATAAGCATATATTCCAAAAAAAACCCAACACACGGAATCATAAGCTTTTTGGAAATCAACTTTGAAAATGAAGAATTCCTTGTGAAACATTTTTGCCCAATCCACTAATTCGTTAATTACTACTACCCCATTTAGAATCTGTCTCCATGGGAGGAGCGCAGACTGACATGGAGAGATAATAGAATTAAGAACCTTTTTCATCCTTGAGGCCATCAGCTTGGCAATGATCTTGTGAATGCTTCCAATGAGTGATATTGGCCGGTACTCTAAGAGAGATTGAGGATTGGAGATTTTGGGTATTAATGCGATGAACGAAGAAGTAATTGATCTCGGTAGAGAAGCATTAAGGTAAAAATCCTATACTGCATCATAGATATCCCTCCCACTATGTCCTAGCATGCTTTAAAAAAATCAAAGTTGAACCCATCCGGACCTTTTTTCCCCTCCACAGCTCCACATCGCAGCCTTGATCTCTTCAGGTGAAAAAGGAGATGAAAGAAGTTCTCTTTCTGCTTAAGAAAGTTGTTTGAATTGTACCCCATCCAAATTTGGCCTCTGGAGCATAGACTCTTGGAATAGGTTATCAAAATGTCTTTTAACCTCCATCTTGACCCCTGCGACATCATCTATGCAGCCTGCATCAGAAGAAACAGTTAGAATTTGGTTTCTCCTTTGTCTAAAGCGCAGATGGGAGTGAAAGAATTTGAAATTCGAATCCCCCATCTTCACCCATTTGGCTCTAGATTTTTGGAGAATCATACTCTCTTTTTGTCTAATAAATGACCAAAACTCTTGTAATAATTGCTGCCGTTGATCAGCACCATTCTCCTGACCCCTATAATATTCTCATCCAGCATATCCATCTCAGAGACCACATCATTAATTCTCAAGTCCACTTGTCCGAAAGTCTATTTACTCCAACTCCTAAGCTTAATCTTCAATGCATTTAGCTTTTTTTTAACCCAAAAAGTTTCCATCTAGCTGAAATGGATTGTGACCAACATTCCTGTACAGTTTTTCTTGAAATCAGAGTGTTCTAACCAGCAGTTGAAGAAGCGAAATGGCTTAGGACCCCAGTCTTTGACTTCGTTTATCAACAAGACGAGGCAGTGGTATGAGATATCCCATATGCCAACCCGTTGAGAAGAAATGTTCCACAAAGAAATAAGATCCTCAGACAATAAGAACCGATCCAGTATGCTCAAAGATTGACCATCTGTGCTTATCCATGTGAACCTCTTCCCTGTTGTCGAGACATCCAGAAGCTCCATGTCCTGAATGAAAGAATTGAATTCCTCTGCCTTAGTATTATTAAAGGTTATCGATCTCCCTTTCCTTTCGCCTCTGCTACATTTGACATAAAATCCCCAGCGATGCACCATAAGTCCACCCCAAAACCCCTTTAAATTGCTCCACAATTTCCTTTTTCCAGCCCTAGAACGTGGGGAATATATATTAACTATCAAACACAACACCCCGCTAAACTTCCAATCCACACAGAGACCAATAAAGCCATCCCCCTGAAAGTGAAACATCAACCAAAATAAATCTTTCCTCCAAATATTGAGCAAAGCCCATGACAAGCCAAGAAAGGGTTTAGCTTGCCAATCAAAATTTCCATCTGTGGCCCCCCATATATCTCTAAGTATTGAAGGCTTCATATTGTCACATTTCATTTCCTGAAGCATCAGAAAGTCCACCTTACTTTCCTCGATTAAGGATCGAATACGCCTTCTCTTTGCGCGATCCTTCACCCCTTGACGTTCAATGAAAGGATCCTCATTGAACACCAAAATGCATCCCCCATTAGGCTTAGTCGCTCTATCACGCTCTTCCATCTTTTGGAAATGCTGAATCACCAAAGCATCCTCTTCCTGACTTTGCACACCGATAGACTTGGCAATATCCCAAGTTTTCTTAGCAATATCCCCCCTCAGAGTTTGACCTATGGCGCTGGTTGCATCTCTATATATCAGATTCAGAGGCATCCTTTAGGAACAGAGTTCTATTGGAAATGTTACCCACAGGGTTCTTTGCCTATCTCCCCTCCTGAAATAACTTTTGATCCTTCGCAAAGCGCCGGCGACACCATCGTGACTACAGGGTTAGAAAGGAACTTATAAAGGGGAGGAAGAGAGAGTCTCCTTGGTATATTCCCTTTAGCCCTATCTGAGACCGCTGTATGATGTATTGGTGGAGATAAAACATTATGTGTCCTATTGTTACCCAGGTTAGGTTGAGAATGTAACACCCTAAATCCGATTTTGCATATATTCTCATTTACAAACTTATTTTAATTAAATAGGCATGTTATCTAACTTTAATTTTTCCAAAAAACTGTGAAGTTAATAAAACATAGATCGTAATTTTACTAAAATTTTAAAACTTAATTTTGGAAGTTGCTTATCGTGGCCTTAAATATAAATATACATTTTAAAACGAGTAAAACGTAATAAATAAAGTAAATAATTCTGTCTATACATATATACATGAAAAGGAAAAAGGGTCCTAGGACTCAAAGCAGACATCACTAATACCCAACCTTGCATGTTAGACCAACCTCTAAACGAAAAGTGACGAAGCTGATGAAGATAACGTCTTTATGACATCTACAGGTACAACCACCGGTTCCTAAAAGAAAAATAAACAGAGGGTGAACTCTCTGCTTCATCAAGCAGTACACGCAGAACGACAGTCACATACACAATCCTACTAGCCACCACGATGTGATTTTCTAACGGTCATACCCGAAACCTATTCGTTTCCACAGTTATTCTTGTAAATTATATCACACTGGCCAGCTGCCACTGGAACTCCCAGAACTCAGTGGTCTTACACATTTTTGAGTTGGATGACTTTTGGGAGTACACCCTTCACCATGGTACAACGGCGGGCTCTCACCAACTGATGATGTCTCGTATTTTTGTCAGGGTGGCCGTGATCTATCGTCACAACTCAGTGCCTTACCCTCCAAGAACAACCTGCCTTACGATCATCTCCCAGGTACCAAATGTGGTCATCAATATTAGCTTTCATCCACAAATAAGTCATATTAAGCAGTTCTCACTATTATTTTATGTCTGATTTTATTGACATTACAAAGATATGTTGCATAAGTAAAATATGTTTTGAGAAGTTACATTTATATTTATAGATTTTTTTTAACAATAAATAAAGAAAAAAAAAAGAAATATCGGATAAGATAACTTATATGATGGAAATATATGTAGATAGAGAAAAATAGTGTTATAAAAATTAAATTATATGAATAATTCAATTCTTTATTTTTTTATGTTGCATAATTATAATAATACATAATAAATACATGTGCTAGCAGCCTAGCAGCATGGTGGACATTTTATGATTGATTGATTTTCCATAATTTATATAAGAAAATAAAAGCTCAAGTTGAACTGATCATTTTTTATTGTAAATCGTAATACTCTAAAGATTACTAGCTATACCAACAAAGTCTAGCACAATTGGTAAACGGTTGGGTTCTTTAAGTACATTGACAGGAGTTCGATTCCTAACCATGTGTGTGAAGAAAACTTTATTAGGAGAGAAAAAATTCACTTCGATGATCTCTACGTCTTAAGAATTAATCTCATAACTTTCGACTACGAGGATATCTTGCTTTCAGTAAAGATTACTAGCTATCATTTTTTTTGGGTGAATTAATGAATAGTAACAGAGTGTAATGAATTTGTCCCCGGATGGTTGGCCAGATAGCTGTGTTTTTTTGGGTCCATATGGCTCACAGCTTAGTGAAGAGAATGTCGAAATTTTCAACGATGAAGGGTTTAGGTCTGGTTATTGGGAGACAGATGCCATGCACTCTACATTTTGGAGTTGGACATTTATGCTGCTTTGCAAAATCCAACCTAGCAGTAAGTTGTACACGGGCACAGTATGCGTAGCCCACGGTTTTCAAACTGGTCACACGCGGTGACGGCATCAATACCCTACATTATTCCATTTCATATACTACGTGTTATTTCTACATTGTCACAGTAATATATATCATAATCATAATAATAGTTCATATTATTAACTCGTTACTTCAGTTCTAACTCATTTATTTACACGCACCATTACATGAGAGCATACCTTAGAGCAAGAGCATGAAGTCAAAATTATTATTTCTTTGTAAAAAAAATATTTACTTCATTTTATTTCATTTCAATTTTCATTTTATTTTAGAGAAAACAACTTTTTTTAATACAATTTGTAAGAATTAACACAACCTTGTTTCACATTCAATGGAGTTTATTTTTGGTTGTGTAAGAACATACTCAATGTCAATTAATGCTGCTATCAAATTATTATTTCAACAAGAGTTTACTTTAGTAAGTGTAGGAACATTAATTTAGTTCAACGTGTATAGCAATATTTATATATATAGTCTTCTAATATTAATTAATTACATCATGGTAACCAGAAGATACTGATGATATAACTATTTTTACCTTTAATTAAGGTAATATATTTTTTATAATTTAAGTTCAAATTCATATGGAATAATTATTATTAAATATTTAACTTGAAATTGTTAAAAAAAGTTAAATAAACCTTTAAAACAAGACGAAGAGTTACTACTTTATGCATTAAAATTAAAAAAAAAAAAAAAAAAAGGGTTCCTAAACAGTAAACACGTTAATTATAGAAAATAAATGAATCAATGTTTGTATATAAAAAGGAAATGATAGAGTTGAGAGAGTAGAGAATAGAGATCCAGCCGTCAATAGACAAACAATATCTTTCTCTCTCTCTCTGTTTGGTTTGGCCTCTTGCTGTAAGAAGCCACACTGTTACGCTACTGTGCAACCGCAGCTCTTAACCCCAATCATCGATGGTGTTGCTCACTCTTTCATGTTCCTTTCGCAGTTTCAATCTGTTTGGTGAATAACCAATTAACCATCGACCTTTTGTTTCTTCTCAGGGCTTTAACAGGTTCCACATCGGTTGAGCTTTGTATCAGATATATGCCAACTATGCTGTCCTTATTCCTATTCCTGTGGTTAGTATTTGCCTTCCTTCTTTATTCTTTTTCAATTAGCTTATTAGAATATGCGATTCAATATTTTCTCTATTGTTAGCTTTTTAATTTCACTTATGACTATTAAAGTGACTTTATCATGTTTTAGATTTGTTTTGAAGAACTGTGTTTAGATTGGATTGGAAAGTATAGCTAGTTCAAGCTTTCTTCGTTGATTTACTATGCAGAATAATCAAACTCATATGTGTCCTAATTTAGTTTTTTTCAAGGATATATAGCAATCTCAATTCTCAACCTCTGAAATTTGTCTTCAACTTATTTTGAATACTGATCTAAGCTTCAATTTTATTTTCTATAACTGAAGAATCAAAATCGAAGCCTGAAATCGGAAGTACAAGTACAATTTAATTGTGTCTTGATATTTTTGGTTAGAAGTATTATAGTCATATGAAAAAAATTCAGAAGTAAAATTTAAAAAGAAAAATTACTCTGTTTTGATTTGTGTTCTTTTTTTTTTGGCAGAGATACTAGTTTGTATGATCGCATATAATTGGATTTTGAGATTATGGGTAGAGGTAGAGGAAAGGGTAAAAAGTTAACTGTTAGCAACGAGGAGGATCCTCTAAGTGGTGAGGATGAGAAGGTTCCTAAGCAAAAAAGAAGAGGGAGGCCACAGAAACTGTTTAAGGATGAGTTTGATGAAGAAGAAATTGTTGAAGAAATAGAAGAGGATGCTAGTGGTGACAACGTTAAGAATGTAGTCTGTAGCAAAGAGATGAAAAATCCCAACACCACAAAACATGGGAGAAAAAGGAAACGAAATTTACAGGCGAAAATAGAATCAGTTGAGGAGAAAATTAATGTTATTGTAAACGGATCAAACACCGATGGGTTGACAAAGTCAAATGGTTTTCGACATAATGGAAGCAGGCGTAAAAGCAAACCTCGTCGAGCTGCAGAGGCTGGTGTGCTGTGTAAGCAAGACTATGCTTGAGATAGCATTATTCTCATGTTGCCAGCTATAGTAATTGATTTCTTTCATTTTATTTTATTTACGGGCTTCTTTTCTTTTTTGTTTTTTTTTTCTGCTGGTTTGAGGGATTCATTTGGGGATTCCTTGTCATTATATCCTATTTTTATTTCGAGCATGAATCGGGAAATTTATTATGATGCTGGTAGTTTTATAATGACATGTCATTTTTCGGTTCAAATCATTTTAATTTTTATATTATGGTCATGTTTAAATGACTCTTTTGTTTTCTTTTGGAGTTGTTAGTTGTTTCATTTTGGTTTAGGGTTAAAAAATAGAAGAATTAGAGAATATAGGAATTCTTATACTAAAAAAAAAAAACAATTAGTGACTAAAAGTTTCAGTTGTTCTATAAAATTAAAAAAAAAGTTTCAGTTGTCCCAAGATTAGTTCAAGGTCTAATTTAGGAGAGATGCGAAAAAAGTACTTAAATTCAACTTCATCCCCCTTGAATTCCGAAAAATTCATGAAGAATTCATCACACATTTTTAAAAAATTTAATTAATTTATATGTTTTTAAATAAATTATACATTATTAATTAGTATTAAATTCAAATGCATAAAAATTAATAAATAATCTTAAAAAAACTTAAGAATTAAATTATGATTTTAGTTAAATGTATAGTTTTAACTTTAGTATTTAATAATTACTATAATTTAAATTATTTAATTATTAAAATAATTAATTTATAATCTAATAATTATAAAAGTTTCCATAAAAAATCACCTTCATGTTTTTTATAAACAAACTAAAAAAGTACTTTAGAAATTAAAAAAAAAAGTACAAGGAAAATTTGAAAAATTAAAAACAGTATGGAAAAACTTAACTAAATTAAAAAAATAGTATGGATAATATTAACACAAATAATAAAATACATCGAGAAAAAAGTAAGAATAGTGACTAAAGAAATAATTAAATATACAATAATATCCAATCCAAGAATCTTAAAAATAAATATTTAAATTGTTCCCACGTTATACAATCTTAAATTAAAAAATAGTAAGTTAAAAATTAAAATAATTAAATAACAATAAGAACAAAACAGTAATCAGATAATTACAAAATAATCATGCCAAAAAAAAAAGTAACGAAGAGTTGGTAATGGATAGCTTCTATTTATAATGTTCTACTCTTTGATTCTTATCGTTGTGTGTAAAGGGGTTTTCCCCGATAAATAATTGGATAAAATATGTTTTGCGTCCCATAAAATATGTAAAATATTAATTTTGTCTCTGAAAAATTTTTCGTATTAATTTGGTTCCTCTAAAATTGAAATTTATTTTTGTAGGTCCTATGAATACCAATAGGTTAATTTTTCTTTTTTTAATTTTCTAAATTTACAATAACAAAATATGAAAATTTGATAAATATAAAATTTATAATTCATTTCTACATGTAAATCCGTAACCACGTTAGATTACCATTTAACAAAGTTACAAACGGGGACCTACAAAAATAGGTTTCAATTTTAGAGGGACCAAATTAATACGGAAAATTTTTGGATGATGAAATTAATATTTTGCATATTTTATAGGGATCAAAAACATATTTTACCCTAAATAATTTCTCAAAGTTGTCAATAAAAAAATTATAATAAAGATATATTTTTAAATTTGTCCAAAATACTTGTAAAAGAAAGGTTGCCTCATTGAAAAAAAAGGGGTAAATATGCATTTTGGTCCCTAAAAGTGTGTGACGCTGACATATTGGTCCTTGAAAGATGAAAAATTCAAATTTAGTCCCCAAATGTGCAAAAAATACCACAAATTAGTCCTGCCGTTAACTCATCTCCGTTAACCTTAATAGATGTGCCTACGTGGCACTTCGGTGATGACGTGACAATTGACGGTTGCCACATGCCATCCACGTAGTTGTCACGTGTCATCCACGTGGCTATCACATGTCTAAAAGTTGAATTTAACAACTTGCTGTCATTTCAATCCCTGAACTTAACAACTTACTGACATTTTGGTCCATGAACTTAATCATGTACTGTCATTTTGGTCCCCGAAAGTACTTTTGAATATTTAATTAAGTCTCACACTACATGTAAATTATTAACATAATTATCACCATATCCCTATCCCCTAGGGGTGGAAAAACGGGCCCAACCTGACGGGCTGGCCCGTTTGACCCGTTTTTTTTGGCAGGGCGGGTCAAGGTTTATAACCCGCCAACCCGCTGTGACCCACCCCGACGTGGCCCGCCAAAAAATGAGTTGATGGCGGGTCGGGGCGGGTTGGGCCGCCAACCCGTTTTAATCAATAATTATATATTTTTTATTAAGATATATATTTTTAATATTTTATACATATATTATTAATATTTATTTAATTTATTTTTGTCTAAATAAATTATTATTCCAAATTTAAGGTAATATATTTATTTTTTTTAATAATTATTTATTATTTAGTATTTTTAAAAGATAACAATAATTAAAATCAATTAATATATATATATATATATATATATATATATATATATATATTTTTTTTTTTTTTTTAATTTTTTGGTTTTTAACGGGTTGGCGGGTTCAAGTAAAACGGGACGGCCTTGGTTTCGCAACCCACTTTCTTATGCGGGGCGGGGCGGGCCAACCCATTTTAGGCGGGTCAATGGCGGGGTGGGGCGGGTTGACTTTCACCTCCACCATTTGCATGCAAAGTTCATCATTTATTCAACTGAAACATCAATTCTAATAGGAAAATAACACAAAAACATCTTAAAAAACTATTTAATTTTTTCCTTAATAAACATTGTCTAGCTTCTTTAAAAAATTATATTTTATTCAATTAAAAATTTTCAAATAGCAACACTCTCAAGTAACCACTACATTTAAAATTCTTTAATGTCTATGTATACCTTGCGGTAGTAATTCATGAAAACCACAACTTTCGTATTGCCCTATTGAAAGGGTATGTAAGCAAATGGTTCTAAGTTGGTGATTTTGACAAGTGTACCAAATCGCTAAAGTAACACAGTAGTGAGTAAGATATCGTCTCCATATGAACTTGTGCGATAAATGGATAGTTAATAGTATAATTTCTAGACTACGAATTTGAGAGTAATTGCGTAACCAAAATTAAAAGCAAATGCATAAAAAGAAAAAGAAAAATAAAAGGAATTTTGGTTTTGGAAAATTAGCGAACACTTGGTGTGCGCAGAAATTGTGGTTTAAATCAATTAAAATAAATTGTCGAGGTTTAACTTTGTTGGACTTCCTAACATGCAATAACAACTTATTCCTAGTCAATTAAATTTTAGTTATCATCAACCCACAAAATTACTCAAACCTTAATTCCTTAAGTGAAAGAGTCTAAATCCCTTGATTCCACTATCAATCCCTTAAATTAGTGTAACCAAGGTATTTGCATTAAGAAAAAGGATTTTAGTTATGACCAATCCTCTTTACCCTATCCCTAGGCATAAAAACGATTGGTTGTCTTCTTCAGTTAGCAATCCAAAAGAATTTCCCAATTACCAATGAAATTAAAGAATCATGCAATTGGTTGATCAGACCAAACACAAGCATTAAAAGTAGGGGAAGAACAATAACAATACTAAAATTGAATAAAGAAAAGAGTGTAGTTTCATGAAATTAGGTCCAACTACATTAAACCCTAACGAAAAGAGAACTTAGTTACGCATAGCCATGGGGGAAGGAGCAAAAGATGGAGAAAGAATGGAAGATGAACCTAAACGCATCAAAGTTGTCACGCACATCTTGGAATTCTCTTCATTTCGTTACACTGTTCGGAACCCTAGGACAAACTACAAAATCCCTATTTAAAGCTATGGGCCAAAAAAAGGTTCAAGCCCAAACAAAAGATAAAACAGAAAAATAAGAATTATTCTTGCAACGTGCGATGCACGGGTGCACGGATTGTTGCACAGTCTGTGCAAGGCTTCCTACAAGCTTCTTTTACTTCCGCAAGACCTTCAAGGTGTTAATCTTCAACCCAATTAATCCTTAACACATCATTTATTCTTGGGACCTCTCCACAAAGCTCCTAAAAACATAAGAAAACAACCCAAAGATCATGTGTAAAAGGGTAAAAACTAAAATTCCTAACTAAACAAACATTTTATTAAAAACACAACTGAAATGAACATAACAAAGCTTATAAGCATGAAAGATATCAAATAATTGCCCCTAAATTACTACAAAAAGTAGAAATATAAGACAATTATCATTCTAACACTTTCATTTTTCTCCCTTTCGTGATTATCAAGTTTTTTTAACTGTCTTTTTGTGATTAATGTTATTCCAAAAAATAGATTAATTAAATAATTAATTTAACATTCTACACATATTAATAGCATATAACATAATAGCTTGATTTGGGTAGTAGATATGATTTGGATCCTTATAGAATCTTGTTAGCAATGTCTTGGATTTAGCCGCTAACTATTACTATGTGGTCACTCATAAATTAGTTTCATATTTATAGTATAATTTAAATGGCGAAATTGGTAAAAAGAAGTTGAAAAATATGAGGGATAAAAAATGGAAGTGAGAGAATATGATAATTTTTATGCTAATAGTTTACCTGCAACATGAAACTTAATTGAAAATTTGAAAGTGCTTTCAGGGACCAAAATGTTAAGTTCAGGACTAAAATGACAGCAAGTTGTTAAGTTCAATTTTTAGACATGTGACAACTACGTGGATGACACATGCCAACCGTTAGTTGTCACGTTATCATCAAGGTGCCACGTAAGCACACCCGTTAAGGTTAACAGAAATGAGTTAACCACATGACTTATTTGTCTCACTTTTTGCATATTCGGGAACTAAATTCAAATTTTTCATCTTTCAGGGATCAATCTATGAGCGCCACACACTTTCAGGGACCAAAATGAGTGTTTACCAAAAAAAAAAAACTTGTAAAAGAAAGGGGTTTATTATTAAAAAAAAAAAAACATATAAATCTTTTTGTGGCGATCATCTTTAGTATCTCGAACCTTTGCTCTAATATTGTGTGGAACCTCTCAATCCTCACTTCCTTAATAGTGTCATTGCCATTAAAGACGAGTTATAGGGTGGGTAAGTTGTTTGGGTCTCTCACGGTGAGAGAGTTGTTATAAGCCATTGGATTTCAAAGGCTTTTATCTGAACGGATGGAAAGTGGTGTCCTCGACCGGACCACCATGTTTAAGTAAACCAGAGTTTTAAAAAACCAAAACACACGTGGCTGATGAGAAGTCAGTGATTGGGATCCATCTCCATTATGACGTGGAGGTTAGTTGGAGCTGACGGTGCAAACTGTGTGGGTTTAGGAATTAGGATTAACTCTGGTTATTCCCTTTCCCCTTTTTTCCCTTCATGATTGTATGCCCTTGTTCCCTTCTCTTCAGTATTCTCCTCCAGCGGCGCTGCCAAGGTTGTTTGGATGTGGTTATTTTGTATGTGAATCAGCTTTTATGTGTAATTGGTGTTGAAATTAAGTGAACGAGCTTTTATCATGTGATTGCTGTTTTGCTTTAGTTTCTTTGTTCATGAGATTCGACAAAGTTAATTTTAAATGTCATGAGGTAGTATAGACAGGTTGAGTTCCTTATATGTGGTTGTATTGTTTGCTATTTTTGTTGGCTTGGGGTGATAAACGATGAATTCTGAAGGTGCAATGCGTAGGATGTGAATATTTTTTTTTTTTTTTGAAGAAAAGCATGTCAAGGTAATGCATATGAAGTTGTCATTTGAAATTTTAATCCAAAGCAGTTAGTCTCATTCGGTGTTGCCAGGATATTGCTTACTTCATATATTTTAGGTTTTGATTTTTATAGTTATTAATCAAAAGCATGTTAAATGCAAATACCTTCAAAGTGTCTCCCAAATTGCTTTTGAGTGATTGAAACAGGCGATTAGCATTTTTTCAATAAATTAATAGGGTGCTGCATCTACCATTTGTTATTGACATACATGTAGATTTTTGAGGCGCCCATTACCCCAAGTCTGACCCATAGTATGAACCATACAAGAATGACCCTGTAACTAAACTCTGAAAAACTTGAAGAACGCGAAGCAAATTATACTTTTTGCTTAATTTACATTGCACTAGTGAATGATTTTCATGTTAGCAATTTTTTATTGTGGTAAATATCTATTATGTGTTTTGTTTTTGATCCAAATGACTGTAATTAGTGTAAGTAAAATTGGATCGTAGTTTATTAATTTGTATTTTTCCAAAGGTCGTTCACATGTGGGTTGAACAAAGAAGATTAGCAAACGTTTAAAATTATTGTGTACGTAGTTTTTTTTTGCAATTTTGAATTAGCCCAATTCATGTTAGAAATTAGTAAATACACCCTCTTAATTTACTACTACAAACCCATTATATAATTTTTTTTTTCAAAAATTGGCGTTTCAGGAAGCAAATCTTGGAACATAATATATATTGGCCGAAGATGGTTAAATTATTTTTTTCTTTGCTCCCTAATCATTATTTGTATTTGAAAAAAAGTGCTTGAATTGCTATGTGCGTGTGTTCGATTGTTAGCATGGAAAACTGATTACAAGAGAAAGGTGTGGGATTTGGTGACGCTAGGGATGCAGGGGGTTGAACGAAAGGGTCAAAGCTATGGTGCAAAGAGATAAGAGGGTACTTTATGGAAAAATAAAAGAGGGGATGTATAAGTAAAAATAGGAGGTGCAAATAGAACTTCCATTAATGTCGGAAGTTGAATTAGGTGGATTTGAATTGGTGGTCATGCCAGAATATTTGGCCCGTTTAAAAGTTTCAAAGTGGAGCTTAACCATGGAGATTGCTATTCTCACCCCACAATTTGCTATTCTCACCATCCAAGTGGGTGGTTTTTTTTATTGATTTCCCAAAATACCCTTGTACAATGGAATCGTGATTCCGTTGAAAAGTGTGTATCAAAATCGTGATTTCGGTGTACAAGGGGGTGAAACAAATTTGTATAATAGAATCATGATTCCGTTGTACAAATTTGTTTCACCCCCTTGTACACCGGAATCGTGATTCCGTTGTACAAGGGTACAACATTGTACAACAGAATCACGATTCCGTTGCACATTTTTTTTAATTTATTCTAATTTTTTCTAAGTTTTTTTTTATATTGAGTAATGTTTTTTGAAATGTATAAATTTAGGTTTTAAAGACTTGGCCAAAACAAACATACCAATTTAATGCACATTGGTTGATGTATCTTATAGGATTAATATAGACCCTTGGTTTTAAATAGTTGGCAAAAATAATACTTGGCAAAAAAACAAACATACCAATTTAACATACTTGGCAAAAATCCTATATTTTGTTGGTGCTATTATGTTGCACATTGTTGTTGCTGTTGTTGTTATTGTTGTTTGTTCTATGATTTTAATAGAGAAATCGTTCATTCTTTCATTATATTACCAGGCGCACGTGTTGTTTATAGAGTTTATAAAGAAAAATATAATAAACTGAAAACATCAACATCATTTATATAATAAAATGTATATACAAAATAAAAGTTTATATACAAATATAAAAAAATACATCATAATTTTCTCAACGGCACTTCCAACACCGTTTATACATGTCTAGAACTCAACTTTCTATGTCTAAACACTACCAAAGACTTTTCCTATAATTTTCTCACATTTTTCTTTTCATAGAAGGTATTCTAAATATGCTTTAAGTATCTAACTTACAACTACATCCTATTATCATAATTCCAACCAATTCACCATTTGGATGACTTCTAAATTGTCTCAAACTATTCCAATCTACTATCACCAATTTAATCACTTATTGAATTCGACTTCTAACATCCAATTCACACTCTCAAACTTTGCAATCACTTACTTCCCCATCTTAAACACTCTGATACGATTCTAGCATTTGTATCTTATTCCTCCCACTAAATCATAATTTAATCATCAAGAACCCTCACATATACCTACCAACTAAATTCTACAACGTGGGTAATTGTTAACCTCAATTATGCAGGCCTTAAATCACCACTTACACCATGAAATGTAATTAAATATGTTAAACCCGCAGGCTATTTTACTGCACCAGGAAAATGCACTATTTTGGTCTTGAATCATGTCTAAAACAAAAATTTTCAAGTCCTAATAGTTAATATATCAATCCTACTACAAATCTAAACCACGATACACTGTTTCAACCTTCAAAACATGTGAAAATATTCTTTAGAACAATAAGGCAATAACCATACTCTCAACATCTTATCATATTCCAAACATCAAGGCACCTTCAAAACTATGTTTTCTTTCCTTTGTCAAACTCATCCTTATCTATAAACTCATATATTTGGACCTCTATTCTCAACCTTAATCTACGAACTCAGATCTTTGGATCTCCTTCCTCAACTAACTCAAGGGTATAACTCGTAACTTCACAATATAAGGAACATGGAAAATAACACAACTTGGACAATATTTCAAAAATTTAGTATTAGGAGGGAAAGTCATCTCGACTGAGTCCTGAGTGTGCACCCTCACAACTCTATTAAGATTTTCTTTCTTCCTTCAAAACATCCACCTTGCTTCAAAAGCAAGAAAGATAGAAGTAGCAATTCCTCCATGTGGATCAAACGACTCATAAGACTTGAGAACAACGCATCCCCATGGAGTAAATGACTCTCATTGGGATTTTATTACAACTCGAACACCATTGATATATTTCTCAGAACACGATTGATCAATTTATTTCCAATGGAGACATAGACACTGAAAGAAGTTCAGGTTACCACATGATTAAAAGAAACATCGTGGGCAAAGCATTATTCACACAAAATTACTGACTCTAATAAAATTGAGAAACTTTATTTACAAGAATAGTAGGCTACTCAAATGTAGACTACTTGAAACATGTCCAATCGACTCATTCTTACAAGAAAAGCAATGATAAAATAAAATATTCAACATCGCTGTACATCTTGGAAGATAGTAGAATGCATAAGGCATTTACTTATAAGGAGTCAAAACAACTTAATAACAAAAGGGACAACTCATGCATAATGCATAGACTTCTCTATCACACTCAACCCATTATCCCACTATAGATGCTAAGGTCTTAAGGATTCCTTAAGGCAAAGCACAGTCTAAAGAAATAACCTTGTCTCTTAGCTTTTTGATGTCTAACTAATCTCACAATTATATTGGCAATTCTAAGGACTATTACACATCCTCAAAATGTTGGCATTCTCTTTTAACGACGTCGTATCAACTATCTCACATGCCTATAGTCTAACTAATACTACATTGCCACCACAGTAGTCAATGCAAGATTACACTGTTACAAACAACTTCATATCTTACACCAGTACCCACACATAGTAGGTGTAAGATCACACAACATACAACATACAATGTTTCTTTCACCACTATTAAACAACAGTCGATGCAAGAGCAAGTAGTTCAATCAATTCATCCTACATTGCTATTAAAGAATAGACAATGTGGAATCACACAACATCAAACAATTCATCAATACTGTCGTCAAGTGATAGTCAACCAATCACACACAACACAAACAATGGTTAAGTCCACACCCCAGTCTTGGTAGGACGAACTGCTCTGATACCACTAACGTAACACCCTAAATTCGGGTTTACATATATTCTCATTTTTAAACTTATTTTAACTCAATAAGCATGTTAACTAACTTTAGTTTTTTCCAAAAACAGTGAAGTTAATAAAACATAGATTGTAATTTTATCGGATGTTTAAAACTTTTCATTAATTAATTTTGGAAGTTGCGTATCGCCGCCTCAATTATAAGTATACATGAAATAGAGATTTTCATAACCCAAATATTTTCCAGAGTAATGGTAACATGTACATTTTCAAAGGGTATTCCAAATACATAGGATAATAGAGTACGAAAGCTGAATGTACATACCACAAATCTGAAACCTAAGTCTACCCATATTCAAATACATAAAAAGGGAAAACCTAGTCTCAAAGCAGTCATCTCTAAACCCAACCCTGCATGTTAAACCAACCTCCAAACGAAAAGTGATGAAGCTGATGAAGATAACGTCTTTATGACATCTACAGGTACTGCCACCAGTTCCTAAAAAAAAACAGAGGGTGAACTCTCTGCTTCATCAAGTAGTACACACAAAACGACTTCACAGACACATACACAATCCTACTAGCCACCACGATGTGGTTCTCTAACGGTCACACCCGAAACCTATTCGTTTCCACAACTATTCTTGTAAATTATTTCACACTGGCCAGCTGCCACTGGAACTTCTAGAACTCAATGGTCTTACACATTTTTGAGTTGGATGACTGTTGGGAGTACACCTCTCACCATGGTACTATGGCGGGCTCTCACCAGCCGATGATGTCTCGTATTTTTGTCAGGGTGGCCGAGTCAGCTACGTGATCTATCGTCACAACTCAGTGTCTTACCCTCCAAGAACAACTTGCCTTACGATCATCTCCCAGGTACCAACTATGGTCATCCATTACTCCGAGGACTGACTCCTCAACACTCTCCTCACAGAGTTTATTTTCTTTCTTCGTCGCTTGTGGGTTTCCCGCTGCACATGGTACAGGTGCGGACAAATTGACGTCGAGCTAAAGGTACCACCTCTACGCTCACATATGCATATATAAATAAGGACTTTGCCTTTATCGCTACATCGTAACGATCTCATTACCCCAGGTGACGCGTCATTCGTAATCCGACCTTGGTTCACAGATAACTCACAGCTAAAATATCCCACACGACGTTTTACAGGTCCGTGTGAGCTTTTCTACCAAAGGTACTCGACGGCGGTCCTCAATCAACATATGTCCCAGACATACAACACCGAGATCCAACTCCTCCACTATCACAGTGGTTAAACATTACGACCCCGTCATCTCACAAGCACAATGCTCACCGTAGATAAAGCCTCCACACGACCGCTCAACACTTGCCCATTTGGCTTCCGGTCACGTAAGATTATCTTTCTAAATCGACGCGTAGCATTTATCCACTACACCAGTCACACGTGACCCCCAACGAAAAGGTTTCCCTTCTCATTCGATCCTCACCAACACAAAACAAGGATCACAAAATTACTTATGCCAACCATCAATTACTAAGTTCACACTCTTTTTACGGATTAATTCATTACTTTCCGTCATTTTTATCACAAAATCACCGTTTTTCACAAATGTGCTCCGCATGGAGTTCATTTGTTCTCACAAAGATTATAAATCCTCGTCCCCACATTCAACATCCAAAACACATCAAAATCATGCGCACACAACTTTTCCACAATGCCCAGGGTTCACACCCCCCAGGTCTCAGTCCACAATATACATAGTACAATTAATTTGTATAATGAATCAAGTCACAGATAATTAGTCAACACATAGCATATTGATGAATATTCACCTTTAGAGGTAGAATATCATCTCTCAAGCTTAAATACATTATACAGACAAACAATTTTATCACAAAGTTCAACCTACAGTCCAAAGGACTGTATCACAAAAGCACACAAAATCACACTTTCAAAGATTAAGTACCCAAGATTCACATCTCTAGGACTTAAACCCAAAATAGAATAGGTCCATGGATATTACATATCCACTACCTTATAAAATCACAATTATTATTGCCACAATTCAAAATAACACACATATAGTAACAAAATTGACTTAAAAAGACAGATTTCTCTTTAACAGTACTGAATGTGAGCTCTCACTGATACAAGCAAATGACCTCGGAATTTAAAATTTTTTATATCAAATCGAAGCTCTTAAAATCTATTTCAGAGAAATGTATCCCACTTATAAAATCAACATCTAGAAAATTTTATAAAAATTTTCTAAGTCAGCAGCCCTGAATTTTGAGTGCTCACTGAACATAGCTCAAAGAAATGTAAATTTCTCCCACTTCCCAAATTCATTTTGAGCTGAAATTTTTACAGTAGAAATATAACATATTTATATTTCTAAAAAGGTAACCCTTGATCCCAAATTATTTCCCTATTGTTCCCAGTAAATTTTTTTCTAACAGACTAAGTTTCAGACTCAAAACAGAGCTCAAAAACCCTTGTCCTGTTTCTTTTTAAAAAGTTAATTTAGAAATTGGATATGATAATTTTTATAATTTATATGGTTAAAAAACTTGTTTTGTCTAGTTTTTAATGGTTAAAAAACTAAAAATAAAAGTTAAGCACACAAGTGGGAATTTGAGAAAAACCGAGACATGTTCCAGGAAAACTTGAAAACAGAACAGTCATTTTGAAATCTACCAATGAACTTTAAAACGACGTTTTCTATCCATGGTGTCAAAATAAAAGTTGTTCCGTTTTGTGTCTATTTTCATTCAAAACAAATTTAGTAAAAATCTAACGGTTAGATCTCCCAAAAATGGCAAAAGCGTGGGAGCTGTCCAGGGAGACTCGAACCTAACAGCCACTGTTCCATTGTTTTGGGATTTGTTTTCAACATGCAACCTTCATCAATTAATTTTATGAAATTTGGTC
Source organism: Pueraria montana var. lobata (assembly GCA_026413185.1). NCBI lineage: Eukaryota > Viridiplantae > Streptophyta > Magnoliopsida > Fabales > Fabaceae > Pueraria > Pueraria montana. Next base: position 9,867,570 of record CM048654.1, read on the forward strand.
ATGGATTCCCTTGTTCCAGGGGCCTTCCCACTCAGTTTCAAAAGAACAAAAACAACACTAAAGCTAGGACATGCACTCACACAGCCACTGCCTAGGGTTTCAAACCTATTTCATCAACTTTTTACATTCAAGCATTCAAACAAACACACACAACAGCCAAAGAGGCATACATGCTGTAGGTAGTTGAGTCCCCTAACTCTCAACCACCCTTAGACTAAAAATAGAATCCACAAAGAGTCCCCCTCACCTTGGGTTTTTGGTTCAGCTGAGAGAGAGGAAGAGAAGACAAGTTGTTGGTGATGAAGAGGGGACCTCCCAGCTTGCATGCAACCCACAAGCTTCACAAAAATGGCTTCCTCCTTGTAGCTTCTCACGGTCAAGAAGGAAGCAAGGGAGAGAATAGAGCCTCGGGGAGAGAAAAAAAAAATGAAGAGAATGAGGGAGAAAGAAGCTCGTATAATTTTGAAATTTTGCTATTTGCACCACACTTCTTGTAAGGACACTCCTCTTCTCTTATTTTATTTTATTTTATATTTTTTTTCTACAACTTACGGAACTCACGTAAAAGTCCAAAAAAATTCACAATAACACTATGACCCATAACAAAACATTGAACTTAAGTTAATTATTATATCAATCAACATAATTTAAATTTAGTTTGCTCTTTCATTATTAATCAAACACTTAATCATACAATTAGGAAAATCACAACGTTACAATTCTCCCTAACAAGAAAATTTTCTAATTAAATCTCTCACATTCATACTTATTAGGTTGTAATTTTTGGGGTGTTACAGGGACCAGATGACGTCCTCCATCCGCAACATATCCAGCAACCGCCTAGTTCCCCAAGCCTTGCCGGTACCCCTCGTCGTCCTCCATCTGGCAGCAAAGGGAAGCCTAGGTTCATAAGCGACATGCTCCCATTCGCCAACTGATGGCAGATGTGCAAACGCCCATGCCTGTAAAATAAAGAAAACAAATTATGTTAACATTTGTATTAAAAATTACACAAACAAATATGTAAACAACAAATAAATAATTTTTTACCATCAGTAAGGTTATACAACCTCCACATTGCTTGCTCTCCCGCAAGCTCGCATAGGAGAGATGGTCGTAAAGATACGTCAATGCAGATACTCCCCAAGCGTATTGGGAGCAGGTAGACAAATCGCTGAGGTAGTAGAGATTGAAAATGTTCACATGTGTGGAGCTCTTGTCGACGAAGATGGTACAGCCGAGCAAGTGCAACAAATACGCCCGTGCGGCCCACACATATGAACCAGACTGCACATACCTCTCATATAGCTCCCTCAACCATGTGAGATGTACTATAGCTCCTGCCGTCGTAGCAGCATCAACTTCATCGTTAGACACCAGGCCTAGCATGGTCCTCAACAACACCCTAATGTCAGCCTTTGAAAAGGCGGTTGCTGGGCCGGCAATCTGCAAGCCTGTAATAGGCAACTGCAGGAGACATGACACATCATCCAGAGTGATGGTCATCTCTCCAACGGGCAGGTGGAAGGTGCATGTCTCCTGATGCCACCTCTCAATAGAGGCATTGACGAAGCATTTATTCACGATATATCGTGCATGATAAAGGCCCGACAAGCCAGACTGATCCACGTATGCCTGGACCTGTGGCTGGGTAGGGTAGGGAATCAACTTCCCAGTGTGGCTGACCACCTTCAGCTCCTCCCGAGGCTGATCAATCCAAATATGTCCAGCGACGTGGTCCTTGTAGGACCCTAGCAGTGTATCAACTACAGGACCACCAGGAAATGGCGGTCCAATGATCCAGTCAGCAAACGGGATCACTGGGGCTGCTGGCCGTGGTACCTCCGCTACCTCTGCATCAGTTTGTGGCACGTCTGCCTCAACATGTACATGTTCTGCATCCTCTAGCTCATCGTGCTGTACTCCTCCAACAGCACGAGTATCATCTGCCCGACGACGGCGAGCAGATGCTGTCACACATTGCTGGTTTGCCCTGGATGGCTGGGCAGGCTGACCAGCATATGCAACAGCATCTTCCTCCAAAGTGGAGGGATCCTGTTGGCAATCGTACGAAACATACTTCGTCCGAGCCATAATAAATCTGCAAAAAATTAACTAAAATACTTAGAACTCGATAAACAAAAAATAAAGTCAAATACTATATAACTAAATAAACAAACTTACAAACTGTAAATATAATACATTTAAAAATATAAAATTTTTATTTAATATTTTTTTAATTAACAAAAAAATTCAATTAAATAATTATTTTAATTTAAAAATTAAATATTAAAAATAATACTGTAAATATATAATACAAATATAATTAAATATCTTTGTTTTAAAAAAAAATTACTTTACAAATTCAAAATTCAAAATTTAAAAAAAAATTCAAACAACACAACGGAATCGTGATTCCGTTGTGATGTTTTTGGAATCACGATTCCGTTGTGTTGTTTGAAAAACAACACAAAGAAATCGTGATTCCGTTGTGCTGTACCCAGTGTTGTGAAAATTGGACCGATCATCGACTCGGTCAAGGCACTGGGTTGATGGGTCAATGGTCGAATCGGTGGGTCACTAATTGACTCGGTTTGACCCGTTATATATTAAAAAAAATATATATAGCTTACAAATGTGATCAATCCATAATTCATACTCTAAAATTAAAATCAATCATGATCAAACTATAAATATTACATAATCATTTATTACTATAAATTATTTTGTTGGGTATTATCATTAAATTACTAAAGAAACTGTTCTTATTTTTCACGGCTAAGTATAAAAGTTGTCAAAGAGTCATTAGCAAGTATGGTAAAGATGTATAAAACACATAAATATTAAATTATATCAAGATCAAGATAATAATAATTAGTTATTATATATTATTGTCAACATCAAAATAATATTACATGAACATATTATTATATACTATTAAGCAATTAGCTATTAACAATTTAATTAAAATGTTATAGGAGCATATTATTATATTATACTATTTAGCAATTAACTTTTGCCATGGATTTCAAATGGTACTATGGAAAGAATTCCAAATAACTACATTGTTTACAAGAATTGTTAAAAAAAAAAAAAAGTTGAACCGGGTCAATCGGGTCCGGGTCACTGATTTTTTTGCCAAACCCGACGAGGTCAAACCGGACTGATCCGGGTCAAACCGATTCGATTGCATATCCGGTCCGATAGCTCAACTGGACTGGTCAGGTCATCGGTTCCCAGTCGAACCGGTCCGATCAGCCGGTCCGGTCCAGTTTTTATAACTATGGCTGTGCCAAACTGGAAAAAAAAAAGCAAGGGGAAGAACACAAACCTGGTTCGATGGCTTGAGGAGAGGAATATGTCTAGCGAGGTGAAGGGGTGAGAGTGGGTGTGAAGGAGAATGTGAAAGGAGGAAAGGAAGAAGGTAGAAGGAAGAATGAGGAGTGACGGGGGGTGTGAAGAAGGAGAGGGAAGGGACGCGGGGAATGTGAAGGGGTGGGGTAAAGAGGGGGAGGTGGGATGGGAGGGAACTGATAGGGGTAAGGGGGTAAATTCACCCAATTTGGGGTGAGAATAACAAAATGAAGAGGTGAGAATAGCAAATCCCCTTAACCATTTTCAGGTGGCCCATTTGATTTATGAAAAGAAAGTATGGAATTGCAGGTTACCCATTTTCTGGTGGCCCATTTTGATTTATGAAAAGTGTGGAATTGCAGCTTAATCATATGTACGACATTCTTGAATGTGCACGATCCTTTTTAGTCATTCGTAGGTTAATAATGTCAAGAAGGGAATATTTGCGGAAATAACATGTAACGTTGTGTAATTTATTTGTGCGTGTAGAATAAATTAATGCTACCTTATTGAAATATGTGTACAAGAAATTTGTCTCATTGTGACATTTGTGTGAGGAATTTTATTTTTTTTGCAATCTTGCATATATTGAAAAATGTCACCAATTAGCACTGTGACCGCAAGATTTTGGTGGTTATCGAAAATACGCAGCAAACGTTGTGATGGTGACATTGCATTAAAAGGTTTTATTTTTAAATAAAAAAAATTGTCTTTTTGAATGTGTTTAATTAACCTTGAAATTGGTAATTTATGATTGACCTACATGGTTGTTTGTAATATTTAATATTTATTTAATGTAATATCCTACATAAACCTAATTATTTGTAAAATGCATGTTCGAAGAATGACTATGGGGAGTAAAATACAAAAACAAAAATTCATAAATGACCAAAAGGTGTCGAATATAACATGATTGCATAAGGTAAATAACTACAAAAATTAAAGTGATAAATATTTAAACATTGTCTGTGGCTATGACAACAACACACATAAAATTAAAATATAGTTACAATTATTAAATAAAAGTAAGTTCACCTAATCTTCGTTAACTATACGTATGACATTTTATTAGGACTAATTTTCATAATCATGCTCTTGAATTTGGTAAAATCTAACAAAATCATGCCACACGTCCAAGTTGGCATTGATTGTTTGTTGGTTCAATCCACAGCAGAGACCAAAATTCGGTAGTCTCATCTGGTAGCAATACTGAAATTTCATGTGGCCTGTCACTCAACATGTAGTGAACCACGTGTTCTGGAACAACCTGCGAAGTGACGAAGGCAAATGGCTGCAATTAGAGGATATAGTTACCTTGTACAAACCAAGAGGAAGTGGAACGCTGTTAACGAAAATGTGAGTCGAGGTTGTGCGAGGAGATTTTATGCGGGTGGTTGGTAATGATCTATGCTAGTCGTAAATGAATGTATACAAGTGTTTTTAAGAATAAAACCTTAATATTTATGTGTATGGTTTGACAATAATAATAAATAGAGTAAATTACAATTACTACCCCTAAGATTTCCTTTTATTGCACTTGCTATCCCTTCTTTTTTTTAACTTTGCAATTGCTCCACATTCTTGCTCAATCAGAGAGCTTCCAAAGTTGCTGTATCCTCTCTTACTCAACATACTTTGGATTTATCATGGTTACGATTAATATGGCAACTTGAGAGCCATCCTCTCTGTGTTTACGCACTACTACAAAATATACTTTTAACATCGGTTAAATAGGGCCTTTAACATCAGTTTAGAACTGATGTTGAATCACCTTTTACATCGGTTCATGAGACAACCGATGTAGAAATCATTGTCTTATAAGAAAAAAGTAACAATTTTACGGTTCTAAGAAAAACCGATGTAAAAAGTACACGTTTAACATCGGTTCTAATTATGTCATTTGTAAAAAAAAAAATTACACTTTTTGGTATGCTTCCTGCTCTGGATCTGCCATACAAAGGACTCAATCTTAATATAATAAAACTCAACTTCAAAATAAGATAACAAATTATCTATATAGTATTATTATGAAACAAGAAATAAGGAAAAAATGGTCAATGGATTTTGCTTCTAGGAATGTATCACCAATTATTCCAAAATTTCAATACTTGGCCCATAGTAGAGTCGCATATAAATCAACTAATTGCAAGGTCCAGCTTAGGAAGCACATACAAGTTATAGCAACAACATAAAATACATTTTTTGAAAATGGAATTTGAAAATGAAAAAATCTATACTCTCGTACTAGAATATAACACAAATCTGCTTATACAAAAGTCATGTAGCTAAATAAATGAACTTATAACAATAAAAAGAAATAGGAATCCATTTGTTCAGAATAACATGAAGTACCATCTACATTTTCTGGTCGTGAGAAGTCCAGTCAAACTCATTCTTCTAGGAAGTCTTTGGGAGGTTCAAAAACCACTTGCCCATATCGTGATTTCTTATTCAAACTAAAGAAACTACAGGTCCAACTAATGTTCCTGCAACACTAGTTGGGGTAGCTGACACAATCTTTTCCTTTTAGTTTGATTAGCCTGAGCATAACATTAGCAAATAATATAATTTTGTGCTTCAATTTGTCATATCATTTTAAATAAAATAGACTACTAGTGCACACAAACAACAAAAAAATATGTTAATGGTTAGAAAGTTCTCAGTATCCACACTGTTCATATGAATATATTTTTTTCAGTTATGCATATCAATCTACTAGAATAACTCATGGACCCAGGAATAATCATATATAAAGAAAATAAATCATACTTACCAACCATTCCTTGGACCCAGGAATCCCTCTTGGTTGAGTCTCTTCACAACAATAACAAGGGGTGCTCTGCCAGCATTGAATTTAGTTACATTTTTGTTTAATACGTATTACTTAAATTTCTTAACAAACACTAAACTCACTAAAAAAATCCTTCTTTTAAATGAAAATTAGGAGGCTTTTAAACTTACAAGAAAAAGAAGTTACCGACTGCCATTCACACACCAGGGGATGCTCATTGACAATTTCAACAACTTGCACTTTCTGCAAAAAGTAAAAATATTACTTAAAGCTATGCATACAAATGGATAGAAAACCAAGGACATCTATCCTATAATTTTCAATTAAAAAATATAAGTAAAAGAAAATGTTGCCATGCACATTCAATTACGTGGCATAATCAAGATAAAAGACATCTAAAACAATTTTAGGTACATATTTGCTTCCAAGTTCTATGATATATATTTAAGCTAAAGATAAATTCTATCAAATTGTAAATATATAATTAAGTCATGGTTAAAAAGTTCACTTAAATATGTATATAATCAATAACAATGAACAGTAAGATTTGTGAGTTGTGTATCATTTATCAGTAATAAATATTAACAAATTGGCTTTTAGTCATAAATATTAACTCTGAAAGGTAAAATTAAAATTAAGTTATAATATTGACCTCTAACTACATTATTGACTTAGTTTATTTTAATAATATCATTTCTCCAAAAAATAAGGTGACGTGTTTCAATAAGGTTAAAAAAGAAAATTAAAAAAGTTACTATTTCTCCAAAAATAAGCTAACATGTTTCACTGATAATATGCTTCTTATAGAAATATCCTACGAAGATTTGTTTCCAAAAATAAGGTGACATGTTACAAATAAAGGCACCTCAAAGTTCATTAACCAGCATTGATATGAAAACTTCATATTTGGATCAAAAGCTTACTTGGCAACCAATAACTCGGTTGAGAAGTTGTATCCAAATCTTTGGCCCTCTGTGACAAAATTCACAAATGGTTCCTAATTTAGATTTATGTGTGTCATAAGATAGCAATGACAAGTAAGGGTCTTCTTGTATCATATTGTTAGTGAATAATACTTGTTAATAGATACTATCAGATAATTCAGCTACTCATGTTGAAGTGAAAAATCTGAATTTTTTAACAGTAAGTTAATGAAAATGATAAAAAAAAAGTATTTACAGGACTGTTGTGGTGTCCTTGAGGGCTCCAAGTGCTTTTCTCGGACTCTTCTGCGTGCCACCAGAAATCCTCTCCCTCACTCAACTACAAAATTCAGCCATAGTCATTGGGTAGGAAATGAGGGAATATGGGTCTGACACGTGACTTCACTGTGTATGATGTTATTCTGGTTTTATTAATATATAATTAGTACTAACACAGATTCTAATGCTCAGTTCTCAAACAAAAGCAAAACAGAAGGCCTACTGTTCTTTCCTAAGCTAATTCCTACTAGATGGGCATTTTGAGTAAAAGTAGATTCTGGTGGTAATAATCAAAGTCTTATAGTCAAACCAAAAAAGGCTTTTGTATAATCTTTTTATTGTTTACCTGATACTTATGGGGCAAATACATTTATGCACAGGCTTGCAAAGGAATGGTAAGAGCTATAGATTAAGGTGGATTAACTATCTAAGGCCAGGATTAAAGAGAGGGAAATTCAGCAAACAGGAAGAGGAGACAATCCTGACCCTTCACCACATGCTAGGCAACAAGTAAGCCACTGGAGTAAATCTTGTTTCACTTAATCAAATTTTAATAGTTTGTATAACATACATGAACAATTTGCATCTGGTGTAGATCTGCAAGAGCTTTTTGCCTTGACTGCAAGAGAAAGAAAAAGAAAATTAATCATATACCCTTAAACCAAAGGAATTCTAGCAAACTAAAAATTAAGCAGTGAATTTGGAAATTCCCAATTTCTGAACTGTATCAAAAAAATTTGTGCAGCAATTTCAGCTGCCATATGATTAGCTTTTCAATTTGTATCTTTTGCATTGCAAATTGCATCGAACCATATGTGGTAATAAAAATATAAGTCACTTAACATCCTCAATATGGAGAAATCTAGCAGAAACACATTCTGATGAAAGGAGAGATTTAATATATAAGAGCAATATAAAGACAAGTTAATCATCCCAACAAGGTTAAGTTTCAGAGCACTGGTAAGAAAAATTAGTCCTTCTCTGTCAACTTAGTGCCAAAATTTATCAACTTCATTTAAATTTAGTCCCTGAATTTGTTAACTTAATCACAAAATTTTATTCCCCAAATTTGGTCATGTTCATGTTGAAGGACTACTTTGCTTCACCTTGCATGTAGAACAAACTTCCCCCCCCCCCCCCCCCCCCCCCCCCTTTTCTTTTTCTCTTCAAATCCACCGAAAACCACATATGGCTGCACCTCATCCATTTGAGTGCAAAGGAAAATTACAAGGTATTCAGCAAAAAAGATCTCTCTTTTTGTATATGAAAGTTTCAGACAACACAGTTAGATTTATATACTTAAACCACTTACAACATCAAGGTCCCAAATTTCTATGGAAGGTTCCATTGAACCAACAATTATGAAGTTCCCTCTGATCATAATGAAATTATTTTAAGCTAATAAGATAAAGCAAAGATATATCAAGCAGGTATCAAGTAAAATTTTAAGCACAAATTGCAATGGTGGTGATTTCAGGTAGTCCAAACCTAGAAAGTTACTCAAACTTTGAAGAAGTTTTTGAATGGTCTACACAACAGAAGTTTTTTAATGTAACTTCACTACAAATTTTTCACTTCACCTTTGGATGATATATGAATTGTTATCATCAGGTCCATCAATATGACCAAACAAATTTTTACAAGCACTACATCACCCCCATCAACTCAAATAGTCATATAACAAAATAAAATCACATAAAAACAATATTTTTATCATACTATACAGCAGCTACACCACTCCAATGCATCTCTTTTTTATAGTTAAAAACTAGAAATAAATCAAGATAACAAAATCTTGGTAAAAGATGAAAAATCTCTCATAGCATTTTAACCATCACAAGCATTTCAAAGCTAACCATAATCAATCTATAAAGAACCACATAATTCTTCCTATTTCATGCTAGCATATTAGAGATTAGAAGAAAAGAGAAAAGAATATAAGCTCCCTTACCTCTTAGGGAAAACTATATGAAGCTTTAAAGAGGATAAAATAAATTCAGATTTTGAAGAAATGCCACCTACACTCCACGGTTGTATCCAGCCACCAAGGGGAAGAAAATATCAACAAAGTGGAAGGGAAATGGCCCTTAGTGCTGCACGTTTTTAACTGTTGCCATAAGGTGAGCCTTCCATAAAGATACAAATCATCAGACCATAATTGAAGTAAAATTAAGTGAAAAACAAATAAGAATTAAAAAAATTAACTGTTGCGAATTTGGCAAGTGTACCAAATCGTTCAAGTAACAAAGGGTAAGTAAAGTATCGTATCCACAGGGACTTGTACGATAATTGGGTAAATAATAGCAAAATTAAATGGACTGCGAAAATTGAGAATTTAGTAACCAAATATAAAGACAAGTGCATAAAAATTAAAGAGTAAAAAGGAAGAAATTGAGTTGTAGAAAATTAGCAAACACTTGGTGTGCGCAGAAAATGTGTTTAAATCAATTAAAATAAATCGCCGGGGTTTAACTTCGTTGGACTTCCTAACATGAAATCACAACTCAATCCTATTCAATTAAATTTTAGTTATCATCAACCCACAAAATTACTCAAATCTTAATTCCTTAAGCAAAAGAGCCTAAATCCCTTGATTGCACTATCAATCCCTTGAATTAGTGTAACCAAGGTATTTGCATTAAGAAAAAGGGTTTTAGTGACAACCAATCCTCTTTACCCTATCCCTAGGCATAAAAATGATTGGTTGTCTTCTTCAGTTCGCAATTCAAAAGAATTTCCCAATCACAATTGAAATCATAGAATCATGCAATTGGTTGATCAGGCCAAACACAAGCACTAAGAGTAGAAGAAGAACAATAACAATACTAAAATTGAATAAAAAGAAGAGTGTAATTACATGAAATTAGGTCCAACTACATTAAATCCCAACGAAAAGAGAACTTAGCTACGCATAGCCATGGGGGAAGAAGCAAGAGATGGAGAAAGAATGGAGAAAGCCAAACGCATTAAGCTCCCGTCTCGGACCTCTTGTTTCTTTCACGTAAGAAGTATTTTTGATGCCTAGGCTAGAACAGAAAATCCCTATTTAAAGCTATGAGCCAACAAGGGTTTAAGCCCAAAAGAGATCAAAACAGAAAAATAGAGATAAATCTCGCAGAGCTCGATGCACAGGTGTGCACGGGTGTGCAACGCTCTTAGACACTTTAAAAACTTGCACAGGCACTTGCATAGGCATGTGATTTGGTTTGCACAGGTGTGCAAAGCTCCCAGGACTTCCAAAAATACTCTTTTTGCCTCCGCAAGACTTCCAAAGCTCTAAACTTTAACCCAAATGATCTTTAACGCATCAAATCTCTCACGGAACATCCCCATTGCTTACTCTAAGCTTCACATAAGTTCCTAAAAACACAAGAAAACAACCCAAGATCAAGCATAAAAGGGTAAAAACAAGAAATTCCTAACTAAACTAAACTATTATTAAGACTCAATTAAATTGAAGATAAACAAAGCTCAAAAGCATGAAAAATATCAACTAATTGCCTAATTATCACTACAAATGTAGGAATGCGAGGCAATTATCAACACCCCAAATTTAGAACTTTGCTCGTCCTTGAGCAACAAAACAAGTGATGAGCAAGACAGATCCTAAGAACACTAAAACACAAAGAAATGGCCTGCGATAGATTCCCAACTCATCATTATCCAGCATGATATCAATACAAGTTCCAGAACCCAGTCCAACCATAATGTGGTGCTCACACAAGAGAGTCAAGTGTCGATTCATCAAGAAGTTAATATGGATGACAAAGGATGCAATGAACCACCAATGGTCCCTGGTCCTCACAAAGTGTATCACTCAATCATACAACAAAGGTGAGTGTGTCTCTCAAGCACACATTGAAACCACACATATTAATTTTGCTTTTCGTCTCTCAACAGTTCACAAATATCAAACATGCCATCAAGGATCACTATGGACTTTTTGAGCTTGTAATGTGGCTGGGCTAACAAACAACAATGGTTTTTCTTGGGATTCAAATATCTTTAGAGAATATGAGAACAAAGAGAGAGAACTCAATCTTAGCTCAACAAACACACAATTCGTGCCCCAAGTTCTTTCAATAACCCAACCCAATTATTAAGCTCCACCCAACTCCCACTTTATTTCTTTGCACATTTTTCTTTTCTTTTCTCTTTTTCTTTCTCTTTTTTTTTGACAACACTTAACGCTATGGGATACGGGTGAGCAACACTTTCTGATTCTGATTTTTTTTTTTTTTACAGTTCAAGTCCCTTAGGGCACCTTTTCATTTGCTTTTGGGTGTCTAGCAAGACACCCCAAACTTAATGCAAGACTTCATCTCTCAATTGTTCTCCTATTCCTAAGATTGGGAAAGCAATTGTTTTTCATTTTGGCTAAAGGTTCATACATGCATCAAGAATTTTCTGTTTGGCTCAAAGATGGGTGCAAGGGATTTTATTATGAAAGGTAAGCTAGAAAGGCCAATGGTTAAAATAGCAAAGATGGCCTTGATCACTTCCAAGCAACATGTAAGCAACAACATTCAAGAGATTCAAGCAAAACCATATGAATGTTGGTATCAAAGGTGTCACTCAATTTCATTCAGTTACTTCTCACTATGGTTGGTCTCATCAAGAAACAAGGGTGCATATGCAACATGTCAAACACATCAACCACAATTTGATCCAATCACAAATGACCAAGAATGCAACCACAAAACATGTCTCAAATCAAAATCAATTTGTAAAAAATCATCATTCAATTCATGCTCATTGGGACAAGCCAACAAATACACAAACCACATCATTATTTCTCAAAACTAAATTCAAGCAAAATCGGTAAAAGAAAAGAATGAGAAGAAGAACTTACCTCACTGCTCATCATCAGGTCCATCCTCACCCCCTGGCCAAGAATTGCTGGTCCCCAGCTGTGAATGGCCAATCCACATGGACCAGAGGATGTGTCATTGCGGAGAGGGTTGGCTAGCTCAAATCTGGTCCTTGGATGTTCAAGGTGGTGCTATCATGTGCGGGGAGCGCAGATCTAGACCACAGCTGTGTGCGCACGCGCAAGGATGCTGTGGACAACATGGCACATTGTTCTTGCAGCGTTGGTCGTGCGTTCTGGGTTCGCGTGGAGGAATAGTGCGAACAGGACGCGTTGGTGGCGCTAAGGAGAAGAAGAATGGTGGGCGGGGGCACGGTGGCTGCGCGCGGGTGCGCGGAGAGGGAGAGAGAGATGAGAGCGGGACACGTCTGGTTCGCGCGTGGTGGGTCGCGCGCACAGGGCGCTCAGTAGCGGCGCACGGGAAGAAGAGAGAAAGAGGGCACTCGCGCGGATTGGGGCTGTGATGGTTATGGTGGGTTTACGGTGGTGGATTTGGTGTTTGTGGTGGTGGTTATGGTGTTTGCGGGAGGAGAAGGGTTGGAGAAGAAGAAGATGAAGAGAGTGTGCAATGGGTTGGTTGCACAGGCTGTGCATATTTGTTCAAGCCCCAATAGAGATAGGATTGCACAGGGTGTGCAAAAGGGATGCACAGTTGTGCAACTTTCGCCAAATTGAGTCTCCTCTTAATTCTTCATCGCAAGATGCATGGGTGTGCACTCGGATTGCACGGTTGTGCAACTTGCGTCGAAAAATTGATCCTCCACCAGCGCAAGATGCACAGGTGTGCGCTCTGGTTGCACGGCTGTGCAACTCGCGTCATTTTTTTTTTGCTTTTCCAATATTTTCATCCTATGTAAAGCAACCTGAAACAACACAAAAAAAACACCCAAATGTAAAATAGAACAAGCGAGAACAAGGAAAATAAAGATAAAATTTAGAGAGTAAAGAGGGAAAGCTGGGTTGCCTCCCAGTAAGCGCTTCTTTAACGTCACTAGCTTGACGGATGAGTGACCTCAAGGGTCACTAAGATGAATGGTTGTGTCAACCCCAATCCCTTGGGGGGCTCACAGAGTCACAGACATTGAAAGTCACCTCTTCATCTTGCACTTTAAGCTTAAACTCTCCTTTGCCAACATCAATTAGAGCATCAACAGTCTTCATAAAAGGTCATCCCAAGATGATGGGAATCTGTGAATCCTCCGCCATGTCCATGACAACAAAATCAGCGGGAATTGTGAATTTGTCGACCTTCACCAACATGTTTTCCACCACCCCATGAGGGTATATAATGGAGTGATCAGCAAGCTGTAATGTCATGCGAGTTGGCTTTACCTCCACATCTCCAACTCTCTTTAGCATAGATAGGGGCATCAGGTTGATGCTCGCCCCCAAATCAAGCAACGCTCTATCAACAGAAAGGTTCCCAATGGTGATGGGAATAGTAAAGCTCCCAGGGTCCTTATGTTTGGCAGGCAATGTCTTCTGAATTATAGCACTACACTCCGCTTCCAACTCAATGGTATCCTTCTCAATGAACTTCTTTTTTCTTGTCAAGAAGTCCTTCAAGAATTTGGCATAGATTGGAATTTGCTTCAAGGCTTCTGAGAATGGGATGTTGATGTAGAGTTGTTTGAGAATGTCTAAGAACCGAGCAAATTGTCTCTCCTTATCAATTTTTGTTGGTGCTTTAGGATAAGGGAGCTTTGTAGTGAGAGGGGCTTTGGCTCTTAACTTGTCTTCCTTGGCACTCCGAGCTCTAGCCCACTTCATCTTTGAGTCCCCATCTGTGCTTCGAACTCCAACCTTCTTCACTTCAACTTCCTCCACTACTTTATCATCTCCATTCATCATATCACACTTTGACCCATTAATTGCAAATATTGCATTGTAGTTAGCCTTGGGATTGGTCTGAGTGTTGGCTGAAAAGCCACTCTTAGTGTACTCTGCCAATTCCGCCACCTGTTTTGCAAGCTGCCCAACTTGAGTCTCTAAGTTTCTGAGAGAGGCATTAGTGCTCTTCTGATTAGAAATAGAGACTTGCATAAAATCCGTGAGAGTCTCTTCCAACTTTGTCGTACGGTCATAGAGGTTGGGCTTCTGTTGGGAAGATCTTTCATCAACTCCTTTATCAAAGACAGGATGAGTCTGAAAGCCACTACGGTTAGAATTGTTACCATATAAATTATGCTTCCCTTGGCCATAGTTGTTCTGTCTCCCCATAGAATTCACCTCTTCCTCTTGTGTGCTGGAAGTATAAGGACAGTTCTCTACATGATGATCACCCCCACAAATTTCACAATTGAGCACCCGGTGATGTGACTGAAAAGAGGCAGCTTTCATTAATTGTTGGGGAAGGTTGGACACTTGCACCTTGAGTGCTTCCACCTGGGCTAGAATTGCATCTTGAGAGTTGAGCTCCATTACTCCTCTACGTGGAGCTCTATCATGTTGAGCTTCAAAATCACTGGCTGCCATGTTTTCAATCAACTCTATGGCTTCATCCAGTGACTTATTTTTAATCACTCCTCCACCAGCTGCAGCATCAAGCATCACCTTTGTTTGCCCCTTCAGACCCCCAAGGAAAATGTAGAGTTGATCAACCTGTCCAATCCCATGGTTGGGGCACTTCATCAAGAGAGTCTTGTATCTCTCCCAAGTTTCATGGAGCGACTCATCATTCCTTTGACGGAAGCCCAATATGTCAATCTTTGCATGGCTTCTCTTCACTTCAGGGAAGAATCGATCAAGGAACTTTCTTTCCACTTCAGTCCAAGTGGCAAGACTCTGAGATGGGAGGTTGGTGAGTCACTTCAATGCATTTCCTATAAGGGAGAAACGAAACACCCTCATATACAGGCTTTCCTCTTCATTCTGGGCCACCCCTGCTGTGCCGCATAGATCATAAAAAGTGGTCAGATGGTTGTAGGGGTCTTCATTCTCTAAACCAGCAAAGGCATGTTGACTGAGAAGTGTGAGCAAGGCTGGTTTAGCTTCAACTATGCGGTTGGCATTCCTTGGCCTGGCAATACTAGAGAACACTCTTGGACCATTATTGTTGACATGATCCGCAAGAGTTCTCCTGGCAGGTTGTTCTTCTTCTGCCATCTCCTCTTTAGATGTGGTATCCTCTTCGTCTGAACTGAAAGGCTCTTCTGAAGGTGGGATAGAGGAACTTTCCTCCAATGTCACCTGTTGTGCTAATTGCTTTGCACTTTTAGTTTGACCACTAATCAGCCTAGCGGTCTTCTCAATCTCAGGAACGAAACAGAGCTCTGTTGGCTTAGTTTTGCTCCTTGTACCAATAGTACCTTGCATGCACAAAATCACAAGCAACTAGAGCAACTAGAAAGACTGTTAGCACCGGATGAGGAAAAAGAAAATAAAAGAAAACAAAATTAAAATGCAAAAGAATGAAAGAATATTTAAGGTCCACAAAATATACTAAAAATTTGCCCAATTACCGAGACACAAGCTCCCCGGCAACGGCGCCAGAAACTTGTTGCGAATTTGGCAAGTGTACCAAATCGTTCAAGTAACAAAGGGTAAGTAAAGTATCGTATCCACAGGGACTTGTACGATAATTGGGTAAATAATAGCAAAATTAAATGGACTGCGAAAATTGAGAATTTAGTAACCAAATATAAAGACAAGTGCATAAAAATTAAAGAGTAAAAAGGAAGAAATTGGGTTGTAGAAAATTAGCAAACACTTGGTGTGCGCAGAAAATGTGTTTAAATCAATTAAAATAAATCGCCGGGGTTTAACTTCGTTGGACTTCCTAACATGAAATCACAACTCAATCCTATTCAATTAAATTTTAGTTATCATCAACCCACAAAATTACTCAAATCTTAATTCCTTAAGCAAAAGAGCCTAAATCCCTTGATTGCACTATCAATCCCTTGAATTAGTGTAACCAAGGTATTTGCATTAAGAAACCAATCCTCTTTACCCTATCCCTAGGCATAAAAACAATTGGTTATCTTCTTCAGTTCGCAATTCAAAAGAATTTCCCAATTACAATTGAAATCATAGAATCATGCAATTGGTTGATCAGGCCAAACACAAGCATTAAGAGTAGAAGAAGAACAATAACAATACTAAAATTGAATAAAGAGAAGAGTGTAATTACATGAAATTAGGTCCAACTACATTAAAGCCCAACGAAAAGAGAACTTAGCTACGCATAGCCATGGGGGAAGAAGCAAGAGATGGAGAGAGAATGGAGAAAGCCAAACGCATTAAGCTCCCGTCTTGGACCTCTTGTGTCTTTCACGTACGAAGTATTTTTGATGCCTAGGCTAGAACAGAAAATCCCTATTTAAAGCTATGGGCCAACAAGGGTTTAAGCCCAAAAGAGATCAAAACAGAAAAATAGAGATAAATCTCGCAGAGCTCGATGCATAGGTGTGCACTCCGAGTGCACGGGTGTGCAACGCTCTCAGACACTTTAAAAACTTGCACAGGCACTTGCACAAGCATGTGATTTGGTTTGCACAGGTGTGCAAAGCTCCCAGGACTTCCAAAAATACTCTTTTTGCCTCCGCAAGACTTCCAAAGCTCTAAACTTTAACCCAAATGATATTCAACGCATCAAATCTCGCACGGAACATCCCCATTGCTTACTCTAAGCTTAACATAAGTTCCTAAAAACACAAGAAAACAACCCAAGATCAAGCATAAAAGGGTAAAAACAAGAAATTCCTAACTAAACTAAACTATTATTAAGACTCAATTAAATTGAAGATAAACAAAGCTCAAAAGCATGGAAAATATCAACTAATTGCCTAATTATCACTACAAATGTAGGAATGCGAGGCAATTATCATTAACCAAGGGAAGAATTAAAAAAAAATCAAAGCATGCAAGAAAATCAAGAAAATACATATTAAACTTAAATACACTTACAATAAGATAAGACATATGTGCAGTAGGCTCGGTTATTCAGCCCAAAGCTTCAAAATCATTGTTTGTAACACTTTAACAAGCTAGTGTTTTGACATACTGAGAAACAAGACTGACAATTTACCTTTTTAGATCTAACAACATAAATGCCCTCAAGCACATTCACTTTCCTCACCTAATGATACACTTAACCAACCTCGTTTCATAGAGATATGAAATTAAGTATAGCAGGAATGTAGAAAATTACATACCAGTTCTCGTTCCTCAACTTCCTCAAGGTACTCACCGATTGTAACGACTGGTTCAGCTTCATCGTCAAATGCACCCGGTTATGGAGTTTCACGATTTGTTCCTAAAATACAACAAAGGGGCAAAAATTAATAAAAAGAAATAATAAAAAAATATGGATAGGGTATAGGTTCCTTTCACAAAAAACCTAGCATGGATCCCTTAGATTCCATGAAAATAAAAACGAAATTGAAAACGAAGGGGAAAAATAAAGAACGGAATAACGACCTTCGTTCCGTGTCTGTTGTCACTGTTGAGAACAGCGACGCCGAAGATCTTCGTCTTTGTCGCTGAGGGTTGAGGCTACGAGGCCAGATCTTCTGAGGGACGCGAGATATGTTCCGTGGGATGCGAGATATGTTCACAAGGAAGCAAGATCTGTTTCGAGGGAAGCGAGATCTATTATGAGGGATGCGAGATCTGGAATGTAGCATGACGCATGTTTGGGCTCAAATAAGGACTTGCCAAGAAACGCATGAGTTTGATTTCAAGGAAAGGTTCGGCGGCAAGGTTGTGGCATGCACTGAAGAGGATGAGGGAGAAGAGTGAGGCGTTGTGGCATTGTAGTGTTGAGTGAAGTTTGAGTTTTGGAGAAGAGTGATGAGAGAGGTTTGGAATTGGAGTGCGTTAAGTGAAGTTGCCAAGTGAATTTTGGATTTAGGAGAAGTGTTCGGGAAAACGCTTAGAAGGGAATTAGAAAACGTATCAACATCGGTTATGAGATATAAGCGATGTTGATGACAATAAATAACATCGGTTATATAGAAAATCGATGTTAACGAAGTCTTTTTATTTACAAAAATGCCACCGCGTATTTTTTTACATCGGTTCTTATATAACCGATGTCAATTGGACGATGTTGAATGCATATTTTGTAGTAGTGACGCTACACTATACACCTTTCCAAAGGATTCTTTTTTTCCCTTTACACTAACTAGTGTTTTAGCACGGGCTTATTAAAATTTCACTACCTTATTTATATAGTCAATAGAAAGAAATTTGAAAAAAAAATCAAGAATTATATA
Source organism: Pueraria montana var. lobata (assembly GCA_026413185.1). NCBI lineage: Eukaryota > Viridiplantae > Streptophyta > Magnoliopsida > Fabales > Fabaceae > Pueraria > Pueraria montana. The sequence continues at coordinate 9,886,005 of CM048654.1, forward strand.
GCACATTGAAAGAAATTTTAAAAATGAGATAATTATAAAAAAAATTAGAAACTATAAAAAAAAAGATAAGGGAAGATGTAACAATGTAACTTTAATTTTTTTTAATATTAACTTTGAAAATTGAAAAGTAAATTGAATTAAGGATATAGAATTATTGACTAAAGAGAGAAATATTCAGAATTAAAAAATAGAGTTAGAAAATCTGATAAAAGAAATATTAAAAAAAACAATTGATTAGAGAGTATAAAATTTGAAAAAAAATTATATAGTACATCGAAAGAAATTTTGAAAAAGAGACAATTATAAAAGAAATTAGAAACTATAATTTTTTAAAAGAAAAAAAAAGGAAAGATGTAATGATGTAACTTTAATTTTTTAATATTAAATTTGAAAATTGAAAAGTAAATTGAATCAAAGATTTGGAATTATTGATGAAAGAAAGAAATCTTTGCAATTAAAAAATAGAGTTAGAAAATCAGATAAAAAAATATTAAAAAAAAAAGTCCAAAAGATTAGAGAGTATAAAATTTGAAAAAAAAAAGAATTATATAGTTCATCGAAAGAAATTTTGAAAAAGAGATAATTATAAATGAAATTAGAAACTACATTTTTTTTAAAGAAAAAAAGATAAGGGAAGATATAATGATGTAACTTTAATTTTTTAAATTAACTTTAAAAATTGAAAAGTAAATTGAATTAAGGATTTGAAATTATTTATGAAAGAGAGAAATCTTCGGAATGAAAAAATAGAGTTAAAAAAACTGATAAAAAAATATAACATTAGATAAAAAAGTGAATGAAGGTAGTTATAGAAATATCGTGAATGTGGGGTGGTTACAAAAATTGATAAGAGAAATTTTAGAAAAAGTAGAAGAACCAGATGCATGTTAGGAGAGTGAACTACAACACTTCATAAGAGGAGAGTATTCAAATAAGAGTGAATGTGAGAGAGAGTGGGGAGAGTGAAGCAAGGAGATAAAAGAATCTCTTAATCATTTATATATATAAGGAGATGTGGAAAATTTATTTTCAACTTTGCTACCATAGATGATTGGATGGCCGACGATGATTATGAAACTTTCAATATCTTTACAATTGGACAAGCAACTAAGTTGGAAAGGGATATGTGTAACACCCTAAGGGTATTACCGTAACTACGCTATTTCTAAAGACGCAAAAGTTAAAAACATTTACACAACAATCTCATGCGAAAGCTAACATATTAACATATAAATTACAACTTGATTTAATAATTGCAACTTATTTCTTGTAACATTTACATCATACAACATATAAGAAAATTACATAGAAATATAAAATAACTAAGCTACATCTTCCATGATGAGGCTCCATGCTCCAACGACACGCGCCATCACCTCCTGAAATGAGGGAACTTAAAAGGGTGAGACATAAGGTCTCAGTGAGTGCTCTAAGACTCTATGGCTGGGTTAAACCCTTCTACCCGAACAATTCATCTGTTAGTCTTTATGGATTTACCCTCTCCGAGCCTCTATCAAACTCTATTATTTCTATAGTTGGTCTACATCCATCGATCATAAACAGTTTCCTCTAACACATCTCTCGTGCTCACTCTACTACACTGGTTCACCATCATCGGTATCTTAGTATTTATTCTTTAACTAGCAAGTTACTTCCATTACTCCCTCTCACGTTAACTTCACTTTCCATGCTTGACTATCTAACACTTTCTTTGCATCAGTCTATTTCTTAATAGCAAAATACATCATGACCTATACTCACATAGTGTCATTCTAGGTACATCTCTCTCTATGCCCATATAGAGTCACATCCTATCCCATTCCATTACAAGTCTAGATACATATACATTCACAACATATTACGATTATGGATAGAATCATTCACACATCGCATAAGTACAATACAAGGTATGCATGGCATCCATTTCATAAACCACACAAGTCAGACAAAACTTACAATAATGCACGTATGCAATGCGATGTTCCATTCTCTTTTCTCATATGCATGTGGTACCAGTAAAACACTCTTGTGAAAGTAGCCTGGGAGTACGTGCGAGTCGACGAATAGCCACGCCATGGGCATCCGACACTAACACTCTCAACCAGGATGATACCCCTAGTGGCTCGTCAGGGTTACCCAGTCTTGCAAGGATACTCCAACCCATGGGATCAGCATGAGTTTAAAGGAGATTCCAAACCAGATAACACCCCCAAGGTCAGAACTTATCGAATTCTTCATGACCTCCCCAGTTAGGTTCATAAACAACTTTCGAAAACACATATATATCATGTTATGATGCATGATTCACATAGATGTTCATGGCTTCATTAAACCTCACATCAAACATAGTGAGTCCATTCTCGCCCCACATGGGCTAGGTCACTCATGGTCAAAATATCACCTGGGTCCATCATGACCACCGCAACAACTCTCACTATGGCTAAAACTTGGGTGTGAGAAAAACACGATCCCAAGCCGCCTATATGCCCCGAGTTTGGAAACTCTAAGCGGGAGATAAAAATATTAACTATAAGGGACTCCACGCTTAACGCTAAGCCCATTTTATTCTTTGGTGGTACTAAGGCTTGGTGATCTCCTCTATATATATAGGAAGGAACGGATTTATGAAATTATTTTGTCCAATGTGGGACTTAAAGGGTTTTTCATAATCAAGTGACCTACTTCAAAGCCGATTTTCTCTAAGATAGAAGCCAATTTTGGTTTCTAAGGTGTAGGGATAAATTGTAGCTTCTTCAGCAAGCTTTCCAACGACGCAAACGACACCTCAAATGGACAAATACAACTCAAGATATGACGTAGTCTTTCTAGGATTTTTATCATAAAGCTCATCACTATACTTAAACATTTTTCAAACATTCTAATTATAAGAACTTAATCTAACACTCCTCTAACACCAAATATAATAACTATAACACTAACATAATATAATATAATAAAGATAATAATAATAATCTAACATCCACACCAATAAGATCACAAATAACAACAACAACAGCAATAAAATACACATGACACACGTGCATAGAAAAGCACAAACACTATCACAACATAGGTACATGCTTAGGACAAAACCAATAATATACAAGTAATAATAACAAGAATTTACAGAAAATATAACAAGAGTCCTAATAATGGTTCTCCTTAAGGTATATTCCTAGTACCCGAAACTTAGGGTGTTACAATATGTCATATGTGCATGTGAGTTTTGCAGGAATTTTTGTTTATAAGCAAAATAATTTTACTATTTTTTTTAAAAGCTACTGGGAACATTTTATTAATGAAAGTGAAGGCCAAGATGTGCCCACCTATCAGTACAACCATTCATATGCTGACATTTGATTGAAAATTAAAATAACAATACAGCAATAACAAATACTAGCATATGGTCCACCAACTCCACAACAATTAGATTCACATTTTCATATTCCCACCCCGTCTCGAATCTCCCAAACCACCACAAATATGCACTGTAATTTAGCGTATTTTGCATTATTCCGTATTTAAGCTAGCCGTATAGGAGAAATAAACCAGCTGGACAAAGGATATTGCAATCAAATAACCCTAAGTAGTGCGAAACCCACTTCGTCTCCCTTCTCCGTCCAAAAGAGCAATTTTTTGCAACCGCACATCGCTCAAGCACTACAACACCAGGGTTTTCATGGAAACCCAATATTCGCCATCTCAACCAATACCCCGGACCTTCTAAGTCTGAAACAAGAGAAATGGTAGAAATAACAACACAAACGAGAAAAAAATAGTTGCTGACATTAGTAAGTGAAAGGGGCAATTTCAGATTAAGAATGTATGTAATTCTTTTTTATTTTCTTTTCTTGAATTCACTAACAGAGGTTTAACGGTATTAGGAAAGGATGTTAAAAGTAATGTCAAAAAAGAAAAGAGTGTAAAGTGTAATAAAAACAAATTACATTAGTGGTCATCGTAATTAACTCTAATAAATATTGATATGTAGGGTGATGATTCCTCAGGTAATTTAATGACATAAAAAATATTGCCGGCGTGCAGAGTGTGTTTGGTTAAGTTTTGTCCGTTGTGGGTTGCGTGTAAATGTATCATTTTACTTTTACAGACCTGGGTGTTTTTGCGTGTGGAGATGTGTAGTCTGAGTACTTTTTTGAAAGCGATAAGACGTAATGCATATTTGAAATTATTTTTTTAAAGCCCGTGAGTTGTTCCCCCGTACGTTAAAGTGGAATACAAAAATGTGTAATCTTTACCAAATACTACCAAATACTAGCAGTGGTTTTTTTTAGGTACACTTCCACTTTATTGGTATAAACTTTACCTCGCTGACATTGTATCGAACAACTCTTCTGAACCGACACACAAATTGAGACTCACATGTATACTACTAAATGTTATTTTTCATCACGTGGTAACAATAATGGTGCCTCGTATTGGGATTAATGCTGACGATTTTCATTTGATCAATCGAATGGTTCAATCATCGATGAGTCCTTTTCTTTTAATTTGGATTATTTGAATCTCGAAATTACTTTTTGTGGCTTCGTCCAATTATGTATTATTAGATGATTGAATTAGTAATTTGTGTATGTTTCATTACCTATGACGATTTAATTTAGGTTTAATTGTTATTGTAGTCTTGTAATTCATTTTTTAATTTAATTTGATCCTGTTATTAGTTAAAGTTTTAATTAGGTCCTGTAAATTTTAAAAATGATTTAATTAGGTCTTTTTACTTTTAAAAGGTTGAAATAGGTTCTTTATTTTTTAAAAATGGGTTCAATTTGATCTTATTTTTCTTCCATTTGTTTTGTAAAATTATAAGAATAGGACCAAATTTGATTTTAAGTGGGACAAAACTGAACTTATTTTATAAAGTGAATAACCTAATTTAACCTTTTAAAAATAAAAGAATGTAATTGTATATTTTTTAAAAACTAGAATGTATGACCTGTGCCATGCACGGGTTAAACATTTTTTATGAATATTTTTAAATTAAAATATGAATTCAAGCTATACATATCATGCACGAAATATATGTTAATTTGTGAAAAATCTATAAAATATGTTAAATTTTTAACATATAAAAATTTGTAAGAAATTGAATTAGGAATTATGAGCTAAAAATAATAAGAATTTTGTGTTAGATATCAATGAAGTATCATAAAGTATAATTTTTAAATTATTAATTACTATTATGTAGTATAAATAATTGGTTGAATATCAGATTAATTATTATATTTAAAATAAAACATGGGGAAAATAAAAATAACAATTGAAATTATGATTAATATTTCATAAATTTTAAATTTTATTTTCTACGATTAGGAATGACAATGAGTAGGGTCTAAGCAGGGTATTGCAATATCTGTCCCATACTCGCACTTTAAAATAATTCACATACCCAAATCCATATTTGTGTGGGTAGTAATTTAATACCAGTGTCATTTTCCATTAGATACCTAAATGCTTATACCTGTATCTGTTACCCGCACTTTAATAATTAATATGAAAATTTGATAAATAAGCAATATTAATTAAAAATATGATAGTAATTAAATTAAAATCTCATTAAAATAATAATAATAATAATAATAATAATAATAATAATAATAATAATAATAATAATAATAATAATTGTGAGTAATTAAGCAGATAATTATCCTGTTCATTATAGATAATTTTTGCGAGTACCCATTAGGTTCAATACCCATTGTCATCCCTACCTACAATTTTGTTATGACTTTTTTTTCTTTAAAATTTAATTCATCAGTTAAAGAAATTGAATTTCCATTAAATATTATTATCTCGTTAAGTTTTTCCTATTTATTTTCCCTCATGTTAATATAAGTACTTGTAATTTTAAGATAAAAAATGTTAATTTCTATTTGAGTTATTATCATAAGTTTTTAATTAGTATAATTAATAATGACAATAACTTTAAGGAATTAAAATTTATTTTTAAAATATTTTCATTTCATAGATATTTAATATTAGAATGAGTATGTTATTCTTATTTAATAAATTTCACTTATGAGCTGTCAAAAAATAAATAAATTTCACTTACATTTTATATATTTCAATCGATTGTTAGAAAATGTATTAGTATATTTTTATAACATGACATAGCTCCTAAAATCATATTTATAGCCAACATGCATCAAATAATCCTAGTTTGTTTATTTATTTAAAAAAAACTAATAATTCATTATAAGGGTAAAAAACTAAAAATGCTATACACAAATGTATTTAAATTAATTTGTCCTGATATATAGGGATTAAAAAAAGGTTAAGATATGGCTATTTTTTTTTTTACTAAAGAGTTAGATTTTTATAAGAATTATTTTGGCACTACTCCTTAATTGTAATACCGTTTAATTTTAAAATGTAATAAATATTTTTCAAAAATTTATTTTCAAAAATAATTTATAAACAATCTTTTAAAATAAAATATTTGAAAAATATTTAAACATTTTAGACATAAAAGCTTTAATGAGTTTATAAATATTCCTTTTGGAATTAAAATTCTTGTTTGAATATAATGAAAATTAATGTGACTGATAAATCGTAGTATAAATAAGTAATTTTTGTATGATGTGACTTGTGAGTTTATCTTATTTTTTATATTTAAATTTTAATCTTATTTTATTAATTTGATATAGATTTGGGTTATTTTTTTTTAAATCTTAAAATGACTAATTTATTTTAAGAATAAGATTGTTGTGATTTAAGCTTGATATAAAATTATTGCATTAAGTTCTAAGAATTGAATTTGGCCCATTTGTCAAAAAGGACAGTCAAGAATTGAAATTACAAATCTAAAAAATTATTTACCTTTGAGAATAATAATCTAATTATATTTACCAATTATAACTTTTGTTATATTTAACAATTATAATTGTGATAACCAATCATTATTGTATTTTAAGAAAAACTATGAAAGGTGCCTTTATTAAAAACTTACAAAAAAATTAAAATTCAAGATTCAAATATACACAACAAAAGGTATATATGTTTATATTGTACAATATTGGAAAATCAAATAAATATGATAATCCTAACTATATACAAAAGTCAACAATATTGTCAAATTAGTCCTTACAAAAAGGATGCTACAATCATAAATAAACAAAATTGAAGAACAACATTGGGGGCCAAATTTTTATCCATCCCTTACAAATTCAAACCAATCACCATACGTTATATATTACTCATTAAATCTTCATTCACCGCTCCGGGTCATTATACATACCCATACATTTATCCTCCGTAATGTTGCATATTTCCTTTGACTCATAGGAAAAATACTTAACAATTGTTGTAGAGATTTCTTTGGAATGAATCACAACAATTTTTTTTGGTGAATGAATCACAATGTGATCAATTTCTTTGGAGTAAAATACAAAACCTCTATAAATCATAACAAATCAGAACAAAAAGGCATTGGGAAAGAAAGAATTAGCTGCAATACAAATTTCAATTTCATAATATATAAAGAAGCAATAAAAAAAAGGAATGTTTTTTAAAAAAAATCAGAATCCTTTCAGAATAAATAAAAATGGGTATAAATATATTTATAAATATTTGATTGTGAAAGCAAATAATATAAAGGATAATTGATTTAATATCATATATAAAAAATTACTACACCAATTCAAAAAAAAATTAAACAAATAATTTAACAATATTACGTCAAACCTAACGTTTTTTCATATCATTATCATAAAATTATTATTAAATTATTTGTTCTAAATAAATTCCATTATTAATTCTATTATATGGTCAATTTCATTTAATTAGTTCCAAAAATAAATTTAGTATTAAATAATTTTTGTAAATTAATGTAATAGGAAGTTATTTCTATAAACAAATGATGTTGATTGCTTATTTCATTTATTATACTATTAATGACGAAATCGTGTAATTATGGTCCGTAATTGAACCAAATATTTGGTTAATGTTGATTGATTATTTTCTTGTGTGATTGATGCTAATTAACTATTTCATTGATTGATTATTTGAATTTGAATTTGATTCGTAACCAAACCAAACAATTCCGAAGCATGAAATGATGACACATGTCATCCAATGCTTGAGAAGCAACATTGTTTCGCCATGTGTCTTCCAAAGCCATTTTTGGATTCATAAATTTTATATATTGATTACAAAACCTAATTTTTAATATTATAAAATGAAGAACCTAATTTACTTTTTAATTTTATATAATCTTTATTAATGTTAAGAGTATATTAAAATAAGTCGTTTACTTTTTATAAATGAATTATTCCTTGTTTCAGTTTTTACAAAATAAAGTTAAATATGAATTTGTTTTTATAATAAATTTGACTTAGTAGATGAAGATGAGACGTAAATAACAATGTTGCGATAATAAAAAAAGGCAAAATTAAAACATCATTATAAAAGATAAAGATATAGATATAAAAGAGAAAATATAAATGGATAGCCATGCGATATTTAACACTTACAAAGATAAAGATACAAAAGACAAAATCATAACGACGATAGGTACTCTCATATGATATGAAGAGAGAGATAAAGAAAATGATGGTTGTTGAATGGGTGTTATTAATAGAACAGTGTTGATATATCACTACTCTAATTTTTAATAGTAGTCATCAAATTATTGCAGGAACCATTATGTGAGGTTGTGTCTACATCATACAACGTGCCATTCAGCGAATATCAATTATTTGAAGTTGGTATAGCGTCTTTCGGAAACACCTGTAAAACAACTTTTATGAACACATGGTATTTCAATTTATAAAAAGAAAAAATTAATACGATTATTGTTAAACGCTAAACAATTTAACGAGCCTACCTTGACAATATTGTTGATTGTAATATTCAAGCAACATTTAGATTGACGAGGAAAGGGACAAAACACAGCAACCTGTATATGGTACGAAGAAATTAAGCAAACGCAAAAAGCAAGAAATGAAAGTGAAAGAAACCTCTCAGAGAACTAAGATAGAGCCAACTTTTATGTGTTTCCCATACTCTGAATCCTGTATTACTGAATGATGCACAGTGCCAGTAATACTGCCAGTGGGATCCTGAAATTAGAAGAAAAGACTCAACATTAAGTGTTGTGTTAATTAAGTAAGGGAAGAAGTTACTAATCACAATCGGAAAATGGTGACCACCTTTAAGGTTATTTTCATGTCTCCAAAACCTTTAGGGGTGCATGTTTTCACAATGGCGACTGTGATAGGTACCTTGTCAACAGTTGAATCAATACAATTCAAAGGCATCCCATGAGCCATGTTTTGGCCATCCATGAGGCCTACAAATTTAAGGAGTTAAATATGACCCATTGTTTTATGTGTTAGAAATGTACTAATATGTTTAATAAAGCTTACCTCGTGACTGAACAAATTCGATAGCAGACAACCATGGATTTGTGTTAAACTCTCGCTCAGCAGCATGTAATACTTGCCTGATGAATTCTTGAGTGAGCAATGGCTGGCTAGATTGTCTACTTATCATCAAAGCTTGAATGGCGCCTGCAGGACCAGGAATCAAGGAAGGTGGATTTGAACTACAAGGGCGAACAAATGAGGAGAGGTCAGAGTCATCAATGTCTAACAATTCCCATGGTTGTTTGTCCATGACGACAATAAAAAAAGTTATATTGGAAAATAACAAAATAAGAGAAAGGTTGCAATAGTAGATATGAGAGATTTTTGATCATGAACTTGCCTTCCAACTTAGTCCTATTTATACAAAAAAAAAAATTCTATATGAATGAATGATGTAGATTAGACCAACGAAATGAATGGTCTAGATGCATTTACTGGTTGATTGAATTTGAAATTGACTATGATGTCACCACTGTTTGACTATGTAGAAGGCTGAAACACTTTAGAAGTGTCCCACAATTTACATTTGTATTGTCGTTACATGGCATTGATTAGACAGCAGTCCATCGTCTGCATTTTTAAGTAAGTATTTGCGGTTATTTATCTGTTATTTAAAATGATTTTAAGATCCTTTATTTTTGTTTTCACCTTATCCCAACCATTTGAAAATATTAAGGTCCAAAAATAAAATGACCGATATTTGAGGGAGTAAAAACATATTGTTGCCAACATAGTAAGCCTTTACAAAGGCCCACAAAAACATTTCTATTCTTTCATACCAAGCTTTACAAGGGTGTATAAATGTTGGTGTTGCGAACATCTTTATGCCCATACTCCCTTCCTTTCCTTTACCACAAAAGCATAGGAAGTATTATTTACCTAAGTAGCTTCCCTTTAACATACTTTGTTCAACAATGCCTTCTTCATCTGTTTACTTGTTTGTTTACTATAACAGCTCTATCGATTCCACATGTCATGAAGGAGTAACATTTGTTAGCAATCATACCGCTACAATTGAAGTCAAAACAGATATCACGGTTGAAGCTTTGAAGGAGAAGATTGAAATCAACATACACCATTCCTCGACAACAAGGTTGCCAAACTCCATTATCGATGCCCTATTCTCCTATTAGGTCATTCCGTCCGCTATAGGGCATTCAAAGTTTACAACCAAGATGACCTGAAGACCATGTTTGGTATTCGTGAAGAATACCCAAACTTACCAACTATTCAGGTAAATGCGACTATGCTACGTCAACAAGGTCCTTGATCATTCTCCATGCATGGTCAATGGACAAAGTCATCCAAATAAGTGTAGAATTATCTGTCTTTTATTATGTGTCATCTAAATTATGTATGGTATGTTATGTGAATGTTAATGTTGTTTTTTTATCAGTCAATGTGGATTTGTTAAGTGTTAAACCCCAAACTCTCTCAAATAACCCACATGTCATTCATAGGTTTGATAATATGTATGTGTCCATTTCCCTAATGGAGACTAACTTGACTCATAACATATATAAAAAGATAATTTTAATGACATATGATAGGCAAATATTAATATCACATGACATATATTAAACAAAATACTAATATCACATATGACATATTCAAAAAGACCAATCCATGCATATTAAGTTACAACGCGACAAAGATAAGGGTCCATCACGACAAACATTTAAAGACCTAACATATATCTTAAGTTACAACACTGCAAAATACATAAATAAATATGAGGTTTACTTTAAATAGATAAGACATGAACAATGAACTTTAAATGACATGGCCTTGATTCACGACACAAAAGTGAACAGAGTTTATGCTTAATTCTCCAAATAAGTTGGTCTGCTATGGCAAATGCAAAACAAATGAAAAATTTATGACAACATAGTCATCAAATTGAACAAAATGTAATACTGTATTGCGACCTAACCTAAAAACAACCTTTCAAAACAATTTAAATGTAAAAATTAAAACAGTTGAATAACAAATTCAAAACTTACCACATCTTGTGTGTCACGGCCAATGTGATTATCAATCATTTCATGTTCAACTGGGCCTGTTACAGGTGTAACACCTCCCATTTGATGAGCCTGAGTAGGATTGTTACAAGGTCTTTTATTATGTCCCCTTTGACCACATTTTCCACATGTCTGGACCTGTCTCATTCTACCTGAAGGCATGTTAGTTGAAGTACCACATCCTTTAGTGTGCACAATGGGAAGATCTAATATGACACCATTTGTTGCTTCAAGGTCAATCTCCACCACATTATTTACATCTTTTGCACTGTGTTTCAACTTCAGTCTTCCAAGTTGCCCAGTTAGCAAATGTACCACCTCATCATAGTCATCCTAATTATGGTATGCATACTTAAAAACCTCTTTAGATATTTGTACCAACGTTGCATATCGACTAATCAAATTAGAATCCCAATAAATTGAAGAATTTGGGTACCTTCTTTTGATTGTTTTCTTCGCAGATTTTGTCCATCTGTCAAGAACCAAACTTTTGGGGACTTCACAAATGTTTAAACTCAGCATGACAACTAAAATATGATCACATGGAAAACCAAAAGACTTCATTCTTAAACAAGAACATTTAAACTCTTAAGCTGAAGGACAATAAGATACCTGCCACATACTTGAACAACGGTAGTTGACAACAGTAAAGATTGAAAACATAGCCATTTCATGACAGTCAACCACCCTGATTTTATTTGCCTTTTTAAGACATTTTCAAAAAAAAAAATCTCCTTTGTAAATTGTGTGGCTGCAAACCTTTCCAGAGCATGAAAATCTGTCTCTAACACAACATTCCCAAAGTCAGAATTAAAATCAGCTTCAAGTTCCCTGAAACGAAAATATGTAAGACACCATTGAAATTGCTCAACAAAATCTGTAAGACATATCTTCGAATGAACATATTTACTAACATGGCTATGAAAAGCTTCACAACGTGATGTTCTTAACCCTACAAAAAATTTTCCCCACATATGAGCTGTAGCCCACATTCTCCTTCTTTCATACAATTCTGTTACCTAGCTATATTCTTGCAATTGAAAATTCTGAACCATTTTTGCCCATTTTTCTTCAAACTCGGGTAGCTCTAAATCACCCAACATACACTCTTTAAATATGGAAGCCATTCATTGTTCTTAACATTGCTAACTGCATTACGGAGCAAATGTCAAGCACATAACCTATGATGTGCATTAGGTAACACTCGGTGTATGGCATTCTTTATGGCAACATCCCCATCAGTTATAATGGAACGAGGACTTTTTCCTTTCATCGCCTCTAAAAATTGTTCCAACAGCCATACATAAGTTTCTTTTGTCTTATTAGTTACAAGAGCAGTTGCAAACACTATGGTTTGATTATGATGATTGACACCAAGAAACACAACCAATGGACAAAGATACTTATTCTTCTTGTATGTTGCATCAAATGCAAGCATGTCACCAAACACCTTATAATTCAATTGACTTTCAGCATCAGCCCAAAATAAATGTTGCAACCTTGATTCTTCATCAACAGTATAAGACACAAACAACATTGGGTCTTTCGAACCCAACTCACGAAAATAATTCAAGGTGCCACTAACATCAGACATACGTTCCTTTCTCTGTCTACTAATTTGGTTATAAATATCTTTACTTACAAATCCAACCTTGAGATAGCCTCCTGAAGTACTAGTAAATGCAGCATATATATGAGCAAGACTAATGCCTACTTTTCTGAAATTTTCAATATGCATAATATCTGTTGCTGTCATTTTTCTATGAGCAGGTAGTGAAGCACAATACTCTTCATCCAACAAGTCATGATTATGATCAAAATTGAATACTGTCACATACCATCTTATAGTGTAAATGTTAATATGAACCCGAAACATCGCTTCACAACCACACCTAGTTTCATTCTTTTGTTGACGCTTCCTCGTTGCCAAAGTGAAACCCCTATCTTCTCTTTCACCAACACGGGAGCAAAGAAAGGTTTTCTGCAATATTTCCCCTATTTGTTTTTCAAGTTATGACTTTTCCTAACTGAAAAACCAATAATTCTAGAATACCAACTGTAAAATAGGTATGCAAGCTTAAGATCAGCGAAATCTAATCGCTCCACATCATCAAAAGTTAAATTCAACATGTCAATATTGTATATATCGACAATGGCATTCACATTGATACTTTCTTGTACATGATGTACTGGAAAATCAACTTCATTGGGAAACTCTATCTCATCCTCCTAATACTCATCCCCTGATTTAACCCCATCTCCATCACTTAAATTCTGATGTAAATCATCCATATCTAATGTTATTTGGTCCAGACCCTAAAAAAACCACAAAGGGTAGAAATTTACACAACTAGCATTAACAAAACTACATTACATAAATAAATTGGATGCTTGTTAATGTTAACACTATTTTTGTTACCTCAATCACTGAACCACCCTGTATCCCATCAACATCTTCACTATTTATGTTCATTCCTATCAATACAATAGCAAAAACAAAATCATACTTCTAAGTAAACACAAACTTTAGCTGACAAAGAGACATTACAAATAATTATTATTATTCACAAATCATTGTACCTTGTCGAAATTTTCAACTATGCATTCCAATTACTAACCATTGGTAGTATCAATACAACAACTAAAATAATTTTTTTACTACACATATCCAACATGAATATAAGCATTACCTCCGATATGTGTTGATCAGTCAACGTAACTCAATCGTCTTCCTATTTGTCACGACGAAAAAATGTCTTACACTAACTGAAAGAACACCCATACAAACACTGCAAAATAGCTTCTTCGAAAACCCCTATTCTGCAAATGACCACATCCAAAAACCAGCTTTTGGCCACTTAGTCGACAATTGCTCACATATTTGATGCGCCGTGAGAGACCCAAACAACCTTGGTAGCGTCATTGGAGGAGAATACTAAAGAGAAGGGAACAAGGGTATACAATCACGAAGGGAAAAAAGGGGAAAGGGGATAACCAGAGTTAATCCTAAATCCACACAATTTGCACTGTCAGCCCTTACCCAGCTAACCTCCACGTCATAATGGATATGGGTCCCAATCACTAACTTCTCATCAGCCACATGTGTTTTGGTTTTTAAAAACTCCAATTTACTTAAACCATGGTGGTCCAGTTGAGGACACCACTTTCCATCCATTCAGATAAAGCATTCGAAATCCAACGGCTTATAACAACTTTCTCACCGTGAGAGACCCAAACAACTTACCCACCCTAGAAGTCGTCGCCATTCAAAGCCCTATGGTCGAAAACTAAAGCCCCACATGGGTTAGGGGTTTTTTTTGCCCCTCACCTTAGAATTCACCTTTTTTTTTGGCAAGTCACTCTACATTTATGTATTTCTAGCGTAATGAAGAACACAAAGTTATTTTTTAGAAATAATTATTAATTGATCATTTAATTAAAAAATGTGTTCTAAATTTGATCAATGTATAGAATTTTAGATTACCAGTTCATAATAACTCAAGCAAACTAAAATTAAATACACAATTAACAAATTGTCACACCTGAATGAATAACTCTTTGTTATAATAAATTGATTTTTAAAATTTTATTTCTATCTTTTTTTTTTTGGCGAGTTTTATTTCTATCCATTTGTTTGTGAAAGAAAGGTGAAACTTTTATAATTACAAAGCCATCGTGATTTTGGTATACAACATTAACAAACTATAACAGCTAAATGAAATAATTAAAAAAAAAATTAGTGGTAAAATTTTTAGGATTACTAAACTATCATAATATGAATTTGCGTCATCTAAAGTGATGAAAGTGTATTTTAGATGATAAAACATACTTATAAAGAATTGTAAAGAAAATCAACAATTAAGGTTAAGATTATAAAGAACTTCATAATATGTTCTACATGTACACTTGATTAGGGATGAGGAAGGGACAAATTTATCTGTGTCTCTATTCAGTCTGAAATTTTGATCAAGTCAATTATTCAAACACGAATCTAACTCTATCAAGACCAAAAATATTTGGTATAAGATTGGATCACTTCGACTTTTTAATATAACTTATCAATCTTATCCTTATGTATAATTAAATCATAGAATAAAAGAAGTATAAAAATTAAATTAAGGTGTATTTTATAATATATGTTTTAAAATAAATAATATCATTATAAATGTAATATCATGTTATACAAAATATATCTATTAAATATCTTTTTTTTATAATTAATACACAATTGTTTAAAAAACTTAAATTTTTTAATAAAATATAAGACACCAAACAGAATTGAGATGATTCAAAGCATAATCCGAACCTGTTCTTAAAATGCATTAAGTCTAATTTCAAAACTCTAACCAGTCAAAATGAACCTCGAGCTAATTAAGACATGTTAGTGGAACAAGTTGGGTTTTGCTCACCCTTGAGCTTGATTTTTATGGAAATATCAAATATTAATTTTTTATGCTATTATTAATGTTTGAGAATATCGTTGTTATTTCCGGAGTAAGTGAAAGGAAAACTAAAGCCTCGGCCTACTCACAATAAAACATATCATAGGCCCAACCAGGAAACCCAAATAGTCATCCACAAAAAATCTAAACCCTAATACTCATTAACCAGAAACAGGGTGGCTCGCGTTTTTGTTTTTGTTTTTGTTTTTTTGTTTTTTCCTTTCAAAATAATATTTAAAAAAGTATTTAATAAAAAAAACCCTCAAATTTACAATTTATCATTTTAACTTATATCATTTAGGATATTCTAGACTAATTGAAAATTCTTTATTATTGATATAATTTTTTTTTCACATTCTAAGTATGTGTTAAAATATCAATATCTGGGTGATATTTTTATAGATACGATATTCTTCTCTCACTTTATTATTTATACAATCGATATATTTGTCATACTCTTCATTTCCCCATTTTTGCATTAAAAAAATCCTTTAATTACTATAGACATCTCATGTATGTGTGTGCATGTATTTTATTTATTTACCAAAGCAAGTTATATATTTGATTTATTCACCACAAAAATAGTTATGACATTTGCACAATTTAAAATCCCTATTAGTTTTAATAAATTTTATTTTGTACTATAATATATATTACTATCATTTACTTATTTTAAATTAATTTTCTAAAATATAAGTTTACTAGGAATATTTTAAGATAAGAATATAGGATCAAGTGGGGGCAGTACGGAGACAACATTTGTTATCAATTATATTTTTAACAACAATAATAATAACAACAAGAAAATATTAGCATTAGTTTTTAAAATTATTTTTAAATAATTAAAAGTAGAATATATTTCGGGTTTTATTCACAAGAGCACTTTAAAAAAGATAGAATTTTCATTGAAAATGTTTATTATAAATTTACAATTTTAAGTAATAAATGTTTTTTTACTAAATAATTTTCCTTTTTAATAAAAAGATAGAATTGTCATTGAAAATGTTTATTATAAATTTACAATTTTAAGTAATAAATGTTTTTTTACTAAATAATTTTCCTTTTTAATAAAAAGATAGAATTTTCATTGAAAATGTTTATTATAAATTTACATTTTTAAGTAATAAATGTTTTTTACTTAATGATTTTCCTTTTTAATTATTTAAAATCAACCCTCAGAATTGATGTTAAGAAAATTGAAATAATAATAATAATAATAATAATGTGGTATAATTTAAAGTAAAATTAATTTATTAAAAATTCAAAACTATAGTTGATAAAAGTAATTAAAAAATAATTTTAAATGAGAAAACGAAATATCTATAAAATTCTCAGGTTAAATTAATTATTAAGGGCGGCTATTAGCTCTACAAAACTTTGGCCAACTTTGATGGACATATCACATTTCACAGACGTGCCCACTGGCATGTAAATAATTTTTTTTATTTAGTGCATGCTGCATGCCTTGCTCCACCCTGTTTTTTTTGTCAATTTGTGACATTCGATTCCAAATTCTACGTATAGGGACGTGTGTTTTACGGGAGAGTTGCAATATATATATATATATATAAAGCAACTTTGGAAAAACCCCTCAAAATGAATTCCGCTTTAGAAATTCAGATAGGAGTCACTCAGCTGCAACCAGATTCCTGCATACCAACAAGCTGATACAGGGTCACAGACATTAAAGACAAAATAAAGGATTGGAATACCACTCAAAAAAAGGAAAAATGAAAAGCATTTAGCTTTGCAATTCATCCAAGCCCAACTCAAGATCTGTATTTAATCAGCTCCAAAACTGAATCCATATCAGCCAATTCCTCCCCAAAAATGATCCTATATATATATTCCTGTGACACCATATAGTCCGATCCACACTGTTGCACACCAAACCGTCTTCCAAGCCTTTGCTATTTTCCTACCAAGCCATCCACAATCATGTTGATAGGAAGTGTTGCTTGACATCTATATGCATGTTGAGCAGATTGAATACCAACCCAGCCATAACAATAATTCCACACTTTAGAGGAAAAAATACATGTAAACATAATGTGTGGCATAGTCTCTTCTCTACCCCCCGAGTCCCTGACAGAATGGACAAGCTAAAACAGAATCTTGTATTGTAATATAATATTCCTTTTCCAAAGATTGTCCATTGTTGACAGCCTATTCAAAGAAAGCCTCCAGACTAAATTTAAAATTTCAACACACGTGCACTTCATAGGCGGCTTTTACGGATCTCGCCTATTATATTATTTTTTTATTGACAAATTTCTCCCCAAATTATTATTTTTATGTTTTAAAATATTACTTTAAATATACTTTGAAATAAACGTGATTATTTTTATTTAATATTTTATCAATAATTTAATTTAAATACACTAACTTTTTACACTGTCATGTAAGAAGTCAATATGCTTTGCAGTTATTTTTTTTTTAAACTGCACGGATCTTGAGCCTTAAATTATTACTCCTTTTGTTCCAAAATATTTTTTTACACACACCAAGAAAAGCTATTAAATAGAAGAAAGAAAAAAGTAATTTTACAAAACTAACCTTATTATTAACATTGTATTGAAAAACAAAAGTGACATTATTAGAGGTATTAGTGAAAAAAAGCAATTAATATTGTATTGAAAAGTCAAATACGATACTCATTTTGGGACAATTTTTTTTCCCAAATGTAACACTCATTTTAGGACGGATGGAGTACATAACATTGTTTTATAAAAGATAGTGGCGGTTTTTAGCCGCCACTATATTAAATTAATTATTTTAAAATTTAAAAGTTAACGAAATATTAAAGTTGTTAATGGAAAATGAAAGAAAGGATTAAAATAAAAATTTCAAAAACATAAAGGATCAAAATGAAATTTTTAAAACTTAATATACTAAAATGAAAAAAACTAAAACATAAAGGATTAAAAGTAACATTCAACCAAAAATTATAAACAATTAAGTGCTATCAATGGAAACCATTATATTTAAACTGCATGGGGGTGCCGTGCAAGAGATCCATATCCGTCATTAAAAAAAAATCGTAATATATGATAGATTGTTTATAAAGTTGTTAATTTTTATAATAATTATTTTAGAAATCATATTTAACATAAGTTTTAAATAGTTGACACAGTTTAAACATTAAGGGGGCGTTTGATAGGGGAGAAGTTTTTTCATACCCGGGAATGATGATTCCTGGGAATGTCAATTCCTGGGAATCATGGTTCTTGGGAATGGTTAAAATATGTTTGGTTGGTCATAGTATGTTTCCTAGGAATTAAAGTTTCCTATATTTGGTTACAGTAGAACTTTCCTGGGTATATAAGAAATTTTTACAAATATACCCTTTATTAAAATAACTTCATTAATATAATAATATTATTATGAATTACTATCATATTTGAGGTTGAATTATAATATTATAGTATAATAATACAAAAGACAAAATAATAAATAATGAGATAAATTTAGATAATAAAGTAGCTGGGATCTATGTTTTAAAAAAAAAGATAAAGATAAAAAATTTCAAATTTTAAAATTAATATTTTTTTCAAAATTAAAGATAGAATCACGTGGATAAGTGCAACGTTCAACAATGGAGATAAACTTATAGATAAAGATGAACCCTAGGTGAGGATATTTTGTACTTAAAAAAAGGGGTAATGTAGTCTTTTCATATTATTAAAACTTTCCCCCTAGTCGGGAAAGTTAGATTCCCACCTCCCCTGTGGGAAAGTTTTCGTGGGAAACTGATTAAAAAACATTCCCAGGAAACATCCTTTCCCAGGAATCTTATTTTTTTAAAATAGAAACCAAACATGGGAAACTAACATTCCCAACCTAACATTCCTGGGAATATAAAAATTTCTCCTCTACCAAACGCCCCCTAAGTTTAATGGTTATGTATTGATAGAGAACATATCTTATGAGAAGAAGACATCTTATATGAGAGTGAAAGGATTAAATCTGGACCATATAACCATACATGGAATGTCAAGATTTAATGTTACATGACTAATTAAAAAAATTATGTGATTTTTTAAAAAAACTCATATGAATAACTGTTAGTATGACTTTTAAGTTAATTATTATAAAAGTAAATAAACTTATTATACATAATAGTTTGTTATTATTGAATAACACTGTAAAATTATTTTACAATAATGTTACTAAATAACTTATTTTCTCTTATTTGAATCAAACTAGGCACATGCATGGGGTTAGTTTTAGTCTATAAAATGAGAGGCGATGGCACAAAGGGCTATAGCGTTGACGCAGAGATCAAATTAACACAGAAATGGCCTCCAACGGCAACTTGGTAGTTGGGGTTCTTACTTTTGCTCTACTTTGCTCATTCAGAGTTTCTTCTACAGATTCAGTTCCATTTTCACCTGTTCATGACGCTGGTTCATTGAGCCGCAACTCTTTCCCTGCTGGCTTCATCTTTGGGGCCGGATCCTCAGCCTACCAGGTATATACATCACATTTTGTTACCAGCAAGATATGGTGGTTCACTTGTTAGATATATAACTGAGTCTTTAAACATGTTAATAATTAAGAGTTGAATTCTTTTGATGGAAACGAGAGAAACGTTTTGTTGGTGAATTGTACTTTGATTTGCACACAAAAAAGCAATAATTGAGACTGTTCATTCTCACAAGTGGAAAATTGCTAACATTGTACATGTTCATTAGGGTTTATGAGTGAAAAAAGAAAGAAATAGAGAAAAAAATTGAGATAAAAAAAACTGAATGTATAATAATAATAACTCGTCCTTTGTCAATAAACACCAAGTTTTATGAGTTTTGATGAAAGGGTTATTATATTTATATACTTTTTTTTTTATCTCATTTTTATACCACATTTTTTTTATCTTTCTTCTTTTATGTCATATTATTTATTATATTTATCATTTTTTTCCTTTTTTTTTTTTTCTGTCTTTCCTCCCCTCAATCCACCTAAAATAAGGTCTGAGTACGTTTAAATTTTTCCTTTTACTTAAAAAAGCTTTCTGCGCCGGTCTATATAGCTACTTACTTGATTGCATGATTTTGTTGTGTGTGTGATATATGTACGTAAATGTATACAGTTCGAAGGAGCAGCAACGGAAGGTGGAAGAGGACCAAGCATATGGGATACCTTCACACATAAACATCCAGGTATCCCTCTCTAACATAAATGATAGATAAGAAGTAGATATATATGCTTTATCTTTTAGTTTATAAACTAAAAAGTAACCCCTTCTTGTGTCAGATTATTAAAAACTCCTTAATCTCAATAAAAAAAAACTCCTTCTTGTTGGGACCTCAATCATGGGCTGCATCTGTTACTTTTTTTTTTTAACTATTTGAAAACTCATTTAAAAAAGAGGAATCACATTTGAAATATGAAAATTATAACTATTAATTTCTAAAAATTACATGTAAAACATGAAAAATCTCATTCAATCATATTATTTTCTTGAAAATCACCAAACATGTGGGTTAGCTCACATGGAATTATTTCAACCTAACCTACAGTCTTGTGTTTGAGTTTAAGTATGCAACAGTGAGATTGTCTCTCGTAGAATATACATGTAATCTATGTAAAAAATGTTTTTTTGAATTATTAAATTGAGAGATTTTTTATGCTATTATCTACTCATAAATTTATATGATTGAAATTTATTGATTTTTTTTTACTATAATACTTTAAAACTCATACATTATATTAGGTGTTTTTAAATTGTTTAATGATGTATTAAATACATTATAATTTTTATTACTTAATTTATTTAAAAAATATAAATGATATATTTTAGAAACGTAACCAAATAAATTCTTGATAGCTTTAGAATTACGTGAAACTATTTTATTGGTTTTACCCAATTAATTGAACTTTTATTTATTCAATTTACTTTTTAAAAAATAACCCTTGTTTCTATTTAATGTTTAAGAATTTTTTAAAATAAAAATTGATAATTGAAAATCGAAAAGAAAACATTGTTCCTAAACACATGCGAACGTATGGGGGTAGTGGATGGGGGATAAAACAAAACTAAGCACGTGATTCGTAGTTTGCGCAAACCACTTGCAATATTCATTGTTTTAAGGCACCTTCTACGGTGGAGAAGTGCCTCAAGTGGTTCACAGATGGAGAAGTAAAAAAGTTGCTACAGTAGTCAAAATATTATTAATATATTTAATTAAATAAGAAATTTTTAGTGCAAAATGACATTTAAGCCCTTCATTTAAAATTCATAAAACATTGGTTATACATCCCTCCTGAAACTCGTTGCACAACTTCTTCCTTCTTCTTTCCGACAACCAAACTAAACATCCCTACCTGAAAGGTGCCGTCGACTTTGATTTGGTGCTAACAGCGGCATATGAGAGCGACCCCACTGTCGACTTTGACACATGCAAACTAAAAACCCCTTTTTGCTGTTGGCGGCAATAGCATCGAACTCGTCGAGGGACTCAAATGCGACAGCGGTGGATGCAGAATCCGGCAGCGACGACACACTCCTTTTTCGATTTGGTTTTGTTTAAGAAAGAGATGGTTCTTTCTTTCTTATTTTTCCGCCACCTTTTTCCAAACTTTCCACGACCACAAATGGATTTTAAACCACCGTCTTCGATAATTTAATTGGAAATTCTAAACCTGCAAGTGCAACCATTGACTTTGCCACCGAATTAATACTAGCGGACAAACACGGTGGCTTCCAGAATTTCAAAAATTCAGATGTTAAGGATAAAATAGACTTTTCACTTTTATATAATTTTTTAAAGTAATTGATAAATTAAGTATTGGTGAAAAATCTGGATCGTCCATTATTTTAAACTAAATCCAACTGTAAAGAATTAGTGACTCACACGTGAACCACATTGTTTATGGGTCTACACTAGAATTTGCTAGTAATAGTAATAGAAAGAAAAATGTTTGGTGTACACCTATAATGCTATGTAATATCTAGTGAGAGAGGAAAAAAAAAATAGATATGATAAAATTTATTATGTAATAGAAAGAAAAAGATAAAGAAAAATAAGAAATATTGTTAAAGTGTTTAAAATAGTAAAGTGTATATATATCATTACTTTAATAGAAATACATGTCAATGTCTCATGCACGGCAAAGAGTACTGTATTCTTTGATCCGGATCCCCTCCTGATATTTTGAAGGACAAAATTTAAATGTAACATTGTCGTTGGTGTTGTATTTAATGAAACATCACTTGTAATACTACATCCAAATTTTGTCGTATTTTTAATTGCAACATGTGGTATATAAAAGTAGCACAATACTTTAGAAATTTAAAAATTAATCATCACATTTTTATAGGCTTGGTAAATCCGAAATAGTTACTCGCGTCTCACTGACTTGACTTTAATGGAAAAATTCTATTTTAATCATAATTAATTTCAAATTTTTGTGGACTTGTAAAAACGATGTCGGATTCGGGACCAGATACGTAATCCTCAGTCTCGCGCCTGTACTCGCCCCCACTGCATTTGTTTTTCTCACAGCTGCTGCATTTTTGAACAAAAGGCCACCTTGGAACCTGGTTCCAACATGCTTCCTTGCTTTATCATACTAAAGAAATGTAAGATCAAGTAGTGTTGTTTTTTTGGAAGGATCAAGAAGTGTTGTGATGGAAAGAGATCGATAACAGAAAAAAAAAAATGAATGTGTAAAGATTGTTGTAAAAGTTTTTTTTAGCTTTCATATAAATTAATATATTTGAATTGTTATAGTAAGTGCACAGCGATGTATAAATCAACTTCTAATGTATGAAAATAAAAAAAATACATGAGCACCTAACAAAATAATATTGATAGTCATCATAAAATAGTATCAAATATGATAAGAGATTAAAATAAAAAATATTACAAAAAACTCAAAATAAAGTAAAATTTAATTAATTCTTATAAATAAATAATGAGACAGCCAAAATAAATATCATTCAACACAGTGTCCTCAATCCTGAAATTCTTTTAAAATATATTTTAGTAATAAAAATGAATGGTAGCTCATAAATTATCTTGATATTTGTGAGTATACGATTATGTAATTATGTATTATCACAATATTAAATCAATTTAATTATGACAATGACATTTCTCAAAAGTGATTTTTTTAAAAAAAAATATATCAGTATATAAATTGATAGTTAACTAAGAAAATAATAACAATACAAACGAGTTTTCTAATAAATTAAAATTAATATTCTCATTGATAGACGAAATCGAAGCTTTCAATTATATTTTATAAGCTATTGATTTGAAGTTCAAGGGAGCTTAATTGAGGTTTCTTTGCATGCTGATATTAAATTATCTGATGCATAATTTAACTTCATGCACGTTGATTCGAATTGCAGAAAAGATAAGGGATGGAGCCAATGGAGACGTCGCCGTTGACCAATATCACCGCTACAAGGTATGGTTTCCTCTAATATATCAAAAAATTTCAAACTACTTTGTAGTTAACTAATAAAAATTCATTAGACTTCCTACAGTAGTTTTCATATTTCATTTTGATTTAGATTTTGATCTTTTGTGTAATATAATAATATACTGCCATCCATATATATCGTAGGAAGATGTTAAGATCATGAAGGATATGAATTTGGACTCGTACAGATTCTCAATCTCTTGGTCTAGAATACTGCCAAGTAAGTTTAATTAAAGACTATTCTTGACTCAATTTTACATGGTTGGACGTTTTTGCGTCAATTATCTCACTTATAATTTTTTGATTAATTGTAATATCAACAGAAGGAAAGCTCAGTGGTGGTGTAAATCAAGAAGGAATCACATATTACAACAACCTCATCAATGAGCTATTGGCTAATGGTCACAACTCTCTATTCAAACTCTGTTTTTTACATTTACATTTAAGCATTTTAATTGTTTAGTTGTTGATAACAAAAATTAATCAAATATCGTTTCTCATTGAGACAATTACAGGTTTAAAGCCATTTGTGACTCTTTTTCATTGGGATCTTCCCCAAGCTTTAGAAGATGAGTATGGTGGTTTCTTAAGCTCCCATATAGTGTGAGTCTCCATTAATTCTATAGCTTATCCTGTTTCTTACCTAGCGAATTCAATGTGTTGATATGATTGGTAAGTTGTTGAACTTAATTACTTCCATTTTATTTTTTCAGAGATGATTTTCGAGACTATGCGGATCTTTGCTTTAAGGAATTTGGAGATAGGGTGAAACATTGGGTTACTTTGAATGAGCCATGGTTGTTCAGCCAGGGTGGCTATGCAACCGGAGCAACAGCACCGGGTCGATGTACCGGTCCACAATGCCTCGGTGGTGATGCTGGCACAGAACCTTACATAGTTACACACAATCAAATTCTTGCTCACGCAGAAGCTGTTCATGTGTACAAGACTAAGTATCAGGTTCGTTACATTTTTGACATTTGACGATCTTTGATTTACTACACTATATGTTGTTTCTCTACTCTATACTATTATATAAAGGATTTTCTCATTTTGGTACTTAATTTTTGTTTTCAAATTATCATTATATACCAGTGTTTGAAAAATTCTAGATAGATAAAAGTAAAAGTTAGTTCTTACTTCCTGATTAAATTTATCTTCAAATACTTCTTAACATCTCAGTATATAATTTTTTTATTGACATACTTTTAAATAATGATGATTTTAATTAAGTACACATCTGTGCAGGCATATCAGAAAGGCAAGATAGGCATAACGTTGGTAAGTAACTGGTTCATACCGCTTGCGGAGAATAGCACATCAGATATAAAGGCTGCAAGACGAGCAATTGACTTTCAATATGGATGGTAAGTGCTCCTCTTAATTTCTATATATCCTCAAAGTAACAGGATAGATAAACTCACTAATTAAAAAAAAAAAATAAGTAGTTATTGTTATTAATATTATATATGTGTCGAATTAAAATTTGATTAAGCTAAAAAGCAAATTGGGGGGTGGGGGATTGGAATTGATTTGTGGAAAGTCCATATCTTAATTCATGATGGATCTTTCTCAAGCACAAGAGTTACTATAAGAAAGGTAAATCGAATAAGTAGGAAATGGAGAACCTAAATAACAGAGGATAACCTTGTTAGGGATAATTAAGAGCGTGATAAAATTAAAGATGCGGTTCAATCAATTAAGGAAAAGATAGAATATGTAGGGAGATTAAGAAAGTATTGTCAGATGTTAGCTAGAGATATTTTTGAAGTAAAGTCTTTCATTATGTGGTTTTCCAAGAAATCTTGTGAGAGAAAAACATAGATCTTTTCGGAGAACTTGTGAGATGATTTTGTCAAAAGAATAAGAGATTACAAACATGAGGAAATCATGCATATTAGGGAAACAAAAATAAAACAAGTGAAAAGGATGCGACAGTAGACAATGAAGGATGGACCACCAAAAATAGAACTATGAAATAGGAGCACAACTAGCATGGTCCCCTATACTTTATCTGAGATTTTGTTTGTTTGATTGCAGGTTTATGGAACCATTAACAAGAGGAGAGTATCCTAGAAACATGCGAGCCCTGGTGGGAAGTAGATTGCCTAAGTTCTCTAAATATCAAGCCAAGCTAGTAAATGGTTCATTTGATTTTATTGGCTTAAACTATTACTCCTCTGGTTATATTAATGGTGTACCTCCAAGCAACGCCAAACCCAATTTCCTAACAGATTCTAGAACCAACACTTCATGTAAGGACACCTACCCAGAAAAAAAGTGAATATGTGACTTGATTTTGTTCACTAATAAATACAGCGCTGCATAATAATACATTTCTTGAAGTCGATAATTAATGGCATGCCTTTATTTTTGCAATTGCAGTTGAACGCAATGGAAGACCACTAGGTCTAAGGGTACGTTTTTGGCCACCTAAAACTATAGTTTTCCAAGAATTCGTTTGATAAAATATTATATGAAGTGTCTATTTAATTATAATGCAGGCTGCTTCAAATTGGATATACTTTTATCCAAAGGGACTTCGAGATCTTCTGTTATATACCAAGAACAAATACAACAACCCTTTGATTTACATCACTGAAAATGGTAAATACGCTAATTAATACATTATGTTCATTTTTATTTTCCTTAAATCTTACATTGAGATTTAAATCTAGATAAAATAAATGATTTATATTATATAACTGCATAGTTATATTTGATTTTTCTTTTCCTAATCTGTTTAAAAGAATATGTATGACATTTACAAAACTCATTTAACTTGCAGGTATGAACGAATTCAATGATCCAACCCTTTCTGTGGAAGAAGCCCTTTTGGATATTTACAGAATTGATTATTACTATCGCCATTTCTATTATCTTCGATCTGCAATTAAGTAAGTGGTTTTGCATATATCTCTGAAAGAGCTGGTTATTATATATATAATTCATGACCTTTTGATAATATTAACTTTTCATAAAAAATATGTAGGGCTGGCGCGAACGTTAAGGGATTTTTCGCATGGTCATTTGTGGACTGCAATGAATGGTTTGCAGGCTTCACTGTTCGCTTTGGATTGAACTTTGTAGATTATAACGATGGCTTAAAAAGGTACCCAAAGCTTTCTGCTCAATGGTACAAGAACTTTCTGAAAAGAAACTAGTATTAGACCTACCCTTTGAAAGCTATGCAGCACCTAGAAACGGTTAAGCTCAATGCTTGTAGTTGTAGCTGATTCCACGTTCTAGTTGTTAGGTTGTTGTTTTCTGTTAGATTTCATCACATGTTTAGGTGTACTAGTAAGTGCCATGCACCAGCAGCTATAAATTAATATATTATAGCTGATCCTTCATGTATCAGTTTCACTTTGAATGTTATCTCAGAAGTCAGAATAAAGATTCAGTTTCAGTTTCCACGATTAGAATTTTTACGTGATGAGTCAAAATAAATAATGATATATTCAATCGTAATTGGTCATAGTAGAAATAGATTGTGGTCAGTATGTAAAATTTATTTATATATAATATATAATGTCATGATTCTAATTTTAAAGTCTCTCATATACATATATGAAAAGGATGGAGCACAATATCTGAACTTGAACCTTAACGTTGTTTGGTCAATGTACCAAAAAGAAACCTTGTTTTTGTCAATACGACTGACGAAATAATTTGAAAAAGGCTTTTATATAAAAGCTTTTTATTTATAAATATGTATAGAGTAACATTATTTACAGTGCTGCCATGACGGAGTAACGGGCGTGAAAATATTCACACTGATGTTAATTTTTTTAAAGTGATAGTCATTTGTTGTTGCGGTGTGTATGCTTTGTTACTTAAGTGCAACACAAAGATCTCTTAACTCAAAAGGAAGCAGTCTAAATCTTTTGAAATAACTCGAATTTACATGTCTAGTCTCTAAAAAAAGGAAGCAATATATTAAAAAAGAAAGAAATTAATATTATGCATACTATATATATCCTCCAAAACTAAATGTATATATAATGGTCTTATTATTGGAGGGCAATTGGTATGTACCGTGAGCATAAAATGACTTTTATACATAAAATTTCAATTAATTGGGTAAACTCAATAAAATAATTCCATGATGCATTGGTGAAGATCTTCTTGGTATTTTATATCCTCCTCAGTTTCCTTACTGTTAATAAAAAATAAAAATAATCAACAGTAATGTATTATAATATTATTAAATGTTAATATAAAAATTATTATATCGAATATACATATTATTGACTAATTTTGCCTTAAACGTGATTGTAATATACTCAAAATAATTTCAACCATATATAAAAACGTGTGCTAATTAATAGGAAATTAGCTTATATTTTATATATAGTGCAAAATCAATTGTGATAAAAACGAAAATTTGTTGCTATAGTTCAATGTGCTCCGGACTATATGCAGTTTTTTTATGAGTTGGGAGAAGCCCCAACTAGCTACAACCAACCTACAAAGGAGAACAAGATTACAGTGTCATCTATCGACAAATTAAAAGAAATAAGGAAGCAAATTGTAGCATCATCTATGAGCAAATTTATAGAAATAAAATCGGGCATGTGTTACATAAAAAATCTTAAGGCCCTGAAAATCTTGATTATATTATATCAATCACGCATCAATCATATTTCATATCACTCTTGCCCTCCGAAAAACCAACGGATCAATAATTGTCATAGTTCATGCTTAGACACAAATACATAGTATAGTTAAACGTGATTTAATTGTTACAAAAACCAAATACATGTTTTATTCTATATTATTTGTTTTTATGAAATAAAAATTTAAATATATTTTTAATCTCAATAAATATGTTTAAATTTAATTCTTACTTTTTTTAATTAAGTTTGGTTCTTATGATTTTTAGTTTTTTTTAAATGTGTTTTATTTGTTTTGGCCAAATACCCGTCCTCCGATTTTGAGAAGTTTGCCATTCCCATAACTCCACCATATTTTTAGCAGCCTTTTGATATGAGTTTTTTTCTCTCCTCCATATCAACTATCTTTCATCCTTCCCAAACTATATCAAACAAGTAAGGCAAAGAAAAATAACCTTTATAAGTTTCACTAGAAAATCAATATATGTTAATATCAATTGATCATTAGGTTTCACTAGAAAACAAATCTCTATTAATATCAATTGATCATTAGATTTCACTAGAAAAAACCATCTTCGTTAATATCCAATCAATCATGACCACCTTGTTGATGAAATCTTGTGTATACATCCTCGTTAGGATGTTGGCAACGTCAAGTCTCTCATTCTTTATTGTCGTCCCATTATTAATATTAACATATTCACTAAAAAACTTGGAATAACGAAGGAAAATAATTTTAATCCTAAATTTGATATTTTAAAGTATATTTTTCCCACTTTAAAAAAGTCAAATCCTAAATTTGATGCTTATATTTGACTTTTTTATTTTATTTTAATCCCTATGTAATAAAATTTTACACTTCATTTTAATCCTCACATAAAAAATATTATATTTTTATTTCAATATTTATAATTTTTCTTTTATGTTTTATGTGAATTTTTGTTATAAAAAATTTATACAAGTTACTAACTGAATAATAAAAACTAAAAAGTTATAAAATTTGCATATTTTTTAATTTTTCAAAAAAATTATATAAATGGTATTTCTTAGAAAAGTAACCAAATAAATTCTTTTACTTGATAGCTTTAGAATTATGTGAAATTATTTTATTGAGTTTACCCAATTAATTGAAATTTTATGTATTCAATTTACTTTTTTTTTTTTTTAAATAACCCTTGTTTTTATTTAATGTTTAAGAGTTTTTTTAAAATAAGAAATTGATTATTGAAAAGAAAAACTATTCCTAAACATATGCGAATGTTGAAAAATTTAATTTTAATTCTTTTTTCCCCCCTTAAGTTTGGTCCTTATGAATTTTATTTTTTTAAAGGCTTATTATTTTTTTAGTCCCTCCGTTAGAATTTAAGAGACTAAAAAATATAATTTTTTATTTGAGGAGAAAGGTTAAAAAGAGCATTTTAATTTGAGAAACTAAAAAATGTAGCCTTGGTGGAAGGTGGTGTTGGAATTGGAGAGTGCCAGTATTAATGTTAAATATCAATATCATGCGGAATCAATGCTGGAGCGGATTGGTTGTAAGTAATGTCTGCATGAGGGGGTTAGTTATAGATGTTGATTGATTATTATTGTATGAGGACGATGCAACTGATTGGAGTACATGAAAAGGTTATTTTTCCAAGGCTGGAAAGTTTAACATGTTGGCAACCAAACAATTTGGTGCAGAGATTCCAGGCCTGTGTTTTGGGATTTACTTATTATTAATTATAGCTGGTGGGCAAGTAGTCAATATAAATTTCATGCCTGGCAGGTGTTTTATTTTAGACAATCAAAATCAAAGGATGCAAAGTGACAAAGAAATCGTAATGCAGTCATATAAGTTGTGGAAAAAGATTAAAAAACCAGATTCACGCCAAGGAGAATAACGATCTGGTGTCTATGGCTATGACAATATATATCCTTTTTACATTTATAATTAGATGTGTATCAGGGTAGAATGCTATCATGCTTTTACTGTAAGTCAAAGTTTTACATTTTAGTAGGGGTCACAAATAAACACTGGGATCAAATGCTGGATTGGGGTGGAGATATATTTGATATGTATTTGTATTATCCGTTGGGTTTCAATTCCTGACACAACTTGTGTTGTGTCTGTTTATATGCCTAATAAAGTTTTATTTGCCTTTCAAGAAAAAGAAACTAAAAAAATATAAATTTTTATTTGAGAGACTAAAAAATAAATCCCTAATTTAAGGAACTAACAAATGTAATTAAGCTTTTTTTTTAATGTGTCTTATTTGTTTTGCCCAAATATCCTTCCATCTTGAAAAGTTTGCCGTTCAAAACCCCATCATATTTTTTATGAGTATTTTTTTTTTTAGTGTGTGTGTTTTTCTTTTTCTCCATATCAACTATCTTTCATCTTCCTGAACTGTATATATTTAACAAGTAAGAGAAAGAAAAAGAACCTTGAAAAGTTTCACTAGAAAACTGGCCATCCCGATTAATTAATATCAATCCTTGTTGATAAAAATCTTGTGTATACATCTGCATTAGGATGTTGGCCTAGTCAAGTTTCTCATTCTTCATTGTCCCATTATTATATCAACATAATTGAAACTTGGAATAACGAATGAAAATAATTTTAATCTTAAATTTGATATTTTAAAGTATATTTTCTTCACTTTAAAAAAGTAAAATCATAAATTCGATACTTATATTTGACCATTTTATTTTATTTTAATTCCTATATAATAAAATTTTATACTTCATTTTAATCCCCACATAAATAATATTATATTTTTATTTCAATACTTATTATTTTTCTTTTATGTTTTATGTGAATTTTTTCTAACACCATTATAACTTTAACAAATAGGAAAGATTAATTTATAAACAATTTTCATATAAGGATGAAAATATAAAAAATTTCATGTAAAAACTCAAACAAAAAATTAACTTCATAAATAATTGAGACTAAATTTAAAATTTCAACACACGTGCATAAATAATTTAGTATTTTTTGGTTGACAACTTTCTCCCTAAATTATTATTTTTATATTTTAAAATATTACTTTAAATATACTAAGATATAAACGTGATTCTTTTTTATTTAATATTTTGTTAATAATATAATTTTTTACACTCATGTAATGATTCAGATCCTCTGCAGGTGTTTTTCTTTTTTCTTTTTAAACTGCTCGGATATATATTTTGAGCCTTAAAAATATTAATTTTGTTTTATAAAAAAAATTATAAACAATTGAGTGCTATTAATGGAAACCATTATATTCAAATTGTATGGGGTGCAGTACAAGAGATCATCCATCATGTAATAAAAAAATCGTAATATACTATAAGATTGTTTATAAGATCATTAATTTTTAATTAGAAATCATATTTAACATAAGTTTTAATTTATTTTTTTTGGTCATGCGTAACAGAAGTTTTAATTAGTTGACAGTTTAAACATTTTTAGGTTAACAATGTATGGAAATTCAATTTTTTTTACTAAATAATGAAATTTTGGGATTATTTAAAGAGCTTAATGATTATATATTAGCAATATAAAACAGTTTTACATTGTCATTCAATCATAAATCATCGTTGGTATGACTTTTAAAGTAGTTAATATAACTAAAAATCAATAAACTTACTACATATAATGGTTTGTAATTGAATGACATATTTTACACTATCATACATTTTTTTTCTCTCATTTTGATCACATGTACGGGGTAGTTTGGGTGTATATAATGAGAGGGGATGGCACAAAGGACTACACAGAGAGCAACCACAGAAATGGCCTCCAATGGCAACTTGGTAGTTGGCGTGCTTGCTTGTGCTCTACTTTGCTCATTCAGAGTTTCTTCCACAGATTCAGTTCCATTATTTTCGCCTGTTCATGACGCTGCATCATTGAACCGCAGCTCCTTTCCTGCTGACTTCATCTTTGGGGCCGGATCCTCAGCCTACCAGGTATATACATCAGATTTTGTTACCAGCAAGATATGGTGGTTCACTTGTTAGATATATAACTGAGTCTTTAAAAATGTTAATAAGTGTTGAATTCTTTTGATGGAAATGAGAAGCATTTTGTTGGTGAAGTACTTTGATCTGCACACAAAAAAGCAATAATTGAGACTATTCATTCTCACAAGTAATTCTAATGGTGGAAATTTGCTAACATTGTATATGTTCTTTAGGGTTTATGAGTGAAAAAAAAAAGAGATAGTGAAAAAATAAGCAAAAGAGAAAAAAAAAAATCTGATAAATATTACTATTTCTTGTCCTTATTATAAGGTTCAATTAATTAATTCACCAAAATTAAGAAAATTGGTAGGTTAATTTAGTTAAAAACATTAAATTTGTCTTGAATTAATATTTCTTTTGTCAAAACTACCCCTTGAATAAAACTAACAAACATTAATGAATTGTGTTTCTTTCATTGTTACCTTATTCTAGAACTGACTTTAATTAAGGGTATTTTTATGAAAAAATAATTAATGCATGAGATATTTTAGATTGGATCTTATAAAAAGAAACAAACCACACTTTTAATTTGGATCTTATAATAAGGATAAGTAGTATAAATGATGTGATAGGAAATGAAAGAAAGA
This sequence comes from Pueraria montana var. lobata, assembly GCA_026413185.1. NCBI lineage: Eukaryota > Viridiplantae > Streptophyta > Magnoliopsida > Fabales > Fabaceae > Pueraria > Pueraria montana. The sequence continues at coordinate 9,919,474 of CM048654.1, forward strand.
GATAAGATGACCAAATCACACCTTTTTTTTTATGTCATATTATTTATTATATTTATCATTTTTTTCCTTATTTATTTTTCCTTTTTATTTCTGTCTTTCCTCCCCCTCAATCCACCTGAAATAAGGTATGAGTAGGTTTAAAATTTTCCTTTTTAAAAAAGCTTTCTACGCCGGTCTATATAGCTACTTACTTTATTGCATGATTTTGTTGTGTGTGTGATATATGTACGTACATGTTTATAGATCGAAGGAGCAGCAACGGAAGGTGGAAGAGGACCAAGCATATGGGATACCTTCACACATAAACATCCAGGTATCTCTCTCTAACATAAATGATAAAGACAACCAAAGGAAGAGATAGGAAGTAGATGCTTAATCTTTTAATTTAAATAAACTAAAAATTAACCCAATTATTAGTTTCTTAAAATCACACATGAAAAGTGAAAAAATCACATCCAATTTTCGTGCCTATCAAATTTTCAACTATTACAGTTAAGAGTATCTATAATGCATAATAATGCATGATTGCTTAAATGTGTTGTTTGTCTTCAATTTTGTGAGGCCTACAATGTCATATAGATTTAAGAATTTTATACAAAAATTTATTCCAATGTTAAAGTTACTAGAGTGGATGCTTACTTGAGCCACATTAAATTTGTGATAGAAAAATTGATTTTTTTTTATTGATATGAATCAGTTAAGCAAATGTTGCATATTTAAGCAACTCACTTAAGCAACACCTACTCCATTAGAAAAAATTGTTAAGCAACCTTACTTAACTTTAAGAAACTCATGTAAGTACCATGCATTGGAGATGCTCTAAGCACCCAATAGTTACAAGTAATGCATTTATGAGGAACAAGAATATTTTAGTAAAATTGTTTTAATGAGTAACTTATTTATTCACTACAAAAAAAAAAAGAGTCTATTTTGGAACAATAATATTGTTGATCTTAATTTATGTGAAAAAATCTTAAACATAAGTCGTTTTGGAATAAATGGAGTATTAGATTTTATATTAAGATCTGTAAGTCTATTTTATTTCAACTTTATAAATATTTATTTATTAGTTACACTTAATATTATCATTGTAATATTAATAATGTTATTTATATAATATTTTTTTATATAAGGGAAGAAAATAAGTAGAAAGGACAGAGAAATTTAAGATCAAGTATGTGTTGTGATGGAAAGAGATAACAGGAAAAATAAATGAATGTGTAAAGATTGTTGTAAAATTTTTTTTTAGCTTTCATACAAATTAATATTTTTGAATTGTTTATATTATAAGTATACAGCGATGTATAAATCAACTTCTAATGTATGAAAATAAAAAATACATGAACATCTAACAAAATAATATTGTTAGTCATCATAAAATAATATCAAATATGATAAGAGAGATTAAAATAAAAAATATTACAAAACTCAAAATAAAGTAAAATTTTAAAGTAAAATTTAATTAATTCTTATAAATAAGTAATGACACAGCCAAAATAAATATCATTCAACACAGTGTCCTCAATCCTGCAATTTAAAAAATATATATATTTTAGTAATACAAATGAATGGTAGCTCATAAATTATCTTGATATTTGTGAGTATACGATTATGTAATTATGTATTATCATAATATTAAATCAATTTAATTATGACAATAACATTTCTCAAAAGTGGTTTTTTAAAAAATATATCAGTATATAAATTGATAGTTAAGTAAGAAAATAATAACCATACAAAAGTGTTTTCTAATAAATTAAAAGTAATATTCTCAGAATCTCATTGATAGACGAAATCAAAGATTATATTTTATAAGCTATTGATTTGAAGTTCAAGGGAGCTTAATTGAGGTTTCTTTTCATGCTGATATTAAATTATCTGATGCATAATTTACCTTCATGCATATTGATTCGACGTGCAGAAAAGATAATGGGTGGATCCAATGGAGATGTCACCGTTGATCAATATCACCGCTACAAGGTATGGATGGTTTGCTCCAATAATATATACATATAAATTTACTTACACTATTCTTTTCATATAAATAATATTTATAAATTTTTAAATTAATCTAAATTTTTTTTTTTATAACTCACTTATATGTATATCAAAATTAATGTAATATATATGTTTTAAATTATATAAAAATACGAAGCATTTGATTGTCTTCTCATTTATGTTCATCTTTTACCATCTATGTTTCATATATATTGATGTTTAAACCTACTATGGATTACTTACTGGTGAGAGATTTAAGTAATATGTACGAGGATTTAAGTTTTATTTTAATTGCCCACTATGTTTTCTTTCTATCTTTATATATATATATATATATATATATATATATATATATATATATATATGATCTTGTTAATCAGTACTCTAAGGACATTGATTAAAGAATTAAAAGAAAAAAGTATTTATTGTGCATATTATAGGAGAGCGTAAAAAAAATCATGAACAGTGCAATTTTATGCCTCCCAATAAAAATATTTCTCCTTTTAATTTCTTAATCAGTATTCTTAGAGCACTGATTAGCATTTGCGTGCTCATACACACATCAAAGATAACTCCAATATTATGAATATGTGCTTGCAATTTGTAAGACATTTTTTTATTATTAAAAACTATGTTATTACGTGCTCTTTTAAAATGTATTTATGGAAAATTGAACTCAAATTATCGATTAAGAAATCAGTAATTAGACCCTATGAAATTCATATATCAAAAAAATTCAAACTACTTAGTAGTTAACTAAAAATTCATTAGACTTCCTACAGTAGATTTCATATTTCATTTTTTATTTAGATTTTGATCTTTTGTGTAATATAATATACTGCCATCCATATATATCACAGGAAGATGTTCAGACCATGAAGGATATGAATTTGGATTCATACAGATTCTCAATCTCTTGGCCTAGAATACTACCACGTAAGTTTAATTAATTAAAGACTATTCTTGACTCAATTTTACCCGGATGTTTTCGCATCAATTAATTTATTTTTATTTTTATTTTTATTAATTGTATAACAACAGAAGGAAATCTCAGTGGTATAAATCAAGAAGGAATCAACTATTACAACAACCTCATCAATGAGCTATTGGCTAATGGTCACAACACACTATTCAAACTCCTGTTTTTAACATTTAAATTTTAGCATTTTAATTATTAAGTGTTGATAACAAAAAATAATCAAATATTGTTTGTGATTGAGAAAATTACAGGTTTAATACCATTTGTTACTCTTTTTCATTGGGATCTTCCCCAAGCTTTGGAAGATGAGTATGGCGGTTTCTTAAGCTCACGTATAGTGTGAGTCTCCATTCTATAATTTAGCTTATTTCCTACCTAACAAATTCAATGTGTTGATATGATTACAAGTTGTTGAACTTTTCAGAGAAGATTTTCGAGACTACGCCGATCTTTGCTTCAAGGAATTTGGAGATAGGGTGAAACATTGGGTTACTTTGAATGAGCCAGGAATGTTCAGCAAGGCTGGCTATGCGAACGGAGTGATGGCACCGGGTCGATGTTCCGATCCACAATGCCTTGGAGGTGATGCTGCCACAGAACCTTACATAGTTACACACAATCTAATTCTTGCTCACGCAGCAGCTGTTGATGCATACAAGACTACGTATCAGGTTCGTTACTTATATTTTATAAGGTGTTCTCTACGTATCAGGATATGTTATTAAATTATCATTATTTGTTGGAGATCCCACATCGACTAGTGATAAGGTTAAAATAGTGTATATAAGTGGGGACAACCCTCACCTTATAAGCCGGTTTTGTAGGGTTGAGTTAGACCCATAATCCACTTTCTAAGATGGTATCAGAGTCTATCCTAACGATCTGTTAGGCCAATTGTGCCTTGTTGTGGGTCTATCGTGCCACCCGTTATCGGACTGCTATCGGACCAGCGGCAGATGTCCAGTCCTGCAAACTTCACGCTCGAGATGTCTAGTCCTCGGCGTGAGGGAGGTGTGTTGGAGATCCCACATCGCCTAGTGATAAGGCCAAAATAGTATATATAAGTGGGAGCAACCCTCACCTTACAAGTCCGTTTTGTAAGGTTGAATTAGGCCCATAACCCACTTTCTAAGATTATTCAGCAAAAGTAAAAGGATATTTCTTACTTGCTAATTAAATTTATCTTCAAATTATTCTTCTTATATAATTTTTGTTATTGACATATATACTTTTATATAATGATGATTTGAATTGAGTAAATGTGTTGCAGGCAAATCAGAATGGCAAGATAGGCATAACGCTGGAAAGTAACTGGTTCATACCGCTTGCAGAGAATAGCACATCAGATATAGAGGCTGCGAGAAGAGCACTTGACTTTGAATATGGATGGTAAGTGCTCCTCTTATTTCTCTAAAGTGAAAATTAAGAGAGGTAGAAAAATTAAAGATTATTCCCTATTTTATTAATTGTTTTTTAATTTGTTTGTTTGATTGATATATTGGAGGTTTATGGAACCATTAACAAGAGGAGAGTATCCTAGAAACATGCAAGACCTGGTGGGAAGTCGATTGCCTAAGTTCTCTGAATGGCAAGCCAAGCTAGTCAATGGTTCATTTGATTTTATCGGCTTAAACTATTACTCCTCTGGTTATATTAGTGATGCACCTCCAAGCAAAGACAAACCCAGTTTCCTAACAGATTCTCGGATTAATGCTTCATGTAAGGACACCTATATCCATCTATCTATTCATCACTTGATTGAAAAATAACATATCAGCAAAAAAATGGTTTTCTTATCAGAGATAATATTCTTTCTTTTAATCGTTAATTTCTTTTACTGAAACGTCAAATTTTTACCCAGTAAAGTTGACCTAATAGTGGTGGAGGGTTTGAGTAATTTAGGTAGGTCTTAGGTTCAAATCATATTGTAGCTGTACTGTACACTAAAAAATGTTAATTTTTTAGTAAATATGTGATTTGATTTCGTTCGCTAAATACAGCGCTGCATAGATAATACATTTAATTGTTGAATAATGACATGTCTTTATTTTTGCAATTGCAGTTGAACGCAATGGAAGACCCATAGGTCTAAGGGTACGTTTGTGGTCACCTAATTAAAACTATACTTGTGTTCCAAGTTGAATTTGTTTGATAAAATATTATATGAAGTGTGTCTATTTAATTATAATGCAGGCTGCTTCAGATTGGTTATACTTTTATCCAAAGGGACTTCTAGATCTTCTGTCATATACCAAGAACAGATACAACAACCCTTTGATTTACATCAGTGAAAATGGTAAGTATGCAAATATATGACGTTTGTTTTATTTTCCTTGAATGCTATTAATCCAGATAAAATGAATGAGAATGCTATCGAGCAATTATATTAAATAAATGTATGATTATATATTTATACTTGATTTTTCTTTTCCCAGCCTATTTAAAAGAATATGTACGATATCTTGCATTTAACTTTCAGGTATGAACGAATACAATGATCCAACGCTCTCTGTGGAAGAATCCCTTTTGGATATTTATAGAATTGATTATTACTATCGCCATTTCTATTATCTTCGATCTGCAATTAATGAGTAAGTACTTTTTTTTTTTTTTTTTTTATCTCCTAAAGAGCTGGTTATTATATATATAATTCATGACTTTTTGAAAATATTGACTTTTAACAAAACTATATGTAGGTCTGACGCAAACGTTAAGGGATTTTTCGGATGGTCATTTTTGGACAGTTATGAATGGTCTGCAGGCTTCACTGTTCGCTTTGGATTGAACTTAGTAGATTACAACGATGGCTTAAAAAGGTACCCAAAGCTTTCTGCTCAATGGTACAAGAACTTTCTGAAAAGAGAAACTAGTATTATTAGACCTACCGTTTGAAAGCTATGCAGAACCTAGAAACGGTTAAGCTCAATGCTTGTAGTAGTTGTAGCTGATTCCACGCACAAGCCGTTAGGCTGTTATTTCTAATAAGTGCCATGCACCATGATCAGCTACAGGTTAATATATTATATAGCTTTATCCTTCATGTATCAGTTTGACTTTGAATGTTATCTCAGAATAAAGATTCAGTTTCAGTTTCAACAATTAGAATTTTTACGTGACGATTCAAAATAGATAATGATATATTCAATCATAATTGGTTAAGTGGTCACAGTACGTAGAAATATATAAATTGTGATCAGTATGTAAAATTTATTTATATATAATATGTCATGATTCAAATTTTAGAGTCTCACACATACGTATATATGAAATATCTAAACTTACACCTTGTTTTGTCAATGTACCAAAAAGAAAGATTTAATACGTCCGACGAAATAATTCACGAAAAAAGCTTTTATTTATAAATATAGAGTAACGTTATTTTTAGTGATGCCATGACGGAGTAACGGGCGTGAAAATATTCACACTAATGTTAAATTTTTTTAAGTGATAGTCATTTGAGATTGAGTTTAATGGTCATGTACTGACGGTGATGATGTAAAATATGCTCTTACAGTGTAAAATAATTTTACATCATCAAGAGTATATTTGATTTTTAAAAACTTCATTAGCAAAATATCAGTTATATCTTAGCATATTCAATAATATAACTCTACCAAAATCAAGCTAAGTGAAAGGCACATGCATACAGATGATGACATAATTAAAAGTTAAAACCAGTCAGCACAAATCAAAACGGGAATTATTAAACCATTATGATTTATTATTGCTATGTCATTGGAAAAAAAAAAAGGAAAAAGAAGAAGAATAATATAAAATGCCAATAGTACAATTGAGGATTGGGCCGGGCCAGCCGTTCCTTCTATTTTCTTTTTCTCCGTTCTAAGTTTGGGTTAACATGTTTAAAATTTTGCTTTTTTGTTGCATGATTTCATTTTAGGAGGGCTTTTGTATATCGATAGATTTTAACAATTTAAAAATGAGAAAAAAGATTATATACTGATAGTGTAAAATAATTTTACACCGTTATCCAATCATAACCCATCATGTATGGTAAGTTTGTTAACTTTTACAAAATTATCTTAAAAATCATACCAACGGTAATTTATGATTAGATGACTGTGTAAAATTTTTTTACACCGTTAGTACATCACCATTAAACTCTTTAAAAATTGACATTGTAGGGCAAATAAATTCTTAAGAATAGTGTTATTTCATGCCTCGAGCTACGTACCAATTTTCTATATATTTCTTCTAAATTTTCTAACAAAAACAAGTGATTGTGTTTTTAAAATAAGATGAACCCCTCAAAAAAAAAAAAAAGATGAACCCAACATGTTTTCCATTAATAAATGACATTTTTAGTGCGTTTAATTTAATTTGCAAGCATAATATTACAAAATCATCCATAAAGCTTCAAAAGAATTTTAACAACAAAAACAACAAGTTTTACACCCGTACTCCTTAAAAAAGTTGTAGATAATGCTCTAGCTTCAAGCCTCCAACTTCAACTTTTAATATTTTGATTCAAATCTTGCACAGTATGTTCAACTGCCTCTCAATTTTTCCATGTCATGGATAGATTATAGGCAGGTTCATTTGGCAAGAATATAAGCTTTTTGTTTGAAAGGTATGCTTACATTTAATGCCTTTAAAGGAAAGTGTTCTTAAATGTTGTTCATATGTAAGATCTTATCAAGGGAGTCAAAGAAAAAAATTACAATTTGTTATGGATCAAGCCCAATTTTTTTTTTAAAAAAAGTACACAGAAAATTAATATATCTGTTTTATTAAAAATGGGGAGTGCACATAGCAACCCTAGTTACCATATCACTTTAGGCCCAAAAAAGAATTTAGATATTGTATATTTTGTTAAAAATAAAAAAAGGTTAACATTTCTATTTATTTAAATATAAAAATGTTTTTAAATTAATTTATTGTTTAACAAAAAAATTGATACTTTAATCATTTAGACTAGATTTCATCTTATCATCATCGACTTGGTCTCAAGTGGTTTTCATTATTTATAAATATTTATGTTTCAAATGGTTTTCAACATCTCTCTCCCACATCTTTTCTTTCTCATTTTTCTTTGTGTGTTCTTGGGTTATTATAAGTGAAGAGTTTGCTAGTTTTGTTGTTCCAAATTATTTTTGGATGAGCTTGTTATATCTTGGGAGACTTGCGTATAACGTGAATAAGTCATTAAGGATTGTGTGAATTCACATGTCATAGGCTTAATTTGTTCGTGACCAACATGTTCGTAGATGTTGATTAGTGAATGATTAGCTCGTGGTTTGTGAGTGGTTGGTGATTGATCGTAATAATGGACAACAAGAATAATATACTTATGACGCATGTTCAATGTCACTCTCAGGATCAGGTCAACGATGAGTGAGACTTAAATCAAATTTTAAAAGAAATATTTTACTTTAAATGAGACAGTTATACAGTAGGCCTTTTTGGCTAGGGGTGTTCATGAACCGATCAAATCCAATCAAAATCGAAAATCGAAAATCGAATGGATCGAAAATTGAAAAAATCAAATTTTTTTATTGGATTGGATCGGATTTTGGATTTGATTTTGAAATCCAATCCAAACAAAAGTTATATATACATATACATTTTTATTCATAAATTTATGATACTATTCATGTTTATATTTTTATTTCTTATATATTTATAAAATTATCACATAACTTATATTTATTTGTGAAACATCTATTTAATTGAAGATATTTTTTTAGTAACTATTTGATTCAAGGTACATAAGTATAATTATTAAGTTATATAAATTTACTTTTAATAGTATATATTTGAAGAGTTATACTATTATTAGTTGTTTATTGACTTATAAAGAAGATATTTAATATTTTAAATTATCTTTTATTATGTTTATTATATATATTACCATTTATTTAATACTTTCTCTAAAGAAAAATATAAACAAGACTAAAATTGAAAATCGATCCAATCCAAACCAATTTAAATTGGATCGGATTGGATTGGATTTAAATTTTTTATCAAACCGATTGGATGATTAATTAAGAAAACTGAAGTGATTTGATCGAATGATTTTTCTTTTCAAAATCGATCTAATTCAATCCGTGAACACCCCTATTTTTGGCCAACATACATAGATTTTTTGCTAACATATGAGGCCTTTTTGCTTTATAAAAACTAAGGGTAAATAATTTTTTTTGATGGACCTAAAGCTTGAGCTTTAGTCCTAGTCACTCTATTTTTTTTTTTGGTTGAAATATTTTACCAAAATTAAGAAACATGTGACTATAATGACATGATCGTGGGAGCTAATAATTTTCCTTTTCCTTAAAATTTTCTCTTCAACCCACACAAGCGACGGCAAAGCAGAAGCGTCTTGCTCTGCATCTTTAATTGAATAAAAATAAATAAATGAAGGGACGTGTATTCGATCTTTGGATAAGTCCCTATATGGTACCGATAGAAGACAAAAAAATGGTTGAGATTCAGACACGATAGAAGACGAAACAATTATTTGAGGACTTACCAACAATTGAGCCAATCCCCCCAACTCTACTGCACAACTCTTACATAGCAGCAATTCAATTTTTAAATTAGTTTCAGTTTGTTAAATTGAAATTAATTTATCAGCGCATGAATTCGATTTTCTATAATGTGTTTTTCTTTTCCCTCCCTTTTTTATTTTTTTAATCCATAGGAATCACAGATATCGGAATTTACAATAATTCATGCATCCTATTCAATCAATTAAGCTAAACCGTCTGGGTTCCCTCCCTTTTTATAAGATTTATATTATGATTTTTTCAAAAAAATAATAATTCAATAACAATTATTTTAACCAGTCCTACCTAAAATTAGGATCGTGACTGCCACTAGCTACTCTGCTAGTGTCACACTTCAGACACATAATGGTAATTATTGGGCTGTTAATGAAATGGCCTTGTCCATATCAAATTTTAATTTGAGGCGTGCCCGTTTCATGATACAGAACTGATGATAAAAAAAATGTCTCGTGATACATGTTTAATATTTATCTAATCCCCTTTTGTGATATGTTGAGATTCTTAATGTGACATTTATACAAGAATAAAGTTTAAGTGTGAAATAAGATTTTGTTCTAAAGAAGTAAAGTATACTTTTAAATAATCTTAAATTGACCACAAATTGAAATGTTACCAGTATTTTATAATATAAATAAGGATGACAAAGTGTATCTGAATCCTATAAGTGCCTACAAAAATATCCGCAAATGGATAGGATAAATATCTATTTATTGGGGCTGGGACTGGGATCGGGTATTTACTCTCATTTTCTCTCGGGTGCGGGTGCGAGTACGGATAGTATAGTACCCGTCCCGCCCCGCACCTACCACACACACACACATAATATATATATATATATATATATATATATATATATATATATATATATATATATATATAATTAAAATAGCTTACTTAAATAAATAATTATGTTATATATATATATATATATATACTTTTATGTAAAAAAAATGATTTTATATTTTTCATAATGTTGTTTATTTAATGACTTAAGTTTGGACGAATCAATGTTATGTTTGTTTGTTTTTAATATTATGTGGGAATACTTTTCATGTTAAGTTTGAATTATTTAACCATGAACTTTTAATTTACTTGCAGTAATTTTTTTTAATTAATATTTTTTATTGATTTATTAATTTCATACATAAGTAAAGTGTTGGTAGCGGGTGCGGATATGGGTACCCAGCGGGTATGAGAATGTGGATTAAAGTTGCTGTCCGCGCGGATAAGGAACTGGATATGAGTATTTTTTTTTAAATGCGGATACGGGAACGAGTATTATAGGACACTACCCAGACCTTACTCATTACCATCCCTAAATACAAATGACAATCGGTACTTAATGTCGAGTAATACATGTTTATTTAACATTAACCTCGTGGTCGTGCAATTGAGTTTAGCAACAAATGGAAGCTTTAAACTCTGAAAATTTTAAATAATGTATACATAAAGTCAAATTGTGCAAACGCCGTCGAAAATGGCCTATGTATATTCTTCCCCATCTAGCTTATAGGCTTATAGCTCATAAATAGTTGGGGCGAGCCAATTTTATTTTGGTACAATGAGTGCTATTCTGGCTAGATTGCATATGTCTTAATTAATTTATTGTTTAATAATTTAATATACAAGACACGTCTTTTTTTTTTTTTGATGGGATATATACAAGACACGTTAATTATGTTAGAATTGAAAGATTTATGACTTTTTAATTTAATATATAATAATTGGTATAATTAGAATTAAAATGAGTCAAAAGACTCAAAACACACATATTGTATGATCACATATCCGACATATTACCATAAACAAGAAATTAAAAGTAAAAAGTTTTTCAAAAACTGAAAGCAAATATTTTTATATTTATAATGATTAAGAGTATTTAGTGTATGACTATGTTTCGAAAATAATTGTCTCTGAAGAATGAATTTCAAAACTAAGAACTAATATACATAAATATCAGTCATAAAATCATATATAAATAATTAATATTAGAACTTAATTAGTGAAAACACACATACCATAAGTCATATAAAGTTAGAACTCTTTTTATAATTTTTTTTAATTAGTAAAAATCGAAGACAAGTATCAGAAAATTTACAACAATTCACGTACCTTTTCAATCAACTGAGTTAGACTCCCTAAGTAGGACTCTTTTTATAATAAGAAAAGAAAATTATAAATCTGAATCATAAAATCATATATAAATGATTAAGAGTGAAACTTAATTAGTGATCACATAATCACTTGCAAAGTATATGCATTTATCTTGTAATTTTGTCCATATATATTGTTTTTGTTGCTGAGGGAGCCAAAGGGCCCAAAAGAAGAGTAACTAAATTAACACAGTGCAGGGGCAGAGAACAGCCCATACAGTCACGTAATAGCAAAAGAGAAAGAGTGGAAGACACATGTTCCATCAAGTGGGTACCAATTGGGATGTCGTGGGCCATATTAGCCTAAGAAGCATATTCTCTCTATAGACGTGTTCAAACTTAAGCTAAACATGCTCATGCTCTACAGTCTACACAATAATAGCCCAGGTAATTGGATAATTTAATTTTTATTTTATGGCAGCCATTCATGGTCATGGCTAGTGCCTAGTTGTATGGCATTATTGGAATCACACTCAACAACAATAAGGTTCCTAATGCCCAAGGTTCAAGCTACTTCCAAACAAGTCAGTTCCGTCATAAGGACTGTAATGTAGTAAAGCCAACCTTAAGACAATTTAAGGCACCTCATTTTTTTCCTGGTGCACTCCATTGAAAATAAAAAATCCCTTGTCAAGACTAATTTGCCCTTTTCCTGGTGCTCAATTTTTTTTTCTTCCAGCCTTTCCCTTCTCTGGTCGAACACATCACACCCTATTCTTCACTAGAGGTGGAGCGTCTTTGCTGGCCTGTCTTCGCGTCCTCAACCTCCGCCATTGAAGCCTTGAGGTAAGGTTTGTGCATTCGAAGATTGCATTTTTTTTTTGTTATTTACGGATTGGCTAATCCGTAAAAGGAAAATGTGGTGTTGTCTTACGGAGTAGGCATTCCGTAACATAACAACATATAATACAGATTATGCAATCCGTAAGACATGTTGCTATGTTACGGAATGCCTGTTTCGTAAGACAACACCACATTTTCCTCTATTACGGATATGGCAATCCGCAATATGTAGTGAAATCCGAAAATGTATTACGGATTACACATTCCATAATACATTTTTGTATTACGGAATATGTAATCCGTAATACATTTTTGGATTTCACTATATATTCCAGATTTCCTTATCCGTGATAAAGGAAACTTCTAAAGTAAATATTTAAAAAACAAATACATTCTATTATAAAATGTTCCTTTCACGTTTGTGATCAATATGGAGCAGAGAAGTTTGAGCAGGATTGGTAAGCGAGTGTGAGGCAAGTACGTAACTAAGCCAATGATAGCAAGAGCGAGGATGTTTTTATCAAATCGGTTTCGGTTTCTCATTATTTCAACTTCCAACAAGTGGCCATCGTGAGTTTGTTACTATAACATAGTAAGTGATGAATTTTGATTGGATAGAAATAGAATACAAGGATCAAAGTCAAACACAGTAGATTATGTAAACAATTACGGATTACACAATCCGTAAGTTTTGTAATTGAATTACGGATTGTGTAATTCGTAATGTATAATGTAATATACATTACAGATTACTTAATCCTTATTATTATATAAATAAGGGTATAGTGAGAATATATAAATTTATGGGGTGCATCGGAAAAAAAATGAGGTGCCTTAAAAAATTGCCCAACCTTAATTCCTCTGAAGAAATTAACCCCATCACCCAATTGCCATAATGATCACGAAAGGTGCCTGCACAAGCTTGAAGTTCGTTTGTTATTCATTTTCATCCTTTTCTTACCTGATACTATGTAATTCATTTGAAAAAGAAGATTGAACGAGTACTGCTAAAGAAGACTGAATGAGAGGTAGAGAATGACGAAGAATGGTCGAAGAAAATATTGAAAATGATAGGACAATTTCTAAAAACTCAAAATTAGAATTAAAAAACTTTTTTCCCCAAAATGAGTTAAAAGAGTTTTAAAATTGATTTAAAAATTATTTCAATCCTTTTTTATCCACACATTTTATTTTTAAATTTAAATTTAAAAACAAAGTTTTCTTACAACCACCTCAAAGAAAGTCTAAGAAATATTTAATTAAACCTAACCTATGAATTTGATAGGCATATCCTATTCACATGATGTATAGAATTGTAGTAAGTGGATATTATGATAAACGTGAGTAACCTTGAGGCGTTTTTTTTTCTAATCAGCATTGATTCGTTGACAATTAGGATCGAGGCTTAGAATAAAATGATTCTAGTGTCTTATTCTAAAATAGACTAATTACTCTTTAGAAGTTTTGGGTCCATGTCAAGAATCTATTCATATAAATACAACATCAACAATGTCCCAAATACGTATTTAATACATATGACTATAATAAAATCACTATTTAACTTGATCATTTGAGTATCTTTTACAAATATCCAATATCTATTCACGACCATCTCAACTACATAAAAAAGGCAAGTCTTCATCTACATACGCAGCTCAAACAATAAAAGACGTACTTATAACTTTAGTCAAAATTATATCAAATTCAATCAAACTAGTTAATCTTTTAACACCTCGAACACATCATCATATATTTTATGTTTCATTTTTTTCCCTTAATTTTCTTCTTTTTCATACACTTCAAAAATAAAATATGCACCCGTCATTTTCCGTTATTATATATTTCATTCTATACCAACTTTGAACGCGATAGATACTGACTCTGCACCTACACCCATCCACCAACCCTGGCAAGAGATGGCCCCATTAACTATTAAATTAAATTAATGAAGAATATTTTATTTATCACATGTGCAACGAATTCTTCCACTTCCACCTGCTTTTGTTACACCTACTGCTACTTTTCCTCGAAGTCATTCCACTGGATATATACTCTCCATTACAGTACAGACGCGTTTGTACAAAGTCCGTCCAACACTACTCTCCAAAACCAAACGTAAAAAAAAAAAACATGTCATATATTAATTTAAATTAACAGTGTAATATATTACAATAACAATGAATATAGAAATTAATGTATATGGTCAGTTTATTAAATATTAATATTTTTCTGAAAAGCCAACAGAAATGAAATTTATTAAGAGGAACCAAGACAGGTACAAGGAGTACCTTGGGCAAAAACAAAACTATTAAATAATAATATAAATCCAAAATATTTCTATATTGATATAATTTAATTTCTCTTAAAAATTAACAAATGATGATTTCTTAATGATTCAGACACACGTATATATAGCGTGGTTGATGGTATGGATAGCCCAGTATGACGTGGCTGATGGTGTGCTTTTTCCAAAATATAGTTGAATGGAAGTGGTCAACGACTCAACTGTGATATGTTGTAATAACAATCTTATTGCATGTACCATGCTGAGTATTGCTGAAGGCATAGAGTGGACAAATTACTCGCCAAAAAAGAAAAAAACTTGGACGGTTATAACGAACGGATAAGATATATGACTTGTTCAATAATGAAAGCCTGTCCAGCGCTCCAAAAATGTTTGTGTGTGGAAATTGTAAGACACGTTTTAATTTAAGATGAAGATCCAACGACGAATTGCTAAGAAACTCAGTAAATTCAAATCATTTCTATATAAACTCTTTAAAATATTTCCTTCATTTGACATTACGTACATAGTATGTGACCCTATGCGAGTTTAGTTGATTACCCTTTGACGATGGACAGTCAAAGATAAATGTTAGATCAAATTCAAAGTCAGAATAATAACACGGTTATTTGCTACAAAGAAATGGTTACGAACACAGCTTAATCTACGGTTATCCGTTAGTGGTTGGATCAAATCAATTCCTATTCAAACAAGTTCTACGGATAAAGGTTGAACTAATTAAACAGTTACGAAATAGATAATGGTTGGACCAAATTAATCAGAAGAATAACTATTCAACCAGTATTTATCCATTAACTATGGATTCACACAAGGTCATGATGGTCTTTTAAGGATTTAATTAATTAATTAATTAATTAAATTAATGATTGTTTTCACCCCCTTACACTTTTTTTTTTAGAATGAATGCATTAGAAGCTGCATCTTAAAATTTGGACAAAAAATCTCAATGACCTCTTTTGTTTTAGTAAGTTTCCTTTAAGGATATATAGTATAAAATACATCACATACGTTACACAAGGCTAAAAATCTTAAATATAAGCTTTGATTGAAAAGTTTAGGTTTCTTAGAAAAAAGGTTGACATGAAAATTTGAGTTTTTCTAATAAAAAGCTCCGTATAAGTTGAATAAAAGCTACTTTAAGGATCTGTAAAAAAAAAAAAAAGGGCTACTTTAAGGAATTTTTTAAAAGCTCTTTTTTTTTTAAAGATTTATATCATAAAAAAACTCCTTATAATTTTAAGAACTTTTAGATTAATTCTATTTGGTCTAGCGTTTCCTTTTTAAGAGAAAAAAGGCTAAAAAAAACTGGATCAAACACTACTTTATTTTGGTAGTTTGTAACCTTTTTTTTTTTTTTTTTTTAAAGGTTAGTTTAAGTACTATTTTTTAAAATGCTAGTTTTTTTTATATTTTATACTTTTTTTATCCTAAATTTTTTTTAAAAAAAAATTTTGAGTTTTTTTTTTTACATAAGATAGGATTATTATTATTATTATTATTATTATTATTATTATTATTATTATTATTATTTGTTTCTCTTCTTTCATCCATTTGCACTTTCAACTCACTTATAATATTACATGTATGTTGCACAAATTATTTTACATTTATATAACTATGTTTTTCAATAGAGGAATATCGATCTAGTATATGTCAAAAATTTTGAATTAACATAGTTTTAACACTTCATGTTTTTCCTTTCAAAATTCTTTAATATCAGTTTATACTAAGTAGTAAATTTAACTGTTTTTCTATGTTTTAAGAGAAATTAAATAATTTCACAATTTTTACGCTTACTTATTTTGATTTTAGAAGAATTTATAAAATATAATTTTTTTATACAAGTTACTTCATATTAAGTGAATTAATTTTTTATAACATAAATTTTTTAGAATTTTATTCTTTATATTCAGTAACAAAATCAAATTATTATTAGCAATAACAATATTATTTATGTGTGTGTGAATTTTATTCTTTATATTTAGTAATAAAATCAAATTATTATTGGCAAGAAAAATATTATTAAAAATGAATTCAAATTATTATTAGCAAAAAAGTTATTTATTAAAAAGAATTGTAATTATTATTTGCAAAAAAGTTATTGATTTCTAAATTTTTTTGTAAAATTGACAAGTTACTTGTGGTATTAATACTTCTTTAAATATATTGTTTGGATGAGTTGGAATATATCACAACCTTGTTTGGAAGAGTTGGAATATATCACGACAGCCAATAATGCTGTCAGTAATAAAAAATTCTTTCCATATTCAATTTGAATTTAGAGCGGCAAAGTCTTATATTCATGTTAAGTAATTTTTTTTGTTACTAGGTGATATGTAAATTTTATTATATAAATTTTTATTGAAGTTAATTGGTAATCTTTTTTGACCTTAGAAGAAGACAAGTCTCCTTCTAATTCCAAACTTTTACGTAAAACAAAAAAAATCCGTCTATTTTGATTTTTAATTTGAGGAGACGGAAAGAACAAGAAATATATTCGTGGTTCTGTAGATAAACATGAAGGTTGGAACAAGTTTTCCTCTATAAAAGGAAGGCATTAATTAGCTGAGAAACATGAAATGCAATTAAGCAGATATGGCATATAATAACGGATATGTACTTGTACCTCTCATTGCTCTAGTTACCTCATTGATTACTATCACAGAAGGCGTTACTACCCCTACTCCTGAAATAGCTTCTTTGAATCGGAACAGTTTCCCAACTGGCTTCATCTTTGGTACAGCATCCTCGGCTTACCAGGTATAGATACATACATATATATAGTTCATACAATAGTACATATCATAATAATTATTACTTATTATCAATGCCCAACTCCATATGAACACCTATACAAGTTAAAATGTTTTAGTTAGTTTTCTTTTTCTTACTTCATTTTGTGGTGTTCATGATTATGTATGTATGTAGTATGAAGGTGCAGCAAATGAGGGTGGTAGAGGACCAAGTATTTGGGATACCTTCACCCATAAATATCCAGGTATATATATATATATATCTGATTCTCTAGCTCCTTGTAATTATATGGGACACCTAATTTGTCCAAAATTTATATACAATTGTTCATATGCGATCATTGACATGCAGATAAGATAAAGGATAGAGGCAGTGGAGATGTAGCTATCGACTCATATCATCGCTACAAGGTATTGCCGATTCAAAGGTTTTGTTTCTTCTAAAGTAATTTATCAATTATCATTAACAATGAAAAGTACTGAAGTTATATATATAAAAAAAAAAGTACCGAATACCTTAAATATTATAAGTAAAACTCATTAATTATTTGCATAATAAAATATTAACTGGAGTAAAGGTGCTTTTCTAATTTTCTTGTCACGATCATGACGTACACTTCTATTAATGATTACCTCCAAATTAGTTAATTAATTAAGAAATCGATTAGACCATTGGAAATTCAATTAAGAAATTTTAAACACATTCAAAATTAATTAAAATAAATGTTAGTATCTTTTGTTTCCCATCGTTTTCAAATAAATATAGTGATGTCTTGTTGCATATTATATTGTAGGAAGATGTTGGGATTATGAAGGATATGAATTTGGATGCTTACAGATTTTCCATATCTTGGTCTAGAATACTGCCGAGTAAGTCAAATATAGATAAATGATTATTTTGGACTAAAATTTACCAGTTTGGATGTTTTACTTTAACCATTTATTTTTTTCACATATATATCTATAGAAGGAAAGCTAAGTGGAGGTATAAATCAAGAAGGAATTGACTATTACAACAACCTTATCAATGAGCTAGTGGCAAATGGTTAGAACAAAAATTTTATTATTGAATTTTAATTTTTTTTATTGTGGTTTGCATTTTAGCAATTTCTCAGGTTATTGATGATGATAATTGATAATAATAAATTAAATACTAATTATCATATATCAAAATAATTTCAGGTTTACAACCATTTGTGACTCTTTTCCATTGGGATCTTCCCCAATCTTTAGAAGATGAGTATGGTGGCTTTTTAAGCCCTCGCATTGTGTAAGAAATGCAATTTAAAACTTCCACTTGAAAGCTTAACTAAAATATTTACGGAAACATTTTTTAAAGATCACACATTTTGAATACAGGAAAGATTTTCAAGACTATGCAGAACTTTGCTTCAAGGAATTTGGAGATAGGGTAAAACATTGGATAACTTTGAATGAGCCATGGAGTTATAGCCAAAGTGGTTATGCAACAGGGGAAATGGCACCAGGTCGATGTTCTGCTTGGATGAATACTAATTGCAATGGCGGTGATTCTGCAACAGAACCTTATTTGGTCTCGCATCACCAACTTCTTGCTCATGCAGCAAGTGTTCATGTGTACAAGACCAAGTATCAGGTTAGTTAATTATTAGTTGGCAACCTTGTAGCTCTTTAAGTTTCTTAGACTAGAACATATATTGTTTTAAGGTAAGTGTGGAGACATAAAATCTCGAGGAAAATTGAAAAGGGAAATTATTGATACTTGCAATTTTTAATTTTTTTTTTGAATAATTTTTAATAAAAAATTATGGGTGTGCAGACATTTCAAAATGGTTTGATAGGCATAACCTTGAATGTTATTTGGTATGTGCCATTCTCGGATAACAAACTTGATCAAAAGGCTACTCAACGAGCTATTGACTTCATGTATGGATGGTAAGTACTTCTCTACATATCCTCATGCACAACTCTTACTTCATCCTCAAAATAGACACATTAAATAGCTAGAGTGGTGCTAAAGCTAGCATTCTTATTTTTATTCAATGTCTGGAGTGCGGGAAATTAATGTGCATGAAAAATTAATATGAAAAAAGAAATGAATAAGGTAAAAATCATGTAAGTGGAAGGATAATGAATCCTAATGCCTTAAAGTTGTTATTCCATCCGTCCCAAAATAAGTGTCACTTTTAAAAAAAAAATTTGTCCCAATATGATTGTTGCATTTGGTTTTTCAATGTAATATTAATTATTTTTTCCACTAATACCCCTAATAAACGTTACTTTAGTTTTTCAATGTAATAATAATAAGGTTAGTTTTGTAAAATTAATTCTCTTTCATCTATTTAATAACTTTCCTTGATCTGTGTAAAAAAATCTAGGACAATACTCATTTTGAGACGGAGGGAGTAGGATGTAGAATAAACTTTAATAGAGTGGTTTTATGATATTGTTGTAAATCTCGTAATAAGGAATGAATGCATTTCGAGTCTATTAATTAATTGTTCTTTGTGTCTCATTGATTATACTCCTTTAATGGAACATAAATAATGAATAGATAAAAATGCATAGAATAATGAAGATAGCATAATTACTACCAAAGTACTCTCTTAGTCTTTATTTATAAGACCGTTTTTAAAAAATTATTTGTCCTTTTTTATAAGATCATTTTCTAATTTCTAGATACATTAATTATTTTTTTTCTATAATACCCTTAATTAATTATTCTCCCTCCAATCACTAATTAAGTGGAGAGAGGATTAATTTCAAAAAAAAAGTTAAGTACATTTTTGGAAGAACAGTACATATTATTGACAAATTTAATATGACTAACTAAATTAATTACTTTTCTTAAGGGGTATGAAGTAGTTAAAAGTGTCATATGAGTAGTTAAGGGGTGTGAAGTATATACTAACATATTGCTTATTTCATTTATTTGTTCCACTACAGGTTTATGGATCCACTAACAATGGGAGATTATCCAAAAAGCATGCGATTCTTAGTGAGAACACGATTACCAAAGTTTACAAAGGAGCAATCCAAATTACTTATTGGTTCATTTGATTTTATTGGCATAAACTACTATACCTCTTCTTATGTCTCCGATGCACCTCAACTAAGCAATACCAAAATCAGCTACCTAACAGATTCCCTTGCTAATTCTTCATGTAAGCACACTTGTCTAATATCTATATCTTAGTTATATAAATTGTATATATATGCTAAATTTGATATGAATTGTATATATGTTGCATTTGGTTATTATAGATAATGACATGTCTTTCATTTTTGTGATTGTAGTTGTGCGTGATGGAAAGCCCATTGGTCTAAATGTACGTGTGTGGTGACATATAAAATTGTAAATGTTCTACAAGTTTAATTAGTATGTTTTTCTTAATAATAAAGAAAATTATTTTTCATAATTATGCAGGTTGCTTCAAATTGGTTGTACGTTTATCCAAGAGGAATTCGAGACGTTTTGTTATACACTAAAGAGAAATACAACAATCCTTTAATTTATATTACAGAAAATGGTAAATAACCTTGAATATCAAATTTATTTTCCTTTGAATTAATGCTATTGAAAACTAGTTATAAATAATTTGATGAGAAAGTAATTAAAAAATAAAATTTAGTATGTATATAGCCTATATGGGATTTTATATTCAATACATATTGAATAAATTATGTAACATAGTTTACAATTTTCATACTTATTGTACAGGTATAAATGAGTATGATGATCCATCACTATCACTTGAGGAATCTCTTCTCGATATTTACAGAATTGACTATCATTATCGTCATCTCTTTTATCTTCAAGAAGCAATTCAGTAAGTAATTTCTTGTGTATCTAAAGAGATTATTTTGTTTATTTTTTTTGCTTGCGTGGAATTTACATTTTTTCTATTTGTTTTCTTTCGATGTAAATACAGGAATGGTGTGAATGTAAAAGGGTATTTCGCATGGTCTTTGCTAGACAATTTCGAATGGCATCAGGGCTACACTATGCGATTTGGAATGAATTTTGTAGATTACAAAAATGGCTTGAAAAGATACCCAAAACTTTCTGCATTATGGTTCAAGGATTTTCTCAAAATTGAGATCAAACTTCATAAAGATTCCATGTAATAGTACTACTATATGAGATTCCTTAAACAGTTATATTTGTAAATATATAGTTGTTAGGTTTATTTAATTCTTACGCTATTTCTTATGAATTTGTAGTTCTCATAAATATTCTTGTGAATTTATAGTTCTTGGAATTAAAATCTAAGCATAACATATGTAAGCTTTATTTAAGATGTGTTGAAATTTATTAAAGTCAAGCTATCCTAAGAATGAAATACCTCTTAATTTTGTGAAAATGAAAATATTTATTACATGACTTGATTTTAAAGGCTAAATTACACTTTTAGTCTTTTATCTTATTGTTTAGATTTAATTTGGTCTTTTGTCTTTTAAAAAAATCAATTTAGTCCTTTGTCTTTTAAATTTTGTTCAATTTAGTTCTTTTTGTTAGTTTAGAATTAAGGCTATTAATAATTTTAACATAATGACAATTAAAAATCATCACAAAACAATACTTATTGGCCTGGACATATTTTCGCATGTGTAATTAATATAGTGACTATTTTTAACTACCACAATAATATTTAAAAATTATAAAATTTAAAATTCCTTTACGAAAAAATTTAAAAATTTTGTGCTCAATTTCTCTAATATAATTCCATGAATCTTTAAATTGAGTGAGGGTTCCTGACATTGTTTCATGGAACTGTATGAGAGAATCAATGTGTTAAAACAAAACACTTCCACGCTGGGCACAAGCCTTAACTCAAGAATCAATGTTAAGATATGCAACTTTCTAGTAGAAGATCAACACCACCAATTAATTGAAGTAAAAACATGACACATTTGCCAAAATCACCGTCAAGCACTTTGTACACATTTTAACTCGCAATAACAATTAAAAAATAGTAAACAAAAATTATATAACAACAACTAAACTGTAAATGATCACAATTACAAGATTTAAATCATAATATAACTTGCAAAGTTTCAAACTCTAAATGATCACAACTATAAATTTTAACTCACAATCAACTTGTCAAATTAAGGTAAAGAAAAAAAAAAAAACCATTTTATCAACTTGTCAACTAGAGTTGGGCATGGTTTGGATAGTGCGTAGGGATGTCAAACTGTACCTGGACCCTATGGGTA
The DNA here is from genome assembly GCA_026413185.1 of Pueraria montana var. lobata. Lineage (NCBI taxonomy): Eukaryota > Viridiplantae > Streptophyta > Magnoliopsida > Fabales > Fabaceae > Pueraria > Pueraria montana. The sequence continues at coordinate 9,942,168 of CM048654.1, forward strand.
CCCGAAAAAATATCTGCAAGCGGATCAGGTAAATACTTGCTTATTGAGACTAGGACTGGAGACGGATATTTACCCGCAATTTTTGGCAGGAATGGGTGCGGGTACAGATACTATAGTACCCATCCCGCCCCCCACCACATACACACACACACACACACACACACACACATATATATATATATATATATATATATATATATATATATATATATAATTAAAATAACTTAAGTAAATGATTATGTTATATATATATATATATATTTTGTTTTTCTATTAAAAAATAATTTTATATTTTCCATAAACTATAATTATCTTTATAATGTTGTTTATTTATGACTTGAGTTTGGAAGAATCAATTTTATGTTTGCTTGTTTTTAATATTATGTGTGGATGCTTTTAATGTTATGTTTGAATTATTTAAGCTTGAATTTCAATTTACTTGTAGTAATTTTTTAAGTAACATGTAGTCAAATTTTTACTATAAATTTTTTAATTAGCATGCAGTCAATTTGAAACAAGTAGAAAAGTTTTAAAAAAAATTAACATATTGATTACATTTTTTACTATATGTATAAAAATCTTAAATGATAAATAAAAGATGAAAATTGTAAATATTAAATAAAAGAAGGATCTATTAAATATCTTAAAAAATAAGATATACTATTTAACTTTTCTTCATTTAATAAATAAGTAGTGTTTTAGCCCATGCAATGCACGAGTTTATTCAAATTTTCACTATCTTATTTATATAGTCAATTGAAAGAAATTTTAAAAAAGAGATAATCTATTCCTAAGAAATTAGAGATTATAATTTTTTTTTTCAAAAAAAGATAAGGGAAGATGGATAAGCTATACAAAATATAAAGGAAGAAGAAAATAAGGGGGGAGCTGTCAAATATATATATATATATATATATATATATATATATATATATATATATATAATTCTTTTAATATCAATAAATCTTTTAACAAATTGTGTATATTATAAAGTATCTGTCAATGATATTATAACTTTTTCTACAAATTTTAATATCAATAACAACTAATTTTGAATATCTTATAATTAAGTATATTATTCTAAAAAGTAAAATGAAGTTTTAAATTACTTTAATATTAACTTTAAAAAGTAAATTGAAATAAGGATTTGAAATTAATGATGAAAGAGATCTTCGAAGTTAAAAAATTAGTTACAAAAATTAATAAAAAAATATTTGAAAAAAAATATATAACATTAGATAAAGAAGTAAACACAGGTTGTTACAGAAATATTAGAGGAAGAAGTGAGAGTGAGTAGTTACAGAAATTGATAAGAAAAATTTTAAAAAAAGTTGCAAATCTCCTTATATATATAAATGACTAATAGATTCTTTTCTCTCATTGTTTCACTCTCCCTGCTCTCTTTCACATTCACTCTTATTTGAATACTCCCCTCTATGAAGTGGTGTAGTTTACTCTCCTAACATGTATCAGGTTTTTCTATTTTTCCTAAAATTTTTCTTATCAATTTTTGTAACTACCCCACATTCACAATATTTCTATAACTACCTCCATTTACTTACTTCTTTATCTGATGCTATATTTTTTTTAAAATATTTTTGTCAGCTTTTTTAACTCTATTTTTTTATTTCCGAATATTTCTCTCTTTCATAAATAATTTCAAATCCTTAATTCAATTTACTTTTCAATTTTCAAAGTTAATTTAAAAAACTAAAGTTAGATCTTCCCTTATTTTTTTTCTTTAAAAAAATTATAGTTTCTAATTTCTTTTATAATTATCTCTTTTTTAAAATTTCTTTCGATGTGCTATATAATTCTCTTTTTCTTCTTCAAATTTTATATTATCTAATCTTTTGGTTTTTTTTTTAAATTTCTTTTATCTGATTTTCTAACTCAATTTTTTAATTCCAAAGATTTCTCTCTTTTCCAAAATTTCTTTCAATGTGCTATATAATTTTTTTTTTCAAATTTTACACTCTCTAATCTTTTGGGCGTTTTTTTAATATTTTTTTTATCTGATTTTCAAACTCTATTTTTTAATTTCGAATATTTCTCTCTTTCATCAATAATTCCAAATCCTCTATTCAATTTACAAATTTAATATTAAAAAAATTAAAGTTATATAATTACATCTTTCCTTTTTTTCTTTTAAAAAATTATAGTTTCTAATTTCTTTTATAATTATCTCTTTTTCAAAATTTCTTTCGATGTACTATATAATTTTTTTTTCAAATTTTATACTCTCTAATATATATTTTTTAATATTTATTTTATCGGATTTTCTAACTCTATTTTTTAATTCCGAAGATTTTTCTCTTTAGTCAATAATTCTAAATCCTTAATTCAATTTACTTTTCAATTTTCAAAGTTAATATTAAAAAAATTAAAGTTACATTGTTACATCTTTCCTTATCTTTTTTTTATAGTTTATAATTTCTTTTATAATTATATATTTTTTAAAATTTCTTTCAATGTGTTATATAATTCTTTGTTTTCTTTTTAAATTTCTTTCTATTAACTATATAAATAAGGTAGCAAAAATTTTAATAATTCTGTGCATTGCATGGGCTAAAACACTAGTATAGATGCATGTTAGTAGAGTGAAGTACACCACTTCATGAAAGTGAGGGAGAGTAGAGAAATGGGAGCACACATAGAACATTTATATATGCAAGGAGATATTTTTTTTATTAATTTATTAACTTCATAGATAAGTAAAGTGCAAGTAGCTGGTGTAGATGTGAGTATATAGGTATTTAGTGGGTACGAGGATATGAATTAAAATTGTTACCTACGTGAATATAGGACTGGATACGGATATTTTTTCAAATACGGATATAAGAACAGCCATTGTCATCCCTAATATTGCGAGTTTTGGTTGCGTGATTGGGCTGGTTGGTGAGGGTGCGGCTCGATTAGGCAAGGTCGATGGTCAAAGCATCGAGGTCATTGGTTAGGACGTCAAGTTCCAAGAAATTATTATATGGTCAACTACGTATTTATAGTCTCAATTATTTTAACGTGGCATATAATTTAGATTTTTAATTTATTATAATAAAAGTTAATAATTGTTAGTTACGTGAACACTAAGAACGATCAAATTATAATGATTTGGATCATCTTAAAATCATTGGTAACTCAGGGTTTAGGATAATGTGAGAGTGCGAGTGAGCTTGAGAGTAAGAGAAAGCTTGAGGAGTGAAGTGAGAACTTACGATTTAGAGGCAAAATCTTATTAAGTCAGTGGAAAAATTTATAATATGTCCAATTCTTTTTTTTTTTTTTAATTTTAAAATTGATCTTATTATAATTTTGACAGCTATGTGTGCCGTAAAAGGTCAAATGTGACGCATGGTGAAACTTTTATGATTTTATTAGCTAATAGGTTTTGATTCAAATAAAAATCCAATAACAGGTTTTTACTTATTTTATTCATTGTTATTGCTAATTCTGACTTTTAATTCAACATCAAGGATTCTAACGATTTCAAGTACGTACTCAAGTAGAATACGCGTTACTTTTTATATTAATAAAGTAATTTTTTCTCTCTAGTGGTGCATTTAATAAAGGAAAATTTGACAATTAAGCAGATGAGATTTTCTACACATTCAATAAATTTCAAGAGGTTTTTTTTTTAATTCATTTTAAATCTCTTGGGGCATAGTATAAGTTAGAATTTAGTTTTTTTTTTTTTTAAATTCATAAGTAAACTGTTTGTCTGATCACACAAAATAATATAAAATAGTTGGATGTCTTTGAATGTCCATTTTTATTCTTGTTAGTTACCAACCATTCAAATAACACGTATTCAATTATCTTAACTTTATTTAATTGCTAAAGAACACCAAGAATTTTCAAATCTTCGTAATGTTACATAAAATTGCTAATTATAGAACGCAAGTTTCAGGGTCAGTAGGCAACACGCTTACACAAGGTTAGGTCGTGGCTTTCTGCCCACCTTGATAATGTATTATCTATGCTTAGTGTATTAATCATATGGCTTGCACTAGACAATGTTTTTAGAAAAGCGTATGCAGCGTTGACTAAAAAACAAAAAAGAAAAGAAAAGAATATACATGCATGTATATTGATTGTATCCAAAAGCATATGCATGCATGTATATAAGTATATTGATTGTATATGGATTGAAATAATGCTTCTTTAGTTTATTTAATAATTTTTTCTCATAAAAATAAATAAATAAGTAAACAAAAATCATGCATACAGGACGGATCTAAGGGGTTCCTCTCTCCCTTAGGACCCTTTATGTATATATGAAAAAAAAAAGAAAATTAAAACAAAAAAAAATACTAATAAAGAAAAATGTACAAGAAAAATAAGTTTTTGAGTTGATATTTGTTTAATTTTCTTCTAGTAGTAGATCATATATTTAGTTTTACACATAAAATTAATGATAAATATTTTTTTAAACTTGTTATTTATTAAATAATTATTTATTAGAAATTAGATATTTAAATAATTGTGTAAAAAAAATTTCGACCCTCCTTTAATTCACTCCTAAATCCGTTCCACATGCAGGTTCCTTTTGTAACAATAAATAATTTTACGTATCATTTGACGTGAAGGTAGAACTGAATGATCCTACTTATCAAAAAAAAGAACTGAATGATCCTTTTGTTATATTCTTATTAATTGGTCCATTATTTTTAGCGAAACAAAAAATGCATTATTTTTTGTTATCTTGTTTTTTAAAATGTATCAAATATAAAATAAAATATAAATATTGTATTCCGTCGTGTGTTTAGTAAAGATTGTTTTGGGGATAAAACGTTTTTTTTAAGCATCAAAACTATTTTGAAAAAAAAAATACAGCATATTTTGTAAAATTATCAAAGTGATAAATAAACTTTATTTCATGATATTTTTTTTAATCGCAGATAAATATTGTTGGTTTTACCCAAAAGAATCCATAACTAGATCTTTGATTCTAAAGTGCCAAAAATACATTATTTGTTAGAATCAAAGGTAGAAAGTCATCTAATATTTCAAAAATATAACTTAAAATCAAAACACCACAAGATCAAAATAATATCCTCGTACCATATATCAAGCCCTTTTTTTATTTTCTTTTTTATAAATATTTATAGAAAATCCAAACAGTAATCTTAAGCCCATAACATGCCACAAGCTAGGTTTACAAGAACTGAAATCAGATTCTTTTAGTTTACTTGACTGACGAATTTCTCGAAAATATTACCGAAAGAGATAAACATGGAATTGCCGTTGTATTACAGTCTGATTTCGTGAATAGTATGGTAAAGAATTTTCTCAGATGAATAATTTTGAAAGTTCATTTAGATTAAGATCACATTGTCAACCCTTCTGTAGTTTTTCCATTTGGTTTTGGATAAGATTTTCTTTATCATCCACAAAAGTAGATTAGTCCGGTCAACAAGTTACAGTGGACTTCATCCACAAAGAGATTGTGTAGTTTTGACGCTTATTTCAAATTCAAATTTAGCATATATATCATGATGCTAAGGAAATAAAGTAAATATTTTTATTAAAACAATATTTATTATATTAAAAATACAAAAAAATATTTAACGTTTATTTTTTAAATAATTAAAAACGTTTGATAAAATATATATATTCAACGTTGTTAAATACTATCTCTAAAGACTAATATTAATAAAATTATTAAACCGTGTGTGAAATTTTCAATATTTAAAATTACTTTGAATCCAATTAAATTTAGTAGATCAATTCAAAAGTACAAAGCTCTGTTAAAGTTTGTTTTCTCCGTTTACAAAATTTTGATTTGGCATCTTATTTAGAGTCAACCGTGCTTTGTTAATTTCTTGAATTAAATTGGTCTAGTTTTTATTAACATATTAAGAAATTATTAAATTATCCATTTAGAAATTTAATAATATCACATAGGACAAATTTATTAAGTATGGTTTCATCACCTCTAAAAAAAAAGTATAGTTTCATCAACAATTTTTTTTTTTAAATTAGTAGTTTAATAAATAGTTGCACCCAATGTACCAAAAAAACCCATAATCAATAAGACACATTAATTAGTCAAATTAGAAATTAAACGTTACTAACCCACAACAACCCTTAACACCACCAAACGAACAAAAGGTTGCTAGTTTCTACCTACCATGTTTTAATTAACTGGTAGAATTCGATCGCGTCCTGCAGTTTTTATCAGTCGCAATCATATTAATGACACAAGTTTAAAAAATGATTAATGAGCTTTGAATGTTTTTTTTCTTTCAGTTATAAATACTAAACTATTCTTATTAATTAGTAGTTCAGAAATTAAAAATAAAAACGATAAATCATTCCGTAAACGAAATGGGCATTGTGCATATCATAAAAAAAGTGCCGCGCGCCATATTGTTTGTCAACCTTGAATTTGTCAAAGGAGACGAATTAAGCTTTAATATATTGTTTTTCCAATCTGAACATATGGGATTCTTTGTCTCTCAATCTACACAAGTAATATTATTATTATAATCTTGTTAGCTGGCTAGCTTCCGTATATAAAGACACACTTGTGCCAAACGTGAAGCAATTAACTAAGCAGAATCATTGACAGCGAAACCAAAGAAAGAAAGAAAGATTAAGCAGAATCATATCAGAAAGATTAAGCAGAATCATCACAAATGGCATGCAACGGGTTTTACATTCTCAGCCTCATTGCTTTTGTTCTTGTGATTAGCAAATATGTTAACTGCATAGAAACTGATTCGGTTGAACCCATTATTGATATTGCTTCGCTGAATCGGGATAGTTTCCCACCAGACTTCATCTTTGGGGCTGGATCATCATCATACCAGGTACTGGATATATATATAGACTCTTCAATTATAATTAAGTTCTAACATTTATGAGATATAGTGCTAATTAATAATGTATCTACCCATTTTAATTACTTATTAGACATGCATGAGCATGATCTTGATTATGTGTTGTGCTTAATTAATTGTGAAACGTATATATGTATATAGTTTGAAGGTGCAGCAACGGAAGGTGGTAGGGGACCAAGTATATGGGATACCTTCACCCATAAATATCCAGGTATATATATTTTCTTTCCAAGATATATGGGAGCAGTGAAAGAGATGGGAAAGCTGGTCAAAGGGGATGTTTGACCTGTTATCGTTTATATATGGTTTGGTTAATATGTACCATCTTGATTTGATATGCAGAAAAGATACAGGACAAAAGCAATGGAGATGTGGCCATTGATTCATATCATCGTTACAAGGTATGGTTGCTAGCTAGCTTCAAAGTATTAATTTGTATCTTCAAGACTGAACAACGATATACATTTAAAAAAATGTGGAATTCATAATTGTTAAAGATATAAGTAATTGATTAAAAAACTATTTTTAAATTTTTTAAAATTAATGATGTCACTACTTAATTGCACTTATTTTAATAATTAGCACTTGTATTCTACTTTATGAACTGCAAAATTATTAAATTAAAGGTAAACTCTTGCTTTAGAGTTTATATATGCAGATATTTAATAAGATTTGACTACTTTATTATGTTATTCTATTTATCAAATATATGATATTATATAAAGTAATTTTGATTAAATATTTATATAAAATATTTTACGCTGATAATATATATAAATTAAGCTCATAAAACGAACTAATTACTTAAAGAGCAAATAAGATCTTAATTTATTGTTGTGGATTTCGATTAGGTAAACAAATTTTGGATTCTAATTGAAAGTAAAATAAAATAAATAAAATAAAATAGGCTATACCTCGGGTAGTGTGTTTTGTTTTTTTTTTAATTGTTCGGTGTACTATAATAACATATATGTTATCCATATGTATTATAGGAAGATGTTAAGATTGTGAAGGATATGAACTTAGATTCATACAGATTCTCGATTTCTTGGTCCAGAATACTACCAAGTAAGTCAAATGTTGATTGATGATTATTTTAGATTAAATTTGACCTACTTGGATTAATTTAACCATGTAATTTTTTTTTTTACAAACCGTACATTCACCATAGAAGGAAAGCTAAGTGGAGGTATAAATCAAGAAGGAATCGACTATTACAACAACCTCATCAATGAACTAGTAGCTAATGGTAATGTTCAAACTCAATTGACTAAACTTTTAATTGCTTTTCCTTTTACCATGTTCTTTTGTTATTGATAGTCAAATACTAATTAAATATCAACAATTTGTAGGTATACAACCACTTGTAACACTTTTTCATTGGGATCTTCCTCAATCTTTAGAAGATGAATATGGTGGCTTCTTAAGTCCTCGCATAGTGTGAGTTTTAATTCCAAAGTATTATTGTACACTTAGAAAATTCAATAGCTAAATATGAATATAATTTTGTTAAATACCTATATCAATTTTCAGTAAAGATTTTCGAGATTATGCGGAACTTTGCTTCAAGGAATTTGGAGATAGAGTTAAGTATTGGGTTACTTTGAACGAGCCATGGAGTTACAGTCAAAATGGTTATGCAAATGGGGGAATGGCACCAGGTCGCTGTTCTGCTTGGATAAATCCAAATTGCACTGGGGGTGATTCTGGCACAGAGCCTTATTTAGTTACGCACTACCAGCTACTTGCTCATGCAGCAGCTGTTCGTGTATACAAGACCAAGTATCAGGTTCATTAATTTGTTAAGAACCTTGTAAATTCAAAATTTGTTACTTCACCATAATAATTTTGAATCGCCTTGGGGTTGGCATACAAAAGAAATTATCATAAAGGGTATCACTTTAGTTTTGTAAATATATAAGAAATTGGATAGTAGTAATAAGCTAAAATGTTTAAATATGCATGTATGCAGGTATCACAAAAGGGTTTGATAGGCATTACCTTAGTAGCTAATTGGTACCTACCATTCTCAAATACCAAAGCTGATCAAAAAGCGACTGAAAGAGCAATTGACTTCATGTTTGGATGGTAAGAAATCCTTTTTGTCTTCTCCCTCTTCTCTTTTCTTTTCAATTTATCAACAAAATGCATATTCATATATTTTTCCAAAAACCCAAAAATGCATGTATACTGTGCATAAGACTGTCTGAAAAGAGTTAGGTGCCTTCAAGGGTTTATATAATAAGGTTTTCATGAAGGCAACTTGTTATTGCTTTTGGGTGTTAAAGGTTGCCATTACTTGTTGATGGAAAACTAAATCAGAAGCTTATTGATTTCAGGTTTATGGATCCACTAACATCCGGAGACTATCCAAAAATCATGCGATCCCTTGTGAGAACACGATTGCCAAAGTTTACTACAAAGCAATCTAGGCTACTTATTGATTCTTTTGATTTTATTGGCCTAAACTACTATTCTTCAACATATGCCTCTGATGCACCTCATCTAAGTAATGCTAGACCTAACTATGTAACAGATTCTTTGGTCATCCCTCAATGTAAGTAATCAATCTACAACATTTTATGAATACTCTAATTTGCTTATATATGTTGAATTTAATCATGGTTGACAATGTCTTATCTTATGTGTGATTAATTGCAGTTGAGCGTGATGGGAAACCCATAGGTATAAAGGTATGTGTATGGCCACCTAAGCTTGCAAATGTTCTTTAATTTGAATCCATTTAATAGAGTATGAAACTAACCTTTTTATTTTATAACTATGTAGATTGCTTCTGATTGGTTGTATGTTTGTCCAAGAGGAATTCTTGATCTTCTATTATATACAAAGGAAAAGTATAATAATCCTTTGATTTACATCACTGAAAATGGTACGTAATACTTATTTATTTATGATATTTAGTTTCCTTGAAAGCAATATCATATACACATCACCATATGTGATCTTTTTCCTTTTAGTCTCTTGAAAGAAGGATGTTTGACAATTTGCATCATACATACTTTTTTTACAGGTATAAATGAATTTAGCGACCAAACACTATCACTAGAGGAATCTCTTTTAGATACTTTTAGAATTGATTACCATTATCGTCATCTCTTTTATCTTCGATATGCAATTAGGTAAGTAGTATTTTACATCCCAAAAAGGTTTTGTGTTTTTTCATTTTGTAAGTTATCCCAAAAAGTTATCTTCTTTATTTTAATTTGTTTCCTTCAAATCATATGGCAGGCATGGTGTGAATGTAAAGGGATACTACATATGGTCTTTATTCGACAATTTTGAATGGTCTTCAGGTTATACTGTGCGATTTGGAATAACTTATGTGGATTACAAAAATAGCTTGAAAAGATATCAGAAACTCTCTGCAATATGGTTCAAGAATTTTCTCAAGAAAACTAGACTTTATGATTCTAGTCGATAATATTGTCAATTTTGAGATTCATCCATTAAATAGTTATATTTGTAAATAATTATTTAAGTTTATATTTTTTATTTATTCTAATAAGGTCTTATTGGACCTGAAAGAAAATGAGAAATGAAGATATAAATTTATTGATTTTACGTTTCATTATTATTAATTATTGTTACAATAAAAATGAAAATTATAGATATGATTATAGGCTTTACTCTTGGCTTGGATTCCAAGTGGCAGTCTCAATATTGTAAGGAACATTATAATTAACACTTCGAGCTAGTAATAAGTGAAAAAGATGAAATCCTTAGGCACTCTATCGTGCTGCTTCACTTTTCTTAACGAAAATGTCTTGAAAGACAATAAGGAATATTCAATGACGAATTGTTAATGTGGTATAGAAAGAAAAAACTAAACGTATGCTAATAAGGTAAAGAAATGAGAAAGCCATGAACTGTTAATATTTTCTCTTACTGTAACTTAAGTCACTTATATACTAGTGAATTCAATTTATGATTATCAATTTTATAAAAATAAGTGGTGAGTAATAAATATCTTTTAAGTTACAATGAGACTAAGATACTTAAATCATGCGACTTGTAAAGATATGACCTCCAATTGACAATGCAGCTCCCACTAAGATTTCATATACTATCTTCTACTTAAACAAAACTTAAAAGTGTTTCCAAGACTGGTCTCCAAATCTCTAAGTTTCTATTTCTTGACTCTTCAACTAAAACTATAGTTCAAGAATCCAGCTTACAGCGTTCAAAAGGACATGTTTTAATTACAGATTAAATTAAAATAGACCACATACAATCAATAGACTTTATAACAGCAGTATCTCAACCTTTCCACAAATGTGGTTGAGTTCTCACTCTGCCTTGCTGGTTTCTAAATTCCTGTAATCTTACAGCTTCTGCAATTAGTTTCTTAAAGATCTACACCAGTACAGTGTGCAAAAGTCTCTTCAAGTGCCCCTTCCCACAAATATAGGCAAGAGTTGGAATTAGCTACTTCTTAGCAAAGGTTATAATCATGGGATTCTGAGGGTTGATTTTGAAGTCATGAAGAGCCTGCATGGCCTGGATGATTGCACCTCATCTTTGAAATCAACAAATGTGATACCTGACTTTGCTACAAATTTCAATCAATCACACTTCCTTAAAACCTGTGTATTGTTCGAAGAGCATTTCAAGCATCCTACCAGTAGTTTCATGAGGCAAATTATCTATGAACCAAATATTGTTAAGAGCAGCTATTTCTTGAGCAGCAGGTCCTCGACAGAATGATGCCCACAGACAATGGTACATGACTACATGTTCTTGGTTGGTACTTAGTACAATTAACATGAGAATAGATAAGCACATGAAAACATTACCATCGTATTCACAGATCAACAATTAAACTAAAGAAAATAACAATAATTGTCAATCTTTAGTTTGCTAGTTTCATTCATGGTTGAGACTATGAGATACAAACATTGATCTGATGGCCCAATTTTGTTAGTGGAGAGGGGAGAAAATCAGGCACTAACTAACTTTTGGATAGAAAATATGGATGAATGAATACATGGTTAACATGGTAAGCAATTGGATAGAACATCAAATAATTTAGCTTATGTAGGCTACGCAATTGGATAGAACATGTGAGGTCTTCAAATATAACTATTAGACAATACAGAAGCAGGTGTGTAGTGTATTGACGAATTTGAAATGTTAAAAGTAAAATAGATGAGGGAGGAAAGGAAAAATAGTAAGTTCTGCACCCTGTGCTGAGAAGATGGATTGTGAACCCGAAAAGCCACTTTGTGGCATAAGTAAAAAAAGGCTTGGAGAAAAATTTCAACTCTACTATGCTAGGCTGTAAAATTGGTTGGAAGGGTAGAAATTTTGTTGTAACATTTAATGCATATGCTCCAAGCTTTGCCTATAAATAGCAAGCCATTTTACACATCTTTGCATCCCACTACAATTGTAGTAATCTTAGAGAGAGAGGTAGCAATACTAGTAGTGTGTGTTCTCCTTGTTGTACTTTTTGTTGATATTTCAAAAGGTTAATATAAAATTAAATATAAAAAATCTTTTTTAAAATTATTTTACTATTTATTAAAAAGAGTTTCTTTTGTTTGACTTGGTCTTGGGTGGTTTTAGAAACAGACTAGGTCTTACCTTATCTTTGACTTGGTCTTGGGAGGTTTGAGAAATCATATCTTTTCTTTATAAATATCTATATGCTCATATGGTCAGTGAGAGCTTTTTCACATTTTTTTTTTCTTTGCTTCATTATGTGAATCCTGGTTATCTTATTAGAAAAAGCTTGCTAGTTCTGTTGCCCCAATTTATTGGGAAGAGCCTGTTAAATCCTGGGGGATTTGCGCTTTACGCGGATAAATCCTTGAGGACAGTGTGTCTAACACACGTCTCAGGCATATTTTGTTCATGATCATTCGTGTTTGTTGATCGTGGTTCGTGATTGATAGTGTTTTTTGAACCCCAAGGACAACAATCTCAAGGATTTAATGTTGTCCATGATAATTCCTAATTTTTCCCGTGTGATAAATCTGCACTTCCAAATCCCTAATTTCTTTCTCCATACCCAAAAACCCTTCGGCAGTTGTCTTCTTCAACCATTCCGAAATCGCGTACCAATATGATACACGTCCACACCATACAATACAAGGCTTTCATAATTTATTCGTTTTCGACTTTGTGCCCTCCTCCCACGTCCTCTGAGAGTCTCACCGAAACGGTGTTCTCTCACGTCGTTTTCATTTCTTTGTGCTCGATTTGCTGACAATGGGGAATGATGAGAGTCTAAAGAATTGGGTTTCTGACAAATTGATGTCACTGTTGGGATATTCTCAGCCCACCGTTGTTCAGTACATGATTGGAGTATCCCAGCAAGCTGATTCGCCCACTCATTTGGTGGACAAACTAGTGGAGTTTGGGATCCCATCGTCAGAGGATACACGTGCATTCGCGGAAGAGATTTTCTCAAGAGTTCCTCGTAAATCGTCTGGTATGAATCAGTATCAGATACAAGAGAGAGAGGCTGCAATGTTGGCGAAGAAGTAGAAGACTTATACAATTTTGGAGGCTGGTGACAACAACGACGATGATGATGAATACGTAGATAAATCTGCTGCTTTGTCTAGAAAGCCTGACGATCGTGGCAAACGTTTCAGCCTTGAATGCTTCCAGATCCGAAATAACTAGGAGTGAAGGGAATCTCAGACTCAGAGTTTCACAGCATGGCAGACGTGGTGCAGTACGGTGATCAAGTTCGCTGGCTTATTTCGATAATCCATGAAAAAAAAAAACACGTTGGAAATGTTGGAGGAATCCAATTGAGGCATGAATTTCAGGTTTAATCAACATGTACGGTGGCTTCAACGAAGTCGTGAACTTTTGAAGAGGTAGCAATCTAACACATACAATTGCAATGTCACTGTGGGGGTTGGAAAATTGAGCCTTTGAGTACAAGTATGTCTTCCTTTCAATTTATTTTTGGTGTTTTGGTTTTGTGCATATTATTAATGTTAGGAATCACGTATCAATGGCTTGCATTGAAAGGCTTAATTTATATGTATATATATTGAGTTAAAAGTCTTTCACAAGAAATATTGGGTAAATATTATAATTATTTAGGGGCTTTTATATATATTGATTACAAGCCTTTGAGGAGAACTAATAATTTTTGTTTGACACTGAGAATACCAGTCCCCATGAATGAGATGAGACTCACTCTTAAATCAATTATTTTTTTTAAGTTTAATTTGATCTTATATGCATCATGTTATGAAATGTTGTGTATATTTGATTTGAGATATTGGCTCCAAGTTTTCCTCAAAATTTGTCACTACCTTTTTGGATTGGTGATTAGTTTTTTTTTTTATTTGTTTTTGGACAATATATTATTAGATAAAAGTTTGATCTAATATGTATTTGTTTAGTTTGATGAGAGTGTGAATGGCTTATTGTTTTGAGATGTGTTGATTTCTGTTTGTGAGCAATAGGCCAAATTGGAACTAGGAAGAAAACAATTTGTATACAAATTAGAGATACTGAAATTGGCAAGACTGACCAGTATTGATGTGAAATGGTTTTATTCGTTTATTGTTGGTGATTACTCATTGATTGGTATCTTGGTGATTTGTAATACTAGAAATTGTACTTGAAAATAATAGTGATTAATATTGTTTCGTTGTGGAGAAATCAATGCCTATAATATAAAGTTTGATTATGATAATAATAACAACTTACGTAACTTTGGCCTTAGAATGAATATATTTTCGGTTTTAACTTGTTGTATATGCTTTTAATGACATTAATGTCATATTTAATTAGTTTTTTTTTAATGTGCTTTAATGTTTTTTTTTAATTAACTTTATTATACCGTTTTATAACATGTAAATTATTCATGTATGATGCTAAGTACACGATTAGGAATGGAATTTATTAAATTTTCATGAATTTATTATTTGTGAGTGAAGTTTTGATGTGTTTTTGTCAATTTAAATAAATGATCGAAGTGTTTATTATTTTGCTCCTCTTGTTAGCTTCTTAATAGACTAAATTCTTATTATTAGACAACATCTCCATGGGTTATTTGTGATGTGAGTTCTCTAAGTTTTGCTATTATAAGTAACTGTCTTTGTAACATAAGTTAGTAGGGACTGTATACAATATTAGAGTAATATTTTGAGTAATTAATTTTACTTTACTGTAGTGTCAAGTGTGAGTTCTCCATTACAAATTTTGCATAATGAGATACTTGAGAGGTATCATAAATTATGGTATTGAATATGGTGGATTTTTCATTGTAAAATTACAGTGATGTTAAATGGATCTTTGATCCATATGAGACAAAATCTACTAGAGATTGTGTCACTACACTTGGTTGTAATGTGTTACTTAGAGATCAACCAAACAAATAATAATTGAGTTAGAGTTATTACTCTTGAGATGGTTGGTTAAGAGGCTTAGTGGTTGGAAAAATCACTTAAGCGATTATTCCTTTAGAATATAAATTGAGAAATAATGTGATAAAGCAATTGCTTAAAAGATAAAAATCTTTTGATTATGTGAAGTCATTAATGGATTCGGCCGATCCTCGGACTTAAACCCCTAGGGAAGAAATTATTACATGAAACATCGAGGGAAATGGGACTTTATTAAGCCATTTGAAAACAAACAAGTGATGGTAACCCAACCTTTGTGATTGGAGATCCCATGAAGAAGGTTCATATGGGTAAGAACAAGTCACTTGTCAGTTCTGCTAGCACTAAATTGATTTTAATCAAATTTTTGTCCCTTCCTATGGTGTGAGAAAGTGCTAGACACTGCATTAATGAGAGGTTAAACTTTATAGTTAAGCTTTATGTGGTTGTGAGAAAGCTTAACAACTTATAAAGTTTTTAATGATTTTCATATCCCTTATGGGTGGTGTATGATTTGCAGCATACACTTGATGAAATCACCTATATGAGTGTCAAGTGGGGCCGCTTGTATGAGATCTTGGCGAGATCTCTAGAGCACTCATGAATACCGGGCGCGCGCATGGCCTAGTAGCGCAAAACAGCGATAACAGCAAGGATTGTGGGGGTGTAATGTGATTGGTAGACCGCTAACATACACCAAGTGTTTTTGGTTCATATAGCTTGCTACACCAATTACACTATGTGTTAAGTCCTATTAGTCTAGGTCTGGTTCATATAGCTTGCTACACCAGGTCCGACACATTACATCCAAGAGAAAGAGAACCCAGGAATTTTTTTTCTTTCTGAAAACTTTTTATTTAACCTTTTGAAATATGTGGGGAATTGTTGTACTTTTTGTTGATATTTCAAAAGGTTAATATAAAATTAAATATAAAAAATCTTTTTTAAAATTATTTTACTATTTATTAAAAAGAGTTTCTTTTGTTTGACTTGGTCTTGGGTGGTTTTAGAAACAGACTAGGTCTTACCTTATCTTTGACTTGGTCTTGGGAGGTTTGAGAAATCATATCTTTTCTTTATAAATATCTATATGCTCATATGGTCAGTGAGAGCTTTTTCACATTTTTTTTTTCTTTGCTTCATTATGTGAATCCTGGTTATCTTATTAGAAAAAGCTTGCTAGTTCTGTTGCCCCAATTTATTGGGAAGAGCCTGTTAAATCCTGGGGGATTTGCGCTTTACGCGGATAAATCCTTGAGGACAGTGTGTCTAACACACGTCTCAGGCATATTTTGTTCATGATCATTCGTGTTTGTTGATCGTGGTTCGTGATTGATAGTGTTTTTTGAACCCCAAGGACAACACTCCTATTATAAGAGAGAGTGTAATTGTTCTCTCCTTATAGTTAGAGAGAGGTTGTAATTTTTTTCTATTTAGTAAAAATATTTCTCTGGTCTTGCCCGTGGTTTTTCCCTTATTCGTTGAGGGTTTTCCACGTTAAAATATTGAGTGTCAATTCTTATTTTTCTCATCTCTTATTTTAGTTGCGAGATATTATTTTGTTACTCTGGTTCCCAACAGTGGTATCAGAGCCAATAGGTTCTGATATTGTTCCGCTGCGATACACGCTGGTACGCTGGTATAGTGCCGGAGAAAATTCTTAGTATGCTCTGTGGTTGCGGTATAGTCTGATCTGCCACATCAGAAAAGAATTATTCTTGTTACTGGATATAGAGTGAGGTAGTGTGAAAGTGCATGTCTAGGAAAGTTCTGGCTAAGGAAAGACTTGGTATTTAAGCGTGTCCGTTGGTGACCCACCTCTCTTTCCTGGGAACTTACCTGGTGCATTGGTTCACGGTCTACAGTCACTGTTCCAGTAGGCGGTACTATATACGTGGAAGTTGTGTAAGTCAGTTCTTTAGTGTGAAACCATGGCAGCAAAATACGAGATTGAGAAGTTCAACGGGAATAATTTCTCCCTATGGAAATTGAGGATAAAAGCAATTTTGATGAAGGACAATTGTCAAGATGCAATTGAAGGCAGACCTGCGGAGATCACTAATGAAAGGTGGAAAGAGATGGATGACAATGCTGTTGCCAATTTGCACTTAGCAATGGCGGATTCGGTTTTGTCCAGTGTTGCAGAGAAAAAGACCGCGAAGGAGATTTGGGATACTCTCCACAAATTGTACGAGATCAAGTCACTTCACACTAGAATATTCTTAAAGAGGAAACTCTACACTCTTAGAATGAGTGAGTCCACTTCAGTGACGGACCACATCAACAATCTGAATACTCTATTCGCTCAACTTTCTGCGTCAGATTTCAATGTAGAAGAAAATAAGCGGGCAGAGCTTCTACTTCAAAGTTTACCAGATTCGTATGATCAACTCATCATCAACATAACAAACAATAATATTGTCGGCCGTCTAACCTTTGATGATGTTGCCAGAGCTATTCTTGAAGAAGAATCCAGGCGAAAGAATAAGGAAGATAGGCTGGAAAATTCCAAGCAAGCAGAAGCTTTAACGATGATGAGAGGCAGATCAACGAAACGTGGCTCTAGTAGGAGTCAAAATCATGGTAGATCAAAGTCTCGAAGAAGGAAGAACATCAAATGCTACAATTGTGGCATGAGAGGGCACTTGAAGAAAGATTGTTGGCACAAGAAGAATGGAGGAAAGAATTCTGAAGCATCAACCTCTCAAGGTTGCGTTGCAAGTACCTCAGATAATGGAGAAGTCTTGTATAGTGAAGCAGCAATTAGTTCTAAAGGCGGAAGACAACTTCATGATTGTTGGATATTGGATTCGGGTGCAACCTGGCACATGACTCCACGTCGAGATTGGTTTTGCACTTATAAACCTATCTCGGAAGGATCCGTGTTCATGGGAAATGATCATGCCTTGGAAATTGCTGGAGTCGGTACTGTCAAATTAAAAATGTACGATGGTACTGTTCGCACACTTCAAGGGGTACGCCATGTGAAGGGCTTGAAGAAGAACTTATTGTCCGTTGGACAATTGGATGATCTCGGGTGCAAGATCCATACTGAAGGTGGGATCTTAAAGGTAGTGAAAGGCAATCTTGTAGTGATGAAAGCTGAGAAGATCACAGCTAATCTATACATGCTTTTGGGAGATACGTTGCAAGAAGCAGATGCATCAGTTGCAACAGCAAGTCAAGAAGAAGCAACGATGATGTGACATTGTAGACTTGGACATATGTCAGAACGAGGCCTGAAAGTCCTTGCAGAACGTAATCTCCTGCCTGGGCTCAAAACGGTCAATTTATCATTTTGTGAGCATTGTGTGATAAGTAAGCAACATAGGTTGAAGTTTGCTAAAGTAACTACTAGAAGCAAACTCATACTAGACTTGGTCCATTCGGATGTGTGGGAATCACTAGAAGTATCCCTGGGAGGAGCAAAGTATTTTGTATCATTCATTGATGATTATTCCAGGAGATTGTGGGTGTACCCAATTAAGAAGAAGTCATATGTGTTTCCAGTATTCAAGGAATTCAAAGCACAAGTGGAGCTTGAAACTGGAAAAAGAATTAAGTGCTTGAGGACAGACAATGGAGGAGAATATGTAGATGGTGACTTTTTAGCATTCTGCAAACAAGAGGGTATTTTAAGACAATTCACAGTTCCACATACACCTCAGCAGAACGGTGTGGCAGAGCGGATGAACAGAACTCTCCTAGATAGAACAAGAGCTATGCTGAGAACAACAGAAGTAGCCAAATCTTTCTGGGCAGAAGCAGTTAAAATCGCCTGTTTTGTGATAAATCGATCACCATCAACAGCGATTGGTTTAAAGACATCGATGGAGATGTGGAAAGGCAAACCAGCTTATTATTCTTCCTTACATGTGTTTGGATGTCCTGTGTACGTGATGTACAACTCCCAAGAAAGAACAAAGTTGGATCCAAAATCCAGGAAATGTATATTCTTGGGTTATGCTGACAATGTTAAGGGGTATCGCTTGTGGGATCTCACTGCCCGCAAGGTTGTTGTTAGCAGAGATGTAGTTTTTGGAGAAAATGAATTGCAAAGTGAGCAGAAAAATGACAGCACTACCAAAGACACTACTATAGTGCAGATAGAGAAGATGTCTGGAGAAGATGACTTTTCTGAAACAGAACAAGAGCACGAAGAACAAGAACCAAATGAGGTCAATGAGGAAGGAGGTCTTCGACGATCAACACGACAAAAATCTAAACCAAGTTGGCACTCACAGTTTGTCATGGCAAGCCATGATGCATACTGTCTTCTAAATGAAGAGGGAGAACCATCAACCTTTCAAGAGGCTTTGAGCAATTCAGATGCTTCTCAATGGATGGCAGCAATGCATGAAGAAATGAAAGCCTTGCATAGAAACAAGACATGGGAACTTGTTGAACTTCCAAAGGGTCGAAAAGCCATCGGAAACAAATGGGTATACAAGATCAAACGAGATGGAAATGATCAAGTGGAACGATATCGTGCAAGACTGGTGATCAAAGGATATGCTCAGAAAGAAGGTGTTGATTTCAATGAGATATTCTCACCAGTTGTTCGATTGACAACAATTAGAGTTGTTCTGGCTATGTGTGCTGCATTTGATTGACATCTTGAGCAACTTGATGTAAAGACTGCTTTTCTCCATGGAGAACTTGAAGAGGAGATATATATGCTCCAACCGGAAGGCTTTAAAGAACAAGGAAAAGAAAACTTGGTTTGTAGGTTGACCAAATCTCTGTACGGTCTAAAGCAGGCGCCAAGATGTTGGTACAAGAGATTTGATTCCTTCATTATTAGCCTTGGTTACAACAGATTGAGTTCAGACCATTGTACGTACTACAAAAGGTTTGATGATAATGATTTCATCATTTTGCTGTTGTATGTGGATGACATGTTGGTGGTAGGCCCCAACAAAAATCGAATCCAAGAATTGAAGGCAGAGTTGGCTAGGGAGTTTGATATGAAGGACTTGGGACCAGCAAACAAGATTTTAGGGATGCAAATTCACCAAGACAGAAAAGATAGGAAACTTTGGCTTTCTCAAAAGAATTACTTACAGAAGGTCTTGCGGCGCTTCAACATGCAAGACTGTAAGCCAATTTCTACCCCATTTCCTATCAATTATAAGTTATCCTCAAGTATGAGTCCTAGCAATGAAGTAGAGAGGATGGAAATGTCTCGAGTACTGTATGCATTAGCAGTGGGAAGCCTTATGTATGCCATGATTTGTACAAAACCAGACATTGCTCAAGCAGTGGGAGCGGTTAGTAAGTTCATGGCAGAGCCTGGTAAAGAGCACTGGAGTGCTGTTAAGAGGACCCTTAGATACATCAAAGGATCCTCGGATGTTGCATTATGTTTTGAAGGATCGGAATTTATTGTCAGGGGCTATGTTGATTCAGATTTTGCAGGTGATCTTGATAAAAGAAAGTCTACTACTGGCTATGTGTTTACACTTGCAGGAGGGGCAGTGAGCTGGTTATCCAAATTACAGACTGTTGTAGCTTTGTCTACTACATAAGCGGAGTACATGGCAGCTACCCAGGCATGCAAGGAAGCTATTTGGATTGAAAGGCTATTGGAAGAACTTGGGCACAAGCAGCAAAAGACTACTGTGTATTGTGACAGTCAAAGTGCCTTGCACATTGCAAGGAATCCAGCCTTTCATTCTAGGACAAAGCACATAGGTGTTCAATATCACTTTGTCAGAGAAGTAGTAGAGGAAGGAAGCGTGTGCATGCAAAAGATTCACACCAAAGATAACCTAGCAGATGTTATGACGAAGCCAATCAATACAAACAAGTTTACATGGTGTCGATCCTCCTTTGGCCTATCAGAAACGTAAGCAACAAAGAAATGGCAAGGTAGAGAGATATTTGAAAGCTCACAAAAGCAGCTTTAAGTGGGAGATTGTGAACCCGTAAAGCCACTTTGTGGCATAAGTCAAAAAAGGCTTGGAGAAAAATTTCAACTCTACTATGCTAGGCTGTAAAATTGGTTGGAAGGGTAGAAATTTTGTTGTAACATTTAATGCATATGCTCCAAGCTTTGTCTATAAATAGCAAGCCATTTTACACATCTTTTCATCCCACTACAATTGTAGTAATCTTAGAGAGAGAGGTAGCAATACTAGTAGTGTGTGTTCTCCTATTATAAGAGAGAGTGTAATTGTTCTCTCCTTATAGTTAGAGAGAGGTTGTAATTTTCTTCTACTTAGTAAAAATATTTCTCTGGTCTTGCCCGTGGTTTTTTCCTTATTCGTTGAGGGTTTTCCACATTAAAATATTGAGTGTCAATTCTTATTTTTCTCATCTCTTATTTTAGTTGCGAGATATTATTTTGTTACTCTGGTTCCCAACAGCTGTCAAGTGTTAAGAAATGTGATATGGAAATCTCCAAAACGTAAAACACATTTAAGAAAAGCTCACAACTTTTGGCTCCACCTTAGAAATAAACAATACCATTTCCATACACATTTTAGGCAGTGAAGTTATCTCAATGAAATATTGATCTGAAATTATGGTTCACATTTTGGGTTATGTATCTACCAAAATAACTGAAGGGAGTACCGAAAAATCAAAATAATGTAAATTTAAGAAGACAGAAAGACGTAGCAAGCCAAGAGAGGCTAAAGAGAGAAGCAGGAGAATATAATTTGCAACTCACATGTCACAACAACATTCAATCTTTCAAATCAAAGTGGATAACCAATTATGATTATTAATAAATGTCTCATAAAGAACCATTTCATTAATTGATTGTAGATTAGAAAGGCATGCTGCGGTAACAAACAAATCAGTAAAGGTTATGTTAAAAAGACTTGGACATGTAACAAAATCTAACTCAAGTAACATTGATATCCTGAACATCATATATGTCAGCAACATTTTCAGCAACTCTGT
Source organism: Pueraria montana var. lobata (assembly GCA_026413185.1). Classification (NCBI taxonomy): domain Eukaryota; kingdom Viridiplantae; phylum Streptophyta; class Magnoliopsida; order Fabales; family Fabaceae; genus Pueraria; species Pueraria montana. The sequence goes on from CM048654.1 coordinate 9,964,294, forward strand.
CCTGTGATTTCTCTGTCTTGCATTACATTGACGGTATATTACGAAGAGATTGGCAATATATTACCAATACAAATAAACAAAAATTAAAATATAATGAAATGAAATAGAAATAGCGTACCAAAACTTGGATTTGGCATGAAGTCATTGGTGGCCCAAAGTTTGATGTATTTCAGTGGCAATGGCGACTCCTGCATTTCAATTCCAACCTGCCCAATAAAAAAACGCTCAACGAATTCGTCACCGGACGAATTGAGAATTAAACTGCTTGAACATGCATTGAAAGTGCGAACATTTGATCCAAGGGTTTTTCGAATTGCTCAGTGTAAAGCAATGTTATTAGACTTGGACTGGTCATCGACTCGGTCGGAGTATTGGATTACTAAGTAACAAAATGACTAAGTCACGGATCGATCCAGTGAATCATTAGCTTGTAAACTTATACACTTAAAGATTTAAAGTTTAACAAAATTCAACATATTTAGAAGCATAGTTATGAACTAGTTTAAAAATTTTGAGCAGCATATTTTTTCAAAATTCAATATATACAACCTTAAATTATAATTCAAAATATATCATTATCATCTATATATTAAAACTATCATTGTTTTACACTGATAAACATAATAAAATATATAATCTAATATATGTACACACACACACACACACACACACACACACACACACACATATATATATATATATATATATATATATATATATATATATATATATATATATATATATATATAAACCTATTTCATTTAGACAATACAATTTTTTCATTCATCCCATTATTAATCTGATAAAGAATAATCATTTTTTAAACCAGTAAGTATATTAGATGAGATAAGATAAATACAAGTTTTACTCGTAGATAACAATATAAGCCAAGGAGAAAAAGCCAAATTGGAAGTGATAATAGCTTTATTATCTCAAATCCTAAGATGCGGTTATACTTGGTAAAAAAAGTAAGCAAATATATAAATAACATAAGTGTAAGATATAAATTGAATTTTCTCATATGAGTGTTATTGTTCTCCTGTAAAAAAAAATAAAAAAAATAAAAAGCAAAACTGCATGACCCACGAAGTCAACCGGGTCACTGAGTCACCGATTCAATCTCTAAACCCGCCGAGTCAAACCTGGTCACACCGGGTCTGTTGCATGACCAATCCAATTGGTGACTCGGACCGGTTAGGTGACTGGTTCCCGGGTCAACAGGTCAATCCGACCGGTCCGAGTCAGGTCTGATAACACTGGTGTAAAGTTGTTCACGGGCTTTTCCTTTTCCCCAATGTGCGAGAAACTGAAATTGGACAGTGAATAAATCATATTGGACTTTTATGTATCTCTCATAACCTAAGTTTGAGCTCACCCAACCCTATAAAATTGGGCCTGTTATATACTTTAATTTTGAACATATTTGTAGATATGAGATATTTAACACATCCCCTTAGGACACAATATCTTAAGCATGATAGATTGTTAAGATTAGAGTTGTCAAATGGGCCGGGCCGAGCTGGGTCGGCCTGACCTGTATCTCTTATAGGCTGTATTTTTCTTGGTCCGACCTGGCATGTTTGGCCCGGCTTGGCCTATCTATTTTTTTAAAAAATAATTATACTAATTTTAAAAGAAAAAAATAAAAAAATAATTTTGGGCCAAGTAGGCCCGATACTATTTAGGCCATGAATTTTTAGGCCTCGTCTGGCCCATTTGGCTCGTTAGGCCGGGCTAGATTGGCACGATTCTTTTTAGGCCAACTTTTTAATATCCCAACCCGGCCTGGTCTGACGGGCCAGGCCATTTTTGACAGCTCTAGTTAAGATAGACTTGATATCATGTTACAACACTTGGATTTGGGTTCAAGTTCAACTCAACCCTAATATTAAACTTATACAAGGTTGCTCCACTTAGTATCACTAGATTAGTCGATGTGAAATGTTGAACATTATCCTTGGTGAGAAAAATGCAAGGTAAAAAAAATAAAGCAAAGAGGTGTATTGAAAAAAAAAAGAAATAAATAAAAAATGAAGGGAAAAAAAATCTGTCTAGAACAAAAAGATAAGAAAAAAAAAATTATATTGAATGATGGTAAAAAAGAAATCATGAGAAGCATCAAAGAAGGAAGAAGTTCTCTACTGATTTTCGAATACATACTTTTAATTTAAAATATCATTTATTGTTTTGATTAATATTTTCAGCCTGGTCGTAAATCGTTGCTTGTGATGGTACAAGAGGTTTGTCGGACACAAAAATGCGGATTCAAGATTCCGTAAAGAACTCATTTTTTGTCCTGTTTTTCCTTTTCCAGGTAACTTCGTGTGAAATACATTATGGGCATGCCCTTTTTCAAAATTCTGTTTTGACTTTGACCATACAAAATAAGATAATATGAAGACCACAATAAGAGTTTTATTTTATTGTTAAAAATTGTATGAAAGACAGCCGCCTTTGTTGATATTCAACTTTATGGGAAAATGACCAACGAATTAAAACGTGGGGAAAGTTAACAATAATCAATCAATCAAAAAAGGTAAGCTCAAAGTTCAGACACTCTTCTAAGTCAACAATAGTTTATATATATTATATTATTATCAAATCAACTGTCATAGTGTGGTAGGGGGGTATTCCTTCCTATATAAAGAAGCCCGAAAGCATTTGCAGAGAGAACACCAAAACGACTAAGCAAAATATATCACACAATATGGCATTCAAGGGCTATTTCCTTCTCGGCCTCATTACTCTTGTTATTGTTAGCTCTTCCAAAGTTACATGCGAAGAAGTAGATACAGTTTCACCTATTATTGACATTTCACTCAATCGGAACAGTTTCCCTCAAGGCTTCATCTTTGGGGCCGGATCTTCCTCTTACCAGGTATATATATATATATAGGGAAATGTTCAATTTCTAGCTACTTAATTACTAAATTTATTTCATGATTTTGATTTTGGTTATGTTTCTTATGCGCATGAACAAATATATAGTTCGAAGGTGCAGCAAAGGAAGGTGGTAGAGAACCAAGTGTATGGGATACTTTCACCCATAAACATCCAGGTAACTAACTATCTCTCATTCTCCTCTACAAACAGATCAACGTATCGGGAAAAGGAAGGGAATGATGCTTTTTGTGCGTGTGATCTTTTCTAGTTTAAATAATTAACAAAAATATTACTGATTTACATCTGCTTATTTTGAATTATTGAAATGCAGATAAGATCCAGGATAGAAGCAACGGAGACGTAGCCATTGACTCATATCACCACTACAAGGTATATAATTTTCTGTCCCACTATTTTTTTTTTCTTTCTGTATATTGTAAAATGAATTATTTATTTAAAAAAATTACAAAGTTCTTGGTGTTCATAAACGTGAAAGTCTAATTAGTGTGTGTGTGAACAGGAAGATGTTGGGATGATGAAGGATATGAATTTGGATTCATATAGATTTTCCATATCTTGGTCAAGAATTCTCCCAAGTAAGTTAATTGCTTACAATCAATGACTAATTTGAACTAAATTTTGCCCAGTTGAATGTTACCCGTTAACCATTTTTTTATTATTATTATTCAACTATCCACAGAAGGAAGACTAAGTGGAGGTATAAATCAAGAAGGAATAAACTATTACAACAACCTTATCAATGAGCTAGTAGCTAATGGTTAGAATATAAACTCAATTTATTCAACTTTAATTTTGAAATATTTTCTTATTATTGATAATCATAATTAATTAAATATTAACATTTACAGGTATACAACCACTTGTAACTCTTTTTCATTGGGATCTTCCCCAAGCATTAGAAGATGAGTATGGTGGCTTTTTAAGTCCGCGCATAGTGTGAGTTTCAATTCTAAAACATAGCTTTTTTATGTGCATAGCACATTTAACATCTAGATATGAGTATAATTTGTTAAACAAACATATATTGATCTTCAGGAAAGATTTTCGGGACTATGCGGAACTTTGCTTCAAGGAATTTGGTGATAGGGTGAAGCATTGGGTTACTTTGAACGAGCCCTGGAGTTACAGCCAAAATGGCTATGCAAATGGGCGAATGGCACCAGGTCGTTGTTCTGCTTGGATGAATTCAAATTGCACTGGCGGTGATTCTGCAACAGAGCCTTATTTGGTTACACATCACCAACTTCTTGCTCACGCAACAGCTGTCCGTGTGTACAAGACAAAGTATCAGGTTAGTTAATTTGTTCTTAACCTTTTAGATATATATGTTATAGGTAAAGTTTACATTGAGCTAGGAATTAGAAAAAGGAAATTACTTATAAAAGATTGTTGTTTTACATTTTCTTTTTTAAAAACTAAATATCCAAAAACTATGTATGCAGGCATCTCAAAAGGGTGTGATAGGGATAACCTTGGTAGCTAATTGGTTTTTGCCACTTAGAGATACCAAATTGGATCAAAAGGCTACTGAAAGAGCAATTGACTTTATGTATGGATGGTAAGAGTTTCGCCCATGCACCCTTTGTCTAACTTTGCTTTATGCAAAAGGCATATGCATTTATATTGCATAAAAAACCAATAAATAAATACAATTCACAAGTACTATACACTGGACTATAACTTGATATATTAGGATTCATAATCCTTAGCTTTTGAAGGCCTCTATGTATTTCTCATACCTTAAATGTTGGACCTTCAAGGGTGTAATATTAAGGAAATGATAAGGGAAACTTATTATTTTCTCTATTTGGTTGCATGACTTGTTGAACAAAAAGTTGAATGATAACTAATAAATTGATTTTAGGTTTATGGATCCATTAACATCCGGAGATTATCCAAAAAGCATGCGATCTCTGGTGAGAACAAGATTGCCAAAGTTTACTACAGAGCAAGCCAAACTACTTATTGGTTCATTTGATTTTATTGGCCTAAACTATTACTCCACAACATATGCCTCTGATGCACCTCATCTAAGCAATGACAGACCTAGCTACTTAACAGATTCTCTTGTCACTCCTGCATGTAAGGACTTCAATCTCCTATCATTCTATCAATTCCCTAAATTGCATGTATATATACATTATTGAAAATGATCATGATTGATAATGGTTTGTCTTTTATATTTGTGATTAATTACAGATGAACGCGATGGGAAACCTATAGGTATAAAGGTACGTGTTTATCCACCAAAGCATGCAAATGCTCTACTAGTTCAATCCTTTAATTTTGATAAAATATAAAACTAACATCTTTTCATAATTATGCAGATTGCTTCTGATTGGATATATGTTTATCCAAAAGGAATTCGTGACCTTTTATTATATACCAAGGAAAAGTATAACAATCCTTTGATTTACATCACTGAGAATGGTAAATAACATTTGTCTATGTATATTTAATTTCCTTTAATGAAATAACATTTGTTGTACATGATTTTCAATTTTCCTAACCTATTGAAAGGAATGTGTATCCTAACTTATATATTACATTTCTCCACTTAATCAATAGGTATAAATGAGTATGATGTACCAGCACAATCACTTGAGGAATCTCTTATGGATATTTTCAGAATTGATTATCATTATCGTCATCTCTTTTATCTTCGATCTGCTATTAGGTAAGTAATCTATCATTTATATAAAAGGTTTATGTTATTTTGTCATAAAATTTGATAGTTTTTAATTTATTTTCTTTTAACTTATACTTGATATAGGAATGGCGCAAATGTAAAGGGATATTATGTATGGTCTCTGTTCGACAATTTTGAGTGGTCTTCAGGCTATACATCACGATTCGGGATGATTTTTGTGGATTATAAAAATGGTTTGAAGAGATATCAAAAACTATCTGCAATATGGTTCAAGAATTTTCTCAAGAAAGAAACCAAACTTTATGGCTTTAGTAAATAATATTGTGAAATTTGTTTATTAAATGATTATATTTGTAAATAATCATTTGATTTTTATTTCATATTCTTTTATTCTAGAGAGGTCCTATTGGACTTAGAGGGGAAATAGATATTTATTTGATTATTCTTTTATTCTAAAGAGGTCCTATTGGACTTAGAGGAGTAATAGAGATTTATTTGATTATTCTTTTATTGTAAAGAGGTCCGATTGGACTTAGAGTGGAAATAGAAATTTATTTGATCATTCTTTTATTCTAAAGAGGTCCTATTGGACTTAGAAGGGAATAGAGATGTAGATCTGTTGATAATTGCTACTATTGTTACAATGAGATTAATGAAAGAAACATTATGTTATGATAAAGATATCATTTACAATTGATTATATTTGTTAATTTACTGCATCTTATATTGGGGGATTTTGTGAAAGTTAATGACAGTAAAACTCATGACTAATTAAGATAATTAAGATTGTAGTCAATCACCAATACGTAATGCCAATGTATCCATTTTTTTTTAACAACTGTGGCACTTTTATCATAAACTTAAAAAAAAAAATTGAAAAATGCAAAATTCCAAATATTGATTACCTTAAAAATGCTAATTAAAAAATAACATTTGAAAAAAAACAACAGAAGTGTAGTCTCTTTTATTCCGCGCAGTCTAAAGGGCACTCTTGGGGATAGCACTCATCAGTGACTGTGGTTTTGGTCAGGTTCAGGTATCAGAGGCAGGGTCTTCGGCTGAACTATGTTGCGGCAATCTATCTGATTCATCATTGCCTCTCAACATTTGATCGCTGATCCAGTTATCTTTACTACCATGTATTTCTTAAATTACAGGATTATCTAATAGAAGTTAAGTAGGATTCGTACAGGGACACAAGGTTATAAATTACTGCTGATTTTTGGTAACAGGGGTATATGTTAGCTGTGTATGGCTGGTTTTAACGAGGCTTTAGGTGGGGACGTATGGAATGACAAAAAGTGTACAGGACTATGATTCTGTCAAGTGTGGTGGCGCATGATTAATGTATATTTTGCTGTATATTTTAGCATAATATATCTTAACCAATGCTGGTTACTTTTAGATGGGCTTATACTTGTTATGTGTACATATAACTATGATGTGGGGTTGGGTATCTTCTTGTACCTAACTTTTCCTATTATTATATATAAATACATATTCTCTTTGGCTGTTAAAAAAAAGAGTAGGATTCGTACAGTTTTTTAACAAAAAATTTCATACCAAATACCAATCCACTTTCGAAAATTGTTGAAAGAGATTAACATGAATTGGTCAGTTTATAAATGTTTTTATTGCGTGAAAATTTTGGATAAATTATTTCCAGAAATATATATTTATACCAAAAAGAAAAACACTATCCAAAGGTATTATAAACAAACGTTTAGTTCAAAATATTATTTGTTATTTAGATTAATATTTACCGGCTGGTCCTAAATTGTTGCTTGTGATGGTATAAGACATCCTCTTTTTCTTATCCATGTAACTACATGTGAAGAACATGACGGGCATTACCATTTTCAAAATACTGTTTTGTCTTTTGCCATACAATTTAAGATATATGAAGACCACTGTAAAAGTTTTATTTTTATCAACGTAAAGGAAAGAAGGGGAAAGCTTTTCGTGCGTGTGATCTTTTCTAGTTTAATTAATTAACAAAAACATTACTGATTTACATTTGCTTATTTTGAATTATTGAAATGCAGATAAGATCGAGGATAGAAGCAACAGAGACGTGGCCATTGACTCGTATCACCACTACAAGGTATATATATTTCTATCACAGTATTTTTTTTTTTAATATCTTGTAATACGAATTATTTATTTCAAAAATTATATAGTTCTTGCTATTCATAATTAAACGTGAAAATCTATATCTTCTTTTCTGTGTGTAGGAAGATGTTGGGATGATGAAGGATATGAATTTGGATTCTTATAGATTTTCCATTTCTTGGTCAAGGATTCTCCCAAGTAAGTTGATTGCTTATAATTAATGACTTATTTGAACTAAATTTTGCCTAGTTGGATGTTACTCATTGACCTTTTTTTTTTTTTTTTTTGTTAACACAGAAGGAAAGCTAAGTGGAGGTATAAATCAAGAAGGAATCAACTATTACAACAACCTCATCAATGAGCTAGTGGCTAATGGTTAGAATTTAAACTCAATTGATTTAACTTTAGTGAACTTGGACTTTAATTTCATAATATTTAATTATTGTTGAAAATCATAATTAATTAAATATTAACAATTACAGGTATACAACCATTTGTGACTCTTTTTCATTGGGATCTTCCCCAAGCATTAGAGGATGAGTATGGCGGCTTCTTAAGTCCACCCATAGTGTGAGTTTCAATTCTAAAACATAGCTTATTTATGTGCTTAGCACATTTAACATCTACATATGAAGATAATTTGTTGACCAAACATATATTGATCTTCAGGAAAGATTTTCAAGACTATGCAGAGCTTTGCTTCAAGGAATTTGGTGATCGAGTGCAGCATTGGGTTACTTTGAATGAGCCATGGAGTTACAGCCAAAATGGCTATGCAAATGGACAAATGGCACCAGGTCGTTGCTCTGCTTGGATGAATTCAAATTGCACAGGTGGTGATTCTGCAACGGAGCCTTATTTGGTTACACATCACCAACTCCTTGCTCATGCAGCAGCTGTTCGTGTCTACAAGACCAAGTATCAGGTTAGTTAATTTTTTCTTAGCCTTTTAGATTTGCTATAGGCAGACTTTGCCATATTAAAATTACATTGAACTAGGAATTACAAAAATGAAATTATTCCTAAAGGTTGTTTTTCATTTTCTTTTTAAAGACTAAATATTTGAATACTATGTATGCAGACATCTCAAAAGGGTGTGATAGGCATAACCTTAGTGGCTAATTGGTTTTTGCCACTTAGAGATACCAAATCTGATCAAAAGGCTACTGAAAGAGCAATTGACTTCATGTATGGATGGTAAGAATTCCTCTTTCCTTTTATGTAACTTTGGTTTCTACAAAATACGGATGCATTTTTTGCACCAAAAACCAATAAAATTAGAAATACAATGCATAGTATTTACCGAATTATACATTGATATATTGGAACTCATAATCCTTAACTTTTGAAGGTTTCTACATATTTCTCAGGCCTTAAATGGAGGGCCTTCACAGTTGTATATATAAAGATTCGATAATGGCAACTTATTATTTTCTTTTTTTGGTGTTAAGAATGCATGAATTGTTGAACAAAAAGTTGAATTAACAACTAATTGATTTCAGGTTTATGGATCCATTGACATCTGGAGACTATCCAAAAAGCATGCGATCACTTGTGAGAACGCGACTACCAAAGTTTACTACAGAGCAATCCAAACTACTTATTGGTTCATTTGATTTTATTGGCCTAAACTAGTACTCTACAACATATGCCTCTGATGCACCTCATCTAAGCAATGCCAGGCCTAGCTACATAACAGATTCTCTTGTGACTCCTGCATGTAAGGACTTCAATCTTCTAGCATTCTATCAATTCCCTAAATTACATGTATACATTATTGAATATGATCATGGTTGATAATGGTTTGTCTTTTATATGTTTTTGATTGATTGCAGATGAACGTGATGGCAAACCTATAGGAATAAAGGTACGTGTATACCACCAAAACATGCAAATGCTCTACTTGTTCGATTCTTTAATTCTGATATAATATAAAACTAACCTTTTTTTTTCTTCCTAATTTTGCATATTGTTTCTGATTGGTTATATGTTTATCCAAGAGGAATTCGTGACCTTTTATTATATACCAAGGAAAAGTACAATAATCCGTTGATTTACATCACTGAAAATGGTAAATAACACTTGTTTATATGTATTTAATTTCTTCTAATGAAATGCCATACACTGTTGTACATGATTTTCAATTTTTGTAACTTATTGAATTTATTTTCTTTTAACTTCATATAGGAATGGCGCAAATGTTAAAGGATATTATGTATGGTCTTTGATCGACAATTTTGAGTGGTCTTCGGGCTATACATCGCGATTTGGAATGATCTTTGTGGATTACAAAAATGATTTGAAGAGATACGAAAAATTGTCTGCACTATGGTTCAAGAATTTTCTCAAGAAAGAAACCAGACTTTATGGCTCTAGTAAATAGTTTTTTGATATTCGTTTATTAAATGATTATATTGGTAAATAATTATTTGATTTTTATTTGATATTCTTTTACTTTAAGGAGGTCCTATTGGACTTGGAGGGGAAATAGAAATTTATTTGATTATTCTTTTATTGTAAAGAGGTCCCATTGGACGACTTAGAGGGGAAATAGATAATAGTTACTATTGTTACAACAAGAATGAAAGAAACATTTTGTTAAGTTAAAGGTGTCATTTACAATTGATTATAATATGAAAACTCATTTTTAGGGAAAACTTATTCCAAACCCGTCTTGGATAATTAAATATAAGATCTAACTATCCAAAATAGAATCCCAAGGGGGCACTCAATGTTCAACAATAATGAAAGAACGAATTACATCGAAATAGAGATACATGAATGAAATCATCAAAATATAAACTAATCAAAGCAAGCATGTGGAAGTTCTTGAAAGACAATATATACTACCTTGTTCCTATAGATGGAAGATATTAATAGATAAAACAGATTATTGTTGAGTTTTTGAATAATTTATCTTTAGAGTTTAAGTTTTCAAATATGTATAGTTGCAACTTTATCTTTCCTTTAGCAGCGTTGCATTTATCTTTTCCTTATTATTAGGAGTTTGTTTAGCAACTGAAATCTCATGTGTATCTATATATACACACGTTCTATACTCTTCAAAGGCAAGCTAATACAATTCTCTTCATGGTAATCAGAGCTATCTAGCTTAAAAGCCTTTTTTTTTTCCGATCCCTAACCCAAACACACTTCCCACCCAAAATGACAAACTTGTCGTTCTCAATGCTGGCTCTCAACTTTACATAAAACTTGATGGTGACAACTACCCAGCCTGGAGAATTTAGTTCAACGCTCTCTTAATTGGCTATGATCTACAAGGCTACATTGATGGGAGTACATCTCGCCCATCCAAGCATCTCAATGATGCACCCAATGTCATAAATCCAGCGTATACACACTGGGTTCGGCAGGATCAATTGATCCTTGATGCTTTTGTCTCCTCTGTCACAGCAACATTTGTCACCCATCTTGGTGCTGTGAGTACTTCTAAAGAGGATTGGGACACTCTCAAAACCATGTATGTTGGACGCTCTCGCGTGCGCATCATGGCTCTCAAACAAAGAATTTCTACATTCACCAAAAGCACTCAGTCTATGGCCTCCTATCTAAAAGGAATCAAGGCCATCTCTGATGAACTCTCGGTCATCGATAGTCCTTTGGACAATACTAATCTTGTTACCTATACACTCAATGGTTTGGGTGTGGAGTATTGTGAAATATCAGCAGCCCTTCGTACCAAGGAAACTCCTATTGATTTTGCTGAGCTTCATGAAAGCTCATGGATTTTGAAACTCTTATGCATTGATGAGCCTTCAGGAACAGATCCTATCCTTGCTACAACACATGCTGCTTCTCGCAGCAAAGGCCACACTCGTCACAAAGCCTCATCCGATAACAACTCCTCTATGGTGAATCAACAGTCTACAAAGAAAGTGATATGTTAGTACTGTGAAAAACCTGGGCACGCTGCTAAAATATGCTACAAGATAAAAGGTTACCCTCCTCGCAACACACCTCGCCCAGCCACTAATGCTACCACTCGCAGTTCTCCTATGCAAACCAACAGTTGGCTTATGGATACTGGTGCCTCACATCATGTCACCCAGGATTTGCAACAACTCACTCTTGCCAATCCTTATCCTAGATCATATCAAATCATAGTCGGTGATGGTACATGTTTGAATATCACTCATATTGGTCACACCTCTATTCCCACACCATCACAACTTTTACACCTACAACAAGTTTTGGGTGTCCCAAAAATTCAAAATAATCTAATCTTTGTTTCAAAATTGTGTCACTCTAACAATTGCTCGTTGAATTTTTTGCAAATTGTTTTGTTGTGAAGGACTTGAGGACGGGTCGAACATTCCTGTGAGGACCTCTTAAACAAGATCTATACCACCTCCCCACCACACCTTCCACCACCTCATCACCTCATGCATTCACCACTAGCATTCAACCTTTCTCTACATGGCATTTCAAGCTTGGTCATCTCGCATCAAAGACAATAAAACATCTGGCAGACAACCATCATATTCCAACAAAGCTTCCTCCATCCACTACGTGTAGCTTATGTCAATGTGCTAAGAGCCACAAGCATCCATTCTTAGATCACAGTTTGACAAGCAATAGACCTCTGGAACTACTCTATGCGGATGTGTGGGGCCTTGCTCCCTTTAGGTCATTAGATGGTTTTCTTTATTATGTAGTTTTTGTTGATCATTACTCTAAATATGTTTGGTTGTACCCCATGAAAAATAAGTCAGATGTATTTTCTATTTTCATTCAATTCAAATCACTTGTGGAGAAATACTTCAACTTGCCCATTATTACTTTGTTCTCTAACAATGGTGGTGAATTCATGAAACTAAAAACTTTTCTGCCAAATAACGGAATAACTAATCTCACATCGCCTCCCCCACACACCTGAGTTAAATGGGACAGTTGAAAGACGACATCGTCATATTGTTGAGACAGGCAGAACACTACTTCACCATGCTCACTTACCTGCACACCTTTGGAGTTATGCATTCCTCACAGCCACCTATCTCATAAACTGCATGCCCACACCAAACCTCAACATGCGTTCCCTATACAAAGTTCACTTTAACCAAGTACCTAACTACAACCATCTTCATTCATTTGGTTGTTTGTGTTTCCCATGGCTTCGACCTTACAGTAAACATAAACTACAAGCCCGCTCAGTACTGTGCATCTTCATAAGATACTCATCCTCACAGTATTCCTATCTTTGCCTTGATCCCATTTCAAATCGTGTTTATAGCTCTAGGCACGTTAACTTCATTGAGAACTATTTTCCCTACTAATCACTTACTCAAACACAATCACCTTCCCCTTCTATACCACCCTTAGCCACAACTCCTTACACCCTTATCCCTACCACTACGACCACAACATTGCCTTCTGATCCTCCACTTACACAACCACCATTTATTAACCCACCTCATACCACAACCAGTCAAGATATTGCAGGAGTGTCAGGTCCAATTTCAAGTCCTTCCCCAGAAGATTCATCAGGTAACAATACTTCCACTCCCCCTCTTCTACATTCAGTTTCCCCTAACCCATCTCGCAGTCATCCTATGGTTACCAGGTCCCAAAATAATATCTTCAAACCGAAAAAAATTCTCACTACCTCCAAACATGATCTACTTGAGAATCTCGAACCATCATCTGTAAGTGAAGCTCTCAAAATCCCTCGCTGGAGGAAGGCATGCTCTGAGGAGTTTGATGCTTTATTACGAAATGGCACTTGGACACTAGTTCCACGGGATGAGTCCAAAAATGTTGTGGGCTGCAAATGGCTTTTCCCCATAAAAAGAAATCCTGATGGTAACATTGCACGGTACAAGGCGCGATTGGTTGCAAAGGGGTTCACACAAACCCCTGGCCTTGACTTCAAAGAGACATTATCTCCTGTAGTTAAGCCTCAAACCATCAAAATAGTGCTTACAATAGCCCTTGCTCAAGGCTGGCACATGCATCAATTAGATCTTAACAATGCCTTTCTCCAAGGCAATTTAACTAAAGTTTTCTATATGCAGCAGCCCCTGGTTTTATTCACAAGGAGTATCCTAATTATGTCTGCAAATTGAAGAAGGCCATCTATGGATTGAGGCAAGCACCACGTGCTTAACATGAAGAATTGAAGGCATATGTTGTCTCTTATGGCTTCACAACCAGCTACAGTGACAGATCCCTATTCATCTACAATAAGGATGGAGTAACAGCCTATTTACTTGTTTATGTGGATGATCTCTTGCTCACAGGTAGCACTGACAACTTTTTGACCAAATTTATTGTAGAGCTTTCCACAAGGTTCTCACTAAAATATCTTGGATTTCCACATTATTTCTTGGGCATTGAAATTATTCCAACCAAAGATGGTCTTTTTCTCTCGCAACATAAGTACATGCGATACCTCTTAGAGAAGTTCAACATGGCAGGGGTGAAGCCCAACTCCACTCCTTTATGCTCCTCTACACCATTGAAATTGCATGATGGTTACACAGTTGTAGATGGTCAGTCCTTTCGCAGTATGATTGGTGCCCTGCAATATGTAACATTGACTAGACCAGATCTTGCCTTTGCCATCAACAAACTGTCTCAATTTATGCATAAGCCCTCTCAAATGCATTTGCAGCAACTCAAACGCACTCTAAGGTATCTCAAACATACCTTGAACTTTGGCTTGCAACTAAGAAGACCATGTCACCTTCGTCTACAAGCTTACAGTGATGCTGATTGGGGCGGTAACCTTGATGATCGTACCTCCACTTTTGCATATGTAACTTTTCTTGGAGGAAATCCAGTTTCTTGGATGTCAAAAAGACAACGCACAGTTGCAAGATCATCAATAGAAGCTGAATATAGGTCAGTTGCCAATATTGCAGCTGAAGTTATGTGGCTCTCCAACTTGTTACAAGAACTTGGGATCTCAAGTTCACCCCCTCACTAGTACTGTGACAATATTGGGGCCACATACTTATGCTCTAATCCTGTATTTCACTCTAGAATGAAGCATATAGCTTTGGATTATCATTATGTCCGACAACTGGTGCAACAAGGACAACTTCTCATCTCTCATATATCAACCAAAGATCAACTTGTTGATGGGCTGACTAAACCACTTGGCCGTTGCAGATTTACTCAACTTCGAGACAAGTTGGGTGTTGCAAATGGCAACCCCATCTTGCGGGGGCATAATAGATAAAACAAATTATTGTTGAGTTTTTGAATAATTTATCTTTAGAGTTTAAGTTTTCAAATATGTACAACTGTAACTTTATCTTTGCTTTAGCAGCGTTGCATTTATCTTTTCCTTATTATTAGGAGTTTGTTTAGCAACTGAAATCTCATGTGTATCTATATATACACACGTTTTGTACGCAAGCAAATACAATTCTCTTCAGATAGTGTGGTGTGCACTGGTTTGGTCTGTTTGGAAAGTCAAAAATGAGTGTCTGTTCAACAATAGGCGCTTTGATAAAGAAGTTTTATGGCAGCTACATGGTCATGGCTGGTAATGGAATGTAAATCCGGGGGCTTGTATCTGTACAACAATTCTATAATTAAGGGTGTCTGTGGCTTTCTTGGTGCAGATGGAAGGGGGTGAAGAATCTGAAGTTGAACTCGAGATGGTGGCAGTGAATTTGACATCTGATATGTGCTGGTTTTTAGTACCTCGTGCTTCTTTTTTGGATGGTTTATAATTTGGTTTTTATATACAGAGAACGTTGCACTTTTTGGTGTAGTTGTGGGTAGTTATTGATGTTGGTTACTGTATATATGATAATTTCAATTAATAATATCAAAATTTTAAATTGGTTAATTTCAATTAATAATATCAAAAATTTAAAATTTATTTCAATAATACCCATAGAATTAAGTGATTTAAGTGGTTGTTGTATTTAATGACAGTACTCATTTTTCAAGAGATGACATTATCTCATTAATAAACTTTACAATAAATAAGGTGTTGTGCATCGGAGGGGGAGGAAATACTAGGGAGATCTACACGAATGGGCCACGAGACACCACATAAGTGAACTTGACACCACCTTCAACCCAAAACCTTAAGGCATTAGGTTTGTGGGTCTTCCTCACTTATATGTTGCTCAACTTTCCCATTTCTACCCAATGTGGGACTTCACCTTCACACTTGTACTCCAACAATCTCCCCCTCAAGTGTGAATCTCTTCCACATGGTAGCCTCCCCCTCAAGCAGAAGCCATTTTCACCACGAGTATCCAATGATGGCGCCTTTAGAGTCAACATGCTCTAGTACCTTGCACCGCCGCCTCCACCGTTTCACGGCCACGGGACACGCTGCCTGGCCTCCATGTATGGACACACTGCCAGGAAGACTTTTGATACAAGGGATCCCCATGTCCATGCCCGGATCCATCGCCAATCCACCATACTCGTCCGAGCCGGTCACCTGGTCGAACCATCGGCTCTGATACCAATTGTTGTGCATCGAGGGAGGGAGGAAACACCGGGGAGATTTCATTAATTGGCCACGAGCACACCACATAAGTGAACTTGACACCACCTTCAACCCAAAATCTTAAGGCGTTAGGTTTGTAGGTCTTCCTCACTTATATGTTGCTCAACTTTCTCATTCCTACCCAATGTGAGACTTCACCTTCACACTTGTACTCCAACATATATAAGGGTATAGAAAGAAATTGATAATTAATGCATTTGAAAGTAGTTATATGTTTCTTATATATAGGAACGAAGGTAATATCATATACAATCTCACTCATTTACACAAGGTAACCAACAATGTTTAACGTTGAATTGATTTCATGTAAATGAGTCAAAATCTTAATTTATTAATTTGATTAAATGCTTGATTTTGAAACAAAAGAATAAATTACCAATTTCTAATTGGTTATCTATAATCGAATACAACTATATATTAGAATAGTTTTATTGAATTGAACAAATTTGTTGCAATCAGGGTCACGACAAAATAGGAAAAATCAATAAAAAAAAACATGAAATTGCCATCAATATTTATTTATAATCTTTGAAATCATAAAATGGGTTCGAGAATCTAACGTGTGGGAAATATTTTAGCACTTTACAACATTCATTTAAAAATGACTACTTCTAATTAATTAAGTCAATTATTTATAACATTTAAAATTTTTATCTCACCATAAATTACTAAGAATTAATTAAAAATATTTTTTGTTTATTTATCTTGGAATGAATAAATTTTATTCTTATTGTTTTTAACGCTTCTGTTTTCCTACTTCTATATTTCTGCATGTGCAGTAGAGAATATGTGTTACATAATTATTTTAGTAGCAAGTCTCTCTCTCTCTCTCTCTTCCCCCCCGTCATCTTTCTCTTTTCCAAGTAACTTCGTGTGAATACATAATATACATTCACTTTGTCAAAATACACTGTTTTGTCTTTGACCAAAAAAATTAAGATCACATGCATGTTTTCTTGTTAAAATAATGTCGTACAAAATGCAGCCGTCTTTTTTTATAATCAACATTATTGGGAGAATGGCCAAACGCGCGTGGGAAAAGTCAACAGCAATATATCAAACAAGGTAGGCATATGCATAGTGTAAGTTTAGTCTCAGTCTTCTAAGTCAACAGTACATAGTAATACATATTATATCAACGTCATAGTGTGGTAGTAGGTATTCCTTCGTCCTTCCTATCCTATATAAAGAGGAAAGCATTCGCAAACAGAACATCAAACGACTAAGCAAAATATATCACACAATATGGCATTCAAGGGCTATTTCCTTCTCAGCCTCATTGCTCTTGTTACTGTTAGCAGTTCCAAAGCTACATGCGAAGAAGTAGATACAGTTTCACCTATTATTGACATTTCACTCAATCGTAACAGTTTCCCTCAAGGCTTCATCTTTGGGGCCGGATCTTCCTCTTACCAAGTATATATATAGGGAAATGTTCAATTTCTAGCTACTTACTCAAATATTTATTGCATGATTTTGATTTTGTTTATGTTTGTTATGCGCGTGAACATATATATAGTTCGAAGGTGCAGCAACGGAAGGTGGTAGAGCACCAAGTGTATGGGATACCTTCACCCATAACTATCCAGGTAACTATAACAATCCCTCCGATTCCCCCTACAAACAGATCAACGTATCTGAAAGGAAGAGAATGATTTACATATTTGCTTATTTTGAATTATTGAAATGCAGATAAGATCAAGGATAGAAGCAACGGAGATGTCGCCATTGACTCATATCACAAGTACAAGGTATATTTCCTGTCACGGTACTTTTCTTTTTGTTTCTTGTAATACGGATTATTTATTTATTTAAAAACAAATATAGTTATTGGTGTTCATAAACGTGAAAATCTATTTTTTTTTTCTGTGTGCAGGAAGATGTTGGGATGATGAAGGATATGAATTTGGATTCATATAGATTTTCCATATCTTGGTCAAGAATTCTCCCAAGTAAGTTAATTGCTTACAATCAATGATAATTTGAACTAAATTTTGCCTAGTTGGATGTTACCAACTAACAATTTTTTTGCTATTAAACTATATATCTACAGAAGGAAAGCTAACTGGAGGTATAAATCAAGAAGGAATCAACTATTACAACAACCTTATCAATGAGCTAGTGGCTAATGGTTAGAATTTAAACTCAATTGATTCAACTTTAGTGTACTTCGACTTTAATTTTATAATATTCCTTTATTGTTGATAATCATAATTAATTAAATGTTAAAAATTACAGGTATACAACCACTTGTGACTCTTTTTCATTGGGATCTTCCCCAAGCATTAGAAGATGAGTATGGTGGCTTTTTAAGTCCGCGTATAGTGTGAGTTTCAATTCTAAATCAAAGCTCATTTATGTGCTTAGTACATTTAACATCTAGATATGAATATAATTTGTTGAACAAACTCATATTGATCTTCAGGAAAGATTTTCGAGACTATGCGGAACTTTGCTTCAAGAAATTTGGTGATAGGGTGAAGTATTGGGTTACTTTGAACGAGCCATGGAGTTACAGCCAAAATGGCTATGCAAATGGACGAATGGCACCAGGTCGTTGTTCTGCTTGGATGAATTTGAATTGCACTGGTGGTGATTCTTCAACGGAGCCTTATTTGGTTACACATCACCAACTTCTTGCTCATGCAGCAGTTGCTCGTGTGTACAAGACCAAGTATCAGGTTAGTTAATTTGTTGTTAACCTTTTAGATATGTTATAGGTAGACTTCACCATATTAAATTTTACATTGAGCTTGGAATTAGAAAAAGGAAATTATTCATAAAGATTGTTTTATATTTTTGTTTTAAAAAACTAAATATTAAAATACAATGTATGCAGGCATCTCAAAAAGGTGTGATAGGCATAACCTTGGTAGCTAATTGGTTTTTGCCGCTCAGAGATACCAAATCTGATCAAAAGGCTACAGAAAGAGCAATTGACTTCATGTATGGATGGTAAGAATTCCTCTTTCCATTTATGTAACTTTGGTCTCTCCAAAATACATATGCATTTGTTACAACAAAAATCATTAAATTAGAAACACAATGTACAAGTAGTATTTACCTAACTATACCTTGATATAATGAGGGTTCATAATCCTTAGCTTTTGAAGGCTTCTACACATTTCTCAAGCCTTGAATGGAGGGCCTTCACAGTTGTATATATAAGGATTCGATAATGGCAACTTATTATTTTCTTTATTTGGTGTTAAGAATGCATGAATTGTTGAATAAAAAGTTGAATTAACAACTAATTGATTTCAGGTTTATGGATCCATTAACAACTGGAGACTATCCAAAAAGCATGCGATCACTTGTGAGAACACGATTACCAAAGTTTACTATAGAGCAATCCAAACTACTTATTGGTTCATTTGATTTTATTGGCCTAAACTATTACTCTACAACATATGCCTCTGATGCACCTCATCTAAGCAATGCCCGGCCTAGCTACTTAACAGATTCTCTTGTCACTCCTGCATGTAAGGACTTGAATCCTCTATCATTCTTTCAATACCCTAAATTGCACGTATGCATTATTAAATATGATCTTGAATGACAATGGTTTGTTTTTTTTATGTTTTTGATTGATTGCAGATGAACGTGATGGCAAACCTATAGGAATAAAGGTACGTGTATACCACCAAACACATGCAAATGCTCTACTTGTTCGATTCTTTAATTCTGATATAATATAAAACTAACCTTTTTTTTCTTCCTAATTTTGCAGATTGCTTCTGATTGGTTATATGTTTATCCAAGAGGAATTCGTGACCTTTTATTATATACCAAGGAAAAATACAACAATCCGTCGATTTACATCACTGAAAATGGTAATAACACTCATCTGTATGTATTTATTTTCCTGTAATTAATGCAATGACATACATTGTTGTACATGATTTTCAATTTTCCTAACCTTTTGAAACTTTTTCCTAACTTATATTTTACATTATTCACTTAATTTATAGGTATAAATGAGTATGATGAATCAACGTTATCACTTGAAGAATCTCTTATGGATACCTTCAGAATTGATTATCATTATCGTCATCTCTTCTATCTTCAATCTGCAATTAGGTAAGTAATATATTATTTATATAAATGGTTTATGTTATTTTGTCATACAACTTTATTAATATTTTGTTAATTTGTTTTCTTTTAACTCATAGGAATGGAGCAAATGTAAAAGGATATTATGTATGGTCTTTGATCGACAATTTTGAGTGGTCTTCAGGATATACATCACGATTCGGGATGATTTTCGTGGATTACAAAAATAGTTTGAAGAGATATCAAAAACTATCTGCACTATGGTTCAAGAATTTTCTCAAGAAAGAAACTAGACTTTATGGCTCTAGTAAATAATATTATGAAATTTGTTTATTAAATGATCATTTTTGTAAATTTTTATTTGATTATTCTTTTATTCTAATGAGGTCCTATTTGGACTTAGAGGGGAAATATAAATTTATTTTATTATTCTTTTATTGTAAAGAGGTCCCATTGGACGACTTAGGGGAAATAGAGATGTAGATCGTTGAAAATTGCTATTATTGTTACAATAAGAATGAAAGAAACTTTTTGTTATGGCGGGCTTTACAGTGCGGGTACAAAGCATGGTTGGTCAGTGAAGTTGTTGGTTCATGGGGATGAAAGATGCTCCATCATCACAATTTTTCTGCCTAAGAAAGAACAACACGGGCCGGGAGAAAAGAAGTGAGGGTCTGAAAGTGTGTGTTTAATTTTGCTAGGTGAGTGAGAATTTGTGTTCTCAAAGATCAGAGTGAACGTGTGTGAACCAGTGTTTTTGTAAGTACTGGAGTGTGTTTGAATGCAAGAGAGAATCTCAGCCTCTCATGTTAGTGTGTCCCCAAGGAAAATGAAGATCGGTGTATATATATATATGTGTGTTGATATAAGAGAGAGAAAAGGAATCTGTGATCAAGATCAATATGTATGTGTTGATATGTTTTCACAGTAGTCAATCACCAATATCTAATGTCAATATATCCAATTGAATTAATCAATGTTAAGAATTAATCTAATTCAATTAATACTAATAATGTTTAACTAGAACAAACAATCCCACGCCAAATCTGAGCACTCAGTGGTGGTAACCAACAATGTTTAACATTGAATTGATTGCATGTATGAGTCAAAATTTTAATTTATTACTTTGATTAAAAGCTTGACTATCAAACAAGAATAAATAACCAATTTCTAGTCGGTTATCATGTAATCGAATACAACTATTAGAATAGCTTTATTTGATTGAACAAGTATGTCGCAAGTAGGGTCACAGCAAAATGGGAAAAATTAATTAAAAAATACTACTAGGGACATTCATTTTAAAATGGTTATCTCTAATTAATTAAGCCAATTCTTGAAAACATTTAAAATATTTATCTCGCCTCAAAGTTACTAAGAATTGATTATAAAAATGTTTTTTGTTTTCTTTTATCTTGGAATGGTTAACTTTTTATTTTATTTTTTAGTTCAACAAGAGTAGGGGTGGGTATGCAGACCGGTTCGGCCTGTTTAAGGCCCGGTCTGCGAAGCCCACATTTTATACGGACCGAATAAGCCCGCTCCGCGAGTTAAACAGACTACTTTTTTAAGTCCGTATCCGCTCCGCGAAGTCCGCGAATAAACAGACCGGTCCGCGAGCCTAATGAAAACTCAAAAAACAAAAAAAATGTTAAATTAAAGGAAATTTCTTTTTTCTTTTCCTTGAAAAGGTGAGAAAGGAAACACTAAAACACATACATAAAAAAAAAAAAGCAATATGAATATAAACATTCAATTAAATTTTAAACATTTAAATCTAATTTGTAACTACGAAACTTGTTTTAACAACATTTGTAACTAAAATATACCAACATATTTAAAAGATCAAAGTCTTCACATATGTAACTAAAAAATACCAACATTTGTAACAACATTAAAGGTTCTAAATTAAATATCAAAGTCTTAACATATCAATACTAAATAATGTTTTAATAATTTAAAAGTCCAAATACACCAACCAAATATCAAAGAGTTAATGTCTTAGAAAAAAACATAAAGCATTCTCAAGTCCAAATACATCAAACAAATATAATCAAGCATCTCCAATAACATTTGACTCCATGTTTAATTTAGCTTGATCATTTTTCTAAGTATGTGTCCAATTGAGATTTACCCACATGTGACATATTTTCATTCTCATATCTGCAGACCTTGGCCCATATACCCACCCCTCTTAATGTCTTGACAATTTCAAGTCCAAATAAACCAATCAAATATCAAAGTCTTAATGTCTTGACAACAAAACATGAAAATTCTTAAGTCCAAATACACCAAAAAAATTCTTAATTAAAAGGAAAAAAATTAATTGCAACATATAGGAAGGTAAAGTAATATTTACCTTGCACATCAAATCCTAACTTATAATTTTCAGTCTTTGCAGGCTTCGCGGGTAGTCCGCGGACTTTGCGGATTTAGCCCGCTAAGTCCGCGGACTTAACGGACCGGGTTCAAAATCCACAATAATTAAACGGTGTAAAATTTTTTAGGCCCGTTATCCGCGCAGTCCGCAGGCTTAACTGACCTGTCCGCGGACCCGGATCCATATACCCACCCCTAAACAAGAGTAGTCTCCTACTCTTATGGCTATGTTTGGTTCTTCGTTTCACTCCATGGGCATGCATTCCAATGCACCGTTTTGTGAGAAGTAACAAATTCTTACTTCTCCGTGAACGTCCGCTTTGAAGGGTTTGAACGTTAAAACAAACACGCTATACATGTAATGGAGAATCAGAATTACATAATTCTTTTAGTAGCAAGTCTCTCTCTCTCTCTCTCTCTCTCTCTCTATATATATAGTATTATAAAAAATATTGTTTTAATAATAATTTATAAGTATCTTTTTTTTTTTACAAATAATTTATAAGTATCTTATTATATTTAAGATTGGTTGAGAATATATGTGTGTGCTAGGTACGTAGATAATTAATCCGGTGACTTTGAGTGAAGGTATAAAAATATTTTAAAACATTAATTACTTAATATTCCTTAGCTCGCTTGACCAATTTCGAAAATTGCTGGAAGAGATTAGCATGAATTCCTCATTTTATGAAAGTTTGATAGCGTGAAAATTTGGGACAAATTATATCCAGAAGTATAATTTTACAAAAAAAAAAAAAAAAGAAACACTATCCAAAAGTATTATAAACTAACTCTTAATATAAACCAACTTTTAATTATTTATACTAATATATATATTTTCCAGCTGGTGCTGGATCGTTGCTTATGGTTGTACAAGAGATGCTGGAAATAATACTAATTAATTGTGGATACAAAATTACTTAATAATATATTTTTTTTACTTCCAATTCTTCCTTTGCTTTGGTATAAAAAAAAACTCTTTTTTTTATCCGTTATAATTGGTTTTTCCAAGTAACTTCGTGTGAAGATCCAACAACATGGACATATTCCCTTTTTTCAAAATACTGATTGGTCTTGCTTATTTTCTTGCTAAAATAATGTTGTATAAAATGCAGCCGTCTTATTTTATAAACAACATTATTGGGAGAATGGCCAAAGAAAAACGCGCGTGGGAAAAGTCAACAGCAATATATCAAACAAGGTGGTAGGCATATGCATAGTACTTAGTCTCAGTCTTCTAAGTCAACAGTAGACAGTAGTACATATTATATTATATTATATTATATCAACGTCATAGTGTGGTAGTAGATATTCCTTCCTCCTTCCTATCCTATATAAAGAGGAAAGCATTTGCAGATAGAACATCAAACGACTAAGTAAAATATATCACACAATATGGCATTCAAGGGCTATTTCCTTCTCAGCCTCATTGCTCTTGTTATTGTTAGCACTTCCAAAGTTACATGCGAAGAAGTAGATACTGTTTCACCTATTATTGACATTTCACTCAATCGGAACAGTTTCCCTCAAGGCTTCATCTTTGGGGCCGGATCTTCCTCTTACCAGGTATATATATATATATAGGGAAATGTTCAATTTCTAGCTACTTAATTACTAAATTTATTGCATGATTTTGATTTTGGTTATGTTTCTTATGCGCATGAACAAATATATAGTTCGAAGGTGCAGCAAAGGAAGGTGGTAGAGGACCAAGTGTATGGGATACCTTCACCCATAATTATCCAGGTAACTAACTATCTCCGATTCCCTCTACAAACAGATCAACGATTATATATGTATGATTCACATTTTCTTATTTTGAATTGTTGAAATACAGATAAAATCAAGGATAGAAGCAACGGAGACATGGCCATTGACTCATATCACCACTACAAGGTATATTTCCTTTCACGGTACTTTTTTTTATTATCATTATTGTATCTTGTAATACGAATTATTTATTTTAAAAAATATATATATAGTTCTTGTTGTTCATAAACATGAAAATCTATATTTTTTTTTCTGTGTGCAGGAAGATGTTGGGATGATGAAGGAAATGAATTTGGATTCATATAGATTTTCCATATCTTGGTCAAGGATTCTCCCAAGTAAGTTAATTGCTTACAATCAATGACTAATTTGAACTAAATTTTGCATAGTTGGATGTTAATCATTAACCGTTTTTTTTATTAACCTATATATCCACAGAAGGAATGCTAAGAGGAGGTATAAATCAAGAAGGAATCAACTATTACAACAACCTCGTCAATGAGCTAGTGGCTAATGGTTAGAATTTAAACTCAATTAATTCAACTTTAGTGTACTTCGACTTTAATTTTATAATATGTCTTTATTGTTGATTATCATAATTAATTAAATATTAACAATTACAGGTATACAACCACTTGTGACTCTCTTTCATTGGGATCTTCCCCAAGCATTAGAAGATGAGTATGGTGGCTTTTTAAGTCCGCGGATAGTGTGAGTTTCAATTCTAAACCATAGCTTATTTATGTGCTTAGTACATTTAACATCTAGATATGAATATAATTTGGTGAACAAACTCATATTGATCTCCAGGAAAGATTTTCGAGACTATGCGGAACTTTGCTTCAAGGAATTTGGTGATAGGGTGAAGCATTGGGTTACTTTGAACGAGCCATGGAGTTACAGCCAAAATGGCTATGCAAATGGACGAATGGCACCAGGTCGTTGTTCTGCTTGGATGAATTTGAATTGCACTGGTGGTGATTCTTCAACGGAGCCTTATTTGGTTACACATCACCAACTTCTTGCTCATGCAGCAGCTGTTCGTGTGTACAAGACCAAGTTTCAGGTTAGTTAACTAGTTCTTAACCGTTTACATTTGTTATAGGTAGACTTTGCCATAATAAAATTTACATTGTGCTTGGAATTAGAAAAAGGAAATTATTCATGAAGGTTGTTTTATATTTTTGTTTTAAAAACTGAGTATTTAAATACAATATATGCAGGCATCTCAAAAGGGTGTGATAGGCATAACCTTGGTAGCTAATTGGTTTTTGCCGCTCAGAGATACCAAATCTGATCAAAAGGCTACAGAAAGAGCAATTGACTTCATGTATGGATGGTAAGAATTCCTTGTTCCCTTTATGTAACTTAGGTTTTTCCAAAATACATATGCATTTATTGCACCAAAAACCATTAAATTAGAAGTACAATGCACAAGTAGTATTTTCCGAACTATACCTTAATATAATGTGGGTTCATAATCCCTAGCTTGCTTTGGAAGGCTTCTATGCATTTTATATATTAAGGATTAAGGATTTGATAAATGGAAATTATTATTTTCTTTATTTTGGTGTTGAGAATGCATGACTTGTTGAACAAAAAGTTGAATTTACATGCTAATTGATTTCAGGTTTATGGATCCATTAACATCTGGAGACTATCCAAAAAGCATGCGATCACTTGTGAGAACACGATTACCAAAGTTTACTACAGAGCAATCCAAACTACTTATTGGTTCATTTGATTTTATTGGCCTAAACTATTACTCTACAACATATGCCTCTGATGCACCTCATCTAAGTAATGCCCGACCTAGCTACTTAACAGATTCTCTTGTCACTCCTGCATGAAAGGACTTCAATCCTCTATCATTCTTTCAATACCCTAAGTTGCACGTATGCATTATTAAATATGATCTTGACTGACAATGGTTTGTCTTTTTTATGTTTTTGATTGATTGCAGATGAACGTGATGGCAAACCTATAGGAATAAAGGTACGTGTATACCCACAAAACATGCAATTGGTCTACTAGTTTGATTCTTTAATTACGATATAATTTAAAACTAACCTTTTTTTCGTAATTTTGCAGATTGCTTCTGATTGGTTATATGTTTATCCAAGAGGAATCCGTGACCTTCTATTATATACTAAGGAAAAGTATAATAATCCTTCGATTTACATCACTGAAAATGGTAAATAACTTGTCTATATGTATTTAATTTCCTTTTATTGCAATGCCATATACTGTTGTACTTTATTTTTCAATGTTCCTAAGCTATTGACAATTTTTCCTAACTTATATTTTACATTCTTTTAATTTATAGGTATAAATGAGTATGATGAACCAACGTTATCTCTTGAAGAATCTCTTATGGATACCTTTAGAATTGATTATCATTATCGTCATTTATTTTACCTTCAATCTGCAATTAGGTAAGTGATAAATTATTTATATAAATGGTTTATGTTATTTTGACATACAACTTAATATTTATTTAATTTATTTTCTTTTAACTTACATCATGTAGGAATGGAGCCAATGTAAAAGGATATTACGTATGGTCTTTGTTCGACAATTTTGAGTGGTCTTCAGGCTATACATCACGATTCGGGATGATCTTCGTGGATTACAAAAATGGTTTAAAGAGATATCAAAAACTCTCTGCACTATGGTTCAAGAATTTTCTTAAGAAAGAAACTAGACTTTATGGCTCTAGTAAATAATACTATGAAATTCGTTTATTAAATGATTATATTTGTAAATAATTATTTGATTTTTATATGATATTCTTTTATTCTTAAGAAGTCCTATTGGACTTAGAGGGGAAATAGAGATTTATTTGATTATTCTTTATTCTTTTATTCTAAAGAGGTCCTATTGAACTTAGAGGAGAAATAGAAATTTATTTGATTATTCTTTTATTGTAAAGAGGTCCTATTGGACTTAGAGGGGAAATAAAGATGTAGATCAATCCGTTGATAATTGCTACTTCTATTGTAATAAGAATGAAAGAATCTTTTTGTTATGATGAACATGTCATTTACAATTGTGCAACTTAATTCAAATACTCAATTGAATGTTTTCACTATATGATTCTAAATGATAGTACGAGAACTTAGAATCAAATTTTTCTGTGTTCAAGGTAGGGATGGCAAAACGGGCCGGCCCGCCAGCCCACTACAAAATAGGCGGGCCGGGTTGGGATTTTTGGCCCGCTGGCCCGCTTAGGCCCGGCCCGCCTGACCCGCCAACCCGCCGGGCCAGAGGCGGGGCGGGGTGGGCTGGCCCGCCGGCCCGTCAAACATATAAATAATATTATATAATTATTAATTATATTTTAAATTCAATAATATATTAATTTCTTTATTTTAAGTTTTTACTTTTTAACTTCAGTTTCTTTCTTTCTTCAATTACAAAACGTCAAAACCTAAGTAATTTCTAATTTGCTCACTGCTGCGATTTGCTCACCGCTGCGAGTCTCCGACTGGTGCGTGCGACTGCGACGCTGTTCCTACTTCGGCTTCCTACTTCGTGCCTAGCCTGCGTCGTCGGCTCGTCGCGCCGCCCGTCGCCTGCGTCGTCGCGCCGCCTGCGTCGTCACCCCTGGCCTGCGTCGTCGCTGTCGCCCCTGGCCTACGTCGTCGTCGTCGCCGGCCCTCGTCTGCGTCGTCGCCGCCGCCCCTCGTCTGCATCGTCGCCGCCCCGCGCCGCTACCACCGCTGCTACGTAGATTGTTCTCTCTCTCCCACCGCATCAGGTATTTTGATTATTATAGTCATCTACTCATCTCATTCTCATGTGTGCTTGTGTTGTGTTTGTGACTGTGTGAATCTATTGGCAGAGAAATGCTTGTGTTTATTAATCTAATCTGTTAGTAATTTACTAATTTATGGCTCTGTGACTGGATTCCCCAAAGATATTGTTCTGTTTCTTAGCTCTGTGACTTCCGACTGGATTCCCCAAAGAAATTATGTGTTGTCTTCACTGTCTTGTTTCAGTTGTTTGTGAGTGTTGTGATATGTAGATAGTGTGTGTTGGACTGTTGGTGAAGGTGGGAGTGTCTGTGACTGTGACTGTGACTGTGACTGTGTGAGTGTGAGTTTCAAATACTAATGTCTCTGCTTCTATAATTAGAGAGAACATTGTATTATTAGAGAGAACACTACAGATATTAAAAAGTTATTGTTCAAAAGATAATTAGTTTTATTATGAATCTATAATTGTGTTTCTTAATCCCTGAAATTGAAATGCTTTAGTGGTTGTCTTAGCAAACTGAAATTTTGATATAATTTGAACTGTTTAATTTTAAACAGGATTTTGATTTGGAAATTAAAATGGATGAGTCAATTAGTAAGCCCCATTGTAATGATGATGCCAATGATGATGAAGTTAGTGATGATGAAATTGAGGCTGAGGATGTTGAAAAAGAATCTGATTGTGTTGAACCTAATAAGAACAAGGTTAAGTCCACAACATCTGATTGTTGGAAATTTTACACTAAGATTGGTATGGGTAACGATGGAAAAGATAGGGCAAAGTGTAATGGTTGTGGCAAAAAATATGTAATTGGTGGCAAAAAATATGGGACTTCTCATTTAAAGCGTCATATTGCCAAATGTGAGAAAAGCAAATCTGAAGATGTGGGTCAAATGATTTTAGACATGCAGGGAAAGTTGAAGGCAAGAAAAATAGATCAAATGGTATCACGTGAGTTGTGTTCTAATCTAATAATTAGGCGTGGTTTGCCCTTCAATTTTGTTGAGTATCCAGAGCTTAGGGCTTGGATAAGTTATTTGAATCCTGATGCAATTCCAATTTCTAGAAATACAGCCAAGGGTGATATATTCAGAATTTTTATGAGAGACAAGACCAAGATTAAAGAAGAGTTGGCTGCCATTCCTAGTAGAATTTGCTTGACTTCTGATTTATGGACATCATGTAATACTGAAGGTTTTATATGTTTAACTGCTCATTTTGTTGACTTAAATTGGAAGTTAAATACTAAGATTCTTAACTTTTGTCATATGCCTCCCCCTCACTCTGGTTTTGAGTTGTCTAAGAAAATTAATGAACTTTTGCATGATTGGGAAATAGAGAAAAAAGTTTTTTCTATCACTTTGGATAATGCTTCTGCCAATGATGTTCTGCAAAGGACTTTAAAAAGTCAACTTGTCTTGCAAAAGTCTTTGGTGTGTGATGGTGAATTCTTTCATGTCCGTTGTTGTGCACATGTTTTAAATTTGATTGTTCAAGAAGGATTGAAGGTACTTGGAAATGCTTTAGATCAAATTAGGGATAGCATCAAATATGTGAAAGGTTCAGAGAGTAGAATGATCAAGTTTAAACAATGCATTGAACAAATTGGTGACATTAATGCATCAAGTGCCTTGTGTCTAGATGTTCCTACAAGATGGCACTCAACTTATTTGATGCTTCAAAGTGCTCTTAAATATCAACGTGTGTTTCTAAGCTTACACTTGGTTGATGAAAATTACAAGTATTGTCCTTCAGAGGAAGAATGGAAAAGAGCAGAAAAGATTTGTAGATTTTTGTTGCCATTCTATGATATTACAACCTTAATTTCTGCCACAAGTTACCCTACTTCCAACTTGTATTTTTTACAAGTTTGGAAAATTCAATGCCTTTTAATGGAAAGTGTAAAAGATGAGGATGAAGTTATAAAGGACATGGCTGAAAAGATGATGGTGAAATTTGATCAATATTGGGATGAGTATAGTGTTGTGCTTGCATTTGGTGCAATTTTAGACCCAAGGATGAAGTTGGAAACATTGGGTTATTGTTATGAAAAGATTGATCCGCTTACTTGGGAAATAAAATTGGAGAACATAAAGAAAAAATTGTACATGCTTTTCTCCCAATATTCTAGCAAAGGTTCCACCTTAAATGCTCGAAAGCGTAAAAATACTCATTCTTCATCCTCAATTGCTAGCAAACCAAGCCTTTTTGATGTAAGTTACTCACATTATTTTTCTAATTCAATTACTTTATATTTTTTCCATTATGTATCATGTATGTTTCTAACTAATTTTTTTTTTCATATTAGGAATTAAAAATGCGCAAGCTTCAAGATGCTAAGAACACTGGAAGGACTCAACTAGATATTTATTTAGATGAGCCAACATTGGATTTTGATTTCACAGAGCATATGGATGTGCTACAATGGTGGAAGAATAATAGCCAACGTTTTTCAAATCTTTCCTTAATGGCTCGAGACTTGTTAAGCATCCCTGTTACTACAGTTGCATCTGAATCTACATTTAGTATTGGTTCTCGGATCCTTAACAAGTATAGAAATCGCCTCTTACCTGAAAATGTGGAAGCAATTATTTGTAGTTCCAATTGGCAGCATGGTTTTTGTGAGGGTAATTAAATTAATCTAAATGTAATTATTTGTATATTTTTATTATTTTGATAACCATTTCGATATTCTAATTTTGAATTTTTTTTTTCAATCAAATGTGATGTAGATGATGAAGAGGAGGGTCACAAAGATGGCAAAGTGGAGGCGACTTCTTCAAGGGGTGCTTCTAATGTTGTTGAAATGGAAGATGATGTTTGAATATTTTCTTGTGTTTTTCACTTTGTAATATGGATTTGACGTAGACACTTGCTAATTTGTGGTGTATTTTGTGGTGAAGACTTATTAACTAATAACTATTTGTATTTTGTGGTGTATTTGTTATAGACTATTAGTTTGTGTTGTTGTCTTGTTGAGCTTTTGTTTTGAATGAAGAGAAACATGTTGAACTTGTGGTGTATTTGTATTTTGTGGTGTATTTCAAGTATTTGTTTGTGATAGACTATTATAGTATTATTAGTATGTTATTCAATATTCATCATGTTGAACTTGTGATAGACTATTTTTATTTTGAGACAACTTATTCATGATAATGTTGAATAATTTTTATGTTATTTTATTTATGTCCATTCTTGTTTAAAGCATTAAAAAAAATTCGAAAATTTTCCCCCAAACCTGGCGGGCCAGCGGGCCAGCCCGCCAACTACTCTAGGTGGGGCGGGCCAGCATATGTAGCCCGTTTTCCTCTGGCGGGCCAGCCCGGCCCGACCTGTTTTTGGCGGGCCACAGGCGGGCCGGGCCAGCCCGTTTTGCCATCCCTAGTTCAAGGTGTGGATGAAAAATGAGAAATTACAAAATTAGAAAAAACAAAATAGTAAAGATTGGATAAATGCATCAAACAAAAAATATAGAAAAACAAAAGAATAATACAAAAGAAAATGGAAAAAAAAAAAAAAAGCCAACGTATGCATTGGGCCGCCCAAGGCAAATGAAAGAGATGCTTTGTCCATGATTGGTTGTTCAAAGTTGTTTCATGAAAACAAAAGATGTTGGAGATCAGACCAAGGCAGCGCAAATTGCAAGTACCCATTTCCATGCATATATATCAGTTTTCAAGTTGGCAGATGCAGCTCATGGTGAAACACATATATCCAAACACAAATCAATTAAAGAGATGAGACAAACTGAAGTTACATGAGTAAAGTTTTAATTCTGAATGTGAAAAAGGAAGCAAGAAATTAAATAAAAGATGGAAGCAAGACCATACACTTTTGAATCTCTCTCTCTCACGCATTCATGGGGAACTCTCTTCGCACCACTCAAAGACACAGACCCCTCACCTCACAATATATATATATATATATATATATATATATATATATATATATATATATATATATATATATATATCACGCATCTCTTCTTCATCATCACATTCCAAAGCTACAACACTGAAATGTGATGCCGTGGGCAGTATAAAACCACTTTTGTGGCATGTAAGTCAAAAAGAAATGGTGGAAAAATTACCTCTCGTGGCTAGGCCTGCAAATTGGTTGAAAGGTAGAAATTTTGCCATGGCATTTAATGCATACGTTCTGATTTGTGCCTATAAATAGCAAGTCATCTTGCTCTGCTTTGCATCCCACTACAATTGTAGTAACTTTAGAGAAAGTTAGCAACACTAGTGGTGTGTTTGTGTTCTTCTATTATAAGAGAGAGTGTAATTGTTCTCTCCTTATAGTTAGAGAGAGGTTGTAATTTTCTTTCACTTAGTAAAAATATTTCTCTGGTCTTGTTCGTGGTTTTTTCCTTATCCGTTGAGGGTTTTCCACGTTAAAATATTGTGTGTCAATTCCTATTTTTTCTCATCTCTTATTTTAGTTGTGAGTTATTATTTTGTTACTCTGGTACACAACAGTGGTATCAGAGCCAATAGGTTCTGATATTGTTCCGCTGCAATACACGCTGGTACACTGGTATAGTGCCGAAAAAATTTCTTAGTATGCTCTGTGGTTGCGGTATAGTTTGATCTACATCAGAAAAGAATTATTCTTGTTACTGGATATAGAGTGAGGTAGTGTGAAAGTGCATGTCTAAGAAAGTTATGTCTAAAGAAAGACTTAGTATTTAAGCGTGTCCGTTGGTGACCCACCTCTCTTTCCTGGGAACTTACCTGGTGCACTGATTCACGGTCTACTGTCACTGTTCCAGTAGGCGGTACTATATGCGGTGGAAGTTGTGTAAGTCAGTTCTTTAGTGTGAAACCATGGCAGCAAAATACGAGATTGAGAAATTCAACGGGAATAATTTCTCCCTATGGAAATTGAGGATAAAGGCAATTTTGAGGAAGGACAATTGTCAAGATGCAATTGAAGGCAGACCTGCAGAGATCACTAATGAAAGGTGGAAAGAGATGGATGACAATGTTATTGCCAATTTGCACTTAGCAATGGCGAATTCGGTTTTGTCCAGTGTTGCGGAGAAGAAGACCGCAAAGGAGATTTGGGATACTCTCCACAAATTGTACGAGGTCAAGTCACTTCACACTAGAATATTCTTGAAGAGGAAACTTTACACTCTTCAAATGAGTGAGTCCACTTCGGTGACAGACCACATCAACAATTTGAATACTCTATTCACTCAACTTTCTGCGTCAGATTTCAACGTAGAAGAAAATGAGCGGGCAGAGCTTCTACTTCAAAGTTTACCAGATTCGTATGATCAACTCATCATCAACATAACGAACAATAATATTGTTGGTCGTCTAACCTTTGATGATGTTGCCGGAGCTATTCTTGAAGAAGAATCCAGGCGAAAGAATAAGGAAGATAGGCTGTAAAATTCCAAGCAAGCAGAGGCTTTAACGGTGACGAGAGGCAGATCAACGGAATGTGGCTCTAGTGGGAGTTAAAATCATGGTAGATCAAAGTCTCGAAGAAGAAAGAACATCAAATGTTATAATTGCGACATGAGAGGGCACTTGAAGAAAGATTGTTGGTACAAGAAGAATGGAGGAAAGAATTCTGAAGCATCAACCTCTTAAGGTTGCGTTGCAAGTACCTCAGATAATGGAGAAGTTATGTATAGTGAAGCAGCAATTAGTTCTAAAGGCGGAAGACAACTTCATGATTGTTGGATATTGGATTCAGGTGCAACTTGGCACATGACTCCACGTCGAGATTGGTTTTGCACTTATGAGCCTATCTCGGAAGGATCCGTGTTCATAGGAAATGATCATGCCTTAGAAATTGCTGGAGTCGGTACTGTCAAATTAAAAATGTATGATGGTACTATTCGCACACTTCAAGGGGTACAACATGTGAAGGGCTTGAAGAAGAACTTATTGTTCGTTGGCCAATTAGATGATCTCTAGTGCAAGATCCATACTGAAGGTGGGATCTTAAAGGTAGTGAAAGGCAATCTTGTAGTGATGAAAGCTGAGAAGATCACAGCCAATCTATACATGCTTTTAGGAGATACGTTGCAAGAAGCAGATGCATCAGTTGCAGCAACAAGTCAAGAAGAAGCAACGATGATATGGCATCGTAGACTTGGACATATGTCAGAGCGAGGTCTGAAAGTCCTTGCAGAACGTAATCTCCTGCCTGGGCTCAAAACGGTCAATTTGCCGTTTTGTGAGCATTATGTGATAAGTAAGCAACATAGATTGAAGTTTGCTAAAGTGACTACTAAAAGCAAACACATACTAGACTTGGTCCATTCGGATGTGTGGGAATCACCAGAAGTATCCCTGGGAGGAGCAAAGTATTTTGTATCATTCATTGATGATTATTCCAGGAGATTGTGGGTGTACCCAATCAAGAAGAAGTCATATGTGTTTCCAGTATTCAAGGAATTCAAAGCACAAGTGGAGCTTGAAACAGGAAAAAAGAATTAAATGCCTGAGGACAGACAATGGAGGAGAATATGTAGATGGTGGCTTTCTAGCATTCTACAAACAATAGGGTATTTTAAGACAATTCACAGTTCCACTTACGCCTAAGAAAAATGGTATGGCAGAGCGGATGAACAGAACTCTCCTAGATAGAACAAGAGCTATGCTGAAAACAGCGGGAGTAGCCAAATCTTTTTGGGTAGAAGCAGTTAAAGTCGCCTGTTTTGTGATAAATTGATCACCATCAACAGCAATTGGTTTAAAGACACCGATGGAGATATGGAAAGGAAAACCAGCTGATTATTCTTCCTTACATGTGTTTGGATGTCCTGTGTATGTGATGTACAACTCCCAAGAAAGAACAAAGTTGGATCCAAAATCCAGGAAATGTATATTCTTGGGTTATGCTGACAATGTTAAGGGGTATTGCTTGTGGGATCCCACTACCCGCAAGGTTTTTGTTAGCAGGGATGTAGTTTTTGGAGAAAATGAATTGCAAAGTGAGCAGAAAAATGACAGCACTACCAAAGACTCTACTATAGTGCAGATAGAGAAGATGTCTGGAGAAGATGACTTTTCTGAAGCAGAACAAGAGCACGAAGAATAAGAGCCAAATGAGGTCAATGACGGAGGAGGTCTTTGACGATCAACACGACAAAAATCTAAACCAAGTTGGCACTCACAGTTTGGCATGGCAAGCCATGATGCATATTGTCTTCTAACTGAAGAAGGAGAACCATCAACCTTTCAAGAGGCCCTGAGTAGTTCTAATGCTTCTCAATGGATGGTAGCAGTGCATGAAGAAATGGAAGCCTAGCATAGAAACAAGACATGGGAACTTGTTAAACTTCCAAAGGGTCGAAAAGCCATCGAAAACAAATGGCTATACAAGATCAAACGATATGGCAATGATCAAGTGGAACAATATCGTGCAAGACTGGTGGTCAAAGGATATGCTCAGAAAGAAGGTGTTGATTTCAATGAGATATTCTTGCCAGTTGTTCGATTGACAACAATTAGAGTTGTTCTGGCAATGTGTGCTGCATTTGATTTACATCTTGAGCAACTTGATGTAAAGACTGCTTTTCTCCATGGAGAACTTGAAGAGGAGATATATATGCTCTAACCGGAAGGCTTTAAAGAACAAGGAAAGGAAAACTTGGTTTGTAGATTGACCAAATCTCTGTACGGTCTAAAGCAGGCGCCAAGATGTTGGTACAAGAGATTTGATTCCTTCATTATTCGCCTTGGTTACAACAGACTGAGTTTAGACCATTGCACGTACTACAATAGGTTTGATGATAATGATTTCATCATTTTTTTGTTGTATGTGGATGACATGTTGGTGGTAGGCCCCAACAAAGATCGAATCCGAGAATTGAAGGCAGAGTTGGCTAGGGAGTTTGATATAAAGTACTTGGGACCAGCAAATAAGATTTTAGGGATGCAAATTCACCGAGACAGAAAAGATAGGAAACTTCGGTTTTCTCAAAAGAATTACTTACAGAAGGTCTTGCGGCGCTTCAACATGCAAGACTATAAGCCAATTTCTACCTCATTTCTTGTCAATTATAAGTTATCCTCAAGTAGAGTCCTAGCAATGAAGCAGAGAGGATGGAAATGTCTCGAGTACCGTATGCATCAGCTGTGGGAAGCCTTATGTACGCCATGATTTGTACAAGACCAGACATTGCACAAGCAGTGGGAACGGTTAGTAGGTTAATGGCAGATCCTGGTAGAGAGCACTAGAATGTTGTTAAGAGGACCCTTAGATACATCAAAGGAACCTCGAATGTTGCATTATATTTTGAAGGATCGGAATTTATTGTCAGGGGCTATGTTGATTCAGATTTTGCAGGTGATCTTGATAAAAAAAAAAAAAGTCTACTACTAGCTATGTGCTTACACTTGCAGGAGGGGTGGTGAGCTGGTTATCCAAATTACAGACTGTTGTAGCTTTGTCTACTACAGAAGCTGAGTACATGGCAGCTACCCAGGCATGCAAGGAAGCTATTTGGATTCAAAGGCTATTGGAAGAACTTGGGCACAAGCAGTAGAAGACTACTGTGTATTGTGACAATCAAAGTGCCTTGCACATTGCAAGGAATCCAGCCTTTCATTCTAGGACAAAGCACATAGGTGTTCAATATCACTTTGTCAGAAAAGTAGTAGAGGAAGGAAGCGTGGACATGCAAAAGATTCACACCAAAAATAACCTAGCAGATGTTATGACGAAGCTGATCAATACAAACAAGTTTGTATGGTGTTGGTCCTTATTTGGCCTATCAGAAACGTAAGAAGCAAGGAAATGGCAAGATAGAGAGATATTTGAAAACACACAAAAGTAGCTTTAAGTGGGAGATTGTGAAGCCGTGGGCAGTATAAAGCCACTTTTGTGGCATGTAAGTCAAAAAGAAACGGTGGAAAAATTACCTCTCGTGGCTAGGCCTACAAATTGGTTGAAAGGTAGAAATTTTGCCATGACATTTAATGCATACGTTCTTATTTGTGCATATAAATAGCAAGCCATCTTGCTCTGCTTTGCATCCCACTACAATTGTAGTAATTTTAGAGAGTTAGCAATACTAGTGGTGTGTGTTCTTCTATTATAAGAGAGAGTGTAATTATTCTCTCCTTATAGTTAGAGAGAGATTGTAATTTTCTTCCACTTAGTAAAAATATTTCTCTAGTCTTGTCCGTGATTTTTTCCTTATCCGTTGAGGGTTTTCCACGTTAAAATATTGTGTGTCAATTCCTATTTTTTCTCATCTCTTATTTTAGTTGTGAGTTATTATTTTGTTATTCTGGTACACAACATGAAACGCGCCACTCTACCTCTTCCTGCATCGACACTCGGCTGCACCATTGTTTCAAAGCCAACGTTTAAGTTCACTAGTGTCCACCACAATGCCACGAACCATGCACTGCATGAGGTCTTGGTTAATATTTATGATTTTATTCGCGATTTTATGATATATATAGGGAACGTTTCAATTTCTAGCTTCTTAATTACTTAATTTATTGCATGATTTTGATTTTGTTTATGTTTGTTATGCGCATGAACATATATATATATATATATAGTTCGAAGGTGCAGCAAAGGAAGGTGGTAGAGAACCAAGTGTATGGGATACCTTCACCCATAAATATCCAGGTAATTAACTATCTCTTATTCAACCCTACAAAAATATCAACGTATGGGAAAGGAAGGGAATGCTTTCGGGCGTGTGATATTGTATAGTTTAATTAATAAACAAAAATATTATTGATTTACATTTGCTTATTTTGAATTATTAAAATGCAGATAAGATCAAGGATAGAAGCAACGGAGATGTGGCCATTGACTCATATCACCACTACAAGGTATATTTCCTGTCATAGTATTTTTTTCTTTTTTTAATCTTGTAATACGAATTTTTTTATTTCAAAAAATATATAGTTCTTGGTGTTCATTAACGTGAAAATCTATTTATCTGTGTGTGTAGGAAGATGTTGGGATGATGAAGGACATGAATTTGGATTCATATAGATTTTCCATATCTTGGTCAAGGATTCTCCCAAGTAAGTTACTTGCTTATAATGACTAATTTAAACTAAACTTTGCCTAGTTGGATGTTATCCTTTGACCATATTTAATATTTTTTTATTAAACTACATATCTACAGAAGGAAAGCTTAGTGGAGGTATAAATCAAGAAGGAATCAACTATTACAACAACCTTATCAATGAGCTAGTAGCTAATGGTTAGAATATAAACTCAATTTATTCAACTTTAATTTTGAAATATTTTCTTATTATTGATAATCATAATTAATTAAATATTAACATTTACAGGTATACAACCACTTGTAACTCTTTTTCATTGGGATCTTCCCCAAGCATTAGAAGATGAGTATGGTGGCTTTTTAAGTCCGCGCATAGTGTGAGTTTCAATTCTAAAACATAGCTTTTTTATGTGCATAGCACATTTAACATCTAGATATGAGTATAATTTGTTAAACAAACATATATTGATCTTCAGGAAAGATTTTCGGGACTATGCGGAACTTTGCTTCAAGGAATTTGGTGATAGGGTGAAGCATTGGGTTACTTTGAACGAGCCCTGGAGTTACAGCCAAAATGGCTATGCAAATGGGCGAATGGCACCAGGTCGTTGTTCTGCTTGGATGAATTCAAATTGCACTGGCGGTGATTCTGCAACAGAGCCTTATTTGGTTACACATCACCAACTTCTTGCTCACGCAACAGCTGTCCGTGTGTACAAGACAAAGTATCAGGTTAGTTAATTTGTTCTTAACCTTTTAGATATATATGTTATAGGTAAAGTTTACATTGAGCTAGGAATTAGAAAAAGGAAATTACTTATAAAAGGTTGTTGTTTTACATTTTCTTTTTTAAAAACTAAATATCCAAAAACTATGTATGCAGGCATCTCAAAAGGGTGTGATAGGGATAACCTTGGTAGCTAATTGGTTTTTGCCACTTAGAGATACCAAATTGGATCAAAAGGCTACTGAAAGAGCAATTGACTTTATGTATGGATGGTAAGAGTTTCGCCCATGCACCCTTTGTCTAACTTTGCTTTATGCAAAAGGCATATGCATTTATATTGCATAAAAAACCAATAAATAAATACAATTCACAAGTACTATACACTGGACTATAACTTGATATATTAGGATTCATAATCCTTAGCTTTTGAAGGCCTCTATGTATTTCTCATACCTTAAATGTTGGACCTTCAAGGGTGTAATATTAAGGAAATGATAAGGGAAACTTATTATTTTCTCTATTTGGTTTGTTGAGCATGCATGACTTGTTGAACAAAAAGTTGAATGATAACTAATAAATTGATTTTAGGTTTATGGATCCATTAACATCCGGAGATTATCCAAAAAGCATGCGATCTCTGGTGAGAACAAGATTGCCAAAGTTTACTACAGAGCAAGCCAAACTACTTATTGGTTCATTTGATTTTATTGGCCTAAACTATTACTCCACAACATATGCCTCTGATGCACCTCATCTAAGCAATGCCAGACCTAGCTACTTAACAGATTCTCTTGTCACTCCTGCATGTAAGGACTTCAATCTTTTATCATTCTATCAATTCCCTAAATTGCATGTATATATACATTATTGAAAATGATCATGATTGATAATGGTTTGTCTTTGATATTTGTGATTAACTACAGATGAACGCGATGGGAAACCTATAGGTATAAAGGTACGTGTTTACCCACCAAAGCATGCAAATGCTCTACTAGTTCAATCCTTTAATTTTGATAAAATATAAAACTAACATCTTTTCATAATTATGCAGATTGCTTCTGATTGGATATATGTTTATCCAAAAGGAATTCGTGACCTTTTATTATATACCAAGGAAAAGTATAACAATCCTTTGATTTACATCACTGAGAATGGTAAATAACATTTGTCTATGTATATTTAATTTCCTTTGATGAAATAACATTTGTTGTACATGATTTTCAATTTTCCTAACCTATTGAAAGGAATGTGTATCCTAACTTATATATTACATTTCTCCACTTAATCAATAGGTATAAATGAGTATGATGTACCAGCACAATCACTTGAGAAATCTCTTATGGATATTTTTAGAATTGATTATCATTATCGTCATCTCTTTTATCTTCGATCTGCTATTAGGTAAGTAATCTATCATTTATATAAAAGGTTTATGTTATTTTGTCATAAAATTTGATAGTTTTTAATTTATTTTCTTTTAACTTATACTTGATATAGGAATGGCGCAAATGTAAAGGGATATTATGTATGGTCTCTGTTCGATAATTTTGAGTGGTCTTCAGGCTATACGTCACGATTCGGGATGATCTTCGTGGATTATAAAAATGGTTTGAAGAGATACCAAAAACTATCTGCAATATGGTTCAAGAATTTTCTCAAGAAAGAAACCAAACTTTATGGCTCTAGTAAATAATATTGTGATGAAATTTGTTTATTAAATGATTATATTTGTAAATAATCATTTGATTTTTATTTCATATTCTTTTATTCTAGAGAGGTCCTATTGGACTTAGAGGGAAAATAGATATTTATTTGATTATTCTTTTATTCTAAAGAGGTCCTATTGGACTTAGAGGAGTAATAGAGATTTATTTGATTATTCTTTTATTGTAAAGAGGTCCGATTGGACTTAGAGTGGAAATAGAAATTTATTTGATCATTCTTTTATTCTAAAGAGGTCCTATTGGACTTAGAAGGGAATAGAGATGTAGATCTGTTGATAATTGCTACTATTGTTACAATGAGATTAATGAAAGAAACATTATGTTATGATAAATATATCATTTACAATTGATTATATTTGTTAATTTACTGCATCTTCTATTGGGGGATTTTGTGAAAGTTAATGACAGTAAAACTCATGACTAATTAAGATAATTAAGATTGTAGTCAATCACCAATACGTAATGCCAATGTATCCATTTTTTTTTTTAACAACTGTGGCACTTTTATCATAAACTTAAAAAAAAATTGAAAAATGCAGCGGCAATCTATCTGATTCATCATTGCCTCTCAACATTTGATCGCTGATCCAGTTATCTTTACTACCATGTATTTCTTAAATTACAGGATTATCTAATAAAAGTTAAGTAGGATTCGTACAAGGACATAAGGTTATAAAAATTAATGCTGGTTTTTGGTAACAGGAGTATATGTTAGCTGTGTATGGCTGGTTTTAACGAGGCTTTAGGTGGGGACGTATGGAATGACAAAAAGTGTACAAGGCTATGATTCTGTCAAGTGTGGTGGCGCATGGTTAATATATATTTTGCTGTATATTTTAGCATAATATATCTTAACCAATGCTGGTTACTTTTAGATGGGCTTATACTTGTTATGTGTACATATAACTATGATGTGGGGTTGGGTATCTTCTTGTACCTAACTTTTCCTATTATTATATATAAATACATATTCTCTTTGGCTGTTAAAAAAAAGAGTAGGATTCGTACAGTTTTTTAACAAAAAATTTCATACCAAATACCAATACACTTTCGAAAATTGTTGAAAGAGATTAACATGAATTGGTCAGTTTATAAATGTTTTTATTGCGTGAAAATTTTGGATAAATTATTTCCAGAAGTATATATTTATACCAAAAAGAAAAACACTATCCAAAGGTATTATAAACAAACGTTTAGTTCAAAATATTATTTGTTATTTAGATTAATAATTACCGGCTGGTCCTAAATTGTTGCTTGTGATGGTATAAGACATCCTCTTTTTCTTATCCATGTAACTACATGTGAAGAACATGACGGGCATTACCATTTTCAAAATACTGTTTTGTCTTTTGCCATATATGAAGACCACTGTAAAAGTTTTATTTTTATTTCTAATAAAATGTCGTGTGTGAAAGACGACCGTCTTTTTTTATATTCAACTTTACTGGGGAAATGGCCAAAGAATTAAAACGTGGGAAAAGTTAACAATAATCTATCAAAAAATTAAGGTAAGCATAAAGTTCAGTCAGTCTTCAAAGTTAAGTCAACAGTGGTATACTACTACACTAGTATATTATATTATTATTAAATCAACGCGTCATAGTGTGGTAGTAGGTATCGTTAAAAAAATGGTAGTAGGTATTCCTTCCTATATATAGAGGAAACCATTCACAGAGACAGCATCAAAACGACTAAGCAAAATATATCACACGATCGATATGGCATTCAACGGTTATTTCCTTCTCGGCCTCATAGCTCTTGTTCTTGTTAAATCTTCCAAAGTTTCCTGCGAAGAAGAAGTTACAGTTTCACCTATTATTGACATTTCACTCAATCGGAACAGTTTCCCTCAAGGTTTCATCTTTGGGGCAGGATCTTCCTCCTACCAGGTATATATATAATATATAATATATAATATATAGCCCTTCTTACAACAAACACATATATATAGGGAATGTTTCAATTTCTAGCTACTT
This sequence comes from Pueraria montana var. lobata, assembly GCA_026413185.1. Taxonomy (NCBI): domain Eukaryota; kingdom Viridiplantae; phylum Streptophyta; class Magnoliopsida; order Fabales; family Fabaceae; genus Pueraria; species Pueraria montana. Next base: position 10,006,845 of record CM048654.1, read on the forward strand.
AATTACTCAATTTATTGCATGATTTTGATTTTGTTTATGTTTGTTATGCGCATGAACATATATATATATATAGTTCGAAGGTGCAGCAAAGGAAGGTGGCAGAGGACCAAGTATGTGGGATACCTTCACCCACAAATATCCAGGTAACTAACTATATATCTCTGATTCTCCCTAACAAACAGTGAAACAGATCAACGTAAAGGAAAGAAGGGGAAAGCTTTTCGTGCGTGTGATCTTTTCTAGTTTAATTAATTAACAAAAACATTACTGATTTACATTTGCTTATTTTGAATTATTGAAATGCAGATAAGATCGAGGATAGAAGCAACGGAGACGTGGCCATTGACTCGTATCACCACTACAAGGTATATATATTTCTATCACAGTATTTTTTTTTTTAATATCTTGTAATACGAATTATTTATTTCAAAAATTATATAGTTCTTGCTATTCATAATTAAGCGTGAAAATCTATATCTTCTTTTCTGTGTGTAGGAAGATGTTGGGATGATGAAGGATATGAATTTGGATTCTTATAGATTTTCCATTTCTTGGTCAAGGATTCTCCCAAGTAAGTTGATTGCTTATAATTAATGACTTATTTGAACTAAATTTTGCCTAGTTGGATGTTACTCATTGACCTTTTTTTTTTTTTTTTTTTGTTAACACAGAAGGAAAGCTAAGTGGAGGTATAAATCAAGAAGGAATCAACTATTACAACAACCTCATCAATGAGCTAGTGGCTAATGGTTAGAATTTAAACTCAATTGATTTAACTTTAGTGAACTTGGACTTTAATTTCATAATATTTAATTATTGTTGAAAATCATAATTAATTAAATATTAACAATTACAGGTATACAACCATTTGTGACTCTTTTTCATTGGGATCTTCCCCAAGCATTAGAGGATGAGTATGGCGGCTTCTTAAGTCCACCCATAGTGTGAGTTTCAATTCTAAAACATAGCTTATTTATGTGCTTAGCACATTTAACATCTACATATGAAGATAATTTGTTGACCAAACATATATTGATCTTCAGGAAAGATTTTCAAGACTATGCAGAGCTTTGCTTCAAGGAATTTGGTGATCGAGTGAAGCATTGGGTTACTTTGAATGAGCCATGGAGTTACAGCCAAAATGGCTATGCAAATGGACAAATGGCACCAGGTCGTTGCTCTGCTTGGATGAATTCAAATTGCACAGGTGGTGATTCTGCAACGGAGCCTTATTTGGTTACACATCACCAACTCCTTGCTCATGCAGCAGCTGTTCGTGTCTACAAGACCAAGTATCAGGTTAGTTAATTTTTTCTTAGCCTTTTAGATTTGCTATAGGCAGACTTTGCCATATTAAAATTACATTGAACTAGGAATTACAAAAATGAAATTATTCCTAAAGGTTGTTTTTCATTTTCTTTTTAAAGACTAAATATTTGAATACTATGTATGCAGACATCTCAAAAGGGTGTGATAGGCATAACCTTAGTGGCTAATTGGTTTTTGCCACTTAGAGATACCAAATCTGATCAAAAGGCTACTGAAAGAGCAATTGACTTCATGTATGGATGGTAAGAATTCCTCTTTCCTTTTATGTAACTTTGGTTTCTACAAAATACGGATGCATTTATTGCACCAAAAACCAATAAAATTAGAAATACAATGCATAGTATTTACCGAACTATACATTGATATGTTGGAACTCATAATCCTTAACTTTTGAAGGTTTCTACATATTTCTCAGGCCTTAAATGGAGGGCCTTCACAGTTGTATATATAAAGATTCGATAATGGCAACTAATTATTTTCTTTTTTTGGTGTTAAGAATGCATGAAGTGTTGAACAAAAAGTTGAATTAACAACTAATTGACATCTGGAGACTATCCAAAAAGCATGCGATCACTTGTGAGAACGCGACTACCAAAGTTTACTACAGAGCAATCCAAACTACTTATTGGTTCATTTGATTTTATTGGCCTAAACTATTACTCTACAACATATGCCTCTGATGCACCTCATCTAAGCAATGCCAGGCCTAGCTACATAACAGATTCTCTTGTGACTCCTGCATGTAAGGACTTCAATCTTCTAGCATTCTATCAATTCCCTAAATTACATGTATACATTATTGAATATGATCATGGTTGATAATGGTTTGTCTTTTATATGTTTTTGATTGATTGCAGATGAACGTGATGGCAAACCTATAGGAATAAAGGTACGTGTATACCACCAAAACATGCAAATGCTCTACTTGTTCGATTCTTTAATTCTGATATAATATAAAACTAACCTTTTTTTTTGTTCCTAATTTTGCAGATTGCTTCTGATTGGTTATATGTTTATCCAAGAGGAATTCGTGACCTTTTATTATATACCAAGGAAAAGTACAATAATCCTTTGATTTACATCACTGAAAATGGTAAATAACACTTGTTTATATGTATTTAATTTCTTCTAATGAAATGCCATACACTGTTGTACATGATTTTCAATTTTGGTAACTTATTGAATTTTTTTCCTAACGTATATCTTACATTCTTCACTTAATTTATAGGTATAAATGAGTATGACGAACCAACATTATCACTTGAAGAATCTCTTATGGATACCTTCAGAATTGGTTATCATTATTGTCATCTCTTTTATCTTCAATCAGCAATTAGGTAAGTAATATATTATTTATATAAAAGGTTTATGTTATTTTGTTAGACAACTTAATAGTTTTTAAATTTATTTTCTTTTAACTTCATATAGGAATGGCGCAAATGTTAAAGGATATTATGTATGGTCTTTGATTGACAATTTTGAGTGGTCTTCGGACATTGCGATTTGGAATGATCTTTGTGGATTACAAAAATGATTTGAAGAGATACGAAAAACTGTCTGCACTATGGTTCAAGAATTTTCACAAGAAAGAAACCATACTTTATGGCTCTAGTAAATAATTTTTTGATATTCGTTTATTAAATGATTATATTTGTAAATAATTATTTGATTTTTATTTGATATTCTTTTACTTTAAGGAGGTCCTATTGGACTTGGAGGGGAAATAGAAATTTATTTGATTATTCTTTTATTGTAAAGAGGTCCCATTGGACGACTTAGAGGGGAAATAGATAATAGTTACTATTGTTACAACAAGAATGAAAGAAACATTTTGTTAAGTTAAAGGTGTCATTTACAATTGATTATAATATGAAAACTCATTTTTAGCGAAAACTTATTCCAAACCCATCTTGGATAATTAAATATAAGATCTAACTATCCAAAATAGAATCCCAAGGGGGCACTCAATGTTCAACAATAATGAAAGAACGAATTACATCGAAATAGAGATACATGAATGAAATCATCAAAATATAAACTAATCAAAGCAAGCGTGTGGAAGTTCTTGAAAGACAATATATACTACCTTGTTCCAATAGTTGGAAGATATTAATAGATAAAATAGATTATTGTTGAGTTTTTGAATAATTTATCTTTAGAGTTTAAGTTTTTAAATATGTACAGTTGCAACTTTATCTTTCCTTTAGCAGCGTTGCATTTATCTTTTCCTTATTATTAGGAGTTTGTTTAGCAACTGAAATCTCATGTGTATCTATATATACACACGTTCTATACTCTTCAAAGGCAAGCTAATACAATTCTCTTCATGGTAATCAGAGCTATCTAGCTTAAAAGCCTTTTTTTTCCGATCCCTAACCAAAGCCAGCATCATGAGTTCCAACCCTTCTGAAACTAAAACCACCCACCCAAACACACTTCCCACCCAAAATGACAAACTTGTCGTTCTCAATGCTGGCTCTCAACTTTACATAAAACTTGATGGTGACAACTACCCAGCCTGGAGAATTTAGTTCAACACTCTCTTAATTGGCTATGATCTATAAGGCTACATTGATGGGAGTACATCTCGCCCATCCAAGCATCTCAATGATGCACCCAATGTCATAAATCCAGCGTATACACACTGGGTTCGGCAGGATCAATTGATCCTTCATGCTATTGTCTCCTCTGTCACATCAACATTTGTCACCCATCTTGGTGCTGTGAGTACTTCTGAAGAGGCTTGGGACACTCTCAAAACCATGTATGTTGGACGCTCTCGCGTGCGCATCATGGCTCTTAAACAAAGAATTTCTACATTCACCAAAAGCACTCAGTCTATGGCCTCTTATCTAAAAGGAATCAAGGCCATCTCTGATGAACTCTCGGTCATCGATAGTCCCTTGGACAATACTGATCTTGTTATCTATACACTCAATGGTTTGGGTGTGGAGTATTGTGAAATATCAGCAGCGCTTCGTACCAAGGAAACTCCTATTGATTTTGCTGAGCTTCATGAAAGCTCATGGATTTTGAAACTCTTATGCATTGATGAGCCTTCAGGAACAGATCCTATCCTTGCTACAACACATGTTGCTTCTCCCAGCAAAGGCCACACTCGTCACAAAGCCTCATCCGATAACAACTCCTCTATGGTGAATCAACAGTCTACAAAGAAAGTGATATGTTAGTACTGTGAAAAACCTGGGCACACTGCTAAAATATGCTACAAGATAAAAGGTTACCCTCCTCGCAACACACCTTGCCTAGCCACTAATGCTACCACTCGCAGTTCTCCTATGCAAACCAACAGTTGGCTTATGGATACTGGTGCCTCACATCATGTCACCCAGGATTTGCAACAACTCACTCTTGCCAATCCTTATCCTGGATCAGATCAAATCATAGTCAGTGATGGTACATGTTTGAATATCACTCATATTGGTCACACCTCTATTCCCACACCATCACAACTTTTACACCTACAACAAGTTTTGGGTGTACCAAAAATTCAAAATAATCTAATCTTTGTTTCAAAATTGTGTCACTCTAACAATTGCTCGTTGAATTTTTTGCAAATTGTTTTGTTGTGAAGGACTTGAGGACGGGTCGAACATTCCTACGAGGACCTCTTAAACAAGATCTATACCACCTCCCCACCACACCTTCCACCACCTCATCACCTCATGCATTCACCACTAGCATTCAACCTTTCTCTACATGGCATCACAAGCTTGGTCATCCCGCATCAAAGACAATAAAACATCTGGCAGAGAACCATCATATTCCAACAAAGCTTCCTCCATAGTGTAGCTTATGTCAATGTGCTAAGAGCCACAAGCATCCATTCTTAGATCACAGTTTGACAAGCAATAGACCTATGGAACTACTCTATGCGGATGTGTGGGGCCCTGCTCCCTTTAGGTCATTAGATGGTTTTCTTTATTATGTAGTTTTTGTTGATCATTACTCTAAATATGTTTGGTTGTACCCCATGAAAAATAAGTCAGATGTATTTTCTATTTTCATTCAATTCAAATCACTTGTGGGGAAATACTTCAACTTGCCCATTATTACTTTGTTCTCTGACAATGGTGGTGAATTCATGAAACTAAAAACTTTTCTGTCAAATAACGGAATAACTCATCTCACATCGCCTCCCCCACACACCTGAGTTAAATGGGACAGTTGAAAGACGACATCGTCATATTGTTGAGACAGGCAGAACACTACTTCACCATGCTCACTTACCTGCACACCTTTGGAGTTATGCATTCCTCACAGCCACCTATCTCATAAATTGCATGCCCACACCAAACCTCAACATGCGTTCCCTATACGAAGTTCACTTTAACCAAGTACCTAACTACAACCATCTTCATTCATTTGGTTGTTTGTGTTTCCCATGGCTTCGGCCTTACAGTAAACATAAACTACAAGCCCGCTCAGTACCGTGCATCTTCATAGGATACTCATCCTCACAGTATTCCTATCTTTGCCTTGACCCCATTTCAAATCATGTTTATAGCTCTAGGCACGTTAACTTCATTGAGAACTCTTTTCCCTACTAATCACTTACTCAAACACAATCACCTTCCCCCTCTATACCACCCTTAGCCACAACTCCTTACACCCTTATCCCTACCACTACGACCACAACATTGCCTTCTGATCCTCCACTTACACAACCACCATTTATTAACCCACCTCATACCACAACCAGTCAAGATATTGCAGGAGTGTCAGGTCCAGTTTCAAGTCCTTCCCCAGAAGATTCATCAGGTAACAATACTTCCACTCCCTCTCTTCTACATTCAGTTTCCCCTAACCCATCTCGCAGTCATCCTATGGTTACCAGGTCCCAAAATAATATCTTCAAACCGAAAAAAATTCTCACTACCTCCAAACATGATCTACCTGAGAATCTCGAACCATCATCTGTAAGTGAAGCTCTCAAAATCCCTCGCTGGAGGAAGGCATGCTCTGAGGAGTTTGATGCTTTATTACGAAATGGCACTTGGACACTAGTTCCACGGGATGAGTCCAAAAATGTTGTGGGCTGCAAATGGCTTTTCCCCATAAAAAGAAACCCGATGGTAACATTGCACGGTAGAAGGTGTGATTGGTTGCAAAGGGATTCACACAAACCCCTGGCCTTGACTTCAAAGAGACATTATCTCCTGTAGTTAAGCCTCAAACCATCAAAATAGTGCTTACAATAGCCCTTGCTCAAGGTTGGCACATGCATCAATTAGATCTTAACAATGCCTTTCTCCAAGGAAATTTAACTAAAGTTGTCTATATGCAGCAGCCCCTGGTTTTATTCACAAGGAGTATCCTAATTATGTCTGCAAATTGAAGAAAACCATCTATGGATTGAGGCAAGCACCACGTGCTTAGCATGAAGAATTGAAGGCATATGTTGTCTCTTATGGCTTCACAACCAGCTACAGTGACAGATCCCTATTCATCTACAATAAGGATGGAGTAACAGCCTATTTACTTGTTTATGTGGATGATCTCTTGCTCACAGGTAGCACTGAAAACTTTTTGACCAAATTTATTGTAGAGCTTTCCACAAGGTTCTCACTAAAATATCTTGGATTTCCACATTATTTCTTAGGCATTGAAATTATTCCAACCAAAGATGGTCTTTTTCTCTCGCAACATAAGTACATGCGAGACCTCTTAGAGAAGTTCAACAAGGCAGGGGCGAAGTCCAACTCCACTCCTTTATGCTCCTCTACACCATTGAAATTGCATGATGGTTACACAACTGTAGATGGTCAGTCCTTTCGCAGTATGATTGGTGCCCTGCAATATGTAACATTGACTAGACCAGACCTTGCCTTTGCCATCAACAAACTATCTCAGTTTATGCATAAGCCCTCTCAAATGCATTTGCAGCAACTCAAACGCACTCTAAGGTATCTCAAACATACCTTGAACTTTGGCTTGCAACTAAGAAGACCATGTCACCTTTGTCTACAAGCTTACAGTGATGCTGATTGGGGCGGTAACCTTGATGATCGTACCTCCACTTCTGCATATGTAATTTTTCTTGGAGGAAATCCAGTTTCTTGGATGTCAAAAAGACAACGCACAGTTGTAAGATCATCAATAGAAGCTGAATATAGGTCAGTTGCCAATACTGCAGCTGAAGTTATGTGGCTCTCCAACTTGTTACAAGAACTTGGGATCTCAAGTTCACCCCCTCACCAGTACTGTGACAATATTGGGGCCACATACTTATGCTCTAATCCTGTATTTCACTCTAGAATGAAGCATATAGCTTTGGATTATCATTATGTCCGACAACTGGTGCAACAAGGACAACTTCTCATCTCTCATATATCAACCAAAGATCAACTTGTTGATGGGCTGACTAAACCACTTGGCCGCTGCAGATTTACTCAACTTCGAGACAAGTTGGGTGTTGCAAATGGCAACCCCATCTTGCGAGGGCATAATAGATAAAACAAATTATTGTTGAGTTTTTGAATAATTTATCTTTAGAGTTTAAGTTTTCAAATATGTACAGCTGTAACTTTATCTTTGCTTTAGCAGCGTTGCATTTATCTTTTCCTTATTATTAGGAGTTTGTTTAGCAACTGAAATCTCATGTGTATCTATATATACACACGTTTTGTACTCTTCAAAGGCAAGCAAATACAATTCTCTTCAGATAGTGTGGTGTGCACTGGTTTGGTCTGTTTGGAAAGTCAAAAATGAGTGTCTGTTCAACAATAGGCGCTTTGATAAAGAAGTCTTATGGCAGCTACATGGTCATGGCTGGTAATGGAATGTAAATCCGGGGGCTTGTATCTGTACAACAATTCTATAATTAAGGGTGTCTGTGGCTTTCTTGGTGCAGATGGAAGGGGGTGAAGAATCTGAAGTTGAACTTGAGATGGTGGCAGTGAATTTGACATCTGATATGTGCTGGTTTTTAGTACCTCGTGCTTCTTTTTTGGATGGTTTATAATTTGGTTTTTATATACAAAGAACGTTGCACTTTTTGGTGTAGTTATGGGTAGTTATTGATGTTGGTTACTGTATATATGATAATTTCAATTAATAATATCAAAAATTTAAATTGGTTAATTTCAATTAATAATATCAAAAATTTAAATTTTATTTCAATAATACCCATAGAATTAAATGATTTAAGTGGTTGTTGTATTTAATGACAGTACTCATTTTTCAAGAGATGACATTATCTCGTTAATAAACTTTACAATAAATAAGAGTATAGAAAGAAATTGATAATTAATGCATTTGAAAGTAGTTATATGTTTCTTATATATAGGAACGAAGGTAATATCATATACAATCTCTCTCATTTACACAAGGTAACCAACAATGTTTAATGTTGAATTGATTTCATGTAAATGAGTCAAAATCTTAATTTATTAATTTGATTAAAAGCTTGATTTTGAAACAAAAGAATAAATTACCAATTTCTAATTGGTTATCTATAATCGAATACAACTATATATTAGAATAGTTTTATTGAATTGAACAAATTTGTTGCAATCAGGGTCACGACAAAATAGGAAAAATCAATAAAAAAAACATGAAATTGCCATCAATATTTATTTATAATCTTTGAAATCATAAAATGGGTTCGAGAATCTAACGTGTGGGAAATATTTTAGCACTTTACAACATTCATTTAAAAATGACTACTTCTAATTAATTAAGTCAATTATTTATAACATTTAAAATTTTTATCTCACCATAAATTACTAAGAATTAATTAAAAATATTTTTTGTTTATTTATCTTGGAATGAATAAATTTTATTCTTATTGTTTTTAACGCTTCTGTTTTCCTACTTCTATATTTCTGCATGTGCAGTAGAGAATATGTGTTACATAATTATTTTAGTAGCAAGTCTCTCTCTCTCTCTCTTCCCCCCCGTCATCTTTCTCTTTTCCAAGTAACTTCGTGTGAATACATAATATACATTCCCTTTGTCAAAATACACTGTTTTGTCTTTGACCAAAAAAATTAAGATCACATGCATGTTTTCTTGTTAAAATAATGTCGTACAAAATGCAGCCGTCTTTTTTTATAATCAACATTATTGGGAGAATGGCCAAACGCGCGTGGAAAAAGTCAACAGCAATATATCAAACAAGATAGGCATATGCATAGTGTTTAGTCTCAGTCTTCTAAGTCAACAGTACACAGTAGTACATATTATATCAACGTCATAGTGTGGTAGTAGGTATTCCTTCGTCCTTCCTATCCTATATAAAGAGGAAAGCATTCGCAAACAGAACATCAAACGGCTAAGCAAAATATATCACACAATATGGCATTCAAGGGCTATTTCCTTCTCAGCCTCATTGCTCTTGTTACTGTTAGCACTTCCAAAGTTACATGCGAAGAAGTAGATACTGTTTCACCTATTATTGAACGTGATGGCAAACCTATAGGAATAAAGGTATGTGTATACCCACAAAAACATGCAAATGCTCTACTAGTTCGATTCTTTAATTTTGATATAATTTAAAACTAACCTTTTTTTCATAATTTTGCAGATTGATTCTGATTGGTTATATGTTTATCCAAGAGGAATTCGTGACCTTTTATTATATACCAAGGAAAAATACAACAATCCGTCGATTTACATCACTGAAAATGGTAATAACACTCATCTGTATGTATTTATTTTCCTGTAATTAATGCAGTGACATACATTGTTGTACATGATTTTCAATTTTCCTAACCTTTTGAAACTTTTTCCTAACTTATATTTTACATTATTCACTTAATTTATAGGCATAAATGAGTATGATGAATCAACGTTATCACTTGAAGAATCTCTTATGGATACCTTTAGAATTGATTATCATTATCGTCATCTCTTCTATCTTCAATCTGCAATTAGGTAAGTAATATATTATTTATATAAATGGTTTATGTTATTTTGTCATACAATTTTATTAATATTTTGTTAATTTGTTTTCTTTTATTTCATAGGAATGGAGCAAATGTAAAAGGATATTATGTATGGTCTTTGATCGACAATTTTGAGTGGTCTTCAGGATATACATCACGATTCGGGATGATTTTCGTGGATTACAAAAATAGTTTGAAGAGATATCAAAAACTATCTGCACTATGGTTCAAGAATTTTCTCAAGAAAGAAACCAGACTTTATGGCTCTAGTAAATAATATTATGAAATTTGTTTATTAAATGATCATTTTTGTAAATTTTTATTTTATTATTCTTTTATTCTAATGAGGTCCTATTTGGACTTAGAGGGGAAATATAAATTTATTTTATTATTCTTTTATTGTAAAGAGGTCCCATTGGACGACTTAGGGGAAATAGAGATGTAGATCGTTGAAAATTGCTATTATTGTTACAATAAGAATGAAAGAAACTTTTTGTTATGGCGGGCTTGACAGTGCGGGTACAAAGCATGGTTGGTCAGTGAAGTTGTTGGTTCATGGGGATGAAAGATGCTCCATCATCACAATTTTTCTGCCTAAGAAAGAACAACACGGGCCGGGAGAAAAGAAGTGAGGGTCTGAAAGTGTGTGTTTAATTTTGCTAGGTGAGTGAGAATTTGTGTTCTCAAAGATCAGAGTGAACGTGTGTGAACCAGTGTTTTTGTAAGTACTGGAGTGTGTTTGAATGCAAGAGAGAATCTCAGCCTCTCATGTTAGTGTGTCCCCAAGGAAAATGAAGATCGGTGTATATATATATGTGTTGATATAAGAGAGAGAAAGGGAATCTGTGATCAAGATCAATATGTATGTGTTGATATGTTTTCACAGTAGTCAATCACCAATATCTAATGTCAATATATCCAATTGAATTAATCAATGTTAAGAATTAATCTAATTCAATTAATACTAATAATGTTTAACTAGAACAAACAATCCCACGCCAAATCTGAGCACTCAGCGGTGGTAACCAACAATGTTTAACATTGAATTGATTGCATGTATGAGTCAAAATTTTAATTTATTACTTTGATTAAAAGCTTGACTATCAAACAAGAATAAATAACCAATTTCTAGTCGGTTATCATGTAATCGAATACAACTATTAGAATAGCTTTATTTGATTGAACAAGTATGTCGCAAGTAGGGTCACAGCAAAATGGGGAAAATTAATTAAAAAATACTACTAGGGACATTCATTTAAAAATGGTTATCTCTAATTAATTAAGCCAATTCTTTAAAACATTAAAAATATTTATCTCGCCTCAAAGTTACTAAGAATTGATTATAAAAATGTTTTTTTGTTTTCTTTTATCTTGGAATGGTTAATTTTTTATTTTATTTTTTAGTTCAACAAGAGTAGGGGTGGGTATACGGACCGGTTCGGCCCGTTTAAGGCCCGGTCTGCGAAGCCCACATTTTATACGGACCGGATAAGCCCGCTCCACGAGTTAAACAGACTACTTTTTTAAGTCCGTATCCGCTCCGCGAAGCCCGCAAATAAACGGACCGGTCCGCGAGCCTAATGAAAACTCAAAAAACAAAAAAAATGTTAAATTATGGGAAATTTCTTTTTTCTTTTCCTTGAAAATGTGAGAAAGGAAACACTAAAACACATACATAAAAAAAAACAATATGAATATAAACATTCAATTAAATATTAAACATTTAAATCTAATTTGTAACTATGAAACTTGTCTTAACAACATTTGTAACTAAAATATACCAACATATTTAAAAGATCAAAGTCTTCACATATGTAACTAAAAAATGCCAACATTTGTAACAACATTAAAGGTTCTAAATTAAATATCAAAGTCTTAACATATCAATACTAAATAATGTCTTAACAATTTAAAAGTCCAAATACACCAACCAAATATCAAAGAGTTAATGCCTTAGAAAAAAACATAAAGCATTCTCAAGTCCAAATACATCAAACAAATATAATCAAGCATCTTCAATAACATTTGACTCCATGTTTAATTTAGCTTGATCATTTTTCTAAGTATATGTCTAATTGAGATTTACCCACATGTGACATATTTTCATTCTCATATCTGCAGACCTTGACCCATATACCCACCCCTCTTAATGTCTTGACAATTTCAAGTCCAAATAAACCAATCAAATATCAAAGTCTTAATGTCCTGACAACAAAACATGAAAAATTCTTAAGTCCAAATACACCAAAAAAATTCTTAATTAAAAGGAAAAAAATTAATTGCAACATATAGGAAGGTAAAGTAATATTTACCTTGCACATCAAATCCTAACTTATAATTTTCAGTCTTTGCGGGCTTTGCGGGTAGTCTGCGGGCTTTGCGAATTTAGCCCGCTAAGTCCGCGGACTTAACGGACCAGGTTCAAAATCCACAATAATTAGACGGTGTAAAATTTTTTATGCCTGTTATCCGCACAGTCTGTGGGCTTAACGGACAGGTCCGCGGATCCGGGTCCATATACTCACCCCTAAACAAGAGTAGTCTCCTACTCTTATGGCTATGTTTGGTTCTTCGTTTCACTCCATGGGCACGCGTTCCAATGCACCGTTTGTGAGAAGCAACAAATTCTTACTTCTCTGTGAATGTCCGCTTTGAAGGATTTGAACGTTAAAACAAACACGCTATACATATCTATGTATGTAATGGATAATCAGAATTACATAATTCTTTTAGTAGCAAGTCTCTCTCTCTCTCTCTCTCTATATATATATATATATTATAAAAAATATTGTTTTAATAATAATTTATAAGTATCTTTTTTTTTTTTACAAATAATTTATAAGTATCTTATTATATTTAAGATTGGTTGAGAATGTATGTGTGTGCTAGGTACGTAGATAATTAATCCGGCGACTTTGAGTGAAGGTATAAAAATATTTTAAAACATTAATTACTTAATATTCCTTAGCTCGCTTGACCAATTTCGAAAATTGCTGGAAGAGATTAGCATGAATTCCTCATTTTATGAAAGTTTGATTGCGTGAAAATTTGGGACAAATTATATCCAGAAGTATAATTTTACAAAAAAAAAAAAAAAAAGAAACACTATCCAAAAGTATTATAAACTAACTCTTAATATAAACCAACTTTTAATTATTTATACTAATATATATATTTTCCGGCTGGTGCTCGATCGTTGCTTATGGTTGTACAAGAGATGCTGGAAATAATACTAATTAATTGTGGATACAAAATTACTTAATAATATATTGTTTTACTTCCAATTCTTCCTTTGCTTTGGTATAAAAAAAAACTCTTTTTTTATCCGTTATAATTGTTTTTTCCAAGTAACTTCGTGTGAAGATCCAACAACATGGACATATTCCCTTTTTCAAAATACTGATTGGTCTTTGACCATACAAATTAAGACCACATGCCTGCTTATTTTCTTGCTAAAATAATGTTGTATAAATGCAGCCGTCTTATTTTATAATCAACATTATTGGGAGAATGGCCAAAGAAAAACGCGCGTGGGAAAAGTCAACAGCAATATATCAAACAAGGTGGTAGGCATATGCATAGTACTTAGTCTCAGTCTTCTAAGTCAACAGTAGACAGTAGTACATATTATATTGTATTATATTATATCAACGTCATAGTGTGATAGTAGGTATTCCTTCCTCCTTCCTATCCTATATAAGGAGGAAAGCATTTGCAGATAGAACATCAAACGACTAAGTAAAATATATCACACAATATGGCATTCAAGGGCTATTTCCTTCTCAGCTTCATTGCTCTTGTTATTGTTAGCACTTCCAAAGTTACATGCGAAGAAGTAGATACTGTTTCACCTATTATTGACATTTCACTCAATCGGAACAGTTTCCCTCAAGGCTTCATCTTTGGGGCCGGATCTTCCTCTTACCAGGTATATATATATATATATATATATATATATATAGGGAAATGTTCAATTTCTAGCTCCTTAATTACTAAATTTATTTCATGATTTTGATTTTGTTTATGTCTGTTATGCGCATGAACAAATATATAGTTCGAAGGTGCAGCAAAGGAAGGTGGTAGAGGACCAAGTGTATGGGATACCTTCACCCATAATTATCCAGGTAACTAACTATCTCCGATTCCCTCTACAAACAGATCAACGATTATATATGTATGATTCACATTTTCTTATTTTGAATTGTTGAAATACAGATAAAATCAAGGATAGAAGCAACGGAGACATGGCCATTGACTCATATCACCACTACAAGGTATATTTCCTTTCACGGTACTTTTTTTTATTATCATTATTGTATCTTGTAATACGAATTATTTATTTTAAAAAATATATATATAGTTCTTGTTGTTCATAAACATGAAAATCTATATTTTTTTTTTCTGTGTGCAGGAAGATGTTGGGATGATGAAGGATATGAATTTGGATTCATATAGATTTTCCATATCTTGGTCAAGGATTCTCCCAAGTAAGTTAATTGCTTACAATCAATGACTAATTTGAACTAAATTTTGCATAGTTGGATGTTAATCATTAACCGTTTTTTTTATTAACCTATATATCCACAGAAGGAATGCTAAGAGGAGGTATAAATCAAGAAAGAATCAACTATTACAACAACCTCATCAATGAGCTAGTGGCTAATGGTTAGAATTTAAACTCAATTAATTCAACTTTAGTGTACTTTGACTTTAATTTTATAATATGTCTTTATTGTTGATTATCATAATTAATTAAATATTAACAATTACAGGTATACAACCACTTGTGACTCTCTTTCATTGGGATCTTCCCCAAGCATTAGAAGATGAGTATGGTGGCTTTTTAAGTCCGCGGATAGTGTGAGTTTCAATTCTAAACCATAGCTTATTTATGTGCTTAGTACATTTAACATCTAGATATGAATATAATTTGATGAACAAACTCATATTGATCTCCAGGAAAGATTTTCGATTCTATGCGGAACTTTGCTTCAAGGAATTTGGTGATAGGGTGAAGCATTGGGTTACTTTGAACGAGCCATGGAGTTACAGCCAAAATGGCTATGCAAATGGACGAATGGCACCAGGTCGTTGTTCTGCTTGGATGAATTTGAATTGCACTGGTGGTGATTCTTCAACGGAGCCTTATTTGGTTACACATCACCAACTTCTTGCTCATGCAGCAGCTGTTCGTGTGTACAAGACCAAGTTTCAGGTTAGTTAACTAGTTCTTAACCGTTTACATTTGTTATAGGTAGACTTTGCCATAATAAAATTTACAGTGTGCTTGGAATTAGAAAAAGGAAATTATTCATGAAGGTTGTTTTATATTTTTGTTTTAAAAACTAAGTATTTAAATACAATATATGCAGGCATCTCAAAAGGGTGTGATAGGCATAACCTTGGTAGCTAATTGGTTTTTGCCGCTCAGAGATACCAAATCTGATCAAAAGGCTACAGAAAGAGCAATTGACTTCATGTATGGATGGTAAGAATTCCTTGTTCCCTTTATGTAACTTAGGTTTTTCCAAAATACATATGCATTTATTGCACCAAAAACCATTAAATTAGAAGTACAATGCACAAGTAGTATTTTCCGAACTATACCTTAATATAATGTGGGTTCATAATCCCTAGCTTGCTTTGGAAGGCTTCTATGCATTTTATATATTAAGGATTAAGGATTTGATAAATGGAAATTATTATTTTCTTTATTTTGGT
Source organism: Pueraria montana var. lobata (assembly GCA_026413185.1). NCBI lineage: Eukaryota > Viridiplantae > Streptophyta > Magnoliopsida > Fabales > Fabaceae > Pueraria > Pueraria montana. Next base: position 10,022,804 of record CM048654.1, read on the forward strand.
GTTGAGAATGCATGACTTGTTGAACAAAAAGTTGAATTTACATGCTAATTGATTTCAGGTTTATGGATCCATTAACATCTGGAGACTATCCAAAAAGCATGCGATCACTTGTGAGAACACGATTACCAAAGTTTACTACAGAGCAATCCAAACTACTTATTGGTTCATTTGATTTTATTGGCCTAAACTATTACTCTACAACATATGCCTCTGATGCACCTCATCTAAGTAATGCCCGACCTAGCTACTTAACAGATTCTCTTGTCACTCCTGCATGTAAGGACTTCAATCCTCTATCATTCTTTCAATACCCTAAGTTGCACGTATGCATTATTAAATATGATCTTGACTGACAATGGTTTGTCTTTTTTATGTTTTTGATTGATTGCAGATGAACGTGATGGCAAACCTATAGGAATAAAGGTACGTGTATACCCACAAAACATGCAATTGCTCTACTAGTTTGATTCTTTAATTACGATATAATTTAAAACTAACCTTTTTTTTCGTAATTTTGCAGATTGCTTCTGATTGGTTATATGTTTATCCAAGAGGAATCCGTGACCTTCTATTATATACTAAGGAAAAGTATAATAATCCTTCGATTTACATCACTGAAAATGGTAAATAACTTGTCTATATGTATTTAATTTCCTTTTATTGCAATGCCATATACTGTTTTACTTTATTTTTCAATGTTCCTAAGCTATTGACAATTTTTCCTAACTTATATTTTACATTCTTTTAATTTATAGGTATAAATGAGTATGATGAACCAACGTTATCTCTTGAAGAATCTCTTATGGATACCTTTAGAATTGATTATCATTATCGTCATTTATTTTACCTTCAATTTGCAATTAGGTAAGTGATAAATTATTTATATAAATGGTTTATGTTATTTTGACATACAACTTAATATTTATTTAATTTATTTTCTTTTAACTTACATCATGTAGGAATGGAGCCAATGTAAAAGGATATTACGTATGGTCTTTGTTCGACAATTTTGAGTGGTCTTCAGGCTATACATCACGATTCGGGATGATCTTCGTGGATTACAAAAATGGTTTAAAGAGATATCAAAAACTCTCTGCACTATGGTTCAAGAATTTTCTTAAGAAAGAAACTAGACTTTATGGCTCTAGTAAATAATATTATGAAATTCGTTTATTAAATGATTATATTTGTAAATAATTATTTGATTTTTATATGATATTCTTTTATTCTTTAAGAAGTCCTATTGGACTTAGAGGGGAAATAGATATTTATTTGATTATTCTTTATTCTTTTATTCTAAAGAGGTCCTATTGAACTTATAGGAGAAATAGAGATTTATTTGATTATTCTTTTATTGTAAAGAGGTCCTATTGGACTTAGAGGGGAAATAAAGATGTAGATCAATCCGTTGATAATTGCTACTTCTATTGTAATAAGAATGAAAGAATCTTTTTGTTATGATGAACATGTCATTTACAATTGTGCAACTTAATTCAAATACTCAATTGAATGTTTTCACTATATGATTCTAAATGATAGTACGAGAACTTAGAATCAAATTTTTCTGTGTTCAAGGTGTGGATGAAAAATGAGAAATTAGAAAATTAGAAAAAACAAAATAGTAAAGATTGGATAAATGCATCAAACAAAAAATATAGAAAAACAAAAGAATAATACAACAGAAAATGGAAAAAAAAAAAAAAACCAACGTATGCATTGGGCCGCCCAAGGCAAATGAAAGAGATGCTTTGTCCATGAATGGTTGTTCGAAGTTGTTTCATGAAAACAAAAGATGTTGGAGATCAGACCAAGGCAGCGCAAATTGCAAGTACCCATTTCCATGCATATATATCAGTTTTCAAGTTGGCAGATGCAGCTCATGGTGAAACACATATATCCAAACACAAATCAATTAAAGAGATGAGACAAACTGAAGTTAAATGAGTAAAGTTTTAATTCTGAATGTGAAAAAGGAAGCAAGAAATTAAATAAAAGATGGAAGCAAGACCATACACTTTTGAATCTCTCTCTCTCACGCATTCATGGGGAGCTCTCTTCGCACCACTCAAAGACACAGACCCCTCACCTCACAATATATATATATATATATATATATATATATATATATATATCACGCATCTCTTCTTCATCATCACATTCCAAAGCTACAACACTGAAATGTGAAGCCGTGGGCAGTATAAAGCCACTTTTGTGGCATGTAAGTCAAAAAGAAATGGTGGAAAAATTACCTCTCGTGGCTAGGCCTGCAAATTGGTTGAAAGGTAGAAATTTTGCCATGGCATTTAATGCACACGTTCTGATTTGTGCCTATAAATAGCAAGTCATCTTGCTCTGCTTTGCATCCCACTACAATTGTAGTAACTTTAGAAAGAGTTAGCAACACTAGTAGTGTGTGTGTTCTTCTATTATAAGAGAGAGTGTAATTGTTCTCTCCTTATAGTTAGAGAGAGGTTGTAATTTTCTTTCACTTAGTAAAAATATTTCTCTGGTCTTGTTCGTGGTTTTTCCCTTATCCGTTGAGGATTTTCCACGTTAAAATATTGTGTGTCAATTCCTATTTTTTCTCATCTCTTATTTTATTTGTGAATTATTATTTTGTTACTCTGGTACACAACAGTGGTATCAGAGCCAATAGGTTCTGATATTGTTCCGCTGCAATACACGCTGGTACACTGGTATAGTGCCGAAAAAATTTCTTAGTATGCTCTGTGGTTGCGGTATAGTTTGATCTACATCAGAAAAGAATTATTCTTGTTACTGGATATAGAGTGAGGTAGTGTGAAAGTGCATGTCTAAGAAAGTTATGTCTAAGGAAAGACTTGGTATTTAAGCGTGTCCGTTGGTGACCCACCTCTCTTTCCTGGGAACTTACCTGGTGCACTGATTCACGGTCTACTGTCACTGTTCCAGTAGGCGGTACTATATACGGTGGAAGTTGTGTAAGTCAGTTCTTTAGTGTGAAACCATGGCAGCAAAATACGAGATTGAGAAATTCAACGGGAGTAATTTCTCCCTATGGAAATTGAGGATAAAGGCAATTTTGAGGAAGGACAATTGTCAAGATGCAATTGAAGGCAGACCTGCAGAGATCACTAATGAAAGGTGGAAAGAGATGGATGACAATGTTATTGCCAATTTGCACTTAGCAATGGCGAATTCGGTTTTGTCCAGTGTTGCAGAGAAGAAGACCGCAAAGGAGATTTGGGATACTCTCCACAAATTGTACGAGGTCAAGTCACTTCACACTAGAATATTCTTGAAGAGGAAACTTTACACTCTTCAAATGAGTGAGTCCACTTCGGTGACAGACCACATCAACAATTTGAATACTCTATTCACTCAACTTTATGCGTCAGATTTCAACGTAGAAGAAAATGAGCGGGCAGAGCTTCTACTTCAAAGTTTACCAGATTCGTATGATCAACTCATCATCAACATAACGAACAATAATATTGTTGGTCGTCTAACCTTTGATGATGTTGCCGGAGCTATTCTTGAAGAAGAATCCAGGCGAAAGAATAAGGAAGGTAGGCTGTAAAATTCCAAGCAAGTAGAGGCTTTAACGGTGACGAGAGGCAGATCAACGAAATGTGGCTCTAGTGGGAGTTAAAATCATGGTAGATCAAAGTATCGAAGAAGAAAGAACATCAAATGTTATAATTGCGACATGAGAGGGCACTTGAAGAAAGATTGTTGGTACAAGAAGAATGGAGGAAAGAATTCTGAAGCATCAACCTCTTAAGGTTGCGTTGCAAGTACCTCAGATAATGGAGAAGTTATGTATAATGAAGCAGCAATTAGTTCTAAAGGCGGAAGACAACTTCATGATTGTTGAATATTGGATTCAGGTGCAACTTGGCACATGACTCCACGTCGAGATTGGTTTTGCACTTATGAGCCTATCTCGGAAGGATCCGTGTTCATAGGAAATGACCATGCCTTATAAATTGCTGGAGTCGGTACTGTCAAATTAAAAATGTATGATGGTACTATTCACACACTTCAAGGGGCACAACATGTGAAGGGCTTGAAGAAGAACTTATTGTTCGTTGGGCAATTAGATGATCTCGGGTGCAAGATCCATACTGAAGGTGGGATCTTAAAGGTAGTGAAAGGCAATCTTGTAGTGATGAAAGCTGAGAAGATCACAACCAATCTATACATGCTTTTAGGAGATACGTTGCAAGAAGTAGATGCATCAGTTGCAGCAACAAGTCAAGAAGAAGCAACGATGATATGGCATCGTAGACTTGGACATATGTCAGAGCGATGCCTGAAAGTCCTTGCAGAACGTAATCTCCTGCCTGGGCTCAAAACGGTCAATTTACCGTTTTGTGAGCATTGTGTGATAAGTAAGCAACACAGATTGAAGTTTGCTAAAGTGACTACTAAAAGCAAACACATACTAGACTTGGTCCATTCGGATGTGTGGGAATCACCAGAAGTATCTCTGGGAGGAGCAAAGTATTTTGTATCATTCAATGATGATTATTCCAGGAGATTGTGGGTGTACCCAATCAAGAAGAAGTCATATGTGTTTCCAGTATTCAAGGAATTCAAAGCACAAGTGGAGCTTGAAACAGGAAAAAAGAATTAAATGCTTGAGGACAGACAATGGAGGAGAATATGTAGATGGTGGCTTTCTAGCATTCTACAAACAATAGGGTATTTTAAGACAATTCACAGTTCCACTTACGCCTCAGAAAAATGATGTGGCAGAGCGGATGAACAGAACTCTCCTAGATAGAACAAGAGCTATGCTGAAAACAGCGGGAGTAGCCAAATCTTTCTGGGCAGAAGCAATTAAAATCGCCTGTTTTGTGATAAATTGATCACCATCAACAGCAATTGGTTTAAAGACACCGATGGAGATATGGAAAGGAAAACCAGCTGATTATTCTTTCTTACATGTGTTTAGATGTCCTGTGTACGTGATGTACAACTCCCAAGAAAGAACAAAGTTGGATCCAAAATCCAGGAAATGTATATTCTTGGGTTATGCTGACAATGTTAAGGGGTATCGCTTGTGGGATCCCACTGCCCGCAAGGTTTTTGTTAGCAAGGATGTAGTTTTTTGGAGAAAATGAATTGCAAAGTGAGCAGAAAAATGACAGCACTACCAAAGACTCTACTATAGTGCAGATAGAGAAGATGTCTGGAGAAGATGACTTTTCTGAAGCAGAACAAGAGCACGAAGAATAAGAGCCAAATGAGGTCAATGACGGAGGAGGTCTTTGACGATCAACACGACAAAAATCTAAACCAAGTTGGCACTCACAGTTTGTCATGGCAAGCCATGATGCATATTGTCTTCTAACTGAAGAAGGAGAACCATCAACCTTTCAAGAGGCCCTGAGTAGTTCTAATGCTTCTCAATGGATGGCAGCAATGCATGAAGAAATGGAAGCCTTGCATAGAAACAAGACATGGGAACTTGTTAAACTTCCAAAGGGTCGAAAAGCCATCAAAAACAAATGGCTATACAAGATCAAACGATATGGCAATGATCAAGTGGAACAATATCGTGCAAGACCGGTGGTCAAAGGATATGCTCAGAAAGAAGGTGTTGATTTCAATGAGATATTCTTGCCAGTTGTTCGATTGACAACAATTAGAGTTGTTCTGGCAATGTGTGCTGCATTTGATTTACATCTTGAGCAACTTGATGTAAAGACTGCTTTTCTCTATGGAGAACTTGAAGAGGAGATATATATGCTCTAACCGGAAGGCTTTAAAGAACAAGGAAAGGAAAACTTGGTTTGTAGATTGACCAAATGTCTGTACGGTCTAAAGCAGACGCCAAGATGTTGGTACAAGAGATTTGATTCCTTCATTATTCGCCTTGGTTACAACAGACTGAGTTTAGACCATTGCACGTACTACAATAGGTTTGATGATAATGATTTCATCATTTTGTTGTTGTATGTGGATGACATGTTGGTGGTAGGCCCCAACAAAGATCGAATCCGAGAATTGAAGGCAGAGTTGGCTAGGGAGTTTGATATAAAGTACTTGGGACCAGCAAATAAGATTTTAGGGATGCAAATTCACCGAGACAGAAAAGATAGGAAACTTCGGCTTTCTCAAAAGAATTACTTACAGAAGGTCTTGCGGCGCTTCAACATGCAAGACTATAAGCCAATTTCTACCTCATTTCTTGTCAATTATAAGTTATCCTCAAGTAGAGTCCTAGCAATGAAGCAGAGAGGATGGAAATGTCTCGAGTACCGTATGCATCAGCTGTGGGAAGCCTTATGTACGCCATGATTTGTACAAGACCAGACATTGCACAAGCAGTGGGAACGGTTAGTAGGTTAATGGCAGATCCTGGTAGAGAGCACTAGAATGCTGTTAAGAGGACCCTTAGATACATCAAAGGAACCTCGAATGTTGCATTATATTTTGAAGGATCAGAATTTATTGTCAGGGGCTATGTTGATTCAAATTTTGCAGGTGATCTTGATAAAAAAAAAGTCTACTACTAGCTATGTGCTTACACTTGCAGGAGGGGCGGTGAGCTGGTTATCCAAATTACAGACTGTTGTAGCTTTGTCTACTACAGAAGCTGAGTACATGGCAGCTACCCAGGCATGCAAGGAAGCTATTTGGATTCAAAGGCTATTGGAAGAACTTGGGCACAAGCAGTAGAAGACTACTGTGTATTGTGACAATCAAAGTGCCTTGCACATTGCAAGGAATCCAGCCTTTCATTCCAGGACAAAGCACATAGGTGTTCAATATCACTTTGTCAGAAAAGTAGTAGAGGAAGGAAGCGTGGACATGCAGAAGATTCACACCAAAAATAACCTAGCAGATGTTATGACGAAGCTGATCAATACAAACAAGTTTGTATGGTGTTGGTCCTTATTTGGCCTATCAGAAACGTAAGCAGCAAGGAAATGGCAAGATAGAGAGATATTTGAAAACACACAAAAGTAGCTTTAAGTGGGAGATTGTGAAGCCGTGGGCAGTATAAAGCCACTTTTGTGGCATGAAAGTCAAAAAGAAACGGTGGAAAAATTACCTCTCGTGGCTAGGCCTGCAAATTGGTTGAAAGGTAGAAATTTTGCCATGACATTTAATGCATACGTTCTTATTTGTGCCTATAAATAGCAAGCCATCTTGCTCTGCTTTGCATTCCACTACAATTGTAGTAATTTTAGAGAGTTAGCAACACTAGTGGTGTGTGTTCTTCTATTATAAGAGAGAGTGTAATTATTCTCTCCTTATAGTTAGAGAGAGATTGTAATTTTCTTCCACTTAGTAAAAATATTTCTCTAGTATTGTCCGTGATTTTTCCTTATCCATTGAGGGTTTTTCACGTTAAAATATTGTGTGTCAATTCCTATTTTTTCTCATCTCTTATTTTAGTTGTGAGTTATTATTTTGTTATTCTGGTACATAACATGAAACGCGCCACTCTACCTCTTCCTGCATCGACACTCAGCTGCACCATTGTTTCAAAGCCAACGTTTAAGTTCACTAGTGTCCACCACAATGCCACGAACCATGCACTGCATGAGGTCTTGGTTAATATTTATGATTTTATTCGCGATTTTATGATTCTATGATGTTGCTGTAACTTATTATTTGTTAATGACCTTTTTTTTTCCCTGGTTTTATGCTTTTGTGATGTTGCTATAAGTTAGGCTTTGCAAATATATAGCATTTCGGTCTGCAAATGCTTTACAAGCCTCTGCATGTTTCTTTTCTTCCAGTAGTCTTTTCTTTCTCTTTTAAGTTTTAACTATTATATTAGGTGTATATAATTATAATGACAAATGCAACACATTTTTTTTTAAAGCAAAAGCGGTTGTGCCAAAGCAGCACAACCAGAAATATATATATATAAAGAAATAAAAGAAACAGAGAAAGCAACAGACAAATGCAACACATGACGTGAGTGATTGTTATATAATCTTATTTTATTGTAATAATAATAAAAAGAGAGTATATTACTATATTTAATATTGATTGAAAAATTTAATAATTGATTAAAGTAATTAACGAAATTAAAAATATGCGTGCGCTTGGTTGATAATCCGGCGACTTTGAATGACGAAGGTAATACTATTTTAATAATTTATTTAGTTAATATCCCTTAGCAGGTGGTTTGACCCATTTCGATCGAAAATTGCTGAAAGAGATTAACGTGAATTTTACGAAAGTTTGATTGCGTGAAAAGTTTGACTGTGTGAGTGTGTGTCTATAAACTAAAAAATTACTATTTAGATTAATATTTTCCGGCTGGTCCTAAATCGTGGCTTGTGATGGTAGATGTTTGACAAAAAATAGTGTGGATTCAAAGTCCCGTAATTAAACAACTCTTTTATTCTTCGTCATCTTTTACTTTTCCATGTAACTTCGTGTGAAGAACATTATGAAAATGCATCCCCTTTTTCAAGTTAATGCCGTTTTGTCTTTGACCAAACAAATTAAGATAATATGCTTATTATCTCGTTAAAAAAAATCGCATAATAGATCGCCGTCTTTTTTGATAATCAACCTTTAATTGGAAAATCGCCAAATTAAGAAAAACATGGGAAAAGTCAAAAGGAATATATCAAACAAGGTAGGCATAAACATGTGTTAGTGTTTAGTCAGTCTACTAGTCAGCAATAGTATATAATATTATATTATCATTAAATAACGTAATTGTATGGTGGGTAGGTGTATTCCTACCTATATATAAAGAGGCAAGCATTCACAGATATAACATCAAACGACTAAGCACCTATCTATATATATAAAGAGGCAAGCATTTAATTCTCAGGTATAAACATTAAACGACTAAGCAAAATAGTATATCACACGATCGATATGGCATTGAACGGCTATTTCCTTCTTGGCCTCATTGCTCTTGTTGTTGTTAGCACTTCCAAAGTTACATGCGAATTAGAAGCAGATACAGTTTCACCTATTATTGACCTTTCACTCAATCGAAACAGTTTCCCTGAAGGCTTCATCTTTGGGGCGGGATCTTCGTCTTACCAGGTATATATATAGGGAACGTTTCAATTTCTAGCTTCTTAATTACTTAATTTATTGCATGATTTTGATTTTGTTTATGTTTGTTATGCGCATGAACATATATATATATATATATAGTTCGAAGGTGCAGCAAAGGAAGGTGGTAGAGAACCAAGTGTATGGGATACCTTCACCCATAAATATCCAGGTAATTAACTATCTCTTATTCAACCCTACAAAAATATCAACGTATGGGAAAGGAAGGGAATGCTTTCGGGCGTGTGATATTGTATAGTTTAATTAATAAACAAAAATATTATTGATTTACATTTGCTTATTTTGAATTATTAAAATGCAGATAAGATCAAGGATAGAAGCAACGGAGATGTGGCCATTGACTCATATCACCACTACAAGGTATATTTCCTGTCATAGTATTTTTTTCTTTTTTTAATCTTGTAATACGAATTTTTTTATTTCAAAAAATATATAGTTCTTGGTGTTCATTAACGTGAAAATCTATTTATCTGTGTGTGTAGGAAGATGTTGGGATGATGAAGGACATGAATTTGGATTCATATAGATTTTCCATATCTTGGTCAAGGATTCTCCCAAGTAAGTTACTTGCTTATAATGACTAATTTAAACTAAACTTTGCCTAGTTGGATGTTATCCTTTGACCATATTTAATATTTTTTTATTAAACTACATATCTACAGAAGGAAAGCTTAGTGGAGGTATAAATCAAGAAGGAATCAACTATTACAACAACCTTATCAATGAGCTAGTAGCTAATGGTTAGAATTTCAACTTTAATTTTGAAATATTTTCTTATTATTGATAATCATAATTAATTAAATATTAACATTTACAGGTATACAACCACTTGTAACTCTTTTTCATTGGGATCTTCCCCAAGCATTAGAAGATGAGTATGGTGGCTTTTTAAGTCCGCGCATAGTGTGAGTTTCAATTCTAAAACATAGCTTTTTTATGTGCATAGCACATTTAACATCTAGATATGAGTATAATTTGTTAAACAAACATATATTGATCTTCAGGAAAGATTTTCGGGACTATGCGGAACTTTGCTTCAAGGAATTTGGTGATAGGGTGAAGCATTGGGTTACTTTGAACGAGCCCTGGAGTTACAGCCGAAATGGCTATGCAAATGGGCGAATGGCACCAGGTCGTTGTTCTGCTTGGATGAATTCAAATTGCACTGGCGGTGATTCTGCAACAGAGCCTTATTTGGTTACACATCACCAACTTCTTGCTCACGCAACAGCTGTCCGTGTGTACAAGACAAAGTATCAGGTTAGTTAATTTGTTCTTAACCTTTTAGATATATATGTTATAGGTAAAGTTTACATTGAGCTAGGAATTAGAAAAAGGAAATTACTTATAAAAGGTTGTTGTTTTACATTTTCTTTTTTAAAAACTAAATATCCAAAAACTATGTATGCAGGCATCTCAAAAGGGTGTGATAGGGATAACCTTGGTAGCTAATTGGTTTTTGCCACTTAGAGATACCAAATTGGATCAAAAGGCTACTGAAAGAGCAATTGACTTTATGTATGGATGGTAAGAGTTTCGCCCATGCACCCTTTGTCTAACTTTGCTTTATGCAAAAGGCATATGCATTTATATTGCATAAAAAACCAATAAATAAATACAATTCACAAGTACTATACACTGGACTATAACTTGATATATTAGGATTCATAATCCTTAGCTTTTGAAGGCCTCTATGTATTTCTCATACCTTAAATGTTGGACCTTCAAGGGTGTAATATTAAGGAAATGATAAGGGAAACTTATTATTTTCTCTATTTGGTTTGTTGAGCATGCATGACTTGTTGAACAAAAAGTTGAATGATAACTAATAAATTGATTTTAGGTTTATGGATCCATTAACATCCGGAGATTATCCAAAAAGCATGCGATCTCTGGTGAGAACAAGATTGCCAAAGTTTACTACAGAGCAAGCCAAACTACTTATTGGTTCATTTGATTTTATTGGCCTAAACTATTACTCCACAACATATGCCTCTGATGCACCTCATCTAAGCAATGCCAGACCTAGCTACTTAACAGATTCTCTTGTCACTCCTGCATGTAAGGACTTCAATCTTTTATCATTCTATCAATTCCCTAAATTGCATGTATATATACATTATTGAAAATGATCATGATTGATAATGGTTTGTCTTTGATATTTGTGATTAACTACAGATGAACGCGATGGGAAACCTATAGGTATAAAGGTACGTGTTTACCCACCAAAGCATGCAAATGCTCTACTAGTTCAATCCTTTAATTTTGATAAAATATAAAACTAACATCTTTTCATAATTATGCAGATTGTTTCTGATTGGATATATGTTTATCCAAAAGGAATTCGTGACCTTTTATTATATACCAAGGAAAAGTATAACAATCCTTTGATTTACATCACTGAGAATGGTAAATAACATTTGTCTATGTATATTTAATTTCCTTTGATGAAATAACATTTGTTGTACATGATTTTCAATTTTCCTAACCTATTGAAAGGAATGTGTATCCTAACTTATATATTACATTTCTCCACTTAATCAATAGGTATAAATGAGTATGATGTACCAGCACAATCACTTGAGGAATCTCTTATGGATATTTTCAGAATTGATTATCATTATCGTCATCTCTTTTATCTTCGATCTGCTATTAGGTAAGTAATCTATCATTTATATAAAAGGTTTATGTTATTTTGTCATAAAATTTGATAGTTTTTAATTTATTTTCTTTTAACTTATACTTGATATAGGAATGGCGCAAATGTAAAGGGATATTATGTATGGTCTCTGTTCGATAATTTTGAGTGGTCTTCAGGCTATACATCACGATTCGGGATGATCTTCGTGGATTATAAAAATGGTTTGAAGAGATACCAAAAACTATCTGCAATATGGTTCAAGAATTTTCTCAAGAAAGAAACCAAACTTTATGGCTCTAGTAAATAATATTGTGATGAAATTTGTTTATTAAATGATTATATTTGTAAATAATCATTTGATTTTTATTTCATATTCTTTTATTCTAGAGAGGTCCTATTGGACTTAGAGGGAAAATAGATATTTATTTGATTATTCTTTTATTCTAAAGAGGTCCTATTGGACTTAGAGGAGTAATAGAGATTTATTTGATTATTCTTTTATTGTAAAGAGGTCCGATTGGACTTAGAGTGGAAATAGAAATTTATTTGATCATTCTTTTATTCTAAAGAGGTCCTATTGGACTTAGAAGGGAATAGAGATGTAGATCTGTTGATAATTGCTACTATTGTTACAATGAGATTAATGAAAGAAACATTATGTTATGATAAATATATCATTTACAATTGATTATATTTGTTAATTTACTGCATCTTATATTGGGGGATTTTGTGAAAGTTAATGACAGTAAAACTCATGACTAATTAAGATAATTAAGATTGTAGTCAATCACCAATACGTAATGCCAATGTATCCATTTTTTTTTAACAACTGTGGCACTTTTATCATAAACTTAAAAAAAAATTGAAAAATGCAGCGGCAATCTATCTGATTCATCATTGCCTCTCAACATTTGATCGCTGATCCAGTTATCTTTACTACCATGTATTTCTTAAATTACAGGATTATCTAATAAAAGTTAAGTAGGATTCGTACAGGGACATAAGGTTATAAAAATTGCTGCTGGTTTTTGGTAACAAGGGTATATGTTAGCTGTGTATGGCTGGTTTTAACGAGGCTTTAGGTGGGGACGTATGGAATGACAAAAAGTGTACAGGGCTATGATTCTGTCAAGTGTGGTGGCGCATGGTTAATGTATATTTTGCTGTATATTTTAGCATAATATATCTTAACCAATGCTGGTTACTTTTAGATGGGCTTATACTTGTTATGTGTACATATAACTATGATGTGGGGTTGGGTATCTTCTTGTACCTAACTTTTCCTATTATTATATATAAATACATATTCTCTTTGGCTGTTAAAAAAAAGAGTAGGATTAACAAAAAATTTCATACCAAATACCAATACACTTTCGAAAATTGTTGAAAGAGATTAACATGAATTGGTCAGTTTATAAATGTTTTTATTGCGTGAAAATTTTGGATAAATTATTTCCAGAAGTATATATTTATACCAAAAAGAAAAACACTATCCAAAGGTATTATAAACAAACGTTTAGTTCAAAATATTATTTGTTATTTAGATTAATATTTACCGGGTGGTCCTAAATTGTTGCTTGTGATGGTATAAGACATCCTCTTTTTCTTATCCATGTAACTACATGTGAAGAACATGACGGGCATTACCATTTTCAAAATACTGTTTTGTCTTTTGCCATACAATTTAAGATATATGAAGACCACTGTAAAAGTTTTATTTTTATTTCTAATAAAATGTCGCGTGTGAAAGACGACCGTCTTTTTTTATATTCAACTTTACTGGGGAAATGGCCAAAGAATTAAAACGTGGGAAAAGTTAACAATAATCTATCAAAAAATTAAGGTAAGCAATAAGTTCAGTCAGTCTTCAAAGTGAAGTCAACAGTGGTATACTACTACACTAGTATATTATATTATTATTAAATTGAAACGCACCGTTTCAGTAAAAGAAAAAAATAATAATAATATAATAATAATAATAAAAACCAACGATCCCTCCCCCCCCTAATTTCTTTTCTTCAACCCGAGACCCCCCCCCTCTGCGCTTCGTCTTTTTTTTTTTTTTTTTTTTTTTCTCTTTCTTTCAAAATCCCTCCTATGTTCTTCTTATTCCTTCTATTCTCTTTTCCTTCCTTGCTCCAAAAACCCATCAAGTTTCCTACACTTTTGTGGTGCTCAAGTTTGGGAAGGTGATTGGAGTTAAGGGAAATAATACCCATCTCCTTGAAATTTTCTATTTGAAGCTTTTGAGGTAAATCCATGAACAACAAAGCTAGATAATTATTTTTTTAGCATAAATTAGTTATGGGTTGTGTGTGAGAGGTGTTGGAAATTTAAATATTAGGATTATTGTGGCTTCCTCAAAAACCCTGGGTATATTAAATTGGGGACTTTATCTAATTTTTCATTCTCTTGTTATTAATGTCTAGATTCCTTGGAAAACACAGTGGTTGCTCCTCCCCACGTCATTGGAAGACACTGATTGGGTTCTCTTTGGTTGTGAGTAGCTAAATTTACCTAGTGACTTTTTCATTGGTATTTTTAGGAGAAGCAAGTATATTTTAAAAATACGTTTTCTTAGTGATCTTAGTTCCTATGAGTACTTGAGAAAGAAAAATAACTATAATATTTATTTTACTTGGTTGGATTTAATTCTTTATGATTTTTTATAATTTGATGATATAATTTAGATGTGTAAATTGAGTTCTCATTCTGAATAATGGTCGTTTGCTACAACGAAGAGATAAACTAGCCTATAGGTTAAATACCTATAGTTTATATAATTTCCGTTTGCTACAACGAAGAGATAATGTAGCCTATGGGTTGAATATCCATAGTTCCTATATTTACCGTTTGCTGCAACGAAGAGAAAATGCAGTCTACGAGCTAAGTGCTGTAGTTCTATAATTTCCGTTTGCCACAACGAAGAGATAACGTGGTCTATGTATACGTAGTAGAATTAAAGTTTATATAAAGTTGTTCATCTTGATTATGATTTGATTTTAATTCTTATGAGTTAGCAAGGGAGTAAATATAAGTTTTATAAAAAAATGAGCTGTATTTATTTCACTTTAATTTAAATTCCATTTAAATTCTTTTCGGATGAAAAACTCGTACTATGGTTGCTTTTCTCCTTCCTGTCCACTTTGTATTTTTATGCTCTCACTAAGTCCTTGTGACTTACCCCATTCTTTCCTTTTCCTCTCAGATTCACAGGTAGTTGAGTAGCAGACTTCTTGGGATTTGCTGATCTCCCTAGGAATTTTGTTCATCTTTTGGTAGGCCTCCATTGCATATAATGGAGAGTATATTTTGGTGACTCCAGTATAATGCAGCTATAGTGACAGGGACAGAAATAGATATAGATGAAATCCCTTTATTTTTGAGTTTATTTTAGTGATGTATTTGGATATATATCCATATCAAGGGCCTATGTTGTGATGTGTGGCCTTGATATCTAACTGTTGGATCTAAATATATGTATATATGATTTCACAAGTGGTTCTGCATACTTGGTTTGTCCTGTTTTTAGGGGAGACTCTGCCGAATTTTTGGTAGTCCCCTTTATTTGTCTTTATTTATGTCTTTGTGTTCAGGCTAGCCAGGCTAAAGAACATGTAGCTTGTGCGCCGGTCATGATCCTAGGACGGGTTGTGACAACGTTGGTATCAGAGCTTAGGTTAATAGGTCCTATGGCTGCATTATTGGGTATGTTGTAGCATCTTGTTTGTAACTTGTGTACCCAGGCACAAATTACATGCAAGAGGCCATGACAATCCATTGTTAAACTGGAGTTTGTTGTATTAGTTGGTGTAATGGATTCTAGGCTTGCCTTTCTAATTCCTCTTCATATTTACATCTTTGATCCTCATTGTTAGGTTGAGATGCCACCCAGGACTAGACCTGCTAGAGAGCAAGTTTCTGATGAGGCTTCTACTCAACCCTAGAATGTAGCCCCGAGGGGTCGTGGACGTGGTCGCGGTCGTGGTCGGGGAAGACGTGGAAGGGGTGGTGGAATGCCAGAGGTTGAGGTTCCTAGAGCTACACGTGGAAACCCAACACTAGCTCAGTTAACTACTAATATGCAGAATATGCAAGAGACACTACAACAATTAGTTGATGTGATTGGAGTTCAGAGGCAGCAACAAACAGGGCCACAACAGCCAGTTTTTGAGACTAATCAGGATGAGGAACTACATGAGCAACCACTTGTTCAGCCCGTTAGAGCAGAGGTTTCATTGACTGCATTCACTAAGCTTAATCCTCCGACTTTTAGTGGCTCAGACATTCATGAGGATCCTCAGGCATTTCTAGATGAGGTGTCATGGATATGTCAGGGTTTAGGTTGTTCTACTACTCTGATGGTTCAGTTGGCTGCTTTTCGTTTGCGTGATGTGGCGAGGGGATGGTATGAGACCATGCTCCTTGCGAGACCGGCAGGATCACCTCTTTTGATGTGGGATGAGTTTGTCGAGTTGTTCTTAGCTCACTCTTGCCTCAGAGTGTTAGAGATAGCAGAGCACGAGAGTTTGAGACACTTGTGCAAACAGATCAGATGTCAGTGATGGAGTATAATATCCAATTCATGCGACTTTCTAGATATGCACCACACTTGGTGGCTACAGAGAAGCTTAAAGTTCAGAGGTTTTTAGATGGTTTGAAGAGTTACTTGTTCAGGGCGATTGCAGGGCATGGTGACATGAGTTATGAGCAAGCCTTGAATAGGGCTTTGACTGTTGAGCGAGGAAATAGAGATAGAGGTGGGAATTTTCGCGACTCACGCAAGAGGTCCCACTTGGAGACATCTCGTGGTGGCCATCAGGGCCATGGTGGTGGAGGCTTTAGGGATGATACTAGTCAGTATCGTCGAGGTCAACAAGGAGGTCGACAGCCACAGGTCACTCAATTTAGCCAGGCAGCTAGCACAGCTCATAGCCGAGGTGTTTCACAGCATCGCACTACTTCTGATTGGACCCCTACTACTTGTGCTACATGTGGTAAAGTGCATGTTGGATCTTGCAGGCAAGGGTCAGCAGGATGTTATCGATGTGGACAAGTTGGACACTTTGCTAGGAATTGCCCTATGTCATCTTTCCAGCCTTCTTTTAGCAGAGTGGTAGCACCTATGGTTCAGGTGGGGCAGTCTAGTGGTCCAAGTGGCTCATATCGGGGTGGCAGAGGACCAGGAGGTAGAGGACCAGGAGGCAGAGGACAGGGACAGACTAGTGGAGGATAAGCTCGTGTGTTCACCTTGACTCGTCAGGATGCTCAGGCATCTAATGCTGTTGTGACAGGTATACTTTCCATAGATTCTCGAGATGCACATGTTTTGTTTGACTCCGGAGCTACGCATTCCTTTGTGTCTCCATTCTTTGCATTTGCTTTTGGGAGAGATCCATCACCTTTAGATGAGCCTTTGACAGTGGCTACACCTATGGGTCACTCTTTATTAGCAAATTCAGTGTACAGATCCTGTGAGGTTTTGGTGGAGGGCAAACCGCTGATGGTAGATCTTATAGAGTTGGATATGGTTGACTTTGATGTGATCTTGGGTATGGACTGGTTGGCTTCTTGCCATGCTACCCTAGATTGCCACAATAAAGTGGTGAAGTTTGATATGCCAGGGGAACCAACCTTTGTGTTTCAGGATGATCAGAGTTGGTCATCAAGTAACTTGATTTCAGCAGTAAAAGCACACAAGTTATTGAGGAAGGGTTGTCATGGGTACCTTGCAATGATAAAAGATGTTGATGTGGTAGTAGTGGAGTTGAAGCAAGTCCTAGTGGTATGTGAATACCCTGATGTCTTCCCTGAAGAGTTACCTGGTGTCCCACTAGATAGAGAGATAGAGTTTGGTATTGATTTACTCCCAGGAACTCAACCCATATCCATACCTCCATATCGGATGGCTCCAGCCGAGCTTAAAGAGTTGAAGAAACAGTTGCAGGATCTTCTTGACAAAGGTTTCATCCGTCCTAGTTGTTCCCCCTGGGGTGCACCAGTGTTGTTTGTCAAGAAGAAGGATGGTTCACTACGTTTATGTATTGATTATCAACAATTAAACAAGGTGACAATGAAGAATAAGTATCCTTTACCTCGCATTGATGACTTGTTCGATCAACTTCAAGGATCTCAATGTTTCTCAAAGATTGATTTGAGATCTGGATATCATCAATTGAAGATAAAGGTGGAGGACATTTCTAAGACAGCTTTTCGTACCCGATATGGACATTATGAGTTTTTGGTTATGTCTTTTGGACTAACCAATGCCCCTGCAGCTTTCACGGATTTGATGAATCGAGTCTTCAAGCCGTTCTTAGACCGCTTTGTGATAGTCTTCATTGATGATATTTTGGTGTATTCTAAGAGTAAAGAGGAGCATGAGCAACACTTGAGGTTAGCCTTGCAAACCTTGAGGGAGCATAAGTTATATGCAAAGTTCTCCAAATGCGAGTTTTGGTTGGATAGTGTAACCTTTTTAGGCCATGTGGTATCTAAGGATGGAATAAGTGTAGATATGAAGAAAGTGGAAGCGGTTCAGGCTTGGCCTAGGCCTACATCGGTGTCAGAAATTCGTAGTTTTCTTGGACTTGCAGGATACTACCGTCGATTCGTTAAGGATTTTTCCAGACTTGCAGCTCCTCTAACCAGATTGACACAGAAGCAGGTTATGTTCCAATGGGATGATATATGTGAGCAAAGTTTCCAGCAGCTAAAGGATTGTTTGACATCCGCTCCTGTCTTGGCCTTACCTTCGAGTGGTGGTGGTTATGTGGTCTATTGTGATGCATCTAGAGTTGGATTAGGGTGTGTGTTGATGCAACATGGAAGGGTGATTGCTTATGCTTCTAGACAGCTTAAAAGGCATGAGCAAAACTATCCTACGCATGACTTGGAGATGGCAGCAGTGATCTTTGCTCTTAAGATTTGGAGGCATTATCTGTATGGTGAAACTTGTGAGATCTACACTGATCATAAGAGCCTTAAGTATATCTTTCAGCAGAAGGACTTGAATTTAAGGCAAAGAAGGTGGATGGAGCTTTTGAAAGACTATGATTGCACGATCTTGTATCATCCAGGTAAAGCAAATGTAGTTGCTGATGCTTTGAGTAGGAAATCTATGGGTAGCCTGGCTCACATAGTTGAAGTTAGGAGACCTATAGTGAAAGAGTTTCAAGATCTTGTAACTAATGGAGTGAAGTTTGAAGTCACAGGCACCGGATCACTTTTAGCTCATATTCATGCTCGTTCCACTTTAGTGGATACCATTAAAGCAACTCAAGGTGAAGACCCTCTTTTGATGAAGATTATAGAGGAGACTCAAGCAGGCAAGGTGTTTGATTTTGTGGTTGATTCGGAGGGTGTCTTGCACTTTGGCACTCGCCTATGTGTTCCTAATGTAGGAGACTTAAGGGAGAAGATTTTGGGAGAAGCCCATCATTCCTCATATACCATTCATCCGGGTTCTACTAAAATGTATCAAGATTTGAAGGAGTTTTATTGGTGGGAAGGGATGAAAAAGGATGTAGCTGAATTTGTATCTAAATGTCTAGTATGCCAGCAAGTTAAGGCAGAGCATCAAAAGCCCGCAGGGTTGTTTCAGAGAATTGATGTACCAGAATGGAAATGGGAGAGGATCACTATGGATTTTGTGACGGGGTTGCCTAGAACCTCAAAGGGTTATGACTCAGCTTGGGTGATTGTAGATAGATTGACTAAGTCAGCACACTTTTTGCCTGTGAAAACTACCTACTCAGCAGCTCAGTATGCTAAGCTTTATATAGAGAGAATAGTATCCTTGCATGGAGTGCCATTGTCTATAATATCAGATCGAGGACCTCAGTTCACAGCTCAATTTTGGAGATCTTTTCAGAAGGGTTTAGGGACCAGATTGGATTTGAGTACTGCTTTTCACCCTCAGACTGATGGCCAATCCGAGAGGACAATACAGATCCTAGAAGATATGCTTCGTGCTTGCATGTTTGATTTTGGAGGTAGTTGGGATCAATACTTGCCTTTGGTTGAGTTTGCTTATAACAATAGTTATCAGTCTAGTATTCAGATGGCTCCTTTTGAGGCCTTGTATGGAAGGCGTTGTAGATCACCGATTGGTTGGTTTGAAACTGGAGAGTCTAGACTGATAGGTCCAGATATAATACAAGAAGCTGTTGAGAAGGTCAAGATAATCCAAGATCACTTGGTGACTGCTCAGAGTAGACAGAAGTCTTATTCAGATCGAAGACGTCGACCTTTGGAGTTCAGTGTAGGAGAACATGTGTTTTTGCGTGTGTCTCCGATGAAAGGTATCTTACGTTTTGGCAGGAAGGGTAAGCTTAATCCCAGGTTTATTGGTCCTTTTGAAATTCTAGAGAGGGTGGGACAAGTGGCTTATCGCTTAGCTCTCCCACCTGATCTCTCTGGGGTTCACCCAGTTTTCCATGTGTCTATGCTTCGAAAGTATGTACATGATCCATCTCACATTATTCAGCATCAGTCGGTGCAACTTGATGAGAATCTAAGCTATACAGAACAACCAGTGGCTATAGTAGACAAACGCGTGAAGCGTTTACGTTCTAAGGATGTTGTGTCAGTGAAAGTAGCTTGGCGAGGCCTAGCTGGTGAGGAGATGACTTGGGAGCCAGAAATTGTTATGCGTGAGAAGTATCCTCACTTGTTTGAGACTCAAGGTTAGTCATATATTAAATTCGAGGACGAATTCTTTTTAAGAGGGGAAGAATGAAACGCACCGTTTCAGTAAAAGAAAAAAAAAATAATATAATAATAATAATAATAAAAACCAACGACCCCCCCCCCCCCCCCCCAATTTCTTTTCTTCAACCCGAGACCCCCCCCCCCCCCTCTGCGCTTCGTCTTCTTTTTTTTTTTCTCTTTCTTTCAAAATCCCTCCTATGTTTGTAACACCCTAAAAATTTACAACTCAGAATATAATAAATATTGTGTTTGTGTGCTCTGTTAGAATTTAATTAGTATTGAATTAATTATAATAGAAAATATATATATATATATATATATATATATATATATATATATATATATATATATAGATTATAAATATGTTATTTCATGTGACAAAATTTAGTGAAATTAAAATTTTAATTTTTACACTGTGCGAAATTATACTGTGTAAAATTAGACAGTATAAATTTACACTGTGTAATACTGTGTATGATTAATTTGAATTACACAATGTTCTAGATAATTAGCACAATACTCTATGTTAATTAGCTAGTAATTAACTACTTATGGTAAAAATAAAATTACCATTTTTGTTTAATCTCATTTTACCCATTTTAAGCATATAAAAAAATAAAAAAAAATAAAAAAAAGGGCTCTGCTGGTCGAACCAGAGAGCTTCCCCAATTTTTCTTCTTCCTTACACACTCCAAACTTCAAAAGCCTTAAAAATAGGGATATTTATATCCCATATTAAATTTTTTTGACCTAAAACCCCTTGGATTTTTTTTTTCTATTAATAAAAAAAAAATTCAGCTCCCTTCCTCACTCACTCTCTCTGCTGTCTCTGAATATTTCTCAAAGGGAGAAAAGGTTTTCTCATTTCCTCCATTGCTTTCCATAATCCAAAGCTTAGGTAATTTCTATCAAAATTAATTTTTGATTCCATAGGATTGCTTAGAATTTTAAACTCTACAAGTGTATGGTTTAAAATTTTAATTTTGATACTTAGGGACTTAAGGACTCTATTAAGGCTCATTCCCTTCATCCTTTCCATTTTCATGAGCTATATTAAGGTATGGAGGAGTTTCCCCCTTAAACTTTGGTTAAATACACCATTTTGTTCATGGTGGCTGCTGGCTGTTTAGATTTTATTTTAAATAATTTCGTGGATCTTTATGATAATTTGAGACTATGAATAACTGTTTTTATGCCTCTGTAATGGACACAAAAATTTTCAGAATTTATTGAGTTGATTTGGTATTTTAAATAGAATTATTTTTGTGAGTGCTCTGTATTTGCTCAACCCACTGTTTTGAGTATTTGACCTGTTTTAGAGTGATATTTTCATAAATTAAGACCACAAAACCTTGATACTATGTGTTAGTGATGTTTCTGAAAATTTTCAAATTTTACTGGGTTTATTTAGTATTTATAAATAAATTCTATTTTTATTTTCAGAAATCTGTTGGGTCATGTTTAAATAGAAGAAAAATATTTTCAGTGAGAAATTTCGTGTGAAAAAAATATATGATGATAATTCACCTCTTTATAGTGTACTTTAATTTTCATAGAATTCATTAAGTTGTTTTACTATTTTTAGATGGTATATTATTGTAAAAACTGATTTCTGATAACAGGGGAAGATAAATGGAAAAATGATATTTGGGGTAGGAATTAAATTCTGGGAAAAATATATGTTGTAATTTACTTGTGGATAATGGTCTCTGTGAAATTTCACTAATTAATGATGAGTTTTGATATTTTCGAAATTTCCTATACTCTGTTTTCAGTGTGCAGTCAGATTTGGAAAAATAAATTAAAAATCATATTTTTGGAGTGAATTTTGAGGAACTAAATTTATGTGTGACTAATTGCATGATTAATAATGTCTCTGAAAATTTATATACTATTCTAAATTAAAATGATATGTTAAATAATTCTTGGAGTGCAGAATTTGATCTATGTAGAATATTAGACTTTGGTTAAATTAATTGCTTTAAGTATGTTATTTAATTGTTTTGGACTATGAATGAGTGGTTTTATCCCAAAGGAAAGACCTCTGCACTTTATCATTATATATTTGATTGTTTGTTAATGAAATTTTTATTTTTGCCTTATTCATTGTATTTAACTGACTTGAATTGGAGACCGGGAGGAATGTGATCCTCGGGCAATCTGTGTGCTGGAAATTGAATGTGCATGTTGTGTTATGTGTATTGAATGATATGTGATTATGGGAAGGGGACAAATGGACTCCTTGTAAGAGTGCATTTGCATGCTAGAAAATGGAGTTCTAGCACTTTATTTTGATTTATTGTGAAAACAATAAATAAACCTTAAAAAAAAGAGTGTGAATAATTATAATTATTTGGACTTAGTAAATTTTAGGAAATTTGACATGTGGGCATCAAATCTTAAACTTGGACTTAGAAAATAAACTAGGACCTTTGCTTGGAGTTGCGTACTAAAGAATAAAATTTAGCATAATACTTGAGAGAGGGTAAGGATTTACATAAAATTTAATAAAAATTGTTTAGAATCATGAAAGGGGTTCATGATGAGATTAGTAGTGCTTAATGCATCTACTCTTGTATGTTTGTTTGTTTGCAATGTGAATGGGAGGGGAAGGAGGAACCTTTTCCATTTCTAACGTGGTGAGGTCGTTTAGTACGATGTAATCGTGGAACGTGATTCCCCGTGATGGTTAGCTGTGGAAGCAAACTTGGAGAGGTTGTGTGGGTAGCTCCGACTGTGACTTGTGTCGTTATGGAGGATGGGATCGCTATGTGATACGTGATGAGCTCATGGAACTAAATTGATCGCCGTCTGGTACCTTTAACAGAGGAGTCCACACAAACCTGTAAGGACAATCCCAATGGGGAGAGTCATTGAGGAGTCAGTCCTCAGAGATTGGATGACCACAGAGTGGTACCTGGGAAATGATCGCAGGCGTGATCGACCTTGGGGGTAAGGGCCGAGTTGTGACTATAGGTCACGTAACCGACTTGGCAACCTCGACTAAATGCGAGCCATTATCATGTTGGTGAGAGCCCCGTTATCGTACCATGACGATGGTGTACTCCCAATAGCCATCCAACTTAAATGTGTAAGACCACTGAGTTCTGGGAGTTCTAGTGGCAGCGGGCCCGAGAATGATGAATTAAGAATTAGTCAACAAGTGTGATTAGGGTCACGAGTGAGATCGTGAGAGAACCATATCGTGTGGTTTGTTATGTGTATGTGTATGTGACCGTAAGGTCGTTTGTTTGTGGCTTGGAGGTGGGATACTCACTCCATACACCTATATTTTTCAGAATCAGATGGACGAGTACCGGGAGCCCGTAGTACGAATGTGGAGTGAATCTGTTAACGGAATCTGGTCCCATGATGCTTACAATCAGACAGACACCTTTGATGGATGGGTCAGATTCTCTTTTGCTGCGGCGGGACATGGACCTCCTACACGCCCTGTACGTTTTGCCCTACCTATGTTGTATACGCAGGAGAGAGCCCCTGGGTATCACCGCGACACCGACACACCACCTTCTTCTCCCTCTTCTAGGAGGAGCTCTTCTGTAGATTTATCTATGTCCAAGGCTGAGTTTGAAGAGCTCATGACTCTCATCTCTTCTCCCACCAGTGTTCTGAGGTTGGGCGATACTTTGGAGGATGATGACGCTGAGGAGGATCCTGAGGAGGACCCTGAGGAGGACCCTTCTGAGAACTCTTCTACGGAGTATTAGGTTTGGGGTGTATAATTGCGGGTATATATTGTAGATAGGGGGCTGCTCTGAACCCTTAGTTTTCCTTTTTTGTGTATTTTGTTATGGGTAGACTAGGGTTCAAATTTTGTTATCCTGCTTCATATATATTATTTTGTTACTACTTAACTTTGGGGTTGTATATGATACGTATCTGTCTTCCGCCGACGTCATTTTACTTTATCTGTTTTCGACTCTCTATGAGATTGGTATTATGGGATTATGTTCTATTTTATGTAAGATGGATTTAAGAAGCGACATTTTAAATTATTTCCTTATCCGTTATTTTTTTAATGAATATATATCTTTTCTTACAATAAGCGTTTTTTAGAAATAAAAGTGCATTCTAAATTAGGGTGTTACAATGTTCTTCTTATTCCTTCTATTCTCTTTTCCTTCCTTGCTCCAAAAACCCATCAAGTTTCCTACACTTTTGTGGTGCTCAAGTTTGGGAAGGTGATTGGAGTTAAGGGAAATAATACCCATCTCCTTGAAATTTCCTATTTGAAGCTTTTGAGGTAAATCCATGAACAACAAAGCTAGATAATTATTTTTTTAGCATAGATTAGTTATGGGTTGTGTGTGAGAGGTGTTGGAAATTTAAATATTAGGATTATTGTGGTTTCCTCAAAAACCCTGGGTATATTAAATTGAGGACTTTATCTAATTTTTCATTCTCTTGTTATTAATGTCTAGATTCCTTGGAAAACACAGTGGTTGCTCCTCCCCACGTCATTGGAAGACACTGATTGGGTTCTCTTTGGTTGTGAGTAGCTAAATTTACCTAGTGACTTTTTCATTGGTATTTTTAGGAGAAGCAAGTATATTTTAAAAATACATTTTCTTAGTGATCTTAGTTCCTATGAGTACTTGAGAAAGAAAAATAACTATAATATTTATTTTACTTGGTTGGATTTAATTCTTTATGATTTTTTATAATTTGATGATATAATTTAGATGTGTAAATTGAGTTCTCATTGTGAATAATGACCGTTTGCTACAACGAAGAGATAAAGTAGCCTATAGGTTAAATACCTATAGTTTATATAATTTTCGTTTGCTACAACGAAGAGATAATGTAACCTATGGGTTGAATATCCATAGTTATTTACCGTTTGCTGCAATGAAGAGAAAATGCAGTCTACGAGCTAAGTGCTGTAGTTCTATAATTTCCGTTTGCCACAACGAAGAGATAACGTGGTCTATGTATACGTAGTAGAATTAAATTTTATATAAAGTTGTTCATCTTGATTATGATTTGATTTTAATTCTTATGAGTTAGCAAGGGAGTAAATATAAGTTTTATAAAAAATGAGCTGTATTTATTTCACTTTAATTTAAATTCCATTTAAATTCTTTTCGGATGAAAAACTCGTGCTATGGTTGCTTTTCTCCTTCCTGTCCACTTTGTATTTTTATGCTCTCACTAAGTCCTTGTGACTTACCCCATTCTTTCCTTTTCCTCTGAGATTCACAGGTAGTTGAGTAGCAGACTTCCTGGGATTTGCTGATCTCCCTAGGAATTTTGTTCATCTTTTGGTAGGCCTCCATTGCATATAATGGAGAGTATATTTTGGTGACTCCAGTATAATGCAGCTATAGTGACAGGGACAGAAATAGATATAGATGAAATCCCTTTATTTTTGAGTTTATTTTAGTGATGTATTTGGATATATATCCATATCAAGGGCCTATGTTGTGATGTGTGGCTTTGATATCTAACTGTTGGATCTAAATATATGTATATATGATTTCACAGGTGGTTCTGCATACTTGGTTTGTCCTGTTTTTAGGGGAGACTCTGCCGGATTTTTGGTAGTCCCTTTTATTTGTCTTTATTTATGTCTTTGTGTTCAGGCTAGCCAGGCTAAAGAACATGTAGCTTGTGCGCCGGTCATGATCCTAGGACGGGTTGTGACATAAATCAACGCGTCAAAGTGTGGTAGTAGGTATTCCTTCCTATATATAGAGGAAACCATTCACAGAGACAGCATCAAAACGACTAAGCAAAATATATATCACACGATCGATATGGCATTCAACGGTTATTTCCTTCTCGGCCTCATAGCTCTTGTTCTTGTTAAATCTTCCAAAGTTACCTGCGAAGAAGAAGTTACAGTTTCACCTATTATTGACATTTCACTCAATCGGAACAGTTTCCCTCAAGGTTTCATCTTTGGGGCAGGATCTTCCTCCTACCAGGTAATATATAATATATAATATATAGCTCTTCTTACAACAAACACATATATATAGGGAATGTTTCAATTTCTAGCTACTTAATTACTCAATTTATTGCATGATTTTGATTTTGTTTATGTTTGTTATGCGCATGAACATATATATATATAGTTCGAAGGTGCAGCAAAGGAAGGTGGTAGAGGACCAAGTATGTGGGATACCTTCACCCACAAATATCCAGGTAACTAACTATATATCTCTGATTCTCCCCAACAAACAGTGAAACAGATCAACGTAAAGGAAAGAAGGGGAAAGCTTTTCGTGCGTGTGATCTTTCTAGTTTAATTAATTAACAAAAACATTACTGATTTACATTTGCTTATTTTGAATTATTGAAATGCAGATAAGATCGAGGATAGAAGCAACGGAGACGTGGCCATTGACTCGTATCACCACTACAAGGTATATATATTTCTATCACAGTATTTTTTTTTTTTTAATATCTTGTAATACGAATTATTTATTTCAAAAATTATATAGTTCTTGCTATTCATAATTAAACGTGAAAATCTATATCTTCTTTTCTGTGTGTAGGAAGATGTTGGGATGATGAAGGATATGAATTTGGATTCTTATAGATTTTCCATTTCTTGGTCAAGGATTCTCCCAAGTAAGTTGATTGCTTATAATTAATGACTTATTTGAACTAAATTTTGCCTAGTTGGATGTTACTCATTGACCTTTTTTTTTTTTTTTTTTGTTAACACAGAAGGAAAGCTAAGTGGAGGTATAAATCAAGAAGGAATCAACTATTACAACAACCTCATCAATGAGCTAGTGGCTAATGGTTAGAATTTAAACTCAATTGATTTAACTTTAGTGAACTTGGACTTTAATTTCATAATATTTAATTATTGTTGAAAATCATAATTAATTAAATATTAACAATTACAGGTATACAACCATTTGTGACTCTTTTTCATTGGGATCTTCCCCAAGCATTAGAGGATGAGTATGGCGGCTTCTTAAGTCCACCCATAGTGTGAGTTTCAATTCTAAAACATAGCTTATTTATGTGCTTAGCACATTTAACATCTAAATATGAAGATAATTTGTTGACCAAACATATATTGATCTTCAGGAAAGATTTTCAAGACTATGCAGAGCTTTGCTTCAAGGAATTTGGTGATCGAGTGCAGCATTGGGTTACTTTGAATGAGCCATGGAGTTACAGCCAAAATGGCTATGCAAATGGACAAATGGCACCAGGTCGTTGCTCTGCTTGGATGAATTCAAATTGCACAGGTGGTGATTCTGCAACGGAGCCTTATTTGGTTACACATCACCAACTCCTTGCTCATGCAGCAGCTGTTCGTGTCTACAAGACCAAGTATCAGGTTAGTTAATTTTTTCTTAGCCTTTTAGATTTGCTATAGGCAGACTTTGCCATATTAAAATTACATTGAACTAGGAATTACAAAAATGAAATTATTCCTAAAGGTTGTTTTTCATTTTCTTTTTAAAGACTAAATATTTGAATACTATGTATGCAGACATCTCAAAAGGGTGTGATAGGCATAACCTTAGTGGCTAATTGGTTTTTGCCACTTAGAGATACCAAATCTGATCAAAAGGCTACTGAAAGAGCAATTGACTTCATGTATGGATGGTAAGAATTCCTCTTTCCTTTTATGTAACTTTGGTTTCTACAAAATACGGATGCATTTATTGCACCAAAAACCAATAAAATTAGAAATACAATGCATAGTATTTACCGAACTATACATTGATATATTGGAACTCATAATCCTTAACTTTTGAAGGTTTCTACATCTTTCTCAGGCCTTAAATGGAGGGCCTTCACAGTTGTATATATAAAGATTCGATAATGGCAACTTATTATTTTCTTTTTTTGGTGTTAAGAATGCATGAATTGTTGAACAAAAAGTTGAATTAACAACTAATTGATTTCAGGTTTATGGATCCATTGACATCTGGAGACTATCCAAAAAGCATGCGATCACTTGTGAGAACGCGACTACCAAAGTTTACTACAGAGCAATCCAAACTACTTATTGGTTCATTTGATTTTATTGGCCTAAACTATTACTCTACAACATATGCCTCTGATGCACCTCATCTAAGCAATGCCAGGCCTAGCTACATAACAGATTCTCTTGTGACTCCTGCATGTAAGGACTTCAATCTTCTAGCATTCTATCAATTCCCTAAATTACATGTATACATTATTGAATATGATCATGGTTGATAATGGTTTGTCTTTTATATGTTTTTGATTGATTGCAGATGAACGTGATGGCAAACCTATAGGAATAAAGGTACGTGTATACCACCAAAACATGCAAATGCTTTACTTGTTCGATTCTTTAATTCTGATATAATATAAAACTAACCTTTTTTTTCTTCCTAATTTTGCAGATTGCTTCTGATTGGTTATATGTTTATCCAAGAGGAATTCGTGACCTTTTGTTATATACCAAGGAAAAGTACAATAATCCTTTGATTTACATCACTGAAAACGGTAAATAACACTAGTTTATATGTATTTAATTTCTTCTAATGAAATGCCATACACTGTTGTACATGATTTTCAATTTTTGTAACTTATTGAATTTTTTTCCTAACTTATATCTTACATTCTTCACTTAATTTATAGGTATAAATGAGTATGACGAACCAACATTATCACTTGAAGAATCTCTTATGGATACCTTCAGAATTGATTATCATTATCGTCATCTCTTTTATCTTCAATCAGCAATTAGGTAAGTAATATATTATTTATATAAAAGGTTTATGTTATTTTGTTAGACAACTTAATAGTTTTTTAATTTATTTTCTTTTAACTTCATATAGGAATGGCGCAAATGTTAAAGGATATTATGTATGGTCTTTGATCGACAATTTTGAGTGGTCTTCGGGCTATACATCGCGATTTGGAATGATCTTTGTGGATTACAAAAATGATTTGAAGAGATACGAAAAATTGTCTGCACTATGGTTCAAGAATTTTCTCAAGAAAGAAACCAGACTTTATGGCTCTAGTAAATAATTTTTTGATATTCGTTTATTAAATGATTATATTGGTAAATAATTATTTGATTTTTATTTGATATTCTTTTACTTTAAGGAGGTCCTATTGGACTTGGAGGGGAAATAGAAATTTATTTGATTATTCTTTTATTGTAAAGAGGTCCCATTGGACGACTTAGAGGGGAAATAAATAATAGTTACTATTGTTACAACAAGAATGAAAGAAACATTTTGTTAAGTTAAAGGTGTCATTTACAATTGATTATAATATGAAAACTCATTTTTAGGGAAAACTTATTCCAAACCCATCTTGGATAATTAAATATAAGATCTAACTATCCAAAATAGAATCCCAAGGGGGCACTCAATGTTCAACAATAATGAAAGAACGAATTACATCGAAATAGAGATACATGAATGAAATCATCAAAATATAAACTAATCAAAGCAAGCATGTGGAAGTTCTTGAAAGACAATATATACTACCTTGTTCTTATAGATGGAAGATATTAATAGATAAAACAGATTATTGTTGAGTTTTTGAATAATTTATCTTTAGAGTTTAAGTTTTCAAATATGTACAGTTGCAACTTTATCTTTCCTTTAGCAGCGTTGCATTTATTTTTTCCTTATTATTAGGAGTTTGTTTAGCAACTGAAATCTCATGTGTATCTATATATACACACGTTCTATACTCTTCAAAGGCAAGCTAATACAATTCTCTTCATGGTAATCAGAGCTATCTAGCTTAAAAGCCTTTTTTTTTTTCCGATCCCTAACCAAAGCTAGCATCATGAGTTCCAACCCTTCTGAAACTAAAACCACCCACCCAAAAACACTTCCCACCCAAAATGACAAACTTGTCGTTCTCAATGCTGGCTCTCAACTTTACATAAAACTTGATGGTGGCAACTACCCAGCCTAGAGAATTTAGTTCAACGCTCTCTTAATTGGCTATGATCTACAAGGCTACATTGATGGGAGTACATCTCGCCCATCCAAGCATCTCAATGATGCACCCAATGTCATAAATCCAACGTATACACACTGGGTTCGGCAAGATAAATTGATCCTTCATGCTATTGTCTCCTCTGTCACAGCAACATTTGTCACCCATCTTGGTGCTGTGAGTACTTCTAAAGAGGATTGGGACACTCTCAAAACCATGTATGTTGGACGCTCTCGCATGCGCATCATGGATCTCAAACAAAGAATTTCTACATTCACCAAAAGCACTCAGTCTATGGCCTCTTATCTAAAAGGAATCAAGGCCATCTTTGATGAACTCTTGGTCATCGATAGTCCCTTGGACAATACTGATCTTGTTATCTATACACTCAATGGTTTGGGTGTGGAGTATTATGAAATATCAGCAGCCCTTCGTACCAAGGAAACTCCTATTGATTTTGCTGAGCTTCATGAAAGCTCATGGATTTTGAAACTCTTATGCATTGATGAGCCTTCAGGAACAGATCCTATCCTTGCTACAACACATGTTGCTTCTCGCAGCAAAGGCCACACTCGTCACAAAGCCTCATCCGATAACAACTTCTCTATGGTGAATCAACAGTCTACAAAAAAAAGTGATATGTTAGTACTGTGAAAAACCTGGGCACACTGCTAAAATATGCTACAAGATAAAAGGTTACCCTCCTCGCAACACACCTCGCCCAGCCACTAATGCTACCACTCGCAATTCTCCTATGCAAACCAACAGTTGGCTTATGGATACTGGTGCCTCACATCATGTCACCCAGGATTTGCAACAACTCACTCTTGCCAATCCTTATCCTGGATCAGATCAAATCATAGTCGGTGATGGTACATGTTTGAATATCACTCATATTGGTCACACCTCTATTCCCACACCATCACAACTTTTACACCTACAACAAGTTTTGGGTGTACCAAAATTCAAAATAATCTAATCTTTGTTTCAAAATTGTGTCACTCTAACAATTGCTCATTGAATTTTTTTGCAAATTGTTTTGTTGTGAAGGACTTGAGGACGGGTCGAACATTCCTGTGAGGACCTCTTAAACAAGATCTATACCACCTCCCCACCACACCTTCCACCACCTCATCACCTCATGCATTCACCACTAGCATTCTACCTTTCTCTACATGGCATCACAAGCTTGGTCATCCCGCATCAAAGACAATAAAACATCTGGAAGACAACCATCATATTCCAACAAAGCTTCCTCCATCCACTACGTGTAGCTTATGTCAATGTGCTAAGAGCCACAAGCATCCATTCTTAGATCACAGTTTGACAAGCAATAGACCTCTGGAACTACTCTTGCGGATGTGTCGGGCCCTGCTCCCTTTAGGTCATTAGATGGTTTTCTTTATTATGTAGTTTTTGTTGATCATTACTCTAAATATGTTTGGTTGTACCCCATGAAAAATAAGTCAGATGTATTTTCTATTTTCATTCAATACAAATCACTTGTGGAGAAATACTTCAACTTGCCCATTATTACTTTGTTCTCTGACAATGGTGGTGAATTCATGAAACTAAAAACTTTTCTGTCAAATAACGGAATAACTCATCTCACATCGCCTCCCCCACACACCTGAGTTAAATGGGACAGCTGAAAGACGACATCGTCATATTGTTGAGACAGGCAGAACACTACTTCACCATCCTCACTTACATGCACACCTTTGGAGTTATGCATTCCTCACAACCACCTATCTCATAAACTGCATGCCCACACCAAACCTCAACATGCGTTCCCTATACGAAGTTCACTTTAACCAAGTACCTAACTACAACCATCTTCATTCATTTGGTTGTTTGTGTTTCCCATGGCTTCGGCCTTACAGTAAACATAAACTACAAGCCCGCTCAGTACCGTGCATCTTCATAGGATACTCATCCTTACAGTATTCCTATATTTGCCTTCATCCCATTTCAAATCGTGTTTATAGCTCTAGGCACGTTAACTTCATTGAGAACTCTTTTCCCTACTAATCACTTACTCAAACACAATTACCTTCCCCCTCTATACCACCCTTAGCCACAACTCCTTACACCCTTATCCCTACCACTACGACCACAACATTGCCTTCTGATCCTCCACTTACACAACCACCATTTATTAACCCACCTCATACCACAACCAGTCAAGATATTGCAGGAGTCTTAGGTCCAGTTTCAAGTCCTTCCCCAAAAGATTCATCAGGTAACAATACTTCCACTCCCCTTCTTCTACATTCAGTTTCCCCTAACCCATCTCGCAGTCATCCTATGGTTACCAGGTCCCAAAATAATATCTTCAAACCGAAAAAAATTCTCACTACCTCCAAACATGATCTACTTGAGAATCTCGAACCATCATCTGTAAGTGAAGCACTCAAAATCCCTCACTGGAGGAAGGCATGCTCTGAGGAGTTTGATGCTTTATTACGAAATGGCACTTGGACACTAGTTCCACGGGATGAGTCCAAAAATATTGTGGGCTGCAAATGGCTTTTCCGCATAAAAAGAAATCCCGATGGTAACATTGCACGGTACAAGGCGCGATTGGTTGCAAAGGGGTTCACACAAACCCCTGGCCTTGACTTCAAAGAGACATTATGTCCTGTAGTTAAGCCTCAAACCATCAAAATAGTTTACAATAGCCCTTGCTCAAGGCTGGCACATGCATCAATTAGATCTTAACAATGCCTTTCTCCAAGGCAATTTAACTAAAGTTGTCTATATGCAGCAGCCCCTGGTTTTATTCACAAGGAGTATCCTAATTATGTCTGCAAATTGAAGAAGGCCATCTATGGATTGAGGCAAGCACCACGTGCTTAGCATGAAGAATTGAAGGCATATGTTGTCTCTTATGGCTTCACAACCAGCTACAGTGACAGATCCCTATTCATCTACAATAAGGATGGAGTAACAGCCTATTTACTTGTTTATGTGGATGATCTCTTGCTCACAGGTAGCACTGACAACTTTTTGACCAAATTTATTGTAGAGCTTTCCACAAGGTTCTCACTAAAATATCTTGGATTTCCACATTATTTCTTGGGCATTGAAATTATTACAACCAAAGATGGTCTTTTTCTCTCGCAACATAAGTACATGCGAGACCTCTTAGAGAAGTTCAACATGGCAGGGGCGAAGCCCAACTCCACTCCTTTATGCTCCTCTACACCATTGAAATTGCATGATGGTTACACAGCTGTAGATGGTCAGTCCTTTCGCAGTATGATTGGTGCCCTGCAATATGTAACATTGACTAGACCAGACCTTGCCTTTGCCATCAACAAACTGTCTCAGTTTATGCATAAGCCCTCTCAAATGCATTTGCAGCAACTCAAACGCACTCTAAGGTATCTCAAACATACCTTGAACTTTGGCTTGCAACTAAGAAGACCATGTCACCTTCGTCTACAAGCTTACAGTGATGCTGATTGGGGCGGTAACCTTGATGATCGTACCTCCACTTCTGCATATGTAATTTTTCTTGGAGGAAATCCAATTTCTTGGATGTCAAAAAGACAACGCACAGTTGCAAGATCATCAATAGAAGCTGAATATAGGTCAGTTGCCAATACTGCAGCTGAAGTTATGTGGCTCTCCAACTTGTTACAAGAACTTGGGATCTCAAGTTCACCCCCTCACTAGTACTGTGACAATATTGGGGCACATACTTATGCTCTAATCCTGTATTTCACTCTAGAATGAAGCATATAGCTTTGGATTATCATTATGTCCGACAACTGGTGCAACAAGGACAGCTTCTCATCTCTCATATATCAACCAAAGATCAACTTGCTGATGGGCTGACTAAACCACTTGGCCACTGCAGATTTACTCAACTCCGAGACAAGTTGGGTGTTGCAAATGGCAACCCCATCTTGCGGGGGCATAATAGATAAAACAAATTATTGTTGAGTTTTTGAATAATTTATCTTTAGAGTTTAAGTTTTCAAATATGTACAGTTGTAACTTTATCTTTGCTTTAGCAGCGTTGCATTTATCTTTTCCTTATTATTAGGAGTTTGTTTAGCAACTGAAATCTCATGTGTATCTATATATACACACGTTTTGTACTCTTCAAAGGCAAGCAAATACAATTCTCTTCAATAGTGTGGTGTGCACTGGTTTGGTCTGTTTGGAAAGTCAAAAATGAGTGTTTGTTCAACAATAGGCGCTTTGATAAAGAAGTTTTATGGCAGCTACATGGTCATGGCTGGTAATGGAATGTAAATCTGGGGGCTTGTATTTGTACAACAATTCTATAATTAAGGGTGTCTATGGCTTTCTTGGTGCAGATGGAAGGGGGTGAAGAATCTGAAGTTGAACTCGAGATGGTGGCAGTGAATTTGACATCTGATATGTGCTGGTTTTTAGTACCTCGTGCTTCTTTTTTGGATGGTTTATAATTTGGTTTTTATATACAGAGAACGTTGCACTTTTTGGTGTAGTTATGGGTACTTATTGATGTTGGTTACTGTATATATGATAATTTCAATTAATAATATCAAAATTTTAAGTTGGTTAATTTCAATTAATAATATCAAAAATTTAAATTTTATTTCAATAATACCCATAGAATTAAGTGATTTAAGTGGTTGTTGTATTTAATGACAGTACTCATTTTTCAAGAGATGACATTATCTCATTAATAAACTTTACAATAAATAAGGTGTTGTGCATCGGAGGGGGAGGAAATACTGGGGAGATCTACACGAATGGGCCACGAGACACCACATAAGTGAACTTGACACCACCTTCAACCCAAAACCTTAAGGCAATAGGTTTGTGGGTCTTCCTCACTTATATGTTGCTCAACTTTCCCATTCCTACCCAATGTGGGACTTCACCTTCACACTTGTACTCCAACAATCTCCCCCTCAAGTGTGAGTCTCTTCCACATGGTAGCCTCCCCCTCAAGCGGAAGCCATTTTCACCACGAGTATCCAATGATGGCGCCTTTAGAGTCAACATGCTCTAGTACCTTGCACCGCCGCATCCACCGTTTCACGGCCACGGGACACGCTGCCTGGCCTCCATGTATGGACCCACCGCCAGGAAGACTTTCGATACAAGGGATCCCCATGTCCATGCCCGGATCCATCGCCAATCCACCATACTCGTCCGAGCCGGTCACCTGATCGAACCATCGGCTCTGATACCAATTGTTGTGCATCGAGGGAGGGAGGAAACACCCGGAAGATTTCACCAATGGGCCACGAGCACACCACATAAGTGAACTTGACACCACCTTCAACCCAAAACCTTAAGGCGTTAGGTTTGTGGGTCTTCCTCACTTATATGTTGCTCAACTTTCCCATTCCTACCCAATGTGGGACTTCACCTTCACACTTGTACTCCAACATATATAAGGGTATAGAAAGAAATTCATAATTAATGTATTTGAAAATAGTTATATGTTTCTTATATATAAGAACGAAGGTAATATCATATACAATCTCCCTCATTTACACAAGGTAAGCAACAATGTTTAACGTTGAATTGATTTCATGTAAATGAGTCAAAATCTTAATTTAATAATTTGATTAAAAGCTTGATTTTGAAACAAAAGAATAAATTACCAATTTCTAATTGGTTATCTATAATCGAATACAACTATATATTAGAATAGTTTTATTGAATTGAACAAATTTGTTGCAATCAGGGTCACGACAAAATAGGAAAAATCAATTAAAAAAAAACATGAAATTGCCATCAATATTTATTTATAATCTTTGAAATCATAAAATGGGTTCGAGAATCTAACGTGTGGGAAATATTTTAGCACTTTACAACATTCATTTAAAAATGACTACTTCTAATTAATTAAGTCAACTATTTATAACATTTAAAATTTTTATCTCACCATAAATTACTAAGAATTAATTAAAAATATTTTTTGTTTATTTATCTTGGAATGATTAAATTTTATTCTTATTGTTTTTAACGCTTCTGTTTTCCTACTTCTATATTTCTGCATGTGCAGTAGAGAATATGTGTTACATAATTATTTTAGTAGCAAGTCTCTCTCTCTCTTCCCGCCCGTCATCTTTCTCTTTTCCAAGTAACTTCGTGTGAATACATAATATACACTCCCTTTGTCAAAATACACTGTTTTGTCTTTGACCAAACAAATTAAGATCACATGCATGTTTTCTTGTTAAAATAATGTCGTACAAAATGCAGCCGTCTTTTTTTATAATCAACATTATTGGGAGAATGGCCAAACGCGCGTGGGAAAAGTCAACAGCAATATATCAAACAAGGTAGGCATATGCATAGTGTTTAGTCTCAGTCTTCTAAGTCAACAGTACACAGTAGTACATATTATATCAACGTCATAGTGTGGTAGTAGGTATTCCTTCGTCCTTCCTATCCTATATAAAGAGGAAAGCATTCGCAAACAGAACATCAAACGGCTAAGCAAAATATATCACACAATATGGCATTCAAGGGCTATTTCCTTCTCAGCCTCATTGCTCTTGTTACTGTTAGCAGTTCCAAAGTTACATGCGAAGAAGTAGATACAGTTTCACCTATTATTGAACGTGATGGCAAACCTATAGGAATAAAGGTATGTGTATACCCACAAAAACATGCAAATGCTCTACTAGTTCGATTCTTTAATTTTGATATAATTTAAAACTAACCTTTTTTTCATAATTTTGCAGATTGCTTCTGATTGGTTATATGTTTATCCAAGAGGAATTCGTGACCTTTTATTATATACCAAGGAAAAATACAACAATCCGTCGATTTACATCACTGAAAATGGTAATAACACTCATCTGTATGTATTTATTTTCCTGTAATTAATGCAATGACATACATTGTTGTACATGATTTTCAATTTTCCTAACCTTTTGAAACTTTTTCCTAACTTATATTTTACATTATTCACTTAATTTATAGGTATAAATGAGTATGATGAATCAACGTTATCACTTGAAGAATCTCTTATGGATATCTTCAGAATTGATTATCATTATCGTCATCTCTTCTATCTTCAATCTGCAATTAGGTAAGTAATATATTATTTATATAAATGGTTTATGTTATTTTGTCATACAACTTTATTAATATTTTGTTAATTTGTTTTCTTTTAACTCATAGGAATGGAGCAAATGTAAAAGGATATTATGTATGGTCTTTGATCAATAATTTTGAGTGGTCTTCAGGATATACATCACGATTCGGGATGATTTTCGTGGATTACAAAAATAGTTTGAAGAGATATCAAAAACTATCTGCACTATGGTTCAAGAATTTTCTCAAGAAAGAAACTAGACTTTATGGCTCTAGTAAATAATATTATGAAATTTGTTTATTAAATGATCATTTTTGTAAATTTTTATTTTATTATTCTTTTATTCTAATGAGGTCCTATTTGGACTTAGAGGGGAAATATAAATTTATTTTATTATTCTTTTATTGTAAAGAGGTCCCATTGGACGACTTAGGGGAAATAGAGATGTAGATCGTTGAAAATTGCTATTATTGTTACAATAGGAATGAAAGAAACTTTTTGTTATGATAAAGATGCCATTTACAATTTACAATTGATTGTATTTGTTAATTTACTATGTCCTAATTATATTGGGGGATTTTGTGAAAGTTGATGATAGTGAAGCTCACTTTCACTCTGTTCTCATCGTGCGACTAGAAAATAGAAATAAAACGAATTTGCGAACTATAATCACTACATCAACCCGCCAGTCTTATATTAAAAAAAAAAAGAAAAAGAAAAAGAAAGAAAGATGTAATGAATTTAAGCATATACATATATTCTTTTTTTTTTGTGTGTATAAATATATTCCTATGAACACTAGCAGTGTAGCTCTATAACTTTTGGCGTCCTAGTATTGACAATGAAATTTAATTTGTGGGTTGATCTTAATGTGATTGTGTAACTTGATAATAACCATAATACTAATAGGAAAAACAGTGAAGCTTTTCTAACCTCTGGAAGCCGTGGCTGCCCCTTGACAAACATGAGAGGGCGGTTTCAGCGGTGATGGTTGAGTAGTGTTGTCCTTATTATAGATATGCCCATATTCGGTTATTAATTTTCATGTAAATTAAAAAACTTGAATACATGTTATATACAAATTGGTTGAAACCTTAGATAGGCGGTGATCCTGTACCACCTAATAATTTCTTGTTGTGTGGAGGAGCTCGTGAGTGATTATGTGCAGCTAGTGAGGAGAGTGTTAATAAATGTGAGTGTACGAAGAATCCGTGAATATGCATGAGGGGGGGAGAATTAATGAGTGCTGTGTTGTGATGCATGCTTTGGCTTATGGTACTGTGTGAGTGATATAGTGTGTAATTTTAGTGGTTCGGTGCTGTTGGCTTGTGTACGTTCGTGGGTGAGACAAGTCTTGTGGTGTGAGGTGTTGCTGGTTGAGACAATTAATGCTGAGCGTGGGTGGTTGGTGCATGAAGACTGTTTGGGCTTTGTGGCTGCATGGTGTGTGCGGCAAATTCATGGTGATGATGATTATTCCAAGCGCTAGCTGGCGATAGTGCTTGATTATGGCGGGCTTCTGATGCGGGTACAAAGCATGGTTGGTCAGTGAAGTTGTTGGTTCATGGGGATGAAAGATGCTCCATCATCACAATTTTTCTGCCTAAGAAAGAACAACACGGGCCGGGAGAAAAGAAGTGAGGGTCTGAAAGTGTGTGTTTAATTTTGCTAGGTGAGTGAGAATTTGTGTTCTCAAAGATCAGAGTGAACGTGTGTGAACCAGTGTTTTTGTAAGTACTGGAGTGTGTTTGAATGCAAGAGAGAATCTCAGCCTCTCATGTTAGTGTGTCCCCAAGGAAAATGAAGATCGGTGTGTATATATATATATGTGTTGATATAAGAGAGAGAAAAGGAATCTGTGATCAAGATCAATATGTATGTGTTGATATGTTTTCACAGTAGTCAATCACCAATATCTAATGTCAATATATCCAATTGAATTAATCAATGTTAAGAATTAATCTAATTCAATTAATACTAATAATGTTTAACTAGAACAAACAATCCCACGCCAAATCTGAGCACTCAGTGGTGGTAACCAACAATGTTTAACATTGAATTGATTGCATGTATGAGTCAAAATTTTAATTTATTACTTTGATTAAAAGCTTGACTATCAAACAAGAATAAATAACCAATTTCTAGTCGGTTATCATGTAATCGAATACAACTATTAGAATAGCTTTATTTGATTGAACAAGTATGTCGCAAGTAGGGTCACAGCAAAATGGGAAAAATTAATTAAAAAATACTACTAGGGACATTCATTTAAAAATGGTTATCTCTAATTAATTAAGCCAATTCTTTAAAACATTTAAAATATTTATCTCGCCTCAAAGTTACTAAGAATTGATTATAAAAATGTTTTTTGTTTTCTTTTATCTTGGAATGGTTAATTTTTTATTTTATTTTTTAGTTCAACAAGAGTAGGGTGGGTATGCGGATCGGTTCGGCCCGTTTAAGGCATGGTCTGCGAAGCCCACATTTTATACGGACCGAATAAGCCCGCTCCGCGAGTTAAACAGACTACTTTTTTAAGTCCGTATCCGTTCCGCGAAGCCCGCGAATAAACGGACCGGTCCGCGAGCCTAATGAAAACTCAAAAAACAAAAAAAATGGTTTAATTAAAGGAAATTTCTTTTTTCTTTTCCTTGAAAATGTGAGAAAGGAAACATTGAAACACATACTTTAAAAAAAAAATAACATGAATATAAACATTCAATTAAATATTAAACATTTAAATCTAATTTGTAACTATGAAACTTGTCTTAACAACATTTGTAACTAAAATATACCAACATATTTAAAAGATCAAAGTCTTCACATATGTAACTAAAAAATACCAACATTTGTAACAACATTAAAGGTTCTAAATTAAATATCAAAGTCTTAACATATCAATACTAAATAATGTCTTAACAATTTAAAAGTCCAAATACACCAACCAAATATCAAAGAGTTAATGCCTTAGAAAAAAACATAAAGCATTCTCAAGTCCAAATACATCAAACAAATATAATCAAGCATCTCCAATAACATTTGACTCCATGTTTAATTTAGCTTGATCATTTTTCTAAGTATGTGTCCAATTGAGATTTACCCACATGTGACATATTTTCATTCTCATATCTGCAGACCTTGGCCCATATACCCACCCCTCTTAATGTCTTGACAATTTCAAGTCCAAATAAACCAATCAAATATCAAAGTCTTAATGTTTTGACAACAAAACATGAAAAATTCTTAAGTCCAAATACACCAAAAAAATTCTTAATTAAAAGGAAAAAAATTAATTGCAACATATAGGAAGGTAAAATAATATTTACCTTGCACATCAAATCCTAACTTATAATTTTCAGTCTTTGCGGGCTTCGCAGGTAGTCCGCGGGCTTTGCGGATTTAGCCCGCTAAGTCCACGGACTTAATGGACCAGGTTCAAAATCCACAATAATTAGACGTTGTAAAATTTGATAATATTCTAATTTAAATAGTGATTTTGAGGTTGAATTCTATATTTGAGTTAAAAACTTGAAGATAAATGTAAAATCATGTGACGATTAGGAATTTAAATGTAAAGAGATTTAAATTTCAAAGTTATATAAATGTATTAAAGTTATAACTGTGACGATTCATATATTTAAGGATCAACTTGAAACTATTCAAACAAGGTTTGGAAGAGTTGGAATATATCACGACAGCCAATAATGCTGTCAGTAATAAAAAATTCTTTCCATATTCAATTTGAATTTAGAGCGGCAAAGTCTTATATTCATGTTAAGTAATTTTTTTTGTTACTAGGTGATATGT
This sequence comes from Pueraria montana var. lobata, assembly GCA_026413185.1. Taxonomy (NCBI): domain Eukaryota; kingdom Viridiplantae; phylum Streptophyta; class Magnoliopsida; order Fabales; family Fabaceae; genus Pueraria; species Pueraria montana. The sequence goes on from CM048654.1 coordinate 10,064,002, forward strand.
AAATTTTATTATATAAATTTTTATTGAAGTTAATTGGTAATCTTTTTTGACCTTAGAAGAAGACATGTCTGTCTTCTTCTATTCTAAACTTTTACGTAAAAAAAAAAAAAATCCGTCTATTTTGATTTTTAATTTGAGGAGACGGAAAGAACAAGAAATATATTCGTGGTTCTGTAGATAAACATGAAGGTTGGAACAAGTTTTCCTCTATAAAAGGAAGGCATTAATTAGCTGAGAAACATGAAATGCAATTAAGCAGATATGGCATATAATAACGGATATGTACTTGTACCTCTCATTGCTCTAGTTACCTCATTGATTACTATCACAGAAGGCGTTACTACCCCTACTCCTGAATAGCTTCTCTGAATCGGAACAGTTTCCCAACTGGCTTCATCTTTGGTACAGCATCCTCGGCATACCAGGTCTATATACATACATATATATAGTTCTTACAATAGTACATATCATAATAATTATTACTTATTATCAATGCCCAACTCCATATGAACACCTATACAAGTTAAAATGTTTTAGTTAGTTTTCTTTTTCTTACTTCATTTTGTGGTGTTCATGATTATGTATTTATGTATGTAGTATGAAGGTGCAGCAAATGAGGGTGGTAGAGGACCAAGTATTTGGGATACCTTCACCCATAAATATCCAGGTATATATATATATATATATATATATATATATATATATATATATATATATATATATATATATATATATATATATATATATATCTGATTCTCTAGCTCCTTGTAATTATATGGGACACCTAATTTGTCCAAACTTTATATACAATTGTTCATATGCGATCATTGACATGCAGATAAGATAAAGGATAGAGGCAGTGGAGATGTAGCTATCGACTCATATCATCGCTACAAGGTATTGCCAATTCAAAGGTTTTGTTTCTTCTAAAGTAATTTATCAATTATCATTAACAATGAAAAGTACTGAAGTTATAAAAAAAAAAAAGAGTACCGAATACCTTAAATATTATAAGTAAAACTCATTAATTATTTGCATAATAAAATATTAACTGGAGTAAAGGTGCTTTTCTAATTTTCTTGTCACGATCATGACGTACACTTCTATTAATGATTACCTCTGTTCCTGTCGTGGGATAAAGGGAGGCCTTCCGTCGTCTCTTTGTGTTCTGATATCTTTATAACTTGTCCGAAAGGTGGGGTACCTGCAATAAACACTCCAACGTTCAAGTTAGGGTTCGGCGTAGAGCATTTAATGTGTGTAATAAATGAGAATTCTCAGAGCTTACCTTGGGGAGCGGATCCCCTATTTATACATATTCTTATTGGGCTTAGGCCTTCATGGGCCTTTGGCCCTGAAGGGCCTTAGTCCTTTTCTTAATCATATATGTGGTAATTAAGAATATTTAATTACCTTTTAACCTTATGTTTACGTTGTCTTTAGTTAATTAATGGTGCATATATTTCTACCAGTGTTCGGCCTATTTGTGCCGAATACTATCATTTAGGCCCGAGGTGAGGGGTTTAGGGGTCCTCGGATTTATAGATGTCGAATACTCTGTCTGCCGAACGGATCATACAGCGTTGGGGTGTTCGGCTATGCTTTGGGTACCGAACACCTGATCCTACTGTTGGGGGGTATTCGGTTTGTATGTGTTGCCGAATACCCCAACTAGTACACATGCCCCCCAGCCTCAAGCGAAGGAAAATAGCGAAGAGGTTTGTTGTTGATACTGGCGTTTTAAGGTTGTGTCGTTTGAAATCACTGCCATTTATGGCAGAATAAAGCCGTTGGGTTGGAGGAATCGAAGCGTTGCGTTACGTGAACCGTTAGATCTTGACAGATCTAACGGTTGGGGGGTTCTGGACCATTATGGGCCTGGGCCCTATAAATAGGGGAAATATGTCGTTCTCGTTGCTCATATTTACGATTTCACTAAAATCTTCTTCTCTTGCTCTCGGCCGAATAGTTGTTCTAGCTTCATTCTTCTCGTCTTAATTAAGGTACGAGAGTTCGGCTTTTGCTTTTTTCTTTTTTGTTATGAGTTCGGTTGGCCGTGAGGTTTCTGGGGGAACCGAGGTAGTTGACTTTCCGTCCGCTTCCTCTAATAGTGGAGATTCTAGCGAGGGGTCTTCGACTGCCTCGTCTTCTGAGTCCGTTTCTTCTTCTTCGGCTTCTTCTTCTTCGTTTCCAAACCGAGAGGGGATGGGTGAGAATGTTATGGGTCCTGCAGCCTCTTCTGCCTCTTCGGCGGATGAGGGTTCTGGAGCAAAACCGAAGCGTAGACCCCGGGTTGCTCATGTGAAAAAGGTTTTTCCACCCATTACCCTTCCCGGGTATACCTGGGTTGCTGGAGATGTCGGGGCCTATTGGTCTCGGTATGACGATAGGAATAGCGTCTGTAATTTTGTAAATTATGTAGATGTATCTTCCATTGCCGAAGATGAATTTTGTCCTGTAGGGTTACAGTGTTGTCGGCGAGAGCCCGACCCTGAATTTGTTTTCATGGGGAAAGGCAACTCGAAAAGGGATTTCTTTTATATGTATGATTGCGTATTTCGTGATTTACATGTAAAGGTTCCTTTTGACGACTTCACTATCGGGGTGCTTCGGGTTTTAAACGTGGCACCCTCGCAGTTGCACCCGAATGGGTGGGCTGCTATCCAGGCATTTCGAGCCCTCTGTATTTTTAATTTTATAGAGCCTTCGGTAAACGTGTTTCTATATTACTTTTGTACTCGGCCTAAAGATGGTCTATGGGTTTCTTTGATAAGAAAACCGAAAAGGCCTCTTTTCAAGTCATTCACTACCTCTTATAAGAATTTTAAAACTGGTTTCTTCAAAGTAGTTGTTAGGCCGAACATAGGGACTCACCATCTTTATGATACGAGTGGGAAGTCCCTATTTCCGTTCTATTGGGAGCAAAACCCTCGGCGTTATGACAAGTTTCCAAAATCCATGATGACAGAAACGGAACGCGAGGATCTCCTTTTTCTAGAGTCTCTCCCCCGAAAGCTCCCTGCTAGGCAGCTTGTGGCCCTGTTAAATTCTTCCACTGTTTTAGCAGATATGTGTGGTAAGATTTTTTGTTCTTTCTTTACTAGTGTTTAAAAGTTTTAGCTTTTGTTATTGACTAAGTGTTTTTGGTGTAGGTATTATGGCCGACGCCGGAGGTGATGTATTTTCATACCGGAATGCCCGAAGGAATCGGGCTCAAGCTGCGGGGAACAAATCTGGAACTGCTGCCGTGCCCCCCATTCCCAAACAACCGACCCCCCGACAACCTCCAGTAGACATTGTGCCTCCTGCAGCGGGAGAAAAGAAAAGCAAAGAGAAAGAGCACAAGAAGAGGCACCGGAGCCGTGAGGCTTCGGAAGAAGAAAGGGTTAAGAAGCTGAAGCAACAGACCTTGGGTTTTCCTGCTTCAGCTTCTTTATCTGCTATTAATGCCTTTACTGCCAAAGGCTTTTTTGCTAAAGACTTTCGGCCCAAGAAGATGGTGAGCTCCAATGACATTTCGGATACTGGGAAGGCCATCCTCAGCAAAGTCGATGCTGCCGCCAACTGGTCGGCCTTTTGCGAATTTCAAGCGAGGGCGACAACGGTCGCTTATCATTTGTTTGGGAATCCTTTGAAGGAGGCCGATAAGTTGAAGGAGGATTTGGAGGAGGCCCAAGCGTCTAATAAACAGGTGTTAGAGGCCAACTTGGTTTTGGCCGACGATAATGGGCGTTTGAAGGATGAAGTTAAGGACCTCTCGGTCAAAGTGCATGAATTAGACACTAAAGTTATAATGGCCGAGAAGGATGCTAAGCTTCAATCTGATGAGATCGAGCGGCTAAGGGCTCTGTTGGCCGAGGCTCGGGAAGAACGGGATGCGGAGCGTGTTGCGAGGGAGAGGTTTCGTTCTTCGGCTGAAGAAAAGATTGTTGTCGAACACGAGGCTGGTTTCCTCCATGGGATGCGGCAAATAACACATTTTTATAATGTTCGTGACCGCAGCATCTTTGATATGGAGAAGGATGTTTATCAAGGGCAACTGGTGCCTATTGATGACATCCCGGATGATGCCATTCTCGAGAATCCTCTTGATGGTGCAGAGCTTGGGGTTGCTGATGAGGGGGGTGATGAGAAAACCGTAGACGCCGATGTTCATGACAATTAGGCAAAAATAGAATGATTTTGTAGTTTTTAGGCCGTTAGAGCCTTTTGTCTTTTTGTATACATGGGCTCGGCCCTTTATGATAATCTAATGAAAATATATTCTTCCTTTCGGTATTTAACTTAGCTTATTTTGCTCTTTTACTTGTTTTTGTAATACTTGTATTTTTATTTTTGGACGAAGTAGAACTGTAAGTGTTTTTCGAGGATGCGGTTCCTCTATTGAATGGTGCATCCTTAGCCGAGTGGAAGCACTCGGGAGGGAAACCATTTTGAAGAAAATCCGAATGGTGCATCCTTAGCCGAGTGGGAGCACTCGGGAGGGAAACCATTTTGAACAAAATCCGAATGGTGCATCCTTTTGCATTTTCGTAGGGATGATAAAAATAAGAAAGGAAGAAAGTATCACATTTTAAATATATAGTGAAAATACATCAACTGAAGTAATATTTAAGATGAGTGGAATTCCAGGTTCTTGGTATTATTTTTCCTGACAGTTCTTCCAATCTGTACGCTCCATTGTTGAGGTTTTGCCGAACTCTGAATGGGCCGTCCCAATTGGCTGCCAATTTTCCTTCTTTGGAATCTCTTCGGGCATCGCCTTGCGCCCTTAGGACTAGATCTCCTCCTTGAAAGTCTCGCGGCGTCAGCTTTGAGTTGAATCTTTGAGTCATTCTTTGTTTGCATGCTTCGGCATTGAGACGTGCTCGGTCACGTATTTCTTCAACCAAGTCTAGTTCGTACCTCATGGAACTTTCGTTTTCGGAAGTCTGGAAGTTTTGTCTTCGGAATGAGGGTTCTCCTACTTCGACTGGGATCATTGCTTCGGTCCCATAAACCATTCTGAAAGGTGTTTCTTTGATGGTTGATTGAGGGGTGCACCTGTATGCCCATAATATCTCGGGTATCTCCTCGGCCCAAGCCCCTTTGGCTGTTCCCAACCTTCTTTTCAGTTCTCCTAAGATGACTTTGTTTGCGGCTTCTGCTTGTCCGTTTGTTTGGGGGTGCTCGATCGAGGTAACTTTATGCTTTATTCCCAAACCTTCAAGGAAAGCGTTTAACTTTTTGTCCGTGAATTGTAGGCCGTTATCTGTGACGATTGCATATGGAATGCCGAAGCGAGTGATGACATTTTTCCACAAAAATTTCTGTACGTTCTGAGCCGAGATGATTGCCAAAGGCTCGACTTCTATCCATTTTGTGAAGTAATCGACAGCTACTATCAAGAACTTGCGTTGTCCTGTGGCTACAGGGAAAGGACCTAGAATGTCGGTTCCCCATACAGCAAAAGGCCAAGGTGACGATATGGAGTGCAACTTATCCGCCGGTTGGTGGATAAGGTTAGCATGTTTTTGGCACTGGCTACACCTTTTTACGTGCTCGACGCAGTCAGTTTTGAGGGTTGGCCAGTAATATCCTGCTCGGAGAACTCGTGTTGCCATCGTTCGTGCTCCAGAATGCATGCCACAGATTCCCTCATGCATCTCCCCCATCACGTATTCTGTTTGTTCTTTCTCAAGACACTTTAACAAGGGCATGGAAAATCCCCTTCTGTACAACTCTTCGGCTATCATAACGTATCTTGAAGCATTGATTCGCAATCTTTTGGCTTTTTCTTTATCCTCTGGAAGGATTCCTTGTGCCAAGTACTGTTGTATTTCGGTTATCCACGTGCTTTTGGCTGCCGAAAGCTGCATGCATTCTCCGGCGGTTATACTTGGTTCGGGCAACGTCTCCTGGATGAAGGTTCTCAACTGTATGGGTTTTTGGGTAGTAGCTAATTTAGCGAGCCGATCTGCCCTATCATTGTGTTCTCGGGCTAAATGATTCACCCTTATTTCCTCAAACTCTTGTTTCAGCTGAATGAAAGTATGATAATATTTCAGCAATTGAGGGTCTTTGACTTGAAAAACACCGTTGATCTGTTCGGCTGCTACTTGCGAATCACTCCAACATTGTACCTTTCGGGCTCCCATCTCTCTGGCCAATCTGAGCCCAGCTAATAATGCCTCGTACTCGGCCTGGTTGTTGGATGCTTTAAAACCGAATCGTAATGACTGTTCCAGGCGTATTTGGTTGGGTCCTTCCAGTATGATCCCTGCACCACTTCCCCTTTGGTTCGACGATCCATCTACATGTACCGTCCACCATTCTTCTTCAAAGGTTTCAGCAGGGTGTAGTTCATTGATAAAATCTGCTAGACACTGTGCCTTAATTGGACCCCTCGATTCGTACTTTAAGTCAAACTCTGAGAGCTCTACTGACCATGTTATCATTCTCCCTGCTAATTCTGGTTTCCTTAATACCTTTGCAATTGGGCAATCGGTTTTGACAATCACCCGATGTCCTTGAAAGTATTGTCTCAGGCGTCTTGCAGCATTCACTAATGCTAGGGCAGCCTTCTCTATCGTTTGGTACCTGGTCTCAGCTTCCTGTAGTACTCGGCTAGTGAAGTATATGGGTGCCTGACCACTTTTCCGTTCCTGTACTAAAACCGCACTTATGGCTGTTTGGGAAACCGAGATGTAAAGCTCTAGATCTTTTGTAGGTTCTGGTTTTTGGAGTATGGGAGGGGCCGAAAGGGTCTTTTTTAGTTCTTGAAAAGCCTCTTCACACTGCTGGTTCCATGAAAAGTTCTTGGCTATTTTTAGCAATCGCATGATGGGTTTTACCTTCTCGGCAATTCTAGGCAGGAATCGTGATAGAGAGGCAATTCTCCCTGTGAGTCTCTGGACATCCTTTGGGGTTCTCGGGCTTTTCATACGAATAACCGCCTCGCATTTATCTGGGTTGGCTTCTATGCCTCGGCATGTTAACATAAAGCCCAAGAATTTTCCCCCTTGGACGCCGAAGACACATTTTTCAGGGTTTAGGCGCATGTTATGTTTCCTGAGTTCCTTGAAGATCTCTTCCAGGTCCTTTGCGTGTTCGTCAGGCATGGAAGATTTAACAACCATGTCGTCGACATACACCTCTAGGTTTCGTCCTAACTATTTTTGGAAAACTGTCCATCAATCTTTGATAAGTGGCTCCTGCGTTTTTCAGGCCGAAGGGCATTACTTGGTAGCAAAAATTGGCTGATTCGGTTATGAAAACTGTCTTGTCTTCATCTGGAGGGTGCATTCGGATTTGGTTGTACCCTGAATAAGCATCCAAAAAACTAAGACAAAGATGTCCTGCTGCCCCATCGACCAATCTGTCAATGTTTGGTAGCGGGTAGGCATCTTTTGGGCAAGCTTTATTCAGATCCGTGTAGTCCATGCACATCCTCCATCTTCCATTTGCCTTCTTTACCATGACGACATTGGCTAACCAAGTGGAATACTTAACCTCTCGGATAAAATTGGCGACCAACAGTTTGGACACTTCTTCTTCTACTGCTCTCCTCCTATCCTCTCCCATTTTCCTTTTCTTTTGAGAAATTGGTCTTGCTTCTCGGCATATTGCCAACTTGTGGCAATGGAATTTTGGGTCGATGCCGGGCATGTCGGCGGCTTTCCAGGCAAAGAGATCGGCGTTTTGTTCTACTACTCTTTGAATCCGAAACCTGCCCTCTTCGGATAGATTGTTTCCGAGGTATGTAATTTGAGTTTTTTCTTGCCCAATTTGAAATGGATGGACTTCCTCATTCGGCTTTATTCGCTGGTCCTCGATTCTGGGATCGAGATCCAAAGTTTGGTGCGAGGGTTCAGCCGCCGAGACCATGTGTACTGACTTGCTGTCGTCTTCCCTTAGTTGAGTAACCTTTAGACTGGCTAGGTAACATTCTCTTGCCGCCTTTTGGTCAGCGTGGATCGTGACGACCGTGCCTCGGTTTGATGGAAATTTCATGGCTAGATGTGGAGTGGAGACTACGGCTCCAAGAGTGTTCAACGACGGTCGTCCGAGTAGTATGTTGTACGAGGTGTTGGCGTGCACCACAATGTATCTCACTCTTATGGTCTTGTACTCCTTTCCCTCATAACCGAAGGTCGTGTCCAACTTTATACACCCTCTGGTGTTAACCCTCTCACCGGAAAATCCGACTAAGGGTTCGTCATAGGGCATGAGCTTTTTCTCTGGTATGTCCAGTTGTTTGAAAGTGTTCCAGTATATGATGTCGGCCGAGCTTCCTTGATCTACTAGGGTCTTCCGGACTGTGCAGTCGGCCACATCTACACTGATGACCATTGGATCATCTTGCATTGGGTCGGTCCCCTGAAAATCTGCATCTGTGAAGGTGATGGGTGGCATTTTGAGTGTGTTTGTGGTTGAAGTCATGTTGACTGACCGGATTAGCCGGAGGTGCTTTTTTCGGGTCGAAGAAGTACTTCCTCCTCCCGCAAACCCTCCGGCAATCGTGTTGATGACCCTCCTAGGATTAGAGGGTTTTATGTCTTGTCGTTCCCGGGACCTGCTTCTTTGTCTTTCGTCTCTTCTAGCATGGCTAAAGTCCGTCCTGTAGGTTCTGTCATTGTCTTTATCTTTCCAAAAATGAGATCTTTCGGTCCTCGGATCATGGACGAAATCTTTAAGGTGTCCCATTTTGATGAGGTCTTCTATTTTGTCTTTAAGGGCGGCACATTCTTCAGTGGAGTGACCCTTGTTGCGGTGGTATCGGCATTGCTTGCTGTAATCGGCCTTAAGGGGAGTGTTGGCCCTCTTCGGCATGGCCAAAATTTCTGTGGCCAGAGCCTGTTCGAGTATTCGGGATCGACTAGTGTTAAGCGGGGTATAAGTCGTATACCTGGAGCCACAGTACTCCTTCTCTTTGCTGATCTTGTCTTTTCCCTTTCCTTGATAATCTTTTTCTTGTTCCCTCTTCCTTGGGTTGGATTCTGCTTGGACCTGGCTTCTGTATTCGGATAATTCTTCCATCTGCATGTATCTTGCTGCTCGTCGTCGGAGGTCATCCATGTCAAGAGCCGGTTTTTTGCAGAGACTGTTGACGAAGGCTTCTGGCCTAAGAGCCGTCACTAACTGGTGCATAGCCACCGCCGAGTCTAGGTTCCGGATGTTTAAAGCAGTCCTGCCGAACCTTTCCATGAACCTTCTTAGAGATTCCCCTTTTTCCTGCCGAATATTGACCAGTGCCACTGAAGTTAGATGATGGGGTCTGCTAGTTGCAAATTGATTGCCGAATCTGGCGACCAACGTCTTGAAGCTGTCAATGGAGTTCGGTGGTAGGCGAGTAAACCAACTAAGGGCGTGTCCCTTGAGGGAGGTGGGGAACACCCTACATAGAACGGCATCTTCAGAGGTGTATAAACTGATCTGGGTTATATACACATCTACATGTTCATCTGGATCCGTGCTACCATCGTATCGGTCCAGACTAAGGTTCTTCCAGTTTGGAGGAAGGGGAGTTTCCATAATCCCTGAGACAAAAGGGTGCCTACAGGGACGTGACTAATTATTAAAGGTAGAAAAGGAAGGCCGATTCGTCGTACCCTGCATGCTAAGGTTGATTATCGACTCTTCTTCATGATTTTTGTCTGATTTCTGATTTTCTTGTCTCCTGGATTGGTTCAAGTCCCTCAACTCGGCATTTTCTAGGCGAAGGGCCGACAACTCTTGAGCGTGCTGTTGCCTTATTGCCGAGATGTCGGCTCGCAACTGCCTCAAACCTGATGAAAGATTTGTCTGATCTTCTACCAGGTTTTCGTCGACGAGACGTTCTTCCATGTCCGCGTGACTTCGAGTAGTAACCATTCTTTGTGAGGCTGCGGGGAAAGTTTTACCGGGCCCCACGGTGGGCGCCAAAATGTTCCTGTCGTGGGATAAAGGGAGGCCTTCCGTCGTCTCTTTGTGTTCTGATATCTTTATAACTTGTCTGAAAGGTGGGGTACCTGCAATAAACACTCCAACGTTCAAGTTAGGGTTCGGCGTAGAGCATTTAATGTGTGTAATAAATGAGAATTCTCAGAGCTTACCTTGGGGAGCGGATCCCCTATTTATACATATTCTTATTGGGCTTGGGCCTTCATGGGCCTTTGGCCCTGAAGGGCCTTAGCCCTTTTCTTAATCATATATGTGGTAATTAAGAGTATTTAATTACCTTTTAACCTTATGTTTACGTTGTCTTTAGTTAATTAATGGTGCATATATTTCTACCAGTGTTCGGCCTATTTGTGCCGAATACTATCATTTAGGCCCGAGGTGAGGGGTTTAGGGGTCCTCGGATTTATAGATGTCGAATACTCTGTCTGCCGAACGGATCATACAGCGTTGGGGTGTTCGGCTATGCTTTGGGTACCGAACACCTGATCCTACTGTTGGGGGGTATTCGGTTTGTATATGTTGCCGAATACCCCAACTAGTACAACCTCCAAATTAGTTAATTAATTAAGAAATCGATTAGACCATTGGAAGTTCAATTAAGAAATTTTAAACACATTCAAAATTAATTAAAATAAATGTTAGTATCTTTTGTTTCCCATCGTTTTCAAATAAATATATTGATGTCTTGTTGCATATTATATTGTAGGAAGATGTTGGGATTATGAAGGATATGAATTTGGATGCTTACAGATTTTCCATATCTTGGTCTAGAATACTGCCGAGTAAGTCAAATATAGATAAATGATTATTTTGGACTAAAATTTACCTGTTTGGATGTTTTACTTTAACCATTTATTTTTTGCACATATATATCTATAAAAGGAAAGCTAAGTGGAGGTATAAATCAAGAAGGAATTGACTATTACAACAACCTTATCAATGAGCTAGTGGCAAATGGTTAGAACAAAAATTTTATTATTGAATTTTAATTTTTTTTTATTGTGGTTTGCATTTTAGCAATTTCTCAGGTTATTGATGATGATAATTGATACTAATAAATTAAATACTAATTATCATATATCAAAATAATTTCAGGTTTACAACCATTTGTGACTCTTTTCCATTGGGATCTTCCCCAATCTTTAGAAGATGAGTATGGTGGCTTTTTAAGCCCTCGCATTGTGTAAGAGATGCAATTTAAAACTTCCACTTGAAAGCTTAACTAAAATATTTACGGAAACATTTTTTAAAGATCACACATTTTGAATACAGGAAAGATTTTCAAGACTATGCAGAACTTTGCTTCAAGGAATTTGGAGATAGGGTAAAACATTGGATAACTTTGAATGAGCCATGGAGTTATAGCCAAAGTGGTTATGCAACAGGGGAAATGGCACCAGGTCGATGTTCTGCTTGGATGAATACTAATTGCAATGGCGGTGATTCTGCAACAGAACCTTATTTGGTCTCGCATCACCAACTTCTTGCTCATGCAGCAAGTGTTCATGTGTACAAGACCAAGTATCAGGTTAGTTAATTATTAGTTGGCAACCTTGTAGCTCTTTAAGTTTCTTAGACTAGAACATATATTGTTTTAAGGTAAGTGTGGAGACATAAAATCTCGACGAAAATTGAAAAGGGAAATTATTGATACTTGCAATTTTTAAATTTATTTTTGAATAATTTTTAATAAAAAATTATGGGTGTGCAGACATTTCAAAATGGTTTGATAGGCATAACCTTGAATGTTAATTGGTATGTGCCATTCTCGGATAACAAACTTGATCAAAAGGCTACTCAACGAGCTATTGACTTCATGTATGGATGGTAAGTACTTCTCTCCATATCCTCATGCACAACTCTTACTTCATCCTCAAAATAGACACATTAAATAGCTAGAGTGGTGCTAAAGCTAGCATTCTTATTTTTATTCAATGTCTGGAGTGCGGGAAATTAATGTGCATGAAAAATTAATATGAAAAACGAAATGAATAAGGTAAAAATCATGTAAGTGGAAGGACAATGAATCCTAATGCCTTAAAGTTGTTATTCCATCCGTCCCAAAATAAGTGTCGCTTTTAGAAAAAAATTTTGTCCCAATATGATTGTTGCATTTGGCTTTTCAATGTAATATTAATTATTTTTTTTCACTAATACCCCTAATAAGTGTTACTTTAGTTTTTCAATGCAATAATAATAAGGTTAGTTTTGTAACATTAATTCTCTCTTTCATCTATTTGATAACTTTCCTTGATCTGTGTAAAAAAATCTAGGACGATACTCATTTTGAGACGGAGGGAGTAGGATGTGGAATAAACTTTAATAGAGTGGTTTTATGATATTGTTGTAAATCTCGTAATAAGGAATGAATGCATTTCGAGTCTATTTATTAATTGTTCTTTGTGTCTCATTGATTATACTCCTTTAATGGAACATAAAAAATGAATAGATAAAAATGCATAGAATAATGAAGATAGCATAATTACTCCCAAAGTACTCCGTTCACTACAAGAAAACAGCCGTTTAGCGTCGGCTAAAAGCCGACTCTAACTTCGAAAAACCGACTCTAACTAGTACTTAAGTGTCGATCTTGCGTCAAACACAATGTGGACTCTAAAACCCTCGAAGCTAATTATCTAGTGTCGGTGTTCATAGGTGGACACTATGTAGAGGCGGCTTAGCTGACATATACACCGTCATAGTTAAAAGCCAACGCTACATTACAAATTTTTAATGTTTTTTTTTTTTCATTTAGTGTCAGCTTGTCCGACTTTAATGTGTCGGCTTAATCATCTCTATTTTCAACGCATTTAATTATCTTATAGTTAGCGTCGGTTTAGTGGAGTCAATTATGTTTTATTTTTAGTTTTCTTTTATACTTTATGTCAGTTTAGCCGACTTTTATCCGACTCTAAGTGGTATATATTTAATTATTATTTTAAGTTAGAGTCGGTTTACCCGACTCGAATGTTTCTGCTTTATTTTTTCTGGTTTATCTTTTGTCGGGTTAGCCGACACTATTGTGAATAATATTTAATTATTTATTTTCTTTTAGACCGACTCTAAATTTTTTTTTATGGAACTGTTTAATCCTAGACCATGCAGAACACCATGCAGACAATAGAATAACAAAACCATATAAGAAGCTTATTGTGTAGACTCAGATTTTTACATAGTTAGTTTACTAACATTGCAGACATTAGTTAAAATAATTAAATCAAACTATTTATAAAAGTTTGTAGAAAACTAGAAATTGTTTAACTGATAGTGCATGTAATCTAAAAGGTTCATTTGTATGCAGTTCCAAAAGTCCTGGTGATATACAGATCAATGTCATAAAGCTATTTACATAGAATGATATATTTTTTTCTAAGCCGTTTAATGCATGAACAACTTTGATTTAACAGAATAAAAAAGTGGAGTATTTAAAAATTACCTCATAATCCTTAGGATTTTTTATAGGGCTTATGCAACATAAGTTAAACTACAATGACTGTTTTTAACTTTAGGCAAAAATAAGAACTATCAAGCAAGCACTTCAATGTAATCCTCATAAAGATAAAAGAAAACCCAACTTCATCTACCATGCATATATAAGCAACATTGAGGAACAACAATTATTAAACTACACCAAAAGGCTTACCTTTTCAAGTGCTTCCAGAAAAATGACAGTCCAATTCAACATCATTTTTCTTCAAAATTTCTATGCAAATGCTTTATAATCTTAGTCACACTTGACCCATGCATCACAAAATGAGTATATTATCTTAGAAGCAACATCCTCCTGCATCAGGAATAGCCAAATTTTGATATCAAAATAAATTTTACAACAAAATGTAAACTGTCTACATCACAATAGTGTATATACATAGAGAGAGAGACAGAAAGAGAGGGGGGAGGGGAGAGAGAAAGGAAAAAAGGAAAATTTTATTTATACCTGTAGAAGACCAATATGGACTCTAAACTTACCAAGTATATACCCATCTTTTGTAGTCAACAAATTGATGGGTTTTTGTGAATAAAAATTGATCTAAGCTAACCACATACATGGAAATCAAAAATAAAATATGTAAGTCATAACAACCACATTTTTTTTATAAGCAAAGTGAATGATATATATAAATTGAGGAGCACAAGAAGTGCCATAATACAACAATGATAATGCAGTAAAAGAGCAACCTCTAAGCTATAATAGCTACCAGCAGAGGAGACTTCTGATCTACCCAACCACACTCTAGAATCTTGGTGTATACATGAAAGATTAGCATACACGAAGATACCAGAGGAGAAAAATATACTCCCTCCTACATAACCATCCAACCAGAATGCCAACAGAGACTCCAAGTACATACGATATATGCTGCAAAAAGTACTTCCTAATCATGTTTCATAGGTCAGCAGCAGACATAGCCTCTCCCCAACACTTTGCCCACCCCAATACAAATAAATAAGAACAGAACCAAGCTACAGAACCCCACCAACACCCACACTGAGTTGGTCATAACAACCACATTGACACCAACATAACAAAAAGTAGGTACAACAAAAAAGTTGATGGGACCAAAAAAGTTGATATGACAAAAAAATACTAAATAGTAAACTTCCTAAAAGGAAACAGCTAACGACGTCGGTGTTGATAAGCTGAGGGGCTCTCGTCATCCAGTGGCTGGTCATCCAAGTCCTCAGCATAATGAGGGTGCACTTGACTAGTACCCGTCGAACTGCCTCCATTCCGGTTGTCCAACACCATCTGTAACTGCTCTTTCATCAACCGCATTTCTTCCTCCATTAGTGCATACTTTTTATTTGATTCAATTAAGCCTGCAGTTGCTGCATCAGCTCGCTCAGTTGCTGCATCAGCTCGCTCAGTCGCTTGCTGAACCTGTTGGCACAATGCCTCAGTCTCAGCTGAATGTTGGTCTGCATGACTAGTGTGAGCAGCTAATAATGACCCCTGAGTGAGCCATGTCACACCATAACGAATGTTGGAAGCCAAGTCCGCAGTTCCATAACACCGACCCCTACTCTTGCCTCCAGAAGCATCTTTCCAACACTGAACCTTCATCGCCCCATTATCATTAATGGACCCTTCAACCATATGTGATTCAGCCACTTGCAAACACTCATGATATTTTTCCTAGTTAATTACAATATAGGAAAATAGTTAGAAATCTGTGTTAAAAGTTGTAATTGCACTACAAAATAATTACGACTAACTTACATATGTATTGCGAGCACGTTCATCAACCCAACAACCATTCTTGTCTGTGTGAGTGGCCAAAAACAACACATCTGGATCTACTGGTTTGCCATATTTACACTCCTTAAAAAATGTAGACAGTAGTTATCAATCAGCATTATGATATAGAATTTGGGTGTGAAAAAAAAACCAAACAGAAAGACAGAGAAACAAAGAGGGGAAGAAAGAAGAAAACAGAATAGAGGGAAAAAGGAGAGAAACAGTTCAATCTTCAATAAAAAATAGTTCAACACAAATTTAACCATATTATTAAATAGATACTTAATTTGTTTTAATTATGTAATATCAAAACTAATTAGGACTGGCCAAAATAACTGAATTGAACTAAAACTTTTATTAACATAACTGAACTTAAAAAAACTGAATTGTTTAAAAATAAACTGAACTTAAACTGTTTTTTAAGTTCAGTTTTTAAAAGTAAACAATTTTATAAAACAGTTCAGTGCACTGCACTGAACCTAAAAAAAAATACCATTAACAATCCTTGGTTCACTCAGTGAATAAGGGTGAAAAGTGTACTGGAAGTTATACTTCTGGACCTGCATAATACATAGTTATTATTTCCTATTTTTTTGAATTCAAATTATTTCATTTTTTTCATTGAACAATATTAAAAAAGATAGCTTGTTAATTTTCCTACGTGCAACTACACTGGGAGTGAAGACCTTGTCTAAACTATGAACTATGAACAGCCCTAAAACTAATCAATATTTTAAGTTAACCCTTTTTAAGAGTTCAAAACCATTTGATTAGAATTATGTGTCAAAAATGAAATATTAGATTTTTAAGAAAGGCACTAGATTTATTTTGATTCTCCATTCATTGAAAAGGATTAATAAAAATAATCATGTAGTGACATCTTCCCCCAACAGCTCAATACGTGAACTGTTTTATGTAGAGTGGATTTTATTTTTACTGGAACTCAAGCATCTATAAACCAGTTCAGTCTTTAATAGTTTAATTCAATTTGGTTTTAAAGTATTTTACTTTAAATTTGTTTTTTGGACACCCCTAAATACTTTCCATTAGATAATTAGATAATGGGATAACATATGGGAGAATTTACATAACTCATGAACAATACTTACTAGGCCAACTGCAATGTCAATGTGAGATTTGCGTCCTGTAGTGTGCACTGCTCCACCTCGACTAGAAGCTCGGTTAATTTTATTTTGAGCAGAATTATCCTTGAACTTCTTATCCGTCCCCCAAAAGTTTAAAAGATCATCCCATGCCTGTTCACCCATCCAATTAGGTCTCTTCCTCTTACCCCTTGCTTTCGTGAGCATATCAGAAAGGCATTTTTTAACTTTTGTTTCATACACCTTTTTAATTTGCCACTCATGCTGAGCTGCCCAAGTAACTTTTGTCTGAAAAAACAAAGAAAATGGATGTCAGTTTCATCACAAGATAATAGTAAATATGTAAATACATTAAAAATAACATATATAGTCACCTTAAAGTCTGTCCACCATCTAACTTTCACATCCTCAGGGGTAGCCTCATAATGATGGTAGGGACCCCTAAATTGTGACCTAATTGCATGGCCAATTGCCTCAACAGTGGGACCATTAGGGGTCCATCTGTAAAACATCCATATTCTGAATTAAGCATTAAGTTCATAAGTAAAACTAAAAACAAAAATATTACAATGTATACTTACCCTTTTCCTAAAGGTTCTATGATGACCCTCCTAGCATCATCATAATTTAACTCCACTGGTGGGACATCCTTCAACCTTATAGCCTCTTGTATATCGTTAACTTCCTCATCATTGTGAGGATCCTCTGCCTGAATGCCTACAGGAGAGATGGGCTGCACTGGTGGAATATGGGTGGGCTGCACTGGTGGGGTAAGGGTGGACTGCACTGGTGGGGTAACAATGGGTTGGGTCAATGGGGTAGGTGCAGGCTGGGTGGGTGGGGTAGGGCTGGGCTGGTGGGGTACGGGTGGCCTGGACTGGTGAGGAGCTAAAATGAAGCCTTTGTACTATTTTGTGGCTAATAACAGGTTGCTGAAATGATGAATGGGTAGAATGGATGGCTGGACCAGCACTATTAGCCTGCTGGCTTGAGGTCGAGGAGTTAGAATAGATGGTTGGGCTAGTACTATTGGCCTGCTGGCCTAAGGAGGATGGGGTAGAACGGATGGCTGGCCTAGTACTGTTGGCCTATTGGCCTGAGGAGGAAGGGGTAGAACGGATAGCTGGACCTGTACTATTGGCTTGTTGGCCTGAAGATGAAGGGGCAGAACGGGTAGTTGAACCAGTAGTATTGGCCAGTTGGCCAGAAGAAGGGGTAGAAGAAAGAGTTGGAAGGGTAGGGCTAGGTTGCTGGAATGATACAATGGCAGAATAGGGGATATTCCCAAGCTCTATGGCAAGATTACCACCGAGTCTTGATGGATTCATTCCACACCGAGCATGTTGGTTCTTAACAATATTAGAATTACCTCGCGTCTTCATCTGTCTTGCACAAAATAATAATAATAATAATAAAATAAATGTTAATCACCTTTAAGTTTATAAGATTGTAACATTAACATAACATAATATGAAAATAAATCAAACATAAACCTAAGTTAATCCTCGTCATTATCAAAGTCCCAATTCTCTTCATTGTCTTCTCCCTCCTCCACTTGTATCCCCTGATCATTATTTACTTCTATTGCAATAACCTCATCTACTTGTTCAGCATCCTCAGCCATTGCTTCGACAACAGGATCATTAATTAACTCAAATATTGTGGTGTCAGCTAAGCCTTCTACTTGCTCAATTGCTGCAATTGGTAAAACATTTGGCATTTCATCAGCTTGATAAGGTAATTCATCCTCCATGTTGTCGACTTCGACATGACCTCGTGGTTTTGTTGTGATTGCCACGCACCAACCACGAAGGTTTTTACATATATTTGGATAAGGAATATAGTAAACTTGTCTTGCTTTTTGTGGAAGGATGAACGGATCATAGGGAACATATCTTCCAATCATCTTGATTTCTACAATATTATATTGCGAATGAACCCTTGTGCCACTGTTTCTTGTTGGATCAAACCATTCACAATAGAAAAGGGGGATCTTCTTACTTAATCCAACATATTGCAATTCATAGATACGGTGAATAATGCCAAAAAAGTCGCCTTCTCCTCCTTCGGTAACACCCTTTACGTGCACCCCGCAATTGATGGTTTTTTTACCATGACTCCAATTCTTTGTATGAAACTTGTACCCGTTAACAAAGTACATGTTCCATGATGTTATGCATGAATTAGGTTCCAAAGCTAATGACTTTAAGTCTGGGTTAGTCACCCCATTCCTTTCATCATTAACCTATATCGATGATAAGCATAAGTTTCAATTGGTTATATTCATCAAATACAACAACTGTGAATGATAACACTTACATAGTTCCTAAACCATTCTGGAAAATAATCATGTATATGATTGGAAGCATGTTCGTCGTTGATGGAGTGAACTTGTAAGAATAATCTTAAAAAATAAACATAATTAGTCATACAAATATAATATTGACATTATGTTACATTAGCTACAACATTATAAATATAAATAATATATATACTTACTCAAGTATTGGTTTAACCTCATTGCAATTTATGAGGATATGTACATGAGCAGAACGAAAATCTGTATCACGTAGCCATTCCTCTTTAGACATTCCACTAGGACGTCCGGATTTGATCAAGACTGACAATGTAGGGTGGACACCCTCATATCCAGTTCGAGGATCATTTCTCAAACTTGTGTTTAACAACAAGCTCACTCTCTGGAAATAATGGGAACAAAAATGTGTTATCTCACGGTGCATGTAGAATGCACATATTGACCCTTCTACCCTTGCCAAATTACCCACTGCTCGCTTTGCATCTCCCATCATTCTGCACCCCACAAAAACTACTTATGTTAACTAACATAGATGCAAAACTTATTAATTAATAATAGAATAATTACCTTTCAAATGGATACATCCATCGATATTGAACGGGACCACCAAGTCTTGCTTCCATAGGTAGGTGACTAGGAAGGTGGTCCATTGAATCAAAGAAGCCCGGTGGAAAGATTCTTTCCAACTTACATATTATGATTGGTATATTTTGCTCCAATCTAACTAAATCATCCATCCTCAAAGTGTTACAACATAGATCTATAAAGAATCCACTTAATTCAGCAATGGGATTCCACACACATTCTGGCAAAGAACGAAATGCAATCGGGAGTAAACGCTCCATGAATACATGACAATCATGACTCTTCATCCCATGCATAATTCCCTTGTCGACATTTGCACACCTAGCTAGGTTTGAGGCATAACCATCCGGCATTTTCAACTCGGTAATCCATCTATAAATTGATTTTGCATCTTTTGATGTAAAAGTGTAGTTTGCCTTAGGTTTTGCCAACTTCCCATTAGCTAATTCGATCAACTCCAAGTCCCCACGTGCACAATACTTAGCAACATCCATTCTTGCCTTTAGATTGTCCTTTGTTTTA
The DNA here is from genome assembly GCA_026413185.1 of Pueraria montana var. lobata. Lineage (NCBI taxonomy): Eukaryota > Viridiplantae > Streptophyta > Magnoliopsida > Fabales > Fabaceae > Pueraria > Pueraria montana. Next base: position 10,083,689 of record CM048654.1, read on the forward strand.
CCCTTAACATCCATCACAGTGTTGAATACATTATCGAAGAAATTTTTCTCTATATGCATGACATCAAGGTTGTGTCTTAACAAGTTGTCTTTCCAATATGGAAGATCCCAAAATATAGATCTTTTAGTCCAATGATGAAGCTCTCCATACCCAGGCAAAGTTTGTAAAGGACCATCTGTCACTTTTGGAAAGTCACGGACAAATTCCCATATTTGATCCCCCGTCAACAAACAAGGCGGACCATTTAACTCAACTAAATTCTTTGTGAATCTTCTTTTACTTTTTCTAAAAGGATGGTCTCTTGGCAAGAATCGCCGGTGACAGTCAAACCACGAAGGTTTTCCTGCAATCTTCAATGTGAAACCTTTTGTCTCGTCCATACAATGAGGACATGCTAATCTACCTTTTGTTCCCCATCCAGACAACATGCCATAAGCCGGAAAATCATTGATTGTCCACATTAGGTTAGCTCGCATAACAAAATTCTGTTTCATGGAGATATCATATGTCAAAACGCCACAATTCCACAATTGTTTAAGGTCATCAATCAAAGGTTGTAAGTAAACATCTATTTTTGCTGTGGGGTTAGCTAGACCAGGTATAAGACAAGTGAGAAACATGTACGGTTTGGTCATACACATTTCGGGGGGAAGGTTATAAGGTGTGACAATTACAGGCCAACATGAGTATGGATTTGTTGAAGCTTGAATGTAAGGCGTGAACCCATCAAAACATAGACCCAATCTTACATTCCGTGGTTCACTAGCAAAATCCGGATAAACATGATCAAAGTGTTTCCAAGCTTCCCCATCAGATGGATGTCGTAGCAAGCCCGAACTATTTTTGTTCTCATAATGCCATCTCATTTGAGTCGCAGATTCCATTGATGTATACAATCTTTGTAACCTTGGAATGATTGGCAAATAAAACATTCTCTTCACCGGAATGCTTTTGTATCTTCCCATCCCAACCTTAGGAGGTAAATACCTTGGAAGTTGACAAAATTTGCATTCAGTTAAATTCTTGTCATCCTTGTAATTCAACATGCACCCATCTCGCCAACAATCAATCATTTGAGCCTTCAACCCAAGTGTCGACACTAGCTTTTTTGCTTCATAGTAGTTCTTCGGTATGCAATTATTTTTTGGAGCTACATCAACTAGCATTTGTATAAAATTATCTAAACCTTTTTCGGGAACATGCCAGTTGGTTCTAGCAGCCATAAGCCTAATAGCTATCGATAATTTCGATTCAGTTGCTCCTTCGTAAATGGGTTCATTTGCAGAGGCTAACATATCATAAAACCTTTGGGCTTCTGGATTAGGTGCCTCGCCCTCATGCAAAGTCTCATTCCCCATGTTGGCATTCAGAGGTGATACATCAGCTATCTGCATGTATGCATCGTAAACCATCTGGTTCACTGATGCAAACTGATCTTCACAATCCATATATCCAGAGTTATTGGATGCACAACCTATGTTCTCAACATTTGCCCACTCTTCTCCATGTTCAGTCCACACACACTAGTCTGGTTTGAACCCATTTTGTAGCAAATGGGCCCTCACTGATGGTGGTTTCAAAATGTTCTCGCAGTTACACTTGACACAAGGACATCTTATCCCTCCATCTAATAAAAAGCAAGGTTGTTGCATCGCCTTACAAACAAACTCATTGACTCCAGTCATGAACTCATGTCTGAGTCTCCTTGAAGGATCTAGCATATTATACATCCAGCTACGATCCATTTTTCTGCATGCCATTGATCAAATGGTTAAGCATTGTATGACACATAATTTAAAACATCATGGTTAATGCCATTGATGAATATATTGCTAGTCATGTCAAGGAAATTAAGTGTACAAAATTTGTCTCTTCCAAGGAAGGTCTTCAACTCGATGAGTTAAGACAAGAACTTAAAAAATGCAAATCATGGTCTATTGCTGCATAATAGTACAAGAACTAATAGTTATAACTTCAAATGATAATTTAACCACATAAGCATCCAACTAAGTAACAAATTTTAAACTGGATTTTACTAGTTTAGTCTGATATAACAATATGAAAACCTAATTAGGACTAATCAAGTTTAGTTATTGCTAAACAATTAGAAAGCCATATTTTCTTAGCCTTATTTTACATGTTTCTATATGAATAATCATATTTTCTAATAATAAACTTTTTGAATAATCATGTTTTGTTTTCACTAAACATGAAAACCTTATTTTCTTTTTATAGAAAGACAACTATATATAAAAGGATTCTCACGGAGCAAGTAGGGCATACCTTTAGTTTACACTTGAGTTTTAATTTAAGATACTTGCAAAGAAAAAAAAACTTACTGCAATAGTGATACACTACGTGTGATCCTGAACAATGTGATGCCAAAAATTTTCCCACAGTCAAATAACGAAACTGCGTAACATATTGAGCTGGTTACTAACAGCTTACAACATATGCTAATACAATTACAATTACAATGTTGAGCTGCCAGCAGCTAATACAATTACAATGATTGTACATAATAACCCAATTAGTAATTTACACATAAGGCTACCAACTTGTTAAGAAAACTACGCCAATGTCAAATATGCAATCACAGAAGGCAAAGTAATTACTGCACTGCTGCCTTGTCTATATTAAAACTCTATTGGGGATGCTAGAATTTTACAAATCAAGGGTAAGAGACACACCAAGCAGTAACCAACCACTAGAATTACTAACTACCTGCTAAAAATTGCCAAATTGGAACGATCCAGCATCTACACAACTGATATATGTCTCCAAAATTTTTAATTTTGGCACACAACACATTTCCTACCACATATTTAATTAAAAAGAATAATAACATTCTAAGTGCAAGAATTTATAAGGTGAGAATGTGGCATCAACAAAGAACAACAACAAAAAATCATCATAGTAAAACTAAACAAAGACACTAAAAAAAAAATTAAATACAACATGCTCTAAATCTTTCTCTTTATTATTTTTCCCCACTATAGTTGAGAGTGTTGCTCTGCATTGTAGGCATGCTCATGCGTTTGCTTCTAATTGTGCCTCCGACAATAAATAACTAATTGAAGTTGTAAATAAATAATTAATTAAAATGCAAGTGTGATTAATATATAACAGTTCAGCAAAATCAATTCAGCAAAAAAAAGCTTTTGGACCTATAACAGTTTCAATTCAGTTTTTAAAAATAAAACCAGTTAACTGAACTTATTAGTAGTATAGTTTTCTTCCCTAAACTAAACTATGAACAGCCCTAGTAAAAATTTAAGACTCGTAAAAAAGGGTTTTCATAAAACTGGTTTTCATAATAGAATTACAACACACCTTGGAGTCTTGGGCAATTTCACAAACCAGAAGCTGGAAGGGAAGCTTATGGACCAACAACCCTGTACTCTTTTGGTATTTTCAGATCTCACTGAAATCACAAAAAAGAAAAATTCAATAATTAATTTTTTTTATCAGCAAATGAAATATATATATTATATATTAAGTAAAGGGTATAAGGCATACCCAACAAAAGGTACAGAACAAAGTTACAAGTAGAGAAAAGAACATATATCAACCGCTACTTTCCCAACATAACTATATCCTGAAATTATCACAGCATAATAATATCGAAACAAATATAAGATAAGACCCCCCCTAACATTAACCGAGAGTTGATACCCAATGCTTCAATGCTATGAGCATCCCAAGCACCGCACGTCAAATGATCACCAATAACTCAGCAGCACAGTAGAAAACTAATGTGAAATCAACCAGAGAAACATATGCCAAGAGAAACTAAACATTGAGTAGTTGTATATAGGGGTGTTCAAAAAGGCTTAACTAAACTATAATGTATAATAAATTAATTAAATTTTATAAAAACTAATAAAAAAAGATAATACATACCTATTATACTCAAATTTGAATTAAGATATATATATATATATATATATATATATATATATATATATATATATATATATATATATATATATATATATATAAGTGGGGATTACCTTTTTTGAAGGATTTCAGGGAGGTGGACAACTTAAATACAACAGACATATGCAGTCTTCAATGATTTATGGATAAAATATTTACACCCCCATTTAGCCCTTCGAGATTTTAAGCTGGAAATTTTTGGTATTAAGTAGAGTTTGTCGAGGAAACTCTCAGGGAATTTTAAGGAATATATAATTTAGTATTCAAACATATAATTATGTATACATATGTGACAAATTTAAGTTATGATAAAATTAGATGTAATTATTTAGCATTTTTTTTTATGTTTTGTACATGCATCACTACGACACTACATGTGTGTGTGTAGAAATGGAATAAAAAAGATGTAATTTATCCTCAAGGTAGAAGGGGGGAAAAAGTGGAAATAGTATAAAGAAAAGGGCACATGTATAGCACCCCATTGGACCTAAAGGAAAAGGTGGTCATAGCCAGCCCCAGTCCTTCACATGTCTGTCAATAAGATCTGGTCATGGAATTACATAATCCCACTACAAGACAGTCTCCTTGTGTTACCATGTGAATATGTGCGGAGAGAGGGGGGAAAGAGGAGGGGTTTGGTTCCCCTTCCTTCCAAGTCCTAAATACTAGTAACTGCAAGTTTGAATCTTAAAAACTGACCCTTGTTTCATTTTCAACCTGTGGGATATTAATTCTCCTAGAAAAAACCATTCCACACTGTGCCCCCCTTCACTTTTTCCACTGTTCAGTCTTGTGGTCTTCCATAATGGGGGAATTATTAAACAACATAGATAAATCTCAATCATGCCCATACAAGGAATATTCTAATTCTAATACATGATTTCACACAACCATATCAACAAAGAAAAGAGATATAAATTGCAGGATCAATACACCAATTAAAAAAGGAACGATGAGTACTATCCTTTTTACCTTTAAACCAAGTCCAAAATATGACTTTAATCGAATATAAAACACCAGTGAATCAAAATAAACATCTTAGAACACAATATTGTTGCAAATCCTCCAAGTAGACCAAATCACTATGTTAACCCTCTTCTATTGTAAAGATGATAAAGTTCCATTACCAGATTGGTTTGCTTTTGGTTTATGCTTTTTTGAGTTGTAAAAGATTGTTAAAATCACACAAGCATGGGGAAAATAACGAGTGAATTGTGAAAGTATAAGTTTTGGAATTTTACTAGTTAATTATAAGATAAAGGACAGTGGAAAGTATGTTTCTTACCAATTTTATAATGATAACGTACGTGTTCATTTAACACCTCTAGATAGTTCAGCTTTGCAGCAGAAAAAGATAAGTGTTTAATCACATCAGTGGTGTTAATAGAATTGGATATTTATTATACAAACAAATAGAATTTAATATTTGGAATTTTTCCATGGATTGAAGCCTTTTCAGCAACTAACCCACAGCTGCTGCATGAATTTACAAAATTGAGTTATCTTTTCTTCTGTTTTGTTATATCCATTACACAAATAAATGCATTGTTGAGAAAGGCATACGAGGACGTCTTTTAGCTTAATGAACAAAGTGATAACTGTTACAGTTTACAAATTGAGGAATTTGTGTTACTTTACCATGACAAGATCATTTCAAAACCAAATCACCTTTCTCTGTTTTTTGTCCCTAGTCTTTTTAATACAAAATTTCAGAAAAAACTCATAATGAAGAGAAAAACATCTTTCTAATCACTTGTCACTTTTTATTTAAAAATATCCCAAAAATTAGAAACATCACCAAAAAAGATTAAGCTAATTAAGGATATATTTCTGCCGTGTGCATTAACGTACGATCGGACATTAACCATACAAAAGGGTGGTGGTCAATCATAGTCATCTAGATGGGATGAATGCCCTGCCACACTGTTATCAAAACTTGTGTAGTTAAAAGAATTCATGTGACCACTTAACCAGGACCATGCAGAGAAGACAATCTTGTAACTCATATTCAGTCTACCAGAATTAAACACACATTCATGAAAAGGTAAAACAAAAACAAGACAAGAAACAAAACATTTACATAAAAGAGCAAGTTACCCAAAAGCCACAGTTCCAGGGCATAGCGATGAGGCTTCCTATCTCCACAGGTTATAGGTGCACATTTTCTTGCAGCCTACACATTTATTCAATTGAAGAAATAATTGTCCATAAACATTTGGGAATTTCAACAAGAGGTTACTAAATTGAAGAAATTATTATATTCAAGAAACCCTATCAAAATAATTTATGAATACGGGGAGAATAGAATACCTGCTTCGTCGCGAGAAGTGATTGAGTGAGGGGACTAAGGCACGTCGAGCACAGGGAGTCGAGGGCTTTAGAACTCACGACTAACGCACGGACTAACGAACATCAAGCACACGTAACAGGGGACTAACACACTAACGCACATTGTACAAAGAGAACGCACGCTATCGAGAGGTCGCACACCATGGAGAGGTCGCATACTGTGGAGAGAGGTCGCACGCCACGGAGAGAGAGGTCACAGTGGAGGACGAAGATGAAGAAGTGAAAACTGAGTCATTTAGTTTTTAGGTTTTACTCTTCAAAATTTTAAGAAAGAGGGAAGAGGGACTTGGGTTTTCAACGGCGGGACTTGGGTTTTCAACGGCGGGACTTGAAAAAAATTCATGACAAGTTTTTTAAGAAAGAGGGACAGAGACTTACGGGTTAAAAAATGAAAGACAATAAAGCTAGTTCTAGAAATAATAATAATAAATCTAATAAAATTTCAAATTACTTGATCTCTCCTCATAGTTAATATATAATATAAAATTTATTAAAAATAACAATAATATATATATATACACAACATTTTTCATTATAATTATTCACCTTTAGGGAGTTATATATAATATTTATTAAAAAAATCTATTTCTATAAATATTTCTAAATTGAAACACACATAATTTTTAGCAAGATATCTGTTTCACTCAATATTTTCTATAAGATATTTATTTTTAAAATTGTATGAATAAATTGATTTTTAATTTTTTTTATTGGATGAAAGGGGCAAGAGCCCAAGAAAAGAATACGAAAGACTAGGATGTAAGCATAGAGCTTACTACATCATAATGTAAAAATGAGGTAACACAAGGAGGAGGATCATCAAAACAAACAAAGAATGAGACACCTCCTAATGCTTCTTTAACGAAAACATTAGCTACTCTATTTTATTCTCTAAGGATATGACTTATAGAGAAACCAGTAGGGAGTCTGGATAGCCTCACAACATCCTACACAAGAGACGCATAAGGATGGTGTGGAATCATAGCAAAAGATGACACTAGCTGAACTACCTCTGCTGAATCTGATTCTAGGACAATATGTGAGAACCCTCTATCTAAAACTAACTTCAACGCATGGAACGTGGCCTATAATTCAGCACAAATCATTGAGTCCCTTCCCAAACCAACCTTATAACCCGCGAGGAAAAACCAGAATGATTACAGACAACACCACTACATATTGCTTCATCACCTGATGCTCTCACAGAATCATCCACACACACAGAGACCCAACCCAAAGAAGGAGGCATCCAAGATATAGAAGGGTTGGCTTGGCTTCTAGTAGGAACAGAAAACACCTATAGAAAACTCGAAACTGCATCCCAGCAATGTAACGATGTTTAATTATATTTTTATTGCAAAATACTTTTTAAGTTATTTATTTGATAACATTGTAAATATAATATATTGTATATATTTATCCTATACATTGCATTAATACACTTAAACAATATTCTTCTTTTTACATTACAGGATATTTAAGTTTTTTATGAAATATCTCAATAGCACTTTTTGGCATTTGATGATATCTCTATAGACACAATTACAAGACTAATTATTAAGTTATTGGTAATGGTCAGGAGAGAAATATATTTAGAATAACAATTCTTCAACAGGTGACATTGAAAGTAATATTATCTAAAATCATGGTTCACTTTCACTGTAATTAATCATTCTTGAAGAATAATGTAATAAAAATAATTAAGATATGATATTTTGTTAAAAATATTTGTTTTAGCTTAACCAACAGTCTCGAGTTTGAGTCTTATTTATGTAGTTACGTTAAATAACTCAGAGAGAGTTTTGCTGCTCACAGCGATCTTATTCAATTAAGATTTCTAAGGATATTCATCGAATCAAATTGACATGATGAACCTGACTATCCCAATCAAAACCAACTAAATTAAATTGGTTCAGGTAATTTGTTCGTCTCACTTCAAATCCAAACCAAATCAATTATAATCAATTTGATTCTCAAATTTATCTTTTTTTTTTTTTTTTTTCAATTTGAACAAACCTGAATGATGACCTAATCAATTATTTTTAATTCAAGATTAATATATTTTATTTGGTACTTAAAAATTTCTTTTAGTTTTATCTTTTTCCCTTCATTTGTTTTATTCTTCTTATGATCTTATACACTATTATAAAGTGTCTTAATTTGATCGTATTTATCGTGTATATTTTTTATTAAATATTTTGAGTAAAAATTTTAATGAAATATATAGTAATAATTATGGAAAGAATGAAATATTAAATAAATAAACATTTAAAAGTATAGAACAAGAAATAATTTTACCTTACATTAATATAAAACTATTTTTTATAAAATAAACAATAATTAGAGATAAAAATTACCAATAATATAATAATTTATTTTTATCATAACCTGATGATCTGAACTAAATCAATCCAATATTAAAAAAATTGGTAGAATTTGAATTGGACATAAATAAATTAAATATGAATATGATTGGTTTAGATTTGATTTCACCATAAATCCAAACCAATCCAACCAGTAGATTACCTCCAATACAATATCTATAGTCTATATAAAAAACTATTAAATTAGGGATAATGAACAAATTAATTAATTTATTATCCAAATCACCATGACATTCTAAATTTACAAAGTGTTGAAGATTCTTCTCATTCAAAGTAATAATAACAAATTACTTAACATATGTTAGTTCTTACATTAATATTATTTTTTCACTTCAATATTTTTACATTAGTATTGTCTAATGTTTTACAGTAATATTATTTAGTTTTTGTATTTTATTTAGACTAATTATTTTAAACTTCAAAAATATGTCATTTTAAAAATATATATAATAATGAAACAATACATTATTTTAATTATATATACACAAGTAATTTTTAAATATTATGCTATTTTTTTAAAGACAGACCAAGACAATAAGCGTCGGTCAAGCCGACTCTACAAATAATCAATCTAATAAAATAAAAATAATACATAGATGCGGCCAAACTCACACTAAACACAACTTTTTTAAAGAAAATACAATAAATTAAGTGTCGGTTAAGCCGACCCTAATGTCAAATTGACGCAAATCATCAAAAATATGTTTTTAAAAATTAAAATTACAGTATAGTGTCGACTCTGCCGTCGCACACATATAATTAAATAATTTTTACATTATTTATTATTATATAGCGTCGGCCTAGCCGACACAAAAACAAAATTTTCTGCATCTAGCTAAATTAAATTGAAAAATTTATGTAGTGTCCGTTTAGAGTCGGCTTAGCCGACGCTAATGGCGTAGGCAGCCAACGCTAATTGGGCGTTTTCTTGTAGTGCTTAATCTTTATTTATAAGACCGTTTTTGAAAAATTATTTGTTCCTTTTTATAAGATCATTTTCTAATTCCTAGATACATTAATTATTTTTTTTTCTATAATACCCTTAATTAATTATTCTCCCTCCAATCATTAATTAAGTGGAGAGAGGATTAATTTCAAAAAAAAGTTAAGTACACTTTTGGAAGAACAGTACATATTATTGACAAATTTAATATGACTAACTAAATTAACTACTTTTCTTAAGGGGTATGAAGTAGTTAAAAGTGTCTTATGAGTAGTTAAGGGGTGTGAAGTATATACTAACATATTGCTTATTTCATTTTATTTGTTCCACTACAGGTTTATGGATCCACTAACAATGGGAGATTATCCAAAAAGCATGCGATTCTTAGTGAGAACACGATTACCAAAGTTGACAAAGGAGCAATCCAAATTACTTATTGGTTCATTTGATTTTATTGGCATAAACTACTATATACCTCTTCTTATGTCTCCGATGCACCTCAACTAAGCAATACCAAAATCAGCTTCCTAACAGATTCCCTTGCTAATTCTTCATGTAAGCACACTTGTCTAATATCTATATATTAGTTATATAAATTGTATATATATGCTAAATTTGATATGAATTGTATATATGTTGCATTTGATTATTATAGATAATGACATGTCTTTCATTTTTGTGATTGTAGTTGTGCGTGATGGAAAGCCAATTGGTCTAAATGTACGTGTGTGGTGACATATAAAATTGTAAATGTTCTACAAGTTTAATTAGTATGTTTTTCTTAATAATAAAGAAAATTATTTTTCATAATTATGCAGGTTGCTTCAAATTGGTTGTACGTTTATCCAAGAGGAATTCGAGACGTTTTGTTATACACTAAAGAGAAATACAACAATCCTTTAATTTATATTACAGAAAATGGTAAATAAACTTGAATATCAAATTTATTTTCCTTTGAATTAATGCTATTGAAAACTAGTTATAAATAATTTGATGAGAAAGTAATTAAAAAATAAAATTTAGTATGTATATAGCCTATATGGGATTTTATATTCAATACATATTGAATAAATTATGTAACATAGTTTACAATTTTCATACTTATTGTACAAGTATAAATGAGTATGATGATCCATCACTATCACTTGAGGAATCTCTTCTCGATATTTACAGAATTGACTATCATTATCGTCATCTCTTTTATCTTCAAAAAGCAATTCAGTAAGTAATTTCTTATGTATCTAAAGAGATTATTTTGTTTATTTTTTTTGCTTGCGTGGAATTTACATTTTTTCTATTTGTTTTCTTTCGATGTAAATACAGGAATGGTGTGAATGTAAAAGGGTATTTCGCATGGTCTTTGCTAGACAATTTCGAATGGCATCAGGGCTACACTATGCGATTTGGAATGAATTTTGTAGATTACAAAAATGGCTTGAAAAGATACCCAAAACTTTCTGCATTATGGTTCAAGGATTTTCTCAAAATTGAGATCAAACTTCATAAAGATTCCATGTAATAGTACTACTATATGAGATTCCTTAAACAGTTATATTTGTAAATATATAGTTGTTAGGTTTATTTAATTCTTACGCTATTTCTGATGAATTTGTAGTTCTCATAAATATTCTTGTGAATTTATAGTTCTTGGAATTAAAATCTAAGCATAACATATGTAAGCTTTTTTTAAGATGTGTTGAAATTTATTAAAGTCAAGCTATCCTAAGAATGAAATACCTCTTAATTTTGTGAAAATGAAAATATTTATTACATGACTTGATTTTAAAGGCTAAATTACACTTTTAGTCTTTTATCTTATTGTTTAGATTTAATTTGGTCTTTTGTCTTTTAAAAAAATCAATTTAGTCCTTTGTCTTTTAAATTTTGTTCAATTTAGTTCTTTTTGTTAGTTTAGAATTAAGGCTATTAATAATTTTAACATAATGACAATTAAAAATCATCACAAAACAATACTTATTGGCCTGGACATATTTTTGCATGTATAATTAACATAGTGACGATTTTTAACTACCACAATAATATTTAAAAATTATAAAATTTAAAATTCCTTTACGAAAAAAATTAAAAATTTTGTGCTCAATTTCTCTCATATAATTCCATGAATCTTTAAATTGAGTGAGGTTCCTGACATTGTTTCATGGAACTGTATGAGAGAATCAATGTGTTAAAACAAAACACTTCCACGCTGGGCACAAGCCTTAACTCAAGAATCAATGTTAAGATATGCAACTTTCTAGTAGAAGATCAACACCACCAATTAATTGAAGTAAAAACATGACACATTTGCCAAAATCACCGTCAAGCACTTTGTACACATTTTAACTCGCAATAACAATTAACAAATAGTAAACAAAAAGTATATAACAACAACTAAACTGTAAATGATCACAATTACAAGATTTAAATCATAATATAACTTGCAAAGTTTCAAACTCTAAATGATCACAACTATAAATTTTAACTCACAATCAACTTGTCAAATTAAGGTAAAGAAAAAAAAAAAACCATTTTATCAACTTGTCAACTGGAGTTGGGCGTGGTTTGGATAGTGCGTAGGGATGTCAAACTGTACCTGGACTCTACGGGTACATGCAAAAATGTCTGCAAACGAATCAGGTAAATATTCGCTTATTGAGACTAGGACTAGAGACGGATATTTACCCGCAATATTTGGCTGGAATGGGTGCGGGTACAGGTATTATAGTACCCATCCCGTTCCCCACCAACCACACACACACACACACACACACACACACACACACACATATATATATATATATATATATATATATAAAATTAAAATATCTTAAGTAAATGATTATGTTATATATATATATATATATATATTTTTTCTATTAAAAAATAATTTTATATTTTCCATAAACTATAATTATCTTTATAATGTTGTTTATTTATGACTTGAGTTTGGAAGAATCAATTTTATGTTTGCTTGTTTTTAATATTATGTGTGGATGCTTTTAATGTTATGTTTGGATTATTTAAGCTTGAATTTCAATTTACTTGTAGTAATTTTTTAAGTAACATGTAGTCAAATTTTTACTATAAATTTTTTAATTAGCATGCAGTCAATTTGAAACAAGTAGAAAAGTTTTAAAAAAAATTAACATATTGATTACATTTTTTACTATATGTATAAAAATCTTAAATGATAAATAAAAGATGAAAATTGTAAATATTAAATAAAAGAAGGATCTATTAAATATCTTAAAAAATAAGATATACTATTTAACTTTTCTTCATTTAATAAATAAGTAGTATTTTAGCCCATGCAATGCACGAATTTATTCAAATTTTCACTATCTTATTTATATAGTCAATTGAAAGAAATTTTAAAAAAGAGATAATCTATCCCTAAGAAATTAGAGATTATAATTTTTTTTTTTAAAAAAAAAAGATAAGGGAAGATGGATAAGGTATACAAAATATAAAGGAAGAAGAAAATAAGGGAGGAGCTGTCAAATATATATATATATATAATTCTTTTAATATCAATAAATCTTTTAACAAATTGTGTATATTATAAAGTATCTGTCAATGATATTATAACTTTTTCTACAAATTTTAATATCAATAACAACTAATTTTGAATATCTTGTAATTATATTATTCTAAAAAGTAAAATGAAGTTTTAAATTACTTTAATATTAACTTTAAAAAGTAAATTGAAATAAGGATTTGAAATTAATGATGAAAGAGATATTCGAAGTTAAAAAATTAGTTACAAAAATTAATAAAAGAAATATTTGAAAAAATATATATAGCATTAGATAAAGAAGTAAACACAAGTTGTTACAAAAATATTAGAGGAAGAAGTGAGTGTGAGTAGTTACAGAAATTGATGAGAAAAATTTTAGAAAAAGTTGCAAATCTCCTTATATATATAAATGACTAATAGATTCTTTTCTCTTATTGTTTCACTCTCCCTACTCTCTCTCACATTCACTCTTATTTGAATACTCCCATCTCATGAAGTGGTGTAGTTCACTCTCCTAACATGTATCTGATTTTTCTATTTTTCCTAAAATTTTTCTTATCAATTTTTGTAACTACCCCACATTCACAATATTTCTATAACTACCTCCATTTACTTACATCTTTATCTGATGCTATTTTTTTTTAAAATATTTTTATCAATTTTTTTAACTCTATTTTTTTATTTCCGAAGATTTCTCTCTTTCATAAATAATTTCAAATCTTTAATTCAATTTACTTTTCAATTTTCAAAGTTAATTTAAAAAACTAAAGTTAGATCTTCCCTTATTTTTTTTCTTTAAAAAAATTATAGTTTCTAATTTCTTTTATAATTATCTCTTTTTCAAAATTTTTTTCGATGTGCTATATAATTCTCTTTTCCTTCTTCAAATTTTATATTCTCTAATCTTTTGGGTTTTTTTTTTTAAATTTCTTTTATCTGATTTTCTAACTCAATTTTTTAATTCCATTTCTCTCTTTTCCAAAATTTCTTTCGATGTGCTATATAATTTTTTTTTCAAATTTTATACTCTCTAATCTTTTGGGCTTTTTTTTTAATATTTCTTTTATCTGATTTTCAAACTCTATTTTTTAATTTTGAAGATTCCTCTCTTTCATCAATAATTCCAAATCCTCTATTCAATTTACAAATTTAATATTAAAAAAATTAAAGTTACATCATTACATCTTCCCTTTTTTCTTTTAAAAAAATTATAGTTTCTAATTTCTTTTATAATTATCTCTTTTTCAAAATTTCTTTCGATGTACTATATAATTTTTTTTTCAAATTTTATACTCTCTAATCTATTTTTTTAATATTTATTTTATCGGATTTTCTAACTCTATTTTTAATTCCGAAGATTTTTCTCTTTAGTCAATAATTCTAAATCCTTAATTCAATTTACTTTTCAATTTTCAAAGTTAATATTAAAAAAAATTAAAGTTACATTGTTACATCTTCCCTTATCTTTTTTATTTTATTTTATAGTTTCTAATTTATTTTATAATTATATATTTTTTAAAATTTCTTTCAATGTGCTATATAATTATTTGTTTTCTTTTTAAATTTCTTTCTATTAACTATATAAATAAGGTAGCGAAAATTTTAATAAGCCCGTGCATTGCATGGACTAAAACACTAGTATAGATGCATGTTAGTAGAGTGAAGTATATCATTTCATGAAAGTGAGGGAGAGTGGAGAAATGGGAGCACACATAGAACATTTATATATGTAAGGAGATATTTTTTTATTAATTTATTAACTTCATAGATAAGTAAAGTGCAAGTAACTGGTGTAGATGTGAGTATATTGGTATTTAATGGGTACGAAGATGTGAATTAAAGTTGTTACCTACGTGAATATAGGACTGAATACAAATATTTTTTTCAAATGCGGATATAAGAACGGCCATTGTCATCCCTAATATTACGAGTTTTGGTTGTGTGATTGGGCTGGTTGGTGAGGGTGCGGCTCGATTAGGCAAGGTCGATGGTCAAAGCATCGAGGTCATTGGTTGGGACGTCAAGTGCCAAGAAATTATTATATGGTCAACTACGTATTTATAGTCTCAATTATTTTAACGTGGCATATAATTTAGATTTTTAATTTATAATAAAAGTTAATAATTGTTAGTTACGTGAACACGAAGAACGATCAAAATTATAATGATTTGGATAATCTCAAAATCATTGGTAACTCAGGGTTTAGGATAATGTGAGAGTGCAAGTGAGCTTGAGAGTAAGAGAAAGCTTGAGGAGTGAAGTGAGAACTTACGATTTAGAGGCAAAATCTTATTAAGTCAGTGGAAAAATTTATAATATGTCCAATTCTTTTTTTTTTTTTTAATTTTAAAATTGATCTTATTATAATTTTGACAGCTGTGTGCCGTAAAAGGTCAAATGTGACGCATGGTGAAACTTTTATGATTTTATTAGCTAATAGGTTTTGATTCAAATAAAAATCCAATAACAGGTTTTTACTTATTTTATTCATTTTTATTGCTAATTCTGACTTTTAATTCAACATCAAGGATTCTAACGATTTCAAGTACGTACTCAAGTAGAATACGCGTTACTTTTTATATTAATAAAGTAATTTTTTTTTTCTAGTGGTGCATTTAATAAAGGAAAATTTGATAATTAAGCAGATGAGATTTTCTACACATTCAATAAATTTCAAGAGGTTTTTTTTTTTTTTTTTAATTCATTTTAAATCTCTTGGGGCGTAGTATAAGTTAGAATTTAGTTTTTTTTTTTTTTTAAATTCATAAGTAAACTGTTTGTCTGATCACACAAAATAATATAAAATAGTTGGGTGTCTTTGAATGTCCATTTTTATTCTTGTTAGTTACCAACCATTCAAATAACACGTATTCAATTATCTTAACTTTATTTAATTGCTAAAGAACACCAAGAATTTTCAAATCTTCGTAATGTTACATAAAATTGCTAATTATAGAACGCAAGTTTCAGGGTCAGTAGGCAACACGCTTACACAAGGTTAGGTCGTGGCTTTCTGCCCACCTTGATAATGTATTATCTATGCTTAGTGTTTTTTTTTTTTTTTAATCAGCAAAGAACAATATAATAAATAAAAAAGAGTGGTACAAGGGGTACCACAACCCATATACAAAGAACCCCAGTTGGTTAAGATATATTTATACCAACAGATAGTATAAATACTGATTAACCAATATGTAAAGCAGAAACAAGACTCAGTTTCTATTCCACTGACTACCATAAATTAAATACTGCACTTGTTTCACCATCCAGTAAGAAACTATGCACCACTAAAAAACCGAAAGACATCCACCAAGTTACCGTGCCCATCTTGCCTTGGACCCCCACTCATTTAAAGTCCACCAAAATTGCCCGATTCCATAACCAGACATTGAGGAAGCACATACTTATTAATTGCCACTAACTGCACGAAATTCATAGTTATATAGGTTCATCAGACATCCATTTGCCCCGTAACCAAACCACCGGTCCAAAGACCACAATCCACACAAGACCGGTACATTTCACCCCAAGATAGCAGAATCTACCAGAGTCCAGCTCGTGCCTACTTCCCAGCCAATTTATATGCCCTTAATCATCCATACAAACAAGCCTCTGTGTTGCCATTCCATTGTACAAAACTGAAATGAAATCCTGGTTGTTTGTTATAGAGCCACGTCCAAGATAGGAATTTAATTTTCTCTACCAAGCTAATCCAATCCACTGGTTCCTGCTTGAAGACACAATTATTTCTTTTACTCCAGATGCAGTAGACAACAGCGCACCAAATTACCTGCCATCTATGTCCTACAGTTCTGTTTCTTCCAAAGAACAAATTTTGATTGAAAAACCCCACCAGAGTGTTAGTCATAACTGTTGCAAAATCCGGTGATAGCCATCTATAGCACTCGTGCCATATCTGCAAAGCCACAGGACATGACAGAAATAAGTGTTGTATAGACTCTAGATGCTGTTGGCACAACGGGCACATCAGTTGGCTATGACTATGGATAATATTTCTCCTCTGTAAATTGTCTTTGGTTGGCAACCTATTCTTCAAGGCTCTCCAAATCAGGAATGCAACTTTGTTTGGCACGGCAATAGTCCACACCTTTGAGAAAACACTATCAGAGGTTTCGTCATCTCCAAATATTGTGCGCACCTTATAAGCAGATCGAACAGAAAAGGAACCAGTGGGGCAGCCCTTCCAACTCCATGCATCCATATTATTTCTTTGGACCTGCACACTATTCAAAAAGCTAACCAGCTCATTAATAAGATCGTTCTCCCACTCAAAAGTTGACCTCCTCCATTTTAGGTCCCAACACCACTCATTACCCCTCCAAGACCCCATGTGCCCTATAAGTTCCTCCTTTTGTACAGAAATACTGTATAATCTAGGGAATAAATTTGCCAAACATTGTCCCTCCACCCACTTATCACACCAAAATCTAAATTTGTCCCCACTACCAACTTTCCAAATGATCTCCTTGTCAAACCATTTTTCTCTATTATGAGATCCACACACATTCTTCAAGTCTCTCCACCAAATAGACTCCCAAGGGGAATGTCCTTCCGTTAGTAGGCCACGCCAACCCTCATATTTTGAATTTAGCACTTCATGCCATAATCCGCTCTTGGCATTAAAAAGATTCCACCTCCATTTTCCTAATAAAGCTTCATTAAACATCATGATGTCCTTCACACCAAGTCCTCCCATTTTCTTGCTCTTACAAATATCCTCCCACTTTACCCAAGCGATCTTATTATTTTCATCATCACCTCCCCATAAAAATCTCTTTTGTATCCTTTGAAGTACCAAGCTCACCTCCTTTGGCACTTTGAAAAAAGATAGGAAGAATAATGGTAAGGAAGACAACACCGAGTTGATCAAACACACCCTCCTTGCAAATGATATATTCTTGTGTTTCCATCGAGCTAGTCTTTTTTTAAATTTGTGAATGACGGGTTGCCATGACTCCACCTTCCTAGGGTTAGCCCCAATAGGTAATCCTAGGTAAACAAACGGTATCCGGAGGATATTGCAATTCAACATGTTGGCATACACTTCCACCACACTATCTCTCGCACCAATGGCCCCAAACCTACTTTTGAAGAAGTTCACCCTTAGGCCGGAAACTAGTTCAAACATCCTCAAGATGGCTTTTATAGTTAACACATTATTGACATTAGCCTCTCCAACAAATAGAGTATCATCGGCATATTGTAACAAGGAGACTTCACATAAGTTGTTCCCAATCCGGTACCCATCAAACAAATTCTTTACTTTCGCTTCTCTCATTAAACCTGTCAAACCTTCTGCCACAATAAGAAAGATGAAGGGAGCCAAAGGATCTCCTTGTCGAAGACCCCTATTGCATTTGAATTCTTGGGTTGGGCTCCCATTAACCAAGATCGATGACCATGTGGATTCAAGGCACCCTTTAATCCACTTAACCCAAGTTTCATGAAATCCCAATCTAAATCGCATGTAGAATAAAAATTCCATGAAACAGAGTCATACGCTTTCTCAAAATCTACTTTAAATAACAAGCAATTCTTCTTCCTCCTCTTAGCATCATCAACAACTTCATTTGCTACTAGCACGCTATGCACAAGTTGTCTCCCTCCAATGAAAGCACTTTGCCTATGGTCTATAATCCCTCCCATCACCTTTGACAATCTTCTAGCTAACAATTTAGCCAAAATTTTGTAAATGCACCCCACTAGGGAGATAGGTCTATAGTCCCTTAGGTTTTGCGGATTATCACATTTAGCAATCAAGGAAATAAATGAAGAATTAGTACCTCTCGGTAGAACACCAAAGGAATGGAACTCCTTCACAAAACGAATAATATCCTCCTTCAGAACCTCCCAAAAATTCTTGATGAAGAGGAAGTTAAATCCATCGGGTCCGGGGCACTTAGAGCTTTCACAATCCCAAATTGCTTCCTTTATTTCTTCCTCTTGAAAGTCCGCAATGAGCATAAGTTTATCTTCATTGGAGATTTGGTTGAATTTAACACCATCTAACCTCGGTCTATGCCAATTATCTTCCGTGAATCTAGCCTCAAAAAACTTCTTCACTTCCAACTTCACTTCATTTGGGTCCTCCTCCCAAGACCCATTGACTCATATTCCTTTCACCAAATTTTTCCTTCTCCTCCAATTTATGATAGAGTGAAAGAATTTTGTGTTACAATCCTATTCTTTGATCCATTTCACCCTTGACTTTTGGCTAAGCAAAGACTCATTATACTTGGCCACCCTCCAAAGGTCTTCTTGTAGTTGTAATCTTTTGTTGAAGTCATCCTCACAAAGACCTCCAAGTTCCTCCCGGATATCTAAGTCATTAAGTTCACTCTCAATACTTTGTTGCTTCTTCTTTAAGAACCCAAATTCCTCCTCATTCCACTTCTTCAAGGCCATCTTAGTTTTCTTGAGTTTTTCTTTAAAGACAAATATTCCCCACCCATCCACCTTATGGGTCTCCCACACGTCCTTCACCACTTCATGAAACCTTCTATCTTGGAACCAACAATTGAGGATCCTAAAGGGTTTAGGGCCCCAATCAAAAAGGTTGTTTCGGACCACAATTGGGTAATGATTCGAAAGGTTCCTATTCAAGATATATTGTGCACATCCTTGCCAACCACACAACCAATCTCTAGTGACTAGCACTCTATCAATTCTACTCTTGGCTTTGCCATTTGGTCTATACCATGTGAAGTTTCTCCCTACTAGAGGAATGTCAATGAGTTCCATATCTTCAATGAATTGATTAAATTCCTCCATTTCTCTTCCTCCTTATGAAGTACTATTTTCTCCAACTCTCTCTCCCCTCTTCCTAATGGAGTTAAAATCACCCATAATACACCAAGATGGTGTGTTAGAGTTCAATTTGTAAGTCTTCAATTCATCCCAAAGCCTTCTCTTTCCCTCCAAGTCACAAGGAGAGTATATATTAACCACCGTGACTTCCTTGTTTCCATCCTTCCAAAGCCCCACCAAACCTAAGAATCCATTCCCGTGAAACAAACTTTGCAAAAGGAACCCGTCATTACTCCACATGCACAATAGTCCGCCAGCTGTATTAACAGCCGGTGTCATCTCCCACTCAAAGTCATGACCGCCCCACAAAGATGAGCAAAATTCCTTATTGAGATCTACCTTTTTTGTTTCTTGCAGAAAAAAAATTTGTGCCTCCTCCTTGATGATTAATTCTCTTATGTATTTCACCTTCAACTTCCCCCCCAAACCTCTTACGTTGTAGGTAATCATCTTCATAAAGTCTTCTCATGTTCACCCTTCAACACATGGCTATTTGTCTCAGCTTTTTGTTTAGCATCCCTCTACTCCATAACCACTAACTTACGCACCATGTTGTCATCTTCATCATCACATGAAATACCCAAGGTCTTGCCCAACTCCCACAATCTTCGAGCCTCCACGGTTTCATTCTTTAGCCAGAACACATTATTACAGTTCTTTATGTTACAATCAGTAATAGAATTACTGATTGATAGGCACTGTTGTCTTGTACCCCTTCTCCGTCTTTTAATACTCGTCGTTTGATCATTTTGCCCATTCGAGAGGATCGAAGGAGAGCCCCGCGAGAGGTTGGACATGACTTCTAAAATGGGCCCTCTTGTAACTCCATGTTCTGCACCACCAACACAAACTGAGCCTTCCTTCTGACTCTGTTGAACTTCCCTCTGCACACTGTTATTGCTTATACCTTCAGCAAATACCCCATTTGTTACCACCTTATGGCCCGATGTGCTTCCACGTTCAAAACATCTATATTTATATCTTGGGCCAGTTTTGGACAAAACTGCAAATCTGTTGTTATGAGCCAAGTCCGTATGCGACAAAGGATGGGCCACACTATTGTGTTCCGCACAAGCCCCATCAAAGACGAAAGGTATTGGGCCTTTTAGCCCAGAAGTTTCAACTTCTTTATTTGTGCTTATAACGGGCATATGCACGTCATCCATCACCCTACCACCAGATCTTCCTGATTGCTCCACCTCGAGCCTTGTGTCCTGCACCACACTCTCCTCCCCATCACCCAGAGTAGGTTCTACTGACTTGCTTTCTAAAGTTTGCTTTCCCTCCTTACTGTCGTGAAAAGGACGCAATCCCTCTTTGGTCCCTTCAGCACTTTCTGCAAAGTTTACAAACCTCCTGACATTTACTGAACCTCTAGGTGACGTAGGGTTGCTATTTCCACGCGCCTGGTCACTACCCACTGGTTTCTAAGGGCCCATCTCGTCCACTGAGAAACTTCGTGTTGCTTGCACGTTATGGCGGTTTTGGTCTGTAGCATCTTCTTCATCCTCTCTTGCGTCTTCCTCCACCATCTCATCCAGAGAACATTCAGACATTACTGAACGACAGTCTAGGCCCATTTCACTGCCAGAGGAGAAAACATCTCTGTCAGCAGGATCTCCTTTGTTACAGCTACAATGATTCACAATGAGAACATTTTCCTCCACCATCCTGACCTTGCACACAACTCCATTAATTTTCACTGCTACTTCCATGTTTACCGCTAAAAGGGACGACAGGAGCACAAGAATACGAGCTGCATCTACCTTCAAAAAAGATTTTGTTTCCTCGGCAACATCTATGAATTTGCCAACTCTATTCCTAAGTTGTGAAAAACATTCCTCTCCCCAGGCACAGAGAGGCACTCCAGTACATTTCACCCAGGTTAATCTATTAGACGCAACAATATCATCCTTCCATTTCTGAATAGTCTTGAAAATGGAAAGGAAATTCTCATCCTCTTGTTTAGCCAGCTCGTTGGCTCTTTCATCATTCAATTCCGTAATCAGGACCAAATCACCGCCCAAATACTTCAGTTTCACTTCCTCCCACCCATCCAAGACAAAAGCATTATCTAACCTATCGAATAATTTGAGATCAGATAGTGTTCCTACCCAACATTGTGGCAACCGCTTTTTCTGTTCAGTCTCCACATTAATCACCATTCCTTTCCAGACATCATTCTCATCTAGTGTTCTAATCTCCTTCTTCTTTTCTTTCCACACCGTATGAGTACCATAGTTGGTGGCTCTCCTTCGTTGGGCAAGCGACTTATGTTTAGGATCCTTCTGTGCATATGGTTTGCGTTCCTGGGTTTTCCTCGGCATATGGGACGCACCTACATCCTTGCCTCTATCCTGTATAAAGTTCCTGGGGCCCCTCTGATATTTAGGCAAGTTGACATACATTCTTTGTTGTCCAATACAAATGGTTCCAGCTCCTTCTCAAGATTCCTTGGGTTGTTAACGCCTACAAATCTTACAAACCCGTACCTTCTACCCCATCGATTTCTCTTCGCCACAATGAAAATTTCTTTCACAACACCGTATCTTCCAAAGATGCTCCAAAATTCCTTTAAACCGAAGTTATCAGGTATATTTGTAAAGAAAAATGATGTGATGTCTTTCTTCTCCTGTCTTCTTTTTTCCACGACCTTCCACCCTTCATCATATACCCCTGTATCATCTTGTTGGTACTTCGTCTCCCTTCCACCGTCTTGGCAAACTCCACCACTCACAGCACCATCTTTAGCTCTCGCCCTCATAACTTTCAAAATGAGAGATCAGAATTGCATGGTATTTTAAAACAACCGTTTAGTGAAGGAGTGGACATCTATGCTTAGTGTATTAATCATATGGCTTGCACTAGACAATGTTTTTAGAAAAGCGGATGCAGCGTTGACTAAAAAACAAAGAAAAAGAAAAGAATATACATGCATGTATATTGATTGTATCCAAAAGCATATGCATGCATGTATATAAGTATATTGATTGTATATGGATTGAAATAATGCTTCTTTAGTTTATTTAATAATTTTTTCTCATCAAAATAAATAAATAAGTAAACAAAAATCATGCATACAGGACGGATCTAAGGGGTCCCTCTCTCCCTTAGGACCCTTTATATATATATGAAAAAAAAAATTAAAACAAAAAAATACTAATAAAGAAAAATGTATAAGAAAAATAAGTTTTTGAGTTGATATTTGTTTAATTTTCTTCTAGTAGTAGATCATATATTTAGTTTTACACATAAAAATAAATATTTTTTTAAACTTGTTATTTATTAAATAATTATTTATTAGAAATTAGATATTTAAATAATTGTGTAAAAAAAATTTCGACCCTCCTTTAATTCACTCCTAAATCCGTTCCACATGCAGGTTCCTTTTGTATCAATAAATAATTTTACGTATCATTTGACGTGAAGGTAGAACTGAATGATCCTACTTATCAAAAGAAGAACTGAATGATCCTTTTGTTATATTCTTATTAATTGGTCCATTATTTTTAGCGAAACAAAAAATGCATTATTTTTTGTTATCTTGTTTTTTAAAATGTATCAAATATAAAATAAAATATAAATATTGTATTCCGTCGTGTGTTTAGTAAAGATTGTTTTGGGGATAAAACGTTTTTTTTTAAGCATCAATTTTGAAAAAAAAATACAGCATATTTTGTAAAATTATCAAAGTAATAAATAAACTTTATTTCATGGTATTTTTTTTAATCGCAGATAAATATTGTTGGTTTTACCCAAAAGAATCCATAACTAGATCTTTGATTCTAAAGTGCCAAAAATACATTATTTGTTAGAATCAAAGGTAGAAAGTCATCTAATATTTCAAAAATATAACTTAAATCAAAACACCACAAGATCAAAATAATATCCTCGTACCATATATCAAGCCCTTTTTTTATTTTCTTTTTTATAAATATTTATAGAAAATTTATCCAAACAGTAATCTTAAGCCCATAACATGCCACAAGCTAGGTTTACAAGAACTGAAATCAGATTCTTTTAGTTTACTTGACTGACGAATTTCTCGAAAATATTACCGAAAGAGATAAACATGGAATTGCCGTTGTATTACAGTCTGATTGCGTGAATAGTATGGTAAAGAATTTTCTCAGATGAATAATTTTGAAAGTTCATTTAGATTAAGATCACATTGTCAACCCTTCTGTAGTTTTTCCATTTGGTTTTGGATAAGATTTTCTTTATCATCCACAAAAGTAGATTAGTCCGGTCAACAAGTTACAGTGGACTTCATCCACAAAGAGATTGTGTAGTTTTGACGCTTATTTCAAATTCAAATTTAGCATATATATCATGATGCTAAGGAAATAAAGTAAATATTTTTATTAAAACAATATTTATTATATTAAAAATACAAAAAAAATATTTAACGTTTATTTTTTAAATAATTAAAAACGTTTGATAAAATATATATATTCAACGTTGTTAAATACTATCTCTAAAGACTAATATTAATAAAATTATTAAACCGTGTGTGAAATTTTCAATATTTAAAAATTACTTTGAATCCAATTAAATTTAGTAGATCAATTCAAAAGTACAAAGCTCTGTTAAAGTTTGTTTTCTCCGTTTACAAAATTTTGATTTGGCATCTTATTTAGAAGCAACCGTGCTTTGTTAATTTCTTGAATTAAATTGGTCTAGTTTTTATTAACATATTAAGAAATTATTAAATTATCCATTTAGAAATTTAATAATATCACATAGGACAAATTTATTAAGTATGGTTTCATCACCTCTCAAAAAAAAAAGTATGGTTTCATCAACAAATTTTTTTTAAATTAGTAGTTTAATAAATAGTTGCACCCAATGTACCAAAAAAACCCATAATCAATAAGACACATTAATTAGTCAAATTAGAAATTAAACGTTACTAACCCACAACAACCCTTAACACCACCAAACGAACAAAAGGTTGCTAGTTTCTACCTACCATGTTTTAATTAACTGGTAGAATTCGATCGCGTCCTGCAGTTTTTATCAGTCGCAATCATATTAATGACACAAGTTTAAAAAATGATTAATGAGCTTTGAATGTTTTTTTTCTTTCAGTTATAAATACTAAACTATTCTTATTAATTAGTAGTTCAGAAATTAAAAATAAAAACGATAAATCATTCCGTAAACGAAATGGGCATTGTGCATATCATAAAAAAAGTGCCGCGCGCCATATTGTTTGTCAACCTTGAATTTGTCAAAGGAGACGAATTAAGCTTTAATATATTGTTTTTCCAATCTGAACATATGGGATTCTTTGTCTCTCAATCTACACAAGTAATATTATTATTATAATCTTGTTAGCTGGCTAGCTTCCGTATATAAAGACACACTTGTGCCAAACGTGAAGCAATTAACTAAGCAGAATCATTGACAGCGAAACCAAAGAAAGAAAGAAAGATTAAGCAGAATCATATCAGAAAGATTAAGCAGAATCATCACAAATGGCATGCAACGGGTTTTACATTCTCAGCCTCATTGCTTTTGTTCTTGTGATTAGCAAATATGTTAACTGCATAGAAACTGATTCGGTTGAACCCATTATTGATATTGCTTCGCTGAATCGGGATAGTTTCCCACCAGACTTCATCTTTGGGGCTGGATCATCATCATACCAGGTACTGGATATATATATAGACTCTTCAATTATAATTAAGTTCTAACATTTATGAGATATAGTGCTAATTAATAATGTATCTACCCATTTTAATTACTTATTAGACATGCATGAGCATGATCTTGATTATGTGTTGTGCTTAATTAATTGTGAAACGTATATATGTATATAGTTTGAAGGTGCAGCAACGGAAGGTGGTAGGGGACCAAGTATATGGGATACCTTCACCCATAAATATCCAGGTATATATATTTTCTTTCCAAGATATATGGGAGCAGTGAAAGAGATGGGAAAGCTGGTCAAAGGGGATGTTTGACCTGTTATCGTTTATATATGGTTTGGTTAATATGTACCATCTTGATTTGATATGCAGAAAAGATACAGGACAAAAGCAATGGAGATGTGGCCATTGATTCATATCATCGTTACAAGGTATGGTTGCTAGCTTCAAAGTATTAATTTGTATCTTCAAGACTGAACAACGATATACATTTAAAAAAATGTGGAATTCATAATTGTTAAAGATATAAGTAATTGATTAAAAAACTATTTTTAAATTTTTTAAAATTAATGATGTCACTACTTAATTGCACTTATTTTAATAATTAGCACTTGTATTCTACTTTATGAACTGCAAAATTATTAAATTAAAGGTAAACTCTTGCTTTAGAGTTTATATATGCAGATATTTAATAAGATTTGACTACTTTATTATGTTATTCTATTTATCAAATATACGATATTATATAAAGTAATTTTGATTAAATATTTATATAAAATATTTTACGCTGATAATATATATAAATTAAGCTCATAAAACGAACTAATTACTTAAAGAGCAAATAAGATCTTAATTTATTGTTGTGGATTTCGATTAGGTAAACAAATTTTGGATTCTAATTGAAAGTAAAATAAAATAAATAAAATAAAATAGGCTATACCTCGGGTAGTGTGTTTTTTTTTTTTTTTTAATTGTTCGGTGTACTATAATAACATATATGTTATCCATATGTATTATAGGAAGATGTTAAGATTGTGAAGGATATGAACTTAGATTCATACAGATTCTCGATTTCTTGGTCCAGAATACTACCAAGTAAGTCAAATGTTGATTGATGATTATTTTAGATTAAATTTGACCTACTTGGATTAATTTAACCATGTAATTTTTTTTTTACAAACCGTACATTCACCATAGAAGGAAAGCTAAGTGGAGGTATAAATCAAGAAGGAATCGACTATTACAACAACCTCATCAATGAACTAGTAGCTAATGGTAATGTTCAAACTCAATTGACTAAACTTTTAATTGCTTTTCCTTTTACCATGTTCTTTTGTTATTGATAGTCAAATACTAATTAAATATCAACAATTTGTAGGTATACAACCACTTGTAACACTTTTTCATTGGGATCTTCCTCAATCTTTAGAAGATGAATATGGTGGCTTCTTAAGTCCTCGCATAGTGTGAGTTTTAATTCCAAAGTATTATTGTACACTTAGAAAATTCAATAGCTAAATATGAATATAATTTTGTTAAATACCTATATCAATTTTCAGTAAAGATTTTCGAGATTATGCGGAACTTTGCTTCAAGGAATTTGGAGATAGAGTTAAGTATTGGGTTACTTTGAACGAGCCATGGAGTTACAGTCAAAATGGTTATGCAAATGGGGGAATGGCACCAGGTCGCTGTTCTGCTTGGATAAATCCAAATTGCACTGGGGGTGATTCTGGCACAGAGCCTTATTTAGTTACGCACTACCAGCTACTTGCTCATGCAGCAGCTGTTCGTGTATACAAGACCAAGTATCAGGTTCATTAATTTGTTAAGAACCTTGTAAATTCAAAATTTGTTACTTCACCATAATAATTTTGAATCGCCTTGGGGTTGGCATACAAAAGAAATTATCATAAAGGGTATCACTTTAGTTTTGTAAATATATAAGAAATTGGATAGTAGTAATAAGCTAAAATGTTTAAATATGCATGTATGCAGGTATCACAAAAGGGTTTGATAGGCATTACCTTAGTAGCTAATTGGTACCTACCATTCTCAAATACCAAAGCTGATCAAAAAGCGACTGAAAGAGCAATTGACTTCATGTTTGGATGGTAAGAAATCCTTTTTGTCTTCTCCCTCTTCTCTTTTCTTTTCAATTTATCAACAAAATGCATATTCATATATTTTTCCAAAAACCCAAAAATGCATGTATACTGTGCATAAGACTGTCTGAAAAGAGTTAGGTGCCTTCAAGGGTTTATATAATAAGGTTTTCATGAAGGCAACTTGTTATTGCTTTTGGGTGTTAAAGGTTGCCATTACTTGTTGATGGAAAACTAAATCAGAAGCTTATTGATTTCAGGTTTATGGATCCACTAACATCCGGAGACTATCCAAAAATCATGCGATCCCTTGTGAGAACACGATTGCCAAAGTTTACTACAAAGCAATCTAGGCTACTTATTGATTCATTTGATTTTATTGGCCTAAACTACTATTCTTCAACATATGCCTCTGATGCACCTCATCTAAGTAATGCTAGACCTAACTATGTAACAGATTCTTTGGTCATCCCTCAATGTAAGTAATCAATCTACAACATTTTATGAATACTCTAATTTGCTTATATATGTTGAATTTAATCATGGTTGACAATGTCTTATCTTATGTGTGATTAATTGCAGTTGAGCGTGATGGGAAACCCATAGGTATAAAGGTATGTGTATGGCCACCTAAGCTTGCAAATGTTCTTTAATTTGAATCCATTTAATAGAGTATGAAACTAACCTTTTTATTTTATAACTATGTAGATTGCTTCTGATTGGTTGTATGTTTGTCCAAGAGGAATTCTTGATCTTCTATTATATACAAAGGAAAAGTATAATAATCCTTTGATTTACATCACTGAAAATGGTACGTAATACTTATTTATTTATGATATTTAATTTCCTTGAAAGCAATATCATATACACATCACCATATGTGATCTTTTTCCTTTTAGTCTCTTGAAAGAAGGATGTTTGACAATTTGCATCATACATACTTTTTTTACAGGTATAAATGAATTTAACGACCAAACACTATCACTAGAGGAATCTCTTTTAGATACTTTCAGAATTGATTACCATTATCGTCATCTCTTTTATCTTCGATATGCAATTAGGTAAGTAGTATTTTACATCCCAAAAAGGTTTTGTGTTTTTTCATTTTGTAAGTTATCCCAAAAAGTTATCTTCTTTATTTTAATTTGTTTCCTTCAAATCATATGGCAGGCATGGTGTGAATGTAAAGGGATACTACATATGGTCTTTATTCGACAATTTTGAATGGTCTTCAGGTTATACTGTGCGATTTGGAATAACTTATGTGGATTACAAAAATAGCTTGAAAAGATATCAGAAACTCTCTGCAATATGGTTCAAGAATTTTCTCAAGAAAACTAGACTTTATGATTCTAGTCGATAATATTGTCAATTTTGAGATTCATCCATTAAATAGTTATATTTGTAAATAATTATTTAAGTTTATATTTTTTTATTTATTCTAATAAGGTCTTATTGGACCTGAAAGAAAATGAGAAATGAAGATATAAATTTATTGATTTTACGTTTCATTATTATTAATTATTGTTACAATAAAAATGAAAATTATAGATATGATTATAGGCTTTACTCTTGGCTTGGATTCCAAGTGGCAGTCTCAATATTGTAAGGAACATTATAATTAACACTTCGAGCTAGTAATAAGTGAAAAAGATGAAATCCTTAGGCACTCTATCGTGCTGCTTCACTTTTCTTAACGAAAATGTCTTGAAAGACAATAAGGAATATTCAATGACGAATTGTTAATGTGGTATAGAAAGAAAAAACTAAACGTATGCTAATAAGGTAAAGAAATGAGAAAGCCATGAACTGTTAATATTTTCTCTTACTGTAACTTAAGTCACTTATATACTAGTGAATTCAATTTATGATTATCAATTTTATAAAAATAAGTGGTGAGTAATAAATATCTTTTAAGTTACAATGAGACTAAGATACTTAAATCATGCGACTTGTAAAGATATGACCTCCAATTGACAATGCAGCTCCCACTAAGATTTCATATACTATCTTCTACTTAAACAAAACTTAAAAGTGTTTCCAAGACTGGTCTCCAAATCTCTAAGTTTCTATTTCTTGACTCTTCAACTAAAACTATAGTTCAAGAATCCAGCTTACAGCGTTCAAAAGGACATGTTTTAATTACAGATTAAATTAAAATAGACCACATACAATCAATAGACTTTATAACAGCAGTATCTCAACCTTTCCACAAATGTGGTTGAGTTCTCACTCTGCCTTGCTGGTTTCTAAATTCCTGTAATCTTACAGCTTCTGCAATTAGTTTCTTAAAGATCTACACCAGTACAGTGTGCAAAAATCTCTTCAAGTGCCCCTTCCCACAAATATAGGCAAGAGTTGGAATTAGCTACTTCTTAGCAAAGGTTATAATCATGGGATTCTGAGGGTTGATTTTGAAGTCATGAAGAGCCTGCATGGCCTGGATGATTGCACCTCATCTTTGAAATCAACAAATGTGATACCTGACTTTGCTACAAATTTCAATCAATCACACTTCCTTAAAACCTGTGTATTGTTCGAAGAGCATTTCAAGCATCCTACCAGTAGTTTCATGAGGCAAATTATCTATGAACCAAATATTGTTAAGAGCAGCTATTTCTTGAGCAGCAGGTCCTCGACAGAATGATGCCCACAGACAATGGTACATGACTACATGTTCTTGGTTGGTACTTAGTACAATTAACATGAGAATAGATAAGCACATGAAAACATTACCATCGTATTCACAGATCAACAATTAAACTAAAGAAAATAACAATAATTGTCAATCTTTAGTTTGCTAGTTTCATTCATGGTTGAGACTATGAGATACAAACATTGATCTGATGGCCCAATTTTGTTAGTGGAGAGGGGAGAAAATCAGGCACTAACTAACTTTTGGATAGAAAATATGGATGAATGAATACATGGTTAACATGGTAAGCAATTGGATAGAACATCAAATAATTTAGCTTATGTAGGCTACGCAATTGGATAGAACATGTGAGGTCTTCAAATATAACTATTAGACAATACAGAAGCAGGTGTGTAGTGTATTGACGAATTTGAAATGTTAAAAGTAAAATAGATGAGGGAGGAAAGGAAAAATAGTAAGTTCTGCACCCTGTGCTGAGAAGATGGATTGTGAACCCGTAAAGCCACTTTGTGGCATAAGTAAAAAAAGGCTTGGAGAAAAATTTCAACTCTACTATGCTAGGCTGTAAAATTGGTTGGAAGGGTAGAAATTTTGTTGTAACATTTAATGCATATGCTCCAAGCTTTGCCTATAAATAGCAAGCCATTTTACACATCTTTGCATCCCACTACAATTGTAGTAATCTTAGAGAGAGAGGTAGCAATACTAGTAGTGTGTGTTCTCCTTGTTGTACTTTTTGTTGATATTTCAAAAGGTTAATATAAAATTAAATATAAAAAATCTTTTTTAAAATTATTTTACTATTTATTAAAAAGAGTTTCTTTTGTTTGACTTGGTCTTGGGTGGTTTTAGAAACAGACTAGGTCTTACCTTATCTTTGACTTGGTCTTGGGAGGTTTGAGAAATCATATCTTTTCTTTATAAATATCTATATGCTCATATGGTCAGTGAGAGCTTTTTCACATTTTTTTTTTCTTTGCTTCATTATGTGAATCCTGGTTATCTTATTAGAAAAAGCTTGCTAGTTCTGTTGCCCCAATTTATTGGGAAGAGCCTGTTAAATCCTGGGGGATTTGCGCTTTACGCGGATAAATCCTTGAGGACAGTGTGTCTAACACACGTCTCAGGCATATTTTGTTCATGATCATTCGTGTTTGTTGATTGTGGTTCGTGATTGATAGTGTTTTTTGAACCCCAAGGACAACAATCTCAAGGATTTAATGTTGTCCATGATAATTCCTAATTTTTCCCGTGTGATAAATCTGCACTTCCAAATCCCTAATTTCTTTCTCCATACCCAAAAACCCTTCGGTAGTTGTCTTCTTCAACCATTCCGAAATCGCGTACCAATATGATACACGTCCACACCATACAATACAAAGCTTTCATAATTTATTCGTTTTCGACTTTGTGCCCTCCTCCCACGTCCTCTGAGAGTCTCACCGAAACGGTGTTCTCTCACGTCGTTTTCATTTCTTTGTGCTCGATTTGCTGACAATGGGGAATGATGAGAGTCTAAAGAATTGGGTTTCTGACAAATTGATGTCACTGTTGGGATATTCTCAGCCCACCGTTGTTCAGTACATGATTGGAGTATCCCAGCAAGCTGATTCGCCCACTCATTTGGTGGACAAACTAGTGGAGTTTGGGATCCCATCGTCAGAGGATACACGTGCATTCGCGGAAGAGATTTTCTCAAGAGTTCCTCGTAAATCGTCTGGTATGAATCAGTATCAGATACAAGAGAGAGAGGCTGCAATGTTGGCGAAGAAGCAGAAGACTTATACAATTTTGGAGGCTGGTGACAACAACGACGATGATGATGAATACGTAGATAAATCTGCTGCTTTGTCTAGAAAGCCTGACGATCGTGGCAAACGTTTCAGCCTTGAATGCTTCCAGATCCGAAATAACTAGGAGTGAAGGGAATCTCAGACTCAGAGTTTCACAGCATGGCAGACGTGGTGCAGTACGGTGATCAAGTTCGCTGGCTTATTTCGATAATCCATGAAAAAAAAAAACACGTTGGAAATGTTGGAGGAATCCAATTGAGGCATGAATTTCAGGTTTAATCAACATGTACGGTGGCTTCAACGAAGTCGTGAACTTTTGAAGAGGTAGCAATCTAACACATACAATTGCAATGTCACTGTGGGGGTTGGAAAATTGAGCCTTTGAGTACAAGTATGTCTTCCTTTCAATTTATTTTTGGTGTTTTGGTTTTGTGCATATTATTAATGTTAGGAATCACGTATCAATGGCTTGCATTGAAAGGCTTAATTTATATGTATATATATTGAGTTAAAAGTCTTTCACAAGAAATATTGGGTAAATATTATAATTATTTAGGGGCTTTTATATATATTGATTACAAGCCTTTGAGGAGAACTAATAATTTTTGTTTGACACTGAGAATACCAGTCCCCATGAATGAGATGAGACTCACTCTTAAATCAATTATTTTTTTTAAGTTTAATTTGATCTTATATGCATCATGTTATGAAATGTTGTGTATATTTGATTTGAGATATTGGCTCCAAGTTTTCCTCAAAATTTGTCACTACCTTTTTGGATTGGTGATTAGTTTTTTTTTTTTATTTGTTTTTGGACAATATATTATTAGATAAAAGTTTGATCTAATATGTATTTGTTTAGTTTGATGAGAGTGTGAATGGCTTATTGTTTTGAGATGTGTTGATTTCTGTTTGTGAGCAATAGGCCAAATTGGAACTAGGAAGAAAACAATTTGTATACAAATTAGAGATACTGAAATTGGCAAGACTGACCAGTATTGATGTGAAATGGTTTTATTCGTTTATTGTTGGTGATTACTCATTGATTGGTATCTTGGTGATTTGTAATACTAGAAATTGTACTTGAAAATAATAGTGATTAATATTGTTTCGTTGTGGAGAAATCAATGCCTATAATATAAAGTTTGATTATGATAATAATAACAACTTACGTAACTTTGGCCTTAGAATGAATATATTTTCGGTTTTAACTTGTTGTATATGCTTTTAATGACATTAATGTCATATTTAATTAGTTTTTTTTTAATGTGCTTTAATGTTTTTTTTTAATTAACTTTATTATACCGTTTTATAACATGTAAATTATTCATGTATGATGCTAAGTACACGATTAGGAATGGAATTTATTAGATTTTCATGAATTTATTATTTGTGAGTGAAGTTTTGATGTGTTTTTGTCAATTTAAATAAATGATCGAAGTGTTTATTATTTTGCTCCTCTTGTAAGCTTCTTAATAGACTAAATTCTTATTATTAGACAACATCTCCATGGGTTATTTGTGATGTGAGTTCTCTAAGTTTTGCTATTATAAGTAACTGTCTTTGTAACATAAGTTAGTAGGGACTGTATACAATATTAGAGTAATATTTTGAGTAATTAATTTTACTTTACTGTAGTGTCAAGTGTGAGTTCTCCATTACAAATTTTGCATAATGAGATACTTGAGAGGTATCATAAATTATGGTATTGAATATGGTGGATTTTTCATTGTAAAATTACAGTGATGTTAAATGGATCTTTGATCCATATGAGACAAAATCTACTAGAGATTGTGTCACTACACTTGGTTGTAATGTGTTACTTAGAGATCAACCAAACAAATAATAATTGAGTTAGAGTTATTACTCTTGGGATGGTTGGTTAAGAGGCTTAGTGGTTGGAAAAATCACTTAAGCGATTATTCCTTTAGAATATAAATTGAGAAATAATGTGATAAAGCAATTGCTTAAAAGATAAAAATCTTTTGATTATGTGAAGTCATTAATGGATTCGGCCGATCCTCGGACTTAAACCCCTAGGGAAGAAATTATTACATGAAACATCGAGGGAAATGGGACTTTATTAAGCCATTTGAAAACAAACAAGTGATGGTAACCCAACCTTTGTGATTGGAGATCCCATGAAGAAGGTTCATATGGGTAAGAACAAGTCACTTGTCAGTTCTGCTAGCACTAAATTGATTTTAATCAAATTTTTGTCCCTTCCTATGGTGTGAGAAAGTGCTAGACACTGCATTAATGAGAGGTTAAACTTTATAGTTAAGCTTTATGTGGTTGTGAGAAAGCTTAACAACTTATAAAGTTTTTAATGATTTTCATATCCCTTATGGGTGGTGTATGATTTGCAGCATACACTTGATGAAATCACCTATATGAGTGTCAAGTGGGGCCGCTTGTATGAGATCTTGGCGAGATCTCTAGAGCACTCATGAATACCGGGCGCGCGCATGGCCTAGTAGCGCAAAACAGCGATAACAGCAAGGATTGTGGGGGTGTAATGTGATTGGTAGACCGCTAACATACACCAAGTGTTTTTGGTTCATATAGCTTGCTACACCAATTACACTATGTGTTAAGTCCTATTAGTCTAGGTCTGGTTCATATAGCTTGCTACACCAGGTCCGACGCATTACATCCAAGAGAAAGAGAACCCAGGAATTTTTTTTCTTTCTGAAAACTTTTTATTTAACCTTTTGAAATATGTGGGGGATTGTTGTACTTTTTGTTGATATTTCAAAAGGTTAATATAAAATTAAATATAAAAAATCTTTTTTAAAATTATTTTACTATTTATTAAAAAGAGTTTCTTTTGTTTGACTTGGTCTTGGGTGGTTTTAGAAACAGACTAGGTCTTACCTTATCTTTGACTTGGTCTTGGGAGGTTTGAGAAATCATATCTTTTCTTTATAAATATCTATATGCTCATATGGTCAGTGAGAGCTTTTTCACATTTTTTTTTCTTTGCTTCATTATGTGAATCCTGGTTATCTTATTAGAAAAAGCTTGCTAGTTCTGTTGCCCCAATTTATTGGGAAGAGCCTGTTAAATCCTGGGGGATTTGCGCTTTAAGCGGATAAATCCTTGAGGACAGTGTGTCTAACACACGTCTCAGGCATATTTTGTTCATGATCATTCGTGTTTGTTGATCGTGGTTCGTGATTGATAGTGTTTTTTGAACCCCAAGGACAACACTCCTATTATAAGAGAGAGTGTAATTGTTCTCTCCTTATAGTTAGAGAGAGGTTGTAATTTTTTTCTATTTAGTAAAAATATTTCTCTGGTCTTGCCCGTGGTTTTTCCCTTATTCGTTGAGGGTTTTCCACGTTAAAATATTGAGTGGCAATTCTTATTTTTCTCATCTCTTATTTTAGTTGCGAGATATTATTTTGTTACTCTGGTTCCCAACAGTGGTATCAGAGCCAATAGGTTCTGATATTGTTCCGCTGCGATACACGCTGGTACGCTGGTATAGTGCCGGAGAAAATTCTTAGTATGCTCTGTGGTTGCGGTATAGTCTGATCTACCACATCAGAAAAGAATTATTCTTGTTACTGGATATAGAGTGAGGTAGTGTGAAAGTGCATGTCTAGGAAAGTTCTGGCTAAGGAAAGACTTGGTATTTAAGCGTGTCCGTTGGTGACCCACCTCTCTTTCCTGGGAACTTGGTGACCCACCTCTCTTTCCTGGGAACTTACCTGGTGCATTGGTTCACGGTCTACAGTCACTGTTCCAGTAGGCGGTACTATATACGTGGAAGTTGTGTAAGTCAGTTCTTTAGTGTGAAACCATGGCAGCAAAATACGAGATTGAGAAGTTCAACGGGAATAATTTCTCCCTATGGAAATTGAGGATAAAAGCAATTTTGATGAAGGACAATTGTCAAGATGCAATTGAAGGCAGACCTGCGGAGATCACTAATGAAAGGTGGAAAGAGATGGATGACAATGCTGTTGCCAATTTGCACTTAGCAATGGCGGATTCGGTTTTGTCCAGTGTTGCAGAGAAAAAGACCGCGAAGGAGATTTGGGATACTCTCCACAAATTGTACGAGATCAAGTCACTTCACACTAGAATATTCTTAAAGAGGAAACTCTACACTCTTAGAATGAGTGAGTCCACTTCAGTGACGGACCACATCAACAATCTGAATACTCTATTCGCTCAACTTTCTGCGTCAGATTTCAATGTAGAAGAAAATAAGCGGGCAGAGCTTCTACTTCAAAGTTTACCAGATTCGTATGATCAACTCATCATCAACATAACAAACAATAATATTGTCGGCCGTCTAACCTTTGATGATGTTGCCGGAGCTATTCTTGAAGAAGAATCCAGGCGAAAGAATAAGGAAGATAGGCTGGAAAATTCCAAGCAAGCAGAAGCTTTAACGATGATGAGAGGCAGATCAACGAAACGTGGCTCTAGTAGGAGTCAAAATCATGGTAGATCAAAGTCTCGAAGAAGGAAGAACATCAAATGCTACAATTGTGGCATGAGATGGCACTTGAAGAAAGATTGTTGGCACAAGAAGAATGGAGGAAAGAATTCTGAAGCATCAACCTCTCAAGGTTGCGTTGCAAGTACCTCAGATAATGGAGAAGTCTTGTATAGTGAAGCAGCAATTAGTTCTAAAGGCGGAAGACAACTTCATGATTGTTGGATATTGGATTCGGGTGCAACCTGGCACATGAC
Organism: Pueraria montana var. lobata; assembly: GCA_026413185.1. NCBI lineage: Eukaryota > Viridiplantae > Streptophyta > Magnoliopsida > Fabales > Fabaceae > Pueraria > Pueraria montana. The sequence continues at coordinate 10,120,567 of CM048654.1, forward strand.
TCCACGTCGAGATTGGTTTTGCACTTATAAACCTATCTCGGAAGGATCCGTGTTCATGGGAAATGATCATGCCTTGGAAATTGCTGGAGTCGGTACTGTCAAATTAAAAATGTACGATGGTACTGTTCGCACACTTCAAGGGGTACGCCATGTGAAGGGCTTGAAGAAGAACTTATTGTCCGTTGGACAATTGGATGATCTCGGGTGCAAGATCCATACTGAAGGTGGGATCTTAAAGGTAGTGAAAGGCAATCTTGTAGTGATGAAAGCTGAGAAGATCACAGCTAATCTATACATGCTTTTGGGAGATACGTTGCAAGAAGCAGATGCATCAGTTGCAACAGCAAGTCAAGAAGAAGCAACGATGATGTGACATTGTAGACTTGGACATATGTCAGAACGAGGCCTGAAAGTCCTTGCAGAACGTAATCTCCTGCCTGGGCTCAAAACGGTCAATTTATCATTTTGTGAGCATTGTGTGATAAGTAAGCAACATAGGTTGAAGTTTGCAAAAGTAACTACTAGAAGCAAACTCATACTAGACTTGGTCCATTCGGATGTGTGGGAATCACTAGAAGTATCCCTGGGAGGAGCAAAGTATTTTGTATCATTCATTGATGATTATTCCAGGAGATTGTGGGTGTACCCAATTAAGAAGAAGTCATATGTGTTTCCAGTATTCAAGGAATTCAAAGCACAAGTGGAGCTTGAAACTGGAAAAAGAATTAAGTGCTTGAGGACAGACAATGGAGGAGAATATGTAGATGGTGACTTTTTAGCATTCTGCAAACAAGAGGGTATTTTAAGACAATTCACAGTTCCACATACACCTCAGCAGAACGGTGTGGCAGAGCGGATGAACAGAACTCTCCTAGATAGAACAAGAGCTATGCTGAGAACAACAGAAGTAGCCAAATCTTTCTGGGCAGAAGCAGTTAAAATCGCCTGTTTTGTGATAAATCGATCACCATCAACAGCTATTGGTTTAAAGACATCGATGGAGATGTGGAAAGGCAAACCAGCTTATTATTCTTCCTTACATGTGTTTGGATGTCCTGTGTACGTGATGTACAACTCCCAAGAAAGAACAAAGTTGGATCCAAAATCCAGGAAATGTATATTCTTGGGTTATGCTGACAATGTTAAGGGGTATCGCTTGTGGGATCCCACTGCCCGCAAGGTTGTTGTTAGCAGAGATGTAGTTTTTGGAGAAAATGAATTGCAAAGTGAGCAGAAAAATGACAGCACTACCAAAGACACTACTATAGTGCAGATAGAGAAGATGTCTGGAGAAGATGACTTTTCTGAAACAGAACAAGAGCACGAAGAACAAGAACCAAATGAGGTCAATGAGGAAGGAGGTCTTCGACGATCAACACGACAAAAATCTAAACCAAGTTGGCACTCACAGTTTGTCATGGCAAGCCATGATGCATACTGTCTTCTAAATGAAGAGGGAGAACCATCAACCTTTCAAGAGGCTTTGAGCAATTCGGATGCTTCTCAATGGATGGCAGCAATGCATGAAGAAATGGAAGCCTTGCATAGAAACAAGACATGGGAACTTGTTGAACTTCCAAAGGGTCGAAAAGCCATCGGAAACAAATGGGTATACAAGATCAAACGAGATGGAAATGATCAAGTGGAACGATATCGTGCAAGACTGGTGATCAAAGGATATGCTCAGAAAGAAGGTGTTGATTTCAATGAGATATTCTCACCAGTTGTTTGATTGACAACAATTAGAGTTGTTCTGGCTATGTGTGCTGCATTTGATTGACATCTTGAGCAACTTGATGTAAAGACTGCTTTTCTCCATGGAGAACTTGAAGAGGAGATATATATGCTCCAACCGGAAGGCTTTAAAGAACAAGGAAAAGAAAACTTGGTTTGTAGGTTGACCAAATCTCTGTACGGTCTAAAGCAGGCGCCAAGATGTTGGTACAAGAGATTTGATTCCTTCATTATTAGCCTTGGTTACAACAGATTGAGTTCAGACCATTGTACGTACTACAAAAGGTTTGATGATAATGATTTCATCATTTTGCTGTTGTATATGGATGACATGTTGGTGGTAGGCCCCAACAAAAATCGAATCCAAGAATTGAAGGCAGAGTTGGCTAGGGAGTTTGATATGAAGGACTTGGGACCAGCAAACAAGATTTTAGGGATGCAAATTCACCGAGACAGAAAAGATAGGAAACTTTGGCTTTCTCAAAAGAATTACTTACAGAAGGTCTTGCGGCGCTTCAACATGCAAGACTGTAAGCCAATTTCTACCCCATTTCCTATCAATTATAAGTTATCCTCAAGTATGAGTCCTAGCAATGAAGTAGAGAGGATGGAAATGTCTCGAGTACTGTATGCATTAGCAGTGGGAAGCCTTATGTATGCCATGATTTGTACAAAACCAGACATTGCTCAAGCAGTGGGAGCGGTTAGTAAGTTCATGGCAGAGCCTGGTAAAGAGCACTGGAGTGCTGTTAAGAGGACCCTTAGATACATCAAAGGATCCTCGGATGTTGCATTATGTTTTGAAGGATCGGAATTTATTGTCAGGGGCTATGTTGATTCAGATTTTGCAGGTGATCTTGATAAAAGAAAGTCTACTACTGGCTATGTGTTTACACTTGCAGGAGGGGCAGTGAGCTGGTTATCCAAATTACAGACTGTTGTAGCTTTGTCTACTACAGAAGCGGAGTACATGGCAGCTACCCAGGCATGCAAGGAAGCTATTTGGATTCAAAGGCTATTGGAAGAACTTGGGCACAAGCAGCAAAAGACTACTGTGTATTGTGACAGTCAAAGTGCCTTGCACATTGCAAGGAATCCAGCCTTTCATTCTAGGACAAAGCACATAGGTGTTCAATATCACTTTGTCAGAGAAGTAGTAGAGGAAGGAAGTGTGGGCATGCAGAAGATTCACACCAAAGATAACCTAGCAGATGTTATGACGAAGCCAATCAATACAAACAAGTTTACATGGTGTCGATCCTCCTTTGGCCTATCAGAAACGTAAGCAACAAAGAAATGGCAAGGTAGAGAGATATTTGAAAGCTCACAAAAGTAGCTTTAAGTGGGAGATTGTGAACCCGTAAAGCCACTTTGTGGCATAAGTCAAAAAAGGCTTGGAGAAAAATTTCAACTCTACTATGCTAGGCTATAAAATTGGTTGGAAGGGTAGAAATTTTGTTGTAACATTTAATGCATATGCTCCAAGCTTTGTCTATAAATAGCAAGCCATTTTACACATCTTTTCATCCCACTACAATTGTAGTAATCTTAGAGAGAGAGGTAGCAATACTAGTAGTGTGTGTTCTCCTATTATAAGAGAGAGTGTAATTGTTCTCTCCTTATAGTTAGAGAGAGGTTGTAATTTTCTTCTACTTAGTAAAAATATTTCTCTGGTCTTGCCCGTGGTTTTTTCCTTATTCGTTGAGGGTTTTCCACATTAAAATATTGAGTGTCAATTCTTATTTTTCTCATCTCTTATTTTAGTTGCGAGATATTATTTTGTTACTCTGGTTCCCAACAGCTGTCAAGTGTTAAGAAATGTGATATGGAAATCTCCAAAACGTAAAACACATTTAAGAAAAGCTCACAACTTTTGGCTCCACCTTAGAAATAAACAATACCATTTCCATACACATTTTAGGCAGTGAAGTTATCTCAATGAAATATTGATCTGAAATTATGGTTCACATTTTGGGTTATGTATCTACCAAAATAACTGAAGGGAGTACCGAAAAATCAAAATAATGTAAATTTAAGAAGACAGAAAGACGTAGCAAGCCAAGAGAGGCTAAAGAGAGAAGCAGGAGAATATAATTTGCAACTCACATGTCACAACAACATTCAATCTTTCAAATCAAAGTGGATAACCAATTATGATTATTAATAAATGTCTCATAAAGAACCATTTCATTAATTGATTGTAGATTAGAAAGGCATGCTGCGGTAACAAACAAATCAGTAAAGGTTATGTTAAAAAGACTTGGACATGTAACAAAATCTAACTCAAGTAACATTGATATCCTGAACATCATATATGTCAGCAACATTTTCAGCAACTCTGTCCTGTGATTTCTCTGTCTTGCATTACATTGACGGTATATTACGAAGAGATTGGCAATATATTACCAATACAAATAAACAAAAATTAAAATATAATGAAATGAAATAGAAATAGCGTACCAAAACTTGGATTTGGCATGAAGTCATTGGTGGCCCAAAGTTTGATGTATTTCAGTGGCAATGGCGACTCCTGCATTTCAATTCCAACCTGCCCAATAAAAAAACGCTCAACGAATTCGTCACCGGACGAATTGAGAATTAAACTGCTTGAACATGCATTGAAAGTGCGAACATTTGATCCAAGGGTTTTTCGAATTGCTCAGTGTAAAGCAATGTTATTAGACTTGGACTGGTCATCGACTCGGTCGGAGTATTGGATTACTAAGTAACAAAATGACTAAGTCACGGATCGATCCAGTGAATCATTAGCTTGTAAACTTATACACTTAAAGATTTAAAGTTTAACAAAATTCAACATATTTAGAAGCATAGTTATGAACTAGTTTAAAAATTTTGAGCAGCATATTTTTTCAAAATTCAATATATACAACCTTAAATTATAATTCAAAATATATCATTATCATCTATATATTAAAACTATCATTGTTTTACACTGATAAACATAATAAAATATATAATCTAATATATGTACACACACACACACACACACACACACACACACACACACACACACACACATATATATATATATATATATATATATATATATATATATATATATATATATAAACCTATTTCATTTAGACAATACAATTTTTTCATTCATCCCATTATTAATCTGATAAAGAATAATCATTTTTTAAACCAGTAAGTATATTAGATTAGATAAGATAAATACAAGTTTTACTCGTAGATAACAATATAAGCCAAGGAGAAAAAGCCAAATTGGAAGTGATAATAGCTTTATTATCTCAAATCCTAAGATGCGGTTATACTTGGTAAAAAAAAGTAAGCAAATATATAAATAACATAAGTGTAAGATATAAATTGAATTTTCTCATATGAGTGTTATTGTTCTCCTGTAAAAAAAAAATAAAAAAAATAAAAAGCAAAACTGCATGACCCACGAAGTCAACCGGGTCACTGAGTCACCGATTCAATCTCTAAACCCGCCGAGTCAAACCTGATCACACCGGGTCTGTTGCATGACCAATCCAATTGGTGACTCGGACCGGTTAGGTGACTGGTTCCCGGGTCAACAGGTCAATCCGACCGGTCCGAGTCAGGTCTGATAACACTGGTGTAAAGTTGTTCACGGGCTTTTCCTTTTCCCCAATGTGCGAGAAACTGAAATTGGACAGTGAATAAATCATATTGGACTTTTATGTATCTCTCATAACCTAAGTTTGAGCTCACCCAACCCTATAAAATTGGGCCTGTTATATACTTTAATTTTGAACATATTTGTAGATATGAGATATTTAACACATCCCCTTAGGACACAATATCTTAAGCATGATAGATTGTTAAGATTAGAGTTGTCAAATGGGCCGGGCCGAGCTGGGTCGGCCTGACTTGTATCTCTTATAGGCTGTATTTTTCTTGGTCCGACCTGGCATGTTTGGCCCGGCTTGGCCTATCTATTTTTTTAAAAAATAATTATACTAATTTTAAAAGAAAAAAATAAAAAAATAATTTTGGGCCAAGTAGGCCCGATACTATTTAGGCCATGAATTTTTAGGCCTCGTCTGGCCCATTTGGCTCGTTAGGCCGGGCTAGATTGGCACGATTCTTTTTAGGCCAACTTTTTAATATCCCAACCCGGCCTGGTCTGACGGGCCAGGCCATTTTTGACAGCTCTAGTTAAGATAGACTTGATATCATGTTACAACACTTGGATTTGGGTTCAAGTTCAACTCAACCCTAATATTAAACTTATACAAGGTTGCTCCACTTAGTATCACTAGATTAGTCGATGTGAAATGTTGAACATTATCCTTGGTGAGAAAAATGCAAGGTAAAAAAAATAAAGCAAAGAGGTGTATTGAAAAAAAAAAGAAATAAATAAAAAATGAAGGGAAAAAAAATCTGTCTAGAACAAAAAGATAAGAAAAAAAAAATTATATTGAATGATGGTAAAAAAGAAATCATGAGAAGCATCAAAGAAGGAAGAAGTTCTCTACTGATTTTCGAATACATACTTTTAATTTAAAATATCATTTATTGTTTTGATTAATATTTTCAGCCTGGTCGTAAATCGTTGCTTGTGATGGTACAAGAGGTTTGTCGGACACAAAAATGCGGATTCAAGATTCCGTAAAGAACTCATTTTTTGTCCTGTTTTTCCTTTTCCAGGTAACTTCGTGTGAAATACATTATGGGCATGCCCTTTTTCAAAATTCTGTTTTGACTTTGACCATACAAAATAAGATAATATGAAGACCACAATAAGAGTTTTATTTTATTGTTAAAAATTGTATGAAAGACAGCCGCCTTTGTTGATATTCAACTTTATGGGAAAATGACCAACGAATTAAAACGTGGGGAAAGTTAACAATAATCAATCAATCAAAAAAGGTAAGCTCAAAGTTCAGACACTCTTCTAAGTCAACAATAGTTTATATATATTATATTATTATCAAATCAACTGTCATAGTGTGGTAGGGGGGTATTCCTTCCTATATAAAGAAGCCCGAAAGCATTTGCAGAGAGAACACCAAAACGACTAAGCAAAATATATCACACAATATGGCATTCAAGGGCTATTTCCTTCTCGGCCTCATTACTCTTGTTATTGTTAGCTCTTCCAAAGTTACATGCGAAGAAGTAGATACAGTTTCACCTATTATTGACATTTCACTCAATCGGAACAGTTTCCCTCAAGGCTTCATCTTTGGGGCCGGATCTTCCTCTTACCAGGTATATATATATATATAGGGAAATGTTCAATTTCTAGCTACTTAATTACTAAATTTATTTCATGATTTTGATTTTGGTTATGTTTCTTATGCGCATGAACAAATATATAGTTCGAAGGTGCAGCAAAGGAAGGTGGTAGAGAACCAAGTGTATGGGATACTTTCACCCATAAACATCCAGGTAACTAACTATCTCTCATTCTCCTCTACAAACAGATCAACGTATCGGGAAAAGGAAGGGAATGATGCTTTTTGTGCGTGTGATCTTTTCTAGTTTAAATAATTAACAAAAATATTACTGATTTACATCTGCTTATTTTGAATTATTGAAATGCAGATAAGATCCAGGATAGAAGCAACGGAGACGTAGCCATTGACTCATATCACCACTACAAGGTATATAATTTTCTGTCCCACTATTTTTTTTTTCTTTCTGTATATTGTAAAATGAATTATTTATTTAAAAAAATTACAAAGTTCTTGGTGTTCATAAACGTGAAAGTCTAATTAGTGTGTGTGTGAACAGGAAGATGTTGGGATGATGAAGGATATGAATTTGGATTCATATAGATTTTCCATATCTTGGTCAAGAATTCTCCCAAGTAAGTTAATTGCTTACAATCAATGACTAATTTGAACTAAATTTTGCCCAGTTGAATGTTACCCGTTAACCATTTTTTTATTATTATTATTCAACTATCCACAGAAGGAAGGCTAAGTGGAGGTATAAATCAAGAAGGAATAAACTATTACAACAACCTTATCAATGAGCTAGTAGCTAATGGTTAGAATATAAACTCAATTTATTCAACTTTAATTTTGAAATATTTTCTTATTATTGATAATCATAATTAATTAAATATTAACATTTACAGGTATACAACCACTTGTAACTCTTTTTCATTGGGATCTTCCCCAAGCATTAGAAGATGAGTATGGTGGCTTTTTAAGTCCGCGCATAGTGTGAGTTTCAATTCTAAAACATAGCTTTTTTATGTGCATAGCACATTTAACATCTAGATATGAGTATAATTTGTTAAACAAACATATATTGATCTTCAGGAAAGATTTTCGGGACTATGCGGAACTTTGCTTCAAGGAATTTGGTGATAGGGTGAAGCATTGGGTTACTTTGAACGAGCCCTGGAGTTACAGCCAAAATGGCTATGCAAATGGGCGAATGGCACCAGGTCGTTGTTCTGCTTGGATGAATTCAAATTGCACTGGCGGTGATTCTGCAACAGAGCCTTATTTGGTTACACATCACCAACTTCTTGCTCACGCAACAGCTGTCCGTGTGTACAAGACAAAGTATCAGGTTAGTTAATTTGTTCTTAACCTTTTAGATATATATGTTATAGGTAAAGTTTACATTGAGCTAGGAATTAGAAAAAGGAAATTACTTATAAAAGGTTGTTGTTTTACATTTTCTTTTTTAAAAACTAAATATCCAAAAACTATGTATGCAGGCATCTCAAAAGGGTGTGATAGGGATAACCTTGGTAGCTAATTGGTTTTTGCCACTTAGAGATACCAAATTGGATCAAAAGGCTACTGAAAGAGCAATTGACTTTATGTATGGATGGTAAGAGTTTCGCCCATGCACCCTTTGTCTAACTTTGCTTTATACAAAAGGCATATGCATTTATTGCACCAAAGACTAATAAATAAATACAATTCACAAGTACTATACACTCGACTATAACTTGATATATTAGGATTCATAATCCTTAGCTTTTGAAGGCCTCTATGTATTTCTCATACCTTAAATGTTGGACCTTCAAGGGTGTAATATTAAGGAAATGATAAGGGAAACTTATTATTTTCTCTATTTGGTTTGTTGAGCATGCATGACTTGTTGAACAAAAAGTTGAATGATAACTAATAAATTGATTTTAGGTTTATGGATCCATTAACATCCGGAGATTATCCAAAAAGCATGCGATCTCTGGTGAGAACAAGATTGCCAAAGTTTACTACAGAGCAAGCCAAACTACTTATTGGTTCATTTGATTTTATTGGCCTAAACTATTACTCCACAACATATGCCTCTGATGCACCTCATCTAAGCAATGCCAGACCTAGCTACTTAACAGATTCTCTTGTCACTCCTGCATGTAAGGACTTCAATCTCCTATCATTCTATCAATTCCCTAAATTGCATGTATATATACATTATTGAAAATGATCATGATTGATAATGGTTTGTCTTTTATATTTGTGATTAATTACAGATGAACGCGATGGGAAACCTATAGGTATAAAGGTACGTGTTTACCCACCAAAGCATGCAAATGCTCTACTAGTTCAATCCTTTAATTTTGATAAAATATAAAACTAACATCTTTTCATAATTATGCAGATTGCTTCTGATTGGATATATGTTTATCCAAAAGGAATTCGTGACCTTTTATTATATACCAAGGAAAAGTATAACAATACTTTGATTTACATCACTGAGAATGGTAAATAACATTTGTCTATGTATATTTAATTTCCTTTAATGAAATAACATTTGTTGTACATGATTTTCAATTTTCCTAACCTATTGAAAGGAATGTGTATCCTAACTTATATATTACATTTCTCCACTTAATCAATAGGTATAAATGAGTATGATGTACCAGCACAATCACTTGAGGAATCTCTTATGGATATTTTCAGAATTGATTATCATTATCGTCATCTCTTTTATCTTCGATCTGCTATTAGGTAAGTAATCTATCATTTATATAAAAGGTTTATGTTATTTTGTCATAAAATTTGATAGTTTTTAATTTATTTTCTTTTAACTTATACTTGATATAGGAATGGCGCAAATGTAAAGGGATATTATGTATGGTCTCTGTTCGATAATTTTGAGTGGTCTTCAGGCTATACATCACGATTCGGGATGGTCTTCGTGGATTATAAAAATGGTTTGAAGAGATACCAAAAACTATCTGCAATATGGTTCAAGAATTTTCTCAAGAAAGAAACCAAACTTTATGGCTCTAGTAAATAATATTGTGAAATTTGTTTATTAAATGATTATATTTGTAAATAATCATTTGATTTTTATTTCATATTCTTTTATTCTAGAGAGGTCCTATTGGACTTAGAGGGAAAATAGATATTTATTTGATTATTCTTTTATTCTAAAGAGGTCCTATTGGACTTAGAGGAGTAATAGAGATTTATTTGATTATTCTTTTATTGTAAAGAGGTCCGATTGGACTTAGAGTGGAAATAAAAATTTATTTGATCATTCTTTTATTCTAAAGAGGTCCTATTGGACTTAGAAGGGAATAGAGATGTAGATCTGTTGATAATTGCTACTATTGTTACAATGAGATTAATGAAAGAAACATTATGTTATGATAAAGATATCATTTACAATTGATTATATTTGTTAATTTACTGCATCTTATATTGGGGGATTTTGTGAAAGTTAATGACAGTAAAACTCATGACTAATTAAGATAATTAAGATTGTAGTCAATCACCAATACGTAATGCCAATGTATCCATTTTTTTTTTTAACAACTGTGGCACTTTTATCATAAACTTAAAAGAAAATTGAAAAATGCAAAATTCCAAATATTGATTACCTTAAAAATGCTAATTAAAAAATAACATTTGAAAAAAAACAACAGAAGTCTAGTCTCTTTTATTCCGCGCAGTCTAAAGGGCACTCTTGGGGATAGCACTCATCAGTGATTGTGGTTTTGGTCAGGTTCAGGTATCAGAGGCAGGGTCTTCGGCTGAACTATGTTGCGGCAATCTATCTGATTCATCATTGCCTCTCAACATTTGATCGCTGATCCAGTTATCTTTACTACCATGTATTTCTTAAATTACAGGATTATCTAATAAAAGTTAAGTAGGATTCGTACAGGGACATAAGGTTATAAATTACTGCTGGGTTTTGGTAACAGGGGTATATGTTAGCTGTGTATGGCTGGTTTTAACGAGGCTTTAGGTGGGGACGTATGGAATGACAAAAAGTGTACAGGGCTATGATTCTGTCAAGTGTGGTGGCGCATGATTAATGTATATTTTGCTGTATATTTTAGCATAATATATCTTAACCAATGCTGGTTACTTTTAGATGGACTTATACTTGTTATGTGTACATATAACTATGATGTGGGGTTGGGTATCTTCTTGTACCTAACTTTTCCTATTATTATATATAAATACATATTCTCTTTGGCTGTTAAAAAAAAGAGTAGGATTCGTACAGTTTTTTAACAAAAAATTTCACACCAAATACCAATACACTTTCGAAAATTGTTGAAAGAGATTAACATGAATTGGTCAGTTTATAAATGTTTTTATTGCGTGAAAATTTTGGATAAATTATTTCCAGAAGTATATATTTATACCAAAAAGAAAAACACTATCCAAAGGTATTATAAACAAACGTTTAGTTCAAAATATTATTTGTTATTTAGATTAATATTTACCGGCTGGTCCTAAATTGTTGCTTGTGATGGTATAAGACATCCTCTTTTTCTTATCCATGTAACTACATGTGAAGAACATGACGGGCATTACCATTTTCAAAATACTGTTTTGTCTTTTGCCATATATGGAGACCACTGTAAAAGTTTTATTTTTATTTCTAATAAAATGTCGTGTGTGAAAGACGACCGTCTTTTTTTATATTCAACTTTACTGGGGAAATGGCCAAAGAATTAAAACGTGGGAAAAGTTAACAATAATCTATCAAAAAATTAAGGTAAGCATAAAGTTCAGTCAGTCTTCAAAGTTAAGTCAACAGTGGTATACTACTACACTAGTATATTATATTATTATTAAATCAACGCGTCATAGTGTGGTAGTAGGTATCGTTAAAAAATGGTAGTAGGTATTCCTTCCTATATATAGAGGAAACCATTCACAGAGACAGCATCAAAACGATTAAGCAAAATATATATCACACGATCGATATGGCATTCAACGGTTATTTCCTTCTCGGCCTCATAGCTCTTGTTCTTGTTAAATCTTCCAAAGTTACCTGCGAAGAAGAAGTTACAGTTTCACCTATTATTGACATTTCACTCAATCGGAACAGTTTCCCTCAAGGTTTCATCTTTGGGGCAGGATCTTCCTCCTACCAGGTATATATATAATATATAATATATAATATATAGCTCTTCTTACAACAAACACACATATATATATATAGGGAATGTTTCAATTTCTAGCTGCTTAATTACTCAATTTATTGCATGATTTTGATTTTGTTTATGTTTGTTATGCGCATGAACATATATATATATAGTTCGAAGGTGCAGCAAAGGAAGGTGGTAGAGGACCAAGTATGTGGGATACCTTCACCCACAAATATCCAGGTAACTAACTATATATCTCTGATTCTCCCCAACAAACAGTGAAACAGATCAACGTAAAGGAAAGAAGGGGAAAGCTTTTCGTGCGTGTGATCTTTTCTAGTTTAATTAATTAACAAAAACATTACTGATTTACATTTGCTTATTTTGAATTATTGAAATGCAGATAAGATCGAGGATAGAAGCAACGGAGACGTGGCCATTGACTCGTATCACCACTACAAGGTATATATATTTCTATCACAGTATTTTTTTTTTTTTAATATCTTGTAATACGAATTATTTATTTCAAAAATTATATAGTTCTTGCTATTCATAATTAAACGTGAAAATCTATATCTTCTTTTCTGTGTGTAGGAAGATGTTGGGATGATGAAGGATATGAATTTGGATTCTTATAGATTTTCCATTTCTTGGTCAAGGATTCTCCCAAGTAAGTTGATTGCTTATAATTAATGACTTATTTGAACTAAATTTTGCCTAGTTGGATGTTACTCATTGACCTTTTTTTTTTTTTTTTTGTTAACACAGAAGGAAAGCTAAGTGGAGGTATAAATCAAGAAGGAATCAACTATTACAACAACCTCATCAATGAGCTAGTGGCTAATGGTTAGAATTTAAACTCAATTGATTTAACTTTAGTGAACTTGGACTTTAATTTCATAATATTTAATTATTGTTGAAAATCATAATTAATTAAATATTAACAATTACAGGTATACAACCATTTGTGACTCTTTTTCATTGGGATCTTCCCCAAGCATTAGAGGATGAGTATGGCGGCTTCTTAAGTCCACCCATAGTGTGAGTTTCAATTCTAAAACATAGCTTATTTATGTGCTTAGCACATTTAACATCTACATATGAAGATAATTTGTTGACCAAACATATATTGATCTTCAGGAAAGATTTTCAAGACTATGCAGAGCTTTGCTTCAAGGAATTTGGTGATCGAGTGCAGCATTGGGTTACTTTGAATGAGCCATGGAGTTACAGCCAAAATGGCTATGCAAATGGACAAATGGCACCAGGTCGTTGCTCTGCTTGGATGAATTCAAATTGCACAGGTGGTGATTCTGCAACGGAGCCTTATTTGGTTACACATCACCAACTCCTTGCTCATGCAGCAGCTGTTCGTGTCTACAAGACCAAGTATCAGGTTTGTTAATTTTTTCTTAGCCTTTTAGATTTGCTATAGGCAGACTTTGCCATATTAAAATTACATTGAACTAGGAATTACAAAAATGAAATTATTCCTAAAGGTGGTTTTTCATTTTCTTTTTAAAGACTAAATATTTGAATACTATGTATGCAGACATCTCAAAAGGGTGTGATAGGCATAACCTTAGTGGCTAATTGGTTTTTGCCACTTAGAGATACCAAATCTGATCAAAAGGCTACTGAAAGAGCAATTGACTTCATGTATGGATGGTAAGAATTCCTCTTTCCTTTTATGTAACTTTGGTTTCTACAAAATACGGATGCATTTATTGCACCAAAAACCAATAAAATTAGAAATACAATGCATAGTATTTACCGAACTATACATTGATATATTGGAACTCATAATCCTTAACTTTTGAAGGTTTCTACATATTTCTCAGGCCTTAAATGGAGGGCCTTCACAGTTGTATATATAAAGATTCGATAATGGCAACTTATTATTTTCTTTTTTTGGTGTTAAGAATGCATGAATTGTTGAACAAAAAGTTGAATTAACAACTAATTGATTTCAGGTTTATGGATCCATTGACATCTGGAGACTATCCAAAAAGCATGCGATCACTTGTGAGAACGCGACTACCAAAGTTTACTACAGAGCAATCCAAACTACTTATTGGTTCCTTTGATTTTATTGGCCTAAACTATTACTCTACAACATATGCCTCTGATGCACCTCATCTAAGCAATGCCAGGCCTAGCTACATAACAGATTCTCTTGTGACTCCTGCGTGTAAGGACTTCAATCTTCTAGCATTCTATCAATTCCTTAAATTACATGTATACATTATTGAATATGATCATGGTTGATAATGGTTTGTCTTTTATATGTTTTTGATTGATTGCAGATGAACGTGATGGCAAACCTATAGGAATAAAGGTACGTGTATACCACCAAAACATGCAAATGCTCTACTTGTTCGATTCTTTAATTCTGATATAATATAAAACTAACCTTTTTTTTTCTTCCTAATTTTGCAGATTGCTTCTGATTGGTTATATGTTTATCCAAGAGGAATTCGTGACCTTTTATTATATACCAAGGAAAAGTACAATAATCCTTTGATTTACATCACTGAAAATGGTAAATAACACTTGTTTATATGTATTTAATTTCTTCTAATGAAATGCCATACACTGTTGTACATGATTTTCAATTTTTGTAACTTATTGAATTTTTTTCCTAACTTATATCCTACATTCTTCACTTAATTTATAGGTATAAATGAGTATGACGAACCAACATTATCACTTGAAGAATCTCTTATGGATACCTTCAGAATTGATTATCATTATCGTCATCTCTTTTATCTTCAATCAGCAATTAGGTAAGTAATATATTATTTATATAAAAGGTTTATGTTATTTTGTTAGACAACTTAATAGTTTTTTAATTTATTTTCTTTTAACTTCATATAGGAATGGCGCAAATGTTAAAGGATATTATGTATGGTCTTTGATCGACAATTTTGAGTGGTCTTCGGGCTATACATCGCGATTTGGAATGATCTTTGTGGATTACAAAAATGATTTGAAGAGATACGAAAAACTGTCTGCACTATGGTTCAAGAATTTTCTCAAGAAAGAAACCAGACTTTATGGCTCTAGTAAATAATTTTTTGATATTCGTTTATTAAATGATTATATTTGTAAATAATTATTTGATTTTTATTTGATATTCTTTTACTTTAAGGAGGTCCTATTGGACTTGGAGGGGAAATAGAAATTTATTTGATTATTCTTTTATTGTAAAGAGGTCCCATTGGACGACTTAGAGGGGAAATAGATAATAGTTACTATTGTTACAACAAGAATGAAAGAAACATTTTTTTAAGTTAAAGGTGTCATTTACAATTGATTATAATATGAAAACTCATTTTTAGGGAAAACTTATGCCAAACCCATCTTGGATAATTAAATATAAGATCTAATTATCCAAAATAGAATCCCAAGGGGGCACTCAATGTTCAACAATAATGAAAGAACGAATTACATCGAAATAGAGATACATGAATGAAATCATCAAAATATAAACTAATCAAAGCAAGCATGTGGAAGTTCTTGAAAGACAATATATACTACCTTGTTCCTATAGATGGAAGATATTAATAGATAAAACAGATTATTGTTGAGTTTTTGAATAATTTATCTTTAGAGTTTAAGTTTTCAAATATGTACAGTTGCAACTTTATCTTTCCTTTAGCAGCGTTGCATTTATCTTTTCCTTATTATTAGGAGTTTGTTTAGCAACTGAAATCTCATGTGTATCTATATATACACACGTTCTATACTCTTCAAAGGCAAGCTAATACAATTCTCTTCATGGTAATCAGAGCTATCTAGCTTAAAAGCCTTTTTTTTTCCGATCCCTAACCAAAGCCAGCATCATGAGTTCCAACCCTTCTGAAACTAAAACCACCCACCCAAACACACTTCCCACCCAAAATGACAAACTTGTCGTTCTCAATGCTGGCTCTCAACTTTACATAAAACTTGATGGTGGCAACTACCCAGCCTGGAGAATTTAGTTCAACGCTCTCTTAATTGGCTATGATCTACAAGGCTACATTGATGGGAGTACATCTCGCCCATCCAAGCATCTCAATGATGCACCCAATGTCATAAATCCAGCGTATACACACTGGGTTCGGCAGGATCAATTGATCCTTCATGCTATTGTCTCCTCTGTCACAGCAACATTTGTCACCCATCTTGGTGCTGTGAGTACTTCTAAAGAGGATTGGGACACTCTCAAAACCATGTATGTTGGACGCTCTCGCGTGCGCATCATGGCTCTCAAACAAAGAATTTCTACATTCACCAAAAGCACTCAGTCTATGGCCTCCTATCTAAAAGGAATCAAGGCCATCTCTGATGAACTCTCGGTCATCGATAGTCCCTTGGACAATACTGGTCTTGTTATCTATACACTCAATGGTTTGGGTGTGGAGTATTGTGAAATATCAGCAGCCCTTTGTTGCGATTTTGGCAAGTGTACCAAATCGTTCAAGTAACAAAGGGTAAGTAAAGTATCGTATCCACATGGACTTGTACGATAATTGGGTAATTAAAAGTAAATTTTATAGACTACGAAATTGAGAATAATTTAGTAACCAAAATTAAAGACAAGTGCATAAAAATTAAAGAGTAAAAAGGAAGAAATTGGGTTGTAGAAAATTAGCAAACACTTGGTGTGTGCAGAAAATGTGTTTAAATCAATTAAAATAAATCGCCGGGGTTTAACTTCGTTGGACTTCCTAACATGCAATCACAACTCAATCTTATTCAATTAAATTTTAGTTATCATCAACCCACAAAATTACTCAAATCTTAATTCCTTAAGCAAAAGAGCCTAAATCCCTTGATTCCACTATCAATCCCTTGAATTAGTGTAACCAAGGTATTTGCATTAAGAAAAGGGGTTTTAGTGATGACCAATCCTCTTTACCCTATCCCTAGGCATAAAAACGATTGGTTGTCTTCTTCAGTTCGCAATTCAAAAGAATTTCCCAATTACAATTGAAATCATAGAATCATGCAATTGGTTGATCAGGCCAAACACAAGCATTAAGAGTAGAAGAAGAACAATAACAATACTAAAATTGAATAAAGAGAAGAGTGTAATTACATGAAATTTGGTTCAACTACATTAAACCCCAACGAAAAGAAGACTTAGCTACGCATAGCCATAGGGGAAGAAGCAAGAGATGGAGAAAGAATGGAGAAAGCCAAACGCATCAATCTCGTGTCTCGGACCTCTTGTTTCTTTCACGCACTACGTATCTCATCCCTAGGCTAGAACAGAAATTTCTATTTAAAGCTATGGGCCAATAATGGTTCAAGCCCAAAAGAGAACGAAACAAAAAAAAATAAAGATGAATCTCGCTGAGCTCGATGCACAGGTGTGCACTCAGAGTGCACAGGTGTGCAAACTCTCTGACTTGAAATTTAAACTTGCACAGGCACTTGGTTTGGTTCGCACAGGTGTGCAAAGCTCTCAGGACTTCCAAAAAAGATGCTCTTTTGCCTTTGCAAGACTTCCAAAGCTCTAAACTTCAACCCAAATGGTCTTCAATGCATCAAATCTCTCTTGGAACATCCCTATTGCTTACTCCAAGCTTCAACAAAGTTACTGAAACACAAGAAAACAACCCAAGATCAAGCATAAAAGGGTAAAAACTAGAATTTCCTAACTAAACTAAACTTCCATTAAAACTCAACTAAATTGAAGATAAACAAAGCTCCGAAGCATGGAAAATATCAAATAATTGCCCCTGAATCACTACAAAATGCAGGAATATAAGGCAATTATCAACACCCCAAACTTAGAACTTTGCTCGTCCTCGAGCAACAAAACAAGAAATAAGCAATGAAACTCCTAAGAACATTAAAAACACATAAGGACATGGCCTGCAATAATTTTCCAACTCATCATCATCAAGCATGCTATCAAACAAATTCCAAAACAGCTCAGTCCAAACATAATGTGGTGCCCAAAAAAAGAGTCAAGTGGCAATTCATCAAGAGATTAATATGGATGGCAAAGAATGCAATGAACCACCAATGTTCCTTGGTCCTCACAATGTGTATCGCTAAATCACACAACAAAGGTGAGTGTATCTCTCAAGCACACATTGAAGCCACACATCTAAATTTTGCTTTTCGTCTCTCAACAATTCACAATTATCAAACATGCAAGCAAGGATCACTAAGGACTTTCTTGGCTTGTAACGTGGCTGGGCTACAACAAAATCTTGGTTTTTCAGGGATTCAAAACATCTAAGAATATGAGAGCAAAAAGAGAAAAATTCTCTAACTTAATCTCAACAATAACGATCACTCAATTGGACCCCAAGTTCATTCAACAACCAAGACCATATTATTTAACCTCACCTATGTCCCACAACACTTTATTTATTTATTATTATTTTTTTTTGACAATTGATATTGTAGGACAAAGGTGAGCCACAAACATTTTCTTCTATTTTTTTTTTTGACAGTTATACTAACTGTTGACACTAGAATTCCCTTGGGGTACCCTTCTTTTATCTCTTTTGGGTGTTTGGTAAAACACCCCAAACTTAATGTATAACCCTATTCCTCAGTTTGCTCTCCTATTCCTAGGAATGGACAACATTTGTATTTCTTTTAAGGCTAAGGGTCATGCATCAAGAAAATTTTCTATTAGGCTCAAAAAGGGTGCAAGGGATTTTATTGAAAAAGGAAGAAGCTTTTTGGCTCATAGCTTAAAATAACAAACAAGGCCTTGATCCTTTCCAAGCTAGCATGCAAAACAAAGGACTCAAGAGACTCAAGCAAAATCATATGTGCAAAATTAATGGTATCACTCAGCATATATCACAGTAAATTCCTCACCAAGGTAGGTCTCATCAAGGAAACAAAGGTATCAAAGCAACATGTCACACACATTAACCACAATCAGAGATTCACAAAAATTCCAAGAGTGCAACCACAATCATTCATAGGACCAAAACATTTTTTTTTATGCTTTTGATAAGACAAGCAAGGAATCACTACAGGCCAAATCACATAGCTGAACCTAATATTTATTCTAGAAAAGAAAGCAAGAAAAATAAAGGTAAAAGAAAAGAAAAACCAACCTTGGGAGGACTATGACTAGTCCTCCCCCATCTCCTTTTCTTCAGAGGCCCATCATCACCCCCTTGGCCAAAGATTGTGCTGGTCCCCAGCTCTCATTGGCCGATCAACATGGGCCGCAAACTTCGCCTCAACACCCCAAACTTAAAGGGATGCCAAGGATGCAATAAAAACAAGGGAAGAAAAAGAAATAAAGAAAGAGAAGAGTTTTTTTTTTTTTTTTACGCAAATGCACTGGTGTGCGCTTAGTTTGCACAGGTGTGCTTTTTCTCTGTCTCAGAATTCCAAATTGCGCTAAAAATTGTAGTTTTGACTGGCGCACATGCACAGGTGTGCATCTTCTCTGTCTTCTGCACCTTTTTTTTTTTTTTTTGATGTTTTCCCAATATCTTCATCATGTGCATAGCAACCTGACCTAAGTCAAAAGAAACACCGAAAACATAAAATAGAACAAAAAAAAAATATAAACAAAATGAAGCCAAAATTTAGAGAGAAAAAAGGGAGAGAAAGCTGGGTTGCCTCCCAGTAAGCGCTTCTTTAACGTCACTAGCTTGACGGATGAGTGACCTCAAGGGTCACTAAGATGAATGGTTGTGGTCAACCCCAACCCCCTGGGGGGCTCACAGAGTCACAGACATTGAAAGTCACCTCTTCATCTTGCACTTTAAGCTTAAACTCTCCTTTGCCAACATCAATTAGAGCATCAACAGTCTTCATAAAAGGTCGTCCCAAGATGATGGGAATCTGTGAATCCTCCGCCATGTCCATGACAACAAAATCAGCGGGAATTGTGAATTTGTCGACCTTCACCAACATGTTTTCCACCACCCCATGAGGGTATATAATGGAACGATCAGCAAGCTGTAATGTCATGCGAGTTGGCTTTACCTCCACATCTCCAACTCTCTTTAGCATAGATAGGGGCATCAGGTTGATGCTTGCCCCCAAATCAAGCAACGCTTTATCAACAGAAAGGTCCCCAATGGTGATGGGAATAGTAAAGCTCCCAGGGTCTTTATGCTTGGCAGGCAATGTCTTCTGAATTATAGCACTACACTCTGCTTCCAACTCAATGGTATCCTTCTCAATGAACTTCTTTTTCCTTGTCAAGAAGTCCTTCAAGAATTTGGCATAGATTGGAATTTACTTCAAGGCTTCCGAGAATGGGATGTTGATGTAGAGTTGTTTGAGAATGTCTAAGAACCGAGCAAATTGTCTCTCCTTATCAAATTTTGTTGGTGCTTTAGGATAAGGGAGCTTTGTAGTGAGAGGGGCTTTGGCTCTTAACTTTTCTTCCTTGGCTTTCCGAGCTCTAGCCCACTTCATCTTTGAGTCCCCATCTGTGCTTTGAACTCCAACCTTCTTCACTTCAACTTCCTCCACTACTTCATCATCTCCATTCACCATATCACACTCTGACCCATTAATTGCAAAGATTGCACTGCAGTTAGCCTTGGGATTGGTCTGAGTGTTGGCTGAAAGGCCACTCTTAGTGTACTTTGCCAATTCCGCCACCTGTTTTGCAAGCTGCCCAACTTGAGTCTCTAAGTTTCTGAGAGAGGCATCAGTGCTCTTCTAATTAGAAATAGAGACTTGCATAAAATCCGTGAGAGTCTCTTCCAACTTCATCGTGCGGTCATAGAGGTTGGGCTTTTGTTGGGAAGATCTTTCATCAACTCCTTTATCAAAGATAGGATGAGTCTGAAAGCCACTACGGTTAGAGTTGTTACCGTAGAAATTCTGCTTCCCTTGGCCATAGTTGTTCTGTCTCCCCATATAATTCACCTCTTCCTCTTGTGTGCTGGAAGTATAAGGGCAGTGCTTTACATGATGATTACCCCCACAAATTTCACAACTAAGCACTCGGTGATGTGATTGAGAAGAGGAAGCTTTCATTAACTGTTGGGGAAGATTGGCCACTTGCACCTTGAGTGCTTCCACCTGGGCTAGAATTGCATCTTGAGAGTTGAGCTCCATTACCCCTCTGCGTGGAGCTCTATCATGTTGAGCTTCAAAATCACTGGCTGCCATATTTTCAATCAACTCTATGGCTTCATCCAGTGACTTATTTTTAATCACTCCTCCACCAGCTGCAGCATCAAGCATCACCTTTGTTTGCCCCTTCAGACCCCCAAGGAAAATGTAGAGTTGATCAACCTGTCCAATCCCATGGTTGGGGCACTTCACCAAGAGAGTCTTGTATCTCTCCCAAGTTTCATGGAGCGACTCATCATTCCTTTGGCGGAAGCCCAATATGTCAATCTTTGCTTGGCTTTTCTTCACTTCAGGGAAAAATCGATCTAAGAACTTTCTTTCCACTTCAGACCAAGTGGAAAGACTCTGAGATGGAAGGTTGGTGAGCCACTTCAATGCATTTCCTATGAGGGAGAAACGGAACACCCTCATATATAAGCTCTCCTCTTCATTCTGGGCCACCCCTGCTGTGCCACATAGATCATAAAAGGTGGTCAAATGGTTGTAGGGGTCTTCATTCTCTAAACCAGCAAACGCATGTTGACTGAGAAGTGTGAGCAATGCTGGTTTAGCTTCAACTATGCGGTTGGCGTTCCTTGGCCTGGCAATACTAGAGAACACTCTTGGACCATTATTGTTGATATGATCCACAAGAGTTCTCCTGGCAGGTTGCTCTTCTTCTGCCATGTCTTCCTCCTCTGAACTAGAAGAGTGTTCGAAAAGTGAGTGAGGATTGGAAGAACTCTCTTCCAATGTCAACTGCTTCGCTAGTTGCTTTGCTCTTTTAGTTTGACCGCTAATCAGCCTAGCAGTCTTCTCAATCTCTGGAATGAAACGGAGCTCTTGAGGATTAGTCTTGCTCCTTGTACCAATAGTACCTGGCATGCACAAAATCACAAACAACTAGAGCAACTAGAAAGACTGTTAGCACCGGATAAGGAAGAAGAAAAAAAATTAAAAATAAAATGCGAAAGAATAAAAGAATGTTTAAAGTCCACAAAATATACTAAAAATTTGCGCAATTACCGAGACACAAGTCCCCGGCAACGGCGCCAGAAACTTGTTGCGATTTTGGCAAGTGTACCAAATCGTTCAAGTAACAAAGGATAAGTAAAGTATCGTATCCACAGGGACTTGTACGATAATTGGGTAATTAAAAGTAAATTTTATAGACTACGAAATTGAGAATAATTTAGTAACCAAAATTAAAGACAAGTGCATAAAAATTAAAGAGTAAAAAGGAAGAAATTGGGTTGTAGAAAATTAGCAAACACTTGGTGTGCGCAGAAAATGTGTTTAAATCAATTAAAATAAATCGCCGGGGTTTAACTTCGTTGGACTTCCTAACATGCAATCACAACTCAATCTTATTCAATTAAATTTTAGTTATCATCAACCCACAAAATTACTCAAATCTTAATTCCTTAAGCAAAAGAGCCTAAATCCCTTGATTCCACTATCAATCCCTTGAATTAGTGTAACCAAGGTATTTGCATTAAGAAAAGGGGTTTTAGTGATGACCAATCCTCTTTACCCTATCCCTAGGCATAAAAACGATTGGTTGTCTTCTTCAGTTCGCAATTCAAAAGAATTTCCCAATTACAATTGAAATCATAGAATCATGCAATTGGTTGATCAGGCCAAACACAAGCATTAAGAGTAGAAGAAGAACAATAACAATACTAAAATTGAATAAAGAGAAGAGTGTAATTACATGAAATTTGGTTCAACTACATTAAACCCCAACGAAAAGAAGACTTAGCTACGCATAGCCATAGGGGAAGAAGCAAGAGATGGAGAAAGAATGGAGAAAGCCAAACGCATCAATCTCGTGTCTCGGACCTCTTGTTTCTTTCACGCACTACGTATCTCATCCCTAGGCTAGAACAGAAATTTCTATTTAAAGCTATGGGCCAATAATGGTTCAAGCCCAAAAGAGAACGAAACAAAAAAAAATAAAGATGAATCTCGCTGAGCTCGATGCACAGGTGTGCACTCAGAGTGCACAGGTGTGCAAACTCTCTGACTTGAAATTTAAACTTGCACAGGCACTTGGTTTGGTTCGCACAGGTGTGCAAAGCTCTCAGGACTTCCAAAAAAGATGCTCTTTTGCCTTTGCAAGACTTCCAAAGCTCTAAACTTCAACCCAAATGGTCTTCAATGCATCAAATCTCTCTTGGAACATCCCTATTGCTTACTCCAAGCTTCAACAAAGTTACTGAAACACAAGAAAACAACCCAAGATCAAGCATAAAAGGGTAAAAACTAGAATTTCCTAACTAAACTAAACTTCCATTAAAACTCAACTAAATTGAAGATAAACAAAGCTCCGAAGCATGGAAAATATCAAATAATTGCCCCTGAATCACTACAAAATGCAGGAATATAAGGCAATTATCACCCTTCGTACCAAGGAAACTCCTATTGATTTTGCTGAGCTTCATGAAAGCTCATGGATTTTGAAACTCTTATGCATTGATGAGCCTTCAGGAACAGATCCTATCTTTGCTACAACACATGCTGCTTCTCGCAGCAAAGGCCACACTCGTCACAAAGCCTCATCCGATAACAACTCCTCTATGGTGAATCAACAGTCTACAAAGAAAGTGATATGTTAGTACTGTGAAAAACCTGGGCACACTGCTAAAATATGCTACAAGATAAAAGGTTACCCTCCTCGCAACACACCTCGCCCAGCCACTAATGCTACCACTCGCAGTTCTCCTATGCAAACCAACAGTTGGCTTATGGATACTGGTGCCTCACATCATGTCACCCAGGATTTGCAACAACTCACTCTTGCCAATCCTTATCCTGGATCAGATCAAATCATAGTCGGTGATGGTACATGTTTGAATATCACTCATATTGGTCACACCTCTATTCCCACACCATCACAACTTTTACACCTACAACAAGTTTTGGGTGTACCAAAAATTCAAAATAATCTAATCTTTGTTTCAAAATTGTGTCACTCTAACAATTGCTCGTTGAATTTTTTGCAAATTGTTTTGTTGTGAAGGACTTGAGGACGGGTCGAACATTCCTGTGAGGACCTCTTAAACAAGATCTATACCACCTCCCCACCACACCTTCCACCACCTCATCACCTCATGCATTCACCACTAGCATTCAACCTTTCTCTACATGGCATCACAAGCCTGGTCATCCCGCATCAAAGACAATAAAACATCTGGCAGACAACCATCATATTCCAACAAAGCTTCCTCCATCCACTACGTGTAGCTTATGTCAATGTGCTAAGAGCCACAAGCATCCATTCTTAGATCACAGTTTGACAAGCAATAGACCTCTGGAACTACTCTATGCGGATGTGTAGGGCCCTGCTCCCTTTAGGTCATTAGATGGTTTTCTTTATTATGTAGTTTTTGTTGATCATTACTCTAAATATGTTTGGTTGTACCCCATGAAAATAAGTCAGATGTATTTTCTATTTTCATTCAATTCAAATCACTTGTGGAGAAATACTTCAACTTGCCCATTATTACTTTGTTCTCTGACAATGGTGGTGAATTCATGAAACTAAAAAATTTTCTGTCAAATAACGGAATAACTCATCTCACATCACCTCCCCCACACACCTGAGTTAAATGGGACAGCTGAAAGACGACATCATCATATTGTTGAGACAGGCAGAACACTACTTCACCATGCTCACTTACCTGCACACCTTTGGAGTTATGCATTCCTCACAGCCACCTATCTCATAAACTGCATGCCCACACCAAACCTCAACATGCGTTCCCTATACGAAGTTCACTTTAACCAAGTACCTAACTACAACCATCTTCATTCATTTGGTTGTTTGTGTTTCCCATGGCTTCAGCCTTACAGTAAACATAAACTACAAGCCCGCTCAGTACCGTGCATCTTCATAGGATACTCATCCTCACAGTATTCCTATCTTTGCCTTGATCCCATTTCAAATCGTGTTTATAGCTCTAGGCACGTTAACTTCATTGAGAACTCTTTTCCCTACTAATCACTTACTCAAACACAATCACCTTCCCCCTCTATACCACCCTTAGCCACAACTCCTTACACCCTTATCCCTACCACTACGACCACAACATTGCCTTCTGATCCTCCACTTACACAACCACCATTTATTAACCCACCTCATACCACAACCAGTTAAGATATTGCAGGAGTGTCAGGTCCAATTTCAAGTCCTTCCCCAGAAGATTCATCAGGTAACAATACTTCCACTCCCCCTCTTCTACATTCAGTTTCCCCTAACCCATCTCGCAGTCATCCTATGGTTACCAGGTCCCAAAATAATATCTTCAAATCGAAAAAAATTCTCACTACCTCCAAACATGATCTACCTGAGAATCTCGAACCATCATCTGTAAGTGAAGCTCTCAAAATCCCTCGCTGGAGGAAGGCATGCTCTGAGGAGTTTGATGCTTTATTACGAAATGGCACTTGGACACTAGTTCCACGGGATGAGTCCAAAAATGTTGTGGGCTGCAAATGCCTTTTCCCCATAAAAAGAAATCTTGATGGTAACATTGCACGGTACAAGGCGCGATTGGTTGCAAAGGGGTTCACACAAACCCCTGGCCTTGACTTCAAAGAGACATTATCTCCTGTAGTTAAGCCTCAAACCATCAAAATAGTGCTTACAATAGCCCTTGCTCAAGGTTGGCACATGCATCAATTAGATCTTAACAATGCCTTTCTCCAAGGCAATTTAACTAAAGTTGTCTATATGCAGCAGCCCCTGGTTTTATTCACAAGGAGTATCCTAATTATGTCTGCAAATTGAAGAAGGCCATCTATGGATTGAGGCAAGCACCACGTGCTTAGCATGAAGAATTGAAGGCATATGTTGTCTCTTATGGCTTCACAACCAGCTACAGTGACAGATCCCTATTCATCTACAATAAGGATGGAGTAACAGCCTATTTACTTGTTTATGTGGATGATCTCTTGCTCACAGGTAGCACTGAGAACTTTTTGACCAAATTTATTGTAGAGCTTTCCACAAGGTTCTCACTAAAATATCTTGGATTTCCACATTATTTCTTGGGCATTGAAATTATTCCAACCAAAGATGGTCTTTTTCTCTCGCAACATAAGTACATGCGATACCTCTTAGAGAAGTTCAACATGGCAGGGGCGAAGCCCAACTCCACTCCTTTATGCTCCTCTACACCATTGAAATTGCATGATGGTTACACAGTTGTAGATGGTCAGTCCTTTCGCAGTATGATTGGTGCCCTGCAATATGTAACATTGACTAGACCAGACCTTGCCTTTGCCATCAACAAACTGTCTCAGTTTATGCATAAGCCCTCTCAAATGCATTTGCAGCAACTCAAACGCACTCTAAGGTATCTCAAACATACCTTGAACTTTGGCTTGCAACTAAGAAGACCATGTCACCTTCGTCTACAAGCTTACAGTGATGCTGATTGGGGCGATAACCTTGATGATCGTACCTCCACTTCTGCATATGTAATTTTTCTTGGAGGAAATCCAGTTTCTTGGATGTCAAAAAGACAACGCACAGTTGCAAGATCATCAATAGAAGCTGAATATAGGTCAGTTGCCAATACTGCAGCTGAAGTTATGTGGCTCTCCAACTTGTTACAAGAACTTGGGATCTCAAGTTCACCCCCTCACTAGTACTGTGACAATATTGGGGCCACATACTTATGCTCTAATCCTGTATTTCACTCTAGAATGAAGCATATAGCTTTGGATTATCATTATGTCCGACAACTGGTGCAACAAGGATAACTTCTCATCTCTCATATATCAACCAAAGATCAACTTGTTGATGGACTGACTAAACCACTTGACCGCTGCAGATTTACTCAACTTCGAGACAAGTTGGGTGTTGCAAATGGCAACCCCATCTTGCGGGGGCATAATAGATAAAACAAATTATTGTTGAGTTTTTGAATAATTTATCTTTAGAGTTTAAGTTTTCAAATATGTACAGCTGTAACTTTATCTTTGCTTTAGCAGCGTTGCATTTATCTTTTCCTTATTATTAGGAGTTTGTTTAGCAACTGAAATCTCATGTGTATCTATATATACACACGTTTTGTACTCTTCAAAGGCAAGCAAATACAATTCTCTTCAGATAGTGTGGTGTGCACTGGTTTGGTCTGTTTGGAAAGTAAAAAATGAGTGTCTGTTCAACAATAGGCGCTTTGATAAAGAAGTTTTATGGCAGCTTCATGGTCATGGCTGGTAATGGAATGTAAATCCGGGGGCTTGTATCTGTACAACAATTCTATAATTAAGGGTGTCTGTGGCTTTCTTGGTGCAGATGGAAGGGGGTGAAGAATCTGAAGTTGAACTCGAGATGGTGGCAGTGAATTTGACATCTGATATGTGCTGGTTTTTAGTACCTCGTGCTTCTTTTTTGGATGGTTTATAATTTGGTTTTAATATACAGAGAACGTTGCACTTTTTGGTGTAGTTATGGGTAGTTATTGATGTTGGTTACTGTATATATGATAATTTCAATTAATAATATCAAAATTTTAAATTGGTTAATTTCAATTAATAATATCAAAAATTTAAATTTTATTTCAATAATACCCATAGAATTAAGTGATTTAAGTGGTTGTTGTATTTAATGACAGTACTCATTTTTCAAGAGATGACATTATCTCATTAATAAACTTTACAATAAATAAGGTGTTGTGCATCGGAGGGGGAGGAAATACTGGAGAGATCTACACTAATGGGCCACGAGACACCACATAAGTGAACTTGACACCACCTTCAACCCAAAACCTTAAGGCATTAGGTTTGTGGGTCTTCCTCACTTATATGTTGCTCAACTTTCCCATTTCTACCCAATGTGGGACTTCACCTTCACACTTGTACTCCAACAATCTCCCCCTCAAGTGTGAGTCTCTTCCACATGGTAGCCTCCCCCTCAAGCGGAAGCCATTTTCACCACGAGTATCCAATGATGGCGCCTTTAGAGTCAACATGCTCTAGTACCTTGCACCGCCGCCTCCACCGTTTCACGGCCACGGGACACGCTGCCTGGCCTCCATGTATGGATCCACCGCCAGGAAGACTTTCGATACAAGGGATCCCCATGTCCATGCTCGGATCCATCGCCAATCCACCATAC
The DNA here is from genome assembly GCA_026413185.1 of Pueraria montana var. lobata. NCBI lineage: Eukaryota > Viridiplantae > Streptophyta > Magnoliopsida > Fabales > Fabaceae > Pueraria > Pueraria montana. The sequence goes on from CM048654.1 coordinate 10,148,799, forward strand.
TCGTCCGAGCCGGTCACCTGATCGAACCATCGGCTCTGATACCAATTGTTGTGCATCGAGGGAGGGAGGAAACACCGGGGAGATTTCACCAATGGGCCACGAGCACACCACATAAGTGAACTTGACACCACCTTCAACCCAAAACCTTAAGGCGTTAGGTTTGTGGGTCTTCCTCACTTATATGTTGCTCAACTTTTCCATTTCTACCCAATGTGGGACTTCACCTTCACACTTGTACTCCAACATATATAAGGGTATAGAAAGAAATTGATAATTAATGCATTTGAAAGTAGTTATATGTTTCTTATATATAGGAACGAAGGTAATATCATATACAATCTCACTCATTTACACAAGGTAACCAAAATGTTTAACGTTGAATTGATTTCATGTAAATGAGTCAAAATCTTAATTTATTAATTTGATTAAAAGCTTGATTTTGAAACAAAAGAATAAATTACCAATTTCTAATTGGTTATCTATAATCGAATACAACTATATATTAGAATAGTTTTATTGAATTGAACAAATTTGTTGCAATCAGGGTCACGACAAAATAGGAAAAATCAATAAAAAAAAAAACATGAAATTGCCATCAATATTTATTTATAATCTTTGAAATCATAAAATGGGTTCGAGAATCTAACGTGTGGGAAATATTTTAGCACTTTACAACATTCATTTAAAAATGACTACTTCTAATTAATTAAGTCAATTATTTATAATATTTAAAATTTTTATCTCACCATAAATTACTAAGAATTAATTAAAAATATTTTTTGTTTATTTATCTTGGAATGAATAAATTTTATTCTTATTGTTTTTAACGCTTCTGTTTTCCTACTTCTATATTTCTGCATGTGCAGTAGAGAATATGTGTTACATAATTATTTTAGTAGCAAGTCTCTCTCTCTCTCTCTAGAGAATATGTGAATACATAATATACATTCCCTTTGTCAAAATACACTGTTTTGTCTTTGACCAAACAAATTAAGATCACATGCATGTTTTCTTGTTAAAATAATGTCGTACAAAATGCAGCCGTCTTTTTTTATAATCAACATTATTGGGAGAATGGCCAAACGCGCGTGGGAAAAGTCAACAGCAATATATCAAACAAGGTAGGCATGTCTTAATTTGTCTTTGACCAAACAAATTAAGATCACATGCATGTTTTCTTGTTAAAATAATGTCGTACAAAATGCAGCCGTCTTTTTTTATAATCAACATTATTGGGAGAATGGCCAAACGCGCGTGGGAAAAGTCAACAGCAATATATCAAACAAGGTAGGCATATGCATAGTGTTTAGTCTCAGTCTTCTAAGTCAACAGTACACAGTAGTACATATTATATCAACGTCATAGTGTGGTAGTAGGTATTCCTTCGTCCTTCCTATCCTATATAAAGAGGAAAGCATTCGCAAACAGAACATCAAACGGTTAAGCAAAATATATCACACAATATGGCATTCAAGGGCTATTTCCTTCTCAGCCTCATTGCTCTTGTTACTGTTAGCAGTTCCAAAGTTACATGCGAAGAAGTAGATACAGTTTCACCTATTATTGAACGTGATGGCAAACCTATAGGAATAAAGGTATGTGTATACCCACAAAAACATGCAAATGCTCTACTAGTTCGATTCTTTAATTTTGATATAATTTAAAACTAACCTTTTTTTCATAATTTTGCAGATTGCTTCTGATTGGTTATATGTTTATCCAAGAGGAATTCGTGACCTTTTATTATATACCAAGGAAAAATACAACAATCCTTCGATTTACATCACTGAAAATGGTAATAACACTCATCTGTATGTATTTATTTTCCTGTAATTAATGCAATGACATACATTGTTGTACATGATTTTCAATTTTCCTAACCTTTTGAAACTTTTTCCTAACTTATATTTTACATTATTCACTTAATTTATAGGTATAAATGAGTATGATGAATCAACGTTATCACTTGAAGAATCTCTTATGGATACCTTCAGAATTGATTATCATTATCGTCATCTCTTCTATCTTCAATATGCAATTAGGTAAGTAATATATTATTTATATAAATGGTTTATGTTATTTTGTCATACAACTTTATTAATATTTTGTTAATTTGTTTTCTTTTAACTCATAGGAATGGAGCAAATGTAAAAGGATATTATGTATGGTCTTTGATCGACAATTTTGAGTGGTCTTCAGGATATATACATCACGATTCGGGATGATTTTCGTGGATTACAAAAATAATTTGAAGAGATATCAAAAACTATCTGCACTATGGTTCAAGAATTTTCTCAAGAAAGAAACCAGACTTTATGGCTCTAGTAAATAATATTATGAAATTTGTTTATTAAATGATCATTTTTGTAAATTTTTATTTTATTATTCTTTTATTCTAATGAGGTCCTATTTGGACTTAGAGGGGAAATATAAATTTATTTTATTATTCTTTTATTGTAAAGAGGTCCCATTGGACGACTTAGGGGAAATAGAGATGTAGATCGTTGAAAATTGCTATTATTGTTACAATAAGAATGAAAGAAACTTTTTGTTATGGCGGGCTTGACAGTGCGGGTACAAAGCATGGTTGGTCAGTGAAGTTGTTGGTTCATGGGGATGAAAGATGCTCCATCATCACAATTTTTCTGCCTAAGAAAGAACAACACGGGCCGGGAGAAAAGAAGTGAGGGTCTGAAAGTGTGTGTTTAATTTTGCTAGGTGAGTGAGAATTTGTGTTCTCAAAGATCAGAGTGAACGTGTGTGAACCAGTGTTTTTGTAAGTACTGGAGTGTGTTTGAATGCAAGAGAGAATCTCAGCCTCTCATGTTAGTGTGTCCCCAAGGAAAATGAAGATCGGTGTGTATATATATATATGTGTTGATATAAGAGAGAGAAAAGGAATCTGTGATCAAGATCAATATGTATGTGTTGATATGTTTTCACAGTAGTCAATCACCAATATCTAATGTCAATATATCCAATTGAATTAATCAATGTTAAGAATTAATCTAATTCAATTAATACTAATAATGTTTAACTAGAACAAACAATCCCACGCCAAATCTGAGCACTCAGTGGTGGTAACCAACAATGTTTAACATTGAATTGATTGCATGTATGAGTCAAAATTTTAATTTATTACTTTGATTAAAAGCTTGACTATCAAACAAGAATAAATAACCAATTTCTAGTCGGTTATCATGTAATCCAATACAACTATTAGAATAGCTTTATTTGATTGAACAAGTATGTCGCAAGTAGGGTCACAGCAAAATGGGGAAAATTAATTAAAAAATACTACTAGGGACATTCATTTAAAAATGGTTATCTCTAATTAATTAAGCCAATTCTTTAAAACATTAAAAATATTTATCTCGCCTAAAAGTTACTAAGAATTGATTATAAAAATGTTTTTTGTTTTCTTTTATCTTGGAATGGTTAATTTTTTATTTTATTTTTTAGTTCAACAAGAGTAGGGGTGGGTATGCGGACCGGTTCGGCCCGTTTAAGGCCCGGTCTGCGAAGCCCACATTTTATACGGACCGGATAAGCCCGTTCCGCGAGTTAAAAAGACTACTTTTTTAAGTCCGTATCCGCTCCACGAAGCCCGCGAATAAACGGACCGGTCCGCGAGCCTAATGAAAACTCAAAAAACAAAAAAAATGTTAAATTATGGGAAATTTCTTTTTTCTTTTCCTTGAAAATGTGAGAAAGGAAACACTAAAACACATACATAAAAAAAAAACAATATGAATATAAACATTCAATTAAATATTAAACATTTAAATCTAATTTGTAACTATGAAACTTGTCTTAACAACATTTGTAACTAAAATATACCAACATATTTAAAAGATCAAAGTCTTCACATATGTAACTAAAAAATACCAACATTTGTAACAACATTAAAGGTTCTAAATTAAATATCAAAGTCTTAACATATCAATACTAAATAATGTCTTAACAATTTAAAAGTCCAAATACACCAACCAAATATCAAAGAGTTAATGCCTTAGAAAAAAACATAAAGCATTCTCAAGTCCAAATACAGCAAACAAATATAATCAAGCATCTCCAATAACATTTGACTCCATGTTTAATTTAGCTTGATCATTTTTCTAAGTATATGTCCAATTGAGATTTACCCACATGTGACATATTTTCATTCTCATATCTGCAGACCTTGACCCATATACCCACCCCTCTTAATGTCTTGACAATTTCAAGTCCAAATAAACCAATCAAATATCAAAGTCTTAATGTCTTGACAACAAAACATGAAAAATTCTTAAGTCCAAATACACCAAAAAAATTCTTAATTAAAAGGAAAAAATTAATTGCAACATATAGGAAGGTAAAGTAATATTTACCTTGCACATCAAATCCTAACTTATAATTTTCAGTCTTTGCGGGCTTCGCGGGTAGTCCGCGGGCTTTGCGGATTTAGCCCGCTAAGTCCGCGGACTTAACGGACCGGGTTCAAAATATACAATAATTAGACAGTGTAAAATTTTTTAGGCCTGTTATCTGCGCAGTCCGCGGGCTTAACGGACCGGTCCGCGGACCCGGGTCCATATACCCACCCCTAAACAGGAGTAGTCTCCTACTCTTATGGCTATGTTTGGTTCTTCGTTTCACTCCATGGCACGCGTTCCAATGCACCGTTTTGTGAGAAGTAACAAATTCTTCTCCGTGAACGTCCGCTTTGAAGGGTTTGAACGTTAAAACAAACACGTTATACATATCTCTGTATGTAATGGAGAATCAGAATTACATAATTCTGTTAGTAGCAAGTCTCTCTCTCTCTCTCTCTCTATATATATATATATATAGTATTATAAAAAATATTGTTTTAATAATAATTTATAAGTATCTTATTATATTTAAGATTGGTTGAGAATATATGTGTGTGCTAGGTACGTAGATAATTAATCCGGCGACTTTGAGTGAAGGTATAAAACTATTTTAAAACATTAATTACTTAATATTCCTTAGCTCGCTTGACCAATTTCGAAAATTGCTGGAAGAGATTAACATGAATTCCTCATTTTATGAAAGTTTGATTGCGTGAAAATTTGGGACAAATTATATCCAGAAGTATAATTTTACAAAAAAAAAAAAAAAAAAAAAAAAACACTATCCAAAAGTATTATAAACTAACTCTTAATATAAACCAACTTTTAATTATTTATACTAATATATATATTTTCCGGCTGGTGCTCGATCGTTGCTTAAGGAGGAAAGCATTTGCAGATAGAACATCAAACGACTAAGTAAAATATATCACACAATATGGCATTCAAGGGCTATTTCCTTCTCAGCCTCATTGCTCTTGTTATTGTTAGCACTTCCAAAGTTACATGCGAAGAAGTAGATACTGTTTCACCTATTATTGACATTTCACTCAATCGGAACAGTTTCCCTCAAGGCTTCATCTTTGGGGCCGGATCTTCCTCTTACCAGGTATATATATATATATATATATATATATATATAGGGAAATGTTCAATTTCTAGCTCCTTAATTACTAAATTTATTTCATGATTTTGATTTTGTTTATGTCTGTTATGCTCATGAACAAATATATAGTTCGAAGGTGCAGCAAAGGAAGGTGGTAGAGGACCAAGTGTATGGGATACCTTCACCCATAATTATCCAGGTAACTAACTATCTCCCATTCCCTCTACAAACAGATCAACGATTATATATGTATGATTCACATTTTCTTATTTTGAATTGTTGAAATACAGATAAAATCAAGGATAGAAGCAACGGAGACATGGCCATTGACTCATATCACCACTACAAGGTATATTTCCTTTCACGGTACTTTTTTTTATTATCATTATTGTATCTTGTAATACGAATTATTTATTTTAAAATATATATATATAGTTCTTGTTGTTCATAAACATGAAAATCTATATTTTTTTTTTCTGTGTGCAGGAAGATGTCATGGGATGATGAAGGATATGAATTTGGATTCATATAGATTTTCCATATCTTGGTCAAGGATTCTCCCAAGTAAGTTAATTGCTTACAATCAATGACTAATTTGAACTAAATTTTGCATAGTTGGATGTTAATCATTAACCATTTTTTTTTATTAACCTATATATCCACAGAAGGAATGCTAAGAGGAGGTATAAATCAAGAAGGAATCAACTATTACAACAACCTCATCAATGAGCTAGTGGCTAATGGTTAGAATTTAAACTCAATTAATTCAACTTTAGTGTACTTCGACTTTAATTTTATAATATGTCTTTATTGTTGATTATCATAATTAATTAAATATTAACAATTACAGGTATACAACCACTTGTGACTCTCTTTCATTGGGATCTTCCCCAAGCATTAGAAGATGAGTATGGTGGCTTTTTAAGTCCGCGGATAGTGTGAGTTTCAATTCTAAACCATAGCTTATTTATGTGCTTAGTACATTTAACATCTAGATATGAATATAATTTGATGAACAAACTCATATTGATCTCCAGGAAAGATTTTCGAGACTATGCGGCACTTTGCTTCAAGGAATTTGGTGATAGGGTGAAGCATTGGGTTACTTTGAACGAGCCATGGAGTTACAGCCAAAATGGCTATGCAAATGGACGAATGGCACCAGGTCGTTGTTCTGCTTGGATGAATTTGAATTGCACTGGTGGTGATTCTTCAACGGAGCCTTATTTGGTTACACATCACCAACTTCTTGCTCATGCAGCAGCTGTTCGTGTGTACAAGACCAAGTTTCAGGTTAGTTAACTAGTTCTTAACCGTTTACATTTGTTATAGGTAGACTTTGCCATAATAAAATTTACATTGTGCTTGGAATTAGAAAAAGGAAATTATTCATGAAGGTTGTTTTATATTTTTGTTTTAAAAACTAAGTATTTAAATACAATATATGCAGGCATCTCAAAAGGGTGTGATAGGCATAACCTTGGTAGCTAATTGGTTTTTGCCGCTCAGAGATACCAAATCTGATCAAAAGGCTACAGAAAGAGCAATTGACTTCATGTATGGATGGTAAGAATTCCTTGTTCCCTTTATGTAACTTAGGTTTTTCCAAAATACATATGCATTTATTGCACCAAAAACCATTAAATTAGAAGTACAATGCACAAGTAGTATTTTCCGAACTATACCTTAATATAATGTGGGTTCATAATCCCTAGCTTGCTTTGGAAGGCTTCTATGCATTTTATATATTAAGGATTAAGGATTTGATAAATGGAAATTATTATTTTCTTTATTTTGGTGTTGAGAATGCATGACTTGTTGAACAAAAAGTTGAATTTACATGCTAATTGATTTCAGGTTTATGGATCCATTAACATCTGGAGACTATCCAAAAAGCATGCGATCACTTGTAAGAACACGATTACCAAAGTTTACTGCAGAGCAATCCAAACTACTTATTGGTTCATTTGATTTTATTGGCCTAAACTATTACTCTACAACATATGCCTCTGATGCACCTCATCTAAGTAATGCCCGACCTAGCTACTTAACAGATTCTCTTGTCACTCCTGCATGTAAGGACTTCAATCCTCTATCATTCTTTCAATACCCTAAGTTGCACGTATGCATTATTAAATATGATCTTGACTGACAATGGTTTGTCTTTTTTATGTTTTTGATTGATTGCAGATGAACGTGATGGCAAACCTATAGGAATAAAGGTACGTGTATACCCACAAAACATGCAATTGCTCTACTAGTTTGATTCTTTAATTACGATATAATTTAAAACTAACCTTTTTTTCGTAATTTTGCATATTGCTTCTGATTGGTTATATGTTTATCCAAGAGGAATCCGTGACCTTCTATTATATACTAAGGAAAAGTATAATAATCCTTCGATTTACATCACTGAAAATGGTAAATAACTTGTCTATATGTATTTAATTTCCTTTTATTGCAATGCCATATACTGTTGTACTTTATTTTTCAATGTTCCTAAGCTATTGACAATTTTTCCTAACTTATATTTTACATTCTTTTAATTTATAGGTATAAATGAGTATGATGAACCAACGTTGTCTCTTGAAGAATCTCTTATGGATACCTTTAGAATTGATTATCATTATCGTCATTTATTTTACCTTCAATCTGCAATTAGGTAAGTGATAAATTATTTATATAAATGGTTTATGTTATTTTGACATACAACTTAATATTTATTTAATTTATTTTCTTTTAACTTACATCATGTAGGAATGGAGCCAATGTAAAAGGATATTACGTATGGTCTTTGTTCGACAATTTTGAGTGGTCTTCAGGCTATACATCACGATTCGGGATGATCTTCGTGGATTACAAAAATGGTTTAAAGAGATATCAAAAACTCTCTGCACTATGGTTCAAGAATTTTCTTAAGAAAGAAACTAGACTTTATGGCTCTAGTAAATAATATTATGAAATTCGTTTATTAAATGATTATATTTGTAAATAATTATTTGATTTTGATATGATATTCTTTTATTCTTAAGAAGTCCTATTGGACTTAGAGGGGAAATATATATTTATTTGATTATTCTTTATTCTTTTATTCTAAAGAGATCCTATTGAACTTATAGGAGAAATAGAGATTTATTTGATTATTCTTTTATTGTAAAGAGGTCCTATTGGACTTAGAGGGGAAATAAAGATGTAGATCAATCCGTTGATAATTGCTACTTCTATTGTAATAAGAATGAAAGAATCTTTTTGTTATGATGAACATGTCATTTACAATTGTGCAACTTAATTCAAATACTCAATTGAATGTTTTCACTATATGATTCTAAATGATAGTACGAGAACTTAGAAACAAATTTTTCTGTTCAAGGTGTGGATGAAAAATGAGAAATTAGAAAATTAGAAAAAACAAAATAGTAAAGATTGGATAAATGCATCAAACAAAAAATATAGAAAAACAAAAGAATAATACAAAAGAAAATGGAAAAAAAAAAAAAAAAAACCAACGTATGCATTGGGCCGCCCAAGGCAAATGAAAGAGATGCTTTGTCCATGAATGGTTGTTCGAAGTTGTTTCATGAAAACAAAAGATGTTGGAGATCAGACCAAGGCAGCGCAAATTGCAAGTACCCATTTCCATGCATATATATCAGTTTTCAAGTTGGCAGATGCAGCTCATGGTGAAACACATATATCCAAACACAAATCAATTAAAGAGATGAGACAAACTGAAGTTACATGAGTAAAGTTTTAATTCTGAATGTGAAAAAGGAAGCAAGAAATTAAATAAAAGATGGAAGCAAGACCATACACTTTTGAATCTCTCTCTCTCACGCATTCATGGGGAACTCTCTTCGCACCACTCAAAGACACAGACCCCTCACCTCACAATATATATATATATATATCACGCATCTCTTCTTCATCATCACATTCCAAAGCTACAACACTGAAATGTGAAGCCGTGGGCAGTATAAAGCCACTTTTGTGGCATGTAAGTCAAAAAGAAATGGTGGAAAAATTACCTCTCGTGGCTAGGCCTGCAAATTGGTTGAAAGGTAGAAATTTTGCCATGGCATTTAATGCACACGTTCTGATTTGTGCCTATAAATAGCAAGTCATCTTGCTCTGCTTTGCATCCCACTACAATTGTAGTAACTTTAGAAAGAGTTAGCAACACTAGTAGTGTGTGTGTTCTTCTATTATAAGAGAGAGTGTAATTGTTCTCTCCTTATAGTTAGAGAGAGGTTGTAATTTTCTTTCACTTAGTAAAAATATTTCTCTGGTCTTGTTCGTGGTTTTTCCCTTATCCGTTGAGGGTTTTCCACGTTAAAATATTGTGTGTCAATTCCTATTTTTTCTCATCTCTTATTTTATTTGTGAGTTATTATTTTGTTACTCTGGTACACAACAGTGGTATCAGAGCCAATAGGTTCTGATATTGTTCCGCTGCAATACACGCTGGTACACTGGTATAGTGCCGAAAAAATTTCTTAGTATGCTCTGTGGTTGCGGTATAGTTTGATCTACATCAGAAAAGAATTATTCTTGTTACTGGATATAGAGTGAGGTAGTGTGAAAGTGCATGTCTAAGAAAGTTATGTCTAAGGAAAGACTTGGTATTTAAGCGTGTCCGTTGGTGACCCACCTCTCTTTCCTGGGAACTTACCTGGTGCACTGATTCACGGTCTACTGTCACTGTTCCAGTAGGCGGTACTATATACGGTGGAAGTTGTGTAAGTCAGTTCTTTAGTGTGAAACCATGGCAGCAAAATACGAGATTGAGAAATTCAACGGGAGTAATTTCTCCCTATGGAAATTGAGGATAAAGGCAATTTTGAGGAAGGACAATTGTCAAGATGCAATTGAAGGCAGACCTGCAGAGATCACTAATGAAAGGTGGAAAGAGATGGATGACAATGTTATTGCCAATTTGCACTTAGCAATGGCGAATTCGGTTTTGTCCAGTGTTGCAGAGAAGAAGACCGCAAAGGAGATTTGGGATACTCTCCACAAATTGTACGAGGTCAAGTCACTTCACACTAGAATATTCTTGAAGAGGAAACTTTACACTCTTCAAATGAGTGAGTCCACTTCGGTGACAGACCACATCAACAATTTGAATACTCTATTCACTCAACTTTATGCGTCAGATTTCAACGTAGAAGAAAATGAGCGGGCAGAGCTTCTACTTCAAAGTTTACCAGATTCGTATGATCAACTCATCATCAACATAACGAACAATAATATTGTTGGTCGTCTAACCTTTGATGATGTTGCCGGAGCTATTCTTGAAGAAGAATCCAGGCGAAAGAATAAGGAAGATAGGCTGTAAAATTCCAAGCAAGCAGAGGCTTTAACGGTGACGAGAGGCAGATCAACAGAATGTGGCTCTAGTGGGAGTTAAAATCATGGTAGATCAAAGTCTCGAAGAAGAAAGAACATCAAATGTTATAATTGCGACATGAGAGGGCACTTGAAGAAAGATTGTTGGTACAAGAAGAATGGAGGAAAGAATTCTGAAGCATCAACCTCTTAAGGTTGCGTTGCAAGTACCTCAGATAATGGAGAAGTTATGTATAATGAAGCAGCAATTAGTTCTAAAGGCGGAAGACGACTTCATGATTGTTGAATATTGGATTCAGGTGCAACTTGGCACATGACTCCACGTCGAGATTGGTTTTGCACTTATGAGCCTATCTCGGAAGGATCCGTGTTCATAGGAAATGACCATGCCTTAGAAATTGCTGGAGTCGGTACTGTCAAATTAAAAATGTATGATGGTACTATTCGCACACTTCAAGGGGTACAACATGTGAAGGGCTTGAAGAAGAACTTATTGTTCGTTGGGCAATTAGATGATCTCGGGTGCAAGATCCATACTGAAGGTGGGATCTTAAAGGTAGTGAAAGGCAATATTGTAGTGATGAAAGCTGAGAAGATCACAACCAATCTATACATGCTTTTAGGAGATACGTTGCAAGAAGTAGATGCATCAGTTGCAGCAACAAGTCAAGAAGAAGCAACGATGATATGGCATCGTAGACTTGGACATATGTCAGAGCGATGTCTAAAAGTCCTTGCAGAACGTAATCTCCTGCCTGGGCTCAAAACGGTCAATTTACCGTTTTGTGAGCATTGTGTGATAAGTAAGCAACATAGATTGAAGTTTGCTAAAGTGACTACTAAAAGCAAACACATACTAGACTTGGTCCATTCGGATGTGTGGGAATCACCAGAAGTATCTCTGGGAGGAGCAAAGTATTTTGTATCATTCATTGATGATTATTCCAGGAGATTGTGGGTGTACCCAATCAAGAAGAAGTCATATGTGTTTCCAGTATTCAAGGAATTCAAAGCACAAGTGGAGCTTGAAACAGGAAAAAAGAATTAAATGCTTGAGGACATACAATGGAGGAGAATATGTAGATGGTGGCTTTCTAGCATTCTACAAACAATAGGGTATTTTAAGATAATTCACAGTTCCACTTACGCCTCAGAAAAATGGTGTGGCAGAGCGGATGAACAGAACTCTCCTAGATAGAACAAGAGCTATGCTGAAAAGAGCGGGAGTAGCCAAATCTTTCTGGGCAGAAGCAATTAAAATCGCCTGTTTTGTGATAAATTGATCACCATCAACAGCAATTGGTTTAAAGACACCGATGGAGATATGGAAAGGAAAACCAGCTGATTATTCTTCCTTACATGTGTTTGGATGTCATGTGTACGTGATGTACAACTCCCAAGAAAGAACAAAGTTGGATCCAAAATCCAGGAAATGTATATTCTTGGGTTATGCTGACAATGTTAAGGGGTATCGCTTGTGGGATCCCACTGCCCGCAAGGTTTTTGTTAGCAGGGATGTAGTTTTTGGAGAAAATGAATTGCAAAGTGAGCAGAAAAATGACAGCACTACCAAAGACTCTAATATAGTGCAGATAGAGAAGATGTCTGGAGAAGATGACTTTTCTGAAGCAGAACAAGAGCACGAAGAATAAGAGCAAAATGAGGTCAATGACGGAGGAGGTCTTTGACGATCAACACGACAAAAATCTAAACCAAGTTGGCACTCACAGTTTGTCATGGCAAGCCATGATGCATATTGTCTTCTAAATGAAGAAGGAGAACCATCAACCTTTCAAGAGGCCCTGAGTAGTTCTCATGCTTCTCAATGGATGGCAGCAATGCATGAAGAAATGGAAGCCTTGCATAGAAACAAGACATGGGAACTTGTTAAACTTCCAAAGGGTCGAAAAGCCATCGAAAACAAATGGGTATACAAGATCAAACGATATGGCAATGATCAAGTGGAACAATATCGTGCAAGACTGGTGGTCAAAGGATATGCTCAGAAAGAAGGTGTTGATTTCAATGAGATATTCTTGCCAGTTGTTCGATTGACAACAATTAGAGTTGTTCTGGCAATGTGTGCTGCATTTGATTTACATCTTGAGCAACTTGATGTAAAGACTGCTTTTCTCCATGGAGAACTTGAAGAGGAGATATATATGCTCTAACTGGAAGGCTTTAAAGAACAAGGAAAGGAAAACTTGGTTTGTAGATTGACCAAATCTCTGTACGGTCTAAAGCAGGCGCCAAGATGTTGGTACAAGAGATTTGATTCCTTCATTATTCGCCTTGGTTACAACAGATTGAGTTTAGACCATTGCACGTACTACAATAGGTTTGATGATAATGATTTCATCATTTTTTTGTTGTATGTGGATGACATGTTGGTGGTAGGCCCCAACAAAGATCGAATCCGAGAATTGAAGGCAGAGTTGGCTAGGGAGTTTGATATAAAGTACTTGGGACCAGCAAACAAGATTTTAGGGATGCAAATTCACCGAGACAGAAAGATAGGAAACTTTGGCTTTCTCAAAAGAATTACTTACAGAAGGTCTTGTGGTGCTTCAACATGCAAGACTATAAGCCAATTTCTACCCCATTTCCTGTCAATTATAAGTTATCCTCAAGTATGAGTCCTAGCAATGAAGCAGAGAGGATGGAAATGTCTCGAGTACCGTATGCATCAGCTATGGGAAGCCTTATGTACGCCATGATTTGTACAAGACCAGATATTGCACAAGCAGTGGGAACGATTAGTAGGTTAATGGCAGATCCTGGAAGAGAGCACTAGAATGTTGTTAAGAGGACCCTTAGATACATCAAAGGAACCTCGAATGTTGCATTATATTTTGAAGGATCGGAATTTATTGTCAGGGGCTATGTTGATTCAGATTTTGCAGGTGATCTTGATAAAAAAAAAAAAGTCTACTACTAGCTATGTGCTTACACTTGCAGGAGGGGCGGTGAGCTGGTTATCCAAATTACAGACTGTTGTAGTTTTGTCTACTACAGAAGCTGAGTACATGGCAGCTACCCAGGCATGCAAGGAAGCTATTTGGATTCAAAGGCTATTGGAAGAACTTGGGCACAAGCAGCAGAAGACTACTGTGTATTGTGACAATCAAAGTGCCTTGCACATTGCAAGGAATCCAGCCTTTCATTCCAGGACAAAACACATAGGTGTTCAATATCACTTTGTCAGAAAAGTAGTAGAGGAAGGAAGCGTGGACATGCAGAAGATTCACACCAAAGATAACCTAGCAGATGTTATGACGAAGCTGATCAATACAAACAAGTTTGTATGGTGTTGGTCCTTATTTGGCCTATCAGAAACGTAAGCAGCAAGGAAATGGCAAGATAGAGAGATATTTGAAAACACACAAAAGTAGCTTTAAGTGGGAGATTGTGAAGTCGTGGGCAGTATAAAGCCACTTTTGTGGCATGTAAGTCAAAAAGAAACGGTGGAAAAATTACCTCTCGTGGCTAGGCCTGCAAATTGGTTGAAAGGTAGAAATTTTGCCATGGCATTTAATGCATACGTTCTTATTTGTGCCTTGCTCTGCTTTGCATCCCACTACAATTGTAGTAATTTTAGAGAGAGTTAGCAACACTAGTGGTGTGTGTTCTTCTATTATAAGAGAGAGTGTGTAATTATTCTCTCCTTATAGTTAGAGAGAGATTGTAATTTTCTTCCACTTAGTAAAAATATTTCTCTAGTCTTGTCCGTGATTTTTTCCTTATCCGTTGAGGGTTTTTCACATTAAAATATTGTGTGTCAATTCCTATTTTTTCTCATCTCTTATTTTAGTTGTGAATTATTATTTTGTTACTCTGATACACAAGATGAAACGCGCCACTCTACCTCTTGCATCGACACTCAGCTGCACCATTGTTTCAAAGCCAACGTTTAAGTTCACTAGTGTCCACCACAATGCCACGAACCATGCACTGCATGAGGTCTTGGTTAATATTTATGATTTATTCGCGATTTTATGATTCTATGATGTTGCTGTAACTTATTATTTGTTAATGACCTTTTTTTTACCCTGGTTTTAAGCTTTTGTGATGTTGCTATAAGTTAGGCTTTGCAAATATATAGCATTTCGGTCTGCAAATGCTTTACAAGCCTCTGCATGTTTCTTTTCTTCCAGTAGTCTTTTCTTTCTCTTTTAAGTTTTAACTATTATATTAGGTGTATATAATTATAATGACAAATGCAACACATTTTTTTTTAAAAGCAAAAGCGGTTGTGCCAAAGCAGCACAACCAGAAATATATATATATATAAAGAAAAAAAAGAAACAGAGAAAGCAACAGACAAATGCAACACATGACGTGAGTGATTGTTATATAATCTTATTTTATTGTAATAATAATAAAAAGAGAGTATATTACTATATTTAATATTGATTGAAAAATTTAATAATTGATTAAAGTAATTAACGAAATTAAAAATATGCGTGCGCTTGGTTGATAATCCGGCGACTTTGAATGACGAAGGTAATACTATTTTAATAATTTATTTAGTTAATATCCCATAGCAGGTGGTTTGACCCATTTCGATCGAAAATTGCTGAAAGAGATTAACGTGAATTTTACGAAAGTTTGATTGCGTGAAAAGTTTGACTGTGTGAGTGTGTGTCTATAAACAAAAAAAATTAGTAATAATTTTTAAAATATTATTTACTATTTAGATTAATATTTTCCGGCTGGTCCTAAATCGTGGCTTGTGATGGTAGATGTTTGACAAAAAATAGTGTGGATTCAAAGTCCCGTAATTAAACAACTCTTTTATTCTTCGTCATCTTTTACTTTTCCATGTAACTTCGTGTGAAGAACATTATGAAAATGCATCCCCTTTTTCAAGTTAATGCCGTTTTGTCTTTGACCAAACAAATTAAGATAATATGCTTATTATCTCGTTAAAAAAAATCGCATAATAGATCGCCGTCTTTTTTGATAATCAACCTTTAATTGGAAAATCGCCAAATTAAGAAAAAGGTGGGAAAAGTCAAAAGGAATATATCAAACAAGGTAGGCATAAACATGTGTTAGTGTTTAGTCAGTCTACTAGTCAGCAATAGTATATAATATTATATTATCATTAAATAACGTAATTGTATGGTGGGTAGGTGTATTCCTACCTATATATAAAGAGGCAAGCATTCACAGATATAACATCAAACGACTAAGCACCTATCTATATATATAAAGAGGCAAGCATTTAATTCTCAGGTATAAACATTAAACGACTAAGCAAAATAGTATATCACACGATCGATATGGCATTGAACGGCTATTTCCTTCTTGGCCTCATTGCTCTTGTTGTTGTTAGCACTTCCAAAGTTACATGCGAATTAGAAGCAGATACAGTTTCACCTATTATTGACCTTTCACTCAATCGAAACAGTTTCCCTGAAGGCTTCATCTTTGGGGCGGGATCTTCGTCTTACCAGGTATATATATAGGGAACGTTTCAATTTCTAGCTTCTTAATTACTTAATTTATTGCATGATTTTGATTTTGTTTATGTTTGTTATGCGCATGAACATATATATATATATATAGTTCGAAGGTGCAGCAAAGGAAGGTGGTAGAGAACCAAGTGTATGGGATACCTTCACCCATAAATATCCAGGTAATTAACTATCTCTTATTCAACCCTACAAAAATATCAACGTATGGGAAAGGAAGGGAATGCTTTCGGGCGTGTGATATTGTATAGTTTAATTAATAAACAAAAATATTATTGATTTACATTTGCTTATTTTGAATTATTAAAATGCAGATAAGATCAAGGATAGAAGCAACGGAGATGTGGCCATTGACTCATATCACCACTACAAGGTATATTTCCTGTCATAGTATTTTTTTCTTTTTTTAATCGTGTAATACGAATTTTTTTATTTCAAAAAATATATAGTTCTTGGTGTTCATTAACGTGAAAATCTATTTATCTGTGTGTGTAGGAAGATGTTGGGATGATGAAGGACATGAATTTGGATTCATATAGATTTTCCATATCTTGGTCAAGAATTCTCCCAAGTAAGTTAATTGCTTACAATCAATGACTAATTTGAACTAAATTTTGCCCAGTTGAATGTTACCCGTTAACCATTTTTTTATTATTATTATTCAACTATCCACAGAAGGAAGGCTAAGTGGAGGTATAAATCAAGAAGGAATAAACTATTACAACAACCTTATCAATGAGCTAGTAGCTAATGGTTAGAATATAAACTCAATTTATTCAACTTTAATTTTGAAATATTTTCTTATTATTGATAATCATAATTAATTAAATATTAACATTTACAGGTATACAACCACTTGTAACTCTTTTTCATTGGGATCTTCCCCAAGCATTAGAAGATGAGTATGGTGGCTTTTTAAGTCCGCGCATAGTGTGAGTTTCAATTCTAAAACATAGCTTTTTTATGTGCATAGCACATTTAACATCTAGATATGAGTATAATTTGTTAAACAAACATATATTGATCTTCAGGAAAGATTTTCGGGACTATGCGGAACTTTGCTTCAAGGAATTTGGTGATAGGGTGAAGCATTGGGTTACTTTGAACGAGCCCTGGAGTTACAGCCAAAATGGCTATGCAAATGGGCGAATGGCACCAGGTCGTTGTTCTGCTTGGATGAATTCAAATTGCACTGGCGGTGATTCTGCAACAGAGCCTTATTTGGTTACACATCACCAACTTCTTGCTCACGCAACAGCTGTCCGTGTGTACAAGACAAAGTATCAGGTTAGTTAATTTGTTCTTAACCTTTTAGATATATATGTTATAGGTAAAGTTTACATTGAGCTAGGAATTAGAAAAAGGAAATTACTTATAAAAGGTTGTTGTTTTACATTTTCTTTTTTAAAAACTAAATATCCAAAAACTATGTATGCAGGCATCTCAAAAGGGTGTGATAGGGATAACCTTGGTAGCTAATTGGTTTTTGCCACTTAGAGATACCAAATTGGATCAAAAGGCTACTGAAAGAGCAATTGATTTTATGTATGGATGGTAAGAGTTTCGCCCATGCACCCTTTGTCTAACTTTGCTTTATACAAAAGGCATATGCATTTATTGCACCAAAGACTAATAAATAAATACAATTCACAAGTACTATACACTCGACTATAACTTGATATATTAGGATTCATAATCCTTAGCTTTTGAAGGCCTCTATGTATTTCTCATACCTTAAATGTTGGACCTTCAAGGGTGTAATATTAAGGAAATGATAAGGGAAACTTATTATTTTCTCTATTTGGTTTGTTGAGCATGCATGACTTGTTGAACAAAAAGTTGAATGATAACTAATAAATTGATTTTAGGTTTATGGATCCATTAACATCCGGAGATTATCCAAAAAGCATGCGATCTCTGGTGAGAACAAGATTGCCAAAGTTTACTACAGAGCAAGCCAAACTACTTATTGGTTCATTTGATTTTATTGGCCTAAACTATTACTCCACAACATATGCCTCTGATGCACCTCATCTAAGCAATGCCAGACCTAGCTACTTAACAGATTCTCTTGTCACTCCTGCATGTAAGGACTTCAATCTCCTATCATTCTATCAATTCCCTAAATTGCATGTATATATACATTATTGAAAATGATCATGATTGATAATGGTTTGTCTTTTATATTTGTGATTAATTACAGATGAACGCGATGGGAAACCTATAGGTATAAAGGTACGTGTTTACCCACCAAAGCATGCAAATGCTCTACTAGTTCAATCCTTTAATTTTGATAAAATATAAAACTAACATCTTTTCATAATTATGCAGATTGCTTCTGATTGGATATATGTTTATCCAAAAGGAATTCGTGACCTTTTATTATATACCAAGGAAAAGTATAACAATCCTTTGATTTACATCACTGAGAATGGTAAATAACATTTGTCTATGTATATTTAATTTCCTTTAATGAAATAACATTTGTTGTACATGATTTTCAATTTTCCTAACCTATTGAAAGGAATGTGTATCCTAACTTCTATATTACATTTCTCCACTTAATCAATAGGTATAAATGAGTATGATGTACCAGCACAATCACTTGAGGAATCTCTTATGGATATTTTCAGAATTGATTATCATTATCGTCATCTCTTTTATCTTCGATCTGCTATTAGGTAAGTAATCTATCATTTATATAAAAGGTTTATGTTATTTTGTCATAAAATTTGATAGCTTTTAATTTATTTTCTTTTAACTTATACTTGATATAGGAATGGCGCAAATGTAAAGGGATATTATGTATGGTCTCTGTTCGACAATTTTGAGTGGTCTTCAGGCTATACATCACGATTCGGGATGGTCTTCGTGGATTACAAAAATGATTTGAAGAGATACCAAAAATTCTCTGCACTATGGTTCAAGAATTTTCTCAAGAAAGAAACCAGACTTTATGGTTCTAGCAAATAATATTATGAAATTTGTTAATTAAATAATTTTATTTGTAAATAATTATTTGATTATTTGACATGTATTTGATTATTATTTTTATTAAAGAGGTCCTATTGGACTTAGAGGGGAAATAGAGATGTAGATCTATTGATAATTGCTACTATTGTTACATTACATTAAGAATGAAAGAATTTTTTTGTTATGATTAAGTTATCATTTTTTATTAATTATATTTGTTAATTTTCTGTGTATTGTATCGGGGGATTTGTGAAAGTTGATGACAGTAAAGCTCACTCTGTTCTCATCATGTGGCTGGAAAATAGAAATTGAACGAAGCTATTCAACAAAGCTACGAGCTTTAAGTACTCTAAATATATCCAATAAAATGTTATAGCTATAATATAAGCCTATAACGAACAAGCAGTTTTACAAATCCATTGGCCAGATAATTATAATAAAGAATGCTGTAACAAGTTCAACGACAAAAAAAAACTGGCCCAACGGTGAGTAGTAGTTTTTTTTTTTTTGGTTACCATATTATTTATACGAATTATCTACCGACTTTGTCAATAACTAATCTTTATCGGGAAACCATTTGAATCATCGACTTGTTGGTACCGTGAGTAGTAGTTTGTGTGTCATAGTCCTTACAACCTATATAGGTGCCCACCATCGAAGACCTCTTCACTGTCATGCTGCTATCTTCCTCCATTGTGCTATGTCGTCCAAAAATTGGCTTAGTCAAATTCATATCCTCGCTAGTTTGAAATACAAAAAAAAAAAAAAAAAAAAATTCCATAATCATAGATAATATTAATAAAGAGTTTGTTCACATTAGATAGAGTAAAAAAAATAATCATAAGAAACATTTGTAAACAGATATAATATGCATTTAAATTGAATATTGCAACAACAAAAATTGACATTGAAAGTGAAATTATAAAG
The DNA here is from genome assembly GCA_026413185.1 of Pueraria montana var. lobata. Taxonomy (NCBI): domain Eukaryota; kingdom Viridiplantae; phylum Streptophyta; class Magnoliopsida; order Fabales; family Fabaceae; genus Pueraria; species Pueraria montana. The sequence goes on from CM048654.1 coordinate 10,168,982, forward strand.
AGACAGAAACGGAGAGAGTGATTAATAAATATTAATCAGCAGATATACCATGTTATATGATTATTTAAAAATACACATGAAATGTGAATACTAAATAAAATATATAGCCAACTAGCAGTGAAAGTCACGCTATTAATAGCGTCGACTACACCAACATTAATTGGACTGATACTAAAGTAAAAATTAATTATTTTAGCTGAAAGTATATGGTCATGGCTAGCTTTTTTTGATATACTATTAATTAGGTCATGCCTGGCTACCATTTGCCTTAGTCAACACTAATATAATACATGTTGGGTAGGTGGACGCTAAATTTGAATGTCCACCTGATAGTCTAGTATATACTGTTGTCAATTTATGATTACTCACTACAATATTTGGCTTAGCTCAGTCTTTCTCTCGCATATTTACTTAGGGAGCATTTTATCAAAGAATTTTTATATTAAAATTTAAAATATTTAATAAAATATATCAACCATACACTTGAAATACGAATTATTTCTATCACAGTATTTTTTTTTTTTTTAATATCTTGTAATACGAATTATTTATTTCAAAAATTATATAGTTCTTTCTATTCATAATTAAACGTAAAAATCTATATCTTCTTTTCTGTGTGTAGGAAGATGTTGGGATGATGAAGGATATGAATTTGGATTCTTATAGATTTTCCATTTCTTGGTCAAGGATTCTCCCAAGTAAGTTGATTGCTTATAATTAATGACTTATTTGAACTAAATTTTGCCTAGTTGGATGTTACTCATTGACCTTTTTTTTTTTTGTTAACACAGAAGGAAAGCTAAGTGGAGGTATAAATCAAGAAGGAATCAACTATTACAACAACCTCATCAATGAGCTAGTGGCTAATGGTTATAATTTAAACTCAATTGATTTAACTTTAGTGAACTTGGAGTTTAATTTCATAATATTTAATTATTGTTGAAAATCATAATTAATTAAATATTAACAATTACAGGTATACAACCATTTGTGACTCTTTTTCATTGGGATCTTCCCCAAGCATTAGAGGATGAGTATGGCGGCTTCTTAAGTCCACCCATAGTGTGAGTTTCAATTCTAAAACATAGCTTATTTATGTGCTTAGCACATTTAACATCTACATATGAAGATAATTTGTTGACCAAACATATATTGATCTTCAGGAAAGATTTTCAAGACTATGCAGAGCTTTGCTTCAAGGAATTTGGTGATCGAGTGCAGCATTGGGTTACTTTGAATGAGCCATGGAGTTACAGCCAAAATGGCTATGCAAATGGACAAATGGCACCAGGTCGTTGCTCTGCTTGGATGAATTCAAATTGCACAGGTGGTGATTCTGCAACGGAGCCTTATTTGGTTACACATCACCAACTCCTTGCTCATGCAGTAGCTGTTCGTGTCTACAAGACCAAGTATCAGGTTTGTTAATTTTTTCTTAGCCTTTTAGATTTGTTATAGGCAGACTTTGCCATATTAAAATTACATTGAACTAGGAATTACAAAAATGAAATTATTCCTAAAGGTTGTTTTTCATTTTCTTTTTAAAGACTAAATATTTGAATACTATGTATGCAGACATCTCAAAAGGGTGTGATAGGCATAACCTTAGTGGCTAATTGGTTTTTGCCACTTAGAGATACCAAATCTGATCAAAAGGCTACTGAAAGAGCAATTGACTTCATGTATGGATGGTAAGAATTCCTCTTTCCTTTTATGTAACTTTGGTTTCTACAAAATACGGATGCATTTATTGCACCAAAAACCAATAAAATTAGAAATACAATGCATAGTATTTACCGAACTATACATTGATATATTGGAACTCATAATCCTTAACTTTTGAAGGTTTCTACATATTTCTCAGGCCTTAAATGGAGGGCCTTCACAGTTGTATATATAAAGATTCGATAGTGGCAACTAATTATTTTCTTTTTTTGGTGTTAAGAATGCATGAATTGTTGAACAAAAAGTTGAATTAACAACTAATTGACATCTGGAGACTATCCAAAAAGCATGCGATCACTTGTGAGAACGCGACTACCAAAGTTTACTACAGAGCAATCCAAACTACTTATTGGTTCATTTGATTTTATTGGCCTAAACTATTACTCTACAACATATGCCTCTGATGCACCTCATCTAAGCAATGCCAGGCCTAGCTACATAACAGATTCTCTTGTGACTCCTGCATGTAAGGACTTCAATCTTCTAGCATTCTATCAATTCCTTAAATTACATGTATACATTATTGAATATCATCATGGTTGATAATGGTTTGTCTTTTATATGTTTTTGATTGATTGCAGATGAACGTGATGGCAAACCTATAGGAATAAAGGTACGTGTATACCACCAAAACATGCAAATGCTCTACTTGTTCGATTCTTTAATTCTGATATAATATAAAACTAACCTTTTTTTTGTTCCTAATTTTGCAGATTGCTTCTGATTGGTTATATGTTTATCCAAGAGGAATTCGTGACCTTTTATTATATACCAAGGAAAAGTACAATAATCCTTTGATTTACATCACTGAAAATGGTAAATAACACTTGTTTATATGTATTTAATTTCTTCTAATGAAATGTCATACACTGTTGTACATGATTTTCAATTTTGGTAACTTATTGAATTTTTTTCCTAACGTATATCTTACATTCTTCACTTAATTTATAGGTATAAATGAGTATGACGAACCAACATTATCACTTGAAGAATCTCTTATGGATACCTTCAGAATTGGTTATCATTATCGTCATCTCTTTTATCTTCAATCAGCAATTAGGTAAGTAATATATTATTTATATAAAAGGTTTATGTTATTTTGTTAGACAACTTAATAGTTTTTAAATTTATTTTCTTTTAACTTCATATAGGAATGGCGCAAATGTTAAAGGATATTATGTATGGTCTTTGATTGACAATTTTGAGTGGTCTTCGGACATTGCGATTTGGAATGATCTTTGTGGATTACAAAAATGATTTGACGAGATACGAAAAACTGTCTGCACTATGGTTCAAGAATTTTCTCAAGAAAGAAACCAGACTTTATGGCTCTAGTAAATAATTTTTTGATATTCGTTTATTAAATGATTATATTTGTAAATAATTATTTGATTTTTATTTGATATTCTTTTACTTTAAGGAGGTCCTATTGGACTTGGAGGGGAAATAGAAATTTATTTGATTATTCTTTTATTGTAAAGAGGTCCCATTGGACGACTTAGAGGGGAAATAGATAATAGTTACTATTGTTACAACAAGAATGAAAGAAACATTTTGTTAAGTTAAAGGTGTCATTTACAATTGATTATAATATGAAAACTCATTTTTAGCGAAAACTTATTCCAAACCCATCTTGGATAATTAAATATAAGATCTAACTATCCAAAATAGAATCCCAAGGGGGCACTCAATGTTCAACAACAATGAAAGAACGAATTACATCGAAATAGAGATACATGAATGAAATCATCAAAATATAAACTAATCAAAGCAAGCGTGTGGAAGTTCTTGAAAGACAATATATACTACCTTGTTCCAATAGATGGAAGATATTAATAGATAAAATAGATTATTGTTGAGTTTTTGAATAATTTATCTTTAGAGTTTAAGTTTTTAAATATGTACAGTTGCAACTTTATCTTTCCTTTAGCAGCGTTGCATTTATCTTTTCCTTATTATTAGGAGTTTGTTTAGCAACTGAAATCTCATGTGTATCTATATATACACACGTTCTATACTCTTCAAAGGCAAGCTAATACAATTCTCTTCATGGTAATCAGAGCTATCTAGCTTAAAAGCCTTTTTTTTTCGATCCCTAACCAAAGCCAACATCATGAGTTCCAACCCTTCTGAAACTAAAACCACCCACCCAAACACACTTCCCACCCAAAATGACAAACTTGCCGTGCTCAATGCTGGCTCTCAACTTTACATAAAACTTGATGGTGACAACTACCCAGCCTGGAGAATTTAGTTCAACACACCCTTAATTGGCTATGATCTATAAGGCTACATTGATGGGAGCACATCTCGCCCATCCAAGCATCTCAATGATGCACCCAATGTCATAATTCCAGCGTATACACACTGGGTTCGGCAGGATCAATTGATCCTTCATGCTATTGTCTCCTCTGTCACAGCAACATTTGTCACCCATCTTGGTGCTGTGAGTACTTCTGAAGAGGCTTGGGACACTCTCAAAACCATGTATGTTGGACGCTCTCGCGTGCGCATCATGGCTCTCAAACAAAGAATTTCTACATTCACCAAAAGCACTCAGTCTATGGCCTCTTATCTAAAAGGAATCAAGGCCATCTCTGATGAACTCTCGGTCATCGATAGTCCCTTGGACAATACTGATCTTGTTATCTATACACTCAATGGTTTGGGTGTGGAGTATTGTGAAATATCAGCAGCGCTTCGTACCAAGGAAACTCCTATTGATTTTGCTGAGCTTCATGAAAGCTCATGGATTTTGAAACTCTTATGCATTGATGAGCCTTCAGGAACAGATCCTATCCTTGCTACAACACATGTTGCTTCTCGCAGCAAAGGCCACACTCGTCACAAAGCCTCATCCGATAACAACTCCTCTATGGTGAATCAACAGTCTACAAAGAAAGTGATATGTTAGTACTGTGAAAAACCTGGGCACACTGCTAAAATATGCTACAAGATAAAAGGTTACCCTCCTCGCAACACACCTTGCCTAGCCACTAATGCTACCACTCGCAGTTCTCCTATGCAAACCAACAGTTGGCTTATGGATACTGGTGCCTCACATCATGTCACCCAGGATTTGCAACAACTCACTCTTGCCAATCCTTATCCTGGATCAGATCAAATCATAGTCAGTGATGGTACATGTTTGAATATCACTCATATTGGTCACACCTCTATTCCCACACCATCACAACTTTTACACCTACAACAAGTTTTGGGTGTACCAAAAATTCAAAATAATCTAATCTTTGTTTCAAAATTGTGTCACTCTAACAATTGCTCGTTGAATTTTTTGCAAATTGTTTTGTTGTGAAGGACTTGAGGACGGGTCGAACATTCCTGCGAGGACCTCTTAAACAAGATCTATACCACCTCCCCACCACACCTTCCACCACCTCATCACCTCATGCATTCACCACTAGCATTCAACCTTTCTCTACATGGCATCACAAGCTTGGTCATCCCGCATCAAAGACAATAAAACATCTGGCAGAGAACCATCATATTCCAACAAAGCTTCCTCCATAGTGTAGCTTATGTCAATGTGCTAAGAGCCACAAGCATCCATTCTTAGATCACAGTTTGACAAGCAATAGACCTATGGAACTACTCTATGCGGATGTGTAGGGCCCTGCTCCCTTTAGGTCATTAGATGGTTTTCTTTATTATGTAGTTTTTGTTGATCATTACTCTAAATATGTTTGGTTGTACCCCATGAAAAATAAGTCAGATGTATTTTCTATTTTCATTCAATTCAAATCACTTGTGGAGAAATACTTCAACTTGCCCATTATTACTTTGTTCTCTGACAATGGTGGTGAATTCATGAAACTAAAAACTTTTCTGTCAAATAACGGAATAACTCATCTCACATCGCCTCCCCCACACACCTGAGTTAAATGGGACAGTTGAAAGACGACATCGTCATATTGTTGAGACAGGCAGAACACTACTTCACCATGCTCACTTACCTGCACACCTTTGGAGTTATGCATTCCTCACAGCCACCTATCTCATAAATTGCATGCCCACACCAAACCTCAACATGTGTTCCCTATACGAAGTTCACTTTAACCAAGTACCTAACTACAACCATCTTCATTCATTTGGTTGTTTGTGTTTCCCATGGCTTCGGCCTTACAGTAAACATAAACTACAAGCCCGCTCAGTACCGTGCATCTTCATAGGATACTCATCCTCACAGTATTCCTATCTTTGCCTTGACCCCATTTCAAATCATGTTTATAGCTCTAGGCACGTTAACTTCATTGAGAACTCTTTTCCTTACTAATCACTTACTCAAACACAATCACCTTCCCCCTCTATACCACCCTTAGCCACAACTCCTTACACCCTTATCCCTACCACTACGACCACAACATTGCCTTCTGATCCTCCACTTACACAACCACCATTTATTAACCCACCTCATACCACAACCAGTCAAGATATTGCAGGAGTGTCAGGTCCAGTTTCAAGTCCTTCCCCAGAAGATTCATCAGGTAACAATACTTCCACTCCCTCTCTTCTACAGTCAGTTTCCCCTAACCCATCTTGCAGTCATCCTATGGTTACCAGGTCCCAAAATAATATCTTCAAACCGAAAAAAATTCTCACTACCTCCAAACATGATCTACCTGAGAATCTCGAACCATCATCTGTAAGTGAAGCTCTCAAAATCCCTCGCTGGAGGAAGGCATGCTCTGAGGAGTTTGATGCTTTATTACGAAATGGCACTTGGACACTAGTTCCACGGGATGAGTCCAAAAATGTTGTGGGCTGCAAATGGCTTTTCCCCATAAAAAGAAACCCGATGGTAACATTGCACGATAGAAGGCGTGATTGGTTGCAAAGGGATTCACACAAACCCCTGGCCTTGACTTCAAAGAGACATTATCTCCTGTAGTTAAGCCTCAAACCATCAAAATAGTGCTTACAATAGCCCTTGCTCAAGGTTGGCACATGCATCAATTAGATCTTAACAATGCCTTTCTCCAAGGAAATTTAACTAAAGTTGTCTATATGCAGCAGCCCCTGGTTTTATTCACAAGGAGTATCCTAATTATGTCTGCAAATTGAAGAAAACCATCTATGGATTGAGGCAAGCACCACGTGCTTAGCATGAAGAATTGAAGGCATATGTTGTCTCTTATGGCTTCACAACCAGCTACAGTGACAGATCCCTATTCATCTACAATAAGGATGGAGTAACAGCCTATTTACTTGTTTATGTGGATGATCTCTTGCTCACAGGTAGCACTGAAAACTTTTTGACCAAATTTATTGTAGAGCTTTCCACAAGGTTCTCACTAAAATATCTTGGATTTCCACATTATTTCTTAGGCATTGAAATTATTCCAACCAAAGATGGTCTTTTTCTCTCGCAACATAAGTACATGCGAGACCTCTTAGAGAAGTTCAACAAGGCAGGGGCGAAGCCCAACTCCACTCCTTTATGCTCCTCTACACCATTGAAATTGCATGATGGTTACACAACTGTAGATGGTCAGTCCTTTCGCAGTATGATTGGTGCCCTGCAATATGTAACATTGACTAGACCAGACCTTGCCTTTGCCATCAACAAACTATCTCAGTTTATGCATAAGCCCTCTCAAATGCATTTGCAGCAACTCAAACGTACTCTAAGGTATCTCAAACATACCTTGAACTTTGGCTTGCAACTAAGAAGACCATGTCACCTTTGTCTACAAGCTTACAGTGATGCTGATTGGGGCGGTAACCTTGATGATCGTACCTCCACTTCTGCATATGTAATTTTTCTTGGAGGAAATCCAGTTTCTTGGATGTCAAAAAGACAACGCACAGTTGTAAGATCATCAATAGAAGCTGAATATAAGTCAGTTGCCAATACTGCAGCTGAAGTTATGTGGCTCTCCAACTTGTTACAAGAACTTGGGATCTCAAGTTCACCCCCTCACCAGTACTGTGACAATATTGGGGCCACATACTTATGCTCTAATCCTGTATTTCACTCTAGAATGAAGCATATAGCTTTGGATTATCATTATGTCCGACAACTGGTGCAACAAGGACAACTTCTCATCTCTCATATATCAACCAAAGATCAACTTGTTGATGGGCTGACTAAACCACTTGGCCGCTGCAGATTTACTCAACTTCGAGACAAGTTGGGTGTTGCAAATGGCAACCCCATCTTGCGAGGGCATAATAGATAAAACAAATTATTGTTGAGTTTTTGAATAATTTATCTTTAGAGTTTAAGTTTTCAAATATGTACAGCTGTAACTTTATCTTTGCTTTAGCAGCGTTGCATTTATCTTTTCCTTATTATTAGGAGTTTGCAACTGAAATCTCATGTGTATCTATATATACACACGTTTTGTACTCTTCAAAGGCAAGCAAATACAATTCTCTTCAGATAGTGTGGTGTGCACTGGTTTGGTCTGTTTGGAAAGTCAAAAATGAGTGTCTGTTCAACAATAGGCGCTTTGATAAAGAAGTCTTATGGCAGCTACATGGTCATGGCTGGTAATGGAATGTAAATCCGGGGGCTTGTATCTGTACAACAATTCTATAATTAAGGGTGTCTGTGGCTTTCTTGGTGCAGATGGAAGGGGGTGAAGAATCTGAAGTTGAACTTGAGATGGTGGCAGTGAATTTGACATCTGATATGTGCTGGTTTTTAGTACCTCGTGCTTCTTTTTTGGATGGTTTATAATTTGGTTTTTATATACAAAGAACGTTGCACTTTTTGGTGTAGTTATGGGTAGTTATTGATGTTGGTTACTGTATATATGATAATTTCAATTAATAATATCAAAAATTTAAATTGGTTAATTTCAATTAATAATATCAAAATTTTAAATTTTATTTCAATAATACCCATAGAATTAAATGATTTAAGTGGTTGTTGTATTTAATGACAGTACTCATTTTTCAAGAGATGACATTATCTCGTTAATAAACTTTACAATAAATAAGAGTATAGAAAGAAATTGATAATTAATGCATTTGAAAGTAGTTATATGTTTCTTATATATAGGAACGAAGGTAATATCATATACAATCTCCCTCATTTACACAAGGTAACCAACAATGTTTAACGTTGAATTGATTTCATGTAAATGAGTCAAAATCTTAATTTATTAATTTGATTAAAAGCTTGATTTTGAAACAAAAGAATAAATTACCAATTTCTAATTGGTTATCTATAATCGAATACAACTATATATTAGAATAGTTTTATTGAATTGAACAAATTTGTTGCAATCAGGGTCACGACAAAATAGGAAAAATCAATAAAAAAAAACATGAAATTGCCATCAATATTTATTTATAATCTTTGAAATCATAAAATGGGTTCGAGAATCTAACGTGTGGGAAATATTTTAGCACTTTACAACATTCATTTAAAAAGGACTACTTCTAATTAATTAAGTCAATTATTTATAACATTTAAAATTTTTATCTCACCATAAATTACTAAGAATTAATTAAAAATATTTTTTGTTTATTTATCTTGGAATGAATAAATTTTATTCTTATTGTTTTTAACGCTTCTGTTTTCCTACTTCTATATTTCTGCATGTGCAGTAGAGAATATGTGTTACATAATTATTTTAGTAGCAAGTCTCTCTCTCTCTCTCTTCCCCCCCATCATCTTTCTCTTTTCCAAGTAACTTCGTGTGAATACATAATATACATTCCCTTTGTCAAAATACACTGTTTTGTCTTTGACCAAACAAATTAAGATCACATGCATGTTTTCTTGTTAAAATAATGTCGTACAAAATGCAGCCGTCTTTTTTTATAATCAACATTATTGGGAGAATGGCCAAACGCGCGTGGAAAAAGTCAACAGCAATATATCAAACAAGATAGGCATACGCATAGTGTTTAGTCTCAGTCTTCTAAGTCAACAGTACACAGTAGTACATATTATATCAACGTCATAGTGTGGTAGTAGGTATTCCTTCGTCCTTCCTATCCTATATAAAGAGGAAAGCATTCGCAAACAGAACATCAAACGGCTAAGCAAAATATATCACACAATATGGCATTCAAGGGCTATTTCCTTCTCAGCCTCATTGCTCTTGTTACTGTTAGCACTTCCAAAGTTACATGCGAAGAAGTAGATACTGTTTCACCTATTATTGAACGTGATGGCAAACCTATAGGAATAAAGGTATGTGTATACCCACAAAAACATGCAAATGCTCTACTAGTTCGATTCTTTAATTTTGATATAATTTAAAACTAACCTTTTTTTCATAATTTTACAGATTGCTTCTGATTGGTTATATGTTTATCCAAGAGGAATTCGTGACCTTTTATTATATACCAAGGAAAAATACAACAATCCGTCGATTTACATCACTGAAAATGGTAATAACACTCATCTGTATGTATTTATTTTCCTGTAATTAATGCAGTGACATACATTGTTGTACATGATTTTCAATTCCTAACCTTTTGAAACTTTTTCCTAACTTATATTTTACATTATTCACTTAATTTATAGGCATAAATGAGTATGATGAATCAACGTTATCACTTGAAGAATCTCTTATGGATACCTTCATAATTGATTATCATTATCGTCATCTCTTCTATCTTCAATCTGCAATTAGGTAAGTAATATATTATTTATATAAATGGTTTATGTTATTTTGTCATACAATTTTATTAATATTTTGTTAATTTGTTTTCTTTTATTTCATAGGAATGGAGCAAATGTAAAAGGATATTATGTATGGTCTTTGATCGACAATTTTGAGTGGTCTTCAGGATATACATCACGATTCGGGATGATTTTCGTGGATTACAAAAATAGTTTGAAGAGATATCAAAAACTATCTGCACTATGGTTCAAGAATTTTCTCAAGAAAGAAACCAGACTTTATGGCTCTAGTAAATAATATTATGAAATTTGTTTATTAAATGATCATTTTTGTAAATTTTTATTTTATTATTCTTTTATTCTAATGAGGTCCTATTTGGACTTAGAGGGGAAATATAAATTTATTTTATTATTCTTTTATTGTAAAGAGGTCCCATTGGACGACTTAGGGGAAATAGAGATGTAGATCGTTGAAAATTGCTATTATTGTTACAATAAGAATGAAAGAAACTTTTTGTTATGATAAAGATGCCATTTACAATTTACAATTGATTGTATTTGTTAATTTACTATGTCTTAATTATATTGGGGGATTTTGTGAAAGTTGATGATAGTGAAGCTCACTTTCACTCTGTTCTCATCGTGCGACTAGAAAATAGAAATAAAACGAACTTGCGAACTATAATCACTACATCAACCCGCCAGTCTTATATTAAAAAAAAAAGAAAAAGAAAAAGAAAGAAAGATGTAATGAATTTAAGCATATACATATATTCTTTTTTTTTTTTGTGTGTGTATAAATATATTCCTATGAACACTAGCAGTGTAGCTCTATAACTTTTGGCGTCCTAGTATTGACAATGAAATTTAATTTGTGGGTTGATCTTAATGTGATTGTGTAACTTGATAATAACCATAATACTAATAGGAAAAACAGTGAAGCTTTTCTAACCTCTGGAAGCCGTGGCTGCCCCTTGACAAACATGAGAGGGCGGTTTCAGCGGTGATGGTTGAGTAGTGTTGTCCTTATTATAGATATGCCCATCTTCGGTTATTAATTTTCATGTAAATTAAAAAACTTGAATACATGTTATATACAGATTGGTTGAAACCTTAGAAGGCGGTGATCGTGTACCACCTAATAATTTCTTGTTGTGTGGAGGAGCTGGTGAGTGATTATGTGCAGCTAGTGAGGAGAGTGTTAATTAAATGTGAGTATACGAAGAATCCGTGAATGTGCATGAGGGGGGGGGGGGGAGAATTAATGAGTGCTGTGTTGTGATGCATGCTTTGGCTTATGGTACTGTGTGAGTGATATAGTGTGTAATTTTAGTGGTTCGGTGCTGTTGGCTTGTGTACGTTCGTGGGTGAGACAAGTCTTGTGGTGTGAGGTGTTGCTGGTTGAGACAATTAATGCTGAGCGTGGGTGGTTGGTGCATGAAGACTGTTTGGGCTTTGTGGCTGCATGGTGTGTGCGGCAAATTCATGGTGATGATGATTATTCCAAGCGCTAGCTGGCGATAGTGCTTGATTATGGCGGGCTTCTGATGCGGGTACAAAGCATGGTTGGTCAGTGAAGTTGTTGGTTCATGGGGATGAAAGATGCTCCATCATCACAATTTTTCTGCCTAAGAAAGAACAACACGGGCCGGGAGAAAAGAAGTGAGGGTCTGAAAGTGTGTGTTTAATTTTGCTAGGTGAGTGAGAATTTGTGTTCTCAAAGATCAGAGTGAACGTGTGTGAACCAGTGTTTTTGTAAGTACTGGAGTGTGTTTGAATGCAAGAGAGAATCTCAGCCTCTCATGTTAGTGTGTCCCCAAGGAAAATGAAGATCGGTGTATATATATATATGTGTTGATATAAGAGAGAGAAAAGGAATCTGTGATCAAGATCAATATGTATGTGTTGATATGTTTTCACAGTAGTCAATCACCAATATCTAATGTCAATATATCCAATTGAATTAATCAATGTTAAGAATTAATCTAATTCAATTAATACTAATAATGTTTAACTAGAACAAACAATCCCACGCCAAATCTGAGCACTCAGCGGTGGTAACCAACAATGTTTAACATTGAATTGATTGCATGTATGAGTCAAAATTTTAATTTATTACTTTGATTAAAAGCTTGACTATCAAACAAGAATAAATAACCAATTTCTAGTCGGTTATCATGTAATCGAATACAACTATTAGAATAGCTTTATTTGATTGAACAAGTATGTCGCAAGTAGGGTCACAGCAAAATGGGGAAAATTAATTAAAAAATACTACTAGGGACATTCATTTAAAAATGGTTATCTCTAATTAATTAAACCAATTCTTTAAAACATTAAAAATATTTATCTCGCCTCAAAGTTACTAAGAATTGATTATAAAAATGTTTTTTGTTTTCTTTTATCTTGGAATGGTTAATTTTTTATTTTATTTTTTAGTTCAACAAGAGTAGGGATGGGTATACGGACCGGTTCGGCCCGTTTAAGGCCCGGTCTGCGAAGCCCACATTTTATACGGACCGGATAAGCCCGCTCCACGAGTTAAACAGACTACTTTTTTAAGTCCGTATCCGCTCCGCGAAGCCCGCGAATAAACGGACTGGTCCGCGAGCCTAATGAAAACTCAAAAAACAAAAAAAAATGTTAAATTATGGGAAATTTCTTTTTTCTTTTCCTTGAAATGTGAGAAAGGAAACACTAAAACACATACATAAAAAAAAATAATATGAATATAAACATTCAATTAAATATTAAACATTTAAATCTAATTTGTAACTATGAAACTTGTCTTAACAACATTTGTAACTAAAATATACCAACATATTTAAAAGATCAAAGTCTTCACATATGTAACTAAAAAATGCCAACATTTGTAACAACATTAAAGGTTCTAAATTAAATATCAAAGTCTTAACATATCAATACTAAATAATGTCTTAACAATTTAAAAGTCCAAATACACCAACCAAATATCAAAGAGTTAATGCCTTAGAAAAAAACATAAAGCATTCTCAAGTCCAAATACATCAAACAAATATAATCAAGCATCTCCAATAACATTTGACTCCATGTTTAATTTAGCTTGATCATTTTTCTAAGTATATGTCTAATTGAGATTTACCCACATGTGACATATTTTCATTCTCATATCTGCAGACCTTGACCCATATACCCACCCCTCTTAATGTCTTGACAATTTCAAGTCCAAATAAACCAATCAAATATCAAAGTCTTAATGTCCTGACAACAAAACATGAAAAATTCTTAAGTCCAAATACACCAAAAAAATTCTTAATTAAAAGGAAAAAAATTAATTGCAACATATAGGAAGGTAAAGTAATATTTACCTTGCACATCAAATCCTAACTTATAATTTTCAGTCTTTGCGGGCTTTGCGGGTAGTCTGCGGGCTTTGCGGATTTAGCCCGCTAAGTCCGCGGACTTAACGGACCAGGTTCAAAATCCACAATAATTAGACGGTGTAAAATTTTTTATGCCTGTTATCCGCACAGTCTGCGGGCTTAACGGACAGGTCCGCGGATCCGGGTCCATATACTCACCCCTAAACAAGAGTAGTCTCCTACTCTTATGGCTATGTTTGGTTCTTCGTTTCACTCCATGGGCACGCGTTCCAATGCACCGTTTGTGAGAAGCAACAAATTCTTACTTCTCCGTGAACGTCCGCTTTGAAGGATTTGAACGTTAAAACAAACACGCTATACATATCTATGTATGTAATGGATAATCAGAATTACATAATTCTTTTAGTAGCAAGTCTCTCTCTCTCTCTCTCTCTCTCTCTCTCTCTCTCTATATATATATATATATATATATATTATAAAAAATATTGTTTTAATAATAATTTATAAGTATCTTTTTTTTTTTTACAAATAATTTATAAGTATCTTATTATATTTAAGATTGGTTGAGAATGTATGTGTGTGCTAGGTACGTAGATAATTAATCCGGCGACTTTGAGTGAAGGTATAAAAATATTTTAAAACATTAATTACTTAATATTCCATAGCTCGCTTGACCAATTTCGAAAATTGCTGGAAGAGATTAGCATGAATTCCTCATTTTATGAAAGTTTGATTGCGTGAAAATTTGGGACAAATTATATCCAGAAGTATAATTTTACAAAAAAAAAAAAAAAAGAAACACTATCCAAAAGTATTATAAACTAACTCTTAATATAAACCAACTTTTAATTATTTATACTAATATATATATTTTCCGGCTGGTGCTCGATCGTTGCTTATGGTTGTACAAGAGATGCTGGAAATAATACTAATTAATTGTGGATACAAAATTACTTAATAATATATTGTTTTACTTCCAATTCTTCCTTTGCTTTGGTATAAAAAAAAACTCTTTTTTTATCCGTTATAATTGTTTTTTCCAAGTAACTTCGTGTGAAGATCCAACAACATGGACATATTCCCTTTTTCAAAATACTGATTGGTCTTTGACCATACAAATTAAGACCACATGCCTGCTTATTTTCTTGCTAAAATAATGTTGTATAAATGCAGCCGTCTTATTTTATAATCAACATTATTGGGAGAATGGCCAAAGAAAAACGCGCGTGGGAAAAGTCAACAGCAATATATCAAACAAGGTGGTAGGCATATGCATAGTACTTAGTCTCAGTCTTCTAAGTCAACAGTAGACAGTAGTACATATTATATTATATTATTATTATATCAACGTCATAGTGTGGTAGTAGGTATTCCTTCCTCCTTCCTATCCTATATAAAGAGGAAAGCATTTGCAGATAGAACATCAAACGACTAAGTAAAATATATCACACAATATGGCATTCAAGGGCTATTTCCTTCTCAGCCTCATTGCTCTTGTTATTGTTAGCACTTCCAAAGTTACATGCGAAGAAGTAGATACTGTTTCACCTATTATTGACATTTCACTCAATCGGAACAGTTTCCCTCAAGGCTTCATCTTTGGGGCCGGATCTTCCTCTTACCAGGTATATATATATATAGGGAAATGTTCAATTTCTAGCTGCTTAATTACTAAATTTATTTCATGATTTTGATTTTGTTTATGTCTGTTATGCGCATGAACAAATATATAGTTCGAAGGTGCAGCAAAGGAAGGTGGTAGAGGACCAAGTGTATGGGATACCTTCACCCATAATTATCCAGGTAACTAACTATCTCCGATTCCCTCTACAAACAGATCAACGATTATATATGTATGATTCACATTTTCTTATTTTGAATTGTTGAAATACAGATAAAATCAAGGATAGAAGCAACGGAGACATGGCCATTGACTCATATCACTACTACAAGGTATATTTCCTTTCACGGTACTTTTTTTTATTATCATTATTGTATCTTGTAATACGAATTATTTATTTTAAAAAATATATATATAGTTCTTGTTGTTCATAAACATGAAAATCTATATTTTTTTTTTTCTGTGTGCAGGAAGATGTTGGGATGATGAAGGAAATGAATTTGGATTCATATAGATTTTCCATATCTTGGTCAAGGATTCTCCCAAGTAAGTTAATTGCTTACAATCAATGACTAATTTGAACTAAATTTTGCATAGTTGGATGTTAATCATTAACCGTTTTTTTTATTAACCTATATATCCACAGAAGGAATGCTAAGAGGAGGTATAAATCAAGAAGGAATCAACTATTACAACAACCTCATCAATGAGCTAGTGGCTAATGGTTAGAATTTAAACTCAATTAATTCAACTTTAGTGTACTTCGGCTTTAATTTTATAATATGTCTTTATTGTTGATTATCATAATTAATTAAATATTAACAATTACAGGTATACAACCACTTGTGACTCTCTTTCATTGGGATCTTCCCCAAGCATTAGAAGATGAGTATGGTGGCTTTTTAAGTCCGCGGATAGTGTGAGTTTCAATTCTAAACCATAGCTTATTTATGTGCTTAGTACATTTAACATCTAGATATGAATATAATTTGGTGAACAAACTCATATTGATCTCCAGGAAAGATTTTCGAGACTATGCGGAACTTTGCTTCAAGGAATTTGGTGATAGGGTGAAGCATTGGGTTACTTTGAACGAGCCATGGAGTTACAGCCAAAATGGCTATGCAAATGGACGAATGGCACCAGGTCGTTGTTCTGCTTGGATGAATTTGAATTGCACTGGTGGTGATTCTTCAACGGAGCCTTATTTGGTTACACATCACCAACTTCTTGCTCATGCAGCAGCTGTTCGTGTGTACAAGACCAAGTTTCAGGTTAGTTAACTAGTTCTTAACCGTTTACATTTGTTATAGGTAGACTTTGCCATAATAAAATTTACATTGTGCTTGGAATTAGAAAAAGGAAATTATTCATGAAGGTTGTTTTATATTTTTGTTTTAAAAACTAAGTATTTAAATACAATATATGCAGGCATCTCAAAAGGGTGTGATAGGCATAACCTTGGTAGCTAATTGGTTTTTGCCGCTCAGAGATACCAAATCTGATCAAAAGGCTACAGAAAGAGCAATTGACTTCATGTATGGATGGTAAGAATTCCTTGTTCCCTTTATGTAACTTAGGTTTTTCCAAAATACATATGCATTTATTGCACCAAAAACCATTAAATTAGAAGTACAATGCACAAGTAGTATTTTCCGAACTATACCTTAATATAATGTGGGTTCATAATCCCTAGCTTGCTTTGGAAGGCTTCTATGCATTTTATATATTAAGGATTAAGGATTTGATAAATGGAAATTATTATTTTCTTTATTTTGGTGTTGAGAATGCATGACTTGTTGAACAAAAAGTTGAATTTACATGCTAATTGATTTCAGGTTTATGGATCCATTAACATCTGGAGACTATCCAAAAAGCATGCGATCACTTGTGAGAACACGATTACCAAAGTTTACTACAGAGCAATCCAAACTACTTATTGGTTCATTTGATTTTATTGGCCTAAACTATTACTCTACAACATATGCCTCTGATGCACCTCATCTAAGTAATGCCCGACCTAGCTACTTAACAGATTCTCTTGTCACTCCTGCATGTAAGGACTTCAATCCTCTATCATTCTTTCAATACCCTAAGTTGCACGTATGCATTATTAAATATGATCTTGACTGACAATGATTTGTCTTTTTTATGTTTTTGATTGATTGCAGATGAACGTGATGGCAAACCTATAGGAATAAAGGTACGTGTATACCCACAAAACATGCAATTGCTCTACTAGTTTGATTCTTTAATTACGATATAATTTAAAACTAACCTTTTTTTCGTAATTTTGCAGATTGCTTCTGATTGGTTATATGTTTATCCAAGAGGAATCCGTGACCTTCTATTATATACTAAGGAAAAGTATAATAATCCTTCGATTTACATCACTGAAAATGGTAAATAACTTGTCTATATGTATTTAATTTCCTTTTATTGCAATGCCATATACTGTTGTACTTTATTTTTCAATGTTCCTAAGCTATTGACATTTTTTCCTAACTTATATTTTACATTCTTTTAATTTATAGGTATAAATGAGTATGATGAACCAACGTTATCTCTTGAAGAATCTCTTATGGATACCTTTAGAATTGATTATCATTATCGTCATTTATTTTACCTTCAATCTGCAATTAGGTAAGTGATAAATTATTTATATAAATGGTTTATGTTATTTTGACATACAACTTAATATTTATTTAATTTATTTTCTTTTAACTTACATCATGTAGGAATGGAGCCAATGTAAAAGGATATTACGTATGGTCTTTGTTCGACAATTTTGAGTGGTCTTCAGGCTATACATCACGATTCGGGATGATCTTCGTGGATTACAAAAATGGTTTAAAGAGATATCAAAAACTCTCTGCACTATGGTTCAAGAATTTTCTTAAGAAAGAAACTAGACTTTATGGCTCTAGTAAATAATACTATGAAATTCGTTTATTAAATGATTATATTTGTAAATAATTATTTGATTTTTATATGATATTCTTTTATTCTTAAGAAGTCCTATTGGACTTAGAGGGGAAATAGAGATTTATTTGATTATTCTTTATTCTTTTATTCTAAAGAGGTCCTATTGAACTTAGAGGAGAAATAGAGATTTATTTGATTATTCTTTTATTGTAAAGAGGTCCTATTGGACTTAGAGGGGAAATAAAGATGTAGATCAATCCGTTGATAATTGCTACTTCTATTGTAATAAGAATGAAAGAATCTTTTTGTTATGATGAACATGTCATTTACAATTGTGCAACTTAATTCAAATACTCAATTGAATGTTTTCACTATATGATTCTAAATGATAGTACGAGAACTTAGAATCAAATTTTTCTGTGTTCAAGGTGTGGATGAAAAATGAGAAATTACAAAATTAGAAAAAACAAAATAGTAAAGATTGGATAAATGCATCAAACAAAAAATATAGAAAAACAAAAGAATAATACAAAAGAAAATGGAAAAAAAAAAAAAAAGCCAACGTATGCATTGGGCCACCCAAGGCAAATGAAAGAGATGCTTTGTCCATGATTGGTTGTTCAAAGTTGTTTCATGAAAACAAAAGATGTTGGAGATCAGACCAAGGCAGCGCAAATTGCAAGTACCCATTTCCATGCATATATATCAGTTTTCAAGTTGGCAGATGCAGCTCATGGTGAAACACATATATCCAAACACAAATCAATTAAAGAGATGAGACAAACTGAAGTTACATGAGTAAAGTTTTAATTCTGAATGTGAAAAAGGAAGCAAGAAATTAAATAAAAGATGGAAGCAAGACCATACACTTTTGAATCTCTCTCTCTCACGCATTCATGGGGAACTCTCTTCGCACCACTCAAAGACACAGACCCCTCACCTCACAATATATATATATATATATATATATATATATATATATATATATATATATATATATATATATATATATATATATATATATATCACGCATCTCTTCTTCATCATCACATTCCAAAGCTACAACACTGAAATGTGAAGCCGTGGGCAGTATAAAACCACTTTTGTGGCATGTAAGTCAAAAAGAAATGGTGGAAAAATTACCTCTCGTGGCTAGGCCTGCAAATTGGTTGAAAGGTAGAAATTTTGCCATGGCATTTAATGCATACGTTCTGATTTGTGCCTATAAATAGCAAGTCATCTTGCTCTGCTTTGCATCCCACTACAATTGTAGTAACTTTAGAGAGAGTTAGCAACACTAGTGGTGTGTTTGTGTTCTTCTATTATAAGAGAGAGTGTAATTGTTCTCTCCTTATAGTTAGAGAGAGGTTGTAATTTTCTTTCACTTAGTAAAAATATTTCTCTGGTCTTGTTCGTGGTTTTTCCCTTATCCGTTGAGGGTTTTCCACGTTAAAATATTGTGTGTCAATTCCTATTTTTTCTCATCTCTTATTTTAGTTGTGAGTTATTATTTTGTTACTCTGGTACACAACAGTGGTATCAGAGCCAATAGGTTCTGATATTGTTCCGCTGCAATACACGCTGGTACACTGGTATAGTGCCGAAAAAATTTCTTAGTATGCTCTGTGGTTGCGGTATAGTTTGATCTATATCAGAAAAGAATTATTCTTGTTACTAGATATAGAGTGAGGTAGTGTGAAAGTGCATGTCTAAGAAAGTTATGTCTAAAGAAAGACTTGGTATTTAAGCGTGTCCGTTGGTGACCCACCTCTCTTTCCTGGGAACTTACCTGGTGCACTGATTCACGGTCTACTGTCACTGTTCCAGTAGGCAGTACTATATGCGGTGGAAGTTATGTAAGTCAGTTCTTTGGTGTGAAACCATGGCAGCAAAATACGAGATTGAGAAATTCAACGGGAGTAATTTCTCCTTATGGAAATTGAGGATAAAGGCAGTTTTAGGGAAGGACAATTGTCAAGATGCAATTGAAGGCAGACCTGCAGAGATCACTAATGAAAGGTGGAAAGAGATGGATGACAATGTTATTGCCAATTTGCACTTAGCAATGGCGAATTCGGTTTTGTCCAGTGTTGCGGAGAAGAAGACCGCAAAGGAGATTTGGGATACTCTCCACAAATTGTACGAGGTCAAGTCACTTCACACTAGAATATTCTTGAAGAGGAAACTTTACACTCTTCAAATGAGTGAGTCCACTTCGGTGACAGACCACATCAACAATTTGAATACTCTATTCACTCAACTTTCTGCGTCAGATTTCAACGTAGAAGAAAATGAGCGGGCAGAGCTTCTACTTCAAAGTTTACCAGATTCGTATGATCAACTCATCATCAACATAACGAACAATAATATTGTTGGTCGTCTAACCTTTGATGATGTTGCCGGAGCTATTCTTGAAGAAGAATCCAGGCGAAAGAATAAGGAAGATAGGCTGTAAAATTCCAAGCAAGCAGAGGCTTTAACGGTGACGAGAGGCAAATCAACGGAATGTGGCTCTAGTGGGAGTTAAAATCATGGTAGATCAAAGTCTCGAAGAAGAAAGAACATCAAATGTTATAATTGCGACATGAGAGGGCACTTGAAGAAAGATTGTTGGTACAAGAAGAATGGAGGAAAGAATTCTGAAGCATCAACCTCTTAAGGTTGCGTTGCAAGTACCTCAGATAATGGAGAAGTTATGTATAGTGAAGCAGCAATTAGTTCTAAAGGCGGAAGACAACTTCATGATTGTTGGATATTGGATTCAGGTGCAACTTGGCACATGACTCCATGTCGAGATTGGTTTTGCACTTATGAGCCTATCTCGGAAGGATCCGTGTTCATAGGAAATGATCATGCCTTAGAAATTGCTGGAGTCGGTACTGTCAAATTAAAAATGTATGATGGTACTATTCGCACACTTCAAGGGATACAACATGTGAAGGGCTTGAAGAAGAACTTATTGTTCGTTGGCCAATTAGATGATCTCTGGTGCAAGATCCATACTGAAGGTGGGATCTTAAAGGTAGTGAAAGGCAATCTTGTAGTGATGAAAGCTGAGAAGATCACAGCCAATCTATACATGCTTTTAGGAGATACGTTGCAAGAAGCAGATGCATCAGTTGCAGCAACAAGTCAAGAAGAAGCAACGATGATATGGCATCGTAGACTTGGACATATGTCAGAGCGAGGTCTGAAAGTCCTTGCAGAACGTAATCTCCTGCCTGGGCTCAAAACGGTCAATTTGCCGTTTTGTGAGCATTATGTGATAAGTAAGCAACATAGATTGAAGTTTGCTAAAGTGACTACTAAAAGCAAACACATACTAGACTTGGTCCATTCGGATGTGTGGGAATCACCAGAAGTATCCCTGGGAGGAGCAAAGTATTTTGTATCATTCATTGATGATTATTCCAGGAGATTGTGGGTGTACCCAATCAAGAAGAAATCATATGTGTTTCCAGTATTCAAGGAATTCAAAGCACAAGTGGAGCTTGAAACAGGAAAAAAGAATTAAATGCTTGAGGACAGACAATGGAGGAGAATATGTAGATGGTGGCTTTCTAGCATTCTACAAACAATAGGGTATTTTAAGACAATTCACAGTTCCACTTACGCCTCAGAAAAATGGTATGGCAGAGCGGATGAACAGAACTCTCCTAGATAGAACAAGAGCTATGCTGAAAACAGCGGGAGTAGCCAAATCTTTTTGGGCAGAAGCAGTTAAAGTTGCCTGTTTTGTGATAAATTGATCACCATCAACAGCAATTGGTTTAAAGACACCGATGGAGATATGGAAAGGAAAACCAGCTGATTATTCTTCCTTACATGTGTTTGGATGTCCTGTGTACGTGATGTACAACTCCCAAGAAAGAACAAAGTTGGATCCAAAATCCAGGAAATGTATATTCTTGGGTTATGCTGACAATGTTAAGGGGTATCGCTTGTGGGATCCCACTACCCGCAAGGTTTTTGTTAGCAGGGATGTAGTTTTTGGAGAAAATGAATTGCAAAGTGAGCAGAAAAATGATAGCACTACCAAAGACTCTACTATAGTGCAGATAGAGAAGATGTCTGGAGAAGATGACTTTTCTGAAGCAGAACAAGAGCACGAAGAATAAGAGCCAAATGAGGTCAATGACGGAGGAGGTCTTTGACGATCAACACGACAAAAATCTAAACCAAGTTGGCACTCACAGTTTGTCATGGCAAGCCATGATGCATATTGTCTTCTAACTGAAGAAGGAGAACCATCAACCTTTCAAGAGGCCCTGAGTAGTTCTGATGCTTCTCAATGGATGGCAGCAGTGCATGAAGAAATGGAAGCCTAGCATAGAAACAAGACATGGGAACTTGTTAAACTTCCAAAGGGTCGAAAAGCCATCGAAAACAAATGGCTATACAAGATCAAACGATATGGCAATGATCAAGTGGAACAATATCGTGCAAGACTGGTGGTCAAAGGATATGCTCAGAAAGAAGGTGTTGATTTCAATGAGATATTCTTGCTAGTTGTTCGATTGACAACAATTAGAGTTGTTCTGGCAATGTGTGCTGCATTTGATTTACATCTTGAGCAACTTGATGTAAAGACTGCTTTTCTCCATGGAGAACTTGAAGAGGAGATATATATGCTCTAACCGGAAGGCTTTAAAGAACAAGGAAAGGAAAACTTGGTTTGTAGATTGACCAAATCTCTGTACGGTCTAAAGCAGGCGCCAAGATGTTGGTACAAGAGATTTGATTCCTTCATTATTCGCCTTGGTTACAACAGACTGAGTTTAGACCATTGCACGTACTACAATAGGTTTGATGATAATGATTTCTTCATTTTTTTGTTGTATGTGGATGACATGTTGGTGGTAGGCCCCAACAAAGATCGAATCCGAGAATTGAAGGCAGAGTTGGCTAGGGAGTTTGATATAAAGTACTTGGGACCAGCAAATAAGATTTTAGGGATGCAAATTCACCGAGACAGAAAAGATAGGAAACTTCGGCTTTCTCAAAAGAATTACTTACAGAAGGTCTTGCGGCGCTTCAACATGCAAGACTATAAGCCAATTTCTACCTCATTTCTTGTCAATTATAAGTTATCCTCAAGTACGAGTCCTAGCAATGAAGCAGAGAGGATGGAAATGTCTCGAGTACCGTATGCATCAGCTGTGGGAAGCCTTATGTACGCCATGATTTGTACAAGACCAGACATTGCACAAGCAGTGGGAACGGTTAGTAGGTTAATGGCAGATCCTGGTAGAGAGCACTAGAATGCTGTTAAGAGGACCCTTAGATACATCAAAGGAACCTCGAATGTTGCATTATATTTTGAAGGATCGGAATTTATTGTCAGGGGCTATGTTGATTCAGATTTTGCAGGTGATCTTGATAAAAAAAAAAAAAGTCTACTACTAGCTATGTGCTTACACTTGCAGGAGGGGCGGTGAGCTGGTTATCCAAATTACAGACTGTTGTAGCTTTGTCTACTACAGAAGCTGAGTACATGGCAGCTACCCAGGCATGCAAGGAAGCTATTTGGATTCAAAGGCTATTGGAAGAACTTGGGCACAAGCAGCAGAAGACTACTGTGTATTGTGACAATCAAAGTGCCTTGCACATTGCAAGGAATCCAGCCTTGCATATAGGTGTTCAATATCACTTTGTCAGAAAAGTAGTAGAGGAAGGAAGCACGGACATGCAGAAGATTCACACCAAAGTTAACCTAGCAGATGTTATGACGAAGCTGATCAATACAAACAAGTTTGTATGGTGTTGGTCCTTATTTGGCCTATCAGAAACGTAAGCAGCAAGGAAATGGCAAGATAGAGAGATATTTGAAAACACACAAAAGTAGCTTTAAATGGGAGATTGTCAAGCCGTGGGCAGCATAAAGCCACTTTTGTGGCATGTAAGTCAAAAAGAAACGGTGGAAAAATTACCTCTCGTGGCTAGGCCTGCAAATTGGTTGAAAGGTAGAAATTTTGCCATGGCATTTAATGCATACGTTCTGATTTGTGCCTATAAATAGCAAGCCATCTTGCTCTGCTTTTCATCTCACTACAATTGTAGTAATTTTAGAGAGAGTTAGCAACACTAGTGCTATGTGTTCTTCTATTATAAGAGAGAGTGTAATTATTCTCTTCTTAGTTAGAGAGAGATTGTAATTTTCTTCCACTTAGTAAAAATATTTCTCTAGTCTTGTCCGTGATTTTTTCCTTATCCGTTGAGTGTTTTCCACGTTAAAATATTGTGTGTCAATTCCTATTTTTTCTCATCTCTTATTTTAGTTGTGAGTTATTATTTTGTTATTCTGGTACACAACATGAAACGCGCCACTCTACCTCTTCCTGCATCGACACTCAGCTGCACCATTGTTTCAAAGCCAACGTTTAAGTTCACTAGTGTCCACCACAATGCCACGAACCATGCACTGCATGAGGTCTTGGTTAATATTTATGATTTTATTCGCGATTTTATGATTCTATGATGTTGCTGTAACTTATTATTTGTTAATGACCTTTTTTTTTCCCCTGGTTTTATGCTTTTGTGATGTTGCTATAAGTTAGGTTTTGCAAATATATAGCATTTCGGTCTGCAAATGCTTTACAAGCCTCTGCATGTTTCTTTTTTTCCAGTAGTCTTTTCTTTCTCTTTTAAGTTTTAACTATTATATTAGGTGTATATAATTATAATGACAAATGCAACACATTTTTTTTTAAAGCAAAAGCGGTTGTGCCAAAGCAGCACAACCAGAAATATATATATAAAGAAAAAAAAGAAACAGAGAAAGCAACAGACAAATGCAACACATGACGTGAGTGATTGTTATATAATCTTATTTTATTGTAATAATAATAAAAAGAGAGTATATTACTATATTTAATATTGATTGAAAAATTTAATAATTGATTAAAGTAATTAACGAAATTAAAAATATGCGTGCGCTTGGTTGATAATCCGGCGACTTTGAATGACGAAGGTAATACTATTTTAATAATTTATTTAGTTAATATCCCATAGCAGGTGGTTTGACCCATTTCGATCGAAAATTGCTGAAAGAGATTAACGTGAATTTTACGAAAGTTTGATTGCGTGAAAAGTTTGACTGTGTGAGTGTGTGTCTATAAACAAAAAAATTAGTAATAATTTTTAAAATATTATTTACTATTTAGATTAATATTTTCCGGCTGGTCCTAAATCGTGGCTTGTGATGGTAGATGTTTGACAAAAAATAGTGTGGATTCAAAGTCCCGTAATTAAACATATTCTTCGTCATCTTTTACTTTTCCATGTAACTTCGTGTGAAGAACATTATGAAAATGCATTCCCTTTTTCAAGTTAATGCCGTTTTGTCTTTGACCAAACAAATTAAGATAATATGCTTATTATCTCGTTAAAAAAAAATCGCATAATAGATCGCCGTCTTTTTTGATAATCAACCTTTAATTGGAAAATCGCCAAATTAAGAAAAACGTGGGAAAAGTCAAAAGGAATATATCAAACAAGGTAGGCATGAACATGTGTTAGTGTTTAGTCAATCTACTAGTCAGCAGTAGTATATAATATTATATTATCATTAAATAACGTAATTGTATGGTGGGTAGGTGTATTCCTACCTATATATAAAGAGGCAAGCATTCGCAGATATAACATCAAACGACTAAGCACCTATCTATATATATAAAGAGGCAAGCATTTAATTCTCAGGTATAAACATTAAACGACTAAGCAAAATAGTATATCACACGATCGATATGGCATTGAACGGCTATTTCCTTCTTGGCCTCATTGCTCTTGTTGTTGCTAGCACTTCCAAAGTTACATGCGAATTAGAAGCAAATACAGTTTCACCTATTATTGACCTTTCACTCAATCGAAACAGTTTCCCTGAAGGCTTCATCTTTGGGGCGGGATCTTCGTCTTACCAGGTATATATATAGGGAACGTTTCAATTTCTAGCTTCTTAATTACTTAATTTATTGCATGATTTTGATTTTGGTTATGTTTCTTATGCGCATGAACAAATATATAGTTCGAAGGTGCAGCAAAGGAAGGTGGTAGAGAACCAAGTGTATGGGATACCTTCACCCATAAATATCCAGGTAATTAACTATCTCTTATTCAACCCTACAAAAATATCAACGTATGGGAAAGGAAGGGAATGCTTTCGGGCGTGTGATATTGTATAGTTTAATTAATAAACAAAAATATTATTGATTTACATTTGCTTATTTTGAATTATTAAAATGCAGATAAGATCAAGGATAGAAGCAACGGAGATGTGGCCATTGACTCATATCACCACTACAAGGTATATTTCCTGTCATAGTATTTTTTTTCTTTTTTTAATCTTGTAATACGAATTTTTTTATTTCAAAAAATATATAGTTCTTGGTGTTCATTAACGTGAAAATCTATTTATCTGTGTGTGTAGGAAGATGTTGGGATGATGAAGGACATGAATTTGGATTCATATAGATTTTCCATATCTTGGTCAAGAATTCTCCCAAGTAAGTTAATTGCTTACAATCAATGACTAATTTGAACTAAATTTTGTCCAGTTGAATGTTACCCGTTAACCATTTTTTTATATTATTATTCAACTATCCACAGAAGGAAGGCTAAGTGGAGGTATAAATCAAGAAGGAATCAACTATTACAACAACCTTATCAATGAGCTAGTAGCTAATGGTTAGAATATAAACTCAATTTATTCAACTTTAATTTTGAAATATTTTCTTATTATTGATAATCATAATTAATTAAATATTAACATTTACAGGTATACAACCACTTGTAACTCTTTTTCATTGGGATCTTCCCCAAGCATTAGAAGATGAGTATGGTGGCTTTTTAAGTCCGCGCATAGTGTGAGTTTCAATTCTAAAACATAGCTTTTTTATGTGCATAGCACATTTAACATCTAGATATGAGTATAATTTGTTAAACAAACATATATTGATCTTCAGGAAAGATTTTCGGGACTATGCGGAACTTTGCTTCAAGGAATTTGGTGATAGGGTGAAGCATTGGGTTACTTTGAACGAGCCCTGGAGTTACAGCCAAAATGGCTATGCAAATGGGCGAATGGCACCAGGTCGTTGTTCTGCTTGGATGAATTCAAATTGCACTGGCGGTGATTCTGCAACAGAGCCTTATTTGGTTACACATCACCAACTTCTTGCTCACGCAACAGCTGTCCGTGTGTACAAGACAAAGTATCAGGTTAGTTAATTTGTTCTTAACCTTTTAGATATATATGTTATAGGTAAAGTTTACATTGAGCTAGGAATTAGAAAAAGGAAATTACTTATAAAAGGTTGTTGTTTTACATTTTCTTTTTTAAAAACTAAATATCCAAAAACTATGTATGCAGGCATCTCAAAAGGGTGTGATAGGGATAACCTTGGTAGCTAATTGGTTTTTGCCACTTAGAGATACCAAATTGGATCAAAAGGCTACTGAAAGAGCAATTGACTTTATGTATGGATGGTAAGAGTTTCGCCCATGCACCCTTTGTCTAACTTTGCTTTATGCAAAAGGCATATGCATTTATATTGCATAAAAAACCAATAAATAAATACAATTCACAAGTACTATACACTGGACTATAACTTGATATATTAGGATTCATAATCCTTAGCTTTTGAAGGCCTCTATGTATTTCTCATACCTTAAATGTTGGACCTTCAAGGGTGTAATATTAAGGAAATGATAAGGGAAACTTATTATTTTCTCTATTTGGTTTGTTGAGCATGCATGACTTGTTGAACAAAAAGTTGAATGATAACTAATAAATTGATTTTAGGTTTATGGATCCATTAACATCCGGAGATTATCCAAAAAGCATGCGATCTCTGGTGAGAACAAGATTGCCAAAGTTTACTACAGAGCAAGCCAAACTACTTATTGGTTCATTTGATTTTATTGGCCTAAACTATTACTCCACAACATATGCCTCTGATGCACCTCATCTAAGCAATGCCAGACCTAGCTACTTAACAGATTCTCTTGTCACTCCTGCATGTAAGGACTTCAATCTTTTATCATTCTATAAATTCCCTAAATTGCATGTATATATACATTATTGAAAATGATCATGATTGATAATGGTTTGTCTTTGATATTTGTGATTAACTACAGATGAACGCGATGGGAAACCTATAGGTATAAAGGTACGTGTTTACCCACCAAAGCATGCAAATGCTCTACTAGTTCAATCCTTTAATTTTGATAAAATATAAAACTAACATCTTTTCATAATTATGCAGATTGCTTCTGATTGGATATATGTTTATCCAAAAGGAATTCGTGACCTTTTATTATATACCAAGGAAAAGTATAACAATCCTTTGATTTACATCACTGAGAATGGTAAATAACATTTGTCTATGTATATTTAATTTCCTTTAATGAAATAACATTTGTTGTACATGATTTTCAATTTTCCTAACCTATTGAAAGGAATGTGTATCCTAACTTATATATTACATTTCTCCACTTAATCAATAGGTATAAATGAGTATGATGTACCAGCACAATCACTTGAGGAATCTCTTATGGATATTTTCAGAATTGATTATCATTATCGTCATCTCTTTTATCTTCGATCTGCTATTAGGTAAGTAATCTATCATTTATATAAAAGGTTTATGTTATTTTGTCATAAAATTTGATAGTTTTTAATTTATTTTCGTTTAACTTATACTTGATATAGGAATGGCGCAAATGTAAAGGGATATTACGTATGGTCTCTGTTCGACAATTTTGAGTGGTCTTCAGGCTATACATCACGATTCGGGATGATCTTCGTGGATTATAAAAATGGTTTGAAGAGATACCAAAAACTATCTGCAATATGGTTCAAGAATTTTCTCAAGAAAGAAACCAAACTTTATGGCTCTAGTAAATAATATTATGAAATTTGTTTATTAAATGATTATATTTGTAAATAATCATTTGATTTTTATTTCATATTCTTTTATTCTAGAGAGGTCCTATTGGACTTAGAGGGGAAATAGATATTTATTTGATTATTCTTTTATTCTAAAGAGGTCCTATTGGACTTAGAGGAGTAATAGAGATTTATTTGATTATTCTTTTATTGTAAAGAGGTCCGATTGGACTTAGAGTGGAAATAGAAATTTATCTGATCATTCTTTTATTCTAAAGAGGTCGTATTGGACTTAGAAGGGAATAGAGATGTAGATCTGTTGATAATTGCTACTATTGTTACAATGAGATTAATGAAAGAAACATTATGTTATGATAAAGATATCATTTACAATTGATTATATTTGTTAATTTACTGCATCTTACATTGGGGGATTTTGTGAAAGTTAATGACAGTAAAACTCATGACTAATTAAGATAATTAAGATTGTAGTCAATCACCAATACGTAATGCCAATGTATCCATTTTTTTTTTTAACAACTGTGGCACTTTTATCATAAACTTAAAAAAAAAATTGAAAAATGCAAAATTCCAAATATTGATTACCTTAAAAATGCTAATTAAAAAATAACATTTGAAAAAAAAAACAACAGAAGTCTAGTCTCTTTTATTCCGCGCAGTCTAAAGGGCACTCTTGGGGATAGCACTCATCAGTGATTGTGGTTTTGGTCAGGTTCAGGTATCAGAGGCAGGGTCTTCGGCTGAACTATGTTGCGGCAATCTATCTGATTCATCATTGCCTCTCAACATTTGATCGCTGATCCAGTTATCTTTACTACCATGTATTTCTTAAATTACAGGATTATCTAATAAAAGTTAAGTAGGATTCGTACAGGGACATAAGGTTATAAATTACTGCTGGTTTTTGGTAACAGGGGTATATGTTAGCTGTGTATGGCTGGTTTTAACGAGGCTTTAGGTGGGGACGTATGGAATGACAAAAAGTGTACAGGGCTATGATTCTGTCAAGTGTGGTGGCGCATGGTTAATGTATATTTTGCTGTATATTTTAGCATAATGTATATCTTAACCAATGCTGGTTACTTTTAGATGGGCTTATACTTGTTATGTGTACATATAACTATGATGTGGGGTTGGGTATCTTCTTGTACCTAACTTTTCCTATTATTATATATAAATACATATTCTCTTTGGCTGTTAAAAAAAAGAGTAGGATTCGTACAGTTTTTTAACAAAAAATTTCATACCAAATACCAATACACTTTCGAAAATTGTTGAAAGAGATTAACATGAATTGGTCAGTTTATAAATGTTTTTATTGCGTGAAAATTTTGGATAAATTATTTCCAGAAGTATATATTTATACCAAAAAGAAAAACACTATCCAAAGGTATTATAAACAAACGTTTAGTTCAAAATATTATTTGTTATTTAGATTAATATTTACCGGCTGGTCCTAAATTGTTGCTTGTGATGGTATAAGACATCCTCTTTTTCTTATCCATGTAACTACATGTGAAGAACATGACGGGCATTACCATTTTCAAAATACTGTTTTGTCTTTTGCCATACAATTTAAGATATATGAAGACCACTGTAAAAGTTTTATTTTTATTTCTAATAAAATGTCGTGTGTGAAAGACGACCGTCTTTTTTTATATTCAACTTTACTGGGGAAATGGCCAAAGAATTAAAACGTGGGAAAAGTTAACAATAATCTATCAAAAAATTAAGGTAAGCATAAAGTTCAGTCAGTCTTCAAAGTTAAGTCAACAGTGGTATACTACTACACTAGTATATTATATTATTATTAAATCAACGTGTCATAGTGTGGTAGTAGGTAGGGGTGTTAAAAACTGAACCAATCCAAATGGAAAACTGAAAATCAATTCAAAAAACCGAAAATCGATAGAAAACCGAATATTATTGGTTTTGTTCGGTTTTTTTTTTCCAAACTGTGCGGTTCGGTTCGGTTTGCGGTTTGGGAATGTAAAACCGACCCAAACCGAACCGAACCGCTGACTATATATACAATGTGTTTTTTCCTTAATGCACTTGCACAAATACAACACATAATATATTCAAAATGATAAAAGCTTAAGGTGAATTGATAAAAGACCAAAACGCTTTATACAACACTTAATTGAAACCGTAAATCTAAAAAAAGAAACCTCTCTCTTTGCATCTCTCGATCTTGTGCCATTCACTTTGCGTTGCCATTCACATGGCCCTTTGCCTTTGCAATTCCCATTGTTGGTCAGTGGTCACACACTCTCACTCTAGCATGTCATATTTAATTGTAACCACTAACGTACATATGTATTTGGATAAAAAAAAAAAGAAGCAATGCTCTATCAGTAGAAGTGTCACATTGAATTGATAAATATTTTAATTTTTTTAATACTTAATAGCAGATTTTTAAAACCGCAAAAACCGAACCAAACCAAACCGCTAAAGATTGGTTTGGTTTGGTTCGGATTTCATAATATATTTAAACCGAACCAAACCGAACCGCACTTAATTTTCTTGTTTGGTTCGGGTGACTTTTAAGTCAAAAACTGAACCAAACCGAACCGCGAACACCCCTAGTAGTAGGTATCGTTAAAAAAATGGTAGTAGGTATTCCTTCCTATATATAGAGGAAACCATTCACAGAGACAGCATCAAAACGACTAAGCAAAATATATCACACGATCGATATGGCATTCAACGGTTATTTCCTTCCCGGCCTCATAGCTCTTGTTCTTGTTAAATCTTCCAAAGTTACCTGCGAAGAAGAAGTTACAGTTTCACCTATTATTGACATTTCACTCAATCGGAACAGTTTCCCTCAAGGTTTCATCTTTGGGGCAGGATCTTCCTCCTACCAGGTATATATATAATATATAATATATAATATATAATATATAATATATAGCCCTTCTTACAACAAACACATATATATAGGGAATGTTTCAATTTCTAGCTACTTAATTACTCAATTTATTGCATGATTTTGATTTTGTTTATGTTTGTTATGCGCATGAACATATATATATATATATAGTTCGAAGGTGGAGCAAAGGAAGGTGGCAGAGGACCAAGTATGTGGGATACCTTCACCCACAAATATCCAGGTAACTAACTATATATCTCTGATTCTCCCCAACAAACAGTGAAACAGATCAACGTAAAGGAAAGAAGGGGAAAGCTTTTCGTGCGTGTGATCTTTTCTAGTTTAATTAATTAACAAAAACATTACTGATTTACATTTGCTTATTTTGAATTATTGAAATGCAGATAAGATCGAGGATAGAAGCAACGGAGACGTGGCCATTGACTCGTATCACCACTACAAGGTATATATATTTCTATCACAGTATTTTTTTTTTTTTTAATATCTTGTAATACGAATTATTTATTTCAAAAATTATATAGTTCTTGCTATTCATAATTAAGCGTGAAAATCTATATCTTCTTTTCTGTGTGTAGGAAGATGTTGGGATGATGAAGGATATGAATTTGGATTCTTATAGATTTTCCATTTCTTGGTCAAGGATTCTCCCAAGTAAGTTGATTGCTTATAATTAATGACTTATTTGAACTAAATTTTGCCTAGTTGGATGTTACTCATTGACCTTTTTTTTTTTTTTTTTTGTTAACACAGAAGGAAAGCTAAGTGGAGGTATAAATCAAGAAGGAATCAACTATTACAACAACCTCATCAATGAGCTAGTGGCTAATGGTTAGAATTTAAACTCAATTGATTTAACTTTAGTAAACTTGGACTTTAATTTCATAATATTTAATTATTGTTGAAAATCATAATTAATTAAATATTAACAATTACAGGTATAGAACCATTTGTGACTCTTTTTCATTGGGATCTTCCCCAAGCATTAGAGGATGAGTATGGCGGCTTCTTAAGTCCACCCATAGTGTGAGTTTCAATTCTAAAACATAGCTTATTTATGTGCTTAGCACATTTAACATCTACATATGAAGATAATTTGTTGACCAAACATATATTGATCTTCAGGAAAGATTTTCAAGACTATGCAGAGCTTTGCTTCAAGGAATTTGGTGATCGAGTGCAGCATTGGGTTACTTTGAATGAGCCATGGAGTTACAGCCAAAATGGCTATGCAAATGGACAAATGGCACCAGGTCGTTGCTCTGCTTGGATGAATTCAAATTGCACAGGTGGTGATTCTGCAACGGAGCCTTATTTGGTTACACATCACCAACTCCTTGCTCATGCAGCAGCTGTTCGTGTCTACAAGACCAAGTATCAGGTTTGTTAATTTTTTCTTAGCCTTTTAGATTTGTTATAGGCAGACTTTGCCATATTAAAATTACATTGAACTAGGAATTACAAAAATGAAATTATTCCTAAAGGTTGTTTTTCATTTTCTTTTTAAAGACTAAATATTTGAATACTATGTATGCAGACATCTCAAAAGGGTGTGATAGGCATAACCTTAGTGGCTAATTGGTTTTTGCCACTTAGAGATACCAAATCTGATCAAAAGGCTACTGAAAGAGCAATTGACTTCATGTATGGATGGTAAGAATTCCTCTTTCCTTTTATGTAACTTTGGTTTCTACAAAATACGGATGCATTTATTGCACCAAAAACCAATAAAATTAGAAATACAATGCATAGTATTTACCGAACTATACATTGATATATTGGAACTCATAATCCTTAACTTTTGAAGGTTTCTACATATTTCTCAGGCCTTAAATGGAGGGCCTTCACAGTTGTATATATAAAGATTCGATAATGGCAACTTATTATTTTCTTTTTTTGGTGTTAAGAATGCATGAATTGTTGAACAAAAAGTTGAATTAACAACTAATTGATTTCAGGTTTATGGATCCATTGACATCTGGAGACTATCCAAAAAGCATGCGATCACTTGTGAGAACGCGACTACCAAAGTTTACTACAGAGCAATCCAAACTACTTATTGGTTCATTTGATTTTATTGGCCTAAACTATTACTCTACAACATATGCCTCTGATGCACCTCATCTAAGCAATGCCAGGCCTAGCTACATAACAGATTCTCTTGTGACTCCTGCATGTAAGGACTTCAATCTTCTAGCATTCTATCAATTCCTTAAATTACATGTATACATTATTGAATATCATCATGGTTGATAATGGTTTGTCTTTTATATGTTTTTGATTGATTGCAGATGAACGTGATGGCAAACCTATAGGAATAAAGGTACGTGTATACCACCAAAACATGCAAATGCTCTACTTGTTCGATTCTTTAATTCTGATATAATATAAAACTAACCTTTTTCTTTCTTCCTAATTTTGCAGATTGCTTCTGATTGGTTATATGTTTATCCAAGAGGAATTCGTGACCTTTTATTATATACCAAGGAAAAGTACAATAATCCTTTGATTTACATCACTGAAAACGGTAAATAACACTAGTTTATATGTATTTAATTTCTTCTAATGAAATGCCATACACTGTTGTACATGATTTTCAATTTTTGTAACTTATTGAATTTTTTTCCTAACGTATATCTTACATTCTTCACTTAATTTATAGGTATAAATGAGTATGACGAACCAACATTATCACTTGAAGAATCTCTTATGGATACCTTCAGAATTGATTATCATTATCGTCATCTCTTTTATCTTCAATCAACAATTAGGTAAGTAATATATTATTTATATAAAAGGTTTATGTTATTTTGTTAGACAACTTAATAGTTTTTTAATTTATTTTCTTTTAACTTCATATAGGAATGGCGCAAATGTTAAAAGATATTATGTATGGTCTTTGATCGACAATTTTGAGTGGTCTTCGGGCTATACATCGCGATTTGGAATGATCTTTGTGGATTACAAAAATGATTTGAAGAGATACGAAAAACTGTCTGCACTATGGTTCAAGAATTTTCTCAAGAAAGAAACCAGACTTTATGGCTCTAGTAAATAATTTTTTGATATTCGTTTATTAAATTATTATATTTGTAAATAATTATTTGATTTTTATTTGATATTCTTTTACTTTAAGGAGGTCCTATTGGACTTGGAGGGGAAATAGAAATTTATTTGATTATTCTTTTATTGTAAAGAGGTCCCGTTGGACGACTTAGAGGGGAAATAGATAATAGTTACTATTGTTACAACAAGAATGAAAGAAACATTTTGTTAAGTTAAAGGTGTCATTTACAATTGATTATAATATGAAAACTCATTTTTAGGGAAAACTTATTCCAAACCCATCTTGGATAATTAAATATAAGATCTAACTATCCAAAATAGAATCCCAAGGGGGCACTCAATGTTCAACAATAATGAAAGAACGAATTACATCGAAATAGAGATACATGAATGAAATCATCAAAATATAAACTAATCAAAGCAAGCATGTGGAAGTTCTTGAAAGACAATATAT
Organism: Pueraria montana var. lobata; assembly: GCA_026413185.1. Classification (NCBI taxonomy): domain Eukaryota; kingdom Viridiplantae; phylum Streptophyta; class Magnoliopsida; order Fabales; family Fabaceae; genus Pueraria; species Pueraria montana. The sequence continues at coordinate 10,204,539 of CM048654.1, forward strand.
ACTACCTTGTTCCTATAGATGGAAGATATTAATAGATAAAACAGATTATTGTTGAGTTTTTGAATAATTTATCTTTAGAGTTTAAGTTTTCAAATATGTACAGTTGCAACTTTATCTTTCCTTTAGCAGCGTTGCATTTATCTTTTCCTTATTATTAGGAGTTTGTTTAGCAACTGAAATCTGATGTGTATCTATATATACACACGTTCTATACTCTTCAAAGGCAAGCTAATACAATTATCTTCATGGTAATCAGAGTTATCTAGCTTAAAAGCCTTTTTTTTCCGATCCCTAACCAAAGCTAGCATCATGAGTTCCAACCCTTCTGAAACTAAAACCACCCACCCAAACACACTTCCCACCCAAAATGACAAACTTGTCGTTCTCAATGCTGGCTCTCAACTTTACATAAAACTTGATGGTGGCAACTACCCAGCCTGGAGAATTTAGTTCAACGCTCTCTTAATTGGCTATGATCTACAAGGCTACATTGATGGGAGTACATCTCGCCCATCCAAGCATCTCAATGATGCACCCAATGTCATAAATCCAGCGTATACACACTGGGTTCGGCAGGATCAATTGATCCTTCATGTTATTGTCTCCTTTGTCACAACAACATTTGTCACCCATTTTGGTGTTGTGAGTACTTCTAAAGAGGATTGGGACACTCTCAAAACCATGTATGTTGGACGCTCTCGCGTGCGCATCATGGCTCTCAAACAAAGAATTTCTACATTCACCAAAAGCACTCAGTCTATGGCCTCCTATCTAAAAGGAATCAAGGCCATCTCTGATGAACTCTCGGTCATCGAGAGTCCCTTGGACAATACTGATCTTGTTATCTATACACTTAATGGTTTGGGTGTGGAGTATTGTGAAACATCAGTAGCCCTTCGTACCAAGGAAACTCCTATTGATTTTGCTGAGCTTCATGAAAGCTCATGGATTTTGAAACTCTTATGCATTGATGAGCCTTCAAGAACAGATCCTATCCTTGCTACAACACATGCTGCTTCTCGCAGCAAAGGCCACACTCGTCACAAAGCCTCATCCGATAACAACTCCTCTATGGTGAATCAACAGTCTACAAAGAAAGTGATATGTTAGTACTATGAAAAACCTGGGCACACTGCTAAAATATGCTACAAGATAAAAGGTTACCCTCCTCGCAACACACCTCGCCCAGCCACTAATGCTACCACTCGCAGTTCTCCTATGCAAACCAACAATTGGCTTATGGATACTGGTGCCTCACATCATGTCACCCAGGATTTGCCACAACTCACTCTTGCCAATCCTTATCCTGGATCTGATCAAATCATAGTCGATGATGGTACATGTTTGAATATCACTCATATTGGTCACACCTCTATTCCCACACCATCACAACTTTTACACCTACAACAAGTTTTGGGTGTACCAAAAATTCAAAATAATCTAATCTTTGTTTCAAAATTGTGTCACTCTAACAATTGCTCGTTGAATTTTTTGCAAATTGTTTTGTTGTGAAGGACTTGAGGACGGGTCGAACATTCCTATGAGGACCTCTTAAACAAGATCTATACCACCTCCCCACCACACCTTCCACGACCTCATCACCTCATGCATTCACCATTAGCATTCAACCTTTCTCTACATGGCATCACAAGCTTGGTCATCCCGCATCAAAGACAATAAAACATCTGGCAGACAACCATCATATTCCAACAAAGCTTCCTCCATCCACTACATGTAGCTTATGTCAATGTGCTAAGAGCCACAAGCATCCATTCTTAGATCACAGTTTGACAAGCAATAGACTTCTGGAACTACTCTATGCGGATGTGTGGGGCCCTGCTCCCTTTAGGTCATTAGATGGTTTTCTTTATTATGTAGTTTTTGTTGATCATTACTCTAAATATGTTTGGTTGTACCCCATGAAAAATAAGTCAGATGTATTTTCTATTTTCATTCAATTCAAATCACTTGTGGAGAAATACTTCAACTTGCCCATTATTACTTTGTTCTCTGACAATGGTGGTGAATTCATGAAACTAAAAACTTTTCTGTCAAATAACGAAATAACTTATCTTACATCGCCTCCCCCACACACCTGAGTTAAATGGGATAGCTGAAAGACGACATCGTCATATTGTTGAGACAGGCAGAACACTACTTCACCATGCTCACTTACCTGCACACCTTTGGAGTTATGCATTCCTCACAGCCACCTATCTCATAAACTGCATGCCCACACCAAACCTCAACATGCGTTCCCTATACGAAGTTAACTTTAACCAAGTACCTAACTACAATCATCTTCATTCATTTGGTTGTTTGTGTTTCCCATGGCTTTGGCCTTACAGTAAACATAAACTACAAGCCTGCTCAGTACCGTGCATCTTCATAGGATACTCATCCTCACAGTATTCCTATCTTTGCCTTGATCCCATTTCAAATCGTGTTTATAGCTCTAGGCACGTTAACTTCATTGAGAACTCTTTTCCCTACTAATCACTTACTCAAACATAATCACCTTCCCCCTCTATACCACCCTTAGCCACAACTCCTTACACCCTTATCCCTACCACTACGACCACAACATTGCCTTCTGATCCTCCACTTACACAACCACCATTTATTAACCCACCTCATACCACAACCAGTCAAGATATTGCAGGAGTGTCAGGTCCAGTTTCAAGTCCTTCCCCAGAAGATTCATCAGGTAACAATACTTCCACTCCCCCTCTTCTACATTCAGTTTCCCCTAACCCATTTCGCAGTTATCCTATAGTTACCAGGTCTATTTACTTGTAAGGATGGGGTAACAGCCTATTCATCTACAATAAGGATGGGGTAACAGCCTATTTACTTGTTTATGTGGATGATCTCTTGCTCACAGGTAGCATTGACAACTTTTTGACCAAATATATTGTAGAGCTTTCCACAAGGTTCTCACTAAAATATCTTGGATTTCCACATTATTTCTTGGGCATTTAAATTATTCCAACCAAAGATGGTCCTTTTCTCTCGCAACATAAGTACATGCGAGACCTCTTAGAGAAGTTCAACATGGCAGGGGCGAAGCCCAACTCCACTCCTTTATGCTCCTCTACACCATTGAAATTGCATGATGGTTACACAGTTGTAGATGGTCAGTCCTTTCGCAGTATGATTGGTGCCCTGCAATATGTAACATTGACTAGACCAGACCTTGTCTTTGCCATCAACAAACTGTCTCAGTTTATGCATAAGCCCTCTTAAATGCATTTGCAGCAACTCAAACGCACTCTAAGGTATCTCAAACATACCTTGAACTTTGGCTTGCAACTAAGAAGACCATGTCACCTTCGTCTACAAGCTTACAGTGATGCTGATTGGGGCGGTAACCTTGATGATCGTACCTCCACTTCTGCATATGTAATTTTTCTTGGAGTAAATCCAGTTTCTTGGATGTCAAAAAGACAACGCACAGTTGCAAGATCATCAATAGAAGCTGAATATAGGTCAGTTGCCAATAATGCAGCTGAAGTTATGTGGCTCTCCCACTTGTTACAAGAACTTGGGATCTCAAGTTCACCCCCTCACTAGTACTGTGACAATATTGGGGCCACATACTTATGCTCTAATCCTGTATTTCACTCTAGAATGAAGCATATAGCTTTGGATTATCATTATGTCCGACAACTGGTGCAACAAGGACAACTTCTCATCTCTCATATATCAACCAAAGATCAACTTGTTGATGGGCTGACTAAACCACTTGGCCGCTGCAGATTTACTCAACTTCGAGACAAGTTGGGTGTTGCAAATTGCAACCCCATCTTGCGGGGGCATAATAGATAAAACAAATTATTGTTGAGTTTTTGAATAATTTATCTTTAGAGTTTAAGTTTTCAAATATGTACAGCTGTAACTTTATCTTTGCTTTAGCAGCGTTGCATTTATCTTTTCCTTATTATTAGGAGTTTGTTTAGCAACTGAAATCTCATGTGTATCTATATATACACACATTTTGTACTCTTCAAAGGCAAGCAAATACAATTCTCTTCAGATAGTGTGGTGTGCACTGGTTTGGTCTGTTTGGAAAGTCAAAAATGAGTGTTTGTTCAACAATAGGCGCTTTGATAAAGAAGTTTTATGGCAGCTACATGGTCATGGCTGGTAATGGAATGTAAATCCGGGGGCTTGTATCTGTACAACAATTCTATAATTAAGGGTGTCTGTGGCTTTCTTGGTGCAGATGGAAGGGGGTGAAGAATCTGAAGTTGAACTCGAGATGGTGGCAGTGAATTTGACATCTGATATGTGCTGGTTTTTAGTACCTCGTGCTTCTTTTTTGGATGGTTTATAATTTGGTTTTTATATACAGAGAACGTTGCACTTTTTGGTGTAGTTATGGGTAGTTATTGATGTTGGTTACTGTATATATGATAATTTCAATTAATAATATCAAAAATTTAAATTGGTTAATTTCAATTAATAATATCAAAAATTTAAATTTTATTTCAATAATACCCATAGAATTAAGTGATTTAAGTGGTTGTTGTATTTAATGACAGTACTCATTTTTCAAGAGATGACATTATCTCATTAATAAACTTTACAATAAATAAGGTGTTGTGCATCGGAGGGGGAGGAAATACTGGGGAGATCTACACGAATGGGCCACGAGACACCACATAAGTGAACTTGACACCACCTTCAACCCAAAACCTTAAGGCATTAGGTTTGTGGGTCTTCCTCACTTATATGTTGCTCAACTTTCCCATTCCTACCCAATGTGGGACTTCACCTTCACACTTGTACTCCAACAATCTCCCCCTCAAGTGTGAGTCTCTTCCACATGATAGTCTCCCCCTCAAGCGGAAGCCATTTTCACCACGAGTATCCAATGATGGCGCCTTTAGAGTCAACATGCTCTAGTACCTTGCACCGCCGCCTCCACCGTTTCACGGCCACGGGACACGCTGCCTGGCCTCCATGTATGGACCCACCACCAGGAAGACTTTCGATACAAGGGATCCCCATGTCCATGCCCGGATCCATCGCCAATCCACCATACTCGTCCGAGCCGGTCACCTGGTCGAACCATCGGCTCTGATACCAATTGTTGTGCATCGAGGGAGGGAGGAAACACCGGAGAGATTTCACCAATGGGCCATGAGCACACCACATAAGTGAACTTGACACCACCTTCAACCCAAAACCTTAAGGCGTTAGGTTTGTGGGTCTTCCTCACTTATATGTTGCTCAACTTTCCCATTCCTACCCAATGTGGGACTTCACCTTCACACTTGTACTCCAACATATATAAGGGTATAGAAAGAAATTGATAATTAATGTTGTTCTTACCAAATTTTGGTAAGTCTTCCGGTGCGGTGGCTCCGCCGAGATCGCCTCCGTGGCTGGTGGGGGTGTACCTGCAAAGGCACTCCGACGCTCAAGTTAGAGGCGCAGAGGAAGACAGGTATCACAAATTGGGATTAGAAATTCGTACCTCGATTGGGATGTGGGTTGTTCTGATTTTATAGGGTGTAAAGAGATAGATTTGATAGGGTTATTTTCCTATCAAATCTCCTCAAATCTCGTAATGAAGATAGAGATAATTCTATCTTCTATCTTTATCTTATGACCTGATCTTTCTATATCTTATCATATAGTAAGATTTATTCTTTCCGTTATTATCATCCGAGTCCGAGTGATAGTTTCTACTCGGCCAGCTCGACTACTCGGTGGAGTGCCGAGTCCGAGTAGTACACATGCCCCCCAAGCTCTGAAGTAATGTAGGAGCTTAAGTATGGTTATACCAATTTCGGATTTTATTTGGCCGAGATGAGTTTGGTTCTCGGAGCGTCACTTCATTTGGTGAAGATGTCGTTTCAGACATATTGAAGTCGTAACGGTTCCCAAGGGCGGCGTCAGTGATTGCTTTTTTGAATTTTTGAAACGGTCTAGGGATTCCCAAAGGTCTCAAGACTTCCTAGCCGTTGATTGGCCTGGTGAAGGGTCTTGATCCAACGGTTCAGACCGTTTCGCCCTTTCGTATTTGTGACGCTTGGGGTTCTATATAAAGGGGTACTGTTGACATTGGCGTTCACTCTTATTTCTGCGTGTTTTGTCTTCCTGCAAGATTTTTCTCCCTTCTGCCATTTTGTCCTCCTTCTAGGTTTTTCTTTGTTCTTTGTTCAGGTACGCCCTTCTCCTTTCCATTTCTTTTGTGGTTCTATAATGTCTTCTTTTTCCGGGGATTCTGGGCGTTCCGGCGGGGGTCGGATGCTTACGCCGGAGGTTCACCCCATCGGAGAGGGTTCCGATGGTGGTTCTCCTTTGCACCATCCTAGTTCTGATGAAATTAGCGATGGTGCATCAGCGGCCAACGTTGCCGTCGCGGGTGTCAGGGTGGTTCGTCCATCCGTCGACCCTGCACAAGCACCTTTGGTTGTTCCTGTCGGGGGGGTGGTGGTTCTAGAGGATTCCGAGGCCACTGAGGTTTGTCCTCTTGAGACTCGGCGTGCTCGTCTTCTATTTCCTCCTTCTGTTCCCCAGCCTATTGATTCTAGGGGTAACAGAAAGGTATATCCTCCTGTTACTACTTCTGGCTATTCTTGGGTGGCTGGGGAGGTAGGTGCATATGCTTCTCGGTATCAGACCGAGGAAGCTCTGTCTGCCCTTCTTGAAACTATTGACTTGTGTCATTCGGAAGGCTCGGGTATGGTCCATGTCAAACCTTGTGGGCCCGATGACCGAGTTTTTATGTCTGTTGACTCGTGCTAACCACATTTTACTTTTGTATATGAAGCCTTGTTCTCGGTTCTCGGCATTATAGTGCCGTTTGACCAGTTCGAGGCTGACGTTCTTCGGGCACTGAATGTCGCTCCTACGCAGTTGCACCCGAACTCCTGGGCTTCTCTACAGGCTTTCCGGGTGCTCTGCAGTAAATTCTTTATAACTCCTACTGCTTCTAAATTTTTGTATCATTATAAAGTAAAAGAGAGTCAAAAGGGGGGCTGGGTCTCCTTGACTGGGATTCCTGGTCGGTCAATCCTTAGTCCTTATACCTCCTCTTGGAAAAATTTCAAGAGTGGTTTTTTTCGTGTCCGACCAGGTCCGGAAGGGGAGGTCGAATTTTTTGATGGTCGTGGGAAGCCGATGTTACCTCTCTATTGGACCCGCTCCCCGAACAAACGGCTGTCTTGACAGGTCGTGGACATGTCTCCTGAGGATCAGGATGACATGATTACGCTGTGTAAGTTGCCGCGTTCCTTGTCCTGTAAAACAGTTGTGGGAATTCCTACTTCTCGGACTCCGAGAGAGGATTGGGACGGTGAGTACCTTTTATTTATTCGGTTTTTCTTCTTCTACTTTGCTTTTTACTGATGTTTTGTCTCTTTTGCAGCTGTGATGGGGAAATTTGATTATAAAACGGCCAAAAAGCAAAGGCTGGAGAAATTGAAGGGTAAGGAGCCCGCTGCTGAGGCGGTTCGAGTCGCTTCGCCTGTTCCTCCTCCTCCTCCTCCTCCTTTGAAGAAGGATCAGCGAGAGGTTGTTCAAGGAGGGGATGGCCCCTCGAAGAAGTCGAAACCGAGTCCACTCGGTGCTGAGGCTTCGGGGTCTGCTGTTGAAAGGCATCCGGCTTTCCTTTCTATGAAAGATGGTCGGACCTCGCTTTGGGGAAAGGACTTCAACCCCGGGGCCCTCATCTCTGCCGACAATCTCGGTCAAGCTGATCGGGATATGTTGAGGGATGCTGGGCCGATGCTTTCTATGGAGGTTGTTTGTCGCTTCCAAGCTCTGTCATGGGCTATTGCTCAATATTGGGCCGAGGAGTTCGACCACGGCCACCGGGAATTAGCTATGGTGAAGGAGGCTGCTGCAAAAGCCGAGCAGGCCCTGTTGGAGGCTACCCGGGCCAACGAGACTCTTCTCCAATCCGCTGAAGAATCTCGACGGTCTCAGGAGGGAGTGGAGGCTAAGTTGAGGGAAGTTGAGAGTCGTGAGGACGACTTAAAACTTTCCTTAACTGCGTCCGAGAACTCGGCTCGGGAGTTGCGGGCTGAGGTGGATAGGCTCGTTTTCGAGCTTGCTCAAGCGAAAACTGAGGCTGCTGAGTCCGAGGCTAAGCTGAAAGCCGATCTGGGTGAGGCCTTGGACGAGATTGTTAAGACCCATGAGGCCGGGTTCAGCAAGGCACTTCGCCAAGTTCGTTATTTCTTCAAGGATGCCGACACTTCTCTTTTTGACGTTGACAAGGATGTCAATAAAGAGGGGGAATTGGTTGAGGAGTCTGCACTTGGTGAGGATGCTCCGGGCTGTTCCGCTCAGGAGGGGGGAGATGCTCCTTTTTAGTGTTTATATTTTTCTTGTTTTGTTAAGGCTCGTACCCGGCCTATCGAATAGGGTACTTAATGAAATTTATATTCAAGGCTCGCACCCGGCCTTTCGAATAGGGTGTTAATGACTTTTCTTCGTTATTCGTATGGTCTTTTTTCGCGGATATTTATCTCACTCGGTTGGGTCTGACTCGCGCTTTTGTATTAAAGGTCTACGCGGTTAATTGTAACTCGCCTTTTGTATCCTTTACTCGGTTTGGTCTAACTCACTTTTTGTATTAAAGGTCTACGCGGTTAATTGTAACTCGTCTTTTGTATCCTTTACTCGGTTAGGTCTAACTCGCTTTTTGTATCCTCGTAAAGGTCTACGCGGTTAAATCTAACTCGCTCTTTGTATCCTTGTAAAGGTCTACGCGGTTAAATCTAACTCGCTCTTTGTATCCTTGTAAAGGTCTACGCGGTTAAATCTAACTCTAAATAGATAATTTGAAGAAAAGAGTTCCATTAATGAGAGAAATTGGGTGTGCCTCGTTAAAACCTCTTTGACAAAAAACCTCTTGGGAAAAAATGTCAAAGTAGGAAAAAGAGTACATCACCACTTACAATTTTTCTAACTGTAGTAAAACTTTAGGTGTGTCGCGTTCCAAGTTCGGGGGATGGTTTTGCCGGATGGGTGCTCCAATCGGTAAGCTTCATTTCCCAGCGACTCGGTTATTCTGAAGGGGCCTTCCCAGTTGGCTGCCAATTTACCCTCTCCTGTAGCTTTTCTAGCTTCCCCGCATTTTCTCCAAACCAGGTCTCCAGCTTCAAAGTTTCTTGGTTTGACCTTGGTGTTATACCTCATCTTGGCTCTTCTTTTACAGGCCTCTATTCTAACTTGAACCTCGTTGAGCGTCTCTTCGGTCATGTCGAGTGCATGCCTGAGTGATTGATCGTTGTTTTCCTGGACGAAATTTGTTCTTCGTAGGGAGGGTTCTCCGACTTCTACTGGTATCATGGCGTCTGATCCGTATGAGAGTCTGAAAGGGGTTTCCCCTGTTGTTGACTGTGGTGTGCAACGATATGCCCATAAGATTGCGGGAAGTTCTTCTGCCCAAGTTCCTTTAGCGTCTCCTACTCGCTTCTTCAGTTCTCCGAGTATCACTTTATTTGTGGCTTCAGTTTGCCCGTTGGTTTGCGGATGTTCCACTGAGGTCACTCGGTGCCGAATCCCTAGGTTTTTGAAAAACTCTTCGAGGTTCTTTTCGATGAACTGTCTACCGTTGTCGGAAATCACCGAGTGAGGGATGCCAAAACGGCATATGATATTTTTCCATATGAATTTTTGCACATTGTGGGCGGTGATAGTCGCCAAGGGTTCGGCCTCAATCCACTTTGTGAAGTAATCAATTCCGACGAGGAGGAACTTCACTTGTCCTTTAGCGAGTGGAAAAGGGCCTAATATGTCAACCCCCATAAGGCGAAGGGCCATGGTGCTGTGATATTGTGCAATTCCTCTGCTGGTAGATGGGATAAGTTGCCATATTTTTGGCATTCTTCGCACTTTTTGACGTACTCGACGCAGTCACGGCGCATTGTTGGCCAGTAATATCCGGCTCTTAGAGTTCGGGAGGCCATAGCTTTTCCTCCTGAGTGCATTCCACATATTCCTTTGTGCATCTCATTTACCACATATTCGGCCTGAGCCTTCGTGATACATTTCAGCAGTGGTGCAGTGAAGCCTCTCCTATAAAGGTCTTCTCCCTCTATGACATAGTAACTGGCCTTTCTTCTGATCTTTTTAGCTTCTTCCCGGCTTTCTGGGAGGGTTCCTTTCTTCAAGAAGTTCCATATCTCGGTCATCCATTCTCTGTCAGCCGAGTTGATGTTAGAGACAATTTTCTCGATGCTCGGAGCGGATATTGTTTCCTGTATGACAGTTCGGTGCTGGCCTTTCTTCTTTGTACTTGCCAACTTTGATAGCAGGTCGGCTCTTTCATTTTGTTCTCTCAAAATGTGGTCGAGCTCGAAACTAATGAATTCGTTCTTCAACTGGGAGGACAAGTGGTAATATCTTGTCATCTGGGGGTCCTTTGTTTGATAGGATCCATTCATTTGCCCAGTGACTAGTTTTGAATCGCTCCAGCATCTAAGGTGTTTCGCTCCCACTTCTTTGGCGAGTTTTAGTCCTGCTAGCAGGGCTTCATACTCGGCTTGGTTGTTGGATGCGTTGAAGTCGAACCTGAGTGATTGTTCCAGGATAATCCCTTCAGGGCTTTCAATTATGACTCCTGCTCCGCTACCTTTTTCATTCGAGGAGCCATCCACATAAAGGGTCCAGAATGGGAGGGGCGCTTCCGCTACTGGTGCTAGCTCAGCAATAAAGTCGGCTAGGCACTGTGCTTTGATAGGTCCTCTCGGTTCGTACTTGATGTCGAACTCGGATAATTCTACCGACCATGCTATCATTCGTCCGACTAGCTCTGGTTTTCTCAGTATCTGTCGTATTAGGTGGTCTGTTCGTACCACTATTGGGTGGCTTTGAAAGTATGGACGTAGGCGTCGTGCTGAGGTGACTAGGGCTAGCGCTAACTTTTCTATCTTTTGATATCTGGTTTCGGCATCTTTCAATACTCGGCTTATGTAGTAGACTGGTTTTTGCGTCTGATTTTCTTCCTGGATGATGACCGAGCTGATTGCGTCTCCCGAGACAGCTAAGTATAGTATTAAGTCCTTGCCGGGTTCAGGTCTTGTTAGAATTGGTGGTGATGAAAGTAGTGTTTTTATCTTTAGGAAGTTTTCTTCACACTTTTCATCCCATCCGAAGTCTTGTTGTTTCTTGAGTAGTTGAAAAAAGGGTCTGGCTATTTCTGCTGCTTTTGGCAAGAAACGAGACAGGGACGCCATTCTTCCAGTTAGCCGTTGTACTTCTTTTATGTTACCCGGACTTCTCATGCCTATGATAGCCGCGCATTTTTCCGGGTTGGCTTCTATGCCCCTGTGGGTGAGCATGAATCCTAAAAATTTTCCGCCATGCACCCCGAATACGCATTTCTCAGGGTTTAGCCTCATATTATGTTTTCTTATCTCGTCGAAAATTTCGGTCAGGTCTCCTGAATGTGATTTTGGTTCTCTGCTTTTGACCACCATGTCGTCGACGTAGACTTCCAGGTTTCTGCCGAGTTGTTTTGTAAAGATCTTGTCCATTAGACGCTGGTATGTTGCTCCTGCATTCTTCAGTCCAAATGGCATTACCGTGTAGCAGTAATTGGCCGTGTCAGTTATGAACGCCGTTTTTTCCTCATCCGGTGGGTACATTGGTATCTGGTTGTATCCGGAGTATGCATCCAGAAAGCTCAGGATCGGATAGCCGGCTGCTCCATCTACTAACTTGTCTATGCTTGGCAACGGGTATGAGTCTTTTGGACATGTTTTGTTAAGGTCTGTGTAGTCAGTACACATTCTCCATCTTCCATTCGCCTTCTTTACCATCACCATATTTGCGAGCCATGTCGTGTATTGAACTTCCCTGATGAAGCCGGCGTCGAGTAGTTTTTCAGTTTCTTCTTTTACCGCTTTTCCTCTTTCAGCCCCGAGTTTCCTCTTCTTTTGGGAGATCGGTTTGGCCTCTGGGTAGATGGCAAGTTTGTGGCAATGGAAGCTCGGGTCTATTCCAGGCATGTCGGCGGCTGACCATGCGAACAAGTCCGCGTTTTCTAACAGGACCTTGGCAATTGCTTCTTCGGTCTCGCTTTCTAGCTGAGTCCCGAGTTTTGTGCATTGCCTTGATTCTCTTCCTATTTGGAAGGATTTTACCTGTTTTGTGGGTTCTTCTCTCGGCTCGGTCTCTCTGGGATCTAGGTCGGTCTCCTCTATTGGCGTTGCGAGAGAAGTGCAAGCTACGTGTTTTATCGTCAGTTCTGGGACCTTTTTGCCGCTGGCTATCTTTAGGCTTTCTAAGTAGCATTCGTGGGCTGCCTCCTGATCAGCCTTGACTGTTACTATCTTTCCTTCTGAATTTGGGAATTTCATTGCCAAATGTGGGGTTGAAATTATTGCCCCTAATTTGTTGAGTGCTGGCCTACCTATAAGAATGTTGTATGAAGTGAGGGCGTTGACTAGGAGGTACCTGACCGTGATGGTCTTGGTCCCCATCTCATCTCCAAAAGTTGTGAGGAGGTCAATATAGCCTCTGGTATCAACCTTTTCGCCTGCAAATCCGACTAACTGTTCGGTGTATGGTTGTACCTTATTTTCGGGGATGTCTAGCTGTTGGAAAGTGGACCAGTACAGGATATCCACCGAGCTGCCTTGGTCGACTAGGACTTTGTACACCAACCAGTTTGCGACTTCAACTTTGACCACCATCGGGTCATCATGATTGGGCTCTATGCCTTCGAAGTCTGCGTCTGTGAAAGTTATAGGGGGCATTTTCTTGTGTACTCTGGGGTTTGTTGAAGCCGAGTTGATTGATCAGAGGCTGCGCAGGTGTCTTTTCCTTGCCGAACTCGAACTTCCACCTCCAGCGAATCCTCCTGCTATTGTGTTGATAACGCCTCGGAGTCGAGCTTCGGGAGGTTTGGTTTGCTGTTCCTGGCGGGGCTCTTCCGTGCGTCGGGTTTTTCTATCGCGATCGTCTTCCCTATCCCGGGTTCGTTCTCGCACGGGCTTTCGGCTGTCGTCTCGGACGAAGCATCGTAATTTGCCTTGTTGGATAAGTTTTTCAATCTTATCCTTCAGGGTGGTGCACTCCTCTGTAGTGTGTCCATGTACTCTATGGTATCTGCAAATTTTGGACCTATCTGCTTTCTTTGGGGAGCTGTTTCGAGTAGGCAGGCTTATCAGCTCGGCGTTGCAGGCTTCTTCCAGGACTCGCGCTCTGCTATCAGTTAGAGGGGTATAATGGGCAAACCTTGCACGGGGCGGTCTGTCGCTTCTAAGTTTGCTACTCCGCTCTCGGTTTGCTCCTGGTTTCTCTCGTTCTTCTTGTTTTTTATAGGATTCGCCCCTGACCCGTTCCCTGAACTTGGTCATTTCTTCCATCTGAATATATCCTGCTGCTCTAGCTCGGAGCTCGTCCATGTCGTGTGGCGGTTTCCTGCAGAGGCTGTCCGAAAAAGGTCCGGATTTTAGCGCCATGAGCATGGCGGTCAATGCCACTTGTGGGTTCAAGTCTCGGATCTTGACGAAGATCTCGACGAATCTTTCCATGAAATTCCTGAGAGACTCGTTGTCTTCTTGCCGTATGTTGGCCAGTGCTACTGCCGTCAGGTGGTGGGGTCGACTCGTAGCGTATTGAGCGCCGAAACGAGTGACTAATGTGGCAAAAGAGTCGATTGAGTGGGGGGGAGTCGTGTGTACCAATTCAACGCTGCTCCCTTCAAGGTCGTTGGAAAAACCCGGCACATGATGGCGTCGTCGTTTGTGTACAGGTTCACCTGTGTGACGAATGCGTCGATGTGCTCATCGGGGTCGGTCAGCCCATCGTATCTGTCCATGGATAACGGCTTCCACCCAGCCGGTAGTGGAGTCTCCATGATTCCATCTACAAACGGGTGTCGCCTCGTTGTCTCAGGTATCATACTTCGTCTTGGGGGCGCTCGCAATCCTGAGGCGGGTCTGGACTCTAAGTGGGTTGTTGCTCGGTCTGTCTCGCTCCAAGTGGTGTCTTCCTGCTCTGTTCGGTCAGGGTGTCTGTTGGCGGTTGTATGAGCCGCCGATAGTCCGTTGGTAGCGGCGTGGGCTGCCGAGACCCCGTTGATAGCAGCGTGGGCTGCCGAAAGTCCGTTCCGGTCCTCTCGCAGTTTTTGATATTGCTCTCGGAGGATAGCGTTCTCCTTGCGGAGGTCTTCTATCTCCTTAGCGTTGCTCTGTTTCAGCGTGTTAACTTCCCTTTGCAGGGCTTGGATCAGCGGGTGATTCTCAAGCATCTGACGCGGGAAGGGCGCCACGTTGTTGGGGTTACCTCCCTGGGTATCCCCTGGAGGTGGTACACCCAGGATTTGGGTTTCCCCCTCCTGTGGTCGCTTTTCATGGTTCGCTGTTTTGTTCTGGGTTGTCGTCATTGGATTAATCTTGTTGTGATTGGTGTGGCTGGGAATAGTTTCACCGGGCCCCACGGTAGGCGCCAAATGTTCTTACCAAATTTTGGTAAGTCTTCCGGTGCGGTGGCTCCGCCGAGATCGCCTCCGTGGCTGGTGGGGGGTATACCTGCAAAAGCACTCCGACGCTCAAGTTAGAGGCGCAGAGGAAGACAGGTATCACAAATTGGGATTAGAAATTCGTACCTCGATTGGGATGGGTTGTTCTGATTTTATAGGGTGTAAAGAGATAGATTTGATAGGGTTATTTTCCTATCAAATCTCCTCAAATCTCGTAATGAAGATAGAGATAATTCTATCTTCTATCTTTATCTTATGACCTGATCTTTCTATATCTTATCATATAGTAAGATCTATTCTTTCCGTTATTATCATCCGAGTCCGAGTGATAGTTTCTACTCGGCCAGCTCGACTACTCGGTGGATAATTAATGCATTTGAAAGTAGTTATATGTTTCTTATATATAGGAACGAAGGTAATACCATATACAATCTCCCTCATTTACACAAGGTAAGCAACAATGTTTAACGTTGAATTGATTTCATGTAAATGAGTCAAAATCTTAATTTATTAATTTGATTAAAAGCTTGATTTTGAAACAAAAGAATAAATTACCAATTTCTAATTGGTTATCTATAATCGAATACAACTATATATTAGAATAGTTTTATTGAATTGAACAAATTTGTTGCAATCAGGGTCACGACAAAATAGGAAAAATCAATTAAAAAAAAACATGAAATTGCCATCAATATTTATTTATAATCTTTGAAATCATAAAATGGGTTCGAGAATCTAACGTGTGGGAAATATTTTAGCACTTTACAACATTCATTTAAAAATGACTACTTCTAATTAATTAAGTCAACTATTTATAACATTTAAAATTTTTATCTCACCATAAATTACTAAGAATTAATTAAAAATATTTTTTGTTTATTTATCTTGGAATGATTAAATTTTATTCTTATTGTTTTTAACGCTTCTGTTTTCCTACTTCTATATTTCTGCATGTGCAGTAGAGAATATGTGTTACATAATTATTTTAGTAGCAAGTCTCTCTCTCTCTCTCTCTTCCCGCCCGTCATCTTTCTCTTTTCCAAGTAACTTCGTGTGAACAACATAATATACATTCCCTTTGTCAAAATACACTGTTTTGTCTTTGACCAAACAAATTAAGATCACATGCATGTTTTCTTGTTAAAATAATGTCGTACAAAATGCAGCCGTCTTTTTTTATAATCAACATTATTGGGAGAATGGCCAAACGCGCGTGGGAAAAGTCAACAGCAATATATCAAACAAGGTAGGCATATGCATAGTGTTTAGTCTCAGTCTTCTAAGTCAACAGTACACAGTAATACATATTATATCAACGTCATAGTGTGGTAGTAGGTATTCCTTCCTCCTTCCTATCCTATATAAAGAAGAATGGAGGAAAGAATTCTGAAGCATCGACCTCTCAAGGTTGCGTTGCAAGTACCTCAGATAATGGAGAAGTTATGTATAGTGAAGCAGTAATTAGTTCTAAAGGCGGAAGACAACTTCATGATTGTTGAATATTGGATTCAGGTGCAACTTGGCACATGACTCCACGTCGAGATTGGTTTTGCACTTATGAGCCTATCTCGGAAGGATCCGTGTTCGTAGGAAATAACCATGCCTTAGAAATTGCTGGAGTCGGTACTGTCAAATTAAAAATGTATGACGGTACTATTCGCACACTTCAAGGGGTACAACATGTGAAGGGCTTGAAGAAGAACTTATTGTTCGTTGGGCAATTAGATGATCCCGGGTGCAAGATCCATACTAAAGGTGGGATCTTAAAGGTAGTGAAAGGCAATCTTGTAGTGATGAAAGTTGAGAAGATCACAGCCAATCTATACATGCTTTTAGGAGATACGTTGCAAGAAGCAGATCCATCAGTTGCAGCAACAAATCAAGAAGAAGCAACAATGATATGGCATCGTAGACTTGGACATATGTCAGAGCGAGGTCTGAAAGTCCTTGCAGAACATAATCTCCTGTCTGGGCTCAAAACGGTCAATTTACCGTTTTGTGAGCATTGTGTGATAAGTAAGCAACATAGATTGAAGTTTGCTAAAGTGACTACTAAAAGCAAACACATACTAGATTTGGTCCATTCGGATGTGTGGGAATCACCAGAAGTATCCCTGGGAGGAGCAAAGTATTTTGTATCATTCATTGATGATTATTCCAGGAGATTGTGGGTGTACCCAATCAAGAAGAAGTCAGATGTGTTTCCAGTATTCAAGGAATTCAAAGCACAAGTGGAGCTTGAAACAGGAAAAAAGAATTAAATGCTTGAGGACAGACAATGGAGGAGAATATGTAGATGGTGGCTTTCTAGCATTCTACAAACAATAGGGTATTTTAAGACAATTCACAGTTCCACTTACGCCTCAGAAAAATGGTGTGGCAGAGCGGATGAACAGAAGTCTCCTAGATAGAACAAGAGCTATGCTGAAAACAGCGGGACTAGCCAAATCTTTCTGGGCAGAAGCAGTTAAAATCGCCTGTTTTGTGATAAATTGATCACCATCAACAGCAATCGGTTTAAAGACACCGGTGGAGATGTGGAAAGGAAAACCAGCTGCTTCCTTACATGTGTTTGGATGTCCTGTGTACGTGATGTACAACTCCCAAGAAAGAACAAAGTTGGATCCAAAATCCAGGAAATGTATATTCTTGGGTTATGCTGACAATGTTAAGGGGTATCGCTTGTGGGATCCCACTGCCCGCAAGGTTTTTGTTAGCAGGGATGTAGTTTTTGGAGAAAATGAATTGCAAAGTGAGTAGAAAAATGACAGCACTACCAAAGACTCTACTATAGTGCAGATAGAGAAGATGTCTGGAGAAGATGACTTTTCTGAAGCAGAACAAGAGCCAAATGAGGTCAATGACGGAAGAGGTCTTTGATGATCAACATGACAAAAATCTAAACCAAGTTGGCACTCACAGTTTGTCATGGCAAGCCATGATGCATATTGTCTTCTAACTGAAGAAGGAGAACCATCAACCTTTCAAGAGGCCCTGAGTAGTTCTGATGCTTCTCAATGGATGGCAGCAGTGCATGAAGAAATAGAAGCCTTGCATAGAAACAAGACATGGGAACTTGTTAAACTTCCAAAGGGTCGAAAAGCCATCGGAAACAAATGGGTATACAAGATCAAACGAGATGACAGTGATCAAGTGGAACAATATCGTGCAAGACTGGTGGTCAAAGGATATGCTCAGAAAGAAGGTGTTGATTTCAATGAGATATTCTTGCCAGTTGTTCGATTGACAACAATTAGAGTTGTTCTGGCAATGTGTGCTGCATTTGATTTACATCTTGAGCAACTTGATGTAAAGACTTCTTTTCTCCATGGAGAACTTGAAGAGGAGATATATATGCTCTAACCGGAAGGCTTTAAAGAACAAGGAAAGGAAAACTTGATTTGTAGATTGACCAAATCTCTGTACGGTCTAAAGTAGGCGCCAAGATGTTGGTACAAGATATTTGATTCCTTCGTTATTCGCCTTGGTTACAACAGACTGAGTTTAGACCATTGCACGTACTACAATAGGTTTGATGATAATGATTTCATCATTTTGTTGTTGTATGTGGATGACATGTTGGTGGTAGGCCCCAACAAAGATCGAATCCGAGAATTGAAGGCAGAGTTGGCTAGGGAGTTTGATATAAAGTACTTGGGACCAGCAAACAAGATTTTAGGGATGCAAATTCACCGAGACAGAAAAGATAGGAAACTTTGGCTTTCTCAAAAGAATTACTTACAGAAGGTCTTGCGGCGCTTCAACATGCAAGACTATAAGCCAATTTCTACCCCATTTCCTGTCAATCATAAGTTATCCTCAAGTATGAGTCCTAGCAATGAAGCAGAGAGGATGAAATGTCTCGAGTACCGTATGCATCAGCTGTGGGAAGCCTTATGTATGCCATGATTTGTACAAGACCAGACATTGCACAAGCAGTGGGAACGGTTAGTAGGTTCATGGCAGATCCTGGTAGAGAGCACTAGAATGCTGTTAAGAGGACCCTTAGATACATCAAAGGAACCTCGAATGTTGCATTATATTTTGAAGGATCGAAATATATTGTCAGGGGCTATGTTGATTCAGATTTTGCAAGTGATCTTGATAAAAAAAAAAAAAAGTCTACTACTAGCTATGTGCTTACACTTGCAGGAGGGGCGGTGAGCTGGTTATCCAAATTACAGACTGTTGTAGCTTTGTCTACTACAGAAGCTGAGTACATGGCAGCTACCCAGGCATGCAAGGAAGCTATTTGGATTCAAAGGCTATTGGAAGAACTTGGGCACAAGCAGCAGAAGACTACTGTGTATTGTGACAATCAAAGTGCCTTGCACATTGCAAGGAATCCAGCCTTGCATATAGGTGTTCAATATCACTTTGTCAGAAAAGTAGTAGAGGAAGGAAGCGCGGACATGCAGAAGATTCACACCAAAGTTAACCTAGCAGATGTTATGACGAAGCTGATCAATACAAACAAGTTTGTATGGTGTTGGTCCTTATTTGGCCTATCAGAAACGTAAGCAGCAAGGAAATGGCAAGATAGAGAGATATTTGAAAACACACAAAAGTAGCTTTAAATGGGAGATTGTCAAGCCGTGGGCAGTATAAAGCCACTTTTGTGGCATGTAAGTCAAAAAGAAACGGTGGAAAAATTACCTCTCGTGGCTAGGCCTGCAAATTGGTTGAAAGGTAGAAATTTTGCCATGGCATTTAATGCATACGTTCTGATTTGTGCCTATAAATAGCAAGCCATCTTGCTCTGCTTTGCATCTCACTACAATTGTAGTAATTTTAGAGAGAGTTAGCAACACTAGTGCTATGTGTTCTTCTATTATAAGAGAGAGTGTAATTATTCTCTTCTTAGTTAGAGAGAGATTGTAATTTTCTTCCACTTAGTAAAAATATTTCTCTAGTCTTGTCCGTGATTTTTTCCTTATCCGTTGAGTGTTTTCCACGTTAAAATATTGTGTGTCAATTCCTATTTTTTCTCATCTCTTATTTTAGTTGTGAGTTATTATTTTGTTATTCTGGTACACAACATGAAACGCGCCACTCTACCTCTTCCTGCATCGACACTCAGCTGCACCATTGTTTCAAAGCCAACGTTTAAGTTCACTAGTGTCCACCACAATGCCACGAACCATGCACTGCATGAGGTCTTGGTTAATATTTATGATTTTATTCGCGATTTTATGATTCTATGATGTTGCTGTAACTTATTATTTGTTAATGACCTTTTTTTTTCCCCTGGTTTTATGCTTTTGTGATGTTGCTATAAGTTAGGTTTTGCAAATATATAGCATTTCGGTCTGCAAATGCTTTACAAGCCTCTGCATGTTTCTTTTTTTCCAGTAGTCTTTTCTTTCTCTTTTAAGTTTTAACTATTATATTAGGTGTATATAATTATAATGACAAATGCAACACATTTTTTTTTAAAGCAAAAGCGGTTGTGCCAAAGCAGCACAACCAGAAATATATATATAAAGAAAAAAAAGAAACAGAGAAAGCAACAGACAAATGCAACACATGACGTGAGTGATTGTTATATAATCTTATTTTATTGTAATAATAATAAAAAGAGAGTATATTACTATATTTAATATTGATTGAAAAATTTAATAATTGATTAAAGTAATTAACGAAATTAAAAATATGCGTGCGCTTGGTTGATAATCCGGCGACTTTGAATGACGAAGGTAATACTATTTTAATAATTTATTTAGTTAATATCCCATAGCAGGTGGTTTGACCCATTTCGATCGAAAATTGCTGAAAGAGATTAACGTGAATTTTACGAAAGTTTGATTGCGTGAAAAGTTTGACTGTGTGAGTGTGTGTCTATAAACAAAAAAATTAGTAATAATTTTTAAAATATTATTTACTATTTAGATTAATATTTTCCGGCTGGTCCTAAATCGTGGCTTGTGATGGTAGATGTTTGACAAAAAATAGTGTGGATTCAAAGTCCCGTAATTAAACATATTCTTCGTCATCTTTTACTTTTCCATGTAACTTCGTGTGAAGAACATTATGAAAATGCATTCCCTTTTTCAAGTTAATGCCGTTTTGTCTTTGACCAAACAAATTAAGATAATATGCTTATTATCTCGTTAAAAAAAAATCGCATAATAGATCGCCGTCTTTTTTGATAATCAACCTTTAATTGGAAAATCGCCAAATTAAGAAAAACGTGGGAAAAGTCAAAAGGAATATATCAAACAAGGTAGGCATGAACATGTGTTAGTGTTTAGTCAATCTACTAGTCAGCAGTAGTATATAATATTATATTATCATTAAATAACGTAATTGTATGGTGGGTAGGTGTATTCCTACCTATATATAAAGAGGCAAGCATTCGCAGATATAACATCAAACGACTAAGCACCTATCTATATATATAAAGAGGCAAGCATTTAATTCTCAGGTATAAACATTAAACGACTAAGCAAAATAGTATATCACACGATCGATATGGCATTGAACGGCTATTTCCTTCTTGGCCTCATTGCTCTTGTTGTTGCTAGCACTTCCAAAGTTACATGCGAATTAGAAGCAGATACAGTTTCACCTATTATTGACCTTTCACTCAATCGAAACAGTTTCCCTGAAGGCTTCATCTTTGGGGCGGGATCTTCGTCTTACCAGGTATATATATAGGGAACGTTTCAATTTCTAGCTTCTTAATTACTTAATTTATTGCATGATTTTGATTTTGGTTATGTTTCTTATGCGCATGAACAAATATATAGTTCGAAGGTGCAGCAAAGGAAGGTGGTAGAGAACCAAGTGTATGGGATACCTTCACCCATAAATATCCAGGTAATTAACTATCTCTTATTCAACCCTACAAAAATATCAACGTATGGGAAAGGAAGGGAATGCTTTCGGGCGTGTGATATTGTATAGTTTAATTAATAAACAAAAATATTATTGATTTACATTTGCTTATTTTGAATTATTAAAATGCAGATAAGATCAAGGATAGAAGCAACGGAGATGTGGCCATTGACTCATATCACCACTACAAGGTATATTTCCTGTCATAGTATTTTTTTTCTTTTTTTAATCTTGTAATACGAATTTTTTTATTTCAAAAAATATATAGTTCTTGGTGTTCATTAACGTGAAAATCTATTTATCTGTGTGTGTAGGAAGATGTTGGGATGATGAAGGACATGAATTTGGATTCATATAGATTTTCCATATCTTGGTCAAGAATTCTCCCAAGTAAGTTAATTGCTTACAATCAATGACTAATTTGAACTAAATTTTGCCCAGTTGAATGTTACCCGTTAACCATTTTTTTATATTATTATTCAACTATCCACAGAAGGAAGGCTAAGTGGAGGTATAAATCAAGAAGGAATCAACTATTACAACAACCTTATCAATGAGCTAGTAGCTAATGGTTAGAATATAAACTCAATTTATTCAACTTTAATTTTGAAATATTTTCTTATTATTGATAATCATAATTAATTAAATATTAACATTTACAGGTATACAACCACTTGTAACTCTTTTTCATTGGGATCTTCCCCAAGCATTAGAAGATGAGTATGGTGGCTTTTTAAGTCCGCGCATAGTGTGAGTTTCAATTCTAAAACATAGCTTTTTTATGTGCATAGCACATTTAACATCTAGATATGAGTATAATTTGTTAAACAAACATATATTGATCTTCAGGAAAGATTTTCGGGACTATGCGGAACTTTGCTTCAAGGAATTTGGTGATAGGGTGAAGCATTGGGTTACTTTGAACGAGCCCTGGAGTTACAGCCAAAATGGCTATGCAAATGGGCGAATGGCACCAGGTCGTTGTTCTGCTTGGATGAATTCAAATTGCACTGGCGGTGATTCTGCAACAGAGCCTTATTTGGTTACACATCACCAACTTCTTGCTCACGCAACAGCTGTCCGTGTGTACAAGACAAAGTATCAGGTTAGTTAATTTGTTCTTAACCTTTTAGATATATATGTTATAGGTAAAGTTTACATTGAGCTAGGAATTAGAAAAAGGAAATTACTTATAAAAGGTTGTTGTTTTACATTTTCTTTTTTAAAAACTAAATATCCAAAAACTATGTATGCAGGCATCTCAAAAGGGTGTGATAGGGATAACCTTGGTAGCTAATTGGTTTTTGCCACTTAGAGATACCAAATTGGATCAAAAGGCTACTGAAAGAGCAATTGACTTTATGTATGGATGGTAAGAGTTTCGCCCATGCACCCTTTGTCTAACTTTGCTTTATGCAAAAGGCATATGCATTTATATTGCATAAAAAACCAATAAATAAATACAATTCACAAGTACTATACACTGGACTATAACTTGATATATTAGGATTCATAATCCTTAGCTTTTGAAGGCCTCTATGTATTTCTCATACCTTAAATGTTGGACCTTCAAGGGTGTAATATTAAGGAAATGATAAGGGAAACTTATTATTTTCTCTATTTGGTTTGTTGAGCATGCATGACTTGTTGAACAAAAAGTTGAATGATAACTAATAAATTGATTTTAGGTTTATGGATCCATTAACATCCGGAGATTATCCAAAAAGCATGCGATCTCTGGTGAGAACAAGATTGCCAAAGTTTACTACAGAGCAAGCCAAACTACTTATTGGTTCATTTGATTTTATTGGCCTAAACTATTACTCCACAACATATGCCTCTGATGCACCTCATCTAAGCAATGCCAGACCTAGCTACTTAACAGATTCTCTTGTCACTCCTGCATGTAAGGACTTCAATCTTTTATCATTCTATCAATTCCCTAAATTGCATGTATATATACATTATTGAAAATGATCATGATTGATAATGGTTTGTCTTTGATATTTGTGATTAACTACAGATGAACGCGATGGGAAACCTATAGGTATAAAGGTACGTGTTTACCCACCAAAGCATGCAAATGCTCTACTAGTTCAATCCTTTAATTTTGATAAAAATATAAAACTAACATCTTTTCATAATTATGCAGATTGCTTCTGATTGGATATATGTTTATCCAAAAGGAATTCGTGACCTTTTATTATATACCAAGGAAAAGTATAACAATCCTTTGATTTACATCACTGAGAATGGTAAATAACATTTGTCTATGTATATTTAATTTCCTTTAATGAAATAACATTTGTTGTACATGATTTTCAATTTTCCTAACCTATTGAAAGGAATGTGTATCCTAACTTATATATTACATTTCTCCACTTAATCAATAGGTATAAATGAGTATGATGTACCAGCACAATCACTTGAGGAATCTCTTATGGATATTTTCAGAATTGATTATCATTATCGTCATCTCTTTTATCTTCGATCTGCTATTAGGTAAGTAATCTATCATTTATATAAAAGGTTTATGTTATTTTGTCATAAAATTTGATAGTTTTTAATTTATTTTCTTTTAACTTATACTTGATATAGGAATGGAGCAAATGTAAAGGGATATTATGTATGGTCTCTGTTCGACAATTTTGAGTGGTCTTCAGGCTATACATCACGATTCGGGATGATCTTCGTGGATTACAAAAATGATTTGAAGAGATACCAAAAATTCTCTGCACTATGGTTCAAGAATTTTCTCAAGAAAGAAACCAGACTTTATGGTTCTAGCAAATAATATTATGAAATTTGTTAATTAAATAATTTTATTTGTAAATAATTATTTGATTATTTGACATGTATTTGATTATTTTTTTTATTAAAGAGGTCCTATTGGACTTAGAGGGGAAATAGAGATGTAGATCTATTGATAATTGCTACTATTGTTACATTACATTAAGAATGAAAGAATTTTTTTGTTATGATTAAGTTATCATTTTTTATTAATTATATTTGTTAATTTTCTGTGTATTGTATCGGGGGATTTGTGAAAGTTGATGACAGTAAAGCTCACTCTGTTCTCATCATGTGGCTGGAAAATAGAAATTGAACGAAGCTATTCAACAAAGCTACGAGCTTTAAGTACTCTACATATATCCAATAAAATGTTATAGCTATAATATAAACCTATAACGAACAAGCAGTTTTATAAATCCATTGGCCAGATAATTATAATAAAGAATGCTGTAACAAGTTCAACGACAAAAAAAACTGCCCAACGGTGAGTAGTAGTTTTTTTTTTTTTTGGTTAGTATATTATTTGTACGAATTATCTACCGACTTTGTCGATAATTAATCTCTATCGAAGAATCATTTGAATAATCGACTTGTTGGTACCGTGAGTAGTAGTTTGAGTGTCATAGTCCTTACAACCTATAGGTGCCCACCATCGAAGACCTCTTCACTGTCATGCTGCTATCTTCCTCCAATGTGCTATGTCGTCCAAAAATTGGCTTAGTCAAATTCATATCCTCGCTAGTTTGAAATACAAAAAAAAAAAAAAAAAAAAAAAAAACACCATAATCATAGATAATATTAATAAAGAGTTTGTTCACATTAGATAGAGTAAAAAAAAATAATCATAAGAAACATTTGTAAACAGATATAATATGCATTTAAATTGAATATTGCAACAAAAAAAATTGACATTGAAAGTGAAATTATAAAGAGACAGAAAAAGAGAGTGATTAATAAATATTAATCAGCAGATATATCATGTTATATGATTATTTAAAAATACACATGAAATGTGAATACTAAATAAAATATATAGCCAACTAGCAGTGAAAGTCACGCTATTAATAGCGTCGACTACACCAACATTAATTGGACTGATACTAAAGTAAAAATTAATTATTTTAGCTGAAAGTATATGGTCATGGCTAGCTTTTTTTGATATACTATTAATTAGGTCATGCCTGGCTACCATTTGCCTTAGTCAACACTAATATAATACATGTTGGGTAGGTGGACGCTAAATTTGAATGTCCACCTGATAGTCTAGTATATACTGTTGTCAATTTATGATTAGTCACTACAATATTTGGCTTAGCTCAGTCTTTCTCTCTCATATTTACTTAGGGAGCATTTTATCAAAGAATTTTTATATGAAAATTTAAAATATTTAATAAAATATAACAACCATACACTTGAAACTTTTAACTTTAAAAAATATTAAAAAATAATTTATTGATTAAATATATTATTTTGACTATAATTTGTAAATATCATATTTAACACTGATTAAAGTATTGAATAATAATTATAATAATTAAGAAAATTTAAAATATCTAACAACGAAAATTTTTCATGTTATAATTTTTTTTAAGTCAATCCATTAGTTTTTTGTTGAATATTTAACAAATTTTACTAAAGTGACACTAAATAGTGAAGAGGTGATGATGTGACAATTAACATATTACTTAACACATATACTAATGTGACTTAATTATACATTTGATCCTTTTAATCATGAAAGATTAAAAGTGTAATTATATCAGCACGTGTTAAACGACATGTCAACTACCACATCATCATTAACGATACCCTCCTTTTATTGTTCTATCACTTTAGTAACTGTCTACCATCTTTTACTACATCAGTTACTTCAGCAAAGAAAGTTGCATGCCTTGCCTACCTTATAACTTGGATTTTATGAATTAACACCATACTGACACAATCCTAATGCAATGCCCTGTTATAAAAAGCCAACTATTTGCTAGTGAAATTTGTGATTTTAGAATGTGAATAAAAAATTCTACTCTACTAAGTGAAATATCAGTCAAAGTTCAGGCATATGGATGTATTGGATACAGTGCAAATTCCACTCCACGATGATGGTTCACATTCATAGCACCGTAACGGGGAATTGGAGAAACCCCATTTTGGTGTTTCAATGGAGGAGGCGGCTCATGTGACATGCCAAAGAGTGTGGAAGTAGGTAAGGGAAATACCAACACTTGTTAGTTTGAATGAAATTACACTCATCTCTTAAATAGGTTTTAAATTTGAGTATTATAGACAAAAAAATGTGGTTAATTATTTTCTAATAAAAATTAGTCATCAATAAAGTTAATAATACATCGCATAAAGATGGTAAAAAAATAATAATGACTTAAATATAAATTTAATCTTTGTAAATTTGTGTTTTTTCAATTTTTGTTTTTTAAGTTTTTTTTGTTTTTTAGTCTATGCAAATTTGCACTTCTTTAATTTTGGTTTCAATAAGTTTTTTTTGTTCATTTTCAATTGTAAATTTGTGCATTTTCAATTTTAGTTTTTTTAGGAGGCATTCACTTACAATTTTGTTTGCTGATAAAAAAAACTTACAATTTTATTTTCTATTTTCACTTTTTAATTATAAAATTATCATCTTGTTTTTATTTTATTTTTAATTTTTTAAGATTTGTACAGAAAATATTGAAAATAATTTTTTTTTGTTTTCTCTGTTTTTCTATTTCCAATTTTTTTATTTTTAGTTCATGTAATGCTTTAGGAGGCCAAAATTGAAAAATACAAACTTATAGAGACTAAAAATAAAAAAAAATAAAAAAAAACTTACAGAACAAAGATTGAAAAGCACAAGTTTATGAGAACTAAAAATAAAAAAAAATTAATATTTAAATCTAAAATAAAATAAACATGCGAAACGATAAAGTGAGAGAGCACAATCACTTACCTTAACTTCACTATGAGAATTACGATTATGGCATTGAATTTGAGCATGCTTCCGTTGCTCTGCGTTTTGTCTCTTTATGTTACCTCAGCCATCACCATTACTCGTTCCAAGACCGTTGCACCCATTCATGACGTTTCTTATCTCAACCGGAGCAGTTTCCCGCAAGGCTTTATTTTTGGGACAGCATCCTCAGCATATCAGGTACATTATATTATTATTATTATTATTATTATTATTATTATTATTATTATTAATTTGTCAATTTATTTGAACAATCTTCCAATTTGGTTATTGCTCTCAATTACCATTTATGTATTCAGAAGCTAAGATACATAATTTTGCGTTGTAGTATGAAGGTGCTGCAAGGGAAGGTGGAAGAGGACCGAGTATATGGGATACTTTCACTCATAAATACCCAGGTATGTGTATATTTCTCCTCCACTAGTGCTGTTTAATATTGTTTATTTTTGTTTTCAAGTAAGAGTAAATAGTACCGAATGAGTGTAACTCAGTTGGTAACAAACATTGAACTTGGGAGAGGACCTGAGTTTGATTTTCACATAACACATCTTCAGGGATAAGAGGAGCTTTAAGTGTGTCGAAACCCTGGACCATAGATTAGTTCCATTGCCAGCATAAAAGACCGAAGTTTGTGGTGATATTTAGAATCTCACTGGGGAGTCAAAGACCTTAATTACAGTGCTCACCGAAAAAAGAAAGAAAAAAAAAAGAAGAAGAGAGAAAATAGTATGTGTTTTTTAATTGCTCCAGCCTTGCAGAATTTTGGGTCTCTGGGTGAAATTTTGGACAATGTTACACCAAGCCAAGTAAGTTATTACTTGCAATCAGAACTCAGAGGTGGTTGATAGGATGGAGCCAGAGATCATAGAGATGGAAGTAAAGGAGAGGATTCATAGAGATTCTATAGTTAATTATATAATGTCTATGATTGTAGCTATATATAAAACAAGAGAGCTCATGCAGTGATAGAGAGAGTCTTCTAACTGTCATCTAAATGCTCATCTGACTAACATCTAACTCCTAACTAATGAATAATTTGCAAGATGTGTGAGTTGAGTATGTTCTCTGATACTTGCTTTAACTATAAATTGGCTGCTTAAATGTATAATTTCCACTTATGGCATGCAGAAAAAATAAAAGATGGAAGTAATGGAGATGTAGCGGACGACTCGTATCATCGGTATAAGGTATATATGGTTTCAATAATAGTACTACATAAGTAGTTTTCGTATGAATAAAAAATGTAACTAATATGTAGAGTCATGATAGACTGGTCCACATGTTTTAGGAGGATATTGGAATCATGAAGTATATGAATTTGGATGCTTATAGATTTTCCATTTCTTGGTCTAGGGTACTACCGAGTAAGTCTTGTTGACATTCCACCCAAATAATTTTTTTTTTTTTTTCTTAGTTCATGTTCCATAGTAATTATTATTAACTTTTTATAAATTATTTGCAGAAGGAAAGCTTAGTGCAGGTGTAAACCATGAAGGAGTAAACTACTACAACAACCTCATCAATGAACTCATGGCTAATGGTCATAATTTACTAATATTTATTTATATAACTCTTTACATTGCATTAGTATCATACCCATATGGTTGTTAATCATAAATAATCATCATGAATCATGCAGGTCTGCAACCATATGTGACCCTCTTTCATTGGGATGTTCCCCAAGCCTTAGAGGATGAGTATGGCGGTTTTTTAAGCCCTCACATTGTGTGAGTGACACCAATTTCCACCTAGAGCTATATAATTAACTGACAAACATTGTATGAATATTGAGAGAAAGTTTTAGTAAATCTAATGATCTGATAAACATATATAATTCATATGAGCATGCAGAGATGATTTTAGGGACTATGCTGAACTTTGCTTCAAGGAATTTGGTGATAGGGTGAAACATTGGATTACTTTGAATGAACCGAGGAGTGTGAGCAAGAATGGCTATGCAAATGGCAGGTTTGCGCCTGGTCGGTGTTCTGATTGGCTAAAACTGAATTGCACAGGTGGTGATTCCGGAACTGAGCCCTATTTGACTTCACACTACCAACTTCTTGCTCATGCTGCTGCTGCTAAACTGTATAAGACCAAGTATCAGGTTCTCTGTATTCTTGAGCTGTTTTAATTTTAAATCACCAAATGCTTTTTAAACCAGCAATGAATCTTTATGTCCTGAAATTTAAATAGCATGAGACTTGAACTTTTCTAATAAAAGGGTCAAAGAGAACAAAAGCCGTGCGTAACTTCTTTTTGGTGAAGGACCATGCTTTATTTTCATGTAAAATTATTGAATGCTGTTAGTAATTAAATTGCCAAAATATTTGAAAATGTGTATGCAGGCATCTCAAAAGGGTTTAATAGGGATTACCTTGAATTCTGACTGGTATGTGCCGGTTTCTAAAGAGAAATCAGATCGAGACACTGCACGTCGAGGCCTTGACTTCATGTTTGGATGGTAAGGTTATACTCAACATTCATAGCTTGAGGGAAGGAAAATTGACACAGAGACAACATTTATTTTTGAAAATATGATCATGTCGTGATTGATGGTATACTACCATTAAGTAAGAAGAATGTGGACCAACAACATTATATATCTGTGAAATTATGTGATCTAATTGTTACTGTTAGGCATTCAACATTATTGATTGCTATTAGTGGATGATACCACTTAGATTGATGTGTTGGCACTCATCTTTATGTGGGGTGATTTGTGCGGTTTACACAAGTTATATGTCTTCCTTCTCCGAAACCTGTATAAAATTGAAGGTAAAATACTTATGAATTCAAATTGACTCCACTTGAGCTTAAAAGAAACATACTTAAGTCTAACCAGCTGGATTCAAATGTAGTGATGTGTCAATTGTGCCGTTAGGAAATTAGAAAAGAGTGTTTCAGTACTTCTTGTTGATTGCATCTGCATTTTGCATTTCTGGTTAGGTATATGGACCCACTCACAAAAGGTGAGTATCCAAAAAGCATGCGATCTATGCTTGGAAACCGGCTACCAGAGTTCTCCAAAGAAGAAGCCAGGCAACTTAAAGGGTCATTTGATTTTCTCGGCCTAAACTACTACTCATCCTTTTATGCTGCCTATGCACCTCACCAACGTGGTGCCAGACCAGCCCTACAAACTGATTCTCTTGTTAATGTTACAAGTAATTCTCAAGTTTGTTTATATGCCTGCGCTATTTGCTTCAGTTCTAATGAATGGCCAAACAGAACTCAGAGCAAAGTTATTGTACTTACCGTGAATTACATATGAAAACAAGGTTTTTTAATTTTTATTTTTCAATGACAGATCAGCATGATGGCAAGCCCCTTGGTCCAATGGTATGGATTTCATCATTTTATTGGCATCTATGTTGCATATCAATGCTTTTCATTTGTTACTTTTTTCACTCCTAAAGATCATATAAAAAATATTAAGAGAACTCTATTTATAATAATTTGCAGGCTGCTTCCAACTGGTTGTGCATTTATCCACGAGGATTCCGACAACTGTTGCTTTTCATCAAGAAGCAATACAACAACCCCGTAATTTACATTACTGAAAATGGTAATGGATCAGTCATATTTATTTTTTTGAGATAATTCTGTGCATACTGTAATATTGATAAAACTAATGATTCATTAAAAAAAAAAAAAAAAAAAAAAAAAAGAAGGCAAATGAAAATTTAACAAAATCAATTGATAGGTTATGATGAGTTCAACGATCCAACACTATCACTTGAAGAAAGCCTTATAGATACTTACAGAGTTGATTACTTATATCGTCATCTTTATTATCTTCAAACTGCAATCAAGTAAGTAATGCTTTATCAGAAGAGCCTCTCTCTATTTATGGATCTGTAAGTTTTATGCATCTTACTTCACGGTAGTATTAATTTTATATTGGTAAAATTATTCACTGGGTCCTTATAATTATCTTATCTCTATTTTAAATTTTAGTCCTATATAAGAAAACTGTGAGTTTTAGCCCTTACACATACATGAAAGTTAAGTTTTGTTCCTCACTGTTAAATGGTGGTGTTGTTAATACGGCTACAAAAAAATTCAGGTTGCTTAAAATTGCTACAAAATTTTTTGGTGAGTGCAAAACTGCCCAAAAATGAGGACAAGGAAAAATTTTGTAGCAATTTTACATTGCCAAGAATTTTTATAACAGTTTTACATCAATAGAAAGTTTTTATAGCAGTATTAACAGCAACACTATAAGCCGCATCCTTAACGATGTTAACAGCAAAGACCAAAACTTAAATTTTATGCGGACTAAAACTTGCAGTTTTCTTGTTTAGAGACTAAAACTTAAAATAGGAACAATTATAGGAATCAAGTGAATAGTTTTGTTTTTCATACTTCCTTTTACATTTACCTTTTATAGGAAAAGGGGAGAGAGAACGGGAATGGGTTTCTTTCTCCCTTTTTATTATATATAAAAAAAAAAGTAATTGTGAAAGCATAAAAAACCAGTATAGGACTAGGAGTGACTTTTTTGGTTAATTTGTTTTTGTTGTCTTTCATGCATGAAGGGATGGTGTGAATGTAAAGGGATATTTTGTATGGTCATTGTTGGATAATTTGGAGTGGGACTCTGGCTATACTGTGCGATTTGGACTCGTCTTCGTGGATTTCAATGATGGCTTGAAAAGATATCCAAAACTCTCGGCACATTGGTTCAAGAATTTCCTCAGTAAATCTTAGTTTTTGTTTTTTTGGTGTGCAATAAATCTTAGTTAGTTAGACATTGGTTCCAAAGAAAATGAGATGAAATTCAGGTTTTAAAAACAAGTGATATGAAATTTACTCATTCAGATCTCTGGGTAAATAAAATATTTGTAACTAACAAAAATTTGGCACAATTGTTGGATGGTTGAATTTTTTTTTTTTTGTTGGATTATTATGTTATTAATGTGAAGTATCTATTGACTTTGTTAATGACTAATATATGCTGCGAAACCTAGTTGACTACCATTAGTGGAGTCTCTCCTTCCAATAACATTTTTTTTCATCCACCACATTAGAACTTGATACTTTATTCGAGCACAGTTTTACTCGGATTTACGACATATTGATAGATGGTTGAAATGTTTAAACATATTGATAAGGAGTCAATTTCTATCATATGTATGAGGTTTTTGTTGAGAGAAATAAAACTTTTTTAATATTTTTTTATAATTTTAAAGATTAATCTTGAACTATATATTTAGGGGTGTTCAAATATATATATTTGAATATCCCTAAATATATATAAGTTTTTCAATAAGTTAAAAAGTCATAAAAAAAATATAATACAATCAAATGAGTTTTCTATCTTTTAGTTTTCAAAATATGTTCTAAAAACAAATTTAACAAACAAATTTTTTCCCATATTTGAAATAATTTTTAATTCAAAATTACCAAACAGACTTTTATTTTTAACTTTCTTCACAAACAGATTCAAAATTCAGAATAATTTTTAAAACCGATTTTTTAACTTTCTATAATTATTTTATATAACAGATTTTAAGATCAAAAACTGAGAATAGAAACAAACAGGTCCTTACTAATCACATTTAGGAAATAATTTTTTTTAAAATTATTTTTCAATGAAACTTGATATAAAAAAAATCGTTAATAATAGAATTTCAATTAAATGAAAGAAATTTTAGAGATAATTTCATTAAATAAGAAAAATTAATTAAAATTTATTCATATTTTAAAGCAATATACATAGATTTATATTATTTTTACTGAAAAGAGTAATTGGTAGCAATAATTGATACTACCACTTTTCAGAAAGTCTGCAACGATTTATCCAAACGAAATAATTGATACCAATAATTGGTACCACTTGACTCACCTGTGACAGACTTACTGGAGAACTCGTCTTAATTTTAAAAGAAAAAATCAAAAACAGTGAAGTAAAGAAAATTAGACTTTAGAGCCACTCGTGACATGCCACAGTCCTTGATTAGTAGCGAAAACACCGATTGACGTTGCTGTAAGAAGTTCGACCTTTCAAAATTCAAACGTGTCGATGCGGAAATGGCCTTCACTTTATCCCTGTTTTCGGATCTAAAACAAAATTGAGCCAAGATTTTGTAATAAAATTTCCTGAAATAAACCAACTGAACTCGCAGCAACAGAAAATAAAACTATATAAAGGTTCACTCTGTAAATTATGGTAATGACAATGAACATGTTTCCGTTGCTCTACGTTTTGTATCTTTTATCCATCTTCACCATCACTCATTCCAAGACCGTTCCAGTTCCACCCATCCTTGACGTTTCTTATCTCAACCGGACCAGTTTCCCGCAAGGCTTTGTTTTTGGGACAGCATCCGCATCATACCAAGTACATATATTATAATATATTATATCATATTAATTTTAGAGTTTAATTTCTAAACATTGTGACTTTGACATTATTAATCAATAGAAATCAAAGTTAGTGTGACTTTTTAGGATTTAAAAGTTAACAAATATAGTTTGTGATTAACAGGATAAAAATCCTGTCAACACATACTATTTATTCTAATTTTTATTATTATTAATTTGCCAGTTAATTTGAACCATCTTCTGATTTGGTTATTGTGATCAACTACCGTTATGTGTGTATTCAGAAGCTGAGAGATAATTTTGTGGTGTAGTATGAAGGTGCTGCAAGGGAAGGTGGAAAAGGACCGAGTATATGGGATACTTTCACTCATAAACACCCAGGTATATCTCTCCTCCACTAGTTCTGATTAATATTTATTTATTTTTGTTTTCAAATACATAGTATGTGTTTTTTTAAGGTTCATTTGGAAAGTAAAAAAGATTCATCATACCTTGAATAGTTGAATATAATATGGAACTCGTAGAGGATTTGGAAGAGGAACTCTCTTTCTGTATGTGAAATAATGCTAGTTCCATTCACTTTTGTGCAACCTGCTAGCTCTTCTCCATTGATATATTATAATAGAATAAATTACACTAACTACCTCTGAAGTTTTGTGAAATTATACAAATACTCCCTTTTTTTTAACCATTTCAGTAACCTCCCTATAGGAAGGTGTTAGTGTAATATATGAGAGGATGTCAGTATGAGGTTTTCAAACATTAAAGAGATGTTAGTGTAACATTTAAGGGAGTGTCAACGTAATGTTTTCAAACATAAAGGGAGATTAGTATAGGAATAGAAAAAATAGTAGTATTATATGTAATTTGAAAAAAATTCGGGGAGTGTGAGTGTAATTTGCTCAGTATAATGTACTTGTGCTGGATCATGTTTGAGGGTCACTTTCAGAATGAAGTAGCTGATGAATTGCTCCAGCCTTGTAGAAGTTTTAGGTCTCTGAGTGCAATTTTGGACCCTGTTACACCAAGCCAAGTTATTGCTTACTATCAGAACTCAGAAGAGGTTTATCATAGAGATGAAAGGAAAGGAGAGGATTCGTATGACATGATCCTATTTATAAAACAAGAGAGTTCATGCAGTGATAGAGTCTTCTAATTGCTCATCTAACTAACATCTAACTCCTAACTAACTCTTCTAAAAGAATGAGTAATTAGCCAGCTGGATGAGTTGAGTATGTTCTCTGATACTTTATATAACTATAAATTGCCTAATTACATGTATAATTTCCACTTATTTATCAATGAAATGGCATGCAGACAAAATAAAAGACCACAGTAATGCAGATGTAACGGTAGACGAATATCATCGGTATAAGGTATATATGGTTTCAATAATAGTAATACAATAGTTTTTATATGAATAAAAAAATATAACTAATATGTAGAGTCATGACAGACTGGTTCACATGTTTTAGGAGGATATTGGAATCATGAAGTACATGAATTTGGATGCTTATAGATTCTCCATTTCTTGGTCTAGGGTACTACCAAGTAAGTCAAGTTTATAATTTCTTTTTTCTTAGTTCTTGTTCCATAGTAACTATTATTAATTTCTTATAAATTATTTGCAGAAGGAAAGCTTAGTGGAGGTGTAAACCAGGAAGGAATAAACTATTACAACAACCTCATCAATGAGCTACTGGCTAATGGTCATAATTCATTAACATTTATTATTTAACTCTTTACATTGCACTAGTATCATATCTATATATCAAGGGGTCTAATTAAGTTGGTTGAACAATACGCGTGAGTTGTTATAAAATCCTTGATATCTAAGTATCGTATCTATATGGTTGTTGATCATAAATAATTATCGTGAATAATGCAGGTCTGCAACCATATGTGACCATTTTTCATTGGGACGTTCCCCAAGCCTTAGAGGATGAGTATGGTGGTCTTTTAAGCCCTCACATTGTGTGAGTGACACTAATTTCCACCTAGAGCTATATAATTAACTGATAAACATTGTATTACTACTATTGAGGGAAAGTTTTTATAAACCCAATAAACTGATAAACTTATATAATTCATATGAGCATGCAGAGATGATTTTAGGGACTATGCTGAACTTTGCTTCAAGGAATTTGGTGATAGGGTGAAACACTGGATTACTTTGAACGAACCAAGCACTGTGAGCATGAGTGGCTACACAGTGGGAAGGCATGCACCAGGTCGATGTTCTGATTGGTTAAAACTGAATTGCACAGGTGGCGATTCGGGAACCGAGCCATATTTGAGTTCACACTATCAACTTCTTTCTCATTCTGTTGCTGCCAATCTGTATAAGACCAAGTATCAGGTCCTCTGTTGTATTCTTGACCTGTTTTATATCACCAAATGCTTTTTAAAACCAGCAATGAATCTTTATGTCTTGAAATTTGTACATGAGACTTGAACTTTTCTAATAGAAGGGTTAAAGAGTACAAGCATGTTTAATTTCTTTTTGGTGAAGGACCATGCTTTGTTTTCATGTGAAATTATTGAATGCTGTTACTAATTAAATAGCAAAAATATTTGAAAATGTGTATGCAGGCATCTCAAAAGGGTATAATAGGGATTACCTTGAATACTGACTGGTTTTTGCCGGCTTCAGAAAAGATAGAAGATCGAGACGCTGCACGTCGAGCCCTTGACTTCAGGTTTGGATGGTAAGGTTATTCTAAACTATTCATAGCTTGAAAGGAAGAATATTTATTTTTTGAAAATGTGATCATGGCATAATTTGATAGTAAACAGTATACTACATTTAGTTAACAAAATGTGTACCAATAACATTATATATCTGTGCAATTATGTGATCTAATTGTAACTGTTAAGCATTCGGTACTATTATTAATCACAACTAGTTGATGCTACCACTTAGATTGATTATGCTGCTTACACAAATTGTATGTCTTCTCAGAAACCTGTATAAAATTGAAGGCAAATGACATGTGAATTCAATTGAGTTTAAAAAGAAACGTACTTATTGTTGATTGCATCATCTGCATTTTGCATTTCTGGTTAGGTATATGGATCCAATCACCTTTGGTGACTATCCAAAAAGCATGCGATCTTTGGTGGGAAATCGGCTACCAAAGTTCTCCAAAGAAGAATCCATGCAACTTAAGGGGTCGTTTGATTTTCTGGGCCTAAACCACTACGCAACCGTTTATGCTGGCCATGCACCTCATATACGTGGTCCCAAACCAACCCTATTAACTGATGCTCTTGTTTATGTTACAAGTAATTATCAAACTTGTTTATATACCATCATTAGTTGCTTCACTTCTATTGAATTTTCAAAAGAGACATTATTACATGATCTGGGACAATGTAGTCCTATCTAATCTCTACATAACATAACTTAGTTATGTGTTACGTAGAGATTGGTCAAGACCACATAGTCTTAGACTATGTAATAATTTCTCTAAACAGAACTAAAAGCAATTATTGTACTTATTGTGAATTATATATAAAAACATGGTTTTTATTTTTATTTTTTCTAATGACAGATCAGCGTGAAGGCCAGATCCTTTGTCCATACGTATGTATTTCATTATTTCATTGGCTGCTACGTTACATATCAATGTTTTTCACTTGTTACTTTTTTACTCTAAAATATCATATACATGGAAAATATTAAGAGAACTCTATAATAATTTGCAGGCTGCTTCTGACTGGGTATGCGTTTATCCACGAGGACTCCGACAACTGTTGCTTTTAATCAAGAAGCAATACAACAGCCCCGTAATTTACATTACTGAAAGTGGTAATATAGATCAGTCATATTTTTATTTTCTCGGATTGTGCATACTGTAATAATATTGATAAAGCTAATGTTTCATAACAAAAAAAACAAGAAGCTATTATAAATCTTAACAAAATTAATTGATAGGTTATGATGAGTTCAACAATCCAACACTATCACTTGAAGAAAGCATGATAGATACCTACAGAGTTGATTACTTTTATCGTTATCTTTATTATCTTCAAATGGCAATCAGGTAAGTAATGCTTTATCAGAGGAGCCTCTGAATCTCTCTCTATTAATTTATTTGTTTGTTTTATGCATTTTAATTCTTTTGTTTTTTTGTTGACTTTTATGCACACAAGGGATGGTGTGAATGTCAAGGGATATTTTGTGTGGTCATTGCTGGATAACATGGAGTGGGACGCTGGCTATACTGTGAGATTTGGATTGGTCTTTGTGGATTACAAAGATGGCTTGAAAAGATACCCCAAACTCTCAGCACAATGGTTCAAGAATTTTCTCAACAAATCTTAGTTAGACATGTATATTCAGTATGGTTCCAAGTAAAATGAAATATGAAGCTCAGGTTTTAAAATTAAGTGATATGAATATTGAGAGTGTAGATCAACTACTAGCATGGGATTGTTTGAACATATCCAGTGGACTCAAGTTCAAATCTTGAGTAAATAAATGCCTTAAATATTCGGAAGAGCTTTATCATCTAAAATAATTCTATGTAGCTCAAGTAAAATTGCCTCTAGAGAGTAAAGGACGATATTTTGGATTTTTTTTGTTGTTGACGTAGTTGTTCTAAGTTTTGGTGAGAGAGAAGGTTTTTGAGACAATGAGTAGTTGCAGTTGTTAAAGGATATTTTGGATTTGTAACAAAAAAAAATGTGATATGAATTTTATTTATTCAGATCTAGAAAATAAAAGAATTGTATCTAACAAAATTCGGCACAAATGATAGATGGTTGAATTTTTTTTTTTTTTATACGTATGAAAGAAATGAATTTTCTTTACATGTCGATAAATATTCAATTTCTACCATATGTATAACAGTATAAGTTTTTGTTGAGAGAAACAAAATTATTTTAATAATTTCTACACTTTAAAATATTAATCTTTAACTATTTATTTAGTGATAGAGTTTAATTTTTATGCACTATTTTTATTAAAAAATTACACCACTACCCAATCAAAAAATATATAACCAAGTGTTCGAGATTGAAATCAATCAACTGATTTACACTGATCGATCACCCAGGGCCACACTACAAAAATGCTATATTTTAGTTCCTATGAGACGCTTTAGTTGATGAAATGGTCAAACATGTAAGAATGTAAGATTGTTAAGAAGCTTTGCATTGCATTCTGCTGCTTTTGTTTATAGCCCTTTCCCTTCCTAATTCGCATTCTCTAGGTCTCTTTTAATAGTGAGCCCTCTCTCAAACTAATAATGGAGTCTTTATTGAAAATTACATTCATGATATAGTATTAAAAATTAAGAAAAATATACATTAATATTTTAAAATAAATCTTTTCATATTTGATTTTTTAAGTAATACATTGATCAACCTTTACCTACAATTAAAAAGGCAAAAGCTTAGTTTGAAAGTGTAAAAAAATTTGATGTAGCCGACCACATATATAACTCTGTTTGAAACGATAGATGGAAAGAAAACGGCCACTTATAACCCTGTGCACAAAGACAATTTAAGAAAGAAAAAAAAAACCATTATTCTTTAAAATATCATTATCAATTGTGCAAACTAAGTCAAGGAAATTTAATTTTACTTTGAAAGGGATTCGCTAATACACCTTTCTTGTCTATTTTATACAAAGATTGATAAGAGCGAATTAAACCTAAAACTTAGTGTACGCACACGCTTTGGAGTCCTATGTTTTCTATCTTTTTTGTTACAAAATCATCTCCACCAACAAATTCTCCCTAACTTTGTTTTTGCATTTTAAAGTTTTTTACCATCTTTTGTAACTGCATACATGTACAACTGCACCTTTTATAAACAATCCTCACATCAATGAGTTAAGTTACACTTCTGAGGTTTAATTTGTTCAGTTAAATAAAATATCTGTTCTTTTTTACTTTAGTGCAGACTAAAATATTCTCTATATGAACCAATCCTGCTCAAACCTGACAGTTTGTTATGTACTTGTGTTTACAAAGCATCAACTTTTGAAAATGTAATTAAACTGACTAGTTGCCTATCAGTTTTCTTTGTCTTTGAAATTATTTAATTGCTAGCTTTCAAGTTGCAACAACAGATGTCAATGTCATTCTCCTAATACACAAGTCATTTATTTTTTTGAAGGATATATTAGTAAGAACACAAGAAGACTTTATTAAACATCAATAAGAGTATGGCATTCATGGGCTATCTATATCTTCTCCTCATTGGTGTCTTCACTCTTGTTATAAGCTCCTCCGTTACATTCACCCAAGCTGTTGCGCCTATTCTTGATGTTTCTTCTCTAAATCGGACCAGTTTTCCGCCCGGTTTCATCTTTGGCACCGCCTCCTCCGCCTACCAGGTGTGTATCAGTACTGATATTATAAACATGTATATGTGTGCGCGCGTGCATGTGTGTGTGAGAGAGATTGTGCTTCACATTTTCATTATTAAGATTATGTTTCAATGGCCTAAGCTTATAGGAGTTAGATTTGCACAGTATAATTAATAATTAATTAATTTTTGTCTATGATGTAGTACGAAGGTGCTGCAAATGAAGGTGGCAGAGGACCAAGTATATGGGATGCCTATTCTCATAAATATCCAGGTATCTCTATTTAATACTTTAATTTCTTTAATCTGTGAATAATTTGGAAGAAAGATAAAAAGATGCTTGATTTACCTGATCTGTTTTTGAGGTTATCCGTATTGATTTAGTTTAGAGGTTCAGATATGTGCATTAGTGTAATGGGTGTTGTATTAGCTGAAGATAAGGAACATACAGAGTGGAGTTCCTCTCTTTTAGTGTGTAAAATTTGACTAGTTGTATTGTACTGTCACATGGTATGCAAGAGTCGTTCTTAAGACACTGTTAAAAGTGAAGATTAAGAACAGATTTTAAGAAAACATAGATAATTAATTAGGTATTTAAGAAGACAAAAGCTGAAGGCTCAATCAGTATATTGATTTGATAATTGTTGTTTCACTTCCTCTGGACAATGGCAGTTGTCCTGTATCTGTTTTCTTCATGTAGTAATTGGTGTAATTGCAAACAGAAAAAATATTGGATAGAAGCAATGGAGATGTAGCTGTTGATCAATATCATCGCTATAAGGTACCATCCAAATCGATATTGAAATTTGTTCTGCACTCTCTCTATCTTGTCAATTTTATATCATTCTAGTTTTTTTACCACAAATTAATGCTAGTAACACACACTCTCTCTTATTAGGTAAAATTTACTAAATATATGGGTTTCATTTCTTATATTTAGTGAATCTCATTCTAAACCAGTGAGATCTATATGAATTTCAATCAATAAAAGAAGAGTGCATTGGAAAGAGAGTGTGTTGCTAACACTCCTCTATTTATATATGGGTTATTTTGGCTTAATTTCTGTACATAAAATAACTTTTTGGCTAGCCAATTATCAATATAAGTTAAACATTTAAGCGTGCTATCCTAACAATGGCATTCATGAACTTCTATTTAACAACTCAAGTATTCAAGACTTTTAGTCCTTGGCATAGTATCGAAGCTTACATAGGTATGTAAAATATCTACATTACAAGCACCAAAAAAAAACAAAAAGTTATTTCTTGCATTAAGCAGCGTGTTAGAGATATAATATTCAACTGTGTCTTTTATCCTGTGTTAGAGATATAGTACTGTCATTCATAAATTTTTACTTAACTGTGGAAGCAAGGTTGGTTATTGAAAAATAGAAGAGCGAGATCAACAAGTAAAACGAAAATTCGTTCTTGAATCCAAATTCATGACATGATTTAAATAGAAAGGCAATTCTAATATGAGTATTGAGTATAGTGTCTATTAGGCACAATCAATAAAAAATTTAAGATACATCAAAATAGCATCTATAAAGATGACAGTCCTTGCTAAAAATTGTTTTATTGATTGGTTGTGTCTTGTAAGCACATACTGACATCACATTAGTACTTATTTCTTTTATATAATTGTTTTGTTCACTATCTTTTTACCAAATGTGTTAACCATCTTACATGTTCATAGGAAGATGTTGGGATCATGAAGTATATGAACACTGATGCTTACAGATTCTCCATCTCTTGGTCAAGGATATTGCCAAGTAATCAAATCGGATTTAGTTTCATCCTTACGAGTTTCAGTTAGTAGAATCTTTCCTTTACATTAACCACTCTGATAAATATGCAGAAGGAAAAATAATCGCAGGTATAAACCAAGAAGGAATCAAATATTACAACAATCTCATCAATGAGCTACTGGCAAATGGTCATATATAATCCATCCTGTATTCATATATCATCACACATTCATGATGTTCATAATCTTAATATATTGATGGGAATGACATTAATCCAGATCTTCTGCCATTTGTGACCCTTTTTCATTGGGATCTTCCCCAAGCCTTACAAGATGACTATGGTGGCTTCTTAAGCCCTCATATTATGTAAGTGACAGAACACAAATTTTCATTCAAGCTACTTAGAATATTAGCAATTAATTACAAATCAATGCCTGCTTATATAAATTGAATTTTCATCAGTGTTGAACACACATTTCTATGTGCAGAAATGACTTCCAAGACTACGCAGAGCTATGCTTCAAGGA
The DNA here is from genome assembly GCA_026413185.1 of Pueraria montana var. lobata. Lineage (NCBI taxonomy): Eukaryota > Viridiplantae > Streptophyta > Magnoliopsida > Fabales > Fabaceae > Pueraria > Pueraria montana. Next base: position 10,246,508 of record CM048654.1, read on the forward strand.
ATTTGGAGATAGAGTGAAGCATTGGATTACTTTTAACGAGCCATTGAGTTACAGTATGGGCTCAGAGCCCTACATGAGCTCTCACTACCAACTACTTGCTCATGCAGCTGCTGTCAAAATTTACAAAACCAATTATCAGGTGCAGTACTTGAGAACCTTAAAAATTCAAGTGTGTGTTTGGTGAGCATTGGTAAAATTGATTTTAAATGAAATTGAATTAGCAAAATTGATTTTGAAGTGATGTGATTTATGTTTGGATATTTTTATTCTAAAAGCAAGTCAGTACTACAACTTAGTATCAAAATCAATTTTTCAACATGAAACTAAACATACGAAAATTTACTTAAAATCACATTACCAGGTATTTCAATGTGATTCTGGGCAGTTCAACATGTAACCAAACACGCTTTCCTATTCAAGATCAAATTTGTTAGTAGTACACATCTTGTTCTGCTGTTCATTATGAATGTACGAAAATTAACTTGAATGTGAGCAGGCTTCTCAAAATGGTTTGATAGGCATCACCTTAAATTGTCACTGGTTTGTTCCGTTCTCAAATGACACATTAGATCATCAAGCTGCCCAACGAGCTCTTGATTTCATGTTTGGATGGTAAAGGCTAATGAATTCTGTTCAACTATCTCTTTGTGCATGTGTTGGTGTGATGTTTCTAAATTGATTTGATTGCAGGTTTATGCAGCCACTTACAACAGGAAATTATCCAGAAACAATGCAGTCTTTGCTGGGAAGTCGATTACCAAACTTCACAGAAGAGCAATCCAAGCTACTTATTGGCTCCTTTGATTTTATTGGACTCAATTACTACACCACTAATTATGCTGCCCATATATCCCATCCAATTAATAACACAAGCAATACTAGCTATTATCAAGATACTCATGTCAACTTTACAAGTAAGAACATCGAAAATCAATGTGCACTAATTAATTAAATTGAAATTCATAGGATAGTTTGATAGAGAAATTAATCTGTGATACTGGTTTTTATTTTGTTCTTCAAAAAGAAAACTGTCTTTAATGAAAAATGTTTTCTGCTATGACTTATGACAGCTGAACGTAACGGGACACCCATTGGACCAAGGGTACATAAGACTCTCCTTCATTTACTGTTATATCTCAAATATTAGGTATCTGTGTTAAGTACAATCAGATGCTTTGTATGATTTATTTATGAGACATGCTAGGAACTAACAAAGATGAAATAACAAAGAAACGTCATTCCTATGCAGGCCGCTTCATCTTGGCTTTATGTTTATCCAAGGGGACTTCGAGAACTATTGTTGTACATAAAGATGAAGTATAACAACCCTGTCATTTACATAACAGAAAATGGTAATACTTCAATTATGTTTTTATTTTTATTTTTCATTTACACTACTTTTTAATATGAAATTTAAGATAATAATCTAGTATTAACTATACATGTGTACAATTCTTGTTTTCATCCTAGTCAAATTAACTGTATAATAAACTAAAATTTTCACATTTTACTTAAATTATAGGTATGGACGAGTCCAATGATCCAACATTATCACTTGAAGAAGCACTAATGGATACTTATAGAATTGACTACTTCTATCGCCATCTTTATTATATTTTAATTGCAATCAAGTAAGTGACAGACCCTCTCTTTTTCTTATTCCATAATTTAATTTTATGATTTTAACTCTATTATTTGTTGGCTTTTGGTGCGAAGGGATGGAGTGAAAGTACAAGGATATTTTGCATGGTCGCTTCTGGACAACTTCGAATGGGGTGCTGGCTACACCTTGCGTTTTGGAATTAACTTCGTCGATTACAATGACAATTTGAAAAGACACCAAAAGCTCTCTGCCCATTGGTTTAGGAATTTTCTTCAAAAATACTAGACTCGTTGTATGATGACCCCTTATAATTAATAAAATGAAAACTTGGTCATTAATCAAGAGCAACTTTAATTGTAATTTTTATTTTAAATTATAAGCATATCTGGATCTGTGTTATAATTGTTTTATACTTTTCACAGTGTTCTGCCCTTGAATGAGACTCTGGTTAAGCAGTAGTGCTGTTTAGGGATGGCAATGGGTAGGGTCTGGGTAGGGTCCTATAGTACCCATCCCCATACGCGCGTTTAAAAAAAAGACCCGTACCCGGCCCCATACCCGCGCGGGTAGCAACTTTAATTCCCATCCCCGTACCCGCTGGGTACCTATATATCCATACCCGCGCCCGCTACCCGCACTTTACTTATGTATGAAGTTAATAAATCAATAAAAAATAGGCTTAAATGTAATTTTGGTCCCCCTATTTTGCACAATCCGCAATTTTAGTCATCCTATCTTAAAATAGAGACATTTAGTCATCCTATTTTGCACAATCAGCAATCTTGGTCTCTCTATAGAGACATTTAGTCCCCCAATTTTGTAAAATCCGTAATTTTGGTCCTTTCATCACATTAAAAGCATTGACAGTTAAGAGATTAACGTTGACCTTGACGTGATCCAAATATAGTGATGTGACACGAGATTATTTATTTTTTTTTTAATTATTTTAAATACTGAGTAATAATTATTTGTTTATCTACGTCACTAAAGCACATGTCACATTGATTTTAATTGTTGGGATAGTCGTGAGTCCTAAAATAGAAATCACAAGTCTTAATCATTTATTTTAAACTAGTTCTACATTGTTGAAGTACATGGCACGTCGTAGTCAAATAACTGATATTACCTTTTTTTAAAATATATTTTTCATCAATTATTCTAATCAGTATTTAAAATAATTAAAAATCAAATAAATAATCTCGTGTCACGTCACTATATTTGGACCACGTTAAGGTTAACATTAATCTCTTAATAGTCAACACTTTCAATTTGATGGAAGGACCAAAATTACATATTTTACAAATTTGGAGACTAAACGTCTCTATTTTAAAATAGGTGAACCAAAATTGCGGATTGTGCAAAATAGATGAACCAAAATTGCATTTAAGCTATAAAAATATTAATTAAAAAATTATTACAAATAAATTGAAAATTCACGCTTAAATAATTCAAATTTAACATTAAAAGCATCCACACATAATATTAAAAATATAAAATATAAAATTATTGTAAGTTATAACATAAATCTTTTACTATTAGTGTTAGTTTATGGAAAATATAATTTTTTTTTACAGAAAAATATATATATAACATAATTATTTATTTAAGTTATTTTAATTTATTTTAATTATATATATATATGGTAGGTGCGGGGCGGGGCGGGGCGGGTACTATAGTACCCGTACCCGTACCCGCACCCGCAAAAAATTGCGGGTAAATACCCGGCCCCAGCCCCAATAAGCGGGTATTTACCCGACCCGCTTGCGGATATTTTTGCGGGTACCCGTAGGGTCCGGGTACACTTTGCCATCCCTAGTGCTGTTTAGTACCAAGTCTGTGGATTGCGAAAAAAGAAAAGACACTCAAAGAAATAATCTCATTGGTTCAAGAATATCCTAAAGAAACATTCACTAGTCATTTGTGTTTATGGAAATTCTGGTTGAGGCACCAGTTTATGTGACTATGTGTCTATCTTATGTTTAATTGAAAACCCATAATATCAGTTTAGGATCACACTTCACACATAATATCAGTTTGTCAACTTAAATAGATATACTACAGGGAACCCCCATTCCAGTCACACCTGGCTTTGAGAAAGGTTTCAAAAGCTCGTATGGGACAATGCCAGCTCCATTTCTGTTCTTCAACTTTGTATTTTCATTCCTCTCATCGATTAGTGCTTCTAGTTTATTCAGTCTTTCTCTAAATCTTTCAAAGGCAGCCTTTATGACAGGGTCTTCACCCCATGATGGTTCCATCTTCTCCCCTATGTATTCCTCATCTGGTGAATGAGTTGACAGTATATCCAAGACAGCCATGACTCTAGTTGCTTGAAGTTGTGAAGGAAAGCACTTGAGGAGTGCTCTTTCAGGCTTTGCAATGAACTTTTTCCACTCTTCTTCTGTAGGGTCCTCTGTGGGCATTTTAGTTCTGGCAATTGTAGGCCTATTTGGGAAATATCCCCCATAAACATATTGCCCAAAGTTCACAGCTGCATGGTGACCAGAAGTTACCCATATGATTGTGTTGAGGATTCCAATGAGGTCTTTTGGGGTTTTAAGATGTGGCCACCATGGCTCGTCTTTTTTGTCAGCATGGCCAGCTGTTCTAATCTCTGTCCACCATGCCTGCAGCTCTTCATCTGACACCACAAGACTTGGCTCAGGGTAGTAATGGTTGACATAGTCAGTGACCCATAGCTTTATAGCATCCCACAGAAGGAGTCCATCATTGGCAAAAGGATAGTCTTGAATGGTAAGCTTTAAGCCATGTGGTGAAAATGGATCTTCCACAGCCATCCCCCTAATAATTAAGGAAAATATATCAAACTTAGGTAAGTTGTACTAAAAATTATTCATCAGACTCCACTTAATATACAAGGGATATTTTAGTTACAATTATTCAGGTATGGTCAAATTAAAAAGAAAAATGTTACTAACACACTCTTTCAAAGGAGAGATTATTGTATGGTCCGAGACTACTACAGTACTACATGTTCGTGGTCTCAACCAATTTTTACGTGTAGCTGAGTTTTTCAATTTGTTAGAAAAAATTCATAAAACACAGATACATGTCACATAGAGATTAATCAAGATCATGAATACATCGTGATGATGTCCTTGGACGAACACATCGTGATGATGCCCTTGGACTATATAAGAATTTCTCCTTTCAAACATATTTTTTTATCGTTAACTGAACCTTATTGTAACAAGAGTCATGATGCCCCCGGACTATATAATAATTTCTCCTTTCAAACACATTTTTTATTGTTAATTGAACCTTCTTGTGAGTCACAAAATGATGGGGGGGTCGTATTCATAAAAACGTGTTACTCCATGCAAATATTCATGCTGTGTGTGTATTTGAAGTTTAATTATAAGACTACCTGCTAATTAGATCTGCTGGTAGTGCCTGCTTGTCAAACCGCCATTCGAGAGCATAAGCAGCAGAGCTAATCTCTATGGAGTACTTTCCTGGTGCAAATGAGCTCTCAATGGTGCCGTCAGCGTTAATAAGTGCTTCCCGTGCGATAGCGTTAATCTCCATTGTGTAACGGAAATGAGGGTGTAGCAATTTGTTTATGGGGTGCATCTCACTAAGTTGCCTGTTGGTTGCAATAACATACGGCTCTGTCACACAGTGAGTTCTTAACCTACCAAACAAGACAAAAATTTAATGTTAATTTGGACCTTCTTCGCAAAGATCAACGAAAATATGGACTCAATACAATTCTAAATAAATATAACTGAGAAGGAATGAGTTAATGAGGAGAAATCATTAGGTAGTCTATGACCTCCACATGTCAATTGATTCAGCTCATCTTTACCAAGTATTCAAGTTTTTCAATATGAGAAATAATTAATAACACTCAACTATGTGTCATGTAGAGACATGATGATCCCAGACAACCTAATAATTTCTCATCAATGTGACAAGTAAGATTAGCAATAGAATAAGCAAAGCTAGCCTTCACAAACTTTCTATTGATACACGTTAAGGACAAAACTTAGATACAGTTATTTAAGTACTGTTGATGTTGTTTATCAATTAAAATTAAAGTTTCACCTAAATATTCTGCGTAATCATTAAATACACACTTTTATTACGCAGATTATCAAAATAAAACTTAAATTCTGTCCTTATATCAATTGGTTAAGTTAAAAGGAAGTTGGTGATGTATTAGTGCGTACCAATGACTAACAAGTTGGTGATAGCCAGAGTCATGTGCAAGAACATGAGCCTTGGCTAACCTCCAGAGCCACACACTGGTTGAGTGCCAAGAAGGCGTGAAAACTTGCTTCCAATGGCCCGTTCCCTTTGACAATGATGCCGGTCGAGTCAGCTCAATGGCTAGAGGCCTCAGTGTCCCCTCTGGGTTTAGAAAGAACAAAGTTCGTGAACCATACAGTGTTTTGCCATTGAGTTTGCGTACTTTGTTGACATAGGGTAAAAGTATGTCATGGTAGTCTAACATGAACAGCTTCTTTTCTTCAATCGCCTGCATGTTAGAATTATGTTATATAATTAGTTCCAGAATGAAGAAGAGTCAATTCACTAAAAAAGGATATGGTGTCCTTCATAATAGAATGATACAAAGTACAGCTAATTGCTTATTTTTGTAATTTATAATCTAAATTCCCAATAAAGAAATGAGTTTGCATGTACACAAATAATAAATCATGTCACATCATTGAATTAATACTTTAGGCAAATTTGACTAAGAAGAACTAAACCTTTTCCACAGACATTATGCCTCCAATCTCTTTATTGATAATTTCTGAGGTGATCGCTGATTCTGCTGGACCATATTTTTCTGGGTCAAGTTTACTCCTCAATGGCCATTCCTGCCCAAGAAAGTAAATTACCTTAATCACTTAAAATTCAATGGGTTAATTTTCTTATTGAAAAAAAAAATTAGTGTGTGTAAAATAATGCATACTTTGACCAATCGTATGCTATATGGGTTGAGACCAGCAACAGTTTGTCTAGCAAATTCCTCATCCCTAAACCAGAAAAACCTGTCCCCTGCAAACCAACACACAAATATTTATGCAATATAATCAAGGACATATATAAATATAAGAGTTCAATTTTGACCATCCATTTTATAATCAGATTGAATTTAAATATATGTATAGTACTAGTATAAAAAAAATAGAATGAATTGAGAATTGAAATCTGACTGCTCATAGTCTCTGGGGTCTCAAAGCGAAGCACGTGTCCCCTGTCGCCAGAGATGGATTTGACGAGCCTGGGCATGATTTTTCCTAGTAACCCCTTCTCGGTTTCTTGCTCAGGAGGTAAGTCAAGTCCATGGCTGAAGAGTGAATCTATGTCGTGGAAGTATGAAAATGCAAGGTCCTTTTCTTTGATAATTTTCCCCAGAGATGGAAGCAATATTAGCAACACTGAGTGTAAGGTCTTGGTTGAGAACGTGAGCTGCTTCACCTCTGAGAAGCACTCGTCCCTTGGAACGTAGAATTTTCTAGTTCTTTTTTCTGACAATGGATCTGCATCACAAGTCACATTTACAGTTATTTTTGCAAATCATTTTCATCCTTGATTTTAATAGTATATTTCAATCAATAATCTCTTACCTTAATGACTAAATTGATTGATATAGAATAAATAACATACTTAGAGATTAAATTGATTGATATAGAATAAATGTTTTGCTGGATGAGAAATAATATACCTGCTTCACTATGTGGACGACCAGTTCGACAACGTCTAGGATAAGGTCGCTCTTTGCCTCCTAAAGGAGGTCTCTGAAGTTCAAGGCTTTTATCAGGATCTCCAATGTCATTGTATATATCATAATCGTATATTCTTTCAAAGCTCTTTCGTTCTCCTTCTCCATTCCCTCGCAGATTACTCAATTCTTCTTCTCTTAGTCTTCTTAAACCACTCGGCGTCTCTCGCGGTAAGTAACACTGTTGATAACAATCAATTTATTTTAGTAAGCATCATCCAATATACTATAATATAATGTCAAAAAATAATTACATAATTGGGTACGTAAAGTATGCATGTTAGACAATAGACATAACATATTATTGTATAGTACGTACCTTGTTGGAGAAGAAGACCCTCTTGGTGGGATTATCGAACTTGGAGTGAACCCAAGAAGCACAGTGAAAATGAATAGGACCCTCTGGGAAGCCATCGAGGTGGATGGTTTCAAGGAACATCTCCTTGTGATGCTCATTCTCAACAAGAACAGCACCAATCTCCCCAAAATCATTTGGAACTTCAAATTTAGTTTCGTACTTAACCGACTCCTCGCCATTCCCTGCTTTGTGTGCATATGCTTTCAGCGTTTCCCTCTCTAGTCCCGTCACTAAACCCACAATTAATTAACCAATTAATTATATACATAATTTATCAAGAAGGGGTCGGGTTCTGAAACAGATTCTATACATTTTTTTATTATTATTATTATTGAAATGTGAATTGGTAGCAAATGCAAAGAGAAGAGAAGTGGGTCGTTGTTCGTAAAGGTACATGGATGATATTCAAACTCCATATAAGGGAATTTTCTGGATTTTGTTTGTTTCAGTCAAGATGAGATAGTGAAGTGGATTCGCCACGCCAACACACGTTTTGGAATTTTGTAATTTGTGACGGTTTTTAACATCTAAAAATTATTTTTTAAAATTTATATTAAAAATTAAATTTTGACGGTAAAAAATTGTCACAAATTGCGAATTTAATATTTCATGTTTGGCATAACTAATGTTGTCTACGATGAGGGACTAAAAAAAGTATTTTACAAATTTGAAGGGCTAAAATAAGCAACTTTTAATTTGAGAGACTAAAACAAGAAAACTTTTATATTTGAGGGACTAAAAACATATTTAAGCAAAAAAAAATTATATAGTTGTTAAAATTAGTTAAAAAAAAGCTTAAATATCTTTTTAGTCCTTGTAATTTAACATTTTTTTTATTTTTTGTCTTTGCAAAAAAAATTAGTTTTAGTCATTGTAAATTATATTTATTTTATTTTTTGTCTTTAAAAAGATTTAGATAGCGCTTTGAATAGTGAAAAAAACGCTATATAAATCGCTTTAAGAACCAAAAACAAAACAAACATAATTTGCAAGGGCTAAAATAAAAAAAAATGTAAGGACGAAAAATAAAAAAGTACTAAATTGTAAAGACTAAAAAGGTATTTAAACTAAAAAAGAAGAACAAGTAAAAATCAGTATAGAAAATCAATTTGAACAGATTTTTCAAAAAAAAACATATTTGTTTAGTTTTTTTAGAGAGCTTTAAAATAAATAAAGGTTTATGTGTGAGATCTAAATATAAATTAATATTATTTTGGCATTTATTATAAATTTTTATGTTATAAGATATGTAGCATAATTTTTTGAGATTTTATGTTAATTTAATATTTTATTTTTATAATTTTGTACTAATTCATATTATATATATATATATATATATATATATATATATATATATATATATATATATATATGTTATTATTAATGATTTAATTCATGTACTAGCAGTGTAAATCTAATCATAAATAATTATGTTCGTTGAGTTTGTTAACTTTTATAATTACTTTAAAAGTCATATTAATTATATTTTTTAATTAATTAATAATATAATTTTTTTTACTAACCGTATATAAAAATTAAACTAAAATAAAATAGAGAACAAAGATTTTATTATACTACTTAAGTTGGAAGTAGTGGGGAGCTTGGACTATAAATTTGGGGGAGTCAATATATATATATATATTAAAAATTTTAACTTTTAAACCTAACCTGTAAGATATATAATAAACTATACTTTAACATATATAAGAATAAATTTGATATATGAAAAATGCAAATATGCCAATAACATTCAAAGTCGGTTGCACCGTGAGGTCTATGAAGACAACTTGGTGCGGATGAGTACTTTAATCTAAATGGGATCAAACAGGCAAAGTAACCCAGGTGTCCATAATCTACTTTTACTGCTCCCAACAAAACATCCCTTACATTTCTTCTTCATTGTATTTTTTTTTATATTTTATTATAGTATTTTTTTTTTGTCCTAGGACGAGGAGTTTTCCACCGCTTGCACGAGACGGTGACTAGTCTCCCGCGGGAGTTTGTTTGGCACCTCGATGGGTGACATCCCTCCCAGTTGAGATTTTTTCCATTTTATTATAGTATAATATATGTATATATACACTTCTAAAAAAATTGGATAAAATATGTTTTTGGTTCATATACTTTCAGAAAAACTTGGTTTTAGTTTTTGTACTTTCAAATCAACTATTTTAGTCCTCAAACTTTGAAAAACATTTGTTTTTAGTCCCTCTCATCTAATGGTGTTAATACTGTTAATGGAAATACAGTTTTCGGCGGCTATAAATCATCATAAAATACACATTTCTCATATATTTAAACTCAATATTATTGACGGTTAAAAACCGCCACAGATTATTAAAAAATACACACATAATGTGTCTTCAGTAACAGAAGAGATGAGCTTCTCATTGAGTTTGGATCTATTTTTTTAATAATCTTTGTGGCAGTTTTTAGCCGCCAATGATGTTGAGTTTAAATACCTAAGGAATGTATATTTTGTGGTGGTTTATAGTCGCTGGAAACTGTATTTTCATTAACAGTATTAACACTATTAAAGGAAAGGGACTAAAAATAAGTGTTTTTCAAAGTTTAATGATTAAAATGATTAATTCAAAAGTACATAAATTAAAATCAATTTTTTCTTAAAATATATGGACTTAAAACATATTTTACTTAAAAAAAAAAAAAAAATTGGAGGGAGGGAGGGTTTTCATGGCTCCGCCTGTCTCTTCTAAGCTCCGCCACTGATTGGAAGGTGGTCCACCACCAACAGAAGATTACAAAAAGATTACAAAAAGAATACTTTTCCTATAATTATTGCGGTGAGTTTGTGGTAGACATATGTTTTGCTTCTGTTTTGCTAAAGTTACTTAACTATTTGGGCCCCGTGCATGATACATGTCACTTTTAATTCGACTTTTTCAAAGGTAACCCTTTTCTTTGACTCTCACATTCTAGTTGTTACTTATATATAAAGATAAAATATGTTTTTAAATTAATCTTTATAAATTTTAATTTTTTGAAAATATTTTCTGCCATCTTTTAATGATAAAAGGACATTATTTAAAATAACTGTTAATATAACATATTGATATGTATATGTTCCGTCCGTATTAAATTATTTTAAGAATTATTTTCAAAAATTTAATAGAATTAAAGTTAAAAATTAAATTTAATAATATTTATAATATATTTATATAATTAAAGAGGAATCCAACTCTTACAAGCACTGATTTTGCTCCATAAAAACGTCAAATTATAATTATTTTTCTCGGTACTGTGCATGTGAAAAACGAAGTTCATAGTGAATGGTTGTTACTTTTATTAATTAACTTTTTTTTTCTGTAAAATTTAGTTCATTTAAAAAAAATGATATCTTTTACCTTTTTCAGAAAGAAGCTACGTCCTGGTTTTTAAATAAAATGTTAGAACCTGAGTTTAGATTTTAGAATAGTTGTGCATGTTATTATATGAGAATTTATATGTGTATAATTAATTTCTACAATTAAGAGAAAGAAAAAATAATAGGAAAAGAAAAGAAGTAATGATAAATAAAATAAATAACATCATAAAATGTATACAAAATAATAATATTATTAAAATATTATATGAATATATATACCACCTCTGTCATCTCATTTGTACGGTTGAGAATTCGATATCATAGAAAATTAAGTATAAATCGAAAACTAAACTCAAAACAAGGCAACGTGTGTAATTAATTTGAAAAAGTTATTTTAAATGATATTGATTTAGTGAAAATGATTTTGGTTGAAATTAGTTTTGAAGTGAAATGATTTTATGTTTATTTTAAAAGCAAGTTGATAATAAAATTTATTATCTAACCCAATAATTACCTAAAATTGTTTAAAGTCAAAAGCAATTTTAGATCTATAATTAATTCTTTGACGCAAATTCTAACGAGTTAGTAACATTTATATAAAATCAAATTAATTAATAGTTGAACATGATTTTGTATAATGGATGGTGAATTCAAACATTCACAAAATCATTAATTAGCAAACCAAATTAGGGCTGTCTTTGACATTTATGAAGTTTTTTTTTTTTGTTACAACATTTATGAAGATATAATCACGTGAAAGGATGGTGTGTTTCTAAGAAAGAAAAGAAAAGAACAGAAAGAAAACATGGATAAGAATGATACTTTTTTGTTTGTAAAACAAAAATAAAATAAAATAATCATTTTTTCTTCTTTTTTTCTCTATTATTACTTTCTTTTCTGCCAACCTAAGGAAGGCTAATGATATATATAGATCGGAGAAAAAAAAATCAATTTTTTTTGTTTGGTTAAAAAATAAAAATAAAATGTTTTTTCTTTCATTTCTCGTGAAAGAAATTAAATAAAAATCATTCCACAGATTGTTGACGCACGCAGACACAAAACAACTTTAATTAGCAAACTATCCAATCACTATTAATTAATTTAACTACCACATAAAGAAAATATAAAGTATAAACAAATAAATAAGCATATGTATATACTTACCAGGATCAAGCTCAGAGCTAACAAGCTCTAAGAGTAGAGATTTACCAAGCAAATCTGTTATATCGTCGATTCCTCGGTCTAACCTGAGACTTGAAAAGAAACCACCCACAGTTACTTTGACCTTAACTATGGCCTTAACCTTCACTGTACCATTCTCTGTTGTCTCATGTGTATGAGTATTATCTGTTGTTGTTGTTGTTGTTGTAGTAGAATTAGTTTCAACGTTGTGTGAAACCTGCAGCACAAGGTGGTTAAGCTTCTTTTGCCTATGCACTTTGTTCCCCAACCATAGTGGAAGAGATGCACTACTCCAAATAAAACTGTGAACGGATGGCCTCTGCAGAAACAAGAGGGTTTGGTTGGTGCTCTGTGATTGATACACTTGAGGCTTTATCATCTTTCTCTCTCGTTTATGTTTTATGGTCCAAAATATATATGCGGAATAACAGATCTTGTTTTATATTTGCTATTTGCTTTATGTCCTTGGCTCTTTAGCTCTTGGCTTTATCAATTATCGATCACATATCTTCACTGAACTAAATAAATAAATAAACAAACAAACAAATTATTAATTTCACTAAAATGTTAAATCAATCAATTTTAGCTATATAATTTTACATAAATAATCACACTTAAAAGTTAATAGTTGATGACTTGAAAATGTTGTATATTTATTTTTTAAAATTTAACTATTTAAAAATCATCAAAGTGATATATATATATATATATATATATATATATTATTCCTATTTCTCATATGGTTTAAATACCTTTTTAGTCATTGTAATTTAGTATTTTTTTGTTTTCCGTTCTTGCAAAAAAAAAATTTATTTTAATCCTTGTAAATTATATTTGTTTTGTTTTTTGTCCTTAAAACAATTTAAATAGCACTTTGAACAGTAAAAAAAACGCTATCTAAACTGTTTTAAAGACGAAAAATAAACCAAACATAATTTGCAAGGACTAAAGCCAAATTTTTTTTTTTTTGCAAAGATGAAAAGTAAAAAAACGCTAAATTACAAGAATTAAAAGGGTATTTAAACCTTCTCATATTAACCAAATATTCTCTTAAACAATTTTGTATAGTCAGGTGTTCTCACATAAATAATTCCAAGTGTGTATGTAGGGAGCATAATATTTAGGGAGATCAATATATTATTGGTCCAAGTGAAATTAGACTTAAATCTATTAAGCAAGATCTCATTTCCTTGTAAATGAACAAAAAATTGTGATTAAGTGAGACTTTTTTTTTTTTGACAAAAATAGTTAATCATGTTTCTCGGTGAAGCTATAATGAATACTTCTCCCTAATATGGTGGTGAAAAAATAATATGTAGGAAGCAAATCAATTATGATCTCTTATATTGTTAAAACTAAGATTAATTAATAAACTTAAATTATAGTAAATCATGTTTGAATTATCAAGATTAAAGATAAATATCTAAATTGTTTAAGTAATTATATAACCATTAACTTTTAATTATGACTACCCATCTATGATTATATAATTTTGCAGTTATTGCAGATTATATAACCATAATTATATAATTTGGAGTAGTGTATCAATCACAGAAAAAATTATGTTATTGCAGTTTTTATTTTAAGAACGAATCTGAATTATATAATTTAAGTTTTGCACGGGGAAAAATTAAGAGGGTTTGGTTGGTGCAATAACTGAAAAATTATGTTATTCAGATTCGTTCTTAAAATAAAAACTGCAATAACATAATTTTTTTAAGTGAAAATAATTTTCACATGATTATTTACTAATGTTTTTAAAAGATCATTTGACCACACTGGCTAATATTTTTTTATGGAAAAATTGCATTAACCTCACTTGAGGTCTTCTTAAATGACATGCAGACACTCTATAGTTTGTAAAAAAAAATAAAAACCCATATCTCCTAAGATAGCATAAAAAAATAGTCCTTTAAAATCATGATATTCCTCTTCATCTATGTATGACTCGAATATAAATCTCTCTCCCAAAAAAATAACAAAAAACATGTAATGAAAAGAGGAATGTGAGAGGATTAAAAAAAAAAAGCAAGGATTTTATTAATATATATAACACATATCAGAACCATCGAAAATCTGGGGATGCACATAGCTTTGCCTTTATAACATACGATTATTTTTGTCTTCTTAAGAATTGTGGAGTACGAAGTTGTGAAAGAAGTCTTATGTAGAGATCATGTATCACTTGATTAAACACAAAACAAAAAGAAATTTGTGTCACTCAATTAAATAATGAATTAATAAATAAAAATTAGAAGGAATATATAATTGTTATTCAAGAATATTTCCCCTATGTTTTATACCTGAGCCAAGCATGGAGCAGGAGTGCTGTTACAACGTTCCCAAATCTGTTTTTGCCAAACCCTGACTGACCAACTTAAATAAGAGTATCCATCACAGTCACAGGCTCACATCCCTTAACTGCGACATTCCGATCTTTCATAAATATCATCAGATCAACCTATCTGCCCAAAGAAAGTGGGTGTGGAGTTTCGGGTTGCTAACTTTGAAATATATATTTATACTAAAAATAAATTGTAATTATTTATTGGATAAAATATATATTAAGTCCTTTCAAAATTAATTTTAATCTTTTATATTTTAAAAAACAGTAGCTTTGATCCTTGTATATTTTGATATGTGGTGAATTTTGTTTTTTGTCAAGTTAAAATGAAGTACAGGATTGGGTATTAAAATTATCATTTTTAAAATGTGAGGATTAAAATTAATTTTAACTAAATTTTGAAACATGTAAAATTCAATTTACTCCAATTTATTTTATATATATAATTAATAATATTTAATTAATTTTAAATTACAGATACCTGTAAAATATGGATACTTTCCTACTCACTCTCATCTCGGTAATAATTCAAGCTTCATAGGTAAATTATTTTTTGTAACACCAAATAAATATACGTGAAATAAATACTCATTTAGAAATCATTACTAAAAATATGAAAACAACAAAATCCGGACAATACAATTTTAGTAACATTTTTTTATCGTCTCGTATTGCTGTTATTTGTGCATTGTGTTGTTTTAAGCTTCTTTTTTTTTTTTTTTTCCTATTGTGTGTTGTTTTAAGCTTTGAGGTGGGATTGTGTGGTATAATTGTACTTGCGTTCCATGCTACGAAACTTGGCACAACTTGTGCTTGAATTTTGGTTTTCAATAAAAATAAAATACATCTTTTGCTTAAAAAAAAAAAGAGAAAAGAAAAGAAAAATACTGCGTCTTTTTCATTTTTTTTCCACCCAAGCATCAGGGCATGACCATGAGCATATACACAATGTAATTATTGATAATTACTAACAAATATATCGTTACAAACAAGTTTATTTCTTTCTTTCTCTATCTCTCTGGAATCTTAACCAATCCATTTTATTTGAGAATTAAAGAAATCACTACAAAAAAAATCGTGTTTTAGTGATGACCAAAAGTTAACACTAAAATGGTACATCAAAAAAAAAATCTTAACTTGAATATGACATGTATATATAAACGTATCATAAAAACACCATTTGCTTATCTAACTAAATAAGTACAAAACTATCAATCATTTATGTAACTAATTTAATTATTTGTAATAATAAACCAATAAATTAATCAACTTAACTAGATTTAATATTTCTTCACTTTAAAATTAAGAATTAATTAAGTATTTAGTCCCTAAACTTTTTCAAAATTCAGTTTTTAGTCCCTAAACTTTAGTTTGACTGGTCAAGATTCCTAAACTTTTTAAAAATTCAGTTTTTAGTTATTAAACTTATTAAAAATTCAATTTTTAATCCTTGAATTAATGAGATTTTAGGGATTAAAAATCAAAATTTTAAAAAGTTTAGGAACCTTGACCGGTCAAATTAAGTTTAGAAACTAAAAATCAAATTTTTAAAAAGTTTAAAAACCTTGACCAGTCAAACTAAAGTTTAGGGATTAAAAATCAAATTTTGAAAAAGTTTAGAGACTAAAAATTTAGTTAATCCTAAAATTAAAAACTCCTTAAGCTTAATTTGGAATCATTTTCAATTATTGGACCACAATTATGGGAAGAGAATTCCTTCAGAATCACAAATGTCTTGGACCACAAATATCTTGTTTGTTTGTATATTGTGTTTAATCCTTTTCGTCACATGGATCGTGTACAGCTCATTTTTCACTTTAACTTTCGAATAATATTAAGCGTTTCTTTGGTTATGCTTCTCCCAGGGTGTGATCTATATTTTGCCTTGAAGATATTTTCAGAATAGCTTTTGCATCCCTCTATGTCTTTGATATGAAAATTGAAGGGAAAGGAAAGGAAAAAATGCCTCCCCAAACTCGCAGTAAACATATATTTATATATACATCATTTTATCATTGCATGATTTCTAATATTTAATTATATTTAAATTTATTTTCTTTTTATACATTAAATGTTTAATTTTAACGTTTATTCTGAATGTGAAGAATGTAACCTTTAAAAATATATAACAAGCATAATTCTTAAATTTTACCTGAAGAATTTTTTTTATCATGCTAATTATCTATTTTTATTAAATTTTACCTGAAGAATTTTTTTTATCATGCTAATTATCTATTTTTATTAAAATTTAAGTGTGTGTGTGTGTGTGTTTTGTACTGAGTTGAGGATTCACGTTAACACTTAACAGAAAAAATCATGTCAAACAATGCTTAAAAACGCACAAGCTCCACATATATGCTTCTGGAGACATGGATCAATTTTGACGTGAAGAGTAACCAAGCACGTAGTAAATTCACTATATTGCTAATGAACATTATATCAAATTATTGAATTTTTCAAGTAATTATGTTAAATTATTTAATAATTTATAATTAAGTAATCGACAAGACAGTTTTCACAGTTAATGTCTTCGATCACTAACAAGGAACAACAAATATTCTGATACTTATGAATAAAAAAAAATTATGATACTTACTATTGAGGTTGTTTGGGGTTCCATTTGTATTGATTTTAGATTAGATATTAAAGTTATTTCATTCGATGGTAAAATTAAAATGAGAGTAAAATTTTAACTTAAAAACATATTAATTTCGAAAACTATAAAATAATATAGAGTTTAATGGTGATGTACTGGCAGTGTAAAATAGTTTTACACTATAATCCAATCACAAATCACCATTGATATGACTTTTAAAAAAAAATTGTAAAAGTCAACAAACTTACTATACATAGTGGATTCTGATTGGATGATAGTGTAAAACTACTTTACACTGCCAGTGCATGATCCTTTTTCTCAATATCTCCTTATATATATATAAATGACTAAGAAATTATCTCATCTTCTTGCTCCACGCTCCACTCTCTCTCACATTCACTCTTATTTGAATACTCTCCTCTCATAGAGTGGTGTAGTTCACTCTCTTAACATGCATCTAGTTCTTCTACTTTTTCTAAAATTTCTCTTATTAATTTTTGTAACTACCCCAAATTCACAATATTTCTATAACTATCTTCATTCACTTCTTTATCTGATGCTATATTTTTTAAATATTTTTTTATTAATTTTTTTAACTCTATTTTTTAATTCCGAAGATTTCTCTCTTTCATAAATAATTTCAAATCATTAATTCAATTTACTTTTTAATTTCAAAGTTATTTTAAAAAATTAAAGTTACATCATTATATTTTCCCTTATCTTTTTTTTTCTGTAAAAAAATTATAGTTTCTAATTTCTTTTAAAATTATCTCTTTTTCAAAATTTCTTTCGACATGCTATATAATTCTTTTTTTTTTTCAAATTTTATACTCTTTAATCTTTTGGATTTTTTTTTAATATTTCTTTTATCTGATTTTCTAACTCTATTTTTCAATTCCGAAGATTTCTCTCATTCATCAATAATTCCAAATCCTTATTCAATTTACTTTTCAATTTTCAAATTTAATATTAAAAAAATTAAAGTTACATAATTACATCTTCCTTTTTTTTGTTTAAAAAAAATTATAGTTTCTAATTTCTTTTATAATTATCTCTTTTTCAAAATTTCTTTCGATGTACTATATAATCTTTTTTTTTCAAATTTTATATTCTCTAATCTATTTTTTTAATATTTCTTTTATCAAATTTTTTAAGTCTATTTTTTAATTCCGAAGATTTCTCTTTTTAGTCAATAATTCTAAATCCTTAATTCAATTTACTTTTCAATTTTCAAAGTTAATATTAAAAAAATTAAAGTTACATTGTTACATCTTTCCTTATCTTTTTTTTTTTAATTTTATAGTTTCTAATTTATTTTATAATTATATCTTTTTTAAAATTTCTTTCAATGTACTATATAATTCTTTATTTTTTTTTTCAAATTTCTTTCTATTGACTATATAAATAAGATAGTGAAAAATTTAATAAGCCCATGTATATCTAATTAACTTACAATATATTTAGTTAAAATCTATTAATCCACTATAAACCACTTGACTTAGTGGTCCACCAGATAATTCATCATAAATTGAATATTTAGATCTTATAAGATTTAATCCACTATTAACTTTGCATGCTAATATAATAATATTTAAATTATAAAAATAAATACTGCTCTCATACGTAAACAATAAAATAGAATTTTATATGATTTTTTTTGACAAAATAAAATTTTATATGATAAAGAACTAGAACTTCGCGTATAAGCATATATTAAATTTAGATTAAGACCATACGTAAACGTAAAAAAAATCATATTGAAGTTTAAACTATATATTAATAAATATTTAGATCATATAAAAGAAATTATAATTTAACCTAAAATTAATTTTCTTTTTTATAGTTTTACAAATTAATTTAGTATATTATTAAACAACAAATGAATTATTCATCTTAAAATATAAAAATATAAAAAAATATAAAAATGTAGATAATATATAAAATTTATTTTAAGTTTTTAAGAGAGTTTACAGTTAAAATAAAAAAATTGTTCACATTAAATTTAACGTGATAATACAAAATCTAATAAAAATAAGTTTAAAACTCAAATGAACTTTCTAGTGGAGATGCTATAACCAGTGAATAATGACATGTCTGTCAGGACTTACAAGCTGACACATCCGTTTCAATGTGCTTCACTTTTTTCTGACAACAATCATCAAGTGGTATTAATTGTATCTGAATTCTGAAGTCACGGGAGTACTTGGAGACTAAACTTGATTATTATATGATTAAAATAGATTATTGTACGATTAAGATCATTTTTTCACAAATTCTCATTAAATAAATGCTTAATTACCAATTTAGTATTCAAATATATTTATTAACGTGAATTTGGTTCCATATTTTTAAAAACGTCAATTTGGTCTCCAAATTTTTAAAAATATATCAATTTGGTTTTCCAATTTTTAAAAATGTGTCAATTTGGTTCCCATTAAATAAAGCCACATCAGTGGTTTCCCAATTGACACATTTTTAAAAATTTGGAGACCAAATTGATGTTTTTAAAAATTTGGGAACCAAATTGACACATTTTTAAAAGCTTGGGGACTAAATTGACGTTTTTAAAAATATAGAGACCAAATTAACGTTAATAAATAAATTTGAGGACCAATTTGGTAATTAAGCCTAAAATAAAATAAAAAAATTGTTGCAACCGGAAATAATACTGTGTTTATGTTAATATATATTTTTGAGAAATATGATTTATTAATTTTTTTTAAAAATAAAACTGCGGTCGTCAAATACCATTTTTCAATATTTAATTTTTTTCAATTACATATGGTATATATAATTAGCCGAGAAATAATATTTTAATATTATTTTACATGAAATTGTGTCTCATAAATACAAGTTAAGTACTATATCATATTTGTGACATGTATTACACTTTTAAAATGAATAGGATTCAAAAATTGATTTAGTTACTTTTATTTATTTTTAAAATAGATAATTTTTATAACTTACCTATGTGGTTTTATTTTATGAGTAAGTCATAAAACAGAAGAAAATATGTATGAACATTAGATTGTTAAGTTTGTCTCTATTTTATATTTTTTTTTTCATTACTACACACATATATATTAACCACTTATTTATAAAATTAATTTAAAGGAAAAGTTAAAAAAAAACAATAATAATAAAATATTTTTATAATTATAATAAAATATATTTTATTCTATGTACACAAACATTGTTATTGGATTAAATATATTTTTTTTATCCACATTTTCTTTACACTTCTATTTTCAAGAGAAAGAAACTCATTTCTTAATATCTCACCATTCTTTTTTTCTTTAAAAAAGAATAAAATTAAATTCTTTACATTTTTTTATACATTCTAGCGTCACATTTTTTTTTATATCATCGTATCATTTACTCTGTTTAATAATTTTTTCTTCTTGTCTTTTTAATTCTTCTTTTCTTATAAATATACACACTTTTCTTGAGTCCGAAATGATTATTTTTTAAAAGAAAATAGTACTATAAAAGAAATGTGAATGAAAAACATGGTTAACATGATGAACAAGGAAAGAACTGTAGATGGGAACGCGATTTTAAGGACAGGAAACTTGGGATGACGTGTTTGTTGTACCTCACTAACCATTTATTTGGAAGGAAGGAAAGAAACGAGTGTGAGAGATTTTTTTTTATCATCCAAATAATTAAATGGAATATATGTGGTACAAGGGCTAGGTAGACCCATTTACATTTCCGACCAGTTCAATCACATACTACTGTATAACAACATATCATATTCCTTGTCCACCTAATTACATTCGTGCATATATCCTATCCCAAGCCAAAAATATTACCCAAAAAGTACTATAAGCACATAGTAAAACAACTATTACCGAATATACTAAACTAGAAGCATAAAAATACCAACTAATTAACGCAGAACCTGTGTCAATTTTGAAACCCATTCTGTGTTTGTTATATCAACACTACTATTTCAAGCATAGACGATGATAGAGGACTAGAATGGTACATGAAGAGCTTAAAGTGGAGCCAAATCTTAGAATAAAAATTTATGTAATTTGGGCCTCAATTGGACTTTTGTTGAGCTTTTTATGTTTTTAATGATGTTTATTTTTAATTTGGGCCTTGGTAAGCCTTTTAGGTTCATATTATAAATAGGCCAAATGTTAACTTTGTAATCAGTTTTGAGTCTCATTTGGGAATGAAGCTTTGATGCTTTTGTGAGAGGAAACTCTCTAGGTTCTTAGGAACTACCCTTGATTCTTATCTTTGAATTTCCATATTCAAAGTGGCGAATCTTCCTCAACTTATCAATCCCTAGGGATTGTGGCGTTGTTCTTTCCATTTCTTGTCTTTCCGCTTTAAATTTTCTTCACCATTTGAGTTTCGGTAATTTCCGTTGATGTTGAATTTGAGATCCGGAAAAGGGGTTTTCATCATTTGGTAATCAGAGCTGGATTTAGCATCATTTTCGTACTGTTCATCACGGCGTCGTACTGTTCATTACCGGGGAGTTACTGTTCATCGCGCGCACTGTTCATCGACTGGAGTACTGTTCACCGCGTATTGCTAATCACTGCATTGTTCCCCGATCGCGGGGGCACTGTTCATCGGTGACACTGTTCCCACCGATCGAGCACTGTTCATCGACGACACTGTTCCGATCGCGGTGCTATTCTCCGACGATACTGTTCCGATCTCGGTACTGTTCATCGATCGCTGTTTCTGTTCCATATCGCGGCACTGTTCCGATGGGCACTGTTCATGATGCGGTTACTATTCATCGATTTTCACTGTTCATGTGATTTCTGAAATCTGATTCAAATTTGTGTTGAATTTCTATTGGCATCCATCTTTTTTATTTCTTGCATGATTTTTGTGGAGTTTATTTTGTTGTTTCATTTGAATCAAAGTCTGGACATGTGTTCTTGATGTTCATCATTATTCATGTGTGTTCTTGAGAGACTTGGCAAACCCTTGTGTTTGATCCATAAAAATTTGAATTAAGTGAGTTTGGGTGTTTTTCGTAAATATTAAAAAGTTTGAGGACTTATTAGCAAAAGAAAAGGACTTAAAGATAAAAAAAGAAAATATTGGGGCAAAAGTGCAAAAAGAAAAAGTTTAGGGGCCCAAGTGTAATTATGAAAAGTTTAGGGGCCAAAGTGTAAAAAAAAAGTCGAAAAAAAAAATACCATTGGAAAGAAAAAAATCTGCCCTATAAGAAGTCCTTCTACACCTTTGCTTAATTCTTTCTTTTTCATACACTTTTATACCATTTTAGCTCTCTTGAATACACTAGTTCTTCACAAGTTGAAAAATTGAGTTTCTTAGTTTTGTGTTGCTCTTTTCTTGTGTCTTCTAGTCATGTCTTTGCTTGGCATTCTATTTTGAGTTGTCCCTTTCATTTCTTTTAGCTTTTATTGCTTGTCTTCTAAATTTCCTTGGTTTTGTCTTAGAGTTTTCTTGTTTTGGACTCTTGAGTTGAGTTTGGATTTGTTACATCTTTCACTTTGAATACAAATTCTTGATTTGTGATTGAGAGTGCTTCTTAAGGACTAAAGAGGAGTTTGAGTGGAAAAAGGCAAGTGTGCACATTATAGAAAAAAGTCTTCAAAAGAGAGAAACACGAGTGGATTTGAGTGAAACACTTAGTGAGTGGTGAGGTCCATATTTCTATTATTTGTGCTAATCATTTTGTGTAGGTATGTATTGTTCTTCTTATCATAGAAGTGATGGAGGTTATGGGGAAGATGAAGGAGAAAGGAGGCTTAGGAGACATGGAGGAGATAATGAGGGAGAAAATAAAATAAAGGATAGTATGGAAGAGGAGAAACTTAAAATTCCTAGTTTTCAAGGGAAGAATGATCCGGAAGCATACATTGAGTGGGAGATGAAAGTTGACCAAGTCTTTTCATGCCATGAGTATAGTGAGGAGAAGAAAATTAGGAAGGTTACCTTGAAGTTTGTAGGGAGTGCACTTGCATGGTGGCAGTATAAGGAGGATGGAAGAGAGAGGATAAGGATGCCTAAGATAGCAACTTGGCAAGAAATGAAGGATTTGATGAGGAAGACATTCTTACCACCTTCCTATGAGAGAGATGCTTATGATAAGCTACAAAGTCTCACACAAGGTAGCAAGAGTGTTAATGAATACTACAAAGAGATGAAAATGACTATGAGGAGAGCCAATGCACAAGAACCTAAAACCGCCATGACAAGGTTCTTACGTGGGCTTAATAGAGACATTCAATACATAGTGAAGTTACAACACTATGAGAGCTTGGAGGATCTAGTGCACCAAGCCAACAAAGTGGAGAGACAACTTGAGAGGAAGCATTCCTACAAGAAGACCTATCACTATGACTCTTCTAGTGGTAAGGACAAGTCCAAGAAGGAGGGATCTTCCTCACCTAAGCAACAAGCTTCAAAGTCTCCAAGTGGTAAACATGTTCCTAACCCTAGCACTTCTTCTACTTCTAAGAGTGGTACAATTAAATGTTTTAAATGCTTGGGTAAAGGCCATATTGCATTGCATTGTCCAAACATGAAAACCAAGGTCTTGAAGGAAAATGAAGTTGTCACAAGTGAGTTATCTTATACTTGTTCATCTAATATCTCTAGTGATAATCATAGTGCATGTGGTACCAAACCTCTAGATAGAGAATTAATGATGTGTAAGAGGTTGTTGGGAATTCAATGTGAGGGTAGGGATGAAATTCAAAAGGAGAACATATTTCATACTAGATGCTTGGTTCTAGGGAATGTGTGTTCTTTGATTATTGATGGGGATAGTTGTATTAATGTGGCTAGCACTAGGTTGGTTAGCAAACTTAATTTTCAAACCACCCCACACCCTACACCTTATTGCTTGAAATTGCCATGTGAAGGTGAGTTGGTTGTAGACCAGCAAGTGTTGGTGCCCTTTACCATTGGAACATATAAAGATGTTGTGTTGTGTGATGTAGCTCCCATAGAAACATGTCATATCTTGTTAGGTAAACCTTGGCAAATTGAAAGAAATGTGAAGCACCATGGAAAGACCCACAAGATTTCTTTTACACATGAAGGACATAAGGTCAAACTTGCATCACTTTCACCTAAGGAAGCAAGTGAGGATCAAATTAAGTTGAGAAAGAAAATAGAACAAGAGAGAAAAGAGGTGAAAGAAAAAGAAATAAAAGAGAAAGAGATGAGAGCAAAAGAAAATGAGTTAAAAGAAAAAGAGATGAGAGAAAAGAAAATAATTGAAAAAGAGAGTGAAAAAGAGAGAGCAAAAGATAAAGATCGAGGAATATGATTGTTCTTGTTTTCATTCTAATCCTTTCCTTGTTTGTGATGATTCTTTGCTCAAGGAATTTGAAGAGCTTCAAAAGGATGAATGCAAAACTTTGTTTGAAAGTGATGTCTCTCTTGTGAAAAAAATTGAAGAGGAGTCCTCAAAGGGGGAGTGCAAAACTCTAATTCCTTCTCCTAAATTGGATTGTGAATTTAATTCTTCTTGTAAATTTGATTGTGCACCTTACCATAATTCTTTTGTTTTGATGCCTAGAGAAGAATTGTACATCAAGGATCAATGGGCAAGACAATTTGGAGAAGAAGTGGAGACATATGAGGACCAATGCAACCATAGAGAGAAGAAAATTTTGACTTACACCATCTCTAAACCTTGTGATTTAATTGATGTGTGCCATGTGTTAACCCAAAATGTTTGTGAATTGAATGTTGCTTTTGGTATGCATGATATTGTTTTAGGCGATGGTGCCAAGTTCTTGAAATTTGATATTAATGCACATCATTTGGACTTGTATGATCATGTTGAGTCTTCCTCTATGTGTGTTGTTGTTTATGGGAAAATTGAAAATGATGATTTCTATATGCATAAAGAGCATAGGTTTAAAGATGCTGCATTTTGTGTGCCTAAATGTTCATTTCATGATTCATTAATTGGAGCAACTCATAGTGAGAGTTTAGTAATGTATGGTACACTCAAGTGTCTTGATAGATGGATTGTGCATAAAATGGATAAATCTAAATTTTCCATTCTTGGTTTGAAAATGTCATTGTTTGCTCATAATTTTCATTGGATTGACTTGTCTTTGAAATTTGTGATTAAGCATTTCATTTTAGTGTTAATTGATGGTTTCTTTAGGCTTGTATTTGATCCGGGAGGATTGATATATAAGCACATAGATAATAAGATATTTTCCTTTTTAAGGAATCCAAGTCTCAATAGAAATAGGATTTTCTTTTTTAATATTTTCTCAAAACTAAAACATGTTGTTTTGTGTTGTTTTTATGATGTAGGTACCTTGGCTCTAAATTCGAGGTCGAATTTCCTTCAAGAAGAAGGGAATGATAGATGACTAGAATGGTACATGAAGAGCTTAAAGTAGAGCCAAATCTTAGAATAGAAGTTTATGTAATTTGGGCATAAATTGGGCTTTTGTTGAGCTTTTTATGTTTTTAATGATGTTTATTTTTAATTTGGGCCTTGGTAAGCCTTTTAGGTTC
Organism: Pueraria montana var. lobata; assembly: GCA_026413185.1. Classification (NCBI taxonomy): domain Eukaryota; kingdom Viridiplantae; phylum Streptophyta; class Magnoliopsida; order Fabales; family Fabaceae; genus Pueraria; species Pueraria montana. The sequence goes on from CM048654.1 coordinate 10,272,164, forward strand.
ATATTATAAATAGGCCAAATGTTAACTTTGTAATCAGTTTTGACTCTCATTTGGGAATGAAGCTTTGATGCTTTTGTGAGAGGAAACTCTCTAGGTTCTTAGGAACTACCCTTGATTCTTATCTTTGAATTTCCATATTCAAAGTGGCGAATCCTCCTCAACTTATCAATCCCTAGGGATTGTGGCATTGTTCTTTCCATTTCTTGTCTTTCCGCTTTAAATTTTCTTCACCATTTGAGTTTCCGTAATTTCCGTTGATGTTGAATTTGAGATCCAGAAAAGGGGTTTTCATCAGACGAGTGTGAGAGATAAACTGCATAGACGAAAATAAGAAAAAATATTTTTGTTTTAATTTTTTCCTTCTTTAGTTATTTTACTTTTTCTTTAATTAAATAAAAAATCAAATTTTAGAATCCTTCATTTCCTTAATTTTTTTCACCCTCACATCCAATCATAGAGCTTAAAAACTTTGAAACGCCAATGAGTTGACGTAGTACAACAGTGGTCATGTGAATAAGCAGACTGTTACAGTAACCTTTTTGTTTTTTGTTACAAGAGGGACCAGAGGCCCTTACAGTGAGTAATCTTAAACATTATTCCAAAACGTGTTTGGACCTCGGTCAGATTCTTCCAATCACGTCCCTTTTCACTTTAACTCACACAGAAACTTCTTTTATTAGCTTCAGATTTTTAGATTCAAGTCCAGCACGTGGTTTTTTGACTTTTCGTCATTAAGATGCTCAATTAAATTGGAGTGTTGATGGGTTTCATTCGCAAGTAAAATTAAATTCAAATCCATGATAGTAAATTTGTTTGATTTGGTTCGAATTTTTTTTTACAGCAATTTTAAATTTTTTTAGATAATATAAACCAAACAAACCCAACCAATCTGATTAACACAAGATTGATTTGGTTCATATCATTGAGTTATGAAATAAATAAATAAATTATTATATTTTTACAAGTTTTTATATCTAATTATTGTTTATTTTATATAAATTATTTAATTTTATATTAATGAAAAGTATAAATTCTTGTTCTTTAATAATTAAATATATATTATATTTAAATTTTTTTATAGTTATCAATTTAAATTATCATTAATTTCTTTACTAAAAAACTATGATAAGAAAATTATATGACTAAATTTTATAACAGATTTATGTAATTTATTTTTATAAAAGTTTATGAATTTTTTTTATAAACTTTATAACTCAAATTGACCCAACCATTTTTTTTTATGAACCTAAGATATCTCTTAACCGAGAGCTTTGAATTAATCCATCGAAGGACTGAGATTCATTTAAGGAGTTAACATCTCCCAATAAATAATTTTTTCATGCATACAAACTTGAGTATTGAACCCTTGACTGCTTAAGGAACAAGATTATCTATCAATTATGTCACACCATGTTGGTAAGGATGGCCGGATGACAATGAATAGGGTACTATATATATTACTTATCTCCATACTTACATTTGAAAACAATATTGCACCCACTCCTATACCTATATAGGTAACAACTTTATTCTTCATTTTCGTATTCAATGGGTAACTATATAACCAATATCCGCTAGCCATACTTTGCTTAAGTGTAAAATATATAGATTAATAAAGATATTAATTAAAAAGATTGCTTGATTAGATTTAAAAATCATTCTTAAATCATCCAAACATAATTATACAAGTAAGTAACATTAGAAACCTAATCATTTTTTTTTACTGCAAACATAATCATTCTTAAATATAATATTGTAATCCTTAAAGTTTATTAAATTTAATAATAAACTTCAAGAACAGCTATCTCTTAAACTTGGCACACCAAGAGAGTGAAAATACATCCTCGATGAAGAAAATAAATAAATCTATCGTACGAACAAATATATAAGCATTTGAAGTTTTTTCTCTTCCTTTCCTAATCTAAAATCTATTATTACTCAGCACTCCCTCGGTAAATTATTCATGTTACTGCATGAAAGAACTTTAAAATATAAAATCATATATAAATCGATTGCACTTTAACCAATAAAATATTATCTTAGTAATGATTTTTAAGTTAGTTATTATTATAAAAATCAACTCATTACTCTATTAGTATATGTTCTATTTTCTCTTTTGTTTTGAGTTTAAAATTTATTCATTGACAGCATAAAACTTTACATATCAATTAATCACAAATAATATGTTAGAGATTACTTTTAAGTTAATTATTATAAAAGTCAACAAAATAATCATATATGACATTCTTAAATTGTTTGATAGTGCAAAACTCTTTAAGTTGTCGCTTCATTTACTATTTTCTCTTTTGTTTTATAAATTGTTACCCACTGCATTTATGAACTGATATTAAATTTTCTAATATAAGGAATTTCACTTTAACGATAGATCATGTCCAAAGTGAAATGAAAAGGATTTTAATAAGTGTATTCAAGGTTAATATTAGCTAATCCATCATAATAAGTACAATTTGGCGAGTAAATGATAGCCTTAAATAGATTACATAAGTCTAAGAATGACAAATAAGAGGCTCATAGATTATGCATAAAAGTGTTGCATAATTTAAAAAATAATCACCTATAATTTGTCCCTAACACATGAAGAAATAAGTAACCAAACTAAAAGAAATGAGTAAATGAGCTTTGTTAATAATTCATCTTAATAATTAAATTAACAGTTCAAAATATATAAATATATTTATATAAAAGATGTTTTAATTAAATAATTATATGTATATAGGTGTGGGTTTTTAATTTGTGCGGTGAGTACTATGGTGCCCCATCTCCATAACTCCATCCCCAATGCATATTTACCTTATATATTATGAGTATTATTTCCGGATACCCATAAGATCTAAATTGAATTGACAATGTCCGCCATCGATCCTTACACATTGGTACCCGACCCATTATTTTCTCATTTTTGTTTAGCTCAAATTTGTTAAAAAAAAATGTAAATCAAAGTAATTGCTCGAATTTAATATTTTAATTAATTCAGATTTGTTATACGCACAAGTCTTGGCACGAATCGGTAGTTGGGGGAAATAGAGATGGGTAATTAATCAATCAAGTTGGATATTCATATTAGATAGGATTTGGCGAAACCATATCCAAATTATTTGTAGACCATGAGCATGTATACATTATATTTTCTGGAGACACAGGCACTGATGCATAACGTAGATTCAAATAGAGATGCTATAAGGAACTCCCTTTGCTGTGACACCAGGCTCCGAAGACGGTTTGAGAAGCTCATAGGGCACAATACCTGCACCATTTCGGTTCCTCCTGTTCCTATCCGCATTCCTCTCATCAATAATCCCTTCAAGCTCAAGCAACTTCCCTCTAAACTTCTCAAAGGCCGCGCTCACAAGCGGCTCCTCCTCCCACGCCGACTCCACGGTGTCCCCGAGATACTCCTCGTCCGGCGAGTGGTTAGACAGAATGTCCAGCACCGTCATCACGGTGGTGGCCTGAATCTGCGACGGGAAGCACTTCAACATAGTCACCTCGGGCTTCTGCAAGAAAAGTTCCCATTCGGGGTCCGAAGGGTCCTCCACGGGCATTTTGTTTCGCGCGATGGTAGGCCTGTTGGGGAAATACCCCGCAAAAGAGAATTGTCCAAAGTTCACAGCAGCGTGGTGGCCAGAAGTTGTCCACGCAATGGTTGTCACAATGTCAATGAGGTCTTGCTTTGTTTTCAAAACCGGCCACCACGGCTCGTCTTTCTTGTCCGCGTGTCCCACTGTTCTGATCTCTTCCCACCAGGCTTGGAGTTCTGTGTCTGACACTATTAAACTATCATCTGCGTAGTAGTGGTTCACGTATTCGGTGAACCAGCTCTTGAGGGCGTCCCAGAGGATGAGGCCGTCGTTGGCATAAGGGTAATCTTCGATGCTTAGCTTTAGGCCGTGAGGGGCACTCGGGTCCTCCACGGCCATGCCCCTGTTGATGAGGTCCTTGGGAAGGGATTGCAGGTCGAATTGCCAGTGTTGGTCGTAGGCGATTGAACTTAAGAGGATGGAGTGCTTCCCCGGAGTGAAACTGCTTTCGATTATTCCGTTGGCGTTTATCAGAGCCTCTCGAGCAAGCGCGTTGATCTCCATCGTGTAACGGAAATGCGGATGCAGGAGTCTGTAGATTGGGTGCATTGCACTCAGTTGCCTGTTTGCTGCCAGAATGTAAGGCTCTGTTGCACAATGAGTTCGTAGCCTGGAACAAAAGCAAGTGTATTTAATATTAATATTAATTGGAGAATGTACAAGTACCACATTGATTAAAATAGATAAATTAAAGTGGAGTTTATAAGTTTAGATTTCGGAGTAATCCAGTTTATTAAGTCTAGGGTTTTTGAATAACATGATAGCTCCTTAAATATTAACTAGCCCAACCACACTCATATTTGGCTAAACTTCACAATTCACACTCAATATGTATTTATGAAGAAGTATATCCAACTAGAGCCTAAGTCTAGACCTTTTTGACATGACACCTTCTAATTAAACTTAAACATTAACTAGCCCAATCATATACTCTTTGGACCTGCACTTCACAATTCAACATTTAAACTTTTTTTTTTTTTTTTCTCTAAGATATATTTATTGAGAAATTCATGTAAATAGGAGCTAGGTGAATTGATGATTTCATACCAGTGACTGACAAGTTGATGGTAACCAGAGTCGTGGGCGAGGATATGAAGTTTGGCGAGCCTCCAAAGCCAGACACCGGTTGAGTGCCAGCAAGGTGTGAACACTTCCTTCCATTGCGGTTTTCCGTCCATCGGTGGCCGAGTTAGCTCAATAGCCAGCGGCCTCAATGTGCCTTCGCGGGTTAGGAAGAACAGTGCCCTTGATCCATATAGCGTTGTGCCTTCAAGTTCTCTCACATCCTTTACTAATGGCAATAGCAAATCGTGGTAGTCCAGGATGAACAGTTTCTTCTGTTTTATGGCCTGTAGTAATGTATATATTGCACAATTTCAAGGGTAAAAATTGTATTCAAATTAGTGAGCAAGTGCCAAGTGATGTTCATGTATTATTCACCCTTAAAGTATTCAGTGGGTTAAAATGGTAGTATAAATTATTAAATTAAATTGAATTTATGAAGACATATTTTTTTTTGTGTGCTTTGCACAGGAATATCCCTCATCGAACACTAATCTCCTTCGGAGATTTGACAGGCACCGAATAGATGGGCATCGAACACATTTACATCTTCAGTTTAGAAATAAGTGTATTTTAGATATTTTTAATTTATTTATTGCTTGAATGATGTCAATTATTGCTTTAAACTTGTTAAATTTATAGTCAATTGTATGCCTTTTCTTTTTGGCATGCATATTTTAGATTGATAGCACGTCATAATCACCATTGTTGAATTAAATTAAACATATATACCTCTTCGACAGTAAGGAATCCTCTTATTTCCCGCTCAATTATTTCGGTAGTGATGGCTGATTCCGCAGGGCCATAAATTTCGGGATCAAGTTTGCTTTTAATTGGCCATTCCTACATGACAAGAAGTTTTTATTATAATAAATATTGAGCACCTATGCTATAAGCGTTGATAAATCTATTTAATATAATTCAACTCATAAAAATTATAAAAACCGACCCAAAAAATTATAAAGGAAAAACGGAAACATTTTAAGTTTAGAATTTTTTTTTAAAAAAAAATAATATGATTTTTCTATATGCTAATTAATGATTTAGGAACACTTTAATTCTACTATTAATTTCGGTATATTCCAACAAATTGTAATTTTGTGTTAATTGGAAGAACTAAAAAGATCAAGATGGGCTAGAAAATTATAAGTGTACCGTGACCAATTGGATGCAACAAGGGTTAAGACCCGCAAGAGTCTGTCTTCCAAATTCTTCGTCCCTTAACCAAAAGAATCTATCCTCTGCCAAAGGAATCACATCACATGATGCATGCAGCAAGAAGTATTGATTAATTATATAGTAACCTCACAAACAAATTAACTGACAGGCAATGAAAGAATGAGACCGGAACGAGAAAGAGTATTAATTTCTTACTGTCCATTGTTGCGGGAGGGTCAAAACGGAGAATGTCCTCTTCGGTATCCTTAATAAACCTGACGAGCCTGGGCAAGATGCTCCTGAGACCTGTGAGAGTAGGCAAGCTAAGGCCTTCATCGAAAAGGTCATCTATGGATGAGAAGACAGGAAACCCTAGATCCTTGTCAACTACCAATGACTTCAGCGCGGGTATCAGCGCTTTCAACCCCGAGGATAAGGTCTTTGTCGAAAACGTTACTTGCTTCACTTCAGAGAAGGATTCGTCTCTCGGCACGTACACATCGTTGCTTCTTTTCTCCGACAATGGATCTGTGAGATGAGATCAACCAATCAATAAAAAAATTAATATCAAATACTAACTCATTAATATGATTTTACCTATTACACAAGAGACTGCTAATATGTGGTAGAAAAAAAGAAAAGTAAAAGAGCAAGAGAATTAAGAGAAACGTAAATTCTTACTAGTAAATCTTTAGTATTGTTTTTTAATTAAAATTAAATTTTAACTAATTATGAATATTTACATTAAATATCAATATAAATTATCGAAATGAAATTCTTAATTCTAATTAAAATAATATGGCTAAAAGAAAATATCCCTGTTGTTTAATTAGGATGCAGTCAAAAAAAAATTAGGATAAAAAAGAGGTGTAAACAGGAGGGAAATTAAAATAGTAAGGTCCTGTATTTACATTAAATATCAATAAAATAATATCTCTAAAAGAAAGTATCTCTATTGTTTAATTAGGATAAAAAAAAAAGGTGTAAACAGGAGGGAAATCAAAATATAGTAAGGTCCTGTATTTTTTTTTTAAGGATATTTATATCACATAATTAATTTTTGTTTTCTTTCTTTATAAAACCTAACAGACCAGTAGGCAAATTAGGGGAGGTGAAAAGTGGAGTTTTTATTTTGTTAATATTTAATCATTTTTATATAATATAAAAACAGAAAATAGTTTTTTTATTAAAATATTATAGCAAAAAACTATTGATTAAATTCATTATTATTATTATAAAAAATTTATTTAATATAATTAATTAATTTATTTTACATATTTGAACAAGAAATAAAAATATACAGATGATCAGATTAGGTGCAGTTGAAAAATAAGTGGAGGTGCAGTTGCAGCAGACTGTAGTCACAATCTAACTTAGATAAGGATTAGATTTTGTTGAGCTGGAAATGGAAAGCAACTGCATGCAGGGAATCCAAACGGGACCAGTTACGAAGCCCATGCCCGTTCAGATACGCAGACAAGGAGGACCAGCCAGAAACTGCCACTAGGATATGCTAAAACATATTCATATCCTCGTATAATCTCACTGTAGTTGTTCTTTTTGGGCTTTCTAGCCCCTACGATTTTGATATTCTATTTTAAAAAATTCATAATTTTAACTGAATCTTCAATTTTAGGTAGTTTATTTATTTTTGGTTCAATCCACAAAATGTAAAAAATAAAAGAAATAGAGATATGCAAAATTAAAAATTGGATTGGAATTATAGATTTATTAAAATAGGAAGACTAAAATCACATATTAAGAATTAAAGAAGAATCAAAATTATAATTTAATTTTGAATTTATTATTATTACAAGAAATTATTTAATATAATTTATTTATTTTACTTATTTAAACAAATAAGAAAATTATACTTTTTTATTTTGAAGCCCGTGCTCGTACGGACACGCAGATAAGGAGGACCAGCCAGACTGTCACTTTTTTTATTTTATTTATTTAAATAACAATTTTTATATTATTTTTGTTTTTTTTTACACAGTGGTATTTTTTTTTTTCTTCTTCAATATTTCATGCTTAGTCTAATCAAATTAAGTGTACAGATACAAAATACAGATAAGGATTTCCGGCAGTTGAAGGCAGCAGTTACAATCTCACATGGTTTATATATATAATTTTATCTTATATATTTATTAAATTTTTATTAAAAATATAAAACTAAGGAAGCAGATTTTGTAGGGTTGAAAAAGCAATTGCATGCAGGGAATCCAAACACGGGACCAGTACTCAAGAAGCCATGCATGATAACCAGATAAGTAGGCCAAGACTGCGCCATTGTTATGTTATGTACACTTATGAGTGAATGAGGTGAGTCATGAGTGAATGACCAGTGGCTCATCTCATCTCATCTATATGTTACTCTGATTCTCTCTGTCAACAAAACGATAAAAATAAACAACCATATGCATGGCTTGGTCTCGGAATTTAACTACTTTTATGATCATATAATCATTTCATGAAAGGGAAATTTATTGATCTTTTCATCAAACCTTTTCCTAAAAATTAAAGGAAATTCCGTTTGCGCTAAGAAATTTACATCATGGTAAAACTATATATGTTCTTTAACCATTTTTTCATATATATATATATAGAGTGAGAGAGAGAAATCAAACCCATAAGTATTTTTATTTAAAAGAAGCATGTCACTCGTTAATTTAAAATGTTAAAAGAAGAGTTTAAAAAATGAGTTTGATTTTGAGACATTAGGATTGCAAATTTTTTAAATTTATTTTATATTATCATCTTATTTAAAGAAATAAAAAAAATTAAAATTAGTTTACTACTAATATATAAATTAGATTATTAAAAGCATGGTAAAGTATTTTATTTTTCTGATTGACTAACCTTCTCTTTGTTTTTAAGGAAATGGAGTGAAAAAAAAATGAATGGGAGAGATTGAATAGAAATAATAAATTTTTACTATTAAGAGGAAAAATAAAAAGAAAAAAAGTTTTGTGGAACCTATTAAAAAGTTCTCTTTAAATTAACATGAAATAAGAGGAAATAATCTCTCTTTCTTTTTTGTTTTAATTTCTTAAAAAATAAACTTTTATAACATAAATAATTTATGTCAAGGAAAAGATAACACAGTAAAAAAAATAATAAGTATAAAAATATTTTTTGCATAATTTATTTTCTCTAATTTTCTTTATTACTCATGTTTGAACTTATGACTTTATACAAGCCATACAAATTCTTACCATTAAAACAACCCTAATGAGTACTTTATTCATTTAAATATACAAAAGAATATTCTTCACTTTTTCCTATTTTTATTCATATAAACAATTAATTTTTTATTTTATTTTAATCCTTCCTAATAGTTCCTATTGAAGTTATTTCTTTTCTCCTTATTTCTTTGTCTCTTAAGTATCTTTCAGTCCGAAAATGCATCAATCATGTAGCACCAATGATTCGTGGAACATGCGTGCGATTCTGTAACATCATGGGTAATTCGTGAGTGGCTCCACACGAAATTATTGAATGATGAACAGCACCCGCGATGTGACATAGTACAAATGGAATAATTAAGAATGAGAAAGAAAAGAATGAATGCATGTGATGTGCAATAATTATGCATGTATATATTGTACCTTTGTCGCAGCGAGGCCTTCCTGTTCTGCAACGCCTTGGATATGGATGTTCCTTGCCACCAAGAACGGGTCTCTTTAGGTCATCACTGCTATCTGGATCTCCAAGGTCGTTGTACACATCATAATCGTATATTCTCTCAAAGCTCTTCCGTTCACCTTGCCCATTGCCCCGTAAATGTTCTAGTTCCTCTTCTCTTAACCTCTTCACTCCTTCTGGTGTCTCTGATGGCAAATATGACTGTTTCAAATTTAATCATACAAAAAGTAAATAAATAATCAAATTCAAAACCCTAAATTGTAATTCTGATTGAAAAATAACACCAAATTACCTATTCAACTACATTTGAATTTTGTCTTATTTATAAATTTAAGATTTAAATATTTTTTTAGTCTTTATAATTTAATATTTTTTTATTTTAGTTCTTATAAATTATGTTTATTTTATTTTTTATTTTTAAAATAATTTAGATAACATTTTGAACAGTAAAAAAAATATTTTAAACAGTAAAAAAATGTTATTATTAAAACATAAATAGTAGTTGAAGTGGTGATGAAACCAAACCTTGTTGGGGAAAAACACCCTCTTAGCAGGGTTATCATACTTGGAGTGAACCCAGGATTCGCAGGTAAATGTAACGGGACCCAAGAGGAAGCCATCAAGGACAACGTCCTTGATGAACATTTCCCTGTGATGCTCATTCTCAACGAAAATCGCCCCAACCTCTCCAAAGCTCTCTGGCACTTCAAATTCAGCCAAGTATTTAACCTCTTCTGCTGATCGATTCGTCCTCTGGGCATAATCTTTGATAGTTTCCTTCTCTAATTTCGTCGCTTTTTGTCAAAACAAAAAGAAAAAACTAATAGAATGAGAAAAATATATATAAAAAATATTACACCTTTTTTTCAACTCAGAAAGTTATCAAATGAAGTCGAATTTTAAAGTATTTTGTCTAAAGTCACTATTCTCAAACAAAAGTTTTTTTCAACAAAAAAAAAAAAAAACAAAAGGTTTGAGTGGAGTTGATTAGATTCACTAAAAAGGACAAAAGCCTCCCACGTTTTTTTTTTCAAGAATAAAATTCGAGTTGAATTTGTTATTTTTATTATTTCTTATACAAATCTTTAACAAAATAAAGAAAAATAAAATGGTAATTTTATAATTATTTGTGAATACTTAAAAACAGAAGAAAAAAATGTTAAACTAAACAGGCTCTTAAGAAAATATTTTCTAGTTTTTTTCTTACTTTTTAATCATAATTACAAAAAACAATATTATTTTTTTTTATTTTTTTATTACCATGTTATTGGTATGGAATATCTACCGACTTTGTCAATGACTAATCTCTGTTAGAAATCTGGCTAATCACTTTTGGTGGCGTCTCCCTTCCTAATCATTTGTTTTATCTACAAGGTTCGAACCTGATACTTTGTTTAAGGATTTTATTTTCATTTTAGTTCAGTTTTTTCAAATATTTGCATAAGAAACATATTTTATTATTTCAATAATTTCCTAAACAAGCACTTAAATTTTATATTTGTGAAAATTTTAATTAAAAAAAATCTCCCATTAAAGTGGTCCCTCCTTCTCCGTTTTACTTGACCAATAGGAATTGGTTTTAACTAAAAAAAAATCCAATGTGTATAAAAATCTAAAACGACTCCAAAATTTATATCTACCTTAAAATTTCATTGTCCTTTAGTTTGGTTGGATCACCGACAATGACTGACCCAAGTAAATATGCATTATTGTGTGCGGTTGACGGATATCTTTAATTTTAATTAATGATTCAAACTTGTGAGAAGGGATGACTTAAATTTATTGTACAGATGTGTTAACAAACTATGCGAGGGACATGTAAATGGATTTTACTCTCTTTGAGCAACTTCCAACCTTCTTCTTGAGGCAATTATTTACATATAATGTAATGGGGTCTTTTGTCACCAGGTTTAGTTATTGTGTAATGTCTCCTCTCTTTTTTTGGGGGGGCTTTTAGTCCCGTTTTAAATAAAAATAATAATTTATTATCAAGTGAATATTATTCTCAAATAAAAAAATCTGAAAAAAATATTGTAAGAGAAAAGTAGATATGATTTTTTTTGCCTAAAAAGTTTAAAGGGATTATTTCTTAAATTTTGAGTGGACATAATTGAAGTCCACCCTCGTTCAAAGTAAGATTGAACTACGGCTAGCTAAAACATTTTTCAATTAGATGAAAAATAGCCCTTGAACATGAATGACCATGTTTATGAAATATATATATATATATATATATATATATAGACATTTTTAATCCTTGTAATTTAGCATTTTTTTGTTTTTCGTCCTTGCAAAATTACTTTTTTGGTTCTAGTCCTTGCAAATTATGTTTGTTTTATTTTTCGTCCTTAAAGTGGTTTAGATAGTGCTTTGAACAGTAAAAAAACACTATCTAAATTGCTATAAGGATGAAAAATAAAACAAACATAATTTACAATGACTAAAATCAAATTTTTTTTGCAAGGACAAAAAGTAAAAAAACACTAAATTGTAAGGACTAAAAATATATTTAAATTAAAGTTTAATGAATATATATTGAGTGTAAAAAATTTTATATTCATAGTAAAAGTTAATTAATCAGAAATCATCATTAATATCATTTTTAAGATTGTTATTATAAAAATCGACAAATTTAACATACAATATTTAGTATTCTCTCTGTCAAAAAATGACTGCAGTTTTAACCTTTGAAAAAATTTCTAAATTAACTGATATTCTCACTTTTCAATGAGATATTTAAAAATTTATTTCAATTTTGTCTTCTAATAAATGCTGTTTGAAAGACTTTATAATATATTTATTGAAATTAAGAAAGAAAATAAGGATAATTTAGTAAAATTATCCCCCAATAAATATTATTTCTTAGAATGCTTATTTTTCTTAATCTGTATGAAAAAACTTTAAACATCAATCATTTTAAGACAAAAGGAATAATTTATAATTAAATAATACCATAAAACTATCTGTCTATAACCTAATTTCTGTATAGATAATGTTGATGAAATATGTAGTTGTTGTTATATACTTACTGGGGTCAAGCTCAGTGCTAACAAGCTCGACAAGAAGTGATTGACCGAGCAAATCCCTTAAATCATCCAAGCCTCGTTCTATAGCCATTTCTTTGAAAATTGACCCAACGGTTGGCTGAACAGTTATGGTGGCTTTAACTTTCACTGATTTGGTTTCAACTTCACTCACAGCCACAGCTTTGACTTTGGTGCCACTACTACCCCTGCACCCATAACCATAAGTGACCCTTTTTTGCTGCTTCCTTTGGTTTGGCCTTGACCAAACCCGAAAAGAAGGGTGAGTAATGCCACGGAGGCATGGCTTCTGAAGGATGAGACAAGATGGACTTGAATAATTTGATACATGAAATTGTTGTATCAGCATCTTTGCTGCCTCTGTGTGTATCTAATAACTCACCCTTATTTTTCTTCTTTGAGCTGAGTGAGAAAGCTATTATCATATAATAAATAAATTGATGAGGGAAGACTGGGAAGCTACCTACTGTTTATATGTGTCCACACGTACGGATTAGGAGGGGTAAGGCTTTTTTTTTTTTTGTCAAAAGCTTGTTTCTTAAATCTTAACTCTTAAGTGCAGAAGAGAGAAGCTCATTTCATATTTAATTTTAGAGTAAAATTACACATCTCTTAGAAATATCTAAACTAAACTGTCTCTTTCACTACTTGAAAATATTCTTTTTTTCTCTCTTCAAAAATAAATATTATAAGAGATTTTTTTTTGTTACAATTAATCAAATCACTTACTTTATTTTTGTGTCCAAAACTTGGCACGATTTTAATCTGCCTTGCATTTATCTTGCTGGTCCATTCGTGATGGAAATGAGTGACTCAGCTGGGCCTCTGGGCTGCCACTCTTTGTTTGGCTGTTTGTCATCATCTCTTAAAGATTAATTAATTAATGTCTTTATTCATTCTGGAGTTTCTGGGAAATTAAATGAATGTATTTTAAATGTGTCCCAAAAACGCTATCATTTTGGCCGTGAGCGGAATCGAATTCTAATTAAGATGATGGGGAAAGAAAGAACCACTCTCCTCGAAAACTAAACCATATTTGGTGCCTTTCAAAAAAAAAAAAAAAAAAACACCAAACCATATTTGGTGTCAAGTATTGATCCCCCCATTCGTTGATGTGATGTGATAACAAATATCTAATTGATCAATCCTGTCATTGGACTTGGAGGGATAAAAAAAAATAAAAAAATAAAAAAAGCAAAATCTAATTCAATCAGAAATATTGGTGATTCAAATTAATATTTAGGCGTAATAAAAATTTATGTATCATGACAGTGGACGTCTTGGAGTACTATTTTTGAAAAGTTTTGAACGGCTAGGATCTCTTTTCAACAGCTAGCTTCTCCATTTCCTCAAACTCTCGTATAGAGTATCTTAGTAACAAGTTTTATGAAACTAATAAAATAACCGGTGCATATTGTTTTTAATACTTTTTTTTAAGAAGTTTATAATAATTTTATTATGATTATTATTTATATTTTAACAATATATAAAATATTTATTATATTATCTACGTTAATTATTAATGTATAGTACTACCTAACCTATTTATTAGATAGGTTAGGTAGTACTATTTTATAATTGGATATTTATTAAATATTGGAATATTATGTTATTTAATTTATAAGATTAATATTACAATATAAAATAAATAAAAATTAAAATAAATTTATAAATTAATGGGATGCTTGTAAATATTAGATGTTTAAATATCATCACTTAACTTAAATATATGACCTCAATATTAGTGACATGTTTGCAACTGTAACTGTTGTGCCGTGATTCTACTTTCAATAATAAAATAATACTAAATAAAAACCATTAAACGGGAAAACTTCATATATGGCGTTGCATAAATTGAGATAAATTATGGGTGTGTGTAATATATTATTTTATGAGAAAAAAGACTATGCATTGACAATGTAAAAAGTTTTACATTGTCATCCAATCACAACTCATCATGTATGATAAGTTTGTTGACTTTTAAAAAATTATCTTAAAAGTCATACTAACGATAATTTATGATTGAATGACTGTGTAAAATAATTTTATACTATCAGTGCATCATCATTAAACTCTTATTTTATTAGTAGCATTTTGTTTTGGTCATAGCATAGCATAATTCCAAAAATCTACTGGAACAAACCTGACAAACTCCTATGTATAAGTATAAGTGCCTTTGGATTGGGCACATATACTTACTTGGCCCAAGCCCCAAGGTGTGTCATTTCTCTTATCCAGTCCGTTCATTGCTGGATTGAATTGGGTGGGGAGATGGTCTTCATTATAGTAATTCCCACCCAACCTTCATGAAAAAAGGCCCTGCTCCCTGCTCATCTCTTTACAGGTCTTGGCTATTACTTCCTACACCCCCTTTTTTGCTTCCTGCATCCCCTAAAAACCCCAAACAGACCAAACTATCCTTCCCTCTAACCAAGTCCCACCTCCACCCAACCACCCAATACCACCACCAAACATCACCGTTGGAACCACCCAAGACTACTGGCACAACCACCAAACACCACACGCAACCGGTCGACGATAGAAATTGAAGAAAAAGACTTTCCGAAATCAAATTACGTAATTCTGGAATACCTTTTCTGGAATGATTTTTTTTTCCGGAAAGGCCTTTCCCAAAAAAAAACTTCATTCTGGAAAAGGCTTTCTAGAATTACGTAAAATAATTCTGGAAAGGCCTTTTCGAAAAGAAAAAAAAACAATTTTTTTTGTATTCCAGAAACAAGTTTCCGGAATGATGTACAAATTTTTTTGTATTATAGAAACTTGTTTCCGGAATACAAAAAAATTGTTTTTTTTTTTCCAAAAAGGCCTTCCCAAAATTATTTTATGTAATTCTAGAAAGTCTTTTCCGGAATGAATTTTTTTTTTCCAGAAAGGCCTTTCCTGAAAAAAAAAATTCATTCTGGAAACGTAAAATAATTCTGGAAAGGCCTTTTCGAAAGAAAAAAAATTGTATTTTGAAAACAAGTTTCCGGAATGATGTACAAATTTTTTTGTATTCTGGAAACTTGTTTCTGGAATACAAAAAAATTGTTTTTTTTTTTCAAAAAGGCCTTTCCAGAATTATTTTACGTAATTCTGGAAAGCCTTTTCTGGAATGAATTTTTTCTTTTCGGAAAGCCCTTTCTAGAATTATGCTAACATAATTCCGGAAAAGCCTTTCCGGAAAAAAAAAAAATCATTCCTGAAGAGGTATTCTGGAATTACATAATCTGATTTCGAAAAGTCTGTTTCTTCGATTTCCTTCGTTGGCCGATTGCGTGTGGTGTTTGGTGGTTGTGGCGGTGGTCTTGGGTGGTTCCAGCGGTGATGTTTGGCGGTGGTATTGGGTGGTTGGGTGGAGGTGGGGCTTAGAGGGAAGGGTAGTTTGGTCTGTTTTTGGGTTTTTAGGGGTGCAGGAAGCAAAAAAGAGGGTGCAGGAAGTAATAGCCGGATTTAAGACCCAAACCTCCCAAGATTTTAGGCCCTGCTTCGCTATTCCATTGGACCCTAACCATAGAGGTAGAAATGCAATTCCAAATCAGAAACACTAGAATAGATCACTGGGAAACCAACATCAGGAAGGGTATCTCTAGTAAAATCCCAACTAAGTCCATGCTCTTTTCTTTTGTTTCATATAATGAATTTCTTTTTAAGCAATAATGATATTATCCATGCTCTGTTTACCTAGAACTAGAACAAAGTTGCTTTGCTAATCCTCTTGAGCAATAAGCTTTGTTATTGATGTCGTGCAAAGTGGCTAACATTTATCTAATCTATTTTTTTATCTTTTAAGTAGTTTTCCTTTTATCTTTGCTTTTATATTTATATTTATCAGTTTGTTAGGATCCTTTTATCTTTCCTTTTATTTAGATATTTATATTTATCAGTTTGTTAGGATTCTGATAGGATTAGAATTTACCCTTCCTTTCCTTATATATTTGTATCAAAGACCTATGGAGGACAGAGAATTTTAATGAAATTTTGAGAACCTTTCTCAATTCCCTTGTGTTAATCCCTTGGTATTCCTTGAATCAACGAGTTATTGATATTTAAAATCATTCCATCACATACGCTGCATCATATTGGTATCAGTAGTCTGTTTGTTCCTGCATAATGCCACCAAGGAGACGCACTGGTAATGCCAACCTTGACAACGTACATCAGTGGGATGAGATCGCCCAATTACGATTACAGGTTGAACAATTGACGCAGCAATTGGCTGCCCTCCAACAGCCAGTAAATCAACTTGGTCAGTCAGATTCGGAAGATAATGATTTTGCCATTAATGACAACCCATTCGCTCACAACAATCAAAATGATCGTCGTTGGGAAGCAAGGTTTAAAGTTGATATTCCTGAATTTCATGGTGAACTCCAAGCAGATGATCTCCTGGATTGGCTAAACACTGTTGAGGAAATTCTAGAGTTTAAAGAAGTGCCAGACACTCGTCGAGTTCCTTTGGTTACTATGAGGCTTTGCGGAAGGGCACAAGCATGGTGGCAACAACTCAAGAAAATCCGAGTACGTTCTGGAAAGGCTAAGATTACATCCTGGGAAAAGTTTAAGAAGCATTTAAGACTCGCGTTTCTTCCATATAACTATGAACGCGAGTTATATCAGCGATTCCAACTCATTCGCCAGGGAGCGCGGTCTGTGGATGATTACACCGCTAAATTCTATGCCTTACTCGCACGCACTGAAACTGCAGAATCACCAATCCAACTTGTCTCCAAGTACATTGGTGGCTTACGCGTACAACTCCGAGATGTTCTTAACATGTTTGATCCCGTGACAATATATGAGGCTCATCAGCGGACATTACAGGCTGAAAAACAACTAGCCCATCGCATGGCACCTAGTCCCGTTCTCAGTTTTACTACCCAACCACACACACGTGCTGAAACACAACCAACTGCACCCATACAAAAACGCACCACAAGAGGAATTCGTTGTTTTAAATGTGGTGAGATGGGCCATCGTCAAGCAGAATGTCGCACAATAAATCCTACCAACCGAGGACTATTAGCTAATGATCTTGACGAAGATACTACACCTATCTTTGACACTGAAACTGAAGCTAATGAAGATGTCGAAGACGAAGTCGTACAGGGTGACATAGGTCCATTGTTAATGCTACGACATACTTTCCTCAATTCCCACACCATCGAGGATGATTGGCATCGTACCACACTTTTCACCTCTACATGCACGATTGCAGGAAAAGTTTGTCGTTTTATTATTGATTCGGGTAGTTGCGAAAACGTGTTATCAGAAGTAGTAGTCCAGAAATTGGGCCTTACTACTGAAAAAATCCAAAACCATACAAGCTTGCTTGGCTGAATAAGAGTACTGGGGTCACTGTTTCCCACCGTGTTTTGCTCTCTTTCTCTATTGGGACTACCTACACTGATGAAATGTTTTGTGACGTGGTACCTATGGATGCTTGTCATCTTTTACTGGGTCGCCCTTGGCAATTTGATCGCTCTGCTATTCATAATGGTCATGCAAACACGTACTCCTTCCTGTTTCGGGGCAAAAAGATTGTGTTACTACCCAATAAGACTCACACCATTAAGGACAGTTTCACTCTTTTATCCTTAGCTCCCTTTGAAAAGGCTATGCTAGAGACGGGACATGTTTTTGTGCTCCTTTCTAAACCTATGGATGTAGTTTCCAACACTACCACTAATATTCCCTCTACTGTCCAACCATTGTTGGAGGAATTTGCAGACATTTTTTTCCAAAAACACTACCCCATACTTTACCACCACTTCGTGACATTCAACATCAAATTGATTTGGTTCTGGGTGCTTCGTTGCTTAACCGACCCCATTACAGAATGATCCCCAAAGAACGTGAAGAAAGTCGTCGTCAGGTGGAGGAATTATTGGCTAAAGGACATATTCGCGAGAGCCTTAGCCCTTGTGATGTCCGAGCTTTATTAACTCCAAAGAAAGATGGTACATGGCACATGTGTGTGGATAGTCGTGCCATCAACAAGATCACAGTACGCTATCGTTTTCCTATACCATGCTTGGATGACCTCCTTGATCAGTTAGTTGGTGCCACAATATTCAGCAAACTAGATTTAAAGAGTGGCTATAATCAGATTCGGATTCGACAAGGCGATGAATGGAAGACTGCCTTCAAAACTCGTGAAGGGTTGTACGAGTGGTTAGTGATGTCGTTTGGCCTTTCTAATGTCTCGAGCACATTTATGCGTGTCATGAATCAAGCATTGCGCCCATTCATTGGCAAATATGTTGTTGTCTATTTTGATGATATACTTATCTATAGTGCTACTCCTGAACTACATCTCCAACACTTGCGCGAAGTTCTACTGCTCTTACGCAGGGATAAGTTCTATGCCGCTGTGGAAAAATGTGTTTTTATGACTGATACTGTTCACTTTCTGGGGTATGTGGTTTCTAAGAATGGTCTTGTTGTAGATAGTTCCAAAGTTGTCGCCATAAATCAGTGGCCCCAACCTACTTCCATTCCTGTTGTGCGCAGTTTCATGGTTTAGCATCCTTTTATCGTCGTTTTATACCTCATTTCAGTAACATCATTGCACCCATCACTGATTGCATGAAGAACACTAAATTCACTTGGATAGTTGATGCCGCGACTGCCTTCACTGAGATCAAACAGAAGCTGACTACTGCACCGCTATTAGTACTCCCTGATTTTTCTCTACCATTTGAACTTCACTGTGATGCTTCAAAAACTGGTATTGGTGCTTTATTGAGTCAAACTGGATGACCAGTAGCCTATTACAGCGAGAAACTTTCAGGTGCCAAGCTTCGTTACAACACTTATGATGTAGAATTCTATGTCGTATTTCAAGCAGTCAAACATTGGCGCCACTATCTCTTCCAACGAGAATTTGTTCTCTTTACTGATCATGATGCTCTTAAATATATTGGTAGTCAAGATAAGTTTTTTGCCCGCCACGCATCTTGGCATGCTTATTTGGACCAATTCACATTTGTTATCAAGCATAAAGCTAGAGTTTCTAATCGGGTGGCCGATGCTTTAAGCCGTCGTCATAACCTTCTTACTGAGATGCACATTACAGTCCCTGGGTTTGATTCTTTTAGGGAACTATATATTAGTGACCCCTTCTTTGCTGCAATACTGCTCAACATACAACATGGTGAGCGCACAAATTTTGTTCTACATGATGGCTTTCTTTTTCATGGGCTCAAACTTTGTATTCCAGCATGTAGTTTGCGCTTAAAAATTTTCCAGGAATTGCACAATGAAGGACATGCGGGTCGTGATCACACCCTGCATCTCATTTCTATTTCTTATTATTGGCCCACAATGCACAAGGAGGTAGAACGATTTGTGGACCGGTGTCGTGTTTGCCATATGGCAAAAGGTACCTCTTCTAATACCGGATTATATCTGCCCCTTCCTATTCCCACTCAACCTTGGGCAGATATTAGTATGGATTTCGTACTTGGCCTTCCATGCACGCAACGTGGTAACGACTCTATCTTTGTTGTCGTTGATTGGTTCTCAAAAATGGCACACTTCATTCCCTGTAAACGGACAACAGATGTTGTTCAAGTTGGACAACTTTTCTTTCGAGAAATCTATCGTTTACATGACCTACCCACTTCCATCATTTCTGATTGTGACACACGATTCCTAAGCCATTTCTGGCGAAGTTTATGGAGATTAGCTAACACTTCTCTCAACTTCAGTAGCGCTTACCATCCACAAACTGACGGACAGAATGAAGTTGTGAATCGATCACTTGGTAATTTACTGCGCAGCTTGGTCGGTGCTAATATTAAATCGTGGGATGTTAAACTTTGTCAGGCTGAATTTGCCCACAACCATGTTGTTAATCGCAGCACTGGGTACGGTCCTTTTAAGGTTATCTATGGCATAGTTCCATGTGGACCACTGGACCTGTTGATGCTCCCCAGTAACATACGCACACATGCTACAGCTGAGGAGTTGATTGAATAGCTCCGCAAGATACACCAACAGACCCATTTGCAGTTAACCGCATCTACTGCCAAATACAAAGCACATGCTGACCAAAAACACAGACATGTGGACTTTTCAGTTGGTGACCTTGTTTGGGCTATTCTGACCAAAGATCATTTTCCAACCCATGAATATAACAAACTTGCTGCTCGCAAGATTGGACCCTTGGAGATTACTGAGAAAATCAATCAGAATGCTTACCCTTTGCACCTTCCTAGTCACATTCACACCTCAGATGTTTTCAATGTGAAGCATCTTATATCGTTCTCGGGTGACAACACTTCCACTGATAACCCCCCATTAGATTCGAGGGCGAATCTTTCTCATCCGGGGGAGAATGATGTCGTGCAGAGTGCCTAACATTTATCTCATCTATTTTTTTATCTTTTAAGTAGTTTTCCTTTTATCTTTGCTTTTATATTTATATTTATCAGTTTGTTAGGATCCTTTTATCTTTCCTTTTATTTAGATATTTATATTTATTAGTTTGTTAGGATTCTGATAGGATTAGAATTTACCCTTTCTTTCCTTATATATTCGTATCAAAGACCTATGGAGGACAGAGAATTTTAATGAAATTTTGAGAACCTTTCTCAATTCCCCTGTGTCAATCCCTCGGTTTTCCTTGAATCAACGAGTTATTGATATTTAAAATCATTCCATCACATACGCTGCATCAGTTATAGTCTTGTAGGAAACATTAAAGCAAAAAGGGTAACATTTAGCTCTTTAACCTTTTTGGTGATTCTGGAAAACCTCTTTGATTAGCTCACAACATGAAACTTGTCTAGCCTTAATTGGTGCCTTAAACTCGCCAATTGGATTTCTTCATTGGTAACTAGAGCAGCTAGCATCCCGAGCTCCTCATCCTCCAAATTCGAAAATTTCCTTGAGAGGCATCATCGATGATTGTTGTTGTGAGCTCTAGTAAATAAGTTCCTGAAGAAGTTGGTGACCATAACAAGGTGTTAGAGTCCACCTTAACTGTTCTACCTAACCTATTTCCGATCTTCCAAAGAATAAACTTATCATAATACTCAATAGGCAATCCTAGTATACGTATCCATATCACAACCAATTTGAACTCGTTGACCTGCATCTCAAACTCTGATTGCCACCTTTGAATAAAATCAGATAATGACCAAGGACCTCCTAAGACCACTTTCATGATAATTGCCTTTTCAATGAAGTAGTTGTTTTGCATGTTTATAAAATCCCATCTCTCCTTGAGGTTTTCATAAATAAATTCATCAGATAAGTTTTAAGAAAGTTCATACTCAATCTCTTCCCTATGAGCTTTATGATTGGTGCCTGCTTCAATTTGTGGCAAACACTTAAGAGAAAATATAATACTCCAGGAATAAAATTAGTAATTGATTCTATATTAAACTTGATTTGCCTTGTTTATTCTATGTTACTTTGTGTTAAAGTGGAGGGGACAGACAAATGAGAAAAAGAAATCTTGATGATTCATTCAAATCCTTGGTATACCGAGACATCTGTGAATGATAGGCTCTAAAAGCTCTATTTTACACTACTCTTAAATTCTACCATTAAAAGAGCTACAAAGAAATAAACATAAAACTGATATTTTTCGTTGATAATCCATTACACTGTGCATATCCTATGTTAAATAGGAGCCTACAAGAAATACTAACCATATAAGTAGCATCATCTAGTATTTTTAAGAAAATAAAATAAAACTAAATAATATCAAAAGATAATATCTAAATCATCTGATCATTAAACAACTTATTTGGACCTCTATAGGCCATTCTATCAGTTAACTACTACAGATCAAGTTGCAGGCAATATACAGTTCCATTGCCATCCTTCTACCTTTTCCGGAAACAGAGAAAGAGAAGGCACTAGAGTCACTGTCAGTCACAGACACACAGATGAGGTCAACATCTCCATTCAACGATCACCTGTGTTGGTGTACATTGTTGACACTTGGCGAAATCTCATTTGGAACATGCAAAACTGTAAACCAAATTAAAGCAATATTGCAGCAACCTCTCACTTTATTGTTTTGTAAAATTGCATTTGTTATTTCTCTTTTGTTCTCTTACCACAGAAAGAAAGAAAACACAAACCAAGATTTACAGTAGTACAGCTGGACCACATTCTAAACAGAGTTGCATTACAACATTAACAAATCCTGGATCACGTTATGTACCATGTTAATGTAAAAAGTTCGGATTATTAATTTATTTATTTAGCATTTTGGAAAGTAAAAATGAATTTGACCTGCATTATATTGTCGTTATTTGATGATGGAGCATTTTCCACTCTAGTCCAATTCAACCTGCTCTGAAATTTTTTTATCTACACCAACCCTCTTTCAAAAGAAAAACATTCTCCAGAGTGCCACAACCGACCAGAATCTTCGCATGTGCCCCCTCGGCTCATGTTTTAAAGTTGGTTAAATTAAAAATTTAGTCTCGTACTGATATAAATATTATTTTTCATTTTAGTTTCCATAGGAAAATTTATAAATGGTTCATTATTATTTTATCAGCGTTACAACAGTGTTAATTTAATTTAATATTTTTTTAAAGAATTTAATTTAATCTATGTATGACAACATTTTTTTTATTGAAGTCCTTATATAAAATTAACTTACATTTCATTTTAGTTTTTATATAAAAAATTATAAATTTTGGTCCAGTGCCTGACACACTTTATTTTTTAAAATTTAGTCTCTATAAAAAATACTTCAATATTGTTATAATTAATGTCGATAAATAGTATAGACTAATTTATAAATCTATTTTTAAATAATAATTAAAGTATAGAATATTTTATATAGAGACTAAACAAACAAAAAAAAAACAGTGTGAAATATAAAAGTTAAAATTTTAATTTAAACCTTACACGTGTTATGGGTGCATTACGTGTGTCAGGGAACATTACATAAAATCAATCGTCCACAGATCGCAACCTCTTTTCAATTTCATGTAAACTCATAGGTTAGTCGTGTCTAAACTCTAATGATTAAAGAATTAAAATAAAAAGAATTATTAATTTTTTCATTTTTGAATTCTTTAATTAATCATTTCAGAATTATTGTTATATATAGGGACAAAAGTGTCCTATGTGAAAGTTTAAAACCTGAGAGAAATCTATCTTAATCTTATAATTAAAATAAAAGGTTAAAATTAAAATTAATTAAATATGTCTCTATATAGATCGTATTAGGTGAGAGATTAAATGTTAAAAGATTAATACATCCAGATTAGATTTAATTAAAACAATTTGAACTATCCACGTGATTATAGTACTGGTAAGATTAACAGTTGTACTCTTATTAGATATGTTCGATGTGTGTGTCTACGTGTGTGAGATAGATGTAAGATTTTGGTTTACTTTTCTATGTATAGGTGCACATTTCAATGCTTCTGCTTAGTGCTTGGACCTTGAGGAAGGAAGCCACCCAAAACCAGTGACGCTTGAGGTTAGTGATAAGTCACTGTTGCATGTGCGTGAACTTCAAAAAACACAGGCGGCACTTGTTCATTTCATTTTGATTTTCACATATTTTGGTTTGAGTAGTTGTGCAAACTCACTCTCTCTCAGTGATAGTAGTGGTTGAAGCAGGTAAATGACCGTTTCTTTCTGATGCAGTCCTTTACTTGAACTTTTTAGCTTGCTGTGTTTACTTGTGTTTCTATATAGTTTCATATTTAGTGATGTTCACCTTGAGCAAGATCTGATCCCTATTTAGTGATTTCATAATTTCCATGTTTTGTTTCAAATTGATGCAGTTAACTGTTAACTCTCTTTAGAGAATAAAATGCAGAAGGCACCACTAGCACATTCCCATGAGTTTGCCTTGAAGGAGACCTCTCCCAAGATAGGGGCAGGGGCAGTCACAAGAGACAAGCTATCATGCACCTATGACCTTGTTGAACAGATGCAGTATCTCTATGTTCGTGTGGTCAAAGCCAAGGATTTGCCTGCAAAAGATGTCACTGGAAGTCTTGATCCCTATGTTGAAGTGAAGCTTGGCAACTACAAGGGACTCACCAAGCATTTTGAGAAGAACTCCAACCCTGTGTGGAATCAGGTCTTTGCCTTCTCCAAAGACCGGATTCAAGCCTCAGTGTTGGAGGTTATTGTCAAAGATAAGGATGTTATTTCAGATGACTTTGTGGGGAGGGTGTGGTTTGATCTGAATGAGATCCCAAAACGTGTTCCCCCAGATAGTCCATTGGCTCCACAATGGTACAGATTGGATGATCGCAAGGTTGAAAAGGTGAAAGGAGAGTTAATGCTTGCAGTTTGGATGGGGACTCAGGCAGATGAGGCATTTCCTGATTCTTGGCATTCTGATGCAGCAATGGTTGGCTCTGATGCAGTTGCAAACATAAGGTCAAAAGTTTACCTCTCTCCCAAGCTTTGGTATGTCAGGGTCAATGTCATTGAAGCACAGGACTTGGTACCAAGTGATAAAACCCGGTTTCCTGAAGTTTATGTGAAGGTTAATCTAGGGAACCAGTTTTTAAGGACTAGAGTGTCTCAAAGTAAGACCATAAATCCTATGTGGAATGAGGACTTGATGTTGGTCACAGCTGAGCCATTTGAGGAGCCCTTGATTCTGTCCGTGGAAGACAGGTTTGGACCAAACAAAGATGAAGTCCTGGGAAGGTGTGTGATCCCTTTGCAGATTGTGCAACGGAGGCTGGACCATAAGCCTGTGAACACCAGGTGGTTTAATCTTGAGAAGCATGTGATTGTTGAGGGGGAGAAGAAGGAGATCAAGTTTGCAAGCAGGATACATTTAAGGGTCTGTTTGGATGGGGGGTTTCATGTGTTGGATGAGTCAACTCATTATAGTAGTGATCTTAGGCCAACTGCTAAACAATTATGGAAGCCTAGCATTGGAATTCTAGAAGTGGGGATTATAAGTGCACAAGGGCTTATGCCAATGAAGACAAGAGATGGTAGAGGAACCACAGATGCTTATTGTGTGGCAAAATATGGGCAAAAGTGGATCCGCACTAGGACTATTGTTGATAGCTTTACTCCAAAGTGGAATGAGCAGTACACTTGGGAAGTGTTTGATCCATGTACAGTTATTACCATAGGGGTCTTTGATAATGGTCATATACAAGGAGGAGGAGATAAAGGTGGTGGATCAAAGGATTCTAGGATAGGGAAGGTGAGAATTAGGCTATCCACACTTGAAGCTGATAGAGTTTACACACACTCATATCCTCTTTTAGCACTTCATACTTCAGGTGTGAAGAAAATGGGAGAAGTGCAATTGGCTGTGAGGTTCACAAGCTCATCTTTCATCAATATGTTGTATATGTATTCCCAGCCTTTGTTGCCAAAGATGCACTACATCCATCCTCTATCTGTGATTCAGCTAGACAGTCTGAGGCATCAGGCCATGCAGATTGTGTCAATGAGGTTGAGTAGAGCTGAGCCACCCCTAAGGAAAGAGGTTGTAGAATACATGCTTGATGTGGATTCACATATGTGGAGTATGAGAAGGAGCAAGGCTAATTTCTTCCGGATAATGAAAGTTCTAGGTGGTTTGGTAGCCTTTGGGAGATGGTTTGATCAGATATGCAATTGGAAAAACCCCATCACCACCATACTTATTCATGTCCTTTTCATAATATTGGTTCTTTACCCTGAGCTAATGCTTCCCACAATCTTCTTGTACCTGTTCTTGATTGGAATTTGGAACTTCAGATGGAGGCCTAGACACCCTCCACACATGGACACTAGACTGTCCCATGCTGATGCTGCTCATCCTGATGAATTAGATGAAGAGTTTGATACATTCCCAACTTCGCGGTCACCGGATATCGTTAGGATGAGATATGATCGTTTGAGAAGCATTGCAGGGAGAGTCCAAAGTGTTGTAGGTGACTTGGCTACCCAAGGAGAAAGGTTCCAAAGTCTGCTAAGCTGGAGAGATCCAAGGGCTACCACACTCTTCGTGACATTCTGTTTCATTGCTGCTATAGTTCTCTATGTTACTCCCTTTCAGGTTGTGTCTCTTCTCATTGGCTTCTATATGCTAAGGCACCCCAGGTTCCGCCACAAACTTCCAACAGTCCCACTCAACTTCTTTAGGAGGTTGCCTGCTAGATCAGACAGCATGTTGTAAGCACAGATGATTCAACTTGCTCCTTTTGTCATGCACTTGGTTTAGATGCATCTTCATAAAGTGGAAATATTCATGATATGTTGCAGATTATGTTCTTCATAAAGTGGGAATATTCATGATATGTTGCAGATTATGTTCATTTACATTCAGTTATTATAATGAATCTTCATAAAGTGGGAATATTCATGATATGTTGCAGATTATGTTCATTTTCATTCAGTTATTATAATGAATCTTCATTAGCACCAATTTTCATTTTTCGTTAGACTATTAGTATATGACAATTGACGAACATATTGTAATGAGAGTCATAGTAATTTCGCTTCATGAAACAATAAAAGCATGAGAAATCAAACCATGTTGTGAATGCAATGAATATAGCGGGCCTACTTGTGTCAGGTGCCGACACCGAATCTATGCAAAAATTACATGACATCATTGTTTTTTTGCGAGTAAAACTAACGTGAAATTGTACGTTTATTGTAGAAATGTCATTTTCATAAAAAGGTAATAATAATAATGTGGATCTAATTCATTATTACACGCGCGATATTTGAATCACACCGAAAAGGAAGCCTCAAGTTCACTCTGACTACTGCTCAAAATTTTGGTACCCTACCACACTAATAATCACATATTTGACTTGCTAACAAGCTTTCATCAGCCTTTTGGAAAGTCATTTTCGTCATCATAACGAATTGAAGCGTAAAAAATTAAATCAGATCTCTTGTATGGATTATATAATAGCATGCCAGTAAATTAAAAATGCTCTGTTGGTCGAGAAGGTGTGTCTGTGCTATGAATTTTGTAGAGCTTGATGCAAACATTTCGAGTACATAAATTTCAAGCTCGATCGATTTAACACTCATAGAATAGGGTTCAATTTATAAACTATCAACAGATGGATGGATGTCTTAGAATTGTAGGTTTAGGTCTAATTCAACCCTTATTTTAGCTTCATCATTAGTCAACGTGGAATCAAATTATAGATTGGATCAAAACTGGTTAATTTTAAAAATTGGGAGATTAAATTCTTGCAATTAAAAAAAAAAAGAGATCAAAATTATAGATTGGAAATTATTGGTGATAAAAATGTAATTAAACTCTTTTTTTTTTTACAATTTATTTTATTTCTCTTTTATTTATTTCATAATTTTCTCTTTCCTTTCTCTCTTCTAAAAAAAAAATTGTAAGAAACATGCGTGGGTGTACAATTTCCCCCTTACTTTGGTGTTAATCATATGAATAAACGAATAATGTTATTCTTTACATTTTTACAATAATTTTCACAATGAGGAAGTAGATATGAAAAGAGAGAAAAATATGGGATAAAATAAATAGTATGAATGTATGATTGAGAGAAAAAAAGTATTAAGAAATAAATTAGAAATAACATTGTTCTAAATAAATATTCATTTTCTTGTAAAAAATAAATAAATAAATATTCATTTTGATACTGTATAGACATATCATTACGCTGACCTAAAAAAAATACTATTAAACTTATTAGGGAGTGTATTCAATTAAGATTTGGAAGGATTTTAAAAGACTTTTTTTTTTATAAAAAAAGTCTTATGGTATTCAATCAAGATTTGTAAAGAAGATAAAAAAGTTTTATAGTATTCAATCAAGACTTTCAAGATTTTTTTTCATGACAACAAAATCTGGTGGTATTCAATCAAGATTTTTTACAACCTAAAAAAAGTCATATGATATTCAAAATCCTATAGATTTCGATGAATTGTTTTGTAAATTGGATTTTGATGATTTTGTGTGACTTTTTAGTTACATGTATAAATATCACATACATCAAACAATCCTGCTCAAACCCTTGGGATTTTTGTAAACCCTTGGGATTTTTTTCTACTCTTTCATTACAGACTTTTTCTTTTTTCCATCATCACGCATATTTTTCTCTCTGATTGTAGTAATATTGCTAGAGTAATTAATCATCTCTTTCTTCTAATCATACACACGATTTTCATATGATCCTAATAGTGATGCGTTTATATCGCCAAATCACTACGAACTACCCTACCAGCCTACATCATCTAACCAAGTCCACAATCTCATTCCCTTAGATTTGGAGGTTTCCGCTAAAAAATTAAGCTATCATAAAAGGAGTATATATGAGCATGGAGGGAGTTCTAGCTCATCATGACTAGGGATGAAAATTCTATCAAAACCCTATAGGTACCTGCAAAAATTATCCATGATGGGTAGAGTAATTACCCACTTAATGGGTACAGGTTTGGGTACAGATAATTACCCATAAATTTTAACGGGTTCGGGTATGGTACCCAACCCTACCCATAATAATAATAATAATAATAATAATACCTAAAAGATAGATCATGTTTCTTAATCTACCAAAAATAAAAAAAGATCACGTTTTTTATTTGCTAAAAGATAGATAACATTATTTAATTCATAAAAAATATATTATGTCCTTATAGACATAAATCATATCTTTATTTACTCAGAGATATATCATGTTCCTTAATTTCAAAAAATATCAACTTCTTTATTTGTTTCTTTTCTCAATTTTTCCTATTTATTATGTTTTATAAAGATCTTTGAATGGGTTAATTTTTAGGTCACTATACTTTGAATGAGATTTTAATTTAATTACTATTGTATTTTTAATCAATATTTTATTTATCAATTTTTCAAAATTAATTAAAGTGCGGGTAACAAATACGGATACGGGTACGAGCATTTAGGTACCCAACTGGGAAGAGTACAGGTATTAAAGTTACTATCCACGCGGGTAAGAGTCCAGGTACGGGGATTTTTTTAAGTGCAGGTACGGGGATGGGTATTATAGTATCCTACCCAAACCTTACCCATTGTCATCCCTAATCATTACCAACAATCAAGTCAAAGTATTAGAAGACCTTTCTATTAACATTGAGACTATTGCTTTCAATTTTAAAAGAAGAGAAAGAGATAGAGAAAGATTGAAAAAAATTGTATTGATTTTATTTTTTTATCCAAATCTTATCATTTATTTGTTATTTTTTTCATCGACTCTGGTAATTTTGAATGTTTTCTAAAAATTCATGGAATCCTTTCAAATCTTATAAATCCATAAAGTCTTTTCAAATCTTATGAATTCATATTTTATAAATCCATTAAAATCCGAACTACAAAATCCTAATAATAAAAGTCTTTTAAAAAAATCTTAAAAGTCATTACATTCCTACAAAATCTTTTAAAATCCACAGGATTTTTTTTATGCAAAAAGAAGTCTGTTAAAATCCTAATTGAATACACCCCCTTAATTACACCATTGATAACGATCCATTTTCTTTAATACACCGATGTAGTGGAAATAAAAATTTAAAAAAGAAACGGTCCAACAACAATCATCAGAACGATAAATATGATTGAGAGCAAAGAAAAGTATATTTTTTTTTTAAGAAAGCAAAGAAAGGTATTAAGAAAATGTAAATTAGAAATAACATTGTTCTTTTTTTTTTTTTGAAGAAAGAAATAACATTGTTCTAAATAAATATTCATTTTGATGTTTATAAACATATCATCAGGGGGTTAATTTTCTACAACATAGTGAACCAAGATTTGAATCTCGTTGGGAGATGTGCTCACATTTATACTTGTGTCTCAAATAAGATTGTCCCTGTATAACAAGACATGTGGGAAAAAAATACTACTGTATATCATTAGGCAGATAAAAAAAAAACATTTATTAAGCTTAGACTCTTGTTAACATGTGCCCTAAAAACATTGAATATGGGAGCAAATTTAAAAATTATAAGATATTTTTACGTTTTCCAATAAAAAAATTATTCTTTTACTTTCTTAAAAATAATGCCAGACACTTAAGCTTAATTACAACATTGATAACGATCCATTTTTTACTACACCGTGGTATAAAAGGAGGAAATAAAAATTAAAAAAGAAACGGTCCAACAACAATAATCGGAACAATTAATATGATTGAAAGCCAAAAAAAAAATTAATAAGAAAATGTAAATTAGAAATAACATTATTGTAAATAAATATTCATTTTGATGCTGTATAAACATTTCATTACGTTCTAAAAAAAAAAAAACATTTCATTACGTTAACCTGAAAAAAAGTATCATATTAAGCTTAATAACAACATTGATAACGATCCATTTTTTAACTACACCGTGGTATAAAAGGAGGAAATAAAAATTTAAAAGAAACGGTCCAACAAACAATCATGGAACAATAAATAATATGATTGAGAGAAAAAAGTATTAAGAAAATGTAAACTAGAAATGAGAAAATAGCCTACGCTTGATAGTGACATTCAATCACAAATTACTTTATATATGATAAATTGATCATTTTTCTAACTTACACAATAATTATTTTAAAAATTATATTTATAATAATTTTTATTGGTTAACAATGTAAAATTTTATACTGACAAACATAATCATTAAACTTGTCAAAAATTAGGAAATTTATAATAATTTATTTATCCTGCTCAATCAACTCAGGTACACAGTTGATAATGAATATATTCATTTTGATGCTGTGTGAACGTACCATTACGCTGACTTAAAAAAACATATCGTTAAGCTTAATTATAATGACCGACCTTAAAAAAGAAAAACATTGATAACGACCGTAAAAAAAATACAACATTGATAAGGAATTGATCCATGTTAAAAAAGAAAACGCATTGATCCATTTTTTAACTACACCGTGGTTTGAAAGGAGGAAATAAAAATTAAAAATAGAAACGGTCCAACAACAACAATCATCGGAACTTCCGCTGTTAACCTATCGTGCTCCTGAGTCAAGAAACAATCTGCGTAGATTCGTATCTTTTAAAGCATAATCCCAGTTCAAGACTGTTCTGCTTTCATATATGTTACTTCAAATGAACACTAGTGAATGTAATTGTTCGTGTGTCTGTTTGTGAACCCGTCATATATAACTATGAAACATACTCTTTAGTTTACTCTTTCTAATCCACTTTTTATTATTAATCAAAATTTATTAAAAATTATAAAATTACATGTGAAACTCGTTAAATAAAAAGTGAAACTCACAAAATTTTGTTATTTCTAATGAATTTCAATTGGTAGTAGAAAATATGTTTAAAAGAATGTGTTACTAATATTTATCGAGTTGAGTTAGAAATATTATTACATGGATCAGTAAGTTCAAATTCAAATTGTTGGCATGCAGATGGATTCTTCAAAGGTGTTACTATTATTAGCATGACGCTGAAGAATCAAAATGAGAATATCTCCTGATTCTATGTTGAATTTATCCTTGACAGATGGTGATGGTGTTCTGGGACTCATCGAAACCGGATGAACAATATCATTATCATCATCATCATCATATACTTGTCTCTATTCTTTAAAAGGCTTTGACCCTTATATATATTAACACTTGATAGCAATGAGTTCAGCAGCTTCCACTTCAGTGTGTGGAACTGAAGCCTCGAACCCTTCTCTCTCTCACACTCTTACACTTTTCTTACTAGCCATTTGGCATCCACTTGGAACAACCAAACGTGTTGCATTGCATGCTCACTCAAGTACGTGACTAGTTTCTTTATTACCCTTTCTGCTTCCATCATTGCCATGTCTGATTTTGTCAGTACTTTACTAAAATGGTTTGAACAAGAGTGATTCTGAAATTTTTGCACCGATTCATTAATGTGTGCATTTGACTCTTTCATGTGTTGTCTTAGATTTGCGTTTTTGTGCTCAGCGTGGAAGTGTAATTACAGCAAGTGCTACATACAATGCGCCAAGCTGATTGACATGCAAGTCCTTAATGTTAATGCTACTGAAATTTTCTGATGTACTGTGCAAGTCCTTAATGTTAATTCTTCTTGTGCCAACACTTAAGAAGATTGATATTAAACTGCATACTTCTCACCTCTAAGGTATGTTAATGGTTAAATGTTTCTATATTTTGTGTTGTCAAACGATCAATGTAAAAGACTAGCAACAGTTTGTCTTTTTCTGAATTTAGCTACCAACATACCATAATGTGTGAAACACCTGGTTTGGAAAAGAGCATTTGTTTTTTCAGTTTTTGGTGTGTAATATTTCTTAACTTGTGGAAACTTCTCTTGTCATTTGGTGGTGTTTCTTAGTCATTCAGTTTAATTTTCTACCAGACTATTCTAAATGCTGAAAGACTATTCTAAATTCTACCAGACTATTCTACCACACAAGTATGCTCAGACTGGTCTGTAACTTTTTTATTTTTGGTGTGTGATATTTCTTAACTTCCTTGGGGAAACTTCTCTCTTGTCATTTGGTGGTGTTTCTTAGCCATTCCAGTTTAATTTTCTACCAGATTATTCTAAATGCTGAAAGACTATGTTGGGAGAACAGTTCAAATTTCCAATTTAAAGATATTATCTAAAACATCCTAAAGATTTGAAATTAGAAATTTGAATCGTTCTTGTACAGATTATTTTAAATTCTAGCAGACTGTTCTACCAGACTATTCTACCACACAAGTATGCTCAAATGTCTCAATGCTGAAAGGCTATTCTAAATTCTATATATTTAGCTGGCATGTATTGCGGGGATGATAAATCTGGACAACATTTTTATGTTACTTATGACATATCACTACAACCCACTTCATGTCAAATCAGTATAACTATCTGTGTGCTAAGTCATAACTACTCTTTATTTTGGTTTCGAGCGAGAAAGCCTTAAAGCATTGAGTGATTGAGGTATGAAATTTATCTTTCTGTGATTGTTGGGTTTGACCTTGCTCCCAAAGGTTGAAAATTGGATGATGTGTGTATACAAGTACTACTGAAGTTGATAGTAGTTTGACTGTGTTTGTCACTTGATCTCAACAGGTTTCACAGATTTCTGGTTTCAAATTCATACAAAGATGGAACTAGAAAGATCAATAGAGGACCAGTTCTCAAAGTTACACCCTTCCTTGCCAGAAAACACCAGAATTGGAATAGTGGGTGCTGGTCCAAGTGGCTTATCAGCAGCTTATGCACTAGCCAGGCTTGGTTATAAGAATATCACAGTTTTGGAGAAACATCATACGGTTGGTGGCATGTGTGAATCAGTAGAAATTGAAGGTATGTCTTGATTGCACTCTCTTTACCATAGTTATTAGAATTTTACCATTCACTATTTGAATCTTACGATTCAATACAATTCGGCTACCTACTCATTTGTATCATAAGATAATCTTAAATAACTTTATATATTACAATACATGAATGAATATGTGCAATTTCGTATCATCTTCCAATCACATGATTCAACTATTTGTTATTTACTTTCATTTTTTACTTTTTGTTCACCAATTCTCATGATAAAAATGAAAAGTCATATAAACTTAAATTGTTAAATTGAAAAAGAATTGAAGAAACACTTCTGAACTTATCCTATTTTATTATTCCACTATTGTATTTGTCATTCACTCATTCAATGCATGTTTTCTATTTAGCTAATTAATTGCTCTATTTCTATTCTTCTACTAATAAAGGCTTCACAAATCTCAATATAACTAATAATTTTGTTTTATTAAGACTCTGGTTAAGTTTTTTTTTTATCTATTTCTAGTTTAAATTTTTTACATTGAAATATTAAAACTTTTATTCCAAATTTAATCTAAATAAATTACATCAATCTAATAATTATGAGTACTGTGCCTATCAATTTTTCAACAACCACCATTATAATCAACTAAGTTCCAAGTAATGCATTTACGGAGACAAAGGATATTTTAGTAAAATTGTTTCAATAAGTAACATATTTATTGTTGTTCTTAATCTGTGTGAAAAAACCTTAAACATCATTTATTTTGGAATGGAGAGACTAGAGAGTAATTAATTGCTTCGTTTCTATTCTTCTAAAATAAAGGCTTCACAAATCTCATTTTAACTAATAATTTTGTTTAATTAAGACTTCTGGTTAAGTTGTTTTTTTTTTTTTATCTATTTCTAGTTTAAAATTATACATTGAACAATATACATCATCTATATGATAAATTTGAAGTGATTTTTCATTGTCTCTGGATCTTACAATTTGATATAAATTATAATTCACGATTCAAAAATTAGCTCAGCTATTCAAATCAAATCTCAATTTGATAACTTTGCTCTTAACTAATTCAAGTGACAATAGGATTTGATTACATGTAAATGTCTATGCAGGAAAAGTTTATGATCTGGGTGGGCAAGTTCTTGCAGCAAGCAGCGCTCCAGTCATTTTTCACTTGGCAAGAGAAACAGGCTCTGCACTAGAAGAATTGGACTCCCACAAGCTTGCTGTTATTGACCCTTCCTCTGGAAATTATCAAGATATTAAAGTTGCTGATGATTATGTATCTGTTATGTCACTTACATTGGAAATCCAAGTTAGTTTTTGCTCTCTACTTTCAGTCTTTTATAGACACCTAAAGGCTGTTTTTCCATAGTTCTCTGACTTGAAACTTGTGTGCTGTTTATTCTCCTTGTGCTATTGACAGGAAAAGGTGAAGAATTGTGGTCGTATTGGGGTCCATGCTGTTAGTGACATTGCTTCAGACTTAACTCCAGAATATCTTGAGCATCATGGACTCAAATCTATTCCTAAATCTGTAGCTTATGGCTACACTGCTTCAGGATATGGATTTATTCAAGACATGCCTTATGCCTACCTTCATGAGTTTACTAGAACGTCCATGGCTGGAAAAATTCGACGATTTAAAGATGGATATACTAGTCTTTGGCAGAAGATTGCTGAATTGCTTCCTTTAAAACTTTGCTGTAACACTGAAGTATTGGCAATCAGGAGGAACTCTGATGGTGTTACCGTTAATGTCAAGAGCTTAAATCAAGTTGAAACTTTGGAATTTGATAAGATCATAATCTCTGGCTCATTTCCATTAAAATATGGAAGAACTTACAGATCGTTACCTTCAACTTGCATAGGTATATAGAATTCTTACTGCTCCATATTTACGTAAGGTATTTTTGTTTTCTCCAGCTTGAATCCTGATTAAACAAGTCTTGTGGCAGAGTGTGAAACAGAAGTAATGGATGCAAGTGACCTTGAAAAGGATTTGTTCAGCAAAGTAGAGACAAATGACTACTACACCACCGTTTTAAAGATTAAAGGGCTACAACATTTGCCAGTTGGATTTTATTATTTTAGTGAATATATGGAAGATCCTAGCACAATTGGACATCCAGTTGCAATGCAGAGATTTTATGCTGACACTAATATATTCTTATTCTGGTCCTATGGAAACTCTGTTGATATTAAGGGACCAACAGTCACGAAGCTTGCAATCAAGACAATAGAAGCCATTGGGGGAGAGGTTGAGAATGTCATTCTTCAGCGCCGCTTTATGTATTTTCCTCATGTTGGCAGCCAAGGTATTTCATTTGTTTTTTAAAAATCCATTATTCTTTGCCAAATAATGACTCTAAATTTTTAAGTTTTAATGCAGATATGAAAGATGGGTTTTATGAAAAGTTGGAATCAGAGCTTCAAGGTTCAAGGAATACTTATTATGTAGGTGGACTTATGGCATTTGAGCTCACAGAGAGAAATTCATCTTATGCCATGGCTTTAATCTGCAAGAACTTTGCCAATAGGAATGATTTTCCAATGTTCCCTTACACCAAGGTAATTTGTCATCTGTGTATATTTTGACATCTCATTGATTCAAAAGGCCTGGCTTCTATTGATTTTAGATAGTCATGTTTTCCAAATAGACCTACACTTAATAGAAGCATGTTTTATGCAGAATTTGTTTCCCTTGCAAGCTGAGTGCCAGAAAAAGAATCCTAGAGAATTAGGTGAATTGCCAGAAGTGCAATTTCCTAATTTGCCTACTTTGAATAGCTACTTAAAGCACTGGGGAACTCATCCAATCACTCAAAACAGGACTCTTTATACTTGGATTAATGAAGAAGGGACACCAGTATGCCAAAGGACCTATGGAGAACTATATTTTAATTCTTCTTGCATTGCTCATAAGCTCCTAACAAGCCAAAAGCCAGTTATCAAGCCAGGTGACAAGGTTCTGCTGGTCTATGTCCCTGGTTTGGATTTTATTGATGCCTTCTTTGGATGCCTAAGAGCTAAAGTCATACCAGTCCCCATTCTTCCTCCAGATCCCATGCAAAGAAATGGACAAGCACTAATTCAAATTGAAAATATTGCCAAGTCATGTAGCATTGTGGCAATTTTATCAACTGTAGCTTATCACTCAGCAGTCCGTGCAGGTTCTTTGAAAAATTTAATCTCATTAACTGGAAAAAATGGGAAATCCTCAGCTCGGTGGCCAAATCTTCCATGGTTGCACACTGGTACATGGGTCAAGAACTCCAAAAGTATGGTTTTGGAACATCTTGACAAACAATGTGAACCTCGGCCAGGTGATATATGTTTCTTGCAATTTACCTCAGGTTCAACTAGTGATGCTAAAGGAGTCATGATCACTCATGGTGGGCTAATTCACAATGTAAAGTTGATGCGAAAAAGATACAAGAGCACCTCAAGGACAATGCTAGTAAGCTGGCTTCCTCAGTATCATGACATGGGGCTGATTGGGGGACTTTTTACATCTCTTGTAAGTGGTGGATCTGCAGTTTTATTTTCACCAATGACATTTATTAAGAAACCACTCTTATGGCTTGAAACTATTAGCAAGTATCAAGCAACTCATAGCGCTGGCCCCAACTTTGCCTTTGAGTTACTGATTCGAAGATTGGAGTCCGACAAGGATAAGCTTCAGAATTTAGACCTTTCATCCTTGACTTTTCTTATGGTTGCTGCTGAACCAGTGAGACAGAAGACTCTGAAAAGATTTATTGAGCTAACAAGTCCTTTTGGCTTATCTGAAAAGGTGATGGCACCTGGATATGGCTTAGCAGAAAATTGTGTGTTTGTCAGCTGTGCATTTGGAGAAGGTAAGCCAATCATTGTTGATTGGCAGGGAAGAGTTTGTTGTGGATATGTTAATCACGAGGATGCGGATGTTGGCATTAGAATAGTTGATCCAGAGACTCGTGAAGAGCTTCAAGAAGATGGTAAGGAGGGAGAAATCTGGATTAGTAGTCCAAGTGCAGGCATAGGATACTGGGGAAGGGAAGAATTGAGTCAAAAAACATTCAGGAATGAACTTCATAATCATCCTGGACGTATCTACACAAGAACTGGAGACTTGGGACGAATAATAGATCAGAAGCTATTCATCACTGGAAGAATCAAGGATCTTATCATTGTTGCTGGAAGAAATATTTACTCAGCAGATGTTGAAAAGACAGTTGAGACTTCATCAGAATTTCTTCGTCCTGGTTGCTGTGCTGTCATTGGAATCCCTGAGGAAATTTTATCAGCAAAGGGGATTTCCGTTCCAGATGGCTCTGATCAGGTTGGCTTGGTTGTGATTGCAGAAGTAAGGGATGGAAAGCCAGTCAGCAAAGATTTGATCGAGAAAATTAAGACTCAGGTGGTAGAAGAACATGGAGTCAATGTTGCTTCTGTCAAGTTGGTCAAGCCTAGAACCATCAGCAAAACAACATCAGGAAAAATCAAGAGATTTGAATGTGTCAAACAGTTCACAGATGAAACACTGAACTTGGTACCACAAGGTTCAAAACCTATTTTGACAAAGAAGTCTTTGTTAAGGTCATTCACTACAGGAACATGGGGAGAAGAAAAAACACCAAGGCCACAGCAAGTAAGAAGTATACTTGCACCTAGGAAAAGGATCAGTAAGAATGAAATTGTAGAGTTCTTGAAAGGGCTTATTTCTGAGCAGACTGGAATCCCAGTTAACAACATCTCAGTCACAGACAACCTGACATCCTATGGAATTGACTCAATTGGTGTGGTTAAAGCAACTCAAAAACTCTCAGATTTCTTAGGAACTCCAGTTGCAGCTATAGATGTTTTCACTGCATCCTGCATTCTAGAATTGGCTAACTTCTCTAAGGATCTTCTATCAAAGTCACAGCCTCAACTTTCAAGCAATCCATCCAATGTCCCAGAAGCTGAGAGTGATTCTACTGAATTGACTGTGGAGGTATCCAAGTCTCGCCAATTTGGTATCCATGTACTTCAACTCCTGGCACTCATTTATGTTTCTATCATGCTGGTATCTCCTGCATATCTGTCCACCACTACTTATCTAAATTTCATCCTAAGTGCCAGTAAATGGATAGATGGACTTTCCGGGTTAAATTACTTAATTTCCCTGACTTTTGCACCTGTTGCTTGGATTCTTTGCATTGCTTCTACTTGCATTTGCATTTCATTATTCAGAAGTTCTTTCTTGGGGCCAAACTATGCCCTTACCTCTGAAATATCCATCTATTCAATGGATTTTGTCAAGTGGTGGACACTATATAAGGCCCAAGAAATTTCTTCCAAAGTTCTCGCAATACACCTCAGAGGAACAGTGTTTCTGAAATACTGGTTTGAGACGCTGGGTGCAAGGATTGGATCCTCAGTTTTACTTGATACAGTTGACATCACTGACCCATCTTTGGTGTCAATTGGAGATGAAGTTGTCATTGCTGAAGGTGTCTTGGTTCAAAGCCACGAGGTAAAGAATGGAATTTTAAGTTTCCATCCTATTAGGATTGGCAAATGTTCTTCCATTGGACCTTATGCCGTTATCCAAAAAGGAAGTGTTATTGGAGAAGGTGCTGAGGTACAGGCCCTGCAAAAGGTTGGACAAGACCAACATGTTTTCAAACCTGCAAAGCTTAATAATGATAATAAGGTATGTTATGTACAAGTTAGACAATGCTTACAAAAATATTTTATATATTTTGAACATATATTTTTAGGTTATTTTTTTAGGCAAATGCTAACTAGTGTCCTTAGGGCACTGGTTAAGGAACCAAAAGAAGAAATATTTTTATTGGAAGGCGGAAAATTGCGCTGCCTATGATTTTTTTTGTGCTCTCCTATGAATTCCATAATAAATACTTTTTTCTTTTAATTCCTTAACCAGTGCCCTTAGGGCACCGGTTAGCCAGACCCATTTTTGTATATCTGACATTCTCACTCTCTCTCTCTCCACACACACACCATATAGTTTGTTTAATTTTGAGGTTCCATTATACTGCTATTACTAGTGAGGCATTTTCATTCTTTGTTGCTCTAAATTTCATCATTTCAAATAAATAACTCCTATAGTCACTTTGTCTTTCTGCTCAAGTATTGTCTGAGCATTTGATTTTAAAATTTAGGAATTTATAGTATATTTCTCTAATTTTTGGGGGAACTGAAAGTCAGGGTCATGCATGTCTATATCTACAATTTAAACTAAATGCAGACAACAATCGAAGCTACAACTATTAACTAATACCTTTCCATTTTTATTTCAGAATGCAGAACTACCTATTATCAGCAAAACTCAATATGATATCATCTACCACTTTATGGGAATCTATCTTGTTGGCTTTCTCAGCTCACTTGCTGCGGTCATTGCCTACTTCTTATATATTAGGTTCTCCAAACAACCTCCATCACCCCAACACTTCACCTTTGTTTGCATATGCGGGGCCTTCCATTGGATCCCGTTTACAATCATTGCATATGCTACCATGTTTTCTGAAGTCTCATCAAACCCCATCACCTTTGCCATTTCATTTACCAGCGCCTACTTGCTTCATGGTTTCATACTCATCATTCTTACCACTGCTTTTACTCGTCTCCTCAAAACTAGTCAAAAGCAAACCCAATTTAAAACCCAACTTCGATGTCAAATGACAACTTCCTGCCACCTTAGATGTGCAAAGCTTCTCTCAGGAACAGAAGCCTTCTGCATATATCTACGCCTTTTGGGTGCAAAAATTGGCAAGCATTGTTCCATTAGAGCCATCAACCCAGTTTCATATCCAGAGTTAATGTCAATTGGTGCTGGTGTCCATCTTGGAGATTTTAGCCGGATAATTACAGGTTTTCATTCTTCAAGTGGATATGTTAGTGGAAAAATTGAGGTTCAGGAAAATTCGGTTATAGGGAGTCAAAGTCTAATTCTCCCTGGTTCTCTAGTCCAAAAGAATGTCATTCTTGGTGCACTTTCAGTTGCTCCAATGAATTCTACACTCCAAGAGGGTGGTGTCTACATTGGATCACAATCCCAAGTTGTCATAAGGAACTCCGTGAAGAATGCTTATGATGAAGGGATAGAAGAGATGGACATGGTAAGCAAGAAAAGTGTTAGTAATTTGGCGGCAGCATTGCACAAAAATGACTCCCAGAAAGTGACCTTGACCAGAACATGGTATCAGACCTTCTCAGCACTCTTCACTCAGCCACTGCTACAAACAGTGTTACCTCATATGGTGTTGGGTTTAGCAGTTTTTGCTCCATTGAACTGTATTGTTTACCTAAAGAGTGCCAAGAAGCTTCCAATATATTGGTTGCTTCCCTTGTTTTGGGTTCACTCAGGAGCCTTAGCCGCATTGGCGTGTGTGATAGCCAAATGGATTCTTGTAGGAAGGAAGAAAGCAGGTGAAGCAGTGCCTATATGGAGTCAAAGGATCACATTGGACAGCACATGGCAGGCCATTAGAACCTTAGTTGGAGACTATTTTATGGACATGACAAGTGGATCATTTTGGTTTGTGCTGTGGATGAAGTTGATGGGTGCAGATGTGGATATGGAACATGCAGTTTATGTAGATAGCATGGGAGCCTTATTGAACCCTGAGATGGTGAAGATTGAGAGAGGGGGTTGTGTAGGAAGAGAAGTATTGCTCTTTGGACATGTATATGAAGGGGAAGGAGGCATGGTGAAGTTTGGAGAGATCAAAATAGGAGAAGATGGGTTTGTAGGGAGTAGAGCAGTGGCCATGCCAGGTGTGCAATTAGAGAATGGTGGCAATCTTAGTGCTTTGTCACTTGCCATGAAAGAAGAAATCATTAGATCAAGGTGAAAAATATTGTTACTGATATGCTAGTGCTAGCTTGTCACTTCTGCAATGACAAACGCACTCTTGCTAAGTCATTATGACTTACATTTAGGATCTTGTATAATTAAATAATATGCATCATACAGTGAAATTCCACTAGAATTTCACGTGTATTTCTCACTGTATACTCATAAAAGAATAAATACTTAACAAGCATGCAGAAGAAAGAATCATGTACATCAGAGAATAAATGAAAATAGAAACAGAAAACCAATAAGCATAATATTTGAGCATGCATTGCAAAATAATTCTTGCCTAAACTAACAAGTCAACTTACATTACCTTACATAGTTACATTTACATGTGAATCAACATCGGTATATATATATAAAAAAATTCTGGCAGGGTGTTCTGCAAACAATCTATATTGTTTGGGGAAGGTAGGGGCAGGGGATTGCCTAAAGTCTCTATAAAGCTCCACCAATATCCCGGTGTGCACTTCTTAAAATTAATTATCATAGTATGATGATCAATATTTATAATTTTGAAGAGAGAAAAGTCAGAAAACTTACATTTGATTTTGAGTAATCCCATGAAATGAAACGAGTGAAAAATAGTAACTTGTGACGTTACAATAAAAATAGGAATGTTCAGAGAGAGGCCTTCAACAAGGACATTCATCTCCAGAAAACATATTGCAGCAAAGAGTAAGTCCAAATTACATTAAAACTGTAAATTTTGATCTCATGACTCATTTGATAAATAAATGAGAATTAGTTCCCGAGATGTGGCTGTCCTGATACAATAGATAAATTGATCCAATCGTGGGCCAATTTTCAGTAAACTGGTTTGAATGGATCGCTCAAGAGTGTTTGTTTGCTGTGTTGTGGACATGAATAAGAGGCAAAGGGTGGAAGATATGGGATCATGGTATACTAGAGCTAGAAGGATTGCCTACAATTTTGGCAAGTTGGTCAATCTTCAACATACGGGTTGTGTTGGTCAACTTTGCATATGATAAAAAAAAATTAAAAATTGAAAATATAAAATTAATTAAAAAATTTTAAATAAAAAATATCTCAATGATTGTAATTTTTTTTTCTCTTTATAGGTTATTAATTGTTAATAATAATTCATTAAATTTCATAATATGTTATATATATATATATATAGTAATAAAACACAAATCAAATAAGAAGTATCAATTAAACACAAAGACAAATATATAATAACTAACATAAACTAACCAAATGGTCAAGCACATCAACCAATATTCAAGCAAATAACTAACAAAAATTAATTAACCTATTCAAACATAAAAAATAATAGTATATTTTAATGATAATATAAGAAAGAGTAAATTACACAAACCTCTCTTGATATTTGTTCTTATTATACCTGATATCCCTCTATCTATAATAATGGGTGTCAGGTATAATAAGAACAAACCTTATAAGATACATATAATTTACTCTAAAAGCAAAAAAAAACATTAGTAATTTGCACTTTGTCTGAATCTTAAAATAATATTTTTTGTGGTGTTAAATTAAAAATGCATTATTGAAAGGAAAATAAAAATAGAGATGGGAAGTTGGAAGCGTTAGGCAATGAATGGGCATTGGGCATGGCATGGCAGCAGTGGGCCCCACTCAAAATGATTGGAGGTGACCATCTTTACGCGGTTTTTCTTCTGCTTCCCACCAATGATGAAGGGCCACGTGTCTGGTCACTGACGCCGCCAAATAACCTCGGAATAGTAGTAGTGTGACTAGTGTCCATCACCATCTGCGTCACATTGTCACTGTCCCTCCATCATCCCAACTTTGCCCCCTCCTGTCTTAGATATCTTCCCTCTACTTCTTACAATACCAAGAGGTCCATATTGTCAACTTCATTTCAAATCTCAGTGCAAAAAAAAACACTGTAATTTTGCCATTTCTTACCCTGTCTCACTCCCACCCATCAATCTGCAGCTTGCAAGAAAGGGAAAAAAAAAGGAAGCTTCAAGAGAGAGACAGTGACAAAAAAAATACTACAATAAAACAAAGGGTTCTGTATGCCATTCCTCTCTTCAGTTTGTGCTTCTATCTCTACTGCTCTAACACAATGGCCAATAAGAAAGCTCTAAACCTCGTTATCTTCATTCTCGTTGTTTCACTGCCATTTGTTCAATCCTCTACTTCAAGTGAGCTCAACAAATTAAAATCACTCTTCATTTCCTTCAGGTTGTTTTGGTTATATTAAATATTGTAGTAAAAACCATTGCTTGATGTATATATATATATACAGATACAAACATGGCAGGAAGCGGGTCCACAGCAACAAACATAGAGGTATATATATGCTATACATAAATAAAATCGTTACATGTTATTTGGGTCTTATGGGGTTTTTTACTTTTAGGTTGCAAGATTTGGGAATGAAGCTGCTTCCACTCGCATAGTACAAGACTCAGCAAGAGAAGTCCCAACGGGACCTGACCCCCTTCATCACAACAACCACCCTATTGGCCATTGAATTTCCTTCCTTAAAAACTCTCCTATATATATTTAAGTAGATATGTTAGTGTAGTAGGTTCATGCTTTAACGGAGGACCCTCATTAATTTCCACTATTTTGTTTATTTTTCTACATCATAATCCCCTGCTGCAGCATATATATTTCAATGTCATATCATGTATTCAGTGCTTACCGGTTTTGTAATTCACGGGCCATATCTTCTGCAATGTGCTTACTTTTGTACATTGGGATCCGTATATGAAACTCCTATTGCCTCTTCATCTTTTCAGCTTTTGTATGATAGACTGAAATATTCATTAGTGGTGTGTGTTGATAGCCTTATTGGTCGTTGCTTTTTACACTTTTCAAAGAGTATCCGAAGAAGACAAAACAACCTAGACTGGAAAGTGGAAACCATTTGTTGCCGTTTACAGGAAACAATGCAAAGGACCCCTGCAAATTGGTACAATTTTCAGAATTGCGGTTCCTTTTTTTTCCCTGCTTATTGTATTTCAAGTTTAGCCATTAGTCAACAAATTGGTACAATTTCCAGCGGATATTGAATTGCGGCAATTTTATTTGATACAAAATAAATGCTGCTTGAAAAAGATGTTGCTACTTCTGAAGTGAACTGGTGCGCAAGAAAAATCTTCAACTAACATAAAAGTTGCCGATTTCATCCAATTAATATCAGGAGTATTCACAAGAATATGTTGATGTC
This sequence comes from Pueraria montana var. lobata, assembly GCA_026413185.1. Lineage (NCBI taxonomy): Eukaryota > Viridiplantae > Streptophyta > Magnoliopsida > Fabales > Fabaceae > Pueraria > Pueraria montana. The sequence continues at coordinate 10,316,897 of CM048654.1, forward strand.
ATGATATTTTCTTTTTTTAGGCTACATGTATCATCACATAAGACAATTCTGTTTAAATTAGAAATATTTACAACACGATGAAACAAGTTTTTTTAATATGAATTGTTTTTATATAACTCAACTCCAAAAAGGGAAAGCAAGTGTGTATTCCTTGAACTAACCATTAATTGGTTATGATATATTTAATTAATAAATGTTGATTTTTGATATAAAAATTACATCTAATTTTAATAATAGATTACTATTATTTAACAAATTTTACGATGATAATAATTACAATGTTAAGCTTTTTAAATGGTATAAGCATGCATTATTAGATATAAATATAAGTGTTTCTAATTAGTTATTTAGATTGCCCAATTCTATGGGCACAACTCTCTGTAGAACTAAGATTTTGGCTCAACATGCATCAATTTGACTTGATTTGGAAATTTAGCCAAAAAACCCTTGAGGCCTAGGCCAATTCTAGGTTGTAGTGGAGGTCTTCCATTCCAATTTGTGCTCTAGCACACCCCTTGTGAGCATGTATTATGATGACAATTTAATTACATTTAAGAAGTAATATCTTTTAAAAAGGTTTTAAACACTCTACTTATTATATTTCTTTTTGCTTATCAAACTAAGTACATTGAGAAGATAGTATCATAGTAATCAATAGGACTAATCATGATCGTTGATCTTGGATATACCAACATACATCTTATGACCAATTACTAATTAACACTAACCTACTTAAGTTGGAAATTGTCACAAACCTTATGGTCATCAACTCCTCACCTATAAATTATCAAGTCTCTCTTCACAAGTAACTATTTTCTTTTACTTAGATATATTGTTACTCTATCAAAATCTAATTTGATTTAAGTATTAGAGTGTTTACATGTCTCGTTGTCATTTTTTTTTATCATATTTCATTGTGTCTAACTACCACAAAGGAAGTGTTTGAATTATAATTACATCCAACTGAACTCACGTTAAATATAATCTATCACTCACATTACTTTTTCATTTGTGCATTGGAAAGTGTAAAACTTTTATTCAACATCATTTTAACAGATTTCCAAACACACACTAGAATAACAAACCATTAAAAAATTACTCGAGTGTAGGTCTACGTCTTTTGTACGACCTTGTTTCAATAAGTTTTTTTTATATTAAATATATCAAAACTAAATTTTAATTTTTTTTTTTTGTATATAATGATGACAACAAGGTTAGAACTAGGACTTTGTGTATACTACTCAAATTTCCTAAACCAATTCTAATAAATTAATTAAATTCTGAGTTAAAACTTTCAAAAGGAGTAATTATTTCCATGAGCTCTTGATTGTATTTAGTAACTTAGATACCAATTGTTGCTCTCACAAAATTAAATATTTATGAACAATAGATGAAAACCAATATATTTAAATTAAAATCCAAAACTTATAAGAAGAGACCAAAGAGTTGGAGAGAAATATTTTTGGAGATATTTTTAAATTAGCTTTTTGGGCCACCTATATATCACTTCATGAACATGTGATATCTAGTTTGCATAACATCATATCAGCGAAGAACTTTGTTCTAATGAACAAAAATGATTCATTTGCAAATAATGAATAAATGATAGTGTGACACTTGTCTCCTATTCTCTACCCCAGCGCGGCACTCAAGTACTCAACATCACAGAATAAGAAAATGAAAGGAGACAACATAATCTCTGTGATATTTGATTAGTCGAATGTGTAGTGTAACATTCAAATATCCGTAGTTCTAGATCCAAAATATCTTTTACTCTTTTTTTTTGTTAGTCGAATGTGTAGTGTAACATTCAAATATCCAAAATATCTTTTACTCTTATACAGCAACTTATTGAGTAAAAATTATGAATATGATCTAAAACTCATTACAATGAAAGCTATTTCATAGATTATATAAAAATAATAATTACTGTGAAAAGTATTTACAAGTGTGATGGATTCTTTTTAATGATACAATTAACAAATTATGACATATCACGATATATAACCTTATTAATCCATTCTACCCTTATGAATTTTATTTTTTTTAGCGGTTGAAGTACACTTTATTTAAAAGCACAATTTTCAAATTTTTGTGACGTTTTGCTCATAAACGTGGCTTCACTTCATTTAAAAGCAAAATTTCCAAATTTTTGTGACGTTTTGCTAAAAAACGTGGCTTCATAGGAGCCTGCACGTGGAATCAAATCAAACAGGTCTAACATCGCAATTAAGCAACTTCAAAAACATAGAAGTGGTGGTGGTGTGTGAGAAAAATAAAATAAAAGCAAAAACACGAAAACGCTATAACGTGGAGACAAAAAAAATATCAAAAAAGAAAGACAAAAATATCTGAATATCCCGTGTGCAAAGGAAAGAGAAAAAAATATCTCTCCATTACCTAATAATAAAGGACCTGGATTCTCTGCAGTCAAAATTCGACTGCAGGGTCCTGCAGTCAGCATCTAACGGTCCAATTTTTTTTAACTTTATTTAATGTATATATTACTTTATTTTTTGTGGCTGAGATTTGATGCAGTCACTGCTGTGACTGCAGGCAATCCGGTTCCAATAATAAATACCGATTGATCAGCAATGATTATTTACCTTTGGGTCCTAAGATACTTAGAAATATCTCAAACCGTGCTTCAAATATCAATCACTTTTTTTTTCAGTTTTTAGTTGAGTCGCCGGAGTTCTCCCTTTGCGCCCCCGCAGCAATGTCGACGACCACCGCATCCGGCGGCGACGCTCCCTCTCGCGGCTTTGACACGCCGACGCTGGACCGGGAGTCGGCGGCGCTGCTCCACGCGATTTCAGAGCACGGCGGGTACGCGTACGTGAGCATGGCGGCGCTGGCGGCCGGCGGCGACATTCGCGCGGCGGAGGCGGCGCGCGAGATGGCGTGGGAGCAGCTGCACTCGGGGCCGTGGCACTCGGTGCTGCCGGTCTGGCGCGACGCCTACTCCATGGCGTGCCTCCACGTGGCGCGCCACCACTACGGCAACGGCGAGTTCAGAGACGCGCTTAGGGTTCTGGATTTGGGAATCATCATGGGAGGCACGCTCCTCCGCAAGGATTTGGACTCCGCCGTCGAGAAAGTGTCGGAACAAACCAGAAAGACCGTTAGGGTTTCTGATTTGGGGAACTCCGAGCACCGACTCGTCGATCGCGAATTTGATATAGCTGAGGTGAGGTCCGTTCCTCTTTGTTTTCCTTTATCACCGTTTTTAATCAGCATTTCTGAAATCTCAATCGTGAAGTTTCAGTAAGTAACTAAATATGTTCATGTTAGTGTTACTCTTAAGGATGATATGAGATTGATTGTTATTGATTTGTGTTATGGCTGGCTGCATTTGATTTTGTTGTATGTATGGCTGTTCTGCTCTAACGTTTATGTTATAGCTTTTTACACTGTAGGTGCTCCAACTTTTACCTGTGAAGTCTCTTTCTATGAAGCTTGTGGTGAAGAAATCGGCACTGTCGTTGGAGAAATTCCTGAAGGATCATTACCTCTCTGGCTGCCCGGTTATTATCAGTGATTGTATGGCTCACTGGCCAGCCAAGACAAAGTGGAATGACCAAGATTACTTGCTGAGAGTTGCTGGTGACCGCACGGTTCCAGTTGAGGTAATTCCTCTGGTTGATTGATATTTCTGTGATTGTAAAAGAACGCACCTGCTCGTCTCTGAGGAGCAAATGTAGAGAGATGAAGGTTTTGAGATTGGATGTGTTTGTTTGATTTTCTTCTTTCCATGGAGAAAAAGTTGATGGCTGGTTGACGGTTTTTTTATCATTATTTGCGTTAAAACTTAACTAACATTAATTAACAATTAACAAACTGTAGCTTAACTCACTCCTGGGGAATATATGTGTAGTAGCTGCTGGATTCAAAGCTAGATTATGAAATTTAAGTTGTTTGCTGGTAATATTATTTAAGTGAATAAATTTTGTTTTGGTTTCAACAGTTTGTGAGTGAAGACTTCCCCCTCCCTCCCTCTTTTTACTCTGATGTTCCATGGTAGATTATTTTTTTCCACCAAGTTAAAACTGAAAATTAGGTAATGTGGCAAAAGTTGAAGAAATTTATGATTTGTCTTTACATTGTAACATGTATGTTACATCTAGTACCATTTGTATTTATGTTGCATTTACCTCACGTAGAATTTTTCTATCATGGCAAGGCTGTTGGAAGTTGTTTAGCAGTATACAGGAAATCCCTTCACACACACACAGGGAGAACAGTGTGGAGTGGATTTTTGTATATATATATATATATATATTTTAATGTTTAGATCAATATTGCAAAAAAGGGTAAATGCAGCATTCTTTCCAGGTTGGGAAAAACTATTTATGTACCGAGTGGAAGCAAGAGCTAATTGCATTTTCAGAGTTTCTTCAGCGGATAAAGTCCGATAGCTGTTATCCTGGTGGTCCTACATATCTTGCTCAGCATCCATTATTTGATCAGGTATTTACAATTTAGATTTATGTTGTCTCCAAATCAACTTTTTTTTCATTTTTAGCGTGCAAGTGCAGGGCTTGTACTGCTTTCGGTGACTGATATTATTGAAATGGCAGATAAATGAGCTTCGGAGAGATATCTTTATTCCTGACTATTGTTTTGCTGGTGGAGGGGAGCTACGATCTCTCAATGCTTGGTTTGGTCCAGCAGGAACAGTAACACCATTACACCATGATCCACATCATAACATACTAGCTCAGGTAACTCAGTTGTACAGAACAGAGCTGTCTTTTACAACCTCAATCAACCCCCCCACCAGGGCCACCTCACACACACAAAGAATTCATTTTATGTACCACTAGCTGTTAGTTATGGCCCTCATCTTTTGAGCCTATGTACACCAAGTACTTATTACTGAAATAATGGAGGTACTGTGACTCCAACTTTTTGCAGTACTATCATTACCAAGCCAATAGCTGGCATGGCATAGTTGATGTTATTCAAGCTATAGACAAAATACGAAGTTCGGATGTACTGTGGCTTATTTTAAGATAGACCTTTAATATATGAGGATGAAATTGTAGTTTATATTATATCCTTGTTATTTTAAATTGTCTAGAAGATGCTGCTTATTTTACACTATTGTTGCAGAAAAGTGCCTATATTATATCATATCAATAGTCATAGCCGTATCATGCGAAGGATTATTGTGCACCATGGAATAATCTATTTGACTGAAATCATTTTCATACTTCCAGGTTGTTGGAAAAAAATACGTTAGGCTTTACCCGTCATCTTTGTCTGAGGAACTTTTCCCCCACTCTGGCACCATGCTCCACAATTCCAGCCAGGTAATTAGTTTTTTGAACTGTTTGATTGAACAACTTGTGCTATCTACTTGTGTCTTTGCTTGGAAGCATAACGCTATGACTGCATCCCATCTAAGTGGCCAAAGAGCTCTAGAAGTATTTCATTATAACTAACCTAAAAGATTTCATCTTAGATCTGTTATGACTTACGAGAATAAGTTAGTTGTGATGAAAATGATTCTTCTGCAAATGCAATGCTTATTATTGTCTAGACTAGCTGCCAACAGAAAGTAGAATTCAGAAGAATATGATTGTAGTATAAAGAACAAATTTGGTAGGTTTATGATATTTCTTTATGAAAATGGTTCTTTTTGCAGTTTACTTGTACAATATGTGATAGGTTTATGAATTTGCTATGTTGCAAAGTAGAAACATTATAGCACAAACTGTGCCATCCATTCTCTTGTTTTCATTTAACTTCTGGTTATTTGTTTTTTATTTATATTTATTGGGTTTTTTTTTTTTTTGTCTGAAGGTTGATTTAGATGCCATAGATGAAAAGAAGTTTCCTAAGGTGCACGAGTTGGAATTTGTAGACTGTATTTTAGAGGAAGGCGAAATGTTATATATCCCGCCAAAATGGTGGCACTATGTGCGGTCTTTGACTACCAGTTTTTCGGTTAGCTTTTGGTGGAGTGAGGCTGAAAGTTCGGATGCACCCTAATGTTATATCATTGTCATCTTCATGTTTACATTTCATTCTTTCTTAACGCGGAGGAAAACTGAGTGTGTTCTAAGTAACGTTGCTAATATCTATGTGACGGGTTATTTTACGTCTCAGTGACACAGTATAATTCTCGTGCATAAATATCATTTTGGCACTCGTCATTACACACACGCACGCCCTTTAATTACTGATAAAGGTTTGTGAATTTGATTCCAAAACTCTTATGCCGTTTAATTACCGATTATAAAGGTTTGCGAAACGCAGTCCCGAACAGTAAACTAATCTTCTACTCTATTTTTTGGAATTAAATATTAAATAATACTATACATTTGTACTAAAATCAGATAATCATATTAAAATATTCAAGCTTCCACATGCGTAGCTACGTTTCATCTGACTAGGTTGTTTCTACCAAGGAAATGTAGCTATAGATTTTAATTTTTCTCTACCACTAGAGTTCTCCCTCGTTTTGATCACATAAATTTGATAAACATCACAATGCAAATATAGAAAGAAAATCGATGGTATGTTCCCTTCAATATCAATAATTGCTAACTAAATCAACGAGTTTCTTTTTCCAATACCTGTTTGTAGTAATTATTGAGAACTCGTGTGTATTCGTATAGTTAGTAGATTAAGCAATAACATACGAGAGTGGCTTGCTAGACCTTGGGCAGTTTGAATTTCTCAGACCTATAGTGAGGGGAACTCAGGTGGCGGATTGGCTCACCTATAAGGTTTGATAACCCTCCACAACCACAAGGATGTAATTATCTGCTCTGGCAGAATTTTGCGGGCGTTTCTTTTCTTCGTAGAGTAGTTCGTTAGAGGTCGTTTTGGCCTTCCTTATTTTAAAAGCAAAAAAAGAAAAAAGAAAATTAAGCAAGAGGGTAGTATCCGTATAGTTACAATACTTCCGCTCAAGTTTCATCTGACAAGGTTGTTTCTACTAGGGGAATGTAGTTCTCTCTGGTACTCCCTCGTTTTGATCTCATAAATTTGATAAACATCACACTGCAAATATAGAAAGAAAATTGGTGGTCCTTCAACATCAATAACTGTTATTTGCTACTAAATAATCCGGTTTCTTTTCACAATTCCTGGTTATAGTAATTTAGGATAAATATTTCCTCATTTAGTCTTACTCTTCATAAACACGGCAGTTATTAAGCACTCATCTGTATCCGTATAGTTAGTAAATTAAGCAAGAGAGTACTAACTTCCAGTCATCAGTAAATTAAGAGGGTACTATCCTTATAGGCTTCTGCAGGTCGTACGAGAAATATAAGAATAGGCCAGTGATTAGCCAGAGATGAAAACATGTGTTTCCTAGAATTTGTTTGGATAAATTTCTCTATAAAATAGAAAAAAAAATGAAATAAATTTTTCTAAAAACTAAAATAAATTAATTTGTAAAAGTTTTCTCATATTAGTTTTTCCAAAAAAAAAAATTTAAGTTATGCATAAGTTAATTTTAACTTATGGAAAAACTTATTTTATTTTTTCCTTTTTATTTTCATTTGTTATAAGTGTTTATGGAGAAATTTATCCAAATAGACCCTTAATAAGTTTTTTGTGTTCTGAACTACATGAAATTGAGAGCATTCGTAATGACAGAACGAGTGACAGGCATAATTTTATTTAACAACAATCCTCTGCACTTCTGAATCTTTATCTATTCAATGACAAGCACCCAAAATTGAACATGCAATAGATTAGATCACTTTGAACTATTATTAATTATCACATACAATACATTTGGCTAGTTACAGACTTAAGATGAGTGAGTCAAAAGTAAAAGAAAATGTACATATAAAACTTATTCCAACTCTTAACTTAGGCTGCAGACTTATACCTGCAAAGAACTTTACACCTCAAGACCCTATCCTGAACATAAAACCCTGGCATCACCATGATCTTAACTCTGCTTGGACCTTGTGACCTCGGACACATATCTTCCATGTAGTGAGGTTCAAAGGTTTTATTCTCTTCAACCCTTAAAATTCCCAACGGAGGGTTGAAAGAAAAGGCAAGCAAATGTAGCAGCCACATGCATTTTGCTGCCACAAAGAAAGCTTGAAGGAGCTGTTCAGGCCAAGGCCTTGTCCATTTTAGACTAGTGTTGATACAACTCATTTTCTGGTCACAAAACTTGCTAAACTCTTCACTGTAATATTTTGTTCCCTTTCTCAATACCTCATTCCAGCTCAAATTTCTAAGGGCAACAAAAGAGGAGAATTGTGCTTGACGATCCTGCTTCGGGTCTAGGTATTTTGAGCAACCATTCTTTTGGAAAACACAATTCTCAAAGTCTTGATAGAGAGACTGATTTATAAAAGCTTCAAAATGGTATAGAACTGCTTTTGAGTACTTGGAATTCAGAGACAGCTTATATGGTTGGAGAAGCAAGTTCAAATTTTCTGTCAAAGAATGGTCAGTTTCTTCAATGTGGTTTATAAGGGTCTTACAGAACTGCTTTACTGATAATCTGGACTCTGACACTATCTGCAAGAATCCCTCTACCATTACTTCCTCACTCACAGGCATCAAATTTTCTCCATTCCCATCAAATGATTTCCCTCTCTGAGGAAGATTACTAAGTTGGTCACAAGGTTGAGAATCCCTTGTCTGCATGGCTTGCTTCAAAGCTTTCTTCAGCTCTTCGCAGTAACTCTCCAAGTACTCCAGCTTCTGTTTCAGATCCCCCAACGAATTCCTCATCTCAGAAACTTCCATTAAGGCCACATCTCGGTTCTCGTTTGCTTCCACCAGCTCCTTCTTCAATGTCTCAATTGACATTATTCCCAAGTCCTTAAGAACCTGAGAAACATCCTCAGATTCTGCTCTATTAGGGGAATTCTCATTCTTATGCTTCTTCTTTAACCTAGGAAACAACCAAGAAATCACCCCCTTGCTTTTGGGTTGGGATTGAAGAGACGAGTGGGAATCCGTGACTGGGACAACAATGTTGGAGCTCTTGCTGTTCCTTGCATTCTCATATTCACTGGTTAAGGTGGCAGGGTTACATTTGTTGCAGGAGGATATGGACTTGAAATCCTCCAAACTGTTTCTCCTCCTACACTTGAAGTAGTCATTTGCAGGCGATGATTGAAGAACAGTAATTTGATTTGCACTAGAGCCAGTCACAGATTTGGTATCTTCAGCAGGGCATATGTGAGATTCAAGGTTGGCAAAACCAGCATATAGTCCCTTTCTTGAACTTGATTTCTCCTTGTAATCTGCTACAATGTTTTCTATGCTGTTTCCTCCTTCTAGCACACTCCCATCCCAACTTTCTGATACTGTTAAGCTTTTCATGGAGTTTTGATTGTACCCCACCAGTGGGTCATCTTCATAGCTCTGTCAATATTTTCTCACATTTAGAAACTTATTATCAATCAAACTAGAAAGAAAAAAAAAAAAAAAAAAAGGATTATTAAGATTATTAAAGAGGAGGGGAGAACTTGCAGCCACAAATAATGAAAGAATCTGAAAATAATAAAAGAAAAACAGATAAAAACATTAAATTATCCTTCAAATTAAAGAATCAGTCAGATAATAAATGTCATAGTTGCAGAATTCGTCTCGGGATTCAGTTCAGACTGTTCAGTTGACTTAATGAACCTTAAGAGTTTCATGACACAAAATTTAAAGCAAAAATCCTAAAATGTTCAAAAAAGTCAAAACTCTGATTCAAGTCGGCATTTCCTCAAAGATTAAATAAGAAAAAAGAGGAGAAACGATTAAGGATGTAACCGCAATAATAATGACATCTACCTAACCACCTATAAAGAAAGCAGCAGCTTCATAATTCTTTCAATTGCAATAAATAACAGCGTTTAAGGGAAAGGGGAACAACACAAACACTTGCATATTCCACAAATTCAAGTATCTTAAATTTGGTCGTTATCATGATCAACAGGAACAGTCAATTCAAACATAACCCAGCAATATACTCTGTTTCTTAGAACAAAATAGCTGTTTTGATACGAATTGGGCATATTTTAGGATACCCAACTCATCAAAAGAAGTAAAAACACAAATTTGCAAGCCAAAATTCAAGAAAAATTATAATACTCACAGGAGTGAAAACAGGGTAATCTTGAGCAGAGAAGTGAGAAACAGGGCGCGAAGCAGGGGAAGGGGATGGGAATCTAGCATTGGCTGGGCTATTTCCTCGCATTAAAGCCGCATGAAGAGCTCTTAGCTCCACAGCTTTGGCGATGGCGGCTTGAATTTCCTGCCTCGTAATTTCAGGGTTGCCATTGTTGCTGTCCTTGTAGTCTTTGAAAACCTGTGCTGAGGTTGCTGCTGTAGCCATGAAACAGAACAGAGGAAAGAACAGAGTGGAACATGTAAATTTTGAGAAGATAATATAGGCACTAGATGAAATTAGAATTTTTTTTTTTATATGGGCGAGAAGAACAAAGGCGATGACCAAGTGGCATTTAATGGTTGGATTTGATTTGAAGGCTATATCTAAAGTAGAACCTTGGAGAGCCAGAAAATAGAAAGAGGGATAGAGAGGGGCACCCTAAGTCCAACCAATTTTGTTTTTATTCTCATAGTAAAAATTAATGGAGTGAGTGCATGTGATGATGTGAAAAAGAAGAGAGGAAGAGAGGAGGAATTTTAACTCTTACATGGTTGTAATATCAGCAGTTTTGTTGCTAATTTACCAATTTGCCCACATATTCCAAAAATTACCAGAATTCAGCATTAGGTGGTGGTACCACTGTTTCACATGATTGCTTTAGTACGAACATGAGAAGTTCCATGCCACTATCTTCCACTTTCATATCTGTGGTCAACTAATTCTGCTTTCAACTTGGGGATACTTTGAACTAGATGTTGCTTTAATGTTAATTCATACTTCGTGTGTAATCATCACAGTTAATATGGAACTTCGTTCACAAAAGCATCAATTGACCTTGGTGGCTTTTCTTTTTCATCATGAGAACATGTTCTTGTGTGATAAGGTAATATTACATGTGTATATGTCCTTGTTTATCAATTTTTTCCTTACTTGGTTGGCCATACTTGTCTTTGTGCCTAAGACCTCGTAGAGAAGGTTCCTTCCTTCTCTTTAATCAAATGATGCACAAAATGTATCATTGACCTTTGATGGAAGTTTAAGAGATAAATATGTCCTGCTAATTGAGGTCATTGGGAAAATTCATAAGGGGAAGCCCACTTGTTAAATTTATTGATTTAAGCGCAAATTGGACATTTTGAAAGCTTATTACTTACTCCAACTGGAAAAGTAACTTCTTTTTTTCTTTTGCAAATCCCTAACGTGCAATTATGTGGGTTGAGGTCCATATTCTGCAAATAAAAAAATTGAAGATCAATGATATTGAGGCGTGAAAGGTGCAGTTTCTTTTGGCAAAAAGGGGAAAGGAAAATAACCAAAACGTTCTAAAAGCTCGACACTTCACAGACATTGAATCATATATTTGAGACAGAGTGTCACAGTGGGGATCAAGTGATCAAGTGGGCACTGGGAAACATTTTAAATTACAAAAAAGCCCGTCTCGTGCCATATATAAATATTAATCCCCAAAGGGTATTTTTGAAAACGGAGAATCTTTATTATTCAGTCTGGTATCCTTTACATAACTGCCACTATAATTTCATATGGGACAGTGGAATCTTTGGGGGGATATTGTGTTGACCCTAATATTATATGGTTTGAAACAATTATCTAAATATAGTATGTAAACATAGTTGATTATGATTTTTTTTTTCCATTTCAACCAACTAAACTACACTTTCTCGATATATAATCGATTATGATGTGTTTATCTTATTTTATTTTTATATTTACTTTTGGTATCAACAATTTTTATATTTATGTAAGTTACAACAGTTTAAGGGTTGCTTCAAGAGTAAATTAAGTGTCCGAGGTAACAGGACAATGCCCCTTATAAGTGCATCGACTAAATGAAGGTGGATAACCAATTTCATGAGATAAGATCTAATTCATGTCATGTTATTTTTAAGTTCAGAAAACTACGAATTTTTTTGATGGGGAGTTCCTTGTTTCGGTTACAGTCTTCTTCATGTAGAAATCACAATTTTGTGGAAACGACGCACCTACAAAATTTAGTAAGATTAGTTAAAGCACCACATGAAAAAGTGTCCCTTCTCATTTAACTGATTGCGTTGGCACACGATGCCTGAATTAAATTATGGTATTATCATCTATATTGGGAGCATAAAGCTCGAGCATGTCAAAAGAATACAAGTTATATGACTAAATCATATTATTAGGTAGTTTAGCCAACTCATTATGACATAGATGTGATTGGTTTTGACAACAGAAGAAAATTTAATAAGATGAAGAGAGAAAATTACAAGAGAAAAGAGGATAAGAGAGAATCTGTACCTGTCCGAGGGTACAGTGGTAATCTCTTCTTGCTGTGCCGAGCTCTATCCGTCTGTCCTTGTCATTTTCCACCGAGGGGGAGATGTGTACCTGCAAAGGTACTCCGACGCTTAAGTCAGATATTGCCCCAATATAAAAAGGAGTAGAATATGAGAATGAGCAATGTCCCTTTACCTCAAGAATCTCACCCTTTATATACATGCATTAATGGGCCTTTGGGATCCATGGGCCTTACCTTGTTGCTAATGCGATGTTAATTCGTGATTATGTGATAATTACTTTAATCCCGAGATTATTATCGTAATACTGACGTTACCATTTATAATAGACCGAGTAGTATTAGGATGTCCGAATACTGTTCGGTCATGTAGTTGCCTAGGGTCCTCGGTCCTTATAGGGTACACATGCCCCCCAAGCCTCGAAGCCTTCGTAGAAGAGATGAAGAGGGTTTACAAGCAGTGAGTGCCGAGGTGCACTTCCTAGGAGTAGGTGCCGAGGTGCGCTTCCTAGGAGTAGGTGCCGAGGTGCACTTCCTATGAGTAGGTGCCGAGGTGCACTTCCTATGAGTAGGTGCCGAGGTGCACTTCCTAGCAGTTGGTGCCGAGGTGCACTTCCTAAGAGTAGGTGCCGAGGTGTGGTCTCGGCACTTTGCCTTTCCTAGAGGGTGTCGGGGTGACCTTCCTAGTAGGTGCCGAGGTGTGATCTCGGCACTTGCTTTCCTAGGAGGGGGTTCGGTCGAAGGAGGAGGACATATAGGTTATTGTTGCATGTGAAAACTTTGAATGTGCATAACTTTTGACTCATATGTCCGATTTAAGCTTATTATATGTCTATTTCATATAACTTTTCGAGACGAACGCGTGGCAATTCCCGGAGGGGATTTGGTCCAACATTTTCCCCAAAAAAGCCCTCCTTCTATGAGAAAAAGGCCGAAAAGGGATTTTTAGGCCGATTGCCGATAGTAGGTCTCGTCCTTTGCTATCCAATTGGCTTCCGAGATGGGCCTTCGGCCTAGGAGGTTCCGAGATGGGTCTTCGGCCTAGGAGGTACCGAGGTGGTCATCAGTCTATGACTTTTGGAAAGGGTCGAGATAGGGTCTCGGCTTAGTGTGTACGGAGACTTGATTTTCGAATTTTGAATTTCAAGTTGTGATTGGGACGCGAATAATTTTATATTAACAACCGTTGATCTCCAGATATCTAACGGTCATCATAGCTTGGCCCGCCAAGCCCAAAAGCTTTCAGTTTTGATTATAAAGCATACCTAGTCAGTCTTCCATTGTCTTCACCATTTCCATCAAATCCGAGTGCTGAGATTTCCCTTGTCTTTGCCATTCCAAGTGCCGAGTTGTGTTCCAGGTATGTGGTAATTTATTCCCCCCCCTTCCCCCCTTCTTTTTTCTTTATATATATGGCTTCTGAGTTGAGATCTGGGGAGTCTGAGGAGTTTGAGTCTGCGAAACTTAGAATGTTGCCGGCCGAGGTTCATGGCGTTGATGATTCAGAGCCAGATGCTAACGAGGAGTCGAGTTGTAGTGATGATGACTCCTCGGCCTCTGATGAGGGAGACGATACCCAGAGTGAGAATGCAAATGCCACTGTAGACGGAGATGCTAGGGTTGAAGTGGATGTCGAAATTGAGGCTAGCGAAGATGCCGTTTTGAAGGCATGTGCTGAGGCCGAAAGGGTTGCTACTTCATCAGAGGCCGGTTCCAACAATGGAGATGACAGACGACCTACTGAATACATGTGGTTGAGAAAGGGAGTATGGGGATACTATTCTCGGTATAAATGGGATTCGGTCCTTACATCCTACATTCAATCGCAGAGATTGGTGGAGTGTTCGGAGGAGAACATATTCACTGTACAGACTCCACGGCAGGATGAACAAGTATTCATGGGTCCTCGACCTGACGAAGATCCATTTTTTTTCATGTACGAGTCGTTGTTCCGCCGTCTTCATGTGCGGATACCCTTCGATGAGTTTACTGAGGGTGTACTGCGGGTTCTGAATGTGGCTCCTTCCCAACTTCACCCGAATAGTTGGGCACTCATTCAGTCATTCAAGTTTTTGTGCAATTCATTGTGTATTCGGCCGACGCCTGGAATGTTCTTACATCATTACAAGACTCGTCCTGGGGACGGGGTAGGATGGCTGTCTCTTGTGAGCAGGACGGATTATCCTTTGTTTACTGCTTTCAGTACCTCTTACAAGAACAACTTCAAAACTGGCTTTTTCAAGGTGTCGGCCACTGAGGATGGCAAGAAGTATATGTTTTTTGATGATACTAGGCCGAGGTTTCCTCTTTATTGGACAAGGAAGCCGACGAGGTATGATGAGTACCCATTCTCCCTGCTGACTGAAAGGGAGCAGAGAAACTTACGGATTTTGGATCAGCTCCCCAGATCTCTTCCTAGTAAATATTTTGTTCCCTTGTATATAGCTCCTCACCCTGATGTGGACTTGGTTGGTTAGTATTCAGTCTTTTTTCTACCATCTGCTTACTAATATTTCTGTACTAACTTGTTGTTTTTAAGTTGTGCAGGAATTTTCATGACTATGTTGGACGACCCCTTTGACTACCAGAGTATGCGGTCCGCACAACTTATGGAACATGAGGCTGAGGTGGCTGCTGGAAATGCAGATACTGGTCCCATGCCTGAACATGTTCCTCCTCCTCCTGATCCTAAGAGAAAGAAGCAGAAGCATAACAAGAACAAGAGTAAAGATAAGTCTAGGAAGCGGCACATTGGACCAGCCCATGCTGATCAAGACGTACCCCGTCCTCAACGTCTAAGGCAGTCTACTCTTGATGCTAGCTTGGTACCCCCTCCTACCAACATAGTTGGTTCTTCTCAGTGTCTTGGGAGGGATATCTTCGACCGAGGATTCAATCCTATCACAGCGTTCAATGCTATCACCTCTTCTGCTAGAAAGGAAGTAATTGTTGCTGCTGGTCCTGCCAAAGGTTTGGAGGATGTTGCTGAGATGCAGGCTAAGTCTTGGGCAATCATTCAACATTGGCTTGTTGAACAGTCCAAGGTTCCTTCCCAAGTTGAGGAGTTGGAGAAGATGAAGAAAGAGGTTGTTGATTCTGCCGATGCCCTTAAGAAGGCCCTTGAGGCAAATTGTGAGCTGACTACCGAAGTGGTTAACTTCAAGGATAGGGTGAAGGAGTTGGAGGGTAAGGAGGTTGTTTTTATTGCAAAGGCGAAGAGGGCCGAGTCTTCGGCTGCTGTTTTGCAACTTGAGGTTGAGAAATTAACTAAGGCACTAACTGATACTAAGATTTCTCTTGATGCTGAGAAGGCCGCAAAGGAGAAGGCCAACAAGCTTGTTGATCTTGCCAAGGCTGCTATTTTTAGAGAGCACAGAACAGGTTTTGATAAGGGTGTTCGTCAAGCCAAGTTTTTTGGACTTACTGACACTGCTGGGTTCGATGTTGACAAAGATGTGTGGCAGGGTGCTCTTCGGCCATTGACTGAAATTCCACGTGGGGCTTTTGACGCGCCTGCACCTACACGCACCCCTGTACCTGTATCAGTATCAGTACCTGCACCTGCACCTGCCCCTGCCCCTGCACCTGCATCTGCACCTGCTCCTATTGTGCCTGTACCTGCTCCTTCTACCAGTACCTATAGTGGATTGCCCTCTACTCCTACTGCTACTGGTGCAACTGTTGATGCTTCCGAGGAGACCAACGGGGTTGATCAAGAAGATGAGGAGGAGCACACCATGGAGGATAGGGCTTAAATTTTGCTTACTTATGTAATCATGGACCGATAGTGTCCCCTTTGTTATTTTCGTTAATGTACTTGTCGGTTAATGAATGCTAGCCTTTTATTATTTATGTTGCTGGCCTTTTATTAATGAATGCTTCTTTCATCATATAATTTTATTGTGTTTGACTATCGTGTTCAACTTAATAGTTTTATTGCCAACTTGGTATATATAGTTGTGCTTACGCTGCCGAGGTGTGGTACCTTGGCAGGGCACTTCGTAGTGGCCGTGCTTACGCTGCCGAGGTGTGGTACCTTGGCAGGGCACTTCGTAGTGGCCGTGCTTACGCTGCCGAGGTGTGGTACCTTGGCAGGGCACTTCGTAGTGGCCGTGCTTACGCTGCCGAGGTGTGGTACCTTGGCAGGGCACTTCGTAGTGGCCGTGCTTACGCTGCCGAGGTGTGGTACCTTGGCAGGGCACTTCGTAGTGGCCGTGCTTACGCTGCCGAGGTGTGGTACCTTGGCAGGGCACTTCGTAGTGGCCGTGCTTACGCTGCCGAGGTGTGGTACCTTGGCAGGGCACTTCGTAGTGGCCGTGCTTACACTGCCGATGTGTGATTCCTTGGCAGGGCACTTCGTAATGGTCGTGCTTACACTGCCGAGGTGTGGTTCCTTGGCAGGGCACTTCGTAGTGGCCGTGCTTACGCTGCAGAGGTGTGGTACCTTGGCAGGGCACTTCGTAGTGGCCGTGCTTACGCTGCAGAGGTGTGGTACCTTGGCAGGGCACTTTGTAGTGGTCGTGCTTACACTGCCGAGGTGTGGTTCCTTGGCAGGGCACTTCGTAATGGTCGTGCTTACACTGCCGAGGTGTGGTTCCTTGGCAGGGCACTTCGTAATTGTCGATAATCAAACATGAGCAGTTAATAAGGAATTCTCAATAATCAAACATGAGTAGTGAATAAGGAAGGGCATGATTACTTGCGTAGAGAGGAAAGAATTTTATTAGCTTTTCAAGTGTGCCTCATTAAAACCTCCTCGGCCAAAACCCTTTCACGTTCTTATAGGGAGAAAAGACCGAGGTAGGAAAAAGAGTACCCCACTTGCATGATTGATTACAGCTTAACTATAATAAAACTTCAAGTGTGTGCTGTTCCAAGTCCTAGGAACCGCCTCCCCTGACAAATACTCCAACTTGTAAGCTCGGTTGTTCAAACACTGTGTAATACGGAATGGTCCAGCCCAATTAGCTGATAACTTCCCCTCTTTAGAATCCTTGCGTGCTTCACTCTGAACTCTCCATACCAAGTCTCCCGGCTTGAAGTCTCTTGGTTTCAACCTTGAATTGTACCTTCTAGAGGCTCTTTGTTTGCTAGCTTCAACCCTTACATACGCCATGTCTCTGGTTTCTTCAATGAAGTCCATTTCTCTTCTTAATGAGGCGTCATTCTCCTGCTCATTATAGAGTGTCCTTCGTAGTGAAGGCTCTCCTACCTCTACTGGAATCATAGCATCCACTCCGTATGTTAGACGAAATGGAGTTTCTTTAGTTGCCGATTGAGGAGTGCATCTATATCCCCACAATACTTCAAGTAATTCTTCGGCCCATCTTCCCTTTGCATCTCCCAACCTTCTCTTAAGTTCTCCTAAGATAACTTTATTAGCCGCTTCAGCTTGGCCATTTGACTGAGGGTGCTCTACTGACGTCACCCTATGACGAATACTCATCCCTTCAAGAAACTCTTGGAGCTTTCTATCAGTGAACTGCCGGCCGTTATCAGTAATGACCACGTTGGGGATGCCAAAGCGGGTAATAATATTCTTCCATATGAATTTCTGGACATTATGGGCCGAGATAGTGGCTAGTGGCTCGGCCTCAATCCATTTGGTGAAGTAGTCTACTGCCACTAACAGGAACTTACATTGGCCTTTTGCTAGTGGGAAAGGTCCGAGGATATCCAATCCCCACATCGCGAAGGGCCATGGTGACACAATGTTGTGTAACTCACTTGCCGGCTGGTGTACAAGGTTACCATGCCGTTGACATTCGGAGCATCTCTTTACGTATTCATGACAATCACTTTGGATGGTAGGCCAATAATAACCGGCTCGTAAGACACGTGCAGCCATCGATCTCCCACCCGAATGCATTCCACATATACCCTTGTGAATTTCTTCCAGGATATACTGTGATTGCGCCTTTGTAAGACACTTGAGGAGGGGTGTTGAGAACCCTCTTTTATACAGCTCTCCGACAATGATAGTATACCTTGCCGACTGGACTTTCAACTTCTGTGCTTCTTTCGGGTTTTCCGGCAAGGAGCCCTCTTTTAGGTAAGCCATGATAGGCGTCATCCATTCTACTTGTTCTGCTGTCACCTCCATGCATTCCTTTCCTCCAACACTTGGGTCCATGAGTGTATGCTGAATAATAGTGTGATGTTGCCCCGGCTTCTTGGTGCTTGCTAACTTAGCAAGTTCGTCAGCCCTAGAATTTTGATCTCTCAGTATATGCTTAACTTCTGCCTGATCGAACTCTTGCATCAGATTTTTGACTTTGTGATAATACCCAAGGAGGTGAGGCTCTTTTACTTGGGAAGCCCCAGATATGTGGTCTGCTGCCAACTTAGAATCAGTTCGACATAGGACTTTCTTGGCTCCCATCTCTTGTGCCAAGAGTAGGCCTGCTATGATTGCCTCGTACTCAGCCTGGTTGTGCGAGGTTTTAAAGTCAAACCTCAAGGATTGCTCAAGGACTAATCCTCCCGGTCCCTCTAGTATAACTCCTGCCCCACTACCTAGGCGGTTGAATGAACCGTCTACATGCACTATCCAGCATGACTCCTCACTCTGAACTGTGGGGTGAAGTTCACTTATGAAATCAGCCAAACATTGAGCCTTTATGGGTCCTCTTGGTTCATACTTAATGCCAAACTCCGACAATTCTATTGACCAAGCTACCATTCTTCCTGCCAACTCGGGTTTCCGTAATACCTTAGCTATTGGATAATCCGTTCGCACCACAACCTGATGCCCTTGAAAGTATTGCCGAAGCCTTCTTGATGCGTTTACTAGCGCCAGAGCGAGCTTTTCAATCTTTTGGTACCTAAGTTCCGAGTCTTGGAGTACTCGGCTTGTATAGTATATGGGGACTTGAGTATGTTCCAGTTCTTGTGTTATGACTGCACTAATTGCTTCATCAGAAACTGACAAGTACAGAAGCAGGTCTAGATCTGTGCGTGGTTTAGTCAGGATAGGAGGAGCTGCTAAGAAAGTTTTTAACTCTTGAAAGCAACGTTCACATTCCTCATCCCACTGAAATGTCTTCGCCTTTTTAAGTAGCCTAAGTATAGGCTTAGTCTTCTCGGCCAACCGAGGTAGAAACCTTGCTAGGGAAGCAAGTCTACCGGATAGTCGTTGGGCCTCCTTTAGGTTGGTGGGGCTTCTCATGTCAATCACTGCCTGACATTTATCCGGATTGGCTTCTATGCCCCTGTGTGTGAGCATAAAGCCTAGGAACTTGCCTCCTTCAACTCCGAACACGCACTTCTCGGGGTTCAAACGCATGTTATGCTTACGGATTTCATCAAAAACTTCTTGCAAATCATCTGCATGTGAAGTGTTTGCTTCAGACTTGATCACCATGTCATCTACATATACCTCTAAGTTTCTTCCAATCTGCTTTCTGAACACCTTATCCATCAACCTTTGGTAGGTCGCACCAGCATTCTTCAATCCGAAGGGCATCACCCGGTAACAAAAATTCGCCGAATCGGTGATGAATGCTGTCTTATCTTCATCATGAGGACACATCCGGATCTGGTTGTATCCAGAATAGGCATCTAAGAAGCTGAGTAGCCGATGCCCTGCTGCTCCATCTACCAAACGATCAATGTTCGGTAATGGATACGCATCCTTCGGGCATGCTTTGTTGAGGTCGGTATAATCTGTGCACATCCGCCACTTACCATTGCCTTTTTTCACCATAACGACATTAGCTAGCCAGGTAGTGTACATAACTTCCCGTATAAATCTTGCTTCTACCAACTTTGCCGTTTCTTCCGCTACGGCCTTTCTCCTTTCCTCCCCAAGCTTCCTCTTTTTCTGGGCGACAGGTCTCGCTTTCGGACATATGGATAGTCGGTGACTGTGAAAATTTGGATCAATACCTGGCATGTCAGCAGCCTTCCATGCAAAAAGATCTGCATTTGCTTGTAGAACCTTCGTAATTTGTTGTCGACATTCATCCGACAACCGTGTACCCATCCTTGTACATTGTTCAGCCTTCCTTCCTAACTGAAGTCGACATGTATCTTCATTGGGTTCTGCCCTCTGGTCATCATCCAATCGAGGATCTAACTCCATACTCCCAACCATAGCAACCATGGCTGGGTTCCTTTGTTGCCAGGATGCTTCCTTGTTCTCCAACGGTGTCATCTTAAGACTTGCTACATAACACTCTCGGGCTGTCTTCTGATCAGCATGAACAGTGACAATCCTCCCATCGATGGATGGGAACTTCATTGCCAAGTGTGGTGTTGACACTATGGCCCCAAGAGCATTGAGAGAAGGTCGCCCCAAGAGGATATTATACGAAGTGCTAGCATTGACCACTATGTACCGGACACAGACGATTCGGTAATCTCTATCCCCAGTACCAAACTTGGTGTAGAGGTCGATATACCCCCTGGTGTCTACTCTCTCACCTGAGAATCCGATCAATTGATCATTATACGGCCTTATCTCTGCCTCAGAAATTTCTAGTTGCTTGAAAGTTTCCCAATAAAGGATGTCTGCTGAACTGCCTTGGTCTACCAGCGTCTTCATTACAATGCAATTGGCCACTTCCACTGTGATAACCATAGGGTCATCCTGGATGGGATCTAGGCCTTTGAAGTCTGCATTTGTGAAGGTAATGGTCGGCATGGTTTTGGGCTTTTGGCTAGATACTACATTCACAGATCTAACCATCCTTAGGTGTCTTTTACGGGAGGATGACGTGGCTCCCCCTCCTGCGAACCCCCCGGCAATCATGTTGATGACCCGTCGGACGGGTTGATTGCTTTGATTATGATCATCTTGCCTTCTTTCTTGGTGACCTTCTCTTCTGTCATCATGACCTCTCCTGTTTCGATCCTCCCTTCTTTGATCTCGATCATAATAATCTCTTCGATACTCATGCGTGGCATGCCTTGAGTTTTGGGTTTTATGAATAAAATCCTTTAACTGTCCATCCCTTATCAAATCTTCTATTTTGTCTCTAAGGGTAGTGCATTCCTCAGTTGTGTGACCATAATTCTGATGGAACCGACAACGCTTGCTCTTGTCTGCATTTGGCAAGGTACGTCCTCTCTTTGGAACTTGGATGATCTCAGAACTGAGGGCTTGCTCTAGGATGCGGGTCCGGTTGGCATTCAGTGGAGTGTACTGAGTATATCTAGGACGAGGGGGTCCCCGATCACTATAGGCTTCTCTGCTTCTTTTCTTTCCTTCCTTGTCAGCTTCCTTCTTCTCACCTGACTGTTCCATCCGCGCTTGATTTCGAAACTCAGCCAACTCTTCCATCTGCATATATTTGGCTGCTCTTCTGCGTAACTCGTCTAAGTCAGAGGCCGGTTTCTTACATAAACTGTTCACAAAGGGGCCGGGTCTTAGGGCTGTGACCAAATGGTGCAAAGCCACCGCTGGGTCTAAGTTTCTGATGTTGAGAGTGACCTTGCTGAATCTTTCCATAAACGTCCTGAGGGGCTCCTTCTTCTCTTGTCTAATGCTGACTAGAGCTACCGAGGTCAAGTGATGTGGGCGACTAGTTGCAAACTGAGTGTCGAACCGTGCTGCTAACGTTTCAAATGAGTCAATGGAATAAGGAGGAAGCCTGGTAAACCAACTTAATGCCGCACCTTTCAGCGATGTGGGAAACACACGACATAAGATAGCATCATCATTCGTATACAGATTCACCTGCGTAACATAGACGTCCAGGTGCTCGTCAGGGTCTGTGGTGCCATCATACCTATCCAGGGTTAAACTTTTCCACGATGGAGGGAGGGGAGTCTCTATGATCCCGTCCACAAAAGGGTGTCTCCTTGACCCAACTGCTGAGTTCGTCAAGGCCGAGGTCCGTAGAGTCTCACCCTGCCAGCTTGCCTCTGGCGGTATCCTGCTACCTGTAGGTGCTTGAAAGGTATTATTAGCTCCCGTATCACCATGAAAGTCATCTGTTTGATGAGATGGTCTCCATGTAGGGTCCTGTCGTTGCTTCTGCAGTACTTCGTGTTGTTGTCGAAGGAGTTGCATCTCCTCAGCATGATGCTTGCGCATAGCTTCCATCTCTGCACGCAATTCTCGAATTGCGTCTGATTGGTCTAGGACCTCCTCCACTTGTATCGAGTGGTTCTGAGCGGGTCTTTGACCACCTTCCATGTTTGTTGTTCTCCTTGTAGTTACCATACCATGACCTATGGGCCGAAAGCAAATTCAACTCGGCCCCACGGTGGGCGCCAAAATGTACCTGTCCGAGGGTACAGTGGTAATCTCTTCTTGCTGTGCCGAGCTCTATCCGTCTGTCCTTGTCATTTTCCACCGAGGGGGAGATGTGTACCTGCAAAGGTACTCCGACGCTTAAGTCAGATATTGCCCCAATATAAAAAGGAGTAGAATATGAGAATGAGCAATGTCCCTTTACCTCAAGAATCTCACCCTTTATATACATGCATTAATGGGCCTTTGGGATCCATGGGCCTTACCTTGTTGCTAATGCGATGTTAATTCGTGATTATGTGATAATTACTTTAATCCCGAGATTATTATCGTAATACTGACGTTACCATTTATAATAGACCGAGTAGTATTAGGATGTCCGAATACTGTTCGGTCATGTAGTTGCCTAGGGTCCTCGGTCCTTATAGGGTACAGAATCATCTTAAACAAAAGAATAAAACAGAAAATAGCCAAAAAAAGAGAGAAAGAAATTCAATTGAACAAAGCTACGTAATCCTTTAACATATAGTGCCTTACACTATATAGACGCCAAATGCTTATTCTTTCAATATCAACCTTTTCTTTCTTTTAGTACTCAAAGTGCTCATTTCATTATTTGTCTAATTGTATCTGTGAACCATTCCTTAAATGCTTTTTAGTCACTACTTAGTACTTATACAGGTGTGAAGTCTCCCTCGGCAATATTAAGAAATTGCATTGCTAATACAGACATACCTGCAAAGGAGCATAGATAGCAAATATTAAGAAATTGTACATTTCTTTCTCTATCAAATGGGACCCCATAAGGATATATCAGAGTAAATAGGGATTAATCATGATAGATTTTGCTTAGGAAAGGTATCTTTCTGTCTGTTCCGTCAATAATTGACTTCATTGGCAAGGAGGTAGGGGACAACAAAGGTCTCCAAAAATGACTTAAGATAAGGGAAGCCCTAATATCAACGCTAATCAATTTAAACATCCTTTAACTTCTCTTGATAATTTAAATCATGCAGACAACTTTGTCATTCCATCATACCCCTTACATGCATTGGTTATAAAAGGAAATTACCCTTACCAGTTATCCCGTGGATCAATGATATGAGGTTGTTCGAATTTAACCAGTAATCTCAAGTTAGAATCCTAAACATACAATTGCATTAAATATTTGGAACGAGAGTTTTACCGCTTACCAACGTGTTTGGAAACGATTCTCAACCTGACGTGAGTGAATCATCTGAAGCAATTAATCTTAGCTTCTCCATCAATATACAGTTTTGACGTGAAAATAAAATGATACGTGCATCCAAAATGCATTCCCAAACATGCAGTATAATAATCTTATCCGATTCAAGATTATCTCTAGTAAAAGATAATTATATACGTGTCGTTGGCAACAAAAAAGAAAAAGGAAACCACCATTTGGAAAATCTCAGAGAAGGAAATGTGGGACCGCTAAGGTGGTCTTATGTGCCACGGCTCACATAACCATTAGACAAATGTCGCATTGCACTAGGAATGGCCATTTAGCACTACAGTGAACAATTTCCATCAAAATTTTATTGCAAAACCTCTTTTGTTTCCTTTCCATAGAGAACATGGGTATGTACCTCGTTTCTAGATTTGTGTGCATGAGGATTACTTCTCTTTCATTTTCACTCATAGACACAGCCTAGCCTGAAAGATACAAGTGATATGAATTTCGCGTCTCTTCCGGGGAACAAAAGAGGAAATTGTAAAGAAATAAACTAAACAAAGTACTAGCAACAAGTGTGGTCCTGTTTTGTTTAGTAGTATAAAATGACAATACCACCTCACCTTTCCTTTTTATACGTGGTATATATGCTTTACATTTGTCCATCTTGTCTTTCTTAGTTGTTTTCATTGTTTAATTATACTTTATTTCTCGTGGCTTGAGTGTGGAGAATTAATGTATTGTGTTGTTGATGAATGACCAAATGTAATATTATACACGACTAAGTAAAGCCAACCCAAAAAGAATTAACAACCGTTAAGAAGTATTTATAATATAAAACTTCAAAGGTTCGAATTTGCGGAAAAGTATTTGACAGTTGGAGAGAAATTGATAAAATTATTGACACTCTCGTTACATTGAGTAACAACCAATCTCACACATACACACACACACAAAATGTAGAAAATGCTCTTAAGACTCCAAAATAAACAAGTGTTTGGCTTGATTGATGCAATGCTCGGAGGAACTTAACCTGCGTAGGGGATAGTCAAAGGTGACGATAAGAGGCATGATGATATAATGTGGTAAAGGACTTCTTGACAAATTTAGGATAAATTTGAAATTATTTATCAAAAAATGAAAGAAAAATTAATTATTTGATTGGAGCGATTTTAATCATGTGACATGTCATTATTATTTTATTACTATGAGAAATGCTAAGGACACTCTCTCTAACGTTCTCTTTCTAAAAACTTTCTATGTGATTGGTTTGTGTGATTTTTAATAAATTTTAACTAATCATAAAGAGTATTAGAAAGAGAGTGTAGAAGGAATGTCGCTAACAATTTTCTCATTATTATTTATCACATGTATTTCACCTAGTAAAAAAAGTAAAACACTCCAAAATTTAAAGGGAAAAGGACTATTCGCTACCCATGTTTCGCTTTTGTAAGAGACGAAACATGCAATGATGCATGGCACCTCACATGTCCAGCAGCAGTTGATGTTTAAAATAAGAAGGGGCATCAATTGCTGGCACACAGTCAAAACATAGTGTTTCACCTCTAGGCACTATGTTCCATCGTCTACCCAAATCAGCTTTTGAGAACTCATATGGTTAATAGCGTGTTTGATTTCACGTTCTAGACGTGATTTTTCATATTTTAAATGTTATTTTTAGAAATTAAGGGATCTTCGTTTCAAGGCAACATAATGTTTCTTGAAAAGTGAGTTTGGAAATATCACATTTTCATGTTTGATGTAATTTTTGAAAAAAAAAATATTTTAAAAAAATATTGCTTCTCATTCTCGTGAGAGTGGGTATCTTATATTTTCATAGGAATAGAAGTTACTTTCTAAAGTAACTAGCTCTTCTTACTTTTCATTATTTCACATTTCTTTTTCCACTTTACATTCTCATGTGCTTTGTGAAATGTAACTTTACATTTCTAAAGTTACATTTCACATTTTCATTATTTTGAAGAATTTAATGGTGATGCACTGACAGTGTAAAACTATTTTACACATTCATCCAATCACAAATCACCATTGGTATAATTTTTAAGATAATTTTTTAAAAGTCAACAAACTTACCATACATGGTGGGTTGTGATTGGATAACAGTATAAAAATTTTTTACACTATCAATGTATAACTCTTTTTCTCTATTTTGAATTTCATAAATAATAATAAAAGTTTACAATGAAGTCATATCAACACATTACGATAATTATTGATATAGACCACTCGTATCTTTTAACAATTTTATTCAAATCGGGCAAAATACTTATCGACCACAAAGTCTTCTTTTTTAGTATTTAATATAGTTGTATCAAAATACTAATTAAACTAAAATAATTTCGTGTTAGTTGATTCACACGTTCGATATGATAAAAAAAATTTCCTGCATTTCATTATGATAATTGTGAGCTTTACATCAAATTTCTTTTAATATTATGTGATCTAATATGTTGTTCTAAAGTTTAAAATCCAACACATAAGCGAGTTTACCTGTAGTTGCGTCTAAAATTGGGCTGAGTTAGTATGAATGAGTCACACGAGACAGGAAGCACAGGCATAGCACAAGTGATGTCAGCCCATTTATTAGTTCAACCTTTCTATGAGTCCCTCTCTTGTCTCTCCGTCGATCAAATAATGGTACCAACACCAACACCAACACCAACATTGTGTGAAGGATACGTGGTATATTATATGGATACGTGGTATTTTATACCTACCGCCCGCGTATTCTATGTCATATCTGATGGATTGAAAAGGTATTGTGACATTTTGGTCTCGTATGATTAAGCGACGCTGAAAAAATATTATAAAAAAGGTTTAAATATTTTTTTAATTTTTGTAATTTAACATTTTTTTATTTTTCATTTTTGTAAAAAAAAATTAATTTTGATTTTTATAAATTATGTTTGTTTTATTTTTTATTTTTAAAATAATTTAGATAGTGTTTTAAATAGTAAAAAAAATATTATCTAAATTATTTTAAAAATAAAAAATAAAACAAACATAATTTACAGAAACTAAAATTAAAAAAAAAATTATAAAAATAAAAAATAAAAAAATATTAAATTATAAAAACTAAAAATGTATTTAAATATATAAAAAAAAGATGAATTTTAGATGTCTGTCATGACAAGACTTATGTGACATCAAGTTAAGGCCCCTAATAATGTCATGTTGGAAAATAAGAGCAGTCGACACTCCTCTAGTCCTATCTAGTCTACTGTTAAAATATAGTCTTTGATGCTAATCTAAAATTCATTTTATTTCTTATAAATCTTTTTTTTTAACAAATCTTATTAAATTTAGTTTTTTGTGTTTTAGAAATTAATTTTGATTTTCTTAAATTTTAAAATTAATTTTGTCAATATTTAATAATAAAATAATATGTATTTAATCATGTTATATTAGTAATAATTTTAAAATAATAAACAATATAATTATTTAAAGGTTTAATTACTCATTTATTTATAATTGTACAAATTTTATTTTTTAGTTCCTATACTTAAAAATCATCCTTTTAATCCTTATATATATATATATATATATATATATATATATATATATATATAATTTTTATTCTTTTTTAGGGACTAAAAGGGATAAAATGATGTGTATAAAAACTAAAAATAATTAAAAATTACGTGTAAGAATTAAAATGAATGATTTTTAAATATAAAGACTAAAAGGTAAATTTGTACAATTATAGAGATTAAAAGATAAAATTTTTATAATTATAAAGACTAAATGAATAATTAAACATTGTTTAAATATAATAATTGATAACGTCCGACTAGTTGATGGAAAATTAAATTACATGTGATTATTTGTCAAATTTTTTGATGACGTGACAAGTAAATGTACTATTACGTCTTTAGTTAACTTTTTACTTGATAGAAAAGATTTTAAAAAACAAATTAGAGAATTAAAACTAAAAATTTAAGCCTTTCCATTTTGAACTGAAGATTCAATACAACAAATATAATACAGGAGAAGCATACCAAATCGTTATGTAACAGGGAATTGGACATTAACTCATCTATAAATTCAGACGGGGAAAATACATTTAAATTGCCACTACCCTACAAAATTCCGTCAAAGCTTGGGAATTAATCTTCACTTCTACACGACTCTTGTCTTTGGGAGATCACGAGCAAAGAAGTTTTCTGAAACCAATAATCAATTGACATTAGTCACAAAAACTTGACAGCGAAGATCAAGTTAGCAAATATTGTCATGCATGCACGTTTGGTCGCTGCAAGACTGCAAGCTTGAATGTCCAAACATGCTCACTTAAAAACAAGGGTATGTACTATTTAGTTCAAGTTCAACTAAGAATATACTTCAACCATGTTACAGAGGAAGGAAAGGAAGTTGATTTCAGAGGAACTAATTTAAAACTGGTTCGAGATGTTGACAGACAGGGACATCATAAAGCTAAAGCATCTTTAATTTTAAAACACAAATTTCAAACAAAGAATGACGATAATTGAATTTTTTTAATTCACAAACCTTAGTCCCTGCTACGATGGCATTATACAAAGGGTGAGCAGCACATGAGATAACTCCTTCAGATAAAGAAATAAATCTGTTCTGATTACTTCGGTTGTTCAGCCTCGAATTTTCTTGCATATCCTCCCTGTAAAGAATGAAAAAAACATTAAAACTGTTGAGAAAAAAATTGTGCAATGCAGTTTGATTAGTAAATTTAGGCACTGAACACTTGGCTTATTGGCTTTGAGTACTGTGCATTTTACTGTATATGTGCTTTCTCAATTAAGTGTTCAATTGAAGTTAAAATATGGACTTTGAAGTCCACTAGTAAATGTCTCTCATTGTTGGAGTGCCTTACTTGTAATCCACATGACTTGGTGAGTTGGTGCTGGGATAGAAATCCAAGAGATGAACGCCACAATCAGATGATGACCCAACCAAATAGATCTGTACTAGATTACAGAAGAAATAATTACTTGGTGTATAAATAGAAAGAAAGTATGCTTACAATGAGGAGCCATACTTAGAAAAAAAGCAGGAAAGTCCAAAGCGGGAAAAAATCCGGAGATCAAATAATAATAATATATAAGCACCAAAAGCCAACAAATTGGGAAGTCCGAGAGATCAATATCTTATTTAAACCAAACAATAAATGTATGTTTAAATTAGATTATTTCAATAAATTGATCAACTATAAATATAACTAAATATTATATTTAATTATATAAAATAAATTTTATATTCTGTAACAAAAAATAAATAAATAAATTTTATATTCAAATATGTTAGATAAAAAGTGATTAAAGACAATCTATTTTATTTAGATTGTCTAAAGAAATAGTTTGTATACAAAATTAAAAAAAATGTAAAAATTGATTTTAATATTAAAATAATTACCGAGGATAAAATATATATAAAAAATAAAATTAAAATAAAAAAAAAACTTAGTTAAAAAATATGTTAATTTTTAATCATAATCTCCAAACTCTTATTTATTAAAAAAAAAAA
Organism: Pueraria montana var. lobata; assembly: GCA_026413185.1. Taxonomy (NCBI): domain Eukaryota; kingdom Viridiplantae; phylum Streptophyta; class Magnoliopsida; order Fabales; family Fabaceae; genus Pueraria; species Pueraria montana. Next base: position 10,346,196 of record CM048654.1, read on the forward strand.
CATTTTCCTTTATAATAGAAATAATTTAAGATTACAGTTTAAGTTTCACCAATATTATCAAACGAGAGAACAAGATTAAACAATTTATAATCTCTAAAAATAATCCAATCTAAACACGCGAACTACCACCAGACTTGTAACAAGCACTACAGAAACTGATGATAATTAGTAGCTTGCTGCTTGCCGATATGACTAGAGGTAAAAGTTTTGTAGGGAATCGTGTGTAAAAATAAAGTAGGTGCATTATATCAATAAAATTTCTTACCGAACCCGTCGATAACCATGAAGGTTTTCTTAAATATGATAGATCAGCGGGAATATAGGAATCGTTTCTAACAAAAAAAAATCAAAACAGTAAACAAAATTAGACAGTTTGAAAAGCCATTTCACAAATATCAACAAAGCGACTCTAAATGAACAAACTTACAACCAAGCTGGGGGTGGGCAATGAATATGCGTAACTTGAAGATTATTAATATCCAAAACGCCTGACCTACATGAAAATATTAAAGGAAAAAATTACCACAACAGAGTATCAAATGTAGAGAGCATTTTTCTTGACATGTAAAATTCAATAACCAACAGACAACTACATTTGATGTGCATAACCCCTACCGACATCCAATAACATTGAACAAAAGTCAAGGAAATATGAGGCCATTCAGAAACATTAGCCGATCATGTGATAAGCAATTAAGTCGTGCTTTCAGTTTATAGTCTAATGATAGAAACTATTAGAGGATATAATTATGGAAATACATGGAAATTCTCCTTATTAACATTCTCTGGAGAAAAAAACCAGGCATGCAGGAAAACACACTAAACATAGCCTCCAATACATTTAACAACTTACCAGCCATCGACAAGATGGAAAGCTAACTGATATGGGCATGATGGATTAATATCAATAGAGTGAATCTCCTTGGGAACAATATTTGCCTGTGCCTGCATAAAATAAGAATGGCTTACCATATTAACTGCTAGTCAGCTAGTATGCAAAAGACAATTACCAAATGGTGAAATCCAGACATCTTATTGCAAACTATATAGTCTGGAGAGAAGCCTGAAGTGAAAACTAGTCTTACTAGAACACCAAACTTCAAATAAAGATATGACATGGTTATGATATAATAGATAGGAGCAGGAAGGATAACCACACCTTCAAAGATCCAATCTTCTCTAGCAATGTTGCCAACTTCACTGATGTTACAGGTGGATGGCATATCTAGGAAGCCAAATAAAGAAGAATATGATCACTAAAAGCGTTGTAAAATATATTGTGTCTTTTTCATAATTTTATGTCCAAGTAGTAGCCTTAACTTCTTGCATAATTTTATGTGTCTTTTTCATAACATGATTGAAAGAACAACCACTATGTATAAATATAACCTCTTTGAGACTTTGAAAAGTAGCAGATGCTCTTCCACCACGAATATCCCATACGTACACAAGCCCATGTTTCCCAGCACCAAAAATAATCTGGAAAGGATAGAATAATCACTGTTTTCAATTTCTCAATATATTGACTGAACACAGTATAATTAAGTGTATTCTAAAATTCGTTCAAACCAAAACCTAATTCAACAGCATTTGTATTATGTTATCCACTGCAATTTTATCAAGGTTAAGTGGACTAGGAGAAATAGGCCATTTCGTTAAAAATTAAAAACACTCATATATGGAACAAAAGTATCAATCTTGGGGGTATTTCAGAATCAATCTTTGATTTATTACTTGAAATGAGGCTAAAAGTCTATCGGGAACTTGAAATGTTCAACATTTGATTCAATTGATTTTATATTTTGAATCCTTAACATGTGTTTAAGGACACATTTGGCATTTGTCTAAAGGAGGGGAGAAGCCGGGGTTAAAAAATGCATCATTCCCAAAGCAGTACAAAATTACTTTGTAGACTAGATACACAATTCCTAACCTGATTATCTGCATTTAATTGGATGCTGTTAAGCGTACCGCATGAAGCAGATGCAAGCTCAAGGCAAGGTAGAGCATTCACTCTTCTATCCCAGACATTAATTGCACCATGTGTATCAGAAGCAAGTATCCTGTTAAAATTCACCAGCAAATTGAGAAAAGCATAGTGATGGAAAGAATTAAAAGATTCAGAAAATGATACAACAACAAAGCTTTATCCCACTAGGTGAGGTCGGCTACATGGATCACAGGACGCCATTCAGAAAATGATAAGTTGATAATTACTATTAAGTGTTGATTGTTACACAGACTCAAATATCTGGTGAAGATATAATCAATGAGTCCTACCAAACAGTATTTAAACACTAGTGCCACTGCCCTTTTTGTCAAACAGATTATTGCTCGAGGGAAAATTCAAAATAGTAACTTTAAAAAGAATGCACGAGTCTCTCTTTGGCAATCTTTGAGGAGATCTCTTGGCGCACACAAGGACTACGGGTAAATAACTTCCTTGTGGGAAACTTGAAGAGAATAGTAAGCACCTGAAGATAAGAGCCTCAAAGTGGACCTTTGCCTACCCGTCAAGATCTAGGCATGCCCAGATATCTGATAGTCTTGATTCTTGAACTAATCTTTACTGTCATTTTATATTTAAAAAAAAAAAAGTATAGATCTTTTATCACCTGCAAGTCGAGGAGTCTTTCAAGTTTGGACCTTAAAATCTGGTAATTGTTTTTTGGGATTACTGTGTCATATGTTAGCACATTGCATGTCCCCATGGTGAAGTTTCCGACAAAAGACATAAATTTTAACTTGTAATGTGACTTTGCAAATATCCCATTTTTAGGGGTGGATGCATTTCCCAAATATTTGTTTATTCGGTGCAATTCTATTAGGCATTCATATGCTAGACCCAGTGATGAGTAAAGGGCAGGAGAGGGATTTTGGCTATACCAACCTTGCTTACATGGCAAGAAAGGTAGGAAGGGGAAACAATTATAGGCAAAGATAAAAGGGAGAGAAAGCTAAGAGGGGAAAGCAGGCAATCATTTGGGAAGTCAAGGGTGGCTGTTGTCATAGGGCACTAGGACAGAGAAGGCATCCTTCTCTGATATTTTCTGTTCTATTTCTACATTTTCTTGCATTTTTTCCCTACTGTAATTAGAGTTCTATTATCTGAATCTTCCTATAATCCCTGTAGTGAGATGAATTCCAGTTCCTATCAAATTCCTAGGAAAAAAAAGTCTAGTGTATAAACTATCATTTTAGAACCCATCCTATTAGCTATAACCACTATTGGTTACTTGAGGTATTAGCTAACCACTACTGGTTATCAAGCAAATAGTAATGCTCGCTCCTTTTCCATTTAGATTTCAAAGAATTATAAAATCATAAGTGATAAATCTACAACACATGTAGATTTATTAGGATAATTGATGAATAATTATGTGAATAAGTGTTAGAATAGAACATTTTAGGAGTAGTTTAGGTTAAATATTAGTATTAAGGCCTTCCAAAAAAAAAAAAAATATTAGTATTAAGAATCATCCTAGACATCAGTTTAGTTTTTTATGTTTTTTCTCTTATTTTCTGTTGACAGAATTATTTATATTACATCTTTAGACATCATAAATATGAAAATGGTGACATAGTATTAGGAATTCATTATTCCAGTCAAGCAATTCCTCTAAATTAGGTCTAAGTTACCAACCTTGTGTCATTTTTCGTAAAAGCTACATCAGAGAGACCTTTGTGTATGCTGGATCCATTAACTGTGGTTGTTTGTCTTGTTCTTAACACCTGCATTATGTAATTCAAGGGCAAAAATTTAGTTAGCCTAGCATCAAAAAATAAACACCTGTATTGCTGCACATGACCAAAAAACACTTCAAAAAAATAAAACGAAACCAAAATAATCAATTATGATGAAAATAGCAATTTCCTAGCGTATCCCTGAAGAACAAGAGGATAAGATAAGAGCAATGTGTGATTTGATAATGTAAATAGATGAGTGTCCTGCAATATGCATCTGTTTCCAAAAGGCGTTAGTATCTACCGTGTGTTTCCTGGTTCATTTGTATAAATGAGCATCCAAAAGAAATAGGTAGCAAGATATTAATCCACCTGACCTTATTTGAGGTAATGATTTGATGAAGGTTGGTAAAGGTGCTATATTTTATCATTAACAACAAATAATTAGACAAAAATTTCAGATCACAGGACAAGACTTAAATATAATGGAATAATACAATAAGAAATTCATATCAACTGAATTTGGTGTTGCGTCAAATATCAACAATAGAAAGTAGAAACATTTTGTGATTTTTGAAAGAAAAGAGCTGGCAACATAATGTCAATGTAAGCAAGATTTAAAAAGAAAATGCAATAACAAATAAGGATGGAAATTTACTTCAACTGGATCTGATGAGACATATCCAACATCAAATATGAGTAGTTCATTACTTTTTACAGATGCACAAACAACCTGAAATGAAAAAGTAAGACAAATAGCAGGGCAAATAGAATATTGAATCATTTATAAAACAAAGCTATTATTAATGAATTTGACAAATCACTAGTATCACATAAAATGCACAAGCAGTTGTAAATCTGATAATTTCATTTGGAAAAGTGCCAAATCATCAGAAGATTATCCTTGACATACAACTGACGAACTATAACATACAAAACTACAAAAGATAAAACCCAAACATTTTACATGGTACATGTCATGGATATCATTTAGAAATAATCATCGATTATAAATTCCATAGTGAAATGCTGAGTAAGAAGGTAATTTAATTAAGCTGAAACCTCATCCTGATTAAGAGGATTCCATCTGACAGCATCAAGTTGTCGATTTAGTGAGAGGTGCATTAAATGCTTCTTTTCATCTTCTTTCAAGCCTATCATCAAATTAATAAAAAACCAAGTTTAAATATAATTACCACTTCATTTGAAATTCCTCCCTGTCCAAGGAAAAAATAAATATAAAGCTATTTCATAATGAAGTAGGTAGTTTCGAAGCTTGTTAAACACTTTTTCTTATTCTTCCAATGGCATAAGGCAGTAAAAAACATGTACAAACAAACCCAAATTAGTTATTTAACTCCACCTATTAAAAAAATATATAATCATTGCAAGAGAAAAAATAAGTTGGACAAATTTGGAAGAAAAATAAATTTCCACTATTTGAAGCCATAACAAAGCTAATGGTATATCATTAGGTTTTCAAAACAAAACTTAGGCAAAGAGAAATTTCATACATCCAGCCTAACACAAAAATGTCAGCTGGTAAGAAAGTTTACAGGACATTAACTAATAATTCTTATCATTCTGTAATTGAATATTGATTATAAATCACTTGAATTCTAGTCTAACACTAAAAATGCAAAGAACCAATAGTTTGGTCACAGTATCAAGATTGCTATGAAGAGAATAAAACCATAAACATTCTCTCACTAATCTAACAAATTTGACAAGCACAGCAGCATTTTAAAAATAAGCGAAACATAACCACCAAAGCAGAACTTACAAGTTAATTCAGGTATCTGGCAATAAAGAGCTTCAAAGTCGTGAACTGTTAAGCAACCTGATTTTGTCACAGACACCAAGTATATTCCCTACAGTACAGTTCAAAAAATGGATGGAATATTTGGAATACTAAAGCAATGAGAAATAAAATAAAATGAAAAGGTTATCAACACAAACCCTTAATCAAATCTGTGTACTTCTCACAATGAACAAGATACTCATAAAATCACTACTGTGGTGAACTGACATGAAGAGTGGTGTGCAAGAAATATAATCCATAATTAAAAAAATTATACATATATAACAATGAGGATAGGATGAGAATGTCCTCGAGCATGAGAAATTAGTGTCACAACCATTAAGCACCTAATCATGTATTCATGTTTGGGAATAAATTATTTTAGGGAATTTTTTTTTTTTTCCTGAAAGCCATCTCACGAAGTTTTTGATTAAAAGTTTTGTAGGCAAAAATGAGCAAAAAATATTATAAAACTTCTAATTTTTTGGTTGGTATAAATTTTTAGCATAAGCAAAACCTAGAAACTACCACATTAATTCAAATGCTGCCTCTGTTTAAATTTAAGTATATTTGAATGTGATGCTTTTCTTATTTTAGTACATTACACATGAACTACTTACTTTTGAAGCATCACAATTACATTTACTTAAACAGTTTCTCATTTCAACTAAAGCCTTTCATTATCAACTTATACTTACCTTGTTGTCAAAATCTACTGCAGAGATGCCTTGCCTGTTAACAAACATATGTAAGCTATTTGTAGAGAGAAATCACTAATGTCATGAAAAGCAACACACCACATATGGAACATTACATGTCTAGCAGTTCATGCCAACTACTAATTCAATTCTTTTCCAAGAAAGCATAAACAAATTTCAAATACACCAATCATAACAAGAATTGCCAAGAAAAAAATAAACATATAAATAAAAAATCAAAATGTCTTATGCTCATAAAAAAATCTTAATATGGAGATCAACCTAAGATAACATAATCATGATAAGTTGTCCAAACTGAAATGTCATAAGAATTTGACATGATTATATGTTTTGCATTTATCATTATAACCATTCAAGATTTCCCACCGCAATGAACATACCTTAAAAATAATTTAGAAGTATAAAGAATCAGTAGAGCTTCATAATGAGAAGCCGAAACCTCAAAAAAATTGATCCAATTAGATATAAGTGCGGGGGGAGTTTACCAAATTTTGGGGTTGATCATAAATGTGGTTAACAGTACTGACTACACTACTGTCATATACTGGTGCATCTGAAGTAGTATCCTTAGACAAATTGTCTGGTCGATTAAAACCAGAATCCTTGTGTAGCTGATTCTGTTTTATTGGAAGAATATTAGCTTAAAACTACAAGAGTGTGGCTGCAGCGTTTAATTACATATATAATACCTTTTGCATGGCTACTGTAAATTAGTCTACAAGCTGGACATAAACTGGTAATGTAAACAGGAAGGGAAGAATAAAAACAACCGCACTTGATTACACAAACACTACAGGAATATTAATATTTACATTTTTTTTAATCTTGATTCATGTCACGAAACACAGAAGTCAGAATACTAACTTTCTAAATGGAAGATGGACATCACCATTTGCCTCACCAATCAATCGATTCGTCTGTACAACATGCCCAATAAATTAAATCACTGCAATAGGAGAGTCATATGACAAATAAACTGTTATCAGTGCATACATGAGATTGACACGGCGACCCATCCACTTGATACAAATGCGGAAACGCTGCAACCTTTACACCAATTAAGCGTAGCATAAGAATCACATTCCGCATAACCAAAAAAAAACACAGTCTGCATAACCAAAACCTAATGACTAGAAAAGCCAAGCACACCTCAGAATACGAACGAATTAGCAGATCCAGCATCTCATGACGATAATTACGCTCAAATCTCCCATTTAGTTCAACCGAGCTCCTCTTCCATTGACACCTCCAATTGCAAGTTTGAAGCAATAACAAATCTCAAAACCTGTCTCTACTAACAGAAATCCATAACACGAAAGACAAAATTTACCTTCGAAGAGGCCGAACCTTTTCAATTGAGGGTTTATGCGAAACCAAGTACTTCTCCATTTTCCCGCTTCACAGATGCTGCGTTTTTGCATCATATCATATAAAAAATCAAATAGGAAAATACACAACCATCCCCGCCTAACAGCCATCATAAAACCTCTTTCCCGCCAATAAAGTGGGCTCCGCAACAAGTAATTTCGTATATCGGCCCACAAAAACAGGCCCAGACCATTTAGCAACGTTATTATGTTTTTTGCTTTAGATATTTCTTTGGAGACATAAATTATCAAAGCAAATTTTGCTTCTTTTGACAAATTTTTCTATTTGTAAATTATCAAAAATTGAATTGAAACACCTAACAACATCTTTAGAAAATTCAATTGTTTACCAATTGTACCAAACTCTTTCTATTTGTAAGAACCAAACCCTGTCTTTTTGTAAGAAACGATGGATTATTATTATATATATTTATAGTAGTACTATTTTAATTAGTAATCCCATATTTATACGTCAGACCAAAACAAATTAAAGGCCAAACACTATGTAATTCTACAGATCCAGACAGGTTTTAGCTTAAAATGTGAAAATTGAACATAATATTTCTCGCATTACATAAAGGATTTTCCAATCCAGTCACAATGAAACAAGAAGTTTCACACTAATGTTAAGCTGCAGGAATCAATTACAAAACAAAAACACTAATTCAGAAAGCAACACGGCTTTGTACATTATATATGAATGAACAAAACCTAAGCTCTCTCGCCCCTAATCCTACGTGCAAGCTGAATGTCCTTGGGCATAATGGTAACTCTCTTGGCGTGAATGGCACAGAGGTTGGTATCTTCGAAAAGACCAACGAGGTATGCCTCTGCGGCTTCCTGCAGAGCAGAGACGGCACTGCTCTGGAAGCGGAGATCGGTCTTGAAATCCTGAGCGATTTCCCTGACCAGCCTCTGGAAAGGAAGCTTCCTGATGAGAAGCTCGGTGCTCTTCTGGTACTTGCGGATCTCCCTCAGCGCCACCGTGCCAGGCCTGAAACGGTGGGGCTTCTTCACGCCGCCGGTGGCCGGAGCAGACTTACGCGCGGCCTTCGTCGCCAGCTGCTTCCTCGGAGCCTTTCCTCCGGTCGACTTCCTTGCGGTTTGCTTAGTACGAGCCATTTCAAACAGAGTTTTTTTCTGAAGAAGAATGCTAAAAGAGCTGAAATGGTGAGTGTGGAAGTGTTGTGTGTCTTGTCCGTTGGAGATGGAGTGTATTTATAACGTAGAGGTTGCGAAAAAGGTTGAGCGGGAACTTTCAATTTTTCCATGTGATTTTCGGGTTTGCGAAATCTTGATTCAGCAGCGGAAATGTGACCGTTGATGGGGGTGGGAATCAACGGATGCGGTGTTTCCTCCACTGAAGCCACGGATCGCGATCCGGGACACTTACAAAGACACCAATAGGCACAAGCCACGTCTTGGTTGGCACTTGTCGTTGAGTTTTTTTTTTTCTTTTTATTATTGGATTCAATTTCATTAGAGTTTCTTTAAAGTTTGGTTTTATGAAAAATTTTAATAAGTATTTTAAAATAGGAAATAAAAAATTAATGTTTTATTTATTTTTGTAAATTATATATGCCTTTTAATTTAAAGTATTTTTTTGTGTTTTTTTAAATCTCATAATAAAAATAAGAATAGAAAAAGTGAGTAAAAAATCTAATTATTCAAAAAAGTGAAAGAGTATATATATATATATATATATATATATATATATATATATATATATATATATATATATTGTTAATTAGAATATGTAATTTAGAGTGTTTCTTTTCTCTTATTTAGATTTTAGATTTGTACTATGCACAGTATTTCTATAATTACTATAAAAAAATATCTCACATTCATCTCAAATTATATTACTTTTATTTTTATGTGAAAATTTGATTTTAACTTTGCTTATATTTTTCATATTCGATCTTAAGCTCAAGTTAAAGATGAGGTTTGTGTTAGGCAACCAACAACTTTTCAGTAATGTTAAATCATTACTCATAAGTAACATGTTATGTCCAAGTATAGTGTTGAATGAGCTAAGGTCACTGCATTGGCACTCAGGTGTGGTGTTAAAAAAGTAAAGGTCCGCACATTTTTCTTTGGCTTAATACTCATTTTGGTCCCTTAGTTTTTTAAATATGTTCAATTGGGTCCTCTTATTTTTTTACTATGCAATTAGGTCCTTTTATTCTTAAAATTTATTCAATTGGGTCATTTCCGTTAGCTCTGTTACATTGATTAATGGAAATGTCATACGTGGCACTTAAGGGTATATTTTTTATGATTTTTTAATGATGTGTACATATAGTGGCGATTTTTAGCCGCCACTATATTTATTATAATTTTAAAAAAAAAATCCAGAAAACTCCAATCATCCTCACTACCTCCATCATACCCAAACCAGCCACATGCACAACAAAATAAACCAGATCAATAGAACAAAACGAAGGGAAAAAAAGACCAGATCCCATCCTAGCACCGAAATGGGTTTTGGGATCGCATTTGAGTGTGTGCGAGTCAGATCTGAGTGTGCAAGCCAGATCTGCTTGTCGGTGAGGTGATGTAGGTGACGGCGATGACGGAGGAGGACGACGCAAATCTGAAACTGTTACGAGGAGATGGGTTTCGAGTGCAACACGAAGGTTTCGAGTGAGATGGGTTTTGGGCACGATGTTGTGGTTATGGGTGAGATGTGTTTTGGCCGCCGTCGACCACCGCGGTGGAAAGGCATCCTATATGGATCTGCCTCAATCACTGTGCGTGAGGCTCCGGCGACAAGTGATGTGTGGAAGTGTGGATTGGGTTTTTCATCGAACACATTGTGGGCATCAGATCTGAGTGGGAGCAAAATATTTATGTTGGTGGGTTCGGTTGCTGCGAAGAGGAATAAGAGGAAGTGGTTGTTTGATTGTCAAGGAGGTGGAATAGGAAGGTTTGGGGATTTTCTGGTAATTTAGGGATTTGGGACGGTTGGTGAAATTGAAGTTGAAATTCATTTATGAAATGCGGATAATGAATATAGTGAAGGTCTTTTCCTTTTGATCAATACCATGACTGTTTTCTCTCAATTTTATAATTTTAAAACAATAATAAATAAAGTGACAGTTTTTAACCACCACTATTCATAATTAATAGTTGCCAGATTCATCACGTAATGGACGTCACCTCTATTGGATGGAAAAGACCCAATTGAATCAATTTTAAAAATAAAATGACCTAATTGCATAGTCGAAAAATAAGATGACCTAATTGAGCATATTTAAAAAATTAAGGGACCAAATTGGGTATTAAGCCTTCTTCTAAACGATTATGGGTAAAAAAAAAGTTAGTTCAAAAGTGTTTCATCAAATTTGCTACTTGGATTATTGGCACTGTGATAGGTAAGCTTGTAGAGGTAGTAAGCACCATGATTTGTAAGACAATTAACACTATGTGTCTACGAGAGACTAAATGGGTTGGAGGAAAAGTCAAGGAGATGGATACTACAGGTTTTGAGCTTTGGTACACATAGAAAGTTGAAGCAAATAATGGGATAGGTATTGTTGTGGACAATAATTAGAAGAAAAAAGGTGTGGTGAATGTAAAGAGAACTGGAGCCAAAACTTTAATTAATTGTGACACAAAAGACTATCAATATTATTAGTGTTTACACACCACAAGTAGAATTAGAGGCACATGTGAAGGAAAATTTTTGGGAAGACTTTGAGGGGTTAGTTCAAGGCATTCCACAAGAGGAAAAGATTTTCTTAGACAAGGATCTAAATGGACATGTTAGTAGTCAGAAAAGACAATTTACAAGTGCTTGTGGTTGTTTTGGTTTTGGATATCTAACTACACAACACGGGGTATTGATTCTCAATGTTCATTTCAAAAGGCATAAATAGAAAAGCAAACAATTACACAATCACAAATCCAAGGATAAAGTAGTAGCAACTTAAGGGAGATAAACTTTTGACTATTAAGAATAAATTATTGGAGGAAGGTAATTAAGAACTACAAGGTGATGCTAACCTTATATGGGATGAGACGTCTAAGAAGATAAGGAGAGTTGCTAAAGTAGTTTTGGGTTAGTCAAAAGGTTTTAGGCTGAGAGATGAAGAATCTCAGTAGTGAGATGAAAAGGTTTAAGAAAAGGTTAATAAAAATATACCACTTTAAAGTATTGCAGGGCGCAATAATGCTAAAAATTGGACAAGGTATCAAGGTGTTAGGAACAAGACAAGAAAAGTTATGGGTGAAGCACGATCTAAAGCTTTTAAAGAGTTTTGTAAGGACATATGGACAAAGAATGAATAATGTATGATGCATAAGCTCTCCAAAAATAAAGAAAAGAAGGCAAGAGATTTGGATTAAGTAAAATGCATTAAGGGTGAAGAAAGGAAAGTTTTGGTCAAATCATGATATCAAAAGAGATGAGGGAATTATTTGTATAAGTTTTTTTTAGTGATGGAGAAAGATCAAATACTTATATGAAAGGACTAGTAGTATATTTCAAAACAACTTTCTTGATAAATAGTTTGTAAGTCAATCAATTCTTATTTACTAGTTTCTAAAGATGCTAGAATCAATATTAAAAAAAAAACATTAAAAATAATGTTGAAGATGCTTTAAAAATCAGGGTTTCATACATCAATAACATTTTTAATCAATTTTTTTAAACCATTAATTCCTTAGATAATGCTTGGGGGTTGCTATTCTCACCCCCACTCTTTGCTATTCTCACCCTAAGAAATATGAAATATCTTTTTTGCTCACTCACCAAATCCCTACACCCCCTACCCTTCCCCCTCGACTTCTTACTTCTCTCTACGCACAGCGCACCACCTTGGGCCACCGCGCACAGCACCGCACCACCCCTATGCAGCACTGAGGAACTGCGCCACCGCGCTCCACCCCGCCACCCCACGCATCCAGATCCAAGCAGCACTGCGCCACCTCGCGCGATCCCCGCCAATCCATTTCATCCCTACGCCAGCCTCGCCCCACCCAGATCCAAACAACACCATCGCGCACAACTCACCCCGTCGAGATCCAACGAGAAGATGCTGATTTTTTTTTTCATTTTTGTTATAGGAAAATGTTGAAGTTTTTTCTGTGTATGGCTAAAGTGTGTCTTGTAGTTATCACATTATGCATTTGATAAAGCTTTGGCTTTGCATTTTTTATTAATGGTATATCTGATTCAATTTTGAATTTTGGGAATGTGCAACGGAATCTGGTGTTCATTGCTGTGTATCCTTCTCCGCGGAATCATATTTCCATTTTACTAAATATGGGTGAAAAAAAATTAAAACAACGAAAATACGATTTCGTTGCTTTATTATACAACGGAATCGTATTTTCGTTGTTTCAGATTTTTTTCACCTTTTTTGTAACCAACGAAAATACGATTCCGTTGTTTTATTATACAACGGAATTGTATTTATGTTGTTTCAATTTTTTTTCACCTTTTTCTTAAACAATGGAAATACGATTCCGTTGTATAATAATACAACAAAATCGTATTTCCGTTGTTTTAATTTTTTTCACCCTTTTTGTAAATAACGGAAAAACGATTATACAACGGAATCGTATTTTCGTTTTTTCAATTTTTGTAACTTTTTTGTAAATAACGAAAATATGATTCCGTTGTATTATTATACAACGGAATCATATTTCTGTTGTTTCAATTTTTTTCACCCTTTTCGTAAACAACAGAAATACAATTTCATTGTATAATAATACAACGGAATCGTATTTCTGTTGAAAGGGTATTTTTGAAATTTTAAAAAATTATCATCATCTGAGTGGTGAGAATAGTAATTATGGGGGTGAGAATAGCAATTCCCGTAATGCTTTTATGACACTTGTTGGCATTTGTCATGATAATAATAATAAGCCGCTAAAGAAAATATTGGCAGCCCAATAATATGACAGTTGACAAGAGGAACCTCACAATCAAATATTCTTATTGGCTACTGGCCAGATTAACATTAATGAGTACAGCGCACTGTTGTATTGTAGGCGCCGTCAGACCAACCCTTTTTTTTCATAATTTATTGCTTGTTTCGAAAATTCCTTGGTATTTATGTCGTAGTCCGTAGTCACATTTAGATGAAAGACAGAGAAAACAAAGACCATGATTTCAACTAGCAATTCTAGAAGCTTTATTATGCTTTTCTGTGAACAAGCTAATGAAGCAAAAACAAGCTCTCAACTCTTACAAAAGACCCGAAGATGGAAGCAATAATATGTAGTATTATTCTTTATGTACAAGAAGAAAACAAGGCTCAAAAAAGAAACAACATGGAAAAAGTTCCTATGATGTATATATAATACTATAATACCATATTATACCCAGTTGTTGGACACGGAGAAGTTGTGGAATCTGAATGAGAGATCCCCAGCTGTGTCTCTCTCAAGCTGCATTGGCGGAGAACCATCACTGCTGACATCACCACCTGCATCAGATCCTTCATGGGGCAATGGCTGTATTTGATTCTCATTTGGATGGCGTGCCAATTGAACTTCTGGTGGTAATGGTAATGGCAACACTGAGGGAGACAAGTTACTCAATCTTGTACTTTCTACACTTGAAGCCAATGCTCGGTCCCAAAGGAAGACATGGAGGAGAATAGGAACTTTGGTGTGTCTATGCAAGGAGAGTTTCTGGCTCAACGAAACAGTGTCATAACACCTAATGGCTCCTGTTGAAGAAACCATCCATGGGAGGACTCTCTGATTTGAAAGCCTAGACACTACCAACAACTTTGAAGTATCTTTTGCTGCTTTATACAGATTGCTGAGTCCTGAACGTGTGGCTGGTACATTTTCTTGGTCATCATCAATAACTGTTTGGATGAAAATAAAACCCTGTTGATCGCATACAAAAATTGTTAGCTAAAAGCCTAAGACCAACAATGAATCAATCTGTTTTAACTATATAAGTGCTTGCTGGATTCAAAGAGAGAGACCTCTCCTGTGCGACTAATGGCAAAGCCAAGCTTTGTATCATCCTCTTTTAGTTTTATCTCTATTGAGAACTCTCCTCCGATTGGAGCATACCAGAGCCGAACTGCTCTAACAACACCAATGTCTACTCCATGATAATCCTCAAAGCCATAAAGGCTTGCATTTGCAAGGTTAGATAAGTCGGATAATGACCCTGCATTTACAGTGGAAGAAGCTGTCTCTCCGGAGATCTATCACACAAATAGAAGAGAAAATCCAGTTACCACAGTGCAACCAAAACCAGTCAAGAATAGAGAAACTAATCTCTCAAACTATGATTGCAATGTTTGGCAGCTTCCAAGCAAACACGATGATGGTAAACATTCTAAACAGTGGCTCTCCTAGTGTCAAACAAATAGTGTACTGTAATTCCTACTTCCAAATTTAGACATCATGTCGCCCAAATTAATCGCTGAAACTTTAGTGATCCATGTAGCTAACTTCCATAGTGGGATAAGGCTTTGTTGTTGTTGATGTCATATTGATTAATATGTTCTACAATGGCCTTCCTATGAAGTGGAATTTTTTTTTTTTTTTTTTTTTTTGAGGGAGAGGGGGAGAACTGGTGTAAGAACTCAGTTGGGTATCATATAAAATGGAATTTACAAAAGTTCATGTGACTCACGGATTAGTACTCTTCAAAAGTTTTAATGTGAAAATAAAAGAGGCCTAATATCAGTTTGTGCACATCAAGTGACCTGTTGGAAAACAATATTACGGTAGTAAACTAGTAATAAAGCCTATATATTGTGCTAGCATGCACAACCGAATGTGCCTCATTGCAAATAGGGAATTGATCATTTACCTTAGTAAGTAGGGACTCGGTTTGGACGTTCATAAAAACAATAGGGACCCCTGAAGCTTGAGCAGCACTCAGCCACGTATTTGCTCTGGCTAGTGTGTCCTCCACGTCATTGTAGCGAGAAGCTATTCTATCTGAAACTTTGGGAAGAAGTAATATGGAAAGAAAATTACTAGAATTGGGAACTGATAGCAACTCCTGCATCCTCCTCTCCCATGGATAGGAGACATATCCATCCTGTAACCGCGTCCTAGTTAGTGCATTTACCATCCTGGTGGTCCTTGAAGCTGCAAAGTGCAGTTATTGTTAACGGATTAGATCATGACATATATCAGAAAGTAAAAGTTAAAAACTGCATTTCCATTGCTGACCAAACAAAATATAGAGTATAAAACTAGACTCTACGCTTAAAAGAAATTCAGGAAATTTTAAAACAAAAAGCCAAAACAGACTACTATCAAAGGTATCTAATACATTGTATTAGAGTAACTAGACTGCTTCTAATTAATGCTAATGACTATCATGTATGTACCAATATATCTATTATTCCATATTACTGCCATAAGCAACACTAAACACAACTTTTTTACCTTTCTTTTCTTTAAATTTAACTCTAGATGTGAAAAATGCTGGTTTTAAAATGATCTATAACGAAAAGTGCACTATGATAATGGAAATTAGGGGAACTGAATGTAGACATCATTGACAGAAGGAAGTCATGAGTGTCACGCAACTTGATGCCTAAATCTAGCAAAAGGTGTAGCTTTCAGATAAGAAGTTAATGCCTCAAATATATACAAACAACGAACGTGACCCATGCGAATGCACGGGTTACCGACTAGTATCAGTTAACGCAAAAGCCAAAAGGCTTAGAAGTTAGATCTGTGTAATAAAAGAGGGAAGAGGTACCACTCACGTTAGTGTGAAGTTGTAAACAGTAATAACTATTTAACCATAAAAAGAAAAAGAAAAGCAATGGTGTCGTTCAGTGAAACGGAGACTGAAATCACCTATTTTCATTTTTTGTTTCCTTATTTATCTCTTTAAATAAAAAAAATACTAACACTTTAGCCAAATAAATCTAACAATCGGAATTCAGTATTCAGAAGTCAAATTTTTTACAATAATAACCTATCATTGTTCAATAGCAACAGACAGTAAACGGTAACTAAACAAGTCTCTGCCAGCCTAACCAGACTAAGACAATAACACCGTACCCCATCCTATCTATCTCCTATCATTTTATTTCTTCATAGTACACGAATAAATGAACTTGTCTACCTATTCATCCATTCAATTAAACATGGGAACGAACACCTAACATAATTTTTCATTCATTCTTTTAAAAAAAAAAAAAAAAAAAATCGTTTGCAGATTTAGTTAGTTAATTTTACAGAAGCGTGAGCTGAACTCGTTCTAATTACGCTAAATCGAAGGTGAGGGGGAACAAAACAAACAACTTAGGATTAACCGAACTCACTCGATAATTCGCAAGGGACAGAGAGAAGGAGAAGCAAATAAACAAACAAAAAAGTCAACGAAAACGGAAGAAGAGTACCTTGGAGTTGGAAACACTCGGTTTCAGTTCGATCCAAGAAGCCAACAACGTAGTTAGGATCAGTGATGGAGCGGAGGACATAGTGCTTCTTCCCGGAGGAATCGTTGGGAACAATACACGCCTGCAACTCGGCGAAGTCGTTGGGTCCTCGGCGAACCAGAACGAGGATAGAGGTCTCTTTCTTCTTGTAAGAGTCTTGCAGGATTTTGTTGACGCCACTCTTGCCATTCTTAAAAGGCGATTTGAAGCGGATAAGCGCTTTTGGAGAAGCTCCGATTCGAAGCTCTTCGACGATGTCACCGGTTTGAAGCATGTCCCCGGTCCACTCGTCCGCTTTGGAACTTCCCTTGAGACACTCTATGGATAACACTTTGGGGTCCCGTGTTGGTGAGTCTGAACTGCTCTGAGATAACCGGTCCATGGTCATGTTGTAATTAACACTTTTTCTTTGTATTATTATTCACTTCATCACAACACATCTCATCACTTTGTGTTTTGCCAGAGAGGGTTTGAGATTTTTGTGCTGTGTGTGGAGTTTTTTAATTAACAATCATGGTACGTACGGTTATAAGAGATGGAAATTTTACAGAAACGTTGAATTCAATAGTAAGTTTTTTTAATGACGGAAATGTTGAAGAGAGGTGGATCGATTGAGTTTGTAAGATACGAGCCAAAAAGTCAAATGAACCTCTCCCGGACCCGGTTAGTAAATGTGAACACGAGTTCTGGGATATTTTTTTTTTATTTCGGCTTAATCGTCTTAATTTTAAGAGTTTCGTTTAAATGTTGTCAATAGTAGTGCTGATTAACCTATGTCTTATTTCGGGTTGATAGGGATGGACAGAGGAAAGTGATAATAATGGAAAAGGAAGAGAAATGAGAATAAATGAGGTGAAAAACTTAGAAGTGAGATAGAAAAAAAAAAGTGAATGAATGATTATAATTTTCTTTTAATAGGTATGCTTTTAAGAAAAAATGGTTAAAGTTAAAAAAACTTATTATGTATTATAATTTGTGATTGAATGATTATATATATTTTTATATTATCAATACATATACTTTTATTTAAATTTTATGATTTTCTAGTATCGACAATCCCGTGTTATTTCTTTTGTATTTTGGAAAGTGGACCAAACATATTATAAGTTGTTTGAATTAATTAATTTATAGTAGGGTTTTTAACAATTAGTAAAAATATAATAAAGTGTAATTTGTTTGAATTTATAAAGAAACATTATATAAAATAACTAAATAAAAAAAACTCCCAGTATATCATTTTGACTTAGAGAAACAAAGTCCTTCGAAGACTCCTCAAAATTCTGCTATGAAAGCAAAAGTTTTGAAGTTTTGTTTAGTAGTTTGAAAATTTTGCCTAGCCAACTTCATTAAAAAAATCACTCCCGCTACATTTTGTTTTGTCCAAGGAGCTTTTCACAACACCATCTGTATTTATTTCCACCCATCCTTTCTCGGGGGACTTCCACCCTATCATTGCTTGCAAATAGTACCCTCTATAATGTTGAAGGGAGGGGAGGAATACCCACCAAGCCTATTCATATTAAACTTGTCTAAGCCTATTCACGTTTCGCAAATTTGGGCCCATTTTTTTTTTCTCCCCCAAATCCTGCTCTGCGATTCTGAGTCCATTTAAGCCTTTCTATTATTCATTCCACTTGTACATATAAATGATCATTTTACTTATGTTTAACAATCGGCTGAATTCTTCTTTTAAAAAATTTACTATATTTTTCTCTTGGTGTGTTTGTACATAATATATTATTATAAATATAAAAGCCAAGTTGAATAACGAGTTAAGTCAAATTTATTCGATTCAAGTAGAAGCTAATTCGATAGATTAACTCAACTTCCCTTAGGCTCGCACATTTTCTTTTTTAAATTGCACCAAGTTTTTATAAATGTAAAAGTTAATCATTTCTTTGAATTGAGTTTAATTTATCGTATTACTTATTGTTTCACAAGGATTTTATTTTACACTTAAAAAAATTACAAATTAATTAATTAAATATACATGTAACATCAATTCAACGACTTACATTTTACATGCAAACAAAATTATCACTGAAATATAAATTTCTTGTGAATTAATATTGTTTAATTCTCTTCCCACTCTTTTATTTAAAATTTGTTTTTGTTAAAGAATTTTACATTGCTCGCCAATCAATTTTTCATCCAAATCTATTAAGTCTTGAAAATTTTGTTTACGAAACAAGTGTTTTAATAAACAAAAATCAGAAACAACTGACAGACGTCTTCTCATTTTATTTTTGTTTTTATCTTGTTCAACATTTCCTTAAATCCCATACGATACGTTACTTTGTTTCTTGAATCACCCTCAATCAATTTAGTTTCATTTTAAAAATTAAAACAATTTGTAAAAATAAAAGCAAACACTTCCCAAGTGTTTATTTGCCTATAATCAGTTTGAATACTTAGGTGACGTCGTAACTCGCAACCCATGAAAAGATAATTAAATTACAAAGCCACTTCGAAACATAATAGTATAGGAAATATATTCATAGAAACATAAATTATACATTCAAAAACACTTGTTACATGTTAATCAAATCCGTGGTGCTGCTATATCTAATTTATCAAATTAAACAACAATGTACATATCATAATATTAATTAGAGTATTTTAATAATAATACCGTGCATCCCTATAACTTTTTTTTTTGGGAAACTATGCATCTTAAAATATCTACTCGTCAGTTCCTGTTTGCCACGATGCCATTTATCTACTGCCTTGACCAATTGCAAAGCATTGCGCCACCTTCACTTTCCACCAACATTTTTATGAAAGGTGTGTCACACACACGCACTATTCTTGTACAAAAATCTCTAGCATGAATGTTGACTAAAAAAACTGAATTGAAAAAAAAAATTAAAACCAGAATATATAGTAAAATGTTTAATAAAAGGGATTCATTGCTAATAACACATATTTAATAAAAGTACAAACCAACAATTCCGCAATGCATATTATAGTAAAGATTACACTTCAGTATAGTTTCTTAATATGAATTTGTATTGTGTGTAAATTTTTACTCACTTTTCTTTGTTTAGTTATAACAACCTCAGAAAAATAGTTAATAAAAATGTTTTTTTAAAATTAATTATAATTTTATCGACTTTTAAAATTACTTAATACATGTTTTTCCTTAGTACATTATAAGAGGATGAAACTTTACATAAAGAGACAAATGTTTATATGAAAGTGTATTAATATTTAAGTGATTTCATTTGGTAAATATTTATATCTCATGTAAATAGAAACTATACAAAAAAGCTTATTAAAATATAGATTAATTACAAGATTAAATATACTTTATAGAAATTAATTAAAATGTTTGCATGAAAACATATATTAAGATTTAGAGGTAAATTACTTACATCGTATGAAAATAAAAAATTTACATGAATATTTAAGTCATGACAATATAAGTATGAATAAAAGATAACCTAAAGTAAAAATATACTAAACAAGAATGAATACTTTTACACAAAAAGATATTAATATCTACATAAATATTTATTAATATTTAAATTATAAAGTAAAAAATACTATAAAGATATTAAATATTTTATATAAAAGCATGTGAGTATCTAAATTATTAAATTTGACTTCATTTAGTATTATATTTCATGTACTAAACAATGCAAAGGATTAAAAAATTACTGAACTATAAATTAAATGTAAAATATTATCATTTTATTCGACCACGTTTCATTTCATTATAATTTCTTGAAAATTACTATATGATTAAGCGTATCAAACACGAAATAAATGCATGAATATTAAGTCTTTTACTATTAAATTCTCCAAGTGCAATCATGAAATATGCTTGTGAAGAAAATTAGGAAGCCCCAAAATGAATTGTGTTTTGGAAGTCAAAATAAATCTAAA
This sequence comes from Pueraria montana var. lobata, assembly GCA_026413185.1. Classification (NCBI taxonomy): domain Eukaryota; kingdom Viridiplantae; phylum Streptophyta; class Magnoliopsida; order Fabales; family Fabaceae; genus Pueraria; species Pueraria montana. Next base: position 10,367,041 of record CM048654.1, read on the forward strand.
TAAAACAACTCTTGATCATAGAAAAATTCGTGTGAAAGCCGCCATATCTCCCCATTAGAGTGATAAAGTAAAAGTACTACCTACCTTGTCAAACCATCTTTCTAAAGAGCAACTCAAGCGGTTATCTCCTAAACCTTCCAACAAATTTCTGGGAATAGCTTGAACATTCGTTCAATCATGATATCAGCAAGCAAACAAAACTATTTTACTATTGCAAAGCTGGGCTCATTGGCATTAATTAGAATATGTGTCACATACAAGATAGACCAATAGAGTCACTCTCATTTGAATTAATGCTTGATACTTGCTTGTACGTCCAAGGTTTCGGCCTAGGAAGCTTTATTTACATTTACAATTACAAATAAAGGCTTATCCCAGTCAGCAATGCAACCTGCTGCTGTTCTATGGCTCTAGGTGCAAACTTGTGGTTATGCTATAGCCACCTTTCCTTAGAGATTTTAGCATTACATTTGATATTCCAACAATCATGTAAGTCTATGACTCTGAGACAAGCTTATAGGAGGAATCTGAGCAACTTTCTCGTTCCACTTTGTTCTTTGAGGTCCTCTTTTTATCCGATTATTGCTTTTTTATTTTTTATCGTACACAATCTATCTAGTACCTTTTTATTTCTTACACATTCAGATTCAGTATCTAGAAGTCACTTTGGACCTTGACCAATCTGAGATGAACAGGAGGCTGGACTCACTATAAAATTCTCCTAGCACCCATTTTTTTTCTTATACAAAATTCAAATTTGACACTTTATTTAAGAGAAAACAAACTCCGTACTATTTAGACTGATAAACATTGGTATATCTATCCAATTTCTTTAAAATCTTTGATTGATCATTTACAATTTTTAAATAATAAAAGTATTTTTAAAATTTCTCCAAAAATACACAGATTGATTAATTTAACTTATAATAATGTTAAATTAAATTAAAACTGTTAAAGGCCACTTGAGTCGATTTCTAGTTACCCTGGATGCTTCATATATACAATATTGTTACATCATTTTGTTTGTTACTCTTCATATTTTTATGTCAATATTGAATATAATCTTTAACATCCATGGAAGGTTGGCTGGCAGGGGGAAAGCTAGGATATTTTATTGGTTATATAATTCCGTGTGTCAAAAGATATTGACAAATACTTTGTTAATTTTGGGTCCCTTTTTAAAAAGTTAGGCCCAACATAAGAAAATAAGCCTAGGTGTTGGTCCAATAATTAGGTTCAATAACCGGACCTCGGACACACAAAAGCTTCAAGAATACAAGAGAAACCACTGTGCAGGTGCAAAGCACATTATCATAACCTGTATTTTGTTATTATTTGTTTAGTGAGGCAATTCCCACGCCATTTCACATAAGAAACGTCACTACAGGAAAAGAGAAAATAATATAAATAGATTTTATAAGGTTTAAGATATTCCCTCTAACCTTTATCTCCCATTCGTATCTTATATGCATCGACTTGAACATCAAATCCTGTAGACATACACTGTTAGCAAAGTTTGCTTTGCATGTATTTGAGGATATTCTATCCGGATGTTCCATATATGTGGACTGGTATTGAACAAGAAATTAAAACAAAAAATAATTTTTAATGTATTAAAGTAGTACTATATTTTCATCAAACTATTTTTATCCTTTTTAATTCTTAACATGTAATATCAAAATATTGATTAATTTATCCCTAAGCTATTTATGACTTACAGAACAACACATTTTATGTGAATCCATAATGGCATTTCCGCACCATTTTTCCCCACATATTTATACATTATTTTTTACTAGTATATATTGTTTCCATACTTTTAAATCATGAAATAAAATTACATATTTCAATGCACTCTTTTGCTAAACACCAAAGCATTGCACTTCATTTGGTTCTATGGATTTTGGAAAGAGATCATTAACCAAGACAAAAGACACACATCCGAATAAAACTGATCTCTTCAATTTGTATTTTTATTTCTTGAAGGGAAGGGGGCATCAGCCCCACTGATCTCTTCAATTTAAGGGGGAAAAATGATGAGAAGAGAAAGGAACTGTGTTATAATGGCCAGAATATTCTTTATTTACTTTTACGTTATTATATCATAAAGATAATTTTTTTTAATACAATTATATCTTTTATCCTCCCGTTCATCCAATTAAATAAGTAGAGGTATAATTTGACTTTTCTTTATTTAATACAATTTTATCTTTCTTTCCTTTTTGTTTTTTCATTTTAGATAATTTAAAATTCTACTTTTTTTTTTTTCCTTCTAATGGTTTCTCCTCTATTTCTTTTCAGTACCAAACAAAAAGGTTGAAAGAGACGAATAATAATGCACGTAGCTATAGCTGCTAGCAGGTCCCCACCGCGACGAAAAGTTGATCAAGTCCCTCCAGATGCAGATTGTATTGTCCCTGCGTCACTCCGTGAGCCTCGCTTGCTGCCAATTCCATTTGTTTTTCTCCTTTCTACTTTCTATTTCTAGCAACGCTGTTTATTGGTAGGCCACCGTTTTACTATATGTTTTGATTAAATTTTGCAAATATAAATTTAAATTAAAAGTATGTTGTAAACTTAAGTTTAATAAAAATAAATTTATTATAACATGATTTATGTTTGAATATTTTTTATTCAAAAATATATTGATAAAATGAAATATATTTGGATGATACCAATGAAAAATACTTTTACTTCATGTTTCTATTTTAACAATATGTTTGGATTTCTGGTGAAAAGATCTAAAAGTACGTTTGAGAGTAAAATCATTTTGAACTCATGTTTGGTTATCCCTCAAAAATATGTTTGAAAGTAAATTTTTGCTTCGAAACTGAATTTGGAAGAAGTAAGACTTGGAATACTTTTGCAAACTCAGTTTGCAAACTTAAGTTTGACCCAAACAAGTTTGCAAACTTTAATCAAAACATGCACTAAATATACAAATCAAAAGTACTTTTACTTTAAAAACATCAAATTTATTGTTTATGATCCAAATCCGGGTTTGGTCCAAATATAGATTGCATAATTAATTTTCGAAACTTCCAAACATGATGCTAAACTAAGTTTGAAGCTTCAAAAATATGTTTGAGGTACCTAAACAGGTATCCAAACATACCTTTAACCTAACTCAAACCTAGCACATACTTTTAATTCATTCAATTTTTTTAGCACACTAACCCACCCAACTAATAAATGAGCTACAACCGGACCAATCAATATTTATGTCATAATAATATATATTACAAAAGTTTTAATTTAAATAAAAAGATCTTATAAAGCAAGTGAAATACTGGATTATTATTTTCAGGACATGCCAATCTTGAGCACCCTAATTTCTAGGGTAGTGATTGTCTAATTGATAGTTTGTGTCTAGTAGAGGTGGGCAAACGGTCCAGGTCCGCGGACTAACCCGTTAACCCGCAGCCCGTACGGTATACGGACTGCATTTTTTTTAATCCGTTTAAAATGCAGGTTTTTTAGCCCGGTCCGTTTAACCCGTGGGCTAAACGGGTTTTAACCGCGGGCTAAACGGGCAGCCCGCGGGCTTTTTTTATTTTTATTTTTTTTAAATTTAAGATGTTATTTAAATATTCAATGAACTATCTATTTGAATTATATTTGTGTGCATTTAAAATTTGCACTTGACTTGTTTGGATCTAGACTTGACACACTTGACAAATTAAATACTTTTTATATGGTTGGTGATATAATGTTTTTATTTAATATTGATTGAGTAGTGCTTGAGTATTAATTGATTTGTGTATATCAAAACCTTTGATATTGATTTTATGATAGGTGCCGCTGCATATGTATATAAATTTTTTTGGGTTTTTTTTTACAAAAAGAAAGATTTAAAAAATGGTTAAATTTTAGTTAAAAAAATTTTAATTTTCAATTCTTTTTTATTTTTTTTCTGTTAAATGGACCAGCTCGTTTAACCCACGGACTAAACAGGCCGGTCACGGGTTTGAAAAATCAGAGCCCGTTTACAATACGAACTAAACGGACGGGCTAAACAAACCACGGGCCAAACGGGTTACGGACTAAACGGGCAGACCCGTCCGTTTGCCCACCTCTAGTGTCTAGTTAGTATCCAGTGAATAGTGTGAGTACTCTTTGTTCTCCTGTTCATTGTTGACTACTAATATATTTGCTGCGTGTACCTTCCAAAACAACCCCACACATTTACTTAACGTTTAGGGCAGCATTTGCTTTGTGACATCATTTATGACATGGTATTCACTAGAATGGATTTGGACCCACACGATTGGCCCATTAGGGATAGTGACTCATCCATTGCCAACAGCTGTGTCATATCCATGTGCTCTTTCTCTCTCAAAAGCAGATCAACTCCGAAAGGCCGAAACCCATTTACCTTTTTATGGCCACGTATACCAAACCAAATTATTTTCTTCAAAATGTTCATTATTATTGTGATGGCGATGAAGGGAGAGAGGATGAGGTAGCGGGAGGAGTAAATGATTAAAGACAAGAAGATGAAAGAACACATTAGTTAATTTTAGTCTTTTAGAGATTAAGCAGACAAAGAATCCTCGTCTTATTGAATTGCAATACCCAAATAGTCGAATCCAAATTGGTGATAGATTGATAGCTTAGCATCCGTCAAAAGAGGAACACAAAGCAAAGCCACCATTCATACAAGGGTACGGATTGAGATAACCACCACCGAATTGGCTTTATGAGAGACACTCTTAAGATTCATGAAAGAAAAGGGAGGGCCAAAAAATAAAAATAAAAGTAAAACACACACTACTCATACAAGTGTATATATAAACCAACAAAACCATGTCGGCTTCGGTCCCCCATGTTTCCCATGTCATTGAATGTGAAACCAAACCCATACATAACATCCCTTTTTTAACGTTATTGCTGAACCAACAGTGTCCATGAAGATGCAAAAATGCAAATTTCCATTTTCCATTTTCCACCCCATCCCCGAAAATGGGGGCCCCTAAGAGTAAAGGCATATTATATATATCAGAAAATTTTGTACACCATGCTTTGAATATGTGGCATCAAATTTTAATAAAGTCAACTTTTATAAGCTGATTTTCCCACCACTCCCAAACAACCAACCGCTGAAGATGTGGCTACATAATTATCGGAAAAGGTGCGCTAGTTTTCTAGACCAAATTATTACTAAGCTGTACACGGAATGACGCGGGTATCCTCCTTCTTTTCCGTTATTGCTGCTGCTTGTGTGAACACGTGCACTTAGCCCGATTGTCCGAAAGAGTCTAACCAAGTACATACAAATAATATAAATATATAGATGTAGAAATAAAATGAGTAACGGAATCAGCAAATGCTTCATAATTCATTATGGCATTATATTTTTGGTATTTCTTCTATCAAAATTAGAGTTTCACCTTACTAATCTATGCTCATGTTTAATGCAATCTTTTATTATACTCATGGTATTTTTGGTATTTTCTATTGGGAGAGGTGAGTTTGTAACATACCTGAACTTGCTTTTGAAGGTCTTTAATGTACTCAACAGCCAAGTCCAACATGTCTGCTGTGTTTGTTTGCTGCAAAGAGAGGAAAACAACATTGATGCGTCAAGGACTCCTCCACAATTTTTCACACATAACATAAATGGTGACGTATGTGTGCACAACAAGTCAAAAACTTACCTTATCCATGTTCGGAACGAGATCTTGTAGCTTCCTCATTCGCTCACTAATTTTAGTTCTTCTCACCTGAAGCGCAGTTGACACAAAGATAACTATTAAACAAACAAACCAGTTTCACCTTAGATGCCAATTATTTGCAATTTTGCCCAATTGTGCCTAGGCATGGATTAAATACTCAACAGTGTAAAATATTTGGTCCTTTCCTAGTCATGAAGAAATGATTAAGAAAAATCCAGTTGCCTATTTTAGAATCAAGAAACCAAGTACAAGTGAAAAAAGAAAAGGAAATAATTTGGGATTTGGATACTTCAGTAACAGGACAATTGTCTTGTTACAAGAGAGAAAATATTGATGGAACCTAGACAAATTCTGGTGGGTCCTATTATAATGTCTTGTATCTTTCTTTCTTATAACGTGACAAAAATTAGGTGTGTGCATTTGAATTCAACTTATTTTAAGGAAATAATCACTCACATACTAGTTTTCAAAGAGTTTTTAAAAAATAAGCAATAATATCTCCAAAAACAATCCCAATCAAACATGCATAACATGAGAGAATTTTAATCCAAGAACAAACCATACCCTCTCTGCAATGCTTCTTGGGTGAGTGGCACAGCCCCGCTTGGCACGAATTTTGCAAGGAACAGAATCTGAGAGCTGAAGAAACTTCTCAATAGCTGCCATTTCTGCAGAAGTATTTGGCAAACTCAGTTGATGAGCCAAAGCAGAAGAAGGTTGGCCTCCAGTTTCATTCTGATCAATGCAACAAAATCAGGTCACTAACATTGCAGTTCAAAAATTACACATAATAATTACTTTGGTCCAGTGGTACTCTACCTGGCTTTCAGGTGCATTTACACCAGAAAATGGTTTTACATCTTCATCTCTATATCTCTTCAGACCTGTCATATTGTCAGACATGATTGCAGAATCATCCCATGGACCAACGGGGAAACCAGGGATAAATTCATTACCCTGGCGTTCAGCAAACCCTTCATTTTCTGCATTATTCTGTGTATTGCTCTTGTTTCCAATTTCAGCCCTAGATGACATTAGTCCTGAAGAGTAGTTTGGTGCATTCTTCATCCTTGTTGTTGCGGGAGAAAAGTTTGCTTCCTCACTGGTGTTACTATTAGCAGCTCCCATAGTTCCCATGCCTCTTACAGCAGCATAGCCTGCCAATCAAGCTTGCATAGCGTCATTATGACAACCTATTCATGGAGTAAGAAAATGAAGTTTGGCATAAATATGAAGCCTAAACCAGGAAACATCGATCACTGTACCCATGTTTAGCTCAACCAACCAACCTCTTCTTTATAAAATGATAGAATTCCCACCAAATTCTACCAAGACCATAGTCATATTGTAGTAGGAGTTAACGGATTTAAAGTAAGAAGTTACAGTTATTAATTAGAGATTAATTTCTTGAAATACGGAGATCCATTATGTTCTTACATACCCAAAAAAAAGAATGACATAATTTATTATACACTTGCATGCACTTTTTTTACATTTTTAACGGTGGATTTTTTAATAGCTATAATTCCTTAGTGTGCTCTATAAAGAAAATTCATCGATTTAAAAAAGTCAAATCCTGATATTTTTTCTTCTGTCCTTTTTAATCTACCAGTTGCTCCAACAGCAATATGTCTCTAGAATAACAAAAGATATTTATGCTACCTGAACTGACAAGAATTAATGTTGTCATTTTTCCGAGAAGATTTTATTTTTCCCTTGCGTGTGCGTTTGGGGATTTAAAAAGAAAAAAAAAAAAAAAAAAACACAAGAAAATCGGGATGGAAACAATAAAATCTCTCTGAAAAAAAAAAGGTGACATTTTTTTAATGGAAAGAGAGAAAAAAAAGTGAAATTAAAAAAAAAAAAAAAACCAAACACGGAAGGAAAAGAAACTGGACATACCAGTTTCAATGTTAATGTTTGAAAACAATCCAGCAGGTGAGCTACCATGCCTGATAAGATTGGAACTACTTCCACAACCAGCCTTCATCTGGTTTGGCAAAGGTGGTCGTCCAGTGTTTTGGTAAAAATTCTGAGGAGCAGAAGAGCCATAATTATTCATATTATTACTTTGCTGTTGTTGTTGGAGAACAGGGGGTTCGTTATTCATGGATGGCATACCCTGAGGTTGCTGATTAACCTCTTCCTTAACTGCAACAACAGTTGGGGGATTCTGAGTAGCAAGTGAATCCTCTGCATCAGCATCACCCCCACCAAGACTATTCACAAAGCGTGTCAACATTCGCTCTGTTTCGGGGCTAGAGGGGCGATTGAAAACGTGCTCGTAGAACTCACGGTCAATGATGCTCGAAAAATACGAACTTGGTGCCGATCGGTACCGTGTCAACCCTGAATTCATCTGCTGCTGGTGGTGATCCACAAACACGGGAGGGTGCTGCTGAAGATTAGACTCCATTGAAAAAAAATCAAAGTTTTTTCCTTTTCTTTTTTCTCTTTTTTTCCTCAGATTATCTTCTACACACTCGCATCAGATCACACCAACTTCTCGGAATCCTCTATTTCCTGAAAAAAGAAAAATTCTTTGGCCAAGCTTTCAGCATAACAATTCCAGAGATCTAAAACTAAATAAGCAAACCGCAAATCTAGATAATTAATAATTTAACTTGCAACTGTGAATTGGGTTGCCTGAAAAATCAGGAAGAGATCAAATTAAAAAGCTAGGGAAAAAAAAAACATAACAAAAAAATGTATAAAAAAAAAATGAGTTGTTGTTATTGTAGTTTCTAACTTTCTATCACAGTCACATACATAACATCGAAAGTCATAGAAACTAACGGCAACCCATTTTTTTGTTCCTGAAAGTGAATCAATCACTCAGCTCAACAGGACAAGACAAGCAACAAAAGCAACATGTGAAGAAGATAAGCAAAGGGTATGAAGTACTAAGTTAGAAGAGAACAGAAAAAAAGAAACACGTACCTCGTGTTGGTGTGTGTGTGTGTGTTTTTTTTTTGGCTTGGATTTAAGGTTGTGTGAAGTGGTGGTGGAGATGGGGTGGGTGGGGGAAGGTTCAAGAGAAAGGGATTATTAAAAAATAGCATTCCATTTAGTTAGTGAGGAGGTGCAGCCAATGAGAAGTGAACAGAGCCATAAATCCAGCTCTCTGAGATTTGAGTTTTACTAGAATGCCCCCAATTTAGGGAAGAAACAACCAAATGGGAGATGAACGTGGCAGAGGGGGGCTTCCGAAGGGAGAAAGAACACAAGTTAATCCTATATTTAGAAGTAAAGGTAGGTTTTGATAAAATGGGAAGTATACGAGGTGAAATGACTTTATTGCCTGCCTCCACTCTCTTCCACCGCTCTACTTCTTCTCTCATCTCTCATTCACATCATCATCATCATCATCATTCATCACTGCCCTACAAAATGGAAATCATTAAACTATCATTTCATTTTCCAGGGCAAAATTTTCCAAACATAGCAGAGATGGGTGCTCATTTTGCCTTTTTTAGTAATTATCAAATTTTGCTAATTAAATTCTTAATTCCGTCTATTAACTTTTATTGTCAATTTTTAAAATAAAATTTAAATTAGTAGTATCACTTATTCTTCCAACATTAAAATAATTTCTTCCTCATCCCCCTCGGCTTGAAATCAATATTTTCTTTAAATAGAATGCTTGTGAGTTTGGATAGCAGTATCATACAATCGGGTCAGGGGTGCAGCAGTTTTGCTCTAGAATTTTGCACAAGTTAAATCAGGCAAAATCTATTTTTCTAAGGATAAAAGTTAAATTCTATATTTAGTTTAAGGTTATTTTTATATTTCTGATTCCACACTCTGAAGCACATTAATTTGTATAATTAAGTCATTTAACAAATTACATATTTTTTCAATTTTATATAAATAACTTAAATTATAAATTGGTAAAGTTTTGATTTTGACACAACGTTTCATCCTTTTCTATTTATAGAAAACATATCTTTTTCTAATCGTGTGTCTTACTTTTGTCAACGCCTTCCCACCACCTTTAAGTTTTATTTGTGGGCATAACTTTTTTTTAATCACATTCGCCAAAACAGAACTGTTATGTAAATATATATTTTTTTTAAAGAAACTAAAAAATTTATAACAAATTCAGTTTTTGACAAATCGTTATAAACTATTTATTTTAACTTTAGGAAATACTAGCATAGTGGTAAGGAGGCTTTTTCACTCATTGTTGTTCTTTCTTAAAAAAATGCACTAGTTCATTGTGGATTTTTAAAAAAATATATCATTAATAGATTAAGTGTGGAAAATACCCCACGTGCTAGTAAAAGAGTGAATATAAATTATTTCATGTACATGATATCTAGGTCATATTAAATATTATATTTATTTATCTCTTAATAGGTATTAAATAAGTCTCATATTTATTATTTATATGAAGAGAAATAAACATAAAAATTCAACGTGACCTTATCATTTTAAAATTTGAAAAGAAGAGAAGATGCATTGCATGTTTGGATTAAAATATCCATAATTATGTTGCAATACTAACTAATATGATTTTAAATAAATGTTTATATTTTGTATTTCATGTTAAGAAATTGATTTTGAGTTCAAAATTCACTTTAAGTTAAAGTAACTTTAAATATATCTTGTGTTGACTAAAAAAAATTATTTTGAGTCTTACTACTAACTTATTTTTAAAATAAAAATAAGCACAAAGCACATCAATTTAAAACTATTTTTAACTAAAATTAATTTTACAAAATCAATTATATTTATAATTAATTTTACAAATATTAACTCAAACACAGGCTATGTACTAACAAGTAACACGTGTTAGACGTCAAGGCTATGTAATTGGGTGGAGCCCCGCGATTCTATTGTTCATATTACTGCCTTCGTCGAATATTCCTACTAAATAAAGTTTATTATTTTTCCCGTAAAAAGAAAATAATATCTATAGCTAATAAGGCTAATTCAATAATATCGTACTGTATAACTGAAAGAAAATGAAGTCACATGCATGTGTGCGTATTTTTCCCTTTTATGTTATTGTTAAGACCATCTTACTTTGTTCAATCCCCAACCTTTTAGAGGACAGGGCAAAAAAAAAATCCAAGGGAGAACAAGAAATTTTCAGTAGAATACAATCCAAAAATTGCTCTCAACATTTGAAATGACATTGAAATGTATAAAATGCAAGACTTTAGTTGAGTCATTTACAGTTCACCGACAGATGCAACTAAAAAAGAAAATAGAAAAAGTGTTACCTACTATAATCTCGCATATTAGTCCAAATAGAGCAAAAAATATTTATCATTAAATAAAGCTAAGTTTGAATGTCTTAAACAAAGTTTTAGATTTAAGTTTTTGTGAATAAAAAAATATAATTAAAAAATTAATCAAAATTTCCGTCCACAAAGATGATAGATTGGTCTGAATAGAGCTAGATTTAGATGCATTAAATAAAGTATTAGATTCAATTTTTTGTGAATGAAAAAAAGTGATTGAAAAATTAATCAAATTTTCTGTCAATACTAGTGATAGATACTTCACCTCTTTTCTTTTTAACATACTAAAAAAATCTCCCATGTGAAGTCCACGTATTAATAATTTTTTTCCCTCTCGTCACTAACCACACCAGAAACGATTAAAGTCCATAAACATACAATATCTGAGACAAAATCTCAATGATTAAAAAAAAAGAAGATAACCGCTAGATGTACTTGGAATATTGGCGTTGGTGGAAGTGGAAGAAAAAGGGAAATGTTTCTATGTTGTGCATGGGGGACCATTGGTTCCACGCGGACGTTCGTGCGCGGAGATGCGTTCTAAATAGTTTCCATGGACACCTAATAAGTGGTATCTTTCATTTTTTTAACATGATAAATAAACATTTTCTTTTCTTTTTTTAAAAAAGAAAAAAACAAAAGTTTTAGGAGATAGAGGAAGTTGACCCAACTAACAATTCCGGCACTCTATATATCTTAGTACGGTAAATGATGAGATTTTTTTGAGTGTTTACAAATAATGAGTTTGGATAAACTTAATGTATTTGTTATTTAATTTTAAAAATATTATTTCCATTTTAAAGAAAATATCAAAATTATTTTTAGGATTTATGCTTTTATTGAAAAATTATTCAATTATTATAAATTTTTAGAGACATTTTTTTTAATAAAAATCACTCTAATAATTTTTAGATGCATGGTTCTAAATGTCATAAGTATGTAGGAAAAGTTTTTTTTTTTTTTTTTGTCATAAGTATGTAAGAAAAGTTATTTTGTAATTTAATTGTTAACTTTCATTTATATTTTCAATTTTAATAAAAATTTTAAAAATATTCTAGAATAGTAAATTGTAAATAAATATATTATTAAATTTATATAAATTAACACATCCCCAATCGTTAAATTTTTTTCCTAAAAATATAATAATATATCTTAAAACGTTCGCTTTATAATTTTTTTAAAGTACAACACAGATATATGTTCGCTTCTTAATTTTTTTTTATTTTTTAAATACAACACATTAGATAGAACAGAACACATATACTACTATTATATTTCATTTTATACTAATTGAGTCTTATTCCAATACACCTGTCAAACATTACATCACAGTTATGCACTAATGCTCTTAGAATTATTTAGTCGATTACGTAATTTATATTTAATTACATTTCGTTTCTTTATCACGATTAACATACAATTTTGATCTTTAATAATATTTTTTTATTATAATCAAGTGTTTCTATCAATTTGTTATTTAAAAAAATCAAACTCTTGTTTTCCTTTTAAAATCTCTATGAACTGAATTTATGAAATTATTATAAACTTATTATCACGCAAACTCTATCAACTGAAAATCATATTTCACAAAAAAATTAGAAAATCACTACAATGGCTACAAAACCTAATTTTCTTTTGTTGCATTGATTAACAAGTTACTTGAAAACATGTCTTATCGGAATAAATTTTCGTTTATTGTAAACGAATAATGATCTATTCTTTATTAATTAAGATAAAAGAAATAATCAGTTGAATCTTTTGTCTATGTATGTGATTAGGACTTAAATTAAAAATTTAATCACGACAACCGATAACCCTACGGCATGAAACTCCTGATCAATCGGAAAAAAAAAAAAAAAAAACTCGTTCCTTTTTAAGATGACGATTATCGCATAAACAAACGGTATTAGAAATAAATAAATAAAAAATGCAAGCTTTATTATAATGTAACCCACTATTAATTATAGGTTTAAATACCTTTTTAGTCTTTACAATTTAGTATTTTTTTATTTTTCGTCCTTTTAATTATTTTTTTTTAGTCTTTGCAAATTATATTTGTTTTATTTTTCGTCCTTAAAGTGATTTAGATAACGCTTTGAATAATGAAAAAACACTATCTAAACCACTTTAAAGACAAAAAATAAAACAAATATAATTTACAATGACTAAAATAATTTTTTTTTTTGCAATGACGAAAAACAAAAAAACGTTAAGTTGCAAAAACTAAAAAGATATTTAAGCCTTAATTATATAAGATTTTATCAGTCTTACTTTTATAATATGAGAAAAATTATCTTATTAGTGTAAAACAGTTTTACACTGTCATTCAGTAACAAACAATTTTATACAATAAAATTGTTGACTTTTATAATAATTGTTTTAAAACTTATAAGTCATACGGATGATGATTTTTGATTGATTAATATTAAAAAAAATTTACACTGACACTGCATAATCATTAAACTCTCTTTTGATTAATATTTCAGATTCAAATTATGTATATGAATAAAATTTAAATAAATCATCTCTCGATAAAAGATACATAAGGTCATGATACACACATACCAAATAATAGATACATATCTACATAAAAAAAATACATACACGTATAAAAATAACACGATAGAATTTATTTATTTTTTAATAAAATTTTATTGGTTATTGCAATTTAAATAAAGTTACTTGTGATTGTGGATCTCAACTTCGAGTGAGACGCACTTTTATCTTATTAAGTATCCAAACCCACCTGTCATGCTTTTCCTCTAATAACAAGACTTGAGAATATAGTTTTAAATACAATTAATAAACCTCACAATCAATTATGACAATTGACAAGTTCTATATATAATAAATTTTGTATTTACATTTTCTTGAACAAAATATATGGTTTAAGAAATAAAATAATCCTAATATCGTTTGATATATGCTTTTCTAAGTATTAACTATTTTTTAAAATGTGTTAATTGGTAATTCAGTTTGAAAGCTCGTAAAAATTTATCAAGTTTGGTTTAGGTATATTCTTAATTTTACAGTAGTTTCTTTAGAGAATTTTAAAAAAAGTTTATGCTTGTTAAATTATTTAATATGTTGTTTCTTTTTTATTACAGATCAATTTTTTTTTAGAAACCACTTGGACCTTGTTGCAAAAGACAATCTTGTTCAAACGAAGTAATATCACTGTATGAAGGGTCAAACTTTTCCTTTAAGTAATTTCTTATATAAATTAACATAATTTATACTAGTAGTAATGATAACAAATCTGATATGAGAAAAAAATACTATGTATTGACACTATAATTTTACACTGCCATTTAATAAGAAACTAAACTATCACGCATAATAAATTTATTAATTTTTGTAATAATTATCTTAAAAGTCATATAAAAAGTAATGTGTAATTGGATGACAGTGTAAACAATATATAGTCATTAAACTTATGTGACATGTATGGGAAAAAAAATCCTCTTTTGTGGCACATCTGAAAAAAAAAATCGAAATATCAACGTTTAAACAATATTTTATGATATTTATTTAATGGTAGAAATGAGAGGATAATTTAAAGAATAAAACATACATATAATAAAAAATACTAATACGTGTCTTAATATAGTTATTGAAAATAAAAAAAATACCAACTAAAAAATATTTAAATATTGAATATATTTTCATTTTAATAGCTTAGCTGTAAGATTAAATTAAATATAAGAGAATGAAGTCAAGAAATAATTTAACCTAGCTTCCAAAATTTGACGCAAAACAAGGTGACAAGGCACGTGCTTTCCCATAAAATTGTGCCGGAGTTGCGGCAAACCGCGCAAATATATTACTATAAGTATAACACACAGCTAACTGCTTATTAGTTATTACAGTATAATCTATAATGTGCTTTTGTACTGTAAGTTAATCACAGCATGATGCCCCATATCTTTTTGCACATTGCACTGCACTGTTGCTAAAAGACAAAATCTCTTTGAGTGAGACTGGAAGACTTTTGTAGGTCGATTACATATAAATATAAATATATTGTTTCGACATTGTTCCATTGTCTTGCCCACGTAAACTAATGTTTAATTTCCTCTCTACATCCATGTGCCACTGTCATCAGGTAAAAGTAAAAACATAAAGGGGTTTCCTTTACTTTTTTCTTTTTTTTAATATCTGTTATGTTTAATTATTAATCGTGCTAGGGTAAAGGTAAAAGGAAATATACTTAGTTACATATGTCGACGTTGTATCATGTGTCATCCAAATTATTTAAAGGGTTGATTAAAATAAAAGTAATAAAGAGAACACAGTGAAAATAGGAAGTTGTTAGCTAGATATGATTTACAAATTTAAACAAGTAACTTCAATGATATAATAAAAAATAGAAAAATATTTCATATATGTTAGCAGTGTCTTCTTTGTTTCCTTTTCTTCTAATTTATTATTCTTTCATCACTGATTTCTTATGGTACTGTATATAATTCAAAATTAAGAGTGATCCTTGTAATTTCCAAAGGTCCAACTTAAGTCAACGTTACTTTAGTTGGGAATTATCTTTCTGGAATTATTCGGAATATGCCTCTCCTTTTTCTCCATGTTACATATATACTACTAATAGATAGAAGCTTTAGTCATAATGGGTAGTTTCTAATAGTTTGTGGATTTTTTTATGGAACTTGTTTTTATCAGAGTAGAGATTGGAATTGGAATTTAGATCTCGGAGTGTATAAGGTGAGTATTGAGTGTCAGAATTATTGTCTTTTTACTGTCTGTAATTTTAAATCTATTTAATCGGGCTTTTATACGGAACTGTTACGGCTATGTTTGTTTTTCTGTTACGTATTGTTGAATGTAAAAGTAAAATTTTTTTGCTGTCACGTTTGAAGCATTGGAATGTGAAAAATTACATGAAAAAGTGTGAAACGAGGAATGAAATTGTGTTCCCAAACACACACTACAGCGAACTTCTACATGTAGTTATGTTGGACATCTTTCATATTGCGTCAATCTTCTCTGTGCGTCGGAGTTAGGGTGTACTTGCAGAGATTTTAGTGTTTAAGTCAGAAATCGATATATAGTAACAGTATTAAAACATGGAATATGTGTAGCTTTTAATATTGTTATGGAGTATTTGTACATAATAGTAATAGTATGTTCGTAGACTGTAGTTGCTAAAGTTAAGTAGATTTTAATAAAATTCTTAAAAAAGTTGTTACAATCAAGGTTGCTTGATCATTAAAAAATATTTTTTAAAAGTTAAAATAAGAGTCTTTACATGAATGGAGAGATAAAATGAGGTCATTAAAAATAAGTTAAGAATTCAAATTGTGTTTTAATATTGGAGTAAAAATCAGTGAACACTTTTTATGTAGAAATAAGGGACCTACTAAATAGAGTTAAAAATTTAAATTAAGATCTTGTATTATAGATATTTAAGAGGTCCGAAGGATTTTCATCGAACATAAAATTTCTTGTTAAATAGATCGTCCCATAACGTATGAGTACATGGTATCTAATTACTACGCCGATCTGTTGATTTTTTTTTAATTTTATATTAAAACTAAACTTTTTTAAAAAAAAAAAATTGTAGCATTTATTATCCAAATATAAGTAATAACCCCTTTTTTTCTTTTTGGATCTAGTCGTTTATATTTTGGAGGTAAGCTTAATTATTTACATGCCGAACATTCATTTATTTATATGCCAAACAAAAACAACCCGTAATTAAAATGACTGGGCCCTTTATTTATTGCTTGATGGAAAACGGGAGATCCTGATCCGTAAAGTACACCCTACCATGCGTCATTTTCTATTTTTCTTCGTTTTCCCCTCCGTTTCACGTTTAACAGGAAAGTCTTCTATCGACTAACTATCGGTAACAGCAAAAAGGTGAAGTCGTGAGAACATTTGCAGTTAGTTTAAAGTTTAAACTACTATCTTAAGGAGATCAATCAAGAAAACCATAAATGAAAATTTTTCATTAGAAATTATAATAAAATTGCATTGGGTAAAATCCAAAAAGTGCTAATAATACTTTTTTATATTTTTTTACATTTAATTTTCAATTAGTATTTTAAAGATACTACTATTTATTAATATTCTCTAAATACTTAATACTAGTATATAAGAATTAATAATTAATTGATGTACACAAAAATATAAGAATTAATTTGGCAATGACGTTCTGCTGTCAGATTTCTGCATCTGTCTCCCTCGACCCCACAGCATTTACATTTATGAAGCCCATCCTGGCTAACTCGAGCCTTAATGGCTTTGAATAGTCTCTCTCGTCCCATTTTCTTTTTCGTTGCACTTGGTAAGATATTAAGCTACTAAGTGTGAGACATGTACATTGACATTTGAATTAATCCGATTGGCCCTAATTTTATGTGTGAATGTTCCCAAAACAATGGAATCTCTACCACTCCAAGCACAATGACATCAATTATAAAACCTGCCACAGGAAAAAAAGGCAACCAAATATGACATTTGTTATCAATAACTGCGATTGGTCGAAATCATTTCTATCTGCCATACTGTATTTGTCAAATTGAGTAATGTTATGACTGATTGACATTCTGGATTATTTTTAAAAATTAATTTTTAAAATAGATATTTTTCAAAATATATTACTAGCATGAGTCTATTTTGACTAAAAATTAAGTCAACAAAAAAATTTGGCCAACAAATTAAATTCCTCGTAATTTTTTTTAAAAAAAAATCCACATAAACCAGCCATTACTAATGGTTGTTTCAAGATTGACAAGTTCGTTAAAATTTGTCGACACAATAATGATCAAATGAGAGGAAACAACCACTGAAAATAGCTGTTTGTATACCATGTTCACAAGCAGCCATTTGTAATGGCTGCACCTTCAACCCTTGTTGTGCCTTCGTAAAGCGTGTCAAATTGGTGTAGCCAATTCAAATGGTTGTTTTTCTTTGAAATAAAAAAGTAGTTTTTCAATGCTTTAAAATAAAAAATATATAAATACACAACAAAATTACAAGTAACAAAAAATATCCCATTTACATAATACTTTTAAGAAATACTTATGATGACAAATATAAATATTACATACAATGTATCAAAAATAAAAAAATACACTTGAAATCAAATTATTAAAAAAATTATCACATAAAATTTCGTAAAATAGATACAATAAAATGACAAAAATACATATATAACATATACATATAATATATATACATGTTAACATATAAAAAATAGTGTGTAAGAAAATACTTAGATTTTTGATATCCGGTTAAGTGTGAAGAAGATGAGGAAGACAGATTACTCACTTGAAACAACCATTCAAAATAGCTGCTTCATGTTTTCTCCAATTTTTTATTCGGGCAACGAGCTGAGCGTGGGTAGGTTATGTACTTGAAGTTGCCACACACAATGACTGTTTCACTTTTTTCGGTCACCACGTGTACTTGAAGTAGCCATTTCAAATGGCTACTTCACTTTTTCACTTGAAATAACCACTCACAATGACTACTTCAAATGGCATGTCACATGGTCAATTTGAAAATTTGACTTGATCTTTGATCAAAACAGATCCATGCCAGTAATATGTTTTGAAAGAAATCCATTTTGAAAATTAGTTTTTAAAAGGAACTCGGAAGGGTCAATTAGCCGTAATGTTATATATATATATATATTTTTATTTTATATAAAAAGTATTAAAATATTATATAACATTCATCAATTTTCTTCTTTAGCCACTTTCTCACAATCTCCTTATTCCCAAGCTCTAATAGATGTATTTGAGAGGCACTCCGACACCTAGGTTGGTTAAAGCATCAACAAGAGACTCTCTATAGCATGGAGTGAGAGTGTGTACTTGAGACTTGAGAGTGTTCATGGCTACCTTTATATTCATGTCATGCCCTACAATCATTGCCTCTGCGAGATGGGGCATTCCATCCATGATCTATCATTATCGTTAGTAACTGTCTCTCTAATGGGACCACAATGGATTTATTGGGCTTGTGAATCGCATGCATTGTTGGGTTGAGCCCATTAACAGTTTATTTGAAAACAATGCTATTTTACAATTTAATCTTTCTTAATTTTATCGATCTTGCAAATGAGTTATGCATTATACTTTATAGAAAATTTTAATTATTTAAAAAATAAATATCATATATTTCTGTTTTTTTAATATAATAAATACCTTTTTGTTGAATTTTTTATTTTCATAATTAATATTATAAGAATAGTTATTAACATTCTCTTTATTTTATTGTTGATGCAAGATCGGTAGCAACTGTCAACGTTGTGATAAATGGATTTCATTAATAACAATTCCTTCGTGAATTATGCATCCAGTAAAGAACAGTAATACCCAGGATATTGAGCTTTATAATTTACGTGTGAAAGGGAGAGCCCTTAATTGTCCCTTTGCTATTGGGCCTCGGTTCAATGCATTTGTACTTTCACAGCAGATTATCTAAGGACTGGGTTCTCTTATGAACTAAACCCGCCTTTGTTAAAATTTATGCAGGAGGGTTTAAATGTAAATCACCACAAAAATGATTTCAATGTAGAAATGTTAAATCAATTAGATTTGAACTTAATAATACTTTTTGTTCTGATTTAATAGTTTTCTATTCAAATTTAGTTTCTTAGTTTTTTAATTGTTACAATAAAGTTTTTCCATCATTTTTTAATGAAAAACCATTAAATCCTTATTTTTTTTATTAAAAGAATTGGTGTTTGGACAAATTTAGAATAGGAAATGGTTTAAAAGGTTCAAAATCCATTTTTTTAATTAAATTTGATGTTTTTTTTAAACAGCAAAATTTGATGGGTTTTTAGAATCTGAAGTTATTAATGTTTTGAAGAAAGGAGAAGATGGTTTAAAATAGTATGATTGCTTCATTTTATAGAGATTTTGAAAGAAGAAAAAAAGAATTTGACAGTTTTAAACAGGTGAAAAGTGATAGAAGAATTTAGTTATAACATTTTACAAAAATTGACAATCTAAATTTAAACAAAGAAGCAATAAAAAAAAAATTAAAACAAAGAAGCAATGTTTTAAATAGGATCACCGTTTCATCGCAATCTTTAACATTATGAGAAATTATACATAAATAGATGCAGTTGCAATTAGGGTCACAATAAGTTAAAAAACTTTGACGTTGTTCCGAAAATCTTGCCCACAAATCATTTTTTAAAATCATACAAAGAAGTATTAAAAAATACACTAAATATAATAGAGGGATTAAACATAGAATTAAGTTTTATATTTATTTATACCTACACACTTGTGTAATTTGGACGCCGAGTCTCTTCTGAATTCTGATGACTTCAAAGTCCAAACAAAAGGAGCTAATGCTGTCATCAGAAACATGGAGACAAACTAATTTCCTTTAAACACGGATCCACACCCAAAAACGCAAAACTAGCAGGCATTTTGGAAGTTTCCCACGTCTTTCGATAATCAAATATTTTGACCAAAAGATTGGCTTAAGTAGTAGAATCTGTGTTTACTAAATTTCATGTGCCATTCCTAAAAGTCAACTTGCATGCCATTTTGACCATTAATTAAGAAATGACATGATCCTGGTCCTGGATTGTTTACTCCATCTAAGTTCAAACTTGAGAGGCTCTCATGTAAATCTAGATCCGTTCCTTTAATTTGTTGTTAAAACATAGGGGGAAAAAAAGGTATGCTTGTCACCTATCTGTTAGGGATCGTATGCAGAACACGGAGAAACTAAGCGAAAACTTGTTTATCATCTTATTAAAGTGATAAATTCAGCCGTTCCTTTTTTCCTAAGGAAGATATGGTCTTATGGGAAATTAATGGCCTGTACTTGCTGGTCGGATTCTTCCTCAATAATACAAAACTAGAGAGATAAAATAATCCATTATATATGTACACTTGCATGTAGATGCAAAATTCAATTTTGCTTTTGAATTTTGGATTGGGATAATGATCACAACATTGTTACCAATATGCAATATGAAATTACATCGTTCCCATTGATTAACCATGTATTTATACAACAGGGTTCGGCATTAACAGCTGACAGAATAATATAACAAGAGAAAAAACTAACTAATTACCTTTAACAGAGAACTAACTAATAGTTACTAATAGAAAAATTATATCTCTTAAGTCTTAACATATGGTGTAAGCATGCTTGTGATGAATATTGAGATCTCGGTACAAGTGCAATGAAAGGATATTTCTAAACAAAAGTGCCAGCCAGCACGGAAAATATTCGTAGCAAAAAAATAACAACAACAACAACAGCGCTTTTGTGGCAGTGTTTAAGGGCCAACAAATTATGACCAACAGTGTTATTAAAAAGAGATTCAAAATCGCAAGATACCCGCTCACGTACACGTAGAGTATTTAATTATTGTAAATGTGGCACATTGGTATTTTGAATGTAATGATAATGGGCAACCTAGAACATATGGCAATAGAATAAGCATTTTTTCAGTCTACGAATACTAGTTATTTAAACAGAAAAGGGGCAGGTAATTACTAGTAAATATTCAAAATCCTACATCAGAATACGGAGATTAAGGTTCTATTCTAATCATGTCATCCTCTTAATTTATATTTTTCGTAATTTTTGTATGAATTAAATGTAAGTTATTTCTGCCTTTTCTTGCATTTTGATATTTACGTCTCTTATTTTCTCGCACTTGGAGTTCTTTCTGTTTCTGCTCAGTCAATAAGTTACTGCTACTTCTTTTATCTACTGTAATGCCATTCTTCTTGTGCACTCTTTACGCTCTTTTGATCTGTTTACTGATTTCATTCCATCTTATCAACTTAATCTCTTGGTTAATCTCCAAGTTTTATCTTTTGATTAACTTAGCTTTTAATTTGTCGTTTTGCTTCTTTTTTTTCCTAAGCATATACCTTGTTTTTTTTACTAGTATAAAGTCCTTTTTTTTTTTTGGTTGATCTAGTCACAGATTATCAGTCATTTGTTTGGTTAACGAAAACACTATATTCTACAATATTATTATAACTTGAAAATCTGCAACTTTTCGTAGTAACAATTGATACTTATACTTCTAAAAATAAATTTTTACCATAAACAGTCGTAGAAAATATTAATAATATGTTCGTGATTTCCTTTCGTTTCGTACCAAATATCATTTCTCATTTCTGAAATGTGAAAAGAACAACCTTATAGTTATTATTCTTCCAAAAAATTTCCACTCAAAATGTACAGAGGAACTTTGTAAAACAAAGAGAGTGAATTATTAAAATACATGTGGAGTCACTCCGTGCTATGATGCTGTTTCTCCCGGATAAATGAAGCACAAGAATATAATATAACTTGCTCCTAACTTGGTAGCCCTTAAATTTGAGAAAAATATATCCTTTTCTCTATCTCAAAATAATTATGGTTTAAAATTTATAAATAGATTAAAAAAAGTTATTAAATATGATTACATCTAAAATATAAATTTATTGAATTATTTTATCTTCTTATTTTATTTAGTAAAAATATAACACATAATAATGACATTAGAAAGTTATTAATTTTTCTTGTCTTCTAAAGTAATAAATAATATAAAACAAACCAAAATATCAAAAGTAACAATTATTTTGACGTAAAATAAGTACTAATAATTCTTTTTTTTTTTACTGCAAGTACTAATAATTCTTCAGAATTATAAAAGTTCAATTATATATTTTAAGTAAAATATAATATGGTATTACGTAAAATAAAAATTAATTAGACAACTCAAAATTCCATTCTCTACGAAACACTAAATCAGACACATCCCGTCTGTCTCCCACGCTGAGCCATTGCATAATTTTATTTGAGTCTTTTTATTATTAATTAAAATTGATTAAAGATTAAAAAATTTAAGATAGAGACTCATTAAATGAGATGTAAAATTTAATGAAATTTATATTTTTTAACAAATTTTAACTAATAAAAAATATATTAAAAACAGTGTGTTCCAGGATGCATTGTTAGCATTTTTTTTTTCTATAAGAAAACAAATTAAGTTGACTAAGCCATATAGTGCAGTGCTTCCTATTCAATTATTGAATTTTGCATTTTTCAATGAAAAAAAAAAGTTGACTAAGCCACGAAAGGGGCAAAATGGTCATAAAGATTCAATAAACACTCAACAAGTTAAGATTATAAATTCCCATGTCAGGTCCCTAACTCTCATGCATGCACACATCTCGCGCATCTCTGCATCCTCTTCTCTTTCCCTCCTTTCAAAACCTCCAAACCACAATGGGAGGAGTTTGGTTCACGCCGCTAACGGCGATGTTACTGCTCGCATTTTCCACCGCCGTCCTCTCGTGCCCGCCGTCGGACCTGGCGGCGCTGCTGGCCTTCAAATCCGCTCTCCAGGCGCCTCACGACAGCATATTCAACTCCTGGACCGGCACCGACTGCTGCCGCAACTGGTACGGCGTCTCCTGCGACCGCAACTCTCGCCGCGTCGCCGAAATCAGCCTCCGCGCCGGTCCCGTCTACACCACCTTCGAAAAGCCCTTCCGTCCCGGCTACATGTCCGGCTACATCTCGCCGGAGATTTGCAAGCTCACGCGCCTTTCCAGCATCATCGTCACCGACTGGCAGGGAATCTCCGGCGAGATCCCGCGCTGCATCACCTCCCTCTCCTTCCTCCGCATCATCGACGTCACCGGAAACCGCATCGCCGGCACTCTCCCCGCCGACATCGGACGGCTCCAGCATCTGACTCTTCTCAGCGCCGCCGATAACCTCATCGCCGGCGAAATTCCGCCGTCGCTGACCAGCGTGACTTGTTTGATGCATCTTGACCTCCGTAACAACCGGATCTCCGGGCCCATCCCTCAAAACCTGGGCCGGCTTCAAATGCTGAGCCGGGTCCTTTTAAGCGGGAACCAAATCAGTGGGCCTATCCCGCGCACATTTTGTCAAATATATCGTCTCGTGGATCTGGACCTCTCTAATAACAGTTTAACTGGGCCCATCCCTGAAGCTTTGGGCCGAATGAAGGTTCTGTCAACGTTGAAGTTGGATACGAACAGGCTTTCGGGAAGTATACCTCCGAGCCTTTTGGGCTCGGGTATCAGTGAGTTGAACTTGAGCCACAACTTTTTGGAGGGAAATATACCCGATTCGTTTGGGGGTACCTCTTATTTCACGTTACTGGACTTGTCTTATAACAACCTCAAGGGCCCAATACCGAAATCCATGTCTTCCTCTTCCTACATTGGGTACGTGGACTTTAGCCACAACCACCTCTGCGGCCCAATTCCCAGCAGCTACAGTAATGCCGATGCGTCGTCGTTTGATTACAACGATTGCCTCTGTGGAAAGCCACTTAATAAAGCTTGCTAATTAGTGCTATATTTCTATATCAACCAACTGATAGTGTGATTGATCTCATTCACTCTTTTCTAATCATCAATGTGTTTGTGTGGTCATATTAATTCATATCTTTTTGTCTGCTTTATTTCGTTTTGTAAAATAAAATAGAAGGTTTAATTTCTGTCATATCCATGCACGTGCACGTCATGTTAAGATCTGCATGAATTTGAATTCAACCAGGACTCAATGTTTAATTAAAAGTGATTATTAACACAAATTTCAGATTTCATTTCCGGTTTAGTTGCGTTTTTCTGACTGTAATGTGGATCATATCATGTGCAAGATGAAGCACGCACGAAACGCGTTTGCTTCAAGGTTGACCAAGCTCTTGCTTCGAAATTGAAATCAGGATGTCTGACACCCTACCTCTATCATTATTACTACTAGTGGAACAACAAAATTTAAAAGCAGTAGTATATTGTGGTTTATTAAAAAATGACCGATTATTTTGATTTGGATACCAGAGTTATTAATTGTCAACTATATATGGATGTACGGTTTTGAATTTGAATGCATATTGGAGAAGGGATGGTAGACAGTACACGTGAAGCAGCGGTGAGAACATGATGACTGAAATAGATGTTGCTGCTGTGCTGCTGCATTCAATTAAGGTGAAGGGTCCGATAAAACCGGAATCTGTTCTCTCTCTCTCTCTTCCACTACTAACTCGACTGGTTGGTTTGGTGTGCCCAGTACTTTAAATAACGATAAGAATCTCCGTAGGTCTAGAAAGAAATAAATAATACACAATTCAGTATGACTATGAGCTTTTGCATAAATTCTTCTAACATAACCCGTAACCATGATCAAGGGCTAATCAGATTTTTTTTTGTTAGACTATTGAAATTTATATGGAAAATGATAGGTTAATCTTCTTGTCTTGTGCAGATTTCAATTAAAAAGGTAGGTGAAGTTAATTTGAACTTGCGGAGTATGTGTGCATGCCCACATGAAAAAATAACGGTATACCGGTGGGGTATTCGGCTATATGAATAGCCGAATACCCCCCAACACAAGCATCTAAAAACGTTGGGTATTCGGCTATAAGAATAGCCGAATACCCCCCAACATAAACTTTTAAATACACCTCGCCGAATACCATCGTAGGAGCGTTCGACATCATTACCGCCGAATACTAACTGTCAGTATTCGGACAAGGCAGTGTCCGTTAAGAGGTCATTGCCAAGGTAAATCGGAGATTAGGAGATAATTAAGCCACCTTAATTAGTGTGGATCGGTCATTAAGGAATGGTCAGGACCCATAAGGGTCAAGGCCCAACAAGATAAGTATAAAAGGGAGTACACCCCTCAAGGTAAAAGACTTTTGACCCTCATTTATTACTCACATTAAATGCTCTGAGCCGAAACCTGACTTGAGCGTTGAAGTGCCTTTTGCAGGTACCCCCCATCATTCATATAGGAGGATTCAAACACCCATAGAAGACTTTGAAGCAAAGAGTAGGAGATCATCCCCAACATCTTCAGATAGGAACATTTTGGCGCCCACCGTGGGGCCCGGTAAAACTTACCCCATAGCCCCTCAAGGAATGGTTACTATCCGAAGTCATGCGCACATGGACATACCTGAACCATCGATAACAGCACGTACAAGGACAGCACCTCGTCGGTGAAAACATGGAGCATGTGGAAGATCAAACGAATTTGTCGTCGGAGTTAAGACAGCTAAAAGCCGATATATCGATGATGAGAAGGCAACACACATAAGAGATATCGACCCTTTGACAGGAAAATGCTGAGCTGAGAAATTTGAACCGATCGTGGAGACCCGAGGATCAGACACCAGACAAGCAACAGGAGTTTGAGTCTGCGGCTAACCTTAGTATCCATGGAATAACCAATCGGCCTTCGACCTTTACCGCAAACACTTAGTCACACCTCTGCAGGCATCCTTTCATTTCCGAAATCATGGAAACCCCTCTTCCCCCAAACTGGAAGAGCCTCAGCCTAGACCGGTATGATGGTAGCACTGACTCGGATGAACACATAGACGTATATGTGACCCAAGTTAGCCTCTACACCGCCGAAGACGCCATCATATGTAGAGTATTCCCCACGTCCCTGAAGGGACAAGCTCTAAATTGGTTCACACGGCTCCCACCCAGTTCCATCGACAGTTTTGAGACGCTTGCGACTAGATTTGGCAACCAATTCGCAACGAGCAGACCTCATCACTTGACTTCAGTTGCACTGGTGAACATTCGGCAAGAGAACAAGGAATCCCTTAGAATGTTCATGGAAAGGTTCGGCCAAGTTGTCCTAAACATCTGAAACCTTGATCTAGCAGTAGCCATGCATCATCTCTGACGGCCCTCAAGCCGGGGGCTTTCGTCAATAGTCTCCGTAAAAAATCGGCGCTGGACATGGACGACCTCCGCCGAAGAACAGCAAAGTACATGTAGATGGAAGAGTTGTCAGAGTACCGGAACCAAGTCCGAGCGGAAGCCAGCACAGGGAGGAAGGAGCATGAAAAAGACAATCCGGGGAAGGGTAAGGACAAGTTTCACAAGGAACGGGAGTACCGTGGCTCCCGATACACGGCCTACACCCCCTCAACATTAGCCGCTCCCGGATACTCGAATAGGCTCTGGCAACAGAGATATTGGCGATGCCAAAGAGAGCTAACACCCCCCCAAAAGCTGACTACAGCAAGCAGTGCCGATACCACCATAATAGAGGTCATTCGACCGAAGAGTGCGCAACACTGAGGGACAAAATTGAGGGCCTCATTAAGATGGGACATCTAAAAAATTTCCTCCAAGATCCTAGAACTGAAAGGTCACAGTTCTCGAAATACAAAGACGATGGCAGAACTTACAGGAGGGACTTCTTTTACAACCGAGAACATGACCAAAGGACCGAAAGACCAAGAAGTAGGTCCCGGGAGCGGCACGACACAAAACCGTCCAAACCCCCAAAAGGTTATAAATACAATTGTGGGAGGATTCGCAGGAGGAGGAAACACATCATCGGCCAGGAAAAAGCATTTCCGATTAGTCCGATCAGTCAACATGACATCAGCCATAAACAAGCTAAAAATGCCACCCATCACATTCACGGACGCGGACTTCCAAGGGTCCGATCCCGTACAAGATGATCTAATGGTCATCAGTATAGACATAGCAGACTGCACAGTCCAAAAAACCCTGGTAGATCAAGGGAGTTCAGCCGACATTTTGTATTGGAGTACCTTCAAGCAGCTGGATATACCAGAAGGGAAACTTATGACCTATGATGAACCCCTAGTCAGATTCGCAGGAGAAAGGGTTAACACCATGGGGTGTATAGAGCTGGACACAACTTTCGGTTACGGGGAGAAGGAATACAAAATTATAAGAGTTAAGTATATAGTAGTGCACGCTAACATCTCGTACAATATACTACTCGGAAGTCCATCTCTGAACGCTCTAGGAGCTATCGTCTCCACTCCACACCTTGCCATGAAATTCCCTTCGTGCCGAGGCATAAACATCACAATTCATGCTGACCAAAAGGCGGCTAGGGAATGCTATCTGGCAAGTCTCAAAGTCACCCAACTGAAAGATGAACAGTATAAGGCGGTACACTTGATCTCGACAGCCGAACCTTCAGCTCCAACCCTGGACTTGGACCCCCGAGTTGAAGAAGGCAAGCGGGTCGAACCAAACGAGGAGATCGATACGTTTCAGATTGGAAAAACGGCGACCCAAATCACATACCACGGCAGCAACCTGCCAATAGAGCTGTCAAAATGGGCCAGCCCGGCCCACCTCGACCCACCTAATAGGTGGGCCAACCCAACCCGGCTCACTTCTTGGTGAGCCTTAAAAATGTTGGCCCGGCCCGGCCCACCACGGGTTGGTGGGTAAACGGGTTGGCCCACCTAAAGTTAAAAAAAAAATCAATTTTTTTTAAAAGAAATTTAGCTTCTATTTTCTTTTGTCATGTAAAAATAGCAACCAGAAGCTGCCAAAATACATCGAAAATAACACATTTTCAAATTCAGTAACATTTTTAAATTCATATTCATATATTCATTAACATCATACATCTCCTAACAAATTTGGATCTATCAAACATTATACATTCACTAACATTTTCAAATTCAAATTAATATATCATAAACCTCAAGGGAACTAAGACAATGTAAAATTTCCTAAGTGGTCTAGTGAGGCTTGTGATGTATGTGAGGGAGGGTATTTTTTTTTTTTTTTTTAAATAAGTGGGCAACTCGCCGGCCAACCCAGCCCACCACGGGTTGACCCGTGGTGGGCCGGGGTCAAATTTTTTAAATAATTGGAAGGCACAATTTTTTTTCAACCCGGCCTGGCCCAAACCCGTGATGGGCCGGGTTGGCCCGCGGGTCACGGCCCATTTTGACAGCTCTACCTGCCAAGAAAAGACAAGCTTCAGATCCAAAATATTGTGAAGAAAAATGCCGACATATTTGCCTGGAGAGCCTCGAACATCCCGGGTATCGACCCGACATTTCACTGCCACAAACTAGCAATATGCCGAGAAGCAAGGCCTATCGCTCAGGAGGAAAGAAAAATGGGCGAAGAAAGACCAAAAGCCGTAGAAGAAGAGGTAGCTAAGTTGATAACGACCCACTTCATCCGAGAAGTCAAATATACCACTTGGTTAGCCAATGTTGTTATGGTAAAAAAGGCGAATGGCAAATGGAGAATGTGCACAGACTATACAGATCTGAATAAAGCCTGTCCAAAGGATGCCTACCCACTACCAAACGTTGATCGATTAGTCGATGGGGCAGCCGGACACTCCTGCCTCAGTTTCTTGGATGCATATTCAGGATACAATCAGATCCGAATGTACCCACAGGACGAAGACAAAACAACCTTCATAACCGAATCAGCCAACTACTGCTACAAAGTTATGCCCTTCAGATTGAAAAACGCCGGAGCCACGTACCAAAGGCTGATGGATAAGATTTTCCAAAGACAACTTGGACGAAATCTGGAGGTATACGTCGACGATATGGTGGTCAAATCTGCGAAGCTCGAGATGCACACGAGCGACCTGGAAGAAATCTTTTCCGAAATCAGAAAGCACAACATGCGTCTGAATCTCGAAAAGTGTGTTTTCAGCGTACAAGGAGGGAAATTCCTGTTTTTTATGCTAACATGTCGAGGCATAGAAACAAACCCCGACAAGTGTCAAGTTGTGATTTCAATGAGAAGTCCGAAAATACCAAAGGAGGTCCAAAGGCTTGCCGGAAGAATCGCCTCCCTATCACGATTTCTACCTAGGATAGCCGAAAAGGCGAGACCCATCATGCAACTGTTGAAGGTGAACAAAAACTTTTCATGGAACCTGCAATGTGAAGAGGCCTTTCAAGAACTAAAGAATACCCTTTTGGCCCCACCCATACTCAAGAAACCGGATCCACAGAAAAATCTGACACTATACATCTCAGTATCCCAAGAAGCCATTAGCGCAGTGCTGGCACAAGAACATGAAGAAGGTCAGGCTCCCATATATTTTATCAGCCGAGTGCTATAAGAGTCTGAGACCAGGTATTAAACAATAGAGAGAGCGGCTCTAGCACTAGTCAATATGGCAAGACGCCTAAGGCAGTATTTCCAAGGGCCCCAGGTGATTGTCAGAACCGATTGTCGTATTGTGAAAGTGCTAAAAAAGCCCGAGCTGGCTGGAAGGATGATGGCGTGGTCCATAGAACTGTTTGAATTCGACATCAAGTATGAGCCGAGAGGCCCCATCAAAGCACAAATTTTGGCAGATTTCGTCAATGAATTGCACCTGGCCGAAAGCTTTGAGGACGAGTGGTGGGTAGTGCACGTCGACGGATCATCCAATCGAAAAGGAAGTGGAGCAGACATTATGATAGAAGGACCAAACAAGATACGACTCGAACAGTCTGTGAGATTCGGATTTAAAGCATCCAATAATCAAGCCGAGTACGAGGCCTTATTGGCCGGGCTCAGACTAGCAAGGGACATGGGAGCTCGAAAAGTAGAGTGTTGGAGCGATTCCCAAATCGCAGTCGAACAGATTAATGGTGCATTCCAGCTCAAAGACCCGCATTTGCTTAAGTATTACCATACCTTCATGCAACTAAAGCAAGAGTTCGATGAGGTCCAAGTAAGGCATTTGGCCCGAGAACACAACGACCGAGCTGATCAACTTGCCAAATTGGCCAGTACTCGGAAGCCCGGACAACTAAGGACATTCATTCAAGAGACGTTACCAGAACCAAGTGTGACTACCGAAGAGTGCCTACAAATCTCGTCATCTAAAGATAATTGGATAGCCGACATCCAACAATATCTGTCTAAAGGCACCCTTCCGGAAGATAAAGGCGAGGCCAAGAAGTTGCGAACCGCGGCAGCAAGATACGTCCTAGTTGCCGGAGAATTGTATAGAAGAGGATTTTCCACATCATTACTCAAATGCCTTGACAAGGACCAGGCCGAATATGTCATAAGAGAACTGCACGAGGGAATATGCGGAATGCATTCGGGTGGCCGAACAATGGCCACACGAATACTCAGAGCAGGGTATTATTGGCCGACCCTCAAAACTGATTGTGCCAAATATGTAAAAAGGTGCGGCCAGTGCCAAAAGCATGGTAGCCTCATTCACCAGTCGGCCGACGAACTACACGCTATTTCGTTACCCTGGCCCTTCGCTATGTGGGGAACCGATATCTTGGGACCTTTTCCTATAGCTAAGGGGCAGTGCAAGTTCCTGATAGTAGCCGTCGATTACTTCACAAAGTGGATAGAAGCTGAACTGCTAGCAACCATCACGGCCTAAAATGTACAAAAGTTCTTATGGAAGAACATAATCACACGTTTCGGCATTCCTTGCGTGATCATCACCGATAACGGCCTGCAGTTTACGGACAAGAAATTGAATACTTTCTTGGAAGGCCTGGGAATAAAACACAAGGTGACCTCAGTCAATCACCCACAAACGAACGGACAGGCTGAATCTGCCAACAAGGTCATCCTGGGAGAATTAAAGAAGAGATTGGGTGCGGCTAAAGGCGCGTGGGCAGAAGAGATACCCGAAATTTTGTTGGCTTATCGGTGCACCCCACAAACAACGATAAAAGAAACACCATTCAGAATGGTGTATGGAACCGAAGCCATGATTCCAGTAAAAGTAGAGGAACCCTCACTCCGGAAGCAACACTTTGAAGCAGCCGAAAATGAAGACTCTTTAAGACGGGAACTCGACCTAGTTGAGGAGGTACACAACCAAGCATGCCTCAATGCCGAAGCATGCAAGCAAAGAATGACCAGAAGGTTCAACTCGAAGCTGAAGCCGAGGGATTTTAAAGAAGGAGACTTAGTCCTAAGAATGCAAGGTGTGGCACGAAGAGATACCCGAGAAGGGAAGCTGGCCGCCAATTGGGATGGTCCATTCATAATCGGGCAAACCTTCAACAACGGCGCTTACAAGTTGGAAGGAAGAGCTTTCAGGAAAGGTGGTGCCGAGAACATGGAACTCGACACACCTTTTAGTTGATTATGTAACCGGGTGTTGTACTCTTTTTTCCTTACTCGGTTTTTTATCCCTAAAAAATGTGAAAGGGTTTTTACCGATGAGGTTTTAACGAGGCTTACCTTTTCAATTAAATCAATGAAGCTTATCTTCCCTACCTACTATATGACTATTTTTCAGCACCATTCGGATTTTCTCGCAAATGGTTTCCCTCCCGAGTACTCCTGTAACACCCCGTTACATTAGACATAATCCACACTAATATTTGTATTTGTTTTAATATTTATAAAAATGAGGGTAATTTTTTTTTAAATCATATTTATTAAACATATTTAGATAAGATGAATAAATAAAGGCATAAATATTATATAAAGAACTATTTCCTTATGAAATTAAACATTAGTTCATAATACAGTATAATACATAGAGTTTAACAGATACAAGGAAATCAAGTATTAGTTATTCCTATCACATACATGTAATATCCTAGTCAGAGCAGTGAACAAGTTCTACACTAACCCAAAACATAAACGTAAATAACACTAGCCTTTAGATTTCGTATCTTCTAGTATCTCTTCTTAGTCTTCGCAATCTCTGAAATGACCATGTCAACAAGGAACTTGATCACTAGGCTTGACCATCATCTTTAAGTATCCAATCAGCAAGTACATACAGAAAAGAAAGAAAGAGGAGTGAGACTTGATTCTAACATATATATGTATTACTAACGGTATAAACTACCGTCATTTAATAATAGCGGGGAACCTAGTATTTATTTAATCATAACGTCCCAACTCCTAACAACTCAAACCTCTAGACGCAGTATGGATCCATACTCCCCGATTGGAAGTGATTGGGAGTACATACGCCTCAACCCTATGGCAAAAACCTTCATCTTCCCTAGATGAACTCAAATTATCTCAATTTAGGACATCCACAGTCCTATATAACTCAGGCGTACTCTCGAACCAATCAATGGAATGCTAAGCAGTTGTTGGGGTTGCCAAGCTTGGTCAGATGAAGTCCTCGACACAGGGTGCTCTCCTGGCCTTTAGTTACTTCATCACTCGACACCGTACCCCCTAGACTTCCGTCAGTGAGTCCCTGCCTTTCACTCCTCAGCTTGCCAGGCTGTGTCTTTCACTATAGGCAACATGCCGTTGCATGTTCCTCTTTTAACAGTACTCACACTAGAGTACTCACAAGTCACTTTACTCATAATCATTATTTATAACATCTCTGTCCCTCAGACAGATAAACAGTATATAACTAGTATACATCTCCATTCACTATATCACATTTAATATCATTGGTCTCATTCATTGAGCACCAGTACAGAGTAACAACACAAATCTTACAGACAGATAAATAACATTGTCAGAGTACAATCATCATGTCATGTCAATACATCAAAGTATCTTATCACATATTAAGTATATAAAGATTTATGTAATATCACAAGGTATTTAAGCAAGACAGTAGATACTTTTCTAATCATTAATCTAATAATTAACTAATATTTAACTAATCATTATTTGTATTAAAATCTTATTTAAAACATATCAAGTTAAATTTATTTGCTTTATCTTTTTCTTTGTCTAATCCCTTAATTTAAATTGTAAAGAGAAACAACTTTCTAACTTACTATAAGTATTTCTGGTACAAGCATAAATAGATTTTTAATATTTAGAAATTCCTTTCTGGTGTGAAAGATCAGATTATACCGCAACCACAGAGCATACTTAGAATTTCCATAGATTATGTTCAAAAACTTAGTAGAAAAAAAATCCTTTTTCTGGTGTGGAAGATCAGATGAAACTGCAACCACAGAGCATACTTAGAATTTCCATAGATTATGTTCAAAAACTTAGTAAAAAAAAAAATCCTTTTTCTGGTGTGGAAGATCAGATGAAACTGCAACCACAGAGCATACTTCGGATCTTACTCTACTAATTTTAAAAAAACTCAGTTTAATACAAAGAAAATAAATTCTCATCGTAATCTTCTTTTAAGTATCTCAAATTAATGGTCAAGTAGTTTTGAAAATATTTTATACTTATTCTAATATATATTTAGAATTAAATCATTTTCTAAGCCTATAAACATAATTTGAGTATATTTATAAGTTTTCAAGATAAAAATCAAAATTTTCAAGAAACTTCAAAAAAATTCAAGCTATCCAGAATTTTTTTCATTTTCGGGCTATTTTAAGTTTCAGATTTTTAGTGTGATGCATATTTATTGAAATCAGTCCGTTCTTGTTTCGTTAGAAGCCTAAAACATAATCTTACAACATATATATAATTTTTTCTAAATTTGTTCTATATTCTCGTTTCCAGTGAAATCAAAAGTTGAAGAGATAAACTTTTTTAAAATTTCCAGAAAACTTTGAACCATCTAGTAGACTTTGTCGATTTTATAAAAATAGTAAACGAACTTATTTTGTTATGAATTTTTTATGGGAGATCTATAAGACATGTATAAACATCATGATATTTTTATTTTTCCAGAAAACCGTCCATATTTGTCCCAGTAATTTCCAACAGAATGGAAATTTTTCAGAAAGTTCAGAACAGGTGGTTCAACTTGTAACTGGAATATATAATTCATTTTAGCATATTTTGTAGTGATTCCAAAAGCAAAGTTGTATATTTTTAAGTCTATTTTCATTTAAAACTGGTTTTATACGATTTCGTTAAGTATAACTTGAGATATTCATAAAATAGTGACTGGTGTCCGGATCAAAACGCTGGAACATAGTTATATATTGTTTTGTTCTGTGTCGGTTTATGTTTGTTCCTTCTTATTATAAGAATAGGAACGTGTACTGGAAAGAACAATAAGAAGGAAAATTATAACAAAAATTGGGCATGGTCTCCTCTAAAAGAAGGACACTTGTAACAGTTCCAATAACAAGAAAATTCACAAATAATAGAAATATAACAGAAAGAGTAAATAAGAATTTAAAGTGGTGCAGAAAAATAATCAAAGGTAAAACTTATAAAATATAAAGTACGAAAATAAGAAAGAATAACAAGAGAATCATGGTCTCACTCCCCCCTTACCTAGGAAGTGAGTTTCGTTCACAGCAAAGAGGAGAGGAAGAGGAAACAAGATTGCTTCTTGATGGTGAAAGAAGGTAGTTTTGGGGGTGTGATAAGCAAAATTTGAATAAGAATTGAAAAAGAAGAGAGAAAGGCAAAGTGAGATCGTGAGATGGGGTGAAGCAGTGAAGGAGCAACTTCCTTTTATAGAGGGAGGTTAGTGAGGTTT
Organism: Pueraria montana var. lobata; assembly: GCA_026413185.1. NCBI lineage: Eukaryota > Viridiplantae > Streptophyta > Magnoliopsida > Fabales > Fabaceae > Pueraria > Pueraria montana. Next base: position 10,402,079 of record CM048654.1, read on the forward strand.
TTTTTTTTTTTTTTTTTCCCACTTGAGTGAGAGTAGGTGAAAATCACGTGCAAGAGGGTAGCTGAGAGATTTTTGTGCATAAAATTTTACGTTATCTTATACTGTCAGTATAAATTTATACGCTTAAATTTTTAACTTTTTGATTAAACAATTTTATTTTTAATTGAAACTTTTTAGTAAACTTAATTTATGTCCATTATTAATTATCATAACTAAAAATTAAATTTTTATAATTATTTTCAACTAATTCACAGTAATTTTGATTTAGATCTATAAATTTTCAAACTTTACTAGAAATTATCTTTTTATATGTGTGACTTAAAAATGAACTGACTTTATCAGTTTCATCAAGTTTTGATATTAATCATGTACTGACTAACTTATCAACAGTACAGTTTAAGCATTTTACGACACTGTTCACATCTTTCCGTGATTGAAGTACTGTTCATACTCCTCGAATTACTTTTTGCACCTATGTTTTTACTGTTCACATCATTTTTGTTGATTTTGCATCCGTGTTTCAATTGAATAAAAATTCAACTACTTGGGTATTTCAAACTTTTAAAACATGATTTCAAGTTCAAATAATTATTTTGTAATTATTTGAGACTTTTCCTCGTATATGCCATAAATACAAACAATTATATACTCAATCGTTGTTTTAATAGTTTTTTGGACTTTGGTCCGAAATAATTATTAAAAATTCACGATTAAGTAGAACAGGAAATTTTGATCACAATAGTATGAATCAATATTAAATTATTAATAAAAAGAAAATAGACCAATTAAAAATGAGGATGTTACAATTCACCCTACCTTTTAGGAATTTCGTCCCCGAAATTCACTCATCCTGAAAAAGATGGGGGTATTATTCTCTAATCTTTCCTTCTAATTCCCAGGTAGCATCTCCACTATCTTGGCTCCAAATAACTTTCACTAAAGGTATCTCCTTTCCACGAAGTTGCTTTATCCTCCGATCATCAATTCGGAGCGGAGATACATCATAAGTAAGGTTATCCCTTATCTATACTATATCAGGTTCAATGATGTGTGAAGGATCATGGATATATTTATGAAGCTGAGAAACATGAAAAACATTATGGAGTTTTGAAAGAATAGGAGGAAGGGCTATTTGATATGCCACAGGGCCAATTTTCTTAAGGATATGATAAGGACCAATGAATTTAGGTGTCAATTTTCGAGATTTCAGTGCCCTGCCAACCCCAGTTACTGGTGTAACTTTCAGGAATACATGCTCTCCTTCTTGAAATTCGAGGGGTTTTCTTCTTTTGTCATGGTAACTCTTTTGTCTATCTTGTGACACTTTCATTTTCTCCCGAATCAATTTCACCTTTTCTATTGTTTCCTGCAACATCTCAGGTCCAATCACAGAGGATTCTCCAGTCTCAAACCAACATAAAGGGGTTCTACACTTTCTCCCATACAAAGCCTCAAAAGGTGCCATTCCAATACTAGAATGGAAACTATTGTTGTAGGTAAACTCAATCAGTGGTAGAAACTGATCCCAGTTACCTTTCCACTCTAAGACACAGGCTCTAAGCAAATCTTCTAAAGATTGAATAGTCCTTTCAGACTGTCCATCTGTTTGTGGGTGATATGCTGAGCTAAGCCTAAGCTTTGTTCCTAAGGCTTGTTGCAAACTCTGCCAGAACCTAAAGGTGAAACGAGGATCCCTATCAGAGACTATGCTAGAAGGTACTCCGTGTAACCTAACCACTTCTCTGATATACAAACTTGTTAGCTTATCCAAAGAGTATCTAATGTTTAAGGGTATAAAATGAGCAGACTTTGTCAGTCTATCTACTATAACCCATATAGCATCACATCCCGAAGTTGTCCGAGGAAAGTTTGTCACAAAATCCATTGATATGCCATCCCACTTCCATTCTGGGATATCTAGAGGTTGCAACTTTCCGAAGGGCTTTCTGTGTTCAACCTTAGCTTTTTGGCATACCAAACAAGAAGCAACAAACTCTGCTACTGCCTTCTTCATTCCAGGCCACCAAAACATTTTCTTCAAATCCTGATACATCTTAGTGGAACCTGGATGAATACTCATCTTGCTTTTGTGTGCTTCATCAAGAATCATTCTCCTTATTTCAGTTTCTACTGGTATACAGATTCTTCCCTTGAATCTGATAATTCCATATTCATCTTTCACAAAATCTGGATCGTTGCCTTCATTTCCTTCTGCTATCTTTTCTTGAAGATATTGTTCAGCTCCCTGAGCTTCCTTCACTTGCCTCAGAAACTCACTAGTTATCTGAAGCATTCCAAAACATACACTTTTTGGCTTCACGACTATGGCCAAGTTCAAATCTCTTAGCTTTTCAATCAATTCCAATTCTTTGACCATCATCCATGAAGCATGCAGGGATTTTCGGCTTAACGCATCTGCTACAACATTTGCTTTACCAGGGTGGTAATGCAACTCAAAGTCATAATCCTTTAAGAATTCCATCCATCTGCGTTGCCTCATGTTCAACTCCTTTTGATCAAACAAATATTTCAAGCTTTTGTGGTCACTGAACACTTCAAATTTGGCACCATACAGATAGTGCCTCCAAATTTTCAGAGCAAAAACCACAGCTGCCAATTCCAAATCATTTGTTTGATAATTGACTTCATGTGGTCTAAGCTGTCTAGAAGAGTAAGCTGCTACTCTCCCATCTTGCATCAAAACACAACCTAATCCTTGACCTGATGCGTCACAATAAACTTCAAACTTTCCTGTTGCGTCAGGTAGGATCAACACTGGTGCAGATGTCAACCTTTTCTTCAGCTCCTGAAAACTGACTTCACATTCTTCAGTCCACATGAAGGGTTGTCCTTTCCTAGTTAACCTAGTCAATGGCAAGGCCATCTTCGAAAATCCTTCAATGAACTTTCGATAATAACCTGCCAAGCCTAAGAAACTACGAATCTCTGTTAGCGTTGTTGGTTGCTTCCAACGCAAAACAGCTTCAACCTTTGCCTGGTCTACGGATATTCCTTCTTTCGAAATCACGTGTCCTAAAAAACTAACTTCCTCTAACCAAAACTCACACTTGGAGAGTTTGGCGTAAAGTTGCCTTTCTCTTAAGATTTGCAATACAATCTTAAGATGTTCTTCATGCTCTTGACTATTCTTTGAATAAATTAGTATGTCATCTATAAAAACGACCACAAATTTATCCAAACAATCATGAAAAATCCTATTCATATAATCCATAAAGATTGCTGGAGCATTTGTCACACCAAAGGGCATCACCAAATACTCATAGTGTCCATATCTTGTTCTGAATGCTGTCTTAGGTATATCCTCAGTCTTGACTCTAATCTGATGATAACCAGATTTCAAGTCAATCTTTGAAAACACTGAAGCTCCTCTGAGTTGATCCATCAAGTCATCAATCCTTGGCAACGGGTACTTGTTCTTGATAGTGATTTTGTTAAGTTGACGATAGTCAACACACAACCTCATACTCTCGTCCTTCTTCTTTACCAAAAGCACAGGTGCTCCCCAAGGGGATACACTTGGCCTAATAAATTACTTTTCCAAGAGTTCCTCTAGCTGCTTTTTAAGTTCTGAAAGCTCTAAAGGTGACATTCTATAAGGTGCTATAGAAACGGGTCCTGATCCTGGTATCAAATCTATGGTAAATTCTATTTCTCTCTCAGGAGGCAACCCAGGAATATCATCGGGAAAAACATCAAGAAAGTCACACACTATAGGCAATTTTGTTAAGTTCAAATCCACCTCAATCTTCATAGAAGAAATAATCACATACACCTGAGCATCCTTTTCCTTAGGAGCTAATCGATGGTTGGCAGATACCACTTCCAATCCCATTGAATTTTCGGGTTTGGTTTCAAACACTAATATCTTATCATGGCAGTTAAGAAGAACATGGTTGGAAGATAACCAGTCCATTCCTAACACAATGTCTAATTTAGACAAGGGTAAACATATCAAATTCACAAGGAAAGTTCTACCTTCTATGATGATAGAACAGTTCAAACAAGCTTTAGATGTAACAACAGGCTTATTTGTAGGTGTGGACACAACTAAATCAAATGGCAAGATAGAAACAAGTAATTTTAAATGTCTCACACAATCATCAGAAATAAATGAATGAGATGCACCTGAATCATATAGTACGTTCAGAAGGTTATTACTTATGATGCACTTACCCTGAATGAGATCTTCAGAATTAGCGGCTTCGCTTCCACTCATGGTGAACACTTTTCCATTAGTCTTTGGTCTTCCAACAGGTGGCTTGCTGTCACCGCCTTGTTCTTTCTTGGGCTTTGGACAAACACTGCTGTAGTGGCCGAGCTTTCCACAGTTGAAACATGTCACCGTTGGTCGAGGGCAGTCATTTTGCAGGTGAGGTCCTCCACATTTGTAGCATTTGATGGGGTTAGGTCTTCCAGAGGAAACAATAGATGGTCTTCTCTGGAAAGAATTCCCAGCTGGCTTAGATGGCCTTGTATACGACTTCTTCTGCTTATTGGGAAAATGCCTTGGTTGATGCCTCTGAGGCTTCCCAATCTTCCACTGTGCATGCCTGGCCTTAGTGTCATCTTCATAAATACGACAACGATTAACCAACGTTGGAAAGTCTCCAATCTGTAGGTACCCAATGGCTTGTTTGATGTCAGGCCTCAGTCCATTCTCGAACTTAGAACAACTAGATCTTTCATCTACTCCATTTTGAAAGTAGGGACAATATTTGGACAATTCCTCAAACTTTGCAGCGTATTCTCCTACAGACATATAGCCTTGCTTCAGATTCAGGAACTCGATCTCCTTCCTTCTTCTAAGGTCTTCTGGAAAATATTTTTCCAAAAACCTCTGACGGAATACAACCCAAGTAACTTGAATTCCTTCGCCTTCCAGCTGTTGACGAGCATATCTCCACCATCCTTCAGCTTCTCCAGTTAGCATAAAGGTAGCAAAAGTAACCTTATGTGCATCAGCGCACATCATTGCGGTGAAGATCTTTTCTATCTCTGCTAACCATTGTTGAGCGCCATCAGGATCATAATCTCCTTTGAAAGTAGGTGGATCATTCTTCCTAAAAGTTGTCAATCCCCTATATTCAGCAGGTTCAGCGTTCGCTTGAGTCATGTTTTCTAAAACCGTAATCATCCTTTCTAGGATCTGTTGAGTGTAGTCAAGTATTGGTCCTCGTTCAGCCATTATCTGAAACGTAGAAGAAACTCCATTAATTCCTTGTCTTGAAATAAACCTTCATGTCAGAAGCGAATAAAGTAATTAGCAACTTTAGTACATCGGATAACTTCCCAGGAAAGAGAGGTGTGTCACAATGGACTGCTTAAATACCAAGTCTTTCCTTAGCCAGAACCTACCCAGACGTGTACTTAGTCACTTCTTACTAACTCAAAACTAACAACAGGCTAATTCTTAAGCAAGGTCTTCAAATGCGTGCGCATACCATTTCTTTAAATTCTAGCTTCTCAGGTAAGTCTTCCTTTTGTAAGTTTGAAATCTGTATATGCATCGTTCTAACTTATCTTATACTTCTGTTTCTCAACAGAGAGTATAAGAACACACAGAGTATCTTACATCATTGTTTCTCAACAATGAATATAAGAGCACAACAAAAGAATGTCAAGTCCATAACCCTGGTCTTGACAGGACTAACTGCTCTGATACCATTAAATGTAACACCCCGTTACATTAGACATAATCCACACTAATATTTTTATTTGTTTTAATATTTATAAAAATGAGGGTAAATTTTTTTTTAAATCATATTTATTAAACATATTTAGATAAGATGAATAAATAAAGGCATAAATATTATATAAAGAACTATTTCCTTATGAAATTAAACATCAGTTCATGATACAGTATAATACATAGAGTTTAACAGATACAGGGAAATCAAGTATTAGTTATTCCTAACTCATACATGTAATATCCTAGTCAGAGCAGTGAACAAGTTCTACACTAACCCAAAACATAAACGTAAATAATACTAGCCTTTAGATTTCGTATCTTCTAGTATCTCTTCTTAGTCTTCGCAATCTCTGAAATGACCACGTCAACAAGGAACTTGATCACTAGGCTTGACCACCATCTTTAAGTATCCAATCAGCAAGTACATACAGAAAAGAAAGAAAGAGGAGTGAGACTTGATTCTAACATATATATGTATTACTAACGGTATAAACTACCGTCATTTAATAATAGCGGGGAACCTAGTATTTATTTAATCATAACGTCCCAACTCCTAACAACTCAAACCTCTAGACGCAGTATGGATCCATACTCCCCGATTGGAAGTGATTGGGAGTACATACGCCTCAACCCTATGGCAAAAACCTTCATCTTCCCTAGATGAACTCAAATTATCTCAATTTAGGACATCCACAGTCCTATATAACTCAGGCGTACTCTCGAACCAATCAATGGAATGCTAAGCAGTTGTTGGGGTTGCCAAGCTTGGTCAGATGAAGTCCTCGACACAGGGTGCTCTCCTGGCCTTTAGTTACTTCATCACTCGACACCGTACCCCCTAGACTTCCGTCAGTGAGTCCCTGCCTTTCACTCCTCAGCTTGCCAGGCTGTGTCTTCCACTATAGGCAACATGCCGTTGCATGTTCCTCTTTTAACAGTACTCACACTAGAGTACTCACAAGTCACTTTACTCATCATTTGACATAACATCTCTGTCCCTCAGACAGATAAACAATATATAACTAATATACATCACCATTCACTATATCACATCTAATATAATTGGTCTCATTCACTGAGTACCAGTATAGAGTAACAACACAAGTCTTACCGACAGATAAATAACATTGTCAGAGTACAATCATCATGTCATGTCAACACATCAAAGCATCTTATCACATATTAAGTATATAAAGATTTATGTAATATCACAAGGTATTTAAGCAAGACAGTAGATACTTTTCTAATCATTAATCTAATAATTAACTAATATTTAACTAATCATTATTTGTATTAAAAGCTTATTTAAAACTTATCAAGTTAAATTTATTTGCTTTATCTTTTTCTTTGTCTAATCCCTTAATTTAAATTGTAAAGAGAAACAACTTTCTAACTTACATTAGACATAATCCACACTAATATTTGTATTTGTTTTAATATTTATAAAAATGAGGGTAAATTTTTTTTTTAAATCATATTTATTAAACATATTTAGATAAGATGAATAAATAAAGGCATAAATATTATATAAAGAACTATTTCCTTATGAAATTAAACATCAGTTCATAATACAGTATAATACATAGAGTTTAACAGATACAGGGAAATCAAGTATTAGTTATTCCTAACACATACATGTAATATCCTAGTCAGAGCAGTGAACAAGTTCTACACTAACCCAAAACATAAACGTAAATAACACTAGCCTTTAGATTTCGTATCTTCTAGTATCTCTTCTTAGTCTTCGCAATCTCTGAAATGACCACGTCAACAAGGAACTTGATCACTAGGCTTGACCATCATCTTTAAGTATCCAATCAGCAAGTACATACAGAAAAGAAAGAAAGAGGAGTGAGACTTGATTCTAACATATATATGTATTACTAACGGTATAAACTACCATCATTTAATAATAGCGGGGAACCTAGTATTTATTTAATCATAACGTCCCAACTCCTAACAACTCAAACCTCTAGACGCAGTATGGATCCATACTCCCCGATTGGAAGTGATTGGGAGTACATACGCCTCAACCCTATGGCAAAAACCTTCATCTTCCCTAGATGAACTCAAATTATCTCAATTTAGGACATCCACAGTCCTATATAACTCAGGCGTACTCTCGAACCAATCAATGGAATGCTAAGCAGTTGTTGGGGTTGCCAAGCTTGGTCAGATGAAGTCCTCGACACAGGGTGCTCTCCTGGCCTTTAGTTACTTCATCACTCGACACCGTACCCCCTAGACTTCCGTCAGTGAGTCCCTGCCTTTCACTCCTCAGCTTGCCAGGCTGTGTCTTTCACTATAGGCAACATGCCGTTGCATGTTCCTCTTTTAACAGTACTCACACTAGAGTACTCACAAGTCACTTTACTCATAATCATTATTTATAACATCTCTGTCCCTCAGACAGATAAACAGTATATAACTAGTATACATCTCCATTCACTATATCACATTTAATATCATTGGTCTCATTCATTGATCACCAGTACAGAATAACAACACAAATCTTACAGACAGATAAATAACATTGTCAGAGTACAATCATCATGTCATGTCAATACATCAAAGCATCTTATCACATATTAAGTATATAAAGATTTATGTAATATCACAAGGTATTTAAGCAAGACAGTAGATACTTTTCTAATCATTAATCTAATAATTAACTAATATTTAACTAATCATTATTTGTATTAAAATCTTATTTAAAACTTATCAAGTTAAATTTATTTGCTTTATCTTTTTCTTTGTCTAATCCCTTAATTTAAATTGTAAAGAGAAACAACTTTCTAACTTACTATAAGTATTTCTGGTACAAGCATAAATAGATTTTTAATATTTAGAAATTCCTTTCTGGTGTGGAAGATCAGATTATATCGCAACCACAGAGCATACTTAGAATTTCCATAGATTATGTTCAAAAACTTAGTAGAAAAAAAAATCCTTCTTCTGGTGTGGAAGATCAGATGAAACTGCAACCATAAAGCATACTTAGAATTTCCATAGATTATGTTCAAAAACTTAGTAAAAAAAAAAATCCTTTTTCTGGTGTGGAAGATCAGATGAAACTGCAACCACAGAGCATACTTCGGATCTTACTCTACTAATTTTAAAAAAACTCAGTTTAATACAAAGAAAATAAATTCTCATCATAATCTTCTTTTAAGTATCTCAAATTAATGGTCAAGTAGTTTTGAAAATATTTTATACTTATTCTAATATATATTTAGAATTAAATCATTTTCTAAGCCTATAAACATAATTTGAGTATATTTATAAGTTTTCAAGATAAAAATCAAAATTTTCAAGAAACTTCAAAAAATTCAAGCTATCCAGAATTTTTTTCATTTTCGGGCTATTTTAAGTTTCAGATTTTTAGTTTGATGCATGTTTATTGAAATCAGTCCTTTCTTGTTTCATTAGAAGCCTAAAACATAATCTTACAACATATATATAATTTTTTCTAAATTTGTTCTATATTCTCGTTTCCAGTGAAATCAAAAGTTGAAGAGATAACATTTTTTAAAATTTCCAGAAAACTTTGAACCATCTAGTAGACTTTGTCGATTTTATAAAAATAGTAAACGAACTTATTTTGTTATGAAATTTTTATGGGAGATCTATAAGACATGTATAAACATCATGATATTTTTATTTTTCCAGAAAACCGTCCATATTTGTCCCAGTAATTTCCAGTAGAATGGAAATTTTTCAGAAAGTTCAGAACAGGTGGTTCAACTTGTAACTGGAATATATAATTCATTTTAGCATATTTTGTAGTGATTCCAAAAACAAAGTTGTAGATTTTTAAGTCTATTTTCATTTAAAACTGGTTTCACATGATTTCGTTGAGTATAACTTGAGATATTCATAAAATAGTGACTGGTGTCCGGGTCAAAATGCTGGAACATAGTTATATATTGTTTTGTTCTGTGTCAGTTTATGTTTGTTCCTTCTTATTATAATAATAGGAACGTGTACTGGAAAGAACAATAAGAAGAAAAATTATAACAAAAATTGGGCATGGTCTCCTCTAAAAGAGGGACACTTGTAACAGTTCCAATAACAAGAAAATTCACAAATAATAGAAATATAGCAGAAAGAGTAAATAAGAATTTAAAGTGGTGCAGAAAAATAATCAAAGGTAAAACTTATAAAATATAAAGTACGAAAATAAGAAAGAGTAACAAGAGAATCAAGGTCTCACTCCCCCCTTACCTAGGAAGTGAGTTTCGTTCATAGCAAAGAGGAGAGGAAGAGGAAACAAGATTGCTTCTTGATGGTGAAAGAAGGTAGTTTTGGGGGTGTGATAAGAAAAATTTGAATAAGAATTGAAAAAGAACGAGAGAAAGGCAAAGTGAGATCGTGAGATGGGGTGAAGCAGTGAAGGAGCAGCTTTCTTTTATAGAAGGAGGTCAGTGAGGTTTTTTTTTTTTTTTTTTTCACTTGAGTGAGAGTAGGTGAAAATCACGTGCAAGAGGGTAGCTGAGAGATTTTTGTGCATAAAATTTTACGTTATCTTATACTGTTAGTATAAATTTATACGCTTAAATTTTTAACTTTTTGATTAAACAATTTTATTTTTAATTGAAACTTTTTAGTAAACTTAATTTATGTCCATTATTAATTATCATAACTAAAAATTAAATTTTTATAATTATTTTCAACTAATTCACAGTAATTTCGATTTAGATCTATAAATTTTCAAACTTTACTAGAAATTATCTTTTTATATGTGTGACTTAAAAATGAACTGACTTTATCAGTTTCATCAAGTTTTGATATTAATCCTATACTGACTAACTTATCAACAGTACAGTTTAAGCATTTTATGACACTGTTCACATCTTTCCGTGATTGAAGTACTGTTCGTAGGCACTGTTCACTCCTCGAATTACTTTTTGCACCTATATTTTTACTGTTCACATCATTTTTGTTGATTTTGCATCCGTGTTTCAATTGAATAAAAATTCAACTGCTTGGGTATTTTAAACTTTTAAAACATGATTTCAAGTTCAAATAATTATTTTGTAATTATTTGAGATTTTTCCTCGTATATGCCATAAATACAAACAATTATATACTCAATCGTTGTTTTAATACTTTTCCGGACTTTGGTCCGAAATAATTATTAAAAATTCACGATTAAGTAGAACAGGAAATTTTGATCACAATAGTATGAATCAATATTAAATTATTAATAAAAAGAAAATAAACCAATTAAAAATGAGGATGTTACAACTCCTACTTGGCTAAGGATGCACCATTCGGATTTTGTCGCAAATGGTTTTCCTCCCGAGTACTCCTACTCCGCTAAGGACGCACCATTCGGATTCTCTTGCAAACGTTCCCTCCCGAGTACTCCTATTCGGTTAAGGATGACCATTTGGAATTTCTTCGCAAATGGTTCCCTTCCGAGTACTCCCACTCGGATAAGACGCACTACTTGGAACCACTTTTAAAGTAACAATTTCTCCAAAAAGATCCGTGGCTTATAAGAAGAAGGAAGCAATTCTTACAAAGTCATCAGTTATAAAAAAGTGTGCGAAATTATTCTAAGTATAAATAAGAATTGAATGCCGAAAGGTAAATGTTAATTTCATTAATCACAAAATTGATTTACAATACTTCTAAAAAAAAAACAAAAAATGGGCTCTAACGGCCCAAGTAACAAATGTTTCATTCAGTCGGATCCTGTTGGACCATGGCATCGGCAGCATCTTTCCTGTTCTCCTTATTCGTCCCAGCATCACCATCACCATCCGGAGTTGACTGGTGCAGAGGATTCTCAAGAACCGCATCCTCAGGAATATCATCAAAAGGAAGCAAGCGGCCTTGGAAGACATCTTTGTCCATATAAAAAATGGTAGGGTTTCGGACGTCATAGAAGAACAGCATTTGCCAAACAGCATAAAAGAACCCAGCTTCATGTTCGGCAATAATTTTATCCTGCGCTGAACCAATAATCTGCTCCTTGGCAGAACGTTCGGCGTCCCTCTCCTCCCTAGCTTGAGCCAGTAGCACCTTCAAACCCTCGATCTCTTCAGCTTGAAGTTTAGCATCCTTTTCGGCCATTAGAACCTTGGTGTTCAGGTCATCAAGGTTAATCGAAAGGTGCTTCACCTCATCCTTCAAACGAGCGTTATCGTCTGCTAGAGCTATGTTGGCTTCCAGAGCTTGTTGGTTAGAAGCTTGGGATTCCTTCAAACTCTTCTTCAGCTTCTCAGTCTCCTTCAACAGAGTCGTGAACATGTGATAAGCAATGGCCGAAGCCCTTGTTTGAAATTCACAGTAAGCCGACCAGTTGGAAGCGGCGTCAACCTTATTCAGGATATTCTTTCCAGCCTCGGAAATGTCGCTAGAGCTAACCATTTTCTTCGGCCAAAAATCCCTCGAGAAGAAGCCCTCGGCAGTCAATGCAGGGATAGAAGCCAAAGACCCCAAAGCTGAAAAGTCCAATGTCTGCTATTTCAGCTTCTTTGCCTTTTCCTCCTCCGAGGCCTCACGGCTTCTGTGCCTGTTCTTGTGATCTTTGTCCTTGCTTTTCTTCTCTCCTGCCGAAGGGGGTAAGGTATCCACCGGACAGGGCCTTGGCGTTGGTTGCTTCACAATAGGAGGAACAGAAGCAGCACCTGAGGTGTTCCCCGCAGCCTGAGCCCTATTCTTCCTAGCATTTTGGAAAGAAAGGACATCACCACCTGCATCGGCCATAATACCTACACCCCACAAAACACTTAGTCAGCCATAAGAACCAAGTACCAAATAACTGAAAAGAAAGAACCGAGGCCTTACCACACATATCGGCTATAACAGTCGAAGAATTAAACAAGGCCACGAGCTGCCTAGCCGGAAGCTTTCGGGGGAGGGACTCAAGAAAGAGGAGGTCCTCGCGTTCCTTTTCGGTCATCATAGATTTTGGATATTTATCATAACGCCGAGGGTTTCTCTCCCAATAAAAAGGAAATAAGGGCTTACCATCCCTATCATAGAAATGGTTAGCCCTTATATTTGGCTTCACTACCACTTTAAAGAAGCCGGTTTTGAAATTTTTGTAAGAGGTGGTAAAAGATTGGAATAGGGGCCTTTTCGGTTTCCTTATTAGGGATACCCACAAGCCACTCTTAGGCCGAGTACAAAAATAATACAAAAATACACTCACCGAAGACTCTACAAAATTAAAAATACAAAGGGCACGGAAGGCCTGGATCGCGGCCCACCCGTTGGGATGCAACTGAGAGGGTGCCACGTTCACAACCCAAAGCACCCCATAGTAAAATCATCAAAAGGAACCGTTACATGTAGGTCGCGGAACACGCAATCATACATATAAAAGAAATCCCTCGGAGACTGACCCTTTCCCATGAAAACAAATTCGGCATTCGTTTCACGCCGACAACACTGTAAAGCTATAGGACGCAACTCATCCTCAACTATGGAAGAAATATCGACATGATTTACAAGGTTGGAAACACTATGCTTATCATCATACCGAGACCAATAGGACCCAACCTCCCCGTGTACCCATGTGTACCCCTTAAGGGTAATCGGCGGGAACACCCGTTTCCCTTGTGTAACCCGAGGCTTACGCCTCGGCTTTTGGCTGGAATCATCATTCCCCGCCGAATAGGACACTATGTTATCACCCATCCCCTCTCCGACAGGAGGCGAAGAGGGGGACGACGATGGACAAGACGAAAATAAAGACGAAGAAGTCGAAGACTCCCCACTAGCCGAAGACTCCCCACTAACCGAGGCCGATGACAGAAGATCAACCACCTCGTCTCCACTAGAAAGCTTAGGACCAGATGAGCTCATGATAACTAAAAAGGGAAAAGAAAAAAAAGCCGAACTCTCATACCTTGGTTAAGACGAAAAAAGAAGAAGCTAGAAGGAAGTATTCGGCCGAGAGCGAAGCGCGGAGAAGCTGCTAGAATGTAAATAAGGGTCGCAAAGACGACATCTCTCACCCTATTTATAGGGCCCAGGCCCACAACGGTCCAAAGGGTTGCCAACCATTAGATTGATCCAGATCTAACGATCCAGAAATGCAACGCTTCGATCCCTCCACCTCAACGGTTTTTCTTTTCGAGACATGATGGTGGAATTTGAAACGACATAGCGAGGCACGTTTTTCAAACCAAAGCCTCTTCGTAACGATCGATTACTCGAGGCTGGGAGGCATGTATACCGGTGGGGTATTCGGCTATATGAATAGCCGAATACCCCCCAACACAAGCATCTAAAAACGTTGGGTATTCGGCTATAAGAATAGCCGAATACCCCCCAACATAAGCTTCTAAATACACCTCGCCGAATACCATCGCAGGAGCGTTCGGCATCATTACAGCCGAATACTAACTGTCAGTATTCGGACAAGGCAGAGTCTGTTAAGAGGTCATTGCCAAGGTAAACCGGAGATTAGGAGATAATTAAGCCACCTTAATTAGTGTGGATCGGTCATTAAGGAATGGTCAGGGCCCATAAGGGTCCAGACCCAACAAGATAAGTATAAAAGGGAGTACACCCCTCAAGGTAAAGGACTTTTGACCCTTATTTATTACTCACATTAAATGCTCTGAGCCGAAACCTGACTTGAGCATTGCATAAATATGTCATAACCGGGGATGCTTATTTGTAGTTGTTTTATGTTCGTGGTTCTGGTACCCCTAGTACCAGTATAATACAATCCTTTTTGCTGATTAAAAAAAAATACCCATAAAAGACTTTGAAGCAAAGAGTAGGAGATCATCCCCAACATCTTCAGACAAGAACAAATGGTAACACGAACCATACGTACTGCGCACCTAAAGCCGAAATTATACCAAGTCTCCTTAGTCATGCAAAACTTGATTGCATGCTTACCAAGAACAAACTGAATACAATTAAGTAGGTAGTAGTAATGATTTTTAGATATCTCACGCTATTCAATACATAGTGAGTGAGAGAAAAAAGAAAAAGGAAAAATGTATAAGTATGACAAGTAATAGTATAATGTAATAGAAAAAAAGAAATAAAAAGAAATAAGAAGTATAAAAAAGGTGTTTAAAAATCCTTACTCTTAACTTGGGGATGTATGCAATAAAAAAAAATAAGAGGAGTGCTAACAATACACTCTCTAACACATCCCTCTTAACACACACTCTATTATTGGTTTAAATTTATTGGAAACTAGAAAAGTATGAGAGAGAGTCATTAAATAAGATGTGGAACCCACAATTTTTTGTAATTTTCAAGAAATTTTAACCAATAAGAAAGAGTGTGTTTAAAAGAGTGTGCCAGAGAGTGTATTGTTAGTATTTCTCAAAAAATAAAATTAGGGGATGTATCAAACCCCATAAAAATTGCAATTTTTTTTGGGTTAGGCACCATCTCTGAAGCTCAAGTGCAGTAGCATTTTGTTCTAAGATGAACTATGAGGAGGGATTCGGGTTACAATGTCAAGTTAGAGTTTGGTAGTAATGATCCAATATGTTAGTAGGCGGATTCTACGGTGGGAGAGTTCATTAAATCCCCCATCGTGGGAAAGAAATATGGTGCGTTAGATATGAATATTTCACAATCAACGACTACGATAAGTAGAGACTATCATAGAGATAAATGTACTGAAATATTTTTTAAAAAAATAAGAAAAATTCTTCAGTCTTCCCCCTTCATTGTTCCCAACCCTTCTGCCCCAACTCACCGTCCCTTTCTCCGACCACCACCCGCCACCCAAGAACCGCCCCTCCCTGCCGACGTCCTCCACTGCCGCCTCCACGCCAGCACGATCACCTCTCCTCCAAACCCTCTCTCCCTCCTCCCTAGTCCGCGTCGCCATCGGAGTGCTCCCACGCCTACCTCTCTGGATCGCATTCTGCAACGGCAAGAACACTGGTTGTAGAGCTTCGCGTTTCTGAGGGAGCAAAACGCGTCGCTCTTACGGCGGAGCGTGGCGGTGTTCCTCCGCGAGAGGAGGCACGACGCGGCAGTGTGCGAGACCGCGCAGGACTGCTCCGGTGGGAGCCACGAGTTCATCGGAGGCTTGGTACTGGCGCGCTCGGCTTCCGCACGCAGTTCCAGATCGCGCGCTCAATGTGGCGGTTCTCGGAGGTGCTGGCCTCTGTCCCCGGCGTGTTCGTTGAGGGTGGAGAGGTGTGATGAGACACAATGGTGAGACACTTCAGTCCCCTTTTTTTTTTTTTTTTAAATCTATTCCAGTGTGGACATCCCTACCATAGTCCTCCACTTATCTCGAGAAATGTCCTAATCCAACGCATCATGTTTCTTTCTCACGGTGGGAGATATTACTAACTCTCCACCCTAGAATCCGCCTATGTTAGTATGAATAGTTTAGACAGTTTTAGGGATTTTTCTCCTTGGTCCGTGCAAGGGCCATAGTCCTTAGCGCTGTGTTTGGTTTAGAGGAGAGAAATAGGGTAGATGGAAATAGAAGAGAGATAATTTGAAAATGAAGAAATAGAGTAGAAATAAAGTTGTATGTTGTGTTGTTTGTTTTAAGAGAAATGAGTGAGAAATAGATATAAAAAATCGATTATGATACACAAATAATCGATTAAAATGTACAAATAATCGATTATGATACACAAATAATCAATTTTTTTGATGCTGTAACCCTTAAAATCGATTATTATGTACAAATAATCGATTAAATTGGTAAAAAAAATCGATTATTTAAGTGAAATAATCGATTTTTACTGTTTGAAATGATTTTTGAGAAGATAAAAATTTGTAACTTAACTCTCTTCAAATTTCTTGATAACAAACGCTCACATCACATTTCCGTATGCGGTATTTTAATTCTCTGTGTTCAACCGAACAGAGCCTAGGTGATGATTTAGTCCCTTCAGCCTGAGTTGTAGCAGCCTCAACACTAGTCTTGTCATGCGGAGGACTTTACAACTCCGTGTATATAACTGCATGGACAATTATAATGAATCAATGATGGCGTCTGGCGATAAGCCCCCAACTCCCCAAGTAGTGGTAGTTGAGTTGTCGTGCTCGTGCTAAGGATCTAGAGGTGATCGACAGAAGGTATTCTTTGTTCATTGATCATTTCATAACACAACGTTTTTTGCGTCTAGCCTTACTACATGTCCCTATATTACTAATGATTTATGCCACACGATATTAATTTTTTTTCATCATTTCATTACGTCACTTTATTTAAGAAAAGAAAAGAAAGAGTGTGCATTAGAAATTTAAAATGTGCATTTTATTTTATTGGTTTAAAGAATATATAAGAATAATATGAACAAATATATATTGTGTATGTATTATTAATAGGGACATATATAAAATGAGAAAAAAAAACTTGTCTATTGTATTGGAAAATAATTCAAATTTGTACACTACAAGAAAAAGGTTGATTACCGACGGATAATTACCGACGGATTTAATTCTGTCGAAAATATAAATTTACCGACGGATATTACCGACGGATTGCGAATCCGTCGGTAATTTCAAATTACTGACGGATATTTACCGACGGATTTAGATCTGTCGATAATTTAAATTTACCGACGGATTTTACCGACGTATTTTACGTGGGTAATAAAATCCGTGGGTAATGTAAAAAAATCCGTCGGTAACGATAAAAAAAAAAAAAAAGAAAGAGAGAGAGAGAACAATCCCATTTGTTGATACTAGTAAATAAAAAATGTCAATGAAATCCTTAAATACATATTTGCATGTTTATGTATTAAAAGTTTTATTGTTCTTATTATTGATTAAAAAAGTTTATAAAATATATTTAAAAATAGAAAAATTTAAATGAATATATTAATATAATGTATAGAAATTCAAATAAATTGATAAATATATAATAATTTATTTTTTAATTTCTATACTCTTAATTATAATTTTAAATAAATTACTATAAATTATTTTATCTTTAAAGATATATTCTTTAAAAAATAACACGCACCTATTCATGTTTTTATTTATTAACATATGTAATTCACCTCTAATTAATTTAAACCCTCCCTTAATCCATTTGTTTTATGGCGAGCAAATCACAATCATCATCCTATGATTAATACATCCTGAAATCATTCTATATATATATATATTATTTTCCTGCTTGAATTTGTTATTGTCACACCAAATATCATGATCATCTTCATTGCCAAATAACATTAAATAATTGGCTTATTGCACCCCTATTTGTGGCATATGGAGTAGGGTCAAGCTAGGCTTTGTTAGGCCTGAGCTTGGTCTTGGTTAAAAGTATATGGACTGAGTCTGACCTGTTTACCTGCTAAAGACATTTTTTAAAGGTTTGGCCTGTCTTACATGAAAGCCTGGCTTAGCCTACAAGACAATTTAAGGGTCTACTTTGTTATAATTTAACACCAAGATAGAGGTCAAAATATATATGTTAAGCTTTTTGAGAATCGAATTTATCCTTTTTATACAATATATATATAAACATATTTTTAAGGTTTAATATAACATTCATGATAACTTATTTAAAAATATATTTTATAATAAAACTTTTAAATAAGACATAAATTTATCTCTCAATAAAGTTAATTATAAGTTTTAGCTTGATTTTATATGTACATCAACATGTTTAACATTTAAGAAGACAAAATAAATACAAGATTTAATGCAATATAACAATTTTAGGATAATAGTAATAATAACCACACACTGAAATTCATAATTTAATTAAAAAATTTAATAATATAATATTTATAATAATTAATTTCTATAATATATTGTCATGGTATTAAATTATAATGTGGTATATTATTAATTATTAGTATTAATTAATTATTATAAATG
The DNA here is from genome assembly GCA_026413185.1 of Pueraria montana var. lobata. Taxonomy (NCBI): domain Eukaryota; kingdom Viridiplantae; phylum Streptophyta; class Magnoliopsida; order Fabales; family Fabaceae; genus Pueraria; species Pueraria montana. The sequence continues at coordinate 10,420,581 of CM048654.1, forward strand.
TTATAATTGAGTAAAAATTAAATTTCTCTAAAAATTCAAAATTAATACTCAATTTAATAATTCTTATTTTAATCACACACTGAATATTAATTTATATAATATGCATATAAAAAATCTAAAGATAGACTCAAAATAATATGCATATTCTATTTAGTTTAAAATTATTATTATTGAATAAAAAAACTTAGAATTATTAATTTTAAAAACTTCAACCATTACTATCCGTGGGTCTCGTACTCTCATTTGACCTAGCCTCAAACGCACCTCACCTCCACTGAAGCAACCCATATTCGCGCCGCCAACCCCTAATCTCAGCAAACCCTAATCTTAACGCCGTCCAATCGCGTCCTCACTTCTTATTCTTACCGAAATAGCGAGTTCAGTCACATTCTGCGGAGCGATGGCATTCCGAGGATCTTCACATGCTTTGGCACTTCTGCCATTGGTAATCGCTCTCATCTCTCGAGGTCTCAAAGGTTTCTTGTGTCTACTTTGTGCCCTTGGATGAGGTACTTCCTTTTTTTATGATCCTTTTCACTTTTGTGTTGTTATGAATGGTTTTGTTTAATGTTTGTTTTTTTGTTCGTAAAGTTGTGGCTTGTTTATGGCTTCTGCACTTTGGCGGGGTTCATATGAAAAGCTTACTCATAAGCTTCTTATGTGTTTCTGGTACTAGTCTCGAATTGAAATTAGATGTTGTGATTGAGAGAAAGCCGGTAAAGGACAAGCCCTCTGTAGACAGTGGAAGCAAGTCTAGGGGTAGCACCAAGGTTAGTGTTGTTGTTAGTGTGTGTGTGTGATATTTAACTTTATTTTCAAAGAATCACCTAATTTCCATTCCTTGTGGAGCCTCCATGATGTCCCGTGCAGATACAAAGCAGTTGGCATTACATTGGACTCTGGTGACCTTGCATATTTGTCAATGAGGAAGCATTAGATGCTTTAAACAAACAGATAATTAGTCAATTCAAACTGGAACTTGTTATCTTTTATAGAAATTGATCAGTGTCTGCATTTGCTGTTTTGCATAGGTCTGTCATATGTGTGCACATTGTTTAATTTCAGTGTTGCATTTGCATTTATACTAATAGATTTTATCAAGACTTAGCTTTGGTGTTTAAAATTTTTTCCTGCTATATAAATTTTGGATCTTAAAATGGTCACTGAGATTGAGGATTTATAACTAAAGTTTTATAAAGAATTAAAAAGAAATTTAAATTAAGGAGGAGGAAGTTGAGGTTTATGAGGCCCAGCTCCAAGGTGCGATTTGGCTACTAGCAGAGTGTAGTAACACTGTAAATAATCTCATCTGCCTCCCTCATCGTGGTACTTTGGCTACCAAGCCAGTCTTTGAAAGGAGTGTAATCAGCATGGAGCTTTAGCCCCAAGCTAATTTCAAAAGTCCATAATCGTTTTCCCAAGGGATCTAAATGGTATAAAAGTTGACAGTGACAAATCCTAATATGGTACTGCTAATTTATTGAATAGAAATTCTTGATAGATTTTTCTTTGAAATTGTTGGGGGGGATTGGCTGACTCGGTTATTGACAACAGCTAACTAGCGGATAGTTGTGCATCGATCTAACAATATTTGGTGGCAGACTTGGTCATTGACAACAAGTTCTTCTAACCTTGGTGTTTTTCAATATTTTTTAACCACTGCAGGATCCAGTACTTCCAGTGGATTGGTGTTGGGCTTTCTGCACTATTTTCAACGGTGAGAACTAAGAACCATAGTCACATCTCTACTTTACATACACTAATAATGAGTTTATCTTTGCTGTATATTTAATAAATTGTGTATTTTTGTAGGTAGCTTCAAGATTAAAGGTGAGTGCCACTTTATTGCAAAGCATTGATATAAGTTGTTTCATTCTCTGAGTTCCACTGTAACTATGGGTGTAAGATTTAAATTTTTTTGCTATCAATTGTTCCAAGCTTGCTGTTTTCTATTTTAAATATAACAATTTTTTGTGAAACCATAGTTAGTATTTATAAATAATTGGCCTGACTTGTGAAGCAACGAATCAAGCCTATTTGTCTCCTAATATTGGCATTAGTGTGGATATATAGCTTTTTATTTTGAATTTAAGAAATTATCTCTGGCTTCATTACTATTATTTTTCTTAGTCTAGCGTTTAGAGTGTGTTGTTTAATTTATTATTAGGCAATAGAAAACTAAAAAGTAGAAAGAAAATAAAAAGGCTATTTTGATAGATTTTATATAATAAAGATATATTATAAATTTTTAGATTTATATTTTTTAAAAAAGATTCATTAAGCAATAGAATCCAAATTATTTTATTGAAAACAATCAAGTTCCTAACGTATTGAGCCTTGGACAAAGATTCACGATTCAACACCCTGATAATATTTAAATTATAATAAAATTAAAGTATTATTAATAATATGATTTGATATCTATCTTCTTTACTTTTAAAGTTTTTAATGTTCATTTTTATTTATGTGTTATTAATTAAGAAGGCATTTTTGCACATCGATCTTTTCATGTATTGGCAATTAGTGCATAGATTTTTTAATATTAAAATGTAATATAAAGGTTAAAATTGGTTAATGATATAGTTATAAAAAGTTAAAAAATAACCAGATAGTTTTTGTTATTAGTTTTGTCAATGTAATTTTTATCATCTAGTAAAGTAAAATTTATGCTATGCTTTCACTTTTACTTTAGTTATTTTTGAACTTATGTTGTTTTTTTCACCTTGACAGCTATAGACATAAAGAAAACCACAACGGACGTGCCTAAATAGAAGTGAGAAGAAAATAAAGGGCAAGATCCTGTACACAAGTGGTTCAATCAGCAATAACAAGACAACCACCACCATGAAGAGGAACAACGACAGCTAGATGACCACCACAAGCAATAGGACAACTAGTAACCACATAATTCCAAAGTATTTGAATTATTAGATTGTATAAGAAACCAATTGTATTATTTCTTGTTTAATTTTTTAAATATGTACGTTGTTCAAACTTAGATTAATATGATTTAAGTTATCACTTATTCAAGCTTAAGTTGAATGTGTTTTATATCTTATTTTATTTTATGCTATCCATTTTTTATATGATTTATAAAAAAAATTATTTAATTATTTAAAAAGAACATACAGGGAACCAAAATTTGAAAAAAAAAAAATTTGTTACCGACGGATATAAATCCGTCGGTAATCAGATGAGAAAAATTTCTAGATAGTTACCGACGGACAAAATCCGTACGTAATTACTAACGGAAAAATCCGTAGGTAAGTACCGACCAAAAAATCCGTCGGTAATTACCTACGGATTTTCGACGGATTTATCTGTCGGTAATTATCGACGGACAAAAATATCCGTCGGTAAAGGTTAGCTACGACCATATTACCGACAGATTTTTGTCCGTCGGAAATCCGTCGGTAAAATTGTATTACCGACTGATTTTCAGCATTACCGACGGATTATGTCCGTCGATAATAGCGATATTTCTTGTAGTGGTAATTTCAAATCTTTAGGATTTATTTAAATTTTAAAATATATTATCTTATCTTTAGAATTTGTTTATTATCCGTAAATTAGATATTTGCTTCCTCTTTTATGATTAGGATGTTAGGTCTATAACTAAAGACTTTTGAGATGAGAAAAATCACTCAACCTGGAGAGGGATCACCACCCTAAGTGAGAGGGGAGGGGGGGTCATGTGAAGGGAGGATTTATAAGTTTATCCAGAAAACTTGTTTTGATGTAGGCATGAGAACCGAACCACATTAAACAAAGTTGTGTCATGAATATAGGGATGACGGCATGAACCACATTAACAAAACAAACGGTGTGGATGTAGGCATGAGGGGCCGAACCACGTTAAACAAAGTTGTGATCATTCTATTTTCTTGACGGTGTTGCCTTTATTTTCGGTTGTGGGTTTTTAATCATGTAAGTAATAAAGAAATGTGTGTTTTCCCCAAGTTGATTTCTAAACATACTTTTTAAATTAAGTAGTGAATAAATCTCCACTTTACACATCTCTTCTCATTTTAGAGAAACTAATTTTTACTGACTATTTTGCGAATCCATATATGCTAATTGAATCATGTTTATTTCGTTAGTAACATGTTCATTTTTTCACTTCTTCTTTCAATTTTCTTCTAAAACTCTCAAATTGATATATGTTTTATACTAATCTTTATAAATTCAGTTGACTAAATTGTCTTTTACTTAAAACTTATCAACCAAAACATCAAATTTTACCATAAATAAAAATAGTCAACATTTCTCTTTTCAAACTCTAATCTCCCATCCTATGAATTCTTTCAAGTTTTATCAAGCTGCAAGTTTTCACTAAATTCTTTTACTTCTAAATTTTCAAAATTATTTTATATCTCAAATCTTTAAATATTTTGATAAAAAAAAAAAACTCTAAGACTAATGTCTTAGAGTTTTTTTATAAATGAAAAATGAAAAAGAAATAGTCCACTTGGCAGCTATACATGGGCTAAGAATCGAAAAAGACCCATGTGGTATAGCATTAGAAGCAAGTTCCTCACCGAAAAAAGAAAAGCATTCTAAGCAAGTCATAGGCGAGTTTGGGTATAGTTTCCATGAGTTACTCATGTTCCGTTATTTTGCTAGCGAGTTTGGATATCAATCAATTAAAAATTATAATAGGCGTACGTCTTTAAATTTTAAGTAATTATATAAATGTTAACAAACTTATTATGTATAACAATTTATGATTTTATGAAAATGAAAAAACTTTTTATACTTTACTCAAATTTTTAACACTCTTAATCAAACTCTAAGTCTAGTTATTATTAGAAAATTTCTTTTATAGGTGAAGGATGTTTATTAATTGTATATCTAGTTAATTTGTAAAGTTAAATAAACTTTTATATAATAATATCTAGTAACAAATAACAATTACAACTCTTGAGTATTCGAGAATGTCGTCTCTCCAATCCCCGATGTGAAGTAGAAGCAGGGCTCCCACAAGAAACTTTGAGCTTAACTCTTTAGGCGATCTGTTAAGTACTGTTAACTCAAGATAAATTAAATACCATCACTTTAAAAAGATAATTGCTTTGCCAGAATACTGAATCACATACTACACTCAAAGTGTCAAAGTGCAATTCTCCTTTCTTTTTGGTGTAATAAGCAACACACAATTCCGTACTATTTCCCTTGTCTTTTGATCCATCCCATCACTTCTTATCCCAATCTAACTCTAACTAACAATACATACCTTTGTTTGTCCATTCACCACACGAAAACACGTTAGCCTCCCCCACCACGATCACTTTCAAAATCCACATCTACAAAATACCTTTCTTGTTAATAGCACCATGCAACGCTAGCTAGCTTAGCTTCCCCAAGAAAAACCTCAAAATCATTTCTTATATCACAAGCACTAATTATTTAATTCCCCTATATAAATAACACCAACCAAATGCTAGTTCCCATATATAGTAAGTGACATGCATGCATAGTTGCACTTGCACACTCACTATATATATATATATATATATAATCAAACAAATAACCTAGTACTTCCAAACAACAAAATGGGTGGTGCTAGTGCACTTTTCTCAATGGCACTAGTAGTAATGACCCTAGTTACTCTAACACCCTCACCCGTTAATTCATGCCCTTCCTCCGAATGGGCAGCACTAATGGCCTTCAAAGCAGCCCTCAAAGAACCCTACCGTGGTTTCTTCCATTCATGGAGAGGCACTAACTGTTGCTACGGCTGGCACGGCATCACGTGCGACCCCACCACGCGCCGCGTAGCCGAAATCACCTTCCGCGGCGACGGAGCCGCCAACAACATGATCACCGGCCACATCTCCCCCTCCATCTGCAACCTCACGCAGCTCTCCAGCATCACCATCTCCGACTGGAAGGGCATTTCGGGAAACATCCCTCCCTGCATCACCACGCTCCCTCTCCTCCAAATCCTCGACCTCTCCGGCAACCTCATCCACGGCCAAATCCCCTCCGACATAGGGCGCCTCACGCAACTTACCCTGCTCAACCTCGCAGACAATCACATCTCGGGGAGAATCCCGAACTCCCTCGTGCACCTCTCCAACCTCATGCAATTGGACCTTCGCAACAACGCTATCGAAGGCTCAATTCCAATGGACATGGGCCGGCTTAAAAAACTCAACCGGGCCTTATTAAGCCACAATCTCATAACAGGTCGAATCCCAAGATCCATTTCCGAAATCTACGGGCTCGCGGACCTGGACCTATCGCTGAACCGGCTATCCGGTTCGATTCCCGCTTCGTTGGGCCGAATGGCGGTTCTGGACTCGCTGAACTTGAAGTACAACAACCTAACGGGGAATATTCCGTGGACGGTGTTGGGGTCGAGAATGAGCCATTTGGATGTGAGTAGAAACGCGTTGAGTGGGCGCATACCTAATGCGTTTGGAGAGGATTCGTATTTCATAAGCCTTGATTTGTCGTATAACAATTTGAGGGGTTCGGTTCCTAAGTCTATGGCGTTGGCCAATTACATTGGGTACTTGGACTTGAGTCATAACCGTCTCTGTGGGCGCATGCCACGTGGCGCGCCCTTCAACCACCTTCAACCGCTAAAGCCATGCTCTCGTGTCTCCGGTCGCACACACTCGTGAATCAAATGGGTTGGAGTTTGAGTAATATTAATCTGCATGGGATTTTAGATTTGATCTTCAGTGTTGTTATTATAAAAAAAAAAAAATGGGTTGGGGTTTGGTTAGGATAAAGTCAAATATGAAATATCTTTGTTGCTGTGTGTTCAAGCACAGGCTTGGGTTTCATCGTTCAGCAGCTAGCTTTGCATGTCATTCAACTTTCTTTGTTGTCAATACCAAGAAAAAAAAAAACTTTGTTGTCGTCAAATTAACAAAATGTGTAGTTCAAATTAGCAATGGAAAATGTTTTTTTAAACATTAATTTTGGGACAATATTTGTTTAGGAAGTTATTCAATCTTCATTTTATTTTAATGCATGATATGTTATTTAAAATATAAATAAATAAACATATCTACAAATGTTTAAATCATGTACATGATGACCATGATAATATAATATTATTTAACAATTGAGTTAATAAAAATTGTGGTAAATAATTACTGGAAATATTGTTTTATTTAGTTTGACATCTGATACTATTTAATTCTCTTTTTCTCTCTCTTTGAAAATTGTAATATAAAATGATTGATGGATAGAAAAAGAAAAACAAATAATGTTATAAAAAATGTGATATTTTTTTGATATCCATGACCAATGTTATCAGACTCGGATCGGTCATCGACTCGTTCGGAGTACTGGATCACTGGGTCAGGGGTCGACCCAGTGAATCACTAGTTGACCCACATGAACCGGTGTAAATAAAATAAAATTAAAAAATATAATATATATTATATTTTGCATATATTAACACAACATGTTAAATAGCCTAGTGGTAAGTTTGTTTATTAGTGTATGTAACAATAAATAAAAAAAAAAAAAAAACAAAGCTGCTAACTTGGGTTACGTTAAAGCATTTACAAAGCTGCTGCTCCTTGAGTTATGTTAAAGCATGGACAAGTTATAGCAGCTTGTTGCGTACCTTGGGTTTCGTGAGAAAAAGCATTCCCCAACTCACCAAGTAAAATTGGTTCGACCGGCTCCGAGTTTCACCGGTTAAACCCGGTTTAAGACCGAGTTAGTGATGTAATATCTGGATTGAATACATTTTCGATCTAATAAGCAACTCGACCCGGCCATATGCCTGATTTCCGGATTGACCGGTTCAACCGGCCGGACTGAGCCGGATCTGATAACACTGCCCATGATGTTTAAGGGAATAAGTCCGGTACCACTCGAACCAACGACTTGTTGGTATTAAAAATGTAATATAAATAAATTTTAATCATTCTGAAATCAACAAATGTGTTAAGTATGAAAATAAAGATTTATCCATTGTTGATTGAAAGTTACTTATAGAATATGAGATACTCTTTTAATTTTGTTTATCAAGTTATTTAAAGTGCAAGTAAAATTCTAAGAATGTATAAAAAAAAGTAAAATTCAAAGAGAATTTACATTGACTTGACATCTATCTAACTTGTACACATTTAAAGTACAATCAATCTTATATGATCATTCAACTACTTAGATCCTTGTACACAATTAAAAGCTTTGAACACTTTATTTATTTCCAATCTATTCTACACTTACTAAATTATACTAAGAGTTGGTCACACCCTTAATTTTTTTTAACTATTATCATTAGTATACAATAGTTAAAAAATTAAAAGTGAAGATTTTATTGACAAGTGTAACATTTAATATTACAATTACATTTTTTTTATGTTTACAATTACATATTTATGCGCTTTCTAATAATTTTGTCTTATTTATTATTTACTTAACCGTATTGTTCTTAGAGTAATAGATAGCAAAATTGCTTTTAATTTAATAGATTTTGTAATTTCATAATTTTTAATTAATTTTAACCATCAATTAACTTTCAATTTTTTACAAATTAGAACAGCACCCGTGTTCTGCAAATCAACCCATTGTCTCTTTAGTTAAGTGGATTGGGATCATTTACAGTGATATTTTCACTACATGAGATCTCAACCATTAAAATGATTTAATTTATTTTATAAAAAATATTTTAAATTTATCAATAGATGAGATGAAAGTATTTTACTCTCTCATCTTAATTTTTAATGGAGAAAATCCATTCCCTTAGGCTGTGATTGGTTTGAGAGAAATGGAGGGAAAGGAGGAGAGAAATTCATCTTTTTGATGTGGGATCCATATCTCTTACGTTTTACTTTAATTCAAATATTCTCTCTTATTTCCATTCTCTCTATTTTCATCCTCTATACCAACCAAACATAGCATTAACTAAGTTTGGTCTTAATTTAAGTTGTAAAATAGTCGTATCTTTTCTTTTAAGTAGGCCTCACAGAGTCACAGTCTCTTCCAACATTTGCTTAAAAACATCAAAAGCCCATTTCTCAATAAGAACCCGTTATCAAAAGATACTCCATGCCAACTATGACTGTCACCCCATGAATGAATCTGAGGCAACCATAGCCATGTTGAGTATTTTTCAACGGAGGAAACGACGTCGTTGGGGGGGCGTAGCCATGTTGCTTTATTTCTTTGAATCAAACTCAAACCAACATGGGTATAGTGGTTTTGTTAATGGGACCGGACCCACCCCTTCAAATTAAGGGTCTTTTTGTAAGGTTATGGAATGGGTAGACATGGGTTCGTTCAGAAAGTGGTGGGTGACCTTTGTTTCCTCGATTCTTCACCCTTCGCCAAGTTATTGGACTCTTGCGTTCGGTCAAAGACTGGAATTGACGCGCGTCGCATTCATGCTCGAATCATCAAGACACAGTTTTCATCTGAAATCTTTATTCAGAACAGGCTCGTTGATGCTTATGGGAAATGCGGTTATTTCGAGGACGCACGCAAGGTGTTTGATCGCATGCCGCAGAGGAACACTTTTAGTTATAACGCGATTTTAAGCGTTTTGACAAAGTTTGGTAAGCTTGATGAGGCCTTGAACGTTTTTAAGTCAATGCCCGAGCCCGACCAATGCTCGTGGAATGCTATGGTGTCGGGTTTTGCGCAAGATGATCGCTTTGAGGAGGCTTTGAAGTTCTTTGTTGACATGCATAGTGAGGATTTTGTGCTTAACGAGTATTCGTTTGGGAGTGCTCTTAGTGCTTGTGCAGGGTTGACAGATTTGAATATGGGGGTTCAAATCCATGCTTTGGTATCGAAGTCTCGTTACTTGTTAGATGTTTACATGGGTGCTGCTCTTGTTGATATGTACTCCAAGTGCGGGGCAGTAGCTTGTGCTCAAAGGGCTTTTGATGGCATGGTTGTGAGGAATATAGTTTCTTGGAACAGTTTGATTACGTGCTATGAGCAAAATGGTCCTGCGGGGAAAGCTCTGGAGGTTTTTGTTATGATGATGGATAATGGGGTTGAGCCTGATGAGATTACTCTGGCCAGTGTGGTCAGTGCTTGTGCGAGCCTGTCAGCAATTAGGGAAGGTTTGCAAATTCATGCTCGTGTTATGAAGCGGGATAAGTTCCGGAATGACCTTGTGTTAGGCAATGCATTGGTTGATATGTATGCAAAATGCAGAAGAGTTAATGAAGCTCGATTGGTTTTTGATAGGATGCCACTTAGGAATGTGGTGTCTGAAACCTCCATGGTTTGTGGATACGCCAGGGCAGCCAGTGTGAAAGCAGCGAGGCTGATGTTTTCAAACATGATGGAGAAGAATGTGGTGTCCTGGAATGCACTTATTGCAGGTTACACACAGAATGGAGAGAATGAAGAGGCAGTTAGACTTTTCCTCCTCCTAAAGAGGGAATCTATCTGGCCAACCCATTACACCTTTGGGAATCTACTTAATGCATGTGCAAATCTCGCCGATCTGAAGCTTGGTAGACAGGCTCACACTCACATTTTGAAGCATGGATTTTGGTTCCAGTCTGGAGAAGAATCTGATATTTTTGTGGGGAATTCTCTCATTGACATGTACATGAAATGTGGAATGGTTGAAGATGGATGCCTGGTTTTTGAGCACATGGTAGAGAGGGATGTCGTCTCATGGAATGCCATGATAGTGGGGTATGCACAGAATGGTTATGGTACAGACGCCCTTGAAATTTTCAGGAAAATGCTGGTATCAGGAGAAAAGCCAGATCATGTTACTATGATAGGAGTTCTATCTGCATGTAGTCACGCGGGGCTTGTTGAAGAAGGACGTCGTTACTTCCACTCAATGAGGACCGAGCTTGGTTTAGCACCAATGAAGGACCATTTTACATGCATGGTTGATTTACTGGGTCGGGCTGGTTGCCTTGATGAAGCAAACGATTTGATACAGACAATGCCAATGCAGCCGGATACTGTTGTCTGGGGATCTTTACTTGCTGCTTGTAAGGTTTATGGAAACATTGAATTAGGGAAGTATGTGGCAGAAAAGCTCATGGAGATTGATCCCTTGAACTCTGGACCTTATGTTCTTCTTTCAAATATGTATGCTGAGCTTGGTAGATGGAAAGATGTGGTGAGAGTTCGGAAACAAATGAGGCAAAGGGGAGTAATTAAGCAACCGGGTTGCAGCTGGATTGAAATTCAGAGTCGTGTGCATGTTTTCATGGTGAAAGATAAAAGGCACCCTCGTAAGAAGGACATCCATTTAGTTCTGAAAATTCTCACAGAACAGATGAAGTGGGCTGGCTACGTGCCAGAAGCTGATGATGATGAGATTTGTGAGGAGGAAAGTGACTCTGAACTTGTCTTGCATTGTGAAATGCAAACGGAGGCTGATACTGCAGTTGCATAAAATGAAATTCTTCTGGCTAATTGCTCTGAGTCCTTCACTAGAAAGTAGGAAGATCTGGTATTAAAATTGGAACCCAACCCCAAAAGTTTATGATTAATAAGTTGAACAAATTGAATAGAAAACAAAAAAAATGAAGTTACCTTGGATTTCTGAAATGAAGAGAAACTGAGGACTTGAACGGGAATAGCTAAGAAAATTTAGACATGTGAGGGGGAATATATATAGAAAAGAAAGGTGTTGGAGTGGAGTGCAGCGCAGCAGCATCCAACAAAGTCACGCTTGAACTCATGTGAAATGTAAGGTTTGGATTTGGACACAATATTTCCAGTTGCCACTACAAAACATGTTGTCTTAGCTTGCAACTAGCGACAAAGAAAGAGAAGGCACCAACCAACGCATAAACAATGACTCGGGGATGAAAAATGAATAAAAACGAAAACACGTGCATGGAAGTTGCAAAACTGGTTATCTGTATGGGAATGAATGTCCTCAAATGGTTGCATTTACTGTTGTGTGGTTCCGTGTGTTCGGGTATACTAGTGGAGTTTTTGCTTTTTACATTGCATCCCGTGACCAAAATGCAGGAACGGACGGCCTGAAAATAAACTGATTTTTTTTTCTCAATTATAGTATGGTCCTTCGTGCTATTACCTTTCTATTCCCATCAAACCACCCCAGTAGGCCAGTAGCATCAGGAAACAGTGACAGAAACTGTAGACGACAACAATAATAGGTAAAATAATTGTAACTATAACAACCAAAATGAGATGTTTTAAATTATAAAGACTAAAAGGAAAAGTTTTTATAATTATAGAAATCAAATGAGTAACTAAACCTATGTTTTATTTCATTTCTATTAGAATTGTTTTGAATTATCGACTTTGAGAATAATATTTGGACTTAACCGTAACAATCCATACACTTGTAGAGGTTCCATTGTCTATTTTTTTTTTTTTATTAAAAAACTTCTTAAATTTGATTAAAAATAACTTTCTTTATGCTACTTATTTTTAACCAATCGTTGTAATCAATAGAGCTCACACCATATTAATATTATATAGCACAAGGTTACTAAATTTTGATACTACCTTCTGTCTTAATTATAAGCAATATAGGACAAATCATCAAGACTAACAAAAATAGTTAAATTAGTTATTTTTAATTAATTCTACTATAAATTCAAATTTTATTCTAAAAATACCTTTTACTTTAAGTGATTGTCATAGGGAATAAGTGAATGTATAAGAAATAGAGTTAACAATAACTTAAGGATATAAATTTAACCCTGAGTAACTTTAAAAATCTAATTTATTGCTTATAATTAAGATAAAAAAAATTCAATTTATTATTTATAATTAGAATAAGAAGTAGTATAATTAACAAAAACAGCTACATTGAGTAGTGTGATACATCATAACCACTTCTCTCTCCGGTTAGTTCTTCCCTTTTCTATAAAGGAATAGAAAGGTCACGTTACTGCAGCTGACTTCCAAGATACTAATTCTGATTACCACTGACTATTCATTTAGAGAGAGTATGTTCAAAAGAGTGTATTAGAGAATGCGTTGTTATCATTTCTCTTCATTTAATAACAAAAGCACAGAACACAGGAAGATATTCATCAACTATTCCTTCTATAATTGAATATTGATTGCTTGAACCTTTATACACAACTTATTATACTGTTTATTTTAAAGGGAAAAGAAAAACTTGTATCAACCTTGAATGTTGAAATAAACTGTATAATGCTCGTCTCTGAATGAGAATAATGGCTCCAAAAGAAAATTCCTGTTTGCCCCTTTAGCCACAAAACTGATAGGATTGTATTGGCTCAATCCTTTTTGAGCAACAAAGCTTGTTGCTTGGTTAAAAGTAGCATCAGAATCAGATTTGCAACTGAGCTTGACTCCTGCACTAGAACTCAAACCACTATACACATAACAGCCCTTGTTGCTCTGGGATTCTAAAGATATGGTTTCATTTCGTCCATCCAATCCCAGTACCACAAGAAAAACCGAAGATGGCCCGTCATGGGAAGAATCTACAATGAGAAGAGGTTTGTCTGCTCCTTGGTGAATCACATTCATTCCAGGAAAATCAAATGGTTCTAACATCACTGATTTACCATTAGCATCTGCCAATGTTGAAAACTTTGAGAAAGACTCATTTAGGACAAGCCTAAAGGTTGCCTGAAGAGCCAAGTCAGTGCCAGATTCAGGCAATTTTTGCATTGAAAGTGATTGGTTTGAATTTGCCAAAACAAAAGTTGAATTTTCAAAGTCTTGGGAAAAAGAAACTAGTTGACTATTGTGACTGGCAGGAATAGGAGTAATCCAGTCTGCATGGTTAGCCCCAGCTTTAAGGTCCCAATCACCACCAGTTGTATGACCCGCAAGAAGATAAGGACCATAAAGAATTGCTTGAACAGAGGCATATTCACGCCTGTCATCTGGATTTCATTCAAAAACACTATCAGTAATATAACCAATTTTTTGCTTGACCAGAAATATATACTGTGACAGAAAAATACTAGTAATCAACAAGCTTGGATTATCTTGTGAAGCTACCTTTTATGGACTCTGTCCTTACGGTAAGGGGCAGCTGAAGGGTCAGCTTGTCACTAGCACTCCATTGTCTTGTGATTGACAAAAAATTTCCTACAGGCCAAAAAATAAAACATTATTTCAATGTTTCAAGCGTTATTTTCTGTTAAAAAATACACAATATATATAGTTTACTAGTGTGTGTATTTGCTGCTAAAGAACTTATTTATTTTTTGGTGGTTAAGCATTCTAGCAACTGGTGTGTATGTGTGTAAAATCAGATAAATGGTGGAATCTCTTCTTTTTGATAATAAAAAGGAAGTAAAGAGAGATTCACACCTGGAGTTGGCAGAGATAAAGTTTCAGCATTTAATATCCCGTCAGCACCATCCAGACGAGTCCAAGTTGGGAGTCGAAAGTTCAATGTAGACAAACTATTCTGCATAAGTAAAGATCTGGAAACTTAGATTGGAGGAGAAAAATGTAAAGGATCTTACATTTCATATCGGTTTGGTTTCTTCTCAAATAAAGTTTAAAAAATGGCATTGTAAGTCGCACTAATCCATCGTGTTTCATTAGAAGATTTTGTATCCTATCCTTAGCAATTAAAAATTTAAAATAAATCTAAGTCACTAAATTGTCATAATTTAGTTTAGATATTCAATTTTGTTATTGTTCCTGCTTTGCCTCAAATAGGTCCAACGTGACAAGCTTAGAATGGTCTTAGCCACCCAGCTCTGTTTGAGGCTGGGGGCACCAATCTGAAGTCCAATACACCACTAGAGCCAACATCACACTATGTTCCCTGTGCCCAAAATCAGAGAATCTAAGCCACCGGTTCACACCTCCCATGTGAGTGGTTCCAGAACACTCAATGGTTACTGGACTCACTCTATGCTAGAATTACTTCATGACCGTGCTTGGATGTCAGGACTGTAACTCACCTGCATCCAAGCCCTATATATAGGACACACCACCAAATAGACTCTCTTTCCATATAATGTTACCCTGCTGGCTCACATACCGACTTGGACGTTTGAGTGCATTTGTATGCAGTCTGTACCTTCTTCACCTATTTGTTCGACCAACATTCTTACCCTCTTTACCACCTAAAGCAGATTCAGAAGGCTGGTGAGCATAAAGGCTCGACTAGATCAGTTATCATATAATGAACTCATCTTCAACTAATAAAACCGCCTGGATGAGGTAGTTCTATACCTCTATACTTTGTGCAATTTTCAAATTTATTAATAAAAGGGAGGAGGTCAAAATGATGATATCGACTAAAATTTAAACAAAAGCAAGCATCATTCGAATCACTATGCTAGTTATAGCAGCAAACTTCTTCATCACCAAAATAAGAGAGGTGAGATGTGAAAGTATTATTACTAGACTATTCCTAGAAACTACAGTTTCAATTTCACATCTCAGAAGACCATGATATATTAATCAAAACTAATTTCAACAACAAACTAAAAGAATTATGAAAAGTACCTAATATTTTGAAAAACAATCATCAGCGCAGAAGGGTTTAGAACAAAAACAGACCAAATGTTGCATAGATTATGAGGATGCTTACTCTAAAAGTTATATAAGAAGAATATTTGGCTCAATGAGATGCCAAATCCCATAAAACAATGTCACAGGTACCTCAACAGGAGAAAACGTAAATGTCACTCGTAGGTAAGGATCCCATGAAGCAACTGGAACAACTGTCTGATTGAGCAAAATTTTGCCAGATTTCCAATTAAATGAGCTTGATATGTACTGAATGATGTAAAGCGTAGGATCTTTGCCTTCCTCTTCAAAATAGATAGAATCTCCCAGCTTTGAGAACGATTCAATTCCTATAAACAGAAAAAAAAAATTGAGAATAAATGACTGATGAGAGTATGGTGGAGTTGACAAAGAAAATTGTGCAGTTTGTTGCAGTTTGGAAAGTGTATAAACAAAACAAAGGCACACCCGTTCCATAGCAGCACCAGAAAGAGTCAAATGGTGTTCCCCAACTATGGTAAGTTTTAGCCTTGGAAACCCCAAGACCCAATGGAAGCATATAAATCATCACTCCAGGATCTGTTCCTCTTTGAACGCCGAGCACACCATTGGTCAAGGCACGCTCATAATAGTCTGCATAAGAGACTTCTTTGGTCCATTTAAACAGGTGGCGTGAAACCTGAAATCATTTTATTTTTGTGTGCTAAGACAATGGAAACAATCACACACATATACAGACATAAATCATGAACATGTGACGAGTTACCATGTGGAAAAAAGTTCTCTCTTTTGACAGTTCAAATAACTATTAAAAAATTTGATATACACATTTTTAACTCCCTAGCATTACATGACGAGCTAATAAAATGATGAATGATTGGCTGTACCTTCAACATATTATAAGTTGTGCATGATTCTTCGTTCTCTGTCGTTTTTAAATTATCTGCCATTCTCTTTGGATCACTCCTATGCAAAAATTGAAGAAAAGGAGTTAAGCAAGACATATAGAATTGGTTATCAACTAATAAAAGAACAGAGCATTTCTACTTGATGCCCTTGTAGCAAACAATTATTCAATGGATGATTTCAAATGCATATGAAAAAACTTAAACTAAAAATGCGACATCTTAATACCAGAACTCGCCGACTGATGTCCCTCCAGTTGCATAGCTGTGAGAAGAGTTTATGATGTCCATAAAGAATGTCCCAATTTCCTAACACCAATAAACAAGAACAGATCTCAGAAAGTTGAAAGGCATGACAAATGTTAAGTTGTACTGGGCTTAATGATTACTTCCTATACAGAGATACAAACCATAGCCAATAAAGGGGAACAAACAAACAAATGCTATGAATAGACACGTAATTTGAAGTTTGAATGAGAGATATACTGCATATATACAAAAGTATGCGATACAGTAATACAGGAAGAAAATTAAAATGTAAACCAAAAATAAAAACTATAAGGACACAAACATTGCAAATAGAGATGTAAAATTTACAGTATGAACCATATAGTTACTAAATTATAAATGTGAGACGGAGGACAATACCAATTTATGTATTTTGTTTCTATCATTCAGAGTGCAAATATACTCTCCAAGCCATGAAAGACTGAATGCCCATACAATCATACATATAAATAGAGTTGTTTGAATGACTATTGTCTTCAAGTTATTTTAACAAGTGAATAGGTTGAGTTTGCACGCGACTGACTACTTATACTAGATTGTTGAAAACATATGTAAACTGTAAATCACATACGACAAATTCAAAAACAAAATAAATAACATTACATCAATAAATAACAAATAAATACAATTGCATTCAAACTCAATGAAATACATATCAGTAAAATCTATAATGTGAGTGAAGCAAATCACCTTATAAAGTGGATCGCCTGTGATTTCATACCGCATTTGAGATCCAACAACAACTGGGATATGTGTATTAGAATGAAAATCAGCTATGTCATTAGCCTACATGAGAAAAGAGAATATTAAAATTAACTTTGGGCCTTGACTTAAAATTAGATACAATTTTTAGACTAGAATAAAAAGGCACAAGTTCAACATTTAAATATCTAATTGTTTTATTTGGAGGTCAGCACAACATTATAAATAGCATTCAAGCAGAATAAACTCTTTTCCTTGGTGCATGAAAAGAGGAAAATTGATTGTCTATGTTTTCCTATTTACGTGATCTGCTTTTTATAAAAAATAAACTTGAATTAGAAAGGGAACTCAGCATACGAGTCTCTCACCTACCTGGAGTCTAGGGAAGATAGACTAGGCAGGCTTTTTTTTTTTTTTTTTTCCGATTAGCCAGGCTTAACTTAACCCCACAAGTTGAGAGGTTGTTTTTAGGATTTGAACTCGTGACCTCCAAGTCATAAGGCAGCAACCTTACCAGTTCACTAAGACTTGCCCTCAAAAAAGTTAAAATTGAAAGAAGGCAACATTTAAATTTTACATGGAAACTTTCTGGTATACATTGTATGCACTTTTACAGATGTACTTACAGATCTGAAAGCTAACATTAGTTATAACTGCAATACAACTGATTTTAAAAATAATTTGAAAGACAACTGCAACCTCTAGAAACTTACAGACACAACTATATAATACTATAAGGACTAAATAGCAATCTTGTCATATAGATTATAGTTATCATTACCTGCACTGCAAGCAACCCTAAAAAGCATGGCTTATCATAAAGGTGAGCTAACGATAGATGCTTAGAATCTCCCTGCATAGAGAAACATGACAACTTTACTTCCAAATTGAATTTTACAGGTACCATTGTGATATAATCATGAAAAGTTGAAAACTGTAACAGGTAATCCATTTCTGTTAAAGCTTATGCTTAAATCAAAAGTCCACAATATAAGAACATAATACAAACAAACAAAGCAACAATAGAGTTAAGGAAATTACACAAACCAGCTAACTTACTGTTATGCTGTATAATTTGTAAAGGACATCATTCATTCCTCCAGTTTCCTCATTCTGTGATTCATAGTGTCTACTTAAAGTGTACTTAGTTATTACATTCTGCACTCTGTTGTAGAAGTAATCAACCATCCATGTTAGCATTTTTAGAGCTTGAGGGTTTCCAGCAAAAGTATGTTGATCCAAGAGGCCGGCCAAGATCTGTCAAAGCTCATTAGTTGAAATCCCACAAAATTAAGGTCAAAAGCACCTGAATAATCAAAATCCACTTTTGATTGTACCTTGTGAATGGTGTAATATGGAGCCCAAACTTCTTGAACAGCTTCAAATCGATCAAATAACTCAGACGGAAATGCAGATAGATATCCAGTTCCAATTTTCTCCTGACAGGCAGACAGACCAGCAACAAGGGATGACATTTTCTGTTTCAAGCTATCATTCTGTGTGCTGGCCCACATTAGAGCTGATGCACTCAAGTAATGCCCTTCACAGCGTCAAAAACAAACAATCATAAATTAACTTTGAAAAGTGAATTGCAGAGGCTAAAAGTTGCAGGCAGGGGCAGTGTGTTTGTTAGATGCAAGATC
Organism: Pueraria montana var. lobata; assembly: GCA_026413185.1. Lineage (NCBI taxonomy): Eukaryota > Viridiplantae > Streptophyta > Magnoliopsida > Fabales > Fabaceae > Pueraria > Pueraria montana. The sequence goes on from CM048654.1 coordinate 10,439,509, forward strand.
ACCAAAATCCCAGGGAGAACCAAACGTGCATTAGAGTGTCAACATATCATCAGTTTGTGAGGGATATTTCAAGAGTTATGAACAAACCTCAAACCAAGTAAAAACAATCTGTACATGAAACACATGGAGTCCAAGGAATCCTTTAGAGAAAACCTTACATATAAAAGGACAAGCTTTACAAAGTTGAAAACATTTGTTGCTGTTTGTAGATAGCAAAACATCAACTACAAAATATTGTCTAAATATCACTGCAATTTTTATTCAAATAAATAGTTCAATCTTCTCTCAGCTCTAAGTATAAAAATTCCAAACAGAACAGTGGAAAAACCATTACAAGGAAAAGATACTTGTGCAGTGTAAAAGCTTTCTATTTTTTTTAACGAATTTGATCCCCCACTATTTAAAGTGTGAAATTTTGGTCTATAGGTTAACTTGATGTCCAATATTTAATGGAAATGTTGACGTGACAGTGCAGGAGAGTGTCACATAAACAAGATGACCAAAATTGCACAATATAAATAGTGGGAACAAATTTGCGAAATAATGATAGATTGATAATAAGTAAACCAAAAGTGCAATAAAGCCAAAAAAAAAAAAAAAGAAGAGCTAAGATGATTAATGAAATAAACTAACCTACAAAATGACCACGGAGCTCAACTTCTGGACCTTCCCACCCTCCATAAGGAGTCCCAGGAGTGGATAGACCAGCCGTCTTCCTAAAGCTCCAAATCATCCTGTCCACATCCAACATCAACAGATACTCCAAATTTGTCTGCTGTGCTCGACCATGGATGGAATCCTCATGCAACCTCACATCCTGAAGAGGCACTTCTTTCAGAAAGCCTTCAGGTGACTTGAACACACCCATGTTCTTTATTTTCTTATACATAAACGCCCAATCATGTCGGTGTTGTTCTGACAAGAACTTCCTCGGCAGCAAGTCAGCCCAAGCAGATTCATCGGTTGGCGTCAAATGTGAGTGAGACATCGCCTCTTCCTCCAACCTTCCATTCTTAGATGTCAATAGCTGGTACCTAAGCGTGTGTGATTGTGTAGGAAAGTTCGTGCACTCTTTACCAGCAGCACAACCACACAACACAAGGGCCACAAACACAAACACAAAAGCCTCCATCCTCCTGAGAAATTCATGATCAAACCAACAAAATTAAACAAAAGGAAGCATCAAAGTCAAACATTAACAAGGAAGCACAACACAAGGGCCAAAACACAAACACAAAAGCCTCCATCCTCCTGAGAAATTCATGATCAAACCATCAAAATTAAACAACCTTAAACCAAGGCAGTGCATGTACAAGAAAGTCAAACATTAACTAACAGACAACCTCAGTTCAAGTATAGTTGAAAGTCTACAACCAACTAGAATTTGAACCCGACTCCAGAACTTTATAATTAGTAAGTTGAACAAATTGAATAGAAAACAAAAAAACAAAAAAGAAAAAGGATGTTACCTTGGATTTCCGAAACGAGGGGAATGGTTAAGACAGCATAGTTATGTGAGGGGGATATATATAGACTCTAGAAAACAAAAGAGATTGGAGTGCAGTGCAAGCGCAGCCATATTCATCTGTAATTTTGCTCTCCGCATGAATAGTGGTGTGAAGATGAGAGGTCAGAGTTTTATGGAAAAAAAGAACTACAAGGTAATAAATCAAAATATTAAAATATAAGGACTACTATTGGAAATTATTAAAAAAAACTTGATTATACTTTTAATTTTAACTTTATATTTTAAACTCATGTATGATTTTCATCTCTTCAATATTGATTCATTGTATTTAATTTTTAAACTTTTAAAAAATATATATAGAAAACTTTTAAATTAAAATATAAGGATTAATATTGGAAATTATTAAAAAAAAAAAAACTTGATTATACTTTTAACTTTATATTTTGAATTCATGTATGATTTTCATCTCTTCAGTATTAATTCATTGTATTTAATTTTTAAACTTTTAATATATATATATAGAGAGAGAGAGAGGGAGAGAGAGAGAGAGAACTTTTAAATTAAAATATAAGGACTAATATTAGAAATTATTAAAAAAAAAACTCGATTCTACTTTTAACTTTATATTTTAAATTCATGTATGATTTTCATCTCTTCAATATCAATTCATTGTAGTTAATTTTTATTTTTTAAATTTTAAAAATATATATATATATATATATATATAGAAAACTTTTAAATTTTGAGAGGCAAAGAATCAAATGTTTGATTCATCAAGGACACGCAACGTTATATTGCAAAATGTGAAAGGGCTCAACATCAATAAGATAACATTACAATAGAGTATAGTTACAAAGTTAATATTTTCAATGTACTCTCAATTGCAGGAATTGAATGACAAATTCAATGATAATACAATAAAATTACTCATTCTTAATTCAGCTTTAGATTCAAGAGAGATATCATTTAAAATTGACACATTTGTCAATTAATAACAAATTTTTACCCACAAGACTTTGAAGAATATGAGATGATATTTGTCAATTAGTAACAAAAATTTACCCACAAGCAGAGATTTTTTTTTTTTATAATCAAGCAGACACTTAAGTAGGATTGGCAAAACTAGCCAAAAGCATACTCGTTTTGACTTGCCTAGCCACTAGCTCGCCAAAAATAAGCAGGGATGGATAGGCCCACTTACTATTGGTGGGTTGAAACTTGAATGTTTTGGCCTGTCCTATTTAAGGGTAGGTTGATGAGCTGGCAAGCTGGGCTACTAGAAATTAAAAAGAAAAGAAAAAGAGAGAGAGAGAGAAAAGAGAAAGTTAAAGCTTCTTATTTTACAACACTAATTCAAATTGGCAAATTTAGTATGTATCAATTTTTTTTTTTGGCAAATTTAGTTAAAAGACCTAAAGTACATTATTAACTTAGCCTAAATTTGAATATAATTTTTCCTATTAGAGAATTTGATTTTATAAAATAAACTAATAAAAATAATAAATGTGTACTTTGAAGAATATAAAAAACTAAAAATAAAAAAAATGATGCCAACCATACTGACTCTATGGTTTTTCCTAGCATTAAATATTCTCCTCCTCAACAAGTAACCTTTCAAATGACTTAAGTTAATAATATACTTTTTAAAAAAATAAAAATAATGTTGGGCTAGTGAGCCAACCTACCCTAGCCCGTTGGTAGCCCGCTGGATTGACAAGTTGGGCAAGATGGGTTGGTAGGTTGAATTAGCTAGCTTGCCCTCCAATTTTAGTGGGTTAGGTGGGCCGACTTGTTGGACTCATCAAACTTTGTTATCGCTACGCTTAAGGCTTAAAATAATGTATTATTTTAATCAACAAACACTATTACTCGTTTAATTATATTTTAATTCATAATAAAAATATATATATTTTGTAAAAAAAAATGAAAAAATATATATAGAAAACTTTTAAGTTTGATGGATTAACATTAAATTCATTTGTTGATAAACAGAGAATTAAATGTTTGTTAAATCAATTAATCATGTTTGGTAAATCAAGCACACAGTATTCTCACTAGTTCTTAGAACAGTGTTTTTATTTTTTATTTTTATAGTTAACTGACGGGTCACCAAACTGAAATTCGGTCACACCAATTATGTATTACAGTAGCTATGAATGCAATTTCTTCGGCAAAATGCCTGCTCTTCTCCCCAGGCATTTCAGAGTCGTGAGTACAGAACATTTTTCTTAAGCAGACCTTTTATGATCGTTGTAACAGTTGTCTCAAGCTAGTTGTGTCTCTAAATCATTCCTTTTTCTTTTTTCTTTTTTTTGACAAAGAAAACGTGGTAAATTTTATTAAGAAGGACTTTGTTTATGCTACTTATTTTTAACGGCCCGTGTGTAATCAACAGAGCTCATACCATATTAATAATTTAATATTACATAGCACAAGGCTACTAAATTTTGATATAATTAACGAAAACAGCTACATTGAGTAGTTTGATGCATCATCACCATCAGTTATTTTCTTTTCTATAAAGGAATAGAAAGGTCACGTTACTGCAGATGGCTTCTAATTTACTAATTCTGATAACCACTGAATATCGATTGCTTGAAACTTTATATACGAAACTTGTTATACTGTTTATTTTAAAGGGAAAAGAAAAACTTGTATCAACCTTGAAAGTTGAAATAAACTGTATAATGCTCATCTCTGAATGAGAATAATGGCTCCAAAAGAATATTGGCTCAATCCTTTTTGAGCAACAAAGCTTGTTGCTAGGTTAAAAGTAGCATCAGAACCAGATTTGCAACTGAGCTTGACTCCTGCACTAGAGCTCAAACCACTATACACATAACAGCCCTTGTTGCTCTGGGATTCTAAAGATATGGTTTCGTTTCGTCCATCCAATCCCGGTACCACAAGAAAAACAGAAGATGGCCCGCCATGGGAAGAATCTACAATGAGAAGAGGTTTGTCTGCTCCTTGATGAATCACATTCATTCCAAGAAAATCAAATGGTTCTAACAACACTGATTTACCATTAGCATCTGCCAATGTTGAAAACTTTGAAGAAGACTCATTTAGGACAAGCCTAAAGGTTGCCTGAAGAGCCAGGTCAGTGTCAGATTCAGGCAATTTTTGCATTGCAAGTGATTGGTTTGAATTTGTCAAAACTAAAGTTGAATTTTCAAAGTCTCGGGAAAAAGAAACTAGTTGACTATTGTAACTGGCAGATAGGAGTAATCCAGTCTGAATTGTTAGCCCTGGCTTTAAGGTCCCAATCACCACCGCTGGTATGACCAGCAAGAACATAAGGACCATAAAGAATTGCTTGAACAGACGCATATTCAGGCCTGTCATCTGGATTTAGTTCAAAAACACTATCAGTAATATAACCAAAGTTTTTTGTTAGATATATATGCTCTGACAGAAGAATACTAGTAAATAGTAATCAGCACTTAAGGATTATCTTGTGAAGCTACCTTTTATGGCCTCTGTCCTTATGGTAAGGGGCAGCTGAAGGGGCAGCTTGTCACTAGCACTCCATTGTCTTGTGATTGACAAAAAATTTCCTAGAGGCCACAAAATAAAACATTACTTCAATGTTTCAAGTGCTAATTTTTTCTGTTAAAAAAATACACAAATATATATATAGTTTACTAGTGTGTGTATTTGCTGCAAAAAGAACTTGTTTATTTTTTTGGTGGTTAAGTATTCTAGCAACTAGTGTGTATGTGTGTAAAATCAGATGAATGGAGGAGTCTCTACTATTGGATAATGAAAAGGAAGTAAAGAGAGATTCACACCTGGAGTTGGTAGAGATAAAGTTTCAGTATTTAATATCCCCTTGGCACCATCCAGACTAGTCCAAGTTGGAAGTCGAAAGTTCAATGTAGACAAAGTATTCTGCAGAAGTAAAGATTTGGAAACTTAGGTAGTAGAAGGAAAATGCAGAGGATCTTACATTTCATATCCCGGTGGTTTCTTCTCAAAAAAAGTTTAAAAAATGGCATTATAAGAGAGGTGTGGTGTGAAAGTACTATTACTAGACTATTCCTAGAAACTACAGTTTCTTTTTCACATCTCAGATGACCATGATATATTAATCAAAACTAATTTTAACAACAAACTAAAAGAATTATGAAAAGGACCTAATATTTTAAAAAATGAAATCATCAACGCAGAAGGCTTTAGAACAAAAACGGAACCAAATCTTGCCCAGATTATGAGGATGCTTACCCTAAAAGTTATCTAAGATGAATATTTGGCTAAATGAGATGCCATATTGAATATCCCATAGAACAATGTTATAGGTACCTCAACAGGAGAAAACGTAAATGTCACTTGTAGGTAAGGATCCCAAGAAGCAGCTGGAGCAACTGTCTGATTGAGCAAAATTTTGCCAGATTTCCAATTAAATGAGCTTGATATGTATTGAATGATGTAAAGTGCAGGATCTTTCCCTTCCTCTTCAAAATAGATAGAATCCCCCAGCTTTGAGAATGATTCAATTCCTAATAAACATAAAAAAGAAAATGAGAACAAGTGACTGATAAGAGTATGGTGGAGTTGACAAAGAATATGATGCAGTCTGCAAAGTGTATATATATAAACAAAACAAATGCACACCTGTTCCATAGCAGCACCAGAAAGAGTTAAATGGTGTTCCCCAACTATGGAAAGTTTTAGCCTTGGAAACCCCAAGACCTAGTGGAAGCATATAAATCATCACTCCAGGATCGGTTCCTCTTTGAATGCTGAGCACACCATTGGTTAAGGCACGCTCATAATAGTCTGCATAAGAGATTTCTTTGGTCCATCTAAACAGGTGGCGCGAAACCTGAAATCATTCTGTTTTTGAGTGCTCATACAATGAAAATAATCACAAACACATTTAAACACATACACAGACATAAATCATAAACATCTAGCGATGAATTACAGTGAAAATAATGTTTTTTTCTCTCTTCTGACAGTTAAAAAAAAACAACTTTGAAAAATTTCCAAGTACACATCTTTAACTTCCCAAGCATTACATGACAAGCTAATAATATGATGAATGATATGCTGTACCTTCAACATATTATAAGTTGTGCATGATTCTTCATTCTCTGTCGTTTTTAAATTGTCTGCTATTCTTTTTGGATCACGCCTTTGCAAAAATTGGAGGAGTTAAGAAATTGAGAATTGGTTATCAACTAATTAAGGAACAGACCATTTCTGCTTGTTGCCCTTGTAGCAAACAAATATTCAGAAGATAATTTCAAATCCACACGTAAAAAACTGAAACTAAAAATGTTGACATCTTAATACCAGAACTCGTTGACTGATGTCCCACGAGTAGCATAGCTGTGAGAAGAGTTTACGAGGTCCATAAAGAATGTCCCAATTTCCTAAAACACCAATAAACAAGAACAAATCTCAGAAATTTGAAAGGCATCACAAATGGTAAGTTATACTGGGCTTAATGATTGCTTCCATACAACTACACAAAACATACCCTATAAAGGGGAACAAACAAACAAATGCCATGAATAGACATGTAATTTGAAGTTTGAATCACAGACATACTACATTCATACAAAAATATGCAATACAGCAATATAGGATAATTTTAAAATGAAGGAAGACCAAAAGTAAAAGCTAAAAGGACACATATACAAATAGACATGTGAAATTTGAAGGATGAACCATATAGTTACTAAATTAAAAATGTGAGATGGAGGACGATACCAATTTATGTATTTTGTTTCTATCAGAGTGCAAGTGTGCTTTTCAAACAATGACAGACTGAATGCCTATATATATAAATGGAGACTATTGTCATCAAGTTATATTACCAAGTGAATACGTTCATTTTGCAAGCCATTGACTAGATTGTTGAAAACTTACCAATTTATGGAGGACGATACCAATTTATGTATTTTGTTTCTATCAGAGTGCAAGTGTGCTTTTCAAACAATGACAGACTGAATGCCTATATATATAAATGGAGACTATTGTCATCAAGTTATATTACCAAGTGAATACGTTCATTTTGCAAGCCATTGACTAGATTGTTGAAAACTTACCAATTTATGGAGGACGATACCAATTTATGTATTTTGTTTCTATCAGAGTGCAAGTGTGCTTTTCAAACAATGACAGACTGAATGCCTATATATATAAATGGAGACTATTGTCATCAAGTTATATTACCAAGTGAATACGTTCATTTTGCAAGCCATTGACTAGATTGTTGAAAACTTATCATATGTAACTGTATAAATCACAAATGAAAAATTCATAAATTGAATAAATAATATCACACCATTAAATAGTAAATAAATACAATTCCAATCAAACTTAATGAAATACCAGTAATCTACAATGTTAGTGAAACAATTCACCTTATAAAGTGGATCGCCAATGATTTCATACTGCATTTGAGATCCAACAACAACTGGGATATGCGTATTAGCATGAAAATCAGCTATGTCATTAGCCTACATGAGAAAAGAGAATTTTAAAATTAACTCTTGTGCCTTGAATTAAAAATAGATATGATTTCTAGACTAGAATATTAGGGCCTACGTTCAACATTCAAATATATAATTGTTTCATTTGGAGGTCACAACATTATAAATAACATTCAAGCAAGATACACTCTTTTTTTGGTGCATAAAAGGAGGAAAATTGGTTGTCTATATTTTCCTCTTTACATGATCCGTTTTTCATAAAAATTAAACTTGAATTAGAAGGGCGACTCAGTACACAAGGCTTATAACTGCAATACAACTGATTTTAAAAATAATTTGAAAAACAACTGCAATCTCCAGAAGCTTACAGCCACAACCATATAAGACGATGTGGACTAAATAGCAATTATGTCATAAAGAATACTGTTATCACTACCTGCACTGCAAGCAACCCTAGAAAGCACGGCTTGTCAAAAAGGTGAGCCAACAATAGATGCTTAGAATCTCCCTGCATAGAAAAACATGGCAAGTTTACTTCCAAATTGAAGTTTACAACAATAACTAGGTACCTCAGGCTATAATCATGAAAATTATTGCAAGTAAGCCAAGCCAATGTTATTTATAATCCATATCTGATGAAGCATATGCTTAAATAAAAAGTATACAATTCAAGAACATCATATAAACAAACAAAGCAACAATAGAGTTAAACAAGATACACAAACCATTGAACTTACTGTTATGCTATATATTCTGTAAAGGACATCATTCATTCCTCCAGTTTCCTCATTCAGTGATTGATAGTGTCTATTTAAAGTGTACTTTGTTATTACATTCTGCACTCTGTTGTAGAAGTAATCAACCATCCATGTTACCATTTTTAGAGCTTGAGGGTTTCCAGCAAAAGTATGCTGATCCAAGAGGCCAGCCAAGATCTGTCAAAGCTGAATTGTTGAAATCCCACAACATTAAGGTCAAAAGAACTTGCATAATCAAAATCCACTTTTACTTGTACCTTGTGAATGGTATAATAGGGAGCCCAAACATGTCAAACAGCTTCAAATCGATCAAAAAACTCTGATGGAAAGGCAGATAGATATCCGGTTCCAATTTTCTCCTGACAGGCAGACAAACCAGCAACAAGAGATGACATTTTCTGTTTCAAGCTATCATTCTGTGTGCTGGCCCACATTAGAGCTGATGCGCTCAAGTAATGCCCTTCTCAGCATCAAAAACAAACAATCATAAATTAACTTTGAAAAGTGAATCGCAGAGGCTACAAGTTGCAGGCAGGGGTAGTGTGCTTGGTAGATGCAAGATCACCAAAATCACAGGGACAACCAAATATGCATATGTGTGTCAACATATCAGTGTATAAGGGATATTTCAGAAGTTATGAACAAACCTCAAACCAAGTAACAAATAGTTAAGATGATTAATGAATAAACTAACCAACAAAATGACCCCTGAGCTCAGCATTTGGATCTTCCCACCCTCCATAAGGAGTTCCAGGAGTGGCTAGACCAGCTGTCTTCCTGAAGCTCCAAATCAACCTGTCCACATCTAACATCAACAGATACTCCAAGTTTGTCTGCTGTGCTCTACCATGGATGGAATCTTCATGCAACCTCACATCCTGAAGAGGCACTTCTTTGAGAAAACCTTCAGGTGACTTGAACACACCCATGTTCTTAATTTTCTTATACATAATCCCCCCAATCATGTTGGTGTTGTTCTGACAAGAACTTCCTAGGCAGCAAATCAGCCCAAGCAGATTCATCTGTTGGTGTCAAATGGAAGTGAGACAACACCTCTTCCACGTTTCATTCTTAGACGTCAATAGCTGGTACCTGAGCGTGTGTGATTGTTTAGGAATGTCTGTGCACTCTTTACCAGCAGCACAAACGCACAACACAAGGGCCACAAACACAAACACAAACACAAAAGTCTCCATCGTCCTGAGAAATTCAAAGTCAAACCAACAAAAATTAAACAACCTTTAAACCAAGCAATGCAGGTACAAAGAAGCATCAAAGTCAAACATTAACCAACAGACAACCTCAGTAAAAATTAAACAACCTTTAAACCAAGCAATGCAGGTACAAAGAAGCATCAAAGTCAAACATTAATCAACAACAACCTCAGTTCAAGTAGAACTAAAAGTCTACAACCAACTAGAATTGGAACCTAACTCCAGAACTTTATAATTAATAAGTTGAACAAATTGAATGGAAAACAAAAAATAAAAATGGAAGTTACCTAGGATTTCTGAAATGAAGAGAAACTGAAGAGTGAAGACTGAAGGGGAATAGTTAAGACAGCATAGGCATGTGAGGGGGAATATATATAGGTTATGTGACACGTAGAGTGGTGTGAACTGTGAACATTGTTCGGAGTTTTATGGGAAGAAAACGTATGTAAGGTAATAAATTTATAGCTTAAATATATGTTATGTCCCTGAAAAATTAGCAATTTTTGTTTTGGATCCTTATTAATTTTTTTGTTGTTCTAGATTCCTGATATATTAAAAATTTTATTTTGAATTCCTACCATCAGTTAAGTTACGACGTATCCTTAAAAATTTTAAAATGTGATTTCTAACGACTTAAAAGCCGTCACTATTTATTTTGAAATTTAAATTACAAATTCTAGCGCCAGAATCAATTAAATGCAATTCACTCACATAATTGTTTAGGACTAGTCATTTTAAACCGTTAGATGTTATTTAAAATAAATCAACGGCCAAGATATAAATTAATAATTATTATTAATTTAAAATTAAAATTTGTAAATTAATTAATAAAAATTAACCCTAAACCTGTAAATCCCTCACAGCCCAATTCCCTTCACTCTCTCCCTCTCTTCATCTCTACAACCTCCACTTTCACTCCACCCTCCGGCACAACCGCCCCGACCTCGTCACGTGGGTGTACTCCAACATGATCGCGACATGTGTCACCCCATATGCTGTAACGAAGGGGAGGGGCTCTGGTGGTGCGAACATTGATCGTCATGCCGCCTCTCGAAGCCGCGACGGCGCTGGGAGCGAAGGACGGCCGAGTGGCGGAGGAGAAGTGCGAGAGCTACAGTTGCGACTACGGGAAGGTGCAGTTGAAGGGTTGGGGAGGCGTGGGAGTTGGGGGTTTGGGGTTCGGTGCCTAAATTGGGCTTGGGCTTGGTCTAGGGTTAGGGTTTGGGGAAGAGTGTGGTCGGGCTGAGATGGGAGGGTTCTGAGAATGTGATTGAAAATTTGAAACGGAGAATGCCCGTTGCCCGGAGGGGATGGTTTTGGGGGTTGAGATTGTGAGGGTTCTGAGAACGTGATTGCCGGAGGTTGAGGATCCATTGAGTTGTGCGGCTTCTGAGAATGCGATTGAAATTTTGAAACAGGAACGTCACTCATCTAACGTTGGTAACTGGTGTAACATTATCGTGGATAGGCTGTGCAGGAATGCTGTCAGATGCAAATGGGTTGATGGATCTGGGTTTACGATGAAGATCTGCATTCGGGAGATTTTTTTTTTTTTTTAATTGATTATTGCGTTTTTTAACGGTTAGAAAATGTAATTTAACTTTCAAAATAAACAGTGATAATTTTTTAGTCGTCAGAAATTGTATTTTAAAATTTTTAACCGACATGTCATCATTTAACTGACGGAGATCCAAAATAAAATTTTTAACGGACATGTCATCATTTAACTAACAAAAATTGCTAATTTTTCAAGATCTTAAAAGATATTTAAATCTAAATTTAAATATACTACCTCCATACTGCAGTAGGATATAAGCAAAATTAATTATTTTTTATGCTAATTAAGAAAAATAGCTAATATCATTTAATTTTACTAATCACGCTTAAAATATGATATGGTATTTGAAACTTGATAAAAATGAGAAAGAGTAATTAGAAATAAAATTTCAATTTATTGAAAAATATTTTTGAGATGGTATTAGAAAACTAGTTAAAATTTATTTATATTTAAGTTTACCAAACCTTTTTTTTTTAATTGAGTTTGGAGGGAGCAAAGACAAATATTGAAAATTATTTAAAAAACTTAAAGGTCTTACTATGGATACTAGTTAAAGAATTAAAAAAAAAAAGTTTTTATTAAAAATCATATAAAGCACATTTAAAAATAATTAAAAAACACATTTTTATGCATTTTAATAAAAAAAACTTTTTTGATTTTACTTCATTAACCAGTTAGCATTTGTCAAAACTTAATTATAATTTTAACTTCATATTTTAATTCATTTATGATTTTCATCTCTTCAATATTAACTATTTGTATTTAATTTTGAAACTTTAAAAATATATACGGAAAACTTTTAAACTAGGTGGATTAACATTAAATTTATTTATTGATAGACAGAGTTAAATGTTGGATTAATCAAGCACATGGTTAAGGCTTAAGGCTTAAGGATAATGCCGTATCATTTTAATCAACAAATAATATTGTTCATTTAATTTCGTCTCTTCAATATTAATTATTTGTATTTAATTTTTAAACTTTTAAATATATATATATATATACAAAAAAACTTTTAAACTGGGTTGATTAATTAACATTAAATTTATTTATAGATAGGCAGAGAATTAAATGTTTGATTAATCAAGCACACGTTTAAGGCTTAAGGATAAGGCCGTGTCATTTTAATCAACAAATAATGTTGTTCATTTAATTATGTGTGAAGTCATAATTAAAAAACATATAAACTTTTAAGTCAGGTGGATTAACATTAAATTCATTTATTGATAGGCAGAGAATTAAATGTTTGATAATATCATTTAAGTCTATTAATCACATTTAAAACACTCTATAGGATATGGGATTTGAAACTTGATATCAAGAATGAGAAATAGTCATTGAAAATATAATCTCAATTGATTAAAAAGTATTTTTGAATGGTATCATTAAACATGGTGAAAATATATTTTTTTCTTTTGTTACTTATAATTGAATTCGGAAAGAGTAAAGACAAATATTGGAAATCATTTATAACCAATGTCCTTAGGACACATTTAAAAATAATTGGAAAGTACATTTTTATGCATTGCAATAAAAAAAAAAACTTTTCCATTTCACTAAAAAAAAACAATTTAGCAACCTACATAACGACCAAACAAACATAATCACTAAAACCGCAGTCGCAATTATTTTCACATATTTATAGCCCTTTTTGGTTTGAATATAGGTTGAGTTCTATAATTTTCATGTAACTGAATCTATTGGGACAAAAATCACATATCAAATTAGTAAAAAAAAATGGTTCAAAATCATGTCTCAAAATCAAAATTAAACAAACCATTTTAACTTACTTTAAGAACATAAAAACTAAATTAATTTTTTTAAAAATAAGGAATCAAATTTAATATAATCGAAAATATAAAGAAGTAAAAGTACATTTTAATTTTTAACAGCTCACGTGTAATCAACAGAGATCATACCATACTAATATTACATAGCAACATGGCAACTAAATTTTGATATAATTAACAAAAACAGCTACACTGAGTAGTGAGATGTCTCATCACTTCTCTCCCCACTCGGTTCCTTTCTTTTCTATAAATGAATAGAAAGGTCACCTTACTGCAGCTGACTTCCAATAGTCCAATTTTCTAATTCTGATTATTATTGAGTATTCATTTAATGACAGCACCGAAGACATGAAGTTGAAGATATTCATCAACTATTCTTTCTACATATGAATATCTATTACTTGAACCTTTATAAGAAGAAGCATACTATACTGTTTATTTTAAAGGGAAAAAAATTGTATCAATCTTGAATATTGAAATAAACTGTATAAGGCTCATCTCTGAATGAGAGTAATGGCTGCAAAAGGAAATTCCTGTTTGCCCCTTTAGCCACAAAACTGATAGGATTGTATTGGCTCAATCCTTGCAGAGCAACAAAGCTTGTTGCTTGGTTAAAAGTAGCATCAGAATCAGATTTGCAACTGAGCTTGACTCCTGCATTAGGGCTCACACCACTATACACATAACAGCCCTTGTTGCTCTGGGATTCTATAGACACCGTTTCATTTCTTCCATCCAATCCTGGTACCAAAAGAAAAACAGAAGATGGCCCTCCATGGGAAGAATCTACAGTGAGAAGAGGCTTGTCTGCTCCTTGGTGAATCACATTCATTCCAGGAAGATCAAATGGTTCTAACATTACTGATCTATCATTAGCATCTGCTAATGTTGAAAATTTTGAGGAAGATTCTTTTAGGACAATCCTAAAGGTTGCCTGAAGAGCCAAATCAGTGCCAGATTCAGGCAATTTTTGCATTGAAAGTGATTGGTTTGAATTTGCCAAAACAAAAGTCGATTCTTCAAAGTCTCGGAAAAAAGAAACTAGTTGACTATTGTAACTGGCAGGAATAGGAGTAATCCAGTCTGCATGGTTAGGCCCAGCTTTAAGGTTCCAATCACCACCGGTTGTATGACCAGCAAGAAGATAAGGACCATAAAGAATTGCTTGAACAGATGCATATTCAGGCCTGTCATCTGAATTTAGTTCAAAAACACTATCAGTAATATAACCAATTTTTTTGTTAGAAATATATGTCTGACAGAAGAATACTAGTAAATACTAATCACTTGTGAAGCTACCTTTTATGGCCTCTGTTCTTATGGCAAGAGGCAGCTGAAGGGTCAGCTTGTCACTAGCACTCCATTGTCTTGTGATTGACAAAAAATTTCCTAGAGGCCACAAAATAAAACATTACTTCAATGTTTCAAGTGTTAATTTTTTTCTGTTAAAAAATCACAGATATATATTATTTGCTGTAAAAGAGTATATTTATTTTTTGGTGGTTAAGCATTCTAGCAACTAGTGAGTATGTGTGTAAATCAGATAAATGGCAGAGTCTCAGCTTTTGGATAATAAAAAGGAAGTAAAGTAAGTTCACACCTGGATTTGGCAGAGATAAAGTTTGACCATTTAAAATTCCCTTGGCACCATCCAGAAGAGTCCAACTTGGTATTCGAAAGTTCAATGTAGACAAAGTACTCTACAGAAGTAAATATTTGAAAACTTAGGATGTAGAAGAAAAATGCAGAGGATCTTACATTTCATATCCTGTTGGTTTAGGTTTAAAAAATGGCATTGTAAGTCACACAAATTCATCACAATTCATTAGAAAATATTGTACCCTATCCATTATCCTTTAGCTGATTCGTTTAGCAATTAAAAATTCAAAACAAATCCATAAAACAATGTCGCAGTTACCTCAACAGGAGAAAACGTAAATGTCACTCGTAGGTAAGGATCCCATGAAGCAGCTGGAACAACTGTCTGATTGAGCAAAATTTTGCCAGATTTCCAATTGAATGAGCTTGATATGTACTGAATGATGTATAGTGTAGTTTTCCCTTCCTCTTCAAAATAGATAGAATCCCCCAGCTTTGAGAATGATTCAATTCCTAATAAACAGAAAAAAAAAAAATTGAGAGTAAATGACTGATAAGATAAGAGTATGGTGGAGTTGACAAAGAACATGGTGCTGTTTGATGCAGTTTCAAAAGTATATAATATAAACAAAACAATCGTATACCTGTTCCATAGCAGCACCAGAAAGAGTCAAATGGTGTTCCCCATCTATGTCCAGTTCTAGCCTTTGAAACCGCAAAACCTAGTGGAAGCATATAAATCATCACTCCAGGATCTGTTCCTCTTTGAATGCTGAGCACACCATTGGTTAAGGCACGCTCATAATAGTCTGCATAAGAGACTTCTTTGGTCCATCTGAACAGGTGGCGCGAAACCTGAAATCATTTTATTTTTGTGTGTAAGACGGTGGAAACAATCACAAACACATATAAACACACATACAGATATAAATGAAGAACATGTAGCGATGAATTACCATGTGATAATCAGTTTTCTCTCTTCTGACAGTTAAAATAACTATGAAGAAATTTCATATACACATTTTTAACTTCCCAAGCATTACATGATGAGCTAATAAAATGAGGAATGATTGATTGTACCTTCAACATATTATAAGTTGTGCATGATTCTTCATTCTCTGTTGTTCTTAAGTTGTCTGCTATTCTCTTTGGATTACTCCTACGCAAAAATTGAAGAAAAGGAGTTAAGAAAGAAATCTAGATTTGGTTATCAACTAATAAGGAACAGAACATTTCTATTTGATGCCCTTGTAGCAAACAATTATTCAACGGATAATTTCAAATGCAAATGAAAAAACTAAAACTAAAAATGCAACATCTTAATACCAGAACTCGCTGACTGATGTCCCTCCAGTTGCATAGCTGTGGGAAGAGTTTACGAGGTCCATAAAGAATGTCCCAATTTGCTAAAACACCAATAAACAATAACAAATCTCAGAAAGTTGAAAGGCATGACAAATATTAAGTTGTGCTGGGTTTAGTGATTACTTCCAATACAAATATAAAAACATACCCAATAAAGGGGATCAAACAAACAAACACAATGAATAGACATGTAATTTGAAGTTTGAATGACAGATATACTGCATATATACAAAAATCTGCAATACAGCAAGATAGGAAATTTTTTAAAATGAAGACAAAAAGTAAAAACTAAAAGGACACAAATGTTACAAATAGACGTGTAAAAATTGAAGTATGAACCATGTAGTTACTAACTTAAAAATGTGAGATGGAGGACAATACCAATTTATGCATTTTGTTTGTCATTCAGAGTGCAAATATACTTTCCAAATTATGACAGAGTGAATGCTAATGCATATAAATGGAGTTGTTTGAATGACTATTGTCTTCAAGTTATATTACCAAGTAAATAAGTTAATTTTGTAAGCCATTGACTACTTATATTAGATTGTTGAAATCATATCATTAGTAAACTATGTAAATTACATATGAAAAGTTCAAAAACTAAATAAATTATATTAGTCCAATAAATCCATTCAAACTTAATGATATATATATCAGTAATCTACAATGTGAGCGAAGCAATTCACCTTATAAAGTGGATCGCCTGTGATTTCATACCGCATTTGAGATCCAACAACAACTGGGATATGTGTATTAGCATGAAAATCAGCTATGTCATTAGCCTACATGAGAAAAGAGAATTTTAAAATAAACTCTTGGGCCTTGACTTAAAATTAGATACGATTTCTAGAATAGAATAAAAGGCCCTAAGTTCAACATTCAAATATCTGATTGTTTCATTTGGAGGTCAGAAAACCATTATAAATAACATTCAAGCAGAATAAACTCTTTTTTTGGTGCATAAAAAGAGGAAAATCGATATATTTTCCTCATTGCATGATCTGTTTTTCATAAAAAAACTTGATGATTTACAAGGCAGCAACCTTACTATTTCACTAAGGCTTGCCCTCAAAAAAATTGAAATTGAAAGAATGAAAGAATTAAATTTTACATGGAAACTTTCGGGGTTTATATTGTATGTACTTTTACAGAGGTACTTATCTGAAAGTTAACAAACATTAGTTATAACAGCAATACAACTGATTTTAAAACTAATTTGAAAGACAACTGAAACCTCTAGAAAATTACAGCCACAACTATATAATACTATGTGGACTTGTGGACTAAATAACAATTCTGTCATATAGAATACTGTTATCATTACCTGCACTGCAAGCAACCCTAAAAAGCATGGCTTGTCAAAAAGGTGAGCCAACACTAGATGCCTAGTATCTCCCTGCATAGAAAAACATGACAACTTTACTTCCAAAGTGAAGTTTACAGGTACCTTGTGCTATAATAATGAAACTATTACATGTAAGCCAATTCTTGTAAAATATCTCAACTATGGATTATAATCCATTTCTGTTAACCCTTATGCTCAAATAAAAATGTCTACAATTCAAGATCATACAAACAAACAAAGCAACAAGAGTTAAAGAAATTACACAAACCGGTTAACTTACCGTTATGCTGTATAATCTGTAAAGGACATCATTCATTCCTCCAGTTTCCTCATTCAGTGATTGATAGTGTCTATTTACAGTGTACTTTGTTATTACATTCTGCACTCTGTTGTAGAAGTAATCAACCATCCATGTTACCATTTTTAGAGCTTGAGGATTTCCAGCAAAAGTATATTGATCCAAGAGGCCAGCCAAGATCTGTCAAAGCTGAATAGTTGAAATCCCACAACATAAGGTTGAAAGCACTTGCATAATCAAAATCCACTTTTGGTTGTACCTTGTGAATGGTATAATAGGGAGCCCAAACAGGTTGAACAGCTTCAAATCGATCAAAAAACTCAGACGGAAATGCAGACAGATATCCAGTTCCAATTTTCTCCTGACAGGCAGACAGGCCAGCAACAAGAGATGACATTTTCTGCTTCAGGGTATCATTCTGTGTGCTGGCCCACATTAGAGCCGACGCGCTCAAGTAATGCCCTTCACAGTGTCAAAAACAAACAATCATAAATTAACTTTGAAAAGTGAATTGCAGGGGCTCAAATTTGCAGGCAGGGGTAGTGTGCTTGGTAAGATACAAGACCACCAAAGTCCCAGGGAGAACCAAACATGCATTTGTGTGTCAACATATCAGTGTGTGAGGGGTATTTCTAAAGTTAGGAACAAACCTCAAACCAAGTAAATACAATCAGTACTTGAAATACATGGAGTCCAAGGGATCCTTTAGAGAAAACATTACATATAGAAAGCCAACCTTTACAAAGGTTGAAAACATTTGTTGCTGTTTGTAGATAGCAAAACATTAACTATGAAATATTGTCTAAATATCACTGCTATTTTTATTCAAACAAATAGTTCAATCTTCTCTCAGCTCTGAGCATAAAACTACCAAGCAAAAAAGTGGAAAAAGCATTACAAGAAAAAGAGTCTTGAACAGTTATGCCTTTTTGAATCTTTGAATGAAAACAACCAATTACAAAGTTATACAGTCAGTGCATTGTAACTGTTGGATGAAAATCAAATGACTCAACTTTTGAAAGTGTGTTTTAAGTTTGATTTACTAAGATAAAGCATGAGTCATCTGATCTTCATCCAATGGTTCTGAGTTGTTGAATGTTTGAATGCGTGGAAAAATGAATACAGGGAATCCGGGTCCTCCTCATTATAAGAATTCATTACCAATTAAGAGGTAAGTATAAGCAAATAGCATTAAACTGGGGACACATGTTAGATATGGCAAAAAAAAAAAAAGAAGAGCAACAGTTAAGATGATTAATCAATTAAACTAACCAACAAAATGACCCCGAAGCTCAACTTCTGGACCTTCCCACCCTCCATAAGGAGTCCCAGGTGTGGATAGACCAGCTGTCTTCCTGAAGCTCCAAATCAACCTGTCCACATCCAACATCAACAGATACTCCAAATTTGTCTGCTGTGCTCTACCATGGATGGAATCCTTATGCAACCTCACATCCTGAAGAGGCACTTCTTTGAGAAATCCTTCACCTGACTTGAACACACCCATGTTCTTAATTTTCCTATACATCACCCCCCAGTCATGTTGGTTCTGTTCTGACAAGAACTTCCTAGGCAGCAAATCTGCCCAAACCGATTCATCCGTTGGCGTCAAATGGTAGTGAGCCATCACCTCTGCCCTCCATGTTGCATTCTTGGACATCAATAGCTCATACCTGAAGGTATGAGATTGTGTAGGAATGTTTGTGCACTCTTTAGCAACAGCACAACCACACAACACAAGTGCCACAAACACAAACACAAAAGCCTCCATCCTCCTGAGAAATTCAAAGTCAAACCAACAAAAATTAAAGTACAATAAACCAAACAAAACCATCAAACATTACCAGCAGACAACCTCAGTTCAAGTAGAGCTAAAAGTCTAAAACCAATTAGACTTGGAAAATGGAAACAAACCCAGAAGTTAATAATTAATAAGTTGAACACAAATTGAATAAAAAAACAAATAGAAAGGGAAGTTACATTGGATTTCTTAAATGAAGAGAAACTGAAGAGTGATGAAGACCAGAAATTCAGTAAAGTAAGAGAGTGGGGAACATAAACAGAGAGAGAGGCAGAGAAGGACAAAGAAGGGAAATAGTTAAGACAGCATAGACATGTGAATGAGAAGAATATATATAGGCACTAGAAAACAAAGCAGGTTGGAGTGCAGTGCAGGTGCAGCCAAGAGAGTCACGCTGAAACTCATCTCGTGAAAGGTAAGGTTTGGATTTGGAAACAGTGAAAGTAATCTCAATTCATAAGCCAGTACACAACACTATCCGGAATTCCAGCACGGGTACTAGAAAAACATGTTATCTTAGCTAGCAACTAGGGACAAAGATATATATATAGGGAGAGAGAACAGAAGGCACCCCACACAACCAGATATAAACAATGAGTCACTCACGGATGAACAATGGACAACACGGGAATCGAAGTCGCAAAAATGGTCATGGAAGTATGGGAATGAATGTCCTCAAAAGGTTGAAGGGTGGAGTTAGTTGACAAGTCACGACTTGGTGTTGTTCCTTGTGTGCAGTGCAGTTATCTTTTTTTATAGGAGATTTTACATTGCATCCCGTGACCAAAGATGCAGTGAGTGAAGCAATGGTAGGCCCGAAAATAAACCGATGAGTTTTCTGAATTTATAGTATGGTCCTTCTCCTTCAACCTATTAGCTTTTCCATTCCATCACACATTCACACCACCCGCCAGTACCATGAGTAAACAGTGACAGAAACGGTCGACCCTGCATCCATGATCACTTGCGGATGAAAGAGATAAAAAAATTAAGATGATACTGTTACGATGTTTTGGATAATTTTAAATTGTAAAATCAATAAAAAATGATAAAAAAATTATTGGTTAGTACTATAATTTTTTAAATAATCATTTTAAAAGTGAAAAAACTTTTTTGAGAGGGAGAAGTCAACAAACTTTAAATTAAATGAATATGTAAAATTGTTTTACACTATAAACATAGTACTGTTCCTATGTATGAACACTTAAAACTATCAGTTTTTTCATGCTTCAACTCTTCTCCTTCTTCCTAACATTCACTTTCATTTAAATAATCACATTTCACATTTCATGAAGTTGTGGATTTTACTCTCATGATATATCCTTTTATGTTTTTAATATAAATTAAACAGTTTAACAGATTGTAACTGAATATTAAAAATCAATTTTAAATATATATATATATAGAGAGAGAGAGTTTAATGGTGATGCACTGACAATGTAAAATAATTTTACATTGTCATCCAATCACAAATCATCATTCATATCACCGTTCATATTATCCTCCAAATTGAAATACACTCCTAATATGCATATGATATATCCTCTTATATTTTTTTATAAAAAAAGGTTATGTGCTAACAATGTAAAATAGTTTTACTATCATCTAATCATAATCCACCATATATGATAAGTTTGTTAATAAGTACCTTAAAAGTCATATCAACGTTTATTTGTTATTACATGACACTGTAAAACTTTTTACATTGTTAGTGTATGACCATTAATATCAATTGAATGGTTAACGAGTTGTAATTGAATATTAGAA
Source organism: Pueraria montana var. lobata (assembly GCA_026413185.1). Taxonomy (NCBI): domain Eukaryota; kingdom Viridiplantae; phylum Streptophyta; class Magnoliopsida; order Fabales; family Fabaceae; genus Pueraria; species Pueraria montana. The sequence continues at coordinate 10,460,921 of CM048654.1, forward strand.
ACCAATTTCAAATATATATTATGAGGATGAATCCACTTAATCTAAGAGTAATTATATAAGGAGGAAACTAATTGATCTTCACTATTCATTTTCTTGAAATCTAATGGTTGTAATGAGTACCTAATCTTAACCATTAGATTTCAAGAAAATGAATGGTGAGGATCAAGAGTAAATCTCTTATACTTACTTTTGGAGTAAGTGGATCCCTCTTCACTCTATATATATTACGTCGATTTTAATCTATACGAATGAGGTAGCAAATAATTTTGGATTGATATGAAATTTTGTATATATGATTTATGTGAAAGGGACTTTCAATCCAACAGTGGATTTTAAGAAAACATCATCCAATTGAAAGTTATATCATTCAATAACTTTCAATTAGATGATGTTTTCTTAAAATCCACTGTTGGATTGAAAGTTCATTTCATATAGATCATATATCATATATACAAAATTTTATATTAATCCAAAATTATTTGCTACCTCATTCGTATAGATTAAAATCAACGTAATATAAAGTTTTTAAAATATACTAAAATATGGATAATTTGATTACCTTCTTATTGTTATTCAATTTTGACAAAATTTGACACAAACAATCTTGGTAATATGTAGATATAATTCAACAGTTGGATCGATAAAAATTTCATTCTATATCAAGTTATTAAAATGGTGTAACTCTTTTAGAGTTACACTATATAATTTGATCCCTCCTCATATATATATATATATATATATATATATATATATATATATTCAAATTTTAAATACATTCCTAACATACATCTGATATATCTTATATTTTCAATATCAATTGATTGGTTTAGCTTAATTTTTTACCTCTTACAATCTATTATTTTCAATATCTTTAATTCTAACTTCAATTTCAATATTCTTTTAAAATAAATTATCAATAATTAAAATAATAATATATTTCAATTTAAATTAATTATCATAAATTTAAAATATATTTATATATTTAAAAATATTTATTTATTACATATTTTAATTATAATATAATTTTACATTGCCATTCAATCACAAAACATCATAGTATTTTGTTAACTTTTATAATAACTACCTTGAAAATGCTACAATGCCACCATTGTAAAAAAAGAATAAGATTTAAATCTTATATTATCTATTTCTATTATCTATGTATTAAAGGAAAGTTTCCACAAGCAACGTACCAAACTTCCAATGATTTTTTTTTCCTGCAAAAATGACCTTTGCTTTTACTTTCATCTTTTTATAATACATAGGGTCCCTGATTTTTATTTTGCTTCACATAAAAATGAGTCAAAAAGGCATTAATTTTTTTTATTCTAAAAAAAGGCGTTAATTTATGGCTTTAACGGAAGAACACCAGTTTGATTTTTTTTTTCAATATTAGCAGGTGTGTCTCTAAGAATTTTGGAAACTCGTTTAATTACTACCTTTTGTTTATTTTAATCAAAGACAGCCGCATACAAGTTTAATTATTATGATGTTTTTTTTATTATGGAAATGTCTTTACTGAAGTATATAAAGAACTCCATTTTATGAATTAAAAAAAAAAACCCTCCATTTTAAGATATTAACAAATAAAAATTTTATACTAGAATAAAAACTATTAAATAATTTTAATTTTAAGAAATGTTAATACCTAAAAAATGTTTAAAGATTTAATATTTCCTATTTAAAATAATTAAAAATTTATTATGAAGATATAATATCATTATAAATTTACATAATAGAGAAAAGTTGTATTTCATGGCAAATCCTCCAAACATTTGTGTTAAAAATATAGTTTTAAATTTTTTAAATGAAAAATACTACTAGTATTATTTTTTAATTTCCGGTTTTAAAAAATTATACTATACTAAGATTGATTTAAATCAAATTGGAGGAAATGATTTAAATAGTTAATTTTTTTCTACTGACTATTACCTTTTCCACAAAATTTTAACTTAAAACTTAAAAAAAAAAATCACCACTTAAATTAATGGACTTTAATATACTACAATTCATCAAATTATGTGTTAATTTATAATTAAATAATTGTATGAAAACCTTTTAAAACAGGAGGATATTATATTAAATTCATTTATTGATAGATAGAGAATTAAATGTTTGGTGAATGATAACCAAGTTTACGTTGAAAAACAATTGAATAAACACGCAATAAAGAAATGATCGAGCAATCATATGATCAGGGACGGATCCATAAATCTATCAAAGGGGGGCTGGATTTTCTTCTTCTTCTTTTATAATTATTTAAATTTTTAACTTTTAATAAATAATAATTTTTAAAAAAATATTTACTATTTTTACACGTAAATTTGAAATTATTTTTTATTTTAAATGATAATAATCTTAACAGTTACATTAATAACAACAAACACACAAATAGTTTTACATAATTTTACACTAGTTATCATTTTAACTATTGCAATAATAACAACAAATACAACTAATTTTACATAAGTTTACACTAATTAACCTTAACAAGTATTATAATAATAACATACACAATTAATTTTACATAATTTTACACTAATAAATTTAAAAATATATATGTATATACACAAAAAATCCTAAGGGAGGGGGCTAGCGCCCCTGCCTGCCCCCTCTGAATTCGTTCCTGCATATGATTCATATCTTAAAGGTATTATATACTCAAGAAATAATATATAATTTTTTTAATAAATAATGCTGCATCATTGCGACATTATTTAAATTAATAAAATTAAAAAATATTAAATAAACAATATTTAATCATTAAAAAAACAATACTTAATAGGATTTGTTAATGTATACTCACTTATTTTTTTTAGAAAGAATATATTAACAAGTTATAACCACTGCTAAACCTACATGTTAGTGATGGGTGCACACTCATGTTAAAAAAATCATAAGCAATTTTTTTTTTTATAGAAAATTATAAGTAAAATCTTATATTTTTATATTTTATTTTCTCTATTTTTATATGTTAACCCATTAATTTCAGTTCTTATAATTTGCTCCCCGTGACTCAGGGTCTTTGATACGCCTCTGGTTATAACTATGATATTAAAATACACTTAAGTTTTTTTTATTTTTTTAGAAAAATATACTTAAGTTATAGTTTGCTAACATACTCTTTCTAAAAAAAAAAAAAGATATATATTAACAAATACTTGTGATGTTTTCTAACATATACCTTTTTTTTTTCTTCAAACAAAAAATATTAGCAAATTATAACTAATATTTTTTTAAAATACACTTAAGTTATAATATGCTAATGTACTCCTTCTAAAGCGGATATACATTAACAAATCTCATATTTTCTTCTTCTGACTTTCTGTATAGTCTATGCTCCTTTTTGTTTAAGCTTCTCGATTATGGTGTTTGTTTGTACTATCTGTTGGTGGGTGCACCAAGACAACTGATGTAGAATGATCTATCGTAGTAGTGTATTTACAATAATATTATGATCATCAAGAACAATTTAAATCAAAATTATCAAAAATTTGCTTATCATTATCATAATCTTTATCATGATATCAAGAACAATTTAATCAAAGATCTTGTCAAATTAATATTTAATAAAACAAAAAATATGAATATGATAGTGAAATAAAGAAGGATGATTCTTAAAACTAAAATTGATCAGGTAATAGATTGAATCTTGGACGACAATGATATTTATCCCTGTGACGTTAGTACGTTTGTGAGTTTTCTTTCTTTCATTTTTTTTATTTGTTTTCTTTTTTTGTGCATAACTTAAATCTTTCACATGATTTGATGCGGGTTTGGCTAAAGTGGAGTTGAATTTGGTGAGACACCGGTGGAAATGTGTATCTTTACCTGCTACAGCAGGTTAGTCACCAATTTTTAACTTGCTGTAGCAGGTTAGCCATTAGGAGAAAAAAATATTTTATTTAAAAAATGAAATTATATAAAATTATTATAATAAAATTTTTCTCTTTTTTTAAAAAAGTAGAAACCACCGGTGGTACTTAAACAAATTACTTACTATGTAAAATTATTATAACAAAAATTAGAATAAAAATTTTCTCTTTTTTTAAAAAAGTGGGAACCACTGGTGGTGCTTGAACAAATTACCTATTATAATAGGTTGGTTAACCGGGAGCAAAAAAATTATTTTTTTATTGAACAAATTACCTACTATAATAGATTAGTTAACTGGGAGAAAAAAATCATTTTTTATTAGATGAAATCATATAAAAATTATTAAGAAATATTTTTTTTTCTCCCGGTGGGAGCATAAGAGAAATAATTTTGCTCAAAATTTTTTATATAATTTCATTTAATAAAAAAATGATTTTTTTTTCCTGATTAACCAACATATTATAGTAGATAATTTGTTCAAGTACTACCGATGATTTTCACTTTTTTAAAAAAAAGAAAATTTTTGTTCTAATTTTTATTATAATAATTTTATATAATTTTATTTTTTAAATAAATTTTTTTTACTAACTGTTTACCTGCTACAGCAGGTAAAAAATATATTGGTTAACCTGCTGCAGCAGGTATACCACACTTTCTCACCGGTGCGACAGCCGTTTAGAACTTCACGTTAGCCTGCTCCGATTTGATGCTCAGCACTTGGTTAGATTTGATGAAATCCTAACAACTACTGACTTCATTGACACAGTGCATAGGTGGCAGTTATAATTCGATTGATTACACATATAAACAATAAACCACGAGTTTCGTTCAAAATCACCTATGCATGGAACGCGTAGCTATTAACAACCATAACAATGTTTTGATTTGTTGAAAGGAAGGCCAAATGATCAGAGAAAAAATCATGTGAACCAAAAGTTAAAGAAAGACAAAACACAGCTCCCCAATTTTGGCACCTTCCTTTGGAGTCTTTTACTAGGCAAGTGAGACTCTGCTGTCAAATTCACGTCCACAACCGATTATTTCTTGCTGCCATTTTTTTTTTTTATTATTTCTACGTTTATGGTGGATCAATTAATTCTGATAAGAAATTGATTTTGAAGTGAAACAATTTATATTTAAGTGTTTTTATTTTAAAAATAAGTTAATAATAAAATTTAGTATAATCTTTTTCTATCTCTTAAAGTTATTTCAAAGAGTGTGTGTTTGATTTAGATTTAAGAGTATACGTCTAAGTAATTTTTTATGTCAAATTCATCAAATAGTAATGATACATAAATATTTATACTTTTTAAACACCTAATAAATAATCACAATTTCTTTCTATTTCTCTCTTCATGTTACATTATATTACCTATAAGTTTTTCTCTTTTTTATCACTCTCTCACTAGGTGTTTAATATCACATTGGGTGTATGTGAATAATTTTCCTTCATCAAAAAGTCGTAAAAGCTAGTTATAATTTCTTTTAGTTACACCTGTCAAATAAGTGCAATCAAACACACTGTTAAAATGAATTTTAAACCCAGAATCATTTATTTTACGTGAGAACAAATATAAGCATTTACATAAAATGATTTTAGCTAATAGTTAATATGACTTCAGATGACTCAACCGGAAACTAAACACGTACTTAATGCCTGTTTGTTCTAGAGTTACATCACCAACCACAAGTTTAATTGAACTCTGCCCCCTGTGGCCTCTGGTAGGGGCATTTGACATGTGGAGAATAAATTGGAAATTTTTTGCCAGAGTGGCTAATTGAGTGTGGTCCACACAAAAGCTAAAAGGAAAAGAGCTCTACCACATAAATTTTTCGTCCCTCAAAAAGTTGGAATAGTGTTTGTATTCCCCTGCCTTCGATTCGGTCAGGATTGAATCATTATAACATCTTCAACCCAATATTTTTATTTGGATTTTTAAATGGGTCTCATATATACACATTATTTATTTTTATTCTTCTCAAGACAAGCACCTCAAAAATTCTCATTCTCTCCAACCCAATACTTCTATTTAAGTTCTTATTTGGGTCCCACAAAATAACTCACATCTTTACATTTTATCAATAATTTATATTTTTTTTAACACAAAAGACACTTTTTTGGATGAGTACCGATTCTCTTTTGAGAATCTGAAAAAGGAACCGATTCTTTTGCATCCATGATACTGAATGAGTACTGATACTTTTTTTTATAAAATACAGTGCAAATGTTACCGATGTAGATGGTCTTAGTAAGAGTCGTAATTCAGAGAGCTCAAATTATAAAATTAAGAATTTCTCAACTTGATCACTTGAGATGTGAAATTTCTCAAGTAAAAAAGATGTGGCACAATGAACAATTTTTATGTTAATTCATAGTAAATAAAATATTTTTTTGTTTGTTTGCCAGATAGGGGATGGAAGTTATTTTGGCCAAATTGGGATATACAGCTAATGAGGTTAAATTTCAATTATGGTTCATTACTTAGGACTTCTGGGGTAGGTGTTTCTTATTAAGTAATGCGTACTCCTACGCAAGAACTCTGAAATAGTGCGCTCTATGATTGCTTAATTAGTGACTCTACAACTCATAGTAAGTAAATGGAGTACTTGGTGGAAAGCAACCTTTTCTTGTTCGTAAATAAATTTCCAAGAAAATGATGAAAATAAGGGAATATGACTTAGACATTGGTTTCTTGCAAAGACACCAGAAAAGGTGATGGAATGCTTGACTCAGACCTAACGTACAAGGACATACCTTATGCGTGAAGCGAAATAAGGAATTACCTCCATAAATTAACTTCCTTTCAATCCTTTCATACCACCAAAACAGAAGTTTAATTGTGCAATTTCTTGTCTTGAGCTTAATGCTTGGTCCTTTTATCACTATTAAAAAGAATCTCTTCAGAAATGGAAAATTCGATTAATAAAGTGAGAAAGTTGGTTATTAAATCAATTAGTAACTAAGTTAGAGACTGATTTAAAATAGTTGCTAATATTTAATAATTGATATGTGGTCGGTTTTTCAACTATCAATTCAACAATTATTTTTTAAACCGATTTAGCGAATACTCTTAGTGACCAGTTTAACAACTGATGTTAGTGACTGATTTATCAACTGATTTTAGAAACTGATATAGTGATTGATTGTTTTGGAAATAATCACTAATCAGTCTGAATTTCTGGTTATAAGCCTTGGAACTTCAATTATTTATTAAGTTGGAACATGATTGATCCGTGCTGCACTATGGTCTCTTTTGGCAGAACAACCCTACAACCAGAAAATTCAAGTTTTAAGAAAGACTTCCGTATATGGTTCAATTATAAGCATACGCAAATTAGCAATAAAACGTTGATTTAGCTTAATATTGCATGAACTTGAGAGCCAGTCCTTAAAATGCAATTGTTTTTTTCTACACTTTTTAAATAAATAAAAATGGTTAGTAAAGTTTAATATTGTAGTACACATGTAAGAAAACGATGGATAACAAATTATGTTCACGCCACACAACACATAACATGTAATTCATTGCTTGAACGGAAACACAAGTGAGAGATGATGCAGTCATATTCGTTGTCACATAAGCCATAAGCAAAACAAATTGCTTACTCACTTGTGGATTGTATCACATTTAGCTAGACTTACTTTTTCAATTTCAATTGGACACAACTCCTTGTAAAGAAAAATGAGATCAGAGGCTTACAAGCCTTGGCTTCAGCCAGGTGTTTGATAGAAGCAATGGGGTACAACTACGTATAAGCCTTATCCCAAACCCATACTTGAAATTAAAGAACACAGATAAATCATGGGTAAGCATCTTTGTATATTGCTTTCACTGTTTCACATAATTAATATCTTGACATTGATATGCAAGTGGGTTAGTACTGAGCCAAAATTTGTTGATAGTTTGAGAGCAAACACCCCACATCATTAATTAATTAACCTTACATTATTCTATCATTTTAGCAAATTCTCCTGACACTACACCGCACCCTAACCAATACAAACTTTGTCATTTCCTAGTTCTAGATACTGAGAGTCCTGCAATAAAAAATAAAATAAAATAAAAAAGATACTGAGAGTCCTAATCTCATGGATTGCCCATCCTTTTTGTCTGTATACACCCATGGCCTGAGCAGCACAATTAAAAAATGATGGAAAGGGAAAATGATGAAAAATTTTGTTTTAACAATTAAAAGTTTGAGAAACTAAATTTGAATAGCAAATTATAAAAGGACTAAGATTGCAAATTTTTCATATATAGAACAAAAAATATAATTAGGTCTAAAAATATTGGAAGAAATTAAGAATTAAAATTAAAAAAAAATGATCAGATTGAGCATTGAAATCGTATGTTTCGGTTTTCTACTCCCTTCTTAGTTTTCCTAATAAAAAAAATACGTGATTAAAGATAATATTTTATCTCTTAATTGTTAATTTTTAATTTGTACTGAAATAGTAAGGAAAGAAACACACAATACAAGGAGGCAATCCTTGAATTAAAATGGTTGAGAAGTTGCAATTACATCCATTAAATCCTATTATGTGAGTGCGATGCACAAACAGATTATTTATAAATAAAGGTCTTAATTACCGTTTTATAGAGTTTTGTCACTTAAATAGGCATGTGTCAACGGTGCAAATTCCAAATCAACACATTTTATTTAATAAAAGATAAGTAAATTACTCATTTTATTTTATTAAAGATAAGTATATTATTAGTAAATTTTACACTTTGTTTGCAACAACCAAAAGAGAGAAGAACGGAAAATGTCCATTTTATTTTCTGTTCTACCAAACAAGTACAATAATTCATTTTATTTTTTCATTATATAGTCTAGTTTTATTTGGACCAATGTAATATTGGTTCTTCTGAGTTAATTTATTTTTAAATTTTTTTACTTTTCATCAACACAAATATAAATATATTTATTTTATTCCTTAATAGTACTTTAATCATGAATAAAAACACATTTTGTTTATTAAATGCAACGATGATGAAAAAACTAAAAGTGAATCAATTCTAAAACAATATTATACATTTTAAAAAAACAAATTAAATTTCTAAAAAAATATTTTTAATATTTTGTATTTTATAATGTCACACACACACACATTTCAAATGATAAGTTTTTTTTTTATATAAAACATAAAATAAGTAAAAATTTATTTGATAAAATACTAGTTTATATACACACCTAAACTTAATGAATGTGGTTCAATTAGCAACATATGCTTAGCTCGTTAAAAATGGCACGAGATCAATCTTTGTATAACAGATCCTTATTCCTTAGAGAAGACTGAAGAGCTTTAAATATGTCTAAGTTATATGCTAAAGATTAGTTTCATAATCGATCTAAAAAGTCAAAACTTATAAAAATACTTCAAGATGCCATAAAGTCAAAAACCCTAATTAAGTAGTTAAAAAAATATACACATACTTAAGATATTACACAATCCATTTATTAGGGAGATTACAGACAGACACACACACTAACATCTAAGATAAATACGCAATCCACTTGTTAGGAGATTATTACAGAAACCAGGTATGGTGATCATAATAGCTATCCAACTCCTGCTGCACCACAAAGGTCATTATCTACATTGTCATCATTTTCGTCTTAATGAGTCCAAGACATCATGCTCGTGTTGTAGTCTGTAGATATGAAGCATGCTAGAAAAGGATGAAGTGTGCGCAACTTCATTCAGCATTCACAAATATATTTAAAAATTTAGCTTATGAATTATATGATTTTCTTGAAAAAAAAAATATCGTGTCGCATGATGTTGAAATTGGATCGTATTGGAGTGTCCAATTAATTTAACGGTGAATTCAGTATTAGATTACAGTACGATAAAACTTCTGTTTGATTTGAACCAGATCCACTCCATCGTGGTCAACAAATTTCAGCCACTCTCTGGCAATAGATGATTGCACGCTGACAAAAACATTCCCAATGTAATCCACAGGAGGAACAGAACCCACGTTGCCAAAGGGGTTAGTCTATCACAGATTTGAAAGCAATTAATTAGATCAAATTCAAATTATTACCACGATCAAATCTTAGTCTAACAATTTCAATATCCTAATCATGAAACACTAATTGAATGCCATATGAATTTATTGAAATAAAATTAAGTTTATTAATTATCATTAACTTCGTATAGAATGTATGAGATCATATATTCGACTTCAGTGCGACCATTGTTCACAGAAAAAAAAAAAAATAAACTTCGTATAGAGATGCAATGGGCCAAGGCCCATGAGATATAAAGCAAGATAAATAGCCTTCTTAAAAGGAGCAGGGAATAATAATACAAATTATTTTATGGACAGACACAGAATCAAACAAATCCAAACAGAGAGGGCATACAGAGCAGGAATAGAACCAAAAACTCCATCACTTAATTTGCTCTACCCCACTTTTATGTTTCTCAAGTGACAAGAAGGTTAATTGATTAAAATGTATATAAATTGTGGTGCAAACAATATACTGAACCACTACTTTGTGGAGGCATGATGCACGCCCCATTGGCTTAATGGCATAAAATGGATCATTTTCTTCTTGACTTTCTATGTCTTCCCATCACTCTTTCAGAATTTGATGAAAGAGATTCTAAGTCATAACAAACTGTTATCAGACTCATGATCTGATTCAGAATCTAGAACTGGTTCTGTTGTTGAGTGATAAGGCGTGGTACATTCTTAGAATATTCTCAATGGTTTTTAGTAAGACTACAAGGTCCAATGGATGTGAACTGTGAAGAAATTGTGTTTTCAGAATTATTACCACATACTGCGTCAATGATGCATTCAAGATGGAATTGTTGACTTTGATTGAACTTTGGTTGATGTTGACTGAAATGAGTTTTCATGTGGTCCGAAGTTCAAGAACTTATGTGATGAAACTCTCCAACACAATTGGGACTCCACAAGCAAGAGGTGGGTACATGTAAAAGACATGCTTAAATCAATGAATATTTTACTAGAGTATGTAAAATTTAGTAACGTTGGTTATATTTATGAGAGTTTGTGTTAGGTTGATTTGTCTTGCATGAGATCCAAGGCTTTTTATGGACAATATTACATTATTTTAGTGTAGTGACAAAATAACTTTACTTTGGATTGACGTTCAATTTTCTATTCACTAGTACATATCGAAAATCTTATATCTAAATGTTGACTTTGATCAACCATATAAGTTGGACCGGTGCAGTTCCTTAAATTAAAGTAATAAACTCTAGTGCATTAGACTTTTTGGCTAGTCCAAAACACTTGAAAAATTTAGTATTAAGGTTGATTTCAAATTTAAATTATTAAGGTTCTAACTTCTAATAAGGGAGCCTACTTTTTTATTTTCTATGCAAAACTTTATTAAAAAAAGAATATAAGAGATGCTCTAACCTGAGTACATTAGTCTAAGAAGGCTAAATCAGAGAGATAAATAAAGATAAGTTACAGGATCAATACATTAATAATAATAAAAAGGTTTAAATATTTTTTTAGTTCTTGCAATTTAGTATTTTTTTGTTTTTCGTCCTTACAAATTTTTTTTTGTTTTAATCCTTGCAAATTATGTTTATTTTATTTTTCTTCCTTATAACGGTTTAGATAGTGTTTTTTTCACTGTTCAAAACGTTATCTAAACCACTTTAAGGACGAAAAACAAAACAAACATAATTTGTAATGACTAAAACCAAAAAAAAAATTGCAAGGACGAAAAGTAAAAAAACGCTAAATTACAAGAACTAAAAACGTATTTAAGCCTAATAAAAAAAATATTAAGCATTGTTTGTCTTGGTCTTAAACTATATTTATGATCTAATTTTTATTAAGTCTAAAAATATATTGAAATCAAAGATAATAAGCTGAAATACAATATTGTTATACATCATCCAAATAAATCATACAATTACGTGTCCAAAAAGATGTCGAATTAGACATAATTTTTCTTCTTAAAAATAGAGCTAAACTAAATATAATGATAGAAAAATATCATTAGGCAGCATCCCAAAATACCCAAACCATACATTAACTGCATGCATACCTTCTGTTCGAAACCATAACAAGGAAGCTTACTTCTATTCGTAAAATCCTTCCTATTCAAATTAAAGTTAATGTTTTACGAGTTATTCTATGACAAACTAATCACTTAAATAAACTCGTCTTATTACTAGTTACGTTCATGACAAACTAATCACATACACTGGGCCCAATTCTGATTCTTGTTTTTGGGCCTCATTGTATATTTAACAAGAACAAAATAAAAAACAACAATAAAACCTCTTTGGACTTGGCAAGTTGAACTCTGGACAGCAGAAGCAAAAAATAATCTTAAGGCAATTTTTTAAGGCACCTCATTTTTTTCCGGTGCACCCCATAAATCTATATATTCCTATTATATCCCTATTTATTATAAAGACTTCTCTATGTCGCTGTCTCTCCTTCGCAATGTAATTCATTGAACAATGTCACGGAATGATGGATCTGTAATAGAATATACATTAGGAAATGTTCAATCCGTAACATAATTCATTGAACAATGTTACGAAATGATGGATCCGTAATAGAATATACATTACGGAATGTTCAATCCGTAATTGTATAAGAATTATTACGGAATGACTAATCCATAATTGTTGTAATAAAATTACGGATTGAGCAATCCGTAATGTATATTGTATTACGGAATGTTCAATCCGTAATTGTATTATAACAATTACGGATTATACAATCCGTATTAATACAATTACGGATTGTATAATCCGTAAATGAATATTGAACTGTACGGATCAACCATTCCGTGAATCATAAAGCTAGCAATTGGTAATTTTGTTGGATCCTATATAATTAATTTGTAGTATATATTACGGATCCTGGGTATATATAAATTATTACGGAATGGGTGTTTATATAAATTATATTTAATAAATATAGTAATTTATACTATATAAAAAATATTAATTTATATATATTTATATAAATACTACATTAATAACATTAATTAAACACTTTTTCCTATACAATTACAAATTAATTTCAGCAACGTGAGAATTACAAATTAATTTTCGCACCACTTTTTCCTATACAATTACAAATTAATTTATGTTAAATATCATTTTATACAATTACAAATTAAATTTTGTGTAATTACAGATTAAATTATACAATTACATGTTAAATTATACAATTCCATATTAAATTATACAATTTTAATTTCTAACGGATTACAAATTAAATTATACAAATTATTTTCTTACGGATTACAAATTAAATATCATATTATACAATTACAAATGAAATTATACAATTAAAAATTAAATTATAGATTTTTTCCTTAATTACGGATTATTAAATCCGGAGTATATATCGAAATCCAGAATTGTATTACGGAATACCCATTCCGTAATACATTGTTGCATTACGGAATAGGAATTTCGTAATACCTTTCCGGAATTCCATATATACTACGGATTGGATAATCCGTAATCAGTTGAAGGTGTTGTTGTGTTACGGATTAGCCATTCCGTAACATAACAATATATATTACGAAATGAGTAATCTGTAATATATGTTGTTATGTTACGGAATGGCTAACAACACTTTCAACTTATTACGAATTATCCAATTCGGAGTTTAAAAAAAAAACCAATAATCGAACAAAGGGTTATTTGGAGAATGGGGTGCACCGGTAAGGGTACGGGTTGATAATTAAAGGGAAAATGGGTAGAATTGTCTCATCGGGTGGTTAATTATTTCCTATGGGGTGCGCCAAGAAAAAAAAGGGGTGTCTTAAGTAAATGTCTAATCTTAATTAAGCATACCCATATTTGGACAAAAACAAAGTCATTTACTGTATATCCTAGTAACAATGTCATTGTATGGACCCAAAAAACAATGCCTTTATCTTGTTTCTGGTCTAGTGGGTTGTATGTCAGTCTTCTTCAACAGATTTTAATCCGGTTATTGGGTATCATTCAGAATGGACTAGTTATGTTATGTTTCGTTAATACATGCACCATATTTAATATTTTGATTATTTATTTTCCTTTAACTAATTGAGAAAAAGGATAGGTTTCGTAGCTCCCTTGTAACAAGACATGGTACATGGCTATCAACTTTCGAGAACCAGATCTATGACCTTCCCATTAACGTATGAGATATTTTAACCCAGATGGTTGAAGGTTTTACTGCAACGAAAAGAAGAAATTTTAGATCTTAGTTGCGACCTTATTGGACGAGAAAGGAATTTTTCCTAATTCCTATGCCCACTTTTTCTTTCAAGTTTCAACACATTTCCGATCACATTCATATCCAATGTTAAAAGCAGGGTGTAAATAAAAGATTTTGATTTTTATAAAGACTATCGAAAGCTTCAGATATGTCTTCAAAAGTTTTTATAGAAGGTTTATTTCTATTGTTTATAATAGATTTATCCAGATTTATTAAGCTCTGATACCAAGAGGGTATCAGGTACAGTTTTTTTTTTAAAAAAAAAATAAAAAACAAAAAGAAGATCAGAGTGTAAAAAAAAAAATAAACATATACAGCGGAAATATAAGCAGTGGTATAGAAAAACCAAAAATTGGATAAAGTACTCCTCAGAATGCACTGTAAATAATATTAATTAACATAATATATGATAAAATGAACAACATGAATCTGGTATACAAAACCGTATAGATTTTTAATACCCCTAAAACAGAACAAATTTTAGTCTTAAGAAGTTTATGCATATTAAGGCGATACTTAGAGGACTTACAACAGCCTACTCTTTAGGTCTTACTATTGCCTCAACTCATCAAGCCAGCATCCTACTTCTTTCATAAAATTCTTGTTCTTAATTGAAAGCAGATATCAAGGGCACACCTACAAAGTAGGCTTACAAATCCCAGGTTTTAGAAAGAGATTCATAGTTCTAAATTTTATCAGCATATGTTAAATTAATATTACTTCGGCAAACTGAGGACTACTAGAAATTTACCCAACCATACTGGAAGTAAATACTTACGGGTTTTGGTTGAGAAGAAGAGGGGGGGGGGGGGGGAATACTGAAGAACTTCGGAGATTTTATTGATCTTTCTCTCTCTACAATCTCTCTCTATATTGTATATATCTGTCCGTGTTTTTAAATGAAGACGGACGCTTCCTTAAATAGAGAAATGAAAAACACTATTTGCTACAGCTATAGTACATAATAGTTTAAGTGCACAGTATAAGTGCATAGTAAATACTATTTACTACAGTGTACAGTGTTCTGCCGACAGTGCTATAGTGCCGACAATTTTTGTTGGTGGGGACCATTTGTCGTAGGAATCTTCGAGAGAAATCATCGGGAAGTTTCCTGAGCTTATCTTCTGGAAAGCATAGTTTCCTCTTTGTCAGATAGTTCATTATCTGCTTGTTCTTGATTGGTTCTCATAATTTCTGAAGAGTCTTCGTCTTCTGACATTAATGAGTTTTGTGGAGTTTGTTGTCCAAATCCAGCAGCAGCTTCATAAATCTCTTTATTCTGCTTTTCTTTCTGGAAATGCTGAACTAATTTATTATTGTGATCAATAGAAAAGGGAATGAACCACTTTCCATTGAAGGCTGGGATATATAATTTCGTGTCCCATGTTTCTTTTATCAAGTTGAAATTAATTTCATCTTGTTCTGAGAAAAACCAGTTATATCCTTGGATTTGGGCTCTCCAAAGATTGTATTGGTATTTTGTATTACCTTGAACATCCCAATCATTATAGATTCCGTCAGGGGGAAGTAATGAAAAGTCTTTATTATCTTCACAGGCTAATTTTAGCACATGAGTTGGATGACTTTCTGATGAAAAGTTCATGGGGCAGGTTGTGATTTTTATGGACAGAAAACACATCATTGATGCTTGGATATGGTTTACTGACTCATTTATGGGTGGACTGAAACTACCAAATTTTTCAGATGGTGGAATCACCACTAGTTCTAAGCAGCCAAAAGAAAACAGGATGCTTGGATTTATAAGAAAATCTTCAAACTTTATAGGTTTAAAAATTTCTATGTCTATTCTAGCTCTTCTGAATAGGTATTTGATTTTGCAAGGGCAATTTGACAAATTCATACCTTTGCATAGTGGGGAACTACTCAGACAGGCAAGATTTTTGTTGAAGTAGGACTGGGTTCCTACTGATAGTCCTGGTAAAGATTCATTGGATGAATGTATCTTGAACAAGAACTTTTGTATAATCAGGAATTTTTTCATAGAGAGGTCTTGGGATCTGTTTAGGTCAGTACCTAAGACACTTTTAAAATCCTGTTTTGTTTTGCGGAATTGATCCGAATTTATTACAAGTACTTCTGGTTTAGAATCTTTTTCAAGGGCGGCCCTGATAATTTCTAAATCAATAGTATCAAGTTCTAGAGCTTTATCTGCTTCTGCTTTGGAATAGAAGCCTTTGTATCTGGGATTTTTTATTCCTTCTTTTGCTATGCAAACATCTTTGAAATCATCAAAAACACCTTTATATGGTCCTGATAAAAGGACAAAATTTGTATATCCTTTTCCCGAAGGAGAGGCTTTGTTAAGGATTGGAATTCCTTTATTATCTGCATGGCAGAAATTATAGAGGGCACATAAAATCCCCCTTTTCACAGTGCATACAAACATTTCGTTTGTATTATTTGTTTTTGGAATATTCCAAATATTGTCTGCAATACAGCAGAATTTATCATTTGTATTTTCTCTTCCAGGGAAAAGAAATTCATTTGTAAGGATGGGAAGCTCCTGGTTCCCAAACTTCATTTTCTGCTTGACATTTGGATATTGTATCTTCACGGGCTTCATTTCCTGAAAATCGTGAAAGAATATCAACAGCAATATTTTTTATTCCTTTTATGTGTTCAAAGTTTACCTTTATACCGTTGTGGTAAATGTGATCTTTGAATAATAGCCACCTCTTGTGGGGTTTTTTATCAGAATTTATTTGAGAATTACTATAAGCCACTATTGCTTCACAATCTGTTCGAATAGTAATTTCCTTTTTATTGACTAAGAATAGCTTAAATGACTCTAGGGCATTTATAACAGCATTGACTTCGTAGTCTGTGGAGGTTTTGTAGATGTCTGGTTTTGTATGATACTTTCCTGAAGCGTATCTACATACCAACTCCTGAGAAATATTCTCATATTTATTTTTCTTTTTCTTGAGGACTGCTCCCCAACCTTGTTCACATCCATCGCTTTCTATTACTAGATAGTCTGTATCTAGGGGTAAAGCTAAATGGGGTAAATGTTTTACCATTTCTTTTATCTTTCTAACCAAATTTATATCTTCAGAATTGAAATTTCTTTGGCCAGTAAGAGAAGTTTTATTATACAAGGGAGCTGTATATTTTCCCAAGTCTTTTATAAAATTCCTGGCATAATTAAGAAGACCTAAAAATGCTCTGAGATTTTTAATGTCTTCCATTTTATCAGGGAATTGTAGTATTTTGCTAGCTATGTGGGGCTGCAATTTTATTTTACCGTTTCCTATTTCTGTTCCTAGGAATGATATATGTGTCTTACAGATTTCAATTTTTGATTTTGAAATAATAAGACCAAATATTTCAAAGAGGTGAAGAACCTGTTTTAAATGCAGATAATGTTCCTCTTTTGTTTTTGAAAATACTAATACATCATCGATGTACGTACAAGTAAATTCTTTGTATGGTCCAAAGATATTGTCCATTTTTCTTTGAAAGATTTGTGGAGCATTTTTCAAACCAAAAGGCATAACCTTCCATTCGAAAAGTCCTTCTGAACAGGAAAAAGCTGTCCATTTTATAGATTCAGGGTCCATTTTAACTTGATGGAAACCTGATTTTAAATCGAATTTGGAAAACCATTTTGCTTTCTGAATTCTATTTATCAAAACATCTTTTGAAGGGATGTTATAGGCATCAATGTGGGTATTATCATTGAGCCTTTTATAGTTGTAAACCATTCTAGATTTACCTCTTTTTTGTTCAGAGTGTTTATTCACAATAAAAGCCGGACTTCTATGTGGACTTGTACTCGGTTCTATTACTTTTAAAGATAATAGAGATTTTATATGCACTTGGCATTCTTCTTGTTCCTCATTGCTATACTGGATATCTTTTGTCTTAATAATAAGATCAGGAAAAATGATATCAAGTTTGCAAATAATTGGATCTTTATCCCAATATCGAGTTGGATCTTCTCCTATGATACTGGATTTATTCAAACGATCAATAATATGCTGAATATTATCAAACGTAATTGTTTTGCTTATTTTTATGAAAGCATAATCACTATCATGTTCTAAAAATATTAGAGAATGAGAATAGTGATTTTTACCATCTTCTTTAGTAATTTCATCAAAATTTATCAAATTGCAGAAATCATTATTTTCATGCATGAAATTACAATTTTTATTTTTGCACTCGTCTGGGTTTATACAAGTACAATTTTCAGTTGACTTAGGCAGGGGGTACCCACCACGGTCTGCTCGCACTTCTGATGTGAGTTCATCTATAATGGGAGCGATTTGTGTATCCGTTGAGATGATCAGATAGTCTTTTGTGATAGTCATTGTTTTATTATCGCCAATAATAAAATCAAGTCCTATTATCATTTTTTCTTTAGCAGGTTGTAAGTTTATTACGTCTGCTTTTTGTACAAAAATCTTTTTCCCAAAAAGATTACAGTTTGTAGAAACTTGAATTTGAAAATTTCTTGTTTCTAAATCATTTATCATTAGTTCGCCAGTTATAGACCTATTTTGAGTGATAACCGCAGGTTTAAACTGGTTTTGTTTTGGTACAACAGTTTTGCAGATAGAAGTGAACGTGCACCCAGTGTCAACTAGGGCTTGTAAAACTACTTCTGTTTTGTTGTAATTATCCACTTTTGGAAAAATTAATTTAACCAAAATGTGCAAACTTTTATTCTTTTTCTGGTTGCAAATGATAGGAATGCAATCTTTATTTTGTAAAGCCATTAAATTACCGCTAATTTCGGAAATTTTATTTGGTTGGCTTTCAGTTTCTTTAAATTTTTGAAAATCCTCTAAAAGATTATTTAGAGATTCTTCCATTTTATTTAGTCGAGTTTCTAGAATAGAAATTCTACTATTGTTCATTTTATCATCAAATTTATTTGATTCTTTTTCTTTTGGAAAGAGGATGTTTAAGAATTGTTCTAAACATACTTTACAAAATTTTTTATAACATACAGAGCAATGAGCTCTTAAAGATTTATGAGGGTATCTTTTGCAAAACATACACTCAATGTGTTCAGGTCTTGTAAAAAACTGGATTTCATGATTTTCACAGTTAAAACCTTCATTTTTATTCATCAAATTATAACCCATTTTATCAATAATTTGACCGTATGAATTATATTTATTTTCTGAGTATAAATTACTGTACTCATTTTGTGTAAATTCATTGATTATAGAATAATCTTTATGAATTTCTTCTTCTTCCGAAGTATAGTCAGACCAACTAACTATGGAATAAATTTCTGAATCTGTACTAACAGTTTCGTCTATAGAAATGAGGTTCATTCTACAGTTTTTTATAAGCTCTGCCTCTCTTGTGAAGAGGTTTGCTTTGTTTGGACAGTCTCGAGAATAATGCCCTTGTTGATGACAGGCAAAACATTCTAACTGTTTTGTGTAGGTTTTACTATCCCTAATTTTTCTGACATGTTTATCTTTGTTTAGGGTAGGTTTTTTGGAAGTAGAGGCTCTAACAGAGTATCTCTTTGTTTGTACCCTTTTCTTTCTAGGTTTGTATTGAGGTTGCGATTTTTTCCTTCTAACCTCTTTATGATACTGCTGAGGGGTGTAAATCTGCTTACATATGTCAGCATCAGCCATTTTAATTTGTTTGTTGATGGCTATGTTTGTGCAAGTATCCTCCATTACTTTCATAATGTGTTGGATTCTTACTGCAAGATTATTCATAGGGGGATCGATTTGGTTATCATCCCAACTATCTCTTATCTTTTGTCCTAGTTTACCGGGTAACTTTAGAAAAAGTTTTTCTCCTAGGTTTTTATCCATGAAGCCTCCTGCTATAGAAGCATACATAAGATAATCTTGTGTAAATTCTTTTATTTTACCAAAGTAACTTATAGAGAGTCTTTCTAAATTACCTAAGTAAATTTTTTGACGAATGGTATTTCCGTCATTTACTGACTGGGCAGTAAATAATCTTTGTATGGCACTACAGAAATTGTAGATGTTTGGGCCAGGGTCAATTATATTTGTTTTCATGACTTCTGGGTGTTCTTTCTTGAAAGATTTCCAGCATGCACGAGCAATATCTCCCAGATATGTCTCGGCTCTAGCCATCATTTCTTGTCCCGTTGAGACATGGTTTTCATGGTTTGTCCGGTAATCTCTAATTACTGCGGAGGTCCATTGTTCTATGTAATTAGAAAGTAGTTGAGGGTCAACACTTCCTATATTTAAGAGAAGGGAAGGCATATTGAAAACTGGTTCAATGGGCAATCTTTTCCCTTTTGATTTAATTTTATCACCTAAGGTATGATCCATAGGGCTTATGATTTGTTGTCTAGGTAAGAAACCTAAATCATAATTTTCTGTTTCGTAGTCATATTGGGGATTGAAAGATCCTATACTTTCTTTTCCCACGAAACCTCTGTATGAAGTCTCTGAAATGTTATCAGGGATTTCTTTTTCTAAAACTTCCATTTGGTCGTTTTTAACTTCTGACTTTTCTTCTAGATCTATTGAATTTATGTCAATATCTAGATTTTTATCAAATTTTATTAGGTTATTGTTTTGTTCATCTTTGTTAAAAGAAGAAAACAATTTTGTTTCGAAGATGAAATCATCTTCATCATCAGAGTCATATTCAGACTCACTTATATTCATAAAACTTATAGAATTCCTAGTAGGTTGGACTTCTTCTTGTGGTTCTTCCTCAGTGGGAGTCAGAATATTTGCATAGTCTGTAAATCTGACTGACAGACTATTTCTTCTATGTGTAATTATGGCAGAATTTGGAGCAGTTACTGTTGCTCTGGATGATCCAGATGTAAGATGTGTTTGCCATAAAGAATTTTGATTTATGGTGGAATCAAAGGTTTCTGGAGGTAGAAACTGGATTCCGTTTGATGATAATGCTGTTATCAGTGGATTTGTATTGATCCTATACCTTGGAGATATTTGGTCACTTATTCTTCCTATGAAGGTAATGTCTAGATGGAGGTTGTTTCCATCAAAGTTTTGTCCAAAACCTATAGTTTGTACTTCTAGGTTTATGTTTTGTACAAAGTCTACCAAATTCATGGTATAATTGGGAGCAATATAAATTAAGGAGACAGTTTGGTTGAGGTCAACCTCTATCATTCCTATGATTGCTTGTGAATTATTATCCCTAAATCTCTGGTCAAAGAGAACTAGGAAGGCTTTGCCGCCTACAAAGGATCTTGTTAAGGTTCTAACACCTATTGTGATTAGACCTAAGTGTATGTACCTACGTTGGGTATTTATTAATTGTCTACCAGTTTGTTCAGAGATAAGCCGTATTATCTCATGTTGTCCGTCAGGTAGATGGAAATCATCTATCCTTCTGTATCTGTATAAACTGGTTCGTTCACTACTAAGCCAGTTTAAATTATATAGTTGTCTAGGATTCAAGGAGTCTATCCTAGAATTGGATCTTATTTCAACGTTTGTGTTTATGTCAACTATTTGTTCTAGTTGTCTAGTGTTGGAATTTGTTCTCCCAAGGATTCTATCAAGAAAACCAGGGTGATGATTTATAGTTTCATTAACTGGGGTGTGGCCAGCTATGGTTTGTGAAGGTCCAGTAAAAGGGACTGTATTTGTTCTTGTATTAGAAATCATTTTCTTGATTTTGCTAAAACAATTTTATGGAAATTTTGTTTATCAAGAAGTCTAGGTTCTTTATTTCCGAGAGAAAGATTTTGCAATTGATTAGATAGCTTATCTAAATCGGAATTTATTTGAACGCGTTTTTCGAGTAAATCAAAAAGTTGATTCACCTTTTTATCAATTTCTAAAACCTTTTGTATTAAAAGATTTTGATTTTTATAAAGACTATCGAAAGCTTCAGATATGTCTTCAAAAGTTTTTATAGAAGGTTTATTTCTATTGTTTATAATAGATTTATCCAGATTTATTAAGCTCTGATACCAAGAGGGTATCAGGTACAGTTTTTTTTTTAAAAAAAAAAATAAAAAACAAAAAGAATTTGAAAATTTCTTGTTTCTAAATCATTTATCATTAGTTCGCCAGTTATAGACCTATTTTGAGTGATAACCGCAGGTTTAAACTGGTTTTGTTTTGGTACAACAGTTTTGCAGATAGAAGTGAACGTGCACCCAGTGTCAACCTTCTGGTCTAGTGGGTTGTATGTCAGTCTTCTTCAACAGATTTTAATCCGATTATTGGGTATCATTCAGAATGGACTAGTTATGTTATGTTTCGTTAATACATGCACCATATTTAATATTTTGATTATTTATTTTCCTTTAACTAATTGAGAAAAAGGATAGGTTTCGTAGCTCCCTTGTAACAAGACATGGTACATGGCTATCAACTTTCGAGAACCAGATCTATGACCTTCCCATTAACGTATGAGATATTTTAACCCAGATGGTTGAAGGTTTTACTGCAACGAAAAGAAGAAATTTTAGATCTTAGTTGCGACCTTATTGGACGAGAAAGGAATTTTTCCTAATTCCTATGCCCACTTTTTCTTTCAAGTTTCAACACATTTCCGATCACATTCATATCCAATGTTAAAAGCAGGGTGTAAATAAATCAAGTAAATATAAAGGGTAAAATATGTTTTTGGTCCATATAAAATATGCAAAATATTAATTTTGTCCCCCAAAAATTTTTCGTATTAATTTGATCCCTCTAAAATTAAAACCTATTTTTGTAGGTCCCTATGAATACCAATAGCTTAATTTTCTTTTTTTAATTTTCTAAATTTACAATAACAAAACATGAAAATTTGATAAATATAAAATTTATAATTCATTTCTACATGTAAATCCATAGCCATGTCAGATTACCATTTAACAAAGTTACCAACAGGGACATATAAAAATAGATTTTAATTTTAGAAAGACCAAATTAATACGAAAATTTTTGGAGGATAAAATTAATATTTGGCTTAAATATGTTTTTAGTCCCTCAAATATGGAGATATATCTGTTTTAATCCCCTAAATTAAAAGTTACTTTTTTTAGTCCCTCAAAGTCGAAAAATTATTTTTTTAGTCCCTCCGTCAAGACTGTGTTAATGGAGTTGTGACGTGACAAACAATATTGCGATTTGTAGTGGTTTTTAGCTGCCAAAATTCTATTTTCTGATTTAATATTTAAATGTGGTTTGTGGCGGCTAAAAACCACCAGAATATGTAAAAATAAAATAAAAAAACGTGATGTTCTCTAATCATCAAAACCCACATATTTGAGAAATTCCTAAGCCAAAAATCAATAAAATGAATCTCTTAATCTTATATGCATAACACAACTTCAAAGAATCACCACCCGTCACCAAGTAGTACCCAACAAATACCCAATGTAGTAGAGGACAAAACCAAGATTAATGAAGAGCTAAATAGAAACGAAACCACATAAAAGCTACCCCTTCCCTACATAATTTTCCCCCACATCAGATCACATCACTTATTGTTTATTCAACTAGGCATATTGTTTCTCTTAACAGAGGATCATCAAACAATATAAATTACCCTACATCAGATTTCTCCATATGACACAAACCCCCAAAATTGACCTCCATAAACTCGTAGCCTTTTACCCGCACCATACTCAGTTGCTAACCTGCACATTACAATTACTCAAAATCATATCAAGTGAAACATAATTCTGGAAGACGAGGTTGGTCTGGGTGATGAAGTAGTGGAGGGAGAGGAGATCGAAGGAGGGTGGCGAGGACGGAGTTGATGGTGAAGATGGTGGGGGCGGCAATTGGTGGTGGGCGCAGCCTCGTCGAGGTTGCTTGGGTGCAGCTCAGAGTAGAAAGGGGAAGTTCCATGCGGAGTTGACACTTGCAATGGCAGCACTCTGCCGCGGCTTCCTTCGGGGAGGAGATGCAGAGGAGCGGAGACGGTGTGGAGGGAATTTGGGATTTGGAGAGAGATAGGGTTTGGGATTTAGGCTTTTTATTTTTTTTCTAAAAAAATGAATCATACTAAACATATTTTTATTTTTTATTTTTTGACATCTTTTGGCAGGTTTTAGCCGCCACAAATCGCAACATTGTTTGCCACGTCAAATTCGGTTAACGCCGTCTAGATGGAAGGACTAAAAAAATCATTTTCTAACTTTGCATTGAAGGACTAAAAAAAATGATTTTTAATTTAAGGGACTAAAAAAAAATACCTCAAATTTGAAGGATTAAAAACATATTTAAGCCTTAATATTTTGCATATTTTATAAGGACCAAAAACATATTTTATCCAAATATAAATACTTATAGTTTAAATTTAATTTAAAAAATATTATTTAACTTAAGTCATTAAATTCAAAAACTAAGCTTGATTTGATTAAAAATATAAATTTAAACTTGCCTTTTTTAATTTATTTATAATTTTACTATTTCTTTTTTTGGTTTGCACTTTGCACCAAAAATATCCCCCAATCAATAGTCGAAAACTAGTTCTCAAGTATAGAGATTATTAAAGTGGGTTTTGTCTTTCTACAAAGTCTTCTCATAGCCAAGAATCGAATGATAATATGCTTAAGGAATTCATCTATCTATCAACTATATATGTTGGACCTTATCAAATCTTTTCATCAAGTGTTTTTATATTTATTGATTCAATATTTAGGAAATGTTTTTATGATATAAAATAAAGTAAAAATAAGAAAGAAATTAGAGAATAAATTTTATTAACATAAAATTTAATATTATAATTTTTAAAATAAAATTACATTTTATATTATTTTTTTCTTCTCATATGCACACACATGTACACATATTCTTTTTTTATCATTATGACATTGGTGCAGAATACTCACTAGTATGACTAATTGTTGTCGGAAAATCTAACTGATCATCTTTAGTAAAATATCCACTAGTATGTTTTTTTAATCCACAATACTCAAATTCAAGACTTTGTTTAAGGGATTCGACCTTGTTCTACACATACTTTGACAAATTATTCATATTTTTTTATGTCAAAAATATGTAAAAATTGGTTTAACTCGTTAATATAAATAAGTTTAAATTTATACTAGTTTAAAATTTTTTAAGTTATATTTTAAACTAGTATAAATGAACTCAATCAAATATTTAATGAATTACGTTTGAATAATTGATAAAAAAAAATTCAAATTATTCATCTCCGATCAAGATAATCTTTCTTGCAAAATCTTGAACTAGATTTTTCCTAGTTTCAATCATATCTATAACTCTCAAAAAAAGAAAAAAAAATCATATCTACAGCTTTCAGCAACTTAACAATTTGATTATGCATTTCTCCCTGCTACAATACAAGAGTTGCATTTATGTGTACAGTTTCCTAGTCTACGAATCACGACGCGATGAGAGGTAAAGAGACAAATTGAGTCATATCAGAGACAAACACACAATGCAAGAGAATATTTTATTTCACTTTTTAGGTACAAATATTTTATATTTTTGAGTGTTAGGAGATGCAAACAAAACAGATATTCACCAGCTTTTGTTGTTTGTTGAGGGAAATCCAATCCAAAGCCATAAGGGCCAAAAATCTCTCATAAGCCATGGCCCTTTACTTGCAAATTGCCACTTGTGCTATCCAAATACAGACCCAGTGTTGGGAAGGACCATAACCTATAGTCAATAAATATGAAAGTGCTATGTGCAAGACCTATGAATATGATACAGGTAGCCATACATGACAAAAAGGACACGTTTGGCTTGCAATAGCTGTGGGTCCTTAGATCATTCGTCTTCTACAACCAACTTCACAAACAATCAATTCTAAAATTCCGACAAAGCACGTTCATGTGTTACTGCTGGTCAGGGAACCCATTCTTGCTTTGAATCACATACACTATGTAAGGATCAGATTTTCCGCATAATAGAACACTATGCAACTCTATTCTTTGTTTGTATTTTTTAAAGAAGTTAAAACTGTGTTCTTTTTTTAGAAGGTGATATAAACTACTATAACTATTTGTTATGGGAGTGCGTTTGCGTACAATACATGGTGGACCACATTTTCTTTGCCGTGAAAGTTATGCTGTACTGTCGTTCAATTTATTAAACTTTCTATTTAGCACATGTCTAAGTTCTCTAAGTTGGCGAGCTACGAAACCAATCCATTACCTAATATTATCAAGTTACCTAAGCTGTGTCTCGTTGGAAGCAAAGTGGTCGGAGGAATTTTCCAATTAAAATTGGAAGCTACACACTTCTTTTTTTTAAAAAAAAAAAATATATTATTTGATACTTTAGAAGCAATATATTTTCCTTGTTTTGTATTAATTATTTGATATTTGATATAATTGTACTTTTATAGGTGTCTGACGAGGAGGAGAAATGAGATATTATATTTAAATTTTGATGTTACAAATTAAAGTGGAAGGAGTGGAACAATACAAAACGAAAATTAAGCAGCATTTTCATCATTATTTTATGGCAAGGGAATGAGACAAGCCAGAACTTGCTTATATGCAAATTCCTCCTATTAGTATAGTTGAAAATCATGCGTTGACAACATTTTTAGATGGGGAGGTAAAAGGAGCAGTTTGGGACTACGAGAGCTCTAAATTTCTAGATTTTTCTTATAAAAAGAATTCGATGGAATATTAATTTTACTTTTGTCAAAGATTTTTGGGAGACAATAAAAAATGATTTTATTCATTTCTAGGATGAATTTAACTTAAACAACAAGCTTGTTAGGATCAAATAATCATCTCATATCCTTGATAGGGTGTACATATAAGGTGCTTTAAAAAATATTGACAAATAGATTTTAGAAGGTCATATATGCAATAATTTCTAAAAACTAGACTGCATTCATAAAGGACGAACAAATTTTAGATGGGTACTTATTGCAAATAAGGTTGTGAATGATGCAAAAAAAGTCTATGTGTTTTGATGTTGACTTTGAAAAAGCATATCATTCTATAAGTTGCCAATATCTACTTTAAATGGCAGAACAAATAGGTTTTGGGTTAAAATGGAAACAATAGATCAAAGAATGTATTTTTACTGCTAGAGTGTCAGTATTAGTAAATGACAATCCAATAGTATATTAACTTTTATTTAAAGTTCTTAAACAAGCAAGTTATGACATAGGTTCACATGCATGAGATCATGTCAAATGGACTTGTTATAGTACAAATTATAGGTGACAAAATGAGCTACCCGATTTATTGTGGACTGACATGATGTGGGCCACAAGTTGAACAAAAAATGCTTAGATGTTATTTGGTCTTCTAATTTGATGTTCAAGCTCAATCTTATGCATGTTATGAGCTTTTAATATCTTTTACCATACTGCATAATTTTGAAGCAATTTGTCCCACAATCATGAGAGCACTTTCCCTTTTAATTTACCTTAAAGAATAAAGAATCACAACCCTTGTTTTCCATCATTATATCTTTATGTAAATGTATATGATTTATAAAATAAAAACACTGCAGCAGTTGCCAAATCTATAACTCTTTATCATCTTTTTATCTGTTAAAATTGCGAAAATTGCAACATAAACTGCTGATGAGGACGTGTTAAAAAATTATAAACTTTTAATTACCATCTCATTATCATGTAAGAAAGTTTTATTATTATTTTTAATCCAGAACCACAAGCATTTTTTTTTTATAAAAGACAATTCTATTAGTTATGAACATTTATGGCAAGATAAAATTCTTTAAATGGAAGTTTTATTTATTGACAAGATTCAAATTCAAAACTTTATCTAAAGAGAATCCCACATGTATTACTTAAACTAATTAGTAATTGCTCGACTACTCACCTAATTAACTGTGTTAATTATTGTCATGATGCCAATTCTTTCTTACGAGAAGAGAAATGCCGTTAGTGCTTTTATAGTTGAAAGTTGTAACAATGTACTGATAAAGCCAATTAGGCATCAAATGACTCCTCAATGCAACCTGGATATCAAAACGAAAAAAACAATTGCAAATATTATAATTTAATAAAGGTAATACAATAAACTTTACACGGGCAAACTTGTTAACAGCCATGATTTCGAATAATTCGCACTCAATGCACCTTGAAGATTACAGTTAAACTCTTTAATTTTATGACCACTTTCTTACCGTCCAAAATCAGAATAATGATGTCAAATTTTGAACAAGATTGATTCATTGATTATGCTACAAACCCAACATTCAAAGCATTCATTATGTACGTGCAATAAAGAAACGAGTTAGCCTATAGTTTATAAACAGGTAGTATCTTTAGAGCCCTAATTAAGAGATAAAAAAATTATAAAAAAAAAATATTACTAACACGTCTTCCTCCAATTATTAATAAAAAAAAATATAATTGCATAACTACCTTTTCCTTTTGAAAAATTAAAAAAATAAAGATGTTCTTATTTTACCTGCCATTATTGTCGTACCCTTTTACTATTGAGGTAATTTATAAACAGAATCGCTTCAAGGAAAAAAAAGGGTTCATAAACAATCGTTTTCTACAACTCTTACAATTCGTAGTTTGTACCAACTAACATTGCTATTGCTAATCCCGTTTTTCACGATCTACCGTTATTCTATATGCACAAAATTACAATATTACTAAAAAGAATAACTAACTCTCGCACGTGCAACACGGCACATGCACGTGCGTTAGAATTCTGTTAGCGAAACATTCTTCTTAAACCGGCACGACGGCGACGCCAACGGCGAAGCCGGCAACGACGGCGACGATTTAAGATTCTGAAAGTAATCCCTAATATCAACGCCACAATTTCGGTCGGAAAACCTCTCCTTCGAATCTCCGTCGCCGTCGTCCCGCGACGGAATGAACGGCGGCCGCACCACCTCCGTCAAAAGCTCCCACCGAACCCCTCGGAAGAACTCGTGCTCCTTGATCTCCGCCGCGCCGCGCGTGTACCCCAACCGCTTTGCCGGATCCTTCTCCAAAAGCTTCTCAATAAGGTCCGTCAACGCCGTTCGTTTTCCGACGAACTCCGGCGGCTTCGTGAGAACATTCCGAAACGTTTCCTTGCGATTCTTCCCCTTAAACGGCGTCGTACCGTAGAGCATTTCGTAGATTAGTATTCCAAGCGCCCACCAATCGACGGCGAACTCGTGGCCGTCGCCGCGGACGACCTCCGGCGAGACGTACTCCTCGGTACCGACGAACGAGTTGGAGCGTTCGCCGTTGGAGAAACTCGGTTTTCTCCGACTCACGGGGCTGACTCGTGCGGACTTGGCCTTCTTGAGACCGTTTTTGTGAGACCCGTCCGGCGGGAAGAGGGGGATCCAGCGGGAGAAATTCCGGCGGTGTTTTCGGCGAGGTTCGGGAATGGGCAAGGGAATTGAAGGAACGGGAGGATTAGGATTAGGTTTGGGATTGAGTTTGCGGGAGAGGTCGAAATCGGTGAGGGTGACGTGTCCCGATTTTTGGACGAGGACATTTTCGGGTTTTAGGTCGCGGTAGGCGATGCCCATGGAATGGAGGTGGTCGAGCGCGCAGAGGATTTCCGCCACGTAGAAGCGGATGACGGCGGGGGAGAAGGCGCGGTCGGTTTGGCGGTAGCGGAGGACGTTGAGGTCGCCGCCGGGGCAGTACGGTAGGGCCCACGCTAAGAACTGTGGGGACTCGAACGTTCCCAAGAGAGAAGGGAGGAAGGGGTGGCAGAGCGTTGAGAGGACTTGGATTTCCCAACGCGCGCGGCGTTCCGCGTCGAGCTTCGCGTGGACGCACGTTTTGTCGACGACTTTGAGGGCGAAGGGGGTGCTGTTGTTGGTGTCGTGTACGAGGAAGACAGTGCCCATGGCACCTTTTCCGAGAACTTTGAGGGGTTTGAGGTTGTCGAGGTCCAGCTCCTGCGACGGGGGAGGAGCTGTTGTTGCTGAATCCATTTGCGAGGAACGGAGAGGGATGGTTTTGGAGGTTAGGAATTGGGAGGTGGCATTTTTATAGATAGCGTTAGCGTTTTCTTTCTTTCTCTTGTGGTTTGGGTTTTGTTTATTACTATTTTTTTATTCCCGTGTTTTCTGTGCGTTTAGTGACACTCTTACTGCATTACATGATTACATTATTTCATATTCAAGATTGAACTTTATTCTGAACAAAAATATTCTATTTTTAACCTTTACCTCTTTTTTTGGTGGGATTTAACCTTTACTTCTAGTCTTTACTAAAACGGTTCTGTTCAACGCAACTTTTTTTTTTCTTTCGTCACATTTGTTGTCTCTTTAGTTGTTAGTATGAACCTTTTTTTTTTTTTTTTTTAAATATGTGTTTTTAACAAGTTCAAGTAAAAAATATAAAATATAATGGCGATAACTTGATGATCAAATAATAGATTCTTTTTTTATTCAAAAACCTCTTTTAATAATATGTTTTAGAAGATAAACACTATTTTGTATTGCATATTTAGTATATTTTAAAAATTTTATATTACGTTAATTTTAATCTATATGAATGAGGTAGCAAATAAGTTTGGATTAATATGAAATTTTATATACATAATCTATGTGAAAAGAATTTTCAATCTAACGATAGGTTTTAAGAAAACATTATCCAATTGAAAGTTATTAAATGTTGTAATAGTTGGACAAAGTTACACCGGTGTAATTTGATCCATCCTCTATTAAAAATGTTTATTTTACCTCTTTATAATAAATAAAAAGAAAATATTAATAAATTATTTTTTTTTAAGAACTTTGGGATCTTCAAATTGTTACAACTTAGATGTTTCAAATTAAAACACAAAATTAATAAGGTGTCACGTATCAGTTAATCCTTTTTTTAAATGAAAAATAATAATAAATATAATATAAAATAAGACATAAAGAAAAAGAAAATAAGAGATATATAAAATTGTCCCAAGACGACAATTCTTGATGGAGTCATTATGTAAAGTAATTCAAAGCACTGTTGATGGACTCAATGTTTAAATCAATTCAAAACAGTGTGTATGCCTCAAACATGAAGTTCTAATAGCAAGAAAGGAAGAGAGAAAAGAAGAAAATAAAATTAAACTAAGTCATAGATCTTATGGTACTATTCATTTTTTTCTCCACATGTTTTCTATTTTCTTTTATGTTTTTAATGCGGTCTTCTCTTTAAACAGGGAAAAAAGAGTGCAAGAGAGTAATTTTTCAATGAGATTTTTTAGATGAGCTTAACTTCTACCATAGTTAGATAACTTACTTTAGGACTATTTTTTTTTTTTTTATCAAGATAGAGTTTGTTTTGGTTTACAAATCATAAATATTAGTTGTAGATATTTCTCTTAGTTTTCTAATGATACAAATAACACTTCAATAATATATGTATAATTCAAAATATGATTTAATCTTTGCATGTTGTCAACCATAAAAAGATGATGAGTTCATTAATTAATCTCTTTTCTCTTAAAAATTTCTCCTTTTATTTTTCTCCCATCTTTCATATTTTTTTTTTATTATTATTTATCCAAACAAAATTGAGTGTTGATAATGATAATGTGGTATTAGTGCAAGTATAGAATATATGCAAATTGAATTTAAATGAATCACAAAGGAATTGATTTAATACAACAAATATATCAGTCGAACCAGTAATAAAGATACAAAATAGAATGATCATTTTCAAGAAGGACTTGATTTCAATTATGATGTACTAATTTCTAAATGCAAGTTAAGCGCATTATAAAGTTGATTGTCACGGGTTAGAAAACCAATAATAACAATAAATAAAAAAATAAATAAACCAAGAACTTAAACAAAAACTAACAAGTATGAGTATGTGGAGAATGAGGAGTTAGATAAAGTAGGAATGGAGGATGCAGAGGCAAGCTCACTTGTAGAAATCAAAGGAATGAAGGGCACACGTGCAAGACAAAGGGAAAAAGACGCATAGAGCCAAACAAAATGACAAAACAGATTGGTGTTACGATTATCACATGGGGGCTCCCCTAATCTAAGGGGAACGTGCATCCAATATCATTTCACTACTACTTCTTTGAGCTTCTTTCCTTATAATAAAACACCAGATAATTTCATTTTCTTTTCTTCACTCTACTTTCAATCGCTGATTAGCTTTCCAACGAACAAAAAAACTCCTAATTAATTGGCTTAAGAAATCATACCTTTCAATTATTCGAATCGCCATGTGTACATTGCATTTACTTACTAAAGTAACAAATATATTTGTCCTGTCTTTTGTAATAATCTACCAATTCATTCAATGATCAGTTTGATGAAATATAGACACATACTATTTAATTTTTGCTGCAATCGTTTTAGGCTTTTGCTCCGGGAATATAGTTATTAAATACAGTAGGTAGCAGGATCTATAGTATATATCGGGTTTGTCTAAAGTGGAGTTCGGAATAGGTGAGGTACCGGTAAGAAAGTGTTTCTTACCAGTTGCAGCATGTTAGTCACCGATTTTTAACATGTTACAGGTTAGCCATCAGGAGAAAAAAAATTAAAAAAATTATTTTTTATTTAAAAAATAAAATTATATAAAATTATTATAATAAAAATTTTCTCCTTTTTTTAAAAAAGTGGGAACCACCGGTGGTACTTGAACAAATTACCTACTATAATAGGTTGGTTAATCGGGAGAAAAAAAATCATTTTTTATTTCTCTTTTGCTCCACCGGAAGAAAAAAAAAATTTAATAATTTTTATATAATTTCATTTAATAAGATTTTTTCTCCCGATTAACCAACCTATTATAGTAGGTAATTTGTTCAAGTACCACTGGTGGTTCCCACTTTTTTTAAAAAAAAAGAAAATTTTTATTCTAATTTTTATTATAATAATTTTATATAGTAGCTAATTTGTTTAAGTACCACCGGTGGTTCCCACTTTTTTTTAAAAAAGAGAAAATTTTTATTCTAATTTTTATTATAATAATTTTATATAATTTCATTTTTTAAATAAATTTTTTTTTTCTCCTTATGGCTAACCTGCTACAGCACGTTAAAAATCGGTGACTAACCTGTTACAACAGGTAAGAAACACTTTCTCACCGATGTCTCACCTATTCCAAACTCCACTTTAACCAAACCCAGTATATATCAGCTTCCGCTTCTTATAATTGTTTTTTAAACATTAATTAATGCAGCAAACGGCTAGGAATTCATTGTTTTGTCTTTATAGTCGCCGTTTTTATATCTTACTGTAATAATTCATATACACTTAATTAACACTCTGTTTTCGATTTGAGTAATTTTGATCCACTAACCTAGTTCGAAATGTATATCTTGGAATGCTAATGAGCTACTCAGCTATCACGATAAATTTGAAAATAAAATATTTTAGGGTTAAATATTTTTTTAATTCCTGTAAATAGAATAATATACGCTTTTAGTCTTTTCAAAAATAAATTATATCTCTTTTTAATTATTCAATTATAAACACGATTCTTTCATGAAGGACAGAAATCACATCTGATAAAATTTCATAAATGAGTTATTAAAAGGAAACAAATTAATTTTAAGAGACTAAAAACGAAATTTATTTTATTTTTAGAGACTAAAAATATATTTAATCTAATATTTTAATAATCAACCCATTTTTTTTTGTAAATAATGTTAAATATACTATAATCAAACCACGCAAATTAAACACTAAACTCAATGGCAACAAAAGACAACACTATCAATATGGAATTTCACATATTCAATATTTCATTAGTTGGAATTTACGTGTCATCTGGTATGCCACTTCACGGTGACAATTCCAAATTGGTAATCCTTTTAGTATGAAAAGCCACTAATTAATCTGGATTTGCCATTGCCATGTTGATTATTCATTAGGTGGGTTGTGAATTAGTGATGGCTTTGTCAAAAGTGTGGGCTTTATGCCGAAATAAAAGATAAATTAGACTTAAGCTATGGTTAAGTAAAAGAGAAATTAATATTTTGTAGACAAGTGGAGGACAGAATCATTATGCTTCCTTTGACACATGAATTGAAAAGCTTTTCGTTAGCAAATTTTCCACTTCAAATTGTGGCTTTTAAAAAGGAAAAAAAAAACTAACATCTAAAATAATTAATTATCAACATTTAATTTTGTCCAAATAAATTAAAAAAAGAGAAAATTTTAAAGAAAAATGATAATAAAAAAAAAAGTTAACAGATTGTTTAATCATCACTTACTTTATTCCAATTCAACGTTGAATCCAAAAATATGATTTTTTTTTCTCTCTCTCTTTGTTTTGGGTTTATGACCCAATTTATTAGGGGTAAATATAAGTTGGGGCAGGGTGGGCCAATTTATTAGGTTGGTAAATAAAATTCAAATTAGGTAGAGAACATCTCGAATTAGATCAGTTTGAGTTCTTCATTTTTAGTTTTGACATGAATTGACCCGACTTAATTAGATTTGGGTCAACTTGGGTTGGTTTAAGGTTATCCTACAAAAATGAAAAAAAAAAAGGAAATAAAAGGGGTTGGAAAAAATACACCACTAGTATATCTAAGGCTGATAATAAACTAAACCAACTCGAAATTAGTTGAAGACTCAATTTGATAATTGATTCGTTGAATTTGAATTATGTATAGTTCGACTCGTTTGCCTCATGAACCAGCTATATATATATATGCTAACTTACACCCACTTATTTTTTAGAATGAGTAAGTTAACAAATTATAACTACAAATTTTCTTAAAATACACCCAGGTGTAACTTGTTAACTTATAGCAAGCTATAATTACAAACTTTTAAAAATACACCTAAGGTATAACTTGCTAACTTACTCCTAAAAAATAAGTGGGTGTAAGTTAGAAAATCCCTATATATATATACATATGAGGAGGGATCCACTTACTCTAAGAGTAAGTATAAGAGACTTACTCTCCATCCTCACCTTTCATTTTCTTGAAATCTAA
Organism: Pueraria montana var. lobata; assembly: GCA_026413185.1. Taxonomy (NCBI): domain Eukaryota; kingdom Viridiplantae; phylum Streptophyta; class Magnoliopsida; order Fabales; family Fabaceae; genus Pueraria; species Pueraria montana. The sequence goes on from CM048654.1 coordinate 10,495,826, forward strand.
TGGTTGTAATAAATAACTAATTTTAACCATTAGATTTCAAGAAAATGAATGGTGAAGATTAAAAGTAAGTCTCTTATACTTACTCTTGGAATAAATGGATTCTCCCCCCCTCCCTCTCTCTCTCTCTCTCTCTCTCTCTCTCTCTCTCTCTATATATATATATATATATATATATATATATATTTCAATTCATATAATTAATTTTTTTAATTAAGTTTTTTTTTTGCATGAAATAAATATATAAATAAAATATATAACACAATCAAAACATTGAATTGAATTGAGTTCAAGCTGAAAAGAGAGTTCATATTGAATTCGAGTCAAGCTATGAGTCGAACAAATTATTATCAAGTCGAGTTGAGCTGAATTTAATTCGACTTGACTTGACTCATTTTCAGTCCTAGGTATAACGAATATTAATCAATTACTAGCATCACTGTTGTTTAAGACAGGATAAATGTACTAGTCGTATGAATCATAAAGAAGTAGAATATCATTCTGACGAGGGATTAAAGTTTAACGACTATACAATTAATCAATTGTCTTATTAATGCATTAATAATGTAATATATGGTAAATTTATTGACTTTTACAATAATTGTTTTAAAAATTATACTTATTATAATTTTTAATTGATTGCTAGTGTAAATGTTTTTTACACAAATGATGTATATATAAAAGTTAAATTCTTTAGAAATACTCATTAATTCCATTACCTATTTCCATCCATATACTGCGAGAGAAAGAAGCACCTTAGGGGGAGGATGATCTAAAATAATATTGTAAATCTCTTAATTTAAATGTACACAACCTTTTTTTTTTATCAGATAAGAAAGAGGATTAGTCACTTAATCAGAAAATGCTCGAAAAAGGTTAACCCGGATATCAATTAGAAAAGACAAATTAAACACGAAGGCCCCCAAAAATCAAAAAAAAGAAAAATGAAATAGGTAGAGACATACAGTGAAGATGCATGGATCGTGTATTGCTGGGGTTATTGAATGCTTGGATTATAAATAGCACACACTGTTTGATGCTAACAACTCACACGCAAGTGTTCCTGTAGTGTGGTCCGGCCTACTTCCCACGGCACTCCCTTCAAATCGACTTAAACAGTAATTGTCCAGTGTCCACAATCTTGTGGCAAAGCTACCCCTCACTGGGTCCGTCGATAGGAGTGTGTCCAAAATCAATTTTAATTTGCAATAATAAATTTAAGATTGTGGGATCCTTTTGTTTTGGGATCTTTGCATTACTGGGTACATGGGCACGGATGGCCTGAAGCTTTAATTACACATTCACATACAGAACGCAACATTTAGGTGAGCATATTTGTTAAATTGATTTAGAATGAAATTGGTTCTATATAGTTTCTTCAATTCTATTTCTTTTATATATTACAGGTTTTTACTTAATTTTCACATATTCTCTGGTAACATGATATTCTAGATCTCATTTTCTAAATGAATCTTTAATGAGTTAATTATATTTGTGATATAATGAATTGCATCGGATTAACCAATATACTGAAAACTAAATAATAATTAGCTAACTACTCCTTCCGGATTGAAATATAAGTAAAAAAATTGCATGTGTATTGGACTAAAATATAAACAAATTTTAACTAATTATCTCTTATTTAATGATACAATCTCCAAAATACCATTCATTTAATTAAAGTTTTATTTCCAACCACCTTCTCTTTTTTTGTCCTATGCAATTAAATGTAAGGGGTACTTTAAAAAATGAGTTAATCTTTTTATTGAGACTATCAAAATTAAATGATGTTAACTAATTTTTTTAAAAGGTGTGATTCAATTTTTTGTTTGTTTATATTTTAGTTCGGATGGAGTAATTACTTATCCATTACTGCTGCCTATTATCATTTATATATCAGCTTCTCAATCTATTTGTGATAGATATTTTTCTTAACTATTAGTGGTAATCACGTGTAAATCTTTAGGGATTGATGAATCTATTATTGTAATGCCTATAAATCTTGAATATATCTCACGAATCTTTGATGTCGTATTGAATAATGATGATTTAAGGTATACATGTCATATAACAGACAGTGCATTATATTATTACAAGGTAGCATCATTTGATTGATAGGATAGGTTCTTAGCGTCCTAGCTACTTTCTAAACTTTCTTTACCTGATTCATTAATTAAATTCATTTTCATCTTCTTGAATAAATTAAATTAATTATAATTATTAATTACTTGACCTGATTCATATTATAATTAGTTTATTGAATCAGTATAAACAATTTAAGCAAACCACCATATGATATGTTTATTAACAAATTAATACATTCTTATTTATAATTATATAGATTTTATATATTTTTTTATTCGTATATAAATTTTATAAAAGTACGCACAGAGATTTTATTTATGAAGTTTAATTTACGATATTAAGCTAATAAAGTGTCTTAAATTTAATTGGCAATAACTAAGTATAGAAATTGTCAAGAGGACTGATAAAAAAAATTGAAGTTAAAAGGTTTGGCATATATATCCGATTACAGGTCTAACTATTAGCAAACGCATTGGCGGACCTACGTTGTGGTCAGGATGTGCAAGTGCACATCCTCATTTTTAAAAAATCACAAGTAAAAGTTTTTTTCACAGAAAATTACAAGTAAAATCTTATATTTTTATATTTTATTTCATCTATATTTATATATTTGAACCTCCTGGTTTTAATTTTTATAATTTGCCCTCTCTGACTCAGGGTCTTGGGTCCGTTACTGAGCAAACGGTAAACTAATTTTCTACACTCAGCATAATTCTTTGGATTTTCTTTTTTGTTTTTAATGAAAGCTCCGCTAATGGGCTAGATTAAAGTAAAACAGGTGGCTTTTAGTTTGTTTATTAGAAAGCTAACCAAGTTGTCATGTGATGTTGTAGGGCGATTTGTGGGAGCTTAGTCCTACTAGCAATTAACCAAATGCTATTAATTATTGCAATTAAAAGTTGAAAGCTAAACAATACCACAATGAACACATAAAGCAAACCGGAAAAAATATATATATGTATGTATGCGTGAGATAAGAAAAATGGCTATATATTTAGGTGCCACTAGTATGCAACCTAAGGAACTAGCTCTTTGGAAAAGAACCCCACAACTAAAACCCCATATATTACAACTTTAGGTTACATGAGATCTTTGTATACTATTTTATTTTTGGCCTATCTTTTAAGCTCATATATGTTGGAGACACAATAACCCCACTCCAAATTTTGAAACATAACTTTACATTACCTTTGAAGTTTCACCATATGCTTTCCTGTCGGTCATCATTCGCTGGGAGAAAATATAAGCTTCCACCTAAGCTCAAGTAAAGGGAAGAAAAAGAAAGAAAGAAAAAAAATAAAATGTACTAGTAGTAATTATATTCCTCCACCCATGTCAAAGTTTGGAACATATGTGTACTTTAAAGAGAAAAGCTCTTTACACTTTGTTGATGCCATTGTCGGCCATGATCCAACCACCCAAAAGAATTCTCTTAGAAAAATAAAATCTTTTTGGAGGTGTTAATGGGAAGTGCCATTTAAATTAAGGCTACAAGATAATTAGGAAAAAAAATATGGTCTTTGGGTCTGGGAGATAGCTATTTAGGTGGAAGAATGATGAAAATGCTAATTTACTATTCATTATCTATTCTTCTTGAGTATAAAAAAACTTATGTTTGCTAGTTTCACACTTTCACCTACTTTTCTACCGATAGAACAAGCACAATTGAGCATTTTTTAAAATAAATAATTGAGCTTCCATTAAGCGTAATGCTTTTGCTTTGTGTAGGTCTGCACGCACAAATTAATTCATACACGTCTATTCGAAATATATGGGACAAAAATTCATGCATGTGTAGTCATCCACATTCTATGGTCTTTAGTGATGAACACATACAATATACATTTAATAAGATCTTATAAATAGAGAATTTGATTTCTTACTGCAGCTTGTTCAAGTAGATAAACAGAAAAGACCAAAGAGCGCTGTCTCTTTTTTTGATATATAGTGGGTGAAGTGGGGATTGCGCATTTACATTAGCAGTATATAGCTTGGTACATGCATGACTTCGATATGGTGACTTAAAAGAGAAATTATTTTATATAACAAATCTCTACAATATTTTTTTTGCAATATAAAAAAGAAAAGAGAGCAAAATATGAGATAAAATGAGTGAAATGATAAAGATATAAGAAAGAATATTAAAATTGTTACATATGAATTATAATATGACTCGTGACTTAACATCATCATATATTAATTATATTATTACTCAGGTTATTTTGTAAGGCCTGTTTGCACACGGGTTGTTATCATTGAACCTTAACTCCATCTAAGTTTTTATTTTTTTCTTTCATAAAGTTAACCCCTAAGTTTTCATCACAACCAATTATGACCTTTGGATCAAATTCTGTAGCAGGACCATTTAGTGGGCCTAATTCTCTATCATCATTTGTCAGAAAAAAAAAAAAAAGGAAAGAATGACAGAACTCAGTTATTTTAGAATCATATTGATGATATGCATTTTTATGAGCGATGGTTGCATCCACCTGGAAGCCTCACAGCTGCATTTCATCATGGAGAAGATACAAACCAAGGTGTCTGCTTTATACGTTGCCTAGCATAGCCGTAAATAGTTGAAATTTTGATTTTCCATTTTGTATTGTGTTCAGCTTTCTTTTATTCTTCTGGGTTGAGGCTCTTTATTATTGTTGTTATTATTGTTGGTATTGATGGCATAAACAAATTTCAAGTATACTATCATTGCAAAGTGGTTGGGGAGATTGCAAATGGCTAGAGGCATAATGAGGCTATATGTATTTTATGACATATATATATATATATATATATATATAGACACCCGTGTAATTCTAAAAGAATTAGAATTACATCAATTCTCAATCATTAATTTTATTTTAATCTGACGTACTTGATATGTTTACATTAGTGAGTCATGTGCTTCCTACATGATGTCCCCCTCTTTCTTCTTCACCCACAGTCATTGCTTTCAATTTCCTTCCGTAATGTTTTTGGCCTCCTTCACACCTCCTTTCGTCTTTTGTTAGTTTATGTTTCCAGACAGAAATTGGCACAAAACAGAGGAGAATTTTAAAAATATAATGATTTAAGTGAAAAAATTAGAATGGTAGGATTTTCGTCCCTTCATGGACATAAAATGCCTAATATTTAATCAGAGGATATCCATGGATACAAAGTTGCATGGTATATACGTACCTTCATGTTTTTTTTATCCTATTGACATCGAAAAGCAATATATGAAACACCTCATCATTCACATAGTCCAAAATTTTTGCTCCTTGTTTTAGGTGTCGTGTTATAAATTAGTGATAACCGGTGATCGTGTGTTTTATGAATTAGAGGGAATCGTATGTGAATTCATGTGTTAAGCGGTCATCGTGTGTGACTGAATTTTAGAGCTGTCATTTTGGTCCTAGGGCGGCCCTAGGGCCAGCCCCACTTGGCCCATCATAATGGCCCTAGGGGCTTTTGGCCCTTCTAATAAGGGTCCTAAAAGGTCCTAACCCACAAAGTCCCACTTAATATGGGGCCAGGGCCAGGGCTTAAGGGGTTAGCCCCACAAGTCATGCTATTCGTTCGCTCTCGAGTAGAACATTTTTTGTAGACCTCGACCGAGGCTATTTTTGACCGACTTTAGCAAAGACATTTTCGGTTGACTTCGGTCAGGGTTGTTTTCAATGACCTCGGCTAGGGTTATTTTAGGCTGATTTCGGCCAGGGCAATTTTTAACCAACCTCAATCGCGATTGTTTTTGGCCGACCTTGGTTATCGTTGTTTTTTGTGACCTCGACTAGGGTTATTTTTGGCCGATTTCGGCTAGGGCAGTTTTTGACCGACCTTGACTGGGGCTGTTTTCGACCAACCTTTGTCATTGTTGTTTTTTGGTGACCTCGACTAGGGTAATTTTAGGCCGACCTCGACTGGGGCTATTTTTGGCCGACATCGGCTAGGGTTATTTTCGGCCGACATCGGCTAGGGTTATTTTTGGCCGACCTTGGCTAGGGTTATTTTTGGCCTACCTCGGCTAGGGTTATTTGTGACCGACATCGGCTAAAGTTATTTTCAGCCGATGTTGGACGGAGCATTTTTTGGTAAACTCGACCGGGGTTGTTTTCGGCCGAACTTGGCTAGGGTTATTTTCGATCGATCTTGGTCGGGGAAGTTTTTGGCCGACCTTGGTAGGGACAATTTTCGGCTGGCCACGAGCTGAACTATTTTTGGATGACCTCGACCAGGGCTGTTTTCGAACAACCTCGACTAGGGTTAATTTTGGCCGATCTCAACTAGGGTTATTTTCGGCGACCTCGGCTGGGGCATTTTCAATCAACAATTAGTCGTGGCAATTTTCGGTCGACTTCGGCAAGGGAAATTTTTGGCCGACCTCGGCTGAAACTGTTTTCATCCTACCTCGACCAGGGCTGTTTTCAGCTAACCTCGGCCTGGACTATTTCAGGCAACCTCGGCTAGGATTATTTTCGGTCTATCTCAACCAAGGCATTTTCTGTTAACCTTTGCTGGGACAGTTTTCGACTAACCTCTGTCGGGACAATTTTCAGCCGACTCGACCAAAACTGTTTTCGGCCAACCTCTGTCGAGGCTGTTTTCGGCCGATCTCAATTAGGGTTGTTTTCGGCTGACCTTGACTTGAGTATTAAAAAAAGTATGTCATAGTATTGAAACTTAAGGCCCATGGGCTAGCCCTAGCCCACAAGGCTTTGTGGGCTTTTTGGCCCTGCGGGCTTTTTAATGCGGGTTGTTTGGCCCTGTGGACTTTTTTAGCCATGACCCACGCGGGCCAGGGTCGGGCCGGGTCGGGTCAGGCCGGGCCATTTTGACGGCTCTACTGAATTTGATCTTCATATATATAAATTAGGGGGATACTCAGAATGTTAAAGGAGGGGTTGAACAATGTATTGAAATTTGATTTTTTTTTCTTTCAATTTTCACTTGTTGCGGCTAAACTGACATTCTATAAGAGGGATACTCATAATGTTAAAGGAGGGGCTTAACAAAGTACTGTAATTTGATTTTCAATTTTCACTTGCTGCGGTTAAACAGAGTTGTTCTAGGGTATGGGAGAATAAAGTGCGGCTAATGGTAGTGGAAAGCCTTCATGATAGATGGTGTCACGTGACTCACTAATGTAAACATATTAGGTACGTTAGATTAAAATGAAATCAATGATTGAGGTGTAACTCTTTTAGAGTTACACTGGTGTAATTTGATTCCTCCTCATATATATATATATATATATATATATATATATATATATATTGCTTTTGCTAATTATGAAAACTAGAAGTTTTTTTTTTTTTGACTAAAAAAGGTATTCATTCATTCAAATAAGTAGAGTCATACATCGAGAACAATACAAATTCAATCTCGCTAAAAACTGAAAAGGATAAATATGTGAACAAACTCATATCATCCAGGTTAATAGCATAACACGGCAAAATGCCTACAAGAGTGACAAAATCAAAGTGACCGGAATACCCATGCTTCCGGATCTGTAGCGTTGACGCCCAAATCTTGACTGAATCTGTATATGATCGAAGCAGATCTGCCAATCTGAACCGAACAAACATCGTACAAAGACGGAAAAGCAAAAAACATCGCACAGAGACGGGAAACCACACAACGCCGTTCCAAGGCGGAAACCTACACCGCCGCACATAGACGACGAACATCTAAAAAAACATGAAAGAAAAACCAGATCTATACAGAAAAACCACTTATTTAGGTGAAAGACGATAAAAAACGCTGTAGGGGGATGATTTCAGGCCAAAAATGACCCAAAACCATCCCATCCGGTGGATGAAGAAACTGAGCGCAGCGGAGCAGAGAGAGAGCAAAAGGCGAAGGACTGAAAACTAGAAGTTATGTACTGCATTATCATGAGAAGTTGTTGATCCGACAATAAGATATTTTTAATAATAAGAGTATATGTCTTCCTTTAAAGCTAGCTCTACGGACATGGAGTGGAAGCAAAGGAGGATAAGATAAGAATAAGGCCTTTTTTCTGATTTTTTTTTTTTTTTTGTTATGAAAGGGTTTTGTATATTGTATCCTACCTTGCGTGCTAGCTCTAGCTTCCATCTCATAAAATAACTTTTCGTGTTCAAATAATTTGAAAATTCTCTCACAAGTACGAGTGCTCAAGCACCTATCCAAACCATTTTAATTGGTAAACTGATTTAAAAAAATAAAAAATTGAACAAACAAGTAATGTTTTCGTAAAAAAAAAATGAAAAATGAAAAAATCGTACTTTTTTTATTTGATTTAGTATGGTTTTCAGCTTTTATATTTATAACCGAACTAAACTATAAACATTTTAAATTTATATTGATTTTTATTTTACAGTCAAATAAAGTTTAAATTATTTTGACTTCTACTTTGTAATTTATATCAAGTTGTGATTTATAATTGAAAAAGTCATTTATATTTGTTATGTATTTTATAAATGCTATTCCTTAACTGAAAAATTAGTCACTAAAAAAATTCATCTATTAGTTTAAAACTCTATTACCCTACTGTACGTAATTAAAATATCATTTATTCGTTAACTAAAAAATAAAGGACTGTCCCTTAAAAAATAAGATAAAAATCAAAATCGTGCAATTCAAACTGCAAAATTAGAGCATATTAAATTGGGTTGAATTTGGTATTTTTGTCAAACTAATCCAAACTTAACTGCAAGGTTTTTACAATCAAATCAGATTTTTTTTTAATCTCAAATCATTCAGATGGAAACGCAAACGCTCTTACTTAAACGTCACAAGTGTCTAGTGAGGACAATATTATTCGAGTCAAAAGTACATGATTGCCGATGGAAAATGGTTTTACTTCACTGTATAATCGTAACAGAACTCAACAACGTTTTTAAGTGATTGCTACTAAAAGAAAAGTTCTCTTTACTCAGATAGAAAGTCAATATAGACTTCACGGGTACACACAAAATATCATAGAGAGCCAAACTCTTTTTTTTGGGGGTAGTATAATAGAGTATATATGAATTTTAAATTTAATAGGAAAATATTCTAAAAGTTATGATTTTTTTAATCGATATTTTAACGTGTGTAATGGGTATATATTAAAGAATATTAAATATACTTTATTAAATATAATAAGTTATATTCTCCTATCATAAACAACAGTTTAAACAACACTACTTTTCATTTTTTATAGGTTTAAATATGTTTTTAGTCTTTACAATTTAGTATTTTTTTACTTTTCGTCCTTGCAATTTTTTTTTTGTTTTAATCATTGCAAATTATGTTTGTTTTATTTTTTGTCCTTAAAGCAGTTTAGATAGCGCTTTGAACAGTAAAAAAAATACTATCTAAACTACTTTAAGAACGAAAAACAAAACAAACATAATTTGCAAGGATCAAAACCAAAAAAAATATTTTACAAGGACGAAAAACAAAAAAATCTTAAATTGTAAGGACTAAAAAGGTATTTAAGCTTTGTTATATTAAAAAATTACACTCTCTTCTTTTTCATATTTGTCCATTAGTATACCCTAAATTTCTACCGTAATAACAACTGATCGAAAGCCATTTTAGACTATTTACATATAGTAGGTGTTAATGCGCATCTTAAATTACATTATGCAAAATAGAGGCACATTATCATTTTAAAGAGCTTCTTTTTCTTTTTGTGGCTTATCTCATGGTAGCGGCACGGCGCCAACAACAATAGGAATAATTGTTAAGGAAATTAATACTATTCCAATAGATTATGCAACATACTTCTTCCCTATAGGATGTCTAATTGAGGTAATACGGAGAATGAATAATTGGGATAGTGGTACGAATAAGAGTTACACTTTTCAAATTGTGAATTGTAATTCTAACTTATAAAACAGGACTATAGTGATAGATGGTGGTGAAAAAGTGAAGGAAATGGGAATTACTCAGTGAAAATGGCTTATTCAATCGTGAATTAAGGAGGATAGTATTAGGAAAATTTGACAGAACACGGATTTTTTAAGTTGTTGTGGAAGTATGGCTGAAAGTGAAGTTATTCTTATCGAATTTTGGTAAGCCTTCTAGTGCGGTGGCTTCGCCAGGATCTCCTTCGTGACTGGTGGGAGGTGTACCTGCAAACACACCCCGACGTTCAAGTTAGAGGCGTAGAGGTAAGAGAGGTATCACAATTGGGATTGAGAATTTCGTACCTTGATAGGGGTGAATTGCTTTGTATTTATAGATAGATTTGATAGGGTTATTTTCCTATCAAATCTTATCAAATCTCGTTAATTGTGATAGAGATAGGTTTATCTTTTATTATTATCTTTTATCTTAATCTTTGCATATCTTATCTTTTAGTAAGATATACTTTCCATTATAACAGCTTTGGTGCGAGTCTATCTTCGTTTACTTGGCCGGTCCCTTGACTCGGTGTCGGGCTGAGTCCGAGTAGTACATATGCCCCCCAAGCTCTGAAGTAGGCTGTAAGAGCTTATAAGATGTTTTTACATAGTCGAGCTTCATTATACTAGTCGAGTTGCAGGTACTTTGAGCTCGTGGTTGGTCTGAGGATGCTTAAGGTGTCTGGCCGAACTCAAGATGCTTTAAGCGTGAGGCCGAGCTAAAAATGCTCTATAGGCTCAAGGCGTAAGTTTGAGCTAAAGTCTTGGGTGGCATGACTGAGCTGAACATACTCAAAGCACAAAATTGAGTCGAAGATGCTCAAAGCGAGTGATCAAGATGAGGATGCTTTAGGCCTGAGGCCGAGCTGAATATGCTCTAGGCTTATGACCCAAGGTTGAGCTAATGATATCCAAGATGGCATGGCCGAGCTGAACATGCTCAAGTCTCGAGATGCAGATGAAGACTCATAAAGTGCGAGGTCAAGTTGAGTATTAGATAATTGAGGCTAAGTTCGTTGAGTTGAAGATACTCTTAGTGGAACTGGCCGAGTGTATGGTACTCAAGGTCGAGTTGAAGTCACTCGAGGAAGAATTGACCAATGGCATTGGAAATGCTCAAGGCAATTTAAGACACTCGAGGCTTTTTGAATGATTTCCAACTAGTCATAGTGTATTTTCATTGTTGACCATTGGAGGTGATTTTGTCCGTGTTTGGATTTGATAATTCAAATGTCAGTGTCCCACTTCCCTCTTTTGCGTACCGTAAGGTTGGGTGCTATTCGACTCTGGGTCCCTTGAACTGTGTGCCATTCGGTAGGTCCCAATCATTAATCAGTCAAGTACCTTCTTGAGGGACCTTGCCAAGATTAAGTAGTGCCCATGCCCCCAAAGCTTTAAGTCATGGCAAGAAAGTTGATACGAGTAGAAGTACCTTGCCTTGGGTTCCTTGAACCAAGTGTTGGTCATTTAATTCGTGCTGGGATGTTTAACGGTCAACCGAAATGTCCTTAGGGTCAATCCAGGATGTCGAGTGAAGGTCGAACTCAGCTTGTCGTTAAATCAAGCTGGAATGCCTAGTCGTCATCTTAGTTATTTTAGATCAGGTTGGATGAATGGTCAAACCGAAAGCCGGGTAGGTCTAGGTGGAATGCCGAGTCGCCAACTTTGTCATTTTTAGATCAAGTTGGATGAATAGTCAAACCGAAAGCTGGGTAGGCCTAGTCGCAATACCGAAAGGTTAAACCGAAATATTGAGATGGGTCGTCTCTCAGCTTGTCATTGGATCAAGCTAGAACGCCTAAGTGATCAACCCGAGGGAAAAACTAAGAGGTTAAACCAGAATGTTGTGTGGCTCTCAACTTGTCTTTGGATCGAGTTGGAACGCTAAAAGGGTCAAACCGAAATGCCGAGAGGTCAGACTGGAATAATAAGAGGTCAGACCGGAATGTCAAGAGGTCAAACCAGAATGCCGAGAGGTCAGATTGGAATAATAAGAGGTCAGACCGAAATGTCGAGAAGTCAAACCAGAATGCCGAGAGGTCAAATTGGAATAATAAAAGGTCAGACCGGAATGCCGAGAGGTCAAACCAGAATGCCGAGAGGTTAGACTGGAACGCCAAGAGGTTAAACCAGAATGCTGAGATGTCAGACTGGAATGCCGAAAGGTCATACTGGAATGCCGAAAGGTCAGACCAGGATGTCGAGAGGTCAAACCAGAATGCCGAGAGGTCAGACTGGAATGCCGTGAGGTTAGACTAGAATGTCGAGAGGTCAAACCAGAATGCCGAGAGTTAGACCAGAATTCCAAGAGGTCAAACCAGAATGCCGAGAGGTAAGACTGGAATGCCGTGAGGTCAGACTGGAATGCCGAAAGGTCAAACCAGAATGCCGAGAGTTAGACCAGAATTCCAAGAGGTCAAACCAGAATGCCGAGAGCTCAGACTGGAATGCCGTGAGGTCAAACCAGAATGTCGAGAGGTCAGATTGGAATACTGTGAAGTCAAACCAGAATGCCGAGAGGTCAGACCAGAATGTCAAGAGGTCAGACTGGAATGCCGTGAAGTCAAACCAGAATGCCGAGAGGTCAGACTGGAATGCCGAAAGGTCAGACCAGAATGCTGAGAGGTCATACCAGAATGCCGAGAGGTCAGACTGGAATGCCGTGAAGTCAAATCAGAATGCCGAGAGGTCAGACTGGAACGCCGAGAGGTTAAACCAGAATGCTGAGAGGTCAGACTGAAATGCCGAAAGGTCATACTGAAATGCCGAGAGGTCAGACCAGGATGCCGAGAGGTCAGACCAGGATGCCAAGAGGTTAAACCAGAATGCCGTGAGGTCAGACTGGAATGCCGTGGGGTCAGACTGGAATGCCGAAAGGTAAGACCAGAATGCCGAGAGGTTAGATCAGAATGCCGTGAAGTCAAACCAGAATGCCGAGAGGTCAGACTGGAATGCCGAAAGGTCAGACTGGAATGCCGAGGGGTCAAATTGGAATTCAATTAAAGAATCAAGCATGAACATAATGTGTTCCACAATATAGTAGTTTCTCCAAAAATATTTACTTTCAAGATCAAGGTTGGTCTTGTCCTCTAACCATTGTCCCGATTTTCTCCTTGACTTTTTCAGAGTTTGGTCATGCGGGGTGCATGCCGAGTTACGAGCAGGCTAGTGCACAATGTCGTCATCAAAGATCGGCATTTGTGTGTTGTCGTCCCTTGCTATCTTTAAAGTGTCGTTTTGATTTTAAAGTCCTTTATTTTTCGGACTAGACTATCTTACAATTGTCGGGGTTCGAGTAAAGTTCTTCACGTGAAGCAAAGGCTCAATGGCTTTGAATGGCTTTTCATGTAAAGAAAAGGTTGGTGTTTGTGTTTAGCTCAAGTAGTCACCTCTGAGTTTGTTTATGAGATCTTCTGACACCAAGTCGTGCCCATGTGGCCGAGGTGTTCAAGTCATCGAGTTGCAAGTCCGATTCTGAAATATGAATCTAGTTTTTTACGAAAACTTCCCTTAAATGTTTCTTTCAGAAATAATTTCCACATAATGCTGGCAACCTCTTTATGATGGTCTCTTCAGAGTCGTCATGCATGATAGCCTTCCTCGAGAGCCATGTGACTTGAAGTTTGCCCGGGGATGCTGTGATAGTGTGACTAGTGCCCGTGCCATTGGCTCCAGGCCTTTCTTTTAAAAGATGAATACTCAAGGTTATCACACCACTTTGGTTTATGGTTTTGCAGACCAAGGATCAACAACTTCAAGCACTGATATATTTATCTTGGGCTTATCAATACTGCCAAAGGATGACATGTTCACATTGCCATCTCATTTTGATCTCCTTCGCTGCCATTCTAGATACCACATCACAAAATATACTTGTGTTTCATCAAAGCTTGTACATGCGGTTATGGCATGTGGTGTATTGCCGATCAAGATAAAGTCGGCCAACGTAACACGTGAATGCCACAGTGAATTAAGATAACATGTCAAATCTACCATACTCTGGTATAATAGGATCATATTATGATATTGGATATCCATAGCATTTGGCACTGCAATTTCAAATAGTTGTAATATTAGGAAATATAGGAGAGATAGAATCGTGATAGAGAAGTTTAAATTGATGTAAGGCCGATGATAAAGCTTGTTTTGTCCTTTTCTCGTAGTAGTCCTTGGATGGTATACATTCATCAACTGGAAGGTCTGCTGTTGTAGCATCCTTATTATAGCATTTACTTTTATGTTGAAGCCTTCTTGCCTACAAGAGGCGGCATTGGGAAATTGGTGAGAGGCTCGACGCTCCGTGCGCTGGTTGTGGCAAGTTTGACATGATCCAGCGGGGTGAGGCCCCAATAATAATTTGATTGCGTCTGATCGCAAGTTCTGATTATTCAGACAATCACTAGCATTCAAGTTAAAATAACACTGTGCATTCTTCAAGCAATATTTTAGAGAGAGTAACAAAAAGAGGCCACATTATGTAGCACAGCTGTTGATTCCTCCCGCAATATTATAATGTCATAATATTCTAGATGTTAGGCACGGGTTTTCCATCATGGGATAAAGAACATGCCAAATAATAATGCATCAGATGTTAATGCCCTAGAATATCAAGATATTGGGATAATATCATGAGATAACATGTTATTAGCATATTGGCACCATTCACGTGATCTTTGTTGAAATTTCTAATTAAAGTCACAACTATGTTGCAGTGCCAAATATTAATTTGAGATAAACAACAATATTGAACACAACCGTGAGAAGGAGTTTTATGTGAGCATTCAACATTGTGATGCATATGAAATCAACCTTGATAAAGAGCATGTATTAATTATAACACATTTAGCATGCCACAGGAGAATTTTGGATGGGTGATGTCTATCATGCCGTGGTAGCTAGGATATTTTATGGCAATAAATTAATGCCTATCGTGCATTATTAATATATTAATTAATTAATGCCAATATTCCCTTTCTACTCACCAGAAAACTAATTGCATGTGAACATCACGAAACTTCTAATAGCATGATGATAGCATAGAAACTTTTAATCATAGCATGATATCTACGCTCACAGTAACAGGAAACTATATCTATGCTATGTTAATTTTATATGATAACAATATATCCAAAGCTAAATATTTTAAAGGAGATATTGGGAAGGCTATCTATTCCCGAGAGTTGTTATATAGCAAATTAAAAATTGCTAAATATATGGTGAATAGTAAGATAACATAATATCCCATATTTGATTTGGACTTACCGAAAATTACGGCACCAAAGGATATTCGCACTATTGGACCAGAAGTAATTGTTCTTGCAACAATTTGAGAGTATACATACCTCATCAATGGTTTAAGGCTCTTGAAGCTTCAACGGAATCAAATTTTCACCGTTGTAATCATGGTCAATGCTAACCACAAGGACGAATGTCCCAAATGAACTAATCTTCCGTTTGGTATCAACAAACATACTTTTGCTTTTCCCTTGCTACGAACCATGTGCTTCGTCCAGGCCATGAAATTCATGATTCGTAATATTAATTAGTATATGACGTATAGTCAATTTACTCAAAATTTCGGGATCGGCAATTATTTGCCAATAGTTAAAATAAATTGAACAAACAAGGGAGATAGCTCTTTCCTAAATTTTTCTAAGGCGAAAATATTAGGATCAACTTGTGTCCGCCTTCATTCCTCTTTTATTGATTCGTTCATCTCTTCAGTGTATTATATTGGATGTGTGGCCGGGAAAAGTTTTACCGGACCCCACGGTGGACGCCAAATGTTCTTACCGAATTTTGGTAAGCCTTCTAGTACGGTGGCTTCGCCGGAATCTCCTTCGTGACTGGTGGGGTTGTACCTGTAAACACAATCCGATGCTCAAGTTAGAGGCGCAGAGATAAGAGAGGTATCACAATTGGGATTGAGAATTTCGTACCTTGATAGGGGTGAATTGCTTTGTATTTATAGATAGATTTGATAGGGTTATTTTCCTATCAAATCTTATCAAATCTCGTTAATTGTGATAGAGATAGGTTTATCTTTTATCATTATCTTTTATCTTAATCTTTGAATATCTTATCTTTTAGTAAGATATACTTTTCATTATAACAGCTTTGGTGTGAGTCTATCTTCGTTTACTTGGCCGGTCCCTTGACTCGGTGTTGGGCTGAGTCCGAGTAGTAAAGAAGTTATTTGCTTGGAAAGATTTGTTGCAGAGAATTGAAAACCAGAGGAAGATGAATTATTTCCCAAGCTGAGTAAATTGCATCTGTTGTTTTAGTGCAGTGGAATGTAAGTAGTTCAGCTATGTCAGTGAACAAGGAGTCTCATTTCAGCAGTTTCATGGATTAATTGAGAGAGACAAAGGACAGAAAGAAAAGGTGGAATGTCATATGGTTTGCAATAGTGTGGTCACTGGCGTGCTAGGAACAAGGCTATTTTCAAGATTCACGGTTATCCAAATCTTAGTGGAGCTCATTTAAACTAAGCTCGATCGAGGTCTTGGTTAAAATGTAATCATATGAGATTTCAGTATCCCCAAGCATGCTGGCATGCGAATCCACTGGTGGTGTATTGCTTAATGCATGTTCTAGCCATTATAACAACATCTTTTCGTTGATTTAGCCATTATAACAACATGGAGATAATTTTATATGCATCAGCGGTAGGTGTTTAGTGGGGGATGGTTATCTAAATTATTTTTGTATAATAGGCATTTGGTTATTCATTTTCATAATGTGGAGGGTCTGTTAATGGTGCAACAGGAGAGATTATATTGGCTAGGAACAAAAAATGTCCATTTCTAATTTTGAGTATGACTGGTACTCCATGTTTTAATATATTTCTTTTTTTTTTATATATATATAAAAGAATGTCTCATCTACTATATATCATGCTAGATATTTAAGCTGAATAAGAATTAAGATAAAGTTGTCTTAATTCATCCTATAAACATCCTTAGAGGTTGGCTCATTGGATCACAAGGATAGAATTTCCTTTACTTGGGGAGACTAGTGGTCATGTGGTTAATTATTGCAAGCATTTCAAACTTCCCTTTGAGTTCAATGCCATAGCATCATCGGTAAACCATTCAAGTTGCAGATCTTAAGGCCTGTTTACTTGCAATTTTATTTTTTATTTTAATTTTTTGTTTTCAATTTTTAATTATAAAACTGTCACATTGTTTTCATTTTATTTTCTATTTTCTAATATTTATACAGAAAACACTGAAAATATTTTTTTTTGTTTTCTGTTTCCTGTACAAATCTTAAAAAATAGAAAACAAAATAAAAATAAGATGACAGTTCTATGATTAAAAACTGAAAACATAAAATGAAAACAGGAAATAGATCTACAAGTAAACGCCATCTAAAATTGCGAATTTACTTAATGAGACTGTTGAAGCGAAAAAATTGTAATGAACTGTCTAATGAGGTGTTTCAAAATATACTTGATAGGAATATAAGAATATTGAAGTGAACAGTAGTCCTAGAAATGTAATTTTGCATTTGATTAAAAAGATGAATATAATTTTGTAATTTTGCATTTATCATGTGGTGCTTGAGGAAACCGAAGTTGATGATTGATGTCAGAATCTTGCCGGAGATTTGGTTTTGATAAGGTTTAGATATGCGGAGGCTTCCCAATGTGGTCGATGATTCATGAGATTTGGTTTCCAACAACCTAATTAAGGGAAAATTCTGTAATTTTAAAGTAATACTAAGATATTCTAATTATTATCTCCTTGTCAGTTGCAAATACTATTATCAATGTATATTTTAATTAGGTTCATAATTTTTTAAGCAAATAGTATCATGTGAATAACCAAAATGAATTAAAAATTGTCTCTTTTAAAGTTATAATATAATTTTATAAATATAATTTTATAAGAGTATGTAAAAATAAAATAAAAAGTGAGTGATACGTGTAACATCCTAAGGATATTACCGTAACTACGCTTAATATTTCTAAAGACGCAAAAATTAAAAACATTTACACAACCATCTCATGCGGAAGCTAACATATAAACATATAAATTACAACTTGATTTAATAATTACAACTTATTTCTTGTAACATTTACATCATGCAACATATAAGAAAATTACATAGAAATATAAAATAACTAAGCTACATCTTCTATGACGAGGCTCCATGCTCCAACGACACGCGCCATCACCTGTTTCCTGAAAGGAGGGAACTTAAAGGGGTGAGACATAAGGTCTCAGTGAGTACTCTAAGACTCTACAGCTGGGTTAAACCCTTCTACCCGAACAATTCATCTATTAGTCTTTATGAATTTATCCTCTCCGAGCCTTTATAAAACTCTATTATTTCTATAGTTAGTCCACATCCATCGATCATAAAAACTTTCCTATAACACATCTCTCATGCTCACTCTACTACGCTAGTTCACCATCATCAGTATCTTAGTATTTATTCTTTAACTAGCAAGTTACTTCCATTACTCCCTCTACGTTAACTTCACTTTCCATGCTCGTATTCTACTATCTAACACTTTCTTTGCATCAATCTATTTCTTAATAGCAAAATACATCATGACCTATACTCACATAGTGTCGTTCTAGGTACATCTCTCTCTATGCCCACTAAGAGTCACATCCTATCCCATTCCATTACAAGTCTAGATATATATACATTCACAACATATTATGATTATGGATAGAATCATTCACACATCATATGGCATCCACTTCATAAATCACACAAGTCAGACAAAACTTACAATAATGCACGTATGCAATGCGATGTTCCATTCTCTTTTCTCATATGCATGTGGTACCAATAAAACATTCTTGTGAAAGTAGCCTGGGAGTACGTGCGAGTCGACGAATAGCCACACCATGGGCATCCGACACTAACAGTCTCAACCAGGATGATA
Source organism: Pueraria montana var. lobata (assembly GCA_026413185.1). NCBI lineage: Eukaryota > Viridiplantae > Streptophyta > Magnoliopsida > Fabales > Fabaceae > Pueraria > Pueraria montana. The sequence goes on from CM048654.1 coordinate 10,514,666, forward strand.
CCCCTAGCGGCTCGTCAGGGTTACCCAGTCTTGCAAGGATACTCCAACCCATGGGATCAGCATGAGTTTAAAGGAGATTCCAAACCAGATAACACCCCCAAGGTCAGAACTCATCGAGTTCTTCACGACCTCCCCAGTTAGGTTCATAAACAACTTTCAAAAATACATATATATCATGTTATGATGCATGATTCACATAGATGTTCATGACTTCATTAAACCTCACATCAAACATAGTGAACTCATTCTCGCCCCACATGGGCTAGGTCACTCACGGTCAAAATATCACTTGGGTCCATTCTCACCCCATATAGGCTAGATCACCCATCTCAATGGCATCTAACATCACCTCTTAACTCACAAATTCAAAGACATTTAATACTCATACATTACAATTCACACTTTAGGGATAATGTAAAGCATTCAATGATTGCACAACACTCACAAATCACCATTCAAGTTATAACAACAACACATGTATTCAATCTCATTATTCAATCAAGTCAAGTACCTGAAATACATCTTAGCCCTATGCCATACATCAATTGTAGAATCTATCTACTTTGTATTATGATTGGTATAACGTCTTTTAAGTTTTTAGTATTACTTCTATCATAATATGTTATGCATCTATGACCTTTCTGAGGTATAAACATGATATATAGAGTTATACTAATCATATCAAGTTGAATTTTATCTTGTTTTAAAGTTAAGACAATTATATACAACTCGTATGTTGACCTCAAGATCTAGTATTATGATCTACTATGCCTAAAATTAAGAACAACATAGACTTATCGCGGAATCCTGACAGCTTGACCTTTGCTCACTAATTGGGTGATATCTAGAGTTCTAGAATTCCGATTGGCATGAAACCAAAGCCATTAGTTATCTAACATCTAGGGTTACACCTCTTATGAAGACACCTAAGCCTAATTCTGTCATATTCACCACTCGTTTTTCACATTAAAATCACGTTCCTGTTTACTCTCTTTACATCTCTTAATTTCCACATCATTTTCCTAAACTACGATGAGATATCTGGGTCATAAGATAAGATACTTAAATATCTACAATTCAAACATGATCGAATCCTAAGGTGAGATGTCTACAATTCAACATAATCAATTCATCATCGCATTAAAGAAAACATAATGCTTCGGGGTATTCACAACCCGTCCAATTAAAATCTAAAAGCGAAGGGTAGGAGAAAGCACTCACTTGGGAAGCACAAAGATGATCTCCGACTGACCCAGGAGAGCTTGGTGGCGTTGTCCATCATGACCACCGCAACAACTCTTACTATGGCTAAAACTTGGGTGTGAAAAAAAACACGATCCCAAGCCCCGCCTATATGCCCCGAGTTTGGAAACTCTAAGGGAAAGATAAAAATATTAACTATAAACGGCTCCACGCTTAACGCTAAGCCCACTTTATTCTTTGGTGCTACTAAGGCTTGGTGATCTACTCTATATATAGAGGAAGGAAGGGATTTATGAAATTATTTTGCCCAATGTGGGACTTAAAGGGTTTTTCATAATCAAGTGGGTACTTTAGAGCCGATTTTCTCTAAGATGGAAGCCGATTTTGGTTTCTAAGGTGTAGGGATAAATTGTAACTTTTTCAGCAACCTTTCCAACGACGCAAACAACACTATACTTAAACACTTTTCAAACATTCTAATTATAAGAACTTAATCTAACACTCCTCTAACACCAAATATAATAACTATAACACTAACATAATATAATAAAGATAATAATAATAATCTAACATCCACACCAATAAGATCACAAATAACAACAACAGCAGCAATAAAATACACACGACACACGTGCATAGAAAAGCACAAACACTATCACAACATAGGTACATGTTTTGGACAAAACCGATAATATACAAGTAATAATAACAAGAATTTACAGAAAATATAACAAAAGAGTCCTAATAAGGGTTCTCCTTAAGGTATATTCCTAGTACCCGAAACTTGGGGTGTTACAATACGAATAATTAATATAATGTTATGATAGTATTTTTTATGTTCAAATAATAAAATAAAAAATTTACAACTGCTACAGATAAAATTGACTGGATAGTCATTTTAATAACACTTTTTATTTATTTTGTGAGACAATAAAGTATACATAACTCATTGATGGTAATATTTGTGAAAAGAAAATGATCATATATACATTGACGCTTGTAACACATTAATTAGATAATACTTGAATAAATTTGATCTCACCGTGTCGGTTTCTTAAAAGAAATCAAATAAAGGTAAAACTTACAAAAATAGACTCCCTCTAGTTTCTTTAATTTTTTTAAAGCTTTTTTTATCCACAAATGTTCATTGTTATTTATTTTGGTTTCCACCATGATATAGGAATCAAAATAAAAGACCATTAAATTTAAGGATGTTATGATATGAACTAAAAAAATTACTGTATTTACAGAGACTAAAACTAAAAAAATATTATATTTTTTAAGGGTATACAAACAAGATTGCTATATTTACATAACATATAAATCATGTTGATGACAAGTTCAGAAAAAAAAAAAAAAAAGTACCCATAGATATTTTATTTTTATAAACGAAAAACCTTTTTTTTTTTTTTACAAAAACTAAAAACAAATACGCAATAAAACCTCAAATATATTTAGTGTGTTTAGATAACTCACAAAAATTAACTCTACCCCATAAAATTATAATAATACCATAAAAAAGTATACAAATAACTATTCGTTATTTTACCTTCACCATAAAAAAAAATTGATTATTTTTCATCATGAAATTAATCTAAACACACTATTAAACTTATAAAAGTAGTAAGGATCTTTCCTATATTCATCTTTGTAAAGGATAAATGAATGTAGAACACCGAAACTAAGATCTTCATATGGTTTGCTATCTTCATATGGTCACTTCGGAATTGTATTATTTTCAGAAATGAATTTGTGATTTTTTGCGTCTAGATAACTTTATCAAAGTGACGTCATGGAACTGGTTTTCTATGAGATGAAGTGATATCGTTAAGTTTTCGGATTGGTGAACAAATCCTCCTAGTTGTATTCAGATGTGTGGTTAGTTTATATGTTCTTTAGTTGTGCATACGGTACGTTCATGTACTTCCTATTTAATTATGAAAGGATTCAGTAATATTTTAGATAGAGTTTGGTTTAGGTACGTATAGGTCAGTGTATTTCTTGTAATATTTTATCATAATTTTGCTTATGAAAAAATGTAGAACACCGCAGCAAACATACTAACATGTTCCATTTTTATTAATTTATTTTAGTATATTTTAAATAACTAGGATACCTTAATATTAATAATTGAGCAAATTATATTAACATTTTCTGAAATTTTTTCAAATTATATATAATACCCTTTTTGTTTATGTTTATAACAACCTTTCTTATGAAGGTATTATTGTAATATATAAGAGGTGTCAATGTAATATTTTTAAACATTAAGGAGGTTAGTGTAAGAATAGAAAAAAAAAAGTAGTGTTGTGTATAATTTGAAAAAAATTCAAGAAATGCAAGTATAATTTGCTCTTCATAATATTATCAATTTAATCCAGAGTTTATTCTTTTTTAGTTATTAACAAATTTATTAAATTCTAATAATTTTTTATTCCCTATATCATCGTGTGAGTAACCAGTATATCATGGAAAATCAAATTGCAAATATTCATTGTTGTGTCAGTAAGCATTTTGGGTCTGGATTTTGCCAATGATTAAAGATAATAAACTGGCGCTAGTTTTCAGCCTTTTGTTTTTTTAACAGTAGTTTCAGGCTTTTAGTCTTTTTCTTTTAGGTCCAAAGGCTTTCAATATCTAATTGTATGTTCCAACTTTTAGGATAATGCCGTTTAGAAGTAGGCCGAAGCCCAAAGTTCTCCTGTCCCTGTCAAGGGCTTTGCTATTCTCATTCCCCAATTTGCTATACTCACCACCCACATGGGTGGGTTTTTGTTGATTTCCCAAAATACCTTTGTACAACAGAATTACGATTCCGTTGTACACTATTCAACAGAATCATTATTCCTCTGTACACTGTACAATGAAATCGTGATTTCGTTATTAAGTGTACAGCGGAATCGTGATTCCGTTGTGCAAGAGGTGGAAAATAAGTGTACAACGGAATCTTGCAAAATAGAATAGTGATTCCGTTGTACACTTATCAATGGAATCATGATTTCGTTGTACAGTGTACAGCGGAATCGTGATTCCGTTGCACAATTTTTTTAATTTATTCTATTTTTTTTTAAATTTTTTATATTGAGTAATGTTTTTTGAAATGTATAAATTTAGGTTTTAAAGACTTGGCCAAAATAAATATAATAATTTAATGCAAATTGATTGATGTATCTTATAGAATTCATATAGATAGTTAGTTTTAAATAGTTGGCAAAAACAATACTTGGCAAAAATCCTATATTTTTTTAGTGCTATGATGTTGCACATTGTTGTTGTTGTTTGTTCTATAATTTTAATAGAGAAATTGTTCGTTCTTTCATTATATTAGCAGGCGCGTGTGTGTTGTTTATAGAGTTTACAAAGAAAAATATAATAAACTGAAAAATCATCATTTATATAATAAAATGTATATACAAAATAAAAGTTTATACAAATATAAAAAAATACATAAAAAATATCAACCACCTTTGCGGCCACCGCCCTTGGTCCTCCTCCTCTGTCTGCGTCCTTAGCTGCTGCACCCAGCACCTAAGCCACCCTGTGCAATGCACAATAGTCGCTGCACCAACTCATGGTCATGCGTGCCCTCAGGAATGGCTCTGGTATGCAACAACCTTTCTGCAATCGCAGACATCATCCGGTACTGATCATACATAAACGAAAATTAAATTTAATAATTTCAAATAGAAATAAATGTAAACAATTATGGAAAAAGTGTTTGCATTATATTACCTCGCACGAGTAATCTACACCATCCAGAAACTCTGGCAGAGGGTCACCAGGCTGAGGCTAAGGTTGAGGAATGTGTTCGGGCATACGTACTGGGCTCCATGCTGCCTCTCCTTCCTATGGCGGAATCACATATGGATGTGAATGCTCATAATACCACGCCAGGTAGTCGGAGGTGCAGGCCCTGGAGCATCCTCTAGCACATGCTCGCCCAGCTGCATTGTATGCTGCTCCCACTCGGCCCACGTCTGAATGGATGTCTCAAATGGAGGAAGAGGACGTGGTGGTGGAGGGATCCCTTGTACGTACCCGAACTGCCTCAAAACCCTCTCTGACAGATAGGGTTGCATGTCTGTGCCACACCTTATGTGGCCAAAATAATATGTCTGCTCCAAGAAGGGTCTCTGAGCGGCAGCCCTATATGCATCATCATATGGGGACCAAACGATGTGCTCCATCTACAACATATCCAGCAACCGCCTGGTCCCCCAAGCCTTGTCGGTACCCCTGGTCGCCTTCCATCTGGCAGCAAAGGGAAGCGCGGGGTCACAAGTGACAGGATCCCATCCGCCAACTGATGGTAGATGTGCAAACGCCCATGCCTATAAAATAAAGAAAATAATTTATGTTAACATTTGTATTAAAAATTACACAAACAAATATGTTAACAACAAATAAATAATTTCTTACCATCAGTAATGTCATACAACCCCCACACTGCTTGCTCTCCCGCAAGCTCGCATAGGAGAGATGGTCGTACAGATACGCCAATGCAGATACTCCCCAAGCGTGCTACGAGCAGGTGTACAAATCGCTGAGGTAGCAGAGGTAGAAAATGTTCACATGTGCGGAGCTCTTGTCGGTGAAGATGGTATAGCCGAGCAAGTGCAACAAGTACGCTCGTGCGGCCCACACATATGAACCAGACTTCACATACCTCTCATATAGCTCCCTTAGCCATGTGAGATGAACCCTAGCTCTTGCCGTGGTAGCAACATCAGCCTCCTCGTCAGACAGCAGGCCTTGCTCGGTCCTCAGCAGCATCCTAATCTCAGCCTTCAAAAAGGCAGTAGCCTGGCCGGCAATCTGCAAGCCTGTAATAGGCAACTGCAGCAAACATGACACATCATCCAGAGTGATGGTCTTCTCTCCAACGGGCAGGTGGAAGGTGCATGTCTCCTGATGCCACCTCTCAATAAAGGCATTGACGAAGCCTTTATTCGCGATATATCGCGCATGATAAAGGCCCGTCAAGCCAAACTGATCCACGTATGCCCGGACCTGTGGCAAGGTAGGGTAAGGAATCAACTTCCTAGAGTGGTTGACCACCTTCAGCTCCTCCCGAGGCTGATGAATCCAAATATGTACAGCCACGTGGTCCTTGTAGGACCCCAACAGTGTATCAACTGCAGGACCACCAGGAAATGGCGGTCCAATGACCCGGTCAACAAACGGGATCACCGCGGCTGCTGGTTGTGGCACGTCTGCTTCAGGCTGCGGCGGCACGTCTGCCTCTGACTGTGGTTCGTTGTGCTGTACTGCTCAAATAGCATGAGTATCCTCTGCCCGACGACGGGGAGCAGATGCTGTCACACAGTGCTGGTCTGCCCTTGATGGCTGGGCAGGCTGACCAGCATTTGCAACAGCATCTTCCTCCAAAGTGGAGGGATCCTCACGTCGATCGTACAAAACATATTTCGTACGGGCCATAGTAAATATGCAAAAAATATAGTAAATTCCTTAGAACTCGATAAAAAATAAATAAAGTCAAATACTATATAACTAAATAAACAAACTTACAATGTAAATATAACACATTTAAAAATATAAATTTATAATTTAAAAAAAAAATTCCAAAAAAAATTATTCAATTAAATAAATATTTTAATATAAAAATTAAATATTAAAATAATACTGTAAATATATAATACAAATATAATTAAATATTTTTGTTTTAAAAAAAACTTTACTTTACAAAATCAAAATTCAAAAAAAAAATTAAACAACACAACGGAATCGCGATTCCGTTGTGTTGCTTGAAAATTAACACAACGGAATCACGATTCAGTTGTACTGCGATAAATTAAAAAAAAATTGGCAACCACCAACCTGTTGCGAGGGAGAGAGGAGGAAAATGGGGACAATGAGAGGGAGAGATGGAGGACAATGAGAGGAAGAGAATGGGGTGACTGAGGGAGAGCAGTGAGGGAGAGGCAACGAGACGAAGAGAGTGGGGAAAGGGGTGAGAAGAAGGTGCGTATGGGGGTGGGGAAGGTGAGGGGGTGGGGGGAAGAGGGTGAGGTGGGGTGGGAGGATGACCGAGGGGTAAGGGGGTCTTTTCTTGTATGTAGGGGGTGGGAATAGCAACTCACGAGGTGAAAATAGCTATTCTTGTATGTATGTGGGCCCCCTGTCAACGAGTTTCCAGATAAACTTGGGCTTTGTCTAGTGGCCTTAACTATTGGGAATTGCTATTCTCACTCCCAATTTTCTATTCTCACCACCCATGTGGGTGTTTTTTTCTTGATTTCCCAAAATACCCTTGTACAACATAATCACAATTTTGTTGTACACTTATGCAGCGGAATCAGGATTCCGTTGTACACTATACAGCGGAATCGTGGTTCCATTGAAAAGTGTACAACGGAATCGTGATTTCGTTGTACAAGAGGTGAAAAAAAGTGTACAACAGAATTGCGATTCCGTTGTACAAATTTGTTTCATCCCCTTGAACAACGGAATCACAATTCCGTTGTACACTTTTCAATGGAATCACGATTCCGCTGTACAGTGTACAACGGAATCGTGATTCCGTTGTACACTTGTATAGCGGAATCGTGATTCCATTGTATACTGTACAACGGAATCACGATTCCGTTGTACAAGGGTACAATCATGGTTAAATTTTGTATCAGTGCCTAATATATGTTTAAAATACCATCAATCAGTCATAATACAATATAGTTTTGTAAAAAATATTCAACAACCAAAACAGTACACAAATAAAGTCCTCTAATAACAATTATTAATAGAGGATTAATTAACTAAAATGAATCCCTAGTAATGTCTACTACATATTGAGATCCTCTAGTTGAATGAAATGGTATGGAGTTGAATTCTTGCATTCGTTGCATGTACGATTTTGCCCATGATCGAGCTTCAACAGTGCAGTATGTTCTCCATTGAGGTGCAATAGGAGGCAGGGGACAATCATCTTGTAAAAATAGCTAATCAATGAAAATTAAACTGGTAAGCTTAACTTAGTAAACAAATTTGCCTAGTTAATAGTTTAGTATATTATGTGTACCTGTACAAAGTGATTTTCGTTAACAAATCCAATAGCTATAAGACGTTGTTGTGCAGCAGATGGAGGTCGGCTCCTAAAACGGAAAGAAAGTCCAACTTTGAAGCATAGATAAGTGAACCAACACCACATTATACCGACTAGCAATCACATACCCCATGTCGGAAATAGTCATCCACTTGTCAATGGTTGTTGGTCCACCTTCGAGATACAACGAGCTGATTAATTCAACCAATCTTTCTTTCGTGCCAAAGAGCTCAAGATAAAGAGAGTGCCATATTTGAAGTTCCCGAATCAAGTCTTGACGAATGAGAGACCAGGATTCCTCACCCATATCTAACAAAGCTGCAATTGCTCTATAACCGCAATTTCCATCTGCTTTGACATCAATAATTTTTTGGATGAATGGTTTCAATTCATCGGGAAACTCATTAACATAAGGCATCATTTTGCTCCGCTTATTGTCACTGACAACTTTGGGAGGCACAGTAGGAGTTCCTGAACTACCTACCATTGTGTGCATTGCATCGACTTGCTCCCACATTGAAGGTGCACGCTTAGTAGATTTTATAGACTTCGGGGCACCCTTTGTTTTCACCTTCTCTGGAGGTGGACACATTGAGGTGGTATCTAGAAATGCAAGTTCACGGACTTTAGTCTTCATTGTGATTTTCCCGAAGACATCAAGTTGAGAAAACCTCTTTAACAATGCATCAACCTCGTGTGTCAAAGTCAAGCCCCCCAAGAATCACCGGTGTCATCTTGATTGATGGATAACATCTTCCAATGCACATGAATTGACCTCAAGGGTATTGAGCCAAACATATTGCTGAATCTAGCAAGTTCACACGCACACGGTAGATCGTGAGTAGTTCTAAGTGTGCATCCACAAGCATAACTGTTAATACCAACGCTGTCAACCCGTTTGTACTCATTGTATATCAAGTCTTGTGCTTGGTTTGATACAAAGCCACGTATCTTCTTGTAAAACACGTTATTAAACATGTGACCCACAACATTGATGCTTTTTTGGAATGAAGCCAAAATCTCAGTATGTTGCAATATAAGCATGTTATTCATGGCATCCCAACAACTGCACAAGTCTCTCATACTATCTCGAAGCAACCTCTTCAATCGTGCATGTGCGCCTTCAACCTATCATGCAACCAAAAGTAATGTCAAGCAAAGTATATAATTAAAATCAACGAATATAATTATATGGAAAAGTACCTATTAGTTGTGGTGTTTCCAAGATGCATAACTCGATCCGTCCATGCTTGTACAAACTTCTCCTTATGAGGTATCAGCCATGTACAATTGACATACTCAAGAAAAAATGGATAATATGAGCATAGGTTTGTGAAGTTTTTCAAGTTAACCTCATACAATTGTACATTAGCAAATTGTATTAACCCTTCCCAAGTGTCCAACACTTTGTCCCATTCTTCCGCGTTGCCCACATGCATCTTGCATTTTGCCCTGACATTCTTAGAAATGTAGAATTGACATAACAAGTTGGTTGAAGAAGGAAAGACATTCTCCAACGCATTCATGAATGCAAGATCTCTATCAGTGACAATAACCTGAGGCAATACATCATCTTTGACAAACATTTCTTTCACCCTATTTAATGCCCACTCAAAATTGTCTGTCCTCTCAAATTGTAAATAAGCAAAGGCAACTGAGAAAGTCATGTCTGTTGAAGTCACCCCAACAATCTCCAATAACGGAAGATGATATTTGTTCGTCTTGTAAGTATCACATATCAACACTGTTGAAAATGAATTTAGGATCTTGATAGAATCTGGATGTGCCCACAAGATATCTCTTACAACATCTTCAGTGTCGACCCTTCTATACCAATAAACATATTGATCACGTTTTATCAACTTCATCAGATGTTCTAATTCAGTGCTTGGACCCCTTTGTTGTCGTCGATATTTTTGTCGCTCATTGTATATGGCTTTGATGGTGGTGACATTTGCAACATCTTGATCTTTGATTGTCAACAGAATTTGTCCAGGCTTCACCATATTTTTGGTCATTTGATTTAGCAGACTTTTTTCTTCACTGCTTAAACGATCAGCATATGCATGACCCACCAATGTTTCACTGACTTCATGGTTATGAAAATCGCAAACCACATAAAGTTTCCAACCAATGCCTTTCACAAGCCTCCCTTTTAATTTAAACGGGCATTGACATTTTTTGCTTCTAGTAGTCTTGCGGACTAACTTATCTCTATATTGTTTGTACTTTCCTCCCTTTTCACAAGCCAGTAGGACAAAAGTTTTCTTGCCAGCTTCTGACCTTTCTATGACAACAACAACAAACCCAAGCTCCTTTGCGACAGATCGAACCCACGTCAACAAGTGATGTCGCTCTTCAAAAGCCTAAAAACAAAATGCATTCCTTCACTAACAAAACACACATACAAAAAATATCATATACATAAAAACAATAATTAATCAATCAACCTAGTCAGCCATGAAATTATTGGAGAAGTCAGGATAATTGTGGTGAGGTTCAATGTCCATTACATAATCATCTGCTTGCATTTCATTTTGTTCACCGGGTTGGTCTAAAACATTTTCACTTGCATCAATTATATTTCCCCAACTACTTGGCATCGTAACTTCACCAGAAATAAAAGTATTCCAATCATTGCTACTACTGAAAAGAGAAAAAAAATAATTCAAAGTTCACTAAATTAATAACAGTAAAAAAATTAAATTGTCTGCGTGCACAATGGAATCATGATTCCGTTGTGCATGTTTTTTTCATATACAATGGAATCACGATTCCATTGTGTTCGAAAAAAACATGCACAACGGAATCGTGATTCCGTTGTATATGAAAAATACATGCACAATGGAATCATGATTCTGTTGTGCATGTATTTTGCATACACAATGATTCCTGTGTATGCAAAATACATGCACAACAGAATCATGATTCCATTGTGCATGTATTTTTCATATACAACGGAATCACGATTCCGTTGTGTACTGTAAAAAAAAAAATAATAGAATCACGATTCTGCTGTGCATTGAACACAGCGGAACCATGATTCTGTTGATCTACACAACTTACGGGTGTGAGTAAGTGTAGGAACTGAAGGAGGAGAAGGAGAGTGACACGAGGTTGGGAGTGGGGGTGGAGACTGTGAGGAGAAGGGAATGGGGTGGGTGTAAGGAATGGAGGAGGGATAGGAGAGTAATTTTACAAGGTTAGGAGGTGAGAATAGCAATTTGTGGGGTGAGAATAGTAAAACCCTAACTATTTGTCTTCTGAAGCTTAATGCTACAGAAATTTTCGGACCCAAGCGCTCAGAAAAAAAAAAAAAAAAAAAGAGGTCAGACTAGGCAATAGGCTATGAGTAAACTTATGACAAACTCCAGTAACATTTATTTTATAAACACTCTTTTTAATATACTGTATTGTTTTTTATTGTTAAAATTTATTGAAAATTTCAAATTTGTGTGGATATCTTATTTTATTTAATGAATCTCTCTCATAATTTTATTGTTTTCAATAAATTTTAACCAGTAATAAAGAATGTGTTTGAATTAATTAATGTGTTAGAAAATATGTTATTAACACTTCTCAACTTCTTATATGAAATAATATCACCTAAATTTTTTGCACATTAGTCACTAGGGATGAGTATGATTCAACACAGCCCGCCCAATGCAGATTTGAATGGTTTTTGATTTTGAAACAACAATAATAATGTTCACACTAGAGAACCTACTTGTTGAAAACCCTAGAGCTCCAAGTGAATTCTATAATGGGGGACACTCGTGATCTTTGACCTATTTAACGGGTGTTCTCCCTTTTAATCATTTTTGCCTTTTTCAATAGTGATGTAAATAGTGCATTTGCTAGATTCAAAAAAGGGTCCAAAAAACATTATATATACTAGGTCCAAGGATCAAATGTTAGCTCATGAATTTGTCCTCTTTTTGACCATAAAAGTGTAAGGGTTCATTGGCCATAGTACTAGATCAACCCTATAAATGCAAATTGGCCTATGAGACTGAGATTGGCCTAATAAAAGTTTGTGATTCAGTTAGCCATATATGGTTTAGTCCTTAATTGGACGGTCCAAATAATAATAAGTGGAGATACCAATAGTAAAGTCATTTTTCTCTTATCAAAATTGCAAATTAAATAGTAAAATTCTTATATCAAATAAGTAAAGTGTAAATGATCAAAGTGCTATAATAATTTTATTAGTTTAATTTTGATACAATGTTAGTATAAATTATTTTATATTATTAACCAATAAAAAATCATCTTAGATATGGATTTTAAAAGTTATTATAAAAATTAATAAATTTAATATACATGTTAATATGTGATTAAATGACAACGTAATTTTGTTATACTAATAGTACCTTCTAATTAAATTCTAACATCATTTTAAAATAAATCTATGGATATACTTATTGTCTAATACACAATATACTAATTAACATTATTTTAAAAGAATGGATATGTTGTCTAATACATAGTGTTTTGAAAACTTGACCAATCAGTCGATCAAATTGAAAAATTGGTAAACCAGTTAAGTGTTTGGTTCAAATAAATCACATAACCAACTTGAAAATAAATCAATAAAAAAAATCAGTAAAAGAAGTGTTCACTATATGGGTCAATGAAAAAATGATTTATACAATACTATTTCGATTTTTTTCTTAAAAAATGATAACATTAATCAATCTATAGTATTTATCATTTTCTTTTTATTTTAAATATAAACGTGTTATTATTAATAAATATTGACGTATATTATTGAAACTTAGACTTAAGTATGATAATATATTTCCCTTGGATCAGTGGCAGCCACACACCGCGAGCGGGATAAGTCTCTAACCCAATGGGTTGAGGGACATCTGTGATCTCTGACCTAGGACCAAAAGTATGATAATATATTTGATTTGAACTTTCGTGTGTACTTTAAATATTAAAAACCTATAAAATTATATTTTATTTTTAGATTTTAGTATTATAAAACTATCATATTATTATTATTATTATTATTATTATTATTATTATTATTATTATTATTATTACTTCAGTGACATGTTAAAACATTGAATCTCGAACCAATGTCATAACTAGTTGAATAACTATTCCAATTTTTAAAAATATTGCTAGTACACGCACATGTGGAACTCGCTAACCTTCAAATGAAAGTTAATACACACATATACTATCTGAAATATTTTGGAATAAAAACAAAATAAACAAATATATGGAAGAACTTTTTGTTAGATAAGAAATTTAGAAAAACCAGAACAGTAAACATGAATAGTGGCATTTCATATAAAACCAAAGTACACAACAATTCTTATAGCAATCAATTAGTACAAAAAATAAATATAACAAAGAAGTTTAGAAAAGGACTGGGTTAAAGCGCGCAATGCACTGTACTTAAAGAGAAAACGCCCCACTGCACTGGTACTTGAAATTAATACGCTCATCTCCCAAGATACGTCAACCTGTTAGATTAATCTTGTGCAGAAAAGGATCCCTGAACCAAACACACCAATGCTCCAAAATATACAAGAAAGAAAGAAAGTGTATCTCTTCTTCTTTTAAGAATAGGCAAAACTGGATAGTATTTTTACTGCTTTGTGTGTACTGTGTTATGTGCTCTTTTACTCAACAGGTAGCACAATATATATAGAGAGAGTTTTTATGATACTCCCAATAATTTTGAGGGTTTTGATACTATTGATTTTTTAACCATTCAAATTGCATCTCATCTTTCTTCTTATTAATTATTTTTTTTTTGTTTTTTTTTTCAAATTAGTCCTTTATTAATTCATTTTAAAAAAATTAAAATTACAAATATTTTAAATTAGAAAATTTGATTCAACATAAGTTTAGAAGTCTAACCCTGCTGAATCTGAACCCTAATATCAATCTGAATCCTAATCTCCTTCACCTTCTTTACTAGTAAATTTTTTACATCCAATTAACAACGGACGTATTTTATTAACACGGATGTAAAATAAAAGGATCCTAACTATTTTAAGAATAACAAATCCAATTATCAATATGAATTGGTTAAAGTACATCAAACACGTATTATGGAAAGCTAAGTGGCGTTGTTTTCATAAGGGTTTGCGGGGCATTTCAACGTGAGGCTTGGATGCTAGTGTTGGAGGGTTTTGATAATTGGTTGTCAAGGTGGATATTGGTTACAATTGCATATATTCAACGTGTTTATATTCTCAGGTGTGGGTGGGTTTTAGTATGTGTGGTGTTTAGGGTTTATGTTTCCTTGGTTAATTTTTTTTTTATATTCAGGAGGTGGGTATAAATAGATAGTAACCAGAGTGACACATGTTTGGATGTATTAGGATCCTTTTGTAAATGAGTTTTCGGTATCCCTTGTACCAATTATCAATATTATATTTATTTTGCTGATAAAAACAAAATAAACCCAAATCCAATAGATGCCTACAAAGAATTTCTACGATGAAGAAGAGAATTATCTTTGAGTTTGATTCAAAATGAGATTAGGGTTCATATTCAACATGGTTTACCGATGAAGGAGGTGGAGGAGATTATGGTTTAAACTTCTAAACTTATGTTTAATCAGATTTTCTAATTTAAAATATTTGTAATTTTAAATTAAAAAAATAATTAATCAAGGACTAATTTGAAAAAAACATAAGTTTTTTTTAATTAATGAGAAGAAAGATGACATGCAATTTGATTGGTTAAAAAATCAAAAGTATCAAAACTCCTAAAATTATTGGAAATACCATAAAAACTCTCTATATATAAAGGGCTACAAATGTGTAGCAACCAACAGCCACAACATGCTCAAACGGTAACATAATAAAAACAGAATATAATAAAATCTCCTTAACAAACAAAAGGCTTATAACGTTCAGAAAAAGATTGACCAACTAAAAGAGAAATTCCTAGAAGATAGGAAAGAAAATATAAGGAGAAAAACAAAAAAGATAGTGGGGAGCTTTTATCCTTAACAAACAAAACTGATTAAAATATATTTTAACTTTATATTTTAAATTATGAGGAAAATATTTTCCAACACCTTTTATGTTTTTGGAATGAAATATTATGGAATAGCTTATATGTATATTTGAAGGAATCGCTATCATTATGTGTATGTTTTACTAGTACATGGAACAATTGAGGGCATTTCTTTCTCTATTAATTTCCCCCCTTCGAGATGAAATATCCGCAAAACGAAGTCGTACTTAATTTCTGCCCGCACTCAAAAGAGAGCAAACGCAGACATGCATAAAAATATACCAGTACTTACATTGAAGATCATCATATTATACCATGCATTGCATATTCATACGAAATTTCACTCTTTTAAAGTGCGGAAGTATAGCATACATAACTTGATTAAAAAATTAACAATTTCTTATTATGACCAAGTATTTTATATTCTAAAAAATTGATGATTATAATGACTGTGCACTTAAAAAAAGCCAAGTTCCTATAAAATCATGTCTAACTTGTCTGTTTTCCGAATCCCAGGAACACATACATGCATAAGCGGTGCTTGCTTATATACAGGAAATTTTATTTTATTTTTTTGTCTCTCCTTCGTTATCCTCAGCACTGGTGCTTTAGAAACAAACCTAAACCTAGCTATAGCAAGCTAAGGGTTAGGGTTCAAATTAAGATCATATTGAGAAGGGGCTCACACCAAACATAACACATCAACCTTTTCGAGTGTTTCATTTCGAGGCGACACGAGCACTTTCCCGGCATTTCCTCCCATCTCTTGGAAATTCTCAAAATTTTCTCTGGATCCTCGTGAGCTCCGTTGTCCACAAATGCCCTCCAACCCTTCATGCAATTACCTTCATGTCCTCCTTCAAATCATCAAAACTTGTTATACTACTGTATGGAGTAATTTTTTTCCTCCACAAATGAAATCTAAATTAAACTTACAATAAACTCTCTCAATTTCTTTGGAGTATTACCTTTTCTCATAAATAGCTTTTAAAGTAAAACATTTGTAATTCTCCAAACATTAAAAATCATGCTAAATAATCTCTCAAATATTGAAAAATCCTTCAAATTGATTTCTAATCATAAGTAAACTATATCAACTTAGAAACTAAATTAGTAGATAGTCAATACATGATGAATTATTTATATAGTTTTATTACTTTAGGAATTAATTAGGAGAGAGGGTAATAATTGGGAGACAAAATTGGTGATTTATTCTTAAACTTGGTTAAAGTCTACTACTCTACTAAAGTAAATACTGTACTAGTAAAATGTATGGCTAATTAATTGGAAATCAAATACTATTAATCTTTTTGAAGTGTTTAATTTTTCAGTATCATTTTTTTTACGGTCAATTAGAGTAGTAAAATTTTTCATTAATTATCAACACATACACGCTGTTTAATTACTCATCTTTCAATTACAAACCAAACAAACTTGTTGAATTTGAAGGGACATGAAGGATACATAGGTAATGTGGTGATGATAATAATGAAGGATGGTTTGGGGTAGGGTGGTGAGAGCGTGGTCAAAGTTCTTTAGCTATTCGTGTTTTTTAGTGCAGGCATGCAAACCGGATAATTGGCTGGTTTGGCTGCAAAGTTTGAAAGTGAAAGGCCGAAGACAAAGAGAACCCGAAGCAGGAAGGGAAAATGGACACGTGTCAGTCACATTCTCCTGACTCTGAACCTGAAACGGCGTGACAACCTGATTAATTTTCGGTTGACTGTGTATGGCCGGTGGCGAATCAGCGCCACGCCACCATGCACCCCTTCCTTCCTTCCATTCGCTAAACTCTATTTATTCCCTTCGTTTTCCACATTTTTCAAGAAAAAAATAAAATAAAAACACTTCACACACTAATGTGAGAGAAACAGATTCCTCATCAATGAATGCATGCACTTTGTTTTCTTCTTTTTAGTTCCATTTTCATTTCTACTCCCCCTTTTGTTTTTTATGCTTCAGACCTGTGTTTTTCGTCTTCTTGCATGTATAAGTTTTAAGGAAATGCTTAATTTTGGTATAGGGACAAAAGGGTTTTGACGTTTGGAGTGGTGAGAGTGTTTTTCACTGCTTGGAAGAACTAGTTCTAGTTGTTGAGGTATAAAAATTGGAACAGCGAGAGACGTGGGGTTTTGCTCCCTTATTGTGTGCACTTCGGTCAAAATCACCTTTTGTTTATGTGCAAGAATTTGGCGGGAACAGTGCATCATCAACATTGGCAGGTATTTGGAATTGTTTATTCTTTGCTGCCAGTGCTTCTCACTGTTATTGTTGGTAATATCGCTGTTACATTAATTAATATGTTATATATATATAGTAATCTATTTTTTTTAGTTTAGATTCTTCTAATTGATCTCATGGCTAGCTAGTGAGTTTATTTATCTGAGCTTGTCTGGTCCAAGGTTTCTAATTTCTAACCACTTCATTTGTAGTATAAAGTTCTGCACTTCTCAATTTGGTAGAAATTAATTAAAATTAAGTTTTGTATATGAATAGATAACATGCATGGATTCCCTCGCTCTTGCACTGACTATCTGATTAGTGTTTATACTCTGAAAATTGTATATTCAATTATCGAATTGTTCTTTTCCATAAATATAACGGCGCTTTTAGTCTTCTCACTGCATTTGCTCAATAAAAATGTGATAATAGTTATGGTGTAGTTCTTGCATGAGATGTCTACAGGTACAAACAACCATTCAAATAAAATATAATAAAGTTTATTTATGCATTTTTTTATAGGCTAAAGTTTATTGATACATGTTCAAACACATGCTGAAATTATTTTAATATCATCTTCAGCTTTTCATTTTCTACACTTATACCTGATACAAGCATTGGTTATAGTCATCTTGATTATAGCACGAGAAGTTCAAAAATCATAATACAGAATCTCTACCTTTTATTTTGTAAATTTATAAATCACAAGTAGTAGTTCACGTATCTGTACATATATAATATCATTCTATAATTGTAATTTCATCCCTCTCAACGTATATTATGGTATGCAATATTTATATATGTAATGATAACGATATAAAAATTATTGTTTGTGTATATAATTGTACTGAACATTTTAACGTTGTGCTTAAGTTACCAAATACTTATGTTCATAAAAGATGTGCGTGTGCGTGTGTTGTGCTGTAATTGCGGTATATTACGAGATCCAAGCTTTGCCTAGCTAGTAACTTAATTTATTCCCTATCTCTACTAGTTGAATATACTATAAATTATTAAGCTATAACCTTAGACATTCCATAAAATATGAAATTTGTGCCATGTTCAGTAATCATTTCATTCGGATACGTGAAGATGCATTAGGACTAACATAGAATGCCAAGTGCGGGCAACTTAAGCCACTGTGCATAGATGATGGTTAGCTGGATCTTTTTAATTTGTTTATATCCTAGAAATGGACCTTTTAGGATGAACCTTAATCAAAGGAGAATACGAGCTTCTGGTGTTAGGAAGGACACAACCCTGCAGATACATTATAACATTTGTTTAATTTAATTTAAACTAATTTCAAGCTAGTGGCCTTTTGACGGGTGAGGAAATCGAGTAGGTGGTCAACAGATTTTTACTTGGGGGAACAAACGAAACCCTTCAAATTATATTTCTTAATTGCAGCTCAATTGAATCACGTTAATTAAATAATATAAATATGCAATACAGCTTGGTCTCATTTTGAACAAAAAGTAATTCTTACTCTTTCTTTCAGTACTTTTAATTTTTAATATGTCGGATTTTCACCATATAATATTGCATGACCGTACTCATGCATCTTTAACACATGCACGACTCGGGGATCCATAGATTGGTTTTTCTTTGCTAGTAATTTATATAGTATATACCAAATTCGAGAGTTTCTCTACAATGGACTTGATCTTCTCTACCGGATGTTTAATCCCATTTGAGATCTTTATTTTAGTTTCATTCATTATAGTATATGTATTTATGTGGCTTGTATACACAAGGAGTGAGAGAGAGGTCGGTAGTCTAACTTTACGTAGAGTCGTTGATTTTGAGACCGAGAGATGATTTGTAGTGTGTGGGAATGCTGGGCTTTTGGGAGTCATTGTTTTCGCAGAACGAGGACGTGAGTTCCAATAAACCAAGTGGGTAGAGAGAGGAAGAGAGAGGAGGTGTATGAGATTGTATTTTTTCCAGTTAGAATGGTGGTATTGTCTCTGGTCAAAGACTGAAGGATTTGAAGGATAATAGTTTAATAACACACTCGTGTCCCTAATAATATCTTATACTTACATAGATATTAATTATTTAATAATCATTGTAGGCAGATTTTAACTTTGTTTTCTAGTGTTGGAAACCGGTGGAAGGAGTCAGAGTCTACAAAATCGACCTTAGCTAAGGGGGTGCCACACTCACACATCATTTTAACTATTTAGTTTTAAACTATATATATTAATATACATAGTAGGACAGAGAACATGGAAGAGGGGAGAAGAGAAGGACTTTAAATATTGTTAAAATGTTCCTTTGTTAGCCCTTTCTTCTCTCCCTTTGTCTCAAGTTTGGAAGTTGAAAGGGTGGGAGAGATACAAAGTGTTCATTGATTTAAACCCTTGCTAGAACCCTTGGTAAACCTATATCTGTTCTTTGGCCATCTCTTATTTTTTCTCATCTTTGTTTTCTCTTTCAAATATTCATACTCTATAGTTGATATCTATCTCTTCTAATTTAATGTATTAGATACAGGTGGTTTTTGATTTGGTGAAAGGTAAAGCAAGCAAATAAGGGCTCAATGAACAACAACTGGCTTTCGTTCCCTCTTTCTCCCACTCATTCTTCCTTACCCGCTCATGATCTTCAAGCAACTCAATATCATCAGTTTTCTCTTGGGTTGGTGAACGAGAACATGGAAAACCCTTTCCAAAATCATGGTATCCTTCTCTCTCTTCCCCTTTCTCTCATTCTATATTAATTTGGCTGGATATTTTTATTTTAATTTTTTTTACCTATTTTGGGTGTTAAATTATTTAATTAATTCAACAGATTGGAATCTGATTAACACTCATAGCAGCAACGAAGTTCCAAAAGTGGCTGATTTTCTTGGAGTGAGCAAGTCTGAAAATCAGTCTGACCTTGCTGCCTTAAACGAAATTCAGTCAAATGATTCAGATTATCTGTTCACTAACAACAGTCTCGTGCCTATTCAAAACCCAGTGGTGGACACACCTAGCAGCAATGAGTATCAAGAAAATGCTAATAGTAATTTGCAATCATTGACATTATCCATGGGAAGTGGTAAGGATTCAACATGCGAAACCAGTGGTGAAAATAGCACAAACACTGTTGAAGCTGCTGCACCTAGAAGAACTTTGGATACATTCGGGCAGAGAACATCCATATATCGTGGAGTAACCCGGTTGGATAGACATTCTATGCTTCACTGAATCGATTTATATTTTGCATGGTTTAATTTGTTGTTTTATTTTTGCTCTAATTATGCAAATTGTATGAAAAATATATAGACATAGATGGACTGGAAGGTATGAAGCTCACCTTTGGGACAATAGCTGTAGAAGGGAAGGGCAATCAAGAAAAGGACGCCAAGGTGATTAAACTTCAAATTAATTACTTTTAGAGTTTTATTCTTCTTTTCTTATTTGTTTTTGAAGTAGTATTATTAATTGGGAGTTTTATTAACACATTTCTCTTAATGTTTTGCTTATGTACATATTTCTTCTCAACTTTCCTTCAGTTTATTTGGGTAAGTGTCTCTATTTTAGTTTATTTTCCAACCCCCTTTTCATTTATTTAAGTTCCTGGAGATGTAAAATCAGATTACAAAATGTATTGTTTTCCTTTTGTTATTTGATGGCAGGTGGATATGATAAAGAAGAGAAAGCAGCTAGGGCTTATGATTTAGCTGCACTGAAGTACTGGGGGACATCCACCACTACCAACTTTCCAGTAAGTTAATGATCACTCTACTTTCCCAATGCTTCTCAGACACTGGTTGAAAGGAAAGTTGTATATTGATTTCATTTTGGTTTACAGATTAGCAACTATGAGAAGGAATTGGATGAAATGAAACACATGACGAGACAAGAATTTGTTGCCGCCATTAGAAGGTGACTAATTAAGAGATAGCATGCATAACACAGATGTACAAGTCAATATATATAGTGCAATAATTGTGACAAGAAGAACCGATTGCTAAATTAAGTAGTGAATTTGTTAGGGTATGCAAATATTGGGCTGCATTTGTATAAACTTTTACAGTATAAACTTTATCATATTAAAGAAATAGTATGCACTTTAATTAAATATTTAATTTAATAAACTTTCATTCTTGAGAACTTAATTATTCATAGACTGGATTATATGACACTTTTTGAAATAAGATAGAACTTATTTTGAAATGTTTCTACTTGATACTTGTTATAATAAGTTAAAGAGTTTATAAGCTTTGTAGAACCCTTTCAAATGCTTGTTAAACATATTGCGGTGATGATTTGCAGGAAAAGCAGTGGTTTCTCCAGGGGTGCATCAATGTATCGCGGAGTTACAAGGTGTCAAATGAGTTAACAATGCTTTCTTCTTCTTCCACTCATCCCATGCATTCTCTTCTTTTCTTGAAACACTTTTTCTTAGCAGAATATTATTATTCTTTGATTAGGCATCACCAACACGGAAGATGGCAAGCAAGGATTGGCAGAGTTGCAGGAAACAAAGATCTTTACTTGGGAACTTTCAGTAAGCCACACATTTAACCCCATGCAAAGAAAGTTACAGTAAATACAAATTCAAATTAACCATTTACTATTTGTACGAGAACTTAACTCCTTAAATAGGCGATTCAGTATCTCGAATTATTAGTCTTTGACTCAAAGAAAATACCTTGGCTTCATGAAAATACAAATATTTTGATAATGTGATGAGTACACACTACTTCTCATTGCAGGCACTGAGGAAGAGGCTGCAGAAGCATACGACATAGCAGCGATAAAGTTTAGAGGTCTGAACGCTGTGACAAACTTTGACATGAGTCGCTACGACGTGAAAGCCATTCTCGAAAGCAACACTCTCCCAATAGGAGGAGGCGCTGCAAAGCGTCTGAAAGAGGCTCAAGCTCTAGAATCTTCGAGAAAACGCGAAGAGATGATTGCACTAGGCTCATCCACGTTCCAATACGGAACCTCAAGCTCTTCTTCTAGGCTACACGCTTACCCTCTAATGCAGCAGCACCACCAGTTCGAGCAACCTCAGCCTCTGCTAACTCTGCAAAACCATGACATCGGTTCTCACTTCTCTCACCAAGACCCTTTGCACCAGGGTTACATCCAAACGCAGCTTCAGTTGCACCAGCAGAGTGGTGCTGCTTCTTCTTATCTTCAGAATAATAATGCTCAGTTCTACAACGGTTACCTTCAGAACCACCCTGCATTGCTTCAGGGAATGATGAACATGGGGTCTTCTTCTTCTTCTTCATCTGTGTTGGAGAATAATAATAGTAATAATAATAGCAATGTTGGTGGGTTTGTAGGGAGTGGGTTTGGTATGGCTTCGAATGCAACGTCGGGGAACACGGTGGGAACGGCGGAGGAGCTAGGGTTGGTGAAGGTGGACTATGACATGCCGGCCGGAGGTTACGGTGGCTGGTCGGCAGCGGCGGAGTCCATGCAGACGTCAAATGGTGGGGTGTTCACAATGTGGAATGACTGAGGGAAGGGAAGCTAATTCTAGTAGTGTATGGGACAACGTACAAGTTAGTTGCCATACAATTTTGTTATGCTTTTTTTTTTTTTTTTTCTTTCCTTTTTTTGTCTTTGGGTTTTTAATATTCTCGCAATTGGAAAAGAAAAATAGGTGCTGATTTTCTGTGAGACATTGACCACTAAGGAAGTGAGCAAAGACCATATATCTATTATATTTATGTCTCTCTTATTATGCCCAATGTTTGAAACTTTTGCTTGATTTAGATAAATTACTCATGCACTGACTTATATGTACTAATCTGCTTTTACCACTATTTCCTTAATATTTTTGGTTCTGAAATATCTTATTTGCTTAATTAATTAAATGATGCATGCTATGATTAGATTAAGAGCTAGTAACGATATTTTTACACAATTTTTTTTTACAGTTCTTATATTTGAAAGAAATAAGAAAAATAATTAAGATAAAACGAAATTATGTGACAGACAGAAATTTTTAAAAAATAATTATAAAAAATGTTGTGATAATTTATTATAAGTATTACTGTTAAAAAAAGTAGAGTTTGAAATTACAGAAAAAAATGAGTTTGGAATAATAAGCAACATAAATATCTAGCGTGCATTTTAGTATCTTATTTTATGAATAATTAGGAGTAACCAAATTTTTATAAATAATTACGAGTAATAAGATGCTTTTTTTAAGTAGAAAAAGAAAAAAGGTATACAAAAGTAAGTTGTATCTTTTATATGATGTTTCTATTAAAAAAAATCTAATTAACTAACGAAATATGATTAACAAAAAGGAAAGTTAAGTGTGCAGAATGTTTTTGGATATTTATATCGAGTGTTTTGTACATTCATATATAATATATTTTTACATTTATATCTCAACAGATTTTTTATATACAATTTCATTAATTTCGTTATTGAAAGTTTGCATTAGTAGAGAGACTTTCAAAATCGAAATTGTTTTTTTTTTTTTTAACATATACTATTTCAATTTTATATAAAAAAATAAATATAATGAGTTAGATACATGTGTTAATGAATTTAATTTAATTTGTTTTGAAAAGAAAATTTATTCAATTCAATCCCATCATTTTTCATTTTATAATATATCCTTTTATTATAAATTTATTTTTATATTCAATCTAAACTAATTTTAGTTAGATCAGATCTTAATTTTAATTTTATTTTGTTAGGAGAAAGTAAATTAATTCTATTTTATCACTTTTACACATTTTATTAAAATTTTATTCTTTAGTATAAAACTTAATAAATATATAATAAAAAGAGGAGGGATCAAATTACACCGGTATAACTTGATCAACTATTATACCATTCAATAACTTGATATAGAATGTGATTTTTATTAATCCAACTGTTGAATTATATCTACGTATTATCAAGATTTATTGTCTATGTCAAATTTTGTCAAAATTGAACAACAATAAGAAGGTAATCAAGTGATCCATATTTTAGTATATTTTGAAAATTTTATATTACGTCGATTTTAATTTATATGAATGAGGTAACAAATAATTTTGAATTAATATGAAATTTTGCATACATGATCCATGTGAAAGGAACTTTCAATCCAACGACGGATTTTAAGAAAACATCATCTAATTGAAAGTTATTAAATAATGTAATAATTTATCAAAGTTACACCGGTGTAGTTTGATT
This sequence comes from Pueraria montana var. lobata, assembly GCA_026413185.1. Taxonomy (NCBI): domain Eukaryota; kingdom Viridiplantae; phylum Streptophyta; class Magnoliopsida; order Fabales; family Fabaceae; genus Pueraria; species Pueraria montana. The sequence goes on from CM048654.1 coordinate 10,539,290, forward strand.
CCTCCTCTAATAAAAATGAAACACGATATTAAATTAATCAAAAACTAATAAAAGTATAAAGTTATTAAAATAGCAAGATGTACATTAGAAAAAAGATAGGTAAAATAATCTAACAATCTAAAAAGATAGGTAGTATTTCATAATATGTAGTTACACAGATATTGGTAATATATTAATTTCACGGATAAATTTATACACATGCACTAAAGTTGACATTGATTGGATTGTATTACTTATTAAAAATAGATAAAAAAAAAATCCAATGCAACTAAAAAACACTATTCTTTCTCATTTTTTATTTAGTTATTTGATTTGTTTTTTGCAATTTGCTTTAATTTAAATAGTTTAATATTGAATACCCATGAATTTAAACTTATTTTATTGTCTACAATGGTCACGTTAAGATTAAAATTTATGACTTCATGTCCAAATATCTTTACCACCACCTTAGATAAATTTAAACTTATAGTAAGACTATACTTAACTCAAAATTGAGACACACCAAATGGGTGATTTGTAATAAATTTCAAATGGGATGAATGTAAGGATGAATACATTGAAATTTATTAGAAGAATGCTAACGACACTCTCTCTAATCCTCTCTTTCTAATACTCTCTATGTGATTGACTGAAATTTATTAGAAATCAACAATTTTGGTGGGTCTCACTTCTAAAAAACTTATGCATGTAAGGATGAATACATACCACTTGAATTCTGTTGTAATAGAGGATGTGTGTACAAAAATCAAAACCGCATGCCTTCCCCATTTCATTCGGCTGACAGAGGCGACAACAACCCTCTCAGGTAGAGGCAAAAGACGAAGCATGGACCTCCTCAAGAACAAGATCTAAATTAATTTAAACTCATGTTCATACTCTCTTGCTTTCTGTTAGTTTGTGAGGTCCAAATCCCAACAGTTTTCCGCTTCCCGATATGGTGCAGATTGCATGTATGAATTTGGCACAATTAATAGTTTAAAATTAATTTATAGTATATTTTAAATTAAAAATATAATCAATTTATATTACATGTGCGGATTGCATATAAAGATGAATATATACCACTTGAATTTCTGTTGTAGTACAAAATCAAAACGGAAATACATTTGTGTGTACAAAAAATGCAATAAAAACGCATTTCGGTTTTGATTTTTGTACACACCCCGTGTACTACAACAAAATATTGGCACAAAGAGATCGCCACTTTGGAGAAGTATTTGGAGAATATTGGTAAGCTTAAGGAGGTAGTTGAGATTAGCACAACTAGCAAATATAATTTGTTTGAAGCACACCTCGACTTCTGGTCACGTTCGATAAGAGACTTGTCCATTCTAAATGAACCGTTGTAGGACGAGTTGTAAACATAGAATTGTCAGTACTTAAAATTGAGCTGTTGGACCAAATTACATGGAAGTGTAATCTTTCATGTAAAGATCAAAATGGAAAGTTGTTGAAGAATAGCTACCAGAAGGGTAATCAAACAAAAAAAAATGCATTCAAAATTTGAAATTAAGAATAAACTCAAAACTCTAACAACATTCAAAGTAATTCAACTAATGTTGTTAGAGTTTTTAGTTCTTATTCTTAATTTCAAACTTTGTACACATTTTTTGGTTTGATTACCTTTTGGTCCCTATAGTTACAACACAAGTTGAGTCTCCTTTCCAATGCTCTTTTTTTTCTCGATAACTGTCGTCCTCCTATTGTAACAACTAACCATGTTGGAGCTAGAATCACACTAGTGAAAATTTTTCTTAAAATATTTTAAACTACTTTAGTAAAGACGTGGGAAAAAGGCATGATTTTTTTTTTTTTTTTGAGAAAAGAACTATGCACAATTGGAGGTCTAAAGGTTACTTAGCTATCTACAGGTACTTGATAAACAGTTAGATATAAATAAGCCTCTAAAACTCTCAAGTACCCGATAGACAGTAGAATCAAGTTCGAAAGCAAGTATCTTAGCGGAAGCAAATGAAATAAAGATAAACTATAGTATCGATATAAACTTAAGGTTTTAGGTATTTAAAACATAAATAAAGAAATTTAAGTCATTCAAAATATTACATGACTAATAAGGTCATGAGAGTGCAGTGTATATACATAAAACATACTTAAAAGAAACTAAGTCTCCTCCGACAAAGCGTCCTCACATTAGTGACATATATACATATACATACATTGCAAATATAGCATAAAAAAAATTACACATAGGTCTTTAACATCTAGGTCAGGTAGCTAGGCACCTGATCCTTCAAGCTACTCGTTAAGTATCTCCTCACGTTCTTTAATGGCAAGAGAGAAGACAAATGTAATTATTACATATACTGAAAACAAGCATCACATGTAATTACAGCCATATATCTCTCAACACTTAGCCTCCTCTTTGGTTCAATTTTCTATTATTTTGAGATGTTTTTGATTTTTCTTTTGGCCCCGTTTAAATTTGAACACCCCTACTCAACAGGGGCCTATGGTCTAACTAGGCTAGACTAGACTCTTTCATAAACTAGCTGGTTCACCCGTGCCTTAGCACGGGTCACTCTTTATTATTTTTTTATTTATTATTTTTTTTATTGTACGATTATTTTCAAGTATGTATCAAAATAATTTATAATATAATAATTAAGTTGATTTTTCCCTTAATATTAAATAAAACTTGTTAACATATAATCTATAGATATATTAAAACTGCTAGATTTTGCTACAGTGCTCCTCCGACTTCCAAGAAATATTAGTAGATTATATACAGTTGAGTTCTTGTAGAGTATTCCAGACGTTTCTTCTTTCTCTCTCTCTTTTTTTATTTTACAGATGATCCAGGCTTTTTCATATAAAGTTAAAATAATTTATTATAAAATAGATGATAAATAAATAATAATACTAATTATTATACATAACATTTTTTTCATATAATTATAATATATAAAAACTGTGTAATTATCATAAATTTAAAATATATTATACTAAACACGTATGGCTTACTATATTAGTATTATATATTTTATTTCAAAATGTATCTTATTGAAATATTATATTACAATAATACTAATTATTATATTTTACTTTCTTCGTTCCTAAACTCTTAATGTTTAAGGTTAATGCACACATCTTAAGAAACATTTAATACTACTCACAAACAATATTTTTAGTCTAAAATACTCTCATTTAATATCTATAATGGAAGTAGTTGTGAAAATCTAGACCATATTAAATAGGGGTATATATGAAATGGTGGTAGTAACATATGATAATTGTGTGATTATTTGACTAAATGTTTAAAATAGTTTATATAAACTATCTTTTTTTCCACAGTTCATAATTATTTTCATTATTATAGATAATGAAAATAATTATTAATATAGTTAATTATTATAAGATTAAAATAATAATAATAAAATTAATTATTATAAAATAAAAAAATTTATGATATCATGTATTATCAATATTAATATGAAAATAAATTATATTTATATGTACAAAATATTATCATTATTAACATCAAAACAAAATTATAAAGATAATAAAAAAATTAAGCAGATATTTTACATAAATTTACAATATCATATATTTTACATATTCTTACATAAATTATCACTTTAATGTTAAATACTACTAACTATATTATAAAAAAATGATCTTACATTTTGAAAAAAAATAATCTAAAAAATAAAAGAAAAATCACACACAATAGACAATCATAACTCAACATGAAATCGTCATTCAACAATCAAATGATTATTACAAATAGTTATTATAAGGTGAAAATAATAATTATTATTATTATTATTATAAAAAACTAATAATTTTATCATACTATGTATTATTAATATTAACATAAAAATAAATTATATTTAAATATAATTTATTTTATAGATTATTAATATTAACATAAAAATATTATTACAAAAATAAAAAAAATACAGATATTTTACATAAACTTTCAATAATGTAAATTATGAAAATCTGAAAAATATATATAAAAAAAAAACAAACATGTGCATCGCACGGGTATCAAATCTAGTTGATATGTAAAAGTTTAAATGAAAAGCTACACTTATAAAGTATAATAAATAATAAATATATAACAATGTATGTAAGTTATTTATCATAGTAATTTGTATTGATGATTTAAGTATTAGGTGATATTTTATTTAGAGTCAAAAGTTAAGTTGAAGACATAGGTGATTGATGTAAACTCGGTCAAAAGAGAATAATATAAGAAATTTGGAATTATTATATAATTAGAGACAATATAATTAAGACAACATGTATCTATTCATTTTAAGCATCAAAGTTTCAGTCATACGTTTTCCCTCACGTTGCAACTACAAACTCTTGTTACAGACATATAATTAAGTCCTTAGACCATATATATACACACATGTATATTTACTTATAATTACCCAATGGGTATAGCCCAGTTGGTAACAAACACTAAATAATTTGTGAGAGGGGATTTGAGTTCGATTGTCATATAATATATCTTTGGGGAGGGACACAAAGCTTTAAGTGCGACTAAACCCCAGACCCAAGATTAATCTCATAGCTAGTTCAAAGGATTGAAGATTGTGGATACCTCATGGTCCCACCAGAGAGTCAAAAGTCCTAATTACGGTGATTATCCAAAAAAATATTTACTTGTCATTGATAATATGTAAAACATTTTATTTATAATCATACATATTATTTATTTAAATTTATGATAATATATATATTAATAGAATAATAATAATTGATTGGTTGTACATAAAATAATTATGACAAAATATTTTATAAAGAAAAAATAGGCTATACACTAATAATGTAAAATAACTTTGCATTGTTATCCAATCATAATCCACCATGTATGATAAGTTTGTTGACTTTTACAAATATATTGTAATAATAAAATATTATTTTGACTATTAACTTAGTAATATATTTTTATAATATATTACATCAAACATATTTTTTTATTATACTGTGAAAATATATTTTTGAAAATAATTTTGATACTAATTTTATTTTTAATATTATATTAATATAATAATTAGACTATACACATATGTTAACTTGATTTAGAAAAAATATGATATTATTATTTTGTTTTATGGTTTAGTTTACTAAAAAAATAAGTGTATTTCATAAATTTAATACATTTAAAATCAATTGAGTTTTAATGATAATTTTTTATTTGAGAGAATATTATATTTAATTTTCTAAAATTTATCAAATTATTATTTTAGTTTTAAAAAAAATATGCAATAAGTAACAAAATTGAGAAATAATTTAGTATTTAACTATAAGAAAAAAAAGATTAAAAAAGAAAAAGAGAAAAAGGAGCAGTTATATAAAAGTGTAAATGAGTAATGAGTTAAAACCAGCAGAGATACAATTATTGGGGTACAGGAGGATGCATGGGAATAATTGGAAGCTCAGGAAATCAGGTAGGTGCGCGGGAATTGGAAAAAAAAAAGCGGGAAAATAACCAAATAAAAAGCTGCCATGTGTCAGCTTAAAACATCTTTTTATATTATAGTAAATAGATAAATTAGACCTAGACTTTTGTTAAAGCCTATTTTTATTAAAAATGCCATATTTTAGATCACTCAAATAACTTTTAAGTCTAACAGGCCAACCTATTTAAATAAACAAAAAAATATTTGTTGTTGTTGTTGTTGTTTATTATTATTATATTAAATTTTTGGTACATTATTATAATTTTAAATTTGTTATAATGTACTAAATTCTTACATTTATTTATCTTTTTAAATGTTAAACATGCAACATAAAAAGTTTAGCTTAATCGTATAATTTTATTGAAAGATAAACTTATGTCATATTTAGAGGTCTTATTACAAATTTTTTAAATAAGTTATCATGAATATTATATTAGACCTTAAAAATATGCTTATATCATATAAACAAGTTTGACTCAATTTTTATAAAGTCTAACATACTTATTGTCATCTCTATCTTGGTGTTAAATTTATAACAAAGTAGACCCTTCAATAGACTTGTAGGCCATGCCTTTAAAAAAGGCTTTTGAGAGGTAAACAAGCTAGCCTTAAGCCATGATTTTTTAACCAAGGTCTAGCTCAAGCCTAGCCTAACTTAGTTTATTTCAATCCCTAGTTAAATAAACTAAAGTGTATATATTTTAATATAAAAGAGGATGACAGTATAATATTTCCATTTTTTAGGGTAGGAGTGTAATTTACTCAAAATAAAATAATAGTTGTTTGTTTGACAGTTTAACTTAAAAGCTTTAAAAGTAAAATTGTATACACACTGAATGTTGTGTAGTTCTAGCATGAGATGTTTACAGGTACAAACAACCATTCAATTAAAATAATGAAGTTTATACATGTTAAAACATATGCTGAATTTTTTTAATATTATCTTCAACTTTTGTTTTGCTACACTTATAGCTCATACAAGCATTGGTATAGTCATCTTGATTATAGCAAAAGAAATTCATAAATGATAATACAGAATCTCTTCCTTTTATTTTTCATATCATCAAGGAGGATGCTTTTCTCATGTTGTCATGTTCCAGGTTGAATACCAAGTAAAAGCATGAACAGTTTACAGTTGGACCAAAAATATAAAAATAGAATGAACTATTTACGGTGGGCCAAAGTTAAACAACAAATTCCGACCCACCACTACGGTGGTGAAACTATAGTCTCGGCCCTAGACTGAACAAAATAAATTCAAAGCTCAGAATTCCTACCCATCATTTAATATTTGCATCGAAAGCGAAATGAATAATTCCTCAAAATAAAATAATCACTTGTATGGTAATAATATATTTTAAATTTTTTAATTATTCGAAAATGACTAAATTTGCTTTTAGTCCTCTAAGGGTTTTTTTTTTTTTTTTTTTTTGTATTCAAGCAACATTCCCCCACCCCCAAAGGGTAGAAAACCTGTTGCTACAACTTCCTTGGTTTATTGGTTAGGTTGGGACATGATTGTCGTATATGATTGTGCTGCGCCTGTGGAAGTAAAATTACCCGCATTGCACAGATACATTTAACTAAAGCATATTTTGATGCGTTGACTACGAAACTGTCTGCATATGACCGAAACGAAACCGAGTTTGACGAAAGCAAAAGTTTGATAATGTCGTTCAATGAGCTTCAAACGTCCATTTTGTCCCGTAATTTGTCTCACTGTTGCAAAAAGTGTAACCAAACGGGCTCTATATGATCCAAGTGAGTCCAAATTTGCCAGCATCCACCTTTCAATTTTCACGTGACAGCAGCATGTTCTGAGACGTTCTGAGACGTTCTTCCGTAATCGGTAGAATCTTGATGCCTGGGACAAGATTCCTGTTCATGTATGTCATTTCTTTATCTCTTTCGATAAGGCATTGAGATTAACATTGGGACATGGGCTTTAGTGATGAGATTTTGGCAAAAGTTACTAGTCCTATAGTTTTATTGCCAGGATCTCTCGAGAATTTGGCCAAAGTTTCCCTTCTGTTTTTAGCTAGATATTTCTTAAGAAAGATAGATATGAGCTGCACCATCAGGTTTGGATGGAAGCATGTGAGGACAAATTTCCACCTGCAGACAGCTAAGTGAATGAATAAAGTTCAGTAAAACAATTTCAGGGGCGATTTCTTAAGAAAGATAGATATGAGCTGCACCATCAGGTTTGGATGGAAGCATGTGAGGACAAATTTCCACCTGCAGACAGCTAAGTGAATGAATAAAGTTCAGTAAAACAATTTCAGGGGCGAGTTCAGCTTAAGAGTTTAACCTCGTCAACGCATTAATATTGTTCTTCCTAAGTACGAATTCAGTTTTATTCCAAATTCGCAAATATTAACCCAAATTCATCAAATACACTAAATTTCTGTAAATACTAGCATATGAAAAGGCCTAAAGTTAGCAAGATACTGTTATCGAAATAAATTCATAGATAGCCCACAATAATTACAATCTACCACATGTCCACGGATGCTCTTGAAACCATCTTTAAATTGCACATACCATTCTGATACAGGATAGATGCATTACAAAGCTAACAACACCAACTTTCACCAAACCAGCACTTAAAAACTTAAACACTGTGGCCAACATATATATTTTCGCCAATCACATGAAAGAGTCCTTCAAATTGCAGAGATGTCCAATAACTCCAAGTCACCCACCACATATAACAATATAATAAGAACACCAATAAAATGTGAAGGAAACTCGGATCATTTCATGATGAAATTGTGCATAACTTCATCTCAGGGCATGAAACTTCGACTTCAAATCTTAGATCTTATCAAGCTTCTCAGCCTTAACAACTGGGTTTGCTTTAGCTATGGCATCCCGAGCAGCAGTGCGGTAATCAAATGGGCAATTATGCTTGTCTGAGTAGCGATGTACAGCACAAAAAAGGTTGCCACATCGACAATTAAACCCTGTCAAACCAACTCGCTTGTTGCAGCTGCTGCAACGTTTTGGACCATCCTTCGGCTTTGCCTCACCACTCCCCTCTGAACCTGAACCAAATAAAGGTTGCACAGAGACAGTTTTAGGCTCTTCTGGAATGACTGGGATATCAACATTAGCAGCAGCAACAACAGGTTCATTTTCAGTGCTGCTTGATGATCCATTCATAATATTCCCAATGGATGATGCTGCAAGCTTGGCCTGCTCCTGTTTCAGCAACATGTCTTTGTGGCATTTAGAACACATATTCATGGTAGCTGCACTTCCAAAAAATCCACAATTGTTGATGCACAATATAGGACCTTCAGGAGGAGCTTGGCACCCAGTCTTGTCATGGTCCATTTTTTTCCAACTTACCTGCACCAGAGATATTCAAATATAGAACATCTGAGATGACATCATCACTAATTTCATAATAAACAAACAGCCAATCCAGAGCAAACCCAGTAACCAACTATGATTATTATCCAAATTATGAACATAGCACGTAAACAAGAAATAACAGAGAGATGGTGCACTGACGGCAACAACATAGCACTTAAGCATGAATATGCCAAGTTGCATAAACAGATAAACCCCAAATTTTCAAAATGTAGTTGTAGCCAAAGAAAAACCTGAACCCTTCAAAAATGGCAAAAAAAAAAGTTAAGACTCATGAGCATGTCAACCTCACAAGCACAAACTGAAAATATAAATCACAAGCCAGGCAGCAATGTTATGAAAACAATATTTGACTAGGACCTTTCAGAATCTTGCACAAAATTCCTTCCTAAACCTATAAAAGGGCAATTTATAACAATCCCACCACCCTATCCCCTGGCCATAAAAGAAAAAGTTACAGCATTGATTCAATTTTAAGCTATTAGAGATTGCACATTGACATAACATGCAATGGTAAAAGTCTTACTGCAAATTCATTTCAATAAAAATGTACCATACACGATGTAAAAGTCATCAATGCATACTATCAGATTTATTCTTAATTATAAATTCACTTCACTCCTTGTTAAAAGATTAAGATAGTTGAAGATGCCCAAGTTGTAATGAGATAGCAGTGAACAGTAGAGTGGTACTTTTTCACAGCCCTGTTTTTAGATAGATTTTTTTCCACATGCAAACATGATTCCTCAGTTCAACTACTGTCCAATACCTGCTCACTTGATGCATCAAACCACAAACCTTCCCAGACAACAATATACAATTAAAAGTCGCCACATCCTCTACCTCCAGAATAGAATATAAATTCTATTGACTAACATGAAAACCTTTTACCTCAAAACTAACTAACCATCACACCAAAATTCGAAACATTTAACAACAAAATTTCAGGAAATTTTGAAAACATTGAACCTCACATCACCAACCTATTTGGCCAACAATAAAAACTTTGACCAAAACCTCATAAACATAAAAAGAGAAACAGAACAACAAACCCCAAAAGCATTCAAGCCTCAATTATTAGGTACAGAAGCCATAGCCGGAACAGTAATACACACCAATCATACGATATGGGCAGATATCAACCACCAAACTATTGACTCTCATCACTGAAAATTTTAACAAATTGAAAGAAAATTCAATAAAACATGGCCATGGCATGTGAGAAAAAAGGACCCTACGTCTCTATTCATTGTCCATATCTGCAAAATACAACTAACTATTTCCACCAAACTACAACTCAAATTCCTTCACACAATAAAATACAATTAAAACGAGACGAAATCATGAGGAACGAATCGACAAAGAGACACGTCGGCGAAGTGAAAAATTGCAAGAGAAATAACGATAATCTAACCTGTTCGCCAGAGGAAGAATTTTTTTACAAAAGAATCTGGGAAACGAAACCTTGTCGTGGATCTAATAAGCTCAGAATCGCATCGGAATTGAATCCTGGATTCACCGAATGAAAAAAAAAAAGAATGATTAATAATCGAATAGGATTAAAGAGGAAAGCAAGAAATTAGAAGGAGATAAGGGTAATGGAACCCTAACCCTAGTAGAATTGGGATCGAGTCGAGGAGGAGGAGAGAGAAATCAAAGCCGAAAGAGAGAGAAGGATGCGTCGTTTGTGTGTGTCAGTGTTTGGTATTTAAAAGGGCCTTTTGTTGCTTCTCTCTCTCTGTATGTACCAACGAACTCCGTTTACTGAGAATTGTGGCGACGTGGGAAGTTACTATTGGGTGCGCGTGTTACTCTGACATTCCCTATTTTGTCCCTTTCTCAATTACTATTAACGGTTTTGCCAGCTTCCCAATATTTATTTTATTCTATTCTATTCTTTAATTTAACCTCTCCCTCTTGGTGTTCTTCACGAAGCATGCGTTAAAGTGTAAATAACTCAATTTATTCGTAAATTAGTTGAGCTTAACTAAATGCGTGATTAAACTCGTTTGTTTAATTAAACAAATAAACTCAAGCTAATAGCTCGTATATTGTTTAACCAACTGAGCTAGACCCGTAGCTCGTATATATATATAATACGATTCCTTATGAGAACACTTGCTTATGTGAGAATATGGGAACAACTAATAACAACCATCAGATCAAGATTAAAAATGACAAACGGTTGAGATTAAAATATTTAAAATTCAAATTAAAATCTAATATAACCATCAAATATCTAAAAGATTCACCAAACAAAAATTAAATTTTATTACGTCTTAAAATATCTCAATTATCATGATTACCATCACCGTCACTACCACCACCTCCGTCGCTATGAACTTCGTTGCCGTCGTTGTCACCACTACCGCCGCTCACGGCGATGGTGGTGGTAGTCACCATCACCATCACCACCACCACCTCCGCTGCCATGACTTTCGTTGCTGCCGCCACCACCACTGCCGGTCATGGCTACAATGGTGGTGGCTGCAGCGATGGTCATGACAATGGCAACGGCGGTCATGGTGATAATGGTGATGGGTTAATTGAGATATTTTAGAAAATGATAATTGAGATCTTCTACAGATTTGATTTTTGTTTGATAAATCTTTTAGAGATTTGATGGTTACATTAGATTTTAATTTGAATTTTAAAATATTTTAATTTCAACCGTCTATTATTTTTAATCTTGATCAAATAGTTATTATTAGCTGTTCTCATGTTCTTACTTAAGAAAGTGTTCTCATAGGAGTCATACTCTCTCTCTCTCTCTCTCTCTCTCTCTCTCTCTCTCTCTCTCTCTCTCTCTCTCTCTCTCTCTCTCTCTCTCTCTCTCTCTCTCTCTCTATATATATATATATATATATATATATATATATATATATATATATATATATATATATATATATATCGTAGAAAATTAAATTACATAGATTTCATGTTATAATACCACATGTTTAGTACTTATTTTTCTTGTAGATTATTATTAACATGTTTCATTAAATACTAAATTGATAAAGTTAAAAAATAATTTAAGAATTTTTTTGCAAATTAAAAGATAATCAAGTTATAAATGAATTAAACAAGCTAAACTCAAGGTTTTGTTTTTTTAAACAAGCCAAACCCAAACATTTAGTTAAGTTTGTTTAAATAAATGAGCCAAGCTTGAGCCACCCATTTTTTTCACAAGCCAAGTCAAAATTTTTAGTGTTCGGCTCGGCTTGGCTCATTTACACCCTTACTCACAGTGCAGGCTCCAATACATATTCAAATTTTATGGACAATGAGAAATTGTTGATTTTTATAATAATTTATTAAAAATTAGTGTAAATAAATTTTTATTATATTGTTAGTGTATTTTTTTTCTATTTTTAAAGTTTTTATGTAAAATTCAAGAAATACAATAAATTTTCTTGATTAAAATATTATAGTTGTGAAGTTTTCTATTTTATCCTTTTTTTTATTTCACAATAGATGCATATGTCTAAATTAATTAAATATTAGGTGAAAAATAAGGGTATAATTGACAAAAGAGAAATTAATATTATTTCTTAAACTTTAAAAACAACAAGAAAAATAAAAACAAAATTTTCTAAAATTCTAACAATTAATTAAAAGAAACAAAGAGAGTAGTTATTAAACTATTTAGTATTATCTTAATTAATTAAAATATTTTTATGTACATTAACAACAAGATTAGAATTTAAAATCTTATGCGAAGACGTTTTAGTGCGATGAAAGATCCACGATTAAATGACTGGTTTACTCAGTGATGATGACTGAGGTGCTCTTATGCGAAGGTTCGCAAGGGTAAAAATTGGTGGTTTCAATGGCTCCACGGACGTGTGGTGGTTTGGTTATGCTTGATGAAGATCGAAGATGCCTAAAGTCTTGCTATGACTCCCTGAACTTGGGAGATTGACGATACCATGAAGATGATACCAAAAATGAAATAAAACTTATTAGGTCAGTTATTATCAATGTTTTTAAAATCGAACCAATCATTGAACCGGTCAAGGCACTGGTTCAAGGTTCAATGGTTGAACCGTGATTGAACCGGTATTAATAAAATATATCATAATATCACATAACTTTATAACATTAAAAATTATAATAAAACTTAAAACATCACTTTACAAGGTTTTAACATTCAAAAAATATATAAAAGTTTAATTAAATATATCATAATACTTAAGTTCAAATTTTAATAAAATAAAATAATGTCCATTAACAATAAAATTTTTACATTTAGAATAAAGAAAGAAAATGACAAATTAATATAATATAAAATTATCAAAAATCAAGATATACAAAAATTATAAATTAATATAAATGAGCAAATTATATGTTTTACAAGAAAATAATAATAATAATTGATAAAATAATTTATAACTATTTGAGATATTTATTAAATATGTGTTTTTATTTATCTTTAAAATATTTTATATTAAATTTAAATTTTAAATAAACAAAATAAAAATTAAAAGAAAAATAAAAAATATCGATTCAAACCGGTTTTGGGTACTGGTTCTTGACCGATTTTGGCCCAGTTTGACCTATTCTTGACCAGTTCCCACCTGTTTCGAGTTCCTCCGGTTTTATAGAGTATCCAAATCGGTCATCAGACCGGTTCCCGGTCGAACCGATCGAACCGGCCGGTCCGGTCCGATTTTGAGAACATTGGTTATTATTATAACCAATCTTTTTTTTTTTACATTGCTTCAATATCCAATTTAAAAAATTCTCACATTTTATGTCTCTTGAATTTATAATGTTATTATAATCGATGTAAAATGTATTTTTTAACTAATATAAAAAATCTAAAGTGTGGTAATGGTATATGTGTGTGTGCACGCATGACAACATATTATTCCTTTAATACTTTAGAATAAAGTTTTATTTTGATATGTGCTTAAGAAAGAGTTTTCATTCACATTTTTAATACCTCTTGAGTCTTGACATCTTAAAAAACTTAAGCATTACTAAATTGATCTGTTCCTGTCTGAGGATGTTGGGGTGATCTTCTATTCCTTACTCCAAAGTTTTCTGTAGATGTCTGAATCCTCCTATACGAATGATGGGGAGTACCTGCAAAAGACACTCCAACGCTCAAGTCAAGTTTCGGCTCGGAGCATTTAATGTGAGTAATAAATGAGGGTCAAAAGTCATTTACCTTGAGGGGTATACCCCCTTTTATACTTATCTTGTTGGGCCTGGACCCTTATGGGCCCTGGCCATTCTTTAATGACTGATCCATATTGATTAAGATGGTTTAATTATCTCCTAATCTTCGATTTATCTTGATAATAGTCACTTAAAGGAATCTGTATCGTCCGAGTATTGTGCTTAGTATTCGGCTGGGGTAGCGCCGAATACCCCCATAATGGTATTTGGCGAAATAAGCAGTTGTTCGTTAAAGACAAGTGTTCGGCTAGATTTAGGCCGAACACCTGTATTCGGCTTCTCTGTAGTGGAAGGTATTCGGCTACTCATATGGCCGAATACCCCACCGGTATACATGCCCCCCAGCCTCGAGTAAGTAGTGGTGATGAAGAGGCTTTGATTCGAAACGCGCATCTCGTTATGCCGTTTCAAATCCTGCCATTATACTGAAAAAATTGTTTATGTGATGGGATCGAGGAGTTACGTTTTTGTGAACCGTTAGATCGTGGTTAATCCGACGGTTGGCAACACTTGAACCATTTGGACCGTTATGGGCTTGGGCCCTATAAATAGGATGAGGGGTGTCGTCTTTGCATCCCTTATTTACAATCCAGCAAACACTTCATTTTTTGCTCTCGGCCGAATACTTCTTTCTTGCTTCTTCCTTTTTCGTCTTAGCCAAGGTACGAGAGTTCGGCTTTTTTCTCTTTCATTTATCGTTACCATGAGTTTGTCTGGTCATAAGCTTTCTGGGGGAACCGAGGTGGTTGACCTTCGGTCATCTGCCTCGGCTAGTGGGGAGTCTTCGACTTCTTCGTCTTTATTTTCGTCTTGTCCATCATCGTCCCCCTCTTCGCCTCCTGCCGGAGAGGGGGTGGGTGATAACATAGTGTCCCATTCGGCTGGGAATGATGATTCCAGCCAAAAACTGAGGCATAAACCTCGGGTTACACAAGGGAAATGAGTGTTCCCGCCGATTACCCTTGAAGGGTACAAATGGGTACACCGGAGGTGGGGTCCTATTGGTCTCGGTATGGTGATAGACGTAGTGTTTCCAACCTTGTAAATTATGTCGATATTTCTTCCATTGTTGAGGATGAGTTATGTCCTATAGCTTTACAGTGTTGTCGGCGTGAAACAAATGCCGAATTTGTTTTCATGGGAAAGGATCCGTCTTCGAGGGATTTCTTTTATATGTATGATTGCGTGTTCCGCGACCTACATGTAACAGTTCCTTTTGATGATTTTACTATGGGGGTGCTTCGGATTTTGAACGTGGCACCCTTTCAATTGCATCCGAACGGGTGGGTTGCGATCCAGGCCTTTCGTGCCCTTTGTATTTTTAATTTTATAGAGCCTTCGGTGAATGTATTTTTGTATTATTTTTGTACTCGGCCTAAGAGTGATTTGTGGGTATCCCTTATAAGGAAACCGAAAAGGCCCTTATTCCAATCTTTTACCACCTCTTACAAAAATTTCAAAACCGACTTCTTTAAAGTGGTAGTGAAGCCGATATAGGGGCTAACCATTTCTATGATAGGGATGGGAAGTCCTTGTTTCCTTTTTATTGGGAACGAAACCCTCGCGTTATGATAAATTTCTGAAATCTATGATGACCGAAAGGGAACGTGAGGACCTCCTCTTTCTAGAGTCCCTCCCCCGAAAGCTTCGGCTAGGCAGCTCGTGACCTTGTTTAATTCTTCAGCTGTTATAGCCGATATGTGTGGTAAGACTTCGGTTCTTTTTATTCTGTTATTTGGTACTTGGTTCTTATGTCTGACTAAGTGTTTTGTGGGGTGTAGGTATTATGACCGATGCGGGTGGTGATGTCCTTTCCTTCTGAATTGCTAGGAAGAACAGGGCTCAGGCTCCGGGGAACACTTCGGGTGTTGCTTCTGTTCCTCTCGTTGTGAAGCAACCAATGCCGAGGCCTTGTCCGGTGGATACTGTACCCCCTCCGGCAGGAGAGAAGAAAAGCAAGGATAAAGACCACAAGAAAAGGCACCGAAGCCGTGAGGCTTCGGAGGAAGAAAAATCAAAGAAGCTGAAACAGCAGACATTGGACCTTTCAGCTTCGGGGTCGCTGGCTTCTATCCCTGCATTGACTGCCGAGGGCTTTTTCTCAAGGGATTTTCAGCCGAAGAAAATGGTTAGTTCCAGCGACATTTCCGAGGCCAGAAAGGATATCCTGAATAAGGCTGACGCCGCCTCCAACTAGTCGGCTTACTGTGAATTTCAAGCAAGGGCTTCGGCAATTGCTTATCATATGTTCACGACTCTGTTGAAGGAGACCGAGAAGCTGAAGAAGAGTTTAAAAGAATCTCAAGCTTTTGACCATCAAGCCCTGGAGGCCAACATAGCTCTCGCATACGACAACGCTCGTTTGAAGGACGAGGTGAAACACCTTTCGGTTAACCTTAACGATTTGAACACCAAGATCCTAATGGTCGAAAAAGATGCTAAACTTCAAGCTAAAGAGATTGAGGGTCTGAAGGCGTTATTGGCTCAGGCTAGAGAGGAGAGGGACACCGAACGCTCTGCTAAGGAGCAAATAATTGGTTCGGCGCAGGATAAAATTATTGCTGAACATGAAGCCGGGTTCCTTCATGCCGTTCGGCAAATGCTATTTTTCTATGACGTCCGAAACCCTACCGTTTTTGATATGGACAAGGATGTCTTCCAAGGCTGCCTGCTTCCTATTGATGATATCCCTGAGGATGCGGTTCTTGAGAATCCTCTGCACCAGTCAGCTCCAGATGATGATGGTGATGCTGGTACGAACGAGAACAGAGAGGATGCTGCCGATGCCGTAGTCTAAGAGGATCCGGCCGAATGAGACATTTGTTACTTGGGCAGTTAGAGCCTGTTTTTTGTTTTGTCAGAGATTTTTTGTAACCTCCTTTTGTGATTAATGAAATAGTATTTACTTCTCGGCCTTCATTTCATGCATTTATACTTAGAATATTTTTGCAAACTTAATTGCAATCTATAACTTCGTAAGAATAGATTTCTCTTCCTTTATTGACTATGGAGATCGTCGCTTGAGTTTTTTGTGAAATTAATCCGAATGGTACATCCTTAGCCGAGTAGGAGTACATGGGAGGGAAACCATTTGTGGAAAAATCCGAATGGTACATCCTTAGCCGAGTAGGAGTACTTGGGAGGGAAACCATTTGTGATAAAATGAGAAAATCTGAATGGTACATCCTTAGCCGAGTAGGAGTACTCGGGAGGGAAACCATTTGTGAGAAAATCCGAATGGTGCTGAAAAATAGTCATATAGTAGGTAGGCAAGATAAGCTTCATTGATTTATTTAAAAAGGTGAGCCTTGTTAAAACCTCCTCGGTAAAAACCCTTTCACATTTTTTAGGGATAAAAAACCGAATAAGGAAAAAGAGTACAACATCCGATTACATAATCAACTAAAATAATACTTAAGGTGTGTCGAGTTCCATGTTCTCGGCACCACCTTTCCTTAAAGCTCTTCCAACTTGTAAGCGCCGTTGTTGAAGTTTTGCTGGATTCTGAATAGGCCATCCCAATTGGCGGCCAGCTTCCCTTCTCGGGTATCTCTTCGTGCCTCACCTTGCATTCTAGGGACTAAGTCTCCTTCTTTAAAATCCCTTGGCTTCAGCTTCGAGTTGAACCTTCTGGTCATTCTCTGCCTGCATGTTTCGGCCTTGAGGCATGCTTGGTTGCATACCTCCTAAACCAAATCGAGTTTCCGTCTTAAAGAGTCTTCATTTTCAGCTGCTTCAAAGTGTTGCTTCCGGAGTGAGGGTTCCCCTACTTCTATTGGAATCATGGCTTCTGTTCCATACACCATTCTGAACGGTGTTTCTTTGATCGTTGCCTGTGGGGTGCACCGGTAAGCCCACAAGATTTCGGGTATCTCTTCTGCCCATGCGCCTTTAGCCGCACCCAGTCTCTTCTTCAATTCTCCCAAGATGACTTTGTTGGTGGATTCAGCTTGTCCATTCGTTTGTGGGTGCTCGACTGAGGTCACCCTGTGTTTTATTCCCAGGCCTTCCAAGAAGGTATTCAATTTCTTGTCCGTAAACTGCAAGCTGTTATCGATGATGATTACGCAAGGGATGCCGAAACGTGTGATTATATTTTTCCATAAGAACTTCTGTACATTTTGGGTCGTGATGGTTGCTAGAGGTTCGGCTTCTATCCACTTTGTGAAGTAATCGACGACTACTATCAGGAACTTGCACTGTCCCTTTGCTATAGGAAAAGGTCCCAAGATGTTGGTTCCCCATATAGCGAAAGGTCAGGGTGACGAAATAGCGTATAGTTCATCGGCCATCTGGTGCATGAGGTTACTATGTTTTTGGCACTGGTCGCACTTTTTTACATATTCGGTACAATCAGTCTTGAGGGTCGACCAATAATACCCTGCTTTGAGTACACGAGTGGACATCGTTCGGCCACCCGAATGCATTTCGCATATTCCCTCGTGCAGTTCTCTTATGACATATTCGGCCTGGTCCTTGTCAAGGCATTTGAGTAATGGTGTGGAAAACCTTCTTCTATACAACTCCCCGACGACCAGGACGTATCTTGCTGCCGCGGTTCGCAACTTCTTGGCTTTGCCTTTGTCATCCGGAAGGGTGCCTTTCGACAGATATTGCTGGATGTCGGCTATCTAATTATCGTTAGATGTCGGCTATCTAATTAATGTGAGTAATAAATGAGGGTCAAAAGTCCTTTACCTTGAGGGGTGTACCCCCTTTTATACTTTTCTTGTTGGGCCTGGACCCTTATGGGCCATGACAATTCTTTAATGACTGATCCATATTGATTAAAATGGTTTAATTATCTCCTAATCTCCTATTTATCTTGATAATAGTCACTTAAAGGAATATGTATCGTCCGAGTACTGTACTTAGTATTCGGCTGGGGTAGCGCCGAATACCCCCATAATGATATTCGGCGATATAAGCAGTTGTTCGTTAAAGATAAGTGTTCGGCCAGATTTAGGCCGAACACCTGTATTCGGCTTCTCTGTGGTGAAAGGTATTCGGCTACTCATATAGCCGAATATTCCACCAGTATATGATCTAAATGGAATTTTGAACGTTAACTAAGCTCATGAGCTTTCTAAGACGTTTATCATTGGCCACAAGCGGAAAAATCAATGAGGTAGGAGCAGGTCATTTTCAAGAACAAAAGGTTAGGAGAATTATTTTATTTTATTTTATTTTTCAAAGTCGCCTTTGAAAACAAAAGAAACCACTATAGCTCATTGGTTTTTCTTGTCATACATACATGGAATAGAAAAACAAAACTAACTTTATTCAGATCTTGTGTGTTATTAATTTTTTTGTTGACTAAGAATATAATGGAAAGATATTTGTTTGTCCCCATGTCAATTTATCCTGTAAGCTTTAGAGATTACATGATATTTACAACCGACTTAAATTACCCACAATAAACTTTTAAGGTTATTTTATTAACAACGTCTCATGCTATAAATTAATATTGTATTTTTTTATTAAAATTATTTAATTATTAGATTAAATTTTCATTATTAAATAATATTAATCATAAAATTAATATTATATTATTTTAAATTATATTGATGAATATTTATTATTTAGATTTATGATGTGAGTAAATTTATGATGTATTATGTTCTTATTTGATGTTTAAATCCTTATCTAGAAGCTATGAAATGGTTGTCCTATGCAGTTTTGGTAATGCATAGTTTTGTGGGATATATAATATGTTCTCATTTTGTTACCTGTAAATTTGTTTGAGGTAGAAAGCATGAATTCAAATTCCTTTTTACGTGCATACATTTTATAAACTCTATTTAATTATTTTGTGTGTTATAGATATGTCATAATTATTAAAGGAGTTTAGTTTAGTTGATTGAACAAAATGTGTGAGTTATTATAAAATTATTGACACTTTACCTTCGATTCCTATAAATAAATAAAAAATGTCATAATTGTGCATCATTGTAATAATAAAAAATTAAAGCCTATGCATATGTTGTAATTATTATGTATCAGAAAAATGTTGAAATATATAACAATCATAATGCATGTTGTGATTGTTATATATTTACAATTTATTTTGAATATATCTATTGGAGCTTTCCTTCATGTTTTTAAAAAATGTGAATCTTGATGGATTTAATGTAGCAATAACCTTTTTACATAAAGTTGATAAAAACATTCTGCTAATATACTTTCGTAGTGATACGAACTCTGATTAGGTGGAAGATCCTATCATGTCTCTCACCACAAGAAAGTGTTTTGTGTTCGTTAGATAAACATATTTAAAATCTAATGGCTAAAAATTTTTCTTTGTTTTTTCTTTCTTTTTATAGTTTTCTCTTTTCCCCCTAATTTTTCAAATTTATCCATGGACTGTGAGGTTTTGGACCATTCTTTTCCTCATCCTTCTTCTTCAATACTGTCGCAACGGCGGCGTTGCTCCCCCCTCCGACCATCAAGTAAGACCATCACATGTTGGTTTCCACCCTTGTTCTCTCTTTGCATATAACTTAAGAGTCGCGCGTGGCAAATGACAGCCATTGTGAATGTTGTGCCTACACCCACTACAAACCACCCCAATCTCAAGCAAGTGCTCGTTCCCAGGCTCAAGAATTACATCTACAACGCGTCTTGATGAGAGCACACGAAGCTCACACACGAGTGCAAATTGATCCTCGACCCGATCCACAATGATGGCCCTGTGGAGTACTCCCTTGCTGAGTCAGAGTCGATGCTCCACCCGCTCATCTCCAGCATTGTGAAAATTGCCTATCCAGCCATCGACATTGTGCAACAACTCATTGCACACGCACGACTTCCTCCGTGTGGGCACAAGATGGTTCGATACATGTTGGATGCAAACTTGCATGTGGAGAGGCAACGACGAGGTTGTTTTGGCGCGACATTCTGTAATATTTATTACATGTTGATGTTAATAAGGACAAAATTGGAAAGAAAAAATAAAGAAAAGAAAAAAAAAACTTAACCATCTATTCTATTGTATAACTAATATATCCAAGGGTTGAAAAGTGGTTCCCATGGTGGGAGACATGATAAGGTCTCCCACCCTAGCTTGAGCTTAGTAATACGTCATATAGTAAGTAGAGACTTTCTTCTTTTTCTGATTCATCTGATTCAAGTGATGCTGGCTAAAATGGGAGACATTATAATGTCTTTTATCGTGGGAAATTAATGTGTACTGTTGGATTTTGAGATCAATGTGGGACTATCGTACAACCGTCCACACTAGATTTTTTTTTTTTTTTAAAAAAGGAATTTTTTTTCTGTTTAAGTTTTTTTTTTATTTTAAAAATGATTATTTTTCTCCATTGTTGCTTATTGATATGGGACTACCATACAACTGTTTACACTAGATTTTTTTTTTAAAAAAAGGGATCCTTCTTCTTCTGTTTAAAGTTTCTAATGATTTTTAACTACCGCAAATTTTTTGGCAAACTAAAACTGTTAGAAATGTTAAAAAATAAAATCAAAAATCAAAATCTCGAACACTAGATTTTCTGAAATCACAAAAAATGTTACAAAAATAAACATTTATGATCACTAAAAAATTTGCAGCGGTTAAAAGTCACTAGAAACTTAATTAGGAAATTTTCACACACAGTTTATGTCATCACTTAACAGTTGAAATTAATGTTAGGGACTAAAAATAGAACAAAACAATTTATGATGGACTAAAAATAGAACAGAACAGAACAATTTATGAGAGACTAAAAATAATAAAAAAATTTATGAGGGACTAAAAATAAAAATCAAGATAAAATAACGGACAAAAAAATGGGAAGAGAGGCAGAAACAAAGCAACAATGGAGAAAAATAGTCGTTTTTTTAAAAAAAAAAAACTTAAACAGAAAAAAAAATCCTTTTTTAAAAAAAAAAAAATTCAGTGTGGACGGTTGTACGGTAGTCCCACATTGATCTCAAAATCCAACGGTGCACATTAGTTTTCCACGGTGGAAGACATTATAATGTCTCCCATTTTAGCCTGCGCCGATTCAAGTATGTTGTCGTCACTTCTAAGTTGTCTTTTCCTACACTTTTTTGTCTTATCGCGCCTTTTAAAGTAGAGATAGGTGGTCTTTTAATTTTATTTTGTTTTACCATAGACGAATCTCAAAGTCTTCTTAAACAAACCTCATTGAATATATTACGTGAACTATTGTCTTTATAAAACTAAACCTTTGTAAGATGAATATAGAAAAACCCTTTGATAAACAATCTTTGCGATATACGCACTTTTTGTACTAGATATATTGTTAACCTACTAAGACAAATAATACATACAAGAATTACTCTTTATCACTCATAATTATATGTCCTATTTAGATATGTTTCTCCTCAAACACTTGTAAAAGAAGAAAATAAGAAACAAAAATGAAATAAGTTTCTTCCGTAAGCTAAAAAAAACTAATGCATAAGTTAAAATTAGCTTTTTGGAATTTAGCTTCTCCAAAAAGTTGTTAGTGCTAGTGGTGGTGATGCTGCTTGTGCCAATGGTGATGGTGGTAGTGTCGGTGGCAGTAATGGTGACGACAGCAATGATGACAATGCTTGTGATGGTGACGGCAGAAACAACCATTGTCAAATGTAAAGATGATGTACTTTTTTAAAACTAAAAATCAAATTCGTAATTTTTTTTAAATAATGTAAAAGTTTTTTTGAAATTAAATTAAAAAACATTCCAACTTCATTTTTATCGATACATTTTATATTAAAAATTATATTTAAAATTAAAAATTAAAAATTTGCAATCATCCTAAAGATTAATTTAAAACTTCATCACCCATTGATGAAGAAAGAGAAACCCAAACCGAAAACAAGCAAAATAAAGACCCAAGAACAATGTATTGGCAACTACATAACAAGCTAACCGGGCAATTATGGGCGAACATCAAATCACAGACATAAACTAAAATGCACATCGGACTGCCAAGGCCGAGCGTAAGGAAAAAAAATAAGAAAAAAAATAAAAATTGAAAAAAAAATACTAAACAGAATGACTTCTGAGTTCTGAGTCTGAACCTAAGAATAAATAAGCAAAAAGGGGTGTACCTAAGAACATGTCCCGAAATACCATCTGGGCTGTAGCGAAAAAAGAAATAATGGCATTCAGAAGAACAAAATAATAAATGAACCAAGTCAATGATTGTTAACGAAGAGGAGACGAAAGGGATGCCTGACCCAAAAATCTTGAATGAAGCAGGACAAATAAATGGAAAATAAAAAGCAAAATTAAATACCATCTGTGCTTCGATCTGGATGATTGAGCTAGCGATGTAGAGGCCCCGGTCTCAGCAGATGGGGACTGGTTGTGGTTGGTATAAACACCGGAACTTGGCTTTGGTTGTGGATGAGACTTTTGGCCGCAATATAATCCTAAGGATTGAAGTCTGAAAGACTATGTTCTGTTCTGTGGAGGCTAATATGCATAGAAAGAGTTTAGAGGATTAAACATTGATGCTAGCTAGCTATTGTCTATTGGTATATCTATCTGTTACGAGTATGGCTTTATTGAGATTGGGAAAAGGTGCACGTGCACATTCATTTCCAGCATTTTTCAAGCTGTTATTTTAGAATATTGATTTCGGTCAATCATCCAGCCTATTCATTTAATTTCATGTTGAGTATATTTGGTTTTTAACTTTTTATGAAATGATTGCAATATACGTATAAATTAACTTGAAGTGCACCTTTTTGGTTAGGACGTATTTTTTTTAATTGAGAAGTATAAAAATTAAAATTCTAACTATAAAACAAACAACACCTGATTATACTTGTCAATAACAAAAATATTGTTTTGATTATTGTTCTAAATAAAATAGTAATAAAAATTTAACACTACTATATTATCAATGATATCATATTTAAATGACTTAATATCCAATTTGGTCTATTAGTTTTTTAAATATACTCAATTAGGTCATCTTATTTTTTTACTATGCAATTAGGTCATTTTGTTTTTAAAATTGATTCAATTGAATTTTTTCCGTCCAATTAATGTGACATTCGTTACATGATAAAATCTTCTGCCTATTAATTATGAATAGTGACGGTTATAAACCACCACTATATTTATTATTATTTAAAATTAAAAAATAAAATAAGGGATGGAGCAGATGGAAAGAACTTAACTGGGTAAAATTAGAAAATTAAGGGAACCAATCGCATAGTCAAAAAACTAAAGGACTTAATTGAGTAAAATTAGAAAACTAAGTGACCCAATTACATAGTCAAAAAACTAAAAGACTTAATTGAGCATTTTTAATAAATGAAGGGACCAAATAAGTAATTAAGCCTATTTAAAAAGAAAGAATCTTATCTAAAGATTTAATTTATCGGAGCCTGCTAGGAATTAGCTAAACAGAAAGAAAAATATATTCCATGCTTCTTCCAATGATCACCATTTCTGGTTTTTTATATGAGATCACAACTCGCAAGTTTTCTCTTTTCGAAAAACAACCTTATACGAATTGAATAGGAACATCACGAGAGATAAAGGTCTCCCTCTAATTATATCTACGTGCTCAGTGAAATTTCTGTTTGAGTATATTTATGTTAATACTAATTCATTTTTCCTACAGTTTTTACACATTTTCCTAAAAAAAAAAACTGTACAAAAAAAAAGTATCGGACAATATCGAAGTTACACTTAAATTTTTACCGAAACAGATCAGAATTTGCAAAAATGCCCAATAATTTGTTTTTCCTATTTCTCTTTTGTTTTACTGTCAAAAGTCAAATTAAAATGAAAAGTTAAATAATGAGTTATTATATTCATTCATTCTATTTTTCTTTTGATTTCTCTCTTAATTTCTTTTCTTGTTATATAATATTTTTTTTTGTCTACGTCCTGTTCAAGTTAGATAAGATCATTATGAAAAATAAAGTTCTTTAAATATTTAACATAATTATATACCTAAAACTCGAATCCATCTTTATATATAAAAATATACTTATTTGCTGATAAAAGAAAAAAACCAAAAACTCAAACCTAACATCACTGGCTAAGTGGGAGTGATTTCTTATATCATTTATTACATCTGTCGAGTTTTTTCATTTTTTCTTTTTCATCTTTCTCTTCTTTCCACCTAAAAAAAGGAAGGGTATGTTCCAAATTATATAGTTATGCAAGATAAATATTCGTTTACAAATCAAACAATGTTAAGATATAAATATTCTGTCACTTTGTTAACCTTCAAATTTTGGCCTACCTGGCCATGCCCAACCTTTCTCACAATTTGAAATTGGGAAAGTATGATATATGGAGTCCCAAAACAAATCATGGAGCGGTACACCGCTGGATCTTTGAGACACTTGTCAGCATAGCCGTTTGATTTTTCACCGAACAGAAAGCATAGCCGTTTGAAGCCTGTTGTATGAAGGGACCACAATATGACCTGTCTAGTGTGTGTGGGCGGGTCCTACACCAACCATCAAACGATTCAAAGCACATAGACGTTGCCGTCTAAACTCAAATTATGTGAGATTATTGATTAACTTCAAATATTAATTCTTTTATCAAGTGGAGCCTATAAATTAGCCACTCTTGTTTCTCTCTAACAACACAAGGTAGCAAAGCAATTTACACTCGCCCTCTCCACCACCTCTCTAAGCTCATCATTATCTTTCTTTACAAGTTTACATCTTTTTGTGTCCGAGAAAAATGGCATGCATTAGCAAGAGCAGAGCAATGTTCTTCTTTATGGCCTTCTTTGTGGGGCTTCTGTTTGCTGCTGGGGTGAGGGCTCAGACCAGTGAGTTCCCTCAAGCGCCAGCGCCAGCACCCACAATGGACGCTGGAGCTGGATTTTTGGTCACTTATTCTGGAGCATTTGTTTGCTCCTCACTGCTCCTCTCTCTTATTGCCCTTCTATGCCATTAATTCTTCATACTGCAAGGAGTGAAGTGAAGCCTATCTACTGTATTCAATTTATTTTTTTCCCCCCCGATTCTGTTCTCTATTTCCTTCATCTAAATGTGAGTGCTTTTGTTGATGGCATTGTTATTGTTGTATTATCTTATTCTTTTTCCCTAATGATCGGTTAGGGTGTGATTTATTACTTGATCTCCTCTACTAAGACAATGAGATAAATATTATATATCGTTTCAGTTTCTGATTTCATATCGTCAAATATTTCTTACCTTCCGATCTTACATGGTGTTCTTACAAAGTGACAAAGTGTGATGAACCAAATAAGTGTTTAGAAGAGAAATGAAAAGGGTAAAAGTTATGTTAATCAATAATTAAGACAGGAAAAACACATCAGAGCACTGAGAATGACTTCACAAACCAGTAACAGTTTCTTGTCTGTCTGTAAAGGTGGAAAAAAAAGACAAGACAGACATGGAATTTTAAACAAACGGACTAATGATTCAATTTGCTAACTGGAAATGTGTATTTAGTTTAACTGCATAATACTACTTGCTATCTTTTTTTTTTTTTGACAGTACTTGCTATCATTTTAAGCAACGCCATTTTAAGTACTCTCAATAAAAATAATATCTGGCCGAAATTTTAAGATGTTATAGTAAATTTATAAGCGGATAATTGATAATGATCACAGATTGTCATAGATGATAATTATTATCATTCCGAGCAGATCGAAACACAACATACGTATAGCCACTGCCTTGTGGTCTGCGATCTCTTGTCCAAAAGACCAAAAAAAAATCAAAGCAAGTTTCAGGAATTATGTGGCAGCATACAGAAAAAAAAAATGGGGAGCTTACCCATAGTAGGACTGATAGTTATTGATGCAATTGTTCTCACATCTGGTTAACCAGAACTAACATAATATTCAAGCCTAAAACCAGGTTAAGATTACAAAGTTTGAAATTCTATAATCAAATGTCGGGTTGCCAATTGTCACAATTTTTATTTTTGAAGGAAATCACTCCAGCTGAACATGTGTTCACAACACAAATCTGCACAATGAATATAATTATTGCAATCGAAACTACAATGAAATAGGAAGTTGGAAAATCTCATACCTTCCAACCATAGTAAAAAAGAACTTACCATCCTTCTAATCTTAGATAACTAAATCTATTTATATATAAACAAAAAACAGAAAGAATTTGCTTGTTGAGTGTCTGGCACTTAGCACTAGAGCTGGAAACTCTAGTTCTACATGTATCCAAGACTGATATCCATCACAGAAAGTATTTGACAATTGACACAATGGTATCCAACACTGATAGAACAACTATGTTCAAGTCTCAGTCCCGATATCAATGCTTCTTCGATGCATACACTGTATGTTGTCCTTTGCAGAACTATTCAAAGCCAAATGTACTGTTTTAAGGTTGCCCACTTGCCCCCATTCAATCATGACCAAATCATTTGGTGCCCTTATTCTCTTTTACCATAGTTAGTAGACATTCTGAGGACAAGATGGAAAATTAAAATAATATGGCAGTACATATCAATGTTCTAGTGGATGTTTTGAATACTTAACCACAGTTATATCTCTTAACACCCCACACCCTCCTTCCTCTCTTCTCTTGCATACAAAGAAGGTTATGTAGCCCAACAAGTAATCTTGTTCATTATATATACTCCAGCAACAACCTGGATCCTACAAAGTGAAAGCTCCACATTCTCTAGCATTACACCCTAAGAGCTGTAAAATTGAAGTCAAGCCCCTTGGCCATAAATAAATTTTGTCACAACTAATAAACCTTACCAAGGTTAAGCTCCAAATGAAATCCAAATTTCTAAATTGCAATAGATTAAAATCATCAAATTAAGTTCAATGTCCAAACAATCTTGGCTTATATAACTTTTGATACTCTAAAATTTTGCATTTTAAACAGCCAGCCATTCACATTATGATCCAAAACACTACACAAGCTTCAGCTTAGTATACGCAGAATCAGATGCACTTCCAAGACAACACAGTAACAGGCGAGACACGAAATCACAAATCCATTACCAGCTTTAAACCCCATTCCAGAGCAAACATGTTACCCAAATTGTACCAGCAGATAAAACTAAAATTATTTCCAGAACAAAGTATGAAAGAGCTACATTATCATTCGGTTAAACATTTATTAAGAAATATCATCGCACAGTAATGCAGTACAACAACAAGAAGAAACAATTGCCTCGTCTAAAAATCAATCAAAATTCAAAATTCGTCTCTCCATTATCCAATTCCCTCTGCTTTCCACGTGTTCATCCTAATTATTACTCAAAAAAATAATCTCATCCTATAGTTAAATAATCAACATCCCTCAAAAAATCATAACAGTGTCTGTATCTGTAATTTCAAAAATTGATTAATACCATGACCACCGATCTATGGTGTCTTTGGTCCCTCCGCCGCCACGCTGGCAGTGGCAGCTTCCTCAATAATCTTCTTATTCTTCTCAATAGCAGCTGCAACTTCTTTCGGCATATACTTCTCATCGTGCTTAGCGAGAACCTCGGTGGCCGAAAAATAACACTCTATCTTTCTCGCCTTCTCGGACACGTTCTTCGCCGACACCTCTCTCCTGATCTCCTCCGAGAACGGTTTCACGAGGCCTTCGACCACGACGGAGTGGCCTTCCCGGAACAAGTCCGGCAAGGATCCCTCGTACCGGACGACGATGTCGGTGATGAGATCGGTGATGACGAACTCCACCTCCGGCGACGACGCCGGATACACCACGCTGCCTTCGAGGACCAAGCCTCCCAGGCGGAACCGCGCCTTCGTGGGGTTGGTGGCGTACTTTTCGAGCGCGTCGGTCGGGGTGACGTAGAAGACGAGCTGGTCTTGGAAGTTGTTGAGCACGATCACCACGAAGCCCGCCAGGCCGCCGAAGGTGAGCGCGTAGGTCCAGAGGCGCCGCGTCTGGAGCTGCCGCGCCCGCGCGCCGATGTCCACTGATTTCTTCGAGCGCGGCGCCGCGCGCCGCGCCGTGGAGAGGAGCCGGTTGAGGGGCAGCGGCGAGGGTTGGATGGGAGGATGCTGGCGGAGGGAGGCGGTGCGAAGGAGATGGGATCTGAATCGGAGGGCGAGTCTAGAGGCCATTTAAATTCGTAAAGTGAAGAGAGAGGAAAATTGGTGGCTGGGTTTAGGGTTTTTAGTTAGGCTTGGCCGCCATGGCTGAAGCTGAACGCGATGCAACTAAGAAGTTTCTGGCACTATTGGTCCATATTGGATGGACGGATGAAAAGAACAAGAGGAAAGAGAGACAAATAGAATAACGCTGTTAATTGAATTATTTATTAAATTTAAAATAATACTATGAAAAATGCCAAAAACATAATAAAATGTTGAATGTCCTTTTTAAAAATTAATTAAATGTTTATTATTATTTTTACATCAATATGTCTTTTCTAAATAATAAAATAAATTTTTTATTCTGATGTATCGTAAAAATATTTAGGTTAAGTCAAATATATAATTTAAGATATTTTCATTTTATATAATGTTTTCTAACATAACAATTTATGTAATATTTTTTTTCACATTATTTTTTGAGAAAAAAAGACTATGTACTAATAGTGTAAAAAAGTTTTACACTGTCATCCAATCACAATTCACCATGTATGGTAAGTTTGTTGACTTTTACAAAATTACCTAAAAAGTAATATCAACAGTTATTTATGATTGGATGACTGTGTAAAATAATTTTACACTGTTAATGTATTATCATTAAATTCTTATTTTTTATGGCAGTTTTATCACGCTCATTTATAATGAATTGTATTATGTATATATATTCATTAGAATTTAATCAAAATGTACTAAAAGTATATATTTTTTTTACACAATTATCTAAAACATTTTCTAAGAAATTTTTAACAATTTTTTATTGATTAAAATTTATTAGAAATTACAAAATTTTGTAGATTCTACATCTTGTTTAATTAATCTCTCTCATTATTTTGTTTTTTAATAAATTTTAATAAATAATGGAGAGTTGTTAAAAAAAATTTCTTAATAATAATTACCTTAAAACTTTTCTTAAGAATAACTTTGATTATTTGATAGTGGAAATTTCTTATAGTTAACCATGTACGCAAATTAAATTAAATTTATTATTTATTCTATGAATATAATTTTTCTCTCTGTTTTTTTTTCTTTATACCTATCCTTAAATATATAAAATAAAAATAAAAATATAGCGTTGAGGAAGCACCACTCACCAACTTTTGGTCAAGCAAAAAGTAGAGGAGGCTAAAAAACCAAGTAAGCAAAAGAAGCTGCAAAAG
This sequence comes from Pueraria montana var. lobata, assembly GCA_026413185.1. Classification (NCBI taxonomy): domain Eukaryota; kingdom Viridiplantae; phylum Streptophyta; class Magnoliopsida; order Fabales; family Fabaceae; genus Pueraria; species Pueraria montana. The sequence goes on from CM048654.1 coordinate 10,569,503, forward strand.
TGCACGAGAAAAGTGTTGCACTTGCACCGTTGCACGCGTCCAGTGGAGATCCCGTTCTGATGTAACGTGACGTGAATTCTCCTACTCCAAGTTAGGCTGTTGGAGGGCCACCCATAATAGTGTGGAAGCGTAGAAAGACTCGAGGCCCAGATAAACATGGGCCTTTAAAGCCTTTTACTTGTAAAGTGGGTCGAATCTAACTAGTTTTACTTGTCAAATTTTACACAAACAGTTTGATTAATTATTAAAAAGAATTCCTGAAAAATTATATATAAAAAAAAAATTCAAAGAGAAACAAGTTATGAATCAATTTAGAATTGCTATAAATGCTCTTACAACACTTTCTTATTAATCTGCCTATTTGCATTGATTGCTTTTTATATTTTTAATATATTAAATACATTTATTTCTTATTTCATTTTTTTTAATAATGTATTAAGTGGATTCACAAGAAGATATATAAGAGAATATAGCATTGTTTTTCAATTCATTATTTATCCCCCCAATAAGGAGAGTTGTTGATTAAAAAAAGGCTTAAATGTAATTTTAGTCCCCCTATTTTGCATAATTTGTAATTTTGGTCCTCCTGTTTTAAAATTAAGACATTTAGTCCTTTTATTTTGCACAATCCACAATTTTAGTCCTCCTTTTTTAAAATTGAGACATTTAATCTCCTAATTTTGTAAAATTTATAATTTTGATCATTCCGTTAAATTGGAAGCATTGGTAGTTAAAAGTCTTAATCTTTTATTTAAACTAGTCTCACGTCATCGAAGCACATGTCACGTTGTAGTTAACGTTAATCTCATAATTGTCAACGGTTCTAATTTGACAAAGGACCAAAATCATGAATTTTATAAAATTGGGGACTAAATGTCTCAATTTTAAAATATGGGGACTAAAATTACATATTATCTAAAATAAAGGGACTAAATGTCTCAATTTTAAAATAAGAGGACTAAAATGGCAGATTATACAAAATAGGAGTTGAAAATTACATTTAAGCCTTAAAAAAATTAACGTGAGTCCACACAATTTTTTGTTGGGATCAGTAGGTAGGTCGTTGCTGTGTTGTGGTGAGTATAGAGAAGAAAGGTGAGAAATAGCACTGAGGAGGCAAGGTGAAGTGGTGAATTAAGATTTAGGAGGGAGAGAAAGAAAGTACTTTTCGTGGACCAATGACGCAATTCATCTCTTTCTTAATTTGAGTTGGTTGTTCCTTCCACTGTTGGAATACTCAAACTCCCTCTCCCTCACCCTTGGCTTTCCCTCCACCGAGGCCTTTGATTAAAATAAAAATAATATGATAACTGTATATATATTGGTCCCGATGGAGTCCACGTATAGTTGCACTTGTTTCTTCTCCCTCCTTTTCAAAATTCATTTCAGCGTTCCAATTCCAATTCTGGTTAATAAAAAGAAAACGTTGTCTTCCTTAGCGTCATGGATTCGCAGGTCTTGCTGGGTGTTGCACTTTCATCCGTGGGTGGTTTCAGCACTTCCATCGGTACACCTCTTCTCTTTTTCATCAACAATTTGCTTCCCCCGCATTAATTCATAATCGATAATTCCATCATCATATTATCAATGTTTATCTGTTTCCTCTTAATTTACTAACTTCTAAACGTTCCATTGCTTCATGTTTCGTCTCCAACACAAGCATTTTTTGTTCCTATCCTGGACAACTTCATGTATTTGCTACCATTTACACCATACTCATACTTTTCACGACACCTTTAAAAACGCTTTTTTTTTTTTTTTTTGGTTTATCAAGTTACTTTTTTCATCTTCTATTTCTATTTTTATCTCTTTTTTTAAAGGAAAATTATCACGTCCACCCCATTTTGGGGGTGTATTAGGAAGGAGAGAAGAGATAGAAAAAATCATCTAGAAAACTAGATCGATATTAACCCAAGAATGGGCAAGAGTAATGTAATCATGAATTATTTAATCGTCTCATACACAATAATAATTACTTATAATAATAAGTACAAACTTTTGATCATCTCTACGAGAAATTATTAAGTAATTACGAATCACAACTTATCTATGGTCTCAACCAATCTTTATCATCTCTACACGTATGGTATTAGTTTTGACCTAATAATTATTTCATGTAATAACAACTAAGTCACAAAGTTGAGAGAAACTATTGAATATATTATATGTCTTTATGATCTCAATCAATCTCTACTAACATGTAACTAAATTGTTTAATTTATGTAAAGGAGTTAATAAAATCCAATTATCATAGAGATCAACAAGGACTATCATGATTTTAGACCATACAATAATTTTTTCATAAAATTGTGTATATGGACACAGTCTTAACAAAAGTCTCTATCTTTTTACGTCAAATTTAAAGAAATATTATTTGTAGCTTCTGTTTTGACGTAATAAATTCAGTGCTGACAAATTTAAAACCAAACATGCATTAATTTATATGTATGAGGTTGGTTACACTACTATTTACACTTTACAGACTTATGTAAATTGCCCAAAATTATATTCGTTATTATGTTAAGTTTTTATATGGAATGGAGCTATAGCCGGACTAACATTTCTGAACATCGATCGAACAGGTGCACTTTTTGTAATCCTTAGTCAAGCTCCAAGTTTGAAGGTGCTTGGACTGTTACAGGTGGTTTTCCTCGTTCCAACTCGAAAACTCCGTTTTATCTGTTTTGAGATTGCATATGTTCATTTTCAATCATTTCTTGCCTTTTCTTTTATGAAGGATAAAACATAGATAAAATTATTTAGATACCTCTGGTGTTACTTTCCATTTAAAATTGGAATTTACTGATAAAAAAAAATTAAAATTGAAATTTTATCTCGACAACATAGGTATTAAACATTGGCATTTCAAGTTGAGCTGATATCTGAAGCGAAATTTCAATTGTGATTGGAAAATAATACCAAAAATTCTAAGTTTTGTCTGTTTGTCATTTATAAAATGTAACATGAAGTCAATAATGAAATTCCTTAACTTGCATACTTAAGCCATAAGCTTGCTTTCTGAATGCGTTTCATTCCATGAAGGGTTTTGCTGCTGGTTTGATGCTGAGTATATCATTCTTTGATCTGACTCATAATGCCTTGAACTCACTTGGCTTCCTGAGAGGCAACCTTTGGGTATGCTGTGATCTTCACTCTTCAGCATAATTCAATTAATAATCTACCATGTTCTCTCATTTTTGTTCTGACCATAAACTTTTGTCTTCATTTTCTCTAGTTTTTTGCTGGTGTCATATTCTTTGCTGTTGTTGCCAAATTTATACCAGAACCAACAGTTGCTCCTCCCACTTCAGATGAGAAGAGTACAAAGGTTTTAATGAACTTTTTCCTGCCAAACCACTGTTTGTGCATTTTCAAAATGGCAGTTGCTATGTTATTTTCTACATTGATACAAATTCTGATAATGTGGTAACACGCTTGAAAATAGAGAGTTGGGAAAGAAGACAAAGACATTATGAAAAGGCGTCGCCGTCAAGTTTTAATCAGTGGAATTGTTACAGCCATAGGTATAACTGTATGAGCACTTTCCAATAAAGAGCGGGGGAAATTAGAATTTTGTTTCTCATCATCTAAGTTGATTTTAAAATTTTCATTTTGATTTTATCCCAGGTATAAGTTTGCATAATTTTCCAGAAGGAATGGCAGTGTACCTTGGAACCATGAAGGTACCCCTTCTGTCAAAAATCTTAGGTGGTAACATGTTAGAATTTTTGAATGAGAACTCGTTATTTATTTCCATATTGACAATTACATGTATATGGATCCGCGCCTTCTATGGTTAATTGGCAAAGTATTACTTGTATACTATCTAATATATATTTATTAATGCACTTCAATTTGATGATTGTGTCATGCTTCTTTTAATAGGGCATTCGTGTTGGTCTTAACCTTGCACTGGCCATTGCTCTGCATAATATCCCAGAGGTAAAAATTTTGGTCATGTGACAGAGCCCTTTAGAATATGCTATAATTTTATTTGGTGAAAAATTAACAATGAGAGAAAACCATGCTCCTTATAAAATTTGATGCCTTTTCTCTCAATATTTTAGTTTAATTTTGTTTTGTTTTTATTATTATTTTTATTTCACATAAACAATTATAACAATCTTCTGCTTCACAGGGTGTTGCTGTTGCACTTCCTGTCTATTTTGCTACACAAAGGTAAGAACCTTCGTGGGCTCATCCGCTCATGTTGTTTTAGCCTTTTGTTTGACATAATGTCATTCTTTTGTTATACAATAACATCTGGAACTATTTATTTATCTTAAATCTATGGTTGGTGTTGTTTGTTATGTTTATATTCCACGAGTTATACCAATGACTACAAATTTGAATTATAACTATTTTTTTAATCCATTTCTGAATGTGTTGTAGCAAATGGGAGGCATTCAAATTGGCATCACTTTCTGGCTTTGCTGAGCCACTAGGTGTTATAATCGTAGGTATATGATCTGCTTTCCTTGCTGAGCACCATATAACTAATTTCAGTAATTTGGTATATTAGCAATAATGAAGCGTAATATTCACAAGGACATGCTTAAGGTCAGGTGTGGCATGCATGATACAACCTTGCACTGTTGCACATTGGATCCCTCTCTCTCTCTCAATTTCATTGTTTTCATACACATAGATACATTTTTTTAACACTCTTGCTGTCTTAGATATGCGTGCCTTAGTAAAGTTGATCTTACTGCTACAATTTTCCTTCCTTCTCTGTAGCCTGTTTATTCCCTACCAGCCTAAATCCCGAGATTCTTGAAGGCATCCTTGGATCAGGTCAGCACTAATACAATTTCTAGAAGTCACAATTTGTTTTTGGGCACTTTGTTATGTATATTTGCTGATAGTTCTATTTTGATCAACAGTTGGTGGAGTTATGGCTTTTCTAACTCTTCATGAAATGCTGCCACTGGCTTTTGAGTATGCGGGACAAAAACAATCTGTTAAGGCAGTCTTTTGTGGAATGGCTTTCATGTCTGCAAGGTAATAAAACCCTCATTGCCAATAAAAAAAAAAAAAAAAAATCATAGAACCAATGCTACTACCATTTGCTTTTTGTTGTTACTTTGGTAACTATTTAATGCATTACAAGGTGATAAAATTTAGTATTGCTGGATGTGCAGCCTGTATTTTCTACGTATTAGCTTGCCAGAGGACATGTAACTGGGAACTATCTCTTTCTTTTCTGAATGAAATGCATTCTCCACATTATCATTATGGACTTGTCTTCTTGCTGCTGTCATCAGCTACACTGCAGCAAGATGCCTTCAGACATTAGACTTGCAAATTTCCAATAACATTAATGTACAGCAGTCAATAGAGGATAGCAGTAAAACATGAAGAAGGTTGGATTCATTTCACCAGTAATTATGGTTCCCCTGTATAATAAGTATGTACAAACAAAAGGAAACTTACAATGATGTACGGAAAAAAAAAAAGTTCTTACCATTAATGTTGTTCTGTTATCTTTAAATTTCACAATTTGTGAATGTTTACTTTATTTACTAGTTCTTAAACTCGAGCAACACAGCAGATAAATTTCCGTTGATAAAAGAAAGTCTCATCTTTTAAAGTAAAAAAAAAAAATCATTTGACAGCAAACTTTGATATCTTTGCTTCCTCTATTTCACATGAATTTGTCAATTGATTGTAGCCCTCCTCAATTTAGATAAATTTCTCTATAAAAATTTATAAAAAAAAAAGTAAAATAAAAAATATAAGTTTCTTTTATAAAAAAGTAATTTTTTTTTTAATACGTAAGAATTTTTTTTTATTTAGGAGGTTTGTTTGTGAAAATAAACACAATTTAGTGCTATTTATTTATTATTAATAAAATATTATATTTTCTTTTTATAAATTATTTTGTAAAAATAATTATATTCTTTTATTATAATTTTTCAATTGATTGTATCCCTCCTCAATTTTTTTAATAAATAATTACATTATACACATGAATTTGTCAATTGATTGTAGCCCTCCTCAATTTTTTTTATTTAGGAGGTTTGTTTGTGAAAATAAACACAATTTAGTGCTATTTATACCTTTTTATAGTAAATATAATTATATTTATTTAGAAAAAGTATTTGAATATCATTTATTTCTCTTTTTAATATTTGAATATCATTTGCAATCAAATTAATGATATTATTACTCTTTTTTTATATTGATTTTATTATAATTAATTTAAAAATTAAAAGCCACAAGTCGGAGGCCTATGGCCTAGCTCGTTTAAGGCTTGGCTTGACCTAGCTCGTTTAGCAAAAAGTCCAGACTCAAGCTTTTTAACAAGCCTTTTTAGTTAAATACGTGAGGCCATATGCTTTAAAATTAGTAACAATATTATTTTTAATGAAAATATTATTATTAATATGATATACAATATTATAATTATGTTATTTAAATTACAAAATTGTTTTAGTGGTTTGACGATTTGAATCATTTTAATGTTTAGAATAGGTTAATTCCTATACTCATAGATGGGTAGTAAGAATAAGAGCTCTTTTCCTTTGGTGGGGCTTAAAAGGCTTTGGTAGCCTGTCATGTGTAATGTTTATAGGCAAGTTTTGGCCACATCTTGTGGTTCAAAATTGTCTTATTGTTTTTAATGAAATTTTTGGCTTTGTTAAAAAAAACGTAAATAGGAATACAAAGCATCCAATTTTGGGTAACATAGGAATAACATATAAGTCGTTGCTTCACACTCTAATACTTCAACACATAGTAATTTTGCTATTATACAATAATTTTTTACACTTCTTAACATAAAACAGGCATTTAAATAGGCTAACGGGCAAGACTAAGCTTATATAAAGACTAGGCTCAGGCCTAAAAAATAGGCTCGTAACAGGTAACAGGCCCAAGTTTGGATCGTAAAAAAATATAAAGTAGGCCAAGTCAGGCTTAGGTAGGGTCCGGCCTGGCCCGATCCATATATATATATATATATATATATATATATATATATATATATATATTGTCATTGTTTGTAAATACACAATTATAAATATTTATCATAAAATTGATACTTTTATAGGAGTAATATATATATATATATATATATATATATATATATATATATATATATATATATATAGGAAATATATCTAGTGAGGGGGCTTATGTTATATGAGAGTGAGAGGAACAAATATTGATCATCAGATCTTGTTTGAATGGTCAAGATTAAAACACACTAAGTCATGTGACTTTTTTAAAAAGTCACATAACTTTTTTAAGTAGTCACATAACATTAAATCTTGACTCTCTATGTATGATTATACGGTCCAGATTTAACCCTATATATATATATATATATATATATATATATATATATATATACACACACACTAAATGGATTTATATTTCAATAATTGACCCTGCTATGGTTTAAATCTGCCTCTGTTATAAAATATAAGTTATTTTATAAGTTTTTTCAAACACGTACTCAAGTGCTTACATCATAAAATATATAATTCTAAATAAGTGGTAGGCTCTTTCAAGTGAAGTCAGCTCTACTAAGTGGGTCTAATTCAGTTGATTGAACAAGACGTATGAGTTATTGTAAAATCCTAATATCCATGGGCGGAGCCAGAAATTCGGCTCGAGGGCGGCCGAGAAAAAAAATTAATAAATAAAATTTAAATTTTTGCATGCGTAAAATATACAAAAAAAAAATTAATATATATATTATATATCTAATATTTTTATAAATAAAAATAAATATAACTATATCGAGCACAAAAATAACATTATGTTTGATTCTTTATATAACAAACAATAGATACATTTCTCTAGTTTTAATTATAGAAACATAGATTCATTTTAAATGTATTAATTTATATTTTCTTTTATACCCTTAATTTATTATGAAGTTTATTAATAAGATACTCAATCATTTTATAAGTAGATGCATTCATTGACCTATTAACATTTTTTTTTACTGGATATTAACATTTTAAGTCACATAGATTAGTGAAAAAAAAAAATCTTTCAATTACGAATAATGTTATTAAATATAACTTATGCTTAAACTATTTAATTCCATGGCATTATTAATTAAAACTAACTAAATTATTTTTATTAGTTTTCATGAATTAGTTATTTGTTTCTTATATATATATATGAATATAGGTAATGTATGAGAAAAAAAATAAATTAGATAGATAATATAATTTTGGATAATTATATGTGGACATTTCAACATCACAAATACTCTACTAAAATCTATAATTTTTTCTTTATCTCTCTTTTTATCATACTTATATTTTTCTCTCTTCTCCCTTTTTCTCCCTATATGTCAACTAACATAATAATTTCATGTATTATTTAACATATATTTTTTTATAAATTTTAAGGGGACCATAAAATTATTTTTATAATAATTTATACACACTTCAAAAATCTTGGGAGGGCCATGGCCCCTGCTAATCTCCCCCTCCCTCCGCCCCTGTTAATATCTGTCTTTGATTCTTACGGATAAAATAAAAAAAGTAAAGCCAAATAAACGCTTGGACCAACAAATTGTTGGTATATTCATATTCTATATTTCTCTCATGTATTATAAAACTATTACGTATTAACGAATATCTTTAACTGTATTGATGAAGTGACATTTACGACATTCTATTATTCAATAACTTAAAATAAATATTAATTTTTTTTATAATTATGATATAATAAATGGATTTTGGTAAATGCTTTCTACTTTTGTTTTCCTTAAGGATGCAGGTTAACAATGCTTGTAAGAAAATATGTAAATAAAATCTTTAGTTTTGAAATTGAAATTGTCTCTTATTATCTCTTGCTTCTCTAGACACATGTCATATATATCACTGTCATTTAATTGTTAGTTACTTTCGAAGTTTTCCTTTCGCGGTATTTTTTTCCTTTTCTTGTTCCTCACATACTTTTTTTTTTTTTTTTAAAAAAGCAAATGATTTTATTGATAAAAAAGAGACAAGCTTTGAGCACAAGTTAACAAAGCCACCTACAGATCAAGATAGAAAGAATTACTCGTCAAAAAGATAGAAAGAATTACAAAAAAATCTTGTTCCTTACATACTAATTCTCTTAAATAATTGTTTTTAATGTTTATGCTAATTTACCTAAATCTTATATTGTCAAATTAACATCTTTCATATTTTTATTTTATATCAAAATTTATTCTTCTTTCCTAAATCTCAATTTTGTTTTTTTGCTTGTTTGATTGAACTAATCATAAATATATTTCTAATAATTTATTTATCTATTAAAAATTATTTTAATTATTTTTTTAGATTTTCCCTTTTTGTTTGAAAAATATATACAATATACATGATACTTACTCAATAATGACTGGTTACAATGAAAGTGAAATTTGACCTATTATAATGTAAATATTGCGCTCATTACTCTAAAAAGGTTTTTCCAAACCAACAACCACATCCTGAGGCTTAGTCTTACAATTACATATGAGAGCATACCTAGTCAAATATGCCAAAAAAAACTATTTTAAATCGTACAATGCACGGATTCGATTAAATTATATATTTTTATATTTATATTTAGTATTTATATAAAAAAAAAATATGTATAATATTAATATAATTAAATTTATTATTGATAATTAGGTCAGTTAAATTTGATTAGAATTAGATTAACGAATATTATTGTAAAATTCAAGTATCCATCAACAACTCGCGTTACTTTTAATTATTATTTTTTGTAAAATATATTTAAATAAATTAATTAAAACAAAGTATATTGATACATATACATAATAATTTATTTACTAATTTATATCTTAGTTATTGCATATTATGAATTATTTTAAATTTAACTATGTATTTATAAAATTATTACTTTAAATTATTATTTTCGTGAAATATATTTTAAAGTAACTAATTTAAAAAAAATGTGAATAAATAGTAATATAATATTTAATGTTATTAATTAATATCAAACTTATCATAATTAACATTTAATTATTAAAATTGTATAATAAATAACATGTTTTTACTTAATATAAAAAATATCAAAATTAATTTTTAATTATCAAAATTGAATATTAAATTAAGTTTACTATTATAAAATTGAAGCTTTGATCAATGGCTAACATTTGTTCAAGTGAAGTTTACTATATATATAGATAAATATAGATAGATAATATGATTTTTTATATTGAAAAAGATGTAAGAAAGAGTATGATATATCTCTCAATCCTATGAAATAGGGCATTATTGGTACTTTGATGAGATAATTAGAGACTCAACTTAAAGGATTACTACACAAATCTAAATTATAAACAATTTTATTCAATCACAGTTACTCAAACTAACCATAGGAGTTAAGGGATCAATCTCTTTGAGGAAGAAGGATGTCTACCAAAAAAGATTTTGAATGGTACATTTTAACAGGATTTGAAGGAGAAGACAAATTTTACTTAAGATCTTTCACCATATGTATCAATGTGTTGGCTAATACTTTTTTTTTTTTTTTCTATCTTGTTCATTAGATGCATAAGTAAAAGGACATTAAACAACCATTTAAGTGCTTTTAATTACTTTATAAAGTAAATATTAAATATTTCTTGTATTTATTTTGTTTAGAATCACATATATCATCTACAAGAGACACATCAACATGGTGGGGTTGACTCTCCTAGTCTATACTCAAAACATGAAAATGAAACATTGCTTAAGGATAATCAAGTATATGTCACCTTGACTAACCAATGTTTTTGTTTTAGATATAATATTGTTTTTTCTTTTTTAACAAGAACTCTCTATGCTTGTTTTCTTAATCAAATGCATTTGTTGTAACAAACATGATATTAAATATACAAATATATTAATTTGTCTTAGCTTTTCAAAGAAACATGAAGATAATGTTAGAACTTTGTGGATTAGTATTGTTTAATTACTGGATTAAATTTTAGATAATTAATATTAATTATAAAAATAAAACTGTTATTTTAATTAAGGCTAAATTACTCGGTCCCTTATCATTATTTTAGGTTGTAATTTGGTCTTTTATTTTTTAAAAGTTACAAAATGGTCATTTATCTTTATTTTATGTTGCAATTTGATCCTTTATTTTTTAAAAGTTGCAAAATGGTCCCTTAAGTAATTTTTTTATACCATATTTACCCTTGAAGTAATTTATTTTTGAGTTTTTTTGGGATAAACATGCTATAAAAAAAATACTTAAGGGACCATTTTGCAACTTTTAAAAAATAAAGGATCAAATTGTAATTTAAAATAAAGATAAGGGACCATTTTGTAACTTTTAAAAAATAAAAGACCAAATTGCAACCTAAAATAAAGATAAGGATCATATGAATAATTTAACCTTTAATTAATGAATATTTGTTTTTGAGTTTATGATATGAGTGGACTTATGATGTGTTGAATTCTCTCGTCTGGTGACTACAAAATTATTGTTCTATAAAATGGTTGTGTAACACAACGTTGTAGGTGTTGTATATTTTGTTGATATTTCAAAAGGTTAACATGTCTATTAAATTAAATATAAAAAATCTTTTTTAAATTAATTTATTGTCTATTAAATACAGATATTTTGTTTGACTTGGTCTTATTGACTTGGTTAGTTAGACTAGATCTTACCTTTTCTTTGACTTGGTCTTGGGTGGTTTTAGAAACCCTATCTTTTCTTTATAAATGCCTATGTTTCAGATGGTTTTACAGAGCCCTCTTTTCTTTTTCACCTTATGATTTTCTAGGCTAATCTCACTAAAAAACTTGTTAGTTCTGCTATCCCAATCTATTATTGGGAAGAGTCTGTTAAATCCTGGGAGATTTGCGCTTTATGCGGAAAAATCCTTGAGACACATTGTCTCAAACTTTTTTATTGTGATTTTATACGCCATGGACAACAATATCAAGGATTTAATTCGTTGTCCATGACAATTCTTCCAGCATTTCAATTCACCCTTTTCGGAGATGTGGCCACTGTGCATCTGATGATTTCATCTTAAAAAAAAAAAAAAGTTTTGCGATGAGGGGGCTTGTGACCCACAATGGCTTCGATGGCTCGCTGTTTGCCGACATCATGGTCTCTTCTGGAAAATTTGGAACTGGTCTCGTTCTCGTGGTTCAGAAACGAGTAATGGAAACACCCAATCACCAATGGAAACGATGACAAGGTTCTTCTTGTTCGTGGCAGCACTGCTGCTAACACGCACCTCGCATGTGATGTTTGCCACGTCATGTCCTTCATTACGGACCTTCCTTAGTGTATCACGATCAGAAAGCGTTGCGGTTCAACAAACGATGAGCAATTTCAATTTAACAAGATTTAGAGCAAAACGTATTGCGTTCACGGGATGGGTCACATTCTATCAACATGGTGCAGTGCTTAGGCATTGCGAGAAGAAGAAAATGAGTGCAGGTACAAGGAACAAAGTGCTTCTACATACTAAGGTTAAAAATATAATAATTGCAGGTATGCCTTCCTTTCAATTTATTTTTTGGTGTTGGGTATATTGTTGGGAGGTTAGCATGTGGCCTGTGTTGAGATATTATGCGAACACTTGTTCCTGTTATGTGATTTTCTCATTACCATAAAAAGGTTTACGTCTTTGGACTATATATTCGAGTAGCATACTTGGTTAAACTTAGTCACTCTGAGATTTGTTATTTGTTATTTTTTTTTCAAAAGCTTAATCATTTTGTGGTAACAAGATGCCCTCTTAGCTTGAGATATTCCCAAAGAAGAATTGAATGGAGTATTATGGAATTGTTCCAGTTTTTAATAATTTGAGAGATTTTGGGAATATGTTTTGGAGCTATGCTCCTATGTTTTTTGGGTCTATTGAGGTACCGCACGAATAGAAGCAAGAGGAAGACAATTAGAGAGAAAGAAAGGAATGGTTGGTGAGTTAGAATTTAACTCACCGAGTCTTTAATTATATTGTGTCGTCGATTTTCTTTTTCTTTGCTGAAAGAATTTTTTTTGCTATGGTCGACTTGGTGACATTTTTTAATTCGGTGATTTCCTGTTACTAGAAAAAAAAAGTAAAAATATAAATGAAGAAGTGTGACTTATAGGATCTTAGTAAAAGGAAGACTAAGTAAAAAAATATTGATAGAAGTATTTATAATTTACATTTTTTTTAATTTATCGATAGAGTAAATCTTTACTTTATTATGAGACAATACTTCTATGAGTTATTTGTGACATTATAAGTTAGCGGGAACCATGTGAACTATCAGCAATATTATGAGTAATTAATTTTGCTTGATTGTAGTGTCAAGTTTGCGTTCTCTATACTATTTGCATAATATGAGACATTTGAGAGGTACCACAAGTTATGATATTGAACATGGTGGATTCTCCATTGTATTATACAATGATGTTAAATGGATCTTTGATCCATATGAGACAAAATCCACTAAAGGTTGTATCGCTACACTTGGTTGTGGTGTGTTGCTTAGAGATCAACCAAACAAATAATAATTGAGTCAGAGTTATTACTCTTGAGATGGTTGATTATGAGGCTTAGTGGTTGAAAAATCACTTAAGCAAATATTCCTTTGGAATATAAATTGAGAAATAATGTGATAAAGCAATTGCTTAAAAGAAAGAAATTTATTACGTGAAGTCAATAATGGATTCGGTCGATCCCCAAACTTAAACCCCTAGGGAAGAAATTATTGTATGAAACATCGAGGGGAATGGGACTTTATTAAGCCACTTGAAAACAAACAAGTGATGGTAACCCAACCTTTGTGATTGGAGATCCCATGAAGAAGGTTCATAAGGGTAAGAACAAGTCACTTGTCAGTTCTGCTAGCACTAAATTGATTTTAATCAATTTTAATTTTTTAGTCCCTTCCTATGGTGTGAGAAAGTGCTAGACACTGCATTATTGAGAGGTTAAACTTTATAGTTAAGCTTTACGTGGTTATGAGAAAGCTTAACAACTTATAAAGTTTTTAATGATTTTCATATCCCTTATGGGTGGTGTATGATTTGCAGCATACACTTGATGAAATCACCTATATGAGTGTCAAGTGGGGCCGCTCGTATGAGATCTTGGCGAGATCTCTAGAGCACTCATGAATACCGGGCGCGCTCATGGCCTAGTAGCGCAAAACAGCTATAACAGCAAGGATTGTGGGGGTGTAGTGTGATTGGTAGACCTCTAACATACACAAAGTGTCTTTGGTTCATATAGCTTGCTACACCAATTACACTGTGTGTTAAGTCTTATCAGTCTAGGTCTGGTTCATATAGCTTGCTACACCAGGTCCGATGCATTACATCCAAGAGAAAGAGAACCCAGGAATTTCTTATAGTTTTTGAAAACCTTTTATTTAACCTTTTGAAATATGTGGAGGATTGTTGTATATTTTGTTGATATTTCAAAAGGTTAACATGTCTATTAAATTAAATATAAAAAATCTTTTTTAAATTAATTTATTGTCTATTAAATACAAATATTTTGTTTGACTTGGTCTTATTGACTGGTTAGTTAGACTAGGTCTTACCTTATCTTTGACTTGGTCTTGGGTGATTTTAGAAATCCTATCTTTTCTTTATAAATGCCTATGTTTCAGATGATTTTACAGAGCCCTCTTTTCTTTTTCACCTTATGATTTTCTGGGTTAATCTCACTAAAAAACTTGTTAGTTCTGCTACCCCAATCTATTATTGGGAAGAGTCTGTTAAATCCTGGGGGATTTGCGCTTTACGCGGAAAAATCCTTAAAGACAGTGTGTCTAACACATGTCTCAGACTTTTTGATTGTGGTTTTACACACCATGGACAACAGTAGGAAAAATTATCCTCCAAATATGAGGAATTGATTATCATTTTATTGCCTACAAATTTAATCATGAGAGAAAGCATGGATTCAACCTCCTCTTCCTCTTGAGGTACACAATTTCTAATCTCTCCTGAATTGCTTTGTTACAAACATATGTCATAATTGTGTATCATTATGTTTTGCAAAACAAAGTATTTCTTTTTTGTGCGTGTGTTTCCAACTAATGTTGTAAAGACGTTGCTAAAAAAGCTTTAAATATATTGTATTAAATATTTTTTAATTATTATTTTTGGTAGTTAATACTACGTATTTTTTTAATTGTTTAAAAAGTAATGTTATATTTTTCTAAAACATTTTTTCAATATTTTATAAAAAATATTAAATAAAAATAAACATATTTAATATATTAAAACATGGAAAACATTAAATATTTTTTTTCATTTAATAAGTATGAACATTAATAAGACATTGTAAAAAAGTAGAATTATTCTTATTTAGAAAAATAAATGTTAAATAATTTTTTTAATATAATAAATACCATTTTCTTAATAAGAATTTATTACTTTTATTTATTATTATTTTCCAGTTTTTTTTATAATTTAAATGTTTATGCTTCATCCACCATAATTACTGCTAGACTAATAACTTATTAGTAGATCTCCGGCCCTATTTTACCTTACCCCATTCCTAGCTAGCAAGTTTAGTGGATATAGGAAAATGATGTATGTATACTTTCATTCTAAGTAGATAAAAGATAGAAAAATATTGATGTGATAAGTAATATAAAGTGAAAAAAAAAAAAGAAGAATGATGATGTGGTGTTTGCCTTTTTTTGGAGTATTCAAAAAAATATTACTTGTGGATATAATACAATTAACGAACTTTATTAGCTAAAGTATCGTTTTCGTAATTAATGGTCCCCATTTTATCATATCATATTCTAAATAGATGTTTGTAGGAAAAAGGAGAAATTGCAGTAGCGAGACAAATCCAAAATTCCAAGTGTGTAACCGCGTAAGCCTGAATTATATATGAGCATTCGAGTACTGATATCCACTGTAGTTTATTTCATGCCCATAAGTTATCCATCCAAATTCATAATATTAAAAATCGAAAGAAAAAAAAAATTGAAATTGAAATTTGTTATATATATATATATTAAAGTCTACAATGTTCCATCACATCTCTCGTTGACAGGTTGGGGATGTTGTGACAGATTGACGTTACACTGGATTCCATGGATAGATACCAAGCAAAGAATCACATAATTAGCCATCGTTTTCATCACCCGTTTTACTGTTATGTTAAATCTACAAACTATAGAAACCCTGTTAACAGTCATAGACTGCCATTATTTAACATGTTCAAGTCCAGGGGGAAAAGGTTCAAATAGACTTTACCCAAAAGAAAAGGAAAAAAAAAAAAAAAAAAAAAGAGAAAAGGGTAAAAGAGAAGTGGGGACAAGGAACGTGGAGTCCCGATTTTGTTGGCTGAGGGGGAATGGACTGAAGAGTGAAGATTGAAGTTACGCTATGATTCAAACTCTGCATGTGTGGTACTTTGAAATGACATTTCAAGCAGCTCTGGTTGTCTTTCTCTGTGGACTTCAGCTACAGCCACAAGATCCAGCGCATTCCCCCCCAACCTTGAATTTTGATACGAATTTGGTGCCTTCTGTTAGGAATCTTATCATTGCTTTAATTTATTTCCATTTAAAAATTTTAATTTAATTAAGATATATATATACAATTAATTAATTAAACCCTTGTTTGGCTTCAAAAGCTAATCATTTTCGTAGAAATCATTAGGGTCAGTCTAAACATAGTATTTGATCTGTCCATCATGAAGGACACAACAAAAGTGGGATAGCACCATCATGCGAGTCATAAAGCTGATCGATGACAGGTTCTAAAAGCTTCCCCGAAGCTGCATTTGCACTTGCATTGCAATATATTATTATATCATTATATTACTTCTTACCAACTGATCTCTAAAATTTTAATTTCGGCTAGTTGTTAGGTTTCTACTTAAATCAAACACCTGAATATCAACATCAATTCATGAAAAACAGTGATATCGTATCAGGGGTTTTATTTTTAATTTGTTTTACATTAAGTTATTAATATTATTGGATAAAAGCTGTGCGTGTACCTTTCCATGAACTTAGGTAAATAACTATCATCAACCATAACGTGAATAAGAAGTTTCATAACATTGATTGGAGTCCCTCAGTCTCAGCAATTTGCACGAGTGGAGGAGAGAAAGGGTAAAGATACCTCGTGGATTCATGAACATCCGTCACCTCACACTAATCTTTTTCACTGGGGCCATCAAGCTCCTCGGCATTTACACCGCTTACTTTGTTGCTGGAACTACGTACGTACGCATTATACATACTAGTGTGCCCTTAATTAATGCATCTCTGAACTGGCTTATGATATGTGGTAGTTAGTTATTAGTATGCTATTTAAAAAAAATGTCATTTTATGTTACTTTTCTTTATATTTTTATATTCATTGAAAATGATAAATAATCCTGAATTGGAAAAACAATCTTTTTCGGTTGCAGAAAAAAAATATATAAACATATATTACTTCCTCTTTCATCAGCCTTTTTATCTTTAATTTCTTTTCTTTTATATATCTCTTCTTTTTCTATCATATTACTTATTACATATTACTAAGTATAGATCAACTAGTGTGAGACTATTTTAATTTAATCAATAATTTTGACTTCAAGTTCCTAAATACACAATTAATTATGTTAAATGCTCAAAAAAGAGTTTTATCGTCCAGTTATCCTTAATGGACGATACCTTTTGTCTCTACCAAAATAATATCTCTTATTACATATCTTTTCACTCGTTTTTTAGGTTTTTAATTTTCTCTTTCTTCTATCCCATACTCTCCATTTTATAGGGGTGTACATTTAACTCATCTCATGCAAATAACTGTGAAAAAGATAATATGAAATAATTAGAATTCTAATTAAGGTTAATTAGAAAGGAATGACAAGGTTAGAACATGTGTTGGAACTTGGAAAAATCTCCACGTAGGCCTTTCTTAAACGAACATTCTGTAGGTATTAACTAAACCAATGAGTCAATGACGTACAATCCTGGCAGTTCATGGATTTTGAATCTTGGAATACAAATCACTTCTCGTTTATGTTTATAGAGAGATGGAAACCAAAGCCAAAAATAAATGACATGACAGGAGCATTTGTTACAAAATCTGATATGCAATACCAAAACGTAAGGAGATAATTAATAAAGGTGAAGACATGATGAGAAATTAACCATCAACAACAGTTCCATAGAGTTGACATCATATAAACTGCGACTGAAACATTTCATTAATGTTCTTGTTCAATTTCAGAGCCAGCTTGATCATCATCTTGATCAAGGTTGCAGTCATTTCCATAAGCAGTGTGTCCATATCCAAATGCCTTGATGTGATCTTTAAGAGATCTTTTGTGCTTAAAATCGGACCCACAAGAGCAATACCAGCGTTTCCCACAATTCTTTTCATGAGTTCTCCAGTCACCCCTCACAGCAAATGATTTGCAACATTTTCTACACACAAAAGGCTTTGTCCCATGCTTTCTTTTGTAATGAGTTTGAAGGGTTCTGAAGTCTTTGAGTGGTTTTGCTCTCGGATGATCGATGTTGTTCTTGCAACCCGGTGCACAGCAATAGCAAGGGAGTCTTAGCATAGCTGTTGGTTGTGTTCCCCTAAGTGACTCTGGCCCCTTTCTATATTGAGATCCATGCCCCCACATATGCATCTGCAGATTTTTGCACCAATGTTATTATCATGTAAGAGCAAATAATAATTTGATGGAAAGGAAATATCAAGAAGAATATGGAAGCCATTGGCACACTCACACATATATCAATATCAGTTTTGTCCAACGAACTTCATCGTGGGAAAAAAAATTACTTCATGTTAGATCTTTAATTTGATGCATGTAGTTTTGTAAGGATTTTGAATTTGAATTACTTTACTATGTTGTCGGCCAAGTTTTTGAGTTGGAACTTGAAGAAGAAAGTAAAGGAAGATAACTATATTTTATTTTTGAATTAAGAGATTTATATAATTATAAAAATGAATAAACAAACAACATGCTAAGTTTATGTTAATTTATATATAGTTTAATTTCTTTTATTTAAAAAAATTCTTAAATTAGAGAAAAATTATACTCTCTTTCCTCTCTTTACAAAGCTTAACTCCCAAACATGCTAACTAGGAATTGCCTCCTTTTCAACAAGTTTTAATACTTGTTCATCAGCCACACTCTGTGGGATTAAAGAAATAGGTGACAGTGTAGGGCATCCCGTTAAAGAAAAAGTTCGGGAGCCCAACAAGAGAATATTTGTACAGTTATTTATATTTATATTCATTTTTGTGAAACTCAATTGATGTTGTTTCAATCTATGTGTCCCTTGTCGGTGTCTTTTTGTTTTTTGGTATAAACTAATTAAGACTTAATTAACGTATCCTAAAAAAACCTTCATTTAGACAAACCTTGCTATTTTCTTATTATCACTAAAACTCTTGAGGGCGCAAAAAGGGATATGATTGAGCCATATATTTGGATACTGATCTTCCCAGATGGAGTGGGAGTTTTCATTTAATCTTCTTAACAGAAAAAAAATGAGGTAATAGATCGAGTATTTTGGAACTCAAATAAAAGGAAAGGAAATGCAATAATATTAAGTGGGAAAAACCCTAAATTATTTATACACACACACACTCAGACAAATCTCTCTCCTTTGATGAATTTAAGTCAACATTACAGGTGAAAATTTGAAGTCATACTATACACAGAATTATGAAGAGTTCAACAAAAGGACGCGCATAAATAAGCTTTTTCTTTTTGGACAAATTTATTCTGAAAACGAGATCTGGGAAAGTAGGGGTATAGGAGAGTATAATTAAAAAAACAGGAAAAAGGAAAGATATTCTCTTTCCTTTCTGTAATTCTATTCACAGTTAATTATAATGTCTTGAGATTATTTTATTATTCTCCTCGATCGAGGGAATTGATCATCAAAATGACCAAAGGTGACAAACCTGCATGTTGTTGTATCTGTTGAACGTCTTGAGACAAAGGGGGCATGCGAACTGTGTTGGACCAATCAGAATCTGAGCAGAAGTAGGGATCCAATATTGTCCTCTGATAATTCTATTTGACAGAAGCCCCGAAGCATCAGTGACTACTTCTTTTTCTTCTTTGTTGTCTGAAGCCTCTGTTGAGTAAAGACTTGAAGAAGCTAAATCAGCAGATGCACTAATAGTGCTTGGAAGCCCTAAGTGTAAAACCACAGTATCCTCTTCATCCAAACAGCAGCTAGATGATGTACTTAGCTCTTTCTTTTTCTTGTCCACTTCCATGGCACTGAATGAAGATTCAAGATCTTCTTCTTCTTCTTCATCATGTCCTTGATGAAGGAGGGGAAGTGCTTTTCTTTGAGGAGGAGGAGGAGAGGATTGGAAGTGATGAGTAGAAGATATGCCACTTGTGTAGTTGTTATGATGATAATTGGAAGGAAAATAGAATGTTGGATTGTTGGAAGGAGATGATGATGAAGAAGGAGAAGAGAGAAGACATGGTGAATTGAGGTCCAACCAAAAGTTAAGGTCATTGGAGGTGTAGGAATTGGTCATGATGAGGGGTGGAAAGAAAAGGGTATATGATCAGCTGTAGAAAGGGTTAGGTTATTAATTATAGACAACTGATCAGTGCACAGAAAGGAAATAAAGGGAAAGGGTAGTAGTAGTGGAGGGAGGGTAAAGGTGACCAAAAGATAGTTTTAGATTTTAACGAGCAAAATAGCCACAATGAAGGAGTTAGGTGAAGGGTTAAAGGATGTGGAGAAATTAATTCAATGTATGTTGGTAAAGCAAGACCAATAAAGTTTAGGGAGACAAGAAATCACTTGGGAAAAGGTAGAGCAGATTCAATATAAAATTTTATGGAAATTATTGTTTGGTGTTATAATATGCACTTATCATTTAGTGTTTATAATGATGTTTTCGTTAAAAAAAAAAAACACGAATGGGAGTGGAGTGCTATTGTGCAGATGCTACGTTATGTAAGTGTCACTATGAAAAGAAATCATATATTAACGATTAATATTAAATTAACCTTAAAAAAACTTCATTTTCTATCAAAAATTAAATTGTTAGCACATATATAATTTTATTGGTACAAAAAATTGATAATTTATCAATACATTAAATATTAGTATAATAAGTCATGTATACTATTAGTGTTAAAGTCATAATATGAAGAGAAAAATGATTATGTACTGACAGTGTAAAATAATTTTACACCGTTATCCAATCACAACCAACAATGTATGGTAAGTTTGTTGACTTTTACAAAATTATCTTAAAAGTCATACCAACGGTGATTTGTGATTAAATGACCATGTAAAATTTGTTTACACCGTCAGTACATCACCATTAAACTCTAATATTAAATAAAAAAATATATATTAATGCGGTTACAATTTTTATTTATATAATATATTTTTTGTTAGCTTCACGATTTATAAAAAAAAGTTAATCTCTTCATTTGTTTTATCTATTCTTCAATGTTATAATACATAAATTAAAGAAAAATAACTAATTTTCTTATATTTTAAAATTATTTATAATTTTCTAATATGTTCTTTATCTCTGTAATTATTTATTACTTTAATATTTCATATATCATCATTTCTCTCTTTTTTTATAAAGGTAAAATTGAGAAAATAATATTTAATACTTTATTAAACTTTAAAATGGCAAATAAATAGAAATATTTTTTTTTAAAAATAAGACAAAAAAAAGAATAGCGAATAATATTAAATATTACTATAGTATGTTGGTTTGTGTATGCCTTGCAAAATCTCTCTCTTTTGATTCTGGGCCAGAAATCATGAGTGTTTCCCAACCTACTGGTCCTAAGAAATTTTGCACACAGTAGGAATAGAAGATAATGTCTCTCGTTAAATAGATCGTTTCCCCACATGTGAATGCAATGTGTTTACACTTTAAATATTTGCTATTTAATACATTTTAAAACATATATTTTCTGACATTAGAATTACACTTTTCAAATGATAATTATCACTAGTTCTTCTTGATTTTATTTTAGATACTAGTAATAATATGTTCACCAACCCACGTATGGGAGGAAATTAATGTCGCAAAGTCAGTCATCATCGAAGTTGAAGTAGTGAAGACTATCCTCTCGCTACCAACTAGCCACAATCCGTATTCACACAAGGCAGAAAAGAAACTACCTTGTAGCCCCATCGGGGAGAAACGATAGTTATGAGGACAAATTGTACTGTGTTTTAGTCACACTACTAGAAAAATAGTCATTGTTTTAAATTTCTCGAAGAGAGAGAATAATAAAAAAACATTATCTTGTGATTAATAAAAATTTTTGGAGTGTGACCGTGTATGATAATTAATGTAAAAAAAAATTATATTATCATTTAATTATAATTTGATATGTACAATAAATTTATTAATTTTTACAATAATTATTTAATTACGTTAATAGTAATACTCCTTTAAAATAGTACTTTCTCCGAATTGAAATATAAACAACAAAAATTGTATGTGTGTTGAAATAAAATATAAGTAAATTTTAACTAATTTTTTCTTATTTAATGATATCATCTCCAAAATACTCTTTATTTAATTAGAGTTTTGTTTTCAACAATCTTATTTTTTTTGTCCTATGCAATTAAATGCAAGGAAGTACTTTAGAAAGTGTGTTAATTTTTTTATTGAGACTATCAAAATTAAATGATACTAACTAATTTTTTTAAAATATGTGAATCAGTTTTTTTTTCTTCTTATATTTTAGTCCAAAGAGAATACTCCCTCCGTTCCAAATTATATGACGTTTTAGAGAAAAAAATTTGTTCCAAAATAGATGTCGTTTTACAAAATCAATGCTACATTAAATGTCTTTTTCCAGGACTACCCTTAATTAATACTTAGTGGGAGTAGTGTACTATGAGTAATTAATTAGAGAGATAAAGGATATATTAGGAAGTTACCTAATATTTTCTAGGAAATTCAACAAATTAATTGCATTCCTTAATACCTGTGCCAAAACCTTAAACGTCATATAATTTGGAACGGAGGGAGTACGAAGTACTTCAATTTCATAATCTTGAATAACAAGAACCAATTGAGCGAAGTGTTGGTCACCCAACGCTTGGTAATTAGTATTTCCGAGGAAAACACGATCTGCTTGTTTGACATATTCCACTGTGATTTTATGCATCCCTCGGGAAACAAATGCTTTTTTGGATTTGAACCAGCAATTGCTTTGGCTTGCACGCTGTGTGTGGTCGACTTGGCTCCTCAAAGCACACAGATTCTGTCGGTGTCTCTAACACTGCTTTCACCTCTTGCATGCAAATGTTGACTGTTTGATCTACCATGTCTGCTTCCTTGCTCACAACACTGAAACAACCTATCAGTAGACCTATTCACCCAAAAAAAAAAACCTATCAGTAGACCTTTTTGGAATTTAGAATTATACATCCGTCCTTATATATAAAACCTTTCAATTAATTCACATCCTTTAAAAAAATTGGTTAAAGTAGTTAATAACATTAAATTTGTCAATTATTTATACCACCCTTTCAAAATTATTCTTAATTTCTCTCTCCAATTAATTGTTTCTTACACATGAGTAATTAATGTTTAGAGAGAGAATACTGTAATTAATGAAGGATATTATAAAAAAATAATAATTAATGAATTAGAAGAGAGTCTTATAATAAAGGACAAGTAAAAAAGTGAAAATGATCTTATATATAGGGACGAAGTAGAATTTTTCTACATGAGCAAGAATATTCTTTCTTTAATTTTTTTACACTTATTGCTAGGTAGAATTAATTTATTTTGTATCATTATCATTTCTTAGGATTTCATTTAAGTCCCTAAAATTAACTTATTTTTCTCATTTTGGTTCCTAAATTATTATTATTATTATTATTATCACTTAAGTTCCCAAACTAAGAATCAAAACAACAAAAATGAATTAATTTTAAGACTTAAATGAAACCTTAAAAAAATTTGGAGACTTGTTTAAATTTTTCTTAATTTCATAAACTAAAATAGCACCAAGATACAAATTTAAGAACTAAATTAATTAACTATTTATTCTAAATTTATCTATGGTGTAACTTAGCCAAGAGGCTCGTAACTTGTAACATTTGGGAACTAGGGTTGGGTATGCGCTCGTTGAGAAGAAACAAAATCGTGATTCTGAAGCTTCTAGTTTCATAAGAATTTATAAGTGTATTCTCCATCAATTTATTACATTTCGTTATAAAATTATAAATATTAGTCAATTCAATCTTTTAAATTATAGAATATTAATTTAATTCTTATAACTATTAAATATTGGTCATTGTAATTCTTGTTTTTATACTTTTAAAGATTAAAATTACTTTTTGAACAAAGCTAAAAATTGTAAAGACCCCTATAAATTATCAGCTGCCCTTGTCTGCATATACATGGAATCCCAGCCCGAAACTGCTTAAAATCAATGATAAACCACAAAAGCAAAGTTTAATCGCCCAAAACGCAACAGTATGCCAACACATGATTGCACACTTCAAAATAACTCATGAAGTCTATCCAAAACAGCACACCTGAAAAGGACCACGATTCAAGATTAAAATTACTTTCATGTTGTGATATCAAAGGTTGAAAATTGAAATTATCATCATTTGATAATTCTTAGACAAAACAATTTTTTTAAATGTTAAGAACTAAATTGACTGTAGTTATAATTTCAAGGATTGATTTGATGTATTGCTTATTTAAAACTTCATATTCAAAATATTAGGACAGAACCTATATCTTTGGGTGTTATCTTTTAATTAAAGTTTTTTTAAAGAATTTTTTAATTAAAGTTAAGAGTTCTATTTTGATAACTCATGCAATAAAAGTCAACATCAAAGGTTGACACGTTTCTTAAGTGAAACTTTATTATTATTTTTTTTTATCATCGTGAAAACTTTAATTTTAATCCAAAACAATTACTAAAAGGATATAGAGTATTATATCTAAATTTCGTCCAAAATATATTACCACTTTCACAAATAACATTTTGGTATTTCTATAGTACCTACATCCTTACCGTTAACTTTCTTTATTTGATATTTTAAATTTTAATTGCAATTTTTTAAATGAAAAAGTATTCGTACAAAAGTATATGTATGACTATTTTAAAAGAAGGAATATACAAGTAATACTTGAAATAATTTCCATCACTGTCATAGGGGAGGCCCCAAGGGGGATATTTGATTGGGGCAATTGCTTCCTGCACCTCCTGCTTTTCTTCCTGCACTCCATTGGAAACACTGAATAGACTAAAATGCCCTATTCCACTTCCCCAGCGAACCCTAGCCTTTTCTCTGCCTCTTTCTTTCCCTTGCGCCGTCACACCCCCTTTCCCCCAATCCGAGGTCGTCGTTGGTCCCTCACGTCGCACTACCTCATGCCGTCGTCATCCATTGCCGGAGCACTCATTTCCATCACCGCCCACCCTCCACATGCACCGCCGCATCACCAACAAACCCACCCTCCCTTCCCTTCCCTCTCTTTTCTCCCCTTCTCCGACGGCAAACCCACCCTCGCTTCCCTCTCCTTTCTCCCTCCCTTCCATCTCCTTTCTCCCTCCCTTCTCTGACGGCTACACCCCACACGTCCCAGTTGAAGTGTCGCGTCACAGCACCCCCGTGACCTACCTTCATTTTTATTGGGTTTCAATGTTTGAAGAGCAGCTTCATGCTCTTGACGTTGATAATGAACCCTCCATCGAGCGTTATGCACCCCCATCCTTTTTCAACCTTTTCCAAAATAGTTATTTCGGAATATGATTTTCATATTCTGGAATAGATTTTTTGGATTACCTATACAATTTTGAAATATGAAAATCATATTCTGGAATAGCTATTTCGGAAGTGTATAGATAATCCGAAAAACCTATTCCAGAATATGAAAATTACATTCTGGATTAGTTATTCTGGAAAAAATTATACACTTCTGAAATAACAATTCTGGAAAAAAGAGAGGGTAACATAGGAATTTTAAAATATTTGGGGTGCAGGAAGCAAAAAATGGAGTGCAGGAAGAAATTCCCTTTGATGGGCTTCAAGCTAGGTCCATCTAACTCTGGCCCATCTAACTCTAACATAACTGAAGGCCGAATTATGAACAAAATTTGGTCTGAACGTCGAACTACGTTTTTTTATTTTTCCAGCTTTCTTCTTCAACCATGTATAATTTTCCTACAAGAAAAATGAAAGCAAATAATACAAAATTAAATCATAGATTCTCATGCAAGAATCAAAGTCCATAACTACCGACATTGACATTGACTTCTCCTCTACTACTCTTTCATTTCAACTCAAGTCCTTTTGTGACGTATTGACATTGACTTGCTCCTAATTTGTATCCTGCGGCCATGTTAGTGAAAACACTGAAAATATTGTTTTATTCCATTTTCTTATTGATCTATTAGTTCCTATAAAGTTAGAGCTGATTGGGTTAGGTATGTATGATCGTTAAGGAAGACTAAGGCCTTATGGCCCGTATCTCCCTATTGCGATTCAAGATTATGTTTCCATGAAAGTTTGGACCCTTATACCAGCTACCGAACCTATTACGAGACACCACTGGCCTAGAAACATTTTGGTTAATT
Organism: Pueraria montana var. lobata; assembly: GCA_026413185.1. Lineage (NCBI taxonomy): Eukaryota > Viridiplantae > Streptophyta > Magnoliopsida > Fabales > Fabaceae > Pueraria > Pueraria montana. The sequence continues at coordinate 10,596,018 of CM048654.1, forward strand.
TCATTTCATTTTGGTTGCTAGGCTTCACCGGGTATTGTGGTTACTCTACCAATATTCATGCAGAGCTTATGGCAATTTATCAAGGGTTGCTGTTAGCTTGGAATTCAGGTTACACTCAAGTTGTTTGTGAATCTGACTCTATGACTGCCTTGCATTTGATCAATAATCAAGGCTCATCTTTGCATCCTCATGCTTCTTCTATCATCAACAGAATTAGATCCTTCATTGGGAAACCTTGGGATATCTCTTTCAACCATGTACTTCGAGAGGGAAATTAATGCGCTGATTGGTTATCTAAACAAGACTCTTCTAATACTCATAGTTTACATATTTATAATTTGTGCCCTTCTGCTCTGCTGCCTCTTGTTTTAGCAGATGCAGTAGGAACCTGCTTTGCTAGGTCTTAGTTTCTTCTGTTTTGCTTTTTTTCTCAATGATAAAAAAAAAATATCGAATATAATTTGGTTAATTGAACATATAGATGTTCTAATAGTCTTAATTATTTCATATATATAGTGCAATGCAACTATACGAGGTTATGCTTTAGTCTTTAGATTGGTTGCCTTTTATAAGTTAACACGAGTACACGACCTAGATGGATAATGTGTAGAAAGAGGAATATAAATTGAATAGTTCCAATTTGACATTGACTCTTAGACGGACGGTAATGGTAAAATAAGGCAATTTTATATGAATGCTGTATTTACAGACACAATTTATCAATTTAGGATAAAACTAAAATAACTTCAATAATAAAGAATCAATTGTATTTTTAATTATTATTCTTACATATTTAAGTTTTTTTATTGACTGTAAGCATTCATCCAAGATAACTTGATATAATAAGCAGTCAAACTGTTATTAACAAGTTATTTTTCATTTAGCCGAGTGATCAGTAATTTCCATGTTGTTACTTGATTGGGCAGACATTTTCTTCAATTGTGTATCAAATACGTTACTATTTATATTTGCTAAGCTTAATTTATATATAAAGTTTCTGTCTGGCCTTCCCCTCTTTTTGCCCTCTTGAAATTAGTCGAACATGCACCATGTTCCAAAATCTGCACCGGTTAATTACTATACCGGTAGGGTATTCGGCTATATAAATAACCGAATACCCCCTCACCACAAACATCCGAATATAGATGTTCGGCCTAAATCTGGCCGAACACACTTGCCCCTTACGCGTAACTAGCTATATCGTCGAATACCATCGCGGGTGTGTTCGGCATCACTACGGCCGAATACTAAGTATAGTATTCGTACAAGGCAGATCCCATTAAAAGGCCATTACCAAGGTAAACCAAAGATTATGAGATAATTAAGCAACCTTAATTAGTGTGGATCGGTCATTAAGGAATGGTCAGGGCTCATAAGGGTCCAGGCCCAACAAGATAAGTATAAAAGGGGATACACTCCTCAAGATAAAGGACTTTTACCCTCATTTATTACTCACATTAAATGCTTTGAGCCGAAACCTGACTTAAGCGTTGAAGTGTCTTTTGTAGGTACCACCCACCGTTCGTACAGAAGGATTCAGATATCTACAGAAGATCTTGAAGCAAAGAGTAGAAGATTACCCCAACATTCTCAGACAAGAACATTTTGGCGTCCACCGTGGGACCCGGTAAAACTTATCCCGTAGCCCCTCAAGGAATGGTCACTACCCGAAGTCACGCATACATGGACATACCTGAACTATCGACACAAGCCAGGCAACAACACGACAAGGACAGCACCTCGTCGGCGAAAATATGGAGCATGTGGAAGATCAAGCGAATTGGTCGTCGGAGTTAAGACAGCTAAGAGCCGATATGTCGGCAATGAGAAGGCAGCATGCACTGGAGGTATCGGCCCTTCGACAAGAGAACGCGGAGCTGAGAAATCTGAATCGATCCTGGAAACCCGAGGATCAGGCACAAGATAAGCAACATGAGGGCGAGTCTGCGGCCAATCTTAGTATCCATGGAGCAACCAATCGGCCTTCGACCTTCACGGCCAATACTCAGTCACACCCCTGTAGGCATCCTTTCATTTCCGGAATCATGGAAACCCCTCTTCCCCCAAATTGGAAAAACCTCAGCCTGGACCGATATGATGGGAGTACGGACCCAGATGAACACATAGATGTTTACGTCACCCAAGTTAGCCCCTCGGCAGTCATGGCAGATATGGAAGCTAGAGAGCCGAAAGCTGAAAAGTCCTACGTCTGTTGTTTCAACTTCTTCCCCTTTTCCTCCTTCGAGGCCTCGCGGCTTCGGTGTCTCTTCTTATCCTTGTCTCTGTTTCTCTTCTCCCCGGCCGGAGGGGGTGCGGTATCCATCGGAGGCGGCCTGGGGGTCGGCTGTTTCACTATAGGGGGTATCGAGGCAACACCCGAAGTGTTCCCAACAACTTAAGCCCTATTCTTTCGAGCATTCCGAAAGGAAAGAACATCGCCACCGGCATCCGCCATAATACCTACACCTCATAAAACACTTAGTCATTCATGAGAGCCAAGTATAAAAGAAACAGGAAAGAAAGAACCGAAACCTTACCACACATATCGGCCACAATAGTCTAAAAATTAAATAAAGCCACGAGCTGTCTAGCAGGAAGCTTTCGGGGAAGAGACTCAAGAAAGAGGAGGTCCTCCCGTTCCCTTTCGGTCATCATAGACTTCAGAAATTCTTCATAACGCCGAGGGTTTCGCTCCCAATAAAAAGGAAATAGGGGCTTCCCATCACTATCATAGAAGTGATTAGCCCCCTTATTCGGCCTAATTATTACTTTAAAGTAGCCGATTTTGAAATTTTTGTAGGAAGAAGTAAAAGATTGGGAAAAGGGCCTCTTCGGTCTCCTTATCAGGGATACCCACAATCCACTCCTGGACCGAGTACAAAAATAGTACAAGAACACGCTCACCGAAGGCTCTATAAAGTTAAAAAAGCAGAGGGCACGAAAGGCCTGGATTGCGGCCCACCCATTCGGATGCAGTTGGGAGGGTGTCACGTTCAAAATCCGAAGCACCCCCATAGTAAAGTCGTCGAAGGGAACCGTTACATGTAAATCACGGAATACGCAATCATACATGTAAAAGAAGTCCCTTTTGGACTCACCCTTACCCATAAAAACGAATTCGGCATTTGTTTCACGCCGACAACATTGCAACGCTATCGGGCAAAACTCATCCTCAAGGATGCTAGACACTTCTACATAGTTGACAAAATTGACTACACTACGCTTATTGTCGTACCGAGACCAGTAGGATCCGACCTCCTCGTTTACCCATGTGTACCCATCCAGTGTAATCGGCGAGAACACTCTCTTCCCCTGGTTAACCCATCGCTTACGCTTCGGCTTTTGGCTGGAAGTGTCACTTTCAGCCAAAGGGGACACCATGTTTTCACCCACCCGCTCTCGAACAGGGGGTGGGGAGGGGGACGTTGGATGGGAAGAAGAGGAAAAGGTAGAAGACGAAGACGAAGATGAAGAAGTCGAAGACGAAGATGAAGAAGTCGAAGACTCTTCACAAGACTCCCCACTAGTCGAGGCGGACGATCAAATCTCAACCACCTCGGTTTTCCCAGAAAGCTTACGACCAGACGAACTCATAATGCTGAAAAAAGAAAAAGCAAAAGCCGAACTCTCGTACCTTGGTTAAGACGAGAAAGACAAAGCAAGACAAGAGTATTCGGCCGAGAGCGAAGCAAGAAAGAACTGAGACTGTAAATAAGGGATGCAAAGACGACATCCCTCATCCTATTTATAGGGCCCAAGCCCACAACGGTCCAAAAAGTTGATAACCGTTAGATCAATCTAGATCTAACGGTACATAAGTGCCAACGCTTCGATCCCTTCACTTCAACGACTTTTTTAATCCATAGTGGCAGAATTTGAAACGACACAACAAGCCGCGCATTTAGAATCAAAGCCTCTTCGTCACAGCTGATTACTCGAGGCTGGGGGGCATGTATACCGGTGGGGTATTCGGCTACATAATTAACCGAATACCCCCTCACCACAAACATCCGAATATAGGTGTTTGGCCTAAATTTGGCCGAACACTTTTGCCCCTTACGTGCAACTAGCTATATCGCCGAATACCATCGAGGGTGTGTTTGGCATCACTACGGCCGAATACTAAGTATAGCATTTGGACAAGACAGATCCCATTAAAAGGCCATTACCAAGGTAAACCGAAGATTATGAGATAATTAATCAACCTTAATTAGTGTGGATCGGTCATTAAGGAATGGTCAAGACCCATAAGGGTCCAGGCCCAACAAGATAAATATAAAAGGGGATACACCCTTCAAGGTAAATGACTTTTACCCTCATTTATTACTCACATTAAATGCTTTGAGCTGAAACCTGACTTGAGCGTTGGAGTACCTTTTACAGGTACCCCCTCCACCGTTCGTATAGAAGAATTCAGACATCTACAGAAGATCTTGAAGCAAAGAGTAGAAGATTACTCCAACATCCTCTGACACGAACAATTACCCATTTAATATTTTAATCATTCGTAAAGAAATAGTAAACTAAATTTAAAAAATGTATATATATGACAAAAAAATTCTTGATGAAAGACCACGAGCTACTGATGTGGATTCATGTCAAGCCGTTTACTTTTTTGAATGCTGTTTGACACGTGATGTGTTATGTTCATGCAAATGATATTATGAGGTCTCTCCTTTGTGAACAAGTAGTGAATCTTTAGAGCATGGTCATGACTCATGAGAGGAGTGTAATGTGAGTCCTTTGGCGTTGCAGACAAAAAGGAACGTGAAGGGCTTATATTTATAATGATACTTTTCTTTCCTCACTTCACTTGCACGCCGGGTTTTTGTATCATTCGCTTCTCAATTATGTTATGCGTGATTCCCTCACATGCGTGACAGTCTTTTCCATTTGTTCCTTGTGACTTCTTCTGAGAAGTGTATGTGTATGCATACACACGTCCGTTTTGTATTTTGATAAAATCAATTATGATAAAATTAATTTAAAAATCAACATACGTCACATAGGAAATAGTATTAACTGTTTCTGTTTGAAGGGACTAAAAATACTGATTTTTTAAAAATTCAATGATGAAATACAGGAATTAAAACAAATTTTTTTATAAAGTACACTGACTAAAAATATATATTTTTATTTTATCTACCGTAATAAGTTTTGACCCAAAACCCGCTTGACTTCGTGAAACATTGAATGAAAATGGGTTAGAATAATGGAAGAGCTCAATTTGGTTTGGATTGGGTTTTCTTAGGCCCAAATCCAACCACTGTTCAATCCTACTTAATTTAACTTGTTTTTTAAAATACTTTTTTTTCCTCAAATTACTTAAAACTTCTAAAAAGAATGATTGTTTTCTTGGTAAAGAAAAACTGTAACCAAACATGACGCTGGTTAGCGTGCCATACTTGTTAGGTGGTGTATGGTGCACCATGACATTTAGCATTGTTATTCGCACCCCAAAATTGCTATTCACATTCCCATGTGTTTAATTTTTTTTACTGTAAGTAGGTTTTTTTTACTGTAGCAATATATATATATATATATATATATATATATATATATATATATATATATAATGAGTTACTTTTTTTATTTTAAAGCAGCAAAATTACGTCCAAGCCCGGTAATTTACTGTAGCAAAAAATATATATTTAATTTAACATGTTACTTTTTTTATTTTAAAGCAGTGAAATTACGTCCAAGTCGTCTTGGTAGTGCTCTGAATTATTTTTATTTATGAAAATATCCTTTCCACGGAATCATGATTCCATGGCAAAATAAACTACGGAATCATGATTCCGTTGTGTACCTGGAGGTGCAAAAAAAATACACAATGGAATCATGATTCTGTTGTGTATTTTATCAACGGAATGACGATTCTGTTTCATATTTTGCCCACGGAATCATGATTCCATTTTGTATTTTTTTTGCACCCCCAGGTACACAACGAAATCATGATTATGTGGAAATGGTACATTTTATACAAATTGATTATGTGAATAGGTGCGAATAGCAATGCTAAATGTCATGGTGCACCGTGCACCACCTAACAAGTATGGCACGCTAGCCAGCGTCTTGTATAAAATGTACCCTTTCCACATAATCATGATTCAGTTGTATAAAATGTACAACGGAATCATGATTCCGTTGTGTACCTGGGGGTGCAAAAAAAAAAAAACGAAGTGGAATCATGATTCCGTGGGCAAAATATGAAACGGAATCGTCATTCCGTTGATAAAATACACAACGGAATCATGATTCCGTTGTGTATTTTTTTTGCACCTCCAGGTACACAACGGAATCATGATTCCGTAGTTTATTTTGCCATGGAATCATGATTCCGTGGAAAGGATATTTTCATAAATAAAAATAATTCAGAGCACTACCAGGACTTGGACGTAATTTCACTGCTTTAAAATAAAAAAAGTAACATGTTAAATTAAATATATATTTTTTGCTATAGTAAATTACCGGGCTTGGACGTAATTTTGCTGCTTTAAAATAAAAAAAGTAATCCATTATATATATATATATATATATATTGCTACAGTAAAAAAACCTACTTACAGTAAAAAAAATTAAACACATGAGAATGTGAATAGCAATTTTGGGATGCGAATAGCAATACTAAATATCATTGTACACCGTGCACCACTAGCAAGTATGGCACCCTAGCCAGCGTCACCAAACATATGCTAACTCCCTCAGAGCCTCCAATCCGAAATCTTGTTGTGTTGTTAATTTTTGTTTTTTTTTTTCATTTACCAAAAAAGCAAAAACGATAATTGCTCTAGATAAAGTTGTATTTTCATCACCATAGCCTCACCTTGTAGGAGACCAGGAGTAGAACAAAATTGTTGTATTTCGTGAAAAATGAAAAAATGCATAGATTTTGTTGTAGGTTGATTGCTAACTAACCATAACTGATACCAACTTAATCGGATAAGTTTTGTTTGGTCATCCTTCTTCAACCATATTTATCTTTCACTTGATTCATTTTCTAAACATTGGCCAACAACTAAGGTTGTCCCTGTCAAAGAACCCCAAGGATTTGGTGGTCTCCTTCATGTGGAACCCCTTTCCGCATCTAATTTTTCTCATGGCTACGTCTGATCTCTTTATTAATATTAAAAATCAAACAAAAGCCATTCTATCCATTTCTCTTTGATGCTTCCCTTATTCAGCAAGCAAGAATTACATTAATTTTACTTAATTTATTTTATTTCATATAACTAGTTATATATTAATTATTAATTCTCCCCTCATATCCTCTCATTTTGTTTATCAGATTTAAACGTTAAATTACATGAAGAAAACATGCGAAGCTAACACTAACACTTCCCTCGAATATGAAGTAAAAAAAAAAAAAAAAAAACTTCCCTCGAATATAATTTAATTCGTGTATAATTGAAAGCGAGATTTCGAACATGTTTTATATTTGTTTTACTTCAAACGATCTAAACAACAAAACAAAATATCACTACAATGAAAAAAAATATTTTCACTTTTCATAAAAATTATTGCATAAAATAAAAAATAAATTTATCAACACAAGTTTAAGTAAAAATTAACAAAATTATCATACATAATAAATTATAATATCTGTATAAAAAATTGTAATAAGATGACATATAAAATTAATGTATAGACTATTTTCAATTAAAAAAAAAAAGAAAAAATTGTCTCCATGTTAATAATGTAAAAGATTTTATATTGTTATTCAATTATAAATTAATATGTATGATAAATGAATTAATTTTATTATATTTTTTACTGGATTTTTTTACACTATTAGTAGGTAGAAATTACACTAAAAAAAAAAAAGCTTCAAACTTAAACAGTACTTAAAAAATTACATTTACTTGATTCTAAAAAAATAAATAAGAGTTTAAATATATGATCTGTCAGAGTGTCAGATGTGAAATATCTATTTAGCTCCATCTACCTAAACTTGTTTAAGTTTTTTACTTTTGATTGTTTAAATTAAAATCAATCTTATGATATGATGTTAATACAACCGAATCAAAAGAAAAGAAACCACACCAAAATTTCAATTCTCTTATGGATAGAAAAAAAAATGAAAATAAAAATCCGTAACGTTTGGTGAAAAGGTGCAATGCAGGTGATCATGGTCTATCTAACGGAGTTTGCGTGTAGGTGAAACCAGCTCCAGCGCAGTGCGTAAAGGCAGACAGAGAGAGAGAGTGAATGAGTGAGTTACAAAATGAAGAGTGACGAAGAGTGACGAAGCCATTTCGCCATTATCACTCATCTCGCACCAAAAGCGATGAAGCTCTAGGTCAGTCAGTTCCTTCAATTTCACCTTTCGAATCTAATCCTTCTCTCTCTCTCTGCTTCTTCATTTCATTTCATTTTTTAAATCAGTTGTCATTGTCGATCTTCGCAGTTGCCGCTTTTCTCGCTTTGATCCGTGCATTTTCCTCTGGCGTTGCGATCTCCGAAGCTGCGAGATTCTTCTGCCTCGATTGCGCACTTCATGTGATTCTGCTTCTCTCTATAAACCAAAGTATCATACTCCTTCCGTTTGTGCCTTGTTTGGTTTCCGAAAAATAAAAATAGAACTATAGGATTTGTAGTTTGTTGAGGAATACACCGTCATTGCGCTGCTTGAATTTTTATATGCTAAGGCTAAATCGTAGGTTCAGATGCGATGACAATTTTCCTCTCTCTCTCTTGCTTCATATTCTCGTCATTGAATCTCTGTTTCTTCCAGAGAGATCTCGCAGATTTTCTTACTTTCATGTGATCTTAGAATGCACTATTCTGATCAGCCGATAAGAAACACATTTTGATTTAATAATATTAACGTATTTGATTGCTAAGGATTGTTATGGCTGATTGCTGGCTAAAATTTTGTAAGCTTTGGTATTAATGGCTTTTCAATTTTATTTTATTTTTGTCATTTTTCTTTACTGCATTTGTTAGTTCTGAAATTTCTTTATTCTTGATGTAAAATGCTAGATTAGGCATGCTGGATTATCTTTCTTATAGAATGGATGGATTTAAGCAATTATTAATCGAAGATAAAACGGAATTGGTTGAATTAATGGAATTTGGCCTCACAGCATCTGTGTGTTTTTTTTTTCTTTCTGCAGGTTTACATTTTAGGAGTAGCTGAATCATATGAGGCGGGTGGTCTTTTGTTAATTACTTCAATTTCTGTTGACGAATCTGCCTTGGTGAATCTGTTAAGATTGAAGGATAGATTTGTATATATTAATGTTAGTGCTGAAGCTTTTTTTGTTTTGGGTTTGTGTGCTGCATTGTCTTTGCACCGATTCTTCTAATTTAATTTGCCCTGAATTCTCTATGCAGACTGCAGATTACTTGTCTGGCAGAAAGGATTCAAAATGAGTTGGAACCCACACATGGAGGTCCATTACAATAGCATTAGCTATCCCTATAATACAGCAGGAAGCTTTATCGAATATTTTGAAGGTCTCACCTATGAACATGTCAACTTCATTTTTTCTGGTGCATCGCATGCTCAGGTGCCTGCAAAAATTGTCATCTATATCTTGTTTAAGATATTTTATATAAGCCTTGGTTTGATGGAAATTGTTCTTCTTATTTTCTCAACGTAAATCTGTCCTGTAGCTGTGTTTCATTATTTTATCTGAAACTTTGACAATATAATATATTAATATTCAAGTAAAGACATAAAATTCCATTTATATATGCAGGAGAGTTCATACCCTTCAAATTCAAGCTTTTACAAGTTTGGACTATCTGATCAAGAGAATACTTCATACTATCGTTATGGTCATGGCTATGAGGTAAATCATCATGAACCACTGGTGGATGAGTATAGGAGACCTTCAGAGAACTCATTGACAGTCAATGAACAGACAGCAGCAGCAAGCTCAGAATGGGTTGAAGGCGGAAACACTGACACACGAGAGAATTCTATTGAATGTACGTTTGTGATTTTCATCTGAAGATAATTTTTGTAAATATATAAAGGCCTTAGATTAGCCTTGGAACAATTGAAACAACAAATGGCCCATCATGCACATTATAAGTAATTAATAGTAATATAATATCTGGGTGACAAAATGCAGTCTTGGGTATGTGTAAGTTCCTAAAAAGTTCATTGCTGCTCACCTCATACTACTAAACCTTGATTCTTTTTGTGAGCAGCATCATAATGTTTGAGAAACTGGTTGTTGTACACTAAATTAATCAGTAATTAATTCACAGTTATCTCAATGCCATGATCTTAAGCTCTTTATATCATCCTTAGGATTTGCCATAATTTAGCTGATCTTTCTAAAACTAGACAATGGATATTTCTCTAAATTGTTGACAACTTATTTAATTTTCACCTTTCCTCTACACCTGTTCATTACTGTTTACCTTGTCCTTTTGCTAAGAAGTAAATAAATGCTGAAACTTTTAACTATTGTTGTAAGGAAAATATGGACTCAAGTCCTCTGCAGGGACAAATCTATAAAGCATCCAAGGGGGACCTGGACATATATTGCAATGGAGTAGAAGTATGTAGAAGTCAAAAAATGAACCTGAAGGCAAAGTCAAATTGAAGTGATAAAAGTATTTGAGTATTGGTGACAAAAGTCAAAGTAAACATTAATTCACAACATTTAAGTAGTTCCATTCCTTAGAGAGAGAGACAGAGAGAGAGAGAAATCAGTTAAATGAGTAGTTCCACTTTGGTAAGCCATCCAAATATGGCAGCCCTTGCCCAGAACAAATCTTGTAGGATTTTTTTTAAGCTTAGTTCCAAAGACAATGCAGTAGATTCTGTTAATGACCTCTTCATTTATATCCATGTAAATCCCCTTTTGCATATCTGTCATTTGGTAGTTTTGAGTCTTATCACCCTACATATAAAATGTTCGCTCACAATTTAAACAACTGTCTCTTTTCTTTTAGGTCCTCGAAGACATCATAGTAATTCAAGTGATTATCAGGTATTTGTCTTGAAGATTCCTGGTGCCTGAAATGCTTAAATGCTATGAACTTCTAAGAAGTTTATGCAGTTACCTTTAGCCATTCATCAGTTTGAAGCACAATAAATGATTATCTAATAAGCCATTTTGCCAAATTCTGCAGGTCATTTGGCAAGACAATATTGATCCTGACAACATGACCTACGAGGTTGGATTGAGAGTCTCAGATATCTTCTCTTTCTAGTCATTATATAGTATTTCATTAAGTACAGCTACTATATATTTTATTTCTTTGGAGTCAATCTTCTAGATATATACAATAGTTGATCTTGTAATTATTTGACTAAGGGAACATACTTTGGTTACTCATTTTGGCTTAAATACCTTTTTAGTCATTGCAATTTAGCGTTTTTTTACTTTTCGTCATTGCAAAAAAAAATTTTTGGTTTTAGTCTTTGCAAATTATGTTTATTTTATTTTTCGTCCTTAAAGCGGTTTAGATAGCGCTTTGAACAGTGAAAAAAACGCTACCTAAACTGTTTTAAGAACGAAAAACAAAACAAACATCATTTACAAAGACTAAAACCATTTTTTTTTTACAAGGACGAAAAGTAAAAAAACGCTAAATTGCAAGGACTAAAAAGGTATTTAAACCTTTATTTTTATATCTTTGGTTGTTTAATGCTTCATAGTACACATTATTCTACATGGAGATAGTTACTCATGGAAAATAATGTCTGGCAAAATTGTTTCATAAAATTCTCAGTTAGTTATGTGTCCTTATCAGCTAGATTGCATTACATATTTCAATAATTGGCAAAATCCATAGTGTTCCTTCTACTACTGGTTTATTTGTTCTGGAGAAAAAAGTTAATAAGGTAACATGTATGTTAGAAAATTGTCTCTCAGATGCACACTTGCACGTGTTTTTCAATTAAATGTGTGGCTAATGCTAGTGTGATCTTAAATCATTATAGTTTGTGAATTTCTGTATAGATAGCAAATTAGCAATTAGAAAAAGGTGGAAGTATAGACTACTTATATTTGAGTTTATTATTTTCCAACATCAATATGCTATCATTTGTTGCAGGAACTACTTGAATTAGGTGAAGCTGTTGGAACTCAAAGCCGTGGTCTCACCCAAGAACAGATCTCCTCGCTTCCAGTGTCAAAGTACAAATGTGGGTTCTTCTTGAGGAAGAAGTCACGGGATGAGAGGTAATATTTGGGTTTCTGGACTCGTAATCATTATGTTTTGATGCAATTGTTGCTTTTATTCTCCTTTCACTTGTTATATAATTTTTTTTGTCATGTGTCTAGCTTTCAAAATCCTTGTTTCTGCTTTTTATTCTTGAACTCTACTTGTTCTTGGTTGAATATTTTTTATCAAACAGTTCTATTTCGGGGTTCAAAATGATCTTGAGGAATTGTAGATATCTGCTATTAAGCTTATACTTTGGGTTAAATTTCTACTAAGCTTATCAAAGAATTCTGTCTCAACAAAGAATTTCCTTATATAATATGGAATTGGAAACGGTCCGGATGGGAATTAACTTAAAAACCCTGGTATTATGTCTGTTGTGTGCTTTGAAATTCTAACTTAAGTTTTCTCTGCTAAATTGTTGATCTGGCTCGTCTTGTTTAGATGTGTGATTTGCCAGATGGAATATAAAAGAGGGGACAAGCGTGTCACTTTGCCATGTAAACATGTCTATCATGCTAGTTGTGGGAACAGGTGGCTTAGCATCAATAAGGCAAGATATTTACCAATTCAATAAGTGCTTTTGGTACTAATTTTCACGTCTGCTGAGATACTTATGTTTTTGTTTTTCCTTCTGGGCTTATTTTTTCAGGCTTGCCCTATATGTTACACGGAAGTGTTTGCCGACAAGTCAAAACACAAATAATCTCTAGCGGATAAGTAACCTGCATATGTTTCTGTTTCTCCTTGAGTGTGGGCGTCTTTCATAGAAATACGTTTTTATTTTATTTTTCCTTTCCGTAGTGAGGTCAGCCCTGGGTTTAGTAAAAATACAGAGAGAATCTAAAGTTTTATAAAGGATATGGACATGTATCAATTATCATGGTTGTACTGGAGGGGTTGGATTACGGTTTTGTTTTCATAATATTTAATACAGTGTGCTATGATTTCACGTAATCATTATCCCGTGCTGCTGATACAGTGTTGTTGAAAAGGCATGTGAACATGCTTTCGCCGTTTTTTCTTCAGACACTTACCAAGTGCGTTAGGCATTAAACCCTGATGTTTTTAAGTGGTGCCAAAGTACTACATAAGTAAAGGGAATAATCAATGTTGTCTGCTCAGACAAGCTTTAACTTGTGATTAAACAACGTATCTAGTAATTAGTATTCACGCAAGCAGTGTCTCTCTCTCGACGTTTTCATTGCTCTCATATTATGGCTGAACCTTGGTTTAGTTAGGTTTAGTTTAGATGAACTTTTCAACAAATATTTGTACAAGAAAAATAATTTAATGTGGATAAAATTTTTAATTAGTACTTATAGGTGAAGAAATAAATATATAGAATATTGAACTTCTTTTATATGTTAAAATTAAATTATGTACCTCAAGTTTTGGAGATATTAGAGTAGAGAATTTCTAATAAAGGTAAGGTGGATAAGTTAATTTTAAATTATGAGAAAATTTGATTTAATTTCTTTTTTCATTTTTTTCTCTTATAAGAACTTGTTAATAATTTTATCTAAATAGCCCAATATAATGAATCGATTAAGGTAAGATAAATTATCATATTTAGAAATTCTTGTTTAACTTTTTTTTTATTATTAATTGAGATGCATAAGTTGATTTTAACTTATTGGAGAATTGTGATTAGGCATCCCAACCCTAACTCTGAAGTGTTATTAGTTTTTTTTTTTCTAATTTGTGATACTCTCCCATACTTTAACCATTATAATGATTAATTCATATTTTCATAATTATAAGAGATAAAATTAGGAGAATAAAAAAATCTTGACTTAATTGCACTCTTTGTCCTCAAAGTTTGACTATGTTGCAAAATTTGTTCCCAATTAATTTTCTTTTTTTCTCCTTTTTTTTTTCTTTCAAATTTTGTCCCAAAAATTCCTAAATGTTATGAATTTTATCCTTCCATCAATTGACCATCAGTTCGGTTAGTCAACCGTTAATGTGATGACGTTGACATGGTACTTTGATGTTGACGTGACAATAAAAGTGGCATTAACATGAGCTGATGACATGACAATGACGTAGGAGATGTAATGACATATAATTGATGGGCAAAATGCATAACATTATGAAAATATGGGAACAAAATGTGCAACATTGTAAAAATATGAGAGCAAAATGTGCAACATTGTTAAAATTTGAAGATAAAATGGAACATTGTGAAAGTACGACGACAAAATACGAGAAAAATAATAAATGATAAAAATATTAGCATTTGCTATCTTTAAACCTTCCTAAACCATTCTAACCTACAAACAATGTCATTTCCGATTGCAAACCACCATTTAACCTCTTGGAATCCAACATTATCACCCAAAATCATAAATGCAAGTCCTATTACATAACAAATAACATAAATTATTTGATTCTCAACATTATTTAGCTACTACCCGTGTGCGTACCGTTGCCATCCACATCAAGTTTAAGTGCATGCCTTTCTTGTAGAATCTCTTACCGCATTCTTGCCACAAGGGCCCTTTATCATTCTACTAATGTTCGCCCTAAAATGCCTTGCAATATCGACCAGGAGCTCTTACCCAACGCAACTGTTTTGTCAGCACCAACCAAATTTGTCGACCTCTTTTCTCCTTCCCCAACACCATGCAAGTCAAAGGAAAAAACGTTCTAGCTGCAATACCTGCATTAATTAGTAGGAAGCTAATTAATTATATGTGGATATATAATATAAGTTCATAGTTATTTATTATTAAACAGACTGAGGCTACATTGATGGGAGAACTGAATAACAAACTATTGAAGAACATAGCAACAAGGTATCGTGATTAATGTTTCAACTAACTTGGTAAAATCGGGGCCAAAATTTCTAATAGCAGAGTACCAAGTGAGACTTATTATGCTTTGTTAAATGTTACCTATCTTTACTAAGCCGCCCCAAGCTCGCAGGATTGCGTTATGTTGTCATTAATTAAGACTTTGTCATGATTTTTCTTACATGAGGCCACACGTTACTTTCTAAATATGAGAATTCTGAATGTCGCACTCAACCAAAACTTAAAAAAATGAGTCCAAATTTTCCTTAGCCACGAGTATGGCTACCCCAAACAGTTAGTTTTTACATGCACTTTAAGATCCAGAAAATGGAACTGTTTCACAATTTCAGGAAGACCCAGGTTCATTTTTCTTGTCAAAATTTGTTTTGGCAGAATCGAATTTCCCAAATCTTTTTCATGATTGCTGCTATAACACACAAGAAGTGCTAATAACTTCTCACAAAATCCATAGTTCTTCAATGATCTGATATTCAACAGTAATTTTTTTTCTGCAAATATAATTTCACATCCTTAATTTCTAGTTTCTTGTTTTCTCGTCAGATTGAGTGGAAAAAAGGAAATTAAAGGACTTTTTCAACCATTATGTTCATCCCATAATTTAATAATATATATTGCCCTTAATTATGACGTAAGGAATTTAAGTCAGCGAGTGCAGCAAATGGTGCAAACAGCGTTGAGCTCCAAAATTACGCGACTTTGATAGTTTAACTAATGGATAATCTAACAAAATACCTCGCCTCGCTCTATTATGAACTAACAATTGTAGTATCATATCAGACACCTGATACATATCAATAGCTTATAATAACTAATTATCAAACATTTCATATGATTAATTATATATGATTAATTGATTAAAAAAAAGTGAAAAGAAGTTCTAACTTCAGAATTTGCAATCTGGTTTATAGAATTATAGGAGAAAATGGCAATGCATACGTAATAGGAAATGTAGATAGAAAATCAATCGTAAGAGGGTTTTGACTAATATAATTAAGTTGATAAAACTGAAAGAAAAACAATAAGGAAAATAATGAGAGAGAGATGTGGTAGTTAGAAAGGCTAATCGCGCGCATGAGGAAGAAACACTCATCAAGCAAGCAATATGTTAATTAAGTAATCAACGAGTTGTCTTAGTCCTATTGGAACATTAACAAAATATGCATATATGTTACAAGTAAACTGTAGACCTAATACTTAAATAAATAATATAACATTAGAAACATTTACCCAGTCAATCTACATTTCGAGACTCGGCATTTTTTTCGTTAGAATAACCATGCATGAGCTTTCGAAGCCGGGAATCCACTTACTATTCTGGCTTAAAATAAAATCACATGGTTGAAAAAATCCATTGAAGCTAACTTATGCTGATAAACAAAAAAAGGGTAAAAAGTTCACTTACAGTGTTATTGATCGAAATAACCGTAAAAAGAAGAATAATGATACTTTACATTTTAAGTGTCACCTTATATTTGCAGAGTTGTAACCAGTGATTTTTTTAATTTTTTTTTATTGATATGTAACCAGTGATTATACTCTGATTGTACTACATATACATACACATATAAATGAGATAAGATCAATTGACACTAAATGTCAATTTTTTTACCTGTATCATCATCTAATAATTTTTTTTGTAAAATACAAAATTAGCCTATATATTTAACTGTTGGATTGAAAGTTAAGTATATCAAATTTATAGAATTTCATGTAAATCACAAATTAAATTCTATTCCATTGCATATATTACTTTATTTTGACGGCCGGATAATATGTTGTATTAAGTGATATAAGTGCAGAAGTTAATTGACGATAGACAGTAATCATGTACCAAGTCAAAAGTTAACATTTTAATAATATTTTTACCAAATAATTATTTGTCAAGTGCATTATAATTGACAAGGACGCCTTGGTAAGTTGAAGCTGTTTATACACGACAATTTGATCATAAAATAGCATTAACATAACAACTTTTGATTTTTGGCACATAAGATAATTACATTTTAGTATTTTACAGTCCTGAACTATTGACATTTGGAATATAGAACCAAAGCAACATTATAATGAAAAGACAGATTATATAATTATTTCGGGCAAGGTTAACATTTCACTTCATAATCTGTTTCACACAATGGCTTTTTTGCTCACAATTAAATTAATCACCTGATCGGACGCGCTATTCCAATATTTGATCAAATCTAACGAGTACTTATTCAGCTATGACATCACTAACTCCCTTCAGCTTATTGACTTTGTTGAGTTCAAGTTGAAATATAAAATGATGAAAACAAAATGTAGCTAGGGTGCATCAACCTCGAAACCTGGTCTAATATATTATATAACAATTAATGCATTTAACAAATGAATCTTCCCAGTTATGATATGGAAGGTACTAACACTATATAAAGGGTTACAGTCCTTACTTTGCCAACCAAGTAAAACATAAACCACAAGTCTTCCAAGTAATAAGGCACAGAAAGGGAAGCACAGTGAGAGATGGGAACTTCAGGTGGGCCGAGGCAGTGGCCTCGACTCATCTATGCACTAGTATTTTGCCTAATTTCTAGCATCGTTGCTGCTACTGATGACAAGCCTTACTATGGAGGCCAACCATACTACAAATATCCATATCCAACAGCACCACCACCGTATAATGCAAAGTACCCACCCTACTATTACAAACCACCTCCATATAACTATCAATCACCACCTCCTTATGAACCCAAATACCCTCCATATTACTACAAATCACCTCCTTATGAACCCAAATATCCTCCATATTACTATAAATCTCCACCTCCTTATGAACCCAAATACCCTCCATATAACTACAAATCCCCACCTCCTTATGAACCCAAATACCCTCCATATTACTACAAATCACCTCCTTATGAACCCAAATACCCTCCATACTACTACAAATCTCCACCTCCTCCTTATAAACACAAATACCCTCCATATCACTACAAATCTCCACCTCCTTATGAACCCAAATACCCTCCATATTACTACAAATCGCCCCCACCTCCCTATGTCTACAAATCACCTCCACCACCACCTTATGTTTACAAGTCCCCTCCTCCCCCACCATATGTTTATCCATCTCCTCCACCACCTCCATATGTTTACAAGTCCCCACCACCTCCTCCATATTACTACAAATCTCCACCACCACCTCCATATGTTTATAAGTCACCTCCACCCCCACCATATGTTTATCCATCTCCACCACCACCACCATATGTTTACAAGTCCCCACCACCACCTCCGTATGTTTACAAGTCACCTCCACCTCCACCATACGTTTATCCATCCCCACCACCACCACCTCCATATGTTTATAAGTCACCTCCCCCTCCTCCATATTACTACAAGTCTCCACCTCCACCATATGTTTACGCATCTCCACCACCACCTCCATATGTTTATAAGCCTCCATATTACTACACATCTCCACCTCCACCCTATGTCTACAACTCACCACCACCACCTCCTTCATATGACTACAAGTCCCCACCTCCTCCATATTACTAGAAAACTCCACCCCCACCATCTCTCTCGCCTCCTCCACCGTATGCCTATAAGTTATCACTACCTCCATTACCTTCACCACCTTCTCCATAAATTACTACAAGTCTTCACCTCCTCCAGCATATATATTATTATGTCTATCACTCACCCCTGCCACCCGTGTATTAAGCTAGGGGTTAAAGCTATTTGAATTTTTCAATTAAATAAGATTCAACATTGTTGCAGTTTGTTAGCGAGCCCTCGTTAATAATATATGGTCTGCGCTATAGCGAGAGCCATGCATTATGGATGTACCCATGTTGTACTATTATATATGTATCAGTGAGTGTTAATTCATAAGTTTGTTTTAATTTCTTTTATCAAATTTTATAATGTCATATTTTGTACTGGTTGGTGTTAGGTTTCCATTTCCTTCTCTGTATAAGTTCATATACTTTTCGAAAGAAAGATCTTGATTTGATCAAAATCTGATGTCACCAAAAGGACTGAAGTTGCTCTCTTCTCTTCTCTCTTTGTATACTCGATCGCTATGGAACACAAATACCTATCCATTTTGAAATGTTGCAGTGTATATATGTTTTCGAGACGGAAATCTACTAAACACTTGTCTGACATGTTAATTTTTTTTTTGTTAAGTGTCTAATTAAAAAATAATTTTTATAATTTGAACACTTGAATTGATACTTTTATATATATGGACACGTATTTAGGTTATTAAAAAATATTTATAGTTTAATCTTTAGAAAATTCATATTAAAATATAATATAAAATATTAAAATAACATTTTTCACATTTTGTGTGAGACTCGTTATTATAGAAAAAAATATAAAAAGTTGGTTTAACAACATAAATATATTTTACTTAAAAAATATAACTTTATTTTCTTATTTTAAAATTATGTGTAAAGAAACTAAGTTTTTTGTTGCGTCTATGGGATAGTGAAAAATAATTTAATTTTTTTAGTAGAATTTCAAATTCTACTAATTTAGGTAATTAAAATGCTTTATAAAAATATCAAAATTTCATTTTTTTCATCCAAACAACCTATTTAACCGTAGAGTATTTTTTTAGGAGAACCATAGAATATTCTAAATTGAATAAATTCATGGATAAATGACAGTGTCTCCTTGCATTTCCAGGAACTAAATTGATCATGAGTTTAATTAGACAGTTTTACATTATCATTTAATTATTAATTACTGTTAATATATGATATTTAAAAATGATTATCATAAAAATTAAAAAACTTAAATATACATAATGAATCATGCTGATAAAAAAAAAAAAAATAATGAATCGTGATTAAATATAGTACATAGACTATTTTCTCGTTCTGACTCATCTAAAGTCAATGGCAAACATTGCGAGATTGGGTCCCGCATTCGAATTATCGGTCGCGAGTGACCTCACTCTCGCGGCGTCGCGGCGCAGGTCCTTTACCACTAATGGCTTTTGGTTCATCAGGTCTCATAGCTTCTCCGACATCTCTTCCTTCTCTCCGTGCCTCGCTGCCGCAGTTGAGGGCGGTACAATTTTCGTGCTTTGTTTATTTGCAATTTCGAAAATGATTCGTCCACCTTCAATCTATGTTTCCACCCTATCACACAATCTTTCTCCAACACATTTTACACTACAAAGGGGTTCTCCCCCACATGGGTGCCCATGAAATTTCAAGGGTCTTGCTCACATGCCAATCTCATCACTCTTCGCTCACTTTCACTTTCACTGGGCTCAACTATGATGCACAGATACGATAAGTGTATCAGATACGATACGGCGATACGATTATTTTAAAAATATATAGGATACGATATGTGTAAGATAGATATTTAGAAATGTATAATAATTTATAAAACATGGTAAATATATAATTGTAATTCTGCAAATCTAAATTAAAAACATACTTCTTTGACATTACTAAAACTAAAATTATAAATCATTGTCATCATAAATTACTTTGTATTAATTACATATATGAACAATACTATCAATCTCATCCTTTCTTGAAATCATTCACATAAAGAGGACAATTTCCTTTTTTGGTTCATTAAGGGACAATGTTTCTATATTAGACATACTTACATGCACGTAGTTGTATTGGATTTTCGTAAAATGCTATAAAAGCTTGGATACTTCATTGATACGTGTATCGGTGAAGTATCCAAAGTGTATCGGTACAAGATACATGAAGCAAATTGAATTATCGATGTTTCATAGATTTGGATACTTCACCGATACGTATCGGTGAAGTATCCAAGAGTATCGGTATCGGATACGTATCGGATACGGATACGTGAAGCATATTGAAGTATCGGTGCTTCATAGGTGCTCAACTACTGTGTAATTCTCCATATACTTGCTTGCTCTAGAGTGTTCTCTCAGGCCATGAAGCTGTTGTCTGAATTGATACAATTAGTTGAGGTTGAGGGTGTTTCTCCAAATGAGGATATTTATGAGAATCTTGTGGGGTGTACTGAGAATTGTAATTGGAATCTTGTAATCTTTGATATGCTTATCAAGGCTTATGTGATGGTTGGTATGATTGAGAAGGGTTTAGCAACTTTTAGGAAGAACGTTGAGGCTTGTTTTATCCCCAATGTGAATGCCTGCAATTGTTTGCTGAGTGGGTTGTCTAGGTTTAATTATATTGGTCAATGTTGGGAAGTGTATGAAGGGATGGGAAGGCTTGGAATACACAGGAATGCTTATACTTTCAACATTATGAGCCATGTTTTGTGCAAAGATAGAGATATTGATAAGGTGAACAGATTCTTGGAGACGATGGAGGAAGAAGGATTTGAACCTGACTTGGTTACGTATAACACGCTCGTTAATAGTTATTGTAAGAAAAGAAGGTTAGATGATGCGTTTTATCTGTACAAGATCATGTACATTAGAGGTGTGATGCCTAATTTGATTACGCACACTGCCTTGATGAATGGTCTTTGTGGAGAAGGGAAGATCAAGGAGGCTCATTAACTTTTTCATCAGATGGTTCTCAGAGGGATAGAGCCAGACATTGTGTCGTATAATACTCTTGTGTATGGTTATGGCAGAGAAGGTAAGACACAAATGCGTAGATCATTATAGCATGAAATGATAGGAAATGGGATTTGTCCTGACAGTGTCACTTGTCGGCTTATAGTTAAAGGATATGCTAGGGATGGAAAGCTGTTGTCAGCCTTGAATATGGTTGTGGAGCTGAAGAGATTTGGAATTAAGATTTCTGAAGATGTATATGATTATCTCAGGATGGCTATATACCTAAAATGAAGACTTACAATAAACTGGTTGAGTCACTATGTAAATTCAATAATGTGGAAGAGGCATTAGTTTTGAAATCTGAGATGGTAAACAAGAGCATGAAACTGAATATTATAGCCTATAGAGCTGTTATAAGCTGCTTGTGTAGAGTAAACAGGACTCTAGAGGCTGAAGGTTTATTGCAGGAAATGGTTAGTTCAGGTATTCTACCTGATGTAGAAATAAGCAGGGCATTAATAAATGGGTATTGTGAGGAAAATAAGGTTGATAAAGCTGTGTCATTGTTGAAATTCTTTGCCGAGCAATTTCAAGTTTACGATACTGAAAGGCTGAAAGCTACAATGCAATTGTTGAAGTCTTCTGTGAGGTTGGTAATGTCGCCGAGTTGATGGAGCTTCAGGATAAGCTGCTCAAGGTGGGGTATGTTCCAAAAAAGTTAACATGCAAGTACGTGATCCGTGGATTGCAGAAAGCTATGGAACTAGATGATGAGATGTTGGGCCATGATATGCTTAAAGTTTAACACTGTCCCAATATAGGACTATATCCAAAATCTTACTACCCAATTAACTAGGGTGTAAGGATCACCCCACTGGAAGGATTTCATCTTGCAGATTGCCCATTTGATACCATGCTTCAAACAGGAAACACGTTTTTTGGTCTCATCCATCACTATTGAATCATAAACTGCAAACTTTGTACGGAAATATAATATCTGAAAGAGCAAAGGATAGCAGAGTTACCAGAGTAAATTGATGAAAAATATCCAATATTTTCTGTTTCACAACTTTTCTAACAGAGGAAATAAAAATCTAAGAATATAGCCTTTAAGGAAAATTATGATGAATTTTGGATTTCTGGTTCATAGCAGTTTGAGCAATCCATTAATCATACTTTTGAAAAGCGATGAAAGCTTAATGCATGGTTTTTGGTTCTATATTGGACATGTTTCGCAAATAGAAAATCAATTCATAAATTATGTCCATGACACTTAGCATTTGTTTTTTCTAATTGTAAGTAATTAGTTTTTAAATTCTCTATAATGTACAAATTGGATTGTAAACGCAACGTTTGTTTTTTGCATTTTCCATTTATTTCCAAGTCAATCCTGTGCCAATAGCATTCATATTTCATAATTTCATGGAAAAGAAGTTTAAGAATTTTTCAGGATACTGCTTTTGCATACTCTTTCTTTATCTTACTGCGATGAATTGGGTTCAGGACTTTAGGTGTTTTTTTTTTATCAGCAGGACTTTAGGTGTTTGGTTTGTTAACCACTTGGCAATTAGGCTAAATTTACCTTATGCATACCACCTGTACTTGACACAAGATTATCTTCCATAATTCCATTGCAGCATTTCTTCCTGCTGTAAAATGCTCTTGCTCAAATTCATAAAATAATCTCTGTAATTATACTCATATGATACTCCCCTTAATGTCACCATTTTTTGCAATTTATTTTTTGTAATAATTTATAGTTACCAATGCAGATGTTGCCATCAGTGGAACTAAATTCTCTTCATTTGAAGAGACTTTGTTTCTTCTTCCTGTTGTTAGTCTCATGTCATCTCCTTCCAAATCTGTGAAAAGACTGGCTACTGTTTTGGAAAAGCTCCTTGTCAAGATGTTTGTGGCACCAAAAGATAGACCAATCGTTGAGGGGGGAGTTCATTATCTCAGCACTTGAGAAGTGTTATTATTTTTTTTAATGTGATAAAATTCCATATTAAAGAACAAATCAAATTCATAATATTTAACACGGCTAGTAAAAAAATTGACCTTCATAATTTTAATGTAAAGGACAGTGTTTCACCCTTGAGCCTTGAGGCAGGTGGTAGTGAAGTGGCAAATCAGCTAAACTCTTTGAAGCGTTAACACACAACACAACATTTCCGCACGATGTAAAATAAAGTCTTCAAAAGTGAGCTAGCTGGTTACAGGGCACGGGAACAACCTGCCAAGTAAATTAATTAAGCTTTGAACAAATATAAATATACAGTATAATATAGAAGGATATATAGTCTCCGTTCCGTGTATGCCTCCCACTTACAAAACTATTACATAGCAAAATGAAAGATAAAAAAAACCTCCATAAGTCTAATTAAATTGAACAATATGATATAATTATTATTTTGGCCAATGAGAACGGAGATGTTATGTCAAACGGAAAGACATTCCAACTTCGCACTGGTAGGAAGCTAATTGAATATGTATACAGCAATTTTATTGGGTATGTATAGTTTAGCCGTAAAAAGTATTATTTATTTCACTATATCTTTTGACATATTCTACATGTACAATGTCTTTATGGCTATTTAACAAATTAAAAAAGTCTGACAAAAGTCACAATTGATAAATACTCTAATGGAGTCCCTTGAATATACTAATTAATACCTGACTATAAACTTGAGATACTCCTAGGACATTAAAAAAAAAAGTCATTTAACGAAGACTATAAGACTACCCCGACGCACGATAAAATAGAAATAGTAAAGAAGTTGGTGATGAGATATTGTGAAAAATGTAGCAAGTAACTTGGTAACTAAAATTGGGGGACAAAATTTCCTATGGCAAAGTAACAACGTTTTAGAAGATGTATTTGTTGATTAACCAAGTGCCATGAATCTATAATTATGGGAAATATCTAGAACGATTATTCTCCTCCGTCAGGCCACACCTTTACCCGTTACCTTCAAAGTATGGGAAATATCTGAATATCCCGTTCATGAGCTAGCCTAGTCGAAACACAGATAGATATACCCTTTTTCTTTTCTGGTGCATTCTGAAATTTCCATTCAATTTACGCAAGATACTTTTGTACAGTTTTGCGACTAGAAGCTTGCACCCACCATAAGTAACTATAAAATTAAATTTAAACTAGAAGAAAACGAATCTCCAAAAGTTCCTTGGCTATGACTTATGAGTATAGTATTACAAATTTACAACCAAATGTAAACGGTTAATCTTTATCCAATTATTTCAGACTTAGGAAAACATAAAACTAAGAATCAATACCAAATGGAAGATGCAATATCCCTTCCCATAACCATTTCGTGTTCAAACCCGTGGCACAATATTGCTGCAATATATTACTGGAACCGATCGAAGCAGCAATATATAATAGCTAGATCTTTCACAAAATCCTTAGGCTAGCATAGTTTTATTTTTCTGCTAATATAATTTCACGTCCTTTAAAGTTTTCTCGTTAAACTAGCAACAAGTGGAAATTAAATTAAGGAAAATTTTTAACCTTTCTATCCATCTCATAATGCAGTAAGCGGAGCAAACTGCGTTGAAAATCTGAATTTTAATGACTTTGCAATCGAAAGTATAATTAGATTATGTTCCTAAGCACACTTCTATGGAGAAACAATTGTAATTAACATCAGTCACCTGCAATATATCACATATATATCAATACATATATATATGGCAATCAATTTCTGATTAACCAAGTATCATGAATCTATAATTTTGAATTCTCAATGTAAGGTGAAAATAAGTCTTACTGCTAAACTTGCACTGCAATGATGTGATTCGAATTAAATGGGTTAGAAGATTACAAGAGGGACTAAATTAATTATTTTGAAAATATTAGGAGAAATTAAAAGAATAACAAAGGGAGAGTTATCTGGTAGGTAGAGAGACTAATTGAATGAAAAAGAAACATGCATGTTAGTTAGCCAAAGTATTTTTATAGTCATACTATGTCAAATCAGAAAAACAATACGCAGAATAATAATAGAAGTTCAACACAAAAATAAATAAAGAAATAAATAACATTACAACAAATCTTTCCACCGTCGATCTATATTTCCACACCTAGAATTTCTTATTAACAAAAACATTGTACGAGCTTTCAAATTAAACTCACGAATCAATTTTACTGCTGGCTGCTGCCTGCAGTAGCATACAAAAAAAAATCTGGTACACGGAGTGGAACTGATCAAAGTTAGAAAAACTTCTGGTGGTGAAAAAAGCAAGGCAAAAGGTGTACATACGTGTTATATTGGTTAAAACAATTGATGTAGTCCTACCGGCATAGAAAGTAATTATACCAAGTCAAAAATTAATTTTTTTAAGCCACAATGAGAATTTTCTACAGTATTATTATAATTCCTCAAGTATGTTGGTTAGCCTGTTGACAAGGATGTCTTATAAGCTGAATCAGTTTTCACCGACGATACATAAAATAACCATAAAGACAAGAGTATGTTTTTATAATCCAAAAATATGGCGATTAGGAATAAAGAACCAAAGCTAATTATAAAGAAAAGACATTTTAAAGAATTCGGGCAAGTTTTGCATTTGACTTTATCAGCTATTTCACACTCAAGGCTCTCGCGATCATAATGCCAGTTCTCCACAAAAAGGCAGAGGAAATAATCAGAATTGTCTACAATGACGCGCTTCTAAATTATTTGTTTAAATCTAACAAGAACTCATTCATCACCAACTCTCTTCTTGACTTTGTTTCCAGCCTGTGCCCGTGTTGTGGAAAATATGAAATCGTTTAATGGAAACCACAACATCAAGTTGAAATGTTAAAATAATATAAACATATTTTAAAACTTTAAGCCAGACTGTCACCTAACAAAGATATCTTATCTTATCAACCATCATTGAAGGCAAACACTATATAAAGGCTTGCAATCCATACTTTGCCAAGCAACAATTCATAGACCATAATCAGTCTTCTAAAGGGACAACCACAAAGGCTGCACTCTCAGTGAAGATGGGAACGAGGCAATGGCCTCGACTGATCCTTGCATTAGCATTTTGCCTAATGGCTATCAGTGTTGGCGCTGATGATAAGCCTTACTATGGCCAGCCATCCAACTACTATCCACAAACACCACCATATCACCACGTAAACCCACCCTACTATTACAAGCCACCACCATATTACTACAAATCTCCACCTCCACCCTCTCCATCACCACCACCTCCTTATGTCCGCAAATTCCCTCCATACTATTACAAATCACCTCCACCTCCATCTCCATCCCCACCACCACCATATGTTTACAAGTCTCCACCACCACCATCTCCATCACCTCCTTCACCATATGTCTATAAATCTCCACCACCCCCATCCCCTTCACCACCTCCTCCATACGTTTATAAGTCCCCCCCTCCACCTTCTCCATCACCTCCTCCTCCCTATGTTTACAAGTCCCCACCTCCACCATCTCCTTCACCTCCTCCACCATACATCTATAAGTCCCCACCTCCTCCATCCCCCTCTCCTCCTCCACCATATGTTTACAAGTCTCCTCCTCCTCCATCACCTTCACCACCTCCACCATATGTCTATAAGTCTCCGCCCCCACCATCACCTTCACCACCTCCACCTTATGTTTACAAGTCTCCCCCACCACCATCTCCATCTCCACCACCTCCATATATTTATAAGTCACCACCTCCACCATCCCCTTCTCCTCCTCCACCTTATGTCTACAAGTCTCCACCACCACCTTCTCCATCCCCACCACCTCCTTATGTTTATAAATCTCCTCCCCCACCATCTCTCTCACCTCCTCCTCCATATGTCTACAAATCTCCACCACCACCATCTCCATCACCTCCTCCACCATATGTTTATAAGTCACCTCCACCTCCACCATATGTTTACAAATCCCCTCCTCCACCATCTCCTTCACCACCCCCTCCATATGTTTACAAGTCCCCACCTCCTCCATCTCCCTCTCCTCCCCCACCATATGTTTATAAGTCACCACCTCCTCCATCTCATTCACCACCTCCTCCATATGTCTACAAGTCCCCTCCTCCACCATCTCCTTCACCTCCCCTTCCTTATGTTTACAAGTCTCCACCTCCACCATCTCCCTCTCCTCCCCCACCATATGTATACAAATCTCCACCCCCACCATCACCTTCCCCTCCCCCACCTTATGTCTACAAATCCCCACCGCCACCATCTCCCTCTCCACCACCTCCATATGTCTATAAGTCACCTCTGCCACCATCACCTTCACCACCTCCTCCATATTACTACAAATCTCCACCTCCACCTTCCCCTTCACCCCCTCCACCCTATGTTTATAAGTCACCACCACCTCCATCTCCTTCACCACCTCCTCCATATTACTATAAATCTCCACCCCCACCATCTCCTTCACCACCTCCTCCATACTATTACAAATCTTCACCCCCACCATCTCCCTCACCTCCTCCGCCATATATTTACAAGTCACCACCACCTCCTTCACCTTCTCCACCTCCTCCTTACGTATATAAGTCTCCACCTCCACCTTCTCCATCGTCTCCTCCACCATATTACTATAAGTCACCACCACCTCCATCACCTTCACCACCTCCTCCGTATTACTATAAGTCACCACCACCTCCATCACCTTCACCACCTCCTCCATATTACTATAAGTTTCCACCTCCACCATCACATTCGCCTCCTCCACCATATCATCCCTACCTTTACAACTCACCCCCGCCTCCTGTGTATTAAGCTTGTGGCTAAATCAATTTGAATTTTTTCAATAAAATATGTTCAGCATTGTTGCAGTTAATTTGTAATTAAAAGAATTTATTCAGAATAAGGTCTACACTGAAGTAAGCCTTATTTTGGTTGTATTATTACTGTAGCCCAAACGTGTGTTTTGGTGTAATTCAGAAGTGTGTATTAATCTCTTTTTCCAAATATATATTTAATAACATATTTTATTCTTCGTTGGTGTTGATTTCCATTTTCCTCTTTGAATTATGATATTACGATCTTGATGGCATTCATGAATCATGAATTTTAAAAATAGGAGTTCTCTAACTTACTCCACATAAAAATGGAGTTAAACAATCTCATCCTAATTGGTATAATTTTCTTATGTATTTTAATATAACTGGTTAATTGTTCCAATCAGACACGATGAAGTTGTTTAATCCTATTTTTACTAGGAGTAAAAATAAAATTTGATTTAATTATACTCTTTTCAACCTAAGATTTCTAAGAAATTAATTAAAAGAATCTTCGTACTAAATGCCTCCTCAAAAAAACTTGTTGCTTCCCAACAGATTTAGTCCAATATGGGATGTGCCAGACCCAATCAAACTTGGCCAATTCAATCGTTTAGCCCAAATCTGGTCCAACTATATATATATATATATATATATATATATATATATATATATATATATATATATATATTATCTTTTAATATATATGAATATTAACATATATTTTTATAAAATTAAAAATTAATTGATAAATATATTTAAAATCATAATAATATAAAAAAATAAATTATAAACTTAAGACTACTACATGATACTAATTACAGTAATTAATTCACAAACTATGACACGGGTGGCTAGTAACTTGGACCCTTTAAACATATAAATGGGGTTTGATGTCTGACTTTGCAAATAAAGCAATACCTATGAGAGAGAGAAGTTGTCCATTAATTAGTATGATCTACTTCTTCGAGAGACTAGTCTCATAGACTCCGACTGTGTGGATACTTTACTTTTAGCCATTTTTTAAATTTTTTTTACAGTAATCATATATAAAATCATAAAACCTTAATTTCCTTAAATAATTTGATCACTATATTCTAATACTGTGTAAGGATATCTTTTTCATTTAGGTCATGTTTGAAAAAAATAGTTGAAAAACTTGTTGAAAGTTGAAAAGTTAGCTGCTAACTAAAAATTGGTAGCTGGAAATTGAAAGATGTTAAGTTAGCTTATTGAATTATAAGTGTTTGGTAAAAATATTTATTAAAGTAGTTAATAAATGTAAGAGGACAACAATGAAAAATTTATTTGATATTTCAATATACATTTTAACTTTATTTTATTGATAAAATTAAATTTTGGAGTAATTATAATTTTAGTTTTTTTAATTAATTTTGAACTCTTGTAGTTTTTTTATTTATAAATAAAAAAATTTACTTACATTTTTTCATAATACGCATTCAACTATTAATCTTATATTATATCTTAAAATATTTTTAACCAAATTTAAAATAAAATAAAATAAAATAACATACACTTAAGTAGATGTCATATTTTCATTATGTTAATTAATGTAATAGTTAAAATAATCAGTGTAATATAAAAAAAAATCTAAAAAAATAATAGCAAAAATAAAAACAAAAGAAACCTATCATCCATTGTGAATAATATCTTGCTATATAATGCAAAAATAATAAAATAAATATTGTAAATAGTATAATGCTTAAAATAATAAGTGTAAATATTAAAAAAAATAGTAAAAATAAAATAAAAGAAATCTATCACTTATCATTATCAATATCTTTAAGTATAATACTAAAGTAATAAAATAATATTATAAATAGTATAAAAATTAAAATAAATAGTGCTATATAAAAAAGGTAATAAAGCTAACGTTTTTAAAAAACAATATTAAGTAATTGATATCTCCTTGGCAAGTGAACCAAGTCGTTCAAGTAATATAAAATGGAAGTCCAAGTATCGTATCCACAGGGACTTGTTCAATATTTGGCTATTTTCATAAGAACACTTACTAGAACAATAAATAAAACAGTAAATATGCAATGGAATGGATTTAAAGTTGGAATAAAGCACTAAAAATATAAACTTGACAATTAAATCAACTAGAAACTATTTTTGGGATTTTCTCAAGCAAGTAAAGTGCGAAAAAATAGAAATTTCAAGACAATAATACGAGATGTTGGGATTTGACTTCATTAACCACTCACCCATGCATACAAAAGCCACTAATCAAATTCATTATCCCAATGTTATCATCAACTCACAAAAATGTTTAACCACTCACCCATGCATACAAAAACCACTAATCACAAGAGGTTAAGGATGACTAATGGATTTTGCTCTATTCCTAGCAACAAACCCCATTTGGTGCTCTTCTCCATTTCTAGGTTTAAAAACATTTTTCAATCGGATTCAAACCACAAAATCAAGCAAAGGGTGATCAAGCCAAAGCAAGCATTAAGAGAAGGAGAAAGCACATAACATGAATAATAAACTTTAATTAAAAACTTAGAGAGTATACATGAGTTTTGGGTCAACTACATCAAACCCCAACAAGGGTGAAACTAGCTACTCATAGACATGTGCAGCAGCAAAAAATAAAGAAGAAAGGAAGAAACTTGAGGTAGAAGCCATGAGAACCCAAGGGAAGCTCTCCAAGTCTCACTCCAAGCCAAGAAGAGGTCTACAATCTGAATCCCTCATAAATACCTTTGTTTTCGCACCACTTAAGCCACATCAGCACTCTCTGTAACACTCAAAATTTATTTTAAATTCTTGATATTTATTTAATTTATGTGCTTATGTATTTATCAGTTAGGTAGAAAATATGAGTAATTTTTTTTTCTATATTTTTTTTTATAAAATTAAATGAAGAATGATATAAACAGAACTATTATTTCATAGCCAACACTTCTATGTGTGGCATTATCTTACACTAGAGAAAAGTACTTTTGCATCAAGTCATAGAGTATATGTATATGTACATCCTTACCACCTTAAAATATTTCAAAAGGAATGTTCAATAGCTGACTGATATATATACAAAACAAAATATCTGTCAAAAAGGGAAAGAAGTCCTAATCAGAGCAGTTAGTCTACCTACTAAAATCTACCCATTAACCAACCAGTCTATCGTGATCTCTCAAACAGATCACTTTCTATGGCCTCGCCTACAACCTCATTTCCAGCTTTGTGGTCGTCATCCTCAAGTAAAGCCATCGTTTGTTGTTCGCGTATAATATCATATCATACAAAGAAAAGAAAGAAAGAAGGAGTGAGGCATTTATGATTCTTATCATTTAAAATCACAAAGTGCAGTATCAGAGTCTCAAACAAACAAAATAATCACTATTAGTGATCATTTGAATTATGCTATGCAATGGGGAATCTATGGTCTTTTCTAAGTTAATGAACTCATGCATATAGGGCCCATTACTAATCTCATATTACTAATTTCATATATTTGAGTAGATAATTGGGAGCCAAGAATTCCATACCATAATACCTTCCTTTTGTATATACTAAGTGCCTTATGCTTAATAGCCGCTCAAAAGGAAGATGCTCAACCAATACTAATTTCATATATTTGGGAAGATAATTGGGAGCCAATCATTCTATAATATATTACCTTCCTTTTGTATATAACCAAGTGCCTTATGCTTAATAGCCACTCAAAAGGAAGATGCTCAACCAATACTAATAATCAATCCTCATACTAATTATACTAATAACCTTATAATTATATATATATATATATATATATATATATATATATATATATTTAAATATAATTATATATTTATATAATGCACATGATGCATGTACCTAAACTAGGAGAATTTATTTAATCTAAGGTTTCCTAATATCTCAGGAAAATCCGGCAGAATTTCCTCTGTTTTTCGGTACTTTCCCTCATACCCCTTTTTAAAAGGTATGGAAACATATCACAACAGAAACTTGGTAATCAATTCACAACAGAATATAATTATCAAAATCATCCATAATATCAAATATTCTAAATTTTCTCATCATAGCTTTTTGGTCAAATATAGGTAGCTTTTAAGCTTACTATCTATCAATCAATTCTCTTTGCCAAAGGCAATAATTCAATATATTTATCAAATATCAATTCTTAATATACAAAACAAATCGTTATAAAATACTTATCAAGTGAAATCAATCCACTACAAGAATAAAGATATTTAAATCAAATTACACATAACTCTCATGTGTTCTTTCATCCTTCCTCGCCATCACTCACCCTTAAGAAATTATAATTCATTATTTTATTCTCAATTTTATTAGATTTTCTGACAAAGCTTCACTCTAACTAAATCATTCTAGTCTTGTTCTCTTTTAAATTTTGTGAGAAAGCTCGCTTTATCCTCATTTTCACTTATTTTATTTTATTAACATAATAATAATAATAATAATAATAATAATAATAATAATAATAATAATAATAATAATAATAATAATAATAATAATAATTTGAATTATAATTAAGAACTAATTTCCATTCTTATTTAATATTCAATTTTAGTAAAATAATCTTATATTCAAATAGGAGATTCCAGCAAGGTTATTATTTTCTTTACAAATTCATTGCCCTGTAACCATCCATCACTCACTAATTACATTTAATACCATATCAAACTCAATCCTTTTTCTTTTTTATGACTCCATATAGCCGAACCCATTCATGATATCAAAGTTTCACCATTTTTTTTATTATTAATATATATGTATTACTCTTGGCTAATTGCTAAGTTGTGTTCACATGGTTCTAGTCTAAGTTTGCTAATATATGTAACTTATATCAATAATTTACTACTTTTAACTTTTTTTTTTTTTTTTTTTACTCTATATACTTAACTTAAATTCATTTATCATGATTCTCATATTCCTATATAACAGAAGTTATATAAATAGAATTAGCATCATGTACCATGCCACTTTACCTCATAACACAAATTTCTTTCACAAAATTTGTTAAAATCCGATTAGGATAATACTTTAGTAACAAGACGTCAGTCTCTTAAAACGCTTGTAAGATTAATAACCTGAGACATGTTAAAAGCTTGGACCGCCCAGTGATAATAGAAACTGCAAGCACGTGGTTTTCTTTTTACTAAATCTAATGTATTCAGAATTTTTATTTATTTTTATCTAACAAAGCAAAGCCTCCCAAAACTACCCCAGATACTCTTCAACCCTCTCTCTCTCTCACACACACACACTCTGTACTTCACGTTTTATTGTGTAGCACCAAGCTTTTAAACTTTTAAAATTGCATTCAATCTCCCTCTCAACTCACGTTACACAACAGAACCAATATGTATATATATTTCTTTTAATTCTTTTTACAGTAACAATCAAATGGAAGGAGAAACAGAGAACTAACTCAAGAAATTTCAATCCAACACTAAAGCAAAAGCAGCCGCAACACAGGGGATAAATTTAATCAAAGCCAATTAGAAAAAGAACAAATTTCTAACACTCAAATCAATTGAATAAGCACTTAAACATAAGCTATAACAGAAAATTAAAGAGAGATAAAGGGGTTTCTCTCTACTCTTAACCCACTTTGAGATCAAATTAACAAATAAGAATCAAGCCCCCTCCCCCTTACCAGAAATAGACTGGACGGTGAAAAAAAAAAAGTGAAAGAGTGTTGTCCCCTTCAAGCCTTTATCTCCTCCGAGCAACCTTCAGTGATGATGAAAGCAATCAATTTTGAGAATTTCCTTGCTTGAAAATAGGAGTTGAGAGTGTTTACAGAACTAGAGAAGAGTGGAATGTGGGAAAAGATAAGAATGTATTGGAGAGGAAGAAAGAGAACAACTACTTAGTTTAAAGGCACAAGCTGAAGTTGAATGAGTAGTCACAAAAATTTGTAATTCTAATTAAAGTTAATGAGAAAGTTTTGAATTTATCACAGTCTATCTTAACTTATCTCTAAGTAGTTAATTGAGAAACCGTAATGAGTCTCCGGTTGCTAACTGACGAGAATAATTAGGAATACGAAGTAAAACTAAAGTTGTTTACTTATTATTACTAAATAGAGTAGTTTAGGTACTAGAATTTAAATAATAGCTCAAATGTTTTCAGTTTTGTAAAATAACATTTCTGATCACTTCTATTATTTATAATAGTGTTCCTGTAATTTTTCTATAATTTTTAGAATTCATTTAGTGTTTTTATTTGTGCTATGTAAGTTATCCATGAGCACTTAAATAAATATATAGAGAATTTGAAAAATTCTCTAAAAATTCTTAAAAATATAAAATTATATTCTAAGCATATTTACATGTTTAAAATATAATAATTTTTTTATATAGTTAAATTATTTATTTTTACTCTTTATTTTATTTCCTTTGTGCAAAATAATTAATTTTTTGTATTTCCGAATTTACTTCGAAATTTGTTATAAATCTAGACATTATTTGTAATTCTAATTTAAGTAAAATCTCTCAGAATTTCCAAATTAATATTTAGATTTTCATCACAGAATAAATATCAAACAATAAAAAAATAATATGTGTATAAAATAGAGGGTGTTACACTCTCACACCCAACCTCAAGTCTTCCCACACTCAGCTTCAGAAAAGGCATCAGGGGTGTAACTTGAAGGTCTTCACGCCCAGCCTCAGACTTCTCACGCCTAGCCTCAGGTTGATAGCAAGAAAATGGAAATTTCTTCATTCTCAGACCCAGCCTCAAATCTCTCAAGCCCGGCCTCAGCAAAATAAAAGGAAGATGTTAGCTTTTGGCTTTCAAAATATGCTTCCAAAGATGTTGGCTTGAACTTCCAATGACTCATGCTCCAAATTCTTTAATTCTTCTTCTATTCCTACAACAAAATATCAAAAGCTAGTAAAACTCCTAAAGGATTAGCAATATTAACACTACTTCTAAAATAATAGTTAGATTAGCCTAAAAGTGATTAAAACAAAGTTCTAAGTCATGAAAAATGTAAGATAAGTGCTAAGATATGTAAGCATATAAAGCACCTATCAAACATCCCAAACTTAGAGCTTTGCTTGTCCTCAAGCAAAATAAAACTAAGCTACATAACTAAACATAAACAACCTACCTAACATCAACATAAACATGAAATTATGCACAAACAACATGGTTTGAAAATCAAGCACCACATCACATCCATCCACACATGCTTTCAACTCAAGTTTTTGAGCAAGAATTTCCAAAATGAATAACCATACTGATGCGTAAAAATGCGTTTGCAAAGGGAAAATGTACCCTACGCAATAGTGACAGTGGACTCTAGGAGTCCGGATATCGAACCCAAAGGACCAGTCGTGTTCCCAAACAATTAATTTTGTAATGGTTAAACAATTCAATCAAGAATCAAATTTGGGAGAAAATAGAGTTCAATTGTTCAGTTCTTAAAAGCTAAGGATTAAGACAAGAAGATTAATGTGAAACAGTAAGAATGAAACGCCAAGGATTATGATTTTGCATGCATCCCTTTTTCCCTCATCTTGATCTCATTGAATGCTCTAATTAAGTTAATTGCCAGTCCTCTTCAAATTCATTAGTAAACAATATCGTAGCTTACTACTACTGTTTCCCCTAATTCAATTCCCAATTGGTCATAGGTGAATTAAATTAGGGTAAACGATGATACTCAGAGAGGTTGATTAATAGAATTAATCCACTGGAAATTCACACAATTAGTTTGATCATGCAAATCATATGAATTCAATCAATTTACAGTTCTGTCAATCGCAGACAATTGATCATAGACAAGGGACTAACCAATATTTAGAGTGATCAGTTCTAATAACAAACAAAATAGTAAAGAGATTCAATAACTGGAAACATCAAGACATTCATTGATAATCAAAGATGAGGTACAAAAGACACAGCTACATCATAATCCTAGGCTTGGAGGACTAGCCACTCATGTTCATGAACAAACAAGAAAACCCCATAGAAAACATAAAGATTACAAAGGGATAAGAAATTTTACAAGAAGTACTCCCAATGATGATCTCTACGTCCTACAGCAGTCAGACTCTCTCACACGTTCTCTATCTCACTCAGAACCCTCAGTATTCGGAAACAGAGCCAAAAGCTCCAAAAAGAGCATTTTCAACACTTATTTATAAAGTTTTAAACTGTTGACATGGCTCACCACGGCTGTGCTGATCAGATGACCACGGTCGTGGTCCTTGCATAGTCTGGAGGTCCAATCTGCGCGTATTATGAGCACGGCCGTGGTAAATTAACCACGGCTGTGCTCGAAAAATTGACGCTGATGCAAAACTTTCAGTGATTCCTGCTTGGCTGTGGTTATTTCACCATGGCTATGGTGACTTAGCACGGTCGTGCTGAGTCTACCATGGCCGTGGTATTCCAGACAAAGGCAACTTCCTTCAATTTATTTATTTTTAAGCTCTTTTCTTTAAGAAATCCTTGAATTGCCTGTCTTACACA
The DNA here is from genome assembly GCA_026413185.1 of Pueraria montana var. lobata. Classification (NCBI taxonomy): domain Eukaryota; kingdom Viridiplantae; phylum Streptophyta; class Magnoliopsida; order Fabales; family Fabaceae; genus Pueraria; species Pueraria montana. Next base: position 10,632,738 of record CM048654.1, read on the forward strand.
AACTAGCAACAAACCGTGAGTTCTGCCAACAAACTAAGCTCAAATCATATGCAAATGGTATCCAAACTGAGATAAAAATACAGTCAAAATCCGGTTTATCACATACCCTGTGGTGCCCACACAAAATTTCACAGCAAGATACAAATGCAAATAATTCCTCAAGAGACTAACGAGCATGGCAATGACTGAAATAGAGAAACCAAAGAGCACTTGTTCCCTCACAGAAAAGGTGTTTATCTCAAGCACACAAGTTTATCCGGGCAAGTGTATCTCTTGGTCACACACATTGAAACCACACAATTCAGTTTTGCTTTTCATCTCAAAAGAAACCATAAAACCACACATGCATGCAAAGATCACAAAGGTCTTTTATTGGGTTGAATCTTGGCTAGGCTACAAAGAATATTGGTTTTTCTGGATAAGTGAAATTACACCACAAGAGAATAGGAGAGCATCTTCTATGATCACAATTCATTCAACAATTCCAACTTCTCAAGTTCAATGAAAACCTTTATTCAATACATCCCAATGCTAGAAACAACCTTGAGCAACATCAAAACAAGAATTATTGAGCCACCTTGCTTACTTTTCAAATCCTTTTCTCTTTTTTTTTTTTTTTTGAATTCATTTTCACTTTTTTTTTTCATTTCATTTTTTTTACACAAAGGTGACTTGAAAACAAGAAACCACACAAAAATTCCCAACATTTCTATCCTTTCTTGGTAATCACATACAAAACCCCAAACTTAAAACTCTTGCAATCCACTATTAAAAATGACTTGCTCTCCTATCCCTAAGGTGTGGGAAGCAATTGTCTTTCTTTTAGGCTCAAGGATTCAAGAATAAAAAATGTGTTTGGCTCAAAGGGGGTCATGCAAATGACAAAAAATTGTTAGGTTAGCTATTTGGTCCAGTGGCTAAAATTTACACTAGAACATGCCTTGATCACTTCTCAACAAGCATATGCAATTCACGGTAACAGAGATTCAAGCAAAACCAATTGTATGCATTCCAATGGTGGCACTCAATCAAATAAATCAATGGAAACTCAAATACTCACACGGTTAAAACAAGCACTCAATGATTTTCAACAACATCATGCCAAACTCATTAACTGCATGGAATACTACAAAGCATCCAACTATGAATATCGGAGTACAGCCACAAGCATACAATCACATGATAATGGAATTTAAACATCATCAAGAACTCATGCAATGGCTGAACTGAAATTGTGCTAAAGTCTCAAACCACACACTTAACACATGTTCAATCTAACACATCACACAAGTTAAACAATAACAACTAAACACAACTTAAACAGAAGACAAAAAAAAATAAAACACAATATGACTCTCTCAACATCAGGCTAAGAGATTAGCCCTCCTCTACTCCTTCCTCTTCCAAGTGTGCATCAACATCCCCATTAGCATCAGCAATAGCAGTAAACCCTCCTCCTCCCTGGGGATTATCGTGGCCCCAGGATATTGTGACCAAGCCACATGGGTAGAGAATTCAGCAGCTAGGAGGGTGGGAGCATTAGGTCTCATTAGATTTTCTTCTCTTGTAAACCTTGGTTTAACCATCCTAAAGTAAACACAGAAGAACACAACAATAAGAAAACCCAACAACTAAAAAAATAAGAAACCCTAAACTTAATTTAAACAACAAGAATAAACTAGTTCTAAGACAAACACAAGCTAACATTAAAGAGGAAAAAGCAAACACAAAGAAATAAAGCAATTAAAACACAAAGGAAAAATATTGAAATACAAACACTAATTAACCAAGAAAATAGCAAAGGAATACAAGATTGAACAAAATAAAACTAATCCTAAACAAGCCAAGTCATGAGAAAGTGAAGCTAAGCACACAGATCACAGAACAAGTGACCAATCAACAGAAATTTTAACTTGGACATTTCAACAAACACTTAAAAGACCCACTTAAAAACATAAGTAAAAATAAAAACTTGAACATGTGTAAAACCATAAATTTGAAAAACAAAGAAAGAGAACAACCCAATAGCATAAACCAACAATAAATATCAAGAAAAGCTACTAATAACACATTCAAAGAGAAACACAAGCAGCAACATTCAAATAAATAAAGAAAGAACAACATGTTACAACCTAAGAACAAAGTAAAAACAAAAGAAATAGAGTGTGAGAAAAAAAATTACAAAAGCATTAAACAAGATAATTAAGATAAAGGAACAAGAACTCACAAAGTTTAAAGCTTAAAAGAAAATAAGCAACGAAGAGAAGAAAGTGGCGAGAGAAAGTGCCACTGTACGTGCAGTTCGAAAGAGAAAGAAGAAAGTTGGAGAAAAAGTAAAGTTGGAGAGAGAGAAGTGAAGTGTAAAAAAAACATGGGTCAGGTGCTTAAATAAGCAAAGCTCACACCCAGCATGATAAATTTGAGGCTTGGCGTCATCTTGGCAGAGAATAATTGCAAAATTTGCACTTCAATTCCAATTGCTCACGTTGGGCTTGGAATTGGTGATGCTGGACGTCAAAATGGCAGTGGCCAATTGCAAAAATTACAATTCAATTGAATGATGCCTGGATCAAATATAAAAGCCACGCCTAGCTGCCTAACATGTGACGCATGGCAAAGAAATAAGTGCTGCAATGATAATCAATTCAAGAAGCCACATTTGGCTTGGACTCATGTGACATGTGGCGTCAACATGGCAGAGAGTAAAGTGTAAAATTTTCACCTTAATTAAAATGCCACCACTTAGCTTAATATTCATGAGATTCAAGGCTTCATAGTGGCAGCGCATGATTGGTCCATGGATCAATTAAATTGCAGCACAAAGCCATGTTGAACATGACCATGTTCACGTTAATGTGGCAAGTGTTGGAGTCTAAGACTTTGGACGATGTCCAACCCCTCAAGCTTCGGTTTTGATGATAACAAATGAGACTAAAATTTTGAAGTATCTAATGAATTATGTTTAAGTATTATAAGTACCACATTGTCCAATGCCTTAATGGTATTGTACTTCTTAAGCTCAAACTTTATATCTCTATATGTACAATGAGTCCAATGAGTTATTGGAAACTTGTTTTCATAAGTATTAAAACCCAACGTCCAACGCGCTGTTATAAAACAAGCGTCCAATACATTCCAAAAACCAGTGTGTAAACACTGCGTCCAAATGAGAAGCGTCCAACGCTTATATAACTTACATCATCATTTCCATCAAATTGTTATATAAAGCATTCATAATTGTGTTGAAGTACACTTATGCTTTTCGATGATGATTCTCTGAAATGTTCTGTTATTCCCTCTCTTTTCTAATGTGACATTTCATTTGAAAATTCGAAAAATGTACCACAAGGGACAGAAAAGCTTATCTCTGTAGAAGCTGTACAAATAGTGGAGGCGCTGCATGTAGTGTTGTCTCCTCCATCTCTCCACCCCAAGCTTACACGTAGCAACGGTCATATGATTGTGAGAGAACGGTTATTGGCAAAGGCACAGATCCCACAACGGATATCTTCACCAAACTGCCTATAAATAGAGGAACAAGCTCATGAAATCAACAACGAAGCATTCAAGTTTTCTAAGAGCTGAAACTTTGACAAATCAATTGGATGACCTACACTTATGCGAAAAGAGAAATCTTCTTAGCTTTGCTAAGTTCTTTGTGTATTTTCTTACATTGTAACATCCTCTCTGTGAGAGTTATTTTGTTGAATTTGTAATCAAACAGTTTCTGTTTGGAAAGCCAGGAGTGGCTTAGTGACAAAGAATACTTGGGTGTTCTTTAATCTCAGGGGGAGATTAAAGGTTTGCCAGAAATGGCTTAGAGAATACTTGTAGCCAGAAGTGACAGAGTATATAATACTTGTTTGTAATCAGAACTTGATTAGTGGAAAGGTCTTTGAAAGAGATCTGGACGTAGCTCAGGTTGAGTAAACCAGTATAAACCAAGTGTTTTTACTTTTTCGCTTTTAAGCTTATCAGTTATTCTCTTGAGTTGCTTCTTCGCATTATACGCACAAGTTTCTCTTCTTTATATTTGCAAAAATATTTTTGCTTCACGTTTGGACAGTATATGAAAGCAAAGTTCCATTGAACTGTCTTTTAACGATTGAACGATACTTGCTATCTTTCATTTTTACAAGTTCCTTGTAAAACTTAAGTTAATATCCATCTTTGCGAAAAGTTTTAAAAGGTTTTAACTAACACACTATTCAACCCCCCTTCTAGTTTGATTCTCTGCATTTCAATTGGCATCAGAGCTCGGCCTCTTAGGTTGAGTACTTAGCAGTACAGAGGAAACCAGATCCGGAGAAAGATGGAAAATGAGGGACAAGCTGTGAACAGACCACCACTCTTCAAGGGTGTCAAATATGATTATTGGAAGCAAAGAATGATAGCACTCTTTGAATCCTGTCATATTGATATGTGGGACGTTGTGGAGATGGGTGACTACATTCCATTTGATGAGAATCTCAATGAGATCCCAAAGGCTAGATGGACGGAGGAGCAAAAATAGAGATTTCTTCTCAACTCCAGAGCCAGAAACATTATCATGTGTGCACTGTCCAAACAAGAATACAACAAAAAGCACAATTTCAAAAGCGCAAAACAAATGTGGAACACTCTTGCGTTAACGTATGAGAGTTCCACCCAGGTAAAACGTAACAAACTCAGTCTTCTTACTCGTCAATATGAATTGTTTAGTATGGAGGGAAACGAGGACATACAAAGTATGTTTTGACGGTTTCAAACCATACTAAATGAGCTTAGAGCATATGGTAAATATTGTCATAACTATGAACATATTGACAAAATTCTTAGAAGTTTGCCTAGGCAATGGAGACCACAGGTTACAACTTTGAGAGCAACCAAAGGACTGGATGATATGTCCTTAGAAGAGCTTGTGGGAATCCTTAAAGTGCATGAGCTAGAACTGCAGCAAGATGGTGATGCAAAGAAATGCAAGTCTCTAGCACTCAGCATCCAGAAGCCAAAGAAAGCACCATCGTCCAAAGCCATGCAAACTGAAGTATCATTAGATGAACAATCTGAAGATGATGACTCAGACGAGGGTGATGAGCTATCCTTCAAATCCAAGAGAATTCACTCTATGTGGAAAAAGAAATGTGGATCCAGATGGAGAAACCTGAACAAGAAAGGACTCAAGGAGAAGAAGGAGAAGATTCCAATCGTGTGCTACGAATGTAAGAAACCCGAACATTTTAAATCAAAATGCCCATACCTTGAAAAGAGCAAGGACAAGAAGAAGAAAGTCTTCAACAAAAAGAAAGGCAAGAAGGTTCTGATGTCCACATGGGAAGACCTGGATGATGACTCATCATCAGACGATGAAGAGGAGGAAGAAGCAAACATATGTTTGATGGCAGACACTACATCAGATTCTTCTGAACCAGAAAAGGAAGATGAGGTAAACTTTAATGATTTAAAATCACTTCAAAAAGCCTATCATGATTTACTTTCGAACTCTTCTATTCTGTCAAAGGCCTACAAAACTTTGAAGAAATCGTCCAAATCACTTTCAAAAGAAAAAGAAGTTTTAGAGAACAGTTTTAAACAACTTGAAAGTGAAAAGGATGATTTGCAGAAAAAGTTTGCAGAGCTCTCAAAAGAGCATGAAGCCTTAAATGTGGACAGACGAACCCTATGGAATGATTGCAATCATGCTTATAAGTCCTATGAGGAATCAAGGACTAAAGAGATGAAGCTTTCCATAGAAATTCAAACTTTCAAAGCAAAAAACAAAAGGCTAGTTGAGAAGCTTCTGAAAGTTGAAGCAGATACTTCCTTAAGAGATCAACCACATGATGTTGTGAAACTTCATGAAGAGATTGACAGCCTAAAGAAGGATCTGTCCAACTTTGTCAAGGGATCTGACAACCTTAACAAGCTTTTAAAATACGAAGGTTGTAAGAGACCCAATGACAGGTCAGGACATGGATAAGGGAAAGAAATATATTCATGATGAAGATGTAGATGTTTGTTACTTCTATGGGAAACCTGGACATATAACGTCCAAATGCAGACATCTGCCTAAGAAGGGAGCGTCCAGTGCCCTTCAAACTAACAAGAAAGGACCCAAGTCAATCTGGGTACCTAAGAATAAAATTGTTTCTGTTGCAGACATGCTTAACAGTAGGAAAGAAACTCCAGTCATGGTACCTGGACAGTGGGTGCTCGTATCACATGATAGGAGTAAGGTGTATGTTCCAAAGCCTCCAACCCAAGACTGGTGGGAAAGTCACTTTCAGAGGGAATCAGAAAGGGATGATAGCTGGCGTGGGTAAGATTGGTATGCCACTATATCCCTCTATCGATAATGTTCTTTATGTTAAAGGTCTCAAACACAATCCACTGAGCATAAGTCAATTGTGTGATAGTGGATATGATGTTGTCTTTAACAAAGGTGAATGTATAGTCAAGAACTCTGATGGATCCCTTCTCTTTACTGCAAAGAGGCAAGGTAATCTGTACAAGATTAAACTTGGGGAATTGTCAAGTCAAAATGTATCATGCTTAATTTCAGTTAAAGAAAATCATTGGCTATGGCATAAAAAGCTTGGGCATGCCAGCTTGAGATTAATCTCAAAGCTTAATAGGCATAACCTCGTGAGAGGATTACCAAGTATGTCATACAAATATGATCTTCTTTGTGAAGCCTGACAGAAAGGGAAACAAGTAAAAAGTTCTTTTCCAAGTAAAAACATTGTTTCCACTTCTAGACCTCTTGAGTTGTTACATATTGACTTGTTTGGACCCACAAGAACAGCCTCAGTAAGTGGTAAGAGATACGGATTAATTATAGTGGATGACTATACAAGATGGACATGGTTCATGTTCCTATCTCACAAAGATGAGTCTTTTAAGGTCTTCTATAACTTCTGTAAAAGAATTCAAAATGAAAAAGGAGTATGCATTACTTCGATCCGAAGTGATCATGGGGGAGATTTCGAAAACGAAAGTTTTCAAAGGTTCTGTGAGGATAATGGTATCCTTCACAACTTCTCAACACCCAGAACACCACAACAAAATGGTGTTGTTGAGAGGAAGAACAGGTCACTCCAAGAGATGGCCAGAACCATGTTGAATGACAATTCAACCCCTAAACACTTCTGGGCTGAAGCAGTGAATACTGCCTGTAATTTACAGAACATAATCTATATTAGGCCGATCATGAAAAAGACTCCATATGAATTATGGAAAGGGAGAAGACCCAACATATCCTACTTCCATCCATTCGGATGTCAATGTTTCATTCTGAACACTAAGGATAACTTGGGAAAGTTTGACTCTAAGTGTGATGAAGGAATATTGCCTGGATACTCAGAAACTTCAAAGGCATATAGAGTTTATATTTCTAGAACCTTAGTTGTTGAAGAAGCTATCCATGTGAAGTTTAATGACACTAAGCCTGATAAGAAATTATCAGAGCTAGATGAATCATTTGCAGAACTCAGACTGGACGATGCAAAGAAGTCATCAGACTCGTCCAATAGTGATGTCACAGTTGAAGAGTCCAATGCTCCCCTGGACGGTCTAGTAGAAGAACAAAGGGAACCAACTGGACACAACTGGCAAATGAAGAAGCATCATCCAGAAGATTAAATCATTGGTGATCCGAAGGATAAAGTCAAAACCAGATCTTCGCTTCAACAAGGTAACACAACATTCATATCACAGATAGAATCTAAGACTGTGGACGATGCCCTGGAAGATGAAAGCTGGGTCAAAGCAATGCAAGAAGAACTTGACCAGTTTCAAAGAACGATGTCTGGAAGCTTATAGAACTCCTTGATGACAAAGAAGCTGTAAGAGTTAAGTGGGCGTTCAGAAATAAGCTGGACAAAACAGGTAAAGTTGTGAGAGACAAAGCTAGGCAGGTAGCCAAAGGTTACTCACAACAAGAAGGTATAGATTATACTAAAACTTATGCACCTATTGCACGTCTAGAGGCAATTCGCATTTTACTATCATTTGCAGCTCATAGCAATATGAAGCTATATCAAATGGACCTAAAAGTGCATTCCTCAATGGATTGATAAAAGAAGAAGTCTATTTGGAACAACCCCCAGGGTTTGAGAGTGATACCTTTCCCAATCATGTTTTTAAACTTAACAAAGCATTATATGGATCGAAGCACGTACCAAGAGCTTGGTATGAAAAACTCAGTTCATTTCTTGCAGAAAATGGTTTTTCAAGAGGAAAAGTAGACACTACATTGTTTGCAAAGATTATTCTTCTGATTTTATTATTGCACAAATATATGTTGATGATATCATATTTGGTGCTACTAATGAATCTCTTTGTGAGGAATTTGCTAAGTTACTGCAGACAGAGTTTGAGATGAGCATGATGGGAGAACTAAAATTCTTCCTTGGACTGCAAATCAAGCAAACTAATAAAGGCATATACATACATCAAACCAAGTATGTTAAGGAGCTTCTGAAGAAGTTCAAGATGGACTATGCAAAACCAATGAAAACTCGTATGCATCCAACAACAGTACTTGGACTGGATGATAGTTCAAAGAAGGTGGACAACACCCTATACAGAAGAATGATAGGATCACTCCTATACCTCACAGCGTCCAAACCTGACATCATGTTCAGTGTATGTTTATGTGGCAGATTCCAATCTGACCCAAGGAAAGTTCACTTAACTGTTGTTAAAAGAATTTTTTTGATTCCTTGTTGGAACAACTAATCTTGGTCTATATTTCAAAAGGCAGAAAGATTTCATATTAGTTGGATATTGTGATGCTGACTATGCTGGAGACAGAATTGAAAGAAAAAGCACTAGTGGAGGATGTCACTTCATTGGTGGAAACTTAGTCTCTTGGATATGCAAGCTGAAGCAGAGTATATTTCAGCTGCAAAGTGCTGCTCTCAAATCTTATGGATTAAACATCAACTTGAGGACTACAACATATATGAGAGTAACATTCCTATCTTCTGTGATAGCAAAAGCTACAATTGATCTTTCTAAAAACCCTATATTGCATTCAAGGGCAAAACATATAGAAATTAAACATCACTTTATAAGAGATCATGTTCAGAAAGGTACTATGGAATTACATTTTCTAACCACAGATAATCAGCTAGCTGATATATTTACAAAATCCCTTACTGAAGACAAGCTAGTCCTTCTAAGGAATAGACTTGGCATGGACCTTGTAAAGGAATGATTAACATCTACATGTAGCGTCCAATATGACAACAGCATCTAATGGACATGTCGTCCAAATGTCATTTAGTCATGCATGTGCACTGCATGTGTTACACTTAAGTCCAATAACTAGACGATGTTTTTCTATTATGAATTTTCATTTAACATGTTTTACATAATGGCTAAAACGGTTTCATTTTGAGTAAGTGTGAGTTAATGCTCTATGCTGAGTCACTTAACTGTTGATAACCATACACAGTTACCCATATTCTCAGCACGCCTCATTATGGCGGGTTTGGTGGCATAACCTCCATTTCAAATTCTCATAAAAGCCCAAAACCATTTCGTGTTCTCCAAACATAGCCCATACTTAAGCTGTCAAATCCACTAAGAAGAATACTTTACCAATTTCCCTACTCTGAGATTATCTCTACCTTAAGCATTCTCTCTCAGAAAACCTAAACACTCTTTGCAAAACCTAAAAATCCAACCTTTATCACCATGTCGAACTCTGCTAACTCAAGTGCTTCAGAACTTGATGTTCATACCTACCCTGAAACCACTATAGTGACTTAAGGTGCTACTACTGTACACGTTAAGCACTTCTTCGACATTGAACAACTTGAGAAGTTAGGTCTCAACATTGAAGCAACTCTCCTAAAATGTGGGATCAGAGGATACTTCAACGACAACCAGAAGATATTCCCAAAACTGATCAAGATGTTCTGGAGGAATGTAAGGTTCCATACTTCAAGGGAACTTGTGGCCACTGTACTTGGACGAGAAGTGATTTTGTCCACTGAATCTATAGCCAAAGTCACTGGCTGTGTCAGGGAACAAAATCATTACAATCCAGAGTGGGCCAAGAAATATGGAAACCATGTTGGGAAGGTGCTTTGCAAGGATAAGACTACAGACTCATCCAAGATTGAATATAAGAATCTGTGTAAGGAAGCAAAAATATGGCAGCAAGTGTGCAACAAGAGCATTCTACACAAAGCTGGGTCTAAGGACTCAGTCACGAACTTACACAAGTTCGTGATATTTCATCTGATGGAAGGTATCCCATTCAACCTACCTCACACTATCTACATCAATATTCTGCATATGATGAAGACTATTGGCGGAAATGATGACATCTTCTACGCCGCACTGCTAAACAAGATCCTTTGGGATCAGAAGGTATACCAACAATTTTTTGATGAGTTGGACAAAGCTGATAATGAACGCATTATAAGAAAAGGAGGAAAGGTTGCAATACAGCAGAAATTCGGTGAATCAAATATTAAGCCAATGAAGGTCAAGCTTACTGCAAAGGTCCTGAGGGAATTGGACGAAGAAAGCATAAATAAGAAGCGTAATGAGCAAAGCAAGCTCATTCAAAATGACGAAGAAAAAGATATTGATCTTCTTGGTCTTGGGAAAAAGATTAAACAACTGATGCAAGAACAGGAAACCATGAAGGTACAAGACACATGTCACAACAATAAGATGAGGATGCAAAAAAAGAAAGAAGAACCAAGAAGCAAAATGCAGCCCCTGCACTGTCCAATCCTCCTGGTGAGAAGTGTCCAAGGCCTGCTCCGTCCAAGCCTGCACAGGATGAGCAGTGTCCAAAGACTGCTTCAGTGAAGCCTGCACCTGAAAAGCCCAGAGTTCGCAAGCTAAAAATGCTAGATGACTCTGATGATGAGGATCACATGCCCATTGGCCAAATTAAAAGGAAAGCTGGAGAGATGGAGTCTGCATAGCAGAAGAAACAAAAAGTATTTGCACAGCAGAAGAAACAAAAAGTATCTGCAGCATCCAAAGTAGGTACTTCTGTTCTTCCTACTAAAGTACCAAGAAGAGTTAAGACTCAGGCTGCTAGGCCAAGAAGATTTCCTGTTCCACCCCTTCCTCTCAAGACACTGAGAGTGAATCTACAAGTGCCCCACAACCTGCTCCAACAGTTGCTTCAACATCCACAACAACACAGCGTCCACCTCTCCAATTAGATCTGACAAAATTTATGCGTCCAAGGGATGCTTGGAGAGATGCATGGCCTCAATGGACGATCCCACCAAAGGAGAAAATAAAGGCAGAAGTAGACAAAGCAAGGTTCCCTATTGCATTCTTCACCAGGAATGAATAGAACTACTGTAAGAAGAGAGATGTGATTTGAAGATCTCTTCAAGAACCTCATGAATGTAATCTCACTACAGTGTCTACAGTTGAATGGAAGGGGTATGACTATGTTCATCCTCAATCTGTTGAGTTTGCTTCCTTACCAGAAGGGACTATAATTAGTAATCCTCCACCAACCTAGATGAGAGAGACTTATCCAAACCTGGTTAGGATGGAATGCCCCTATCTATGTCCAACTGGTACTCAGCAATGGGTGCGTCCAGCTGACGATGAACTTCTGGAGCCAGAAATTGAAGTCGCATCAAAATTTGCCAAAACTGTGGCAGAACAAAAGGCAAAGGATCAAAGAAAAAAGAAACCAGTACCAAAGAAGCCTCCTAGCAACCAAGATGAATTGGCTGCTAAATTGAAAATAGCCATCAAGGAGAGTCTGGACCCATCCAAATCAAAGCAGCGTCCAGAAGTGCAATGGGTCAAAGATGTTCACATTTGGACTCCCATCACAAAATTCCTTCCACTTCCACTTGGAACACTAGTGCTCAACTTCCAGCCAAGTGACTATGACAATCTTGGCAAGCTGCTCCAACAGATGTACATTCAAGATCAAGTAGTTACCTATCCACCCAACCTTCACATCAGACGCTCCACTGATATCAAGTTTGTTCTTGATAAGGTATGTCCTCGACTACCTATACATGATGCTGGTAGGAAGAAAGGGTTCAAGTTTTATGGCACTAAGATGCCTAACAGAGAAGAGAAAGTTCAGTTGTTGTCTTCATCACAAACTTGGAATCATCTTTTTGATAAGACTGGAAAACTGACAAGGCCTCTAGGCACTTTTGACACCATGACCTTCTGGCGTTAAATTATGTGGGCAGATACACAAAAGGCCTCAAGTTCTGGATGCTCCAAAGATCCATTCATTCATCCTCCAGAAGGACTTGAAGTACTGCGTCCAGTCAAGACTCATCACTTCTCTGACACCTTCGCTTGCTTCCTGACTGATGATGATGATTATCTCGATCTGTTGAAGAAACTACCAATCATCAGAAGCAACAAGGTATATGATCTTCGAAGTCTTGATCATGGTCAATTTGAACAAGACATTCAAGCACTTCATGAAGAACAGAGAGCTAAAGACGAAAGAATTCAGCGAGAATTGGCCGAAAAAGAACGTGCTGAAGCGGTTGAAAAAGCTCGGTTAGAGCAAATTGAACTAGACAATGCTGCAAGAGCTATACAAAAGCAACAAACTGTGGCTGTCAAACCACAGATAACACAAGTTGAATTGGATGAAGCCTCTGCAAAGGTGAATGATGTGCTCATCCAATTGGACTTAGAGAATGAGGTACAGGTGGACGTTGAACACTTTGTCACCTCTAATGAGGAATAAACCGTCCAATCTGAACCGTCCAAGGATGCAAACATGGCAGAGATTGAAGCGCAACAACCAATGGAGTCTACTGCTAACAAGCCTACTCCTGATGTTGCTACAAAGCATACCAGTGGTTGATGTGTCTACTAAAGCACACTCTGGAAGAAGACAAGTGGTTCCTACAGGGTCTTCAAGTCCAAGGGATATTGTTCCCTTGCACTTTGTTGAACCTCAAGGGGTATTTGAAGACAGAGTCTAAGAGATTGTGCAAGCTGCTTTCAGGCAACAACAAGCTAATACTGACGCTATTCTCCGTGCCTTTCAAGAGAGACAACAAGCTGAGGCTGCACAACACATGCTGATGGTGCAGAATGCAATTGCTGATTAGTTTCTCAATGATAATTGCCTAATATTACTATATTTTGTAGTGATTTTGTGGGCAATTAGTTGATATTTTCCATGCTTTTGAGCTTTGTTTATCTTCATTTTAGTTGAGTTTTAATAAAAGTTTAGTTTAGTTAGGAATTTTTTATTTTTACCCTTTTATGCTTGATCTTGGGTTGTTTTCTTGTGTTTTTAGGAACTTATGTGAAGCTTAGAGTAAGCAATGGGGATGTTCCATGAGAGATTTGATGCGTTGAAGATCATTTGGGCTAAAGTTTAGAGCTTTGGAAGTCTTGAGGAGGCAAAAAGAGCATTTTTGGAAGTCCTAGGAGCTTTGCACACCTGTGCAAACCAAATCACATGCCTGTGCAAGTGCCTGTGCAAGTTTTTAAAGTGTCTGAGAACGTTGCACGCCCGTGCACTCGGAGTGCACACCTGTGCATCGAGCTCTGCGAGATTTATCTCTATTTTTTCTGTTTTGATCTCTTTTGGGCTTAAACCCTTGTTGGCCCATAGCTTTAAATAGGGTTTTCTGTTCTAGCCTAGGCATCAAAAAAATACTTTGTACGTGAAAGAAACAAGAGGTCCGAGACACGAGCTTGATGCGTTTGGCTTTCTCCATTCTTTCTCTATCTCTTGCTTCTTCCCCCATGAATATGCGTAGCTAAGTTTCTCTTTTAGTTGGGGTTTAATGTAGTTGGACCTAATTTCATGTAATTACACTCTTCTCTTTATTCAATTTTAGTATTGTTATTGTTCTTCTTCTACTCTTAATGCTTGTGTTTGGCCTGATCAACCAATTGCATGATTCTATGATTTCAATTGTAATTGGAAAATTCTTTTGAATTGCGAACTGAAGAAGACAACCAATCGTTTTTATGCCTAGGGATAGGGTAAAGAGGATTGGTCATCACTAAAACCCTTTTTCTTAATGCAAATACCTTGGTTACACTAATTCAAGGGATTGATAGTGCAATCAAGGGATTTAGGCTCTTTTGCTTAAGGAATTAAGATTTGAGTAATTTTGTGGGTTGATGATAACTAAAATTTAATTGAATAGGATTGAGTTGTGATTGCATGTTAGGAAGTCCAACGAAGTTAAACCCCGGCGATTTATTTTAATTGATTTAAACACATTTTCTGCGCACACCAAGTGTTTGCTAATTTTCTACAACCCAAATTCTTCCTTTCTTCTCTTTTATTTTTATTCACTTGTCTTTAATTTTGGTTACTAAATTATTCTCAATTTCGTAGTCCATTAAAATTTACTTTTAATTACCCAATTATCGTACAAGTCCCTGTGGATACGATACTTTACTTACCCTTTGTTACTTGAACGATTTGGTACACTTGCCAAATTCGCAACAAGTTTCTGGCGCCGTTGCCGGGGACTTGTGTCTCGGTAATTGGGCAAATTTTTAGTATATTTTGTGGACTTTAAACATTCTTTTATTCTTTCGCATTTTATTTTTAATTTTTTTTCTTCTTCCTTATCCGGTGCTAACAGTCTTTCTAGTTGCTCTAGTTGTTTGTGATTTTGTGCATGCCAGGTACTATTGGTACAAGGAGCAAGACTAATCCTCAAGAGCTCCGTTTCATTCCAGAGATTGAGAAGACTGCTAGGCTGATTAGCGGTCAAACTAAAAGAGCAAAGCAACTAGCGAAGCAGTTGACATTGGAAGAGAGTTCTTCCAATCCTCACTCACTTTCCGAACATTCTTCTAGTTCAGAGGAGGAAGACATGGCAGAAGAAGAGCAACCTGCCAGGAGAACTCTTGCGGATCATATCAACAATAATGGTCCAAGAGTGTTCTCTAGTATTGCCAGGCCAAGGAATGCCAACCGCATAGTTGAAGCTAAACCAGCCTTGCTCACACTTCTCAGTCAACATGCCTTTGCTGGTTTAGAGAATGAAGACCCCTACAACCATCTGACCACTTTTTATGATCTATGCGGCACAGCAGGGGTGGCCCAGAATGAAGAGGAAAGCCTGTATATGAGGGTGTTCCGTTTCTCCCTCATAGGAAATGCATTGAAGTGGATCACCAACCTTCCATCTCAGAGTCTTTCCACTTGGACTGAAGTGGAAAGAAAGTTCTTGGATCGATTTTTTCCTGAAGTGAAGAAAAGCCAAGCAAAGATTGACATATTGGGCTTCCGCCAAAGGAATGATGAGTCACTCCATGAAACTTGGGAGAGATACAAGACTCTTTTGATGAAGTGCCCCAACCATGGGATTGGACAGGTTGATCAACTCTATATTTTCCTTGGGGGTCTGAAGGGTCAAACAAAGGTGATGCTTGATGCTGCAACTGGCGGAGGAGTGATTAAAAATAAGTCACTAGAGGAAGCCGTAGAATTGATTGAAAACATGGCAGCCAGTGATTTTGAAGCTCAACATGATAGAGCTCCGAGAAGAGGAGTAATGGAGCTCAACTCTCAAGATGCTATTCTAGCCCAGGTGGAAGCACTCAAGGTGCAAGTGTCCAATCTTCCTCAACAGTTAATGAAGGCTGCCTCTTCTCAGTCACATCATCGAGTGCTCAGTTGTGAAATTTGCGGGGGTGATCACCATGTAAAGCACTGCCCTTATACTTCCAGCACACAAGAGGAAGAGGTGAATTATATGGGGAGACAGAACAACTATGGCCAAGGGAAGCATAATTTCTACGGTAACAACTCTAATCGTAGTGGCTTTCATACTCATCCTGTCTTTGATAAAGGAGTTGATGAAAGATCTTCCCAACAAAAGCCCAACCTCTATGACCGCACAACGAAGTTGGAAGAGACTCTCACGGATTTTATGCAAGTCTCTATTTCTAATTAGAAGAGCACTGATGCCTCTCTTAGAAACTTAGAGACTCAAGTTGGGCAGCTTGCAAACAGGTGGCGGAATTGATAGAGTACACTAAGAATGGCTTTTCAGCCAACACTCAGACCAATCCCAAGGCTAACTGCAGTGCAATCTTTGCAATTAATGGGTCAGAGTATGATATGGTGAATGGAGATGATGAAGTAGTGGAGGAAGCTGAAGTGAAGAAGGTTGAAGTTCGAAGCACAGATGGGGACTCAAAGATGAAATGGGCTAGAGCTCGGAAAGCCAAGGAAGAAAAGTTAAGAGCCAAAGCCCCTCTCACTACAAAGCTCCCTTATCCTAAAGCACCAACAAAAATTGATAAGGAGAGACAATTTGCTCGATTCTTAGACATTCTTAAACAACTCTACATCAATATCCCATTCTCGGAAGCCTTGAAGCAAATTCCAATCTATGCCAAATTCTTGAAGGACTTCTTGACAAGGAAAAAGAAGTTCATTGAGAAGGATACCATTGAGTTGGAAGCGGAGTGTAGTGCTATAATTCAGAAGACATTGCCTGCCAAACATAAGGACCCTGGGAGCTTTACTATTCCCATTACCATTGGGAACCTTTCTGTTGATAGAGCGTTGCTTGATTTGGGGGCGAGCATCAACTTGATGCCCCTATCTATGCTAAAGAGAGTTGGAGATGTGGAGGTAAAGCCAACTCGCATGACATTACAGCTTGCTGATCACTCCATTATATACCCTCATGGGGTGGTGGAAAACATGTTGGTGAAGGTCGACAAATTCACAATTCCCGCTGATTTTGTTGTCATGGACATGGCAGAGGATTCACAGATTCCCATCATCTTGGGACAACCTTTTATGAAGACTGTTGATGCTCTAATTGATGTTGGCAAAGGAGAGTTTAAGCTTAAAGTGCAAGATGAAGAGGTGACTTTCAATGTCTGTGACTCTGTGAGCCCCCCAAGGGGTTGGGGTTGACACAACCATTCATCTTAGTGACCTTTGAGGTCACTCATCCGTCAAGCTAGTGACGTTAAAGGAGCGCTTACTGGGAGGCAACCCAGCTTTCTCTCTATTTACTCTTTTAATTTTGTCTTTATTTTCCTTGTTTCCGCTTGTTCTATTTTACGTTTGGGTGTTTCTTTTGTGATTGTTTCAGGTTGCTATGAACATGATGAATATATTGGGAAAGCATCCTAAAAAAAAAAAAAATGACGCGAGTTGCACAACCGTGCAACCAGAGCGCACACCTGTGCATCTTACGCTGGTGGAGGATCAATTTTTCGACGCAAATTGCACAACCGTGCAATCCGAGCGCACCCCTGTGCATCTTGCGCTGATGGAGGATCTATTTTTTTGACGAAAATTGCACACCCGTGCAATCCGAGTGCACACCCCGTGCATCTTGCGTCGATGAAGAATTAAGAGGAGACTCAATTGGCGAAAGTTGCACAACTGTGCATCCCTTTTGCACACCCTGTGCAATCCTATCTCTATTGGGGCTTGAACAAATGTGCACAGCCTGTGCAACCCATTGCACACTCTCTTCATCTTCTTCTTCTCCAACCCTTCTCCTCCCCCAAACACCATAACCACCACCACAAACACCAAATCCACCACCATAAACCCACCATAACCATCACAGCCCCAATCCACGCGAGTGCCCTCTTTCTCTCTTCTCCCCGCGCGCCCCAACCACGCGCCCCGCGCGCCGCCACTGAGCGCCCTGCGCGTGAGACCCACAACGCGCAGCCACCATCTTCGCGCGCGCGCGCTCATGTGATCAAACCCAGATCCGCGCGCGCCTCTCTCTTTCGTCCTCTGCGCCCGCGCCGCTCTCTCTATCCTCCGCTGCGCCAAACCTTCTCTCGCACACACAACTATGGTCCAGATCTGTGCTCCTCGCACATGATAGCACTACCTTGAACATCCAAGGACCAGATTTGAGCTAGCCAACCCTCTCCGCAATGACACATCCTCTGGTCCATGTGGATTGGCCATTCACAGCTGGGGACCAGCAATTCTTGGCCAGGGGGGTGAGGATGGACCTGATGATGAGCAGTGAGGTAAGTCCTTCTTCTCATTCTTTTCTTTTACCGATTTTGCTTGAATTTAGTTTTGAGAAATAAAGATGTGGTTTGTGTATTTGTTGGCTTGTCCCAATGAGCATGAATTGAATGATGATTTTTACAAATTGATTTTGATTTGAGACATGTTTTGTGGTTGCATTCCTGGTCATTTGTGATTGGTTCAAATTGTGATTGATGTGTTTGACATGTTGCATATACACCCTTGTTTCTTGATGAGACCAACCACGGTGAGAAGTAACTGTATGAAATTGAGTGACACCGTTGATACCAACATATGGTTTTGCTTGAATCTCTTGAATCTTGTTGCTTACATGTTGCTTGGAAGTGATCAAGGCCATCTTTGCTATTTTAACCATTGGCCTTTCTAGCTTACCTTTCATAACAAAATCCCTTGCACCCATCTTTGAGCCAAACAGAAAATTCTTGATGCATGTATGAACCTTTAGCCAAAATGAAAAACAATTGCTTTCCCAATCTTAGGAATAGGAGAACAATTGAGAGATGAAGTCTTGCATTAAGTTTGGGGTGTCTTGCTAGACACCCAAAAGCAAAGGAAAAGGTGCCCCAAGGGACTTGAACTGTAAAAAAAAAGAAAAAAAAAGAGAAAAGAAAAGAAAAGTGTGCAAAGGAATAAAGTGGGAGTTGGGTGGAGCTTAATAATTGGGTTGGGTTATTGAAAGAACTTGGGGCACGAATTGTGTGTTTGTTGAGCTAAGATTGAGTTCTCTCTCTTTGTTCTCATATTCTCTAAAGATATTTGAATCCCAAGAAAAACCATTGTTGTTTGTTAGCCCAGCCACATTACAAGCTCAAAAAGTCCTTAGTGATCCTTGATGGCATGTTTGTGACATTGTAGTTTGGGAGATGAAGAGCAAAACTGATATATGTGGTGTTGACGTGTGATAGAGTGATACACTCACCTTGTTTTGTGTGCTTGAGAGATACAGTTGTGAGGACCAAGGAATGTGGGTTGTTGATTGCAATTGTGTTATTCATGTTGATCCCTTTATGAATTGTTTCATAGATGCTTTGTGTGGGCACCACAACTTGTCTTGGATTGAAATTAGCAAACTGAACTTGTGAGAAATGATGCATGCTAAGTGGTGATGAGTCTGTGAATACTTGAGTCATGTCTTGTTAATTTTTATTAGGAATTGAATCTAGGTTGTTTTCATGTTTTCATGTCTTTTTGTTCTATGCTCTTGTTTTGTTGCTCGAGGACGAGCAAAGTTCTAAGTTTGGGGTGTTGATAATTGCCTAATATTACTATATTTTGTAGTGATTTTGTGGGCAATTAGTTGATATTTTCCATGCTTTTGAGCTTTGTTTATCTTCATTTTAGTTGAGTTTTAATAAAAGTTTAGTTTAGTTAGGAATTTCTTGTTTTTACCCTTTTATGCTTGATCTTGGGTTGTTTTCTTGTGTTTTTAGGAACTTATGTGAAGCTTAGAGTAAGCAATGGGGATGTTCCATGAGAGATTTGATGCGTTGAAGATCATTTGGGCTAAAGTTTAGAGCTTTGGAAGTCTTGAGGAGGCAAAAAGAGCATTTTTGGAAGTCCTGGGAGCTTTGCACACCTGTGCAAACCAAATCACATGCCTGTGCAAGTGCCTGTGCAAGTTTTTAAAGTGTCTGAGAACGTTGCACACCCGTGCACTCGGAGTGCACACCTGTGCATCGAGCTCTGCGAAATTTATCTCTATTTTTTCTGTTTTGATCTCTTTTGGGCTTAAACCCTTGTTGGCCCATAGCTTTAAATAGGGTTTTCTGTTCTAGCCTAGGCATCAAAAAAATACTTTGTACGTGAAAGAAACAAGAGGTCTGAGACACGAGCTTGATGCGTTTGGCTTTCTCCATTCTTTCTCTATCTCTTGCTTCTTCCCCCATGAATATGCGTAGCTAAGTTTCTCTTTTAGTTGGGGTTTAATGTAGTTGGACCTAATTTCATGTAATTACACTCTTCTCTTTATTCAATTTTAGTATTGTTATTGTTCTTCTTCTACTCTTAATGCTTGTGTTTGGCCTGATCAACCAATTGCATGATTCTATGATTTCAATTGTAATTGGAAAATTCTTTTGAATTGCGAACTGAAGAAGACAACCAATCGTTTTTATGCCTAGGGATAGGGTAAAGAGGATTGGTCATCACTAAAACCCTTTTTCTTAATGCAAATACCTTGGTTACACTAATTCAAGGGATTGATAGTGCAATCAAGGGATTTAGGCTCTTTTGCTTAAGGAATTAAGATTTGAGTAATTTTGTGGGTTGATGATAACTAAAATTTAATTGAATAGGATTGAGTTGTGATTGCATGTTAGGAAGTCCAACGAAGTTAAACCTCGGCGATTTATTTTAATTGATTTAAACACATTTTCTGCACACACCAAGTGTTTGCTAATTTTCTACAACCCAAATTCTTCCTTTCTTCTCTTTTATTTTTATGCACTTGTCTTTAATTTTGGTTACTAAATTATTCTCAATTTCGTAGTCCATTAAAATTTACTTTTAATTACCCAATTATCGTACAAGTCCCTGTCGATACGATACTTTACTTACCCTTTGTTACTTGAACGATTTGGTACACTTGCCAAATTCGCAACACTCAACCTGTCACAAATGCTTGTGAATTAGATTCAATCAACAGCTGCTAACCTCATTGGCATTGTTATTCACCAGGTTCCTCTTGTTCAACCCATACCTCAACAGTATCCACAACCACCGGTTGAACACCCTGTACCACCTCCTCAAGCACCACCAGAGCAACCACTCCCAGCACAGGATCTACCTCAACAGTCCTAAGTGACCATGATGGTCAAATCATCTTTCCATCTTTCAAATCCATTTTTTTGTTCATGACAAAAAAAGGAGAAATTGGGATTTTGATAACATAGAGTATTGTTCTTAATGTTACACTTCTCTGCGAAACTCTATTTTGGCTGTTTACATATATATGAGGTGTTTTTGTTCATAAAATTCCACATTCATATCTATGATATGCTTTTCACTCTGATACCTGTTATCTCTGATATATTATTAGCATGTTGTACCTTCTTTAAGTGCATGAAAAATGTTGAACTCAAGGGGAGTACTTCATTTCATATATTTTCACCCTGCACTAGCATAACATAATCATTTATACATTTACTCTAATATTCTTTTTTTGATTATGTATTTGCTCTTATCAAAATTTAGTATTATTTGTCATCATCAAAAAGGGGGAGATTGTTGAAGTCTAAGACTTTGGACGATGTCCAATCCCTCAAGCTTTAGTTTTGATGATAACAAATGAGACTAAAATTTTGAAGTATCTAATGAATTATGTTTGAGTATTATAGGTACCACATCGTCCAACGCCTCAATGGTATTGTACTTCTTAAGCTCAAACTTTATATCTCTATGTGTACAATGCATCCAATGAATTATTGGAAACTTGTTTTCATAAGTATTAAAAACCAGCGTCCAACGCGCTATTATAAAACAAGCGTCCAATACACTCCAAAAACCAGTGTGTAAACACTGCGTCCAAATGAGAAGCGTCCAATGCTTATATAACTTACATCATCTTTTCCATTAAACTGTTATATAAAGTGTCCATAATTGTGTTGAAGTACACTTATGTTTTTTGATGATGATTCTCTGAAATGTTCTGTTATTCCCTATCTTTTCTAATGTGACATTTCATTTGAAAATTCGAAAAGTGTACCACAGGGGACAGAAAAGCTTCTCTCTGCAGAAACCGTACAATTAATGGAGGCATTGCATGTACTGTTGTCTCCTCCATCTCTCCACTCCAAGTTGACACGTAGCATCGGTCATATGATTGTGAGAGAACGATTGTTGGCAAAGGCACAGATCCCACAACAAATATCTTCACCAAACTGCCTATAAATAAAGGAACAAGCTCACGAAATCAACAACGAAACATTCAAGTTTTCTAAGAGCTGAAACTCTGACAAATCAATTGGACGACCTACACTTATGCGAAAAGAGAAATCTTCTTAGCTTTGCTAAGTTCTTTGTGTATTTGCTTACATTGTAACATCCTCTCTGTGAGAGTTATTTTGCTGAATTTGTAATCAAACAGTTTCTGTTTAGAAAGCCAGGAATGGCTTAGTGACAAAGAATACTTGGGTGTTCTTTAATCTCAGGGGAGATTAAAGGTTTGCCAGAAATGGCTTAGAGAATACTTGTAGCCAGAAGTGGCAGGGTATATAATACTTGTTTGTAATCAGAACTTGATTAGTGGAACCCTTCAAAGGTCTTTGAAGGAGAACTGGACGTAGCTCAGGTTGAGTGAACTAGTATAAACCAAGTGTTTTTACTCTTTTGCTTTTAAGCTTATCAATTATTCTCTTGAGTTGCTTCTTCGCATTATACGCACAAGTTTCTCTTCTTTATATTTGCGTAATTCTTTTTGCTTCATGTTTGGACAGTATATGAAAACGCAGTTCCATTGAACTGTCTTTTAACGATTGGATGATACTTGCTATCTTTCATTTTTACAAGTTCCTTGTAAAACTTAAGTTAGTATATATCCATCTTTGCAAAAAGTTTTAAAAGGTTTTAACTAACACACTATTCAACCCCCCCTTCTAGTGTGATTCTCTGCATTTCAGCAAGGAGCAATTGCACAATTGCACTCCAATTCAATAGCCACAATGAATTTGCCTTTATGTGGGACGCAAAGCTTGATCTTGGTGGCACCAAATTCGATCCCTGGGCAATTAAATTGCCACACTTGGTTTAGTGAAAGTGACGCATGACATCTTTGACAATAAGCTCACACAAATTAATGGCTCCAGGGACTTGAATATGCCACATTAGGCTTAAGAATGGACAAAGCTAAGTATCTAAATGGCAGCAATTATGAAACATTTCCACACTTAGCTTGAAATTGACAGATAGATAAATTTTGACTCAGTTAATAACAGAAAGATGCAGCTTTTTAAATTGTTTTTCACATTAGTCAAGCCTTGAACACCCCAAACTTAAATCAACCAACTTTCTCAAATCTTTCTCAGCAGAAACAATTAAAATAGACAGAAAACAACTTGCTAAATCAACACTCACACACTTTGCATCAATGATGTCACTTGTTGAGACAAATCAAGCTTTTCCAAATTAGTTCAAGCTATAAAAACTCAGTTGTATAATTTTTTTTTCTGCAGAATTTTCTTTTAACAAAATGAGCAAGAACTACTAAGGAAAAGCTTGTTTGACACTATTTCAACATGTGCACCAATGATGCCAAGTAAACATAAGCAATTAACACTTCAAAACAAACACATAACAGAAAATTCAAGTAACACAAAGCAATTAACAGCTAAACTAACTCAAATGACAGAAAATTAAAAAGAGAAAGGGTTAGAAGTGTTGGGTTGCCTCCCAGTAAGCGCTTGTTTAACGTCATTAGCTTGACGAGATGGTGTTGTTCAAGGTGGCATGAACGTCAAAAAGAACACATCCCCCTTGCTCTTCCGCTTCTTAGTTAGGAACTCCATGAAAATCATATATTCATGAAGCGGCTTCCAAATCACTGCAGGGGAAGTGTTGGTGAACAAGGAAAAGAAGGCATATAAGGATTTATCATATTCTTCATGCCTTTCTTCCTTATCAATTAGTTGGTGGAGAAAGATATTGACTTGAGGAAGGCTTTCTTGTTGAATTTCTGCTTGTGAGCACTTCTCCCACTCTTTTAGTGTTCTCTCCTTATCTTTTTCTTCTTCTTCATCTCTTTCTCTTGAATCATGCTCTTCTACAAGACTCTCCTCATGTGCTTTAACTTCTATTGAATTTTCTTCCCTTATGGCCATAGAAGACATTTCAACCATTTGCTTTGCTAGCTCACCAACTTGAATCTCAAGATTTTGAATTGAATTTTGATTGGCTTCGAAGCTAGCTTGGGAAGTTTCCATGAATTGCATAAGCACATTCTCAAGATTTGAGAGTCTATTTTCTTCAAGTTGATTGTGAGGGTGTGACTGTTGCTCCCACCAAGAATTTTCCATGGGGTAAAGATGACAATCACCATTTAAATGCTCTCCTCCACAAAAATCACAATTGATAGGTTGTGGGTGACTGACCCTCAGCTGCATGATTTCAAGATGCTCAGACAACGTCTCTAGTTGGTTACTAAGAAGCCCCTGTTATGTGAGCAGAATACTCCAATAGTCCCCCATGGATCAATGAAGAGTTCTTCAAAGGTTTTATTCTGCATAAATAGACTCTAAAGAAACACAAGGGACTAGAGTACAAAAGTTAACAAAAAAAAAAACAAACTAAAACAAAATTAACATAAAAGAATAAAAGAATGAAGCCTATGTAAATAGAAAATGCAAAATTGCCAAATATTGAGACACAAGTCCCTGGCAACGACGCCAGAAACTTGATATCTCCTTGGCAAGTGAACAAAGTCGTTCAAGTAATATAAAATGGAAGTCCAAGTATCATATCCACAGGGACTTGTTCAATATTTGGCTATTTTCATAAGAACGCTTACTAGAACAATAAATAAAACAATAAATATGCAATGGAATGGATTTAAAGTTGGAATAAAGCACTAAAAATCTAAACTTGACAATTAAATCAACTAGAAACTATTTTTGGGATTTTCTCAAGCAAGTAAAGTGCAAAAAAATAGAAATTTCAAGACAATAATACGAGATGTTGGGGTTTGACTTCGTTAACCACTCACCCATGCATACAAAAGCCACTAATCAAATTCATTATCCAAATGTTATCATCAACTCACAAAAATGTTTAAACCTTAATTCCTTAGAGTGAAAACCTAAGTCTCTTGACCAACTTATCAATTCCTTGCATAAATCAACCAAGATACTTGAGAGAAGAACAAGAGTTTAAGGATGACTAATCGGTTTTGCTCTATTCCTAGCAACAAACACCATTAGGTGCTCTTCTCCATTTCTAAGTTTAAAAACGTTGTCCAATCGGATTCAAACCACAAAATCAAGCAAAGGGTGATCAAGCCAAAGCAAGCATTAAGAGAAGGAGAAAGCACATAACATGAATAATAAACTTTAATTAAAAACTTAGAGAGTATACATGAGTTTTGGGTCAACTACATCAAACCCCAACAGGGGTGAAATTAGCTACACATAGACATGTGCAACAGTAAAAAATGAAGAAGAAAGGAAGAAACTTGAGGTAGAAGCCATGGGAACCCAAGGGAAGCTCTCCAAGTGTCACTCCAGGCCAAGAAGAGGTCTACAATCTGAATCCCTCATAAATATCTTTGTTTTCTCACCACTTAAGCCACATCAGCACTCTCACGTCCAGCCTCAAGTCTTCCCACGCTCAGCTTCAGAAAAGGCATCAAGGGTGTAACTTGAAGGTCCTCACGCCCAGCCTCAGACTTCTCACGCCCAGCCTCAGGTTGACAGCAAGAAAAGGGAAATTTCTTCTTTCTCAGGCCCAGCCTCAAATCTCTCAAGTTCGGCCTCAGCAAAATAAAAGGAAGATATTAGTTTTTGGCTTTCAAAATATGCTTCCAAAGATGTTGGCTTGAACTTCCAATGACTTATGCTCCAAATTCTTTAATTCTTCTTCTATTCCTACAACAAAATATCAAAAGCTAGTAAAACTCCTAAAGGATTAGCAATATTAACACTACTTCTAAAATAATAGTTAGATTAGCCTAAAATTGATTAAAACAAAGTTCTAAGTCATGAAAAATGTAAGATAAGTGCTAAGATATGTAAGCATATAAAACATCCATCAGTAATGTATCAAAAAAACACTACAAAGACTATGTTTGAGTTTGACACACCATTTTAGTTAGTTCCTTAGTTAGTCTCCTGTAGGAAGTGTTAGTGTAATATTTGAGGGAGTGTCAGTATAATGTTTTTAAACATATAAGGGTTGTTAGTATAATGTTTTCAAACTTAAGGGTGGCTAGTGTAGGAAAATAAAAAATGGTAAGATTATGTGTAATTTGATAAAAGTTCAGGAGGTGTTGCTGTAATTTGCTCTTGTTTATTTCACCATTATACTATTACATTATTCATTCTATTATTTTTAATATTATACTTCAAGATATTTTAACTATCACACTAATTAATTAACATAAAATTAAATTAAACTTTATATATATAAAAATGTCGTACAAGTTTAATCATTTTTGTCATTTTACATTTATCAGCTACTTTTAAGAGATTCCACAAAAAAAAAAAAAAGCTACTTTAAGAGATATTTAATTACCAAAAAATTATAATTTAATAAGCTAGTTTTAGCAACTTTCAATTATCAACTACCCTCTATCAAGTAGCTTTTCAACTATTTTTTTCCAAACATATAGTCTAAGTAGCATATAAAAAAATGCTACCAATTAAGTAGTGTATCATAAAACACTACAGAACTATTAAAAACTTTGTTTGCCAAACACTATTAATTAGGTCAAACAAGTTTTTAACTAATTTAAAAAGCTAGAACCTATACACTCAATGAATTACGAGTCTATGATTATCTCTTTAATTTAATCTTTTTTTTTGTGCATAATCTAATCTAAATATAATAGATTATAATTATTATGGTAAAATATGTTTTAGTCCTTGTACTTTCAGAAAAACTTGATTTTAGTCATGTACTTTCGAATCGACCATTTTAGTCTTCAAACTTTAAAAAACATTTGTTTTTAGTCTTTCTCCTCTAATTAAACATCAGCACCATCTCCGTGGTGGTTGAGTGGTGCGCAGATCTTCTTCCAGAACTCGGTGGTGACAACGAGGTGTACCCACTGGAGTCAGAGGGGCTAAAAGTATTTCCATTTCCGTTTTCGTTAACAGTATTAACACCATTAAAGAATAATGACCAAAAATAAGTGTTTTTCAAAGTTTGAGGAACAAGCACCAAAAACATATCGTTCCCATCCCATAATTCGCAATTCGGAGAAAAAGTGTGAACGCATGGAGAAGTAGTATGGGCCACGATGGGTTCACTGAAAACTCAGAAGTCAGAATAGTGTTTTTCCGCATTACGTGAAAGAAAGTCTTCAAAAGTGAGCTGGCTACAGGGAAGGAGAGCAACCAGCAGCCAAGCAAATTTATTTAGCTTTGAACAAATATAGAAAGGATATATGGTCTCCCTATATGCCTCCCACTTACTAAGCTATTAATAAGTAACCCTTTATTAGAAGAAAAAGAAAAACTATTATGTAGCAAATTGAAAGATAACAAACAACCTGCATATGTCTAATTGAAGTCAACAATATGGTACAATTATTATTTTGGCCAATGAGAAAGGAGAAGTTACCATGTCAAACGAAAAGATCACATTCCAACTTGCACTATTGGGAAGCTAATTACATATGTATGCATCAATTTTTATTGGGATGATTAGTTTATCGCAAAAAGTATTGTGGATGATTTTTTAGTCAATCAGAAAAGAAAAATAAATATGAGTGGAGAAAATTATTTTTTTAAAAGGTTAGAAAATACCATCAGGAGAGAAATATTTTATAGTTTTCCTGTGTTTCAGAAAAATTATTTCAAGATCTTTTAACATTTTCCACATGCATAATATGTTTATATATATATATATATATAGCTTTAATAAATTAAGAATGTCTGACATAATTGATAAATATTCTAATGGAGTCCCTTAAATTATTATCCAACTAAAAACTTGAAAGGTACTCTAGAATATTAAAAAAGTTGTTTAACAAAGACTATAAACCGACGTGGGAGAACTGAAAATAGAAATAATAAAGAAGATGAATTAATGTGAAATATATCGTGAATAATGTTGCAAGTAACTTGGTAAAATCGGGGATAAATTTTCCTATGGATAATAACAGCGTTTTAGAAAATATATATTTAGATTAAAATACTGTGCCTTCTAGAACGATTATTCTTCTCCATTAGATCACACCATTACCTTAAATATCTGAATATACATTCCCAGTCATGAGTCTAGCGGAAACACGGATGTTTCCCTCAATGTTGGATACTTTTGTACTGTTTTTACGACAGAAATCTTACATCACAGGGAAGATCACGATATATTAGATAATTTTTTTTATACTTATAGAAAGAAAAAAAAACTTCTCATGAGCTAAAATTAAGTTATATATAAATTAAAATTAGTTTTTTTTTTTTAAGAAATTAAATGATTTTGACTTTTTCAAAAAATTAATTTTAACTTATACATAAATTAGTTTTTCTTATAGAAAAAAAATTATTTCATTTTGGCCTAACTATAATATTAAACCAGAAGAATGACTCTCCAAAGTTCCTTGGCTATGGGTATAGTGTGAGGGCCACAGACGGTTAATTTTTATCCAGTTATTTCAGACTTGGAAAAACATAAAAGTAAGCACCACTATGGAAGATGCATTGTCCCTTTTCCCATAATCTTTTCTTGTTCAAACTCGTGGCTCGTCAATATTGCTGCTGTAACTTAACCGAAGCAGCGATATACATAGATCTTGATCATCTTTCACAAAATGGTAAGGCTACCCAGCATTGTTTTATTTTCTGCTAATATATATGATTTCACGTCCCTTCCACTTTTCTCATTAGGCTAGCAACATGTGAAAAATTAAAGGAAAATTTTAACCATTATATCCATCTCATAATGCAGCTGAATGACAAGTATAATTAATTAGGTCACCTTAGAATCTGCTCCTAGGAGGAACAACTGTAACATATATATCAATAAATACCACAATCAATTATCGATTAACAAACAGTGTCAAGAATCGATAACAATGAATTCTCAATGTAAGGTGAAAAGAAGTCATGTCCAGTACCGAACTTGCACTGTACTAATGTAATTCCAATTAAATGGGCAGTAAAGAAGATTACAAGCGGGATTAATCTAAATAATTTGATGAAATTGGGAGAGAAAAAATAACAAAGGAGAATTATCTGGTAGTTAAAGAGATAACATGTCTTCAACACGTAAGCAACGTGTAAATCAAAGTGTTTTTATAGTCTTACTTATCAAATCAAATAAACAATACATTGCTGCAGTAACAGAAAACATAAACAATACATTGAATAATATTACACGTTCAACATAAAAATAAGAAAATAAATAACATTATGACATATCTTTCAGCAACCGATTTACATTTCGACACCTAGATTTTTTTATACACAAAATATTACACGACCTTTCAAACTCGGGAATCCATTTACTGCTCTAACATAAAAAATAAAAAATAAAATCTAGTTGCAGGGTGGAATTGATGATCAAAGAATCTATTAGAACAAACTTCTCTGCTGGTGGAAAAAAAAAGGCAAAACGTATACACACGTGATATTGATTAAAACAATTAATGTAGGTCTACTGGCAAAGAAAGTAATTATACCAAGTCAAAAATTAAATTTTTTACGTCCAATGAGAATTTTCTACAGCGTTGTCATTTGCCAATTAAGTATGTTAGTTTAGCCTATTGACAAGGATGTCTTGTAACCTGAAGAAGTTTTCACCGACGACATAAGAATAAAATAGCAATAAAGATAAGTTTATGTTTTTATAATCCGGAAATATAGCCATTAGGAAGAAAGAACCAAACCTAAATATAAAGAAAAGACATATTAGAGAATTGGAGCAAGTTTTGCATTTGACTTTATCACCGGTTTCAGACTTTACGCTAACGATCATATATAATGGCCAGTTCTACACTTCTACGTGAAAAGGCAAAGGAAATAATCAGAGTTGTCTGCTATGACGCGCTTTTTCAATTATTTGTTTATATCAAACAAAAACCCATTCGACTATGCCATCACCTACTCTCTTCTTGACTTTGAAAATATGAAAACGTTTAATGGCAAACCACAACATCAAGTTGAGATAGTATAAATATATTTTGAAACTTTAAGCCAGTCTGTCACTTAACAAAGATATCTTATTGGCCATATGATTGAAGGCAAACACTATATAAAGGCTTACAATCCATACTTTGCCAAGCAACGATTAATAGATCATAAATAAGTCTTCTAAAGGACTACCATACACTAAGTGAAGATGGGAACGAGGCAATGGCCTCGACTGATCCTTGTATTGGCATTTTGCCTAATGTCTATAAGTGTTGGAGCTGATGATAAGCCTTACTATGGCCAACCATCCAACTACTACCCACACCCCACACCACCATATCACCAAGTAAAACCACCCTACTATTACAAGCCACCTCCATATTACTACAAATCTCCACCTCCACCCTCTCCATCACCACCACCTCCTTATGTCCGCAAATTCCCTCCATACTATTACAAATCACCTCCACCTCCACCTCCATCTCCATCCCCACCACCACCATATGTTTACAAGTCTCCTCCACCACCATCTCCATCACCCCCTCCACCCTATGTCTATAAGTCTCCACCACCCCCATCCGCTTCACCACCTCCACCATATGTTTACAAGTCTCCCCCTCCACCTTCTCCATCACCTCCTCCTCCCTATGTTTACAAGTCCCCACCTCCACCATCTCCTTCACCACCTCCACCTTATGTTTACAAGTCTCCCCCACCACCATCTCCATCACCACCACCTCCCTATGTTTATAAATCTCCTCCTCCACCATCTCCCTCACCTCCTCCACCTTATGTCTACAAATCTCCACCCCCACCATCTCCATCACCTCCTCCACCATATGTTTATAAGTCACCACCACCTCCCTCTCCGTCACCACCCCCTCCATATGTTTATAAGTCTCCACCTCCTCCATCTCCCTCTCCTCCTCCACCATATGTTTACAAGTCACCACCTCCTCCATCCCCTTCACCACCTCCTCCATATGTTTATAAGTCACCACCACCTCCCTCTCCATCACCACCACCTCCCTATGTTTACAAGTCTCCACCTCCACCATCTCCTTCTCCTCCCCCACCATATGTCTACAAATCTCCACCCCCACCATCTCCTTCTCCTCCCCCACCATATGTCTACAAATCTCCACCCCCACCATCACCTTCACCTCCCCCACCCTATGTCTACAAATCCCCACCCCCACCATCTCCCTCACCACCACCTCCATATGTTTATAAGTCACCTCCCCCACCATCTCCTTCACCACCTCCTCCATATTACTACAAATCTCCACCTCCACCATCCCCTTCACCCCCTCCACCCTATGTCTATAAGTCACCACCACCTCCATCTCCTTCACCACCTCCTCCGTATGTCTACAAGTCTCCACCCCCACCATCTCCCTCGCCTCCTCCACCTTATATTTATAAGTCTCCACCACCTCCTTCACCTTCACCACCTCCTCCGTATGTATATAAGTCTCCTCCTCCACCTTCTCCATCACCTCCTCCACCATATTACTACAAATCACCACCTCCTCCATCACCTTCACCACCTCCTCCATATTACTACAAGTCTCCACCTCCACCATCACCTTCACCTCCTCCACCATATCACCCCTACCTTTATAACTCACCCCCGCCTCCCGTATATTAAGTTTGCGGCCAAAGCAATTTGATTTTTTTTTCAATAAATTATGTTCATCACTTTTGTAGTTAATTTGTAATCACTCATTTATTAATAATATGGTCTACACTGATGTGAGAGCCTTATTTTGGCTGTAGTGTAGCCCATGCGTGTGTATTGGTTTTAATTCAGAAGTGTGTATTAAGTCTCTTTTTCCAAATATACATTAATATATACCACATTTTGTTCTTTATTGGTGTTGGATTCCATATTCCTCTTTACATTAAGAAATTATTTTATTGAAGAAATTCACGAATCATGAACTTTGATATAAAACCTGATTTGATTGTACTCGTGTTACTAAAAGGAGAAATCAGGATTTGCTCATCACTCGTGCTCCCTCTATCTCACCCCATATATATATATATGCGCACTTGTATGCAATTAACAAGTAGATCCTTTTTAGTTTGGATGAAACTCTTAATTAAATGAAAAAAAAAAGTAAATAAACAAGACAAGCACGGGTCTTTCTCTTTGACTTCCAAGCTTACTAGTTTAAAATTGTGTGTTTAATTAGTTCTTTGTTAGTGTACTTTTCAAAACAGTTAAATGTGAAAGCTATATAACTCGGTAACATTACGAGTGTCTTACACCGCCATTCTAAGGATTATTTTGTCTTTATATTTAAGACAACAAAAATTAACATGATATAAAAATAAATTAAATTTTAAAGTAAAATATATTAAATCATAATAAAATTACATGTTTTAATGATAACAATTATATAATATAAAATTATCTTAGTTTTAAATTTAGATAATAATATTTTAGATTTAAGTCCATCAAGTTCTATAATGTTTGAAAAAGATTATAATCTTCCATTTCAATTGTTTTCATGATAAAAAAGTTGTTTGCATGACAAATTTACCTAAACAAAAACTGATTCTGTTTAGAATCAATTATAATAATAATCGTTTATATATATAATTAATTATTAAAATAATTTAATTTTTATAGTTGTCCCAAATTTAGGATTATTTTTATTTTTTTAAAATTTATTTAAAATATTTAAAATTATATCTACAAATTAATATTATAAAATTTATGAAAAATTGTAGTACATAGAAAATTCAATCAGAGTTAAATAAAATAAAATATCAATGGTCGTTGTTTAAAATGTGTGACAATTTTGTAACATATCGCTTATTTAAATAAATACATACAGTTTTTTTTTCTTTCTATCTATTAAATGCTGTCAGGAGAGAAATATTTTGTAATTTTCCTGTGTTTCAGAAAAACTATTTCAAGATCTTTTAAAATTTTCCACATGTAAATATATTTAATGAATTAAGAATGTCTGATATATATAATTGATAATTAAATATTCTAATGGAATCCCTTAAACTAATATCCGAGTAAAAACTTGAGATACTAGGATATTAAAAAAAAGTTATTTAACAAAGACAATAAAAAAGACGTGGGAGAATTGAAAATAGAAATATAATAAAGAAGATGGAGGTGAGATAGCGTGAATAATGCTGCAAGTAACTTGTTAAAATTGGGGACTAAATTTCCTATGGCAAATTACCAGCGTTTTAGAAAACATATATTCCTGTGCTAGAACGATTATTCTTCTCCGTTAGGCCACGCCATTACCTTAGTATGGAAAATTTCTGAATATATTCCTAGTCATGAGTCTAGCGAAAACACAGATCTACCTTTTTCAGTTTTTGGTGTATACTGATCTTTCCGTTTATGTAGGAAGCTTGCACCATTTGTACATTTTTACGACAGGAAGCTTGCACCATATAATAAGTAACTATAAAATTAAAGCGGAAGAATTAATGACTCTCCAAAGTTCCTTGGCTAGGAGTATAGTATGAGGGCCACAGACGTTAAACAAACTAATTGAATTAAAAAGACAAGTGCATTTAACAAGTAAGCAACGCGTTAATCAAAGTATTTTTTAGTCTTACTGCATCAAATTAACTAAACAATATATTGCAGAGTAACCCAAAAAAAAAAAAAAAAAACAATACATTGAATAATATTACACGTTCAAGAAAAAAATAAAGAAATAAACAACATTGCAACAAATCTTTTCACAATCGATCTGCATTTCGACACCTAGACTATTACACAAGCTTTAAAACTCGCTAATCCATTTACTGCTCTAGCATAAGTAAAATCTAGTCGCAGCCTTGCAGGGTGGAATTGATGAAAGAATCTATCAGAAGAAACTTCTGGTGGTGAAAAAGAAAAGTGAGGCAAAAGGTATAATACGTGGTATTAAATTAAAACAATTAATGTAGGTCTATTGGCATAGAAAGTAATTATACCAAATCAAAAATTAAATATTTTAAAACACAATGAGAATTTTCTACAGTATTATCATTTGTCAAGTATATATGTTAGTCTATTGAGAGGATGTCTTATAAGCTGAAGCAACTTTCGCCGACGAAATAAGCATAAAATAGCAATATAGATAAGTTTCTGTTTTTATATCCGGAAATATGGCCATCAGGAAGAAAGAACCAAAGCTAATTATAAAGAAAAGACATTAGAGAATTGGAGCAAGTTTTGCATTTGACTTTTATCAGCCGTTTCACACTTCTGGCTCGCTCGCGATCATGATGGCCAGTTCTCCGTGAAAAGGCAGAGGAAATAATCAGACATGTCTGCTATGTATGACGCGTTTTTTCAATTATTTGTTTATATCAAACAAGAACTCTCTTCTTGACTTTGTACCCAGCCCGTATTGTGGAAAATATGAAATCGTTTAATGGAAAACCACAACATCAAGTTGAAATAATATAAATATATATATTTTGAAACTTTAAGCCAGTCTGTCACCTAACAATGGTATTTTATCGGCCATGATTGAAGGCAAACACTATATAAAGGCTTACAATCCATACTTTGCCAAGCAAGAATTAATAGACCATAAGTCTTCAAAGGACGACGACAAAGGTTGCAAACTCAGAGAAGATGGGAATGAGGCAATGGCCTCGTTTGATACTTGCATTAGCATTTTGCCTAATGGCTATGAGTGTTGGTGCTGATGATAAGCCTTACTATGGCCAACCATCAAACTACTATCCACACCCCACACCACCATATCACCAAGTAAAACCACCCTACTATTACAAGCCACCTCCATATTACTACAAATCTCCACCTCCACCCTCTCCATCACCATCACCTCCTTATGTCCGCAAATTCCCTCCATACTATTACAAATCTCCTCCACCTCCATCTCCATCCCCACCACCACCATATGTTTACAAGTCTCCACCACCCCCATCCCCTTCACCACCTCCTCCATATGTTTATAAGTCTCCCCCTCCACCTTCTCCATCACCTCCTCCTCCCTATGTTTACAAGTCCCCACCTCCTCCATCTCCTTCACCTCCTCCACCATATGTTTATAAGTCTCCTCCCCCTCCATCACCTTCACCACCTCCACCTTATGTTTACAAGTCTCTCCCACCACCATCTCCATCTCCACCACCCCCATATATTTATAAGTCACCACCTCCACCATCCCCTTCTCCTCCTCCACCATATGTCTATAAGTCCCCTCCATCACCTTCTCCATCCCCACCACCTCCATATGTATACAAATCTCCACCCCTTCCATCCCTATCACCTCCTCCACCATATGTTTATAAGTCACCACCACCTCCCTCTCCATCACCACCTCCATCATATGTTTACAAGTCCCCTCCTCCACCATCTCCTTCACCACCTCCTCCATATGTGTATAAGTCACCACCACCACCATCCCCATCACCACCACCTCCCTATGTTTACAAGTCTCCACCTCCACCATCTCCCTCCCCTCCCCCACCATATGTCTACAAATCTCCACCCCCACCATCACCCTTACCTCCCCCACCCTATGTCTACAAATCCCCACCTCCACCATCTCCCTCACCACCACCTTCATATGTTTATAAGTCACCTCCCCCACCATCTCCATCACCACCTCCTCCATATTACTACAAATCTCCACCTCCACCATCCCCTTCACCCCCTCCACCCTATGTCTATAAGTCACCACCTCCTCCATCTCCTTCACCACCTCCTCCATATGTCTACAAGTCTCCACCCCCACCATCTCCTTCACCACCTCCTCCATATTACTACAAATCTCCACCCACACCATCTCCCTCACCTCCTCCACCGTATATTTATAAGTCACCACCACCTCCTTCACCTTCACCACCTCCTCCATATATATATAAATCTCCACCTCCACCTTCTCCGTTGCCTTCTCCACCATATTACTATAAGTCACCACCTCCTCCATCACCTTCACCACCTCCTCCATTAGCTTCGCCTCCTCCACCATATCACCCCTACCTCTATAACTCACCCCCGCCTCCCGGATATTAAGTTTGCGGCTAAAGCAATTTGATTTTTTTTCAATAAATTATGTTCAACATTGTTGTAGTTAATTTGTAATCAATCATGTATTAATAATAGGGTCTACACTGAAGTGAGAGCCTTATTTTGGCTGCAGTGTAGCCCATGTGTGTATTGATTTTAATTCAGAAGTGTGTATTAATATGTTTTTCCAAATATATATAGACTAATACCAAATTTTGTTCTTGGTTGGTGTTGGGTTCTGTTCTTACCAAATTTTGGTATGTCTTCTGGTGTGGTGGCTCCGCCGGGATCTCCTCCTTGACCGGTGGGGGGGTGTACCTGCGAAGACACTCCGACGCTCAAGTTAGAGGTGCAGAGGTAGGAGACAGGTATCACAATTGGGATTAGAATTTTCGTACCTCGATTGGGATGGGTTGTTCTGTTTTTATAGAGTGTAAAGAGATAGATTTGATAGGGTTATTTTCCTATCAAATCTCCTCAAATCTCATGATGAAGATAGAGATAATTCTATCTTCTATCCTTATCTTATGACCTGATCTTTCTCTATCTTATCATATAGTAAAAATTGTTCTTTCCGTTATTATCCTCCGAGTCCGAGTGAGAGATTCTACTCGGCCAACTGGACTACTCGGTGGAGTGCCGAGTTCGAGTAGTACATATGCCCCCCAAGCTCTGAAGTAATGTAGGAGCTTAAGTATGGTTATACCAATTTCGGATTTTACTTGGCCGAGACGAGTTTATTCGTTCCTTTTGGACGGGTCCGAGTTTGGTTCTTGAAGCGTCGCGTCATTTGGTGATGATGTCGTTTCAGACTTATTGAAGTCGTAACGATTCCCAAGGACGGCGACAGTGATTGTTTTTAAATTTTGAAACGGTCTAGGGATTCCCAAAGGTCTCAAGCCTTCCTAGCCGTTGATTGGCCTAGTGAGGGGTCTTGATCCAACGGTTCGGACCGTTTCGCCTTTTCGTATTCGCGACGCTTAGGGCCTATATAAAGGATACTGTTGACACTGGTGTTCATTTTCACTTCTGCGTGTTTTATCCTCCTGCGAGATTTCTCTCCCTTCTGCCATTTTGTCCTCCTTCTTTTAGGTTTTTCTTTTTCCTTGTTCAGGTACGCCCTTCTCCTTTCCATTTCTCTTCTGTGATTCTATAATGTCTTCTTTTTCCGGGAATTCTGGGCGTTCCAGCGGGGGTCGTATGCTTGCGCCGGAGGTTCACCTTATCGGAGAGGGTTCCGATGGTGGTTCTCCTTTGCACCGCTCTAGTTCTGGTGGAATTAGCGATGGTGCGTCAGCGGCAAACGTTGCTGTCGCGGGTGTCGGGGTGGTTCGTCCATCCGTCGACCCTGCACAAGTACCTTTGGTCGTTCCTGCCAGGGGGTGGTGGTTCTAGACGATTCCAAGGCCACTGAGGTTCGTCCTCTTGAGACTCGGTGTGGTCGACTTCCCTTTCCTCCCCCCCATCCCCAGCCTATAGAGCCTAGGGGTAACAAAAAGGTGTATCCTCCTGTTACTACTTCCGATTATTCTTGGGTAGCTAGGGAGGTGGGTGCGTATGCCTCTCGGTATCAGACCGAGGAGGCTTTGTCTGCCCTTCTTAAAACTATTGATTTGTGTCATTCGGAAGGGTCGGGTATGGTTCATGCCGAGCCCTGTGGGCCCGATGACCGAGTCTTTATGTCTGCTGTCCCGCACCAACCTCATTTTACTTTTGTGTATGAAGCTTTATTCTCAGTTCCCGGCATTACAGTGCCGTTTGATCAGTTCGAGGCTGACGTTCTTCGGGCACTGAATGTCGCTCCAACGCAGTTGCATCCGAACTCCTGGGCTTCTCTTCAGGCTTTCCGGGTGCTCTGTAGTAAATTCTTTATTACTCCTACTGCTCCTAAATTCTTGTATCACTATAAAGTTAAAGAGAGTCAAAAGGGCGGCTGGGTCTCCCTGACCGGGATTCCCGGTCGGTCAATCCTTAGTCCATATATCTCTTCTTGGAAAAATTTCAAGAGTGGTTTCTTTCGTGTCCGACCGGGTCCGGAAGGGGAGGTCGAGT
Organism: Pueraria montana var. lobata; assembly: GCA_026413185.1. Taxonomy (NCBI): domain Eukaryota; kingdom Viridiplantae; phylum Streptophyta; class Magnoliopsida; order Fabales; family Fabaceae; genus Pueraria; species Pueraria montana. The sequence goes on from CM048654.1 coordinate 10,670,566, forward strand.
TTTTTTATAGCCGTGGGAAGCCGAGGTTCCCTCTTTATTGGACCCGTTCCCCAAACAAACGGCTGTCTTGGCAGGTCGTGGACATGTCTCCTGAGGATTAGGATGACATGGTTACACTGTGCAAGTTGCCGCGTTCTTTATCTTGTAAGACAGTTGTGGAAATTCCTACTTCTCGGACTCCGAGAGAGGATTAGGACGGTGAGTACCTTCTTTTTATTCGATTTTTCTTCTTTTACTTTGTTTTTTACTGATGCTTGCTTCTTTTGCAGCTGTGATGGGAAATTTTGATTATAAGACGGCCAAGAAGTAGAGGCTAGAGAAGTTGAAGAGTAAGGAGCCCGCTGCTGAGGTTGTTCGAGTTGCTCCACCCATTCCTTCTCCTCCTCCTCCTCCTTCTCCGAAGAGGGATCAATGAGAGGTTGCTCAAGGGGGGGATGGTCCCTCCAAGAAGTCGAAGCCGAGTCCGACCGGTGCTCAAGCTGTGGGTTCTACTGTTGAGAGGCATCCGGCTTTCCTTTCTATGAAAGATGGGCGGACCTCGCTTTGGGGGAAGGACTTCAACCCCGGGGCTCTCATTTCTGCCGACAATCTCGGTCAAGCCGATCGGGATATGTTGAGGGATACTGGGCCGGTGCTCTCTGTGGAGGCTGTTTGTCGCTTCCAAGCTCGTTCATGGGCCATTACTCAATATTGGGCCGAGGAGTTCGACCGCGGCCACCGGGAGCTAGCTATGGTGAAAGAGGCTACTGCTAAAGCCGAGCAGGCCCTGGTGGAGGCTACCCGGGCCAACGAGACTCTTCTCCAATCTGCTGAAGAATCTCAAAGGTCCCAGGAGGGGGTGGAGGCTAAGTTAAGGGAAGTTGAGAGTCGTGAGGAGGATTTAAAGCTTTCCTTAGCTGCGTCCGAGAACTCAGCTCGGGAGTTGCAGGCTGAGGTGGATAGGCTTGTTTTCGAGCTTGCTCAGGCAAAGACTGAGGCTGCCGAGTCTGAGGCTAAGCTTAAAGCCGATCTGGGTGAGGCCTTGGATGAGATTGTTAAGACCCATGAGGCCGGGTTCAGCAAGGCACTTCGCCAAGTTCGTTATTTCTTCAAGGATGCCGACACTTCTCTTTTTGATGTTGATAAGGATATCAATAAAGAGGGGCAGTTGGTGGAGGAGTCTGCTCTTGATGGTGAGGATGCTCCCGGCTGTTCTACTCAGGAGGGGGGAGATGCTCCAGGCGGTATTATTCAGCCTGCTACTTAGTCTTTTAATTTTTCTCTCTTCTTGTAAGGCTCGTACCCGGCCTATCGAATAGGGTGCTTAATGAAATTTATTTGTAAGGCTCGTACCCGGCCTACCGAATAGGGTGTTTAATGAATTTTCTTCGTTATTTGTGTGGTCCCTTTTCGCGGTTTTTCGCTAACTCGGAAGAGGTCTGCGCGGTTAAGTGTAGCTCGCTTTTTGTATCCTTATAAAGGTCTACGCGTAACTCGCTTTTGTATCCTTATAAAGGTCTACGCGGTTAAACATAAATGGATAATTTTGAAGGGGTTTTATTAATAAGAGAAATTGGGTGTGCCTCATTAAAACCTCTTTGACAAAAAACCTCTTGGGAAAAAATGTCAAAGTAGGAAAAAGAGTACATCACCACTTACAATTTTCCTAACTGTAGTAAAACTTTAGGTGTGTCGCATTCCAAGTTCGGGGGATGGCTTTACCGGATGGATGCTCCAATCGGTAAGCTCCATTTCCCAGTGACTCAATTACTCTAAAGGGGCCTTCCTAGTTGGCTGCCAATTTACCCTCTTCTGTAGCTTTTCTGGCTTCCCCGCACTTTCTCCAAACCAGATCTCTAACTTCGAAGTTTCTTGGTTTGACCTTGGTGTTATACCTCTTCTCGGCTCTTCTTTTACAGGCCTCTATTCTGACTCGGACCTCGTTGAGGGTCTCCTCGGTCATGTCGAGTGCATGCCTTAGTGATTGATCATTGTTTTCCTGGACGAAATTTGTCCTTCGTAGGGAGGGTTCTCCGACTTCTACTGGTATCATGGCGTCTGATCCATATGAGAGTTTGAAAGGGGTTTCCCCCGTTGTTGATTGTGGTGTGCAACGATATGCCCACAGGATTGCGGGAAGTTCTTCGGCCCAACTTCCTTTAGCGTTACCTACTCGCTTCTTTAGTTCTCCGAGTATCACTTTATTTACGGCTTCAGTTTGTCCGTTGGTCTACGGATGTTCCACTGAGGTTACTCGGTGCCGAATCCCTAGGTTTTTGAAGAACTCTTCCAAGTTCTTTTCGGTGAACTGTCTGCCGTTGTCGGATATTACCGAGTGAGGGATGCCGAATCGGCATATGATGTTTTTCCATATGAATTTTTGCACGTTGTGGGCGGTGATGGTTGCCAAGGGTTCGGCTTCGATCCACTTTGTGAAGTAGTCGATTCCGACGAGGAGGAACTTTACTTGTCCCTTAGCGAGTGGAAAAGGGCCTAGTATGTCTACTCCCCACATGGCGAAGGGCCATGGTGCTGCGATATTGTGCAACTCTTCTGTTGGTAGGTGGGATATGTTGCCATATTTTTGGCATTCTTCGCATTTCTTGACGTATTCGGCGCAGTCGCGGTGCATTGTTGGCCAGTAGTATCCGGCTCTTAGGGTTCGAGCAGCCATGGCTTTTCCTCCTGAGTGCATTCCGCATATTCCTCTATGCATCTCGTTTACCACGTACTCAGCTTGAATCTTCGTGACACATTTCAGCAGTGGTGCAGTGAAGCCTCTCCTATAAAGGTCTTCTCCCTCTATGACATAGTAACTGGCCTTTCTTCTGATTTTTCTAGCTTCTTCTCGGTTTTCTGGGAGGGTTCCTTTCTTCAGAAAGTTCCATATCTCGGTCATCCATTCTCTGTCAGTCGAGTTAATACTAGAGACAACTTTGTCAATACTCGGAGCGGATATTGTTTCCTGTATGACAGTTCGGTGTTGGCCTTTCTTCTTTGTACTTGCCAACTTTGATAGCAGGTCGGCTCTTTCATTCTGTTCTCTCAAAATATGGTCGAGTTCGAAACTAATGAACTCATTCTTCAACTGGGAGGCTAGGTGGTAATATCTTGCCATCTGGGGGTCCTTTGTTTGATAGGATCCATTCATTTTTCCAGTGACTAATTTTGAATCGCTCCAACATCTAAGGTGTTTCGCCCCCACTTCCTTAGCGAGTTTTAGTCCTGCTAGTAGGGCTTCGTACTCGGCTTGGTTGTTGGACGCGTTGAAGTCAAATATGAGTGATTGTTCCAGGATAATCCCTTCAGGGCTTTCGATTATGACTCCTGCTCCGCTGCCTTTTTCGTTCGAGGAGCCATCCACATAAAGGGTCCAACATGGAAAGGGTGCCTCCTCTACTGGTGCTAGCTCAGCAATAAAGTCGGCTAGGCACTGTGCTTTGATAGGTCCTCTTAGTTCATATTTGATGTCGAACTCGGATAATTCAACCGACCACGCTATCATTCTTCCGGCTAGTTCTGGTTTCCTCGGTATTTGCCGTATTGGGTGGTCTGTTCGTACCACTATTTGGTGGCTTTGAAAGTATGGTCGTAGCCGTCGTGCTGAGGTAACTAGGGCTAGTGCTAGCTTTTCTATCATTTGATATCTGGTTTCTGCATCTTTCAACACTCGGCTTATGTAGTAGACTGGCTTTTGCGTCTGATTTTCTTCTTGAAGGATGACCGAACTGATTGCGTCTCCCGAGACGGCTAGGTATAGTATTAAGTCCTTGCCGGGTTCAGGTCGCGTTAGAATTGATGGTGATGAAAGTAGTGTTTTTATTTTTAGAAAGTTTGCTTCACATTCTTCATTCCATCCGAAGACCTGTTGTTTTTTGAGTAGTTGAAAAAAGGGTCTGGCTACTTCTGCTGCTTTTGGCAAGAAACGGGACAGGGATGTCAGTCTTCCAGTTAGCCGTTGTACTTCCTTTATGTTACTCGGACTTCTCATGCCTATGATAGCTGCACATTTCTCCGGATTGGCTTCTATGCCCCTATGGGTGAGCATGAATCCTAAGAATTTGTCGCCATGTACTCCAAACACACATTTCTCCGGGTTTAGCCTCACATTATGTTTTCTGATCTCGCCAAAAATTTTGGCCAAGTCTCCTGGATGTGATTTTGGTTCTCTGCTTTTAACCACCATGTCGTCGACGTAGACTTCCAGGTTTCTGCCGAGTTGCTTTGTGAAAATCTTGTCCATCAGACGCTGGTATGTTGCTCCTGCGTTCTTCAGTCCGAATGGCATTACCGTGTAACAGTAATTGGCCGTGTCAGTTATGAACGCCGTTTTTTCCTCATCCGGTGGGTACATTGGTATCTGGTTGTACCCGAAATATGCATCCAAAAAACTTAGGATCGGATAGCCGGCCGCTCCATCTACTAACTTGTTTATGCTTGGCAATGGGTATGAGTCTTTTGGGCATGCTTTGTTAAGGTCTGTGTAGTCAGTACACATCCTCCATTTTCCGTTTGCCTTCTTCACCATCACCACGTTTGCGAGCCATGTGGTGTATTGTACTTCCCTTATGAAGCCGGCGCTGAGTAGCTTTTCAGTTTCCTCTTTGACCGCTTTTCCTCTTTCGGCCCCGAGTTTTCTCTTCTTTTGGGAGATTGGCTTGGCCTCTGGGTATATGGCAAGCTTGTGGCAATGGAAGCTCGGGTCGCTTCCGGGCATGTCGGCGGCTGACCATGCGAACAAGTTGGCGTTGTCTAACAGGACTCTGGTGATTGCTTTTTCGGTCTCGTTTGCTAGTTGAGTCCCGAGTTTTGTGCATTGTCGTAGTTCTCTTCCTATTTGGAAGGATTTTACCTCTTCTGTAGGTTCCGCTCTCGGCTCAGCCTCCCTGGGGTCGAGATCGGCTTCCTCTATTGGTGTTGCGAGCGAGGCACATGCTACGTGTTTTATCGTCAGTTCTGGGACCTTTTTGTCGCTGGCTATCTTTAGACTTTCTAAGTAGCACTCGCGGGCTGCCTCCTGATCAGCTTTGACTGTCACTATCTTCCCTTCTGAATTTGGGAATTTCATTGCCAGATGTGGAGTTGAGATTATTGCCCCTAGTTTGTTGAGTGCCGGCCTGCCTATAAGAATGTTGTATGAAGTGAGGGCGTTGACTAAGAGGTACCTGACCATGATAGTCTTGGACCCCATCTCATCTCCAAAAGTGGTGAGGAGGTCAATATAGCCTCTGGTATCAACCTTTTCGCCTGCAAAACTGACTAACTGCTCGGTGTATGGTTGTATCTTATTTTCGGGGATGTCTAGCTGTTGGAAAGTGGACCAGTACAGGATATCCACCGAGCTGCCTTGGTCGACTAAAACTTTGCACACCAACCAGTTTGCGACTTCAACTTTGACCACCACCGGGTCATCATGATTGGGTTCTATGTCTTCGAAATCTGCGTCTGTGAAAGCTATAGGGGGCATTTTCCTGTGTATTCTGGGGTTTGTTGAAGCCGAGTTGATTGATCGGAGGCTGCGCAGGTGTCTCTTCCTTGCTGAGCTCGAACTTCCTCCTCCAGCGAATCCTCCTGCTATTGTGTTGATAACGCCTCGGAGTCGAGCTTCGGGAGGTTTGGTCTGTTGCTCCTGGCGGGGCTCTTCCATGCGTCTGGCTTTTCTATCGCGATCGTCTTCCCTATCCCGAGTTCGTTCTCGCACGGGCTTTCGGCTGTCGTCTCGGACGAAGCGCCGTAATTTGCCTTGTTGGATAAGTTTTTCAATCTTATCCTTCAGGGTGGTGCACTCCTCTGTAGTGTGTCCGTGTACTCTATGGTATCTGCAAAATTTGGACCTATCTGCTTTCTCTGGGGAGCGGTTTTGAGTAGGCAGGCTTATCAGCTCGGCGCTGCAGGCTTCTTCCAGAACTCGCGCTCTGCTATCTGTTAGAGGGGTATAATGGGTAAACCTTGCGCGGGGCGATCTGTCGCTTCTAGGTTTGCTACTCCGCTCTCGGTTTACTCCTGGTTTCTCTCGTTCTTCCTATTTTTTATAGGATTCGCCCCTGACCCGTTCCCTGAACTTGGTCATTTCTTCCATCTGAATGTATCCTGCTGCTCTAGCTCTGAGCTCGTCCATGTCATGTGGTGGTTTCCTGCAGAGGCTGTCCGAGAAAGGTCCGGATTTTAGCGCCATAAGCATGGCGGTCAGTGCTACCTGTGGGTTCAAGTCTCGGATCTTGACGGAGATCTCGACGAATCTTTCCATGAAATCCCTGAGAGACTCATTGTCCTCTTGTCGGATGTTGGCCAGTGCTACTGCCTTCAGGTGGTGGGGTCGACTCGTAGCGTATTGAGCACCAAAACGAGTGACTAATGTGGCAAAAGAGTCGATCGAGTGGGGGGAGTCGTGTGTACCAGTTCAACGCTGCTCCCTTCAAGGTCATTGGGAACACCCGGCACATGATGGCGTCGTCGTTTGTGTACAGGTTCACCTGTGTGATGAATGCGTCGATGTGCTCATCGGGGTCGGTCAGCCCATCGTATCTGTCCATGGATAAGGGCTTCCACCCGGCCAGTAGTGGAGTCTCCATGATTCCATCTACAAACGGGTGTCGCCTCGTTGTCTCAGGTATTATACTTCGTCTTCGGGGTGCTCGCGACCCTAAGGCGGGTCTGGACTCTAAATGGGTTGTTGCTCGGCCTGCCTCGCTCCAAGTGGTATCTTCCTGCTCTATTCGGTCAAGATGTCTGTTGGCGGTTGCATGAGCCGCCGATAGTCCGTTGGTAGCGGCATGGGCTGCCGAGAGTCCGTTGATAGCGGCGTGGGCTGCCGAAAGTCCGTTCCGGTCCTCTTGCAGTTTTTGATACTGCTCTCGGAGGGTAGCGTTCTCCTTGCGGAGGTCTTCTATCTCCTTAGCGTTGTTCTGCTTTAGCATGTTGACTTCCCTTTGCAGGGCTTGGATCAACGGGTGATCCTCAAGCATCTGACGCGGGAAGGGCGCCACGTTGTTGGGGTTAGGGGTGGGTATACGGGCCGGCCCGGCCCGTTTAAGGCCCGGCCCGCGAAGCCCGCGTTTTGACGGACCGGGCCAAGCCCGGTCCGCGAAATAAATGGTCTTTTTTTTTGGGCCCGTATCCGCCCCGCGAATCCCGCGGTTAAACGGGCCGGCCCGCGGGCCCAATAAAAATGATGATTTTTTTTTTTTAAAAAAAAAAAAAAACTTAAAAACCTTAAATTTGTTATTACTCATTGTCATTTGTATACAATGTTACTAATGGTGAATTGGTGATTGAGAAATATAAGTAAATTCCTAAGTTTAAATTACAATTACATAACCAAATTTATTATTATTCTAAAACAAAACACAATTTTACTTACTTACTAGTAGTGTATGAAATTCTAAAGCAAAACTAAGAGATTCTTCTCTTGTGCCTCTATGCAAAACACAATTTTTTTCTTATTAGCGGGCTTCGCGGGCCCCGCGGGCTCCCGCGGGCTAAGCCCGTTAAATCCGCGGACTTCGCGGGCCGGGCTCAAAATCCGGACTTATTGTACAATGAAAAAATTTTTAGGCCCGTTAACCGCAAAGTCCGCGGGCTTAACGGGCCGGTCCGCGGGCCCAAGCCCATATACCCACCCCTAGTTGGGGTTACCTCCCTGGGTATCCCCTGGAGGTGGTACACCCAGGATTTGGGTTTCCACCCCCTGTGGTCGCTTTTCGTGGTTCGCTATTTTACTCTGGGTTGTCATCATTTGAATAATGTTGTCTCGATTGGTGTGGCTGGGAATAGTTTCACCGAGCCCCACGGTGGGGGCCAAATGTTCTTACCAAATTTTAGTATGTGTGGTGGCTCCGCCGGGATCTCCTCCGTGACCGGTGGAGGTGTACCTGCAAAGACACTCCGACGCTCAAGTTAGAGGTGCAGAGCTAGGAGACAGGTATCACAATTGGGATTAGAATTTTCGTACCTCGATTGGGATGGGTTGTTCTGTTTTTATAGAGTGTAAAGAAATAGATTTGATAGGGTTATTTTCCTATCAAATCTCCTCAAATCTCGTGATGAAGATGGAGATAATTCTATCTTCTATCCTTATCTTATGACCTGATCTTTCTCTATCTTATCATATAGTAAAAACTGTTCTTTCCGTTATTATCCTCCGAGTCCGAGTGAGAGTTTTTACTCGGCCAACTAGACTACTCGGTGGAGTGCCGAGTTCGAGTAGTACATGTTCCATTTTCCTTATTGCATTATGAAATTATGCTCTTGAAGAAATTCACGAGTCATGTATTTTTTGTATAAAACTTGATTTGATTGTATTCGTGTTACTAAAAGGAGGAATCAAGATTTTCTCAGTCGCTCTCCCTCTATCTATCTCTCTGTATATATATATGTGAACTTGTAAGCAATGAACAAGTGGATCCTTTTTAGTTTGGATGGCTTTAATTAAACGAAAGAAGTAAATAAACTGGACAAGCATGCAGTCTCTCTCTTTGACTTCCGTGTTTAGTAGTTTAAAGTTGTGTTTGGTTCTCTCTTACTGTACTTTTCAAAACAGTTAAATGTGAAGGCAATAACTTGGTAACGTTATTTCTAATGGAGCCAAACATGCTTTTTTTTTTTTTTGGTAAGAGATCACAGTTGTTTTCCAACCGGTCAAAGACTAATCCCGTTCATGGAGCTAAACATGCTTTAAAAGTATTTAGAAAAAAATTCATATTAACTTATATGTTTAATTTTCAATAACATATTAACATATTTATTTTAATTTTATCTTATAATAAGTATTGATGTCTTGAAAAGTTTAATAATATATTTATTAAAATTAAAAAAGAGAGTATAGATATTTTAATAAAATTATTTCCTAATAAATATTACTACCTCCTGTTCTTTTTATAAGAAACAACTTTTAGTGTAAAATACATTAAAAGTTATTTCTTATAAAAAAGACTAGAAAGTATTATCTTAGTATATTTATTTTTCTTAATTTGTGTAAAAAAAACTTTAAATATCAGTCATTTTAGCACAAATACGTATCGGATTTAGCTCCTTTGAATAAAGGAAATGCATTTTATCTTCTAAAGTGCAATAATAATTATTAATTAGAAAATCAATTATCCGAAGTATCATTTTCAAAATAAATAATCCACAACAAAAGTATTGATAGTCAGAAATATTAAATGGTAATAATTTCATCAAAACTCTTACCAAAATGAATGGATATTGTTATTAATTTTAGATTTTAGACAAATAAATACATATTGCATACCATACCACCTGAATTTCGTGTACTACTACAACAACCCAGGTACGGATGGGCCCATAACGTAACCCAGCCCAGGCCCAAAGCGGAGTCTAAACTTCAAAGTTCAAATTTAAAAGCAGCCTTAATCTTAGACCAAACACGTAAAAAAAAGAAAAAGGAGGGTGAAGCATAATCAGCGCGGCGGTGAAAGATGGTGTCGACGGCGATCGAGGAAGTGCGAACTCTCTGGATTGGTGATTTGCAGTACTGGGTGGAGGAGTCCTACCTCTCTCAGTGCTTCGCCCACAGCGGCGAAGTGGTTTCCATCAAAATCATCCGCAACAAGATGACGGGCCAGCCCGAGGGCTACGGCTTCGTCGAATTCGTTTCGCACGCTGCGGCCGAAGCCTTTCTCCGCACCTACAACGGAACCCAAATGCCCGGCACGGAACAGACCTTCAGGCTCAATTGGGCCTCCTTCGGGGACTCTGGGCCCGACCACTCCATCTTCGTCGGCGATCTCGCCCCCGACGTCACCGATTTCCTCCTCCAGGAGACTTTTCGGGCCCATTATCCCTCCGTTAAAGGAGCCAAAGTTGTCACCGACCCCGCCACGGGCCGGTCCAAGGGGTATGGGTTCGTTAAGTTCGCGGATGAGGCCCAGAGGAACCGCGCCATGACTGAAATGAACGGTGTTTATTGCTCCACGCGCCCAATGCGTATCAGCGCTGCTACACCTAAGAAGAACGCTTCTTTTCAACACCAGTATGCTCCACCTAAAGGTAAGTACAATACAAAACACTTCGTTAGTTCCATTTATATTTATTTATTTTTAATGCAACTTAATAGAGACACTTAATTATGAATTTAATTACTTTTGCAGCAATGTATCAATTTCCTGCATACACTGCTCCAGTGAGTACTGTTGCAACGGAAAATGATGTGAATAATACCACTGTAAGTCGGATACATCAGTGACCTATAATTTATGTGATGATGAGTAAATCACCGTTTAAGTCCTAAAATGTTACGTTAGTGTCTGAAAGTAAGGAAATTTCAAATAAGTCCGACCACATTAGTCCAAAATTCAGAAAAATGTATGATGAGAGATAATATTAATACATGTTTAGGGATCAAAATGATACTAAGTGTTTAAGTTTATGAACTAGGATGAAACAACTGGAAATTTTAGGGGTTTATTTGAAATTTTCTTAATTTTAGAGACTAATGTGACAGCACACTAAAGTGATAGTGCGTTACACTTTCAAGAATCAAAATGGTGGTTTACTCTTTATGTGATTTTGTGGTACTCTTACTTGCATCTGTTTGCGTTGCAGGTTTGTATTGGTAATTTGGATCTTAATGTGACGGAGGAGGAGCTTAAGCAAACCTTCATGCAATTTGGAGATATTGTGTCAGTGAAAATTTATGCGGGCAAAGGATATGGTTATGTTCAATTTGGAACTAGGTTTTGTTTTTTACCCTTAATCTTTAACATGTGAATCTTTGTGGGGTTACTCTAATATTTTGAAACTCAAAGGGTACATGATATGATTTTGACTGTTGCTACCCCCCTTTCCAAGGCAATAAGTTTCATGTGGCCTGATGTCATGTTACTCTGCATCTTATGAGGTCTTTCATCAATCTTAGTTTCTTCTCCTTCTTCTTTATCTTGTTGTTATTTGGCTTTTAACCTCTTCCATGGCTTTTGTCTGTAGAGCGTCTGCTGAAGATGCCATTCAGAGGATGCAGGGGAAGATAATAGGTCAACAAGTGATCCAAATTTCTTGGGGCAGTACCTTGACAGCTAGACAGGTGATTTTGCCTTTGGAAATGATTCATCTATTGACAAAATGATTATTTAGTTTGTCATGCTGACACTGGCCTGTCGCATGTTGTCATATACAATGCATTTTAATTTCAAAAACCACTTTAATGTATAAAACTATACATCGATACTCAGTTCTAGTATAGATTTGTATGGCCTTTATTATGTTTAGGGTTTAGGGATATTGTCATTGAGAATTTGATCTTTAGCCGAGTTCAATGGTGTTGTGTGATTTATGTAGTTGATCTCACCTAGTGAGATAAGGTTTTTTTTTGTTGTATTATGTTTTGCTCTGTTTAGTGGTTTGGCCGTTTGGTTGTTTTGGATATGTTTGGAAGATGAGTCTAGACTCTACTTGACGATCATGAGATTATGATGCTTATGAAGGTTGGTTCAGTTGATAGGATTGGAGAATGTTAGTAAAAAGGAGTTAGTTTCAAGTCCAGTTTGAGGTCTTTCTTTAATAGGTTATCACAATCGCATACCCAGCCTGGGTTTGGAGCCACTTCCCCTTCCTCTAAACTTTCATTCACAGAGAGAAAAAGGTCATGAGGTTGTTATGATATGTGGTGACACTAGAAAAGATAATATGAGAAAGCTAAATATTAGCTCAGAGCTGACTGGTTTTAGTTGAAGTTAAGGTGATGTAGTATAATTTTAGATAGCTGTAGCAGTTACATGTGAATGCCCAATGTGTATATTTGAGAGTTCTAAAATTGAACAATAAGAAAGAATGAGACTAAAAATTTAATTGAATAATATTACCTCTGTTCTTATATATAAGAAACAAATATCTAATTCATCAAGATCAATAAAAATAGTTTAAGTTGATTAATTTCAATTAATAATATCATAAATTTAAATTTTATTCCAAAAATACTCATAGAATTAAATGATTTTAAGTGGTGGTTGTATTTAATGACATTACTCATTTTTCAAGAGATAACATTTTCAACCAATAAGTATGACTTATCTCATCAATAAACTTTACAATAAATAAGGGTATAGAAGAAAATTAGTAATTAATGCATTTGAAAGTGATCCTATGTTTTTTATATTTAGAAACAAAAAAATGTTGGCTTAATTGCAATTTTTACCTCCAATTTTTTAATTTTTGGCGGATTTTACCCCTAACAAATTAATTTGGCGCATTTTACCCCCAACTTTTTTAAAAGTTGCAAATTTTATCCTCCACAGTTTTGATGACATGGCATACTGACATAAGCATAAAAAACGGGGGTAAAATTCACCAAAAAATAAAAAGTTAGGGGTAAAATTTGTCAAAAATGAAAAAGTTAGGGATAAAATTTGTCAAAAAGTAAAAAGTTTGGGGTAAAAAATACAACTATTTTAGCATGCCACGTCATCAAAACTGTGGAAGGTAAAATTTGCAACTTTTTAAAAAAGTTGGGGGTAAAATGCGTCAAATTAATTTGTTGGGGTTAAAATTCGCCATAATATAAAAAGTTGGGGGTAAAAATTGTAATTAAGTCAAAAATGTTCCCATGTGTTTCTTATATATAGGAATGGAGGTAGTATTGTAGAAGGGGTGTTACTATGGTGGCTTCTCTTTTTTCCTTTTTCCTTTTTTAACCGGATACCAAACCTTACTGAGCTTTCATCACTGAAAATAATGATTTATAAATTCTTCATTAATGATGTTGGGCAACCATATTATCTTGTATATTAGATTATCTGGTCTTCTCAATATATCTTTTTTTTATCGGCCAAATGTTAGTTGTTAATATTTTAGTTTTTGTTAACGGAGAAATTCGAACCCACAACCTATCCATCCCTCCCTTCTCTCTTCACTGCCAAGCCAACCTTGTAACTCTCTGGTCTTCTCAATATGAGTGAAATAGCATGTTAATTAGATTAATGGTTTTCAATAAATTTAGTGTTTGTTAGATGTGCAATTATGTTAGCAATAACAAATTTTTTTAATGAAACAACTATAGGATGTACCCGGTGGCTGGGGCGTGCAGATGGATCCAAGTCAGTGGAGTGCCTACTATGGATATGGACAGGGTTATGAAGCATATGCTTATGGTGCTGCTCAAGATCCCTCCTTGTATGCTTATGGTGCATATGCTGGTTATGCACAATACCCTCAACAGGTAAGTTTACATACACTTCCTATGGAAGAGAATAACTTTTTTGGGGTTACTCATTCATATTGGTTGCTTACTTTTCAGGTTGAAGGTGCTCAAGACATGTCAGCAGTGTCTATGCCTATGGAGGAGTTGTATGATCCCCTGGCAATGCCTGATGTAGATAAGTAAGCTTCTCGCTCCTTCTCTCCTTTTTTTCATTTTAAAAGTTATAGACGCCTTTAAAATAGTTTATATTGACCTTCACCAAAAGAAAAACTTGTATATATTGGCTCATTGTGTGTTTATGACGGATCTTTGATTGCTTTGCCAGATTAAATGCTGCATATCTTTCAATACATGGAAATGCCATTTTGGGGCGGTCCCTTTGGCAGAGAACTTCGCACTCTTTACAGCAATCCTAGGTCTATTTGTATTGCCTGGTCAATTTTACGCACGAAGGCTTCAAAATATGGCGGTGTTACAATTTTTTTGTTTGTTTCAATATGAGTGAAATAGCATGCTAATTAGAGATTAATGGTAGTATTTTGTAAGGTAATACTGAATATCAATGTTTCTATTTTAGTTTATGATTTGAGTTTTAATTGTAATCTTGTATGAAATTTAGATATGGTGTCATAAGGATATTTTGTCTTAATTTTCAGAATTTGTTGTATTATAGGCTCTTTTTCATATCTGTGCTATAACTGCAGCTACAACAACCAATTCAGTACGCTTAGGTCTATAGTCCTGTTAAGTCTGAGGCAGCTTTCATGATTGGCTGGAATCAGTATTTCTTAATTCCACTAATACTAGTGTGTTTGGATTAAATTCATAGTGAAAAATAATCAATTAATTTTTCATGATGAAGGTAAAACAATAAATAATTGTTTCTTCTATTTAAGAGATGGTTAACAAACTGAAATGTCCTCTATATTCTATAAGGCTCTAAACATTATTATCAGTTTTAATTCAAACGTCGATTTTTTTAACTTCCACTTTCTTTTGTACTCCTTTTTTTATCTTCTTTTTATCACTTTTCTTTTCATCACATTTTTTTTCTTTCCTTTCTATTTCTTGTTTTTTTTCTTTGTACCTAATTCACACCTCATAAGCAAGTATGAGAAAAGCATTTTCGTTAATCCAATTACAAGTTTCTCGGCAATTATGTTTTCGATTTGCCTTTGGCACCGGCGAACATTGATTAACTTTGGTTTTGGCTCTTTAATTGATTGATTATCTTGTAATTTTATTTCTTTCTTTTTCTTGCTTAGACCATTTGATTGTTCTTTTATTTTTACTACTGTTACGTGAAAAAAAAAGAGGAAACCAAACTTTATCGGGTTATTATCACAATTTGAATTTGTAATTAGGAAGTGTAAAGAGTGTGTTAGATGTATTAGATATTTTGATATTCAATTCGCAAACCAGTACATTACTTAAAGGTGTTTCGTTACCAAAAAAAAAAAAGGTGTTTGGATGTTAATTTTCATTAAATAAACAGGATAGCTGATTCATTTAATGACACCTACATCAAGTTGATTCAATAATTACAAATATTACAGGTTGATTCAATAATGACACTTACATCAAGTTGATTCAATAATTACAAATATTACAGGTTGATTCAATAATGACACTTACATCAAGTTGATTTAATGACATTTAATGACACTTACATCAAGTTGATTCAATAATTACAAATAGGATGGTGTAACTCTTTTAGAATTACACTTGTGTAATTTGATCTCTCCTATATATATATATATATATATATATATATTTAAAATTTGTACATTAATTTAATTAAAAGTTTAATGGTGATGCACTACACTGTCGGTACATCATCCTTTTTCTCTTAACTAAAAGTGACAATGAAGTATACTGTATACATATATAAAAAAAAGCATTGCTAACAATAATTTTTCACCAGCAATCGGTGTATTTTTCAACTACCAATATACGATCACAATTCTCTACCACTAGTTTTCGTGGTTGCAAACATTGAGTTTGAATAGTCATAATGATAGGGCATTTTTTGGGAGCGGAATAATTAATAAGGTTGGTGGAATTGAGTACTATGTGGGGATGAATCTGTTAAATATGTATACAGTATACTTCATTGTCACTTTTAATTAAATTAATGTACAAAGATTTAAAAAATAAATATTTAGTACAAAAGTTATAAACTCGTTAGGCTACATTTTTATTTCATTTAGTAAAAATGCTTAAATATGGTGATAAAATTGAAATGATGTCTTCCTTTCTTTTTAAAATGATAAATAATTTAAATAAATTAAAATTTTAAAAGTGACAATTATTTTAAAATGATCAGAATATTAGTTTTTATGGCACTCTGATAATTATTATTTAGGTCCATTTCAACATAAATGTATATAAGAACAGAAAGAAGTCAATTTTTATATTTTTTATGCTATCCCATTGTTCAAAAGAAAAGTATGTCTCAGCCTCCGAAATCTCAACTCTTTTGTCTACAAGTACAAAGCCTTTTTAGTTTCTTCAATATTTTTATTTTATTTCTATTGCTACCACAAGTACAAACTTACAAGTACCATATGTCCGTAAGGTAGAAGAAGAAGCAAAAAAACAGGCAAGGTGGAAGAAGATATAATTAAGATATAGGCTTAATTGCAAATTTTACCACCCAACTTTCATTATTTTGTGAATTTTATCACCCAAGTTTTTTTTTTGCGAATTTTACCATCCAACTTTCATTATTTTGTGAATTTTACCATTCAAGTTATTTTTTCGCAAATTTTACCATCTAACTTTCATCATTTTATGAATTTTACCACTTAAATTTTTAATTTTTGCGTATTTTACCACCCTCATGTTTCACCAAAAAAAAAGTTTTGAATTCTTTAACTTTTTTTTTTTGTGAAATATCAGAGTGGTAAAATACGCAAAAATTGAAAACTTAGATGGTAAAATTTGCAAAAATAAAACTTGGGTGGTAAAATTCACAAAATTATGAAAGTTGGGTGGTAAAATTTGCAATTAAGCCTAAGATATATTACATGTTTGATATCTATCTATCCACAATGGAGGATGTGCTAGGAGACAAAATAGCACTATTGATTGGACAGTGCATTTTCGCTTTTGTCCTTTAGTTTGTGATATTTGGCTAGAATATTAAATAAGTAATAATAATAATAATAATAATAATAATAATAATAATAATAATAATGATATTAATAATTAATAATGAATAAGAATAATATTTACGTAACATTATTCTTGTGATTTTTGGGTAGAATATGAAATATAAAATAAACTATAAACTAATATTAATAATTATAATGATACATAAATATGAATATACCTTAAATAATTGTTGTTATTGAAGATTTTAGTTAAAATTATTTGATAACAAAATAGATTATAGTAATATGACCATCCAATTAATAGAAAATTATTCTATTTTGTAAAATTTTGAATATGAAAAATAAAAAATTTAAATATGAAAAATTTGTGAAATTTTAAAATTGAAATATGAAAAATGAAAAATACAGAGAATAATAATTTGAATATTAAAGTAAAAAAAGTTGAAAGGTATTATTAATTAGTTTAATAATAATGAATCATTATAATTAAAAATTAAAATTATAGATATTAATTTAATAATGGAAAATAATTTATAATATACATTTTAATTGAATTTTATAGTTTAATAATAATAAATCATTATAATTAAAAATTAAAATTTTATATATTAATTTAATAATAGAAAAATAATTTATAACTTACATTTAAATTGAATTTTATATTGTAAAATTTAATTTAATACAATATAAATAAATAAATATAAATATTATTTTTTGTTATTATTAGTTAGAGTTGGAGCCAAAAATACATGTTGGAGGTAAAAGTTGAAATTTGAATTTTGAATTAGTATTTAAGAGCCAAAACCTTGGAGCCAAAAAAAGAATTTGAATTTTGAATTGGAATATTTGTTTAAGAGAGAAAATTTTGAGGCAAGGTTTGGAGCCAAAATTAGTCTATAAATAAGAGTAGTGTCCTATTAACTCATGTCAAGTATTTGTTTCTTTTATTACAATTTATTCTTCCATATGAGTTGAAAGAATATTTAATATTTTATTTTATATTTGTTGTTTCTATTTTGAGAATAACTAAAAAAACACCCTATACGAGTTTGTACGTGTAATTCGTTTGTGGAAAATGTTTCCTATTGCGAAGCCAAATGAGCCATATACTGTTGAAATGGTTTTGATTGATTCTGATATAAGTATGGTTATGAAATTTATAATTACGAAAATTTAATATTTTTTAATAATGTTTTTTTATTAGAGATATTGTATTTGATTATAAATTGGTTTTATCTTATAAGGGTAACAAAATTTTGACTACTATTAGAAAAGTTGTGTTAAGACAACAAAAAATACATATCATAAAGCTAAACAACCAATGATTTTTGCAAAGTAATTATATCCTATAGCGTATTTGCCTATAATTTTGGAACTCACACACTTAAACACACGGATTTAACTTTTGTTTACCGTAAATATAAAAAAATTATTCTGTTTCTTTCTTAATAGTTTTTTATTTTACATTTTTTTTCTTTTCATGTTTTTTCCTTTTTTTATGTTTCTTTCTTTCTATTTTCATTTTTATATCTTTTTTTTTCTTTTCTTTTTATATTTTTCTTTCTCTCTTTTTTTATGTTTTTCTTTTTACGTTTTTTTCTTTCTTTCCTTTTTATGTTTTTCTTTTTATGTAACTGTATGATCATCATTGTTCTTATCATTTTTAAAACTTGCATAAATAATTTACTTATTTAGTATAATTTTTTTTTAAAATAGTGTACTTATTTGAGTAATATATAATATTTGATTTTATGTGTACTATACCTATTTAGAGTAGCAATGATGATATATTATTTTTTTGTCAATAAAGATAACATATTAGGTGTACTATACCTATTTAGAGTAGCAATGATGGCATATTATATTATTATTATATATATAGGTATAGGCATATTATGATGTCTACATAATTGACAAAAATGTACGAAATATATATCATAAAGCTAAACAACCAACGTTTTTTGCAAAGTAATTATATCCTATAGTGTACCTGCCTATAGTCTTCGAACTCACACACATAGATTCAACTTTTATTTACCGTAAATATATAAAAAAATTATTCTCTTTCTTTCTTAATAGTTTTTTTATTTTACATTTTTTTCATGTTTTTTCCTTTTTTATGTTTCTTTCTTTCTATTTTCTTTTTTATATTTTTCTTTTTACGTTTTTCTTTCTGTCTTTTTTTATGTTTTTTTTCTTTTATGTTTTTTTTTTCTTTTTACGTTTTTTTCTTTCATTCCTTTTTATGTTTTTTATTTTTATGTAACTGTATAACCATCATTGTTCTTACCATTTTTAAAATGTGTAGAAATAGTTTACTTATTTAGTATATTTTTTTTTTAAATAGTATACTTATTTGAGTAATATTTGATATTTGATTTGATGTGTATTATACTTATTTAGAGTACCAATTATGGTATATTATTTTTTTGTCAATAAAGATAACATATTATATGTATTATACCTATTTAGAATAGCAATGATGGTATATTATTATTTTTTTCCAATAAAGATAACATATCAAGTGTACTATACCTATTTAAAGTAGCAATGTACTATACCTATTTAGAGTAGCAATGATGGTATACTATCTATCTATCTATCCACAACAGAGGAAATGCTAGAAGACAAAATAGCAGTATTGATTGGACAGTGCATTTTCATTTTTTCCCTTTTGGTTATAATGATTAGGTAGAAGATAAAATAAAATAATATTTATTCATTTATTTATTTGCAAGTATTATATTATATTATAAATAATTATCAGTTAGAAGACAAAATAAAATAGTAGATTGGACAATACATATTATATTTATTTATTTATTTGCAAGTATTATATTATGTTATATAAATATAAATATATTATAATTATAAATTATAGATATTTATGATTTCCATCTTACAATTATGAACTGATATTTCATGTGGTTGCATAGGGATATGCTTTTTTTTTTTTTTTTGAAAATTCATGTTCCTATATGATATATCTAATTTATGTATTTATCTATTAATAATAATTAATAATTATATTTATTTTGGAAAATCATTTTGTTGTATAGATAATTACTTTCTTTGGACTATATACCTATTTTTTGTGGTGGTTGTATTTTTTGTGAATCCTATGTGCTAATAACAAATATATGTATTTATATAATATAATAATATAATATTCGATTATAATAATAAATAAAAGAATAATGTAATATAATATAATATAATATTTTGTTATTATATCTGGTTGGATCGATTGTAACATATTCATAATAAAAAAAATTAAAATATGTATAATTAATTTTTAGAATAGATTATTTTTAATAATTAATAATATTTTATAAAATGGTGCTATTTTTAATAATATATAATTATAAATAATAAATATATAATATAATATATAAATATAAATAATAGTAATAATAATAATAAATAAATAAATAAATAAATAAATAAATAAATAAATAAAATTGGAGCCAAAACTTGGAGCCCAAATTTGAATTTGAATTTGAACTTGGAGCCAATTCTTGGAGCCAAAATAGAATTTGAATTTGAATTTAAATGTAAAATTGGAGCCACAATGTTGGAGAAAAATTTGGATTGTCCAATTTCTATTTATTTGTTTTATTTCTATTTCCAGTTTTGGTGTTCTATTTCTATTTTATTTGATCTCTTCATCCGATTTGATCATTTTTATAATATAATATTTGATTATAATAATAAATAATATAATAATTCAACATAATATAATTTTCTGTTATAATAATTATTTTTCTTGTGTGGTCGAATGAGACTTCAAATATTCATATGTCACCAATTGTAATATATTCATAATAAAATAAAATTAAAATATGTATAATTAATTTTTTTAAATAATTTTTAGAATAGATTAATTTTTAATAATTAATAATATATTATAAAATGGTGCTATATAGATAGATATATTATATATTTAGAATAGATTAATATTTAATAATAGATTATAAAATAGTGCTATATATATAAATATCAGACAAAAATAATAATAAATAATGAATAAATAAGTAATATACATATATAATACATAATACATATAATAAAACTTGAAGCCCAAGTTTTATTTTATTTTAATTTTAATTATTATTAGAGCCAAAATTTGGAACAAAAACTTGGAGTTCAAATTCAAATTGAAAAAAACTTAGAGCCAAAAAGATGGAGCCAAAATAAAATTTTAATTTGAATTTAAATGTAAAATTGGAGCCAAAATTGGGTTTCTATGAATTCAAAAGATATTGCTCTTCTATATAAGTATTAGTTTTGGTGTTCTCTTCATCCAATTTCTATTTGTATGTTTCATTTCTATTTTCATTTCTATGTTTGATTGCAAAAATGCAAATATAATTCTATAGTTCTATTAAGTTTAATCTATATCAGTTTAATCAAACATAAAATATTTTGTTTTGTTTCTCTTTTTATATTGATAGTGTCCTGTTTGTTAATACTCATAAACAAACAAGAAGACTTAAGGTACGTGTTATTCGATTATGGTAGATGTTTCCTATTTCCAAGTAGTCTGAGCCTTACGCTATAAAAATGGTTTTAATTAATGCTTATGTATGTATATTGATGAATTCTTATTGACCGTTTTTATTTTTTTTTATTAGATATTGCTATTTTATTTATTTTTCCTTAAAATGATAATATCGGGTGTTGATTTTGATATATATGTATATTTTGTAGAGTTTGTTGTTCATGTAGGTATCATAATATGCCTATATATCTATCTATCCACAATGGAGGATATGCTAGAAGACAAAATAGCACTATTGATTGGACAGTGCATTTCCATTTTTGCCCTTTATTTTGTGATATTTGGGTAAAATATGATATATAAAATAAAATATTAATAATAGTAATAATAATGATATGAATAATGAATAAGAATAATTTTTACGTAACCTTTTTGTTGTGATTATTAGGTAGAATATGAAATATAAAATAAAATAATATTAATAATCATAGTGTGACACAAATATGAATATACCATAAATAATCATTATTAGTGAAGATTTTAGTTATTCAAAGGTGTTGTGAAAGAAAGTGAAACTTATAAGATAAGTTACTTTGGTGTGTTGCTTAATAACGGTTCGTATAGGGTAACCAACCATAATTACAAGTTATTCATTTTACCTCTTTATTTTTTTAGAAAATCCATGTTTGTATATAATTATCTATTTATCTATTAATAATATAATATGTCATGGTAATCATTATTTTATTTTACATCTCTCAAATTTTTAATAATTATTAAATTATAAATTTTGATGATAATAGATTTTTTTTATTTTCCATCTCTATTATTATTAATAATAAGTATGTATAATATTGTATCATTTAGCAAAATTTTTATTATCTTAACCATTATTTTACATCACTCCTATTTTTAATAATTATTAATATTGTTTTTTGATGATAAATAGTTAGTTATAATTTTTATTTATTTATTTATTATTTACTTGAAATAATATTAAAATATTCATATTAAAATACTTTAATTATTTTATTTTATTTTATTGAGTATAGATATAGATTTCAAAATGTTGGAGCCAAAAATTGGAGCTAAAATTGATTTTGAATGAAAAATTAGTGCCAAAAGTTGGAGGCAATTTAATTTTGAAATTTGAATTTGAATGTAAAATAAGAGGCAAAAGTAAGAGCCAAATTTGGATTTCAATGAATTCAAATAAATTTGATAAATAAATAGATAAATTATATACAAACATGGATAGAGTTTAATTGCTTTGGAAATAACACCACTCTCTAAAATTTAGTACCTTTGGTTTTAATATGTTATCATTAAATTTTCTCTCTTTTTTTATGTTTTTTTCTTTTATCTTATCTTTTTTTTCTTTTTATGTTTTTTTTTCTTTCTTTCCTTTTTATGTTTTTTCTTTTTATGTAACTGTATGACCATCATTGTTCTTATCATTTTTAAAACGTGTAGAAATAGTTTACTTATTTAGTATAATTTTTTTTTTAAAATAGTGTACTTATTTGAGTAATATTTGATATCTGATTTGATGTGTACTATACCTATTTAGAGTAACAATGATGATATATTATTTTTTTTGTCAATAAAGATAATATATTAGGTGTACTATACCTATTTACAGTAATAATGATGGTATATTATATATATAGGTATATTATGATATATACATAAATGACCAAATATACGGAATATATATCATAAAATTAGACAACCAACGTTTTTTTTTTGCAAAGTAATTATATCCTATACTGTACCTGCCTATAGTCTTAGAACTCACACACTTAGACACGCATATTCAACTTTTATTTACCGTAAATATAAAAAAAATTATTCTCTTTAAATCTTAATAGATTTTTTTATTTTACGTTTTTTTTTTCTTTTCATGTTTTTTCCTTTTTTTTATGTTTCTTTCTTTCTATTTTCATTTTTATTTTTTTATTTTTTTATTTTTTTATGTTTTTCTTTCTCTCTTTTTTTATTCTTTTATGTTTTTTTTTTCTTTTTACGTTTTTTTCTTTCTTTTCTTTTTATGTTTTTTTCTTTTTATGTAACTGTATGACCATCGTTGTTCTTACCATTTTTAAAATATGTAGAAATAGTTTACTTATTTAGTATAAAAAAATTTAAAATACTATACCTATTTGAGTAATATTTGATATTTGATTTGATGTGTACTATACCCATTTAAAGTAACAATGATGATATATTTTTTTTGTCAATAAAGATAACATATTAGGTGTAGCATAGCTATTTAGAGTAGCAATGATGATATATTATTTTTTTGTCAATAAAGATAACATATTAGGTGTAACATACCTATTTAGAGTAGCAATGATGATATAATATTTTTTTTGTCAATAAAAATAACATATCAAGTGTACTATACCTATTTAAAGTAGCAATGATGATATACTATTTATCTATCCACAGTGGAGGAAATGTTAGAAGACAAAATAGCACTATTGATTGGACAGTGCATTTCCGTTTTTGCCCTTTTGATTATAATGATTAGGTAGAAGATAAAATAAAATAATATTTATTCATTTATTTATTTGCAAGTATTATATTATATTATAAATAATGATTAGTTAGAAAACAAAATTAAAATAGTAGATTGGACGATACATGTTATATTTATTTATTATTTTTTTTTGCAAGTATTATATTATGTTATATAAATATAAATATAAATATATTATAATTATAAAGTATAGATATTTATGGTTTCCATCTTACAATTATGATCTAATATTTCATGTGATTGCATAAGGACATGCTTATTTTTTTGGAAAATTCATGTTCCTATATGATATATCTAATTTATCTATTTATCTATTAATAATAATTAATAATTACATTTATTTAGGGAAATTATTTTGTTGTATGGATAATTACTTTCTTTGGATTATATACCTATTTTTTGTGGTGGATGTATTTTTTGTGAATCCCATGTGCTAATAACAAATATATAATATAATATAATATAATATAATATAATATAATATAATATAATATAATATAATATTTTGTTATGATAATTATTTTTCTTATGTAGTCGAATGAGACTTCGAATATTCATATTCAGGCAAGTATTCAATTTATTTGATTTA
This sequence comes from Pueraria montana var. lobata, assembly GCA_026413185.1. Classification (NCBI taxonomy): domain Eukaryota; kingdom Viridiplantae; phylum Streptophyta; class Magnoliopsida; order Fabales; family Fabaceae; genus Pueraria; species Pueraria montana. Next base: position 10,694,446 of record CM048654.1, read on the forward strand.
GTTATTATTTGGTTGGATCAATTGTAACATATTCATAATAAAAAATTAAAATATGTATAATAAATTTATTTAAATAATTTTTAAAATAGATTAATTTTAATAATTAATAATATATTATAAAATTGTGCTATGTAGATAGATATATTATATATTTAGAATAAATTAATATTTAATAATAGATTATAAAATAGTGCTATATATATTTGATAAAATAAATAAATAAATAAATAAATAATATACATATATAATATATATAGTATATAATTATAAATAATAAATATATAATATAATATATAAATATAAATAATAGTAATAATAATAATAATAATAATAATAAATAAATAAATAAATAAATAAATAAATAAATAAAATTGGAGCCAAAACTTGCAGCCCAAATTTGAATTTGAACTTGAAGCCAAAAAGATGGAGCCAATTCTTGGAGTCAAAATAGAATTTGAATTTAAATTTGAATTTGAATTTAAATGTAAAATTGGAGCCACAATGTTGGAGTCAAAATTGGGTTTCTATGAATTCAAAAATTTTTGCTCCTTTATATATAAGTGTTAGTTTTGGTGTTCTCTTCATCCAATTTCTATTTGTTAGTTTTATTTCTATTTCCATTTCTATGTTTGATTGCAAAAATGCAAATATAATTATATAGTTCTATTAAGTTTAATTTACATAAGTTTAATCAAACATAAAAAATTTGGTTTTGTTTCTCTTTTATATTTTATCACAATTATGACAATTTATGGTAATATTGTTAGTGTGTCCTGTTTGTTAATACTGATAAACAAACATGGAGACTTAAGGTACATGTTATTAAAAATGACTTTAATTGATGCTTACGTATGTATATATTGATGAACTCTTATTGACCATTTTTTTTATTAGATATTGTAACACTACTTTAATTAGTGTATTTTATTTTATTAAGTATAGATATAGATTTCAAAATGTTCGAGTAAAAAATTGGAGTCAAAATTGTTTTTGAATGAAATTTTATTATATGTATATTAGTGGTGAATGTTTTTCTTGAAAAGTCCATGTGCAATTCCGAAAATGTCCTTTTTGCTTACTAAGTTAAGCTACAAGACAAAAATATATGATTTATTTGACATTAAATTAATTAATTAATTCCTATTTTTTTTGTGGTGGGTGTATTTTTTATGAATCTCAAGTGCTAATAACAATTATATATATATATATATATATTTATATAATATAATATTTGATTGTAATAATAAATAATAGAATAATACAACATAATATAATATTTTGTTACAATAATTATTTTTCTTGTGTGGTTGAGTGAGACTTCAAATATTCATATGTCGCCAATCGTAATATATTCATAATAAAATTAAATTAAAATATGTATAATCAATTTATTTAAATAATTTTTAGAATAAATCAATTTTTAATAATTAATAATATATTATAAAATGATGCTATATAGATAGATATATTATATGTTTAGAATAGATTAATATTTAATAATATTTTAAAATAATGCTATATATATAAATCAAACAATAAATAAATAATAAATATACATATATACATAATATATATATATATATATATATATATATATATATAGATAAAATAAAACTTGGAGCCCAAGTTTTAGAGCCAAAACTTGGAGCCCAAATTCATATTGAAAAAAACTTGGAACCAATTTTTGGAGCTACAATAGAATTTGAATTTGAATTTAAATGTAAAATTGGAGTGTTGGAGCCAAAATTGGATTTGCTCCTCTATAAATTCGTTTTAATGTTGTTGTTTTTATCACTCCATTATCATCCCATTTATATTTCTATTTCTCTTTCTATGTTTCATTCATAATCTATAGATGAAAAAATAGTTGTAGTTTTCCAAATTGAGGTAAGTTTAGTGAAATATAAAAGATATTGAGTTGTGTTTCTTTTTTATTGTCATTGCAATGTTTGATAGTAATGATATAATGATTTTGATCGATTGTGATGTATGTAAAATGATGAACTATAAATTTTTATTGTATTTTTAATTATTTTTGCATTTATTTATCTTCTCTAGAGTGGTCTTCTTTCTAAATTAATTGGAAGGAAAATCTTATTTAGCATTTATTTTTCTTTTGTTTTGTCAGGAAGGATTTTTCATGGTGTTATAATCTATCCTCAATGTGTTATAATCTAACTTTGAATTAAATTATATGAAAATAGATTATGTCTTACGTTGATTTCTATAGGAAAAGTTGAACTCTTGAATTTAAAATTTTACACGTTATAATGAATTTTTGGTATTGTTTATTTTAGTTAAAATCTATTTAGATTATTTTATTAACAATTGTAATTAAATTATTTAAATAAATATTATTTATTTTTACAATTTGATTTTACTAAGTGGTATATATATATACATATATAATTTTTGTACTTTGAGGAATTTTTAAAATAAAATTTTGATAGAAATAATAATTGTAAAACCTTGTTGCTATATTTTTTAGTCTTGATATTTTTAAAATAAAATGTTGATAGAAATAACAATTGTAAAATCGTGTTACTATATTTTTGAGTCTTGAGACTATAGATAGTTGTTCTACAATGTGTTAGGTACTTTGTAAATAACATAAGTATCCTATATTCATTAAGATTAATTTAATAAAAAAAACATTGATAACTATATCTATCATGATACCTTTGTATTGTTATCATTTAAATAATTATCAGGAATATTGTATAGATAAATAGTGGATTTAATATAAATTTTAGTTAAATTTATTAATACATTATATTGTAATCTGATTTCTAAATAATAAATTAGTTGTATGAAAATTGGTAATTACACATGCTTAAATAAATTTTTGGTATCTTTTTTCATGGTCATATATATACTTATTTTAATTTTTAATAACCACTGTATTCAAAATTATTTTATTAATTAAATGTACAATTTTTGAATAAGATGTCATGTTCATTATTGTATGCTTCGCACGTAGAGAGATAAGTTTGTCACAATTTTTATAGGGTTTAATTCCTTTTAATAATAACACTACTCTAAAAAATTAGGAACCTTCCATTTTATCATGTTATCATTCAATTTTGTCTTATATGTAGACCTCATAATACATCTATATATAACATATCATGTCATAGGCAGTATATATTATCTAAACTAATATATTATCTAAACTAATATATTTATTTTGATCTTATTTGTAAGTCATCAATATTATTTTACTCTAATTACTAATAGTTTTTGTTGAAACAACAATATCAGATAGTAAATTCCCAAGATTTATCTTTTTATATAAATTAATATAGTAACTTTATGTGTAAATCTTTTTATAAATTACTAATGTTATAGTTATCGGATATGTGTAATTAAAAGAATATATATATATATATATATATATATATATATATATATATATATGAATATTCCGTACACTTTGTTGTGCATGTAGGAGTCATAATATGCCTATATATAATAATATATAGGTGCTATATATTAGGTACTATCATAGTTTTAAAAATCGACCCGGTGATCGACCCGGTCAAGGCACTGGGTCACTGGGTCAGTGGTTGAACCGATGGGTCACTAATTGACCCGCATGACCCGGTCTGTATTAAAAAATTTGAAAATTTTATACCTGTCTTAAAAAAGTAAAAAAAAAATCACATAACAAATTAATATAATTCCACAAGCTCATTTTTCAAGTTCAAATCTATTGATATTCATAGTAATAAAATCACATTATAAATTACTTATTAAACTTTTTTAAAGTTTAAACAGAATTTAAAATAATAGAATCACACTATCAACTGTACCATCACTTCTTCAAACAAAATCACAGTGATAGAATCACAGTATCAATTACCTAAGAATCACTACTCATAAATAATAAAAACAGAATTAACTAAAAATAACATTCAAGTTGGATTAAATAGAATCATGTGGTGTGGATCGATGTGGTTGAAATGATGACATTAGGGTTTATGTGTGTGCACTTTGAAGTTTGAAGAAGAAAATTCACAGACTCACAAACACGACACAACAAGCAATGTTTTGACAAACGGTCACAGTCACAAGTCTACCCATAATATTTTCTCCATCTCTTTCATTATCTTACTTATATATCTAACATTTTATCCTGTTTTAATTTCTCTTTTTATATTTTCTCGATCAAAATAGTATGTAACTTAATTTATTTTTTCCACGGTAAAAACATTAGGAGTGCGAAAGAGAAGAAATTAGCTAACTTATGCTATACGACATAAGAAATTAATTTTAAGTAGAATTAGAATCCATTAGTTTGTATTTTATAATTAAGAATTTTTTTAATAATTAAATAAGTTTTTCAGAAAGCTAAAACTAAAAATATTTTTAACAATTTTTCTTGTGAGTTGAATTTTTTTTTAAAATTAAAATAATACAACATAAGAATTTTTTTAGAAAAATCCAAACTTATCATCAATAATTTAAAAGAATCCATACTAAATTATACTTGAGTTTAAAATGCCACTAAAATAAATATAAAATTTTAAAACTAACTTTATAAATCATATTTTACAATTTAGTATGTCAGTATTAATTATTTCATAATTAAGTATTTGCAATCTAGCATATATATATATATATATATATATATATATATATATATATATATATATATATATATATATATAAGTTAGGCTTAAGGAATAAATCTAAATTCCTGTCATTTTCGTTAAGAAAAAAAAAAGTACATGACTTTTAATACCTTTTTACTATTTAAAAGATAGGTGATATTAAGTTACTTTTAATAATTATAATAATTTTTTGTATATAAACTACGAGATTGAGAGACTAATTTTATATTATTTCATAAATAAATATATATGTGAAAAGATATATGATATGAGCTAGGAAGAATTTTTTTTAACAAAAAATTTAAGTATTTATTAAATTTTGTCTTATATGTAGATATGTATATATGTAGACATCATAATTGATCTACGTATAGGATATCATTGCTCCTATAAATTTGGTAAATAATCTATAAAAATACTAAAGTTTAACAACTAATTTTTTTTACTGAACAACTTATTTTAATATTATTATTTATTATTATTATTATTATTATTATTATTATTATAATTGACAATTATTAAAAATAAATATAGCTAAATATTCATCAATGAATGAATATACAATGTATAAATGGTATATATTCCAAATAAAGGAGTCGTCGGTATGCACCAATAATAATTTGGATTCAATTGTCAAATCAATTTTTTTTTGTCTTTTAGCCATTATTGGTATAACATGAGGACAAACTCGGAAATACACCATCCAATTAATAATGCTATTTTGTCTTCTAGTTATTCTTGTGAGTTCCTATGTTATAGGCCAATACAACATAGGTTATAATTACTGTGGAAAAAATAGATTGGTTGACATTTTTTTAAGAATTTTTTTTTATTTTGATATATACATTCCGTACTTTTTGTCCTTTATCGTAAATTTGAATTTCAAATGTCTATTATATATTGGAAATTATTTTCGAAATTAACTTTACATATTATTATATAATACGAACCGTTTATAAATGCATAGTGTATATTGTTTAAGTGTAAATGAATCCAAGTACATTGCAAAGTCATTTTATATTAGATGTTTTTAATTTAGCTAAAGGATTATTTCTATGTACTATGTATAACGATGTAAATGGTAAAATTTTGTTTTGTCACAATTAATAATATATTGTAATATTAAGTATTAGAAAATCTTTAAATACAGAGAAATGAATGGTATACTAGAAAAATATTATACCAATTATTAGACTTCGAAGTCATGCTCACCTACAAACATTTTAAATTATATATTGTATCATTTTGAACATGATTTTTTTAATTTGTTTTATTTTAAGTACCCATGAATTACCATATTTGATTTATTAAAAAAAATATAATCAAATTATTTCATTAATTTAAATTTAAATATTTTTTGACAACGACATATAGATATAAGATCTTTAATGATTTCCATATAATATGAATTTTAAATAAATTTGATCTTACCCGTGTAATGCCGGATCGACTAACTAGTATATCACCCAGAAGAAAAACTTCACCTGACATTACAATTAAGATATCACATGTTTGATATATATCATCATCAAACTTTTCAAGATACAACAATACTCTCTGTGTTGTGTCAGAAATTAGAAGAATCGAGAAAGTAAAAAAAAAAAATCACTTAATTTATAGGGAAAAGAGCACTCAACCCCCCTAAACTTTACTCCTTTTACAAATAGACATCTTAAACTTTAATTTTGTCCAAATTGATCCTTAAACTTTATTTCTTTTACAAATAAACACCATAAACTTTAATTTTGTTTCAATCAATCCTTAAACTTTACCTCTTTTACATATGGACACCTAAATTTCAATTTCATCTCAATTAATTCTTAAAATTTACTAACTTCATAAATAATTTTTTATATTAAATTAGAGTTAAATTACTAATAAAAAAATCTCAACTGATTATTTGTTTAATCTTAACTATTTATTAGTTTTATTTTTTTAAATCACTTTTCCAAACATTTGTTTTATAAGCTAAATAATTCATTAATATAAGATTGCTTGTTATGAATACAAGAGGTGCCCAAAATAAGACTCATTACAAGAGCAAGTTACTACATAAAAAACATACAGTAAACTGAAGCTAACATTTACGTATTACAATACAATTTCACTCCTAAATTTCTATACTCATTGTATAGCTATTAAATCCTCACCAAACCGCAAATGTGTGCCTCGGACCTTTCTCTGATTACTTTTCCAAACATTAAAACATAATAAAATTAAAAATTAAAAATCAAATAAAAACTTTTTTGATTAATGTTATTATTTCTCCTTTTTATATATCTTGTAAATTCATATTCTTTATTATATTTTAAATATTAAAAAATTAGTTGTAATAAAAAAAATAATAAATGATTAACATTTAAGATAAATAACTTGAAAAAAACTATTTGTAAAAAAGACAAATGTTAAAGATAAATTAAAATGCAATTAAAGTTTAAGGTGTCTATTTACAAAAAAAGTTAAAATTAAAGTATCAATCATAATAAATTTAAAGTTCATGGTGTCTATTTGCAAAAGAGATAAAGTTTAAGGATTAATTGAGACGAAATTAAAGTTTAGGGTGTCTATTCATAAAAGAAGTAAAGTTTAAGGGAGCTTAATGCTCTTTTCCCTAATTTATAAATAGATTTGTCTTCTTTTAACACTTTTAATATCTAGAACAACAACAGATAAAGATTTTTCAACACTGAGAATTGTCAAGGTAAGACTTCAAAACAAAATGAATGATGAATTTTTTGTAAATAGCTCAGTTGTTTATATTGAAAAAAACATTACTAATTTTTTTAGTACAGGAATAAAAGTTTTCTAAACGGCTATTGTAAGTTTTATTGATGAATTTAACTCCTTGAACATTGTTAAGCTCAACTTTTCTAAACGGCTATTGTTTCCTATTTTGTCGCTTTAATTTACATTTTTTTATAATCCGTGTTAGCATAAATTTTATTTGCACTAATGAAATAAAGACTAGATACAGTTTTTTAGATATTTTTAGTATTATTCTTTAATCATAATTAAAGTTTCTTAGAAATATTAATTTTTAAAACATTTTTATTATACAGATTATTGAAAAAAAAAATTTAATTAAAGAATAATACCAAATAAAGGACTCTTAAGTTTTGTTTGTGAAATAATTGTAATTCGGTACTACAGGGACCATCAGATATATATAGTCACATACCACGGGACAAATTCTTACTATAAGACCATACATAACATTGAACCGGGATCACGATAAGGGACACACTAAGCTGTATAAGAATTTAATACGCAAATTCTTGTTATCCATAAGTACCGATAGGTAATTGTAATTGTACATATATAGAACATTTTTTATTGGATACACTCTTAATAGGTGGCTAAATATGATCAGTGATCATGCGTTTTGATGGTCTCTTTAAACCCAACAGGACAAGGAGCAATCCCAGATAATCATAGTTGTAAGAGACTTCAAGAAGTTGCAACTTGTTTAGTGTCCATGGAGGATATCTGTACCAAAAATCAGTGAGGAAACTTCTTCTTACAATTGCCTTCTGGTGGCTAAATGTGTCAAAGGAGAACTTCCCATGGTACATGCCAAACCCACTTTCTCCCACTCCTCCAAATGGGAGACTATCAGCAGCATACTGCACAAACAAACATATTATATATATTATGTCCTAAGTAGGAAAATTAAAATATGCAAAAAGATTAGCAATGGAATGATGGTAGATATTAAGGGTATTACTTGTAGAATTGCATCGTTGAAAGTCACACTCCCAGATGATGTTTCAGATATCATTCTTCTCTGCAGTGTTTTGTTTTTGGTGAAAACATAAAGGGCAAGAGGCTTAGGTCTAGAACTTAAGAATTTAATACTGTCCTCAATCTTCTCCACCTGCAAATTATTAACGGGAGGAAAAAGAAAAAACGGAACTCATTGGTCAAGTTGAAAAATAAATACAGATATAGATATAATTAAGCACGTGGATGTGGTTGTGCTATAAAATAATTGAAATTTTATTGTCACACATGTGTGCATGAAGCTTACAGTAATAATCGGAAGCAATGGGCCAAAAATCTCTTCCGACATAATTGCTGCGTCCAGTGGGGGATCCACCAAGATCGTTGGCTCAATAAATCTGCACGAATTCAAATAAAAGTTTTTTCTGCTAAGTAAAAAATCTTGTACAACCAAATTTGTCTGACCTTTCTAAGGAATTACCCGTATTGCAATTAATGCGATATATCCATACACTGATACACTACTAAATGAATAATTCTAAAGTTTCATACAATGTCCTCTCTTTTTTTAAAAAAAATAATTTTATATTACAAAAATATACCGTATTAAATAATTTTTCTTTTTTATTTAGTAATTCTTTTACAGAGTAATAAAAAAAAGATTTGTAGGAAAATTATTAGAAAGACATAACATTAGTACTTTGACTAAATAGATAGAGATACGAATATTATGCGAGAATCCAGCGGAGATAGGGCAAAGTGTTAGCTAATTACAAGATTTCTTCGTCCATTGAACCACCATAAACCACAGATTCTTCGACCATTTTATCAGCAAGAAGAAGATTCTTCAATCTAGAGAAGTGGTGTTTATTAACTATCCTTGCAATGGTTTTGGATTTTTCTGGGTTCTCTCCAAACATTTTCTTGATCCAGACCTTCATCAATTCCACCTAAAAGAACAAGCACAAGCCCCTAACTAAATATGACATATCAATTATCAAGAAACAAAGAACAGTGAAAATGTCAAGGGATGTATGAATATACCAGTTTTGAACAGTACCCCTTTTCCACTATGACATAATCAATTGCTATGCATGCTTGACCAGCACAAGTCCCGTATTTCCCCACAATTATTCTCTTCACAGTGACCTCTATATCCCAAGAAGATGAAAGGGAGTCAACAACTGCAGGGCATTTTCCACCCAACTCCAAAGTCACAGGAGTTAGATGCTTCACAGCAGCAGACATCACAATCCGCCCCACACGTGCACTTCCTGCCATTAGTTTTTACAACAATGGAAGAGGAACAACATTTTGTGCCGTTAAAAGAGAGAAAAAAAGTAAAATGTGTTTTAAGTTTCTTAGTTAAAATTGGTTTTAGTCTTTGTAGTTTAAAAATCATGGTTTTGGTTATGTATTTTTTTTATAATGGGTGAATTTTGTCCTTCTTTATAAAACTTAAGATACTAAAGTGAGAGATAAAATTTTTCAATTATAAAAAATACAAGATCAAAATTATCATTTTTAAAGTATAGAGATTAAAATCAATTTTAACCTAAACTAGAGTCACCTAGCTAAAACATTTTATCAAAAAGAAAAGGCTTAAATAACAATTCTTAATAAATTTTTAAATTTTGCTTTTGGACTCAAAACAAAAGTTTTGATATATCATAGACTCAAAACAAAAAAAAATATCAGAGATCCAAAGTAAAATTTAAAAATTTATTAGGAACCTAAAAATTATTTAAGCCAAAAGAAAAAATCCCATTTGCCTGTGAAGAAGATTTTGTCCCATCTTTGCTCTAGTAGTTGCTGCGTCTCTTGTGGCCCTCCTTGGATCACCTTAATGGCTTTAGTGTCCAAATAAGTGGGGAGACTACAAGCAATTAGAGAAGAACATGCAGGAGACAACTCTGAAGGCTTTAAGACTGCTGCGTTTCCCGCAGCTATTGCTCCTATCAGTGGCTCCAACGATAGTCCTGTGTTTTAATAAATCAATAGAAAGAAGACACCTCTTAATTATAGTTAGCTAATAGCTACACAAACCCATGAACCTAATGCAGTGATATAAATGTTGTTTCTAAGGGATTGGTTAATCGGTATAACTCACCAAAGGGGAAATTCCAAGATGAAATAATGAGGACCAGACCAAGTGGCTCCGGAACAATTTCTGCACTAGTGAGCAATGCTATTTGTGGCAACGCAGCCTATCAAAGTTAATTTGGCCACTAGTTACTTCACATGTATGCTCATAGTGTCATCTTCAAACGATTTCCAAGGTGAAGTTATATATTGAAGGAATAGACAAGTATTTTACCTTTTTGCCTGACATCCAATCTTTCAAAGACTTCAATGCCAGATTTAAGGTCTTGATCAACGTTCCTATCTGAGAGAATGGATCAAATAGTAAGATATTAGTAATTACATATGAGAATAGTTTATTATTCCCACATATTATAGCACAGCCAAAGAGAATACTAATAGAGAACTTACGTTTAAGAAACTGTTTAGTCATGCTAAAACACTTTTTTATTGTAAGTTAATTGTAACATAGTAGCAGAAGAAATATATATGTGAAAAGATTAAAGATACCTCGTCTCTAAAAGCTTCAAGTTGATGTTTCCCTAAATCTTGCATGAGGGCCCTCATGATATCTTCTTGTTGTTCCATGAGGAACCGACGCAACCCTTTGAGCTGCGATTCTCTCCAAGACTCTTCCTTAGTCTTTCCACTCTCATAATACTCCCTCGTGTCATTTAGGCCTCTCTCCAAAGTTGACATGATCTCCATGGTTTCTTTGGGGTGCTGCTTAACCTCTCAGCAACTGGTATTTATATTTGTTCAACCAACTCACTTCAATTTGTAAACTAGTTTCAGCTTTCATAAAGGAAAAAGGGCCCTTTACATTCTGTCATTCACATGTTTTTGTCATACAGCAAGGTAGAGATTGCACACTACAACTTCAGAAAATAAAGGGTTAATTAAGTTTTTATTCTCTAAATTTTTTCAAAATTCGATTTTTAATCCTTAAACTTTAGTTTAATTGATCAAGGTTCCTAAACTTTTTAAAAATTCGATTTTTAGTCCTTGAACAAAATTTTGACCGGTCAAAGATCCTAAATTTTTTAAAAATTTGGTTTTTAGTTCCTAAATTTTTTAAAAATTTGGTTTTTAGTTCCCAAACTTTTTAAAAATTCGGTTTTTAATCTCTGACTTAATGAGATTTCAGGAACTAAAAATCAAATTTTTAAAAAAGTTTAGGGACTAAAAATAGATTTTTTAAAAAGTTTAGGGACCTTAACTAATCAAATTAAAACTTAGGAACTAAAAACTAAATTTTTAAAAAGTTTAAGAATCTTGACCAATCAAATTAAAATTTATAGAGTAAAAACTAAATTTTAAAAAAATTTAGAGACTAAAAATTTAGTTAACCGGCACACACCTTCCACATCCTCTCCGGGATATTGAGTTTACTTCACTGTTTGACACTGGAAAATTTTGATAAAATTATGAACAATGATGAGTTAGGTTCAGTTAGCTAACAATCTTTTTCTTTCACTCGAATCAATGTAACTTCTATATTAGTGGGGGCGATATATATATATATATATATATAAATATAATCTTAGGTCATACATTAAAAAAAATCATGGGCAAGAGGAAAAGATATAAAGAATTATAAGATTAGCTTGGTGGTGAAAAGAAAAAGAAAAGAAGGATAGGTCGTGGGTTCGAATCCTTTTACTAACAAAAATTAATAAATTAATAATTAATATTTGGCCGATAAAAAAAAAAAGATATAAAGATTAAAGAGAGAAGGGATCGACTGGTATAACTTATACTATTAATTAGATGATTTTATTTCAAAACCTACTATTAAAAGTTTTTTTTTTTTTACAGATCATATATGAAAAAATAATATTAATCTAAAATTATTTAATATCTCATTTATTTACATTATAGTTAGTGTAATATATACTTTAAAAATATATGATGTACCCCAAAAAAAATATACATACATGAATATGAAATATTTAATTACATTCATATTATTGTTTAATTTTAACAAAAATTGACCCAAACAATTATACATCTTAAATGACATAAATACAGTTTATTAAAAAAAATAGAATATATAAATATAAATTGAAATAAGTGTGTGACGTGAGGATGGGTTAGCATATTCTATAGTTGGAAAGAAAGGGGGTGGTACGGACGTGCAATTATAATCCAATGGCTTATTAAGGCTCTCTTTGGTTGTGAGGAGAGAAATAGAGTAGATAGAAATAGAAGAGAAATAATTTAATAACGGAAAAATAGAGTTGAAATAAAATAGCATGTTGAGTTGTTTGGTTTAAGAGAAACAAGAGAGAAATAGAGTAGAAATAATATTGTAAAGTTGTTTGGAATGGATGAAATGATAAGAGAGAATTTAAAATAGTTATAAAATGATACTATTACCCTTTAAATTATTGAATGAATCTAGCAACTGGGAACTGTATAATCGATTTTAAAATAATATAATCGATTTTTTTGTTTCACTTAATCAATTTTATGGTGCCAAAAATCGATTTTTTTATTTCATTTAATCGATTTTACTGTGCCAAAAATCAATTTTCTATATGAATAACGAATGTCAAAAATCACTCAACAGTATCCTTTTACAATTGTTAGTGGGTCACCATAGAAAAGAAAAGATAAAAAGGGATAAAATTAACTTTTACATACAAACTCAAGATCAACCAATTTCTCATCCCATCAATTGAAGACCGAAATTTTCAACTTGGATCCACCACATTCAATTTTGTTTCTCTCATCAATACACTGTAACACAGCGTAATAGTTAGTAATGAAAGTTGGATGCTAGAGTTTGTTGAGAGGTAGGGGCTAGAGATTGAGATGTAGGCCATAGGATTAAAATGGAAAGAGGTGTAGTTGGTTTGGTAAAAGTAAAACTAAAAGGGGGCTATCTCTGCTTTGTGGATGGATTGCACATGGTGCAGTTATAAAGCTGTGAAGGTAGGTTGCAGGGTGGTCATCATCCAGAACCGTGTGGTGTGGGTGAAATGGATGGTGAGTGTGTGTTTGTGTTGGTAACTAAAATGGCCCGGGTTCATCGCCTTGTGGCATATGGACACGTTGAAGTGGAATAAATGTATTTCCTTCTTAACTTGCTTAATAGCTTAAATGCATTTATAAGGATTTGTTTTTGAACATGTATAAAAAGTTTTTGTGGATAGATATATTGTACCCATCTCTCATGCTTGGACATATCTTTATGTACGTAAAAGAAATACATATATCATATATGAATTATACTCTAATAAAAAACAAATAGAACTGTATTTTCTTTGAATTTAAATTCTATTACTTTAATAGATTTAATTTACTTTAAATTAAAGGTTTATGTAAATTTATTTTTCTTTACTTTTGAAATGGTGTGAGATGTTCAATATTGACTCGGACCAATTTTTTTTAGATGAGTTTGTAGTGACTCTCTCTTTTGAGCACAAGAGATGAGTTGGAGTATTTATAAAGACATTTTAAAACTCAAGTCAACAAAAATTTTGAGAGTAAAGTAGTGTATGTAATAAATGTATTCTTGACACCACTGATTATGTTCATATTTATTAGGATATCCTGAGATGAGCTAAAGTGCTTATGTATTAGGCTTAATGTCCTAAGGAAAAGTTCTTATCTATAGTAAAACACTAATAGATTACTTAAGGCTAAGGTATGTTTACATATTAGCTTTTATTATCTACATTCTCTCCATTTGCTAAAAGCACTTCCCCTTTTCCTTTTTAGTAAGTCAACTTATTTAAATAATCTTTTTTCCCTTTTCAAACATCATCTTCTGTTTCACACACTCCCCCTTTCACAACATACTCTCTTCTTCTTTCATCACACCCCTTCGTTTTTTCCTTGCATTGGTCTCACTCTGACATTAGGGTTTTAGTGTCCTCCAAAGTTTAAGACTGCCTCTATGCATGATACAAGAGTCACAATCAATCTCTACAAATGCCATGTTCAACGCCCCTAGTAATGCACAATCTACTATCATTTGTCTGTTGTTGATACATGTATTAGGGAATAACTCTAGTGGGGGTTAATTAGGGGAGTAGAAGTAAGTTTTGGAACTTCAATGGTGCAATTTTATGTGTTCATTGATTTTAGAAATGAAGAGGGAATTAGTTGAATATGCCATGTAAGTTATTAAAAATAAACAAATATGCAAAGGGAAGATTTTAAAAAGGTTCCAAAATGTACTTTCTAAAATGCAATATAATTACATTTTGAAAACTACTTTTCATAACAATATTTTTGAAAATAATGTTTCAAAAAATACTTTTTGATCAAAATTGTAAAAATAAACAAACACCCTAAACCCTACACACCGACACAATAATGACAATTATAAAAAGGTAAGCAATATAATTCATTTGGAAAAAGGAATTATAAAGTATAGATTAAATTATAATATTCATTTATTATAAATTTAAATTATAATATAATTCATACATTCAAAATTAATTATTTATTATAAATTTTTATTAGAGTAAATAGTGTATACACTGACAATGTAAATTTTTTTTATTGTCATCCAATCACAAATTATTATATACAGTAACTTCGTTGACTTTTACAGTAATTTTCTTAAAAATCATATCAACGATATTTTTTTACTAATTAATAGTGTAAATTTTTTTACAATGAGAATGTATAAATTTTAAACTCTTTCCTAAATTCATGATTGATAGATATTTATTTTATATAGTATTACTTATTATAACTAATTTCGAGAGTGGAGATCTTCTCCAGTACTTTAAGGATCTTGGTCCGTCCTTGATGCATATTTTGATAGAAGAGTCATCGAGTTGGAGTTGATGGTATTAGATATGATCGTTATGGAAGACCGTGACCTTTCTCCCGGTTCGGATTCCAGATCTTGTTAATTAATTTATATGGACATATACGTAGAGTATAGTCTAGTACACTTTAGATAAGTTTTAACGTATGGATTCTATATATCGAAAGAGACATGTGAAGAATAATCAAAATAAAAGATGGAAGGGAATCAATCAAGCCAGCAAACTAGCTAAGCCATACCCATATATATCAGTATCACAGTCCTTCCCCACTTTAGTTAATGCATGTGCAACTATATTAGGAAATTTACGCAAAACCCCAGCAATTAAAACTATAACTACATATTATGAAGCCTCTACTCATCTCCACAACACATCATCCATAATTAATGACTCCGACTTGCAATTATGGCATGAGAGGTTTTTAATTTGCAGAACTTTAAATACAGCCAAGTGTAATTTTGTAATTTTTAACAAATTTCAACTAACATTAAAGAATGTATTCGAAAGAATACTAGCATTTCTATATTCTCTATTAGAAGTAATATGTTTTTGGGTGTGGTTCTGTAAGTAATTTACTTATATATTATAAATTAAAATCTACAACTTGAAGAGTATGATTTTACTCTTACCACTCTCTTAGACATTTTTAACACTCTGTTATCTCCTTGAGAGATACGTATGTCACGCTATTATGCAACTAGTAAAAGAATTTGTCTCAATCATCTCACACTATTCTTTTATATATCTTTATCTTTATATTTAATTTTCTTAACCCTTTTTTCATTTCAATTTAAAAATAAGACTTGTTCAATTCACAAATCAAAATACTAGTATCTGTTAAAATTAATGTCACCCTTCAAAATAATATGTTTATGATCATAACAAAAATTTAAATTTTATAAGACAAAAATCAATATAAATAATATTATAATAATATAAGATAAAAAAAAATTAAGATTTGAAAAGTTAGAAATGATAATGAAACATCTTTAAATTATCGGAAATGATAATAAATAATATTATAATTAAACAACCAGATATAATAATAATAATAATAATAATAATAATAATAATAATAATAATAATACCTCGTTCATATAAAAAAAATGATGTAATCTATACTTTGAAAATATATAAAAATTTAAATCATTTAATTATTTTCTTGTTGTTCAACCATACATAAATGGTGAAGATTATGAGTTACTTACTGGTCACATGACAACTTAAAAAAATCACATATATTTTTCTTTTAATATTAACCATTCAAATATGATCTAAGAATCTATATTTATAATAGCTCACAATAA
Organism: Pueraria montana var. lobata; assembly: GCA_026413185.1. Taxonomy (NCBI): domain Eukaryota; kingdom Viridiplantae; phylum Streptophyta; class Magnoliopsida; order Fabales; family Fabaceae; genus Pueraria; species Pueraria montana. Next base: position 10,710,958 of record CM048654.1, read on the forward strand.
TCAAATGTTCTTACATGAATCAACCCCTACATGTGTGTATCTTAGAATACACCTAAGGTATATAACTTTTGAACGTATTCCTTTTAAACAACAAGTGAGTGTACGTTAATACATGCTTATAGGGTTTGTTAATGTACAATTACTTGTTTTCTTAGAAGTACATTAACAAATTATAATTACAATTTTCTTAAAATATATTTAAGGTGTAACTTATTAACATAATTTTTCTAAAAAATAAGTGAGTGTACATTAACAAACTTCAAAAGCATTTGTTAACGTACACTTGTTTTTATTTAGAGTACGTTAGCAAACTACACCATAAGTGTATCTTAAAATAATTTTTAGTTATAACTTACTAACATATTTTAAGTAAAAAAAAAGTGGGTGTACTTTAGTAAATTCCATTATATTATGTGTAAATCTTTAATAAAAAATTCATAAATTTAATAAATACCGAATCATGCATGATTCAACATGCTAAAAGATAAAATAGGACAAAAAAAAAACTAATTACCAAATAAGTGTGGAAAAAAATAATTTACCTGCAGAGATTATTTTTGACACGTTGTACCGGGAGGCGTCAATTTAATTGACACCTCTTGAATTTTTTTTTGTCTCCATATAAGAGACGTCATTTCAAATTGCTATTCCCGTATCTATCCCCTAGCTGCGCACGGTGTCAGGTGATGCAGGTCAGGTGCAACTCCCTTCAGGTGGCGCCAAATGGAGTTCCTTCAGGACTCAGGTGCAATGCTTCTCTGTTCCATCTATGAAAAAACGCGTACAAAGACGACTATGAAATACTGCTACAGTAAGACAAAACTTCTACGTTTTTAATATATAATTTATGTATACCATAATTAATTATTGTGTCACATCACTGTCTAATGGATATATTAGTATATTGCAATTGTAAAATTTTATATCACATTATCAGGGTTTTTTTTTTTTTTTTCACATAGCATTATCGGGTTCTTTATATATACTCCCTCTAGCTTCATATGTAAGAAAAAAAATTATTTCATACTAATTAAAAAAGTTGATTAATAGTATTTAATTATATCAATCTCAATTAAAAATAAATTATTTTTTAAATTATCATTCATTAAAATTTGATATCAAGAATAAGAATGAGTCATTGGAATTAAAATCTTGAAGAATATTTTGGAGATGGTCTCATTAAATGAATTAAAATTAGCTGAGATTTACTTATATTTAAATCCAAAACTCAAGTCACTTTTTTGCTTATATTTAAAGCCGGAGGGAATAATAAGAAATTTTTTGAATAAGGACTAAATATATTTTTAATTTTTGTAAATATAAAAATATTTTTTTTTGGTGAAAAAAATTATCACGTTTATATTTTTCATAATAAAATGTTTTCTTTAAAGGAAAAAATATAAAGGACTAAAAACAGTAAAAAAAAGTTGAGAATAAATACAAAATTTTTTAAAAATATAAAGACTAAAAAAAATAGTAAATCCTAGAAATTATGTAAACGAGCGTGATAAAAAAAATGTACAAAAATGCTTGCAATCATTTTAAAAGGAACAATAAGTATTATAAACAACTTAATTAGGTACTTATTGAATAAGTACTTATCATATAAATATATATGCATAAATTAATTCTATAATTGAAAAAATAGAATAAAACTATTTTTATATAAATTATAAATTATTTTCATAAACTAGCTAGTGTGGAGAATATATTAAAATAAGTTGGAAACAACTTATAAATATATCATAAACTCTCCCAAACACTTATGCAAATACTCATATTTAAAATAAAATACTTTAAATCCAAATACAATGTAAACGGGTGCTTCTAAATCTACTCATAATATCTCTATAAAATATATTAAAGGATATATCTATAAAATATACTTTTTAACATTTCAAAATCCTGTATATGTTAAACCAAAAGCAGTTTCTATGTTCATCTCCACCAACTTTAGACTTTAGAGGACACTAGACTGCGCGGGTCTCCATCTTGGCGTCACCTGACCCACACCACCCACCTGACACCGTGCAAACCGAAAGAGTAATTTGAAATGATGGCTCATGGAGAAAAAAAAAAATTCAGGAGACATCAATTGAATTGACGTATTTCAGTACAACGTGTCAAAAATAATTCTCACAGATAAATTTTTTTTTTCACACTTATTTGATAATTAGTTTTTTTTTTGTCTTTTAGCTTGATTCAACAAGTAACTCGTTAGTTTAACTAATAATCCATTAATCTATTATCCTGATCAAGTTGATTACCGACACAAGTTTGATAACATTGCTATGACGTAATCGCTCTTCAACTGAAAAAAAAAAAAATTCAGGAGACACCAATTGAATTGACGTCTTTCAGTACAACGTGTCAAAAATAATTCTCACAGATAATTTTTTTTTTTTTCACACTTATTTGATAATTAGTTTTTTTTTTTTATCTTTTAGCTTGATTCAACAAGTAACTCGTTAGTTTAACTAATAATCCATTAATCTATTATCCTGATCAAGTTGATTACCGACACAAGTTTGATAACATTGCTATGACGTAATCGCTCTTCAACTGAAAAAAAAAAAATTCAGGAGACACCAATTGAATTGACGTCTTTCAGTACAACGTGTCAAAAATAATTCTCACAGATAATTTTTTTTTTTTTCACACTTATTTGATAATTAGTTTTTTTTTTTATCTTTTAGCTTGATTCAACAAGTAACTCGTTAGTTTAACTAATAATCCATTAATCTATTATCCTGATCAAGTTGATTACCGACACAAGTTTGATAACATTGCTATGACGTAATCGCTCTTCAACTGAAATTGACACGAAAAGACTTGACATACAATACCTTCAAGGCTTTATCCTTAATCATTACTGTGGAGATGTGAAATAAAGAGGTTAGGTTCAAGTGGGGAAAACAAACTTAAATACACATATCTTGCGAAGTCCGTAAATAAACGTAAATTATCAGCCACGAACCAATGACCAACATAAAAGAGAATGTTTGAGAATGTTTGTGGACTGTAGTTTCTACTGTCTAGGCAAAAATTAATTTTTTAAAAAATCAGAGAATGAGAGATGCAGAAAGTAAGATGGAGATGCTACAGACATGTATATGCTTTCAAGCTTGTTGCAAAGGATGAGAAACAATTATCAAATTAAATGCTAGCTGTTAGATAACATTGTTTGTGGAATAACAAATTATTAATCGTGACTTTAAATTGTGGTTATGGCTGTGTTGTGATGAATGAAATTAGGGACAATTGTGGTCGTCATGTGACTAGAGACCTCAAACCGCAATACTAGATTACTAGTCTACGGCCACGATGTCAGAAACTATGCTACTGAATATTGTGTGTTATTATGGCACCTATTTGTGCAAATTTATAATAATTAATTAAGAAATCCTTAAACCCTTCTTAGACAGTCAAATGACCGGATTGAGTTGGAATTCACCATGTCATATACTTGTGATCCACTATTCTTTCTGTTATGATGCAGCCACGACGATGGCCGTAACAAAACAATAATATAACATCATAAACAAGCAGTCTACGTAAAATAAATAACCTCGTGATCCATGTTGCTAACCTTGTGAAATAATATTTTTGTTGCTATTGACATTGTAGCTACAAAACATTTTTTTATGTCTCTACTCATAGTCATATATATATCTTTCTCCTTATTAGTCAAAAATAATTCTTTAACGCTCTGTTAAAAGTAATTGTACCAAATAGTATTGTTAACGTGTAGCAAAAACAAAAAAGCATCATTCCAGAGAGTAACTGGGCATATGACCACTGGAAAATATCCTCCTTAAATATTTGAATAGAGTCACGTAATTAAAAATCCAAGAACTTACTTTTGATTCAACAACTACTTCTATAGATAAATGTACAATGCAGTTGTAGACAGGGAATGTGCTACGAGCCTCCGACCCCATAAATACAAAGTGCTTACTAAAGAATTACAGAATGATTGCGATCACTGTAAATATGACAGATTCTCATCCAAACTCCAGGCACCCATCCGGTCCTTGTAGATTTTACTAACCTTGATGGATTTTCAGGAAGCGCATGCATTTGAGTAATTAAGTAATCCCAGATAAAAAGCCTCTTCATTTTTCCAACACAAACAGAACAACAGCCAGTTCTTCCATGATAAAATGTCCGATCCTATGGTGTAGTTGACACCAATTTTCGATCATTTGATGTAAGATTCTCTTGGGTCTTTGCTACAGATTTGCCTGTGAGTATAGCATCATTAACCATTTTTTGGAGGTGGGAGCAGTAAAACAAAAATTACCAAAGCAAAATGTGGGTGACATAATAGCAAAATTGATACTACAAATACTGACCTTCATCTTTTCCCATTTTCCTTCTGCTGCGCCAGAGAAGTCGAATGGGTGTACCAGGAAAACCTGCGTCTGAACGCAGTTGCTTCTCCATATAGCGCCGGTAAGTCTCAGGAAAAAGTTTTGCATCATTGACGAAGAACACAAATGTAGGTGGCCTTATAGCAGCCTGCAAGAGGAGATCCAGTTAGAATATAAAGTAATTTAAATACATTTTGATTTATGAGTACATTAGGTATAACCAATGAACTCATAGTTTGCAAGTAACATCATGTTTCATAGATAACGAGAATAGCCAAGCAGATATGTGTGCATGTGTGTCATGTGTATATAATTCCATACAACATCCTAATAAATGCAATGGGAACGTCTCTAACATGAATAATAAAAATGACATAACAAGAATGCATCCAACATTCACAGTAAACTAAAAGACAAACAATAACAACTATTAACTACCATCATTACATGATACAAATACCTGAGTGCAATAGTAAACACGCCCTCTTTTTCCACCACGTGTCCTGGGAGGAGGCTTAAAAGCTACTGCTTCCTGAACTACTTGATTCAATATAGAAGTGCCAAGTCTTCTTGATCTCTCCTTTTCAACTTCACTAGCAGCCACAATAATCCTATTGGTCAAAATAAGCAATCAGCTATCCACTTGGGAGATCAACTCCAATGAAAAATATCAAACCTGAATAAATCAAATTTAACAATTATGATACCATGTTAATATCTACATCCAAGAAAACTTATTCACCACTAAAATTTGCCCGAGACTAATCGTGTGCTACATCCAGAAAAACAAAGCTAGCTCATATTCAAATAAAAATGATTCTGAAAAGAGCCATGTTCTCAAGTCCATTTCTATGTGCATTGCTCAAGCTCCAAAAATGACTAAGGAAATTTTTTTTACCACACATCAAGAAATACCGGTACATACAAAATTGTGCATAGCCAATAATGTGACTACTACTTGAAGTCTACCATGACCCCTACATTGCAATTGGTAATTTCAACAAAATATATAAAGCATGACCTCATTCACCTATGAATGGAGAACTTGTTTAAAAGGGAAAGTTGGAGGAATTCAAAGCATGAATTAGCATACTATGCAGCATAAATGCATCAATAATTTTCCAGATAAAACATACTTGTCAACACTATGACCAGCTATAGCAGTAGAATAAACAATTGGAGCCCAGTCAAGTGAGCGAAGCTTCTCCCTGACATCTTGCTCATAGTATGATGCAGTCTGCTGGTTTTTATTTGGTATTGTATCCCACTTGTTTACAACTATCACACAACCTTTCCCTTCTTTTTCTATCCTTTCAGCTATCTTGTAGTCCTTCAATAGACACTTAGATAGTTAAGGGGGGCGAAAAGTATATGTTAAAACAACTAGTATCCCATGTGCACCCTAGGCCTGCAGTAATACTTCATTATAAGATGAAAATCAATCTGATTTTCATGTAACAAATAAAAGCATTAATCAGGAACCTGCTCTGTGATACAAGCCATGGCCTCGATGACAAGAGCAACAACATCAGAACGACGAATAGCACGAAATGCTCGATTCACTGACAAAGCCTCTGTTGTACTCCCAGCTGAAGCTATGGTTGTTCTTTTCCTGATTCCGGCAGTATCAATAAGTTGGAACTTCTAGAGAAAGAAAATAAGAAAATAATTATTGTGCTGACTCAAAATTCTAAAAGATCACCAAATCACAACAACAATCTGGTATGATGGTCCAAAAGATATACAACCTTAAACAAAAATGGGGTGGGGAAAACCTTATAACCAACTAATCCTTTTCAAATTTTCATTCTCACAAAATGTAGTAAAACATTTGAATTAAGACTTGCTTTTGGTGCTACACACCAAGTGATTACTAGTTAGTCACCAAAAAAATCAAACCTGTCCATCTGGTCCAGTAAATTCAGTATCAATAGCATCACGGGTAGTGCCACTGATGGGGCTGACTATTGTTCTGTCCTCACCAACCAGTGCATTCAAAATGCTACTTTTGCCAACATTTGGTCTACCAACAATTGAAATTGCCGGAACATAATCTTCTTCTTCAACAAGATTATTAGATTCCTATAGTTTAGCAGAAAGTAAATTGTAAATTGAAAAATCAAGGGTCTCGAAATAAGAATAAAAACAAGTTGATCCAAATTGTACAGTGATCAAGAATAATTCCAACTGAATCTAATGACTTATTGTCGGTTAGTGAATGCAAAGTATAGTCAAATCAACATGCTTGCGACATAAAAGTAGAAAATAGCACCTAAATTTACCCATTGTCAATAATATATACAGAAGAGACTGCAACCTTCATAGAAAACAAACCTCAATTTTCTGTAGCCCAGAACAAACAAGGTCAAGAAGCTCTCCAGTTCCAGTCCCTGAGATAGCTGATATTGGAAGTGGTTCAAATCTGATATAGTAACCACAACAACAATTTGCAGATTACAACATATGACACTTAGAAAACATCAATAAACAATTTGATGCAACTATGCAAAAATGCCACTCTGCATGCTTAGCCACTAAAAAATTCATATTTCCTGGTTTGAGGGGGAGGGGTGATTTAGATTTTTAGTTGTCAGAGACAGTTTTGTCAATCTCTTATACTTTTTATTTCAATATATTCAAGATGTATCATGATGTAATCCTGAACAATTTTATGACTTCTAAAAGGTCCAAGTCATCAAGAGAAATGAAGTTTCTTTATACTCCCTTCAGACCAAAACTCTTGATGTTTAAGATTAATGCACACAACTTAAGAAACATTTAATACTACTCACAAACAATATATTTATTCTAAAATACCCTCATTTAATATCTATGATAGAAGTAGTTGTGAAAATTTATACCATGTTAAATGGGGGTATATGTGGAAGAAAATAATTAATGAGACTTGAAATCCGTAAAATAAAGAGTTTTGGAACAAAAACAAGAAGCTAAAACATCAAGAGTTTTGGTCTAAAGGGAGTAATATGTAATTGTTGTGATATCTTAATCACATGAATAAATAAAACTTCATAACAATTTATGTTTTCCTCCTTATAATTACTCATGTGAACTAATAAGAGTAAATATGAAGTTGCACATAGTAAAAAAAAAGTAAATTGAAATAAACAAGGGTGATTCTGTAACATAATTGGGGTTAAAAGTGATATTCACATCTGTTGAATTTACCCATTTAAGTTGAATTAACCAAACTTAGTTTAACACTAGCAACATCACATCATAATCATAATTAAAATAACAACTTACCACCTGAACTTGATATTCATTGAAAAAGTTAACCACTAATATAAGTAATTGATCCAATTCCCCTTAATGGTCAATTAAGTTTAAATGATGGCAGTGCCAAAGTAAGTATCAATAACACCTTCAACCACAATTATATCTTAGAAGTGGCACACAAACAATTAATGCTTGTTGAGGCACATTCAAGATCATATCCATGAATTTCCAAAACCAAACATACCATAGATCAAGTTCTTGTCCTAGATATTCATGTCATGCAAACATCAGATTGTGAACATTATTTATTAAACTAGTTAAGTATCATGACCATTTTCCACTGTGTTTGGCCACACTTTAGGCATGTAACCTACCCACCCACTCAGGAGTGCACCCTCACAGAAATAGCTTACCCAAGGGACCAAAATTCAGACGCCTGCATAATTCTTTTGCGTGGAGATTCACACTTGTTAACTGCAAGAATGACATATTTATCTGAGTAGTTTTTACGTAGCCAATCAGCAATCTCCTCATCAGCTGCTGTTAGACCTGCCTGTTCAACATAATCGTCATTACTGTCTTCGGGTCATTTGGAGCAGCTTTATGAAACAGTTGATCATATCTTGCTTTTAAAATAGAGTAAATAGTATACGCACTGACAGTGTAAATAAGTTTTACACTATCATTGAGTGACAAACTGTCATGTATAGTAAGTTTGTAGGCTTTTATAATAATTACCTTAAACGTCATAATAACAATGCATAGCATTATTTTCCTGGTTGGCAGTGTAAAACTTTTTACACTGACAATACATAGCATTTAAACTCTTTAAATTAAGTCCTAAAACAACAAAATTTGATGTCCCATTTTGATGGTGTATAACTATGTCAACTGTAACCAGAAGGCACCACAAAAACTCAAAGCAGTAAAATACAGCTAAAAGCTTCCAAGATTCAGCCAGATTCCAGAATTACCAAAAAAATGTCTAATAATGCCTGTGGCCTGGGAGGAATGGATTGCCCATTCTATACTTAGTACAAGTAAATATCACCTTTTAACATATCTTGCAATCCTTTTTTATATATTTATTATATTACAATAAGAATCAAGCAGTGAAAAAGATACAGCCTTAGAGAAGGAAAATCAAGAGATATCGTAAGATATTATATGTGAGCATTCAAAATACCTGACCATCAACCAGGAAAATAATCACAGATGATTCTTCCACAGCTGCAGTTGCTTGTCTCTCGATCATTGAGGGCATCCTGGCAACAGCTGCCTCTCTAACAGCAAGTGGAATGCCATCCATACCAATGGTAGTAGTAATAGCCAGCTCTTCCATGACAGTAGCTTGTGATTTTGAAACGGTGATAACCCCACCTGTGTCCACTACCATGAATTCATGTTCTCCCCAATATGATCGACCATATAATCGATCCCTGGTAACCCCAGGTTCATCCACCACGATTGCCCTGTTTCCCTACAATTTGAGCAGTAGTAAGGAGAGGTAGGTAACTATCATAATAGATCAATTTCAACATTCAGATTTTATACACGTTCAAATTTCCAATGTTATTTCCCTAGAACATGAGAACGTATAATGAGGAAAATTAAAGATAGAAGAAAAAATCAATACCCCGACAAGACGATTAAATAATGCTGATTTGCCAACATTTGGCCTTCCAACAATTGCAATCCTTGGGAGAAGATTGTCAGGGATCTGCCATTCAAATTAGATGAGGTTCAGCAAGTGACCCTGTTTACTTCAACCCCTTCAAAAGAAATAATTCAACTCCTCCTAACTAGTTACAAACAATAAAGAAAAAGTATCTGTCTAAAAATAAGTGTTCATTGCTGATGAGACTCACACCTAAGCTGGAGAATGTAGTAAATTCAAGTGAGTGATAAGTCTCCCATTGATTAGAAATGAATTAAATAAGAATCATATAACTGAAAAAGTCTCATTGCTTGAATTCTTTCGCATTGTATAGAGTTGCAGAATTTGCCAAGTTTATTATCACAGTAATAACAAAACTGAATGTTATACTAACAATTTTTGTTCTACGTGGAGTCCTCCTGCGGGATTGAGCTGTTTCCTTGCGATCATTTTTCTCCTGGTCTTCTGAAATCACCAAACATAGAAAGGTCGTTATTGAAGACTCACTACAAAGACAAGCAAAAGCTCAATGAAAAGAAGACTCACCAATGCTCAAAATTTGAGACAGAGAGCATGAATACGCTTCGACAGCGTCCTTCGCTTCTTGCTCGAGGGCGACGACATCGAGCTCGTCCAAGTCCTCCGATACTTCGTCGTTGTCGTCGACACTGCCGGAAAATTCGCCGGCGGTAGACCGGAGGACGGAGCGGGATAGGCTCCGGCGAGTGAGCTTTGGGCGAGAAAGGATTGAAGAGGAGAATGGAAGGGTGTTGTGGAATGGGAAAATGGGGTTTAGGGTTTTAGCAAGAGTGTAAGAGATGGGTGCTAGTGTTAGAGCGCGTGCCATGGGTTGAGTAACTATATCTCAATTCTCAGGGTTGAACATTTGGCGGGGTTTATCTCTATTCTCCTTCTCTCCTCAGTTCGGCTTTTTCGGTCCTCACCGTATTTTATTTTATTCGTTACGTTAACAAATATCTTATTCTCACACACACACAAAACATATATTGTTGAGCGTTCTTTTCAGACAAAATTAGAGGTGCTGTTGTTTTAAATATTTTAACAAAATTTAAGTGTAGTACATTTTACTTTTAATGTAAGATTTTCTATTAAGCTTAAAATTAATTTTATCACAATTAAAATTTTATTTCAATAATTCACATAATAAAAATTAATATTAAACATCACGTGTGTTTGAAAGTAAAATTCTAATTGTAATGAAACAATACTAAAAATATTTATAATATTGTACTTAAATTTTTTTAAAAGTATTTTTAATGTTATTTACTAAAAAATACTAATACGAAAAATAAGTATAAAACTTCTTCTAAGTCCTGTATCTTTTTCAATTTAATCATTTTCATTAACTCGTTGTGAATCATTTTTCTTCTCAATTTCCCATTTTCTTTCCCAGTTCTTTTCAAGGAGTTTATTTGAACCCAACATTGGGTTAATTCACCGATTTTTCAATCGAACAGACTGATTTAATCCAATTTTCAAAACATAACTATTGATTCTCTTTTTTAATAAGGACATAATTATTAAATAATAGTTAATGTTACCTTAAAGTTTTAAAATAACAGATAAATATATTAAAAAAAATCTTCAAAAAGCCAAAAAGTAGCGAAGGTAGCACTATATAGTAAGTAGAGTATATACAAACACTAACACTATTCCCGTGCACATCACGGTCAGTCAAAAAAACAGTCATTTTTTAAATAAAAAAATTGCAATGTAAAGATGGAGAGAGAAAATACAGAATAAAAAATTAACACATGTCCAGCTACCGGACAGATTATATATATATATATTGATAATGCAGTTTTCATGTCTACTTTTACTTATATTCCTCCAATTGTTCCTCCCATTCTCACTCTAACCAGGTATAGTGGACTCAAGCAAAAACTATCAAATGATGCTATGCAAGTTTCCTTTGTCCATGGCTTCATGCCATAAGTATATATTTTTTTCATTGATTATTAAAATCCAAATTAAGAAATTCTTCACTTAATAATTGCATCTTAAGGTACATTGTCAATGAAGTATCAAGCAAACCATGACAAGGTATATACACATCTTAATTGGAAACACCGAAAAATGGAAGCTACTAATTTCTCACCTACCTTACCTTGTGAAATAGCCATCCTTCTCTCCATAGAATACTTCTTATTTCCCTAAACATAAAAACGTTACAGAACCAAAGATCAAAAAATCTACATGTATACCCACATTTGCCAATGCTTTGTTGTGGCCAATTGAAAGGGAAAATGGAAGCTGCATTCCTCTGACATGTCTGTCTGTTTTGGTCAGTGCCAGCAACTCTAGAATTTCTTATTCCCTTATGATGTTTTACTTGCTAACTCTGCAGAATCACACACTTCTTGCGGGTTATCTGGTTTAACTTTTATTTTTACCGGATTCCCAATCTTTGATTTATCTTCCATTCTAGCAACTTCTAAAGCTTTTGTACATACTGGAAAACTCTGATCATCCCAGAACTCCAAAATCACACCAGAACCTATGCATCTTCTTCCCTCATAGAAGGCCGCAAACTGCCCAGCTGCTAGGCCTTGATCATCTTCAGATATGCGGACAACAGCAGAGTGACCTTGGCCATCTCCTTCCATTTCCATCTGTAAGCTACAATCATAGAATCCAGGACCATGTCTCACCTGAAAAGGTTAAGATACCATAACTCTGAGTACTACAAAAATGGAAAGCGTTTTTAATAACGGGAGAGAAATTGATATTCAAGTAATCCACCTTGCATTGGAGCTGACTTGTCTGGCCTGGGGGCAACCCACTAAGCCATTTAAAAGAGCCAGCACGGAATATGCGCCTTCTTTTGTCAAAGGAAAAGTAATTTCTTGACACAAAAACTACGTTGTTTTTAACATCCTTCTCAACAACATACCTGCATAAGATAAAAAATGGGATGAATTTCTTTCTCGTTTTTTTAATACAGGCCCAAATTTGACATCTGGATAGGAATGCATTGAAAGAATATTTTCAAATGACTCAAGGTGGACAAATAATCAAGGGAAAAAATGCTCCCTTCCAAGTGAATAATCAAAAAATTTGTACAATGCAGATAGTATTCATAATCTCATATTTCTGCACCTACAATGCAGATATATCTTCAATACAAAATGGATTGTATAATTACATGATTGGAAACTTGTAAGATAAATACAACTAATGTCAAAAAGAAATAGAGAGATAACAGACCATGGACCTCCAGGTAGCCGTAGACCCTGGCGCTGACCAATAGTATAAAACCAAAATCCTCGATGTTTGCCAAGGAAATCTCCTGTCTCAGCTTCCAGTATGATACCTTCTCTCTCCCCAATATGTCTTGCAACAAATTCACTGAATCTTATCTATAACTCAAAAAGGGAATAGAGATAGAAACAGAAAAGCAATCAAACTTCAAGACTTGCTTCTAAACAATAATATGACGTCATTAATGTTTTAAAATAGAAAATCAAAGAATGGTTACAATAATTCATAATGGGCACTGCCATAAGTGTCATTTTTATTTTAATCTTCCACTTTTAGAACCATCTGAAAGCTCAAAAGCGATTCGTAAAGACTTCTCATCACCATGAAATAGATTTGATGAATTGATGTAAAGGAGCTGTTCACTCCACATACCTTGCCCAAAAAGCATATTCCTTGGGAATCCTTTCTATCCTTATTTGGTAGATCAAATTTTGTTGCAAGCCTGCGGACTTCATCCTGCAGGTGATGTGGCAGGAGATAAAAATTGGTTATAAATTTCTTCAAAACAACATAGTGTTGCAAAAAAAAAAAAGAAAAGTTCTTCATACAGAAAAGTTTAACGTGTTAGCCTTTATAAATGGTTTACTGCAAAATAGCATCCAAATATCAACCTCAACCTACAATTAATGGCACTCAAAAACTATTTAATAAATATATTCAGAAAACATGCTGCCTGAATTCTCATGTCAGCACTCATATAAAAGGGGATAGCAAGTGGTTTTTAAAGGAAGAAAAGAATGTCAGCCACAAGATGAAAAAAGAAAAAAAACTTCATATAGAGCAAGATAACTTGTTGGCCTGTAATGTATAAATGGTTACTAAAGTGCAGCCTCCAAATTTAAATCCCAAAAAAACAATTAAAGGCACACAAAAATTTAACAAATATATTCTGAAATCTTACTGCCTGAATTCTCATGATAGACATAAGTGACTGAATCACAGACAAATTTAAACACAATTTAAGCATTGAAAATGGTACAACTTCACAACAAACCTTGGGAATACAACCAAGCGGAAAAAGAAGTCGCTTCAGCTGGGACTGTGAGAGGTGTGAAAGGAAGTATGTTTGATCCTTTACCTAAAATTTCAAAATCACATTAGGATTTAACAGCATGCAAAAATATTTCCCTGAGTAATAAAAAGGCAAGCAAAGAAATATGCAAAACTTAATACTACCATAAACAATTTATAAGCTAATCAGTGAAGATTCTTCAGACAGTGCTGAAAGTACAGAAATATCACCTATATATAAACCACAAAGACAAACAAGATCTTGTATCCATAAATTTATATCTCATATTGGTACCATGTCTTGTGATAATTCCAGAATAGAAGGCTCATCCATCCGATCAGCACTTGGGTGGATAACATTTGCATAATGCCCAGAGGCAACATAGTCAAAACCCATGCCACCGATTGCATCCAAGAATGCACCTAACAAAAACATTTGATTAGTGAAACAGAAAGAAAGCACATGAAACAAACTACAATGAGGTCAGATTGGATTCATTGCACGAGACTGGATGCATACCAAACTTTATTCTTGTATTGCACAGAACATCAGGGTTAGGGGTTCGGCCACTACTATACTCTTCAATGAGGTAAGAAACCTGATATGCAGGTGAGTAATAAGTCAAATAAGTGGCAGCAGAGACCTATACTATTAGTTATTACAATTAGAATACATTTTGGTCCTGTTTGGGTAAACTTCTCATTAAGCATTTAGAAGAGAAGAAAATAAGAAGAAAAAATGAACTAAGTTGTCTCATAAGTGAAAATTAGCTTATACATAAGTTAATCTATAGAAGCTCTCAAAATTAGTTTCTCTAAAAGCTTGTTTTAACTTAAGCATAAACTAATTTTAACTTACAGGGAAAGTGCATAAACTAATTTTAACTTAAGCATAATCTTCATTCATTTTATCTTTCTATTTTCTTTCAAAATTCTCGGAATGTAAATAACAGAAAATGCTATTGCCTATTAAAGGGAAAGTGAATAAAATATTGGACAAAAGTAGCTGAATCGGTTTTGCATACCACATTGTTCCAGTATTCATCGGTTAAATGAACAACTTCTAACGGTACATCAACCTGCAAGTACAAACACCATTAGCATTTACATTCGCAATGGCTTGGTCAGCATTATCTACAATAAAGACGTTAATAAGAAAGTGACCTGATTACAAACAGCTTTAGCATACTTCAAATCCTCTTCCCAGGGGCATTCAGACCAAAAGTTCTCGAAATCTTCCTACAGAGAACCACGCGTGAGAAAGCAGCAGCCACAACATCAATGACCTAATTTAATTTAAGATGCGAAGAAAGAAGGAAGGCGTACTTGGAACCATATCTTGAGGTAGAAAGCGGTGCAGGAATGGCCGGCGGCGTGGAGCAGGCGGAGAGCGACGCTGCTATCGACGCCTCCGCTGACGAGAACCGCGACTCGGAGCGGCGAGTTCTGCGGCATGGAGCAGCGGAGGTAGCGGTCCAGGTCGCCGGAGAGAGGAGGTGAGGTCTGCGCAACAACAGAGGAAGAAGAAGAAGGTCGAGAAAAAAGCTTGAAGGTGCGACATCGAGGCCTAGGGTTTAGCGTGCGGAGGTTTTGGAATGTGAAGGCAGATAGAGGCAGAGAAGCCATTGGCCTCCAATTCCATCGCAGCGCCACCCTCAACATCACTTCCACTTCTCACCTCATCCGTTTCGGAAGAAAACGTTTCAGGAAACACACTTTGCCCCTCCCTCCTTCGAATCAATTTTTTTTTTTAATTTTATTATTTACCCAATTAAATATGATCTTATCTCATTAAAATTTATACAAAAGTATTTTCGTGTTAATCAGTAGAACTGATCCCAAAATACCAAACATAAGTGATAATGTCCCTTAATCTTGGTATGTGCTCACGGTTCCCACGGAATTTAGTACAGTAAAAAAAAAAGAATTAATTATGTTAAGGGACAAAAATATAATTAATCCGTAAAAAAAATCTTTTTAACTGTAATTAACTCACTGATTATTTTTTTTTGAAAGAAAGAAAACTCACTGATTATTTCTTTCAAAAAAAAAACTCACTGATTATTTCAATTTATTTATTTTTATTGATATATAGGAATTATTTAATGTTATATAGGAATGGGCTGATACTAATGCAAATAGGTTAACTGGGCCGGATCGGGTTGCAAACCGTCTCCCTCCAAACTAAAACCCTCGTTCTACCCTACGTAGTCTCGTTTGAGTTGGTGTGCAGGGAGCTCTGCCGCCTCCAATAAAAACACAGTCTATTAGGATTGATCCTAGAATCGCAAAACCCTAGAAGCCAACGTAGGGTGAGTCTCTCCTTCGCTTGCTAAGTTTCCCTCATTCTCGGAATCGCGCCGCCATCCATATAGTCGCTTCTTCATTTCTCAGGTTTGTGCTTCGGATCTCAAATTATCTGGCTCCATGGAATTTATTTATGGTTTATTTCAGATTCGCAATACATGTATCTTCTTTTACTATGGTAGTCCCTTTTTGATTCAGTGCTTTTTAATTTTATTTTTTTTGTTAATTTTCAGTTATAATTTTCTGTGGTAGGAAGGTTGATAGAGCACGATGGTTCAGTACAATTTTAAGAAGATTACCGTGGTGCCAAATGGGAAGGATTTCGTCGACATCATCCTCTCTCGCACCCAGCGTCAGACACCAACCGTTGTGCACAAAGGATATGCGATTTCGCGGCTGCGCCAATTCTACATGCGCAAAGTGAAGTATACTCAGCAGAATTTTCATGACAAGCTCTCCACCATAATCGACGAATTCCCCCGGCTCGACGATATCCATCCGTTCTATGGCGATCTCCTCCATGTGCTCTACAACAAGGACCATTACAAGCTTGCTCTTGGCCAAATCAACACTGCCAGGAATCTTATTGGTAAGATTGCCAAAGACTATGTGAAGTTGTTGAAGTATGGTGACTCGCTGTACCGGTGCAAGTGTCTGAAGGTGGCTGCTCTTGGCCGCATGTGCACTGTGATCAAGAGGGTTGGCCCTAGTTTGGCTTATCTAGAACAGGTCAGGCAGCACATGGCTAGGCTTCCCTCGATTGATCCGAATACGAGGACTATCTTGATCTGTGGATATCCTAATGTTGGCAAGAGCTCGTTCATTAACAAGATTACAAGAGCTGATGTGGATGTGCAGCCCTATGCTTTCACTACAAAGTCTCTCTTTGTGGGTCATACTGATTACAAATACCTGAGGTACCAAGTAATTGATACGCCGGGGATTTTGGACCGGCCTTTTGAAGATCGTAATATTATTGAGATGTGCAGTATCACTGCTCTCGCACATTTGAGAGCTGCGATATTGTTTTTCTTGGACATCTCTGGATCTTGTGGTTACAGTATTGCTCAGCAGGCGGCTCTGTTTCACAGCATTAAGTCTTTGTTTATGAACAAACCGTTGATTATAGTCTGCAACAAGACTGACTTGCAGCCACTGGAGGGGATATCTGAGGAAGACAGGAAGCTGGTAAATGAGATGAAAGCTGAAGCCTTGAAGACTCTAGTTGGTCAAGGAGGTGAGGCTACAGACGATGGCAGTGTATTGTTGACCATGAGCACTTTGACAGAAGAAGGGGTCATTGCTGTGAAAAATGCAGCATGTGAGAGGCTATTGAATCAGAGGGTGGAGATAAAGATGAAATCAAAGAAAATTAACGACTGCTTGAACAGGTTTCATGTTGCATTACCAAAGCCTCGTGACCAGAAGGAAAGGCCACCATGTATTCCTCAAGCAGTTTTAGAAGCTAAAGCTAAGCAAGCAGCTGAGAATGAGAAGAGAAAAACTGAAAAGGATCTGGAGAATGAGAATGGTGGGGCAGGTGTATACTCAATGAACTTGAGAAAGAATTACATTTTAGCTGATGATGAATGGAAAGAGGATGTGCTGCCTGAAATTTTGGATGGACACAATGTGTATGATTTCATTGATCCTGATATTCTTCATAGGGTTGAAGAGTTGGAAAGAGAAGAAGGGATAAGACAGGCAGAAGCTGAGGATGATGATTTTGAGATTGATGGAACTGAATTGACACCCGAGCAGCAAGCAGCTTTGGCTGAGATTAGGAAAAAGAAAAGCTTGCTCATCCAGCAGCATAGGATTAAAAAGAGCAATGCAGAGAATAGGCCAACTGTTCCAAGGAAGTTTGACAAGGACAAGCAGTTCACATCAGAAAGAATGGGAAGGCAACTGTCATCTTTGGGGCTTGATCCCACTTTGGCAATTAAGAGAATGCGCAGCAGATCTGCTTCTAGAGGTCGCAAAAGGGAAAGATCGCCTGAAACGAGAAATGCTGATGGCAGAGATGGTATGGATATTGATGGTGACACACCTAGCAAAAAACAGCGTCTGAGTAGATCACTGTCACGGTCCAGGTCAGTGTCACGCCCGCCACATGAAGTTGTGCCTGGAGAAGGCTTCAAGGATTCTGCTCAAAAGGTCAAGGCAATTAAACTTGCAAAGAAATCTGTCAAGAAGAGAAACAAGGATGCCCGTCGTGGAGAAGCTGATAGAGTCATACCTAATCTGAAGCCCAAGCACTTGTTTTCTGGGAAGCGTTCCATTGGAAAAACTGAGAGACGCTAGGACAGGTATGTGCTTTGTCTATGCAGCTTGCCTTATTTATCTTGTAGCTAGTCAGCACACCAAAAATTTCATTAATTGCTGATGTAGGAAGCCATTGAATGCTGTTGTCTTTTGTCATTGATTTTTCATGTTTTGTGGTTTTAGAAGATGGTTGTCAGTATTCACAACTCACTGGTGTCGGTATATTATTTTCTCTGCAGGGGATGCTGTTTTATGCATTTTAGAGACACCTGTTGGCATTTTTCGGGGCTGCCAAAAAATTTTGTTATTTCATATTAGTGTGTTTTGTTGGAGTTTAAGGTGCCGTGTTGGCAACATAGTTTACTTATACATCTCTGCCTTTTATTATTGTTGTTATTAAACTTGTCATTTTGTAAGTTGCAACGTTACAGCTTCCTTTGTTGTTATTTATTTATTTTGTTCAATTTTGGAGACCTCTATGAATCAAGAAAGCTGCTGTTTGAATTTTATGAGTCGCAACATTGAGTGCTGTTATTGGAACTTGGAAGTTAGTTCCTTCTAGTTTGATTGCTCTTTCAACTCAACTCCCACATGTGGTTGATTTTGTTCTAGTATTGCACAAACTGGTTTAAATATTGTATGCAATATACAATAAAAGGCTCTCGAGATAGGATAGCACCCTATTGATTCATGGGAGGGGGGGATAAACTATGTTGGAGAGCCTTTATTGTATATTTAAGGATAATATACTCAATGAAGAGCCACATTAATTTGTGGTAGCTTATAATTTGATCTATGATTTGACTTGGCAGTTTAAGTAGTCCTGCTTGTGTTGTATTATTATTATTATTATTATTATCAGCTAGTATAAAGCAAGAAGGGAACACTTAGACTAAACATTAACCATTGAATATAGTTTACAGAATGATGAAATTCAGGACCAAAGTTTTGATTAAGACAACTTTTTTCGTTGACATGAATCGATATCTTCTAGGTTCTAACCCAGGAAAACAGATATTCAAGATGGAAAAAAACTGTTTTATTGGTAATATATTGGTAGTGTATGTATATGCTTACAGAGGCATAATTGGTGACGCGTTTGATTCCTCCGGTTCCACTACTGCCAGATATTGCTCGATATAGTTTTGTGATTTTGTATACAATAATATGCTGTCATGTATGTGTTTTTTGTGAAAGGTAAAAGTACAGAATTAAATAAGTGGTAGTGGCTACCACAAAGTCAATAAACTAGTTTAAAAACTGGTTTTTACAAAACCAATCTGAAACTGTTAACTGGTTCCAAAGCAGTTTGATTTTTAAAACTGGTTTGAAAGTGGTTCAAAACTGATTCGGTTCTGATCTGGTTTTGAACTTGTATATTCAAGTGGTTCCTTTAAAACACCGCTAATTGCTGAAAATAATTTCGAAATAAAGCCTTATTTCATTTGGTTACGTACAAGAGCATTTTAAAGGAACAAAAGTTCTCAAAAAATAAATAAATAGTAAACATACCTCTGCATCACTACTAATGTAATTTTATGATAGTGAGAATAAATGGAGTGATTATATTCATTTTCATTACGAAGCATGGAACTGGAATTCTACCCTGGAAATACGGAATTCTAGTGAGTTTATAAGGTTTTTCAACAATGGTTAGGTTTTTGGTGTAGTTCTCTTAAAGTTCTTATCAGTTGTTATTAGAATTTTCTACTAAGTCCTTCAGTTTAAACCAGTGGTACGGGTGATTATACCAGCATTTACAAGGTATTAAGTTTTACATAGGGATGGGGATAAAGACTATTACGAGTCTTACATTGAATAAAATAAAAATATCAGTATGATAATTAAGTTTAGGGATGGCAAAGTGTATCCTGACCCTATGGGTATCCGCAAAAATATCCGCAAGCGGATCGGGTAAATACCCGCTTATTGAGGCCGGGGCCAGGTATTTACCCGCAATTTTTTGCAGGTGCAGGTACGGGTACGGGTACTATAGTACCCGCCCCGCACCTACCATATATATATATATATAAAATAACTTAAATAAATAATTATGTTATATATATACTTTTCTGTAAAAAAAAATAATTTTATATTTTCCATAAACTAACACTAATAGTAAAAGATTTATGTTATAACTTACAATAATTTTATATTTTTAATATTATGTGTGGATGCTTTTAATGTTAAGTTTGAATTATTTAAGCGTGAGTTTTTAATTTATTTGTAATAATTTTTTAATTAATATTTGTATAGCTTAAATGCAATTTTGGTTCATCTATTTTGCACAATCCGCAATTTTGGTCTCCCTATTTTAAAATAGAGACGTTTAGTCTCCCAATTTTGTAAAATATGAAATTTTGGTCCTTCCATCAAATTGAAAGCGTTGAATGTTAAGAGATTAACATTAACCTTAACGTGGTCCAAATATAGTGACGTGACATGAGATTATTTATTTAGTTTTTAATTATTTTAAATATTGAGTAGAATAATTGATGAAAAATATATTTTAAAAAAAAGTAATATCATTTATTTGACTACGATGTGCCATGTACTTCAACAATGTAGAACTAGTTTAAAATAAATGATTAAGACCTGTGATTTCTATTTTAGGACTCACGACTACCCCAACCATTAAAATCAACGTAATATATGATTTAGTGGCGTAGATAAACAAATAATTATTTCTCAGTATTTAAAATAATTAAAAAATAAATAAATAATCTCGTGTCACATCACTATATTTGGATCACGTCAAGGTCAACGTTAATATCTTAACTGTCAATGCTTTCAATTTGATGAAAGGACCAAAATTACGGATTTTACAAAATTGGGGGACTAAATGTCTCTATAGAGGGACCAAGATTGCTGATTGTGCAAAATATGAGGACTAGATGTCTCTATTTTAAAATAGGATGACTAAAATTGCGGATTGTGCAAAATAGGGGATCAAAATTACATTTAAGTCTATTTTTTATTGATTTATTAACTTCATACATAAGTAAAGTGCGGGTAGCAGATGCGGGTATGGGGCCGGGTACGAGTATTTTTTTTAAACGCGGGTATGGGGACGGGTACTCTAGGACCCTACCCAGACCCTACCCATTGTCATCCCTAATTAAGTTGAGACTCTTAACTTATAATTAATCTTGAGTTTGGTCTTTTTTTTTTTTCCGTATGCTTTTTTTTTTTTGAGGTAAACGTTGCCTTTTATTAATCACTTTTATAATTAATCCGTATGCTTAAGTCATTTAACAAGTACTTTTATTGAAAATTGAGTAACAAAACTAGATTAAGGGATAAATTCACTGTGTTAATAAGCTGTTAGATGTATTAAATTACCGATTTGAAGGGAGTAAGCATGTACATAATAGATTAATTAATTTTTTAGATTACAGTATCTGGTATACTTGAGTCAAAATATAAGCATGAGTTCTACCAAAACAAGAGACATATAAAAATAAGTGATTTTATTTTATGTTTTACTTTGAGAGTATATAATGTAAGCTAGGACAACAATTATATATACCCCCATTTGGAGCAATTTATTTGAACTTCGATATTTCTATTAAGGAAAAAGAGCATAAGTGTCTAAATCTTTACTCACTTATATATATAAACAATTAGAAAATATTCCACACGTTATATGGGCTTGTAAATATGTGTATATAGAAAGTATATTTAAAAAATATTCAAAGAAAAATGATTTTATTCACAATAAAAAATATAAATTAATATATAAACATTTAAGATTTAAATTTTAAAATTTTGTAATTAATAAAATGTATTATATTTAGTGTTTATTGATTAAAATTATTAAGAAATTAAAAATCCTATTTGATTAGGTAATTAAATAAGGTCAATCTTAACAATTTATGGGTTCAAAACGAAATAATAGATTAGACTCTTTTATATCTAGATATTCAAAAATGTAAACATTTATTGCATAAAAAAATAGACATGTAATTTCATTAAAAATGATACATTTTATTATATGAACCAAATAACATAGTTTTACCAAATTTAAAAGAGATTTTGTTTTATTCAATTTACATCCCAAAAAAATTACACACACAAATATTTATATAAAAGGTCATCCCTAAAAGAATACACACACACACACAATATGTATATATAATTATTCAATAATAATTTTATACAATTTTATTTCTCCTAACTTTTCCATTTTGTTTTTCTTTCTATTTCTCTTCTTTTTTCATCACATGTCCTTTATTAATTAACTAATACATAGTTATATTTGTAACCAAAAAAATCTAATTTTTTTTTCTCAAAGTACCAAATTAAGTTATTTCTCTTATTACTTTGGTCACTCATTTTCTTAATTACTTATAATTTGATTGGGTAAACAGCTTTGGTGTTTATGGGAAGAATTAGATTTTTTTTAGTTATAGAAATTATTATGCTTTAATTAATTCATTCTATTATTCTCTTTCAATTTTTAATATGATAATATTTTTAAATGTTATTAATTATTTTAACATTATAATAGAAAAATATTTAATGAGTCATAGTGAATTAACTAAAATTAGATAGAAGAACTTATCAGGGAATTGAACCCTGTTAATAAGGATCTAAATAATATATATTAATTAAGAAATGTCAAATATACTTTATTAACTTTTTTATTACTTAAAATGTGTATTAAATAAGTTTTTTATTTTTGATATAATAATTTCTTTTGCAATAAAATTTTTTTACCTTTTTATTTCCTTAACTAGTGACATTAAGATACTTGTTTGTGAAATAAAAAATGTGTTAAAATATGTTGTATTTTTCATTATTAATATTTCAAAAATATTAATAACACACTCTTTATTATTAAGTGAAATGTGTATAAGCTAGACCTATTAAATAATTTAAATCTCATCTCTTATTTAATGAGATTCACATAAATTTTACTTAATATTGAAATTTTTTGACAAATGTATTAGGAAATTATTATTATTATTATTATTATTATTATTATTATTATTATTATTATTATTATTATTATTATTAACCATAAATCCATCATGATAATAATACCATTCAATAAAATAAAAGTACCATAATAATTAATTATCATAATAAAAATTTGGGGAAATTACTCTCACCACCCTCAAGGCCTTCTCAAATAATAATCACACCCTTTTTAGTTTTTAAACAAACATTCACCTCCTTTATAATTTATTTAACCAAGTGATACACACACTCCTCATTTTGTTGAATATGACACATGCACACCTTACAAAATACTAAGACATTATAGTGTTAATAGGATGCACCCACAAAACTTCTTTCACACCTCTACACCCCATATCCCATGATTTCTATGAAGGCAAAAGCAGTTATATGTTACGTAGACAAGACTATACTGTGCAGCCTTAGATTTTCAACAATTCTATATTATGTATTGTTAGTAAAGTGTCTGCTTTTTATGTTTCTATCAGTTTTTTCACTGCGTGTTTTGTTGGAAGAATCATAAATAGATGAAGAATTAAAAATACTAGAATTTTAATTAGTTAACTTTTTACAAATTAAAGATTAGTTTAATTTCTCGAGAGAGGGACATACGTCAGTGTATTAATTTTTTCCTAAAATTAGTTTATCATTCAATTATATATGGTTAAATTATTAAAAATCGGGTACATACTACTACTATGTAATTGCTTATCCAGGTCGATTAGTTTTACTCCGTCCAAAGCCATCTAAGACCAATACTGATTTTCATATTCATTCATAATTGATACCTACCATCATTTTTTATTCCACGTCTTGTTTCTAGCTGTGTTTATCAGAAAAATCATGTATCCTAAGAAAAAGTTCCCCGTATCATAATCCCACTGCCTTAGAAGATATAGCTAGTCCGTTACTCTGGTGGTTGCACTTTCTTAATTTATTGCTAGGTTTTTAATGGCAAGTTTGTTGTTGGTAGGACCCCCCCTCTCATCTAACTAAAGTCATGCTTGCTTATTTGTGAGGTAATCAACATGAACAGTGGTACAAAACTTTGGCTAAAACATGCAGTACAGAGAAAGCATGGAAAAGCTGAAGCCTTCGGATTTTGGAAGTTTCATGACTAATTTTAGCTAGCTAGCAAACTATAGTATATATAAATATATAAATAATAATAATATCACATAGATGTACGTAAGTATGTGGAAGCATATTCAAACACGGATTAAGACATTACGTTCAAGTTTTTGGCTTGCTTGTTTCCCCGGTCGTTCTCTACTTTCATTAATTATACTTTTCTATATACACTTTATTTTTTATTGATTAAGGATGCATTTCGAAGCAACTTGAAAATGGGTCATTTCTTATGATGTGTTTATTTTTGTGTGAAAGTTTTTAGGATTTGTGGACACGAACCCTTTCGCATAATATTCTCTAGAGCCTGCACTATTGCTAAAACTGCGATTAATCATTATATTTTTTGAAGTCAAAGCAATATGATGTGTTGTTAACGACATAAATTGGAACTCTGAGTTGGACAAATTAATGTTTTCTTTTTTCATACCTTCTTTCAAATTTTTTTCTACCTGCACCTAAGCAAAATATCCCTTGCCACATTTCTTAAACCTAAGCGAATCTGTAGCCACTTTCATAGTTTCATAAACACATGATTTTATGACAGAAATATATCATCCACCCTGCCCTCATGCCCACTTGGTCCCTCTGGGGGGATGCCAATTTATTAAATTGATTGCTTCTTTTAACTTTTCCTTGTACTACACCTTGCAACCTTTTGACAATCCTTCTAACCTTTTTGAGTTTGTAGAACTTGTATAAGGTGGTTACAAAAACTTACAATGAAAAAGAACAATCATAATAAATGTGTACAGAATGAGACTATAGAAAGGGTAGCCATTATCCTCATTCCAATTGGATCTCCTTTCCTCGTGCAGAAGTGGGTCTCTACTTTATTCCTTATATTGAAAAGATTTTGGCTGTTTTGTTTTGATACATATTCCAATTAACTTAGTGCTCACACCAGTTACGCAGCTAGCAATGGAGGGTCTTTATCATTTTATGGTTCTTCCAATCATCCAATGTGCTTTTGAGAAGTAGTGTTTAGGCTCCTACATCCACCACTTTAACTACCACAAGTCCTCTCAGGATAGTTTTGCTAGAAGTTATATATTAATTGATTAATTTAAAATAAGGAAAATAATTTAATTAACCCTCATCGCTAAGATTTTATCACAAGTACGTCAGCAGAATGTTAACCTCCAAATTAAAACAAAGTAAATTTGGGGGTCTCCATGTCAACTTGTTTTGAAGGTTGTAATGTTAATTAGTTTATTATATAAGGAAACTGCAATTGTCCTTATGTATATGTCCTTGCTTTAAAAAGATGGTCCGAAAAGTCAATTATCTGTTGCACCATTTCTTTCTTCTTTTTCTAACATGATTCACCTTTATGTGGAGAAGAATATGCATGACAAAACCAAAGAAGGCTAAAGTGAACGACTTCCTTCAATCGCAATTTACTAAACTCGATCCATCTTTTCGTTTACTATTAATGAAAGTCAGCATTTCTCTGCAAAATAATACCTGCTGTATATGTGTTACTTAACCATACCTGGCAATCCGCAGTCATATACCGAGACTACCCTACCCTTGGACCCATCTTTGATACGGAAGTTTTTTTTTTTTCCTTCCAATAACCAACATAATTAAGATTTTTGACTTTCCAGTGGAATTCTGATCTTTTGAGTAAATGACTTACTTTTTATTTGGAGTTTAATTACACTTAAAACTTCTCATTCTTAATAAGAATGTATTATGTCGAAATCGAACTCAGATTTTTTCCAATAAACTTAGCAACTTGTGTTGCCAACTAAGTCATTGGGTCCCTTGCTAGGATGTTTATAAAACCAACATAATTAAATACATAATTAACGAATCTTTATTTTAATTTGGTTGGTGAAAGTAACAGCTACATAGTATTGGTTTAATATCAATTGACATCGAAGTCACTTCTATCAGATCATCAATTTGCCAGTGATGAGATATCCTCCCTCACCAGCTGATCGATCATGTGGATTCATGGTACCGTATCCAGTGTTTTTTATACGAGATGAGCTGATTTAAGAATACTATGGGGTGAGAGGTGGGTTGTTAATACACATATACTTTCATTTATTTTTCAAGAAGAGTATCTCAGTACATCTTCTGTGTGTTTTCAGCATATTCAAGTCATAAGATGCTAAAATATCCTTCAAAAAATTTAATTGGGAATATACTAATACTTACTTATACGCGTTAATATACTTTTATTTAAAAATAATTTAACCAAGTACGTCTTTCGGAGTATTTTAATAAATTTTATAATGTTATATGACTTATTAACATATTATATTACCAAATTATATAGAGAGAGAGAAGAGAGAGGACAAGAGACCTTCAAATTTCAACCTTAGTCACTTTTCACGAATGTTCAAAAGCGTATATAACATATATATGTTCGTACACATATTGAGTCTGTTTTACTTCTTTTCATGTAATAATGAAACTTAGGCATGTGGATCTTATGCACACAAAAATAATTAACAATATAACTTATATACATTATTTTCCTGGATGTGCCGTCATATATAAACTTTTCTTTTATAATATCTTCAACAACACGTGTGGGGGTAGAGAGGAAGAGATTATGTGAAGTGGAAGCAAATATCTTTGGCTTGGTTATAAAACAAACTTGTATCTACAATTTTTATTTTTATTTTTTGGTGCGTATGTGTGTGTGGCATCCTATGGTTCACGTATGATGATTACCTTGTGAGTGAAGAAAAAATTAGAAAAGAAAAAAGACAAGGCCATGGAGTCAAAGACAAGAAGACACCCATCTTTCTCAATCCCTCATGTCCCTCTCCAAACCGTTTTCTACTAGACTCATCAACCAATTCTCTCTCTCTCTCTCTCTCTCTGACTCTTCCCTATTTTGTAAGCAAACCCCACAACCATCAACATCATTATCATCATCATTCCCACCCTATGAAGCTTCTTTGTTATCTTTCTCTCTCTATAAATCCTCCTCATATTATCTTACATCAGACCCGTTGGGAGAGGAATTGAAATTGGCCATCAGTGGAGAACACACTGGGGTCAGGATCAGCAAGTGTACAACACAATGAGGAAGCCCGAGGCATCTGCAAAAAACAACATTAATAACAAGCTTAGAAAGGGGTTGTGGTCACCTGAAGAAGATGACAAGCTCATGAACTACATGCTAAACTGTGGACAAGGTTGTTGGAGCGATGTGGCCAGAAATGCTGGCCTTCAAAGGTGTGGCAAAAGTTGTCGCCTTCGATGGATCAATTACTTGAGGCCTGATCTCAAACGAGGTGCATTCTCGCCAGAAGAAGAGGAACTCATCATCCATTTGCATTCCCTTCTCGGAAACAGGTCTATCTACCCTTCTTTTCTATCTACATATTCATGTTCTCTCCCCAAAACTCATCCATTTTATTACCATATTTGAATCCATATGCCATAATGCATTTTAAACTTATTTCTATATGATCTTCTTGCACATGTATTATGTATTTGTAAACCCAAATATTCTTATACAAGCGTGTGTACGTATCTCAAACATTTACAAGTAATTAAGTGTATCTGACATCTCTAACATATGTAACACCCACTAGCTCCTTCTAACTTTAGCCATCGTCTTTATTTGAAAAAGTGAAAGGGGGATAGATTCATGATTAATATGTTTGAAAAGAAAAAAAGAGCGAGTCTAATTACTTAATACCATTTCAAAATTCTTTATTTGTTATAGAGCCATCACTAGGTGAGGTGGGGTTAATTTAGATGAAATATATAAATAATTTGTGTGAAGAGTTATCAAATTCCATGTGCCATCATTTTCCTATAAAAAAAAATGCCTGTATCTAAAAGTATATGCAAGAAAGTTCACAGACATACAAACCATGGCCAACTGGCCAACTAATATTATATAGAAATAGTACTTATATATTCTAAGATATCTTCGTATTTACAATAAGGCCGACAAATTTTTCAAAATGGTTTTGTTAAGTTTTTGGATGTCAAAATCTAGTTCTCCTTAGTCTAAAATATGTCACAATTTTCAAAGTTAAAAAATACATGCACAACATGCATTAAATATAATATACACATATATTAATAAGTCTAGGCGGCTCCTTGTAGAGGACAAAAGGACAATTGAAAACAACATATAGCCATTGCGATTCGTCTGTATTTGGACTTCGAGTCGAAGGCACTCCATTATTTCAATCACTTAAAAAACTAAATATTAGCTTCCATGAAAGCATGCATTCTTTTTTAGCCACCCACCAAACTCAATTTAGTTTGTGCTATGTACTAAGCTGACAAATATTCAATATTGTGTTTCACTTTTAAAGATGGTCTCAAATAGCGGCACGCTTACCAGGGAGAACTGACAATGAAATTAAGAACTTTTGGAATTCAACAATAAAGAAAAGACTCAAGAACATGTCATCCAACACCTCACCAAATGGAAGCGAGTCCTCATATGAGCCTAACAAAGACCTTAACATGGCAGGGTTTACTACTTCTAATATCCAAGATCAACAACATGCTGATTTTATGCCTATGTTCAATTCATCATCTCCATCACCATCCATGCGTGCCACAGTTCTCAATTCCATAATTGACAGGTTGCCTATGCTAGAGCATGGACTAAACATGCCAGCTTCCGGTGGATTCTTCAACAGCACAGGGCCATGCTTCTCATCACA
Source organism: Pueraria montana var. lobata (assembly GCA_026413185.1). Taxonomy (NCBI): domain Eukaryota; kingdom Viridiplantae; phylum Streptophyta; class Magnoliopsida; order Fabales; family Fabaceae; genus Pueraria; species Pueraria montana. Next base: position 10,739,838 of record CM048654.1, read on the forward strand.
AAGTGGAGTTGACAACAAAGGGTTTTATTTGGAAAATGGAGGAGTATTTGGGAGTGTAAATATTGGGGCAGAAGGGGATATGTATGTTCCTCCTCTAGAGAGTGTTAGCACTACTTCTGACCATAACCTGAAAGTGGAGAGTACATGCAACACAGATACTAACAATAGTTACTTTGATGACATAAACAGTAACATCCTTAATAACTGCAACATTAGCAACAATAAGAGAGCTGAAAATAGGGCTGGGGTGGAGAATTTGTTTCAAGAAGAGTTAACCATTGGAGAGTGGGACTTGGAGGAGTTGATGAAAGATGTTTCATGCTTTCCCTTTCTTGATTTTTCAAATATCCAATAAGTGTTCCCTCTTTCCCTTTTTTTAAGTCTTCTGAGGATCCCATTGGCTGGCTGCTAGTCATTATTGGAATCAGCACCCTCCATATATATCCCATGCATCTTATTAGGTAAACTTGGTGATCTCCTAAAAACCTTGTAATTTGTATTTTTGCCATTATACTAGAGCTGCAAATTCACTGATTAACAAGGTACATAGGTCTGAAATAAAAGCCAATCATGTATATCTGCAGCATTGGGTGATCATGTAATTAGTCTTTCAAATTTGTCATCTTGATGACATTGATGAGGTCACTTTGTCCCGGAAGCCAGTGTAGTTATTTACAAGAATCTGTCATACTTGTGAATTAGATGTGAATAGATTGTCAAACATTATTTTTCTGTTCAACTATTGGGTGAATAATAATACTTCTAGATATATTGTTTACTGAGAGCTGCTTATTGGTATATATAAGTAATAATTTTGTAAACATTCATTATTTTTCATTTTCCTTTTTTTTATTATATTTATATTTTTCCTTTTATCTTTTTCTTTCTCTAAGTGTTTACTAACATGACAATGTCCATACATCTTTCTTCTTGTTAGTATTAAAGGGAGTTAGTTTGAAATGATAGGAAAAGCAAACCGATGTATTATTGATTAAATATTAAATTAAGAAAATAAAGGAAAAGTTTGGATTTGACGGAAATGAATGGTGCAGTATTGTTGAATCATTTTAGACACTTTTTAGTCAACTAAAATTCGAAGTATCTACCCAACATTATCGTTGTTTATAATATATACAGTAGTTACGCTGGGATGTACAAAACAACACTATATAAATAATGATAATTAAGTTTGTATTGCTTCCCCCAACCGACCAACCTTAATTTATTCAAATTGAATGTCATTAAGATCACAATGCTGAATGATTCTGCTCTTAGAATTTTGCAAGCAACAATCAGATTTGCGTTTATAAAATATATATGTCCACCACGGTGATGAATGAATCATGATTAATGGGTACTTAGTCGGATAAGTTTTTAATTACTTTGTGGGTTTTAATCATATTATTATACGAAAGTTAGTTTAAGCTAAGCTGTTGATTTCAAATAGTAATTATAACTCCAGCTTTGATTTTCAACTTTTGAAGATTTAACTCCAGCTTTGATTTTCAACTTTTGAAGATAGCTAAATGTAAGTGTAATGGCAAGTAATCAGTGCAACGAGAAATTTGCTGTTGTGTATGGAATAGTAGTATCATGAAGTGAATTTAAAGCAACTTAATTGAAATGACAAGTTGGCTTACCGACGAGGAGAGATAGGGGAAGGAGAGTGCCTTACGATATCATTTCCCATTGGAATATTAACGTCCCATGCTATAATTATCACGTGTGTTTCACAATTATTTTAACCTAGAAAAACAATCAAAGTCAATCATGATAACGAACAAAGGCCGGGTACGGTAAACGAACCACATTGGTCCTAGATTTTTTTAACCTAAAATTAAGGAAAGGAAATTTTAGTTTCTTACGGCAGGGAATAAGAATCTAAAACGAATAAAATATATTTTTAGTTTCTAATTTTTCATTTCTTAAAGCCCCTATATTAAATTAAGTTGGTCATTTCACCAGTTTATTACACTAATTTAGTTAACTTGATAATAAGTGACAAACTATGATAAAAGTCACATTATATGGACGTTTGTCACATTAGTCAAAGACTAAAATACAACTTTTTAAATTTAAAAGACTAAATTGAAACTAAAAAATAAAATAAAAGACCAAATTAAGTGTATTTTATCTTGTTTCGATATAGGTTTCCTTGGTCAAGACATAAGGCCACCTACCTAGAGCATTCAAGTGTGTTTTTTGTCTTGGCCCTAGGTCAACCCTAGGCTTTATGCTTGTCTCACCTACCAAAAATTGTGAATTCTTTCAGAGTATTTTTTTCCTATATTGTGAGACTGTGATCCAAATCTCATATCCTCCGCAATCCATACATAGATTAACATGGTAAGGATAATGGACTTTGACCTAGCCCCCTAACAATTGGTAAAAACCCAATCTTCAACTGGGGTGATGAGGTCGAGTCAAAAACCAACCTTGAAGGGTATGCAACCCCTCAACCTCAAGCACGCAAGGCGAAGAGACTTCCAATAGTGAGGAGATCAAGATAAGAAACCGACCTTAAAGAGCACACAATCCCTCAAGTTCGAGCACTTAGGGTAAAGAGGCTCTCAAGTGATGAGAGATCAGAAATCGACCTTGAAGGACACATAATCCCTCAAATTCGAGCACGCAAGGCAACAAGTTCCCAAGTGATGAGGCCAAGATCGAAAACCAGCCTTAGAGGGCACATGTTCAGACTAAAAATTTAGATCACTTTATCTTTGTGATGCTTTTATTCTATAGTTAGTTTAAACTCATTCTTAATTTATGAATAATTATATATAGCCACAGACTCCCTTTTTAGGTACAATTTTCTTTCAGTCTTATTTAGGCATTGGAGTTTGTGTATAAAGCTAACAAGATTATTAATACAGCTTTAAAACATTATCACTCTAAAATTTTTATTTCTATTTCAACCTGCTCAAATGTCACTATAAATGCATGCTAAAGTGATTTTGTTAGAGATTTGGGACCAGTTAAGAGGGTGAAATTTTTGTACTACTCCTAACTCTTATAAAATTATACTCACGTTTTTTATAGTGTAATTATTGCATTAGACTTGTGTTAGTGTCGATGTGACGACTCCAGACACATTCAATGGCTGCTTGTGCAAGATGAGAGAATAGTCCGAATGTGTAAAGTAGCATTAATCATGACCTTTTTTCATTTAATTGCTAGATATTAAAGGTTGGTAACGTGACATTGTTTTCAAGCAACTTTGGTCCATTATATTAGCACACACCAAAAAAAAAAAAAAAGCAATCATGAACCTACGTCCTCTCTGAATTTGAAGCCAATTGTATCTATTATTAAAAGATGAAAGAAAATGCTAGATGGTTTTCTTAGGAGTAAGAAAATAGAAGAAAAAATATTTAACAAAAAAAGTATTTATTATGTTAAAAATATAAAAAAAAATTAATGTTTATTTTAAACAAAATAGATAAAAAAAAAAAATAGTATAGTACAGTATATTAAACGTTCCCGTATTAATATCTAACATAAAATCGCACTGCTATTATGTACGAATTATTTCATATAAAAATAACAATGAAAATGTGAGAGTCAATTAGACCCCTAATTACCATATATGGGTGAGTGAAAATACATAAAATGATTGGATAAAAACTTAAACAGGTAATTTGTATGCCACTTTGTACCATTCTTTTCGTACAAACAAACATTTCCCAATGTAAAATACAGGGAAAAAAATGTTTTACATAATTTTATTGAACATATATATTACCTCATATTTACGTATGTGATGAAAATAGAGATTCTACGTGTGTATAAAATTATGTAACACTGAAGATATGTACGTAGGTTGATGTAATGATGATTGAAATAATCGATTCAGCTTACTACTAAACGATGAATGGATTTATGTATTGCTCACAAAAAACAAACACACCCGTATTATTGTCCAATACATGTCTTTGTCGTGATGGAAGGCTATTATTGTGTGTGAGAATTTTGAAACATCAACACTATCATTAGAAACCCGTTACCAACTACCAAGGAACAAGGGGAACAATAAAACCAAAAACAAACGCATCGTCGCCTGAGAGATTCGAACTCTCGCGGGGAAACCCCATGTACTTAGCAGGCACACGCCTTAACCACTCGGCCAAAGCGACTTGGTTGGCAGTATTTGCAGTGTAAATTTATATATAGTTTAACAACTTTAAACCATTCCATCACCTATGTTTTTAAAATCTAAATTCTAACTTTAAAAAGTTTCGAAAGTGGCTTAGAATTTTAGGGTGTGTTCTGTTGAAGGAATTTTTTTTTTTATGTTTGAGATTTATGATTCTTATAAATCACGTAAGAATGATTGCAAATATTTTAAAATTATTTATATGAGTTTTTTGAGAATCAAAGAATAATGTTGCATTTTCACCAAATTTTTTTAATTATTTATTATATTAAATAATAAAAGTAACATGGTATTTTTACTATAGTAAAACTTTTTTTCTAACTCAGAAAAGTTAGATCCCTACCTTCATGAAAACAATTTTGTGACAAATAGCTAAAAAATATTCCTGGAAAATATTGTTTCTTGTGAATTTTTTTTCTAAAAATAAACCAAACATAAAAAATAAAAGGCTAAGTTACTTTTTTAATTCTTTTTTTATTTAATTTGTTTAATTTAGTTTTTTATTATCCAATTTGATATTTTAATTTTTAAAATCGAATCAATATTATCATTTTCGTCCAATTGACATTAACATTGTTAATAAAATTGGACACGTATTCATTTTACAATTTTTGGTGGTTAACGTTGCTACTTCCAATTAAACGAAAATGACAATATTGACTTGATTTTAAAAATTAAGAGATGAAATTAAACTTTTTAATAATAAAAAGACAAAATTAAATAAATTAAATAAAAAGAAAGAGAAAAAGAATAATTTAGCTGAATATAAACATTTCTAATTTCATATTTTTTGAAAACTATCAAAAGCCTAAAGGCAAACTGAAAATTACATCCTCTAAAAAAAAAACAACTGAAATTACATCATACGAAACATTACTGACAGAATTGAGATGGAAATTACGACAATCATAAACAAAAATTTGTATAAAAATAATAATAATATTTATTGGATTTTCTATTTTTATTTAAAAAGAATACTGTGATTGAAGAGGCTCCCAGGTGATGAGGTCGGATCGAAATTATTATAATAACATTTTTTTTTCAGAATAAATAAATAAGGACTAGATAATTCGGTGGTTTTTTTCTTTATAAATTGAAAGCATTATTTTGAACCTTTATTTTTCAAAACATTTTCCGTCATCTGCTAAAGAGCCAAAAGCAAAATAAATCTTAGATATATTGCCCCTCTCAATCAATCGATTATCCTGGGTCTACGAAGTAATGTATATTTCATTATTATATGAATGGCATGTTTATTTTGTCTGCACATTCCCATCTAATTTGATTCCATTTGCAAATTGCTCTCTCATCTTTCTTTATTGTTATGTTCGATGCGATGTATGCTCTATTATATATAAAAACAATCGAAGATTGCAACATTATGAAGGATGTAAGTAGGTAGCTATCATTCCTCGTTCAATCATAATGTATATAGTCCATGTATAAATTAATAGAATTATAGAAGAAAGAATTTGAATAAATGAAAAATGAAAGTATGGAAAGAAAATTAACGTGTGAAGTTCATGTTGCGTTGCATGGATCTTTCTATAGTGTTAGAAAGCATCCCTAATACTATTGAAACAGGGTCCATTAATATCAAGTATATATATATATATATATTAAAAAAAATTGATAGAATAGAAAGACATTTTTAATACTATTGGGCAAATGGAGTTAATAGCATGTTCAAGTTGTTAGCAAATCTCGCCCAAAAAAATTACTACACATGCCTAAACAAAAAATAGCTTTATCTACTCATAATTGCTCAATTTAATTCTTTTAATATCAAAATGAGTCCATTCGTAGATATAAAAGACTAAATTAAAAATTTTAAAACATAAAGGATCAAATTGAAAAAATATGAAAACATAATGAACTAAAATGATATTTTAGTCTAAAATAAACTAATGCAATGAATTATCAAAATTTTTTATTGTATGGAAATTTTAAAACCTAATATATTTTCTGAGAATTTTTAATTTAAAAATTATATATATAATTTTAAGTTAAAAATATATTTGTCTATAGTTGATGGTCCATTTTACTCTGAGAATTTATTTTCATTAATCATTTTTTTATTTTAAGATTTTTTTTTTATCATTTAATGGCCAACCCCCAACTTTAAGTTTAAAAGCGATGTTATGTTATTGCCTTATTGGAGTGGTCGTGTCGTGACCGCATGCCAGTCCAGTGCGCATTGCCTTTTTATGATATATCGTGGTCAGAAACTATAAATGACAAAATTATTTATACTTAAGGAGACATGGTCTAAAAAAAGGGATATATAAGTGTCGGCATGAGACGTATTAGGATTTTTATTTTCTACAAGGGATAGAATGAGTTTTTTTTTTCTTTTCTTTTGAAGGAGGATAGAAGGAGGTTTAATGTCTATATAACTATATTTGTTTCTTAAACGGGATGAGATGGATCCAACTGAGAGAATTTGATATGAGAAATTAATTTAGTATTTTAATTAATTCAATCAAAATTTAATTAACTAAATATTGAGAAAATATTCTATGCCCTGTTAACGTACAAAGTTTTTACATTATCATTCAAATAGAAATTGTCATAGTAAGTTTATTGATTTTTATAAAAATAACTTAAAAATTATATCTAACATATTTTTTTTATTAGTTGATTGGTTGGGAGTGTAAAAACCCTTTCTATGGGTAAAATTAAACTCTTAAAATATAGTTATTAATAGAATTTATTTTCATTAATCATTTTTTATTTTTAAATAAACTAATAAATATCTGTAAATACTAATAAATATTTGTGAATATCAGGGACCTATTCTCATACATATGTTTGAAAAAGATACTAATATTTAGTCTGTATATGTCTTATGTTCAAATTTTATTGTTGTCATTGTAAAAAAAAAGGTTCAAGAGTAATGTTTTAAAGAGAAAATATTATTAAATTTTTTTTATATTATCATTCTATCACAAATCATAATATATAATAAAGTTTGTTGATTTTGATAACAAATACTTTAAAAGTTATACCAATAATAATTTTAATTAATTAATAAAGTAAAATTGTACACCAACAGTGTATACATACTAAACTCTATTTTAAATGAATGACTGTCTATGTCCAATCTCCAATCATTTTTTTTAATAAAAAATTATATTTTATTATGAATTTACTTTGTTTTTTTAGTGTTGAGATATCTATTAACTATTAAATTAATAAATAAAATTTACTTAAAGAAAAATATTATAAATAAAAAATAATCAAACCATAAATAATAAATCGAGAATTTTAAATTTTTAATCTACTCAAAGTTGAAGCTATGGTTAATTTTCGAGTGTTTCACATTGAACACATAAAACAGAAAATAATTCTCAACATCTCAACCAGCCTGTTAGACCAAGGCCCAATTATTTTTACCAGAGATATGTGTAGGCAATTGCTATTTCCACTCCCTTTTATTCTAATCCACTCCCCTTTCTCATTTTTTATCCCCAGTCTACCCCACACTAAACACACTCCCCTCCACTGCCTCTCATATAATTCTCTTCCGGAAAAAAGAGGAAAAACACTTCTGCAGTCCCGCTCCAGTGCTCCACGACTCTTGCATTCACACATACATACTATAATAATAAAAATAAGTATAACAAAGAAAATCATAAAAGTATTTTCATGGATTCTTACAGTGATCATAGCGTAAGTGTATTGGGTTTTCTGCATTGTCATTTGCAAACAAGAAAATGCGTGAATAATGTGAAAAAAAAACTACTTGTTCCATCAATCCATTGTTGTTCGCCACATTCATCAACATCTCAAGAGCAAAAGTTCATACCCAAACAAATTAATTGTCATCACAGGGCTCCTTTGACGATATGCTACTGTTGATATTTGTTTATTTAAATGAATTCAATTTTGTGCAGTGGAGTGTTTGGAAAAACATTGTGGGATGAGGGAAAGCGTGGTTATTGGGAAGAGTTATGTGGGAGGTGGAGGGTGTTTTTTTTCTCCTGGAAAATAGTTAAATCAGAGAACAAAGAAACAATAAGGGGAGTGTGTTTTGCAGGGTAGTTTGGGGGAAAATGATAAAAGGGAAGTGTACTAGTATAAAGGGGGAGTGGATATAGCAATAACCTATGTGTATAAGTATAGGCAGTGAGCCCAACTGTTAAAAAAACTGAATTAAGCACACAAATTAAAACAATAGAGAATGTATGTGGATTATCTTTTAGAAAAATAATCTAATCTAATGTTCCTAAACCCAACTTTGAATTGGTTGAGCAGGTGTGTGAATTGTTGTAAATCTTCAACCTTCTAGTATCTGTCTTCGATTTCTACGTATACAAAAAAAAAAACCCAACTTTCAATCGTTACCAAAAAAAAACCTAACTTTCAATAGTTGATTGTAGCTTAAACTGTAAAACTGTTTTGGATATCTTTACGAGTCAAACAAAATGTTATAAAAAGAAAATCTCTTGATTTCCGTTGTATTATACAAAAATAAAGTATATAACTTTTTGTAAATAAATATATATAATTTATAATGACAAAAATACTTTTCTAGTATAAAATAAAAGAAACATAAAAAAATGTAAACAATGATTGCATATTTGATATTTGTTTTTGAAATTTTAATTACAATAGAGTCCAAATAAAGTGGATTTGTATTGATTGCGATCATGGTTGATACAGTCGCTGCAATCAGCCATGAAAAATCTTGTAAGTTAGCATAGCATTGAAAAAAGATAAAAACGCAAGCTGGCGAAACAGTCCCTGTGTAGAAGCATGTTGTTTTAATCAGGTTATTGAACCCTTTTTGCCTTGTTTTGACATTCCCTCCATAGACACAAGCTTAAAAATTACATCAAATATTCTTTGCACCATTTAAAAAAAAACAAAGAAAAAAGAAATGATTGTCCCATGAATGGTTGCAGCTTGCAAGTTAATGTTGCTGTGCTCTTTGTGCACATTCCATGTGCAATATCTTATATCTCTTCATTATTTGCGCATATCTGCTTGTCTATGAGCATCATGAGGTTAATTTATTAAAGAAAGAAAATAAATATTTTTATAATTTTTTAATCTATTTTTTATCACCAGTCTTTAATATTGATGTTAATAAAATTAATGTTTTAATTAATTTAACAAATATGGTCCAATATTTTTTATGATTATGTTAATATTAGTTTTATTAAAATAAAGATTAATATTATTAGAAAATCAAATATGTATTACATCTATCTATATATTATATAAAATATAAAATACAGTTGCTGAGTAGGACTAGTTGTCCACGTGCCACATTCTGGTGACATTTCTAATTTTAGTACCAATATAATCAATTAATTAATTATTGATTAGTACAATCACAATCTTAATATTTGTAAGACATTTAATATATAATTAATTTTATTTCTAGATTTAAATAGAAAATTTTATTCAATTTTAAAATTATTATTATTATTATTTGATATTTGATTTGATTATCAATTAATCAATTATTATATAAAACACAGTTATTGACTAAAATATTTAAAATTATTATTTAAATCAATTATTTAAAATTATTATTTTTATATAGATATAGATAGATATTGTTTTAAGGAGATTTAAATTTAAATTTTAAAAATAATATCTAGAACACAATAATTTTATATTGTAAATTAGGGGTGTACACGGGTCGGGTTGGGCGGGGTTTGGCCAAACCCGATACCCTATCCGATCAAAATTTTACGGGTTGTGTTGGATCGGGTTTGTGCATTTTTATTGCGAAATCCGATCCGATCCAACCCGTTCAAAAACGGGTTGGATCGGGTCGGGTTGATCGGGTCAGGGCATTTAAAAAATATTTTTTATTTTGTAAAAATTAGAATTTTTTAGAATAACAATTTGTTTTTGCCTAGAGCTTTGCACATATATAATTTCTACATGTCCTCCAAAAGGACCAAATTGTGACAATATTTGATTAATAAAATGAATGGTTTCAATGCTAATACAAATATTTTATTTTAAATAGATATTAGCATGAGAAAACGTAAACAAAATCAAGACAAAAAATAAAAACAATTAAAAAAGAGAAATATAATTCATGTGTGGTTAAAAATTAGCAAAAAAATATAGTGTTTTGTATTTTTTAATTTAATAATATATATATATATAAATTAATTTTATAGTACGGGTCGGGTCGGGTCACGGGTTCAAAATGCAAAACCCGTTACCCGACCCGTATACTAACGGGTTGTGTTCGGGTTTGACCCGAACTCTAAAAAGATCTGATCCGAACTAATCGGGTCGGGTTGGGTTCACGGGTTACCCGATCCGGTGAACACCCCTATTGTAAATAATAAGATCATGATAATTTATTATAAAAAAATAAAATATTAAAAAATAAATGCTAAATCAATTAGCATTTATTTGTAGGCAGTATCATCTATGGACAAATTAGACAAAATCAATTAGGATCATGCTCCAAATTTAAATATTCAGCAAATTACTTGCCAAATTTAATTACAAAATCCTTTCGTTTAAATATCCATACTTCTTTAGAGTTTTTAACGGTTTGACAACATCTTTTATAAATTCTTTTTTATTGTGTCTTTTTGCATTTTTCATCTTTATTTTCTAAATATGTTTTTTTTCTTCTATTTAAGCGCATTCTGGTGTAGGATTTTTTTTTAATTATTCCTTCATGAATGTACATGATTGGTAAGGAAGATGAGGGGACATGAATGTATTCATCTGAAATTGGAGAAAATATGAAAGTCAGGATTTGTCAATATATCATTAGTCACGCTGCTTAAAATTTTGAAAAATCTCACAAAGCTATTGATCTCTCGGTAACTGCTTTAAAAACTCGACGTTGTGATTTGGTTACTAGTATATGCTTTATTGAATCATGAATTATTTGATTTGATCTATAACTAAAAAGTAGAAGAGAAGTCTTGAAGTTGAAGATGTAGATTTTATAAGCGTTGTTGAAGCATGTGGGAATCAGATATCAACCACAAAAATAGCAAAATTATTAGTTATACGAATGAATAGTGGAAAATTGTTGTCTTTGATTTATGTAATTTGTTATACTTTTGGGTTGTGATCAGACGCATGTTGGCTTTTGTTTTAAATTTAATGATTAAATTTAAAATAATATATTGTGATCAGCTTCATATTTTTAAAAGTAATATATATTATACTTTTTTCTAATTACTTTACATATTTTTTATATTAGGTAGGACCAAAAAAGTTATTTATAACACGACAATTTGGCCTGCATTGTTCGAGTGATTTATTTGCGTATTCAATAAGGTATTATTTTCACTTTACCAAATCTAATGTCTACAAAAGACAAACCTTTGTGAGTTCATAATTTTTAATTTGTTTCAAATTTAAATTGGTTTTTTAATTTATTATATATTTTTTAATCTTATTAAATTCGTATTTATCAAACCTGCTATTGATAGACTGTACTGCACACATTGTGAACGATTTCATTCCTTTGGAACAAGATATTTTATTTCTGAAACCAACAAATTTCACGTCTTCATGTGTTTAATTATTAGCTATATTATTAAATTATTAAAAGGAAAATTATAAAAGTGTTACTTTTAATTAATTGAAAATTTTTAAAATATATTTTGTTAATTTCTCATAAGTTTTTTTATTTATTTTGTAGTTTGTATTCTTTTTTTTTTTCAATAAAAAACGTAAAACACAAGTTCTTATATGCATTTTAGGATCCAATCAAAAGTATGGTTTTGATTTTTTATATATTAAAAAATTTGGAAATAGTTGCAGTTAAATTATTAATTTTAAATTTATTAACTTTAATTATTTGAAATTCTTATAAATATTTTTCTAAAATTTTAAATTTTCAAAAAATTTCTCCCTTTAAATTTACCCGTGCATTGCACGGGTACTATCTAGTAATAATTATAAAAATGATCTATTCCTTTTATTTCTTATTAAAAATGCTCTATTTATTGAAAAATTAAAAAAAATCCATTTAATGAATAATGTTGACGTTTATTTAGATTAATTAAAAAGATACAAAAAAATATAACAATATTTTTATTTAATAAAAAATAAATTTTAAAATAAAAATTGAACATTTTCTTTTGATTTATTTATTTCTCTCAAAGCCGAAGCTAAAATCTTTAGTATAAAAAAGAGTTATTATTTTCATGCATATACTTTTTTCTTTTTCTTTTTTTTTTTCATTTTTCATCACATCTTTTATCAGAATTATTTTCACTTTTTCTCATTCCCTTTATTTTTTATCCCTTCTTTCTTCTATCTATACACCCCAAAATGGGTATACGTTCATCATTTTTTCAGAACAAAAAAAAAGGGACTAATCCTTCTATCCATTTCTGATCATCAACCACAGACACAGACAATTCCGTCCCTGTATTTGATTCAGAGCCGAAAATCTCTAATTAGTAGTGGCTTTTGGGTGTTGGGTTTTTTTTGTTCTGAAGCACTTTCTTTCTGCCCTTTTAGACGCACGAAAAGCCCAAAGGCGTTAACCCACACGCAACAAAGATCTTCATCTTCTCTTCCCAAGCCATGCATGCCATCATCGTCGTCTCCATCACCACGTGTTCATCCACTTCACTTCACTTCACCAAAACCAAAAACAACAATCCGACGTGTACGATCATCCACTCATATCCCGCCACATGTCCCTCTCACTCCCCAGTAGGGTCCTCCACAGACTCAATATGTTGAATTTCCCTCTCTCTTAACTCATTCTTGTGGCGGAGATATCGACATCTCAGACGTCAATCACAAAGCTAAATCCCACCGAAGCCACCAATTCCTCACCAACAAACAAAGCCGCATATTCCACACCCAATCTCCACCGTCCATTCCAAATCCAACGCCCCACAATCAAATCACATCACATGCTGCCACTCTATTAAGCCCCCAACACCGCCAACTCACTAGATCCCACTCCCTCCCACCATGGCCTCCCTTGCACTCACCACCACCACCACCACCACCCTCCCCTCCCTCCGCCTCCGCCGCAACATCACCGCCAAACCAAACCGCAATGCTTCCATTTCACTCAAACCAAACCTCCACGCTTCAATTTCCTCCTTCCCAAATCTCTCACTCAAAAAACCAAACCTCGTAGTATCCAATCGGAAACCCTCCGCTCTCACCGTCAGAGCCACCGCAGCCTCCATCACTCCGGCGCCGGCACCGGCACCGGCGCCAGCTCAGCCATGGCAAGGAGCCTCCATAAAACCGCTAATAGCCTCCATCGCGACGGGAGTAATCCTCTGGTTCTCTCCCGTTCCCGCGGGCGTGAACCGCAACGCGTGGCAACTACTCGCGATTTTCCTAGGCACAATCGTCGGCATTATAACGCAACCCTTACCCCTCGGCGCGGTAGCAATATTAGGGTTGGGCGTTTCCGTTCTCACCAAAACCCTACCCTTCGCCGCCGCATTCTCCGGCTTCGGCGATCCCATCCCCTGGCTCATCGCCCTCGCCTTCTTCTTCGCCAAGGGCTTCATCAAAACCGGCCTCGGAAACCGCGTCGCGTACCAATTCGTGAAGCTCTTCGGTAGCTCCTCGCTAGGGTTAGGTTACAGCTTGGTCTTCAGCGAGGCTCTGCTTGCGCCGGCGATTCCCTCGGTGTCGGCGAGGGCGGGGGGGATTTTCCTGCCGCTGGTGAAGTCGCTCTGCGTGGCGTGCGGGAGCAACGCCGGCGACGGGACGGAGAACAGGTTGGGGGCGTGGCTCATGCTCACGTGCTTTCAGACCTCCGTGATTACGTCGGCGATGTTCTTGACGGCGATGGCGGCGAATCCGCTGTGCGCGACTCTCACTCAGAATTCGATTAACCAGACGATTGGGTGGTTGGATTGGGCCAAAGCCGCAATTGTGCCTGGCTTGGCGTCGTTGGTGTTGGTGCCGTTGATTTTATATGTCATATATCCGCCGACGCTGAAGAATAGTCCCGATGCTCCTAAGCTGGCGAAGGAGAAGTTGGAGAAGATGGGGCCCATGACGACCAATGAGAAGATCATGACCGCTACTCTCTTTCTCACGGTAATCAAATGAAATCTGATTGTGTAATTTAGCTGGATTTGGTGTCCTAAGTAGTGTTTTTTAATTTGTAGAATGTAACATGTGGGTGTTTTATATGTTGTAGTTAGGACTAAATTGAACATAACTGACATGGAGTTAAAAGAGTGATGTGTTTTAAAAGTGGTTTTGTTAATGGAAGAGATGAGTCTACTCTGTTGTGTGTGTGAACTAAACAATACACTTAAATGTGCATTGTGTGCAATAGGGTGAAATTTAATCAACTAATTTGGATGGGATAAGTCTGTTGATTTGGTTTCTGACAGTCTTAGCTTGTCAGTCACTCATAATAGGCTTGGGATTTTCTTTTTGACCACTCACCTCAAACTTTTGCTTATTTTGTTAATATTTTATTTTTGAACCTAATGTTAGCTGTATATGATAGCATGCTTTGGTTTCTAATCTGTGCTATAGAGTTTTCTTCTGTCTATTGTTGAGTAGAACATTTTTAGAGCTAGGCAGATCATAGGACATATGTGCATTTGCTTTTTGGCCAAGTCAATGGAAAAATATCAAACATTGGTCATGACTAATCATGCCATCTTTAATTTTGTTTAGTTGGGAGTCCCCTGGTTACTTGCAGCTTCTTATTGGTCTGTGAAACCAATCATTTAGTAATAGTTGTATCTTTGTATGCCTTGTGTCTTAATAAGGTGAATAGTATGTGGTACTTTAAACGCCTAAGAATCTTTGATTGTTTAGTAATCTGTTCCCTCTCACTCACCAGGTGGGACTTTGGATATTTGGAGGGCTTCTTAACATAGATGCTGTATCTGCTGCAATTCTTGGATTATCTGTACTTCTTGTCACTGGGGTTGTAACATGGAAGGAGTGCTTAGCTGAAGGAGTTGCCTGGGATACTCTCACATGGTTTGCTGCCCTCATAGCAATGGCTGGGTATTTGAACAAATATGGTCTCATTTCTTGGTTCAGTCAAACTGTTGTCAAGGTATTTTTTCAGTTTCCTATCTCCTCACTCTGCTGGCTAATTAGGGATGGCAAAGTGGATCCGGACCCTACGGGTACCCGCAAAAATATCCGCACGCGGGTCGGGTAAATACCCGCTTATTGGGGCTGGGGATGGGGATTTACCCGCATTTTTTTGCAGGTACGGGTACCATAGTACCCGCCCCGCCCCGCGCCGCACCGCACTGCCATATATATATATATATATATTAATTAATTAATTATATATTTTCCAATGACTATCACTCTCACCAATCATGCACCACGGCACCAGGTTTGTTACCCCTTCTTGTTACCCCTTCTCAATTCGCACCAATCAAGCACCAATCACGCACCAATCCTGACATTGGGTATTTGCCTATTTGGTTATGCGAAAATGTTATCTACAATCTATTGAACTGCACGGTGGATGTTTAACAGAATTAAAGAAAAGCAAATAACTAAATATAGAGATGAAAGAGTTAAGTAGTGTGAAACGTGAAAGTGGCCTAGCAATTTGAAGAAAGCCCCACCATTCACTCACTGTCCTTAATTTCTGAGTTTGCATCCGAGTAATGAAATGTGCCGAGGGGTGGTGGGTGATTTGGCTTTTAGTAATGAAATTCTTTTGCTATGCAAAAAAAAAAAAAAAAGCTGAGAAATTTGTTAAATTGATACCATTGAATTGAAAATTATTGCTAAATTGATACCGTTGAACTGATTGGGGATTTTTTTTTTCATTTACCTTTTCAGGTTTGCTTTCTACATTTTTGTTACGTTATTGATGTTATAATTATTTAACTCTAAAAATTATTATATGTTTCTTTGTTCCGATATGTCTTGTCGTTAGTACCAATTTAGCAATAGTTAGTACCAATTTAATTTTGTCATAAATGAATTCATGAATATTATAATAGTTAATACTAATTTAGCTTTGTCAAAAATTAATTCATGAATATTATTTACTTTTATGTCTAAATTTGTAGTGTTTATGATTTAGTGCAAAATGTATTTTTTTTTTGTTTAAATACCTTTTTTGTCCTTGCAATTTAGTGTTTTTTTGCTTTTCGTCCTTGCAAATTATGTTTGTTTTGTTTTTCGTCATACACTGTTAAAAGCGCAATCTAAACCACTTTAAGGACGAAAAATAAAAAAACATAATTTGCAATGACTAAAACAAAAAAAAAATTGCAAGGACGAAAAGCAAAAAAATACTAAATTGCAAAGACTAAAAAAATATTTAAGTCTTTTCTTTTTTCCTTTTTCATATAATATTTTTTTTATTGATTTATTAACTTCATACATAAGTAAAGTGCGGGTCGCGGGTACGGGTATGGGTATATAGGTACCCAACGGGTATGGGGATGGGGATTAAAGTTACTATCCGCGCGGGTATGGGGCCGGGTACGGGGATTTTTTTTAAACGCCGGTATGGGGACGGGTACTATAGGACCCTATCCAGACCCTACCCATTGCCATCCCTATGGCTAATATTCATTTAACATAACTTGTGCTGCTCCTGATAATTGATGTTTAATTATTTTGCCTTTTATCTGTTCTTTGGGGTGAAATAATGAATGCATGGTTTTTTGTTTAACAAGAAGTTTCATTTTATCATTATCAAATTGTTCTAGTTGTTTGACCAAACCAACTAAACACAGGAACCTTTTTCGTGTTTTGAAATATATGCTGAAGCTATTCAAGCTTTCGACCAACTGCATATGATTATTGCACATATTTGCCTCTAGTATGTAATGATTGATCAGTTTGCTTGTGTAATCTCTTGGAATAAAGACTTCATTATGCATCTTGTTTCATTTCTATGCTTTGTTCATACTTCCGAGTTTACCAACGTCACCTTCATTGTCAAAGCATGATAATTGCCACTGAAGAAATGATCTTCAATTGTAATAATATTTTGCGTGCATACCTTAAATCAATAGCACCTTTCAGATTTGTGGCATGTACACACGTGCCAGAAAATGCTCAGCAAAGGAGAATATGCATTGTGCAACATGTATATGTGTTTATAAAATTTAATTTCACATTTTGAGAAATTATTAGAATAATTTATTGTATTCCTTGATTATTTAAATGAAATGATTTGCTAACGTCATTATTTATACAGTTTGTCGGTGGATTGGGTCTATCATGGCAACTATCTTTTGGGATTCTAGTCCTTCTCTACTTTTACTCTCATTACTTCTTTGCGAGTGGAGCTGCTCATATTGGTGCCATGTTTACTGCATTTTTGTCTGTTGCCACTGCTCTTGGGACTCCGCCATTCTTTGGAGCCATAGTGCTGTCCTTCCTCTCCAACCTTATGGGTGGCCTTACTCATTATGGAATTGGATCAGCTCCTGTATTTTTCGGTGCCAACTATGTTCCCCTTGCTAAATGGTGGGGCTATGGATTCCTCATTAGTATTGTTAACATTATAATCTGGCTTGGACTTGGAGGAGTTTGGTGGAAATTCATTGGCTTGTGGTAAGAGGCCAATTATTTAAATTTGCCTACATAGAATTTATAATTTAAGATTTTTGTATACATTCATGTATGAATCCTCCTAATTATCAGCAGTTGAAGCAAACTGCTTTTCTTTTTCCAATTCTTTCTAAAATAATCTTCGGGAGGTTTTGATGGAGATTTATTTAGGTGGGACATGGATACAGCCAATCATTTTAGATCCGGGGTAGAACATTTCTGAAATGTAAGGACATCCTGCCATTCAGGATATGTTGTAGTTGTATGCCTTGAATGGGTTTTTCCATAAATTTTGCTGAACAAGTGTTATATTCTTGTGTGGGATGGCAATAGTGCGAATTAAGATATTGCATTTATATAGCTGAAATTTGACAGTTATCAGTATCTGTCAGCAAATTCTTTTCGGATGTTCTAAATTCTAATTTCCAACGAGTGAATGCTCCGCACTCTCGTCTTTATCACTTGGGTTTTACATTGTTCATAACGTTGTCCTCCTGATGCATGTTTTTATCAATGTTGCGGTGTAAGCGTGTTTTCAATGTTATTAATCTAATTGATTGATTGGTTTTAAAAGGTTTTTTTTGGTGTTGATTTTAAAAATATTTGATTTTATATTTGAGTTTGTATGTATTCTTCTTTTCTGAATACTATTTGGGAACTGAACGAACATAACATTGTTGATAATTTAACGAAGTCTTTTTAAATACGTAATAGATGGTTTTAACAAACATTCTCAACCGAGAAGATGACTTATTAAATGAAACTAAAATGATTAAGCAAATAGTACCTGCTTTTGGAGTTTCAATGGACCACATAATAATTGATTGGTTGAGTTCTTTAGGCATCAACTATGCATTAATATCGGAATTAGATTGTTCGACAACTATTTTTTTACCCCGACTACTATCGAACTCTCAAGACTAGTGTCAAAAAATTCAACTTAGTTTTTCTTTTCCTGATAAAGATAAATTGGATCAAATAAAATTTTAAGAACATGAGTTTTTAAAAAGTATTTTAGCATAGACCCACTTAAAAATTAGAAGGTGTATGTTAGCACCTAACACCTTATATATTGCTAATCATTATTTTAAGAGTAGTAATTAAAGAATTAAAAGTTAAAAAAAATAAAAAATATAACATTTAATGTTTTTAATATACTTTTCATAATTTCAATAAAAAGGTTATTTATTAATTTTCTAATCATTGCTTTTAATAAAACCATATTATTTAAGAGAAAAAAGGCTATACACTGATAGTGTAAAATTATTTTACACAGTCATCCAATCACAAACCATCATTTATGGTAAGTTTGTTGACTTTTACAAAATTACCTTGAAAGTCATGCAAACGGTGATTTGTGATTGAATGATTGTGTAAAACTATTTTATACTGTCAGTGCATCACCATTAAACTCATTATTTAATATTCAGTCTTTTAAACAAATTGAAGGGTTTGATTGGTATGTTAGAATAAATATCTTACTTTTGCTTTGTTTTAGTCAAATTAAATATTCTCTTAATAACTTTCTATCATATCTTCTTATTAATCTTTTTATACAGCCTAAAATAAGAATTAAAAAATAATTATATTTAATAACTTAAAAATATAAAATCGTTCATTTTTTATTCGTTCAATAAGTAAAATAATTTATAAAAAAAATTACGATTATAAAAATATTTTGAATTATTCGTTCCGTAGGGTGTTTAGCTATTAGGTACTAGTATCTACTAAGGACCACTTTCTTGGAGCTTTAAGAAGCACCAACACGATGGTGATAATTAAACAGCACTAAATTTGGTGTTAACCGCAAGTTGGTAATAAGCAGACAAATTTAGTAGATACAGGACAAGAGAATTGTGAAAGCAGCCGTAATGCACTGCAAAAGGACGTATCTTCCCTTGATCTAAATTTTTTGCATACCAAATATAAAAGACAACTACGGAAGCTTTGGTTCTACTTTCCATTACACAAAGCAATTGCTGTGGAATGTGGATGTCGTTTTCCTCTCTCTCTTTCATTGTTTCCTAAAATGGTAGTGATTTTCTTGGGCAGGACACTTAGCAATGGTTGGCAGTGGCACTGCCACTTTTGATATAACTTTCGTTAAACTGCCAACAGTTGGGCTATCTAATTAACCTTCTTGTTTTGTTCTAGTGTTCTTCCTCTTTCTCCTCTTCCTACCCCCATGATCACATGAAAATATATTGTGATATGATGACATGTGCATGGGGCATGCTAGCTAGCTATATAGCCTTTGTTCTGGAGTTAATAATGAGCAGATAGATTTCAAATCTAACATTACATGTTTTAGTGTGGAGTTTGAATGCTAGAACTTAGCTACTATATGACAGGACATACACTAAGTGTTAGATGCTGTTTTAGTCAAGGGAGAATCTGAAAGGCAATTGCTTTCATTCTTTTGTCTTTTTTCCCTTGTGCCGGTCTATTTACTCTCTCTTTCCACTCACTCTAAGGTTTCAGAATTTAAAGCTGTTTCAAAGGAAGTTTCCTTTGAACTTCCTCTGAAAGTGAGATAGGTTACACTTTTCTTTTCAAACTGTTTTGCTATTGGGTACTTCACCAAATAAACAAGGAGAAACTGCTCTCTGAATTCTAATATCACAGCATTCAAGCAAGCAATCCCAACCAAAAAATTAAAAAGACAATGCATTTCTACATATTGGAGCTTTTCTTGTATCCTTTCATTTTCGTATCAGTAGCCTTATAACTTGAATTTCTCTTCTACTTCTGTTCAGTGGTTTCCTAAGCAGCTCGTTTGGCATCCTAGATAAGATGGCTGGCAAAGATGGTCTTTATTCATCAGGAAATGGAAGGAGAATTCCAATTTTCAATTTCTTTAAAGATGCTAGGTAGGATTTAATAGCATTTCAAATGAGTAAATTTAGATAAATTTCTCGAGAAGAAAATAAGAATTTAAAATATATTAAACTTCTATTGTTCAAATCAATTTATGTATCTTAACTTGGAAAATTTAAATGAACGAGCATCTAAAAAGTTAAGATACATAAATTAATTTTAACTAGTGGGAGAAGTTTGATTCCTTTTTACCTCTGTTTCTTTTTATTTTATTTTGTACTTACTTTTATATCTTTATTCTTCTTTTCCCCTTTTATGTACAAGGAAAATATCTTCTTTTTGTTTTCCTGAAAAGTCCAAAATTTTCGGTAGAATGTTTAGTTTGTCCATTAAACAAAATACATAGTATCATTTAAACCGTAAAACTTTTCCTCTGAAAATTTTCATATCATAAATTTGAATGACATTAGTTTCATGGTACGGTGACAATTTCAATTCCACTGCCCCTCTCCCTTGCCAAGTGCTTAGTTCTTAAGAGGAACGCATTTGTTGTTTAGTAGTGACAAGGGAGGCTTTAACCACATTGATTTTAGTTTTTCATTCTGAGTAATTGTACTGATAATTCCTGATTTTCATCTCACTGCAGACTAGTTTTCAAATCTGACAACCTTGGTCGTGAAATATTATCAATTGCATTGCCTTCAGCAATGGCTCTGACAGCTGACCCTATTGCTTCACTGGTTGACACAGCATTTATTGGTCAAATAGGTATTTTCTGCTAGTTTACTAGCTTTGAGCTTAGTATAGACAATACACATCTTTCTCAATCTAAGTTTGTTATATGGCTATTGTTGAATATTATTGGTTCATACCTACAGGTCCAGTGGAGCTTGCAGCAGTAGGGGTATCCATAGCACTCTTCAACCAAATATCAAGGATTGCAATATTCCCACTTGTCAGTGTCACTACCTCCTTTGTGGCTGAGGAAGATACCCTTGCTGGAGCCTGTCCTCAAGTAGAGAAGAGTGAATGTTTGGAAGCAGGTCCAATTACAGATGCTGAAATAAAAGAACTAATACCACATAATAAAGGTATCTTTTGGAGTAACATCTTATTACTCCACAGGACTGCCAATAACAAAAGTTATATACATGGCACATTTTGAACTGAACCCTTCCTTTTTCTGGTCAGACACAGGTGGAAATGTTCAAAAATCAGATTTGGTTGGTATTAACTTTGATATAGTTAAGGTTGAACATAAGAGAAGGCATATTCCTTCTGCTTCATCAGCATTAGTTATTGGTGGCATTATTGGCCTCGTTCAGGCAATGTTCCTGATATCTGCTGCAAAACCTTTATTGAACTTCATGGGAGTAACCTCAGTAAGTGCTTTATAGAAATACTGAGAATTTGTCTTTTACTTTTTAGCAGTTTGACATTTATTTTAACTTGTTCCTTCAGTGATTGGACCTTGTACCAGCATGATGGATGATTGCTAAATAGTACATAACATTTATACAGGACTCTCCTATGCTAAACCATGCACATAACTACCTGACATTGAGGTCCCTTGGTGCTCCTGCAGTTCTTCTCTCGTTAGCAATGCAGGGAATCTTCCGAGGATTTAAAGACACTAAAACACCTTTATATGCCACATGTATGCCTTAACAGAATTGTATTGTTACATCTTGAGTGTTGCAATATCCTGCTAATATCCAATTCTAATGACTCTTTCTCTGATGTGGTCTAGTGGCAGGAGATGTGGCCAACGTAGCACTTGATCCTTTATTCATGTTTGTTTTCCGCTTTGGGGTCAGTGGTGCAGCTATTGCTCATGTTATATCTCAGTAAGTCTTATTTCATTGCAGTCCAAATGCACTGATTATACTGCCATTTAAATATGGATGAGTCTGCATTCTGCAAACATCTTTTGGCAGCGTTATCACGTCACTCATCTCTTATTTTCCTTTTGTGTCTTTTGGCCTTAGTCATCTCTTATTTTCAAATTAACTGGGAATTTAGGTACATAATTTCTGTTATACTCCTGTGGAGCTTGATGGAAAAGATTGATCTTATACCTCCAAGCATCAAGCATCTACAATTTCATCGATTTCTTAAAAATGGTAAGGATTTATTTTGCCATTCCAAATGAGCTTCAAAAGGGGAATAGCATGTATTGTTTTATATATTAATTATATTTTTGAGTTTATTATAGAAAGAAATACTTAAAAGCTTCATATTCTAGTTCTAGATTACAAAACAGATTACTAGTCCAATCAACTTAATTTTATAAAACAAAATTTTGGTCTGGAGTTGCAGTGATTAACTTGCAATGACACAATAAATAAGAGCATCCATAATTTTTTTCTCAATCTTAATTCACTTTATGCTAATCAGTCACATATTCCGGTGCAACTAAAATTTCTTACAAAATTTCTACCGTGCTTTTCTTTCCTTTTGTATTCAAGTTGACACTTCTATAAAATGTTTCCCTTGGAATTAGGTCACGTAGCATTTGAGCATTGACATTTGACACTACATTTGTGCTTTCCTGTTTAATTTTTGTCATCCAGGCTTTCTATTATTAATAAGAGTAATTGCTGTAACATTCTGTGTGACACTGGCAGCATCATTAGCTGCGCGCCAGGGACCAACATCCATGGCTGCATTTCAAGTCTGCCTGCAGATTTGGTTAGCAGTGTCCCTTCTTGCTGATGGTCTAGCTGTTGCTGGGCAGGTTAGATATATTCACATTGTCCAGTAATTGTCCTGCTGTGTTAATCCATATCAAAGCATTGAATAAAGTATCAATGATCTCTACATGAATTCTTTATGCTTGTATGACAAAGTTTTGTTTAGCTTCATCTATTGATTGATTTTGAGAACTTGCCACTCTTTTGGAATAATACAAAGGAAACTCTTTATCTCTATTTACTCCTAATTATTCATAATTTCAATGATAATATCATGCTTGTTTCAGGCAATTCTTGCAGGTGCATTTGCTAACAAGGACTATGAAAAGGCCAAAGCAACTGCATCCCGAGTATTACAGGTTCATTACAATGTGAAAAGATTTCCCCATTTTTCTGGCAGAGATTAGTTATAATGTAACAAACAATTATACTGCAGATGAGTTTGGTTCTGGGGTTGGCTCTTGCAATCATTCTTGGAACAGGGCTACATTTTGGAGCTAAGCTATTTACCAAAGATGTTAATGTCCTTCACCTCATTAGAATTGGGATCCCGGTAATTTATTTATGTTCAAATCACCACACCATCTTTTTAACTCCCGAAACGGTGGAACTTAGATTCATAATGATTATTTTGATCAGTTTGTAGCAGCTACTCAACCCCTCAACTCTCTGGCATTTGTATTTGATGGTATCAACTTTGGGGCATCTGATTTTGCATATTCAGCTGGTTCTTTGGTGGGTATTTTTCTTTCATGCTATAATAGATTATATACCTTATATTTTATTCCTTTCAATGCACTACTCATGATAAAAACAACTTCGTTAAATTGCTAGTATGAACCAAAGAAACAAATAGAAAGTAGAGAATTCACCCAAAAAAAAAAAAAAAAAGAAAGTAGAGACTTATTTTCTTCCTTATGACCTTCTGCACTGTCACAGGTTGTGGTGGCAATTGTCAGCATAATTTGTCTACTTATTTTATCATCTGCTGGCGGTTTCATAGGAATTTGGATTGCTTTGACCATCTATATGGGTCTTAGAGCAATTGTTGGCTTTTTGAGGTAATAATAATTCACCAATTACCTGTATTTTTTTCTTTATGGTTTTCTTATTCTGACAATGTTGATGAATTAAAGTCAATCAATGAATTGCGTTGATGCAGGATTGGAACTGGATCAGGACCATGGGAGCTGCTTAATTAGGAGCTCACAGTGAGAGCAGCAGCCCCATGATCATAGCTTTGATATTTGGCCATACTTTTTCAGTGGTGTCTACCCCATTGTGCCAGATGGATTGGTTGAAATGAAATGCTATACTCGTGCTTCAGAATATGTAAAGAAAAAAATAAAAGGAAAAAAAAACCTGCAACTGTGTTATGACAAGCACAGAAAAGAGATGAAATATGGGATCGGGTCTACGTTTGTAACTGTGCATAAAAAAATCATTTCAAAAATTGACATGAAAATGGAAGTTGGCGATCCAACATGAAAATGAAAGATTCCATGTTTTCTGTTTTAAGGTCCTAAGGTTGTGAATAATTAATAAATGTAATAAATATTTTTTGTTTTATTAAAATTATTATCTAATTTTTATATTTTTATTTATTTTATTAATTAGTTTTCTATTATTTACTTTTTTATATTTCTCTCTCTTTAAAGATAATAATTAATATATTATTTTAACGACAGATAAAAAGATTTTTTTTTAAAAAAAAAAAAAGAACTTACACTTAAAAAGAAACAAAACTAATATTAAGCAAAGTTCTTCAAGAAAATCAATTCACAAAAAGCTGGCAATAGGATGGTAAAATAGGCCTAACAAATTGGATTGACAGTTTAATTCGCTAAATGGGTAGTTTCCAACTCACTTTTAAAACATATTTAATTCAATTTAAAACATTTTTTTACAGGTTAAGAGCATATTAACTTGGGTCAATCCATTGAGTTTGTTTTTATTTATTTTTTTATTTAGGCTAAATTGCAATTTTAGTCTTCCTAATTTTCTAAATTCATGATTTTTGTCCCCCTAATTTTTAATTATAACATTTGATCCCCTAATTTTACAAATTGACGATTTTGGTACCCTTTTAGATTATTAACTAATAACTGTGATTAGTAAAGTTATTAATTTAATTATAAATTAATTAAAAATCATTAATTATTAAAAAACTTTAATCTTCTCCTCAACCTCTCTTCCCCAACCCCTCTTCCTCAACATAAACTTTAAATATAAAGTTGTTTAATAATTTACAATTTATAATTAACTTAATAACTCTACTAATCACAATGATTAGTTAATAATCTAACAGGGGGACCAAAATCGCCAATTTGTAAAATTAGGGGGCCAAATGTTACAATTAAAAATTAGGGAACCAAAATCATGAATTTAGAAAATTAGAGGGACCAAAATTGTAATTTAGCCTTTTATTTATTGTAATCTATTAAAAACTTATTTGTTGTTGTGGACTTATTGATGTTAATAAATTAAAGTGTTAATGTTTATAATTTTGGCATTTTCCCCTTAAAAAAATAATTTTGGCATTTTAAGGTTATTGGTAGATGTGTTTAATGTTTGAATTATTTAAATGTTTTGATGGACTAATTAATGGATTAGAGGAATGCTAGTGACACTCTCTTTTTAACACTCTTCATATGTGATTAGCTAAAATTGGTTGGAAATCATTAATTAATGGATTAGAGTGTCGCTAGCATTCTTCTTAATGATTATTATAATTCTAATTGGTTAATTTATATTTTTCTAACAAAAACTAACAAACTAACAATTAACATTGACCGATAAAAAAAATTATGTTTTTCTATTTTTTATTTATTCAGTGGCTCAATTCATGTTTCAACCTTTTACAACATTTTTTTTAATTAAGGTGGGTCGAACCCAACCAACCCAACCAACATAGGATTGAGTTGGGTTGGATTTCCAACTCTCAATAAATTCAACTCAATT
The DNA here is from genome assembly GCA_026413185.1 of Pueraria montana var. lobata. Classification (NCBI taxonomy): domain Eukaryota; kingdom Viridiplantae; phylum Streptophyta; class Magnoliopsida; order Fabales; family Fabaceae; genus Pueraria; species Pueraria montana. The sequence continues at coordinate 10,765,959 of CM048654.1, forward strand.
TAATTCATTTTTTGACAGATTAAGGACATTAAGTTGAGTAAGGTATGTTTGGTGGCCTTAGTTGTAAAAAATTTACGTCAATCTTGAAGAATAATTATAGCTTTCAGTTAAATTCCAATTTGACATGTAAATTTGAGAGACACGCATATTAAACACTCAAGCAAACATGCTATTTAGCCCATTTTAACATCTCTAAGGTGCAACATTTGAAAAAAGGGAAATGAATTCATAAAAGATAGCAAATATTTTTTTTTACAACTAAAGTGAGCTAATTTCTACCTTCTTTTCTATTTTGGAGAAAATTATTTTAGATATTCTAATTTCTACCTTCTTTTCTATTTATATATAAAAAATGAGTAAAAAATAAAAATAATATACTCCTATATTATAAAAATAAAAACATTCTCTCAAGTTGACATTCCTAATATTCTTTTTCTTCTCTTTTTTTAGCGTGCATTTCACACACTTTGTAACTAGTCAAAAATATTCTTTTAATCATCTAAAACTACATTTCTTTTATCTTTATTTACACAGTTAATCTTAACTATTCATCCCTTTTATCTCTATTAATAAATTAAATTTCAATTTTTTTTAAAGAAATCATCAATAGTTAAAAATAATTTCACTTCACAATTTAAATAGTTCATTATAAATTTAAAATATAATTTATATGTTTAAAAATACTTAATTATTATAAATTTTAATTATAGTATAATTTATATATTAAAAAAACTTAATTATTATAGATTTTAATTATATAAAATAAAAAATTTATCCTAAATATTAATTATATATAAAATCAAAAAAGTATAAATTGTTTTGTTTAAATAATAGAACTATAAGAAAATGCTACACAGATTACTTATGAGAAGTCAGAGTTAACAGACTCCTGCGAAGATCTTGATAATAACAAATAAGACCTTATGAGTTTGGATCACATGGGCCTGTAATTATATTTATTCTTAGCTTAATTTTAAAAAAAATCTGCTGACAAAAAAAAAGCAAAGAATCTAATTTGTTATTTATCTTTTTCTCTAATCCTTTTTTGGGTTAAGAGACGGTAGAGACAGGGAAATTTTATAGATTCAAGGCACTTAGAAAAGACTTACACTTACCTCATTCTGAGATTGAGGATTTAAATCTGCAACTTACAGGTACAAGACGTTTAATTCTACTCATTCAAACTTTTTGTGTTACCTTTTTCTCAATTCCAACAACATTAAAAATGAAACGAAAAGGTCCTAGGGCCAAAATTGGTCCACCTTGGTCAATATGGAATGCCATGCGTTTTAGTATCCTTCCCATGCTTTTTCGTGTTTGTCAGTTGGTTCTGACATTGGATAATTTTCCTTTTACAGACTTGTGCCCTGTTGTTACATTTGTCATAATAGTCTGACTGAAAATATTTACTTATTATCATCTTCTCACAATGGATTTCTGCATTCAATTTTTGTTTCTGAATTTGCATTTTGACTTTAACTATTAGGGTATCTCAACCAGACAGACACAAACCTTCCGTTGAACCGGTGAACATTATAAACCAACCCAAGTAATAATTGATTTGTGACATTTTATACTGTTTAGTGAATATTCTTTATTCAATATTTCTTTTTCCATTCTGACTGATTGGATATTTCCTTAGAACTTTTCTTCTAATTTAATTTCATGGTTTATGTTGTCTTAATGGGGAAATAATTTTATGTTTATTTTAGTACCTTGGTTTATTCTAACAATTACCAACAATGGCTTTCTTTTTGGGGGATACGCATATCAGCAGGGTTACGATGTGCACCTGCTTGTCACAGTAATGATAAATATATGTCCAACACTGTTGGTAGAAAAACGTTTTACTTTTGTTTAGTAAGAGAGATTAATAAATTTCTTTTTGTCCTGAATCAGAGATCACGAGTGTCTCTCAATCCACTGAGTCAGAGACTATTCCCGCTCACGATGCGCAACTACCGCTAGTCCAAAAAAATTTTGCACATGAAAAAAATCGAATACGAATTTTCTCACTAAATAGATCGTTCTCCCTCATGTGAACGCAATCGAAACTTATACCACTGTGTCAACCCTTTGATTAGGAAGATTAATAATTTAATATCCATGAAGTTGAGCACTTGCTCTACGGTCAACTCTAGGAAATTACCAGTCGTTAATTTCATTCTTCAATTTTCTAATCATAAAATGAGGTAGCACCTTGTTTGAAACTTCCGAGAATTATAGTATCTAAATTATACAATTATTCATCATAAAATATCATATCAATAAAAATAATAATAAATTAATACCAAATGTGATAGTTACTGACAAATTTGGCCTAGTGGTTTCAGATATGAAAGTTAACTGAAATTTACTGTGTTCATGAATTTGTTTAGAAAGTATATGACTTAGGTGGGAGGGAATTGCTGACAAGAAATAAGACATCTGAGCATTTTGAGATTTTCACAGCATTGGACCAAAAATACAAGAGAGAATGCAGGGGGAGGACATAGCCATCGCAATTAGGAGTCTAAAGCACATATAAAATTACTACATACAGCTAACAGTAATATATAAAAATTTTGCTTGATCAATGAGGGGAAGTAGAAGAAAGGAAAAAGACTATACAGTTTCAATTTCTATACTTCCTGGTTTCCAGTGTTGTGCCATCTTTAAGACTTTCCTGTGCATCATTGTCCATGCCAAGGCTGAAGAGAGCAGCTGCTTGAAGATAGTATGCAGTGGGCCAAGTGGGAGATATTGATTGAGCTTGCATGGCATCTCCAAGTGCTTCTTGTGCCATGTCATTCATCAGGTAGCATAAGCAGCGCCTGGCGTACATGGTTGGTGATACCATGGTTCCACCATCGATGAACTAAACAAAATAAGTATTGTCAAATTCTAACAAAAGACAGCTAGCATGGATAACAATTAACCACTGATCAATCTTCATTTGCAATGCTTTGTGAGTAATGGTCTAAACATATGATTTATGGTATAGCCATATAGGTAATGTTTAACTGGCTTTCATAATGTCTATTCCGGACGTTTCCCTCTTTTTGCAACTTGCAAGATATATATTAATATTTAAAACTGTCCCCAACCTTAATTTCAAAAAGGCTTTTAGATGATTCCAAAGTGATAACCCCTTTATTCTACCAATCCATCATTATTGTTCTAGCAAAAATATTCAATCTAGTTAGGGCAAATGTTGGTGGACATGCCAGCAAATACTTCATTAAATTGACAATGGAAAAGTTTTTATTTATTTTGCAGTGCTGAAGGATTGACTTACTTGTGTATAGCAGTCAATGGCCGTGGAGAAGTCTCTAGCATGAAAAGCAGAATCGCCTTGCTTCTTAGAATTTAGAGTTTCTTGTATTTGATTTGTCCACATTTGAAAGGACAACTGTGATACAATGAAAGGACAAATCGATTAATATCATTTTACAAGCAAGGTCCAGCTCTGCTAAGAACTACAAAAAAAATTAGCAAAGAACACATTTTTTGCCATACTACAGAATTTTTTTTCCCTAAAGTGATGGTATTGGAAAAGCAGAACCAAAACCAGAAGATGGCATTCCCTAGAATGAAGAAACGCAAAGGTAAATTGTCATGGATAAGAAAGATTTACAACACAATGTCTTTAGTTACATATGATCAGTGTCTTTTAAGCAAAAGATCGTACCTATTTATATATAGACCAAATGCAGATGGTGTCATGTGACCATTTTTCAACACAATGAAAAAGCATCTGGTAGTTCATTAAACATTGGTCTCAAAGCAACTGAGCCGATTGGAAGAGACTTAAAGAGACAGTTAAGTTACACTCTGAAAACTGGAACATAGGGTGGTAACTCAATAGCATTGCACAATGTGTGGGTTTGTGGTAAAACAAGAAGGTTTCCAAACTACTACATTTGACATCAAGCAGATTTTAAAATCTTATGTAGACAACAAAAAAAAGAAAAAAAGAAGCCTCCTACAGCATTCTCTGAATAAAAGTCTAATTGAGGAAGAAATAGAAATGATGAATTACCTCATTTGCAACATCTTCATCATCCTTGTAGCCTACCTTTTCCAAAATTTCATGTATTGCAGTCAGATCTCTTCTTGAACAAGCATCACCAAAAGGCGTCAATGAAACTGTTTCCTTTGATGACAGACTCTTATCCGGTATGCCCATTAAAACATATGATGGTACCTGATAAATACCACAAGTATTAACCCAAATACATTTCTATGCTTCCGACTGGCTTCACTAATATATACATATGAACCAAATAAACTTTGATCCTTGATTGACTCGTAATAGAAGAGCTTGAGACAAAAAGCAAGGAGGGAAAAAGAAGAGCATACCGAAGTTTCTTTCTGAAGAGGGGTTAGAGCAGTCACAAGCGACTTAACATTTGGTCTCTCACGAGGTTCATATTGTAAACAACGTGAAGCTAATCTCACTAACTCAGTTCCATCATCATTTGAAAAATGACCTTCCAAACATGAGTCCATCAGCAACAGAAAATTTTTGCCTCGTATAAGATCAAGTGCCTGCATGTAAAGGGATTATCTTACCTATTTGTTTATGAACTTATATATTTATATATTTATATTACGATATGATCATTTTAAGCCAAACCATCAATGGATGTTATTGCAAATCTAGTAAAATTCAACTGTAAAGTGCCAACATTGTACAGGTCAAAGATTTACTGAACACAATGCCACCTTAAATTAAAATGAAGACAATAAATGGGAAGAAGGGAGTGTACATGACTGGGTGGGATATGCTTTCCACTCAGAAGATCAAGCAATAGGGTGCCAAAACTGTAAACTACACTTTCAGGGGTGATCCTTCCTGCCAAATTTCAAACACACATTAGCTCAGTTAGGGAATTTAATAAACCAGAAAGGGGTGAAATTAACAAAAAAGTCCTTTAGCCTCAAGTAAAACCATAATTAAAAAAAGGCTATATTACCTGTCCTCAAGTACTCTGGAGGAGTGAAGGCTAAATTTGTACTATAGCTTCTGCCATCCCTGCTGTTTTTCATGAGTCCAAAACAAGAGAGTCTAGGGTTGCCTTCCTGTCCACCATTGGTACCACATAAGTTGACAAAACATAATGAAAGAGGCACAAAATAGGTTAAAAGCTGAAGTACCTGATCAAACAAAATTCTATAAGCATTAAGATCATGGTACAATGCCCTTCCTTTACTGCTGCAGTATTCCAAAGCTTGAGCTAAATACAAGGCCACCCTCAGCCTCATTGCCCATTTCATAGGCTGGGCCTCCCCTGACACAGCAGTCCATTCAAATCACAAAATCAGAGGAATAAACGGAAACAATATTTCACAAAATTAAAATTGAGAGACCAAACCACTCAAACTTGACTCTTAATGTAGCCTCTAAAGCAAATCATTCAAAGTACCATAGGGATTTAACAAAATGACATCAAAATTAGATCTTCTCTCCTCTTGATTGTTGGAGAAAAGCAAAACAGATAAACAAATAAATGGAAAACTCAACTCACAATGAAAAAGATGTTTGGAGAGAGTTTCATTGGGCATGAACTCTGCCACAAGCAACCTCTCTTCTCCCTCACAGCAACACCCAACCAAGTTAGCCAATCTTTCATTCCTTAGCTGCCCCACAGCACGTGCGTCCTCCTGAAAAGTCCAACCAAACCAGACACCAAAATCAAACATAAAATTCCACTTAGAAACCACACACATGCAAGGAAAAGCAAAAAAGCAAAAAGCAGAATCAGCACGAACTAGGAATTGTCGAGAATCAGGCCAAGCAGACTTGTTGAAGCGCTTCACAGCAACCAACCTATCATCCTCAAGCATACCTCTGTAGACAACATTTGGAGCCTTCTCACCGTGTTCTGAGACAATGTTGTCTGGTGAAAATCCTGAGGTTGCAACTCTTAACTGATCCAAACTGTACTCACTGAACCCTCCCCAAGGATCCTTCTCATTCCTCTTCCCATCATCATCTGTACCCAGAAATCAAAACCAAAAATGAAGTTAACATTCAAATTAAAAATAATACCTTTTGTGTGTGGGAAAAGGAAAGTCACCATGATCAGACAAGTTGTGAAGGTTTGATTTGATGTGGGAAGGCCACCAGCAGAGAGAGAATTTAGAGCAACGAGCTCCCATTGGTGAGAGTGCAATCACACGAGAGAAAGAGAGTGTTGTGTGTGAGAGAATGAGACCCTTTCTCTTCTATTGTGTTATGAAGGGAAGGGAAGGGGTTAGACAGAGAGAAGAGAGATAAGATTAATAAAAAAAAGAGGAATTGAAGAGAAGTATGGCGTGGAAGGGATAAAAGAAAGGAGAAAGCCAAATACGGCGGTGTTTGGGAAGAGAGAAAGTGGGGTGGGAAAAAAGATGGCTTTTTTGGGATCCAAAGGTTTTTCTTTTCTTTGCTGTTTGCTCTGCTGCAGTGAATGATATCAGCCACCTCTTCTCTTCATCATTCCTTCTTTCTTCTCACACACCTTTGCACTGAGTTTGCTTTCTCCTTTTTAATTATTGTCACATTTTAAGGTTTATTTGCTCAAAAAGGTAAAGAGCAAACTCTTTAATACAATTTTTTTTTTTAAATCACACTCTTTGTTAAAAGGATGGGTTAAAATTTATTAAAAAATTATAAACTTTTGTGAACTTCATTTTTTATTTAATGAATTTTTTCTATTAACTTTATGTTCTTTAATAAATTTTATCTAATAATAAAATATATGTTAAAAAATATTAAAAATATGTTATTAACACTCATTTTATTTGTTTTAGATGCAGATATAATTATCTATAAGCACTTATATCACTTAACACGATTTTTTTATATATAATGACAATAATAAAAATCAAACTTAAATACTTATATATCTATTACAACCTCTACCACCAGACTTCAATGGATTCTTGATAGGAAGTTAATCCAACTTTAATTAGCAGTTTTAAATATGAATCTTAAGTATATAATTGTCTTAAATATATTTAAAATGAGAATTTTATTGCTTATAATAATTTTATTCATTTCAAACAGAATTATTTTCTCTTAAAGATACCAATAATCCTTATTAAAAAATAGAAATACAATTAATTTTAATACAATTAATTTTGAATTGTTGAATGTAATTAAAACATGTGTTTAAATTAATTTTATTAATGAATTTTATATAAAATTGTGTTACGGTAAAAAAAAAGATTATTATAAAAAAAGTAAAATGAAGACTTGATCAATGTTAAGTAATGGTATTTTTTTTTATTCATAAGAATCGAAAACATGTACTAGAGAGTTTATAACAACTCATGCATCTTGTTCAACCAACTGAATTAGATCCCTTGATTAACTAATGGTATTTAATATACTTACTATATATCTTTGACATAGAATCATTTTAATTTTTTATTCTAATATTTTTATATCATTTTCATGTTAAATATAAAAAGTAATAAATATTTTTATATTTTCAAAATATTACATGTATTTACTTTTTTTTAATAGTTTTCTTTATAAAACATTGAAAAACTTTATCAAGATTTAGAAGACAATATAACATTACAATTTTAAGTAAAAGTATTGCTACCAATTTAGTGCATATTTGATTTTGCGGTGGATGCAGCTTGAACGGACGTTTCAAAAGACACTCTTTCGTTACTTTTGATCTGAACGGACGTTTGGGAGGTTTGGAACGGAATTTCAAATATGTTCTTATATATAAGACTCTTTTTAAAAGCTGTAAAAAAAAGGACTTTACAAAAAAAAACTCTTTAAAAGTTTGTTTGTTCTTTTTTATAAGATTTATTTTAAATTATTTATTGCATTAATTATTTTTTTTAACTAAAATACTGTTGATTATTCTATAATTTTTATAGTCAATGAACAATAAATATTATAAATTAATAAGGTAAATTTTTTCTCTTTCATATGAGGATTGAAAACATGACTATCATACATTAATTAATTAAGTTGTGAAAAAAATAAGATGATGAGTCCCAATAATTTTAAGAGTAATTTTGAAAAAATAATGTAAATTATTAACAAATTTAATGTTAATGTCTAAATTACCCAACTTTTTTTTATGAGTGTGGATTAGTTAAATGGATCTTATATATAAGAACAAAGATAGTATAATTAAAAAACAAAAATTTTCATTTTTTAAATATATGTTAATATATTTTTTTAATTTTTTTAAAATATCTTAAGAGAGTACCCTTGTATTATTATTCAAGAAATAAGTCCCTTTGCCATACTGTGTCCCACTTCTTAATTTTGTTTTTCATCTATTATTATCAGTTTGATTTTATCTTTTTCTTAATTTTCATTAATTATACTCTTTAAATTTTAATTTGTATTGTCACACTTATGGAAACAGCAATAACACTTTTTTCAAACTATTCAAACAATGCTGAATAAGTACATGAGCAAATAATTCTTCAAAAAAAAAAAAGTATGAGTAAATATATCATTTTCATGTTAAGTTTTGCGCTGAGATTCCTTTCTAAATATTGATACTAATATCAATTGATAATTAATTATATGTTCATAGATTATTAAAATTTATTCTTGTTGATGTTTTAGATTGAAAATTAGTTTTAAGTAAATTAGAATAAACACAATTAATTGTATAAGGCCGAATTTTATATAAAACTTTTTTTTGTGATTGTTATCTGCATTGAATAGTCACAATATTAGCGCCCTTATTATATTCATCTCCTAATTGACTTGTGAGTGGGCCTACATACATAGTTAGAGAATCAATATCAATTATCCATCAAACAAAATCTCTACCCTGAGTCTTGTATTTAAAGGGTCACCGTCAGATTAAAACATAAGTAGCAAAACCCATTACATGTTATCATGCTCAAGTTGTAGACACAGTTAGTTGCATTTATGAATGGCTTAATAATTCTGGAGTCCTTTTCAACATAGCACTGTCTTATATACAGTATCACAAGGATTAAGAAATTTCATTAATTTAATTAGTGACATTATATTGATTAATAATTTATAATATGCTTTCAAAATTATTGTAATTTTATTCTCTTAATTTTTTAATTAATCAATTGATACATCCCTATTTAAATAATATTTTTTTGGTTAGTGATCTTTCTCTATGATAAAAGAGTCCAATATATTATGTTTCATAATTTTTTTTTACTGACAAGAAAAAATGGTTAAGTAATTAGCGACATTTTAATCAAAACAATAATAGTAATAAACAATTTGAATGAGATATTATAAAAATGTCAAAGCAAACTTTTCAAACAATTCTTATAAAAAGACCAGATGTAATACTAATGAAGCGACTGAATAAATTTTTAAATGAATCACGTTTAACTGAGAAGTATTTGAAGTCTCGAACCAATGAGTTATGTACTATGAAAGCTACAATTAATAATGGTAATTAACTGTTTTTTTTTTAAAAGAATGGTAATTAACTATTTTTTTAAAAGAATGGTAATTAACTATTAGATACTGTTAATGAGTGTTTTAAAAATATAGGTTAAGGAATTAATAAAAAAAATTATTATAAACTATAATAAAAATTATATTAAAATTCTGATAATGTTATATTAACAACATTTTTTGTAAAAAAATATATTTTTAATTTTTTAACTATTGACTAATTATCCTCCTTGATTTATTATCAGTCACGTGAAAGCTGAAGAATTTTTCAATAATGCATGTGCTCTAGACAAAAGAAAAATATTATTAAATACTTGTGAACATTCTGTTCATTCGAGACTTTGATGTCTCTAAGCATCTACGACCAAACTTGGAACCGAATTTGATTTGACCATAATTTATAAAATCTCTCGTTTCTTTTTTAGTTTTTTTTTTATAATTTATAAATTCACAAAGAAAACGAAAGTTTCGTGTCTCCAATGAGACAGAAGAGCCAGTAGTTTTCTTTTGCCTCATGTTCGCGGCTTTGACCGCTGATTCTTCATAGGATGGTTAATTAAAAGATGACAGAATTGAAACTAGTGATTGATATTATAGAGGATTTGTTGACAGTTACTACCTACCATCATGTACACTATCTATGATCTATCTATTTTACTCCCTCACTTCTTCTTTTTTGTCTATTATCTAAATTCTAAAGTTATAACTTATAATATATAAATTAAAAAATATAAATAATATATTCATTTATGTTAAAATCACTTATAATTTTTTACATATCTTTTATATATTCGTTATTTTAATAAATATAAATATTTTTCTAACTTTTTGATAAAGATATAATCAAGAAAGATAATAATTAAGACAGCTTTTACGGTGAACCATGTTTGTAAGTGATTTATGGTGAACTATATGTATCCACCGTTAGATTCATCTGTTGCATACAAGGGTATCCTACATTTTACACACTGGATTATTTCTTTTTAACCCTTTCTCTCTCCACCTCTACGATTCCATCTAAGCCATTCTCATCATCACCGTCATGGCTCCTCCACCCTCCCTGCCCACTCCGATCTGCCACCGCACGCTGCCTCCGGCTTCATCTTTGTCTTTGTCAACGTCAGACCAGAACGCCGCGTAGCCGCTCCTCCACCCTCCCCTCCGCGCTTCGCTTTCTCCCCTTCCACTCTGACGACCCTTCCGCAGTTGCGCCACCCTCCCTCCGGCTTCATCTTCGTCTACGCAGACTCGTTCAGCAGCATGTCGTCGGCGAGGGACTCCACTGCGAGTGGAGACAATGCGTCGGTGGCAACACACTCAAAGTTCTCTTTTTATTTCTCTCTTTCTTCTTCTTCTATGTATGGGGTTTCTTGATTTGCTTGTTTATTATGAAATTGTTTTGAGAAATTTTTATTTGTTTGTTGAGAATATTCTGAATCAAAAGAGGAACTTGGATTCTAAATGTTGGACTGGAAGATTGGGAGGGGTGGGGGATTGGAAATCTGGGCATTGTTCATCTGATGATTTGGCTAAATCACTAATTGATTTTCAAAGAGAAACACTGCCTCTGGCGGCGGCGGCGGCTCATGGCGGTTAGAGGGAACAGATCTGGTGAGGGATAGAGGGAAAGAAGGAAAGAATAAGAAAGAAAAGAGAGAGAGAGAGAGAGAGCTCCGCCGTCGGAAATCACCTTCGACGATGGCCGGCAACGGCCCATGGCAGCTCACGGAGCAGGTCCGGGAAGGTAGTAGAAATCTTATGTGGAAGATGTATGATAAATATGGTGAGACTAGATGAATCTTATGGTAAATAAAAGTGGTTCACTATAAATCATATGTGAGGGTGGTTCACCCTAGACACAGTCAATAATTAATATTATCTTAAAAATTTAAAACACCGAATAAATGAAAACACATATTTTCTTTAAAGCTGTCAGATAAAAAATAGAGGGAGAAAATTATTTATCACTTAGAGTTTTAGTTGATTTATTCTTATTTGTTGCTTTAAAAAAATAATATATATATATATATATATATATATATATATATATATATAAACTATTTCTTGAAAAATATCTTTTTTAATTAATATCTCACTAATATTTAATTATTTCCTAATTACATTCTAACTTTTTTAATAGGAGTGTTTTAGTAAAAAAAAACTATTTTATCATAATAATCATTTCAATCAATAATTTTTCTTAAAATGTATACTAATTGCTTTAAACAATAAATAATTTAGAATTAGAATAACATTGCTCACCAAGAGTTAGCCAATGTATTTCTATGCAAGATAAACGTTGGTACACAGTACATTGACACCATCGGAAAGGGACGTAATTAATTTGTCCTAAATGTTTCAATCATGCACAAACTTGTACAAATTCACATAACAGTTAGTATGTAATATTCATACTGATAAGTAAAAATGGTTTTACCAATCATTACTCTAAGAAGATTAAAAATCAACAAAGCAATTATTAACAAGCTTTTTTTTACTAATAATTTTTCCTTTTACTTCATTAACCATTATATTCACCATAACAAACATTAACCATTAGCCTTAAGGTAATAATTATAACGTAGAGATGGACCTAACATTACAAGTAGTAATTATTAATATACTACTGAAGAAAAGAAAAGGCATTGTGCTTTTTCTTTATCTAGAAACTAGAAATGGCATGCACTGTGGAGATTCGCAGGTGGACATGACATCCGGATCCAGCTATAATTCTCACAATTGTTGTTGTATGATGATGCTTCATAAGTGGACACGAAGGGTCCCTGATTTTCTTTTAACACTTCCACTAATAATGGACCTCTTTGGGGAGACATATGGTTAAGGAAATCTTCAATAAAGGGTCTTTTCTTCATCAACCTTTCTTTCCAGCTCTCACTCCCTCAAGTACTGACCCATCATCTGGCCCTATTTGTCATTCACATAGTGCACATTATAGGACCTCTCTGCCTTGCAAACACACATTTTTTTACTCCTCTATTAGATTACACCAAAACCTTATGACAAGTAACAAAACTAGCAAGCAAGCAAGGCATTGCATGATTGAGAGTTTTATATCAAATTTCCCAAGATTTCAGCACAAACACTCAGGATACACTCTCGGATTTGCCAGGGAAATGTCCAACATGGCTCTGAACAAAATTCTGCGCTTTCGGATGAGTCTAGGAAAAAGGGATCTCTATTTTTTTCTTTTTTTTTTATCAAACCCAAACCCACGTGTTGACGATGATAAAAAAAACTAGGAACATAAAACTAATAACGGATTGTCGGATTCTATGTTATTGTATTGAAAACTTTTTAATACTAGTAAATACAAGGTTTAAAATCACATTATTATATACAGTAAATTTGTTAATTTTTATAATAATTATTTTAAAAATTATATAAATAATTAACATCAAGCATTTAAATCAACTAGTGTAAAAAAATGTCAGCTTAAGTTGAATTAAATCTTGGATATATAATTACATTAAATACTTTTATACTGATAATTCATAAAAGTTAATCTCTAAATTTTTCTATAAAACTATAAAACACAAAAACAGTTTTATGAGCAAAAAAAAGGAGGGGGAAAACCTGGCAAGTTTTCTGATCCCTGATGGGTGGATGCAACAGCAGCAATACCCAGGTAGGCTTGGGTTTCACCAATCAGAGTCTGGAAAGAAACGTACACACGCATGTGTGATACTAATGATCTCTTGGTTTGACGCCTCTCTCATGTAATTTGAGTCTTTGTCATTGAAAGGGAAGGACAAAGGAAATGTCATGTTATCAATGCAGATTAATAGAAAAGGTGAAAACAGCAGTAGCTTTTGACAGCAAAGAAAGGCGTGTGATGTAACAACCAGTCCCCTATATCGATTCGTGCATGCTTGCAGCTTGCTTAATTAATCCCCATCCCTACACCTAGAAGAGGAAGACAAAAAGTCATCGGGATTAGAGAAAACAAATAATAGAAAAAAATATAGATGTAATAGATATTTGATGTGATAAAAAAAAACTAAAATATAAAGTGTTTTAAGAATCGGACCGGCCGGTCCGACCGATCCAATCGGAATCCGATGGCTTAATTGGTTCGGTTTGATAAAAGGATCGAAAATATATCTCACTCGGTATGACCCAGGTTGAACTGGTTGGTTTTTGAAAAAAAAGTGACCCAACGGGTCTTTGATTGAATCGGGTTGTGGTATATTTTTTTTTTAAAAAAATGTGTTGAAACGACATGTTTCAATTTTTTTTAATTTTGTTTGTATATGAAACTTATTTATGGACTTGTATTGTCATGACTATTTATTGTTATTTCTTATTTTGAATATTAGATACTTTATAATGACAATAATTTTAAATTTGGAGTGTTGAATGATTAAATTATGTTAACTATATTATTTTTTTAATTTTTTATAATATACCGAGTCAAACCGGTCCGACCAGTGATCTACCGATCCGACCAATGACCCATTAACTCAGTACCTCGGTCGTTTCGATGGCCGGTCCAGTTCTTAAAACATTAAAAATATGTTTTTCGTCATTATAAAATTCGAAAAGTTCGATTTTCATCCCTACAAAAAATTTTGTTCTTTTTTCGTCCTACTAAAATTAAAACATGTCAAATTTTGGCTCAAAGTAAGGTTCGGTTATATTCGAACCTATGATTTTTAATTTAAATTTTAAAATACGATTTATGGGGATTAAAAACCGCCACAAAATACAGAAAAGCCGCCACAAATTTTCAAACCCCTCTTCCCTTACCTTCTTTATCTTCTTCAAACCCCATTAAACCACAAATCAAAACCATAATCATTGAATGGAACCACAAATTTTTCTTTTAATTTCTTTCAATTCGATATGGATGGTAACTATAGGAGAGGGGATGGACCTATCGGACATGGTGGCTATGGTCTTGAAGGCGAGGATGAGTGTGCGATCGGGTTTGGAGTCGCAATTCTGCCTATGGCCGAGGAAGGAGGAGAGGAACTCGCCGCCGTTGCTATTGGGCTTGGCGATGACGGTGGAGAGGTCGCCGATAATGAGGAGGGGGTTGGAGGCCGCTGACGCGGTTGGGGTCATTGTCGCTGAACTCATTAGCGAAGGTGCACAACTCAGAGGTCTCTTCGATGGAATGGGACTTGAGGACAAGGTCGCACTCCGAGCAGACCATGTCGCCTGCGGAGTGGTCGAACACCACCTTCAAATGTGGTTTTGGGATGGTGGTGGGTGGCGGATTTGAGGTCTGGGACGTGCGGTGATGGTGGTTATGGAGTTTTCGTGGTGGGTTAATGATGGTGGTGGTTATGGAGTTCGAAGAAGATGAAGAAGGTTAGGGGAGAGGGGTTTGGAAATTTGTAGCGGTTTTTATGTGATTTGTGACAATTTTCAACCCCGAAAATCACAAGGAGAGTAGCTAATGACGGGACCAATGAAAGAGTGACACGCAAGAAAGACAGTGACACGTAAGTATGAGAATCAACCGAGCCTAGCTCAAAGCCAAAAAGTAGTATATTTCAATTTTAGGAGGATGAAAAATTTTACAGGGACAAAAATCAAACTTTTTGAATTTTATAAGAATGAAAAACATATTTTATCCTAAAAAGAAATAGGTAGAAATAAATGAAGTAAGATGTCAAAAATATTGAGGTATTCAAGTATCACTATTCACAGAAAAATGATGATGGAGAAATAATCAAATAACTTTTGGTCCCTATTAAATTGTTGTATAATATTATTTACTCACAATTCAATTTATATAAAAAAAATTGTATAATATCATTTTCCAGTTAGTCTATTTTTTTTTTTTTTTTGATAAAGGTTAGTCTATTTCACAATAATAGGATTTTGTGAATGTTATGAACTTAATGTAAACGGTTGTCAGTCACATATTAACAGTTTAACAATGACTTGATATATTCTTTCTTTTGCCTTTCAAAAAAACAATGACTTGATATATGCCTAATTAATAAGTCTTTGACACATGCTAAACACGTAAAACGTTAGTATACTTAAAGAAGAAAAAAGAGTTAATTAAACAACACATTGACATATTCTCCAGACAGACAACAATCTGAACCATGGTTTATAATAACAACAAATATCGTCGTAACTGCTAGTGGATACCGCTTTACTTTCAAATCCAAAAGATATGACAAAAGAAGTGCTGGTTGCAAATGTCTTGAGCCCAATTCTATACTGATATTAAATTTAAACACAATGATTTATATCTAGATTTTCTCAGGAAAAGCGAGGTCTACATCATCTTTCATATGAGCATGGAAAACTAACAGTGTAGAGAAGTTGTTTCAACAAATTTACAATTTATTTAATTAATTTAAAAGTTTATTTAATTAAAATAGAGGTATTTGATAAATCAATTTATCTCATTATTAACTTATAAAGAGTGATAAAAAAAACCTACAGTATAAAACTTATCACAAATGCTTAATAATTAATTGTAGTTAAAATAGAGAAAATAAGTTGAAATAAAACTAGGCCTATTTCCTGGGTTCAATGAGTCCAAACATGGAAGCCTGCTTGGTTGGCCCAACTATATTTAAGTCTATTCACCAAAAAAAAAACTCTATTTAAGTTCGATCCAACAACATTATACATTTATACTCAGAGAAAAAGAAAAAGGACTATACATTTATAATATAAAATAATTTTATACCGTTAAATACATCGTGTATGATAAATTTGATGATTTTTATAAAATTATCTTAAAAATCATATCAAGATTATTTTATACCGTTAAATACATCAGCGTTAAAATTCTTATACTTATCTGTTTGATGAAAATTGTACTCTGACCTTCCAGAACATTCACAAAAGTAAAGCCATGAATTAGCAGCTACTTCTAGTTCTGGAGTGGGTGTGAGACTTTCAATTAGGTTGGTACAGAATCTGGTGAAGGATGTCAATAGTTCCAATCAACCAAGGTGATGGCAACGGCTCCAACTCCTCTGTGGACTTTTGGGATCCTAATCCCTTTGCTCTGTGGGATCAATTCGTGGATTTTCCTATTCCTCCTTCCATCTCAAGCTTCTTCCCCGGCTTGGAATTCGGATTCGGGTCATCGGTGAACACACGTGTGGATTGGAGGGAGACGCCCAGAGCGCACGTGTGGAAGGTGGTGCTTCCGGGCTTCACCAACGAGGACGTGCTGGTTGAGCTCCAAGAGGAGAGGGTGCTCCAAGTGAGCGTGGAGAGTGGCAACTTCGTGACCAGGTTTAAGATCCCCGACAACGGTAACCTCGAACAACTCAAAGCCAACATGCGTCACGGGGTTCTCGTTCTCACTGTTCCCAAGTTTCATCAACCCACTACTGGCCCTGCTAATAGGAATGTCAGGGTCGTTGAGATTGAGGGCACCGACTGAACCCATCCACAACCTTAGTGAGCAAAGTCTGTCTCTTCAATTTGTTCACTCTAAACAAAACAAACTCTGTCTTTGTTCTTGTCTTTAATCATGTCGTGTTCGTGTGTATGTGTCTGATGGAATTGTGTTTTCTATTATGTGTGCGATACTGATATCCTACCCTGCTCTGTTAAGTAAAACCAAAACCAATGTATATTATATATGTATCAGTATGTTTTAAAATGGATGGATTAGTCTTGCTCAATGTTTAGTACGTACTTAATATTGCAAAGCTTATTAAATTAACATTGTCGGTGCACCGTAGGGAGACGAAAATATCAAGGGAAAATTGAGATTGACGAATCATGACCATGACCATGAGCCTCCTTAGTCGTAACAGCTTTTCCTACTACTGTGATATGTGAATGGTTGAGTTTCAACTTCCAGAGACCCCTTTTCCCCAATGGCTTGTTTAAAATCGCCCTCGTTTTGCTATTGCTTAGACACCATGCTATCAGCTTGCTCTTCTTCTTCTTCATTGAGGCTAATGCAATGCAATTCATTTGCTAATGCTTTTCAAGCCACGACTTCTTGAAGGAACCAAGAACCATTTTGATGAAGAATAGATCTTGGTAGACATTGTTGGGCTTGGAGCTCTGGCGACGTGACATACAACCGTATTTTTCAATTTATTAAAGAATTAATAACCTGTCACGTGGAAATGAATTGGGATCAGATCACATGGTATCGGACCACCACATAATAATCTTTTGCTACATGGTGTTCCTTGTGGAGAAATATATATATATATATATTAAGTCATACTATTCATGTACAATTTTTTTGAGCAATTTATACACTTTTTCTAACTCTTTTAATCACGTTACTAATTTTATGACAGTTAATTATCTTAATTTTCTTCTTATTTATTCTATATTTTTTAACCTTAACTTTCTTCAAGGGGAGTTTGTTATAAACTTATAATTATAGGACTTAGAAAATTGGGTTGTCTAGTGATAATATGGGCTGCACTGCTGATTCGCAAATGAAAGAGGAATCTTCAAATTGCTCGGCAACGTTATATGATGCAGGCAAACTCGCCATGTACTTGGACTTGCTCCTCTTCCATCATTTGAAGCAGCAAGCCAACAACTTCACTGCTCTGAACTAGTTGGCAATTGTGAGGCAATCACCAAGTTGAAGCTTAGCATGTATATATAACATTGACGCCGATGCCTAAATTGACAGAATATAGTGCTAAAAGTATGATGAATGAAGAGCAGAGTGTTTTAGGAAGCGGTTTATTTATTTAAGCCAGAAATGATCTATACACTTTTGATTTAACTCTGAAAGTATATTTTCCTTGTGAGGAGTGCTACCAATAAGAAATTATTAGATTTTTTTGGTGGAGGAAAGGGCTAACAGAAATTATTAGATAGTCTTAAAGGAAAAACATTCTTAAAAAAAAAAGCATTAATTTACTTCCTTTGTTAAAAAATTATAGATATTTAAGATTAGTGCACATCATTAAGAAATTATTTATTGGTATATTTCTAGATTAAAATATCCTTATTTATTTAGTCATGTTATTGGAACCACCATTAGTCATCAATATTTGGATAGTGGAGCATCTATAGACTATATAATGTGGACATTTTCATTGATGAGTGGTTAGCTATTGGCTTGAATACTAATGCCTAGTTTGGATAACAATATTAAAAATTCAATGTATTAGTAACTGTAAACAAGAATATAGTTGAAAAAAAAAAGTTATGAATTTAGTCTTAAGTTTATAAAACATTAATAGTTTAGACCGCATTTCAATTGTTTATATTTTCAAGTTTTTTTTTTAAACAAAACCCAAAACATTAGCATCTCTTCATTGGATTTAACTCTTCTGAAGGAAGGATAAAATAATTTTAATTGTTAACTTGAAAATTAATAATCAATATTTTAATATATTTATGATTTATTATAGATATGTATGCAATATTGATTGATAATTTGTTCATAAATAACTAACTTTTTTTTATCCTTTAAAATGTGTCGTTCACTTTAGAAAAGTCCGATAATTTCTTTTTTCAAATTTATCCTTTTTTAGAAATATTTTCTCTTTTTTTTTTGGATAATGTTTAGAAATATTTGCTTTAAAGATGTTTTCAAACATCTAACCAAACGTGTCTTTAATTCAGCTTTTATTAAAAATAAAAATAAAAAACAGACTAATGAAATAATACCTTAGTTTTTTTTCTGTTCCTTTTTTATATTTTTTATTAAATAATCCTTCAAATTTATTTTTTTCGCTACTTTATTTCTATTAAATTCATATTTTTAGATAGTGTTGTTTTTTCGTTTGACAATCGTGCATTGATAATGTTACTAGTATTTGATTTGATAAGGACAAAGCGTGGAAAAATCTTATCCAAACTTACCATCAATTAATATCCAAGATTCGATTTTGCTCAGTTCCACTAATCCTCTTGCGGTCTTGCCACGTGCGTACGACTTCTAACTCCAATATACTGTTAAGACGAAAGAGACTCCTAAGACCGCACGTTTCTCTTATCAGAGTAGGGCTTCTAGGCCAACTTAATTTGATGGTGCCCCCAAGGTAAATGTAGATCGTCCTCTCCACTTTATAATAGATGGGAAATTTTCTAAGCTGTATGTTTCCATTAACTATGCTTACATTTTAAAATGAATTTCCCAAATTCATCATTTTAATTTGTTGATGTTGACAATAGGTTTTAAACTTGACTAATCAAAGCCAGGATGCGCACCTACATTAACCACAAAATTAACAAAACTCAAGCTTTTTTCCCCTTAAATATCTCAATAGTTTTACAAGCTGCTGCTTCCTATACTACTCCTGGTGATTTTACATATAGTAAAGCTATATCACATGCTGTATCACAATCCAACTATTTTTATTTATTTATTTGCTATGAAATTAGAGATTCACTGATAAGATACTCTTTACCAACCTATTCAAGGCATCATGGGAAGAACCACCTTTCACAGCTAACCTAATCTCATTCTTCAATTTCAATGCTCTCTGCCCCATCTCCTTCCCTTCTTGATTCACCATCAGTCTCCTCACTGCCCCTTCTATTTCATCCCTTTCCATGACATAGGACCATTCTAGCCCCACCTTCCAAACATGGCTCAACAACCTGGCATTCACCCTCTGATCCCCAAAATGAGGTTGGCACATAATTGGCACTCCTTCACACAAACTCTCCAACGTGGAATTCCAACCACAGTGGCTCCAAAACCCTCCCACAGCTTGGTGTGCCAAAACCTCACCCTGTGGTGCCCATTTCACAATGCAACCCCTTTCTGCTATTGCCACTCTAACATCTTTAGGCAATAATTGTAGCCATTCTGAAACATCACTAATTGTCCCAGGCCTAATAACCCAAAGGAAATTCTGTTTGCTATTGGCTAAGCCACAAGCCACTTCAGTTAGCTCTTTCTCTTCCCAACTAGCTATGCTTCCCAAACTCACATACAACACAGATTTTCTTGCTTGGTTGTTGAGCCAACCTATGCAGCTATAATCTTCTTCCACAAAGCTACTACTGGAGGAGTCTTCTTCAGCAATCATGTGTAAAGGGCCTATGGGGAAGATACTCACTTTGTACACCTGGTGTAGCCGATACAAGGACTCCTCTTCAAGGCAATCCACTGTGTTGCAGATAACACCCAAAGAAGGTCTTACTGCAATTGTTTTAGCTACTTGCTGCTGCATAACACCAGAATTGAACATTGGTAGGTCCTTGAATCGGAGTGGTTCAAGTTCTGGTACTAACTCCAACGACATAGAATCTGCATGTAACGTGTTAGTGCCTGTTTGATTACCACTAAAATCATTGTCGTGAAAAAAAAAAAAATTGCTTACAATCTTTTATTGGTTCTAAATTTGGAATCATTTTACATTTTTCAATAGAATTAGTCCATCCTTCTCAGGCCATCTTAAGTTTTTTTTTTACACAAACTAAAAAAAAAAATAATAAATAAATATAACAATTTTATGAAATTAACTTTAATATTGATTTTCTTTACTAAAAATGATGCAACATAATAGCAACATTTTAAAAATATTATTAAAATATATAAATAAAAAAATAATTAATATTGCATTAAGAAGTTAAAATAATACTTATTTTGAAATTTTTTTTTACATAACATTATGAAATGTAAGAAGTAATTTTAGACATAGAATTTTACTAAAATTTAAAAAGCTTATTACATGTTAAATTTTAAAATTAATTTTACTTTATAAATTATTATATAAAATCAATTTATTTTTAAAATATTATTTTCGAACACAAATCAATTAATTATTTTATCATATTCTTCCATCAATAAATAAAAATACATGCCTAGATTTTAGTAAAGTTTTTAATATTTGTAATCATCATAATTAGCCGTAGAAAATACAAAGCATTATCCAATTATCATTTGGCAAAGTAATAAGAATGTATAATAAGAAGAGTACCTTGCAAGGGAAGGCAACCGCTGCTTTGTCGCTGAACAAAGGCATGATAAGTGAGCAAATTAGTAGCACTGGTGGTTCTGAGGACTATGCTGGGTAGTTTTAGTTCTCTGGTCACAGAATCGATGGAATACATTAATCCATCATAGATGACGCAAGCAATCTTTTCATGGTTTATATTTGCTTTCTCAATCTGATCAACTAATGACTCTTTAATTGGCGATACACACTTGGTATTTAAGGTTACAGTAATATCCACAACATTCTTGGAGGAGATGTTGGTATCAGATAAACCATAGAACAAGGGTACAAAACTAAAGTTAGGGTGATTAGAAGGATCGGGGAAATTGAAATGGGCATGTGCCACGGTTATGGAGAACCCTTTTGAATGAAGGATGGTGGCTAGTTGAAGCATTGGAGTTAGGTGGCCTTGAAATGGTGGTGGTATTAGAACCAAACGATGCCTTTGAGTTTCCATCAATATAATCTCCTAACTTAGACAAGAGTTTTGTGCTATGTCTATGAAATTGGCGTGAAAAATCACATGGGTTCAACCTCCTTATAAAGTATAAACGAATTTCTTTAATTAGTGCCAGTCAGGTGCATGTATCTTTCACATAATAAGGATTTTCTATTCTATGTCTCTATTTGACTTGTAACCAACGACTTTGTCAATGCATTGATTATATATTAAAGAGGCTTTCACACGCAACACCTATTACCTTCGTTTCAACGAGCCTACGCTAAGGCACACGACACTGAAAACCCCTGTCCTTCGGTCATTAAAATTAATTGACCAAGCAAAGTCTCTTTGTTGTTACTATCTAGACGGGTACCAGTAGCATCATTGGTCATTTTCATTCTATAGATGATTTAAGACGTTGTACTCGACAGTCGACATTGGACTTCTGCTCACATGAATATTTGTAGTGTCCCCAATTTATCCAATATTTGACCGTGTGTCCGGTGAGAAATGTGTGGAAAACAAATTGTTCCATGGGCATTTAAGTACTTATAACATATACCCATTTAATAAACCTATAGTTAATTTTGCATTCCAATCTTAATTTAATTTTCATGTATGAACATGAACTTGTACTTAGCTAGCTCATCTTCTTCGTTTGCCCTTCATAATTTACTTGATTAGGGTGATTCCAATAAGATTAAAGTATAATGTGTTTCCTTACTTTTGTTAATTTCATCATGATGATCAGCATATGACAAAGACTTCTCTAACCTTAACTGGTCATAGAGCTTTCAACTTATGCTGATAGAGAACGAACACTATCGCGCGCCTTCAAACCAAATGGTGTAAAACTTTTTGACTTTCGTTTTATCTTATAATTTAATTTAATATAATACAGTTGTTTTTAATGGCAAGGAATTAGGGTTCCGCGCGTGTAGTAGAAAATTCAAATGGAGGAACCCTGATTGCAACTGCTAATAGATAGATCTGACAACAATCCATCAAATTTCTGATCTCCATTGGTCTTTTTTTTTTATTCTGTCCATTGATCTAGAATCTTATCTTTATAAGAGATTGCAATCCGGAAAGTACTATTGCTCGCTTTTCTTAATTATGTTGTTATGCACAACTGAATTATTGCTTATTGTAATAGAAAATTAGGAATATATATGGATCATGAGAAAGACATGACACTACCCTAGACATGAGCTATTGGACACATCAAATGAGATGTTGCCACTTCATTAAAAATGTTATAAAATAATTAATATTTAAATAGTATTAAATCAAAATGGGAAATATTGTTTTCTCTCCCTTAACTTCTGATATGCAGCGGAGATGTCTTCCATTTTCTCAACAAGAGTGTCTTTCTCACCGTCAAGACCTCACAGCACACGACGACTCCCTTCCCTCGTGCCTCCATATCTAGGGGTGAGCATGACCGAATTCGATCGACTAACTCAGGAGATTAATTTGGACAAGTTCTGATTTTAAAAATACACTTGGTATAATTTTTAGGACAGGTTTAGGTTGTTCCGGATGTTCTAATTTTGTTTAGTGTTAATATTCTTTTTAAAAGTATAAATTTTTTCAACTATTTTGTTTTTATAATAATTTTTTTATTTAATAGATAATATTTTATATAACATAATATTATATTTATAATAAAATTATTTACTTTAAAACATATATTACTATAAAATATACCTTAGTTTAAAATTTATACTTTTTTATTTTACAATTTAAATATACATAATGTTAAAATTGTTATATTAATTACATTAAAATTTTTTGGTTGATTTAATCTTGTTTCATATATTTCGGGTCGGATACGAATAAAGATGAACCTATAACTAGGGCTGATCACCGAACGGGTTCGGGCTCACATATCCTCAACCGAAGCAAATCGAGGAGCATAGTTTTAAAAGCCAAACCGGTATTTGACTCGGTCAAGACACTGGATCATTGGATTAATGATATAATCAATGAGTCACTAGTTGAACTGCATGACCCAGTATAAGTAATTAAAAAAAATATTATATATATATATATAATTTTTCACTTATATATTCCAATATATATTATAATAGCCCAGTGGTTATATTTTCTCCTTGAGACCTCAAGGACAAAGGTTTGAACCTTGAATAGTAAGAGATTTTAACATTTTTTGTATTAAAAATAATTAAGTATAATATAAATATTTGATATGTTAATGTTATGTTATCTAACTTGTTGTGGCCTAGTGGCAAAAAGCGTTGGCGCTTCCTTTAGGTTTTACTAGTTCGCGGGTCAGTTATAGCGGATATTCGACTGAAAAAATGCAACCCCAATAGTGGCCACCGGAACACCAGAACTCCTTCACTGACAAATATACCCTCACCAAGCAAGCTCTATTCTTTTTAGAATATATGTATTGGTGGTATATCATGTAGCTTTCCTAAATAATTCATTCATCGACACTGGAATAAAGGGAGAAGATAGTATTGTGGGGGAGCTTTTTCTTTAAAAAGTTCAATATCTGAAAAACTGAAAAAGTATTGCAGAGAAAGAAGATAGAAGGAAAGAGAAAGAAAGAAAGGAGGGAGCAAAATTAGAGTTCACGAAACAGGGAACAGACCTGCAAAAGTAATATCTAAATTTGATAGGTGAAAAAGAAGGTAATAAAATATTAAAATAAATATCAAATTGATGTCTTTGGGTGATGTGTTTCAGCATAGGAGAGACGTGTCTTCTTTTGATCAAAAACATATCTTATTAACATGCAAATGTGCAAGGCTGTCTTCAACATGCGGAGATTTTGAGAAACTTCATCGACGAAAATAAGAAAATCAATCCGCACCTGATCATAAGAACCCTTTACATGCGGTTTCTTAAACCGCTCAACCCGTGTACATGTTGTAAACCGACCGAATAACAATATTTTTTTCTTGATTAGGTCGGGTTCAGTTCGAGTGACGATTTGCGATCACCCCTACTTGTCACTTGTTCACCCTACCTTTGTCTCCCTCTTTACAAATCTTTATTATGGATCTTGACAAAAGGAAACATGAAACTGATAAATATTGTTGAGCAGTTGTAAAACTGACATTGAAATACCGGAAGATGTGAAATTACCGGAAGATGCTTCCTTCAACTTCTTTATTTTATTTTTTTACAAAAAAATTCTTTCAAGAACTTGGTTGGTGTCTAAGTTCACCACTTGCTTGACGTTATTTAGTTTATTTTTCTTTTACTTTGAGAAAATTCTATAAAAGACTTGGTTACTTCAAAGTTTCTTCTTTCAGAAATTGATAAATGTACAAGCACAAATGAAACTCTTTAAAAAAGACTAGTGATTAATTTCATTGCTTGCTCTACCTTCTTTATTTTCTTGTTTTTCTTTTTTATCTTTACAATAAAATTCTATTGAAAAGTTTTGTTTACCAATAGAGATAATAGATGAATTTAATTGTATATACTTGTTTGGAAATAATAGATTTATAATCTGTTTTGTTTTTTCTATTTTTGCAAGACATACTAAATGTTAACGCTGGAAATGAAAATGTTAATAGTTGAAACAACTACTGCTATAAATATTTAACAACAAAAAAATTAACGGAGTTAAATGAATGACTTAGAGCATCTCCAATGGGTGTAATTTAAACAATGCATTTTGAGCTGTTAATTGGTCCCCACAATGTCACATCAAAGTTAAGTAAGGTTATGTTTGGTAAAAGTAACTGATAAGCTAGTTCAAAGCTTATAAGCTAACTGGAAACTTATAAGCTATAAGCTAGGAGCTCAAAAACTGAAAACTTATAAGCTAACTGGTTTAATAGAAAGTGTTTGGTAAGATTAACTGATAAGCTAGCTGATGATAAATGTTAAATGACGTAAAAAGACATATATATTATTTCAAATATTTGAACTTATTTTTAATAACTTATCATCTTAAAAAGTAGGACAATGATTTTGTAATTTAAAAGAATAGTAAAGATTCAATGATTTTACTCAAATTGTTTAAAATCAAATTTTTAATAAACTAATATTGTTTTAAATCAAAACTTTCCTTTTTTTGTTGTTGAAAAAAGTAGAATTAAATTAAATAAATTTATATTGTTCAAAATCAATTTTTAATTTTTATTTATAATATTATTTTAAAACAAAAAATAAAAATTGTTGTTTCTTTATAATTTTGTTTTATTTTTTTCAATTTTTTGTATAGTGACCAAATATTTTAAATAAAAAAAATAATGTATTAATTCATTAAAATAAATAGTTTAACATTAAACAAAATAATAATAAAAAGTGGATTTTCAGGTTTCATAATAACTAAGAAAATTAATGTCATCTAGTGTTTTTAAGAATGTTAAATAGGTAAAAGGTTTTTAAATTGAATAAAAGGGTAAAAAGAAATTTCAAATAAATTAGTGAGGATAAAATTGAGAAGAAAAAAAGGCTAGTAGCTTATAAGCTAGCTTATTTTCTACTACCTCTGGTCCTAATTATAAGCAACATAGGACAAATCATTAATACCAAGGAAAGTAATTATTACAACTTTTTTTAATTAATTCTGTCAAAAATTCAATTTTTATTCCAAAAACACCATTTGCTTTAAGTAGTTGTCATAATGCATAGGGAATAGAGTAAACAATAAAGTAAGGGTACAAAAGAAATTTACTCTAAAAACTGGTGATTGTTGCTTATAATTAGGACCAAAGAAAAAGTAGCTTTGTTGTTTATAATTAGGACCAGAGATAGTATAAGCTAATTCAAGTGGCTTATGAAAATAAGCTACTTGAAGTAGCTTATGGAAAATAAGCTACTAAGATAAGATTATATACCAAACAAGCTTATTTTGGTCAAAGTAACTTATAAGCTGGTCAAAGGAGCTTATAAGTTCCTCAAAAGTCTTACCAAACACACTCTAACTCATACACACTTTGCTCCAATGGTATAATTTTAAGCAACCCTTAAATGACTCCAAAATGACTCATATTTAAATGACCCACCCGTAAAATGGAAAGAAAATATTTTTTTAAGCATAAGCAACGGTTGCTTATAGAAGCAACATTGCTTAATTTTATGCAATCCAACATGACAAGTAGATCACCTTCAATACTAAAAAAACTAAGCAACAATGCTTTGGCATAAGCAACTCGTTAAGCAACGAGCGTTGGAGATGTTCTTAAAAGGATAATTTTGAAAATTTCAAGGATCTAATGCAATGAAATTATTTTTGTTCTAATTGCAAAAGTGCAAAATACACCCGCAAAAGAGAGAAGATAGAAAATATTGTCAATGTCTAATTGAAAAAATGAGTAGAGAGAGCATTTCACTCTTTAAATTATATATTTTAATTTATAATATAAAATGAGTTTTTAATTTTTTAAAAATATTACTCCATCCATCTCATAATAATTGTTATCTTAGATTTTTTTTTTTCACAGACCAAGAGAAATTAATAAATAAATAAAAAAGAATAGTAATTTTACAAAATTAATCTTATCATTATCAATCTATTTATAGTTTCTGATACCCATCATTAATATTATAAGGGGTATAAGTGGAAAAGAGTAATTACATTGAAAAATTAAAATGATAGTTATTTTGGTACTTATGTTTTCTTCTTACATAACAATTATTATGGGAGGGGGAGAGTAATAAAATATAAAATTATTCATATAAGTTAAAATACTAATTTATAAATAATGGTATAATACACGATTGTTTTTTTGACATCTAATACACGAAAATATTTACGAGTAAGCTGTATGCTCTTCTCGCTGTAAATTAAACAAATTAAGTGTGTGATTGAATATTAATTGAGTTCAACTTAACTCATATTTAACGTCAATCTGATTCTCACATTGTTTCTCCATATATGTATTAAAAAGTATAAAACTTCCGTTGAACATAGAAACAAGATTCCAAACACACCCTCAATCCTTTAACTAACCTCGCTGGAAACATGATTCCTAACACACAAAAACCATTAACTATCCTCTCTGTAATTTCGAAAATGAATGAATCACGCCTTGTACTAGTACTATATTTAATTATTTATAGTGGAATAGATATTCGGATTATAGGATTTTTACCCAAAAATAAAATTGAAGTATAAATGGAAACGAGAATATTTTTTAAATGTATAACACAAATACTTTATTACTGACAACGGGAAGCTAATTCTTTTAAAGGGTTGAAGTTATTGAAATGAAATTTGTCTTTTTTAATAATTTTTTTTCACATAGTTGGCTAAGAATTAAATTCTTATCAACCTGCTTAAAGAACAGGCCTATTTACTGACTGTGTGAGTTGTAGAAATAAAAACCTCATAAATGTATAATTAGAAAAATATAAATATTTTTGTCACTAACTTACAAAAGTTACGCGTTTATCTAACTGCAGATACGCATAGCATAAGATTCGGACCTCTTTTGGCATATTAGTCGCGTTGGTCGCTCCACGTCCACACGGCATAAGGTTATGCGAGTTTGACCGCTAGTAGTAGCTAGTATCACGGCAACATCTATCGCCCTATCGAAAATCATGTTATTGGACCGAAATCATTCATTGTTGTTTTTGTGTTGAATTAAAAATTGGTAATTTTCTTTTTCTAATTAGGCTTACTATTTTCTTTAAAAAGTAAAAAAAGTAACAAAGAAAATAATTATGTACTGACAATGTAAAGTATTTTTATACCATTATTCAATCATAAATCACTATATATAATAATTTTATTTACTTTTATATCTTAAAAGTAGTATATCAACAATCATAATTGATTGACAATATAAAAATTTCAACATTAATGCATAGTCTTTGAACTCAAAATAATACCTTCTTAATTGTTAATTTATATTTAAGGACTAAATTGTTTATTTAATTTTAACAACATTTAATATTGCATTTATTACACGCATCATGAAATTTTAATTAAAAAAATTTATAATTTTAATCTTTTCAATTTAGAAATATTGCATTATACAATGTTGGAATTGAAAAACTTTATTTAAGGAATCTAAACCTAATTAATTACATTCGGACTAACAATTTGTTGATACTTCCTCCTCTTTTTTTTTTTTTAAATCGTTGGATTTTTGAAAAACTTTTATTTCTATTAATCTATCGTTTTCAAAATTCAAGATAACATTAATTATTCTTTTGTCAATTATATCCTTATTTTTTACTTGGTCTTTAATTCATTTACACATATACATTTATTACGGAGTAGAAATGAAAATGATAAAATAGAAAACTTCACAACAATTTTATTAGAATCAAGAAAATTTATTGCATTTTTTTATTTCTATATAGAAACCTTAAAAGACAAATAAAAAAGAATTGATGTAGTATAATTAAAAGACTTTGATAAAAAAAATGAATGATTTTAATGTTTTTTATTTAATGAATTTTGAAGAAAATTAAATGTTTTAATTAATGAATTTTAAAAAATTTAACACAAATTAATCAATTTAATTTATAAAAACTATAAATAAAAGTGAGAATTTAATACTAAATTTATGTAATTAGAAAAAATTAAATTATTCAAAGAAAAAGTCAAGAGACTAACATAATCTAGATTAAAGGGTCCAAAAATTAAATGAATAAAAAAATGCGGTTATGTATGATAAAAGTAACATAAAAAAATATATGAAATAAATATGAGTTTTTTTTTTTAATAGTTGTGATGTTGGTGCAAAGTATTTACTAATTTTATCGATAATCTATTGATTTTGTTAATAATTAATCTTTATCAGAGAACTTAGATGATCATTTTTAGTATGATTTCATCTTTCAATCACATTTTTTCATTCACGAAATTTGAATTAAAGATTATGCTTGAAGGATTTGAATCCAATTCTATCAACTACATGTTAATTTGATTTTTTTTTCAATTAAATTAAATGAGGTGTGACTTTTTTTTTTATATATAGAAAAAATGAGGTGTGACTCAATAAGAGTAAAAAAAGGAAAAATTAAAAATGCAGTGGTACAGTACAATTGGAAATTATCTTTCCTAATAGGGCTGCTAATATGGTACTATCACCATTGTACTACTTGCATGTCCCATCTCATCCATCCCCATTAATTACACCCAACAGGTCAAGCCAATCTACTTATCCATACCTAGCTCTACTTCTATTCTAGCCATGGCATCACTTTAGATCTCTCACAAATTCAAAAACCTTCATAGCCATGGATGATGGACACATGCACGGCATGGAAGGGATGGCCCCAACGCCGCCATCGACAAATGGCACCATGACGATGATGATGCACCATAAGATGATGATGCATATGACCTTCTTCTGGGGGAAAGACGCCGATATTCTCTTCAACAACTGGCCCGGGGGCAAATCTGGAATGTACGTCTTGGCCTTGGTCTTCGTTTTCGTCATGGCCGTTCTCGTCGAGTTGCTCTCTCACACCCGCTTCATCAAACCCGGTTCGAACCATGTTGTTTCCGGTCTGATTAAAACCCTTTTGCATGTTCTCAGGGTTGGGCTTGCTTATTTGGTCATGCTGGCGCTCATGTCCTTCAATGGCGGTGTGTTCTTGGTCGCTGTGCTCGGTCACGCCTTGGGGTTTTTCATTTCTACCGTGGCTTTCAATAAACCGCCACAAGATAAGGGCTTTGATCTTCCTCCAATTTCTTGTTAATTATATTATGTTCGCTGTTTTTGTTCCTTTTTGTTGATTATTTGTAACAATTGCACAATATTTATTTGATAGTGGATAAATGAAATTGGAGCCGCTTAGGGTTTAATTAAATCTAGATGCCTGTGTGTGTGGTTTATGTCTATGCTAGTACGTTGTTGTTGTTGTTGTTGTTGTTAATCTGTGACTGTGAATCAATTAATTATCTGTTTTTCTATTCACTTTACGCCAAACTCGTTAGGAGGAATCTGAAATTATTGGGTATTAGAGGAACCAACGATGAAGACAAATATTATGATGCCGCCGGAATTTCAGTGCAATACAACTCAACCATTCTAAAACTGGGGTATACAGAGCCATGGTACCACACCTCCGTTTACAATTTTATCTCTTGTATCCAATTAACAATATTGGACCCATCAGTTTTTTCACCGTACTGACTAGTAACTAACATCCAATTTCTTTGCTTCCTGACAACGATGAAGATGGCAACTTCATTCAGGAAAGCCATATGGGTCCACGTTGATTACTGTTTGATTTGGTCAAGCATATATGTTTGGATTGCGGTGCGATGACGCTTGACCATATTTGGTTCTGCCTTTGGGTTGGGTTATATGTTTCGAACAAGTTTCAGTAAAGAGTTATTTTTTTCGGGTATGCTACTAAACTGATTTTTTTTTTATTTTTATCATGGTATTAGTACGGACTATTTATCGTCAAAACTACTAAATTGACTCTGACAATTAGTTTGGGTAAAAGTTACTATAGGATAACTTTAATATTGTAAATTTTATATTACTTTCTTCGTTTCTTTTTTAAGTATTGATATTTAATTTTGTTCTTATATATTACTTTTGTTTCTATTTAGAAGACTTAAATTAAAGAGTTTAATGGTCATGTACTATTGGTATAAGTTTTAATGTAATTATTGTAAAAATAAATAAATTTATTATACATAGTGATTTGTGATTAGAAGACAGTATAAAATTATTTTATCTAAATTAGAATTAGTGTTTGCTTTTCTTTATAAAATCCAATGCATAATGTCCCTTGTTTTAATTATTTTTAGATTAAAATACTCATAATTAATTGTACTCGCAAACAATTAGAAAAAAGAGAGGAAAATTAATGAGAAGAGTAATTTTAGAAGAAAAAAATATAAATTTAAAACAAGGATAAAATATGTTTTTGGTCCCTCATTTTATCTTGATTTCTGCTTTTAATTCCTCATAAATTTTTTCTCTGTTTTCAGTCCCTCAAAAATTGTTTCATTTTATTTTTAGTCCCTAACATTAATTTCAACTATGTTATGTCATGACGAGCTGAATTTGTGCTTGAAATTTTTTTGTTTAAGTTTCTAGCAGTTTTTAACTGCTGCAAATTTTTTAACAGACTAAAACTATTAGAAATGTTAAATGAATGGGAATGCTGCAACAGAGAATGGAGAAGGAAGGGTATATGCACTGATGAGGATCAAGCTTTCTTGCTTGAATCCATTAACTTCATTGAGTTGTGGAAGAAAGGTGTTCCTGGGATTGATCCCTTCAATCTTCCCAACCATGAAGTCCTTCCAGAAGAAGAACTACCTGCTATTTCCTGCTATCAGGAGGAACCTCAATTCAGGATCTTCCCTCCTTGACAGACATCACCACCTGCTCTTAACACTCTCATCTTTGAGCACAACCCATGTGGCAGACGAAGCTAGCCCCCTAAAGCCTCAATCTGGCAATGACTCCCAGTGCTAACTGATGAGGTACCATTCTATGAGCCTGTCAACCTACAACAAATGATGGGCCTCCTAGCATACCTCAATGTGATTCTTCCCTGGAATCATGCTGGGCTGGGACGTTCTGTCTATTCTGAAGATCTTAACTTGGACGATCCATAAACAAGTCCAACTTTTCATATCTGAGAATCTTCAGACTGCTCTGCAGAGTTACGTATGAAGCTGCAGACGTATAAGGAGGAGATAAAGAAGCGGCAAAACTCCTTCAGACATATCCAAAGAAGAGCATAGACGATGCCTCACTTTCTAGGCACACAATTTCACTGTGTGACCTCAAATCAAACCTAATTCAAGCTTGCTTTGGACAAGGTTATTCCTATCCTTCCTATCTTGACTTATAAGGGTAAGGAGAAAGTTGAAGAAGATGATACTCCCCAAAGAAATATTCGCGTGCGAAGAGGCAAACCCTTCAGACGAGAGATCGAAGCCATATTTCAGAAATCAGATGCTGAAAAAACGTCTGAAGACTTAAAGACCATTAGACGGGTCCAGAAGTTTGATGCTTTCTGCTCTGGTCTGGAGCCAGAAGACAAGCCCCCTACAAAAAGGTATCATCTGAAGATTGGCAGATGCTATCAATGCAAAGGGCATCAGCCCTTTCTCTCTGCGTCCAACACCTCGGAGCTCATGCCCTGGAAGTTCACCTTCCACTATCAATCTGATAGGGACTTCTCTTTTGTCGTGGAGCTGCCATATTCAACCTTCTTTTTTGACAAGCTTATTCTAGGCATTATGCAAGAACCAGATGATGCCATTGTGCCATACAGACCTCCTATCTCTGATGAAGAAGTCTATGATCTGTATGTCGAACTCTGGGCAACCAGAAAGCTCTGCGTCAAGCTCTGGAGGATAGGAAAGCACTCGAGGCTGAGCTCAAAAAGTGGATCAACATTGATGCCTTCTTCAAAGTACGTCGCCGCAAATGCACTCCCACTCCACCAGGATCCCCTATGGTACTCTCATCAGACTCTGACTCCGATTCTGACGGTCCCATTCCTGGGGAACCAGGTTTTGCTGATCGCCATGCAAAAAGGGGAGAAGGGAAGAGTAAAAAGAAAGCATGAAGACAGGGGTGCATCTAAGAGGGAGCTACATCTAAGGGGGAGGCTAAGAAAAAGGGAGAGTGTTATTTTCTGTTTATCATCTATAAAAACACATAATCTTGATGTGAAAACTTTTCAATAAGATGAGTTGTTTGATTGCTCATCAAACCTAAGTCTTCCTTTCTCTCTGTTTAAAATTCTCTGTTTATAGTTATTTTTATTAGTAGCTTTGATACATCTTTTTACAATATTTACTTGGCATCATCAAAAAGGGGAAGATTGTTGAGTCATAAGATGAATCAGGACCCTCAATTATTTTGATTTTATGCAAAACAAATATTAAGTAAAAAGACTGCGTCTTATAAATGCCAACAGACGAAAACATTGTATCTACGTCTGTAAGATACAGATGATACGCAGACAGATGCTTAAGTCTGAAGAAGCATTTAAAGGCATAGTAAATGCACTATCGTTTTGTAATCTGTTTTGCACATAATATTCATAGAACATCCTCCTAGGATCTGTCGAAGTGCATAAAGGGGAATAGAAAGAAGAGTCAAAGTTTCAGAAGTTTTCCTCGCCTCAAAAGACGCACTACAGCTAGCAATGGGTACTTGTCTGAGCAAGCGATATGACCACTGCAACAGAAGGATATGTAGTATATCTCAAGAAAGATAAGCAGAATGCTTTATCAACTCAGAATGACTAGTTGGTGACAAGCCTTTAATGCTCGCATTAAATGCTCCTCAACCACCTTCCTTCAGACGCTGGTCAGACGCAAGAAAGAAGACCGTTTAGAGACAATGCTTACTTCCTCAACAAGTCTATATATAGAAGAAGATTTGAAGTGCTAAACACAACACACGAACTGAATTCAAAATTCAAGCATTCTTTCAAGCCTTCATTCTTTCCCTTGTAAAAACATTCTATTTGTTAAAAGCTCTCAAACCACTTTGTGTATCTTAAGAGAAAAAAACTTTGTTCTTAACTTTGTAGATCCGTCTGTAAGACGATAGTTGAAAAGTCTGTGCGCCCTTACAAAAACAAATCCTGTGATTTGTTTTAGAGCTAGAAGTGGCTTGATAGTAAAGAATACTTGAATTTTTAGCTTAGAGAGACTAAGTGTGAAAAACTACTTGGGCGAGCCAGAAGTGGCAGTGAACAATACTTGTAACTTATGAAAGTTATTCGAACTTGGTGGTTTGCCAAGAATTGGACGTAGTCTCGGGGTTAGACGAACTAGTATAAATTCTTGTGTTGTCTTTCTTGATCCTTTATCTCGTATAACTACTTAAACTGACATTGTCTTGTGATTTAAACCTGTTTTTTATTAAAAGGCTATCATATGTGAAGTTATCGTCTGTTAAAACGTTTTCTTTAAAAACTATATCTTTTGGTTTACAGACGCTACACTTTGTTTATAAAAAGTTTGTAAATTTTTTTATAAATCACAATTCAACCCCCCTTCTTATGACTTTTGCCTTTACAAAATTGTTTGACGCTAACTAAAAAAATTGGTTAATAACATTTAATTACACAAATTTTAATTAAAAAATAAATTATTTTTTAAATTGTCCTTCATTAAAATTTAATATAAAGAATAAGGAGGCATTTGGAATATGTCAATACTGATGTAGAATTATCCAAGTCAAATGAAGGGACCCTTTTTTTCCGCCATTTATGGACAAACCTTGATAACAAACAAAAGAAACTGATTAACTCCTTAGTTTGTACGCTGTTGCCCGTGTTTCTACGTACATGAACGGCAACTGCCCTCAGTTTCCTTTGTGAGGACCAGACCTCATACAGTCATACTATTGCACTACGAGACACTGGATGCGTTGTAGTTGTACAGCGACTGACTGATCCTAACTAATGTGTCTACTTTGCAATTTGCAAATTATTGTTAAAATAAAATTCCCTTCTTCTTTATTTCTCTTCCTTCCCCCGCGCATACCATAAATTATATATTCTGATTGTTATCGTGCTCAAAAGTAAGCTTTAAATCTATCCCTTCTTCTGTTGTCCTATGTCGAGTTAGTCAAAGAAGGAGAAACCTAAGGAGAATTTAAGTTACTTTGTCATATTGGGTTGACGTGTGTTTACATTTTCTAGGATGTTAACGATGATCGTTGATGAGGTTGTTTATTAGATGTGTTCCAATGATTATGCCATTCAAAATTCTTTCATATGAGAAACCAAAAGAATCGCTCCTTACACTCTTGTTCTTTATTTTCTAGCGAGTTATGGAACACGTATGCATAACAGCTATAAAATAGAACTGCAAGAGTTGAACAAAGAGAACGAACATGCCATAATTTGAGCTGAACTGTTACAAAGGATTTTAAAAGACTTCCTTGGCCAAGACGGTCAATACTCAATATTACTCGTCACTAAACTAAGAGAGCTGAATTGTTATGAAGAGATTGAGCCCACATTATTGAGGGTACTGGTCCCCATTTATACAAGATTACAAGAATTTGTTTTTTTTTTTTTTTTTTCTGTAGGATCCTCTATCACTAAGAACTATATAGACTATTAGACTTTATCCCCAAAAAGGGAGAAGCAAAGCACAAAACAAGACTATATTGTAATCCATAATATCACTATTGACTCGTCATTCAATCTATGTAAAAGAATTCCCCATATATTGATCCAGTCTGAAGCATGAACTAGGAGTTCGTTTTCTTTAATTTATTCCTCTTCAACCTTTCTTTCTTTTTCTCCTGCTGTGGCAGAAACTGCCAAGACAGCTTATATCATGAATGTGTGTTAAAACTGAAAAGATAGGTAGCTGCAATTGCAAATGCTTTGCACAGCGATTTCAATAGGTCCATTCATGAGGCAGAATCATCTCATTCTGGATACGTGCCGGTTTGTCCCGTGATTGGCGCTTTTGTAGTGAATACATGCCATCCCTGTTACTTACTAAAACATCTGCAAACATATCAATAACATATAAACTAATGATTTGTGATTAAATGATAATGTAAAAACAATATATACTTTCCACGCATATCCTATTTTTTCTAATAAATATTACCGGCTGGTTGTTGAAACATTTTTAATAGCACAGTTGATTAAATTAAGTCAACTATAACTGGGATTTATGTGTACATAAAAACACAATTAATCATACTCTCTCCGTTCCAAAATAATAGTCTTTTTCACTTTTTGTTTTTGTTCCAAAATAATAGTTTTTTTAACTTTTTTAAGCTATTTTTTCAACAATGCCCCTAGACATAATTAAGAAGATCAATTAATACTTGTATTGAAAAAAGACATCTGTCATAAAAATAAGTTAGTGGATAGCATGATGTATTTGTTATTAGTGAATAGTGAAATAATTTATGACAAGGATAATTAAAAAAATAAGGATATTTTCGTTTAAACTTGTATCAATTGAATGTTTTTTAATGTCATAATTTTAAAAAATTATTATTTTAGAACGGAGGAAGTAGTTGATTAAAGCCAAATATAAGTATTTTTGTCCACAAGAAGAGTGTTGATAATTAAGTACCATGTAGGGGAGGGAAGCCACCAGGTTTGGGCCCAGACGTGGCAGCCATTTGCTCAAAGTGGAGTTGCAAAGCCTGTACTACTCTAGCCGGTATAAGAACTGTGGAGCAACCTTTACCTGTTCAAATCACAAACAATGAAACAAAACATTAATTTCGGTGAAAGATGTACAACAAACAGATATTGTTCAGGAGCAAAGTGTCATTCAGGGATTCGCTGAACATGAAGACTCTGCAAAATTGGCCACGGCTGTTTAGTTATTTATTTAAATTTAAATATCTTTCATGACGACTTTTTACTTTAGCCAAAAGGAACAACCGAAAGTGTCAAACATGTGAACCACACATAAGATGGATGAGAGAAAATTCCAGTTCAAACAGTGAACAATATTTGGTTAAACGAAGCATTCTAGCAAGATACTCGGTCACAACAAATCAAAACAGAGTTGAAAACTAGTCCTTATATTAAATAAATAATATGGTATGGTTGAGATTCCACATCAGGAATCACCTAAGTCGACGACCAGCGAACAAACAATTATAGGAAATGACTCAAAAAACGAAGCAGCGCCAAAATCTTAAAGCGACTCAAACACTACCTGGTCTCTTACGTGACTCGAATGGGGCACTTGTTCTGCCACGTGGCAAGAAAACACCAGTCCCACAAGACGTGCCTGTTGAACCGGTTTGCTGGTGTGAACGATTGTGCCACGGTGGACGAGTCCTCCATCCGTTATCACAACCATCATCAACCCCTTTACCTTTCTTCTGAAATTGCTGTGATATCTGCCCATGATTTTTTCCTCTGTATGCAGTTGGTTTTTGCTTCTGAGACAAAATCTGCTCTTGCCTGACCCGAGACAACTGTAACGAGGAAACAAACAAGTGAAAACTATGTTGTTGGAATGAAATTTATGCCATGTAAAAATTTCTAAAAGGGTAAAATGAATTAAATTTCTCCTATAAACTAAAATTAACTTATATATCTAAGTTTTTAAAGAAATTAGACTAGAGAACTTCAATTCAATTTACGTTTTTAATTTCTTCTTCTTTAAAAGTTTATGGCTTCAACCAAAAAAAACCACACAAAGGGTGTGAATGTTACTGTTATCTCACTTGAATTTGTTCCTGAAGGAGAGAGCAGACTCCAACGTTTGAGGTGTCCAACCTGTGATTCCCATAACCAGGATGGCATTTGGAACTGTCCCTTTCGTGAAGCTTCATCTTCTCTAACATCTCCACCACGTCGTAGGTGCTGTCCCAACAAAAGTCATAGCTTTTAGGCGATGGTTCCTGAGAAGAACCTTCAGGACTCCCCTGAATTGAGCCCAAAGTTGACGAGAGCGTTGACTGGGGCGAACTAATTGAGTCCCATAGCTTCAGCAGAAGAAAGAAACAAGAGCGAAAAAACATGATAAATAAGGTCATAGCTAGAAACTGAGGGAATAAAATTAAAAGGCAAAAAAAGTTTTGAATTTTGATACGCTGGCATAGTATAGAAGAATAAACAAGTATATTACCGATTCCAGATGATCAGAACCAATGCTTGAGGAATCGAATTTGGAGTGAGGCATGTCAGGGACGAGATTGTCTTGTTGAGAGAGTGGAGTTGTAGGTGATCGAAATTCACGGGGAATGAGCAGCACCTGTGGGTTTAAATCAGGTGCGTTGCAGTTGGTGTGATTGGGGTCACGTGATGGTATTGGTGGGGGAATATGTTGGCCCCGCTCGTCATGGAGGAACTGATAGGGAAAAGGTAACGATGTGTCAATAGCCATGAATATGATAAAGGTTATAATTTTCTCGGAGGATGATGAATGATAATGATCAGATAGGTAAGGTGGGGGCTTTAATGAGTTGCAATAATGGTTGTCTCTGGCGGGAGGAGATTCAATGATTACTTTGACAAGGGAAGCAGAGTGTGATTGTGTTGTGTGTGTTGTGTTCCCCCCATATGGCACCAACAAGGTTTTTAAAAGGTGGTGTTTTAAGGAAGTTAGCAAGCGACAGCTCTTTAAGGAGGGTAAAAAACAACCAACTGTTTGGGATTTGGAACACGAGAAGGGCAAATAAAGAATATCGGACAAATTGAGAGGGGTATTACCGTATTAGGATTTTTTGGTGTCAACCAAGATATCCTTCCATTAATAACTGGAGACTAATTTTTTTTATTTTTTAAGTTTTTTCTTTTAATAATGTCTTTTATATTTTTATGATAAAAAATCGAACTCATAACAATATATTTAAGAAACTCAATTATACTAAATCTTGTTGATAGAGGTGTCTTAGGTACAGTGCCTGTTGGGGGTTCTGATCGGAGCCATTTGAGGCTCAAAGGTCGGCTTTTATTAGTTGGACCGTGCTTTTAACCAGCTGTGCGTCTTACCTGCCATTTGTTGCCTTCACTTGAAATTGCAACCACTTCAAATTCAACAGTAAAATGCCCTTCAATGAATAATTTGAAAAAATAAATTCAACGCCGGTTGTTAACTTATCAATCTATTTGCAAAAGATTAGGGAGAACACCTACGACGTGGTGGATGTTAGAGATTAATAAATGATAGTATTTTATTCCT
This sequence comes from Pueraria montana var. lobata, assembly GCA_026413185.1. Classification (NCBI taxonomy): domain Eukaryota; kingdom Viridiplantae; phylum Streptophyta; class Magnoliopsida; order Fabales; family Fabaceae; genus Pueraria; species Pueraria montana. The sequence goes on from CM048654.1 coordinate 10,805,255, forward strand.
TAACTTGGGATTTATGGAGCATGTTAATTAATAACATCCCAATTAAGGAAAGTCCAAATGCTTGTTCTCCCCTTATAAACGCGTAGATATGGATTAGGAACAGAGATGAATATATAGGTCATGTTTGGGACCAATTATTTCACATATTGGGGATTCAAGTAAATTTGCATTTAAAAAATAATTGAATCATTTAATAGAAGGTGTAAGTTTGTTAGTATAAGATTTTTTATTTGAATTAGTACTTAAAAAATAACAATATTTAATTGAAGATGGAAGTGTGATAGTGTAAAATTTGAGTTAATCTACACATTTACATTTATATATATAAATGTAAGTGGGTGTGTATGTGTGTTAATTTACAAATTTACATTCAATTATATATAAGTGTAACTGTGTGTGTGTAGTGTATAATTTTAATTTGGTTTGACGCATCTGACAGAAATTATAAATATTTCACTTGTAATATTTAATTATTATCATAAATGATAATTTAATTTGTTTATACTTACAATATTAAAATTGTTAATGTATTTTTTCTCTAATGTATTTTTTTTGTCATTAAAAGAAGGATGTGAAAATAGAGTATAATATGAAAATTATACTTATAGATATATTTACAACTTTATTTTCATATGAAATTTTTCATCGGTAAAATCAATGAATAGTTCAGTTGAAAAGCTTCTCATATTAATCGCAATCATATATAGATACTTATAGTTTTGATGCTGCCTTTTACTGAAAAAACTTAAGAAAACGCAACTAAAGAATAATTTTGAAATTTGAACATGTATCATGAGTTTGATATATTAAAGGACGAAATTTTGAATAGTATTTTAAATATATATATATATATATATATATATATATATATATATATATATATATTTTGTTTTTTCTAATTGTAATTGAACTTTTACTTCAAGAATTAAAGTCAAATTTTGTTCCCTTTTATTTTGGGCGTTGTCAAGAGAAAACTTTAATTTTAATAAAATAATTATATAAAAAGACTTAAACGACTATAATCAAATTTTATCCTATACTGAAATGGCTGGAATTGAATACTATAACTGGCTTATATTGAAGATTATTGTAAAACATTTAAAACCAGTTAGTCATTCACATTCTCAAAGAAAAGTTTATGACTCCACTAGTTGTGCACTTGAAAAGAAAACGAACAAACCAACTGTGAAATTAGAGTAGAAACTACAAGCCGGTATTTTTCAAGAGTCCACACGCAATCCCGTGGGTCACACTCGCCGGGAGCACTCAAGTCAAGGATTAATGGAGAAAAACGTTAACATTTGGCATTTGGCAATTAGCTAGTAAGCTCCAACTCTGGTCAATGTCTCCTTTGCCACTAATGGCTGATCAGTATCATTAGCTTTTAAATTTTCAAGTCTTATTAAAACTAAAAAAAATAAAATAGTATAGTAGTATTTTTATAGCAGCATTTGCGATTTAATTAGTTACTCCCTCTGTTCTTAAATTCTTGATGTTTTAGCTTCTTGTTTTTGTTCCTAAACTCTTGATATTATACACATTCCAATACTCATTAATTATTTTTTTTCACACATATCCCTATTTAACATGACTTAAATTTTTAAAACTTTTTCTCTTATTGATATTAAATGAAGATATTTTAGACTAAATATTTTATTTGTGCGTAATATTAAATATTTTTTAAACTGGATATATTAACCTTAAACATTTTAGGAACGGAGGGAGTACATTACAAGGAAAAGAAGTGCTCGAGTTAATACAAGGATGTTGTCACGTTGGTGACAAAATAAAAGAAACTCGCACGTTGAGCTGAAGTGAAACGGTCTGACTCTGGCCGAAAAGGAAGACTTATAATGTCTTCTATCTTAGAGTTCATCACACGCATGAATAATGAGATATTATTCCGATGTTTCGGCGTGAATTAATGGTAAACTTTATTTAGCACATATTGAAGTAAACAAAACGGTGTTTATATTACAACGAAGCGATAATTATATATTTCACTTTCGCCCTTATGGAATATTTAGAACTATGCGGGCGTGATGGGTGACAAAATCACCCAGAGAAAGCCAAATAAAGCATGGGAGCTGTTCGTGTTGACGCGAAAATTCTAATTAATTGCAAAGATGAAAAGGCTTGTATTTTACTACTAACATTCTACGAAACTCCACTTACCACTAAACTACTAACAAGAAATTTCCCAATTAATTTTCAAAACGTGTATTATGGTCCATTGGTCGTATTGTGTACTCCTTTTATGAGTTGTTATATAATGTTTCTCGGTTGTAATCAGTCCAATTCTCATTAGCAATTACTGTTTATAGACATTAGACAGGACGTTACATGGTCCAAGACTCCATATAAATTATACTGTATTCAATAAAATTGAAAATAAATATAGAGAGACACCAAAACAATCCATAATTAAAACTTAGTTGGGCTCTTCAATTAAAAGTTCAAAAAAAAAAAAAATAGAACTTGTTTGTCCCAACCCAATTAAGCATCAAATTGAGCTCTTAAATAAAGGCTAAAAAAAGTCAAGTCTGTTTAGCTCAACTTAAACATATTTAAATTTATTTTTAATTAGGACTAACCCAAAGGAAATTCACAATCCAAAGGAAATTCTGTAACATCCTCATTTTTAATTGGTCTATTTTCTTTTTATTAATAATTTAATATTGATTCATACTATTGTGATCAAAATTTCTTGTTCTACTTAATCGTGAATTTTTAATAATTATTTCGGACCAAAGTCCGGAAAACTATTAAAACAACGATTGAGTATATAATTGTTTGTATTTATGGCATATACGAGGAAAAGTCTCAAATAATTACAAAATAATTATTTGAACTTGAAATCATGTTTTAAAAGTTTAAAATACTCAAACAGTTGAATTTTTATTCAATTGAAACACGGATGCAAAATCAACAAAAATGATGTGAACAGTAAAAACATAGGCGCAAAAAGTAATTCGAGGAGTGAACAGTGCCTATGAACAGTACTTCAATTACGGAAAGATGTGAATAGTATCGTAAAATGCTTAAAGTGTACTGTTGATAAGTTAGTCAGTATAGGATTAATATCAAAACTTGATGAAACTGATAAAGTCAGTTCATTTTTAAGTCACACATATAAAAAGATAATTTCTAGTAAAGTTTGAAAATTTATAGATCTAAATCGAAATTACTGTGAATTAGTTGAAAATAATTATAAAAATTTAATTTTTAGTTATGATAATTAATAATGGACATAAATTAAGTTTACTAAAAAGTTTCAATTAAAAATAAAATTGTTTAATCAAAAAGTTAAAAATTTAAGCGTATAAATTTATACTGACAGTATAAGATAACGTAAAATTTTATGCACAAAAATCTCTCAGCTACCCTCTTGCACGTGATTTTCACCTACTCTCACTCAAGTGAAAAAAAAAAAAAAAAAAAACCTCACTGACCTCCCTCTATAAAAGGAAGCTGCTCCTGCTCCTTCACTGCTTCACCCCATCTCACGATCTCACTTTGCCTTTCTCTCGTTCTTTTTCAATTCTTATTCAAATTTTGCTTATCACACCCCCAAAACTACCTTCTTTCACCATCAAGAAACAATCTTGTTTCCTCTTCCTCTCCTCTTTGCTGTGAACGAAACTCACTTCCTAGGTAAGGGGGGAGTGAGACCTTGATTCTCTTGTTACTCTTTCTTATTTTCGTACTTTATATTTTATAAGTTTTACCTTTGATTATTTTTCTGCACCTCTTTAAATTCTTATTTACTATTCCTGTTATATTTCCATTATTTGTGAATTTTCTTGTTATTGGAACTGTTACAAGTGTCCCTCTTTTAGAGGAGACCATGCCCAATTTTTGTTATAATTTTCCTTCTTATTGTTCTTTCCAGTACACGTTCCTATTCTTATAATAAGAAGGAACAAACATAAACTGACACAGAACAAAGCAATATATAACTATGTTCCAGCGTTTTGACCCGGACACCAGTCACTATTTTATGAATATCTCAAGTTATACTTAATGAAATCGTGTGAAACCAGTTTTAAATGAAAATAGACTTAAAAATCTACAACTTTGCTTTTGGAATCACTACAAAATATGCTAAAATGAATTATATATTCAAGTTACAAGTTGAACCACCTGTTCTGAACTTTCTGAAAATTTTCCATTCTGTTGGAAATTACTGGGACAAATCTGGACTGTTTTCTGGAAAAATAAAAATATCATGATGTTTATAAATGTCTTATAGATCTCCCATAAAAATTTCATAACAAAATAATTTCGTTTACTATTTTTATAAAATCAACATAGTCTACTAGATGGTTCAAAGTTTTCTGAAAATTTTAAAAAGTTTATCTCTTCAACTTTTGATTTCACTGGAAACGAGAATATAGAACAAATTTAGAAAAAAATATATATATGTTGTAAGATTATGATGATAATTTATTTTCTTTGTATTAAACTGAGTTTTTAAAATTAGTAGAGTAAGATCCGAAGTATGCTCTGTGGTTGCAGTTTCATCTGATCTTCCACACCAGAAAAAGGATTTTTTTTCTTACTACTAAATTTTTGAACATAGTCTATGAAAATTCTAAGTATGCTCTGTGGTTGCAGTATAATCTGATCTTCCACACCAGAAAGGAATTTATAAATATTAAAAATCTATTTATGCTTGTACCAGAAATACTTATAGTAAGTTAGAAAGTTGTTTCTCTTTACAATTTAAATTAAGGGATTAGACAAAGAAAAAGATAAAGCAAATAAATTTAACTTGATAAGTTTTAAATAAGATTTTAATACAAATAATGATTAGTTAAATATTAGTTAATTATTAGATTAATGATTAGAAAAAGTATCTATTGTCTTGCTTAAATACCTTGTGATATTACATAAATCTTTATATACTTAATATGTGATAAGATGCTTTGATATATTGACATGACATGATGATTTTACTCTGACAATGTTATTTATCTGTCTGTAAGACTTGTGTTGTTACTCTGTACTGGTGCTCAGTGAATGAAACCAGTGATATTAGATGTGATATAGCGAATGGTGATGTATACTAGATATATACTGTTTATCTGTCTGAGGGACAGAGATGTTATGTCAAATGATGATGAGTAAAGTGACTTGTGAGTACTTTAGTGTGACTACTGTTAAAAGAGGAACATGCAACGGCATGTTGCCTATAGTGGAAGACACAGCTTGGCAAGCTGAGGAGTGAAAGGCAGGGACTCACTGAGGGAAGTCTAGGGGGTACGGTGTCGAGTGATGAAGTAACTAAAGGCTAGGAGAGCACCCTGTGTCGGGGACTTCATCTGACCAAGCTTGGCAACCCCAACAACTGCTTAGCATTCCATTGATTTGTGCGAGAGTACGCCTGAGTTATATAGGACTGTGGATGTCCTAAATTGAGTTAATTTGAGTTCATCTAGGGAAGATGAAGGTTTTTGCCATAGGGTTGAGGCGTATGTACTCCCAATCACTTCCAATCGGGGAGTATGGATCCATACTGCGTCTAGAGGTTTGAGTTGTTAGGAGTTGGGACGTTATGATTAGATAAATACTAGGTTCCCCGCTATTATTAAATGACGGTAGTTTATACCGTTAGTAATACCTATATATATATTAGAATCAAGTCTCACTCCTCTTTCTTTCTTTTCTGTATGTACTTGCTGATTGGATACTTAAAGATGATGGTCAAGCCTAGTGATCAAGTTCCTTGTTGACGTGGTCATTTCAGAGATTGCGAAGACTAAGAAGAGATACTAGAAGATACGAAATCTAAAGGCTAGTGTTAATTACGTTTATGTTTTGGGTTAGTGTAGAACTTGTTCACTGCTCTGACTAGGATATTACATGTATGGGTTAGGAATAACTAATACTTGATTTCCCTGTATCTATTAAACTCTATGTATTATACTGTATCATGAACTGATGTTTAATTTCATAAGGAAATAGTTCTTTATATAATATTTATGCCTTTATTTATTCATCTTATCTAAATATGTTTAATAAATATGATTTAAAAAAAAAATTACCCTCATTTTTATAAATATTAAAACAAATACAAATATTAGTGTGGATTATGTCTAATGTAACGGGGTGTTACATTTAATGGTATCAGAGCAGTTAGTCCTGTCAAGGCCTAGGTTATGGACTTGACATTCTTTTGTTGTGCTCTTATATTCATTGTTGAGAAACAATGATGTAAGATACTCTGTGTGTTCTTATACTCTCTGTTGAGAAACGAAAGTATAAGATAAGTTAGAACGATGCATATACAGATTTCAAACTTACAAAAGGAAGACTTACCTGAGAAGCTAGAATTTAAAGGAATGATCTGCGCACGCATTAGAAGACCTTGCTTAAGAATTAGCCTGTTGTTAGTTTTGAGTTAGTAAGAAGTGACTAAGTACACGTCTAGGTAGGTTCTGGCTAAGGAAAGACTTGGTATTTAAGCAGTCCATTGTGACACACCTCTCTTTCCTGGGAAGCTATCCGGTGTACTAAAGTTGCTAATTACTTTATTCGCTTCTGACATGAAGGTTTATTTCAAGACAAGGAATTAATGGAGTTTCTTCTACGTTTCAGATAATGGCTGAACGAGGACCAATACCTGACTACACTCAACAGATCCTAGAAAGGATGACTGTGGTTTTAGAAAACATGACTCAAGCGAACGCTGAACCTGCTGAATATAGGGGATTGACAACTTTTAGGAAGAATGATCCACCTACTTTCAAAGGAGATTATGATCCTGATGGCGCTCAACAATGGTTAGCAGAGATAGAAAAGATTTTCACCGCAATGATGTGCGCTGATGCACATAAGGTTACTTTTGCTACCTTTATGCTAACTGGAGAAGCTGAAGGATGGTGGAGATATGCTCGTCAACAGCTGGAAGGCGGAGGAATTCAAGTTACTTGGGTTGTATTCCGTCAGAGGTTTTTAGAAAAATATTTTCCAGAAGACCTTAGAAGAAGGAAGGAGATCGAGTTCCTGAATCTGAAGCAAGGCTATATGTCTGTGGGAGAATACGCTACAAAGTTTGAGGAATTGTCCAAATATTGTCCCTACTTTCAAAATGGAGTAGATGAAAGATCTCGTTGTTCTAAGTTTGAGAATGGACTGAGGCCTGACATCAAACAAGCCATTGGGTACCTACAGATTGGAGACTTTCCGACGTTGATTAATCGTTGTCGTATTTACGAAGATGACACTAAGGCGAGGCATGCACAGTGGAAGATTGGGAAGCCTCAGAGGCATCAACCAAGGCATTTTCCCAACAAGCAGAAGAAGCCGTATGTAAAACCATCTAAGCCAGCTGGGAATTCTTTCCAGAGAAGACCATCTATTGTTTCCTCCGGAAGACCTAACCCCATCAGATGCTATAAATGTGGAGGACCTCACCTGCAAAATGATTGCCCTCGACCAATGGTGACATGTTTCAACTGCGAAAAGCTCGGCCACTACAGCAGTGTTTGTCCAGAGCCCAAGAAGGAACAAGGCGGTGACAGCAAGCCACCTGTTGGAAGACCAAAGACTACTGGAAAAGTGTTCACCATGAGTGGAAGCGAAGCCGCTAATTCTGAAGATCTCATTCAGGGTAAGTGCATCATAAGTAATAACCTTTTGAACGTACTATATGATTCAGGTGCATCTCATTCATTTATTTCTGATGATTGTGTGAGACATTTAAAATTACCTGTTACTATCTTGCCATTTGATTTAGTTGTGTCCGCACCTACAAATAAGCCTGTTGTTACATCTAAAGCTTGTTTGAATTGTTCTATCATCATAGAAGGTAGAACTTTCCTTGTGAATTTGATCTGTTTACCCTTGTCTAAATTAGACATTGTGTTAGGAATGGACTGGTTATCTTCCAACCATGTTCTTCTTAACTGCCATGATAAGATATTAGTGTTTGAAACCAAACCCGAAAATTCAATGGGATTGGAAGTGGTATCTGCCAACCATCGATTAGCTCCTAAGGAAAAGGATGCTCAGGTGTATGTGATTATTTCTTCTATGAAGATTGAGGTGGATTTGAACTTAACAAAATTGCCTATAGTGTGTGAATTTCTTGATGTTTTTCCCGATGATATTCCCGGGTTGCCTCCTGAGAGAGAGATAGAATTTACCATAGATTTGATACCAGGATCAGGACCCGTTTCTATAGCACCTTATAGAATGTCACCTTAAGAGCTTTCAGAACTTAAAAAGCAGCTAGAGGAACTCTTGGAAAAACAATTTATTAGGCCAAGTGTATCCCCGTGGGGAGCACCTGTGCTTTTGGTAAAGAAGAAGGACGGGAGTATGAGGTTGTGTGTTGACTATCGTTAACTTAACAAGATCACTATCAAGAACAAGTACCCGTTGTCAAGGATTGATGACTTGATGGATCAACTCAGAGGAGCTGCGGTGTTTTCAAAGATTGACTTGAAGTCTGGTTATCATCAGATTAGGGTCAAGACCGAGGATATAACCAAGACTGCATTCAGAACAAGATATGGACACTATGAGTATTTGGTGATGCCTTTTGGCGTGACAAATGCTCCTGGAATCTTTATGGATTACATGAATAGGATTTTTCATGATTTTTTGGATAAATTTGTGGTCGTTTTTATAGATGACATACTAATTTATTCAAAGAATAAGATATTAGTGTTTGAAACCAAACCCGAAAATTCAATGGGATTGGAAGTGGTATCTGCCAACCATCGATTAGCTCCTAAGGAAAAGGATGCTCAGGTGTATGTGATTATTTCTTCTATGAAGATTGAGGTGGATTTGAACATAACAAAATTGCCTATAGTGTGTGACTTTCTTGATGTTTTTCCCGATGATATTCCCGGGTTGCCTCCTGAGAGAGAGATAGAATTTACCATAGATTTGATACCAGGATCAGGACTCGTTTCTATAGCACCTTATAGAATGTCACCTTTAGAGCTTTCAGAACTTAAAAAGCAACTAGAGGAACTCTTGGAAAAACAATTTATTAGGCCAAGTGTATCCCCGTGGGGAGCACCTGTGCTTTTGGTAAAGAAGAAGGACGGGAGTATGAGGTTGTGTGTTGACTATCGTCAACTTAACAAGATCACTATCAAGAACAAGTACCCGTTGTCAAGGATTGATGACTTGATGGATCAACTCAGAGGAGCTGCGGTGTTTTCAAAGATTGACTTGAAGTCTGGTTATCATCAGATTAGGGTCAAGACCGAGGATATAACCAAGACTGCATTCAGAACAAGATATGGACACTATGAGTATTTGGTGATGCCTTTTGGCGTGACAAATGCTCCAGCAATCTTTATGGATTACATGAATAGGATTTTTCATGCTTGTTTGGATAAATTTGTGGTCGCTTTTATAGATGACATACTAATTTATTCAAAGAATAGTCAAGAGCATGAAGAACATCTTAAGATTGTATTGCAAATCTTAAGAGAAAGGCAACTTTATGCCAAACTCTCAAAGTGCGAGTTTTGGCTAGAGGAAGTCAATTTTTTAGGGCATGTGATATCAAAAGAAGGAATATCCGTAGATCCGGCAAAAGTAGAAGCTGTTTTACGTTGGGAGCAACCAACAACGGTAACAGAGATTCGGAGTTTCTTAGGCTTGGCAGGTTATTATCGAAAGTTCATTAAAGGATTTTCGAAGATGGCCTTGCCATTGACTAAGTTAACCAGAAAGGGACAACCCTTCGTATGGACTGAAGAATGTGAAGTTAGTTTTCAGAAGCTGAAGGAAAGGCTGACATCTGCACCAGTGTTAATTCTACCTGACGTAACAGGAAAGTTTGAAGTTTATTGTGACGCATCAGGTCAAGGATTAGGTTGTGTTTTGATGCAAGATGGGAGAGTAGCAGCTTACTCTTCTAGACAGCTTAGACCACATGAAGTCAATTATCCAACTCATGATTTGGAATTGGCAGCTGTGGTTTTTGCTCTGAAAATTTGGAGGCACTATCTGTATGGTGCCAAATTTGAAGTGTTCAGTGACCACAAAAGCTTGAAATATTTGTTTGATCAAAAGGAGTTGAACATGAGGCAACGCAAATGGATGGAATTCTTAAAGGATTATGTCTTTGAGTTGCATTACCACCCTGGTAAAGCAAATGTTGTAGCAGATGCGTTAAGCCGAAGATCCCTGCATGATTCATGGATGATGGTCAAAGAATTGGAATTGATTGAAAAGCTAAGAGATTTGAACTTGGCCATAGTCGTGAAGCCAAAAAGTGTATGTTTTGGAATGCTTCAGATAACTAGTGAGTTTCTGAGGCAAGTGAAGGAAGCTTAGGGAGCTGATCAATATCTTCAAGAAAAGATAATAGAAGTGAATGGAGGCAAGGATCCAAAATTTGAGAAAGATGAGTACGGAGTTATCAGATTCAAGGGGAGAATTTGTGTACCGGCAGAAGATGAAATAAGGAGAATGATTCTTGATGAAGCACACAAAAGCAAGATGAGTATTCATCCAGGCTCCACTAAGATGTATCAGGACTTGAAGAAAATGTTTTGGTGGCCTGGAATGAAAAAGGCAGTAGCAGAATTTGTTGCTTCTTGTTTGGTATGCCAAAAAGCTAAGGTTGAACACAGAAAGCCCTTTGGAGAGTTGCAACCTCTAGATATCCCAGAATGGAAGTGGGATGGCATATCAATGGATTTTGTGACAAACTTTCCCCGGATAACTTCGGGATGTGATTCTATATGGGTTATAGTAGATAGACTAACAAAATCTGCTCATTTTATACCCATAAATATTAGATACTCTTTGGATAAGCTAACAAGTTTGTATATCAGAGAAGTGGTTAGGTTACATGGAGTACCTTCTAGCATAGTCTCTGATAGGGATCCTCGTTTCACCTCTAGGTTCTGGCAGAGTTTGCAACAAGCCTTAGGAACACAGCTTAGGCTTAGCTCAGCATATCACCCACAAACAGATGGACAGTCTGAAAGGACTATCCAATCTTTAGAAGATTTGCTTAGAGCCTGTGTCTTAGAATGGAAAGGTAACTGGAATCAGTTTCTACCACTGATTGAGTTTACCTACAACAATAGTTTCCATTCTAGTATTGGAATGACATCTTTTGAGGCTTTGTATGGAAGAAAGTGTAGAACCCCTTTGTGTTGGTTTGAGACTGAAGAATCCTCTGTGATTGGACCTGAGATGTTGCGGGAAACAACAGAAAAGGTGAAATTGATTCGGGAGAAAATGAAAGTGTCACAAGATAGACAAAAGAGTTACCATGACAAAAGAAGAAAACCCCTCGAATTTCAAGAAGGAGAGCATGTATTCCTGAAAGTTACACCAGTAACTGGGGTTGGCAGGGCACTGAAATCTCGAAAATTGACACCTAAATTCATTGGTCCTTATCAAATCCTTAAGAAAATTGGCCCTGTGGCATATCAAATAGCCCTTCCTCCTATTCTTTCAAAACTCCATAATGTTTTTCATGTTTCTCAGCTTCGTAAATATATCCATGATCCTTCACACATCATTGAACCTGATATAGTACAGATAAGGGATAACCTTACTTATGATGTATCTCCGCTCCGAATTGATGATCGGAGGATAAAGCAACTTCGTGGAAAAGAGATACCTTTAGTGAAAGTTATTTGGAGCCAAGATAGTGGAGATGCTACCTGGGAATTAGAAGGAAAGATTAGAGAACAATACCCCCATCTTTTTCAGGATAAGTGAATTTCGGGGACGAAATTCCTAAAAGGTAGGGTGAATTGTAACATCCTCATTTTTAATTGGTCTATTTTCTTTTTATTAATAATTTAATATTGATTCATACTATTGTGATCAAAAATTCTTGTTCTACTTAATCGTGAATTTTTAATAATTATTTCGGACCAAAGTCCTGAAAACTATTAAAACAACGATTGAGTATATAATTGTTTGTATTTATGGCATATAAGAGGAAAAGTCTCAAATAATTACAAAATAATTATTTGAACTTGAAATCATGTTTTAAAAGTTTAAAATACTCAAGCAGTTGAATTTTTATTCAATTGAAACACGGATGCAAAATCAACAAAAATGATGTGAACAGTAAAAACATAGGCGCAAAAAGTAATTCGAGGAGTGAACAGTGCCTATGAACAGTACTTCAATTACGGAAAGATGTGAATAGTATCGTAAAATGCTTAAAGTGTACTGTTGATAAGTTAGTCAGTATAGGATTAATATCAAAACTTGATGAAACTGATAAAGTCAGTTCATTTTTAAGTCACACATATAAAAAGATAATTTCTAGTAAAGTTTGAAAATTTATAGATCTAAATCGAAATTACTGTGAATTAGTTGAAAATAATTATAAAAATTTAATTTTTAGTTATGATAATTAATAATGGACATAAATTAAGTTTACTAAAAAGTTTCAATTAAAAATAAAATTGTTTAATCAAAAAGTTAAAAATTTAAGCGTATAAATTTATACTGACAGTATAAGATAACGTAAAATTTTATGCACAAAAATCTCTCAGCTACCCTCTTGCACGTGATTTTCACCTACTCTCACTCAAGTGAAAAAAAAAAAAAAAAAAAAAACCTCACTGACCTCCCTCTATAAAAGGAAGCTGCTCCTGCTCCTTCACTGCTTCACCCCATCTCACGATCTCACTTTGCCTTTCTCTCGTTCTTTTTCAATTCTTATTCAAATTTTGCTTATCACACCCCCAAAACTACCTTCTTTCACCATCAAGAAACAATCTTGTTTCCTCTTCCTCTCCTCTTTGCTGTGAACGAAACTCACTTCCTAGGTAAGGGGGGAGTGAGACCTTGATTCTCTTGTTACTCTTTCTTATTTTCGTACTTTATATTTTATAAGTTTTACCTTTGATTATTTTTCTGCACCTCTTTAAATTCTTATTTACTATTCCTGTTATATTTTCATTATTTGTGAATTTTCTTGTTATTGGAACTGTTACAAGTGTCCCTCTTTTAGAGGAGACCATGCCCAATTTTTGTTGTAATTTTCCTTCTTATTGTTCTTTCCAGTACACGTTCCTATTCTTATAATAAGAAGGAACAAACATAAACTGACACAGAACAAAGCAATATATAACTATGTTCCAGCGTTTTGACCCGGACACCAGTCACTATTTTATGAATATCTCAAGTTATACTTAATGAAATCGTGTGAAACCAGTTTTAAATGAAAATAGACTTAAAAATATACAACTTTTCTTTTGGAATCACTACAAAATATGCTAAAATGAATTATATATTCAAGTTACAAGTTGAACCACCTGTTCTGAACTTTCTGAAAATTTTCCATTCTGTTGGAAATTACTGGGACAAATCTGGACTGTTTTCTGGAAAAATAAAAATATCATGATGTTTATACATGTCTTATAGATCTCCCATAAAAATTTCATAACAAAATAATTTCGTTTACTATTTTTATAAAATCAACAAAGTCTACTAGATGGTTCAAAGTTTTCTGAAAATTTTAAAAAGTTTATCTCTTCAACTTTTGATTTCACTGGAAACGAGAATATAGAACAAATTTAGAAAAAAATATATATATGTTGTAAGATTATGATGAGAATTTATTTTCTTTGTATTAAACTAAGTTTTTAAAATTAGTAGAGTAAGATCCGAAGTATGCTCTGTGGTTGCAGTTTCATCTGATCTTCCACACCAGAAAAATGATTTTTTTTCTTACTACTAAGTTTTTGAACATAGTCTATGAAAATTCTAAGTATGCTCTGTGGTTGCGGTATAATCTGATCTTCCACACCAGAAAGGAATTTATAAATATTAAAAATATATTTATGCTTGTACCAGAAATACTTATAGTAAGTTAGAAAGTTGTTTCTCTTTACAATTTAAATTAAGGGATTAGACAAAGAAAAAGATAAAGCAAATAAATTTAACTTGATAAGTTTTAAATAAGATTTTAATACAAATAATGATTAGTTAAATATTAGTTAATTATTAGATTAATGATTAGAAAAGTATCTATTGTCTTGCTTAAATACCTTGTGATATTACATAAATCTTTATATACTTAATATGTGATAAGATGCTTTGATATATTGACATGACATGATGATTTTACTCTGACAATGTTATTTATCTGTCTGTAAGACTTGTATTGTTACTCTGTACTGGTGCTCAGTGAATGAGACCAGTGATATTGGATGTGATATAGCGAATGGTGATGTATACTAGATATATACTGTTTATCTGTCTGAGGGACAGAGATGTTATGTCAAATGATGATGAGTAAAGTGACTTGTGAGTACTTTAGTGTGAGTACTGTTAAAAGAGGAACATGCAACGGCATGTTGCCTATAGTGGAAGACACAACTTGGCAAGCTGAGGAGTGAAAGGCAGGGACTCACTGAGGGAAGTCTAGGGGGTACCGTGTCGAGTGATGAAGTAACTAAAGGCCAGGAGAGCACCCTGTGTCGGGGACTTCATCTGACCAAGCTTGGCAACCCCAACAACTGCTTAGCATTCCATTGATTGGTGCGAGAGTACGCCTGAGTTATATAGGACTGTGGATGTCCTAAATTGAGTTAATTTGAGTTCATCTAGGGAAGATGAAGGTTTTTGCCATAGGGTTGAGGCGTATGTACTCCCAATCACTTCCAATCGGGGAGTATGGATCCATACTGCGTCTAGAGGTTTGAGTTGTTAGGAGTTGGGACGTTATGATTAGATAAATACTAGGTTCCCCGCTATTATTAAATGACGGTAGTTTATACCGTTAGTAATACCTATATATATATTAGAATCAAGTCTCACTCCTCTTTCTTTCTTTTCTGTATGTACTTGCTGATTGGATACTTAAAGATGATGGTCAAGCCTAGTGATCAAGTTCCTTGTTGACGTGGTCATTTCAGAGATTGCGAAGACTAAGAAGAGATACTAGAAGATACGAAATCTAAAGGCTAGTGTTAATTACGTTTATGTTTTGGGTTAGTGTAGAACTTGTTCACTGCTCTGACTAGGATATTACATGTATGGGTTAGGAATAACTAATACTTGATTTCCCTGTATCTATTAAACTCTATGTATTATACTGTATCATGAACTGATGTTTAATTTCATAAGGAAATAGTTCTTTATATAATATTTATGCCTTTATTTATTCATCTTATCTAAATATGTTTAATAAATATGATTTAAAAAAAAATTTACCCTCATTTTTATAAATATTAAAACAAATACAAATATTAGTGTGGATTATGTCTAATGTAACGGGGTGTTACAAATTCAACTCAGCCTAGTTCGACTTGGTTTTGCACTCTAGGCTAGCAAGCCTGGATTGAGTTGGATGGTTGGATTTGGGAGCTCTATATATAATTAGAGAAAGAGTAATGATATATTCCTATATTCTTCTATAAATCTTTCTAATACTTTATAAAAAAAATATTGTATGAAAGAAAATGCGTTTAAAATTTTAGAAACATAAAAAAAAAAAAATCAATCCTTACCATACAATGCAAGAACAAGGATTTTGCAGGAGTATTTGAAATTATTCTTAGAGAAAGAGTAATGCTATTAGCACATTATTTTTATTATTATGGACCGAAATTCATGTGTAAGTTTCACTCTTTATTTAATGAGTTATATTCATAATTTTGTAGTTTTTAAGAAATTTTAACCAATAACAAATCATGTGTTAAAATGTGCATTGCTAACATTCCTTATATAATTATGTTGAAATAAAAGTATATCAAAAGTTAAATAATAAACTTAAAAGCTAAAAGTTAAGTTGACATGATAAGAATATTTAAATGTTAATAAAAAGGTAAATAAATATTAATTGAATTTAATTATATTGCAGTAATAATATAAATGCTTTTTTTATAGAAAAAAAGATTATGCATTGACAATATAAAATGATTTTACACTACACTGTCATTTAATCACAAACAACCATGTATGGTAAGTTTGTTAACTTTTACAAAATTATCTTAAAAGTCATATCAACAGTAATTTGTGATTGGATAACGGTATAAAATTATTTTACATAATCATTGCATCACCATTAAACTCATATTTTTTTTTACTCTATCATCTAATCTAATCTCATATTGTTGTGTATGATACATTTGTTGACTTTTATAATAATTATTTTAAAATATAAATTATAATAAATAAAAATACATAAAAAAATAAAGTCAACAATAAAATATATAAAAGAAAAAATGTAATTGTATTTAAAGTGCTACTCATTGAATTCCTTTAAAGATATAAAATCATCAATGATTAAATCAAAATTAAAAGTTTTAGGTATTTGTTAAAACACTAATAACTACTACAAAGAATGCTTTTAACATCAATTTTTTTTTATTTTCTAAATTCCATAAGTCAATGTTTTCATTAATTCCAAAAAAAAGTTTTTAGAACACAATTTAAAACACTTGAAATTCATCTGTTGAGAGCACGTTTTTCAAACACAATATAAACTTCTGTAATGGAAACCTGCCTCTTTTATGACATCCCAGTCACACATTAATTAGCAACTTTTAATTTTTGTGTCTTTCTTGGAAGCAACCTACGACTCTGCTTCACCGGGCGAAAAGCTCTAAATTCTAACACAAAAAGAAACTCACCAAAACGGGGCGTTGCGTGAGTAGCAACAGATCTTCACACCTAGCTTTGTCACGAATAACTTCTGAAATTTTAATTCCGAAACAATTTTACGTAGTTCTAGAATTTAATTTCTTAAATGATGAAATTAAACACGTAAAGATAGATATTAAAATAGAAATTGATAAAAAATAAATAAAAAAAACTGAAAAGGATGTGCTTAAAAAAAGGAGGTGCTTAATTGTCGCTGTTGCCTTCATTTGGACTCTCTTCTAACAGAGGCCCAATTCCAGGGCCCTGTAAGCCCTTCTTGCACGGTTGCACCATTCTTCTCATAACATACAGTGATTTTTAAGGATTAATTTTAATTTTTAGAGCAAAAATAGCAAAATAGTTTTTCACTCTAACGAACGTTACATTTAAAATTTACGCATAAAAGTTGGTTATTAAGAAGCTAAAGTGCATGCATCTTCAAAAAAAAAAGAAGCTAAAGTGCAACTCAATTCAATTTTTTGCGTAAATTTGTAGCTGTATTTTTTGTTTGTTTGAGAATTTGCAAACCTAAATATACAAAAAAAGAAAATAATCTCATGTAAATGGAAAAAAAAGTTAATCTTAAATCTTCTTAAAATAATAACTTAACGTGTTCCACCACCTTTAAAAAACAATATTTCCAATTAATTTATAAAAACAATAATTTACATTTAAGATTTTCTATAAAAAACGATTTTCAGTTACAAATCTAATATTTTAAAATTTAATTATTTTGAGATAAAAAAATGGTTATTTTTAATTTTAAAAATAAAATAACTATTAGCATGAGTTGTTAACACTAATCAAGATTTAATATTTTTATAAAAAAATACACTTATATTATAAATTAAAATATAAAATTTAGAGAGCAAAATTCTAACTATTTTCATGCTCTCAATTAAACATTCTTAATATTATTATTTTTTCTTTTCTTTAGAGATTTATTTTACGTACTATTCTAGGAACTAGTTAAAAATAATTTTTTTCAATTATCTTAAGCTATTCTTCTTTTATCTTTATTTATATATTATACCCTTTTAATTGTTTTTTTAAGTTATACCTCTTAATTGTTTATGTCTTATAATTTATATTTTTATTTTTACATCTAAATTAAATTTTAATAATTTTTACAAAATTATCGATAATTAAAAACTATATTATGATTAAATTTATTTATTATAAATTTAAAATATAATTTATATTTATATATATATATAGATATTTATTTATTAAAAATTTAGTTACATAAAAACAACATTTATTATGTTGATAGATAAGTTTTGATTTTTGACACGCGGAAGACCGACAAGAAGAAACGTAATCAATCTCCACCTAACAACAATCAACCCTTCCTTCCATTTGCAATTAGTCAGTTACCCGTGCATTCGCACGGGTGACGTTGATCTTTATGCATATTATAAAATAATTTTTTTATATAATTGTTTGTTTAAAACTAAAAAATAGCATATAATCTAAAATTAAACATTTAGATCAAAACCAAAAAATAAATATACTTACATTATTAATTTTTAAAATAATTCACATGATAAAGAAATACTGTTTATAAAATTAAATGTTTTTATTTAGACAAACATAATTAATTAATTAAGTGTTTTAAAATGGTAGAAAGAGTAAGAGAGTATTCAAGCAGAGAAAAAATATTTGGTTATAGTCTCACATATATATTTTTATTTTATTTAAAATATTTATAAAATTGTATGAAAATTTTATTATGTTTAAAAATTAAAAAAGGATTTAACTTTTGTTAAATTTAAATATTTTTGTAATTTTAAAATATGAAATAATAAAATAATTCAATTATTTTATAACTATATTGTAAATAAAAAATATAATTTTATAAGTATTATCGTTTATAAACAATATTTAAATAATTTAAAATGTAAAAATTAATTAAATTAGATGCAAACCATTGAAATGAATATTTCTTAAGATAAATTATTATTTTAATATCTAACAAACAATTTATATTTCATTAGCACTTATATGAGACATGTTGTTATAGCCTTATAGGTTTTTGGTACTATCTTTATCTCGTGAGAATAAAACGTACAAAGTTATTAATTATTAAGTTATTTAACGTAGGTACTTTTACTTCTTAATAACATAATAATGCAATATTAAATAATTCTAGAAAAGTATATTATTTGTAATAAATACTTAAAAGATTAATATTTTTGTCCAAGTATTTTGATCAATTATTATTAAGGATTTATAATGATACTATATCTCATATCTCATAAGTATATTAAAAATAAAAGTATAAAATTAAGTTAATTTAAAAATAAAATATTTTAGTTTACAATAAAATTATATATTTTATAGAAAAGAATAAAATAATATAAAATTATTCCAGTTTCAATTCTCAATAGATATATTTTATATTTAAGTCAATCATTGCATAATTATATATTACATCAAATAATTTATAAGTTAGATCAAATACTCCAATTCATAATTTGATAAATAATATTTTTTTATACATAGGAAACGAACTCATGTAACAGGAAGTTTACAACAACTCACATATTGTTTAACTAACTAAGCTAAACCCCCTTAATTTGATTAATAATATTTAATTTTAAATTAACAAAATATTTTTTATATAATTCACCTTAGATTATTTACTTCTATGTTTGATAAGTTACAACATTTCTATCTAAATTGAGGTTTACTTAGCAATTATAGTAATTAACACAAATATAGAAACGCGTTTTAGTGACATGCTTATTAAAAAGCCAACTTGGTGGTGTTACACAATTTTTTTAAAAAAAATCCTTAAAAGATACATGTAGTCTCTATCATAAAAAAATTAAATATATATATATATATATATATATATATATTTCATTTATAATATTAATGATGAAGTAATTTAAAGCTATTTTTTAATAAAAATATATTTATTATATATTTATATAAAAAAATTCACATTTATTAATATATAATATTTATCAACAAAATTTTTGTCTATGGAGTTATTAAACATAGTGATGCGTAAAAATGCGTTTGGAAAGGGCAAGCGTACCCTACGCAGTAGTGTCAGTGGACTCTAGGAGTCCGGATATCGAACCCAAAGAACCAGTCGTGTTCCCGAACAATTAATTTTGCAATGGTTAAACAATTCAATCAAGAATCAAATTTGGGAGAAAATAGAGTTCAATTGTTCAGTTCTTAAGAGCTAAGGATTAAGACAAAAAGATTAACGTGAGACAGTAAGATTGAAATGCCAAGGATTATGATTTTGCATGCATCTTTTTTTCCCTCATCTTGATCTCATTGAATGCTCTAATTAAGTTAATTGTCAGTCCTCTTTAAATTCATTAGTAAACAATTGATCGTAGCTTACTACTGTTGTTTCCCCTGATTCAATTCCCAATTGGTCATAGGTGAATTAAATTAGGGTAAACGATAATACTCAGAGACGTTGATTAATAGAATTAATCCACTGGAAATTCACACAATTAGTTTGATCATGCAAATCATATGAATTCAATCACTTTACAGTTCTGTCAATCTCAGGCAATTGATCATAGACAAAGGACTGACCAATATTTAGAGTGATCAGTTCTAATAACAAACGAAATAGTAAAGATATTCAATAACTGAAAACATCGAGACATTCATTGATAATCAAAGATGGGGTACAAAAGACACAACTACATCATAATCCTAGGCTTGGAGGACTAGCCACTCATGTTCATGAACAAACCAGAAAACCCTATAGAAAACATAAAGATTACAAAGGGATAAGAAATTTTACAAGTAGTACTCCCAATGACGATCTCTACGTCTTACAACAATCAGACTCTCTAACACGTTCTCTATCTCACTCAGAACACTCAGTATTCAGAAACAGAGCAAAAGATGCCAAAAGAGGATTTTCAGCACTTATTTATAAAGTTACAGACTATTGACGTGGGTCACCGCGGCCGTGCTAATCAGATGACCACGGCAGTGGTCCTTGCATAGTCTGGAGGTCTAATCTGCGCGTATTCTGAGCACGGCCGTGGTAAATGAACCACGGCTGTGCTCGAAAAATTGATGCTGATGCAAAACTTTTTAGTGATTCCTGCTTGGCTGTGGTTGCTGCACCACGGCTGTGGTGACTTAGCACGGCCGTTCTAAATTTACCACGGCCGTGGTGTTCCAGACAATGGCAACTTCCTTCAATTTATTTATTTTTAAGCTCTTTTCCTCAAGAAATCCTTGAATTGTCTGTCTTACACAAACTAGTAACAAACCGTGAGTTCTGCCAACAAACTAAGCTCAAATCATATGCAAATGACATCCAAACTGAGATAAAAATACAGTCAAAATCCGGTTTATCACATAGTGTCAAAATATTAGTTTGTAATAAATATATTAACCAATTATATTTAAATTATTTTTTAGAATAAATTTTCAACCTCAATATATAAAATTATTCAACAAAATATTTATAAATTTATTTAAAAATATTTATACAATTTCTAAGTAAAAATGATTTTATAGAATTTAAAAGTAAAAATAAATATTGCTGAGTTTTTGGTATGCAGTTGCACTAAATACTTGATAAAAGAGTTTTGTCACAAATAATAGTTCTACCTTACTCAAGCATGTAGTCTCTTGCGAATGATACTAATGATCTCTATAATAAAAAAAATTAAAACTAATTTAATTTATGACATTATTAAAGAAGCAATTTAAATCTATTTTGTAATAAAAATATAATTGATAAATTAATTTATTATATATTTATGTAAAAAAACTTAACATAATATGTTAATATTAATCATAAAAAATTTCATTTTTAAAGTTATTAAACATAAAGTCAAAATGTTATTTTGTAATAAATATATTAACTAATTAGATTTAAATTAATTTTTGGTATAATACTTTCAACCTCATAATATAAATATTATTCAACAAAATATTTATTAATGAAGTTATTTAAAAATATTTTATACAACTTCTAAGTAAAAATGATTTTATAGAATTCAAAGTAAAAAAAAATATTGTTAAGTCTTTGGTATGCAGTTGTTTAAATACTCAGAAAAAGAGCTTTGTGGCCCATATCTACCTAACTCAAATAGGATTTGTCTCCCGTGAATGATACTTATGATTTCTACCATAAAAAAATTAAAATTAATTTAATTTATAATATTATTAATAAATTAATTTAAAACTATTTTTGAATAAAAATAAATTTAATAAATAAATTTTAATATATTTATTATATATTTATCAAAAAAATACATTATTATATAAATATTAAGCAACAAAATTTTCATATATGAAGTTATTAAACATAGAATCAAATATTAATAAATATTAACTAATTAATTAAATTTAAATTATTTTTTAGTATAAATTTTTAACCTCAAAATATAAATATTATTCAACAAAATATTTATTTATGAAATCATTTACAATTATTTTATGCGATTTCTAAGTAAAAATGATTTTATAGGATATCAATATAAAAATAAATATTCTTGAGTTTTGGGTATACAACTGTATTAAATACTCGGAGAAAATGCTTTGTCTCATATAATGATTTTACCTAACTCGGATTGTCCTTTGTGAATGATACTTGTGTCTCTATCATAAAAAATTAAAACTAATTTAATTTATGATATTATTGATGAAGTAATTTAAAATTATTTTGTCATAAAAATAAATTTAATAAATTAATTCTAATATATTTATGTGAAAAAATATATGAACTAATTAATTAGATTTAAAAAAAATTGTTTCAACCTCAAAATATAAATATTATTCAACAAAATATTTATTTATGAAATCATTTACAATTATTTTATATGATTTCTAAGTAAAAATGATTTTATAGGATATCAACATAAAAATAAATATTGTTGAATTTTGGGTATATAACTGTATTAAATATTCAGAGAAAGAGCTTTGTCTCCCATAATGATTGTACACCTGACTCAAGTAAGATTATCTCCTGTGAATAACACTTGTGATTTTTAACATAAAAAAATTAAAACTAATTTAATTTATGATATTATTGATGAAGTAATTTACAACTATTTTGTAATAAAAATAAATTTAATAAAATAATTTATTATATATTTATTTTAAAAAACTGAACATTATTATATAAATATCAATCAACAAAATTTCATATAGAATTTCAAAGTAAAAATAAATATTGTTGAATCTTTGGCATGTAGTTGGGTTAAATACTTGAAAAAAGAGTTTTGTCACCCATAATGGTCCTACTTAATTTAGGATTGTCTCCCATGAATGATACTCAGCGTAGGGGCTCTACAATAAAAAATTAAAACTAATTTAATTTATGATAATATTGGTGAAGTAATATAAAACGATTGTGTAATAAAAATATATTTAATAAATTAATTTATTATATAGTTATGTAAAAAAAAAAACTTAACATTATTATATAAATAATAATCAACAAAATTTTATTTTATGATGTTATCAAATATATAGTCAAAATATTATTTTATAATAAATATATCAACTAATTAGATTTAAATTAAATTATAGTATAAAACTTTCAACCTCATTATTAAATATTATTTGATAAAAATATTTATTTATAAATTTATTTAAAAATATTTATACAATTTCTAAGTAAAAATGATTTTATAGGATTTAAAAGTAAAAATAAACATTGTTGAGTCTTTGGTATGCAGTTGTGCCAAATACTTAAAAAAAGAGCGTTGTCGCACATAATATTTCTACCTGACTCAAGCATGTTGTCTCTTCTGAATGATACTAATGGTCTCTACAATAAAAAAAATTAAAACTACTTTAATTTATGATATTATTGATGAAGTAATTTACAACTATTTTGTAATAAAAATAAATTTAATAATATAATTTATTATATATTTATTTTTAAAAACTGAACATTATTATATAAATATCAATCAACAAAATTTCGTATAGAATTTCAAAGTAAAAACAAATATTGTTGAGTCTTTGGCATGTAGTTGGGTTAAATACTCGAAAAAAGAGTTTTATCGTCCATAATGGTCCTACTTAACTTAGGATTGTCTCCCATGAATGATGCTTAGCTTAGGGACTCTACAATAAAAAATTAAAACTAATTTAATTTATGATAATATTGGTGAAGTAATTTAAAACTATTGTGTAATAAAAATATATTTAATAAATTAATTTATTATATAATTATGTAAAAAAAACTTAACATTATTATATAAATAATAATCAACAAAATTTTATTTTATGATGTTATCAAATATATAGTCAAAATATTATTTTATAATAAATATATTAACTAATTAGATTTAAATTAAATTCTAGTATAAAACTTTCAACCTCATTATTAAATATTATTCGATAAAAATATTTATTTATAAATTATTTAAAAATATTTATATGATTTCTAAGTAAAAATGATTTTATAGGATTTAAAAGTAAAAATAAACATTGTTGAATCTTTAGTATGCAGTTGTGCTAAATACTTGAAAAAAGAGCTTTGTCACACATAATAGTTCTACCTGACTCAATCATGTTGTCTCTTCCGAATGATACTAATGGTCTCTACAATAAAAAAAATTAAAACTAATTTAATTTATGATATCATTAAAGAAGCAATTTAAATCTATTTTGTATTAAAAATATATATTATAAATTAATTTATTATATATTTATGTAAAAAAAAACTTAACATAATATGTAAATATTAATCATAATTTTTTTTTTTAAAGTTATTAAACATAAAGTCAAAATGTTATTTTGTGATAAATATATTAACTAATTTGATTTAAATCAATTTTTGGTATAATACTTTCAACCTAATAATATAAATATTATTCAAAAAAATATTTATTTATGAAGTTATTTAAAAATATTTTATACAAATCCTAAGTAAAAATAAATATTGTTAAGTCTTCAGTATGCAGTTGTCTTAAATACTCAGAAAAAGAGTTTTATCCTCCATATCTAGCTGACTCAAATAGGATTGTTTCCGGTGAATGATACTTGTGATTTCTACCATAAAAATTAAAATTAATTTAATTTATTTAAAAAATTTAATAAACAACTTTAAAAATATTTATTTAAAAAATCAACAATATTATATAAATATTAATCAACAATATTTTTGTATATTATATGAGGTTATTAAACATAGAGTCAAATAATATTTTGTAATAAATATATTTATTATAAAATGATTTCTAAGTATAAATGATTTTATAAAATTTCAAAGTAAAAATAAATATTGTTAAGTCCTGCGTATACAGTTGTGTTAAATTCTTGGAGAAAAAATGTTTTCACATAAAAATATATTTATGTAAAAAAATTACATTATCATATAAACATTACTAATTGTAGATACCCAATTTTGTCCGAACAACCTAAAAATAAAGGGAAAAATGAGAAAATTTAAAAAGAAAATAGAGCAAACAAAAATAACAAAAAAATTAATTAAAAATTAGCAAAAAAAAAATGAATCATTCAATTTTCCTTTGACACAATGAAAATCAAAATCTATTCTTGTTTATTTTCCATTATCAATTTGCAACTCAATTATATTTACAAAAGAAAAAAAAATACAAAAAATAAATAAAAAAATACAAAACAATTCAGATAAAAAAAAAGGGGGGAAGAAAAAGATGAAGAAGAAAAATGAATTCAAAGGGGGATCCGTGTACAAACAAAAAGAAAAAGAAAAGAAATAAAAAAGAAGAAGAAAAAGGATGAGGTTCATGCTATATTCAGTTTGCTCCAAACAATCTTTTCCCTTGCCTCCTGCACCACACTATTTTTGGCCTAAACACATCAGCTTTGCAGGCACTACTCTGCAGCTACAGCAACACACCTTGCACTGCCGGCTGCCCCCCACGCCAAATGTACCTTGGGTTTGTCTATGTCTCAACTTCACAGACCACTCTGGGATAGCACTCACATTCCCTTGGGCATTCAAACACTTCACGACACACACACTTTGAGATTCATACTTCTTTCTCCCTGTTCTCTCTTGGACAGAAAATGGTGAGCACCTTTCACTTCCCATGAACCAACGTTGCAACCCTTCTCTTACCACAAGCCTGCATACACACCATGCCACTGCATAGCCAACATTTAGAACCAAATACACAACCAAAACCACTGCAAACCACCCTCTTCATGGTGCACATACACGAACCAGTAACCAACTCACCACACCCTTGAGCCTAACTGTTGAGTTACGAATAAACATAACCATGAGATGCTGCCAGCGAACCCCACAAGCCAAGGGACCAAGCGTTATATCATCAGCTTCTGCGTTCAACCAGTAAACAACTACATGGACCTAGATGCAAGCATCAAACTCACCACCATTGTTTGATTTCTCTAAACTTCGTCTTAGTTTGTTCCTTTTTTTTTTTTTCCTCGTGTTGACTTTTTAATCTTTTTCATGCATGTTTGTCGTTTAGTTTAGTCTGTCTACTAATTTGTTTTGATTTCACCTCCTTGGTCATGGGTTTGCTAAGTTGAACATGGTATTAGTTACTTTAGCATTCCTGGTTTTAATGTTTTTCCAGTGTCTAAGTGGTAAAAATAAAAAGGCAATGTATATTTCTTTTCTTTTAATCTAAATTCTGAAATCTGCACCTCTGTTGCCGTATCCTCCTTTTTCTCCTTGATCATATTCACTTTTATTCTGTTATGGTGTGCAACATAAAATATGGAATGTATACTTCTTGTGCAAGTTGTGAAGCCATATAATTCTTATGATTTTCTTTTTCTTATTCTTCATTTTGTTGTTATTTTATTATATTGAACATGGTTTTGTTGTTACATTTTTACGTTTGTAGGAACTATCATTAAAAGAAATAATTAAAAATAAAATAAAATAAAAATATTAGTGAAACTTTAGTGAAACAAAATTTATAAAATTAAGTGCTTATAATTTAACAAGGAAAAATAACAAAGTAAATGAAATTGTCAAGTGAAAAAGGAGGTTGATTAGATGTACATCTTTTTTACCTTTCGAAATTTTGAGGATACAAGTTGTGACAATTTGGGGTACTCAAATTTCTCCCTTGATTAATCTCAATTAATAATGATAACAAAATCTTTATTAGATGAAGGATTAATTGGATGTGACATCTTCTTAATCTTGAGGTTTTGAGACACAAGCCGTGACGACTTGATGTTTTGAAACTTCTCTCTAAAATGACACCGTTAAATCCAAACTTTATGCTCCAATAATATAATCATAAATCTAAGTATTTTATAATTAGTTTATAATTAATGATAAAAAATGATTATTAGAGAAATGATTAATTGGATATGACATCTTCTTAATCCTGAGGTTTTGGAATACAAGCCGTGACGACTTGATGTTTTAAAATTTCTCTCTAAATTGGCACTATTAAATCAAATTAAATTGCTACAAAAGTAAAAATTTCTAAAATTAAAAAAAAACATAAAAAAAACTAATAACAAAATTAAAAAACACCAACACATGTAACACCCCGTTACATTAGACATAAACCACACTAATATTTTTATTTATTTTAGTTATCATAAAATTGAGGGTAAAATTTTTCTGCGTTTAAATAAAACATTCATAGAACATATTTAGCATACAGAAAATATTTTATAAAGAACCATGATCTTCTTTTAAATAAACATCAGTTCACATCACAAAATAAATATAGAGAAATTATGTACTAGCTAATCCCAACCCATACATCAAATAATCCTAGTCAGAGCAGTACACAATTTCTACCCAAAAACAATAATGAATAAAACTAGCCTTTAAGTCTCGTATCTTCTCGTCAGTCTCCGCAATCTCTGGAAATAACCGTGTCCACAGAAGAGCTCGATCGTTGGGCATGACCGTCATCTTCACGTATCCAATCAACAAGTATATACACAACAAGAAAGAGAAAGGAGTGAGACTTGATTCTAATATATATATATATATATATATATATATATATATATATATATATATATATATATATATATATATATATATATATATATATATATTACTAACGGTATAACTACCGTTTAGATAATAGCGGGGGATCCTAGTATTCATCTAGTCATAACGTCTCAACTCCTAATAACTCAAACCTCTAGACGCAGTATGGATCCATACTCCCTGATTGGAAGTGATTGGGAGTACATACACCTCAACCCTATGGCAAAAACCTTCATCTTCCCTAGATTAACTCAAATTTTCTCAATTTAGGACATCCACAGTCCTATACAACTCAGGCGTACTCTTGCACCAATCAATGGAATGCTAAGCAGTTGTTGGGATTGTCAAGCTTGGTCAGATGAAGTCCTCGACACAGGGTGCTCTCCTGACCTTTAGTTACTTCATCACTCGACACCGTACCCCCTAGACTTCCGTCAGTGAGTCCCTGCCTTTCACTCCCCAGCTTGCCAGGCTGTGTCTTCCACTATAGGCAACATGCTGTTGCATGTTCCTCTTTTAACAGTACTCACACTAGAGTACTCACAAGTCACTTTACTCATCATCATTTGACATAACATCTCTGTCCCTCAGACAGATAAACAGTATATAACTAGTATACATCACCATTCACTATATCACATCTAATATCACTGGTCTCATTCACTGAGCACCAGTACATAGTAACAATAATAACATTGTTAGAGTACAATCATCATGTCATGTCAACACATCAAAGCATCTTATCACATATTAAGTATATAAATGTAATATCATAAGGTATTTAAACAAGACAGTAGATACTTTTCTAATCATTAATCTAATAATTAACTAATGTTTAACTAATCATTATTTGTATTAAAATCTTATTTAAAACTTATCAAGTTAAATTTATTTGCTTTATCTTTTTCTTTGTCTAATCCCTTAATTTAAATTGTAAAGAGAAACAACTTTCTAACTTACTATAAGTATTTCTGGTACAAGCATAAATAGATTTTTAATATTTACAAATTCCTTTCTGGTATGGAAGATCAGATTATACCACAATCATAGTGCATACTTAGAATTTTCATAGACTATGTTCAAAAACTTAGTAGTAAGAAAAAATCCTTTTTCTGGTGTGGAAGATCAGATGAAACTGCAACCACAGAGCATACTTCGGATCTTACTCTACTAATTTTAAAAACTCAGTTTAATACAAAGAAAATAAATTCTCATCATAATCTTACAACATATATATAATTTTTTCTAAATTTGTTCTATATTCTCATTTCCAGTGAAATCAAAAGTTGAAGAGATAAATTTTTTAAAATTTCCAGAAAACTTTGAACCATCTAGTAGACTTTGTCGATTTTATAAAAATAGTAAATGAACTTATTTTATTATGAAATTTTTATGGTAGATATATAAGACATGTATAAACATCATGATATTTTTATTTTTCCAGAAAACAGTCCAGATTTGTCCCAGTAATTTCCAACATAATGGAAATTTTTCATAAAGTTCAGAACAGGTGGGTCAACTTGTAACTGGAATATATAATTCATTTTATCGTATTTTGTAGTAAGTCCAAAAGCAAAGTTGTAGATTTTTAAGTCTATTTTCATTTAAAACTGGTTTCACACGATTTCGTTAAGTATAACTTGAGATATTCATAAAATAGTGACTGGTGTCCGGGTCAAAATGCTGGAACATAGTTATATATTACTTTGTTCTGTGTCAGTTTATGTTTGTTCCTTCTTATTATAAGAATAGGAACGTGTACTGGAAAAAACAATAAAAAGGAAAATTATAACAAAAATTGGGCATGGTCTCATCTAAAAGAGGGACACTTGTAACAGTTCCAATAACAAGAAAATTCACAAATAATAGAAATATAGCCGGAATAGTAAATAAGAATTTAAAGTGATGCAGAAAATAATCAAAAGTAAAATTTATATAAAATAAAGTACGAAAGTAAGAAAGAGCAATAAAAGAATCAAGGTCTCACTCCCCCCTTACCTAGGAAATGAGTTCGGATTCACCAAGGAGGAGAGGAAGAGTAAACAAGATTGCTTCTTGATGGTGAAAGAAGGTAGTTTTGGGGGTGTAATAAGAAAAATTGAAGAAGAAGAAAACAAAAGCGCAAGAGACAGAGAGAGAACGTAGGTGCATAATAGTGAAGGAACTGGCTTCCTTTTTATAGACGTCAGTGAATGAGGATTTTTTTTTTTCAACAGTGAGTTGAGTGGGTAGCTGAAGTGGGTGAAAGTCACGTGGAGAGGGTAGCTCCAACTACGCGAGAGATTTTCTGCATAAATTTTTACGTTTTCTTATACTACTGGTATAAATTTATACGCTTAAATTTTTAACTTTTTGATCAAACAATTTTATTTTTAATTGAAACTTTTTAGTAAACTTAATTTATGTCCATTATTAATTATCATAACTAAAAATTAAATTTTTATAATTATATTCAAATAATTCACAGTAATTTTGATTTAGATCTATAAATTTTCAAACTTTATTAGAAATTATATTTTTATATGTGTGACTTAAAAATGAACTGACTTTATCAGTTTCATCAAATTTTGATATTAATCCTATACTGACTTATCAACAATACACTTTAAGCATTCCTTGAATTACTTTTTGTACCTATATTTTTACTGTTTACATCATTTTTGTTGATTTTGCATCAGTGTTTCAATTGAATAAAAATTCAACTACTTGGGTATTCACACCTATAAAACATATTTAAACTTATAAAACATGATTTCAAGTTCAAACAATTATTTCGTAATTATTTGAGACTTTTCCTCATATATATCATAAATACAATAATTATATACTCAATCGTTGTTTTAATAGTTTTTCGAACTTTGGTCCGAAATAATTATTAAAAATTCACGATTAAGTAGAACAAGAAATCTTGATCAAAATAGTATGAATCAATATTTCAATATTCTATCTTGATTTCTCAATATTAAATTATTAATAAAAAAAAATAGACAAAATAAAAATGAGGATGTTACAACACATAACTATTTTCTACAAAAGAACTACGTTACTCTGAATTCTCCATTGCACCTGGAGATACGTAGGAGCAGGGGAACCACTCCTGTCGAGCTAAAAAGATAAAAAAAAAATATTAACTCTTTTTTTTCATAATAATAATAATAAAATTAATCTTCATGAAAAATAAATAAAATAAACCTTTGTCAAAGTTTTTCTTTTTTAATTAGTTTTGGGTGAGATAAATATTTTAAAAAAGTCATAAATAATTTGCTTAATTAATTAGAGGTAACCGTCTTAGGACGGACGTTGTAGGGTGCTAACACCTTCCTTATGCGTAATCGACTCCCGAACCCAAAATCTGGTTTCGAGACCATTTCCTTTTAAAGGTTTTTTTCGTGATTTTCCTTAATAAACTATGGTGGCGACTCCTCTGATTTTTTACATATATTTTGGCCGTCCCGCCGCGACTCCGGTTGCGACACTAATCAACATTAAATTTTTGTATATGATGTTAGATACACATATTAAATCAACAAAAAGAAAGCAATAGAGAGAAATTATACAATAATAACATTAAATTATATAAATTAATAAGTAATTATAAAAAAAATTATTAAATTAAAATAATAATAACATATTTTTATATAATATTGAGTATATTATGTATTAAATATTAAAAAAAATGAAATATTTATATTAACCAAACCACAATATTCTTTTATATTTATGATTGTATAAACTAATATAAATTTTCATATATAAAAGACAAAAAACAATAATATAAGTAAGTGAATTTTTATAATAATTATAAAAATATGTGTGTAAGTAAAAAAAATGAAGAAAGAAAGTGATAGAGAGAAAAAAAAAGGAGAAAGGGAACAGAAGAGAAAGAAGAAGAAGAAGAAAGTGAGAAAGAGAAAAAAGGAGAAAGGGTACAGAAGAGAGAGAAGAAAAAGAAAGGGAGAGAGATAAAAGAGGAGAGTGAGACCAAAAAGAGAGAAAAAAAGAAAAAGAACAGAATTTGTTAAAAGACAAAAAAACCAATCAAAAGTATATGTGTCATTCAATTAAAAGGGTTAATAATGTCTTTTCCACAGCCTAAAGATTTCTTATATTTATTTAAAAATCAACATTATTATATAAATATTAATCAACAATATTTTTGTATATTATATGAGGTTATTAAACATAGAGTCAAATAATATTTTGTAATAAATATATTTATTATAAAATCATTTCTAGGTAAAAATGATTTTATAAAATTTTGAAGTAAAAATAAATATTGTTAAGTCCTGCGTATACAGTTGTTTTAAATTTTTGGAGAAAAAATGTTGTCACATAGAAATATATTTATATAAAAATATTACATTATCATATAAACATTACTAATCAACATTAAATTTTCGTATATGACATTAGATGCACATATTAAATCAACAAAAAGAAAGCAATAGAGAGAAATTATACAATAATAACATTAAATTATATAAATTAATAAGTAATAAGTAATTATAAAAAATTATTATTAAATTAAAATAATAATAACATATTTTTATATAATATTGAGTATATTATGTATTAAATATTAAAAAAATGAAATATTTATATTAACAAAACCACAATATTTTTTTTATATTTATGATTTTATAAGCTAATATAAAATTTCATATATGAAAGACATAAAGCAATAATATAAGTAAGTGAATTTTTATAGTAATTATAAAAATGTGTGTAAGTAAAAAAAAAATGAAGAAAGAAAGTGATAGAGAAAAGAAAAAAAGGAGAAAAGGGACAGAAGAGAAAGAAGAAGAAGAAGAAGAAGAAGAAAGTGAGAAAGAGAAAAAAGGAGAAAGGGTATGGAAGAGAGAGAAGAAAAAGAAAGGGAGAGAGAGAAAATAGGAGAGTAAGACCAAAGAGAGAGAAAAAAAGAAAAAGAAAAGAATTTGTTAAAAGACAAAAAAACCAATATAAAGTATATGTGTCATTCAATTAAAAGAGTTAATGCTGTCTTTTCCACAGCCTAAAGATTTCTTATATTTATTTAAAAAATCAACATTATTATATAAATATTAATCAACAAAAATTTTATATATTATATGAGGTTATTAAACATAGAGTCAAATAATATTTTTAGATAAATATATTTATTATAAAATGATTTCTAAGTAAAAATGATTTTATAAAATTTAAAAGTAAAAATAAATATTGTTAAGTCCTGCGTATACAGTTGTGTTAAATTCTTGGAGAAAAAATGTTGTCACATAAAAATATATTTATGTAAAAATATTACATTATCATATAAACATTACTAATCAACATTAAATTTCGTATATGATGTTAGATGCACATATTAAATCAACAAAAAGAAAGCAATAGAGATAAATTATACAATAATTACATTAAATTATATAAATTAATAAGTAATAAGTAATTATAAAAAAATATTATTAAATTAAAATAATAATAACATATTTTTATATAATATTGAGTATATTAGGTATTAAATATTTAAAAAATGAAATATTTACATTAACAAAACCACAATATTTTTTTATATTTATGATTATATAAGCTAATATAGATTTTTATATATAAAAGACATAAAACAATAATATAAGTAAGTGAATTTTTATAATAATTATAAAAATATGTGTGTAAGTAAAACAAATAAGAAAGAAAGTGATAGAGAAAAAAAAAAGGAGAAAGGGGACAAAAGAGAAAGAAGAAGAAGAAGAAAGTGAGAAAGAGAAAAAAGGAGAAATGGTACGGAAGAGAGAGAAAAGAGGAGAGAGAGACCAAAGAGAGAAAAAAAAAGAAAAAAAAAAGAATTTGTTAAAAGACAAAAAAAACCAATAAAAAGTGTATGTGTCATTCAATTAAAAGGGTTAATACTATCTTTTTCACATCCTAAAGATTTCTTATATTTATTTAAAAAATCAACATTATTATATAAATATTAATCAACAAAATTTTTGTATATTATGAGGTTATCAAACATAGAGTCAAATAATATTTTGTAAGAAATATATTTACTATAAAATGATTTCTAAGTAAAAATGATTTTATAAAATTTCAAAGTAAAAATAAATATTGTTAAGTCTTGCGTATACAATTGTGTTAAATTCTTGGAGAAAAAATGTTGTCACATAAAAATATATTTATGTAAAAATATTACATTATCATATAAACATTACTAATCAACATTAAATTTTCATATATGATGTTAGATGCATATATTAAATCAACAAAAAGAAAGCAATAGAGATAAATTATATAATAATAACATTAAATTATATAAATTAATAAGTAATAAGTAATTATAAAAAATTATTATTAAATTAAAATAATAATAACATATTTTTATATAATATTGAGTATATTATGTATTAAATATTTAAAAAATGAAATATTTATATTAACAAAATCACAATATTTTTTTATATTTATGATTATATAAGCTAATATAAATTTTTATATATAAAAGACATAAAACAATAATATAAGTAAGTGAATTTTTATAATAATTATAAAAATATGTGTGTAAGTAAAAAAAAATGAAGAATGAAAGTGATAGAGAAAAAAAAAAGGAGAAAGGGGACAGAAGAGAAAGAAAAAGAAGAAGAAAGTGAGAAAGAGAAAAAAGGAGAAAGGGTACGGAAGAGAGAGAAGAAAAAGAAAAGGAGAGAGAGAAAAGAGGAGAGTGAGACCAAAGAGAGAGAGAAAAGGAAAAAGAAAAGAATTTGTTAAAAGACACATAAACCAGTAAAAAGTATATTTGTCATTCCATTAAAAGGGTTAATACTGTCTTTTTCACAGCCTAAAGATTTATTATATTTATTTAAAAAATCAACATTATTATATAAATATTAATCAACAAAATTTTTGTATATTATATGAGATTATTAAACATAGAGTCAAATAATATTTTGTAATAAATATATTTATTATAAAATCATTTCTTAGTAAAAATGATTTTATAAAATTTCAAAGTAAAAATAAATACTATTAAGTCCTGCGTA
The DNA here is from genome assembly GCA_026413185.1 of Pueraria montana var. lobata. Classification (NCBI taxonomy): domain Eukaryota; kingdom Viridiplantae; phylum Streptophyta; class Magnoliopsida; order Fabales; family Fabaceae; genus Pueraria; species Pueraria montana. The sequence continues at coordinate 10,839,809 of CM048654.1, forward strand.
TACAGTTGTGTTAAATTCTTGGAGAAAAAATGTTGTCACGTAAAAATATATTTATGTAAAAATATTACATTATCATATAAACATTACTAATCAACATTAATTTTTCGTATATGATGTTAGATACACATATTAAATTAACAAAAAGAAAGCAATAGAGATAAATTATACAATAATAACATTAAATTATATAAATTAATAAGTAATAAGTAATTATAAAAAATATTATTAAATTAAAATAATAATAACATATTTTTATATAATATTGAGTATATTATGTATTAAATATTAAAAAAATGAAATATTTAATTAACAAAACCACAATATTTTTTTTATATTTATGATTATATAAGCTAATATAAATTTTTATGTATAAAAGACATTAAACAATAATATAAGTGAATTTTTATAATAATTATAAAAATATGTGTAAGTAAAAAAAATAAAGAAAGAAAGTGATAGAGAAAAAAAAAAAAGAGAAAGGGGACAAAAGAGAAAGAAGAAGAAGAGAAAGAAGAAAGTGAGAAAGAGAAAAAAGGAGAAAGGGTATAAAAGAAAAAGAAGAAAAAGAAAGAGAGAGAGAGAAAAGAGGAAAGTGAAATCAAAGAGAAAGAAAAAAGAAAAGAAAAGAATTTATTAAAAAATAAAAAAATTAATAAAAAAACATATGTGTCATTTAATTAAAAAGGTTAATACTTTCTTTTCATGGTGTAAAAATTTCTTATAGTAGAAGTCAAAAGATTTCTTATATTGTCGGTGGAAGGTCGAAGCTGAATAGTGAATAATTTTTCAGAACACAGGATTTGGTGAAACGATGAGCAGTGATAGGAAAATTGGGGTTGCCTTGGATTTCTCCAAAGGAAGCAAGATCGCTCTCAAATGGGCTATTGAGAATCTTCTCCGCAACGGCGACACACTCTACATCGTCCACATCAAGCCTCCCCAAGGCAGTGAATCCCAAAATCTTCTCTGGTCCACCACTGGTTCACGTAATTCTCCCCTTATCATCAAATTCCTTTGTTTTTTTTATCATGTTGTGGAATTTGGATCTTGGAATTCTGATTACGCTGTGATGTGGGTGTGTGTGTGAAGCTCTGATTCCGTTGTCGGAGTTTCGTGAGAAGGAGGTGATGCATCACTATGAGGTTGATACTGATGCCGAGGTGTTGGATTTACTTGACATCGCTTCTAGGCAGAAACAGGTTTTTAGTTTTTACCGTTGCTAATTACTAAGCGATCCTTATTGTGTGTTGTTGGATTGGGTTTTTGCATGTTGAATTTGCTTTGAATATAGGTGAGTGTGGTGGCAAAGCTATACTGGGGGGATGCAAGAGACAAAATTTGTGAAGCCGTTGGGGATTTGAAGCTTGACTCTTTGGTCATGGGTAGCAGAGGATTGGGCGCCATACAGAGGTTTTTCTTTTCCTTTTTATCATTTAGCCCTCTAGTCTACAGATAAGTACAATAGTACATGCATCAAAATAACATCATGTGAATTGACAATAATGGTTTAAATTATTTTTTCAAAGAACAAAATTAGATACACTAGTTCCTTATGTACATTTGGTGTTGATTTTAAATTAGATTTGAAATTTATAACCTATGTTGACCTTTATTACAAATTTTTATTTTTTTTATATAGATTACTGAAGTGAAACTTCAATTTTTATTAGAGAACAATACTAAAAGAGTGGTGATACATGGACACCAATATCTCTTACAAACATTCCATCCATGCCTATATTATTATGTATCATACATTCATACCTATACTTATATTTCTTTTCTCTCTCCCTAAGTGTAGAATAGCATGGAGTGGTCCATGAGACATTTTCCATACTAAAAACACTTGAAAGAAACTTTATCTAATTCAAAATAAAAACGTGCTAATGAGTAATTGTATATGGATACTGTAATATCATATAACTCCAATAACACCACATATCATTTCTCTCTATTTCTTTCTTCATATCATATTATATTACTTATCATATCTACACTTTTCTCTTTTCTCTCTCTAGGTGTTATCTAGTATGTGATGCCATGTATAATTTTCCAATTAGAAAATGAAACATACTTGCAAATTGTCAAGTTGCATCGATGAACAATGTTAATTTGTTGATGCTGTTTATTTTAATTGCTTGATTGTAGGGTATTGCTGGGGAGTGTGACCAGTTATGTGACCACAAATGCGAATTGCCCTGTAACTATTGTGAAAGACACTGCCCCTTCAACTGTCTGATATGCAACTGAATTTGATTGGCCTTTGCAATCGGTTTTTCTATCTTCATCAGAGACCACACTGTGTTTCCCTCCGTTCTTACTTCTTAGACATGTTTAATTGGGATTATGAACACACTTAATGATTAAGGATTCGTCAACCATAATGTATAGTCTTTTAGGAGTCTCGTTTAAGTGTTTGGTTATAGCCATAAAATTGTGCTTATAAATAAGCTTTGTGCTGGATCTGTTCCAAACTTACTAGTGCACATGATGTGGTGGTGTGAAATGTTTGATACTTGATTTGATTCTCACTGTCTTTACTGCGTCACATAGTGTTATCAATCTGTTGCTTTTGGGATATTCTATGACTTGTTTATGTTGATGTTTAGTAGGGTGGCTTTATTTAACTACATCTTTATCCCCATGTTTGTCAATAAATTTAAACATGGTTATTCTGTTCTTGCCACATTCTTCTACAACATTTCCTTATTTTGGGTGAACTAAGGAGTCTGAAAGCCTAACAAAAGACTACCTACTTACTCTTTGATGGAAAGTGTTACATGAATTAAATAACAATTGCAAAGAAACACAGGAAGGAATAAAATCAAACACACGTTCGAATGTAATGTTGCTTCTGAGTAAAGTGACTAATGCTCCAAACATTTTGTTACTCTTTTTTAACCTCCCCAACCATACTCCACAAACTCCTCATTGTATCCACTACAGAAGAAGTCTGAAGCTTGATTCTCTTCCTTCTTTTAAGTAATTCTTCCTTGCACGTTTTTATTAGAGTGTGTTTGATAAGACCATAAGACACTTTAGTAGCTTATAAGATATTTTAACTTGTTTATAAACTAATTTGACCAAAAGGCTCCATACCAAATTTATTGATCACCAGTGCAATGTTAGTGTCTACACATCAATTGTCTAACCTCAATTATCTTCTTTTCTGGCTTTTTCACAAGGAGAAAGTTCTTTTTATGGATACTCCCTGGTGCATAGACATTGGGTTTCTAAAATCCTTTACAAAAGGATTGCAATTGCCTTATAGAATGTCTTTGGAGAGAAACTGAGAGTACTGGTCATCATATGTTGTATGGTAAACTTAAATTTAAAAATAATTAAAAATATAAAACATGTTAAATTACATATCTAAAAATTTAATAGACAAGATATTAAAATAAATAAATTTAATAAAACATGAGATGATTATCCACTTGTAATGGGAAAATAGTTTATATGTAAATAGATATAAACTGTTAACGTGAAGTGTAGGTGTATTAATAATTGTAACACAATTAATAAAAAAAAGTTATAACTATTAATAACTTTGGAATAAATATTTCATACCACGTTTTGACACAAAAATTTATAGCATGATATTCAAACTTTTATTATAAATAGATTTTAAGTGATTTTCACTTCTATCATAAACAAAATTTATTAATGATTTTTTATAGCACACATCAAGTGTATGGTTAAGAAAATAAAAACATTTTTTATTTAAAGATATTTATTATATTTAAAACAAAATCATTAAGTATTTATTTTAAGTAATTAAAATTATTTAAAAGCGTGCATTTTATGCCCTTTTAACTTATGCATCAAATACACAGTATAAAAAATATATATTAAATTAGAGTGATAAGATTTTATCCAAATATCTAAAAAATGTTTTCGTCTTTTTACATATTTAATGATTTTTTGAAGAAGTACATATTTAATCATTGGTTATATTTAAATGAGTTTAATTTTTTTTTATACATTATCATTCTAAAATTTTTACATTGTCAAATATTAGAATTCACTATAAACATGAGATTTAAAATAATTACAAAAATCAACAATCTTACAATACATAATAATTTATAATTTAATAACAATGTAAAAAACATTTATATTATCCATGCATTCTAATTAAATTCTATTTAAAATCATACATGCGCACTATAAAAATTCTATTCCAAATATTTATCACACATGCATATAATTTTTAATATTTAACTTGAGATTTTTTTAAAATTATTGTAAAAAAGATTAAAAAAAAACTAATATATCTGATACACACATATTTTTATGTGATTTATTAAATTCTAAATTGTTTTTAATTATTTAAATAACATAACGATAAGGTATAATAATATAATTTATCCCAGTATTTAATAGTGCATCAAAATATAAACCCGGAAAAAGCATGAATCAATTGTGAGTATGAAAAGCTAAAGACTAATTGTTAGTTTAATATTTAAAAAGTGGAGGGCAATTTGTAAAATTAATTGTCGTTGTAGTATAGTGGTAAGTATTTCCGCCTGTCACGCGGACGACCCGGGTTCGATCCCCGGCAACGGCGAAAATTTATTTTTTTTTTGGTTTTTTTTTTTTTTCCTTCATTTCTGTTTACACAGTTTAAAAAGGCTTATACGACATTCTCTTAATACAATCGCTGAGCTGAGAGGACAAAACCTCATCGGGTTTTATTGCGAATAATTCACATAATGTTATCTTTCTTTGGTTTTGTTTCATCATCAGCGGACATGTCCGCCGTGTCACGCCGGAAAATGGCCACGACCAAAATTCACATAATGGCCTTAGACGGCATTGTCAACGTGAATTCACTCTTCACCTTAGCCCTCTTCCTCGGCATCACCTCCACCAGCACCCTCATCGGCCACCACGACTCCCACTGCGCCTCCAGAACCTCCATTTCCGAAGGCCTCATCGCGTTCCACGTGTACTCCTTCAGCTCCTTCCTCTTCTCCAGCCTCATCGCCTTGGCTCTCAAAAACGTCATTAACTTCAGCAAGGACGTCCAAGACGACAACAACAACCACTGGGTTCATAGTATGGCAAAAATTAACACTGTCGTTTTGGGGTTGGGGACTCTCGTTTCGGCTTTTGGGTCCGTTTTCGGATGTGGGTTTTTGATGATGGCTCTTGTGGATTTGGTTCAGATCAAGTTAGGAACTTTGGCTTGTGGTAGTCCTCACACTTTCGCTGCCGTTGCTGCATTGCTCGTTCTTGTTCCCACTGCGCTTCTTATCTATGTTGTTCTCGTCCTCTATGCCTTTACTCGTTAATTAACCTTATAGTATATTGCATAGTAATAAAAATAAAAAAAAAACTAAAATTGTTTTGCTATAGGAAAGGCTGAATGAAGAGACCGAGTCCAAAGTGTGATATTCGATCAATTTTATTTTATCATTTTGGCTAGGAAATTGTTTGTATTATTCAAATTTTATAGCATATACATGAAATATGATATTTTTTAAATATTAATATAAATAAATATGATGATCATAGAAGCCTGCAGCTTGCTGAAAATTTGAGTCCTGCTGTGTTTGCTTGGGAGGTACGTATAAGCAGAATTAATCTTAATTACTTTGTGTGAAGCAAAATTGCTTTTCAAGCAAATCTACTCTTCTCAGTACATCATTAGATTATCAAATTTTGCGATCTTCTTGCGCTGAGGAGTGGAGAACACGTGATTAGGTTTCTTCATTTTACTTTTTTCTCACCCCCTCCTGCATGTGATCTGATCTCTTATATACTTTGGAAGTTACCTCAAGTTCTCTCTCATTTCCACCTTTATTACTCCCTACAACAATGTTCACCGGTCCCTTTGATGGTAAGAATAGCATTGTTATGTGAGAGTTGCGACTTCAACATCTATCACATGTTACTTTGATTTCAACACTGCACTCACCATAAGACACAAAAGGTACCACGGTGTGAGGCAAAGGAAAAATATATTTGGACACATCAACGCTGGTTAACACCTAGTGATAGAGAAAAAAGAAAGAAAAATATATATACAATAGGTGATATGATGTGATAGGAAGAGAGATATAAAAGGTGTTGATGGAGTGTTCAAAATAATGACATGTCCAAATATCATTATTTGGAGCAAAACACTTAGACCATCTCCAATGGTGTTCTTGTGCCTGGTTCTTGTATCGTAAGAACCGTTCCACCGGTTCTTATCATTGGAGCGGATTGACGTGGCTGCCTGGGTGTAAGAACGATTCTTCTGCAAGAACTCCTAAGAACCAGTTCCAAGTATTAAAAAAAAAATAATTATGACCAAAACAAGAGGAATACCTGGAAAATAGACGCTATATGCACACAAGACAAATTCATCAACAACTTCAAACAGACTTGGTGGAACATATTTGGGAACGTTTTGATCACGAGAATAATGGAATTTAATTTTTCTTTCTTAATCTCAATGTTATTCATTTTTTTTTAATCAACAATGTTATGTATTTCTCATCAATTTAATATTTAGTCACAAATAAAATTTTTAAATTATTAATATTTTTTATATTACTTTTTAATTTTTGTTTCATAGTTAAAATTTATATAAATAATTATTTAAATTTAAATTTAAAAATATTTTTAAATAAAACTATTAAGAATGTGGAGTCCAATGTGGGACCTACAAAAAGCAAGTTAAGAATCCAAAGTAAGTTCTACCATTGGAGCAAAAAATGAGATGAGTTCTTGTATCCTATGTGGCACTGTGGGACCTACAAAAAGTAGTTTAAGAACCCAAAATGAGTTCTACCACTAAAGATGCTCTTATAAGAGCATCTTCCTCCCAATATTTTTATTTGGATGCTTAATTGGGCCCCACATGTACACATCACTAATTTTTACTCTTCTCAATATAAGTATCCCAAAAGCACCTATTCCCTCCAACCCAATACATTTATTTGTACAGTTCAAATTATAACACTTTATATATTTTTTTTAACATAAAAAGGCACTTTTTTAGGATGAGGACCGATTCTCTTTTGAGAATATGAAAAGAGAACTAATTATTCTGCATCCATGATTCTCAAACAGTACTGATTCTCTTCTTATAAAATACCATGCAGAGTTTACCGATGAAGATGGTCTAAGATCTTTAATAAGATCTTTACAATGTGGAAACTAATAAAATTATTCAAATATTCTCAACCTTGCCAATAGATACCTCTATTTTGTTACTCTTTTCTTATTTTACCTTGTTAGTAAGTAAAAAAGTTGTGTAATGTTTATAGATAATATATATTAAACGAACATGGCCTTTTTTGTTTGCCAGGAAAATGAACTAGCTGTTGTTTACAGGCTAAGTGACCATTTTGTTTATTTATCTTATTTATTTTGTTTAAAATGACTTTTATCTTTTAAAAACTTCACTTTATTCCTTTATCTGATTTAAAAAGTTCAAAATGATCTTTTATCTTTTAAATAGTTCATTTGGTATCTCTTTTTATTTAAAAGGTTCAAAGTGATCCTTCAACTATTTAAATATATTCAAAATGATCCTTTATCCTAGTGTTATTTGATGAAACTCTTTTAAAAACTAAAAAAAAATAATAAACAAATGAGTTGCTGAGATGGAGATGGCCTAATTGTAATGCATATGAATAGTGATTTTTAAAATTGCTATGATGGTTCGTGATGTTTTCTCTGATACAGTCATTCTTGTGCTCAGGGATGGGTGCAGTTTAAGCTTGATAGGGGCAATTGCCCCCACAAGATCAGTTTTTTTACTTATATATATTTGATAAAAAAAAATATTTGCCCCATAAAAAAATAGGTGTTGCTCCCATAGACAATTTTTTTCAAATGAAAGTAGAAAATTATAATTAAGAGATAAAAGAGAAAATAATTTGATACTAATTTTACTGTTTTATCCTTCTAATTTTTACCGTTTTGTTTTTATAATACTAAATACATACAGTAAGTTAGTGACACAAACACATACCTCGACTCAATTGTAATTTGTAAAAGCTTGTATAAGTAATTTGGATTGTTTTTATCATAAAATTACATATTTTATAAAAATTTATAATATTTTTCTTCTGTAAAAAGATAGTATATTATTTTCTTGCCCCCACTAAATAAATTTTCTGGATCCGTCTATGCTTGTGCTCTGGTTGGTTTTGTAGATTGGTGCACAGGATAATTAAGAGAAAATAGATTTTGCAAGATAAGAATCTAGTAGCAACATTACAATTGTCCACTGCCAATATCAATATTAGTTTCATTTGGAGCAAAACTATACGCTTATTGTAGGTATTGTGGACATTTTTCTTCCCCTTAATTTTTTGAGTATATATTTTATTGGTCCACATGCGATGAACGTGAGGTTTTATCACCCACAATTTATTATCTTGCTGCTATTGTGTTCTTTGAAAGGCCATGGTACATGATATCCACACGACTTGCAAATATTCTTTTTTTACAAGTTGCAAATAAATGTTAGCAAAACATAAAATGGTGTGTATATAAGGATACAATAGCAACTCCCCCATTCGTCACCTTTAACCAAGGAAACATACATCCATCATAAGACTGTAGGACGAAAAGTACTATCGAATTTCTTTTCCTTTGATAACAATTTGTACATTGCCCATATGGACGATGAAACTGAAAAAGAGCATTGAGATCTTTCAAACTGAATACAGTTCAATCAGTTTCAATACCAAACGCTTATGTCCCTTGAGCAAGGACTCAGATAGTAAACAGTAAGTGTAAACCCTCAGTCAACCAACTAATCATCCCAGAACCACTCAATGCACACAAAGCTAGAAAATGATACGACTCCTACATTGCAGTCATTTGACGATCCAGCTCCTTCCAGAATGCACCATGGCGCTCGGGAGATACTATCTATACAACAGAGGATAAAGCATTACTACCTTTTTTTTTGGTGGGGGGGGGTAGGTATATACTAAGCCAGAGGATGATGAAAAGTATGCAAAATTATTGGGTAAATCCTTTTCACACTTGACAAAAAGACTAATGATTGAAGCCCTTTCATCTTGAACAAAACTAGTTTGATCCTTACAGATGGATTGATGGTACCTAGTAACTTAATCTAAACACTAAAGTAGCAAAATGATATGTCAGAGGACGATAAGTGGAACTTAATGGCATCTCATATTTCTATTTTCTAATGACAATTAAAATCCTATACCTATTACTCATTCTTCATTGTTGACTTTCTCCATACAATTTCTATTTAATAAGCCAGGCAGCCTAGTGCTATCTTCTCAATCTTTTTAATGGGAAAAATTGACTATCTGATTATTCCAACATCAAACCTATTGACCCACATGCATATCAGGTATATTCAAGAACCTGCAATTCTTTCAAATTAAACTAATTAATACTTTGTGCATAACTGTGCTAATGAGTACATGAAAATATGATTTTATTTAAAAGCAAATTTTCGAACTTGGTATAACAGAGTAAAGGGTTCAAACCTCAGCGTGCGCCAAATATCTCTTGTGGAGGATCATAGATACTTGAATCAGGAAAAATCTCCTCGAAATCTTGTTTCACTTTGTTTCTCAAAAGAGGATGTGGCAGGAGTCCTTTCAACAAAATTCTGAATGGCAATTCCTCTGGTGGATCCGGAGAATTCTTCATGTCCTCGTATACATTCATCGCATCAGCAGGAGATCCATAGTTCAAGAAGCCCCTTATGACTTCAGTGTAAGTCTGAGAATCAGGGAACAGATTTTCCTTTCTCATGCTTTCCCACAATTGCAACACTTGATCCATTTTCTTAGCCCTTGCCAATGCAATGATCAAGTCCTTATAAAGGTACGCATCAGGCTTGTACCAATCTTGCTTTTGCATCACCTTAAACGTCTGAAAAATCATTTAGTTAGTTACTTGTAAGCTCAATACTACAAGCAGTGTAGAGTTATAATAATTGTCATAAATAATTATTATAACAGACAGGTTCTGACTAAGAAGCATTATAACAAACAGGTTACAGGTAAAAAAATATAAGAATTAAAAATGTGTAAGGATTAGAAGAGTGAAAACCATGAGAGCGAGAGAAACTTGTTCTTGGCGCTCGAGTTCAGTGAGAACAGCGACCATGTCCATCTTCAAGAGTCTGAGAACGTGAGTTTTGACGAACTTGTGAAGCTTATCTTCGTCATCCTTGAACCTCTTCAACCCCGATATCACAAAAAGCGCCTCTTTGCCAATGAGCTTTTTCCCCCTCCAAAGGGGTCCTCTGGGCCTTCCGTCGTGGTATTGCCGGAAACACGACGCCGTTTTGCATTCAACAAAGGGCAATGAAGTTGAAGCGACTTTTATGGGTTTGCTACTTCTCGTAAACTCTCCCACTAATACCGAAGCCAAATCACCGATTTTACATTTATTTGCCAAGGAACGACACGCCATCACACTCCACTGCTGAAAAACCAACACAAATTGTTGGATGCGAAGGAAAGCTTTGTTTCATTTGGACGGGAAAGGAGGGTAAACCGTTTCGCTCGTGTGGTTTGGGCCGAATGTTGGGCCTGCTGCCTTTTTTTTTTATGCTCTCCTTTTATCACCCGATCGAAAAATACAAAATACAAAAATACTTTAAATGATTTCCAGTGTTATTACACTGTTGTATAAATTATAAATTAAATATTTGAAGAATGCAATTTCAGACCATTAGAGAAATGGCTTTTTCTGGCAAGGTGGAAATGAGGCACAACCTCAGGTAACTTCCAATTCTAAAGTAAGAGACCTGATCACATGCATGAGGTGATGAGAAGATAGTAAAAGTAAAACTAAGAATTCTAATCACGTGTTCTCCAATCCTCAGCGCAAGAAGATCGCAAAACTTGATATTCTAACTAATTTTGCTTCACAAAAAAGTAGTAATTAATATCAATTGTGCTTGTACCTCCCTCCCAAGCAAACACAGCAGGACACAATTTTTCAGCAAGCTCCAGGCTTCTATGATCATAATATTAAAAAAACATCTCATATCTCATATATGCAATAAAAATTGATTGATACAAACATACAATTTCCCAGCCAAAATAATAAAATAAAATTGAACCCGATCTCTTCATTTCCTTCAGCCTTTCCTACATCCATTCCTTAAATCATAACATCATTCACTTCGACATATTAAACATGATTAAATCATCTATCATTTTTAATTTTGTTATTACTTTGCAATATATAAGCTTAATTAATTAACGAGTAAAGGCATAGAGGACGAGAACAACATAGATAAGAAGCGCAGTGGGGACAAGAACAAGCAAAGGAGCAACGGCAGCGAAAGTGTGAGGACTACCACAAGCAAAAGTTCCCAACTTAATCTGCACCAAATCCACAAGAGCCATCACCAAAAACCCGCATCCGAAAACCGACCCAAAAGCCGAAACCAGAGTCCCCAACCTCAAAACGACAGTGTTAATTTTCGCAACACTGTGAACCCAGCTGTTGTTGTTGTTGTTGTTGTCGTTGCCTAGAACATCGTCACCGTCGTGGACGTCCTTGCTGAAGTTGATGACGTTTTTGAGAGCCAAGGCGATGAGGCTCGAGAAGAGGAAGGAGCTGAAAGAGTACACGTGGAACGCGATGAGGCCTTCGGAAATGGAGGTTCCGGCGGCGCAGTCGGCGTCGTCATCGCCGATGAGGGTGTTGGTGGTGCTGGTGGTTGTGATGCCGAGGAAGAGGGCTAAGGTGAAGAGAGAATTCACGTTGACGATGCCGTCTAAGGCCATTATGTGAATTCTGGTCGTTGTCATTTTCCGGCGTGACACGTCAGACATTTCCGGTGTTGAAACAAAACCAAAGGAAGATAACATTATATTTTTCTTCGCATATAAGCAAATGCGGTTTTGTTCGCTCAGCTCGGCGATTGTATTTGTATTGCTTGCAAGCAACATTATAACAACGAGTAGATAATTGTGTTTAGAAAGTGGCGTACAAGCTTACGTTTGGAACCAAACCACCCAGTTAACGTGTTTCCTTCTCAAAACTATACAAACATAAAATGAAAAAGTCTGAAAAACAAAAAAAAATCATAAATTTTCGCCGTTGCCGGGGATCGAACCCGGGTCGTCCGCGTGACAGGCGGAAATACTTACCACTATACTACAACGACTTTTGATGTTATATATGATTAGAGGTTTTCATAAATAATAAACATAATAGAAAAATGACAAGATATACCGTTAAAGAAGGTCACAATTGGCACGAAATGAACATTGAACAGTTAGCTTTTCGTACTCACTATTACTTTTTTTTTTTTTTTCAGTTTTATATTTTGAAGCAATAAATACTGGAATAAATTACTACTATAACTTATCGTCTTGTTATTTAAATCATTTTTATTTTCATACATAAATATTATTTTTTAATACGTAACTTTCTATTTAAATAATAAAAAAATTATTTCAGAATTTAATAAAATATTTCTTACATCAAAATAATATAAACAACGTAAAAAATATTAACATTTATTTTCTCAATTATGTTAAATTTGTAAATTAGATATATTAGTTTCTTCAATCTTTAACAATAATGTTTTAAAAAATTCTCAAGTTAAATAATAAAAGTTATATGCATATGTGCTAAATGTTTTTTTTTTCTTTTTATCAGTGGGAAAATCATATGCGCTAAATGTTTAAAACAATATGTTAACATTTTTTAAATAATTGATATAATTATTTATGACAAATCAAAACTTACATAAGTAGAGGAAGAATACAAAACTAATATGAAGGGAAAGCTGGAAAAGGAAAGAGTTATTGTTAGGCTTAAATGCAATTTTGGTCCCCCTATTTTGCACAATCCGTAATTTTAATCCCCCTATTTTAAAATAAAGATATTTAGTCCCTCTATTTTGCACAATCCGTAATTTTGGTCCCTCTATTTTAAAATAGAGACATTTAGTCCTCCAATTTTGTAAAATCCGTAATTTTGGTCCTTCCATCAAATGAAAAGCATTGATTGTTAAAAGATTAACGTCAACCTTGACGTGGCCCAAATATAGTGATGTGATACAAAATTATTTGTTTATTTTTTAATTATTCTAAATACGGAGTAGAATAATTGATGAAAAATATATTTTAAAAAAAAAGTAAAACCATTTATTTTAATGGCCAAGAGTAGTCGTAAGTCCTAATATGAAAATCACGAGTCTTAATAATTTATTTTAAACAAATTCCACGTCATTGAAGCACATACCACGTCGTAATCAACGTTAATCTCTTAATGGTCAACGTTTTTAATTTGAAGGAAGGACAAAAATCACGGATTTTACAAAATTGAGATATTAAATGTCTTTATTTTAAAATATGAGGACTAAAATTACGAATTGTACAAAATAGAGGGACTAAATGTCTATATTTTAAAATAGGAGGACTAAAATTGTGGATTGTGCAAAATAGAGGGATTAAATGTCTCTATTTTAAAATAAGGGACTAAAATTGCTGATTGTATAAAATAGAGGGACCAAAATTGCATTTAAGCCTTATTGTTATTGTTAGTGTTAGTTCACATAATCTTATGTTGATGCATGTACATATCTCTAGACTAGAGGGCCAAAGGATAAAAAAGAAAAGAAACATCTCCGTATGGCACCCACGACAAAATCGAGCTTCAAATCCCCAACAGGTTCACAAATTTTCTCTCATGTTCCCCCAGTACAGCTTTGCCACCACAATCACCTGCATTCAAGGCAAGTTCGGTCAAATTCAACATGCAACTAAAATAACGTTAACTAAATCAAATCAAAACGTAAAAACCCAGTCCAACAACACACGATAAGGTAGTGATTAGTAAAGGTAAAAACCTGTTCCTGCGTATAAGTGGTGTCAAGTAGGTCCAACACCTCGGCATCAGTATCCACCTCATTAGGGTGCATCAACTCCTCACGAAACTCTGAGGACAGGATCAGAGTTTCACCCAAGTACCCACATCAACCTACTCAGAATTTGAAGATCCAAATTCCACAACATGATAGAGACAAAAAAAAGAGGATTTTGATGATAAGGGCAGATTTAAGAAACGAGTAAAAGGAGCAAGATGAAACTAATACTTATATTGGCAGTAGATAATTGTAATGTTGCTACTCCATTCTTATCCTGCAAAAATGTGTATTCTCTTAATTCTCCCGTGCACCAATCTACAAAAGCAACCAGAGCACAAGAATAACTGTGTCAGAGAAACCATCACAAACCATTATAGCAATTTTAAAATTTCTTTCATATGCACATACAGTTATGGTATCAAGCCACAGCTGGTTCATTTTCCTAGCAAACAAAAAAGGCCAGGTTCATTTAATATGAATATTGTCTATAAACATTACACAGCTTTTTACTTACTAGTTACTTTTTAGTAACTAGTTACTAACAAGGCAAAATAAGAAAAACACAAAATATAAAGCACACATTTTTAAACCATGAATCATAATGAAGCTGTTAGAAGTACATCAAATTTTGGTTACTTGGGTCTAAAACCAGAAGATAGTAGAAGATATATAACGTTGACTAGACATTTACCAGCTAAGAAGCAGAGACAACACTGCAAAATTGATCACAAAGTACACCGCCTCTGATCACAGGAACATGAGCAGACCACAACACAATTCAGAAAACACAAAAACTAAATTACAAATTCCAATTTCAAAGAATGCTGGGATTTTATCCCATCCCCAGCAGGCCAGCACTTAAGTTACACCCAACTTTGTCTTCTCAAGAAGGATCATCTTTTTCACTCAAAATCGATGCCTTTTGGTATCTCAATTTATCAATTTCCCTCCCTAGATAATCTAAAGTAGTGTCTGTAACATGGTTAGGGGTGCATCCAGCATCCAGCATCATTTTTAAGAACTTATAAGCATCCTTCAATTGCCCTGCCTTACTGTGAACTTCAATCAATGTATTATAAGTGACAACATCAGGATTTATCCCACTGCTCCTCATTTGCTCAAAGAGCTTATTCACCTCATCGATTCGGCCTGCCTTCCCCAAAGCATTGATGAGAGTGTTATACATAACTATGTCAAGATAACCACCCTGCTTCAGTAGCCTATCAAGAACAGCACTGGCTAGATCAGCTCTTCCCATCTTTCCTAAACCTTGAATTATCATATTGTATGTGGCTATATCAGCAGGGCAAAATTTTTCTCCCATTTCAGTTAGAATAGCCCAAGCTTCAGCAAAATAGCCCTTTTTAACAAAAGAGCTCATGATAGAATTATAAGTATAACTCACAGGATCCACACCTGCATCACTGAAAATCTCAAACAATTTGCAAGCCAAGCTCAACTTTCCCTTGGCCAAAAATATAGACAAGAAAGTATTCACCATATCAACATCAAAAGAATCCGGCCCTTTTTCTTGAACTCTTTGTCCGCAGGAAGGAGTAAACAGCTGGGAAGAATAGCCAGTGGAGCTCACTTGATTGGCCAATTTATCCATGTGCGGTGATGATGACCACTCGTCAATTTCATTGCAGGAAGGTTCCTCCCCATCATTAATGCTGGTGGTATCCTGGGCACAGGTCATGAAGCTGATGATGTCACTAAAATCTCCTTTGGAAGGGAACATGGGCGAGTAATCCTTTTTCTTGCCAGGTGGGTTCTTCATAGAAGCTTCCATTCCAGCTTTCCACTTAAGAACGGAAAGTACCAGATCACCTTCCCTGATATGCTTCATAAGCCGATCTGTCCAATCCCAGCGACCGTGTCTATGAATGCTAATCAAGAGGGATGTTATGGTGACAAGGTCAACAACAAAACCTCTGCTTTCCATTTCTTCCACCAACTGCAGCGCTTCCTCCAGTTGACCCTCCTTACAAAGTTGCAACACAACAATGCTGTAAGTAATCCCATCCACAAATTGGCCCTTCTTCTTGAGGTCACAAAACATAGTATAAGCAGCCTCCGCCCTGCCATTCCTAAACAATCCATGAATGAGAATATTATAAGTCCAGCACGAAGGTCTCACCCCTTCTTGAACCATTTTCTCAAACAGCTGACAGGCTTCCGTAACCTTCGTCGCCTTAAAATGTCCATCCAGCAGAGAGTTATAAACAAGTGTATCCGAGCGGAATCCATTGCTCTGCATCTGATTAAAAACCCTGATGGCATCATCCATTCTGAAAGTCTTGGAACAGGCTTGAATAAGGTTTGTGTAAGTGTAGCGATCGGGTTGATGAGCCGAGCCATTGAGCTCGTCGTACACAACGAGCGCATCATCCACCTTGCCAACCCTGCAAAGCGCGGTGATGAGACTGTTGTAGGTGCACAAATCAGGAGCAACCAACCCCTTATCATCATCCTTCATGTCCTTGAAAAGCGCAAAGCAAGTAGCCAAATCACCCCAACAACCAAACGCGTGGATACACACATTGTACCCCCATGTGTCAAATGAGAACCCTCTCTTCTCCCTCAACCTCTGGAACACTTGCTTAAACTCCACCCTCATGTCTGCTTTCCTAAGAGCAACCAACAACTGGTTGCAGGCGATGGATTTCGAATCAACTGCATCGAGGAGCTTGAAGAATATGGATAAGGCGAGAGAGAGTTGGTTTTTTGCAAGCAGAGCAACGAGGAGAGAGTTGTAAATTGGAGTAGGGTCGAGGTGAAGGTGTTGAACGTAATCGAGTAATTGGAGAGCTAAATTGAAGTTAGAGGAGATGATGAAGGAGTGGAGGAGGAGGTTGAGGGAGTGGGGATCGAGAACGACGCCGTCTTGCGTCATGGAATGGAGGAGGGAGGGGATGTCGGAGAAGAAACCCTCGCGGGAGAGGGTGCGCAGGATAAGGGAGTATACAGCGGGAGAAGGGTTGTGGTGAGAGCGAGACCATTCGAAGAATCGAAGCTTGTGAGAAACGTGAAGAGTTGGGTTTGAAAGAATTTTGAGAATGAGGGGTTGGGTGAGTCCAAGGGCGAGGGAGCGAGGGAGGTTGATAGTTGCAGAGTGAGAGTGGGATAGCGTGTTGGTGATAGATGCCGTCACCAACACCTCTCCCAATTGTTTCCAATGCCGCATTTTCTTCACTCCCAAAGTATTCTCAATTGGTTTTGGTTGCTTTATGAATCATCATCTTCCATAACGTGCCTCAATAATGTCAATCCTAAAACCCTAATTCAAAAGTAGAAACCTGGAGAGGTAAACATGTTGTGAATGGTCTGTGAAACCGTCGCAGCTTCTTTGTCGATGACGAATTAGAAACCCTAGGCGCTGATTCGCTTCGCCGTCTGCTTCATTCTTCGTGTCGTTCAACGACGGAAATTCCAGATTCCGTTTAGAAATGGATCTGTTGTTGCCGTTTCGGTGTTACCGGGTTGTTGGACCCGGGCCCACCAACTCACTCATCTGTGTGGAAATGGACAGGCCCAGTTTTCTGTTACGGGGGTACTGGACACTGGTCAAACACTGCATTAACACTTGTTGTAAAAATAAATAAAGCATAAATACACTTTCATGGTTTCATTCTTGATTTCTTGCCCAACCACTTGGACCTTAATAAATAAAATCCCAACTGCTTTGGAATTATTGGGACTAGTATCACCCAGAAAGAGAAAAAGTATTACTACCATTCATATGCTCCAAATTTATATTTTGTCGAACTGTGTTGATTTAGTCAAAAATTACGTAGGTTTATAAATATACTACTAGTATAATTACTCCATAAATATATACTTGCAATTTGTAGTACAACCATCAAACTATAATATTATACACTCATGTAAGGACAGATAACACGGTGTAATAACTTGACATTAAAAAAACAAAAAAAAAAATCTCAAGTTTGATTTTCGTACACAACTACTACTAGACATATTTTATGGCTGAAAAATGGAGATAGGAGACCAACTTAATTAATTTGTTTTATAGCGGGAAATGGTTAGTTATTTCCGTAAACATTGTTGGCGATAACAACAATCAAGTTAAAAGAAAATCAGTGTTTTGTGTCTAGTCTCTCTCACACTCCTTCCTTTACTGTTTCTAATCTTTTAGCTTAATTAGACCATTAGTCTTTCTAAGATTAAATTACCTGTGATTTTAATCTCTTAAGTTAATTAAAATGTTTTGTTTTTAAAATTAAGTAAATTTAATCATCTTATGTTTGTTTTACTTAAACTTCCCAAATAACTATTTTCTATTCAAATATTGGGTTTGTAATTATGAAATAATGTTAAAAGTTTAAAAATAAAAAAATTAATAGAAATTTTTAGAAATTAATAAAATTTAATAAATTTAAAAAATAAAGAGTATTGTAAGTTACAAGATTAAGATTTCAATTTTATTATTTTGTGAGAAATTTGATATTTAAATTGATAAAATTTAAATAAAAGATAATTTAATCTATTCAATTTGTCCATAAAATGTGAATTTAAAGATTTTAAATAGGAAAAATATGTTTTTAATGTATTCAACCATACACTAAAAGTCATATCAATGATAATTATTTTAAAAGTCATATTAACGATGATTTATGATTGAATGACAATGTAAAATTATTTTACACTGTTAATATATGATCACAAAAAAAAACATTGTTAATACATGACCATTAAACTCTTTACTTAATTATAAAAGTAAAAAAAAAAAATAGGTAAAAAACTTTAAAATTTAAATTATATATAATTTAAAGTAAAAATAGAAAAACTATATATGTGTGTGTGTTCTTACCAGTTTCTTTACCTGAGCTCATTGATATCACCTTGTTGTGTCGAGTTTAGTATGGGTTGAGAAGTGTTTCTGATGTACGGTGTGGGGGTACCTGCAAAAGGGACTCCAATGCGTAAGTTAGTATGAGTTTTCGGTATGATGTGTGTATAGGGATTGATCACTCACCTGTCACCCGAGCTCCTATGTATGAGTGGCCTCTCCCTGAGGTAACTGCCAAGTTTCCCTCAACAGATCGTGTTTAGGTTGCAGTTATGCTTGGGCTGGTAACTGTCCGATTAACCTTAGGTCTCGTACGTTCCAATATATATATTTGTTTCTTTGTTATCGTGTCTACAAACCATAAACTTATATATACATAGGAAGATATTTATGTGGATGTGTAAGGTACATATCTATGTGTGTGTATAAATATATACATAGGTACATATTGTGTTTGTACAAATATATACACAAGTACATATTTTTTTTATTAAGAAAATTTAGTGGGAGGAAATGACGTTCCAGTTCAAGGCAGGAAAAACCTCCGGACTCAAAGAGCGCTTACAAAGATACTTACATTTATTTCACATAAAGGAGACGAGCGGGGGTTCAAACCTGCGACCTGTTAGATGTGAGATATTGTCTTGTTCCACTAAATCAACCCCCTAGTGCTATATACAAGTACATATTTATGTGCAGTGATGGTGTTAAATTGTATTTTTGGGTGATCAAATATATAAAATATCTATGTGGGAGTATATATATATATATATATATATATATATATATATATATCATGTGTTGATAAAAAAAAGGTATATATCATGTCTGTACAAATATATACATAAGTACATATTTATGTGCAGTGGTGGAGCTAGACTATTTTTTTTTATGGTCAAATATATAAAATAGTAGCACTATTTAAGAAAAAATTTCTTTTATATATCATTTTACGTCATTTAACATTTATCATTTTTTTAATTAAATAAGCCAACTTATAAACTTTTAACTTTTCAACGAATCTGGGTTTTTCTCCACAAACTCAGCGTGTGTTGCCAATTAAACTACACTCATTGAGTAAAACAATTATTGTTTTACTTAATATAAACTACACAATGAATTTTTAGAAAAATCAATAAAAAAAATCTGGAAAATCGATAGAAAAAAAACTAATTCACAATGGACTAATGAAAATTGTTTAATATGATGCTCTTTGTTTTTTAACAAATAAAAAACCAACTTAAAGTATTTATAAACTTTTTATTTTAAATACAAACTTGTTATTTTTAATAATATTGTTAAAACTTAAATTTAAGTATTATGTTATAATTGATTTGAATTTTTGTGTATGTTTTAAATATTAAAAATCTATAAAATAATATTTTGTTTTTAACATTTAGTATTACGAAATTATGGTAGTATTATATTTTCAATATTATTCTAAATACTATTTAATCATCATTGTTATTGTGTTAATTTATTAATATCACTTCAACCACCGATCCATCACGATCCAACCATTCAATTCAACATTAAACCACCTCTCCAATTTAAAAAACATTAGATATTCCATTATTCCATATGCCCCTCCTCAAAATAAATAAAGATGGTCATTAGCCTCAATTTCCATTCCGATTCCCTGCATTAAAAAAATTTAACGTCTTGCTTGCAAGGTCACGAATTAAGGTTGTGATTGGTTAGGAGAGTGTGAGAAGAGGAAGAGCATATTAGGTCTCGCAACCACGACAGAGAAGAGGAACAAAACACGCCAACAAAAAAAGCACTGGCAAAGGGCACCTTGTCCTTAGCGCACCACACTCCACCCTCTAGCCAGCCTGCCACAGCCTACACCACAGTCATCTTTCATCTCACTGACTTTGTCTCTGTCCCATTCCTCAACACGACACCGTTCCTCCACTATATAAAAACCACAACAAATTAAAAAAATTAAATAAACCTTATTTTTATTTTTTTCGGTACATAAAAATAAAAAAAAACTTATTTATTTGCCGTTCGAATTGCTTTCTCACTCATCGACATTTCCGTTTTCTCGCATTGGCCAATTCGGCCACTCTCCTCTGAAAAAGCCTCCACCTCCCTTCCCCTCTCCTTCTTCATCCCCTGCGGTTCGTTCTGTTATTCGAACAGTTCTCTCAAGTTCCCTAGTTCGCTTAGCTTACAACTAAAAGCTTCACCGAACGCATTTCATTTTTTTTTCAATTCGTCGCCGTCTCGTATCGATCGATCAATCAATCAATCCGTCTCGCGGTGAGTTCTTTTTCTTTCCGATTCAGTTCGTAGATGGATCCGTTGCGCCGTTTCGCGCGTGTTTTTTGTTCTGATTTTTGGTGCGCGTGTGGCCACGCGCCGCTGTGCGCTCTTAACCGTGCGGTTTTGGATCTGAATGAGTATTTGGTGTTGGATCTGGCAGGTTCGAGAGATCGGAGGGGAGAGGAGCCATGGCGCATCGAGTGGACCACGAGTATGACTATCTGTTCAAGATCGTTTTGATCGGAGACTCAGGTGTAGGAAAATCCAACATCCTCTCCAGGTTCACTCGAAACGAGTTCTGTTTAGAGTCCAAATCCACTATCGGAGTTGAGTTCGCCACCAGGACTCTTCAGGTAGTTGTGCTTCCTTTTTCTTCGCTGGTTTTTCCGTAGTGAACGCATGTGCTTGTGCTGATTGATTGTTTGCTTTTTAGATTTCTGGACTTTGTTTTGTTATTTGTTCCTTCTGCTTGAATTTCTACAAGTTATTTGCATAGATAGGTATTCGAGTATCGTCGTTCTTTGTTTTTTGTTTTTTTTTTTTACTTTGTTTTAAAGGATTGGTTGATTAGCGTATAGCTCAGAATTCAGATCCTCTTCTGAGGAATATCCGGTATGAATAGCAAGGTTTTAAGTGGGGTCGCAGTTTTGTCGTGATCTTGTTGTTTCAGGAATTTGCGGTCAAAAACCTTGATGTTGCCATCAAAATTGTGGCCGCCGAGTGCTTTTAAAACTTTGATGAATAGATGTTTTGGAGGAATGATTTTAGCTTTAGGTGTTATGATCAAGTGGAGAAGCCGAGAAGGACTCGGATTTATATCTTAAAATATATAATTTAAAAAATGATTGGAAATTGAAATCCTAGCCTGATTAGATGAGATGGATTGCTTCTTAGTTAAAAATTCAGATTAATAATTATTTTTGAACTTGGCACTGATATTATATGGTGGATTTTGAGTAAATTTTTGGGTTATGTTTGAAGGTTTTTTGAATTGGATGGATGGTTGTTTAATTATGAACAAGGTTTTAAATTGTTGTAGTTGTGGTTTTGTCGCAATCTTTTGATATTGCTGAAATGTACAAATGTTAGTCATGCGACCGCAATTCACGTTGCATTTGGAGACTGAAACCTTGTTGTTGTGGTCAAAATCATGGTTATAGACCATTTTTTAAAACCTTGATTATGAATCCTTGTTTGTATTACAGCATTACTAATGGTTGTTTCTTTGTTTATACAGGTAGAGGGAAAGACTGTGAAAGCACAGATCTGGGACACAGCAGGTCAGGAGCGGTACCGTGCCATTACCAGTGCTTATTACAGAGGAGCTGTTGGTGCTCTACTTGTATATGACATAACCAAGAGGCAAACCTTTGATAATGTCCAAAGGTGGTTGCGTGAACTGAGGGACCATGCGGATTCCAATATAGTTATCATGATGGCTGGAAATAAATCTGATTTGAGCCATCTTAGAGCGGTTTCAGAGGATGATGGTCAAGCCTTGGCAGAGAGGGAAGGTCTCTCGTTTCTTGAGACATCTGCACTGGAAGCAACCAACATCGAGAAGGCATTCCAAACCATTTTGACAGAGATTTATCATATTGTTAGCAAAAAGGCACTCGCAGCTCAGGAAGCAGCTGTTGGTACCTCACTTCCTGGTCAAGGTACCACAATCAATGTTGGGGATGCATCTGGGAATACAAAGAGAGGCTGCTGCTCCACTTAATGCGACATTTGAGGAAAAAGCGATGGTAGCAGATAGTATTTTTCCCCCCCAATTCTGTTTTGCCCCTTTCTCCTTTTTATCTTTTTTTTCCTCCTTTCTTTATGGGTGAGAGAGACACATGTAGAGTACATTTACTTCATTGAGTTGCAAAAACGAAGTCTGTGAAATTTATAAAACAATAGTCTTGCTAGTTCCTTGAATTATCTCTTCCGTGATGTGATAGTTTCTCATGAATTAATGTAATATTGGAACGAACAGATATTGTTGATATAGTGTCGTCGTTAATGGGAATCTAACATTTCAGAAAGGTCATGTAAGATTATACGTACCTTTTGATTTTTGTCGATTCATTGTTGTTACAAGGCTACTTTCAGACCTGCTTGACAGAGTATATGGTAATCTCTTTAACATTCTCGTCTTATACTACGGAAACCCACCCGTTGGCTGCTTCTGAGGTAAAAGCAACCACCTCATTTGCAAATAGATAATTACAGGTTCAAGTTTAAAATGACAAACTATAAAGGTAGCACAATTATCTAGTAAAGGGAGAGTATTTCTTTGTCATTATAATTGCAATGAAGTTGGAAATTTTGTATTGTTGAAATACTAATGCTTATCAAACAGAATACAACACCAAATTGCTTGTCTTGGACATCAATCTCAAGTGTGTTTTTTTTTGTTATTTTCCAATAAAGAGCTAAAGTTTCACATTGGTAACTCACGTAGTAAAAGTTGACGTTAGAAATTAGCGTGCATTACTAAGTTAGAGAATAACATCATTCGTTTATTAGTTAAAGTGGTGTGACCTTGAAGCCTTTCCATTTTCTTGTATTTTGATTGGTTAGGGTAGTTCATTGCAAATTGAGGGACACGTAAGGTTGATG